>CM066031.1:708952877-711452877 GCA_033557465.1 Ichthyophis bannanicus
CCAACCTGTTTGGGAGGCATCTGTTGTGAGGGTTGCTTGGGGCAACAACTGTTGGAAGGGGGACCCCAGCAACAGATTTTGAGTGGACATCCACCATTGGAGAGACCAAAAAAGACGTTTGGAGGTTGCTATTTGGTCTGAGAGAGCTCCTGATGCTTGAGTCCACTGGGTGGACAAGGTCCATTGAGCTGCTCTCATGTGTAGGCGAGCATAGGGTACCACATGTACTGTGGAAGCCATGTGGCCTAGCAGTTGTAGCATCTCCCGGGCAGTTAAGTGGCTCTTTGACTGAATCTGGGAGGCTAACTGCACTAGACGCTGGCAACGAGCCTGGGGAAGGTAGGCCCTTGCAGTGGTGGTATCCAACCAGGCCTCTATGAATTCTAGGGACTGAGTAGGGGTGAGCTGAGACTTTCGGAGGTTTACCACAAGTCCCAGATACTGCAGAATGTGCCTTGTGCGGTCCAGGGAAATCTGGGCCTCTGATTGAGATGGGGCTCGGATGAGCCAGTCGTCCAGGTATGGGAAGACAAATATTCCCAGAGTGCGTAGAAATGCAGCAACTATTGCCATGCATTTGGTGAACACTCTTGGGGTAGAGGCCAGACCGAAAGGAAGCACTTTGTATTGGTAATGTTTTCCTTGGAAAAGAAAACGTAGGAATCTTCTGTGAGATGGATGGATGAGGACATGTGTGTACGCATCCTTGAGATCTAGAGAACAAAGCCAATCCTGATTTTGAAGGTATGGAAGGCGAGTGCCCAGAGAAAGCATCTTGAACTTCTCCTTGCATAGAAATTTGTTCAATTCCCTGAGATCTAAGATGGGTCTGTATCCCCCTGTTTTCTTTGGAATGAGAAAATAGGGGGAGTAGAACCCTGACCCTCGTTGAAGAGGGACTTCTTCTATTGCCCCTTGGGCAAGAAGGGTAGTCACTTCCTGACCTAAAAGGTCGAGAAGAGATGTGGGGGAATTGAAATGTCTCACCATGGTGTGGGAAGGAAGGTCTGAGAAATGAAGCTTGCAGCCCTCTCTTATGATGGAGCGGGTCCACTGCTCTGATGTGATTTGCTCCCATCTGGGAGCAAAATGAGCTAACCTTCCTGGAATGGTGAGAGGTTCTGGCTGTTTTAAAGCCAGAAAGGCTAAGTTCTCTAGCATCAAGTCAAAAACCTTGAGGAGGTTGGGACTGCTGAGTTGCAGCAGCCCCTGTAGACTTAGGCCTGGCCTGCTTAGGTTGCTGACGCTTAGCGGTAAAGCGACCTGTAGAAGATTGTTGGCCAGAAGTGGAAGGAAACCTGCCCTTTTTGAAAAAAGACTTTTTAAAAGTATTTTTCTTGGCAGGAATGGAGGTAGACTTTGAAAGTCTATCCAGAGCAGAATTCTCTGCATCCATTTGAGTGGCTTTTATTTGCCACTCTTTGCCAAATAGATTTTCACCTGTACAGGGCAGATTTCCTAAGCCATCTTGAACCCAGGGTTCTAGATCAGAAGCCTGGAGCCAAGCAATTCTGCGAGCAGCTATGGCAATGCCTGAGGCTCTACTGGCACCTTCAAAGGAGTCAAAGGCTGCCCTGTTGGAAAACTTGGAGATGTCTTGAGTATGCTTAAGCCACATGCGGAATTCTTCCCTTTTATCCTCTGGAATAAAAGGGAGGAAAGTATGCAGCTTTTCTGCCACTTCTTTTAGAAACATACCCATGTAGAGGCTATATGAGTTGATTCTGGCAATAAGCATACTGGCCTGGAAGATTTTCCTACCAAAAGCATCCAAGGTTCTGCATTCTCTTCCTGGAGGAGCAGAAGAGTGTCTCTTTGTACTCTTTATCCTCTTCATAGCTGACTGCACCACAATGGAATGGTGAGGAAGCTGAGTTTTTTGAAATCCAGGACAGGGAGGGACACGGTACATATAGTGTCCAACCTGCGAGAATGAGGAGAGAGAGTGAGAGGAGTCTCCCATAAATCAATCATGTGTTCATAAAGAATCTCATGAATTGGTAAGGGGACTGCCTCTCTAGGAGCCTTAGAGTATCCTAAAATATCCAATTTTTTTGCTCTAGGCTCTGATTCAGAGGTTACTGAGATAGGAAGTCCTTTAGCTACTTCTCTTATGAAGTCTTGAAAGGACAAGTCCTCTGGAGGTGACATTCTTCTTTTTGGAGAAGGCGGCTCTTCAGGAAGGGCTATGGATACTTCAGGAGATTCATCTGATGAATCAGAATCACCAGAGGAATCGAAGTACCGCCTGTCAGGGTGCTCTTCCAGCGCTCGTTACGCATATCGAGCAGTATCGACATCGGGCGTCCTCGGAACCGGATCGGTACCGAGAAATAGCCCTGGACAAGGAACCGCTGCAGTCGGTATCCTGGTCGATGTCGATGCAGTCGGTACCGGTATCGGCGCTGGTGCCGGTACCGCAGTCGATACCGACAACGGAGCTTGTTGCGGTACCGTCGGCGTCGCAGCTTGAATGAAGGCTGTAATAGCCCACTGCATGGACAGAACATTCTGATCCATCGACGCCATGAATGCCTGGAGTTCGGTACCGGGAGATTGTGCTGGTACCCCAGAGCAATCTAACAGGTGATCGGTCGAGGCCGTGCCATCGATGTCAACCTGTAACCCCATAGGAGGAGCTTTGGAAGCCGGAGCTTCTCGCCGGGGTTGTTTGGCTGGGGCAGGATCCTCGAGGGCAAGCCCGGAGGCATCTCGATGCTTAGAGGGAGATCTACCCTTCGAGGACCTGCTAGGTTTATGTTTGGTTACCAGAGATCCATCAGGAGAAGAAGACCTGGAAGATGTCGATGCTACCGACGCTGCATCAGGGGGAAACAGCACATGGAGCTTAGCTGCTCGGTTCTGTAAACCCCGTTTAGACATTAGAGAGCAGGACAGACAATCCGGAATGGAGTTGTTCAGGACCCAAACATTTAGGGCACCATTCATGGGTATCTGTAACAGAAATAGTACCGCTACACTTAGTGCATTTCTTGAACCCGGAGGCTGGTTTTTCCATGAGGGAAATTTTCTCTTGGGCCCTGAGGCCTAGAAGAAAAATTACACTAAGTGAGGAAAAGTATAGATAGTTTTTTTTGTTTGTTTTTTTTTAAAGAAAGAAAAGACCGGCGGTACCGGTCCGGAGTCGGGGAAGGCAGACACGCGACGAAAGAAATAAAATAAAATAAAGAACTTCTTCAGCGGTGACAGGGCTCGACCTGCTGGCTCCGCGGCAAAGAAGAACTGAGGAGAGCTGGCCAGGAAAGGCGGGAAGGCAGCACGCAGGCGCAGTGGGATGCTCCCAAAAGCTTTCCTTTTTGGGAATCTGGGGAGCGTTCCCGCGCAGGCTCCGTCGGTACCGACGTACCCATATGTGAAGACTCATTCCTGCTTGTTCCTGGAGATCTTGTAAAACCACTGCACATGGAGGCAGAGGCAACAACTGCAGAAAAGGATCTACTGGACTATGCATAATTAGTCAACCTCTGCTCAGAAATCATTCTCTCTTTCTCCTATGCATACAGAAGTCTCTCTTCCACCTCATGATTGTGAAATCATTCTGAGCTCACAGAGACATCCCTTCCATGGTTATGGCCTACATCAAGACAAATAAGGCATCTGGAGTGTGTCAAAATTCTGGATCTTTCTCCGTTTCTACCAAACTGAGAACAGGGTCAAATCCCCAATTTTATCTGCAACGTTATGGGGGGTTTTTGTTTGTTTGTTTTTTTAAGGAAAAACTAAACAAAAGTGGTATTAATTTCTTGAAACAATGAAAACCAACATCGAAAGACAAAGTAGGAAAAAACCCTCACTAACAGAAAAGCTTTGCTTTTGCATTCATTCAGCAGAGCAGAAAAAACAAAACAGAGACTAGGCGACCACTGCACATGGAAAGAGCCACACGTGCTCAGACCTTTACATTTGGTTCTGAACTCTGGGAGAAATGTTATGCCCTATCAAGACATCAACTCCACTTGTGTGCCTTACTGAGTCCTGCTCGTCAATAGAAAAGGAAAAATTTCCCCCACCACTTGTGGTAAAAGCAGCATAACTGCCGCACCCTGGTGAATGAGACTTGGAGGTGGGGTAAGTCAGTCAAACAAGCTATTTAATCATCTGAGCTTCTACCAGCACTTTATTGTCCGATAAACTATAATTGTTTAGATAGCTCACTGCTGAATGATTTGGTTTTTTTGTATTAGAATAGTTTTAGACCAGTTTCTTTCTTTCCTAACATTCTTCCACAAAATCCTTCTGTTCCTCTAAGCTCCTCTCTCTCATCTACTACTACTACTTATCATAAGCATCTTCACTGCCCTTGCTGTGTCCAGGCTGTGCTGAGGTTAGGCCATCTTCAGACTCAGATACAGCAAAGCAGGTCATCATTAGTCTTCTCCTCCTCCGCCTCTCTTGAGCAGCCAATAGGACAGCCCTCGCCAGCTGCAGAAACTCTACCTTCATGCCGTTATGGCTGGGCCTCACCATGTGCCTTCCCTCTTTAGGCACTAGAAAGTTAGAGGAAATTTCAAATTTTGCTCATCTTCAGAATTGCAAATTAGCATTTAAATAACATGGAGTTAAGGATGGTCTTACAATGCACTGATGCTAGAAAGCCTCCAATGCACAGGAGATCCAAAGCCAGGTCCCCTCAGCACAGTGCTACCATAGTGCCTGCACTACCTCTCCGTCTTATTTTCCTTTCCACATTTCTACTTTGCTCCCGATTTCCTTTTACCTTCCTCATACTCGTCTCAATTAGTTTCAGCTCCTACAGACATCATAAGCAGTTTTAAAATAATACCCAGAAAATTTAGGGGCACATTTACTAATTATTTTAACAGGCGTGAAGTGCCCACAGCCCATTTCTATGGATGCAGTAGCACTTAATGTGCATTAACTTCATTAAAATGCGTTAACCTTTAGTAGACATGCCCCTTAGTCTATTACTCCTCCTAGTCTAATTTTATTGGCCTAAAGATATACTTTGAGCTTTTTTGTGGGGTGGTTGCCACAAATGGGTCTGTTTTGCGTATACCATGACAGAAGTGAACCTCACTTGTAAGACAGGGAATGCTGAATACAATCTCACAGTTACTGCATGTGCTTGTCTTAATACTTGCATTGTATCAACAAACTCCTCCAGTAGTTCGCACAATGGAATCTGTAAAGGCAATATATCAAGGTGCCCTTGGAATGTCTTTTAATAAGATCAGTGGTGAGTAGTATAATGGGTACACTACTCGTCAAACTGATTGACAGGTGAGATAAGGATGACAGGAGCCAATCAGCGTTCACTTCCGGTCTATGTCCCGCCTTAGGCCACGCCCCCTCCCATAGAAGTGAATGGTGAGTTAGCCCCGCCCACTCCCGCCCCCAAAATGTTGACAGGCACCAATCAGCGCCCACTTCCGGTGTATGTCCCGCCTTAGGCCACGCCCCCTCCCATAGAAGTGAATGGTGAGTTAGCCCCGCCCAGTCCCGCCCCCAGGCGTGGCCACCGCCCCCCACTTGACACACCCCTGCCCCCGCCCCAAGGATGACATCATCCAATCAGCATACACTTCCGGGGGTGTGTCACACCCATGCCACGCCCCACAATATGACATTATCCAATCAGCACCCACTTCCGGGGTTTGTGCTACGCCCACAGCCTCCCACCCTCCTCCACACCCCCTGCCTACATCATCGGAAATGACATCACCGGAAACAGGGCGTCATCAGAAGAGGGACTGTCCCTTTTTTGCTGACATCAGCGGAAACAGTACGGCTGACTCCGGAAATGTGTTTTTGCTTCTGCTTAATACTGAAAAACAAAAATGCTTTTCTCTCTGTCTCTCTCTCCCACACAGACTCAGTTGTTTCTTTCTCACACAAAAACTGATTCCTAGCACAGAGAGACAGGCAAGCTAGAATCTTTTTTCTTTCCAAAATGCAATTAGCACATCTTTGTTAGAGGGATCACCCTCTCACCCTCAACCACGCCCCTGCCTACATCATCGGAAATGGACTGTCCCTTTGTGCTGACATCAGCGGGGAGCAGTGTGACTGACTCCGGAAATGTGTTTTTTTTTTTGCTTCTGGTTAATGTTTACACCTGCAAAAAAAAAGCAGGAACCCTGGAAAAATAAAATGCTTTTCTCTCTCCCACTGCACCAGTTCTTATTTCTCACAAAAAGATTCACAGCACAGAGAGACACAATTTTCTTTACAAATGCAATTACAAATGCAATTGTTAGAAAAACTAGTGCGGTCCATGTGATAGAATTTTACTTTTAAGACCTCACTGTTAGAAATATTCTGACAGACCTGTAGAGTTCAGACTGAAATACAGAGAGACCTGAGTTCAAATCCCCCTAATACAGCTATTTTTTTGAGAGAGCCGAGTTCAAATCCAAATACAGCTATTTTTTAGTGGCTTTGAAAAAACCAATACAGAGAGACAAGCCTGGACATGTCTCTCTAGGGTGTGGTAACACGTGATTGGTTGAAACAAGAGGTCTGTTCTGAGCATGCTCCAGGTGTTCTGAGCATGCTCAGAACACAGACTTTCAGAAAGGAAAAAATGGCTCTTTTTGGAACACCAAGCAGAATTTCCAGCAGGGCACACAACATTAATTACTTCCTTAAGGATCATGATGCCGTTGCAGAGGGGTATCCACCGATTGAAAATCCATTTGAACTACAGGAGAGTCTGGCAGATCCTCCGCCAGAAATAGCAGCTTTTGTGGATTATCCAGATGCCCAAATATTTTTCAACTCTCAAGAACCCTACAATTCTGGCACAGAACTTGGCTTAACATCTGACAACACAATGGACCTGGAGGATATAGAATTATATCACGCCACTGTAGATGCAGAAACAAACTGTTTATTGGAAGACCTAGGATCAGCAGAGGTAAGAGAAGTTTTTTTATTTAGAAAAGTGTTATAGAAGAAACAGCAGTTCACACTGACATTATTTTGGGTTTTTTTTGTAGGGAAGTGACGAATCTCTGCTCCTACAGGGGCACATACAGGCTGCCAATCTACGCTGTTTGTGCTTTCTCTGTACATATCAAAGGGAGGCATTTGATGTCATAGCCAGTCAAAGGGATTGTACAAAACCTGATGAAATAAACAGATTTAAATCTGTTATACAAACAACGGTGGCCTGTATTATCAAGAAATGCTGGCAGGGCATTATGCATAGAGACTGTGCAGCGTGTGTAATACATGCTCCAGGCCAAAGACACCATGACTGTTTAAAGTGGGAACGCAATGAAATACATCAGAAAATCCATAAAGCTTGTAACAGGTTGTGTCTAGGACCTATTTTAAATGTTGCCATGATTGCGGGTCATAAAATGAAAGCAACTGTCCTAGTTTATGAAAATTTGAATTTTTTGTTTGAACTCGTCAGAGATTTTAACAACAGTAGAAATCCAGGACAAATGCTCAATATTTTGCTTAATTCTGTGGCAGACAGCGAAATAGAAATAGTGGAAGGCTTAATCTGTGACAGAGATTATAGATCGTTCTTTAAAAAACACCAAGTTCTGTAAAAATTGACTTTTTATGAAAATGTATGTATTTCCAGAATCTATTAGTTGAACATACAGATGAACAAAAATTATATGTATGCCTTTTATTTTTTTAAAACTTGTAATGCTCAAATGAATTTCACAAGATGAAAACATTTTATTTGAAATAAAATATTTTGAACCTATGTGTGTGTGGTGTGTTTTAGGAATGATTAGTTAATTAAACCTACAATGGTTTGTCTGGAAAAAAAATGGGGCCTCCAGGTGTGTCCTAAACAATAGGCCATAAGATAAGAATGTGCAGAACTGTCGTGTAACTAAAATCCACTTAAGACGTCTGGGAAATGGATGGGAATGTGTATTAGCCACATACACAGATATATAGCATCTATTACACTGTACTGTCTGCGAAAAAAGGCATTGTGAATTAGCCAGGTCGTATGATAAGCTTATGAGATCCAGTACATTTCAGCAGCCAGAAAAGATCACACAGTCTCTATAGCTTGTATCATCTGCAACTTTTTCTTCAGACATGGTGAGTAGATATGAGTCTTTTTTAAAAATATTGTTGGCTATGTAATGTTTCTGTCTCTTATGATTGTCTTTAAAAAATAGGAGCAGAAAAAGGGGGTTACAAATAAACTTTCTCTTACAAAAAGAAGGCGGCAAAGAAATGTAAAAGGTATGTCCTGTGTTGTTTTAATTTTCTAACAGCTATGTTCTTTATAATGTGTTTCAGAGGACAGCCTCAACCTGTAATCTTTTTTTATTTTAGACCAAGAAGATGCTACAAAACAAGATGGCCAGTCTAACCAACAGACGGTACCTTACAGAAAGCCAAAAGACAAACAGAATCGTGAGTATTCCAGTTTTATCCAGCACCTAGATTTTAAGGTCTCTGTAAAAGTATTAGCCCCCACGTTTTCTTTTTCAGACCGAGAAAATGTTAGAAAATCAGCGGCTATGGGAGAGAAGTCTAACAGAAAAAGATCACACAGCAATAGTTTTTCTGATGGTGAATCTACACACACCGGTACAGAAGAGCAAACAGCTCCATACCGAAAACCAAAAGATAAGCAACATAGTGAGTATTCCGGTTTTATCCAGTACATAGATTTTAAGGTCGCTGTAAAAGAAAAAAAAGTATTCAACATATTCTGGATGAGGTTAGCAGCCGGGTTTCACCCGGTGATTATGTACAGGTGCATCTACACTCATCTCTTTTCCACAATTCCTTATATTCTGGTAAGTTAAACCCCGAGGCATTAGACGCTGACGATTTCTTAAATCAGATCGCTAAACTCCTTCAGAGTCACAGAGAAATCCAGGTTTGTGATATATTCCGGGTTGTTGTACTTGTCATAAAAAATCGGGGTGGGGGTGCTCGTAGGGTCTTAAAGACCATACCGTTTAGCCATATTATTCATAAGAAAAGGATGTATTTGATAGACTTGAACAACACTGATAATAGCCTGTGTTTTGCAGGTAGCCTCACAGCCCTCATGTCACAGGTAAAAATGACAGATGTCGAATTGTTAGAAGGTGCTAAAAAACTACATAACGAATTGGGGTGGCCGGTACATAGAAAAGTCATGCTCGATGATGTAGCAATATTTGAACAGCATTTAAAGATAAACATACGCGTTGTGCTTTACACAAAATCATGGGTTTGTTTTAAGACATCAGACAGACCTGTGTTCCCTAAGACTGTGTTCTTGTTGCTACACGATGACCATTTCTATGGTATAACCGATGTCAAAAAATTCTATGGGGAGCGCAACTTCTGTAGTTACTGTCAGAAACCGTACAGTCACGATCATAATTGCACATTATGGTGCCGTCTTTGTTTGACACTAACGTGTACGAATAATGTTGGTGTACAACAGAGATGCCCTAATTGCAAACTCTTTTGCCGTTCTAAAGAGTGTTTAGATAGACACGCGGATCTGGCTCTGAAAAAAGAAGTGGCGTGTTTATCTAAGATACTGTGCCAGAAATGTGAGTCTTATGTGGACAAGAAACATAAGTGCAAGGGCCGTCATTGTAAACTATGTCGCGAGCCCCTAACCGGGGATGGCGTCCACTTATGTTTTATGACCCCTATTGGTAAAACTGAAACATCTGAAAAGTATATTTTTTATGATTGTGAATGTATGCAAGAAACAGGCTGGCATGTCCCTAATTACATATATGCGACGGACTTAAATGATGAAAGAAACTGGGAATTCAAGGGTCTCGAATGTATTTCTGCCTTTATACAGATTTTTTGTGACAAAAAATTTAAAGGTTACACCTTCATAGCCCATAATTCCAAAGGTTATGACGGATATTTTGTTCTTAAACAACTGCTTAAGGAAAAGATGGACACGGGGCTGTTGGTTCAAGGTGCTAAACTTTTACAAATTACCGTTGAACCTCTGACTATCCGTTTTATAGACTCTCTAAATTTCCTGCCTATGAAACTTAGCAAACTTCCACAAGCCATGGGTTTTACAGGCAGCAAGGGGTACTTTCCACACTTTTTTAATACGCTGAAAAATCAAAATTATGTGGGTCCCATGCCGGGTGTTGAACATTACGGTGTGAGTAACATGTTGCCTGAAGAAAAAGATGAATTTTTACAATGGTACAAGGACAATCAGCATAAAACTTTTAATTTGCAAAAAGAGCTGGCTTATTACTGCCAGCAGGATGTATCTATTTTGCGACAGGCCTGTGTTCTCTACCGAGCTGAAATCATGAAAATGACAGAGAAAGAAGTGTTTGTAGAGCAGGGTGACATCTCAGAAATTCAAACAAGGTGTTTAGACCCTTTCCAATATATAACCCTTGCATCTGTATGTATGGCTATGTTCAGATTCATGTTTTTAGAACCCAAGACTGTGGCACTCATCCCACCAGATAACTATCACCGGCAGACAAAGAGATATTCAACCCCCTCTATTCAATGGCTGATGTATGTGGAGGCCAAAGAAAATATACAGATCACACATGCTCTGAAAGGTGGTGGTGAAAAAAAGGTGGGGGCTTATTTTCTTGATGGCTATGCCGTGATCGGTGGGGTAGAAACAGCTTTTGAATTTAATGGTTGTTTTCACCACGGCTGTCCGAGCTGTTATAACGATAAAGACCAGAATCCTATAGCAGCCACGACCTATGGTTTTCTTTATTACAAAACACAGCTAAAAGCTGCATTCCTGGAAAGCCGTGGGTTCAAGGTCATAAGTCTATGGGAGCACGAGTGGAAGCGGATGGTAAAAGAAAATGATGGGGGCTGCGCAGATTTCCTGGCTGACTCCGCATTACCGCAACCTCTGATTCCACGAGATGCCCTTTTCGGGGGTAGAACAAATGCCATTTGTCTGTACCACAAAACAAGGCCTGGGGAAAAAATACACTACTATGATTTTACCAGCCTATACCCTTTTGTCAATAAAACAAAGGAATATCCAATAGGCCATCCAAAAATCATTTATAACAAATTTGGCCCCCCTACAAAGTACTTTGGTTTTATAAAAGCAAAAGTATATCCCCCACGAAAGCTCTTTTTCCCAGTGTTACCCATACGGTTGGGCGGTAAGCTTATGTTTCCGCTGTGTCACACGTGTGCTGACACACGGCAACAGGAAATGTGTGCCCACACGGATGAGGAGAGAGCTTTTGTGGGGACTTGGTGTACGGTGGAGATGAATTTAGCCATTGCAAAAGGGTATGTGGTTGTTGAAATCTATGAAATCTGGCATTTCGAGCAAAAATCTGATCATCTCTTTTCCGAATACACCAAAATGCACCTCCGTCAAAAACAAGAGGCTTCTGGCTACCCTCGATGGTGCAATGATACTGAAAAACAAAATGTGTACATAGCTGATTTCTTTAGAAAAGAGGGGGTGTGTTTGCGTACAGACCAGATTAATGTAAACCATGCTAAGCGTCAAATAGCAAAACTTTTCTTAAATTCCCTGTGGGGTAAATTTGGTCAAAGAACAAACCTGCCTACCACAAGCATTGTGAAAGAACCTGATGATCTCTTTAAATATCTGTTTTCTCCTGAATTTGAGGTTTCATCATGCGATTTTATTGATGATGAAACAGCCTGTGTGTCTTGGAGGCACTCAAAAGACCAGTGTATATTGTCGGGTAGCACCAACGTTTTCATTGCCTGTTTTACAACGGCTTATGCACGCCTGGAGTTGTACAACCTTCTAGATAGTTTGCAAGAGCGCTGTCTGTACCATGATACAGATTCTGTGATATTTCTAAGTCGAGAGGGTGATTGGAACCCATCTTTGGGCGATTATTTAGGTGAGCTCACAAGCGAGATACCCTCAGATGAACATATCACAGAGTTTGTATCAGCGGGGCCTAAAACATACGGCTACAAGCTGTCAAGCGGGAAGACCTGTATGAAAGTAAAAGGGATTACGTTAAACGTAGAAAACTGCCAGAAAATCAATTTCACTAGTTTGAAAGATCTAGTTTTGGACTACAAGCCTGGGACAGCAGATTTATCCCAGAAAAAGATAGGAGTACAACAACCTGGTATTATAAGAAACAAAAAGGGTTGGACAATAGAGACTGGTGTGATTAAAAAAACACAAAAGGTTGTGTATGACAAAAGGGTGAAGTTGGAGGATGGCTTTAGCACATTACCCTATGGATACTAGCGTGGTGGATGTGCGCTGGTCACATCCTTTTTCTTGTATTTTAGCGGGGCCGTCCAATTCAGGCAAGAGCTTCTTTGTTAAAAAGATGTTAGAACATGCTGGTCGTGTATTGACTGTCATGCCTAACAATATTGTGTGGTGTTACAGTTGCTGGCAACCTCTGTATAAAGAAATGTTAAATAAATATCCTTTTATTACATTTATGGACACTTTGCCTGATACTTTTAATGATGAACGGCTGTTTCCAACCAATAAAGTAAACTTGGTTATTGTTGATGACCTAATGGATTCTGCCTGTAAAAGTGATGAAATAGAGAAAGCCTTTACCAAGTATGTGCATCACAGAAACCTGAGCATCATATATATTGTTCAAAATGTTTTCTGCCAAGGTAAAGCAAGCCGAACTATAACTTTAAACACCAAATACATGGTGCTCTTTAAGAATCCTAGAGATAAGTTACAGATTGCCATTCTAGCCAGGCAGATGTACCCTGGAAAATCAAAATTCTTTTTAGAAGTCTTTGAAGATGCAACCAGAAAGCCGTTTGGGTATCTCGTCGTGGATTTAAATAACACAACGCCTGAGGCTTACAGACTGAGGACGGATATCTTCCCGCCAGATTGGACCACGGTATACTGTGAAAAACCACAAAACTCACATAAAAAGAAATGAATATGTAACCAACCCCTTCATACATGCCTGTGTGTCTCAGACAACATGTCTCGCCGTGTAAAGAGAAACCTGCCCCTTTTAAAACTTTTGGTTCAAGCCTCTCCGCAGCACAGAAGAGCCATCCTGAATACAGCTTCTAATGATTTGGTAGCAGCTATAGTTGAAATCGCTCTCAACACCCTAAAAGGTAACATTCCTCTTTCACAACAACAGATAAAGGTTTTAAAAGGGAAGCGTCATGCCATAAAGAGTCTGTGCGATAAAAGACTACCCATTAAAAAAAAGAAGCAATTGGTGAGACAGTCGGGTGGCTTTATCGGGCCCCTGTTAAGTTTTGCATTACCGTTGATAACGGGGCTTCTGACAAACCTCTAATGCATCACGCTGAAAAAATGTACATAGTCCCTAGTCAACAACTTGAGCGCTTGAGAAACCCGCCAGATCGGGATGAAAATATTAGAACCACGACCATCCATAAGTTAGATGAAGAAATGAAAAACATCCTGCAAAGCGTCGGTATGTCTGAACACGAAAAGGCTAAATGTTACTCAGAAGTGCTACAGCGCTATCTCGTGCTTAACAGACAGAGGGATATGGAAAAAGAAAAAATAAACTTGTATCTACAGGCACAAGATGAGACATCAACGGCAACACCTCTAGAAAATATTATACCTCCAGACCCTGTAATACAAGAAGTGTTAAACAGCATCAATATGCGCTATAGGAAAAATGCTGAGTTGCTGCTTAATAAACTGTTAAAAAACAAGAATGTGGCATCCTGGGAGGGAAATGGAACATTTGTATACCGGGGAAACCCCGTCAATGGCTCTAACCTACTCGACCTCGTTCGTGGGGCTACGCAGCCCCAAGCTCTTTCACAACGAAGAATACCCAGGGGCTGGGAGGAGTTCATGCAAACCCTAGCCGAATTAAATATGCCCTCTACGGTAATGGGTAATGCAGCCAACAGACATGTACTGGCACGCCTCAAAGAGAACCCATCTGTGAAGGCTACTAAAATGTACACGGGTCCGATAAAGAGCAAAGAGCTACTCCCTCACAAAAAACGTAAATTATCCCACAGATACCGGTGGTTGAGTGTGTAAAAAATGTATTTTCAATAAAATGTTTAAAAACAAAAATAAAAGACTAGACAGTGGTTTCTTTTCAAAAAACCTCCTTAGAGGGGTTACTTTTTATTTAGAAGCATCAAAACATTCACGATAGGAAACACACACTTGCTGATTATGGAACGGATTTCTAAAAGATCTACACAAAGTTTGTTTGTTGCGTTTTACAAAATGTAACACCATATCATCATTTTGCATTAAATCTTCAGAATACATTTCTAAAATATTTTCAAAAGGCACCCCTTTACAGCGGTGGTGCAAGAAAAATACACAGTGATATCCACAAGCCGTAGACATTGGGTGCTGTAATTGTCTGTTGTGGTATAAAACAGTTTTACAATGCTTGTTGAAAAAGCTCATAATGCTGGTAGGAAAGAATAAGCTATCAGGTGGTTGTCCATAAGAATCAAAAAATTCCCCTGTTCCATCTCCACATATATAGATGGCTAACCAGTGTTCTCCAGGTAGGTTATGAGGGTGTGTATTTACCACCAAACACACTGGCTTCCTTGATATTTGTACATCCGCTAACCAATCGCTGGGTAGCACATCTAAAAAGAAATCTGCAACACAGGGGTCCTTCTTTAAAATACGGAAGATCTGCAGGGTGTTCATTTTCACGAATGATCAAAAAGAACATTCCTTCTATGATTAATTTCTATCACATTGTCAAAAACCCCATAAACAATCATGTTAACTGTATGGGGTAAGGCGCTGGCAAAACGTATTTCAGCCCGCAGGTTACCAGTTTTAATCAGCGAGTAATGGTCTGCACACTCCTGATCCGGTGAAAGGTCAAACGCCAACAGGGTATAACCTTTGTAAAACTCCTGACGGTCAACCAGCAATGCTGTATCTTTCAGATGTTTACCACTTGCTTGTATCAGTTGCATATATTCTCTTACACAACATCCATTTTGAAAGTCAGGTTGAAGAGGTTTCCCGGGTACTTGTTCACCATCCACATATAGAGCGGCAAAATTAATATCATAATGTTTAAAATTGAAGGGGTTTTTAGCATAATTACCGCTGAAAGCATCATTATCCACAAATCCCAGCACAATGAGTTTTGGTAGCTGCCCCAAAAAGAGATTTTCCTGGTTAGTCACACGGGCACCGGCTGGTATGCTAAACACCTTCAGCCCCACACGGTCAATAGCATACTTGACATTAGCTTTCAGCAGAGCTTCCGCATGTCCCAGGCGCACTCCGGGGGAAACTTTAACTCTCTTTACAAAGAGCGCAGCGTTTAGGATAAGGATTTTATAACTTTCTTCGGCATCACCGCTCATTAAACAGAAAGAGTTTTTGTTGCGGGTCAATTTGATTTTGAGATCCACGCCATTAATCAATAGCTTTTCTTGAAAAAATAGATCGCTATGTAAATGCCCCAATAGCTCTACCTTGTTGCTAGAGACCGTAAATTGAGCCCTTTCAGTAAAGCCGATGTTGCGAGATCCTATCTCTCTCACCTCATGCTGCCCGGCTGTGTCTTTATAAAACAGACCGCTTGTAAACTGTGATTTGAGGGATCCTTCGCCATAATTGAGAAGCAGCTCTATGAGGGCTCTGTAGGGGTAGCAGTTGTTGCTCTGGCTAATGAGTTGGTCACCCAGTGTAACATCCAGCTGGCTAAACAGAGCTGCGATTGGGTAGTTCACCAGCGCTACTTTGGCTGCCGGGTCGATGTTCGAGCCATCTTCTGCCACAATTTTACAGGTCAGGTGCAAAAGTGTACTATTTAAATCAATGTAGTCTTCACCATGACCTGCGATATAGAAGTCCAAAGGGGCTGTTTCCGACAAAGCCGATAATGGCGGAATTTCCACATAAATACTTTTTTCGATACTTGTTTGAGTCGGTGCTAGTTGAAACAGGTCCAGTTCCGATTTAACACACTCTTCAGAGCCGTGGTGTACAAAAGCCATGGTGCTTTTTAGAATATATCTCGCTGCCTAGAGCTAGCGCTTCTCTTCTTAGACCGGCGGTTAAGCTTCTGAGACCTGCCACCCACGGGTTTCTTTCTTTTAAAAGGTTTGGGCGGTCCTTGTGGTAACTCCCGAGACTCGGTTCTCTTTCTTTTAACAGCTCTTCTAATCACAGCCAGTCCTGATCCTGCCTGTTCTGTAGCCTGGTTCATTTTATTTAGAACGGCCGTTGTGACATGGCTCATGACATCCTTGGCTATGTTTTTTGCGGCGCCTTTCACGTGTGGTTTAATAATTTCAAAACCCCTTCTCAAAAACGGCATAGCTTTTCTAAAGAGGCTGCGAAAAACACCACCTACACCGGCCCCATACATGACCGGTACTCCATGATATCCTGAAAGCCCATAGCCGGCTTGTGTTGTATAATAATGCCTGTATGCTTTGGGGTCTCCGTAGTCTTTAGCCACAACCATTTTAAAAAACAGTCACCCTCCGGGGTCGCAGATGAAGCTTAAGGATCACCTTCCCGTAACGAAATGAGACGTACTTGTCCTGATCCGTCTTTATTTCAAATGTGATGGTATCAATATGCTGTTTGTTCACAGGGACATAGTGCGGCTTATCATAAGTTAACGTGATAAACTCATCCCTAACCCCTTTAGTTGGAACACAGCGCAGCAGTGGCACAAAATGGTCACCTACTAACTGGTGCTCTACAATATCTGTGTACAGGTAGAGGGTATTAAAACCGGCCGTGATATCCGTTGGAAAATGGGAACGTTGTGTATTAACGTATGCTTCTATTCCCAAAATGGTTGCCAAATCACCATACGCATAAATAGTAGACCTATCTTCCGATTTTATCCGGATTCTTCGCGCATGGGGCTCATAAATGATTAGTGGTGCCGCCGATTTATAGATGTTGCTAATGTCCTGATTCATGGATTCCACTAAACGCTGCATGGTCGCGTAATGTCCTTTCCTGACTATAAGGTGCTGTATATTTCCTGCTGCGGAAACGATAACATACTTATGGTCTTCCTTAATATTCTCCCAGGTGTTGGGGTATTGTATTTCCACGAGCCCCACTTCCCACTGTCCTTGTAAGTCCAAAGGCCTTGCTAGTTGTATGGTAAAATTAGAGCTGGTATTTTGGGAAAACACATCTGCTGAGGCATTGCTAGGCAGGGTGATATAAAAGCCACCATCATTCATTTTCAATTTTATTTTAATGCTGCTTCAAAACAAAGAAAGAAATCAGATGTCTTGAATCTCTGATGCTTTAACCCAACTGTTAAATTTAACAGGCCATCCCCTCCATTTCACGAGGTAGAATCTGTTCCTGCCACATCCTTTTACCTTTAGAACCTTTTCGATTCGGTATATTCTGTCCTGTTGCTGTGTGACTTTTAGCAATTCTTCAGGATAAAAAGAACCTTGTATGGCTTCACCGTCATAATCCTGTATCTTGTATGTTGCTTTCTGGCCCCTGTTTAAAATGTCCGTTATTATAAATACCTCGTCAGTCCACGTTTGCTCGTAACCTTTTTCAAATTTTCCTTTAGTTTTTGAAAGTCTTACATGATCTCCTTTCTTTAAGGGATTCTCGGTATGCTTACGCTTGATGCTATCACCGTAGACTCTTTTCCAGATCTGCAGAGAATTTGTGTGTGTCACATCTACAGGTCTCGTCTTTATTGTTCTGTGAAAACTATGATTATAACTGTGCACAAAAGCCTGCAATACATCTTGGTACCTAAAGGTGTTGTGTGTAGTAAAATAACGCCACATTTTGGATTTCAAAGTCCTGTTAAACCTTTCTACCACCGCTGCTTTAACATCGTTATTGGTTACAAAATGATGAACCCCTCTTTGTTTTAATAAATTCTTCAGGGACCTATTTAAAAATTCTTTACCCTTGTCTGTCTGTATTTTTTCAGGTATACGACCTAGATTAAATATTTTTTCAAAGGCTTTAGCAACTTCATGACCGGTTTTCGATTTTAAACTTGCAACCCATGCATATTTTGACAGGATGTCTACCACTGTTAATATGTATTTATAGCCATTGTTATAATGGGACAAGGCTGCCATATCAACTAAATCAGCCTGCCATTGCGCATCCACATCTGACACGATCGTCTTGTTTCTTTTAAAACGGACCCTAGCAGGTCTGTGTAAAGTATAAGCATCTTGTCCGGTAGCCCATCTAACTACATCATTTCTGTTGACTGTTTTATCCTGCTTTTTAGCAGCTTGAAGTAGAGGATTTATGCCCCCAAAGCTCCCTGCTGCTTTGGGGTTATAGTAAATGCTCTTCAATAAGGTTTCCTTCATGATTGCCATGCTTTGACTGTTCTTTTTATTTTGCCAACATCTTCAGAATGGTTTTAGTAATTAATGTTGTGTGCCCTGCTGGAAATTCTGCTTGGTGTTCCAAAAAGAGCCATTTTTTCCTTTCTGAAAGTCTGTGTTCTGAGCATGCTCAGAACACCTGGAGCATGCTCAGAACAGACCTCTTGTTTCAACCAATCACGTGTTACCACACCCTAGAGAGACATGTCCAGGCTTGTCTCTCTGTATTGGTTTTTTCAAAGCCACTAAAAAATAGCTGTATTTGGATTTGAACTCGTCTCTCTCAAAAAAATAGCTGTATTAGGGGGATTTGAACTCAGGTCTCTCTGTATTTCAGTCTGAACTCTACAGGTCTGTCAGAATATTTCTAACAGTGAGGTCTTAAAAGTAAAATTCTATCACATGGACCGCACTAGTTTTTCTAACAATTGCATTTGTAATTGCATTTGTAAAGAAAATTGTGTCTCTCTGTGCTGTGAATCTTTTTGTGAGAAATAAGAACTGGTGCAGTGGGAGAGAGAAAAGCATTTTATTTTTCCAGGGTTCCTGCTTTTTTTTTTGCAGGTGTAAACATTAACCAGAAGCAAAAAAAAAACACATTTCCGGAGTCAGTCACACTGCTCCCCGCTGATGTCAGCACAAAGGGACAGTCCATTTCCGATGATGTAGGCAGGGGCGTGGTTGAGGGTGAGAGGGTGATCCCTCTAACAAAGATGTGCTAATTGCATTTTGGAAAGAAAAAAGATTCTAGCTTGCCTGTCTCTCTGTGCTAGGAATCAGTTTTTGTGTGAGAAAGAAACAACTGAGTCTGTGTGGGAGAGAGACAGAGAGAAAAGCATTTTTGTTTTTCAGTATTAAGCAGAAGCAAAAACACATTTCCGGAGTCAGCCATACTGTTTCCGCTGATGTCAGCAAAAAAGGGACAGTCCCTCTTCTGATGACGCCCTGTTTCCGGTGATGTCATTTCCGATGATGTAGGCAGGGGGCGTGGAGGAGGGTGGGAGGCTGTGGGCGTAGCACAAACCCCGGAAGTGGGTGCTGATTGGATAATGTCATATTGTGGGGCGTGGCATGGGTGTGACACACCCCCGAAAGTGTATGCTGATTGGATGATGTCATCCTTGGGGCGGGGGCAGGGGTGTGTCAAGTGGGGGGCGGTGGCCACGCCTGGGGGCGGGACTGGGCGGGGCTAACTCACCATTCACTTCTATGGGAGGGGCGTGGCCTAAGGCGGGACATACACCGGAAGTGGGCGCTGATTGGTGCCTGTCAACATTTTGGGGGCGGGAGTGGGCGGGGCTGGGCGGGGCTAACTCACCATTCACTTCTATGGGAGGGGGCGTGGCCTAAGGCAGGACATACACCGGAAGTGGGCGCTGATTGGTACCTGTCAACATTTTGGGGGCGGGAGTGGGCGGGGCTAACTCACCATTCACTTCTATGGGAGGGGGCGTGGCCTAAGGCGGGACATAGACCGGAAGTGAACGCTGATTGACAGGTGAGATAAGGATGACAGGAGCCAATCAGTTTGACGAGTAGTGTACCCATTATACTACTGTGGTGCCCAATATCAATGAGACTATTTGAGCTTAGAGACCATGCTGCAGTACCCCCTCCTGCTCTCCCCTTCAGCTCAGCTTTCTTCCCTGTGCTACTATCATTCCTTCCATCTTCACACTAGGGAATACAGTATGAAAGGCAGTATCTTCAGCTCATGCAAACAGCTTTCTTAATTCAGTGGCACAATCTGCTTTGCATTTAGAGCAGTTTTAATTGAGTTGGTCACCATTATTCCTCCTTGACTATCAATCGGAAGTCCTGGCATTATTTTCACTTCTACTACTACTTACCGAGGATTTTATTGTGGCTCACACTAAATGAAAATCAGGTATTTTTGACAAGATAGCTAAGGAATATTTACAGATAGAGTTATGAACGTGCATGAATGCCATTACTGAAAGGAGGTCCCATTCCATAAAAAGGGACAGCAATAAAATAAGAGAGCACATGTTAATTCTACACATGAATCTCCAAGGACGGTGACAAAGAATGGAAATACAGTGCTGCTGCTGGATTCTTCAGTAAAATAAAAATGATGTTTATACTATCCATAATGGATAGGTCTGGATCTCTGCCAAATGAAAGAAATGAAAGCATTGAGGGCTAGATCTTCCATGACTGAAACGGAATCGCTCTCATCTTAAGGATTAATGATCGGTCTACTAAGAAGTTAAATGCAAATATTAAAAAGATATTTCTGGCTAACATTTGTGGTAAAAAGTACCCTATGGCACCTTTTACAGTAATTACTTTTGTGTGTCTGGGGGCTGAACACTAATAATGAAATCAGCTGAAATGCACTATTTAAAAGAAGATATAAAGTGAATAAGATTTGGGAGCTGTTCAGTCAGCACTGGATACATGGAAGAAACAGAAGTAGATGCCCAGTGCCAGAAGCCAAGGTTGGTCATGGTTGTAAATGACAGCAACCTGCACCCTGCAGGTATTTTAGCTATCAAATGATAGTTTAAAAAAAAAACTTGCTGCAGACATCAGCTTATATAAGAGTTATTGCTGGGGAGTATCCAACAGCACAATTTCTGAACAGGCTGCTTTTGTGGGGGTCTCAGAAATCTATTAGTGGTATCGTGTAAAGCAACAGATTTTCCTGTAGGCACCTACACTTTGAGATCACAGCAAGAGCATTTGTGTTATGGCCCCTGTAAATTCTGCTACACATCGTTTTATGTTGTCCCACCCATGGGCTCCTTTCAGGGCTGTTATTCACAATGAACAAGATCAGCAGGAAATGACAACTCAATCAGCTTATGGAAAGCTGCAGCTTTAAATCTCCATGCCTCCTAGAAAATGAAAGATAGCTCTACAACTCTGCAAAAAAAATGTTTTGTTCTGTCTTGTCATTAAATTTACATACCAAAACATCCAAGGAAAAACACATCCAACACCAACACATCTTTAAAAAACAGCAATCCCCTCCAGCCTACTCCATAGGTTAAGGTCAATCTTCACAATTATGGCATCGTTTTCTAATAATGATCAAAATCTCGCCAAATTTGACAGGGGCATTCATTCAATTTCACCTTTCAGTGGCTTCATATTTGACATACAACAAAACAAAATTCCATCAAAAATGAACATTCACAAGTTGCTGAGAATGTGATATCACCCACTTTTTAAAGGTAGTCCAAGGGGGTTATCAGCCAGAATAAACAGTCTTCAATTCTGAAATTTTTAAAATGGGAATAGTCCTGCTACAGGAGACCCACCTATCATGGGCTGAGCACAAGAAATTATGTAAAGGATGGGTGGGCTGCGTCACTGCATCTCTAAAAGCCGTAGAGTATATTGTGTGCTGATTCATAAGGCTTTGCTTTTCAAGTGTTGAGTATTGTGGTTGATCTAGGTTAGCCAGTTTGTCATCTTGCATTGCAATATGATGAGTGTGGACTTTTTGGTAGTGAAGGCTTATGGTCCTAATTTTGCCAAGGAAGCATTTTATGTGCATTTAGGGGTGGATTCTGAGCAGAGTTTAGCAGGGATAGACATCCATTTCGGACGTTCACCCTGCTAAACGCTTGTTTGGCAATTCATCCAACAGAGCTCGCCACGCTCTCTTCTTGGGCGGGAGGGGGTAGGCCATGGGAGGAGCAAGGGCGGGGAGTGGATAGGAACCTGACCCTAGATGTAGAGGGACAATTCCGGGGTCAGACCTATACGTCCGGAGTCTGCCATTTGGATGGAGGACTTATTCCACCTCAGAGGTAGAATAAGCCCCCATGGACGGCAGAAAATGCAGGATCCTGATGTGAAAAAGAAGGTAAGGGGGTGCAGGAGGTTCCCTGAAGCCCAACCCTGGACACAGCAGGCCCGATCGGGGGTAAGGCAGCAAGGAAAGGAGCTTTTCAGGGTCTGCCGGGGATTGTGGCTCCTGCATGGATCCGCAGGGTCATGGCAACAGGAAGCCAAGGCACCGCGGCTCCATGCAGGAGCCTGGCTGGGCTAGCCAGGTAGTGGGCTGGACATCCAGGTGCCCAGAATCAGGGCATGGCCTGCACATCCAGCCAATTGCACCAGACTCTGATCCCATGGGCATGTCTAGTCCCTGCAGGATCAGAATCAAGTGCAACTGGGGCACGTCCAGATTCTGGGTGCCTAGACAGGCGGGGGACGCCCAGAACAGAATTGGCCTCCACGAGGGTGAACTCTAGGCTTTTGGGGGCTGTCTCTTATTTTGGGTAAGTAGAGATTAGATTCTGTGCATGGTCGATAAGGTGGACCATACTGGTCCACGAGGGGGAATGTGGGGATCCCTGAAGCAACAAGGGTGACTGGTCACCTAGGCTACTCGGAACACAGTATAAGGCCTTTGGTGGGAGGGGGGGGGTGGACTCCAACACTCATTCTCTTCCTCTGACCATGGCTTAGGCAGCACCTTAGCCATTGTAGAGCAAGTTCCCCAATGTTGAGGGAAGAGGGGATGCAAGGGCAGGAGGGTCTGGAGACTAAACACAATCAGCATTGGTCAAGGCAGCCTGCACATGGGGGCCATAGCATCAAGCAGCACCTCCTGACCCAACATATAGAAAACCCAACCCTGTGGTCTAACAGCCCCCATGCCATCTCTTTCTGGGAAGGGCTCTAGAAGAGCATTCCAGCAGTCATGGTTCGCCAGACTTGAGAGGATCAGAAGAGCCCTCCAGATCCATGGATTGTTACAAAGTACAGGTACAGTACAAGGGAACCAGGTAGGGGACACCGATCAGCAAGCTCTAACACTGGAGGCCCACATTCAGTGGTAGAAGTATTATGCTGCTGCTGCTCATAGGTATCTACGCCTCAGCCACTTGGTCAGGATGTGGGGCCATCCACCCACAGGTACATAGCCCATGGTAGCAGCATGGCTCCCAGATGCATATATTCACTGCCACATGCATCAATGCACAGGAGCCAAGGGTCAGATAAAGGTTTGGCAGCACAAGAGCTATTTAGACATTAAGCACATAACCAAATTTGCATGCTCCCTCCCTCCCACTGTACTCTTGTGGCTCCAACTCTGCCTCTGAGGGAAGTATTGACTGTCACACAGAGCAAAGGCCTTCTCTCTTGACACCTCCACAGTACACATCAGCAGCACTCTGAAACCTATCCAATACATATGCCAATATGAAAAGCAGTCAGTCAGGACAGCTTTTGCTGTGTCCATGGATGTTTGCCTACTGCCCCAGCAGGGTGACCGCATACCAATAGGTCCTAGGATTGAGGATGTCAGGCTGATGTGTTCCACCATCATGCCAGCTGAACCATGCAGCACCCCCAAAATGATGGCCTAGGCGTGCACCATGGTATTCGGCTCCCATTTCCTACTGGCTCCCTATTGTTACAATGTATTAGCCTTGCTCCTGCCCTTAATATTTCTTAACACCCACATTTGAAGCATGCATCTGAACTGTGAAGTTGGCGTGTGGGAGCATAATGAGTACAGCTAGTGTCCGATCAGAGGCTAGCAGCATGGTTGTATAGCTAGTGCGTGACTATGATGCCCACTGCATTGTGCACCCTGACTCTGCCCTCTCTCCACCCATGGCCCCGCCTACTCATGCATTGCTGCAGTAGTCAGAGATGCACAAAACCCTCTTCTTTTACAAAAAAATAATAAAGATAGTATGGACAAACAGGTATGTGTCCTCAGGTATTCTGATCAGGCACAAAACATAGCAGGTAGTATTTATAAGCATTGGCACATATTAGCATTACACACGGTCTTTTAGGCAGGACCCTGCATAGCCTTTACCCGAGCCAGGAATCTTAGAGATATCCTGGTTCCTGGTACATTCTGATTTTGCGATGCAGGGATTTGGGCGAGGGGGCATGGGGCAACATGGACCATGTGGACATTGCAGCATGTGCACTACATCACTGGACATTGATCAATGAATTAACTTTATGAGTAACACAAAGTACTTTTAGAAATTAAGAACCGATTGCCAAATCTCATGGGTGGTGTATGTTATCATCTGCCCATGTGCACGGATTTATGTTGGGAGGACTTGCCGGCCTGTTAAAATACATCTTAGTGAACACAAATCCCATTTGAAGCACAGAGTGTTAACAGCGACTATTGTCCAGCATTGTATCGACTATGCATATTCATGGAACCAACTTTGCTAATATAGAAGGGATTAAAGATCTCCAAGCCAGACAGGTGGAGCAATGTCTAGCCAGGTTAGAACAGAAATGGATTTTTGTGCTTGACGCTGTTCAACCTGTGGGATTAAATGAGTCATTGGATTGGACAACAGTGCTTTAAACTCACTGACTGGGCATTTGCTGATATGTCTGTTTTCATTGGAAAAAGAGAACTATTGAGGTGCCAGATTAGATATCAGACTTTGAACTTATTGGTTGGGCACCTGCTGATATGCTTGCCATCTTAATTTAAAAAAAAAAAAACACACATATTGAGGGATGAAAACATTCTTGAAGGGGTGTCAGTTTTCTGCTTAGTGAAGTCCTGAGGCAGCCCAACAACCATAAGGGTGAAACTCAAGTCGACGAAGCGGGTTCAGCCGTGACACTTGCTCTGAGGTTCGGAAGTTAAAAGCACAAGTTAAGTTTTTTCAACTGTTTTTAAATGCATTTGGAAAATTGAAAAAAAAAAAAGAGAATTGGGGCTTGTAAAGAAGGGTGTTTGCAGTGGGTAAAAGTCTCACAAGTACAACCGTTTGCCCCACTACTGAGGCCAATCCCAATACCTCAGAGTGTATGTGTGGGGTGAATAAGAAATAGTCTTTTATAGGAGGCAGTAATTGAGCCTTGACATTGAGAAAATGTCTTTGTCTGGCTGGAAGACCCCGGGTTTTTTACTATTGCAGAGTTCATCGTAGCTCTTATTTTGTATTTAGTTACCTAAAAGTAACTAGACATGCAAGAAATGTTTAGCTGCCTTTAAAGCAAAAAATTGAGTTTTTCTGAATTGCTTGCTGGATGGTTTTGAACTACTAAATATTATACAATACTGAGGCCTATTGTTTTATGATTACAGAAAAAAAAACACCCAACTTTTTCCTTTATTACTACTACAACTACTACTACTGATCATTTATATAGCATTACAAGGCACACGCAGCATTGTACAGACACATGTAAAAGATGGTCCTGGCTCATCAGAGCTTACAATCTAGTCAAGACAGACAACACAACAGCTGGGGACAAGGATATGTCTAGGGAAATGGTAAGGAAACACACCATTGGAGAACAGAACAGGAGACTATGTATATCAGGATCCAAAAGTGGCCTCAAAGAGGTGAGTTTTCAGCCTGGATTTGCATAAATGAAGCCTGACATACAGACTCAGGTACTTCGTTCCAGGCATAAAGAGCAACAAGGTGGAAGGATCAAAGTCTGGAGTTGGCAGTAGAAGAGTGAGGAACAGCAGAATGAATGCACTTATAGGTCAGTAGGAGAAGTTTAAACTAGATACAGAAACGGATAGGGAGCCAATGAAGTGACTTGAGAAGAGGTGTTTATGAGTATATCAAGCAGGCAGAAGATTAGCCGCACAGCTAAGTTTTGAACAGACTGAAGGGGAGAGAGATTGAAAGGGAGACCAGCAAGGAGGAGATTGCAATAGTCTAGACAGGAGGTGACTAAAGAGTGGATAAGTGTCTTAGTAGTGTGTTCAGAAAGGAAAGGGTGAATTTTACTGATGTTATAGAGAAAGAAACGGCAGGTTTTAGCTATCAGTTGGATGTGTGTGGAGGAGAGGAAGGAGTCAAAGGTAACCCCAAGGTTGTGAGCCGAGGAAGCAGGGAGGAGTACAGCGTTACTCACAGATATAGAGAAAGGAGGAAGAGGGGAGGTGGGTTTAGGGTTAAAAATAAAAAGATCAGTTTTGATCATTTTCAAACAGTGGTGAGACATCCAGGCAGCAATATCAGATAGGTAGGCAAATATCCAGGCCTGGATTAGCCAGAAAGATTTCAGGTGTAGAAAGGTAAATCTGAGAGTCATCAGCATAAAGATGGTACTGAAAATTATGGGAGGAGATGAGCGCACCAAGGGACTGGGTAGAGAGAGAAAAGGAATGGACCCAAGACAGACCCTTAGGGTACACTAACAGAATTGTATAGCAGTAGAGAATTACAAGAACAATGACAGCAGCTACGGGTACCAGTCTGTCAACAATGAGCCGCCTGACTGAAGACCGAACACAATTTAGGACAACTATCCAGAGGGTTGCCATGAGTCGATACCGACTTGACGGCACTTAACAACAAGATATGCCATACTATCCACCAGAACACAAACTAAAAGTGTGGTGGGAGAGATAAGAAGAAAACCAGGATAGCACAGAGCCCTTAAAACCAAGTGAGGGGAGGTCTGTTATTTCCTGTTTAAAGTTTCTCAGTTCACTGATAAGTTAAAAGGAGTTTTCATTAGTAGAGACCATTCAGGGTTGTAATTTGTTTGTTTTTTACTAATATTTGTATGTACCTCCATAATGTGGACTAGTACATTGAAATTTATTTTCTTATTGGTTCTATTTCCTTATGTTGTAGTATTACTATGGCTGTAATTGTAATTTTCCTGGTTATTCGAAAAATCCTTATAAATAAACAATTTAAAAAAAAAACAAAAAAAAAAAAAAACAAGTGAGGACAAGGTATCGAGGAGAAGGTGGTGGTCAACAGTGTCAAAAGCAGCAGAAAGGTCAAAGGTCAGGATCAAGTAAAGGCCCTTGGATTTGGCCAGGAACAGATCACTGGTAAAAGTCATGACAGTAGAATCTAAAAGACGAAAGCCAGTTTGCAATGTATCAAGAAGGGCATGAGTGGAGAGAAAGTCAAGGCAACAGCAGTGAACTGCACGTTCCAGTAGTTTAGAAATGAGGGGGGAGGGAGATGGTTCAATAATTAGAAGGACAGGTAGGGTCTTGTGAGGTTTCTTGAGGAGAGGTGTAACCACAGCATGCTTGAAGGCAGCAGGAACAGTTGCAGTGGAAAGGAATAGGTTGAAAATATGACAGATAGAAAGGACAACAAGGAGGAGATGGAGCTTAGGAGATGGGTAGGAAGAGGATCAGAGGAGCAGGTAGTTTGGAGGAGGAAAGAAGATGTGCGGTTTCCTCTCAGAGATCTTAGAAAAGGAAGAAAAAGTGGCAGAGGTTGAGGTGAAGAATTGAGAGTGAAGAGGGTGAAGAGGCGACTGAGCTGACCTCGTGAAGAATTAAAGTGTAATCTTGTAGACTTTTTCATGGAAATAATCGGCCTAAGTTTAGGAAGAAAGGGTTGGAAGCAGAGGCACCTTAGAGAGAATTGAGAGTTGTAAAGAGATGGCGAGGGTCAGATGCAACAGAGTTAGTCAGGTGGGCATAATCATCTTGAGTGCTATGGCTAACTGGAAAGAGGCAAGCATGAACTTGAAGTATAGAAAGAACACAAGGGTGCGAGATTTGAGCCAAATGCGCTCAGCTGAGCAGGCACAGGAACGTAGGCATCAGGTAGTCGAAAACAACCAGGGCTAAAATTTATTAATTCTGGGACTGATGACTAAATATAGTGAGTGTATAGAACAGTACTAACATACATGTACTATGGAAAGGTCACAGTCTGATGGTCCGTTTTACAGCTGTGAACAACATTATTGCACCCTTGCATTTTAGGTATGTTGTGTATACTATCTTGAGAAATAATGGGAAATATTCTAACTGTACTGTATGTCTTCATAATATTTTAATAGTATGCTAAAAGGTATACAACAAAAAAAAAAAAGATGTCTCTGTAATTTAGACGTAGTAATTTTTGAGAAAAAAGAAAAACAGAAAATATGACCTAGACAGGATTAATGCCATCTTCACCAGTGTTTGGTTGCACAACCCTTAGCAGTGATGACAGCCTCCAAACATTTCTTATAGCCATCTATAAGTTTCCTCCATCTCTCCTACTCTTCAACTGTGATTTGTTCCAGCTCATGAATGCTTGCAGGATTCCTTTTACCAATGGCAGATTAAGCTCTTTACAAAGGTTTTTGATTGGATTGAGATCAGGACTAGTGGTTGGGGCAAGGTACTTCAGGCCAGAAGGTCGGGGGTTCAAATCCCACTAGAGGACAGCAACCTTGGGCCGGAAGGACTGGTGTTTCTAGTCCCACAGGTGCTCCTTGTGGTCTTGGGCAAGCCACTTAATCCTCCATAGCCCATGTTCCCTGTAAAATAGTTATCGCCAAGTTATAATGCCCTATTCAATGTAATTTCAGTTTGTTCAATGTAAACCGCACTGATGCAGAATAGCGCGGTATATAAGAGAATGTAAATAAATAAATTAATTAATGGTCAGTTTAAACCAGTCCATGTTTTCCTTTTTAGACATTCTTTTGTACTTTTGCACGTATGTTTTGGGTCATTGTCCTACTGGAGGAACCATGACTTCGACCCAGTCTTAGCTTTCTAATACAAGGTAGCACATTTCGCTCCAAAATACCTTGGTAGTTCTCTGACTTCATGATTTCTTTAATACGTTCCAGGCCTCCAGTTCCTGAAGCAGCCCCACAACATTATGGAACCTCCACCATATTTAACTGTAGGAAGGGGTTTTTTTCCTTATAAGCTTCATTTCTTTGCCTATAAATGCTAGTCTGCACTGCCAAAGGGCTCAAGCTTGGTTTCATCTGTCCACAGAAACATTTCCCAGAAGGATTGTGGTTTCTCGAGGTGGGTATGGGCAAAGATCAGGTGTGCCTTTTTTATGTCTGTCTTTTGAGCAGTGGGGTCCTCCTTGGTCTTCGCCCATGAAATCCTTCTTTGTTTAGTGCAAGGCATATGGTGCGGATTGAAACCACCATTCCAGATTGCTCCAGGTCAGCTTTAAGTTCTTTGGATACTGTACATGGTATTTTTCCAACAGTTTGTACTAACCTTCATAGATTAATTTTTCTCTTCCCACCACATCTTAGGAGGTTCTTGACAGTTCCATGAGCAGAAAACCTCTTAACAACACTGCAAAATGTAGACACAGGAATCCCAAGGTCTTTGGAGATGGCCTTGTACCCCTTTGAAGTTTGATGTTTGGAGATCATGTTTTTTTTTTTTTTCAGGCAGCTCTCGTCTTCACCATTATAAAAATGGAACAAGGAGTGAATGTGACCATTTTAAACATTAGAGACATTATTCATTGGTTAATTCAAGTCATGTGAGTACTGACAAGTGATCATAGGTGTGCCTAATTTTACCGCAGTAGGAATATGGTTCTTCTGTTCAAACTGATTTGAATTGTTTATAAGGGTGCCAATAATCATGTCCACTATCTTAATCAGAAAACCTTTGCTTATCCCCACCAACTTACTGACACATCTAGAAAAGGATAAAGCTGTGCCCTATAAGATCAGCTATGATACATTTAATTTTTCTCAGAGCTCTTGCCATGAAAGACAACTCTCTCGTGGCAAAACGCTCCTTTTTATCTATTTAAAAGGGAATCAACCCTCACCACATACCAAGGGATAATATATAATGTCCCCTAGTAAGAATCAAAGTTTCTGTATTTTATGGAGAGTATTCTACCAGTACTTAACTGACAATTGAGGTTCGGTACTGCTGCTATATTACTTCATCTTCCAGCCCAGGCTGCCCAAAGGTGGAACGCCCTCATTGCATTTCTCCATCCATAATGGATACCGGCTGTTGACCCTAGGGTTCCGTTGCAGGTAATCCGAACACAATCTGGATAGTATACTGTAGATACTCCCCACCTCTCAATGCTTCAAAGCGTGGTGCAACACAGTGCGACACAACGTTGTGTTTCAGGCCATTGAACCTCCCGGCCCTTCATCAAAACCCATTGCGTATCTAAAGCGTCATTAAGTTATCCTTGTCTTATATGACCCATTAGAGTCACGTGGTGTTCAACCACTCAATGGGCAATGGCTGTCTTCCTGAACTCCAATCATCACCTCAATGCAATCAAATTAGACTCCATCAATCTTGCGATAAATTCAAGGCAGACAGAGCTACTGATTATAACTGATATATCCAAAAAATTGTTCCCGATATTGCAAACAGGATACACGATCTCCTCCTCTAACTTTCTCCAGCACATAATCCACTATCAGCCAGCGTAAATCCGGAAATGAATGATGATGTTCTTCACAATGAAGAGCAACTGGCGCTGTTACCACCTTTGTATTGATCCACAATCGATGTTCTTGCAAACGCTTCTTTATTGATCGTGTCGTCCGACCAACGCCAATTTTATTGCAGGGGCATACCAGAATATACACCACAAATGAAGACAGACAAGTGGTATAATAACTATTATAAAAATGTCGTTTAGTAATAGGATATTCCCAATACATTCCTTCCATGGTAGTAAGATAAAAATCACATGATTTACATTGAAAGTGTCCCTTATCCGTGGTGAGCATTGGCTCATATACAGTGCGGATCAATACAAAGGTGGTAACAGTGCCAGTTGCTCTTCATTGTGAAGAATATCATCATTCATTTCTGGATTTACGCTGGCGGATAATGGATTATGTGCCAGAGAAAGCTAGAGGAGGAGATAGTGTGTCCCTTTGCAATATCGGGAACAATTTTGGATATATCAGTTACAATCACTAGCTCCGTCTTGCTTGAATTTATCTCAAGATTGATGGAGTCTAATTTGATTGCACTGAAGTGATTATTGGCATTCAGGAAGACAGTCATTGCCCTTTGAGTAATTGGACACCACATGACTAACGGGTTATATAAGACGGGGATAACGTAATGACATTTTAGATACGCAACGGGTTTTGATGAAAAGCCGGGAGGTTCAATGGCCTGAAACACAACGTTGTGTCGCACTGTGTTGCGCCACGCTTTGAAGCGTTGAGAGGTGGGGAGTTATCTAAACTATCCAGATTGTGTTTGGATTACCTGCAACGGGACCCTAAGGTCAGTCGGCAGCCATTATGGATGGCGAAATGCAATGAGGACGTTCCACCTTTGGGCAGCCTGGGCTGGACGATGAAGTACTATTGCAGCAGTACCGAACCTCGATTGTCAATTAAGTACTGGTAGAATATTCTCCATGAAATACAGAAACTTTGATTCTTACTAGGGGACATTATATTTTATCCCTTTATATGTGGTGAGGGTTGATTCCCTTTTAAATAGATAAAAAGAAGTGTTTTGCCACAAGAAAGAGTTGTCTTTCACAGCAAGAACAACAACAAAAAATTAAATGTTTCATAGCTGATAGTATAGGGCACAGCTTTATCCTTTTCTAGATGTGTCAATAATCATGCCCAGGCAATGTCCCAGTTTTTATACTATTTCCTTTTCTAATTGGTCTTGTTTTATTTGATTCTTATGTGAAAAATATGTGTGTATGTATAGTCCAAAGCCATTCCACTGGCCAATTTGTTTTTAGGAGATATTGGACATTAATGAGAAACTGCAAGGGTGCCAATAATGTTGACAACTATATATATTAGGAAGGGAATTCTCAGTATTACAGTTAAAATAAAACTGGCAGATTTACCAGTGGAGGATCTTCCCGACTAGAGTTTTAAATCATGATTTAAATCAAATTTGCCCTGATCAGCAGAGTGCAGGAATGTAAAAAAAAATAGAACTGGTTTAAGTTCTCCCTCCAAAACTAGGTCACATCACATGTCTGGGAATTCTGGAATAAGAAATAGGCATTATTCATTCACAAGCAATGTAGGTGAGACTAAGACTAATATATTTGCAGTAAAAATGTTCAAAAATTCAGGGATGTATTCTCTCTCTCAAAAAAAAAAAAAGCACATACTACACAAACAATATTTATTCAAGTATTCGGGGGCCATGTTTTGAAGTTTTTATATATATTTTATAGTTTATTTTTATTAGTACTATAAGAGGGATTTGCTGCCATGTGGTTTCATTTTCTATATTTTTTATGAATTTTAATTGTAAGAATATATGTTTTTAATTTCATTTTGAGAACCATTTGCTCTCTAATGACTGATAGCGGTATATAAAGAAAATAAATCAAAATCAAAATCATATCTCTACTAGTAGATCGAAAGGCTGGGAGGTAAGTAAGCCTTGCATTTCACTGAACTCCTTTCAAAAGTTTACTCCGAGGGGCATTGATAGTTTGCTATACCCAAGGTCTGTCAGAAATGGTTTATTATACAGAAGGAACACCATATTCTTCTCCTTCCCATCCCACCCACTGCCTCTTCTTTACCCCTCCGGATTCACTCCCCTCTATGAATTTCAATTGAAACCCTTAATCAATTTGATGTCTTTATTGTGACATCAGTGATTCCTGTCTGGAATCTTTTAAACCACTTATTTAAATGTGTGCAGAACAAGCCCTTCTTTGCAATTCTAAGAGAACAACAACATGATGCAGCAATAGAAAGTCTAGATTCTTTTAAATAGAAAGTCTAAATGGTGGCTTCGGCTGTGCCCCATTCTCACTCTCCTGTCTGTCTCGTTTAGTGCATCATACATAACCCTGTAAATTCCTTACAGCCCCCCCTCCCCATTTCTATTACCACAACAGCAATTAACTTCTCTCTCTACCATGTGGCGCCAGATAAAAAAAGGGCAGTAAAAGGAGACAGCAGTGCACGAAACCCCCAAGAAAGGAGCCACACCCAATAGTCTGCAACTCTGAAAACCCGAGGTTTTTGAAAACTGAATGGAAAAAAATTTAAATAAAACAAATGAAGAATGATCAGGTTAATGTTCAGGAAATCCTGTCAGAACAAAAACAAAAAAATGCCTGGCATGCAGGCCTTACAGCAGACACAATGCATGGATTACAGCAGGGCCAGGATGTTCTAACTTACATTTAGTTGTGCTGAACAGTTCAGCCTCTGTACACTTGGTCTCCTCCTGCATCCAGAGCAAACGGACAATCAAGATGATCTACACAGAAGCAAGGGATACAGCAAATACGAAGAAAAGACGACAATATTGTATTTCCCCTCATGCATTTGAAAAGGGAAATGGTCTTACATCACGGTAGTCGGAAGGAAATCAAGTCAAACAGGATGGCAGAGAAAGACTCTGTAATCAGGAGTGTAGGGTAACTGCTTAAGTTAGTGATGCACCAGAAAATATACTTCCACATTACTCAAAAAACTAAGACTTGAGATGTTGCAGCTAAATTATCAACGTGCAACTATTATTTATAATTCAGGCCATAAAAACTGTTAAAATAAAAACAGTGGATTTATTTTACGCAGTTCTTACATTACAGCTAGTGTTAAATTAGAAGAAAGAAGGCACTCGTCCAAGTTTACCCCTCCTTTATCACTGACATACCAACACATCAAAAAATTATTCTGCCTTATAAAACCCAGCAGCACAATTAGCACTTATAAAAAGAAGAGAAGACAGAATGCAGAGGAAGACAGAAAATCTGAAATACAGGTAAAAAGAGCAGAATTCAATAACACAACTATCCCAAAAGCAAAAACTTTAGCATTTTGTGCATAATTAGCAGTAGTAAAGGAGAGAGAAGTTCAAAACATTAGTTTCCTTATCTCTGAACCAAAGGCAAATGGAACAATACAGAGGCATTATACTATCCTTTGTTTTATTCTCCATTCCTTTCCTTATGATTCCTAGAATTCTATCTGCTTTTTCAGCCACCACTGCACACTGGGCAGAGGGTTTCAATGATGACACCTAAATCCTTTTCCTGGTTTGTGGTTCCTAATGTGGAACCTTGAATCGTGTAACAGTAGTTTGGGTAGTTCTTTCCTAGGTGCATAAATCTGCAGTAGTCTACATTAAATTTCATCTGCCTTTCGGATCTTCAGTCTCCCCATTTATCAAGGTCCTCTTGCAATTTTTCACAATTCACTTGTGTTTCAACAACTTTGAATAATTTTGTGTCATCTGCAAATTTGATCACCTCACCCATAATTCCCATTTCCAGGTCATTTATAAGTATGTTAAAAAGCAGCGGGCCCAGCACAAATCCCTGAGGCACGCCACTATTTCCCTTTTCTCCATTGAGAAAATTGCCCATTTAGCCCTACTCTCTGCTTTCTGTATGTTTTAACCAGTTCCTAATCCAAACTGCCTCCTATCCCATGACTTTTTAATTTCTCCAAGAGTCTCTCATGAGGGACATTGTCAAAGGCTTTCTGAAAATCGAGATGCACTATATTAACTGGCTCACCTTTAGGTATAAACACTGGTCCTACATTTAAAATTCAATCATTTTCCTTTTACATTGTTTAATTATTGGGGGTTTGATTTTTTTGTAAATTGGATCCACTAGAATCCTAAGGACTCTACTACATAGTTCAAGAGCAACCCTAACAAAAGGGAATTGCAGCCATCCAGAAGGGTTATTTATTTATTTATTTATTTATTTATTTTAGCTGTGTTTATATACCACTTTTCACCGGGTCAAAGTGGTAGGACTGTTATTGCTATGTTTTTAAAGCATTTGAGCTTAAACTAATTTCTAATTTGATGTAATACATCCTATGAATCACAACAATTTTTCTTCACTAGCAATGCTTTTTGATGCTCCATGGATAGGCTAGAATCCAAATAAAAACTCATAATACTTTGATCACTGTACTAATTCCACTGTTATGGGTAGGATCAAGAGAGGGAAGGCCTCCACTAAAAAAATTGGTTCTGGCAGAACCAATTTTTTTAGTGGAGGCCTTCCCCTCTCTTGATCCTACCCATAACAGTTTTGTTTTATTTGGGTTAATTTTCATTTTGTGAAAGACCATGCAGAAGAATATCTAATTAAAGCATTCAATCAAATCTGAAAAAGATAGTGGCTCCAATGTAACTGACACAATAACTAAAACGTCTGCATAAGAGATTTCTCACTGCCCTGCCCACCACACCCCCCTCCAGTGTACTCAGAAAAATATTAAATAAGATAGGAGATGGGGGGAATCCTTGAGAGACTCCACACATCATTTGCCAGGACTCAGAGACCTCTTCCCTATACCCCATATGAACCCACATTGTCTTTAAAAAGCCTGAGCACCAATTTAGAAACCTACTTGGCAATCCAATCTCATTTTGTTTGGTAAGTAACAGATCATAATTTACTATATCAAAGGCAATGGAAAGACCACACTGAATCAAAACTGCATTGTAACCCCTCTATCAGCTATCAATCATAACTCATTTGTCAATGAGACCAATAGCGCCTCACCCCATCTCAGACCTAGTTCTCTCTCTTCTATTCCTCAATCTCTTTGCAACCCCCTCCCCATTCTTTTCTTCTTCTTCTCAACACCTCCCCAGCCCTCTAAATCTTATATACCAGAGCTCGACAAACCCCAAATGCCAGGTCATTATGGTGACCCAAAAAATATATATATATATTCGGATCTGGCACCTGGGGCTCAGAGCACCTTGCAATAGCATGGAGACCCACAAATCGCAGACAAATTATGGAGGACATCAATGCTGTTTGCCCAGAGGGATCCAATCCTCCACGGGCAGAACTGGTGAGAAGGCCGACAGCAGCGCTGGCTGGCTGCCAATGGGACCCATCCCCGCGAGCAGAACTGCTGACAAAGGCTGCAATTGTGGCCTTCTGCAGCACATCTGCCCATTAGGGGATAGAATTCCCCCAGGAAAAAGGGCTGCAGCTGTCAGAGTCTGCAATAAAAGGAGGTTTGTGTGCACAGAGTTTGAAGAAATTTAAAGGGGCAGCAGAGTTATTTAACAAACAATGGTGGGGGGCAATGGAGGGCAGGGGGTAAGTACAAGGGGGAGGGAGAAGGGGAAGAGCTGGGCAAGGGAAACAGAACTTGGCAAGCAACAGCAGGAATGGGGTTGGAGTGCAAGTAGTTGGAGGGTGAAGAGAAGAATCCATGAGAGGTAAAGGGCACAGTGTGTATGTGCAATAGGCGAACCCCCCCCCCCCTCCTACCACACACACATGAAGGCATCCCACCCCAGCACCATCCACACACATACATACATACAGCATGCAGGTACCCCACCCCCAGCATCACACACACACAGGCATCAACCATCACATCCCCCCCATAGACACACACACATGGTCAGTAGGGGTGGTGGAAAAGGAAGGAGGAGTGAGGCCTTTTGCTGCCACTGTGCAGTGGCCCATTAAGAGCTTGATTTATTAAGCTTTTTTCGATAGAATATGGGAAAACAGTCTTAGTAAATCAGGCCCTAAAACCTAAAAAAATAACTGATATACCATTTTGGGTGGTGGGGGCCATGCACTGTGACCTAGGTGTCGGTGGCTGGCTCCTACAATTTTAAGCTGGCTCCTAGATTCCAAGAAAATCTATCAAGGCCTGCTAAGCTCCAAGAAGCAGGAATTGTCTCTTATAGGTCTCAGTACAGAACTATACAAACAACAATTCAATATACTATTACACTGGCACTGCATCATAAATGGTACTGTGTGAAATCATCCCACAATTATTAAACATGCAGATTACAATAATCTTTATTATCTGGAAATATAATAGCTCAAAGGATTCCACAACTATCTTGGTGGGGAGAGTGTAGTGAGAGGAAAATCATGTACAGAAAAGGGAACACTAGAAGAAATGGGGAAGGAGTCCCAGGAGGGGTGCAAAGAAGCTAAGGAGGAAAAGGAGCATGCTTCAGATCTATGGACAGGAGCACTGGACCACAGCTTCATTGAGGGAAGAAGACAGAACCACAGAACAGAGAAGCAAAAAAGGAGAAGTACAAAAGTAATGAGATATCCTGGGAAAGGTAAGAAGGGATGCAATCAGTAAGAGAAGCACAGAGGACTCTGGAATCCTTTAAGCATTTTATTTCTATCAGAAGCATAAATAAACAGAAAATACCATAATGAAATCAGTCTTCCAAACCACTATAATATGGCAAGACACAGTGTGCCACAAATCTGTCAGTCAAATAACTCAACTGCCTAATGTTCTCATCTCTTATTCTAATTACCACTATGAGGATTATTTGTGGAATACTGAGATCAGGACAACTGGAATGGCTCCCATTATTAGCCTACAATAAACCTCCCAAGGTCCAAGAAAAAAGTAACCTCAAGGAATATCACTAATGGAAGGCCAATGAAGCAATTCCACTGATACAAGACCTTACAAAGCCCGTATATATTTGCTTAAAATCTCGCAGCTCTTCCTGGACCTCTTAAAAAAAAAAAAACAGAGGTCTGCCCCAGACCTCAATGTCGCAGATCACTGCAGACCATAAGTAACATTGACAGCAGCTTGGTATCAGATCCAGTTAAGTAAAGCACAGTTACTTACCTATAACAGGTGATCTCTGGGAACAGCAGGAATAAGTCTTCACATATGGGTATCGTCGGTACCGACGGAGCCTGCACGGGAACGCTCCCCAGCATCCAGTAAGAAAGCTTTTGGGAGCATCCCACAGCGCCTGTGCGCTGCCTTCCCGCCTTTCCCAACCGCCTCTCTCCAGTTCAAGTTTTAAAGCTGAGACAAAGAGAGAGAGAGAGAAAAGGAAAGATAGATAGAGAGATACAACTCCTAGGGGAGGTGGGTGGGTTGTGAAGACTTATTCCTGCTGTTCCCAGAGATCACCTGTTACAGGTAAGTAACTGCTATCTCCAGGAACAAGCAGGAATGAGTCTTCACATATGGGGACTCCCTAGCTGCAGATGCCAGGGAGAAACCCCAGGTTGTGTGTCCTTGAAAAGGACTCTACCTCCCCCCATGGATCTCTGGCATCCGACCAGGGTAGTTGGGTAGGAGTCGATTAGGAATGGAACAGGTATTTGAGAACAGCCTGACCAAACGAGGCATCCCGGCAGGAGTCCTTGTCCAAACAGTAATGGGCTGTGAAGGTATGAACCGAGGCCCAGATGGCCGCTCGACAGATTTGGTCGATGGACACAGAGTTTAGGTGAGCCATTGAGGCTGCCATGGCTCTCACATTGTGAGCTGTGACATGGCCCTCCAGAGAAATGTTCCTACTCTGGTAGGCGAAAGAAATACACTGAGCAATCCAGTTGGACAGTGTTCTCTTAGAGACTGGAAGTCCTAAATAAGAAGGATCAAAAGCAACAAAGAGTTGAGAAGACTTTCTATGTTGCTGTGTTCTTTGTAAGTAAAAAGCGAGAGCTCTCTTACAATCCAAGGTATGAAGATTCCTCTCTGCATTTGATGCATGAGGTCCTGGAAAAAAGACAGGTAAATATACCTCTTGGTTCACATGAAAAGGTGAGACCACTTTAGGCATAAAGTGTGGATTGGTCCTGAGGACTACCTTATCATGATGGAACCTTGTATAAGGAGGATTAGCCACCAAAGCTTGCAACTCACTGATGCGGCGTGCTGAGGTAACTGCAATGAGAAAAATAACTTTACAAGAAAGGAATTTCAAGGAGGTGGTGGCTAAAGGTTCAAAGGGTGGCTTCATAAACTGGCCAAGAACCAGGTTTAAGTCCCATGCCACTGGAGGTGGTCTAATGGGAGGTTTAGTTAAAAGAAGGCCTCTCATGAATCTTGCTATAAGAGGATGAGAGGAAATAGGTTGTCCATTGAGAGGATTGAGGGACGCTGCAATAGCACTCAAATGGACTCTTACTGAATTCGTTTTCAGACCTGCATGGGATAAATTTATTTATTTAGCTGTATTTATATCCCGCTTTTCACCAGGTCAAAGCGGTCAATTGGGGGATACATTTAACATGAGGGGATATGAGACACATACGCTAATACTTATAGGGAACATGGGCAATGGAGGGTCAAGTGGCTTGCCCAAGACCACAAGGAGTGCCTATAGGACTAGAAATCCCAGTCCCTCCGGCCTGAGATTGCTGTCCCCAGGTGGGACTTGAACCCCCGGCCCTCCGGCCTGAAGTACCTTGTCCTAACCACTAGACCACTCCTCCCTCATACAGGAGATGCAGGAGATACTCTAGTAGAGAATTCAGAGGTATTGCAAGAGGGTTTAGACCTTTCCCTGAACACCAAATAGTAAATCTTTTCCATTTGAAAGCATAGGAACGTCTAGTAGAAGGCTTTCTAGAGGCATGAACAACATCTGACATGCTGAGAGAGATGAAAATCTTGAAGGTCTAGGCCCTCAGCAACCAAGCCCTGAGATGGAGTGACTGGGGGTTTGGGTGCCACAAAGTTCCCTCTTCCTGGGACAGAAGGTCTGGTGCAGAGCCCAAGTCCAGGGAAGGAGCTTGAGAGAGATGAGAGAGATGCAGAAGTAGAGGGTACCACACTTGGCGTGGCCAACGTGGTGCTATGAGGATCATGGTCCCTTGATCTCTCTGAAGCTTGAATAGTGTCTTGGGAATTAGGGGAATTGGTGGAAAGGCATAAAGGAAGTCTTGACCCCAGTGAAGGAGGAAGGCATCCTTGGCCTGAACTCCCTGACACGGAATTCTGGAACAGAACCGGGGAAGTTTGGCATTCCACGGACTTGCAAAGAGGTCTATGTCCAGGGTTCCCCAAATACGAAAAATCCTGGCTACCTGGTCCATGTGGAGGGACCACTCGTATTGAAGCAGAACTCGACTGAGTCTGTCCGCCCAAGAGGTTGAACGCCTGGAAGATATACTGCCAGAAGATGGATGTGATGCTCTCTGGCAAAGGCCCACAGTCGCAAAGCTTCGTTGCAAAGCGACAGAGAGCCAGTCCCACCCTGCTTGTTTATATAGAACATGGCTACTTGGTTGTCCGTATGGATGAGGACTGACCTGTAGCTGAGCAGGGAATGGAACACTCAGAGCTAAGAATATTGCTCCGAGTTCCAAGAGATTGATATGCAGAGAAGTCTCCTGTGGAGACCAGATGCCCTGGGTGGAGAGATCCTGCAGATGAGCTCCCCAACCCATTGGAGAAGCATCTGTTGTCAGAGTTGCTTGGGGTAGCGACTGCTGAAAAGGGGACCCCAGCAACAGATTTGGAGGGGACTTCCACCACTGGAGAGACCAAAATAGGCGACTGAAGTTTGCTATTTTGTCTGACAGGCAACCTGATGCCTGAGTCCATTGTGTGGACAAAGTCCACTGAGCTGCCCTCATGTGAAGGCGAGCATATGGAACCACATGCACGGTGGATGCCATGTGGCCTAATAGTTGTAACATCTCTCGAGCAGTTAAATGGGACTTTAACTGTATCTGGGAGGCTAACTGCACCAAGCGTAGGCAACGGGCCTGATGAAGATAGGCCCTTGCAGTTGTGGTATCCAGCAAGGCCCCTATAAACTCCAGAGACTGAGTAGGGGTGAGATGGGATTTTGGGATGTTTATTACCAGTCCCAAATACTGAAGGACACGCATTGTGCAGGTTAGAGAAATCTGGGCCTCTGACTGGGATGGAGCTCGAATGAGCCAGTCGTCCAGATATGGGAAAACGAATATTCCTAGAGTGCGTAGAAATGCAGCTACTACTGCCATGCATTTCGTGAACACCCTTGGTGCAGAGGCCAGACAGAAAGGAAGCACCCTGTATTGGTAGTGCTTTCCTTGAAAAAGGAACCGAAGGAACCTTCTGTGTGTTGGATGAATGAGAACATGGGTGTATGCATCCTTGAGATCTAGAGAACAAAGCCAGTCCTGATTCTGAAGGTATGGCAGCAGAGCACCGAGAGAAATCATCTTGAATTTCTCTTTGAATAGAAACTTGCTCAATTCTCTGAGATCTAATATGGGTCTGTAGCCCCCCGTTTTCTTTGGAATAAGAAAATAAGGGGAGTAGAACCCTGAGCCCTGTTGAAGAAGAGGTACTTCTTCTGTTGCCCCTTGGGCAAGAAGGGTAGCAATCTCCTGACCCAGAAGGTTGAGGAGAGATGCTGGAGAATTGAACTGTCTCACCATGGTGTGGGGAGGAAGGTTTAAGAAATGAAGCTTGTACCCTTCCCTCACAATGGAGAGGGTCCATTGCTCTGCTGTAATTTGCTCCCATCTGGGAGCAAAGTAAGCCAACCTTCCTGGAATGGTGAGGGGCTCTGGTTCTTCCAGAGCCAGAAAGGCTAAGTTCTCTAGTTGCAAGTCAAAGGCCCTGGGGATGCTGAGGCTGCTGAGCCGTGGGAGGCCTGGCAGCCTTTGACTTGGCCTGTTTAGGTGGTTGCTGACGCTTTGCAGCAAACCGACCTGCAGAAGATGCCTGCTGACCATAAGCAGGATAGTATCTTCCCTTTTTAGAAAAAAGTTATCTTTTTGAACAACCTTTTCTTAGCAGGAGCAGAGGTAGACTTTGAAAGTCGATCCAAAGCAGAGTTCTCAGCATCCATTTGAGTGGCCTTTGCTTTCCAATCCCTGCCAAAAAGGTTTTCACCTGTACAAGGAAGATTTCCTAGTTCATCTTGGACCCAAAGTTACAAATCAGAGGCTTGTAACCAAGCAATTCTGCGTGCACCTATGGCAATAGCCGAGGCTCTGCTTACACACTCAAAAGAGTCAAAGGCTGCACGGTTGGAAAATTTGGAAACATCTTGGGCATGTGCCTTTTATCTTCTGAAATAAAAGGGGCTAAAGTCTGCAGATGATCTGTGACTTCTTTTAGAAACATCCCCATATAGAGACTATAGGAAATGATTCTGGCAGCAAGCATATTAGCTTGGAAAACCCTTCGACCAAAAGCATCAAAGGTCCTGCATTCACGTCCTGGAGGATTAGATGAGTGTCTCTTTGCACTCTTTATTTTCCTCATGGCAGACTCTACCACAATAGAGTGGTGAGGAAGCTGAGACTTATGAAAGCCAGGACAAGGAGGGACACGGTACATGGTGTCTAATCTACAAGAATGAGGAGAGGTGGTAAGAGGAGTCTCTCACATGCTCAACATGAGATCATAGAGAATCTCATGAATAGGTAAAGTAGCTGCTTCTTTAGGAGCCTTAGGATATTGCAAAATATCTAGTTGCTTGGCTCTAGGCTCTGACTCAGGGGCCACTGTAATGGAGAGGCCCCTAGCCACTTCCCTAATGAAGTCCTGAAAAGACAAGTCTTCTGGAGAAGACATTCTTCGTTTTGGAGAATCAGACTCCTGAGGAAGAAGTACCGGTGCATCGACAGAAACCTCCGACTCACCAGAGTCTTCGGAGGAATCGAAGTATCGCCTGTCTGGATGCTCCTGTAAAGCCCGATACGCGTACCGAGTGGGATCGACTTCGGGAGTAAGCGGTACCGGTTCGGTACCGATGGGCATCATAGGACAGGGTACCGTTGCAGTCAACACCGAAGCCAATGTTGATGCAATCGGTACCGGCACCGGGAACGATGCCGGTGCCGGAGTCGGTACCGGCAACGGAGACTGTTGCGGTACCGGAGGCGTCGAAGCCTGCATAAACGCCGTTAGGGTGCGCTGCATGGACAGAATCTTCTGATCCATCGATGCCACCAGAGTCTGGATGTCAGTACCAGTGGAGGCCACCAGTACCCCAGAACACGGCAACAGGTGATCGGTTGAGGCCGAGCCATCGATGTCAACCTGTGACCCCATAGACAATGCTTTGGAAGCCAGAACTTCCCGCCGGGGTAATTTTGCCGGTGCGGAATCCTCGAGAACAAGCCCGGAGGCATCTCGATGCTTAGAGGGAGATTTGCCCTTCGAAGACCGGCTAGATTTATGTTTGGTTATCTGAGATCCATGGGAGGAAGAAGCAGCCCTGGAAGACGTCGAAGCCACCAAGGCTGCATCAGAGGGAAACAGGGTACTGAGCTTGGCTGCTCGGTTCTGCTGACCTCTTTTAGACATCATGGAACAGGACACACAATCCGTGATGGAATGGTCAGGACCCAAACATTTTAGACACCAGTCATGGGTGTCGGTAACAGAAACAGTACCGCCACACTTCGTGCACTTTTTGAACCTGGAAGCAGGCTCCTCCATGAGGAGAAAATATGTTTAGGCCTAAGGCCCAAACCGAAAATGCACAGTTGAAGAAAGAAAAGTTTTTTTTGTTTTTTTTTTAAGAAAGAAAAGAAAAGACCGGAGGTACCGGTCTGACGTCGAAGAAGGCAGACGCGACACAGAAAAATAAAGAAAAAAATAAAGAATTCTTCTGCGGTGACAGGAACACGACCTGCTGGCTCCGCGGAAAAGAAGTACTGGAGAGAGGCTGTTGGGAAAGGCGGGAAGGCAGCGCGCAGGCGCTGTGGTATGCTCCCAAAAGCTTTCTTAGTGGACGCTGGGGAGCGTTCCCGCGCAGGCTCCGTCGGTACCGACGATACCCATATGTGAAGACTCATTCCTGCTTGTTCCTGGAGATACTCCTGGCTTCAACCTCAGCTTGGAAATCTAGAGAATCCTGAAACATTAAAGGATGAGCCAAGGAAGACACATCTACCTATTTCATAAATGGAATGTGAGAAACAGCTCGAAGTGTAGACTCATCATTCTACTCAGTCTACTTCTCTCTTTTTGAATACCTGTCATAAAGAGCCCATCATGCTTTGCAAGGTTGAAAGTCTGAACATACTACTAAAACACTTGTCCACTCTCTAATTACTTCCCGTCTGGACTATTGCAACTTCTTTCTTGCTGGTCTCCCTTTGAGTCATCTCTCTCCCCTTCAATCCACTGAAAACTTTGCTGTGCGACTAATCTTTCTCCAAACTCAATATACTCATATAACCCCTCTTCTCAAGTCACTTCACTGGCTTCCCTTCCATTTCTGTATCCAATTCAAACTCCTCCTTCTGAACTTTAAATGCATTCATTCTTCTGCTCCTCACTACCTTTCCTCTCTCCCTACACCCCCTCCTCAGGAATTCCGCTTCTCTACTAGCTTGCTTCTCTCTTTGCCCTTTTCTTCCACTGCTAACTCCAAATATCGGTCCTTTCACCTTGCTGCTCCTTATGCATGGAACAAACTTGCCGAGTCTGTACGTCAGGCTTCAATCTCTGCCCCTTTTCAAATCTATGTCAAAGGCTCACCTCTTTGAGGCTGCTTTTGGATCCTGATCCCTTGTTTCTTTGTGTCTCTTTACCCTTCTCTATTCTATCCTTATTCCTATCTTTTGTCTTGTCTGTCTTGATTAGACTGTAAGCTCTGATAAGTAGGGACTGTCTCTATCTGTTTTTGTACAGCGCTACATATGCCTTGTAGTGCTTTATACATGTTTAACAGTAGTAGTAGTAGTACTCCACTATTCTCTTTTCTTCCACTGAGAAAATTGGTCACTAGCCCTACTTTGTTTTCTTTTAACATTCCATAACAGTACACTGCCTCCTATCCCATGACTTTTAAATCTCCTCAAGAGTCTCTCATGAGGGATCTTATCAAATGCTTTCTGAAAATCCAGATGCACTATATTTAACAGTTTTTCTATACCGCTTTATCCTCCGGTCAAAGCTGTTTCCATCAACCAACTCATCTTTTTGTTGTTGTTAAGTGCCGTCGAGTCGAAGTCGACTCATGGCGACCCTCTGGATAGCTATCCTAAATTGTGTTCGGTCTTCAGTCAGGCGGCTCATTGTTGACAGACTGGTACCCGTAGCTGCTGTTATTGTATCGAGCCATCTCATTGCTGGCCTTCCTCTTTTGCGTTGACCTTCTATCTTGCCAAGCATGTCGTCTTTCTCTAATGATCTCTCTCTTCGCATGATGTGTCCAAAGTATGAAAGTCGAAGTCTTGTCATCTGAGCTTCTAAAGAAAGCTTAGGTTTGATCTCCTCTAGTACCGACTGGTTTGTTCTTCGGGCAGTCCATGGTATACACAGTATTCGCCACCAGCACAATTCAAAGGCATCAATTTTCTTCCTGTCTGTCTTTTTCACTGTCCAGCTTTCACATCCATATGATGTTATTGAAAATACCATGACTTGAACAAGTCGAATCTTTGTATGGAGAGAGACATCTCTGCTCTTGAGAATCTTATCTAGGTCTTTCATAGCCATTCTGCCTGCCAAGAGCAATGCGTCGTTTGATTTCTTGACTGCTTGTTGCTTCTTTATTGATAGTTGATCCAAGTAGGTTAAAGTTGTTCACAATTTCAATTTCTTCTCCTTCAACGATGAACCTGTTGATTATGCCAGTTGTCATGATCTTTGTCTTCTTTACATTAAGGTGCAGGCCCATTTTGAGACTATGTTCTTTGATTGTGAGAAGCAAATGTTTCAGATCATCTTCACTTTCAGCCACTAATGTAGTATCATCAGCATAGCGAAGGTTGTTGATGAGTCTTCCACCAATCTTCACACCTCTGTTGTCTTCATACAATCCTGCTTCTCTGATGATTTGTTCTGCATATAAATTAAACAGGTAGGGGGAAAGTATGCAGCCTTGTCTTACACCTTTGCTTATTTTAAACCATTCTGTTTCTCCTTGTTCCGTTCGAACTGTTGCTTCTTGATCAATGTACAGATTGCGCAAGAGAACGATCAGGTGTTCTGGTATACCCATGCTTCTTAATGTGGCCCAGAGTTTCTCATTGTTTACACAGTCAAAAGCCTTGCTATAGTCGATAAAGCACAAATAGATATCCTTTTGATATTCTTTAGTCTTTTCAAGGATCCATCTCACATCCGCAATGATGTCTCTCGTTCCTCGCCCTTTCCTGAACCCTGCTTGCACTTCAGGTAGTTCTTGTTCCAGGTATGGTTGTAGTCTCTTTTGAATAATCTTCAGTAGAATCTTGCTGGCATGTGGGATCAGAGCGATTGTTCGATAATTTCCACAGTCAGTTGGATCACCTTTCTTTAGTATTGGTATAAACACAGATCTTTTCCAGTCAGTTGGCCATGATGTTGTCTTCCATATTTCTTGGCAGAGCCTTGTAAGTATGGTAACAGCTGCATCAGATTGCTGCAATACTTCTATAGGAATGCTATCAATGCCTGGTGCTTTGTTCTTTGATAAGGCTTTCAATGCTGCTTCAACTTCTTCTTTCATCACCAATGGTTCCCGATCATAAGGTACAGGTTGAAACGGCTGTTGGTCCACTTGATCTTTATCATATAAAAGCTCTGTATATTCCTTCCACCTTTTCTTGATCTTCTCAGCAGCATCATTCAACATAGAACCTTGGGCATCTTGTAACATTCCAATTCGAGGCTGGAACCTTTTCTTTAACTCTCGTAGCTTCAGGAAAGCCGATCTTGTTCTTCCTCTAATAGTTTCCGCTTCTATTTCCTTGCAAGTGTCATTGTAGTACTTTTCCTTGTCCTGTCTTGCTGCACATTGGAAATCTCTGTTGAGTTCTGCGATTGTCTTTCTTTCTCCTCTGGCTTTAGCTTCTCTGCGTTTCTGGGCAATTTTCAGAGTTTCTTCCGTCATCCATTTTGGCCGTTTTTGCTTTTTCACCTTTTGTAGAGACTTCTCACTTTCTTCCAACACAACCTTCTTAATATCATTCCATAACTCTTCCGGAGCTCTGTCATTTGTATCTAAAGCAGCAAATCGATTTTGCAGGCAGTCTTTAAATTCCAGTGGTATATTCTCACGGTCATATTTTGCTGCATTCATGAGTGGTTTGCTCTTTTTCAACTTTAGCTTGAGTTTGCATACTAGTAGTTGATGATCTGTACCACAGTCAGCTCCAGGTTTTGTCTTTGTTGATGTTATAGAGCTTTTCCATCGTTGACTTCCACAGATGATGTCAATTTGATTTTTATACAATCCATTGGGTGAAGTCATTTGAGATGAATAGATCATTGGTCTTGCAGAATTCTATCTGTCTTTCTCCAGCTTTATTTCCGTTGCCAAGTCCATATTTTCCAACTACTTTGCCTTCTTCTTTGTTGCCAACTTTTGCATTCCAGTCACCCATGACTATCAGGATATCCTGTTTGCATGTTCTGTCAATTTCAGCTTGTACTTGTTCATAGAACTCTTCAATTTCATTCTCTTCTGCAGCTGTTGTTGGGGCATATACTTGAATTATAGTTGTGTTGATAGGCAATCCTCATAGACGAATAGAGATTAGGCGTTCGCTGACTGCATTGTATTTCATTACAGTTCTTGCAAGTTTCTTCTTTATTATAAATGCAACACCATTTCTTCTTTGTCTTTCATTTCCAGCATAGTAGACCATGTGATCATCTGATGCAAAGTGCCCGATGCCAGTCCATTTCAGTTCGCTGACACCCAACAGATCAAGTTGTACACGTTCCATTTCATTCTTGACCACCTCCAACTTCCCTTGGTTCATGCTTCGTACGTTCCATGTTCCAATGTGTAAGACATCTTTTACAACTTCTGACTCTCATTTCATGCGCAGCTACATCAGCAGTCAGACTTCCCGAGGGCTGTGATCCAACCACATCATAAATGCTGGCTTTACTCTGAAAAGTCTTCAGCTCTTCCCCAGTAGCTAGTTGAGTGCCTTCTGACCTGGGGGTCTCATCTTCCAGCACCATAGCACAATTAGTTGTTGTAACTATCCATTGGGTTTTCATGGCAAGATACAGAAGTAGATTGCCGGGCCTTTCTTCCGCGCAGTTTAAGTTTGGTGTTGTTGCCGTTGTCACAAAAATGTGATCCTCCGCCATCAACACTATCCCATTCTGCTGCTGCCCAGATGGGTCGTTTGTCTTGGTCTGGCACCTCAGCTGAGACCTGTCCATCTTGGGAGACCCTGCCAGTAGTTAAACTACCGATAGTTTAGCTCTCAGCATCACTGATGCACACAAGCCCTCACAGCATGACAAGCTGCAAACCAAGTGACTCATCTTTATGTACATGTTTATTCACACCTTCAAATAAATATAGAAAATTAGTGAGACAAGACTTTTCTTGGCTAAATCCATGTTGGCTTTGTCCCATTAAACCATAATTATATGTTCAGTAATTTTGTTCTTTATAATGATTTCTTGGAGTGGAGGAGTAGCCTAGTGGTTAGAGCACTGGCTTGGTAACCAAGCAACCAGGGTTCGATTCCCACTAGCACTCCTTGTGGCCTTGGGCAAGTCACTTAACCCTCCATTGCCCCGGAAGAAAGGCCTGGCAATCTACTTCCGGTGACACTGCCAAGAAAACCCAGGAGCTTCTGGGTCGCCAGGAGTCAGGACTGACTCGAAGGCACACATTGCATTTTGCAATGATTTCTACCATTTTGCCCAGGGCTGATGTCAGGCTCACCAATCTACAAGTTTCCTGCATCACCCCCTGGGACCCTTTTTTAAAACTCACATTACGTTCATCACTCTCTAATCTTCAGGCACTACAGATGATTTTAATGATAGTTCACAGATTACTAATAGCAGCTCTGCAATCTCACTTTGGAGTTCTTTCAGCACCCTGGTATGTATACCATACAGTCCAGGTGATTTGCTATTCTTTAGTTTATCAAACTACATCTTCCACTTTTATCAAGATTTGATTCAATTCCCCCAATACATCACCTTTAAATATCATATCAGGCATGGGTAACTTCCTTATGTCTTCTTCAGTAAAGATCGAAGCAAAGAATTCATTTGGTCTCTCTGCTATGGCCTTTTCTCCCTTACTACTCCCTTTCACCCCTGTATCATCTAATGGTCCAACTGACTCTCTCACAGGTTTGTTTGGGTTTTTTTTGCTACAAGTGTAATTGAAAACATTTTTATTGCGAGTTCTTCCTTCCACTGCAAGCTTATTTTCAAATTCTCTCTTTGCTTGACTTATCAATACCTTGCATCTAACTTGCCATGGTTGTGTTGCTTCCTATTTCCGTCACTTGGCTCTTGTTTTCCATGTTCTAAAAGATGCTTTTTTTTGGCTAAAATAGCCTCTCGGACTTCACCTTTTAACCATGCCAGCTGTTATTTGGTCTTCCTTCCAACTTTCTTAAAGCATGGACTATATCTGGTCTGGACTTCAAAGATAGTATTTTTAAAACACACCCAGGCTTGACAAACATTTAACCTTTGCAGCTGCTCCTTTTAATTTTTTCTTAACCATTTTCCTCATTTTATCATAGTCTCCCTCTTGAAAGTTAAATTAAAGTTACAGTTTATTTGGCTTGATATAACACCTATAGCAGTGCAACTAGGCGGTTCACAGTAAAGACAAAACAATACAAAAAAGTAAGATATAAAATAGGGCAATGGAGAAGGACAAGACAGGACACAAGGTGGAGGGGGAAGACAAGACAGGACAAGGAGAAAAGGCAGGGGCATAAGTTACAGAGCTGGATGAGTGCCAATAACAGAGAAAACAGAAGAGTAAGGACAGGGACAAAACTAAAGAACGTAGCAATGCAAAATTGACTGGGTCTGCAAGCAAAGAATGCAGAAGCAAATCACGAGGAAGTGGCCTCATGAAAGGCCAGGGCAAAGAGGTAAGTTTTCAATTGGGATTTAAAACAAACGAATGAAAACTGAGAGCAGAGGGTAGAAGATAAGGGGTTCCAAAGGGTAAGGGCAACAACACAGAGGGTAGAAGAACGGGCTAGGGATACAAGACCAAAAGGGGGCCTGGAATTACCAGAGACTGGACAAAACAAAGAGCACATGAAGGAACATATGAAGAGAGGAGTTGTGACAGGAAGGGGGGGGGGTGCCAGTGAGAAGAGCCCGATGAGCGAGTACAAGGAGTTTATACTGAATATGGAAAGCTATAGGAAGCCAGTGCTCAGATAGAAAGAGGAGTGACATGATCATATTTATGGGCATCATAAAGAAGTCGGAGGGCAGTGTTTTGAATTAATTGCAAATCAATGGACCTTATAATGGGGAGGACCTGCGAAGAGGGAGTTGGCATAATCAAAGTGAGTGATAATGAGGGAAAGTAAAAGAAGATGGACTGACGACAGGTCAAGGAGCCTGGAAATGGACCGTATCTGATAGAGAACAAAGAAAGAGTGACGGACAACAGAGGAAATGTGAGGCAAGAAAGATAGTTGAGAGTCAAACATAACACCAAGATCTTAAAAGAGGATTGAAGGAGGAGAGGGGTGCTGTGGATGGAAGGAGTAGCTAGGGAGAGGGGATCAGGAATATCAAAGAGGAGTGACGCAGATTTATAAGTGTTAAGTTTCAACCTGTGAGAGGAAAGCCAATCAACAATGACATTGAGCTGATAGGAAATCTGGGCAGTGACAGAATAGCAAACAGCGAAGCAAAAAATAAGCTGAATGTCATCTGCATAAATGAAAAAAAGCAATGCCAAGGGACTTTATAAGGAAGTCCATAGGGACTAAAAAAAATGTTAAAGAGAAGAGGACACCGCAGTGAAGAGGTTGAGGAGCGAGAGGTGGGAGGCCCAGGAGACCTAGTAAGATTAGTTCTACTCCTATCTACTTAACCAACTAAGAGCAGAACCATTGATACTGACAGAAGTGAGCTAAGAAAGGAGGAAAGAGTAGTCAACCAGGTCGAAAGCTGCAGTGAGGTCAAGGGAGACATGAAAAACCTGGTGGCAGGAGTCCAAGGCAGTGTGAAGATAATCCGTGATAGCAAGCAGAGTGCTCAGTAGAAAGAGAGGGGCAAAAACCAGTTTAAGGACTGAGAGCATGAGCGGAAAGAAGGAAATCCTGAAGCTGGTGTGCAATTAGGCATTCGGTAACCTCAGAGAAAAGGGAAGAAGAGAGATGGGACGATAATTGAGGAGGGGGGGTCTGAAGAATTCATAGCAGCAGGCTTCAGAATAGGTAAAAACATGGTCTCCTTCCAAAGAGAAGGAAAGATCCCGGATGATAGAAAAGTTGAGATGATGGAAGAGACTGGAGACAGAGAAGAAGTGCTAAGTAGTTTAAAAAAACGTGAGCGCATAGGATCAGAGGGAGCAGTGGTAGGATGAGAAGAGACAATAATATGGGATAGGTCAAACCAGGTGGAAGGGTAAAATGAGGAAAGCACAGAAAGAGGGGAGGGAGGCAGAGGCAGGAGATGAGTTGGTGGGAGCCAGAGGACTGAAGGGTGGCAATATTCTGATAGAAGATGCCGACAAAAACCCGAGGGTGTATGAATGAGGCTGAAGAAGAACAAGGGGAAGGGTCGATAAGGGAGTGCAGTAAACAGAATAAGCGAGAAAAAAAGGTGTCCTAATGGACTAAAGCAAAATAATATGATTTCTTAATTGCTACAATGACCATGTGGTAGTGATGAAAAGCAAGTTTAAAGGAGGAAAGTGAAGTGGATGATTGGTAATTACTCTAATCGAGCTCAAAGTGACAGACTTGGCGACACAGAAGATGATGTCTTGAGTAATACTAGGGCTTAGAACAGGGGGAAAGAGGAGAACCAGGCTGAAGAGGAGCAACCAGATCAGTCAATGTTCTCCTGACGATCAGATCTATCAATTCACTTCCATCCTGTCATCCACATTTGAAGTCAGAAGGGAAGGGAAGGGAGGGCAATTAGCAATAAATGAATCAGAAGTAAACTTATGGAGATAGCAGTGTTGTGGAAAAACAGAGGTAGGTGAGGAACTCTTAGCAGAAGGATGGAGGAGGGAAAACAAGACAAGGCAGTGGTCAGACCAAGGGAGGGGGAGTGACAAACGGTAAGGAAGGTTGGAGGAAGGTAGATACGGATATCGTTAACCTTGCTATTTGGTCAAACTTACCTGGATATGTTTGGCCAGATAGCACCGATTATCACTGCTTTTTGGCTAAACTAAAACTGCACCCTTGAAACAGCCCCAAGTACTCTCTGCACCTATCCTGATAAATTTTGTCCATCCAGAAAACTGAATGGACACAATTTATCCAGCCAACGAGTGGGAAGGGCAGAAGCTAAGGTTTGTACAGGTACCTCCTGAAGTTCCCCAGACAAAGCTTTTGAATATCAGTACTGTGTTCAAATATAGTACACATATATACAAATAAAACCAAAAACAGACAACACAATGAGCTAATCTGAATTTTTTTAAGCATTTATTGACTACCACACACAAAATTCTATTTTAGACCACATCTTTATGAATGCCAGTGAACAGAAATGCAGATTTCACAAAGAATTTGCTGAAACATACTTATAAGCCAGGAAGTGGAAATTGAGCAATGTCATCAGACAGGAGTGATCACACAGACAGTGAGAATGCAGCCTTAATGTTTGATAAAGTCGCTGCTGTTATACATGTTGGGTTAATCAATCAGCTGCTAAGTAGCCTTCAAGGTGCTTGATGGAGTCACAAGAAACAGCTAAACTGTGTGCAATCCAGGAAAATCTCAAGTACAGAAAACCGAGTATAGGGCAAAAAAGTAAGCTTTTTAAAAAATAAAATTCTTCAGGATAAAAAAAAAAAATCTATAATACACTTGAATGAAATGAAGAAGTGATGCTACAGGGCAAAACACACACAGGCATGGCAGGAATGTACCACATTTTGGCTCCAATTTAATAGCTGGCTATAATTCCGATATTCAACTGGCTGACTGCAGCTTTGTACAGTACAGTGGAGCACTTGGAAATGTGCTCAGCTGTTTGGGAGAAGCAGTAAGCACAGTAGACAGAGCTCAGCTGGCTTGCCATTTGAAGCACAAAGGCACTGAACACAAAGCTCTATGTGTGGATACTGTGTGCTCCATTGTGCACTAGCCTCAATTCGTTTTGTGCTGCTGGGGTCAGGAGATTTTAAAAATGTCGTGTTTGCAATCACGCCTTAAGTCCAGCTGTACCTAAGCATTTGACTACTTTAGTTGAAAGGCTGCTTTATGGTATGACAGAGTGCACAACCAACAAGACAGAATAATAAAACAGCTTTTTGAAGTTAACAAGTTCAACCTCAAGCTAGTCTTTCATCTTTGTTTGGGTTAGCAGGGCATAGCAAAGGGTGATGTCAGAGTGACACCACTGCATTAGGTTGGTGGCAATGTTCCCTCTAATTTTCTGTAGGCTGTGTGCGCATAAAATATCAGCTATGTGCAGCTTTTGAAGGAAGGTTAAATTTTTGTGAGCCACATAACGACACTCGGAGTTATATACTTTAAAATTTGACTACACGTCAAAATCACCACATTGATTTTAATCAAATTAAATGAAAAAAGACAATTACTAAATGAAGCGGGAAATTTCTAGTAATTACAATCATAACTTTTAAATTTTAAGACGTCTGTGTTGTTTTCTATCAGAATCAGAGCCGTAATTTTTGTGAGCTCTGTTGTAAAGTGTGTGTGCTCACTCGGCGAGGTGTGCGCACACGCGCACAGCTTAGAGGGAACAGTGGTTGGTGGCTCTAGAAAACACTAGTATGAAGGTGCAAAGTCATAGTAGTCTCAATGGTGTGGTTAGCCATATAGAATATAAGATGGCCTGCAAATTTAACACAGACAGGACTTGTTTGATATCACAGGCAGTAATCAAAATACAATCTGATTATACATGATGATACAGTATCATCTACCTACTAGATATATTGGTGTGGGGTTTTTTTAACACACTAGCCATGGCATTTAAATATAAGACTGCTATCCAGATAACATTAGGACAGGTTTCTTACTTGAGCACAAGATTTACCATACTGCGTCAGACTTAAAGGTTCATCATACCCAGTATCCTGGTTTCCAATAGTGGCCAATCTAGGTCACAAGTACCTGGCAGGATTCCAGGTTGCTTTTAAGGACTTTTCCTCCAGGAACTTGTCCAAACCCTTTAAACCCAGCTACACCAACAACCTTTACCACATCCTTCAGCAACAAATCCCAGAGCTTAATTACTCATTGAGTAAAAAATATTTTCTTTGATTTCTCTTAAATGTATTACTTGGCAGCTTCATTGCATGGCCCCCAATCTTTTTATTTCTCGAAAGAGTAAACAGAAAACTGTCTGCTTTCCTAAAAGTTATCCAGCTAGTTGTCTAGCAGTCTGAATATTTCCACTTTCTGGATAACTTCAAGTCTAGTTTGGCACTATCTGGACAGTCTCAAGGTGGCATGGATCAAAACCTGCTTCCCTTTCAAGAGAACTTGTATGTAGCCCAATTGCCTCTGTGGGTGGGGTCAATAGGCCAGGCTCCCCTTGCATCACCAGTGCCGAGCCAGGACCACCAGGGCAGGGCACAAAATGACCTCCTTGCGGTTACAATTTATGCTCACAAAAGGTTTCTCCAGAGGTTGGGGTGAGGAGCTGGGACGGGAAAGCAAAAAATGGGAGGGAGTGATAGTGGGAATTACCAGACAGAAGTGAGGTCTTAAACAAAATTTGTTTGTTGGAGGCAAGGTAGGTGAATAGAGAAGAATAAAATAACCAAATTGTTGGAAAAATACATGTAAGCAATACAAGCAAGTGCAGTTCACTACAGACAGTCAGTCTGAGCAAACATTATTTTGTCTCACAAGGGCCAAACTCAACCATCAATATTTTTCCCTCCTTCCCAGCTCATTAAAGGAAGTGTGCAATTGTGCTACCTTCCGTGTCATACCAAAATTTGAATGTATACCGTCCCCCCGTGACTCCAATTCAATTCAATGTGCACCCCTATAATGTTAATCAAGTTCAATTAAATTAGTGTTCCGACTGCCTCATAGCTAGTCCCTGCTGCTTGATAGATACAATTCAAGTCCCACAAAGATTGCAGGGTGCTCCCACGCTGCAGGCAATCACGTCCTCTTGTCCCATGCTGCACCCGACTATAAAATTAATGAAAACTCCTCTCTAGGGTGGCCCTTTTCAAAAAGAATAGACCTGAACGCAGTGTGTGCACTGGCTCTGAAGTGTTCTCTGGATAAACTAAAAATAAACAAACAAACAGTTGAGTGCTTTGTAGAATCTCTATTACTTTTGTCCCTAACAGGCAGGAGGCTTAAAAGGTTGCAGCCACTGTCCTTCCGAGTGGCAGGGGCTTTATCAGGGTCTTTGAAGCTCATTGCAGCTTCAGTGGTTTTCCCATGGATGCTAGCCTTCTTGGCTCTTCCTGCACTGCTGCAACCTGCTGGCATGATTTATTGGCAGACTGCCCCTCTCTGGTGCAATTCTACCCCTTCTCTTAGGCACCACCCTTCTCTTCAAGCAGCAGCCTCGATCTTTTGGCCGGCTCTTCATCCTGCTGGTTTTGGCAAGGGGGTGGGGGCATATGCATATTTTTGCATGCGTAATAAACAGATATTTAGACAGACAAAAAAGTCCAGCCAGCATGACCCTCGACAATAGGCACTAAGCCTAAGCACTTGACATGCTTTGCAACATGTACGAGGGTTGCTCAGAAAGTAATGCCCCATATGTTTTTTCTCAGTCCAGAATGAAGATAGAGGTGTGAAATTGAAGGGGTAGTAACTTGGAACTTCAAAAGGACACATGTGTAATTTTACAGTCGTCCAACAAATAGCGAGGCGGTAGTGATCCTTCAAATGGCGTCTGTGAGTGATACACGGTACAAACAACGAGCTGTAATTGAATTCTTGGTGGAGGAGAAAGAAAGTGTGAGAAACATTCACAAACGGTTGTGTGCTGTGTATGGAATGGACTGGGCTCATAGTGGTGAGCCCAGGTTTCGTCACCTGCGATGATCCGGGACAAAAAGACCCCTCAGCTTCAAAACGCTCCAACAAATCAGAGCAGATGTCTTTCCTTTGGCGTTTGTGTTCGGTTGTGAGACTTTGCGGAACCCATCTTGCACACACCTTTGAATATCCCAAAGAGTCAATAATTGCCATTGCACTACCTCTACTGATGGAAAGCTGTACAGACAATTCCCGACTCGTGATGCACCGATCCGCACGAATAATGTCATCAGCGCGCTGCAACTTGTCTGGACTGGTGGTTGAGGTAGGACGCCCAGACTGCGGCCAATCTTCCAGTTCCATTTTACCACTTCCTGAAGCCTTTATTCTCTTCACCCATTGTCCAACAGTGCTCCTATCTACTGCAGAACTTCCATACACAGCATACAACCGTTTGTGAATGTTTCTCATACTTTCTTTCTCCTCCACCAAGAATTCAATTACAGCTCATTGTTTGTACCGTGTGTCACTCACAGACGCCATTTGAAGGATCACTACCGCCTCGCTATCTGTCGGACTGTAAAATTACACACGTGTCCTTTGAAGTTACAAGTTACTGTGTGTGTGTACATTAATATGTGTGCATGTGTGTATTTTTATCTGTATTGGTTTTGTGTGCATCTGTAACACAGGTACACTACCAAAAAACTGCCTCCAGTTTTGCAACTGATTCCTATAGATTTTGGGGTGCTGAATCCAGGAAAAATAGCCAAAATGTTCCATCACGTCACGTTTTCTTGCAAAATTAGATTTCTTACCCATATAAGGAATGTTCACATAATTTCTTTTTAGCCGACTGCAGTTTATTTTCTTGGCCCAAAATAGAGGTTGTAATGGTTAACTAACTAGAAACACTCCCTCATGATATTTTAGAGTGTTTTGTATTCATTTTATACATTAACAGGACAATTGGTAGGCGGGGGTCTAAATCCAGTACTCGCGCTGGCGCATGTTCTTTCCTGTTCGCCTCGCCTTGTTCGCTCGCTCAAACACGGTGGTTGCGACATGAACGTTCCTGTCAAATTTCAGTTTCTTGCAAGTTCATTATTACCTTTTGTTTGCTCAGTCATAATCCAGCTTTATTCCGAAGTGGTTCACTACAGTTGTAGTTTGCAGTGCTGTGTATTTGTGATGGCTCACAGAGCCAGAGGTTGCGTCAACTCTCCGGACAGTTTTTGTTTTATTTGTGGGGAATATAACGTGAAAAAGCGGCAGAGGAACATTTCTGCATTTATTAAAAAAAGTATATTTCGCCTATTTCGGTTTGAAGTTAGGCGATCAAGACAAACCGTGGGCTCCTCACAAAGTGTGCAAGACATGTGAGGAAGATCTACGCTTATGGATGAAAGGTAAAAAACAAGCATTTCGTTTCAGAATACCTATGATGTGGCATGAACAAAGAGACCACAGCAGTGACTGCTATTTTTGCTCTTGCATTGTGAAGGGATACAACTTAAAAAATAAGAACGTAATAAGTTACCCCAACCTTCCCTCAGCAATTAGGCCTATGCCTCATAGCAACGAAGTACCTGTGCCTGAACCACCAAAATCTTTGGATCATATTTGTGTGGACGGTTCTGATCATGATGAGACTCATCAGATGGCTTTTCCCGATGAGTCCAGTACTTCCGAGTTTGAAACTGAACCAGATCCGAAACCTGAACTTTTCTCTCAAGCTGAATTGGATTTAGTCCTGGATTTAGGACTCCCAAAAGATGCTGCCCAACTGCTAGGTTCTCGGTTTAAACAGAAAAATCTATTGTCACCAGGAACAACTTTTTATTGGTACCGCAACCGCGAGACACAATTTTTGAAGTATTTCAGCAAAGAGGAAGATTTGGTATTTTGCAACGATATATATGGAGTGATGGAAAAGTTTAAACTCAAGTATGATCCTGCTGAATGGCGGCTGTTCATTGATTCATCAAAAGACAGCATAAAAGGTGTTGTTCTTCATAATGGCAACACATTCGCTTCAGTTCCTATTGCTCACTCTGTTATTCTCCAAGAAAAATACGAGAATTTGGCCCTGATTCTTCAGAAGATTCGTTATGATGAGCATAAGTGGATGATTTGTGGAGACTTTAAAATTCTATCCATGCTATTAGGGCAGCAATCCGGTTTCACCAAATATCCCTGCTTCCTTTGCTTGTGGGATAGCCGGGCCCGCGACCTACACTGGGGGAAAAAAGACTGGCCAATTCGGGAGTATTTGAGACCCGGTGAGAAAAATGTTCTTCATGAGAGCTTGGTACCTCGTGATAAAATTCTATTACCACCTCTCCACATTAAGTTGGGTCTCATTAAGCAATTCATCAAGTCCCTTCCAAAAGATGGTGAGTGCTTTCGGTACCTTTGCTCAAAGTTCCCCCGACTTTCTGAAGCAAAGCTAAAGGAAGGAGTGTTTGTTGGCCCTGATATAAGGAAACTCATTTCAGATGGAGCATTCGCTGAAACGATGTCTGAGAAGGAAAAAGAAGCCTGGGATTCCTTCAAGGATGTTGTTCTCAAATTCTTGGGGAACCGGCGGGATGAGAACTATAAGGATATTGTTGCCAGGATGCTCAATGCCTTCAAAGAACAAGGCTGTAACATGAGCCTGAAAGTCCATTTCTTGCACTCCCATGTGAACTACTTTCCCGAAAACTTGGGGGCGTACAGTGAAGAACAAGGTGAAAGGTTTCACCAGGACATCAAGGACGCAGAGAGAAGGTACCAAGGAAGATGGAACACCACTATGATGGCTGATTTCTGCTGATTGCTGCTGCGGGAAACCCCAGATGAAAAATACGCCAAGCAGCGCACCAAGAGAAGCATTTGGGGGAAGAAGAAACGGGCCCACCAGGAGATTGATTGACCCAAGAATGACTTTAAAATCTAAACTGTGTTGACAAATATCATGTTTTTACTAAACTTTGAAATAAAAATTTGCTAGTTATTACCACAGTGTCGGATCTCATTTATTAGAATTTTATTTTCACACCATCTGGTGTTTGTCTTCATGTATTGCAATGGTGCGGTTTGCGTTTTCTATTCTTACATACATACCTGTACAACATTTTTTGCACATTTCTTTGTTTTGCTTTGTGTCTAACCTCGCTCTTATATGCTCAATGTTTGTGCACATGTATGTGGCTGTTTTAAGTGCAGACAATTTTGCTACCATCACAGTGTGTTTTGTTGACATTACTCTATTCTTATGTGCTGCCTTGTTACAATTTTCTTTATTCTTATTTGAATAACTACTAAACAATTAGTATAAAGAATTCATCCAAGAAACTTTTATCTCGATCGCACTCAATCTGAAACGTTCACCTCAAACTGCTAACCCAATGTAGCAAAAAATCTGTACGTGATGGAGCAAATTGGTTACCAGATTTGAATTCAGCGCACCAAAAAATGTAAAAATCAATCGAAACATTAGAGGCAGTTTAAAAAAAAATTTTTTTAGTGTATCTGTGTAATCAGGAGAGGAGAGGAGAGGAGAGAGGAGGCTGTTTGATAGGTGCAATTTCATAATCACATCAGTGTTTGTATGCTGCAGTTGCTGGAACTGCTTTTCCTACAGAAATGCATTGCAGTATTTTTCGGGGGGGGGGGGCTTCTTTTCTCATCCATCTCCCACCACATGCAGAAGCTTAACTTCTGCAGCACAGGAGGTTCCTCCCACTTACCTCCTCCCTTTGGTGTGACCAGAGCAGCCTTCCAGCTTTCTGTGGATATAGCAATCCTCCCCAGTCTTCCCACTGGCTAGATCCTATCTAAAGTAGCCAACCTGGAACCAGACAGGGAAGGGTTACTCACAAGGAGGATTAGAGAACTGTGGAAAGAGGTTTTAAACTTTGAAAAATTCCTCCCTTCTATCTTCCAGACATTAATGTAAAAACCAGTAGACTCCCGAAAAGCCAGGAGTTGTCAATGCTAACTTCCAAAGTCCTGAGCACTTGTGGCAGCACCTCCCTAAACTTTGGACTCCAGGGATGTTCTTAGCTTGCAATGCCTTAATTTAGCCCTGCCCATGGCAACAGATATTAGCTGTCAGTACAGACAGCAAATAGTAAGAAAGCAGTACAATTCAGTCAGCAGCTTTCAAGGTATATATATATTATGTGTATTTAGTTATATGGTTGTTGAGCTGATAGTATTCAGGGATTTTATGTTTTGTCTCCTCTATACCTTTGATTAATTTATATATATATAAATAAATAATTTAAAATGTAGTACATCACAGATAGGGAATGAACTCTGTTGAGTGTTCTGTGTGTTGCTGTGCATATGCTGTATCTGGGGGGGGGGGCGCAATTGAAGGGGATGTAGTTTTGAGTGGTGGGGCCAGTTAGGGGGTGGAGGCAGCTTGCAGAGTGGTGGGACAGTAGCAGCGGGGACTTCTTCAGGGTAGGAGAAATTGGGGGGGGGGAGTTTCTGAGGATTGAGCTGTTGCAGGGGGGATATTTTGGGTGAAGTGGAACAGTTGGGAGAATATTTGGCAGGGTGAAAGGGCAACTTCAAGGCAGTAGTTTTTGAGGGTTGGGGCAGTTTGCGGGAAGGTGGGGCAGTTTGTGAGTGGTATTTTTTTTATTAGGGGTGGAGCAGTTTAAAGGGTAGCAAGGTATTTGCAAGAAGTATTTTTTTAGGAGTAGGGGCAGTTTGTAAGGTGGTGGGGCAGTTGTGGCAGTGTAGTTTTTGGAGGCAAGACAGTCTACAGATTGGTGGGGCAGTTTGTGGAGTGGTAGGGAGTTGCAGGAGATAGGTTTTTGGAGGTGGGCAGTATGCAGGGTGGTTGAGTAGCTGTGGGTGGAAATTTTGGCAGGTGGAGCAGTTTGGGGGGCTTGGGAGAGTAAAGAACAAAGAGAAGCAGTTTAAAAAGAGGAATGTCCTAACTGCTTTGTTCCTCTATGTAAATTTCTATGCTACAGAAGCTGGAACATCTGTAAAAATGCACTAGGCCATTTTTTTCTGGGGTGAAGTCTTATTTCTTTTTTTTTTTATTATTGAAAATTTTCATTATTACAAATGAGAAGAAAAAAAAGAGACAAATGAGATAGGAATAATTCTCTACAATAACAAAACCACATATTACTCAACAAGCCCACATCAAGGATGGCACAAGTCCCCCACTACACCTGCAAATTAATCAAAGGTATAGAGGAGAAAAAACATAAAATCCCTGAATACTATCAGCTCAACAACCATATAACTAAATACACATAATATTTCAAAATTAATTCTTAGACAGTGGTCCGAACATTAATGAAATCTTCTTATTGAGAAACATTAAAGAAAATGTAATTATTACCCTCCAACCCTCCAAAGACACCAGGCATTTACAAGGAAATTTAAGAAAGAAAGAAGCATCCAGTGCCAATACACAGGGCTTCAAATTTAGAAAAGAGCGGTGTCTTAACTGGATAATCCAGGAAACATCTGGAAAAATGTTAATCTTATGACCCCAAAACAATTTATTTTTCTAAAAAGAATGAAGTTTCAAAATAACATTTTTTTCCAACTCAGAATGAAATGAGACCAGTAGTGTGGTCCTAGAGGAGATCTCATCTCTAGAAGATTCCAAGAAAGCTTTCCTCTGTTAAATCAACCCCCTGCTCTCCACCTACTGCCAATGGAACTCCCAAGCCTCTAGGCAAATAGAAAATATTATCAAAAGAAATAGTTGCATAGTCTTGAAAACCCAAAACCTCTTTCAAATATTGACGAAAAAGAATCAGAGGAGACAAATATCTTGTGAATGGGAAATTCAAACACTTAAGTTCTTAGACCTAGGGGCATTTTCCGAAGCCAAATTGTCAGTTACAAAAGAAGCCAAAGCACCTTGAGCCTGAGACCCTTGTAACTCAGCTTTCTGTAGCCTAGATTCAATAGATAACAATTGATTATCATGTTGTGCTAATTTCGCCACCGTTTCAGTAGTAAAATTGAGAAATTGTAGCCCACAAGGAAAGCTCCATACGGGACACCATCATCCATACATCACCAGCAAAAGTTAAATCAAGAACACCCCCCTGACACATTGCCCGGATCCAAGACCTGAACAATCCGTGGGAGAGGAGCCATCCCACGAGAATCACAACCAGTCAAGGAATAGGGCAGGTCAGGGGAAAGTGAACCCTGGTCCCCCGCTGCCTCACCCAACTTCTGAGGAGGCTCAGAGGAACTACTACTCTATTGTTGAACTGCGGGGCAGGGATTGAAACCCCCAAAGTAAGTGAGGAGTCCAAAAGGGAGGCCTAACTATCCGACAACGAGCCAGCAGAGTCCTCCTGCAACTTCACAGTCATCACTACATGCCTATCCATGGGACCAAAACATTTAGTCACCTTCATGGGATTAACAGTACTCACAGAAAAGATATTCTTTTTCCGCTTGCCCATGCAGTATGTCCAAGCCCACTAAGCTCCTCCATGCTCTGAAGGAGCTCCAAAGTGGCAGAACCTGCCCCTTTGGACACGCCCCTTAGGAAACTCCCATGGAAGGGCCTCAAATTTTATAGGCCCCCAACTGTAAATGCAGCACGCTATTGGCAGGGTCCATCCATGGCTCAGGCACGGCTCCCTCCTTTCTCCTGCAGTTAGAACGATAGCATGGGACTCCTCCAACCACAAAACAAGTGCAGAAAATTTCACCACCCTTGAAGTCTTATTTCTATGATTTGGCCCATTTTCAAATTTGATGTGTCCTTTTACCAGTTTTTTCCACATGCCAAGTTTCATCCCATTCTGTTATAGTTTCAGATTGTTATGCTATCCCCAGACAACTCCCTGTGGGTTGGAAAGAATAAAAAAATCTGGTCTAAACTGTTTATTTACACACCTCACATGGGTACGAACAGCAAAGTCTAACAGCACGATTTTGCATTGATGCGGACTTAAAAAAGAATGGATAAATTTCAATGGACTGGCACTTGAAACAGAACAACTGCTTACATTAAGCCAAAAGGTTCATTATGAGATAGCCTGTTACAAATGAGGGATTACGCTTAGTTGTTTCTCTTTCTACCCTCTTCAAGTCGAGCAAGCAAAGACGGCTGCATGCTCTCACCCAGGGGTTCTATTTTCCTTCTCTTAATCTGTAGATATTGCTTTTAATTACCACAAACAAAATTGCCGATGTGAGCCAAAGAGTTTTAAGGTAAAGAACTAGATGGACTGCGACTAAATTGCTGAGTTTAGCATATATTCTTTTTAAATAGTTATTTTATGCTGGTTAAAAACAAAATCAAACAGAAAGGCAACAACAGCATAGTCAAAGGGGATTAGTATTTAATTCTCCAAGTAGCCATTATGTCCCTCGTAACAAGGGTGCCATAGGAAATGCTGCACATGTACCAAACTACATACTGGAGACTTGGAGGTTCAGGTCGAGCACTTCACTATCCCATGCTATGCTTAAAAGACTTCCCACAACTCACTGGCAATCTCATTCTTTTGTATCAATAACACAAAGGTAAAGTGGCATTATGCTTTCCTGATATTTGCCTTTCCTTTAGTCCTGCCAGATAAGGACAGATGAATAGGAAGCAGCAACTCCTTCCGCAGGCAGAAACAGAGAAAAATGCTTGCCTTCCATAAAGGCCTGTGTAGCAGGAAGGTGTACCAATATTAAATGTCAAAATAGAACAAAAATAAAAGCACATACTGTATTTAGCTACTGCATAGTACTGCAAACTTATCCTTTACCTCTGTAGTGCTGTCCTCTTTCTATGGCTCACACTGATTGTATAAGCAGGAATCTAGAGTGATCTGGCAGGACTATAGAAATGGTGATTATCAGGCAACTATAATTTAAATTTTCCTAGGCATCCCAGCCAGACCAGACCAGGCAAATGGGTGCATACCAGAAACTTGACCCTCATAGGTGGGGGTGAATGTAGGGCAGCCTGCAAAACTGCGGCACCCACACCTGCCTTGCTACTTTGCCTGCTCATCCAACTAACAATGTTTAGTAAAGGAATGCAAGGATGCTCAGGTAGACGATTTGCAGACTTAATATCTTTAGCGACCTCCCAGAATGTCGCCTGATCTCTGGTACAATATGCACATAACTCCTATGGTATTAAGAAACCTTTCACTACATATGCCATTTCAAAAGATTCTTTAATCTACTTTATCACGTTGTCTTGGCTGCTGCTTGTCCTTTCATAGGCCCTGAAATAAGAATGAAGGGGGTATATTCAGCAGCAGCGACTAGCGCTTGTAAAGTGCCTAGCCATCGTCACTGAATTCTAACCCTGGATATTCAATGCCGGAGCCATACCCAGCCACCAGCACTGAATATCCAGCTCGCCACAAAACCCGAAGATAACCGGGCAATGTTATAATGAGCTGCTGCCCAGTTAGCTTCTGTGGGTGAAGTTAAGTCAGCCTTCGCTGCGCCTGACTTTACCCACTTTTCACTAACTGGGCTGTGGCTCAATATCGCTGCCTGGTTAGCGATGGCTGCCACCTCCGCTCCACCATGGAACGCTTAGCATCGGGGCATGTAGGGGTGGCATCCATGGATATGAAGCAGAACTAACCATATTAGTGCCATTGGATATCCCATTCAGCGGCATTTACATGGTTTGCAGGTCTGAAAACCTTGTGAAAGCTTTTGAATACCCCCCCCCCCAAAGAGTCTTTCCAACTTCCTAAAGGTTTCCATGACCTTTACATAGCATTAGAAAATTCTACAGACATCCAACATATGAAGTGGAGAATAACCTTCTCACCCTATCTCTGATTTGAATATAGGGAAATGCACTTCCTGTTTCAGATGGAACAGGGAAATCACTGTCAGGAGAAAAAAAAAAGGGAACAGAACTCAGCCACATTCCATGCAGCGAAAACACCAAATACGGAGCTCTACAAGATAGTACCTGCAGTTCACTGTGGTGAAATCAATGGAAACCAGGGCTGCCAACTGTACCTTGATACTGCTAAGCGCTAGGCAACACTCCAGCCCTTCTTGCAAAAACTCCAAGATACATAGCACTTGCACCCTGAAGAGATAGGCATCCCAGTCTAAGCATCATTTCTCAAATTTCATCCAAAATCTACTATAACCCGGGAAGTGAAAGTGCCCTGGCAGCAGGCATCTTGGCATAAGGATAGGCCCTTGCCTTAAGAGACCCTCACGATCCAGAAGGCAAAAGGAGTTGCCCCAAAATAGTCCTAAGAAGACTGGCATAACAGGGTCATCTCGGTAAATATGGGGCTATCAGAATCACCAGCTCTGGATGCCTGTCCACCCTCTGGATGATTCTGCCAACCAGGGTCCATGGAGGGAAGATATACAGTTGTGGTCAAAATTATTGGCACCCTTGCAGTTCAACTCCTTAAAGTCCAATATCTCCTTAAAAAAAAAAAAAAAAAAAGCCAGTGAAACGGCTTTGAACTTTATAGGCACACATATTTGACACACAAAAGAATCAAATAAAACAAGACCAAAAAAGGAAAATAGTAGGAAATGGTATAAAAACTGATACATTGCCTGGACATGCCTACTGGTACCCTTATAAGAACCACATTCCCACTTCAGTAAAATTAGACTTACTTGTGATCAATTGTCAGTACTCATGTGATTTGAATCAACCAATAAATGATAGCTCTAATGTTTAAAATGGCCATATTCACGCTCTATTCCATTTTCACAATGGTGACGACAAGAAAGCTGCCTGAAACCTTCAGAAAAACCATCACCACCAAACATCAAACTTTACAGGGATACAAGGCATCTCCAAAGGCCTTGGGATTCCTGTGTCTACAGTTCACAATGTTATTAAGAGGTTCTCTCCCAGGACATGTTGGGAAGAGGAAATTTAATCCAAGTAGTCCTCAAAGGTTAGTGCAAGCTGCTGGAAAAACACGACATACAACATCCAAAGAGCTGATCTGGAGCAATCACCATACACCGTGCACTAAACAAAAGAGGACGTCATTGACAAAGGTCAAGGAGAATCCCATTGCTCAAAGAAAGACATAAAAAGATACTACTGATCTTTTCCCAACCCACCTTGACAAACCACAATTCTTCTGGGAAAATATTCTGTGGACAGGTGAAACCGAACTTGAGCGCTTTGGCAATGCAGACCAGCAATGAGTTCTGATCTCAATCCAATCGAGAACCTTTGGAAAAAGCTGAAATCTGCCATTGGTAAAAGGAATCCTGGAAACATTCATGAGCTTCAACAAATCTCAGTTGAAGAATGGGAGAAACTGCCAACAGACAGATGTACAAAAAAAAACCCCACACCTTATAGATGGTTACAAGAAATGTTTGGAGGCTGTCATCACTACTAAGGGTTGGGCAACCAGATATTAGTGAAGTGTGCCATTAATCCTATCCATGTCATCTTTGCTTTTTTTGTCAGAGTTACTAAGTTGCAGATATTTTTTTTTGTTATATACCTTGGAACATACTATTAAAATATTATGACGACATACAGTTGGAATATTTCCAATTATTCCTCAAGATATTTTACAGAACATACCTAAAATGCAAGGGTGCCAATAACATCGACCACAACTGTAGTATTCCCTGCTTTTACCACTTTGGGAAAACACATCCACTCCCTGAGAATCCTGAATCCTTCCTCAACTGAAGAAGGTGGGGACTTTGCTATTGTTTGGAGTGGCTATCAAGTCCATTACTGGCCAATGCCACCTGGCCAGGATCATCGCAAAAGAGTAATTAGACCTTACCTGCTAAATTAGCATTTCTGAAGGAACTCCAGTCCAGTCCCTCTAGGTTGTGCTCCCCTTCCAGCAGCTTGGAGACTGAGCACGTCATCTTTTTGATGACTCTGAGTATATATATACCCCTGGCACCTCCTACCAGCTCCAGTATCCTATTGACTTTATCAAAAAAACAAATCTATGATCTCCTCCCTCCCCTCAGAAGGGATTCCCAGCCCCCTCCTCGACGAGAATCTAATCACCCCCGAGCACACAGAACAAGGGCAGACAGCTCGGCTTCTCCACCACACCACCTCTGCAACTCAAGAGCTGAACTTCATTGCAACCTTCAAACCCCGGGACCTTCACCTTCGGGCTGGAGTCGCCAGAACAATATTCCACACAGGAGACACTGGGCGGGAATAGGTAGTGGACTGGAGTTCCTTCAGGAAAGCTAATTAGCAGGCAAGGTCTAATTATTCCTTCCTAGTCGTCCCTCCAGTCCAGTCCCTCACCTCTGGGATGTAGCAAAGCATTTCGAACCAAGGGAAGGACCTGTGAGACTGGTTCAAAGAACCACCCTGCCGAAAACTGCATCCTCCGCCGCCTGGACATCCAAATGATTGTTACTAACGTATGCAAGGAGGTCCACATCGCCACCCTACAGATATCCAGAGGCAGCACCAGACTGTATTCCACCCATGAGGCCGCCTGGCCTGGGTAGAATGCGCCCGTAGTCCCGAAGGGATGGGCTTTCCCTTCAAAATGTACACCAACACAGTGGCCTCCCTGCGCCATCTAAAAATGGAGGCCTTAGCCACCGCCTCTCTTTTGCATGGTCCCCCAAACAGGACAAAAAGCCCATCAGAACCGCAAAAAGACAGTTCTCTTTAGATAGTGCTTCAGCATTCGACAAACGCCCAGACGGCGCAGTCGAGCATCTGCCCCCTTGTCTCCCATGCTAACCAAGGATGGTAGGGAAACCGGTTGATTCACATGAAAGGGCAACACCACCTTGGGCAAAAAGGAAGGCACCGTTCGCAGGACCACCTTCTCCTTGGAGAAGGAAAGAAATGGAGGTTGACAAGAGAGCTCCGAAATCCACCTGGCTGAGCAGATCGCCACCAGAAACACTGTCTTAAGGGTCAAATCCTTCAGGGAAGCCCGCCCCAGCGGCTCATTGGGCTCCCCCGTCAGGGATTGCAGCACCAGATTGAGATCCCAAGATGGAACTGCTGATCTTTGTGGCTGACGAAGGCGACTCGCCGCCCTCAAGAACCACCCCATGTCCGGATGTTCACCCAGCGACTTCCCTTGGATCTTTCCCCGATAACAGGAAATAGCTGCCAACTGTACCCTCAAAGAACTGGCAGCCAAGCCCCTCCCAAAGCCAGCCTGCAAGAAATAGAGATATCCAGCACAACAGCCGTAGTAGGACGACTCCCCCGGTCTGCGCACCACCCTTCAAAGATGTGCCAGACCTGAACATAGGAGAGATGGGTCGACCTCTTCCGAGCCCTCAGCAAAATAGAGATTACCGGGCCGGAGTACCCTTGCTTCAGCAACCTCACCCTTCTCAAGAGCCATGCCGTAAGTGAGAAGTGATCCACCTGTGGCATTCGGACTAGGCCCTGGGTCAAGAGGTCCTCTCATACTGGAAGCCTCCAAAGATGATCCGCCAGCAACCTCACTAGGTCAGCATACCACAGACATCTAGACCAATCCAGAACTATCAGAATGACCAAAGCCTTGGTGAGCCTCTATGTGTTGAATGACCCGACCTATGAGAACCCACGGGGGAAACATATACCATAGCCCCACCATGGGCCACTCCTGTACCAGAGTGTCCAAGCCCTCCGACATCCTTTCCCCTTCTTCTACTGTAGAAGCAACTTGCCTTGGCTGAACCCCACCTTGCCATGAAGTCCATGATAGGAGGGGCCCCACCGGCTCACCTCCTGTTTGAACACCACCGGCAGAGCTCCCACTCACCGTGATCCACCTGGACTCGGCTTAGGTGGTCTGCCATGACATTTTCGATCCCTGCCACATGCGCTGCCGACAAGGCCTGAAGGTGCGCTTCCACTCAATCCAACAAACTCTCCACCTCCTCCTCCAAGATGATACTGCCCATGCCCCCCTGGCGATTGATATAGGCTACAATGGTTACATTGTCCGAGAACACCCAGACTGCCTTTCCGTGAACCCAGCGCTCGAAAGACTTGAGCGCTAGAGCCACCGCCCACAACTCCAATCTGTTTATCAACCACTGAGCTTCCAGCATGCTTCAGTGACCCTGGGCAATATGTCCTTCACAATGGGCTCCCCATCTGGACAGGCTGGCATCCATCATCAGCTGGATCCACTGGTGCAACTCGAGGGGCATGCCCCGCTCCAGGGTCCCAGGTCGGAGTCACCACTTGAGTGCTCCTCTAGTCACTGGTGGACAGGGGAGCCTCCTTGACAACGGCTGACGCTGGTGAGACCAGCAACGGAGTAGGGACCACTGCAACGGCCTCATGTGGGCCCTCGCCCAGGGGATGAGCTTGAGAGTTGCCACCATAGTCCCCAGCACCTGAAGATAGTGACAGACTGAGGGCTCCCTCATAGCCAAAACCCGTCGCACCAGCTGTTGAAGCTCCTGAGCCCGGTGATCCAGCAAGAACACCTCGCCCCGGCGGTTGCTGAACCTCGCCACGAGGTACTGGAGCTCCTGTGAAGGACTCAACCTGCTCTTGGAAAGGTTGATCACACAACCTAGGCTCCTCAGGAGGTCCATCAACCTGGTCGTCACCTTTATGCTTTCTTCTTTGGACTTGGCCCGGATCAACCAGTTGTCAAGGTATGGATGAACCAGAATGCCCTTCTTGTGGAGTGCTGCAGCCACCATGACCATGACTTTAGCAAAGGTGCGGGGGGGGGGGGGCGTTGCCAGGCCGAATAGCAATGCTTGAAACTGGAAGTGGCCCATTGGAGCCGCAAACCGCAGGAACTGGTGCTTGGCCAGGCAGATGGGAATATGCAGTTACGCTTCGGTGAGGTCTAGGGACATTAAAAACTCCCCCTTGTGAACCGCCTCTATCACAGATCTCAGTGTTTCCATATGAAAGTGTGGCACCCTCCAGCAACTGTTGACCTGCTTGAGGGTGAGTATTGGTCGAAAAGAACCTTCCTTTTTGGGTACCAAGAAAATAAATGGAGTATCGACCGCAGCACCGGGACCACTGCTCTTAGAAGCAGAGTTTGTGTCAAGATCTCCTCTACTGCTGCGGCCTTGGCAGGAGTCCTGCAGGGAGATTGGACGAACGATGAGGGAATAGGCCGTGCTAGCTCGAGACCAGAACCCTCTCGGCTAACTTCCAAGACCCACTGATCGGCCGTGACTCGGACACAGGAGGAGATAAACTGTCATAGCCAACCTCCCCCCCCCCCCCGCTCCCTCCCGGCAGCACCTCCGCCCAGGCCCCCCCTCACTTCATTGTGTTTTCCTAGGTCCTGAAGAGGCGGAGGAGGAGGCACCGAATCCTCTACCCGCTCCATGAAACCCCCAGAAACCTTTCCCCTTTGAGATAAAGCACCCCCTCTGATAGGGTGCCAAACAGGTTGACCGAAACCTCCGGAACTCCCTTGGCTGATTATGAGCAGAAGTGGGATTGTGACTCTGCTTTGGTTTGTCCTCTGGGAGCCTTCCTCCCTTTGAGTCTCCCAACTCCTTCACCAATTTTTCCAAGTCCTCCCCAAACAGCAACTTCCCCTTGAATGGAAGCCTGCTGAGATGGGCCTTAGAAGAACCATCAGCCGCCCAATTCCATAGCCAAAGGTAGCTGCAGGCTGCCACCACAGAAGCCATACTCTTCGAAAGGCTCCTGATAAGATCATAGCAAGTGTCTGCAAGGTAGGCCGCACCCGACTCAATCCTTGCGGCCTCTCTCGAGGAATCCCCCGACAGGTCGCTGGGTTGCTGCAGTCACTGTGACCCATGAAGACAGGCTCTGGCCACCCAGGACCCACACACCGAAGCCTGTAAGGTGACAGCGTTAACATAAGAACATAAGATATGCCATACTGGGTCAGACCAAGGTCCATCAAGCCCAGTATCCTGTTTCCAACAGTGGCCAATCTAGATCATACGTACCTAGCAGTTTTCCCAAAAAAACACAGGTTCCACAAATCTTGTACTGGGTCAAGCATTGATATCCTGGGTCCCTTCTTAATAATGGTTTATGGACCTTTCCTCCAGGAACTTGTCCAAACCTTTTTTAAACCCAGCTACACTAACAGCCTTTACAAATTCCAGAGTTTGATTATACATTGAGTGAAAAAATATTTTCTTTTATTAGTCTTAAATAGTTTACCCTGTAGCTTCATTGCATGAAACATAGAAACATAGAAATATGATGACAGAAAAAGACCACATGGCCTATCTAGTCTGTCCCCTAGTCTTTCTATATTCTGATAACAAACAATCGATCTTCGTTTACCCGTTCCACTCCGTTCATTAATTTATAGACTTCTATAATATCTCCCCTCAGCCGTCTCTTTTCCAGGTTAAAGAGCCCTAACCTTTTTAGCCTGTCTTCATAGGAGTATCCTTCCATCCCCTTTACCATTTTGGTGGCTCTTCTCTGAACCTTTTCTAATAACGCTATATCCTTTTTAAGATACGGCGACCAGAATTGCACACAATATTCAAGGTGCAGTCTCACCATGGAACGATATAGAGGTATTATAATATCTTTTGTTTTATTTTCCATTCCTTTCCTTAGGATACCTAGCGTTTACATCAAAAGGCCTGCTTGAATAAGTTATCCAGCCTCCAATCCTGGGCATCATTAAGAGCCATGCTGCCCTCAATGGGGATAGTTGCCTTCTTGGTTACCTGCTGACACTGCCGCGTCCACCTTCGGGAACTGCACCAAATCTCTCTCCTCTTCCGGCAAAGGATACAAACGCAACATGGTTTGCATCCCCCGGAGACCGGCCTCTAGCATCTTCCACCCATTCTGGATCATCTGTTTGACTATCCAATGAACCGGGAAAACTTTGTGTCCTCCATACAACTTGAAGCAGTGGATCCTCCAAGGCCTCCTCCTCAGCCGGAAGACCGGTGAAGATATCGAGTGCCTTTAAGAACTCTGCTCCTCCTGGTCAGGAATCTCACCTTCTTCCAGTTCCTCATATTTCTCTTCCATTTCCAGATCCAGAGGTTCATCGTCCTCCATTTCGGACAGAGGGGACAACTGCAATCTGTCGTCCCCGCGCTTGGCACATTTTGTCGATTCTAAAATAAGCCCAAGACTTTTAGAGTCCACCGCCCGCTTCACTGTGTGCCCCTGCACCCCCTGCTGGCGCAGGCAGAACACCTTGTGCAGCAGCAAGACAAACTCCGGAGAGAAACCTCCCCCCGCCTGCCCCTCCCTCTAACCCGTGACTTGGAGGGCCTAGGGGGTGCCTGGGGCTCAGAAGACAGCTCTATCCCCGGGAAAGCGGGGATCCCTGTCCTGCTCTCACTGAGTGGACTTTCTCTGCTCCTGCAACAAGGAAAGAGTGCTCCTACCTTGCACTCTCCTGGATGCCTTGTTTCAATGATGCTGCCTCCAACACGCAGCCCCTGCATATGCCAGCATCTGATACCATCCTTCGACGGGTTCCACACACACTAAACATTGTGGTCTGTCAGGCATGTTGTAGCAGAGACCTCAGGACTCCCTCACCTGAAACCACAGGCAGGATGAGTCCAAAGTTAAGGCTACAGAGAGAAACGAAAGCTACCCCCAATTTATTTTTTCTTTTCTTTTTTATAGAAAACCAAAACAAACAAGTTATCTAAACAGCAAATTACCTAAAGAAAAAGAAACAAACCATTCTTTCAATGCTGAAACTGTGCCAATGGCCCCCAAAAGCCCGTAGAAAAATCCCCAGAAAGGATCATAGCCGGCAAATGGAAAACACGCGAAAACTAGCGGCCTAAGCTCCCCGACCCCCTCTGAGTTGAAAATGGGTCTTACCAACCATAGACTTTCCTACCTCCCAACATGGCCTGCCAACCCATGCAACCAGTGGTGTTCCTTGTGATTTTGCTCTGGGCCTCTGCCGACGATGAACTGTCTTCCCGCCCTCGCGCTCAGCTACCAGGGAGCTTCGGCGGCAAAGGGGCAACAGCCTACTGCCCTGCTGTGCAGGATCCTGTTCACGGAGTCAGGAGCCGCTCCAAGGCCCAGGCTTTTTCTGGCATTCCTCTCTCTGAAGCCTCCTTCTTCACCTGGCTCGACTGGAGGTGAGCACTTCCAGCGACCTTCAAACTAGATAATGGAGGGATAGGCATGAAGGCATAGAAGAGGGAATTAGGCAAATAAGAAAAAAAACCTGCACTCTCCTTAACTGTCCCTCCAGGAAGCCAACACCCTGGCTTACTGTTCCCTCCAGCTGCTTGGAGACTGAGCATACTGGAGGTGATAGGAGGTGCCAGCAGTAAATATACCTGGAGTCATCAAAAAGATGACGTGCTCAGTCTCCAAGCTGCTGGAAGGGAAGCACAACCCAGGAGGTGAGGGACTGGACTGGAGGGATGACTAGGAATGCTTCTTCTAAGAATTCCCAGTCATTGGGATCTAATCAATGCATGCCGAGAAAGGCCACTTGGATGTTTTGACATCCTGGTATGTGATGTGCTCAAAGGGCCCGCAAATGCTGCTCCAAATGCTGCTCCACACAAGTCACGATGAGAGGCACCTCTTTTACCAGCTGAACCCACTTGGTGCCTTCTTAGCTCCTTATGTAGGCCAGCATCATGGCACTGTTCGAGAGAATTCTCACAACCCTGTCTTCGAGCCACTTGGCAAAGTGAAGCAGAGTCCTGTTTTCCAGTACATTTATGGACCGACTTCCGAGTCCAAGCCCCTTGAGCTGCTTATCCGTGTCAGAATATTCCCCAGGAGGGGGTAGCATCTGTGGTCAAGACTACCCAGACCAGCTTTTCCACTGGCATTCCCTTGTCCAAGTGGTTGCCATATAGACAACAATTCAAATTCTTCCTGGCTGGGTCTCTAAATCAGCGTTCCACATTGTAGTGAGTCGACTCCATCTGGACAACAGGTGTATAAGCAAAGTGCAAGGCATGTTGGGAAGGCAGTGGAAAGCCCTGCATATAAAACAAAAACAGCACGCAGTCACAATCAAAACCAGGCCAGTGCCCAAAGCCAAGGAATCATTCCAAGAAGGGTCAAGTAAGGAGAGGCAGGAGCAAACAGGAGTGAAGACCCAGAAAGATGGTGGAAAAGCTGCAGCAAACCCAGGGAGCATGTCTTAAAGGCAGTCAGAACACATCCAGCCAAGCTGTTGCAGCAACACGCTTCAGATAAGAGAATAGTCTCCCCTATCCCACATCAAGAACAATTGACCATTAGACCAATTGGGAATATGGGGAAGAGGGAAGTTCAGGATCTTGCAAAGATGAACACAAGTATAAACACGTTTAGAACGAACTGATGGGATAGGTCCCAGGACAAAAGGCCACAATTGCAGATCTGCAGGCCACTGATTCAGAACTAGGCATAATTAAGTGTGCATCACTCTGACCCTAGGAGAAGACTTACTGGTGTGAACCTGATGAAAATACAGACCAGCCTGGTATTATGAAAATTTTCCACCAGTTCCAAGATTCACTTCCTCCAGTCCATCCCTTTCTCAGTCTATGAACTAATGCATATCCTCCTAGAATCCAGGATTATCTTCAGTGCACGCAGTTCTCTTGATCTCTGACCATCAGCAGAAGTGGTAGGATAAATGATACCTAGAAACGTATTTTGTGATATGTCTTGAGCACAAATAAGAAGAACACAGAACAAAGTTAAAACTTTCCACTGACCAGCAGTCTGAGCTCAAAAGTTACCGAGTTCAGAATACTTCCCATGCACTTTTGGAAATTCACACTGCTTCCATTAGTTTGTAGGTATAAGCTACCTGTTTAGCTGGGTGATGTCATCTGACCAGGAGACACGTTTAACATTTAAGAAAACTTCATAGATTCCTCCTCAGGATACAGTCACACTGTGGATGATTGCTTTTCTCATTTCAAAAGGCCACACAAGATGTAATCCTAAACCTGAACCCCTGCAAGAGAGATTGCGGTGTCAGCTCCACGCTATCGCTGTGCCCAAAGGAAAAATCAGAAAAATAAAAGATCATGGGGGGTAAATGGCTGAAAGCTGCTAGCCCAGCACCACAAGTGTAAATTGTTTTAGTTCCTAGAAGACGGCCTCATGCCCAGTCACTTGGCACAACTGTTCAATGTCGATATTTCTTCAGCTTGCATAAGCGACCGCCATCTATTGTGTGCCACAGCATTATAGGACAGTATTGCAAATCATAGCTCTGCTTTGCACAAGTGAAGCGACTAGCTAGAAGAAAGATATACTGTGTCTCCTTCAGCTTACTCTCTCTCAGCATCTTCCCAAATAACTCTCTTCATAAACGTGCTTGCTAAAGGATATCTATTTCTCTTATATTTCCATTAGAGGAGCCCTAAAAAATAAAAAAATTTAAAGTGTAGTTCTACTCACAGAAAGATTTGTAATTGTTATGAATTGGAAAAGCACTCCTTGAATTGTTTATTGGCACAGGCACACTTTGACAGAGCACCCAGCCTACATGGTTTGGGGAATCCTGTTGAGGTATAAAAGCATTTGAGGAACCAACCTGATATTTTACATTATTACTCAATATATTTATGTCCGAGTTAGCTGCAGTGGTTTTCTGGTACATGGAAGGGTAGCGTCATGCTGGTGCTGCTACATTGGATGGTCTGTTATTTTCCTCTTAGCATCTGAATGCAAAATGCAATGTGTGCCTTCGAGTCAGTCCTGACTTCTGGCGACCCAGAAGCTCCTGGGTTTTCTTGGCAGTGTCACTGGAAGTAGATTGCCAGGCCTTTCTTCCGAGGCAATGGAGGGTTAAGTGACTTGCCCAAGGCCACAAGGAGTGCTAGTGGGAATCGAACCCTGGTTGCCTGGTTACCAAGCCAGTGTTCTAACCACTAGGCTACTCCTCCACTCAGCATCTGAATAGTTTTAAAAAATAAACATTTAAATTGCATTGCCTTTCAGTCGACATCTGGAAAAGAAAACATACTAGATTTAGGATCTGCCATCAAACAGCAGCAAATGGAACTGCACCTGTGCAAGGCATTCCTACGCCACTCATGCACTATTGCAGAAGAGGGTACATTCTTCATCTTAATTTTTCCCTTCAATGAAAAACTAAAAAGAAAGCAGCAAAGAGAAAAATATTTTATTTTGCTGCTTCCAATAAGCCTATTTCAAAGAGTTGTTAAAAATAAAGCCTAAACAGTCTGCAGATGTCCATCTAAGTGAGTTTTCATCTTCAAAAGGAGAATCTGACTTGTCTGCATGTTCTCAAGGCATAATCTACTCCAAGACTACATGATCCTTCACTACATCTATAAAACATACTGAAGCCTATCTACTAAGTTGCTTTAACTCTTTAATGTTTGAACTTTCCTATGTTAATAGTTAGTGGGAGTTGGTACTAAGGGGGATGTTTACTAAAGTGCATTAGTTGTCATCGCCGCATTAAAGCAGGAAAGATAGAGTCACAATAACAGCTAATATTTATTTATTTTATTTATTTAACAGTTGCTTATATACCGCTACCTTCCACAGATCAGGTGCGGTTTACAATGAACAAGAATGAACAGATTTACAAGTCTGTTTTACATGGAACATTTGTTAACTAGGTACAATGTAGCTGTTTTACATGGAACATTTGTTAACTTGGTACAATTTTGCAATATACATTAATCATGAATGACTAAATATGGTAAAACTTGTTAAATAACAAACGAACTTATTTACATATTTTGATTTATTACATATATTTATATACAGGATTTACAAGTAGTTATGGTTGAAATGCAGATATCACAGGCAATTTTCTCTGATATCTGCATTTTTCGCAGTAGGGCGGGTGGAGGTGGGATCGGGATGAGGAAAAGGAGATTGCCAGTGCCATGGATCTGCTGATCCGTGGCACCAACAATATTTACTGAGCAGCTCCCCCCCCCCCCTCTTTGGGTAACTGTCTGGGGGGGAGGAGAGGAAATCAGGGCACACCCTACAATTAAAATGTCCAAATAGTCAGTCAACCCCCTCCCCCCCCAACTTCAAAAGTCCCAGTTCACTAGGGGGTAGCAGTAGCACTGTAAGACCAGTGCCATTTTGTATGGCACTGGAGAAGAGGGCAGGAGAGTGGAGAAACCACTCCTATCCCCTTGCTGCTGGATCACTATGAAGTTAAAGATAAGGCTGAAGGGATCTTTAGTAGATGTAGGGGGGGGCCGGGGGATGGGAAAGGGAGGGCTTGGCGGACTGTCTAGTCAGGTATTGTAACTGTAGAAGGTGGGTTACTGTCTGAATCACCATAGACAGTAACCCAAAGGATTTGTCAAACTGTCCAGGAGGGGGGCTACTGGAAGGGGGGGGCCACTCCATTGCTAATGGTCAGTGAAGTGGATCAGCCATTTGCACCTGCAGCGAGCCGAGCACTAGGCCTTTCTCCAAGCCTGGAGTTTAAAAAACATCAAGATCTACGGCATGGAGGCAGATAGGGCCATCACCCCCCCACCCCTGCACCACTCCTCGAACACTCTTCACAATCTGACATACGACAAGGAGGTAAAATTTTCCATGTCCTGAGAAGTGTTACTACCACTGACGGCAAGTACCCTCGCCTGCTCAGCTGCACCCACTCAAACGTCAGGCCATAAGAGAGAAATCGATCCACCTGAGGAATGCGGAGTGGCCCCTATACCAACAGGTTGGCCCTCACCGGGAGCCACCAGGGCACCACCTCCATCAAGCACAGTAGATCCGCATACCATGGCCTGCTCGGCCAGTCCAGCGCAATTAGGATAACCCAACCATGATGCCTCTCTATCCTGTGTAGCACCTGCCCGATGAGAGGCCAGGGCGGGAACATATACAGCAGACCCTCCTGTGGCCATGGCTGCACCAGTGCATCGAGTCCCTCCGACATGTGCTCTTGCCTCCTGCTGTAAAAACAGCCTGCCTTGGTGCTGGCTACCAACGCCATCAGATCCATCACCAGTTGTCCCCAGCACCGCACTATGCTCTGAAAGGCAGAATTCTCCAGTGATCATTCCACCGGGTACCGGCTCAAGTCTGCCTGGACAATTTCATTCCCTACCACATTCACCACCGATAAGGACAGCAGGTGTTCCTCTGCCCACTGCAGCAGTACAGTGGCTTCCTCCCTGGCAGTTGATGTAAGCTACCATCGTCACATTGTCCAAAAAGAACCGCACTGCTTGGGCTTGCAGGAGATGTTGGAAGCTCTGCAATGCCCAGAAAAGTGCCCGTAATTCCAACCAGTTCATCGAAGATGTTGACTCCTCCATCGACCCTGGTCCCTGGGTGATATGGGTCAGAAAATGCACCCCCCCCCCTCCCATCTGGAGAAGCTGGCATCTGTTGTCACCATCACCTATGCAGGAGTCTCTAATAGTATCCCCCTGCTGTTAAGGCCTGGGAGGTGTTCCATCAGTCCAGACTGCATTTGACCTCCCCCTGATATGGCAGCCACTCCGAAAGAGAGAGTCTCGCTGCAGGGACTAGTGTGACAGCAGCGCATGCTGGAATGGTTGCATGCGAGTCCAAGCCCATGGCACTAGGGTTTATGGTCCAAGAGTTAAAGGTAATGCCACGTCGAGGACTGAACCATCCAGAGAAACAGATGTACTTGTTCCCATACCTTCCTTGCCCTCTCCGGGGGCAGGGGCACCAGGCTTTTCTATGTATCAAACTGCGCTCTCAAGTAGGTCAGTCACTGAGAGGGAACCAGATGGATCTTATCAAAGTTCAGCATGCAGCCTAGACTCTAAAGGAGTTTGATTACTCGTCGAGTGGCAGTTTTGCTCTCCTCCAACGAACTTTGCCCTGATCGGCACACCTTATTGTCTCAACGTGGCTGTGGCTGCCATCACCACCATGACCTTTATGAAAGTTCTGGGCACAGTGGCAAGCACAAACAGAAGAGCCCGAAACTGGTAATGCCCCATGGGTACTGCAAATCGCAGATACTGCTGGTGCTCAGAGCAGATCAGAATATGGAAGTACACCGCCGTAAGATCCAGGGATGTGAGGAATGCCACCTTTCGTACTGTGCCTATAACAGACCGCAAGGTTTCCATGTGAAACCGCGGCAACCGCAAGGCCCTGTTGATATACTTCTGAGATCCAGCAACGGGCAAAAAGCTCTCTCCTTTTTGGGGACAACAAAGTAAATGAAGTAACCACCTCATCCACATGGCTTATGAGGACCAGCCTCACTGCTCACATGCAAAGCAGCTTGTCCAGCATCAGTTGGACCACATACCGCTTGACCAGTGATTTTCAGGGAGAGACCAGAAAGGCATCAGGCATGGGGCATGCTAACTCTAGCACGTACCCCTCTAACACTCACTAGTCTTGTCTAATGTGGGCCCAAGCGGAGTAGAAGAGTTAAAGTCTGCCCCTGATCTGTTCCTCCTCTCGGACCCTTCTTGCTTCATTGTATCTTCTTAACAGGACCAGCAGTTGTGGAATAAGTCCCAAAACTGCCCTTGTGGTGTAGAGGCACACTTGCACCCTCTCGGCTTGTCCTCTGGGAGCCTACCTCCCTTGGTGTCACCTAGGTCCTTCACCAAATTTCTCCAGCTCCTCTCCAAATAGCTGCCAGCTGTTGAAGGGCAGTTTTGAAAAGGCACACCTTGGATGAAACATCCGCGGACCAATTGCTTAGCCAGAGAAGTCTGCATGCCGCCACCAAGACACTATGCTCTTGGATGACGCCCGCACCAAGTCATAAAAGGCATTCACTAGATATGTCACACCGGACTCCAACTTTGCTGCCTCGAACCCAGAATCTGGCAAACTCTGCGCCCAGCACAGACATGCTCTGGCCAGTTTCGCTCTGTAAATGGAGGTCGGCAACGTGAGCACATTGGCCATAAAGGCTTGCTTCAGCATTGTATCCAATCTCCTATCCTGTGCATCTTTAAGAGATTCCCCTCCTTCCACCAGAATTGTGGTCTTCTTGGATCACAGCAGACACCAAAGCGTCAACTTTTGGCAGCCTGAGAAGGTGCTTCTCCTCAGGAGCAAGGTGATACAAGCGAAACATCATTCTCCCCCCTTGTAAACTAGGCCCTGGCAGCTCCCACTCTGCGTCAGTCATCTGTTTGATCACCCTATTAACAGTGAAGAAGTCTTGTGGCAACTGAATTCACTGAAGCAAGGGATCTTCGAAGAGGCCTCCCCCGCAGGAGGTCTGACTGCCATATTGAGAGCCACTAGGGAGTGGGAAATAAGGGGCGCCAACTCCTCCCTGTGAAACACTCTCACCACTGAAAGCTCATTGGCCAAGGGTAAAGCACAGTTACTTACCTGTAACAGGTGATCTCTGGGAACAGCAGGAATAAGTCTTCACATATGGGTACGTCAGTACCGACGGAGCCTGCGCGGGAACGCTCCACAGCATCCAATCAGAAAGCTTTTGGGAGCATCCCACAGCGCCTGCGTGCTGCCTTCCCACCTTTCCAACCGTCTCTCCTCAGTTGAGTTTTATAGCTGAGACAAAGAGGGAGAGAGAGGGAAAGGAAGAGAGATAGAGAGAGAGAGACACACAACTCCTAGGGGAGGTGGGTGGGTTGTGAAGACTTATTCCTGCTGTTCCCAGGTAAGTAACAGTGCTATCTCCAGGAACAAGCAGGAATGAGTCTTCACATATGGGGACTCCCTAGCTTTTGATGCCAGGGAGAGCGCCCAGAAGTTGTGTGACCCTGGGACAGGGCTGCACTTCCCCACCTGGATCTCTGGCATCCCCTGAGGGATGATGGGTAGGAGTTGATTAAGTATAGAACAGGTGTTTGAGAACAGCCTGACCAAACAAGGCATCCCGGCGGGAGTCCTTGTCTAAGCAGTAATGGGCTGTGAAGGTATGAACCGAGGCCCAAGTGGCTGCTCGACAGATGTCGTCGATAGACACAGAGTTCAGATGAGCCATTGAGGCTGCCATGGCTCTCACATTGTGAGCTGTGACATGGCCCTCCAGAGAAATGTTCTTGCTCTGATAGGCGAAAGAAATACATTGGGCAATCCAGTTGGAAAGAGTTCTCTTGGAGACTGGTTGTCCCAAATGAGAAGGATCAAAAGCAACAAAGAGTTGGGAAGACTTTCTATGTTGCTGTGTCCTCTGTAAGTAAAAAGACAGAGCTCTTTTACAGTCCAGGGTATGAAGATTCCTCTCTGCAGGTGATGCATGAGGCCCTGGAAAAAAAAGACAGGTAGGTAGACCTCTTGGTTGAGGTGAAAAGGCGAGACCACCTTAGGCATAAAATGTGGATTAGTCCTAAGGACCACCTTGTCATGATGGAATCTTGTATAAGGTGGATTAGCTACTAGTGCTTGCAATTCACTGATGCGGCGTGCTGATGTGATTGCAATGAGAAAGATACCTTTCTTGGAAGGTTATTTCAAGGAGGTAGTAGCTAAAGGTTCAAAAGGCAGCTTCATAAGCTGACCAAGAACCAAATTTAAGTCCCATGCCACCGGTGGTGGTCTAATGGGAGACTTTGTTAAAAGGAGGCCTCTCATAACCTTGCTACAAAGGGATGAGAGGAAACAGGTTGTCCATTTAGAGGCTTGAGTGAAGCTGCAATAGCACTAAGATGGACTCTTACTGAATTTGTCTTAAGGCCTGCATTAGACAGATGCAGGAGATACTCCAGCAACGATTCCAGAGGTATGCCACAGGGGTTAAGACCCTTTTCAGAACACCAGATGGTAAACCTTTTCCACTTGAAGGCGTAAGAACGTCTAGTGGAAGGTTTTCTGGAAGCTTGAAGAACATCTTTCACTTGCTGAGAAAGAGGAAGATCCTGGAGATCTAGGCCTTCAGCAACCAAGCCCTGAGATGCAGAGACTGGGGATTGGGATGCCACAACTTTCCGTCCTCCTGAGAGAGGAGGTCTGGAGCAGACCCTAACTCTAGGGAGGGAGCTTGAGAGAGATGTAGAAGCAGAGGGTACCACACTTGCCCTGGCCAATGTGGAGCTATGAGAATCATGTGGCCTCTGTCTCTCTGAAGCTTGAACAGGGTTTTGGGAATTAGGGGAATGGGTGGAAAGGCATACAGGAAGTCTTGACCCCAGTGAAAGAGGAAAGCATCCCTTGCCTGAGCCCCCTGAGCCGGAGTTCTGGAACAGAACCGGGGAAGTTTGGCATTCCACGGACTTGCAAAGAGGTCTATGCCCGGGGTTCCCCAAATTTTAAAAATTTTGGACACCTGGTCCATATGTAGGGACCACTCGTGTGGAAGCATTACTCGACTGAGTCTGTCTGCCCAAGAGTTTTGAACCCCTGGAAGAAGGGCTGCCAGAAGATGGATGTGATGCTCTCTGGCGAGGGCCCACAGTCGCAGAGCTTCGTTGCAAAGCGACAGAGAACCAGTTCCTCCCTGCTTGTTTATGTACAACATGGCCATCTGATTGTGCGTGTGGACAAGGCCTGTCTTGTGGCTGAGCAGGGTGTGGAAAACTCGTAGAGCAAGGAAGATTGCTCTGAGTTCCAAGAGATTGATGTGGGGACCAGATGCCCTGGGTGGAGAGGTCCTGAAGATGAGCTCCCCAGCCCATTGGAGAAGCATCTGTTGTAAGAGTTGCCTGGGGTAGAGGCTGTTGAAAAGGACACCCCAGCAACAGGTTCTGAGGGGACATCCACCACTGGAGGGACAAAATGAGGCGACCTGTGTTCGCTATTTTGTCTGACAATCAGCCTAATGCCTGGGTCCATTGGGTGGATAAAGTCCACTGAGCTGCTCTCATGTGAAGGCGAGCATATGGTACCACATGAACGGTGGAAGCCATGTGGCCTAGCAACTGTAACATCTCTCGAGCAGTGAGTAGGGGTTTCAACTCTGCTTGAGAAGCTAACTGCATCAAGCGAAGGCAACGGGCCTGGGGAAGAAAGGCCCTTGCCTTTGTGGTATCCAGCAGTGCCCCTATGAACTCCAGGGACTGAGTAGGGATCAAATTGGATTTTGGGATGTTTATTACCAGCCCTAAGTATTGAAGGATACGCATTGTGCAGGTTAGAGCAGTCTTGGCCTCTGATTGAGTGGGAGCTCGAATGAGCCAGTCGTCCAGGTAGGGGAAGACAAATATTCCCAGGGTGCGCAGAAAAGCAGCAACCACTGCCATGCATTTCGTGAACACCCTTGGTGCAGAGGCCAGGCCAAAGGGGAGCACTCTGTATTGATAGTGCTTCTCCTGGAAAAGGAACCGAAGGAACCTTCTGTGAGTTGGATGGATGAGAACATGAGTGTACACATCCTTGAGATCTAGAGAACAAAGCCAATCCTGACTCTGAAGGTATGGCAGCAGAGTTCCTAGAGAAACCATCTTGAATTTTTCTTTGACTAGGAATCTGTTCAATTCTCCGAGATCTAAAATGGGTCTGAAGCCCCCTGTTTTCTTTGGGATAAGGAAATAGGGGGAGTAGAACCCTGTGCCCTGTTGATGAGAGGGCACTTCCTCTACTGCCCCTTGGGCTAGAAGAGTGGCAACCTCCTGCTCTAATAGGCTGAGGAGGGAGGTTGGAGAATTGAACTGGTGCACTCTTGTGAGAGGGGGAAAGCTGGAAAAATGAAGTTTGTACCCCTCTCTTATGATGGAGAGTGTCCACTGCTCTGCTGTGATTTGCCCCCATCTGGGAGCAAAGTGACATAGCCTTCCTGGAATGGTGGAGGGCTCTGGTCCTTCTAGAGCCAGGAAGGCTAAGTTCTCTAGCAGAAAGTCAAAGGCCCTGAGGGGGCAGAGACTGCTGGGCTGGGGCAGAGACTGCTGGGCTGGAGCAGGCCTCGCAGCCTTTGCCTTGGTCTGTTTGGAGGATTGCTGACGTTTGGAAGGGAACTGAGCTGCAGAAGATGCTCTGACTATAAGCAGGATAGGATTTATTTATTTAACATTTCTTTTATACCGCGCTCTTTATCGTCAGCGCAGTTTACAGTTAACAAAACCACAAGGCATTCTCGAGTTTACATCGAACAGGGAGAACAACTTGGAAAGAGAACAGGGAAAACTATGTACAAATTACATACTGATGTTACGATAATGTTACACAGGAGAGAAGGGATTGAGAATAAGTGTGCATTCCAATTACGGACTACTTCCTCTCACTTAACTAGAGTAAGCTTTTATTTATCAGGTTGTGGGGTGGTGTTTGTGATGCTATGCAGAACTGGGGGAATTGGAGCATTGTGAAAGTGTGTGATGAACAAGTGGTGCTTGAGGGCTTTTCTAAATTGAGTGATGTCCTTAATTGCTCTGATATTATGTGGGAGGTTGTTCCATGAACTGGGTGCGTAGGACACAAATGCTCGTTTGTTGGTGGATTGTGCCCATTTTGTGGAATCTTTTGGGATTATGAGTGTATTAGTGTGATGCAGCCTCTTGGATCTGTTGTTGGTGGGTTGGGAGATGAACATGGAGATTGATGGGGGCGCTATGTTGTTTATAGCCTTAAATGTGGTTATTAGAACCTTGAAAGAGATCCTACAACTTATCGGTAGCCAGTGTAGATCCCTTAGGACAGGGGATATGTGGTCGCTTCTTGATGTTCCAACTAATACACGGGCAGCGGCATTCATCGCTAATTGAAGAGGGTTAAGTGTGTTTTTGGGGAGGCCTTGGAGTACAATGTTGGCGTAGTCGAAATGGGGTATGACTTGAGCTTGAAATATTGTGCGGAAGCTGTCGGGATCTAGCATGGGTCTGAGGTGGCGAAGGGTCTTGATCTTGTAATAAACAGTTTTTACTGTGTGACTTGTGTTCTTTAAAGTTTAGCTGCTGATCGAATATTACTCCCAAGTAGTGTATAGCTGATTTGACTGGTAGCTCTGTGTCTCTCACAGTTAGGGATGTGGGAGGAGAAATATTTGTTTCTTGTGATGGTTAGAACCTCAGTTTTTTTTTAAATTTATCCTTAGGTTTCGGTTGAGGAGCCAGTCTGTTACTGCGTTGAAGCAATTAACTAGGTTCGTGTAATCTGGGAGTGCGACGTTGAAAGGTGAATACATCAGAACGTCATCAGCATAGATAAGGCATGATATTCCGAAGGAGCGAGTGATTTTGCAGATTGGCTGCATGTAAATGTTGAAGAGAAGTGCGGAAAGGGAGGAGCCCTGGGGTACTCCCTGCTTTTGTTGAAACGGTTCTGAAGTATTAGATCCAATCCTGACTTGCTGCCATCGGTCTTCGAGATAAGATCTGCACCAATCCCAGGCTAGGCCATGAATCCCCTTATCATGGAGCCAAGCTAGTAGTTGTGCATGGTCGACTGAGTCAAATGCTGCTGCAATGTCCTGGAAAATCAGAACAAAGCCAGATTTGATGTTGTCTAAGCCACAGACTAGAGTTGATTAGTGAAGTCAGGAGTGTTTCAACACCGTGTGCTTCTCTAAACCCGTGTTGGCAGGGGTCTAGAGGGCATGTGGTGTCTATATGTTGCTGGATTTGCATCAGGGCTGCTTTCTCTAGGATTTTGGCTAGCAGCGGGATACTGGAAATCGGCCGGTAGGAATCTACTTTCTCTGGGTCAAGCTGGTTGTTTTTCAACAGTGGACGAATAGAGGTCTGCTTGAGTGTTGTTGGGAACTTTCCTGTTATGAAGGATTGATGTGCGATTTCTGCTATGATTGGGCTGAGTTCTGATCGCATTGCTTTGATCCAGTGTGCTGGGCAGGGTCATTTGGTGCTGTAGTGGTATTGATGCTAGCAATAATGTTTTTAATGTTGAGCGCTGAAGGTGGAGAGAACGTGTCGAGTGGTTGTAGAAGTAGGGAAGGTTGAGGTATTCCTGGACAGGTGGCATTAGTTGCTTTGATGGTCTTGGATTGCATATAGTTGGCATATGCTTGGGGTTGTATTTGCTCCACCTGAGGTGGGGAAGGTTTCTTTGGTTAACGATTTTACCAAGTTGAAGAGGTCTCGTGGCTTGTTTAGCGAACGGCTAAGGAGATCAGAGTGGAATTCCTTCCTCCTGTTCCAAATTGCTTCTCGGTGGATTGTCAAGTAGGCTAGGTAGGTGGTTTGATCATCTGTACTATGGGTGTGCCTCCAGTTTCTCTCGAATTTTCTCAGATGAAGTAGGGACTTCTTTAGTTCAGGAGAAAACCAGGGGGCTGTTCGCCTTTTGGTGGCATTGTTCTTGTGTTTGACGTGATCATTCAATGGAGGTTGGTGAGCATACTGCATTAGTGTGTCATTCCAAGTGGAGACCATGTCATTGAGGTTGTTCGACGGTTGAGAGAGCTTTGGAATGACATGTTTAGCCAGCACCTCCCTATCAAATGGTCTGAAGCGGCATAGGTTTGAAACATTCTCTGGTTTTGGTCGGTCATGATTGTTGAGAGGAGAAGGGACCTGAAATGTTATCAGGCTGTGATCTGACCATGGGACCGGAGTGATGATGGGATTAAATTGGTCCCTCTTGTCTGTGGATGTGACTGGGGCGAAAACTAGGTCAAGAATGTTCCCATGCTGGTGGGTGGGATCGGTTATGATCTGTGTGTAGTTAAGGTTGGTCATTGCTTCTAGAAATGCGTTGCACAAAGTGGGTTGTACGGAGGCTAGATTAAAGTCTCCCGACAGCCAGTTTTGTTTAGAGAGGTTTTCAGGGTTACAAGCTAAATCAATTATGTTGGATATTTCGTCAAAGTTGGAGCTTGGTGCCCTGTAGATAAGGTTGAAAGAACTGTGTTTGTTTGCAATGGTGATTGTGTCTAGCTGTTGCATACTTCTAGACTGGACTGTCCGGTATTGCAGTTCGGTTTTTGATAGTATGAGGACCCCGCCACCTCTCTTACTAGATCTGTTACTGGTATGGATTGAGAAATTAGGGGGAGTGATTTGATTTAAAATGGTGGTGTCTGTGTCAGAGAACCATGTTTTGGTGATCATCAGGATGTCTAAGTTAAGAGTGGTTATTAAGTCTGTAATGACTGGCCACTTATTGCGGGCAGAACGTGCGTTGATAAGAGCGCACCTAATGTCATGGTACGCTTTCGGCCTACAGAACCTTTTGTTGGTTGTGTGCTCCAAGGTAACATACAACAGGTGAGGTTGTCTTCTATGATGTGTGTAGCCTGGATGTTGGTGCTGGTTATGGCAGTGTTTTTTATTTGTGCTAATGAGTTTTGGTATGGGATTGTGGTTGTGTGTGAACGCAGTGGAGAGGTAGAAGGCACTTAAGGTGAGGTATAGGAGAGTAAGTGCTAGTTTGAGGAGGGCCATGGTTAGGGTGTGGAGTGGTAATTCAGGCTGGGGTGTTACAGTTGCAATTATAGCCTAGGTTGTTACAATTACAGGTAAGGTTGTTACAATTTACAGAATAAAGATATTTGTTTACATCCACAGATAAAAGTATAATGTTACAGCAAGCTCTTTTGCTAGTTAGATAAGATTAACTGGAAGAAGTTTTGTTTCCTGTCACATTAACATAAAAGTGAATTAATTTGCTATATCCAAGAAACTACAGGCTAGAAGCTATTACTCACTTGTTGAGGAGGTAGCTATTGTAACATAGAATAACGCTATTCCCTAGGTCGGAATATATCATTGGTAAAGATCAGGAATTTGTGGAGATGCGGATTGTGTAAATGAGTCACTCTTATTTCCCTCAGTAGGTTTGCTTACAGTTCTGTTGCACTGATGATCGGTGAACCGGTTGCTGCGTAGGTCCAGATGGTGTCCTTGATTATTGTACGTAGTCGTGGATTGGGCGTCGGCAAAAAGCTAGCTCTTATGGCCCACTCCAGCAGGCCCACGCCTAAGGGCCGCACCCAAGGGCCCTCTGGTGAGGCCATCAGTCGCGGGCCCGCCAGGCACGGTCCCGCCTGACGACGGCGGCGGCTTTAAACTTGGCTGCTCCTCCTCCCACAGCCCCGATTGGGCTGGAGTCCCTGAGCGGGAAGGCTGGCAAGGATCTGCCCTTTTTTGAAAAAGGTGTTTTCTTGAACAACCTTTTCTTAGCAGGAGCAGCTGAAGATTTGGATAATCTATCCAAAGCAGAATTTTCAGCATCCATCTGATTGGCTTTTGCTTGCCAATCCTTACCAAACAGATTTTCCCCTGTACAAGGGATATTTCCCAATTCATCTTGGACCCAGGTCTCCAAATCAGATGCTTGAAGCCAAGCAATCCTACGTGCTCCTATAGCTATAGCTGAGGCTCTGCTTACGCATTCAAAGGAATCGAAAGCTGCACGGTTGGAGAATTTGGAGATATCCTGGGCATGTTTGAGCCCAGAGAGAAATTCTTGCCTTTTATTGTCAGACATAAAAGGACTTAAAGTTTGCAAATGGTCAGTGACTTCTTTTAAGAACATGCCCATGTAGAGACTATAAGAATTAATTCTCGCAGCAAGCATGGAAGCTTGGAAGACTCTTCTACCAAAAGCATCCACGGTTCTACATTCACGTCCCGGAGGATTAGAGGCATGATGCAGACTCAACCACAAAAGAGTGGTGAGGAAGCTGGGTTTTATGAAAACCAGAACAAGGAGGGACACGATACATGGTGTCCAACCTGCGAGAATGAGGAGAGGTGGTTAGAGGTGCTTCCCACATCCTTAACATGAGATCATATAGAATCTCATGAATAGGCAAGGTAGCTGTCTCTTTAGGAGTTTTAGGATATTGTAGAATATCTAACTCCTTAGCTCTAGGTTCTAACTCTGGGGCTACTGTGATAGAGAGACCCCGAGCCACCTCTCTGATAAAGTCCTGAAAAGACAAGTCTTCTGGAGGAGACATCCTTCGTTTAGGAGAGGACTCCTCCTGTGGAAGAAGCATCGCTGCATCGACAGACCCTTCAGAATCCTCAGAGTCATCAGAGGAATCAAAGTATCGTCTGTCGGGATGCTGTTGCAAAGCCCGATACCCGTACCGACCGAGGTCAGTATCGGGAATCATCGGTACCGGAAGGCTGCAAAGGGCAGGGTACCGGCATGGCTGACACCGATGCCGAAGCCACCGGTACCGGGATCGGTACCGATGGCGATACCGGAGCCGGTACCTGCGGAGTAGTCTGTTGCGGTACCACGGGTGTCGATGCCACAAGGAAAGCTGCCAGACTCCGTTCCATGGACAGAATCCTCTGATCCATCGACGCTGCCAATGCCTGGAAGTCGGTACCGGTGGAGGCCACCGGTACCCCAGAGCATGGCACCAGGAGATCTGTTGAGGCCACGCCATCTAGATTGTCCTGGAACCCCGATGATGATGCTTTAGAAGCCGAAGCCTCCTGCCGGGGTAATTTTGCCAGTGCAGAATCCTCGAGGGCAAGGCCAGAGGCATCTCGATGCTTAGAAGGAGATTTGCCCTTCAAGGACCGGCTGGATTTACGTTTAGTTACCCGAGATCCATGTGAGGAAGAAGCAGCCCTGGAAGACATCGATGCCACCGAAGCCGCATCAGAGGGAAACAGGGTACTGAGCTTGGCAGCTCGGTTCTGTCGACCTCTCTTAGACATCATGGAACAGGACACACAATCTTTAATGGAACGGTCAGGGCCTAAACATTTGAGACACCAGTCATGGGTGTCGGTGACGGATACAGTACCGCCACATTTTGTGCACTTCTTAAAACCTGAGGCAGGTTTTTCCATATTTAAGGAAAAAGGTTTCGGCCTAAGGCCCAAAACTGAAGTACACCTGAAGGAAAAATAGGTGGTCTTATTTCTTAAAAAAAAAAAAGAACCAGCGGTACCGGTATAGCGTCAAGGAAGGCAGACGCGTACAGAAAAGAAATAAAGAAAAAAAAAAAAAGGAAATTCTTCTGCGGTGACAGGAACACGACCTGCTGGCTCCGCGGAAAAAGAACAACTGAGGAGAGACAGTTGGAAAGGCGGGAAGGCAGCACGCAGGCGCTGTGGGATGCTCCCAAAAGCTTTCTGATTGGATGCTGGGGAGCATTCCCGCGCAGGCTCCGTCGGTACCGACATACCCATATGTGAAGACTCATTCCTGCTTGTTCCTGGAGATCTCACCTTCCACCAACTTGGTCAGTTAGAAGTCTTGAAGGACTACCAAAAGGGACTGTTGGCACTGGAAAGAAATCTGCACTTGTAAGTATATACTTCTAGGAAATTCTCTAAAACATGGGGAAAAGGGAATTCTTTGGGTAAAAAATGATAAATCTGTGTACTTTAGAATCCAATGTATTTGCTAACTCAGTCAGGACTCGGTAGCGCCAGAGAGAATTTTAATTTAAGTTTAAACCTCAGTCAGTAGCAGCAAGGAGCTTTTAATTTAAAATAGAGTGTAATTTAGCATAGATGGAAGAATAAAGTAAATATTATTTTAGTAAAAAGAAATTAAATTGCTTCTGGAGACCTTTACAAAGAAGCCTTCCAGTTAGGGGGCAAAAGACCTGTGAAATTGTTTTAAATAAGTGTTAAACCCGAGTGACAGCTCAAAGGGCCAAAAAACGAGGTTACTTACCTGTAACAGGAGTTCTCCGTGGACAGCAGGATGTCAGCCACACTTGGTGACGTCCTCCGGGCGGAGCCATGCATACGGAAGTGCTCTCTAGAGCTCAGAAAGGAGGGCCTTTCTGAGCCCACCTAGGTAGCCCATCCCACCGGTCCGCCCCCTAGTCCGGTCAGTGTGTTCCTAGCTAGCTAGTTCCAGGACAGGGAGCGGATATGGCAGGCTGACCTCCTCCAGGGGAGGTGGGTGGGATTGTGTGGCTGACTTATCCTGCTGTCCACGGAGAACTCCTGTTACAGGTAAGTAACCTCGTTTTCTCCATGGACCAGCAGGATTGCGTCAGCCACACTTGGTGCCTCCCCAGCTGTGGAGAACGCTGAGGTGGAGGATGAGCTTAGTTACTAAATGAGGCTCTGAGCCGCAATAGGATGAACATCTTTATTGCCCTAATAGGTGAAGGTGCATACAAAATCGTGCAGTTGTGCAAACAGCAGTTGTGCAACGGGCAACTAGTGCTAACAGCGTACGAACAACAGTGGCTGAGTAACAGTGCAACTAACAGTGCTGACATGCTACAGGAGGAGCAGGTACGGACGGCCCGGCTACTGGGCCAATGCCTGTCTGCCATCCGTTGCAGTGGAAAGGACGGCAGTCCCAAGGGCGCAGACTTCCTGGGCCCTGAGGTCAAGGCAGTAGTGCTTCTGGAACGTGTGCGGGGAGGACCAGGTGGCTGCTCTGCAGACGTCCGTCAGAGGAACAGAACGAAGGTTGGCAATTGTGGTTGCCAGTGCTCTTAGCTTGTGAGGTCCCACTCTTGGCAAATTCTGAGTGCCTGTGGGGTCTAGGCAGTGGGAGACACAGGAGGCGACCCAGTGAGAGAGGGTTCTCTTGTTGACCGGCCTGCCCGGCCGGCTAGTGTCGAAGGATACGAATAGCTGTTCGCCTTTGCGAATGGGTTGAGTTCGCAGCAGATAGATCCGAAGGGCCCGGAGACAGTCCAGCGTGTGTAGGCGACTTTCTTCTTCGGAGGCATGGGGTTCTGGGAAGAAAGACGGGAGTTCAATGGACTGATTGACGTGGAAGGCAGATGCCACCTTGGGCACGAACTTGGGGTTGGTTCGTAAGGATGCTCTATCCTGGTGTAGCTGTGTATAAGGGGGATGGGACACTAGTGCCTGCAGCTCGCTGATTCTCCTGGCGGACGTTATGGCAACCAGAAACAGGGTTTTCCAGGAGACGAACTTCGTCTCCGCCGACTGTAGTGGCTCGAAGGGGTCCTCGGTCAGGCGGCAGAGGATAGTGTTGAGGTCCCATGACGGAACGGGTTGCCTGATTGGGGGTTTCAAATTAGCCAGTCCCTTCATGAAGCGGTTTGTCAAAGGTAGTGCTGCAATGGAAGTTGCCCCTTCAGGCTGGGCATGAAATGCTGCAATTGCCGAAAGGTGCACTCTGATGGACTGAGTCTTAAGGCCAAGGTTAGACAGAGAAGCAAGGTACTTCAGGACACTGGGAAGAGGACACGTGGTGGGCTCCAGCCCTTGCGCAGCGCACCAGATGCTGAATCTCTTCCATTTGAGGCCATAAGATTTCCTGGTAGAGGGGCGCCTGGCTGCTAGGACCACGTCTTGCACCTCAGATGATAGCTGGAGTGTAGAAAGGCTCATCCGCTCAACCTCCAGGCAGTGAGAGCCAGGGCTTTGAGGTCGGGGTGCCTCATTTTGCCTCCGTCCTGCGTGAGTAGGTCCGGCCGGAGTGGCAGGCGCTTCGGTTTCCCTTGCGCAAGGCGTTGGAGCAGCGCGAACCACATCTGGTCGGGGCCAAAAGGGAACCACTAGGATGGCGCGAGCCTTGTCGCGGACCAACCGCTGGAGTGTCGCCAGGATGAGGGGGGGGTCGGGGGAAAGGCGTGCACGAGAGACCACTCCCCTCAGCACACGTCAAATACATCCGCCGCCAGTCTCTTGTTGGAAGGGTGGCTGGAGCAAAACAGGGGGCATTTTGCATTCTGTTCCGTGGCGAATAGGTCGATGTTCGGGCGCCCCCACTGACGGAAGAGGCTGTCGGTGACCTCCGGGAGCAGTGTCCATTCGTAAGGTTGCAGTTGCCTGCTGAGCTTGTCGGCTAAGGTGTTCTGGTCGCCCGGCAGATAGGAGGCTCGGATGTTGCACCCGTGAGTCAGGGCAAGGGACCAGATCTGCAGGGCTTCCTTGCAGAGGGGCCGAGATGCCGTGCCCCCTTGCTTGTTGATGTAGAACATGGCCACTTGATTGTCCGTCTGGATGAGGATGGTTTTCTTCTGCACATGCGTTAGGAAGGCTTTGAGAGCGTACTTGATGGCCCTTAGCTCTAGGAGGTTGATGTGCAGGAGTCGCTCCTGCGGTGACCAGGCCCATGTGTGCTGAACTTCAGAATGTGGGCACCCCAGCCCAAGTTGGAGGCGTCCGTGGTCAGGGTGACTTGGTGCTCGGGTGGGTGCATGTCCTTCCCCCCCGAAAGGTTCTCTGGAGCAGTCCACCAGAGTAGTTGAGTCTTGATCTTGGAGGTCATAGGGATGCGGGTGGAGAGAGGCTGCGATTGCTGGTTCCGGTGCGTAAGTAGATGCCACTGCAGCGGTCGCATCTGTAACCTGGCGATGTGAAACACGGACGTGGTAGCGGACATGTGGCCTAGAAGGCGTAGGATGGATCTCGCTGAAGAGGATTCCGCCGAGGCCAATCTGGTCGTGAGCGAGGTCAGGGCGAGCAACCTGCGTTTGGGAAGGTATGCCTTCGAGAGTGTGGTGTCGATCTCGGCTCCAATGAATTCCAGCCTCTGAGAGGGGGTGCGCTGGGACTTCTTGTAATTGATGACGAACCCCAGGGAGGAGATCAGGGACTCGGTAGTCCTTAGAGCTTCCTGAAGTTCCATTGCTGAGGGGGCTGTGATGAGCCAGTCGTCGAGGTAGGGAAAAATGGAAACGTTCCGTTTGCGTAGATTGAATCAAGGGCAGGATGCAGTTGAGAGAGTACATCCTGAACTTCCTCTTTGATGATGAACTTGTTGAGTTTGCGGAGATTGAGGATGGGGCGGACTCCGCCTGTCCTTTTGGGAACGAGGAAGTACCTGGAGTAGAAGCCAGAGTTTATCTCGTCCGATGGTACTTGCTCTATAGCATCGGAGGACAGCAGGTGTATCAGCTCCTCGGCCATGGCTCGGCAAAGGTGAGGTGGGGTTTTGCTGATGGGTTGGGTGTTTTGGCGAGGGGTTGAGCTGGAACGCATCCAGTAACCCTCTCGGATGATCTCGAGAACCCAGGAGTCAGAGGAGATGTCTTTCCACTTGTTTAAAAAGTAGGTCAGGCGACCCCCGGTCGGGGTGGGCGCCGGAGAGTAGGCGTCAAAAGGACGGTCCACTCTTCGCAGGGGGTGGATTGTTCTTCTTCTGCTTGCGGTCACGCTGAGAGTTACGCTGGTGAGGGGGACCGCTGTAGGAGTTGTTCCTGTATTTGTTATACTGCCATTTCCTGCTGGAGGGGTATTTTTTGTTGGAGGAGTAGTAAGATTTCCTCTGGAAACTGTTCTTATGGGCTCCGCTGCGGCGCTCGTAGCCGTCCTCCACCAGGGTTTGTAAGGTAGTGCAGTGTTCTTTCATGTCGTTGACAGTGTCTTTAACCTTGTCCCCAAAGAGTGATTCCCATGCTGTCATGGGTGTCATCTCGAAGGCCGGAGGCTCTCAGCCACGCCCATCGTCTCGCAGAGATAGCCATACCGGCGATACAAGAGGCTGTGTCGAAAGAGTCAAAGGTTGCGCTGGCCAGGTGTTTGCTGCACTCTGACATATCGGCAAGTGCGCGGGCGAGCTGATTCTGAGACTCCTTGGGGAGGGATGCAGCAGTCGACTTCAAGGTTGCCATGCAGGTGTCCAGGAAGAGAACTTGCTGAAATTGGTGTGCTGCAATCTTAGCACTAAGCATAGCACCTTGGAAGACCTTCTTCCCGATGTCATCCAAGAGTTTGTTGTCTCGGCCCGGGGGGCTATTGGCGTGGGTACGTGAGGACTTGGTGCGTTTGAGCACTGAAGAGACGACGATGGAGTTGTCTGGTAGCTGGGTCTGAGAAAAGCCAGGCATAGGCCTCACTTGATACTTGAAGTCCAGCCGCCTCGGAAACGGACAACCAGACGCTGGTGTCTGCCACAGTTTCGAGTGATTTTCCAGCAGTCTCTGATGCACTGGGAGTGCGAAAGCAGGCTTCGGAGTGGCGAGGTATTTTAGAACCTCTGGAACAACCTCTCCAGGCGCATGAGCGGCGTTCAAAGAGAGGGCAGAGGATAGTTTTGTTAAGAACTTGGGGTAGGTGAGATCCTCCGCCAGGGGAGGGTCTTCTATCTCAGCTGTCTTCTCTGAGTTGGCGAGCTCTGTGGATGCTGATCCCACCACTGCAGCTTCGATGTCGTGGTCGTCAGCAGTGCTGTCGGGGGACGGATTTTCTGGGTCCGGATCGTCAGAGGGTCCGCGTGGGTCTTCTCTGGTTCTCTTCTCTGGGGTAGAGGTAAGGGCTGCCTCCGGAGCTTTGTGCGCTGGATCCGCGCTATGCGGGGTTGACAAGCATGCCGCGGGTACTGTTGAAGCAGATTGCTTCACGAGCTGTGTTAATAAGCTGATGATAGCTGAGAAATTACTATGGCTGGATCTGCTAGCCCTGCTGCGGTTTGAAGGGCTCCGGCTATGGTTGCCCTTTCGAAGATCCTCCCGCCGGTGGCGCTGGGAGCGGTGGCAGTGGCGCTCGGAGTTCCCACGTCGTTTGGGAGAGAGGTCCCTGTGGCTAGAGTCGCCACTGCTGTGTCTGTTGACACTGGTCCGTTTACCGTGCGTTCTGCTCTTTGAACTGCTGCTGCTGTGGCTACTGGAGTTGCGCTGGCTTCGTTGGGCGTGCTGTTGCGCGAGGCGCTGCCGTGCGAAGCACAGCTGCGTGCAGGCTTCCCTCCGATGCCGGTAGAATTCGCAGGCATAGAGGTCCCGCCCCCAAGGTGGGCGGAGTTGGAGGACTGCAGCAGAGGCTGGGAGGACCGCAGCACGTCGCCATCTTGGAAAGCATGGACGAGTGCTGTGGGGGACCCAATCCTGGAAGCTGACTGTAGGGCGAGCTGAGAGGAGTCCAGGAGAATGAAAACAGGAGAGACTGCAGGGTCCGTCTTGCTGTCAAGGCGGAAGAACAAAAACTGACCGGATTAGGGGGCGGACCGGTGGGATGGGCTACCTAGGTGAGCTCAGAAAGGCCCTCCTTTCTGAGCTCTAGAGAGCACTTCCGTATGCATAGCTCCGCCCGGAGGACGTCACCAAGTGTGGCTGACGCAATCCTGCTGGTCCATGGAGAACTAAATGCTTTAGAATCCAATGTATTTGCTAACTCAGTCAGGACTCGGTAGCGCCAGAGAGAATTTTAATTTAAGTTTAAACCTCAGTCAGTAGCAGCAAGGAGCTTTTAATTTAAAATAGAGTGTAATTTAGCATAGAAGGAAGAATAAAGGTAAATATTTTAGTAAAAAGAAATTAAATTGCTTCTGGAGACCTTTACAAAGAAGCCTTCCAGTTAGGGGGCAAAAGACCTGTGAAATTGTTTTAAATAAGTGTTAAACCCTTGTGACAGCTCAAAGGGCCAAAACTAAATGCTCCCTCTATTCAAGGGTTGTGTGAATCACCAGGAAATTCCTTAGAAGCAGAGGTCAGGGCACTGTGTAGCAAGCTAGATTTCACTAAGTGTTCTTTCCCTCCCACTCACCCCAGGCATAATCTTAGCTTTATAGGCTCTTAAACCTGTTAAAGAGGAAGAGGTGTTCAAATTCACTTGCAGGTTCAGCTGATTATCCTCACCAGGAATAAAACTGATTAATCTTGAGGTGAAATAAGTCCCTTAAACATATTAGGCCCGACATTCAGTTGGGCAGGCTATGCACTGCTGTGGCACATAGCCCTGCCCGCTGACCCTTAACCCTGGATATTCAGTGTTGGGGATCATTGCACATGCTGGAAGCCACAGTAGCTAACCAGGCAGCAGCATATTGCATGCTGCCCAGTGAACCCCTGTGCCTAAAAGAGAGACAAGTTAAGACCTCGCCTATCTTTTAGGTGCAGGTCGCTAACCGAGCAGCATGCAATATCGCTGCTGCCTGGTTATCAATCGTCTCCATCTCCACTCCTCCCTAGAATGCCCCCAACACGCCCTGATGCTAAGCAATTAGCATCAGGGTGCGTAAGGGCCATAATCACACACACCCCTGAACTACACCCACCTCCAACAATCACAAACTCAATGTAATTCTTCTAACCTGAAATTTTGTATATAGTTTATTATCGTCCTGTAATAGGCTAGGTTTGTAGCCAAATGTATATCCAACTGTTCTGTTACACCCAAAAAGTTACTATGTAAAAAGTTAAACCACTGTTCTATGTAAAATGTTCTGTTATCGGTAAACCGCCCCTGATCTTTGAAAGGGGCGGTATAGAAAAATCAAATAAATAAAAAATAATAATAATCTGGGATATTCAGCAGCATTAACCATGTTAGTGCCATTGAGTATCCCTCTCAGCAGCAGTTACATGGTTTACAGGGCTGTGTAACTGCCCTTTGAATATCAGGTCCATTAGGTATAGTTGTAGCAGTACCAGAATCCCTAGCAACTTTAAGTAGACAATGTAAATAGCTAAGCAAAACCTTAAAAATAAGATGCAGACAGCAGTCCAACTGCGAGATGGGGGCTACCCAGTCTTTTGCACGTGTCACATGTATGATTTTCGCCCAGTTGGTGAGGAGTCTTATGTGTGCACTGGGTGCAAGGAGCTCTTTGCCCTCGAGGAACAAGGAGGCTAGAGTGGCAAACTTGGAGGAGATCAGGAAGGCAGAGAGGTATACAGACGAGACCTACAGGGACACAGTACTGAAGTCCCACCTCCAGTCTAGCAGCCTTTCAATTGCCATGGAGGACAAAGTTCATGTGAAAGGAAAGCATAACCTTGGTGTGACAGAAATTGATCCTGTAGCTAAGACCTCTCCTCCAGGTGATGTAAAACCCTCTCACACCAAGGACGTTTCTCCAGGGCTATGTGCCCATGATGGACAGGTTAGGACAGCAGTTATAGCTGGCAATTTGATCATTAGGCATGTAGATAGCTGGATGGCTGGTGGACGTGAGGATCGCCTGCTAACATGCCTACCTGGTGCAAAGGTAGCAGACCTCACATGCCACCTAGACGAAGTATTGTTTTAAAAATACTATTGGAAGCCCAGACCAAATGTATTCCACGCTTTAAGAAAAGTGGAAGGAAGGCAAAAACTGCCGGCATGGTTTAAAGACAAAGTCAGCAAGCCAAAAAAGTATCTTTCAAGAAATGGAAAAAGGAGCCAAATGATGAAAATGGGAAACATCATAAGCACTGGCAATTTAGACGTAAGGCACTGACACAGCAGGCAAAGAGAATTTGAAAAAAAGCTTGCTGTAGAAGCAAAAAAAACGCATAATAAAAGCTTTTTCCAAGTACATTCGTAGCAAAAAAAAAAAAAAAAACCCACAACTGTGAGAGAGTCAGTTGGACCACTGGATGGTAAAAGAAACACTAAAGAGTGACTCAGTGGTTGGGACAGGTTAACTCAGGCCTGAAGGCCGGGGGTTCAATTCCTGCATGGGGACAAACAACTTCAAACCGGAGGGACTGGGGTCTCTAGTCCCATGGCCACTCCTTGTGGCCTTGGGCAAGCCACTTAACCCTCCATTGCCTCAGGTACACTTAGATTCTGAGCCCTTCGGGGACAAGGGAATAAAAAGTACCTATTAGTATACATGTAAACCGCACTGATTCTAAAGAGCGTGGTATAAAAAAAGAAATAAAATAAAAATAAATAAAAATAAAAGGAGGACAGGGCCATAGCGGAGAGAGTGAATTCAGTCTTTGCTTCAGTCTTTACTGAAGAAGATGAAGGGAAGTTACCTATGCCTGAAATGGTCTTTAAAGGTGATATATTGGAAGAACTGAAATAAATATTGATAAACTGGGAAAATATATTAAAAGAATTTGATAAATTGAGGAGTAGTAAATAACCAGGACTGGGTGGTATACATCCAAGGGTGTTGAAAGAACTGAAATATGAGTTTGCAGATCTACTATTAGCAATCTATGAACTATCATTAAAATCATCTGTAGTACCTGAAGATTGGAGGATGACCAATGTAACATCAATTTTAAAAAGGGTTCCAGAGATGATCCAGAAAACTAGAGACCAGTGAGCCTGACGACAGTACTGGGCAAAATAGTAGAAACCATTATAAAGAATAACAATTACTGAACATGTAGATAAGTCATGGTTTAATTGGAGAAAGCCAACATTAATAAGAAGACTTTCCTTGGCTAAATCAATTTGTTATATTTTTTGAAGGTGTGAATAAACAGGTGGATAAAGGTGAGCTGGTTGATATAGTGTATCTAGATTTTCAGAAAGTCTCCGACAAGATCCCTCATGAGAGACTCTTGGCAAAATTAAAGTGTTATGGGAGAGGAAGCAGTGTATTATTGTGGATCAGGAACTGGTTAAAAAGATAAAAAGCAAAGGGTAGGGATAAATGGCCAATATTCTCAATGGAGAAAGGTGAACAGGGGAGTACCCCAGGAATCTGTGCTGGGCCCGCTGCTTTTTCACATAGTCATAAATGACCTGGAAATGGGAATAATGAGTGAGGTATTCAAATTTGCAGATGACAAAATTTCAAGTTGTTAAAACCCAAGGGGGATTATGGAAAATTGCAAGAGGACCTTGATAAATTGGAAGACTGGACGTCTAAATAGCAGATGAAGTTTAATATTTGGTATAATAATACTATTTTGATATAATAGTTGGGTATAGCTCACCTGAATGAACTATGCCCAACATAGAACTGTGCTTATCTTTAACCCATTCTCTTCCCCAATTCACCCTTGAACTACAGACCCCCATATTAGATCATGGTTTCATAAAAAACACCCTTAAGCCATCCACACAATACAAGAAATGGAGATGCATAACCTCTATATATTATGTAAAAAAGTATAATATGTGCTATGTAAATATGTTGACTGTAAATATGTTATGAACAATTTTTTGTCACACACACACACTCTAAAAGTTCAATGTACCTGTTCTGTTCCCTGTAAGCCACCATTGATCTCTGGAAGAGGCGGTATAGAAATTTTTCTTAAATAAAATAAATAAAAATAATACAGGCAAGTGCAAAGTTATGCACCTAGGAAAGAACACCCAAATTACGGTTTCACATCAGGAACCACCACCCAGGAAAAAGATTTAGGTATCTCCGTATTAATACGTTGAAACCCTCCACCCATGAGCAGTGGCAGCCAAGAAAGCAAATAAAATTCTAGAAATCAGAAAAAAAGGAACGGAGAATAAAACCCAGGATATTAAAATGCCTCTGTATCATTCCATGATGCGACTGCGCCTTGAATATTGCTGGTTGCCATATCTTAAAAACGATATAATGGAATTAGGAAAGGTACAGAGAAGAGCCACCAAATAGTAAAGGGGATAGAAAAACACCCCTATGAAGAATGGCTTAAAAGGTTAGGACTTTTCAACTTGGAAAAGAGATGGCTGAGGGGAGATATGATAGAAGTCTCTAAATTAATGAATTGAGTAGAAGGAGTAAACAACCGAGCTACGTTTGCAATGCAATGCAATGTGTGCCTTCGAGTCAGTCCTGACTCCTGGCGACCCAGAAGCTCCTGGGTTTTCTTGGCAGCGTCACCCGATCAAAAAGTAGAAAAACTAGGAGACATGCAATGAAGCAAAAATGTAACCCATCTAAGACTGAGAAAATATTTTTTCACTCAAATGCATCGTTACCTGAGGATGTAGTAAAAGCTGTTAGTGTAGTTGGGTTTAAAAAAGGTTTGGACAAGTTCCTGGAGGTAAGGTCCATTAAACATTATTAAAGAGGACCCGGAAAGCCACTGCTTGCCCCGAGACAAGCATTGTGGAACCCGTGCCTTTTTCAGAACCTGCCACATACTTGTGATCTGAATTGACCACATCCCTTAGTACTCTCTCATCCTTCCCCTGGCTTGTATCCTCCACTCAATCTTTGTGCCTTTTCTGTGCTGACAACTCCTAAGGACACACATGTGCATATTTGATTCAACTAGAAAAAAAGTCCCCAACAACAGTACCTGTGAAACGAAACATTTAATCAGCTAGAAAACAAACACCTAAGAATAGAAGCCATAATTATAAATCTGATTTTGCAAAGGACATCTAGGCAAGCAATGGGGGCTTCAGGTCAAGATGCTAGCAGTGTTTTCCCCAGAAATTTTGCCAGCCAGGTGTCATCAATGAGTAACCAGGTGGGCTGCACTATAAGCCTGCTGGCAGCTGACAACATAACTAGTCATCTCAGGAAGTTTGATAGATTATGAAATGATAAAGAAACAGTCACAAATAAACGTGTCTAATTCACTCCTATTATATTTACATATGCTGCCATCATTTTCTATGTAAGAGTCATGCAAGCCTTCTAAAATGACCCCCAAAAGAGGCAAAAATTCTCATCCCCCCAAACACAAATTAAAAGAAAATCAAAAAGAAAATCAAAACTGTTCACTTTGTCATATGCAGAGTATCATTTGCAAGCCCTGCATTAAAGCAAAGACACAGTTCTAACAAATGTGCCCAAGTAAGGAAATTCAGCATTAAGAATAGTGTGGCAACCTTAACACAGTGCCTTTTGCATTGTCACTGCACCACAAAATCATCATAAAATTTCACCAAAACTATGCGCATTATAAACAAACACAATTTCCCCTTTTAGAAAGATGTAAACTATGTTATACGTGTTTATATTTTTTTTAGTTTTATTATGATTCAGAGCATTTTAATTAGTTATTGAATGAGTAATAAATATAACAAGAAGATCCTCTTGCTGTTTTCCTTTGCCCCAAATGTGTCTGCTCCACTGTGGCTCTCATTTGCCACCGCTTGTTCTCCGGACTGCTCCTTCCCCACTTTCCCTCTTCTCCCCACCTCATAATCCTCTATTTCCCATCACAGTGGGATGATGTGACATGAAACCATTTGGAAGGGGTAGGAGAGCACAGAAGGGTGATGAGTTATGCTCGACACAATGGCAATAGCTCTTTATGCTATGCCTGCCAGCCAGCCATAACATTTCTCTTTTGTAGTTTCTGTAAATGAATTTCCTTTGTACTTTGCTTTACTATACCTTCTTCTGAACCAAAAAAAAGGTTAAAATGTTGGCTTGCATTTGCTAGCCTGGAAGGATGAATTAAAGGCTCCTGGATTTGTCGTCATTTCTTAACTCCTTGAACGAATGTAGCAAGGGCAGTGACATTCCAGTATTCTGTGGTTAGATTACTAATTATTTACTTCCATAGGAATATTAAGAACAAAGAGCAAGTGTCTAATTTGCACCACTATATACATGGCAAAAAAAATCCACAATAATGTTCACGTGCCCATTGTCAATCTCCGATTCACCCTTCAGATAACCCCCTGAAGCAGTACAATACATAGCACCACACATCCCATATGCCCCTCATTAGGATACCAGTTTACCTATCCTCTCTCTTCCCCATTTCACCTCACTACTACCTGCTTTCACCTCTCCCTCTAAACCTTCATCTCCTCCCTTCCACCACTCTATTTCCATTCTATCTTTCCTCTACCACTGCTCCACCTCACCTTCTCTGTCTCCCCTCCAGTATAAGCCCAAGTCCCGGATGACAGCAACAATAGAAGCAGTGAGAGAATGTTTACTGATCCTTCTCCCGAGAAGCACTTTCACTCCAAACGCAAAGCTTATGAAGGAAGAATGACCATACTCATTTTCGCAGTCCTTGTTGGCACTACCCTTAAATTCACGTTCTGGCGCCAGGGCCGGCCTAACCACCAGGCAAACTATGTGGTTGCCTAGGGCAGCAGCTTTTGGTGGGGCAGCAAAAAGCAGCTACAGTCAAAGCAAAACAATGGGTTCTAACAGCCACAAAAACTCAAAGGCATACTGCTTACTCTTACCTGGAGGAAGAATGGGAAATTTGCAAATAGTCCACTTATTCTTGCAAGTGGCTTTTGGAAATGTCCCTCATTATGTATAAATCTTTACAAAACAAAAAGTTTAATTTTTAAAAGTATGATGTCTAAATCTGCATTTTTTTTATTGTTTATGACATTTCAAAATACACCAATAAGCATAAACTTGCTCAAACAAAACTTGACAGTAATGGGAAAAGAAGAAAATGTAAACTACAGCAAAATACTAAACTAATTAATATGCTTTTGGGCCACAAACAAGAAAGGGAGGGTAGAGAGAGGAGAAAGAAAGGTGGAGCAAGAAATAACAGAAAAAATATCAAACAAAAATAAAGCACCAAGCACAAAACCAATTCCATCTATCCTTCTTCGAAAGCTGAAACATTGGATGGATTAGGAGTAGATGTTCCTGATATGAACCTCTTCATATCCACAAAAGCTCTCAATTGTTCCAGAAGAAAGAACATATCTAACCTCAGCATAACTCTTGCAGGAGCAGCAACCTCCTGCCACATTAATAGAAAACCTCCTCTCCCAAGTAGAGCAAACCACGTCAGGATAAATCCACACACCCTAGCCTAAGAAAGGCTTCTGAAATTTCTTGCAATAGAATCTCAATACGTTACTCATGACTTGCTCAAAAATAAAGTTCACCAAAAAGGTATCACAATCTCGTACATCCGCCACTGGGGATTCTAGTAAAGCGGAGATATCCACAATTGAATTGCCTTCCACTTCTCTGGTCTTCCCATGGGGTAAGAAATATATATTGTTAACAGGAGGTAATGAGGCTTCAGGAATGAGTAAAATTTTCATTAAATATTTTCTAAAAGTATCCCCTGGGGACACATGACTAGTTTAGGAAAATTCAAAAGACAAATATTTAGTTCTCAAAGCCTTCTGTCTTCCATTGTATCACCACATTACCTTTAACTAGAGCTGTTAAAGTATTTTCACTTTCCAAAATTTGGTTTCAACACAGAAAGCATCTCATTGCATTCCTTAGCAAAAGTATCCCGATATGACTGTATTACTTCATAAAGTCAACGGTATTACATCTCATCTAATGAGCACTGAGAAACAAGAGCGCTCCAGGTTTTGCAAAACAAACCAAATCAACTGTAGGGAAATAGCCACCGTAGTCTCAATTAGGGAGGGGAGAGCTAGTGAGAGTCTTATCAGAGGAAGCATCTTGGGTAGGTCCACCGATAGACAACGTTCCTTGCTCCAGAGCAGATCCAATCACACCAATGGAGGCCTCCAGAGGTCATGAGAGTACCCAATTAACACAGATGCCATTTTTCATTGTCCAGTTTCCTAACTGGACTGTGTGCATTGGCGGCACCAATTCCCTGCTTCCCTGAAACCTCTGTTTGTAGTGGTGCAACTTCGGAGCTCGGAGGCACAGATTATACACCTCCAGGCAAGATTCAGGCTCTAACCGCATGACCCACAGTGGAGGCTTCACCCAACAGAGCACCTTTTACAGGACTGGGCTGTAAGTGGTCGTCAATTCACTGACGTTGCAAGAAGCTAAGTGGCCCAGCCTTAGGGGATTTGGCTGGCCGCCTTGCCCTTCCACTTAACCAGCACAAGAAAAAGTATTTAAAATAAAGGAGATAAGTGCAAGCTAACAGCATGCCGCCATCTTAATTCCTCCCCAAACCATTACCCAAAGTAAGTATTTTTATAGGATTTTCTGGAAGGGATGGTGTTGGGATGTTATGATTGAGCTTGCTTATCAAAATCACAAAAGGAGAGGTGCTGGGGGTCTTAAAGTTAATTGTGAGGGGGCACAAGGCTGAACGTTCACCTAGAGCATCTAATACTCTTTCACTGGCCCTGTCTGGCCCACCAGGTCCAGATAAGCAAATGACTGAACACGAGCAGGGAGAAAAGGGTAGACAGTCCAAAGAGAGGCCAAAGAATGGACTCCCATATAGCTAAAACTGATCAAACAAGCTATAGTGTCATTGCTAGGCACATTGGTAACAATACAAAAATCAATAAGTACACCACATTAACAGAGAGGGGGATGATCTTCATAGAGCTAGATGGACCATACTAGTCCTTATTTGCCATCACATACTGATTTATTTGTTAACACTATAATATACACATCAATTTTTCCATCTAATGTCAATTCTCACCACGGAGAACCAGAATTTAAGCTAGATCTTATGGTACAGGTTGGAGAGTGGAGAAGTAGCCTAATGGTTAAAGCAGAGGTCTGAGAGCCAGGGAAGTCAGGCTCAAATCCCACTGCTGCTCAGTGATCTCGGGCAAGTCACTTAATCCTCCATTGCCTCAGATACAAACTTAGATTGTAAGACCTCCAGGGATAGGAAAATAGCTAAAAACAGTCATAGTCAACATTACTGGCACCCTTGCAGTTTAATCTCTTAATGTCCAATATCTCCTAAATAAAAGTGGCCAGTGAAATGACTTTGGACTATACATGCACACATATTTGACACATAAGAGAATCAAATAAAACAAGACCAATTAAAAAAGGAAATAGTAGGAAATAGCATAAAAACTGGGACATTGTCAGGACATGATTATCGGCACCCTTATAAACAATTTAAATCAGTAAGAACAGAAAAATCACATTCCCATTGCAGTAAAATTAGATACGCCCGTGATCAACTGTCAGTACTCACATGACTTGAATCAACCAAAGAATGGTGACACTAATGTTTAAAAGGGCCACATTCACTCCCTGTTCCATTTTCAAAATGGTGAAGACAAGAGAGTGCCAATAATGTTGCCACAACTGTATAGGCAGCTAGGGCAATAGATAGAAAACAAGCGGCTATACTGTGTTGATAGTCTACATCTCTCTGGCAAGAAAAAGGATCCTAAGTGAAAAATTCAGGCAATATGTGGACAAGCATGTAAACTGGGGAAGGGGTTAATGGAGAGCGGAAAACTAGTTCAGGATGTCACCCCAGCAAAAGCAAATGCCTGAGACCATCAGAAAAGCCATTATCACCAAGCATCAAACTTCAAAGGGGCACAAGGCCATCTCCAAAAGATGTGTCTACAGTTTGCAATGTTATTAAGATGTTTTCTGCTCATGGAACTGTTAAGAGCCTCCCAGGACATGGTGGTAAGAGGAAAATTAATCCAAAAAATCTTTGAATATTAGTGTGAACTTTTGGAAAAACACCACGTCCAACATCCAAAGAGTTAAGGCTGACCTGGAGCAATCTGGAGTGGTACAACCCATACCATACACCGCACACTGAACAAAAAAGGATTTCATGGGCGAAGGCCAAGGAGGACCTCACTGCTCAAAGACAGACATAATAAGGCACACCTGATCTTTGCCCAAACCCACCTTGAGAAACCACAGTCTTTCTGGGAAAATGTTCTCTGGACAGATGAAACCAAACTTGAGCCCTTTGGCAATGCAGACTAGCAATATATTTACAAGCAAAGAAATGAAACTTAAAAGGAAAAAAAAAACCACACCCTTCCTACAGTTAAATATGATAGAGATTCCATAATGTTCTGTGAATGTTCTCCTGCCTCAGGAATTGGAGGCCTGGAACATACAGTATTAAAGGAATCATTAAGTCTGAGAACTACCAAGGTATTTTAGAAAACTTGATCTGGGTCAAAGGTCATGAGGCCTTCAGCAGGACAATGGCCCAAAATATAAATCCAAATGTACAAAAGGAACAAATGGACTGTTTTAAACTGACCAACAATAAGTCCTGAACTCAATACCATCAAGAATCTTTGGAAAGAGCTGAAATCTGTCATTGGTATCATGAGTTGGAACAAATCACAGTTGAAGAATGGGAGAACCTACCTACAGACAGATGTACAAAACTTTAGATGGCTACAAGAAACATTTGGAGGCTGTCATCACTGCCAAGGGTTGTGCAGTCAAATATTACTGAAGAGTGCCATTAATCCTGTCCAAGTCATATTTTGTTTTTTCTCAGAAATTACTACATCTAAAATGCACAGACATCTTTTTTCTGTTGTATACTTTTAACATACTATTACAATATTTTGATGACATACAGTTGGAATAGTTCCAATTATTTCTCAAGATATTGTACACAACATACCTAAAATGCAAGAGTGCCAATAATGTTGACCACAACTGTATAGGCGGCTGGGACAATAGATGGAAAACAAGAGGCTATACTGTGGTGATAGACTACATCTCTCTGGCAGAGAAAAAGGATCCTAAGTGAAAAATTCAGGCAATATGTGGTCAAGCATGTAAACTGGGGAAGGGGTTAATGGATATCTGAAAACTGGTTCAGGATGTCACCCCAGCAAAAGTATTACAATAAACTTGCAAATAAAAAAGTCATCATATTAACTCACACATCAATAACAAAAGAGAAGAAGAGTCTGGAATAAAATCAACTAAAATATACACAAGCCAACCAAAAACTGCTGGAAGAAAATGATCACAAAGGCTCACAAGTCTAGCCACAAAATTCCTGACCTGGAAGCCCTGATGGTGGAAATGGACTTGGACATTGTGGCCATTAAAGAAACGTTGTTTAATGAGTCTCAGGAATGGGATATAGCATAGCTGGCTATGATCTTTTTAGAAGGGATAGAGAGGGAAGAAAAGAAGGAGGAGAAACCCTCTATGTAAAAAACAAACAATATTAAAAGCAGCTGAAATGGAGGGATCGTGTGAAAAAGAAGCACTGTGAACTATTTTTGAAAGAGGTGATGGCAGTACCTCCATACTGGAGTAGTCTACAGGCCTCCAACTCAAATGGAAGAAATATATAGAGACCTGATCAATGATATTGCAAAGGTATTTGGAGAAGTGATGATACTAGGCAACTTTAATCTACCAGATGTGGACTGGAGTATTCAGTCTGCAAATCTGGAAAGAAGTAAAATGACTGTGGATGCCTCTCAAATAAAACAGTGAAGGAACCGAACAGGGAAAGGTAGACTAATGGAGAGTGTGTTCAATGTCTGGGAGGGTGCCCACATGAGCAACAGTGATCACCACACTGTGTAGTTTAACATAAAATTCAAGGTAGAGTCTGATCAGAGCAATCTCAAAAAGTCCTCCATTTCAAAAACGCTGACTTCAGTAAAATGTGAAAGTACCTGGAGGGGAACTGGCAGGGTAAGAAGAGATAAGGAAAGTGGAAGGGCAGTGGACTAAACTGACAGGACATAAAAGGGGCAACAGATATATATGTAAGGAAAGTAAATAAAAACAAGATGAAAAGGAAACCTATATGGTTCTCTAAAGAGGTGGCTGAACAAATAAAGGCAAAAAACACAGCTTTCACAAAATTCAGAAAATCACAAAAAGAGGAACACAGAAAAGAATACAAGATCAAACTAAAAAAGACAGAGAAATAAGGATAGCAGAATCAAAGGCAGACGAAAAGACTGCTAAAGATGTGAAGGGAGGAGACAAAAAGCTTTTTCAAGTATATTTGGAAGAAGAGGAAGATCAGAAGTAGCTTTTTTGAGTCTTGCAATTCTGAGGATAGATTTGTTTAAAGTGACATGGTAAAAGCTGAAATGCTAAACAAATACTACTGTATTCATGAAAGAAAATCCTGGAGAAGGACCATGCATAATTGACAAATATGCAAATGAGAATGGTGCGGTATCTACTCCATTCAAGAAAGAAGATATTTTTGAAGCTTGTAAAAATGAAAGTGGACAACGCCATGGGACCGGATAGGATACAACACAGAGAGAGAGAGCTCAGACCTTTAAAGGATGTGTTTAATAGAGACTTGGAGATAGGGGAGGTTCCACAGGCCTGAAGAAGGGCTGATACGATACCTCGTCCCAAAAGTGGTAATAGGGAAGAGGTGGCAAACTATAGGCTGGTAAGCCTTTCCTTGGTGGTGGGAAAAAGTAATGGAAGCGCTACTAAAAGGAAGAACAGCGGGCTTTCTAGAATTCAATGCTTGCATGATCCAAGGAAACATGGTTTTTACCAAAGGACGATCATGCCAAACAAATTTGATTGAGCTCTTTGACTAGTGACCGTAGAATTAGATCAAGGGCATGCGATGGATTCGATCTACCTAGATTTCAGCAAAACCTTTGATACTGTTCCTCATAGGAGGCGTCTCAATAAACTTATCAGCCTGGGAATGGGTCCTAAGGTGGTGAACTAGATCAGAAATTAGTTGACTGACAGATGACAGAGGGTGGTAGTAAATAGAATTCACTCAGAAGAAAGGAAAGTGAGTAATGGATTGCCTCAAGGACTGGTCCTGCGATCAGTACTGTTCAATGTATTTGTGAGTAATATTGCTGAAGGACTGAAAGGAAAGGTTTGCCTTTTAGCAGATAACATGAATATTTGCAGCAGAGTGGACTCCTCAGAGGGAGTGGACAACATGAGGAAAGATCTACAAAAGCTGGAAGAATGGTCTAATGCTTGGCAGTTAAGATTTAATGTGAAGAAGTGCAAAGATTCACTTGGGGTGCAGAATCCAAAGGAGCTGTATGCAATAGGGAGCGAGAGATTTGTGTGTATGGACCAGGAGAGGGACCTCAGAGTGATAGTGTCTAAGCATCCCATGATGGCAAAACAATGTGGCAAGGCAAGAGCCAAAGTTAAGATGCATATAGAGAGGAATACCCAGCAGAAAGGAGAAGGTACTAATGCCCCGGGTGAGGCCTCACTTGGAGTATTGTGTTCAGTTTCAGAGACCATATCTCACAAAGGATTAAAAAAAAAAAAAAGACTTGAAACGATTCAGAGGAAGGCAACCAAAATAATTTGGAGCCTGTGCCAGAAGACATATGAGAAGAGAGACATGAAGACCTTAATATGTATACCCTAGAGGAGAGGAGATATGATAAAACGTTTAAATACTTAAGAGTATTAATGAACAAACAAACCTTTTTCAAAGAAGGGGAAGCTGTCAAACTAAAGGGCATAAAATGAAGCTGCAAGGAGGCAAACTTAAAAATAACGTCAGAAAATACCTTTTCACCAAAAGGGTGGTGGATGCCTGGAATGCCCTCCCAATGGGAGGTAGTAGGGGCAAAACTGTGACAGAATTCAAAGAGATATGGGACAGACACAGAAGATCTCTAAATAGCAGAAGGATGGAATCAAAATAAATGCAAATATATTTTATAGTTCAAAAAGAGGAGGGTTACCTGCATGGAACAGCAGGTACAACCCTAAACAAAGGCATAGAGGAGATGACCACGGAAGAGCACACCACTCTAGCCACCATACAGGGCAGACTAGATTGACCACACTGGTCTTTTTCTGCCATTATATACAGTACTATGTTACTATCCTTCCCCTGGTTAGGCACCTCCACAGTTTTACAATTTTTTGGAAGATTTTTTGCCTTCACCAAAGGAAGAAGGGGCTGTCTTCCATACTGTAGTGGGGGGGGGGGGTTGGTTTTTGAAGTATCTGATCTATCCATGACAAAAATCTGCAAAGATACTCATTTTTAATGGGGTCAATTGCTGACACTGGGCCACGTTTACTAAATCTTAGCATGCACTGCCATCTTGTCCATAGGAATAACATGAGGGCTTCAGACGACAGCACGCATCAACGGTTATTATTTATTATTAACAGGTTTTTTATACCACTTTATCCATTTTAGTCAAAGCATTTACATTGTAACTAAAACTTGGTAATGTACATTAATAACTTGAATTCTTCTGAGGCAATGGAGGGTTAAGTGACTTGACCAAGGCAAAAAGGAGTGCTGGCGGGAATCAAGTTGAATCCTGGTCTCGTCATTCCCAAGCTAGTGCTCTAACCACTAGGCTACTCCTCCACTCTGTGCACTAACAGTTTATGTGCCTTTATAAACATGCTCCCAGATCCAGCCCTAATAGAGTGCAAATGCCAAGACTCACACCTTCTCTGAAGCTGGTGTAAATAAATATGTCCGTGTGCTCTACACATCAGGTCTTAACTTGTTGACATCCCCTTCCCAATGCATTGTGCCATTTGAAATGCCAACTGCAAAGGTAAGATTCACAAACATCATAGTCACTGGGATATAATTTGTGCAACTGACTGTAACCCACTTGAGCTCAGATTTGGAAAAGTCAGAAATTAAATCTAAAAGCCAAATACTGTATAAATCTAAAAACCAGGGCTATCTAAAGGTTTCCTCCATAGTCATATCAGCTCCTTGAAATGTAGGTCAAAAGAAGGTTTGAGAAGCCCAGTCCATCTGTAGTGGCAAAGCCAGACAGAAAAGTTGAAGCGAAGCTGCTGAATGATTTGTGCTTGCTTGAAGCAGAACTGAAAAGAATAGGTGGAAAAGGATTGAAAGCCGCTGCCCGACACCAGTACAAGAGAGAAGGACAAACCTGGGAAACAAGTATCCTAACACTGAATCCACATGGAAATAATTCCCTGATGTGCAGTCCCACTTAGTGACTGTGTACATAACTTTGCTGTGACTTTAGAGTAAAATTCAACTGTGGTCAATTGGGCATTGGGGTGACGATGTAGTGTTAAACAAGAGGATGTTAACTACAGTAGTCAGGTAGCATTTGATTGTGGAGACTGACAAAGCTAAATTGCATCACAATTGCTACTATAAATTAGAAGATAAAGAAAAACATTCTGTCACAAAAACATCTCAAGAATTTGTCCCACTTCTTGTTTCCAGCAAACACAGGATCGACTTTCTCTAGTGTTATGCCTTATATTCAACCCCATTCTATCCTTCCCGTCGTCTCTCCCTTTTTGATTTTGGCTTCACTCAGGCCGTACAAAAGGTTTTTACCTGGCTCATCCGGCTCAGCTCTCTTCCCGAGTTGCCATGGAACGGACAAATCGCATTCAAGGACCAGCAAATCCTCACATCTCCGGCTCGGAGAGGACATTAAAAAGGAATGCGGACCCTACACAGCTTTCTGTACGCCTTTGATGATCCTGACACACTTCGCACTGCTTTCACCCCCCGAGGAGCAGTTTCCTGGCTGGGGCGATCAGGCCCATTTGTCGCAGAACGATGTCTTGATGGGACGTGTAGCAACTGCAGGCAACAACAACCTGTTGAATTCAACTCTCTGTCTCCCGGCACCGTCTGTCAGACTTATTTGCAAATATAACATCTCCTCGCCCAACACCGACTTTTCACGTGGCCCTGCCGCTGACAGCTCCACCCCCTCCCCCCAACTCCATCAATCTTGGGACACACACAAAAAGTCCCAGTCTTTGCACACAGAAACTGCAGAAGATTCAAACACCACTTCTAACCCAGCCTAGCCGCTGCCGAATAATGCACGGAGAGCGGACTGACATAGGAAGCAGTGGACAGGGAGAGAGTGGCGGCAGCGTCTCCCCCTCCTCGGCGCCGGGATACCGGGACCCCCCCGCGCAGTACCCTCGGTCACACTCCCCGCAGCTGCGAGGCCTACAGCGAGGAGGAGTCGCAACAGCTGCCCTGCCCCCAAACCAGGGTGACGGCGCCGCTCTCACCCCTCAGCCCCCCGGCGAGGGTGCGGGAGTCCCAGTGGCACAGCCCCGCCTGAGGGAGCGCGCAGCCCGCGAGTGCGGAAGAAGAAGCCCCCCGCCCAGCGCGGGGCAACACCCCAGGAGCCTACCTGGGAAGTGGCAAATCCGCGGGAAGCGAGGCACAGGCACAGCTCCGGGAGAGCGCAGTCCGAGCCTGCAAAAGCCCGCAGGAGAGAGAGAGGCGGGAGGAGGAGCAGGAGAGCGGCCGGCCAGGGAGGAGCCAGCCGCACTCACTCACTCGCACGCACAGTCACACAGAGCCTCGCACTTGATGCCCCACGCCGAGGAGGACACCCCGCCACTCAGAAAGCGCGCGCACACACACTCGCCCCCCGCGTGCAGCACACAGCCGCCGGCACCACCCGCTCCCCTCAGGGGCAGTGGAACATCTTTTTGGTTGGAGGGGGCCAAACTAATCTCCTCTCCTGCCCCCAAACTCTCTATTGCCATTGGCAGTGTTGGGCAAAATATTGGTGGGGCTGTGCCCCCAGTGTCCCACCCAATGTTCCCTCTAATTTTCTGTAGGCTGTGTGCGCATAAAATATCAGCTGTGTGCAGCTTTTGAAGGAAGGTTAAATTTTTGTGCACCACATAACGACACTCGAAGTTATATACTTTAAAATTTGACTACATGTCAGAATACAGTATGTACACCACATTGATTTTAATCAAATTAAATGAAAATAGACGATTACTAAATGAAGCGGGAAATTTCTAGTAATTACAATCATAACTTTTAAATTTTAAGACGTCTGTGTTGTTTTCTATCAGAATCAGAGCCGTAATTTTTGTGCACTCTGTTGTAAAGTATGTGCGCTCGCTCGGTGAGGTTTGTGCACGCGCACAGCTTAGAGGGAACAGTGGTCCCACCCCTTTCCGCTGCCTAAGCTCCCCTTCCTGCTCACAGCAGTACACTCACACTCGAGCACCACGCCGAGGGCACACATCCTCACACTCAATGCTCCCCACTGAGCACACAACAACCAGCACCACACTCGCGCCCATACAGAGGGGGAGCCATGTGCGGGGCTTCATTTGCATAAATATTTGCATAATGTTAACTTGCACTAACCTTTAGTCAACGTGCCGCTCAATGAGTGTCTGGATAAAGAAAGACTACCAGATTTCTAAACACTGCCCATTTAGAACCCATAACAAACCCGTCTTATGATAACAGCACTACCAGGACTCAAAAGCACCAAATCTACCTATCAAAAAGCAACACTGCAAATATTAAACCAATACATCTCCTAGTAGGAAAAGAGAACAAGTAGCACTGTCAAATAGAAACTACATAAACAGATAGCTCAGCAAACAAAGAACAAGGGATCACAATTTAGAAATAGGAAGATAATAATTAAACTGGGAACCCCAAAAGCCAAACTTGGAATGTACAACAAAACTGGAGAAATAAAACTATAAATTTAATTTCTTCTACTAAAAAAAAACCCCAAAGACATTAGCGATGCACATTTCTCAGAGCTGACATATTTCAGTTAATAAATTCAAAATAAACTATTTTTCTACCTTTTGTTGTTTGGGCATTTTATTTTTCAGTTGCAATTGCTCCAGTCACTTTCTTCTGGTTTCTTCATGTCTTCTCTAACTCTCCATTGTCTGCTGTCCATTTGTCCTTTCTTCTCTCTTCTAGTTTTTTTTTCCATTCTCTCTCTACATCTGCTTTAACATACTGATCTTTCCCCTTTTGCACTTTCCTCCATTTCTTTCTTTATTCCTTTTTCACGCCTCCATCCTCACCATCACTTACTCTCCCAATACTCAGCCAGTCGTAGATTTTTCTTCCGTCCCACACAAAATATCTTTCCCCTCTCCATTCTCACTCCCCCAGCCCCATCCCCCTCTAGTCCTCCCCCAACATCAGCTCCCTTCTAGTTCCATCCCCATCCAGCATCCGCTCACTTCTAGACACGTTCTCCCATTCCCTCGCATCAGCCCATTTCTAGTCCTAGCCCCCCCCCCCCCATCAGCCTTTTCCAGTCCTATCCTAGCCCTCCATCAGTCCATTTCCAATCCTAGCCCCCTCCCATCAGCCTTTTCCAGTCCTATCCTAGCCCCCATCAGCCCATTCCCAGCCCCCCCCCCCTCGGCTAATTTCCAGTCCTAGCCCCCAATCAGCCCATTCCAATCCTATCCTACCCCTCCCCCCCCCACCCAAAGAGCCCCACACCTTTTCTTCAGAGGGAGCCAGGGAGGCCCGAGGCCCTGGCTCACCTCTACACAACTGCCAGAGTGAAGAGCATCGTGTTCCTTCACTCTGGCAGGTGTATTCTTGTGAAGCCCACTGGTGTCGTAGATTAAAGGGCTTTTCCTGTTTCCCGGCACTCAGCGTGCTTCATGAGAATACAGCTACCAGAGTGAAGGAACACGCTGCTCTTTACTCTGGCAGCTGTACAGAGGTGAGACAGTGCCTCGGGCCTCCCCAGCTCCCTCTGAAACCAGCCCTGCAAACCAACCATGTATGGAATGAAGTTGGTGCAAGGCCCCCTGAAGCACAAGGTCCTGTGCGAACAACATTCTCGCACAATGGACGGGCCGACTCTGACCCCAAACCAAGGACACACTTTCAGGAAGCATGCATACGCATCCTCACATTCAGTGCCCCACAGCAAGCAAAGAAGCACACATACATCCTCACAATCAGTGCCCTACACCGAGGACACAACACCCAACACCACACTCATCCTCACACTCGGTACCCAACACTGAGAACACAATGCCAGAAAGCACACGCACACACCCTCAAGCTCGGTACCTCACATCAAGGACACAACACCCAACACCACAGTCACCTTCACTTTCATGGCCCCACACCAAGCAAAGAACACCAGAAGCACACACACCCCCTCACACCAGAGCTGACACAACCATGAGGCAAACTAGGCAATTGCCTAGAGCGCCGATGGTCAGAGGACACCTGCTGCTGCCCCTCTCTGGGAAGTGCAGTGACAGCAATACTGTTAAAACGGCACTGCAGCGCTGGAGTTACCTTCTCTTCCAGGCTGTGAAGCCTTTCAACTTCCGCCTCTCCCCTCTGATTCTGCTTCCTTTAACAGAAGGGGGAATTGGAGCATGAATGGTGGAAGCACAAACCACACCATGGCACAGAAGAGAGAATAACCCAGAGCTGTGGTGCCTTTTTAACAATATTGCTGCCGCTGCACATCCCAGAGAGGGGTGGCAGTGGGTGCAGAGGCTGGAGTAGGGGCAGCGCTAGGAATAAGGTTCACCTATTGCACCTCATATCTTTGCACCAGCCCTGCCCCACACTCACTGCCCCACACCAAGGACACAACACCTGGAACCACATACACCCTCATACTCAGTGTCCCACAATGAGTAAAGACCAGCAGAAACATACACACCCTCACACTCGCTGCCCTACACAAAGGACACAACACCCAGCACTACAAGCACTCCCTGCTCCACACAGGGCAAATAATGCCCAGTAGCACAAACACACTCACACTCGCTGCATTACACAGAGGGCACAACACCCAGCAGCACATGTACCCTCAGTGCCTCACACTGAGAACACCCAGCAGCACCCACTCACACACTTGCTGCACCACACTAAAGACACAATATCCAGCCACACACACATGCTCACACTTACTGTTCCTGAGTAAGGACCAGGACACACGTTCAGCCTCACACTAACTGTTCCCTACTGAGGACCAGGACCGTACCTAGCTAGAAATGCACCCTGTATGGCTAACGAATCTGCCCCCACTCAGCCACATGCTATAATTCACTCCCTTTGAGCTCTTTGGAAACCCAGTAATGATATCAGTGCCTCTTCTGTACTTCTGCTCTTTTTATTCTTTTTATGGTTATGTGGTATTCCCTTCCTATCTTTCCCCCTTCCCTCCCCTCCTTTCCTTCACCCCCTTTTTCCCTTCCTCCCTCCTTCCTTCCTTTTTCCTGTTTCCCCCTTTCCTTCCCCTCCCCTTCCCGCCCTCTTTTCTTCCCCCCTTCCCATTTCCCCCTCATCGCCCCCTTTTTATCTTCTGTTTTATTTTTATTGATCTTTTTATTCTGTTTTATGTTTCATATATCAGCGAGTTCTGCTTTATCCATAGTTATCCATTTTAACACTTTTTATGTTTACTTTATCATTTTTTATGATGATCTTCATTTTCAAGAGGTGGTTTAATAACCTCTTACCCTGATAGTAAGACTTGTTGACTATATATTTTTGTTCATTGTTTTTTATTGTCCCTTCGTTCTCTTGTGTACAATCAGGTCCTCTGCCAATTGGATGTGCCTTTTACAATTCCTTTTTCTAGTTCGTTTTTAATATGTATTATAATATATTGTTACTTGGGTTACCAGTGGCCCCATTTTCACCTATTTTATCCTTTCTTTTCTGCATAGCCTCATTTGGTTTTTCATCTGTTATGCAAGTATATACATCACTGGATGGATATAGATGTTCAGGATGTTCTTTTACAAATAGACTTAATTACTTTATCTCCACGCCGGCTAGAATGTGTGTGCAAGTGCAGTTTAGGCTGCATTGATTATATACAGCAATGGCTATGGCTCCAAGGGTACCTATTATTTAATATCTTTACGATAGTTATTCGATAGAGTTGTTTGCAGATGTCCTGCTTTTATCTTTGTTACCCTTTTAATGTTTAAGGCAGATCACATATTAGCGGCATGTTCGCTGTTTGTTTTTTCTTTTAAATATTTCACGTGTTTAAACACGCTTTCACTTTATGCCTCCGCGGTATACAACTTGCTCATGCAGACAGTTTCTGTATTATTGGAGTTTTTTGCTTAATTTTTATGATACTATGTCAAAAGAGTTTACCATTGCCATCGTGCCCATCATTACAACTTTTGATGGGCTTCTTTCCGTTTAAATGGCCGCCGTGGAAGCAGTGTTTGTTTTTCGTCTAATTGCTACGAGTGACTACAGATCAGCTCCCAGTAGTTATGTGTGATTTATTTGGTAATATTACATGTAATATAAGACCCTTATTTCTTACTTTTAATTCACTCTTCTGCCTGTTTTGCATGAGATTCGCCATGATCACTTTGGAGGACTTTGTATAAGTTTTTTACCCTGCCAACAGCGGTACTTCTTAATGGTATTTTTACATAGTAAAACGTTCCACATATAACGTGTTTTATTTTGCCTTTTTTTTTTTGTCATGAACCATTTCAACTTTACACTATATAATTTTTATTACAGTTTATACAATTTTATGACTCTCCAGATATGATATATCTCCCCTATTGTTTTTATCCATTCTACTCCCCACTGCCATACCTGCAGTGTATGGTACCTTTTACGTCATATTGAGTCCCTCTTAAATCTTCTTTTTAATTATAATCTAATGGTTTTATGATTTTTTTATTACTCTTCTTTTCATTATGTACATTTTTAGCTGCTATTTCTGTTCCGTGTTTAGTATATCAGAAGTATTGTTCGTTCCTTACAAGTACCCTTCTTCTTTACATAGGAGTGGTATTTCTACTAAGCAAGTACCCCCTTGCATGATTATGTTTGTATTAACAATGTTCTATTTAGACCAATGACCTACCTCCTTATCCTTATGTAATTGATTTCTGATGTGTTTTATTGATAACTGATGTGCTTTTTTATGCTTTTATTTTATCCATCATATTTACTAGCATGTTTGACATTTATATGTATATACTTTTTATTAATTGTCTATATTCAATATGCTACTTTATGTCTTTTAATAAGGTCCCATAATCCCTGACAAAGGCCCCCACTAGCCGAAACACGGCCCGTGTAGGGCGGGACACTTGGACAATCAATAAAAGAGTTTTTGATCTTTCTACAGTGTTGTTCATCACCCTGCTCCTTTGTTCCTGTACTGACTGATGGTACAACATGCAGCAGCCCACTCACTGCCCTCCACCGACAACATAGAAACAAGCATCACACAGAGATCTTCACACTCGCTATCCCTGCCCAAGGACTTGTAAATCTGCTGCTGCACTGTTGTCTCATTTTTTAGTTATTAAAGGAATGAGGAAAACTTAACAGATTCCTTAAATGCCAAGTATGTGGCTTGTAGAAGCTAGATTTTGAATTTACTAGAAGTGTTAGGGTATGTGTGTGGCACAGGTTCCTGTGTCCTCGGTGGGGGACAGTGAACGTGAGGGTGTGTATGCTACTGGTTCTCATGTCTTTGGTGGGAGATAGTGAATGTGAGGATATGTGTACTGGTTTCTGTGTCTTTAGTCATGACAGTCAGTAGGGATTCAGTACATCTGGTCACTCAAGGGTTTGTATTTAGGTTTAATAGCTGAATCCCCTCAGCCTCCTCCCCTTGTAGCCTGTCTCACAGTACAACGCTCATAAAGTCACTCTGTTAGCATCTCTAATCACTCTGCTAATCTGTGGTCCCTTGTTCTGTGTTTTGGTTAGGGTTTGTCTGTGTTAATATGTTTTCTTTATGTTATTGAGACATCATATTCTAACACAGATTCTGTGTAGGGATTTTTAACAGTCCAGCTTGTTTTGTTTTGCAATATGTGCTTCTAAAAAGGAGATGTTTGTTTTGGCCGTAAAACATCCAAAGGAGCCCCACCATCCCCAGAACTCTGCACAAACACAGTGATAGCAGCAGTGGGATTTCAACACTGGCTTCCCTGGTCCTAGCCCACTACTCTTAATCAGTAGACTATTCCTAGATGCCGCATTCTGGAATACTGTTCTGGGACGTGTGTGTAGATGCTTTCAGATGTCCATATCGGACATGTCCATGTTTGTGAAATCGTGCCTAAACTTGAACATGCCTGCCTTTTTTCACACATTCTGATTTGGACATCCTAGATAGCACTTGGCTGTAATTTGTAGAATGTGCCTTTTTATCGTCATTTTCCTGAGGCAGGGTCAAAGTAGTTAATTTCAAAAATCTATAAACATGGGGCTACCATGAATCCAAATAGTTTTTGAGAGATCTGTGTTAACAATACCTTTCACAAACTATTCTGTAAATCCCTGACAGACTGCAACAATTCATAACATACAGCAAAGCCTTCATAGAGGTCAGGCTGGGTTCCTCTCAGGCACCAAACCACTGACCACCTCTTTGCGTTGCCTACACTGATTAATGAGCGTCTTAAAGCACCCCTCAAAGAACATGTTTGCATGTTTTACCTCTTCTGAGTCTATTTGCATCCTGGTTCTAACTTCAACTATTATAAACTAGAAATGGGGAGGGTGGCTAGAGAAATCTATAATCGGGCCCATATTCAAAACAAGTTACACATTCCCCATCAACAAGTGAATGTATAACTATTATTTGTAGATTTTTCAGGCCTTATGTGGATTGCATTGGGCCAATTATCTGACTGAACATGCACATACTATAGGTATAATGGGCTAGGTTCACAACAGGGTGGGTTGAGGGCAACCTAAAAAATTGTCCATTTAGTAGCACAATGACCATATATTCAGCACCACTATACAGATTAAGATAAGGCTGTGGCTAGCATTTAACTTAAGCTGGCCACCATGCCAGCTCAATATTGACCCAAATATAATAACATACAGATAAAGAATCTCAGAGACATAGAAGGAGGAAGAAAGGGATTCTCATCCTCTAACATCTACATCAATGATCCCCTGGATAGGGGTAAGGATATTTGGATTTAGCTCGACGTGAGGCATATTCAGGTACAGTAGGTATTTTTCCAATCCCTTGGAGTGTTTGCCTTCTGTGTTTGTATTTAAGACGGTGGAGGGTTAAGTGATTTTCCCAAGTGCACAAGGAGTGGCAGTGAGATTCAAATTGGCCTTTGCTAGTTCTCAGCCCACTCCCCCATTCCTTAGGCTCCTCCTCCAATCCACTGCAGGAGAAGACAGAGGAGGCTCAAGGTTTCATTTTATTTGATAGACCCCTATCAATTAATACCTAAACAGTTTACAATTCAGAGAAGAAGAGAGATCCTCAGATTAAGGAATGAAAACCATTGCCTGCTGTATGGAGAAGATCTTGTCCTTTTATCCTGTACCCTAGGAAACCTGTAAGAAAACTTAGTCCTTCTAGAGTCCTACTGCAGAACATAATCCCTATAGAAGGCCTGGATTTACCACTGCCACCACAGGGCCTAATACTTTGCTTTTGGGCTGCATTCCTGATCCCTATTCTATTCTATTAAGGCATTTATATACCGCCCGTCTATGAATGCATTCTAGACCGTTTACAAGCAGGTATTGTATATGCTCTTTGGAAACCTCCTTGATCCAGGACCAGTCCCTGCTGGATTCCAGCCTTGCTTCTGTATGGAATGTTTTTCAGGGTTTCCTGGGTATCTTGCATTCCACCCCAGACTCTGGATTTCAGGCAGCTAAATCCTGGTGGCTGCCAGCACCAGAGAACTCAATTTGAAGCAAAGATAGTAGCTAGAGGTAGAAGGCCATATCTGATCTTTCATGGAGCCGTGGTGCCGGGCCCAGTGGACAGCCTGTCTGTAAACCTCACCGTCTCACTAAGTTCTCCTTACTTATTGTACCAGTCACATCTCCAAGCTCACACTCCTGCCAGTAGAAGATTTGGAGAAAGGAACCCCATACAAATGGATATCTGAACAACATCAAGCATTTTAATAGCTAAAGTCAGGGTTCACATATGCCCAAATTTTGGAAGCCCAAACCCAGAGAAACAATTTGCTGTAGAAGCAGATGCATCAAAATTGACCATAGAGGTCATTCTGCCCAGAGAAAGGCACCACGGAACACACTCCATCCTTGTGCCTTTTACTCTCTGGCACTAGAAAAGAACCACCACATCGCCACATTGATGTTAAAGAGCTGCTGTTGATAGACAACATTTAAGGAATAGTACCTCTTCTGAAGGGGCATGACACCAAATTCAAGTATTCACAGATCCATTTGAAATATGAACTCTAGACAAGCTCACTGGTCATTATTTTTCCTCTTTCAATTTTGTGCTGAATGATATACCAGGATCACAGAAAAGAAGGGCAGATGCACTGCCCCAGAGCAAGGGGAAAGAGACATCTGACCAGGAAGCACCAGCTAGCATTCTTTGAGCTGCATCTAAACATCGAAATAGTGACATTTACACGTGTAGATTGCATATATCTGTAAATGGTGATTTCAGAAGGGTGTAATTTACATGTGTAAATTCCTGAAACAGAGAATTCAAGGGGCATGGTTTAGGCATGGATTGGGCGGGGAGAGTGTAAAAAAAATACCTCATCTAGATCCATCTTTCCTTAGAACCCCCACTTATCCAAAGTGTAAAGGCGGCAATAGCGGACAGGAGTGATCTCACTCCTTTTGGCTTCTAATCCAAGGCATTGAATGCACTGGCTGATCTGATATTTTCCACACGTGAAGAGAAAGTGTGTTTAGTTTATTAAATTTTGATATACTGACATATTTTATTTAAAAAAAAAAGCAGTTTACAGCATCAGCTGAGAAGAAAGTGGACAGGAACAAATAGGGATTACTACTGTCCCCAATTTCCCTTTCACCATTTCAGGTGGAGAGGCTTAGGGGGAAAACGATCTGGGGGATTGCAGCCCCCCTTGAAGCGCTAAGTGGGGGAGGAGGGAGGGAGAATTTAGGGTCTGAGCCACTCTACACCCTTAGGGGTGTTTCCAGTCAGAAGGAGTATGCTCTTGCTTAGAAGGAGGATATGTTCTTGCTGGGGAGGGGGGTTACATCCATGTGTGGACAGTTCTGTATTGAGAGGGATGGGTCAGAGCTAAGATATCAGCAGTCATGTTAGTCTGTGGATGCTTGCAAAAAAATTAACTATACATCAGGCAGTATGGTTAACTTTTTTAACATAATGCAAATTGCAAGTAACAATTTGTGTTAAGCCATTTCAATATTAATGAGCTAACCACCAGTGCTTGCCTTTTAAATTACTTTGCAGCCATTCTGTGTACAAATAAATAATTCTTGACTTGGTGTGTGCCTACACTTCTGATGGAACCCTGAGCTTGTAACTTTCAGCTCTCCATTAATACCAGGGCTTAGGGAGCAAGAGTAAATCCCCCTGGAAGGGGAAGAAAGGAAGACCATACAAAAATTATATTCCAACTCTTATGGGATTTGCTCTTCCTTTTTTCCTTTGCAGCCACAGTCTTTAGAGAAAAAAGCATGAACTAACTCTAGTATTTCTTTTAGGTCTCGCCTTTCTACTTTACCACCCTCGTAATCTTTTTTTTTTGCTGTGAGTCCCTAGCTGTGCCCATACACTCCCTTTTCTGAAAGGACTTAGCAACACTGCTGCCTAAACAGGGACCTTATCCCAGGTCCAGTAAAAGGATGTGAGATGCCCTAGGTCAGTGATGGCTAACCTTTTTGAGCCCGAGTGCCCAAACTGCCGCACAAAACCAAAGAATTTCCTCAAAGTGCCAGCACGTCAATTAAACCTTAACAACAATATTTTAGAGCCTTATAATGATGTTCCAGATCACCCATTTTGGGCAAGGATACTGGGGCGTTACAAATTACACAACACTTGTCTTTCACCATGATGAAGAAGTAGTCCATTTCCCATTCATCATGAAAGTGGTAGGTTTTGCTCTTCTTTGGAACCCAGCTCCCGCGCGGGTCCTATAATCTCGCGAGAGGACGGCGCACGAGCCCTAGCGTGCAGCTTCTCGGCGAGAGGCGCGCAGAAGCTCCGACCGGAAGGGGAAGCGCGGGGCCGGGCTGGGGCCTTTCTCCTAGCACAGGGGTCTGCAACCTTTAAGACATAAAGAGCCACTTGGACCCGTTTCCGAAGGGAAAAAAAAAACTGGGAGCCGCAAAACCATTGCGACATTTAAAACAAATCTAACACTGCATATATTGTTTCTTACAGTGTACCATCATAATCACAATCACAATCATAGCCTGAGGTAAATATGAGGGCCCAAATGTAATCCACATTATAAATATATTATTATATTATTGTCACTTTTCTTTTAATATTTTTTTGACCCCCCTCAGAACTACTTTTCATAGAAAACGTTAAATTTACTTACCGTATTTTCCGGCGTATAAGACGACTGGGCGTATAAGACGACCCCCTACTTTTCCTGTTAAAATATAGGTGTTTGGCCTATACTCGCCGTATAAGACTACCCCTCTTCCAGCGCACACCAAAAAAAATACGCCGGAAAATACGGTTAATTAATCACAACAAGTAACAATATTTGATTTCAAAATTATGATGATTTTGTAGTCAAATCACTAATATGAAATAAAATTATTTTTTCTACCTTTGTTGTCTGACCAATTTATTCTCTGATCATGCTGGTCCCGATCTGAGGCTTCTGCTTTCCTGTCTTCTCTTAGCTCTGTTTCTGTGGTCTATGGTCCATCTGCCATTTCTTATCTCTTCTTTCGTTTTCTTCACTTCTTTCCATCAGCCTATTTCCAGTCCCAGTAACCCTCCCCAGTATCAGCCCCTTTCCAGTCCTCACTCCCAGTACCTTCCAATGTCAACTTGCATTCCCATGATTGCCACTGGTGTCCATTCCCTTCCAGTCCCCCTCCTTCCCCACTGACCAGTCCCTTCTAGTACAAATACCATGGCAGTCCCTCTCAGATCCACTCCCTTCCAGTTCCATTCTCCCATCCCCTCGCATCAGCCCATTTGTAGCCTTAGCCCCCAGTTTTCTTCCAGGGCCAGCAGCTCTATCCTCCCCTCCCCACAATCAGCCCATTCTCAGTCAAAGCCCCCCAATCAGCTCACTTCCAGTGCTAATCCCCCCTCAACCCCATTACCAGTGCTAGCCTCCCCTAATCAGCCCAATACCACCAGTCCTACCCCCCCCCATCACCAGTCCTATCCCCCCATCAGCCCATTTCCAGTCCTAACCTCACCGATCAGCTCATTTCCAATGCTAGCCCCCCATCAGTCCATTATCAGTCATACCCCCCTATCAGCCCATTACCAGTCCCAACCCCCCCCCCCTTGATCAGTCCATTCCCAGTCCTAGCCTTCAACCCATTACCAGTCCTAGTCCCCTCCCATCTGCCCATTACCAGTGCTAGCTCCCCCATCAGCCCATTATAATCCTAAGCCGCAATGTCTCTCGCCTCTCTCCAGCATTTATCCCGTCTGTCCAGTATGTCCCTGTCTCTCCCCTTTGTGCATGCCAGCCCCCCTCCCTCCATGTCAGCCCCCGTCCTTCCATCTGTCCATGTCAGCTCCCTCCCTCCCTCCCTGTCAGCCCCACTGTCCATGTCAGCCTCCCTCCATGTCAGTCCCCCCTCTGTCCATGTCAGCCCCCTCCCTCCATCTATCCCTCCTTCCATGTAAGCCCCCCTCCTTCCATCCATCCATATCAGCTCCCTCCCTCCATCCATCCATATCAGCTCCCTCCCTCCATGTAAGCCCCCCTCCTTCCATCCATCCATCCATATCAGCTCCCTCCCTCCATGTAAGCCCCCTCCTTCCATCCATCCATATCAGCTCCCTCCCTCCATGTAAGCCGCCCTCCGTCCCTCCATCCCTATCAGCTCCCTCCCTCCATGTAACCCCCGCTCCCCCCCATGTGGATGGTAGCCCCCCCCTCTCCCCATGTCGATGGTAGCCCCCCCTCCCCATGTCGATGGTAGCCCCCCCTCTCCCCATGTCGATGGTAGCCCCCCCCTCTCCCCATGTCGATGGTAGCCCCCCCCCTCTCCCCATGTCGATGGTAGCCCCCCCTCTCCCCATGTCGATGGTAGCCCCCCCCCCTCTCCCCATGTCTTCCTCCCTTCGTCTGCAGCCACGGCTCCCTGCCTGTTAGGGAACCGCGGCTGTGCTTGTAAAATCGTTGCGGAGCCCTTCCTGTCTTGACGGGCTCCGTGCAGCATTGTCCCGCCTCTAAAGGAAGTTGTAAGATTTTACAAGCACAGCCGCGGTTCCCTAACAGGCAGGGAGCCGCGGCTGCAGACGAAGGGAGGCAGACACCTGTCCTAGCGGACCTTCCCGCGTGCCAGCTGCAAGGCCTTCGCGTGCCACAGCTGGCACGCGTGCCATAGGTTCGCCATCGCTGCCCTAGGTGAACCTCATCCCTTGCGCTCTCCTGATGCAGCCCCCACTCTGATTGCCACCATTGCCTGGGATGTCCAGTGGCAACAATGCTTTTAAAATGGCATCAAAGTGCCAGAGTTACCTTCAGCTCCACTGCTGTGGTGCCGTGGTGCCATTGTGCTTCTGCCACTCTTCGATTCCACTTCCTGTTTGCATGGAAGCAGAAGCCACTTCTGCTCCCATGCAAAGGAAATGGAATCAGAAGGGGGCAGAAGCCCAAATGGCACTGCAGCAGTGCTGGAGTTGAAGGTAACTGGTGCTTCGGCGCCTTTTTTAAAAGCATTGCTGCCTCTGTATATCATGGAGGGGGCGCAATGGGTGACCCTGGAGGGCCAGCACTCTAGGAGACTGCCTTATTCAACTAATGTAGCGCTGGCCCTGCCTTATCCTGCCAAGCTGGGGGGAGGGTCACTGTAAGAACACTGGAGGGGGCCACAATACCCCCTTTCACTGGCATAAGTTCTAATGAGGGGCTCCCATGCAAAATTTTGCTAAGGACCGCCCCTACCATGATGCTGTTGGTGGCAAGAGGATGGGGTCAATAGGCCCCCCTGCACTCCTTGGGTGGAATTTACGCCATTGTACTCTTATTGGAGTGGAAGAGTAGCCTAGTGGTTAGAACACTGGCTTGGTAACCAAGCAACCAGGGTTCAATTCCCACTAGCACTCCTTGTGGCCTTGGGCAAGTCACTTAACCCTCCATTGCCTCAGAAGAAAGGCCTGGCAATCTACTTCCAGTGACACTGCCAAGAAAACCCAGGAGCTTCTGGGTCGCCAGGAGTCAGGACTGACTCAAAGGCACACATTGCATTTACTCTTTATTTCATCCATGACACTGGGGTTGACTATAATAAACCAGACTCTGCTGTTGTTACTGATGTTGGGACTAGTCATATGGGAAAAGCAAGGCTGAATTGCAAATGACTCGGGCACACCCTGAAGTCTGAGTTTGAGTATGCACATTATATTCACATTTTCAAGGTGCATTTTTGGGAGTAAATTAAACAGTCTTGGGAAACATTGCCCCCTCCCCCTTTTAAGACTTACAAACACTTCCAGCCTGAGCAATCTAAACATGTTCAGATACACATTAAATAATTTTTTTTCTCAACTGTCTTAATTGAGTTTTACTTAAAATGGGGTCCTACATATGCAAACTTCTCATGAGTATTCATTATAGATATCCTAAACCAAATTGGGTGTGGGATATGCTGGACAGGTTTGAGAAACCCTTCATTAAAGTATAAACCACAAAACTGACTCAGTCTGTATTTCGTGGTTTATTAGTGTTGACTCCCTTGTTCAAGATCACGTTTTTGGATTACTCCTGTATAAAGTATGCCATTGTGTGTTCTCATATCCAAGGAAATGCCTCCTTTCCTCTTAAGCATACAGCAATATTTTTTTCTACTTATGGCTCTTTTCTATAACTTTATACATCAGCACTGGAGAAAAAAACAAGGAACGTCCTCCAGACCCAACCCTGCCCTCCAACTCTGCTTCCCCAGTATCAACATGCTCAGAGTCAGATTCATTCTTGCTTGGGCCCATCTCTCAAAAGGAGCTGAAACATTTTCAAAGCAATGAGCTTGCTCATTAAATAGATATGCCACGATTTCAGGTGTCACGTCACCATGGTTGGAAGATCTGGCCATCTCCACAGCTGTGTCACTTCTCAACATGCTGTTTTGACATAGCAAAACAGGAGACTGATGAGTTTCCCATTTATGTCGAGGATCCTGGGAAAACCCCAGCCACGCCTCCATGTTCCTGGGAATGCCCCAGCCACGTCTCCATGTTCCTGGGAAAACCCCAGCCACGCCTCCATGTTCCTGGGAATGCCCCAGCCACGCCTCCATGTTCCTGGGAATGCCCCAGCCACATCTCCATGTTCCTGGGAAAACTCCAGCCACGCCTCCATGTTCCTGGGAATGCCCCAGCCAAGCCTCCATGCTCCTGGGAATGCCCCAGCCACGCCTCCATGCTCCTGGGAAAACTCCAGCCACGCCTCCATGTTCCTGGGAATGCCCCAGCCAAGCCTCCATGCTCCTGGGAATGCCCCAGCCACGCCTCCATGCTCCTGGGAAAACTCCAGCCACGCCTCCATGTTCCTGGGAATGCCCCAGCCAAGCCTCCATGCTCCTGGGAATGCCCCAGCCACGCCTCCATGCTCCTGGGAAAACTCCAGCCACGCCTCCATGTTCCTGGGAATGCCCCAGCCAAGCCTCCATGTTCCTGGGAAAACTCCAGCCACGCCTCCATGTTCCTGGGAAAGCCCCAGCCAAGCCTCCATGTTCCTGGGAAAACTCCAGCCACGCCTCCATGTTCCTGGGAAAGCCCCAGCCAAGCCTCCATGCTCCTGGGAATGCCCCAGCCACGCCTCCATGCTCCTGGGAAAACTCCAGCCACGCCTCCATGTTCCTGGGAATGCCCCAGCCAAGCCTCCATGCTCCTGGGAATGCCCCAGCCACGCCTCCATGCTCCTGGGAAAACTCCAGCCACGCCTCCATGTTCCTGGGAATGCCCCAGCCAAGCCTCCATGTTCCTGGGAAAACTCCAGCCACGCCTCCATGTTCCTGGGAAAGCCCCAGCCAAGCCTCCATGTTCCTGGGAAAACTCCAGCCACGCCTCCATGTTCCTGGGAAAGCCCCAGCCAAGCCTCCATGCTCCTGGGAATGCCCCAGCCACGCCTCCATGCTCCTGGGAAAACTCCAGCCACGCCTCCATGTTCCTGGGAATGCCCCAGCCAAGCCTCCATGCTCCTGGGAATGCCCCAGCCACGCCTCCATGCTCCTGGGAAAACTCCAGCCACGCCTCCATGTTCCTGGGAATGCCCCAGCCAAGCCTCCATGCTCCTGGGAATGCCCCAGCCACATCTCCATGTTCCTGGCAAAACTCCAGCCACGCCTCCATGTTCCTGGGAATGCCCCAGCCAAGCCTCCATGCTCCTGGGAATGCCCCAGCCACGCCTCCATGCTCCTGGGAAAACTCCAGCCACGCCTCCATGTTCCTGGGAATGCCCCAGCCAAGCCTCCATGTTCCTGGGAAAACTCCAGCCACGCCTCCATGTTCCTGGGAAAGCCCCAGCCAAGCCTCCATGTTCCTGGGAAAACTCCAGCCACGCCTCCATGTTCCTGGGAAAGCCCCAGCCACGCCTCCATGTTCCTGGGAAAACTCCAGCCACGCCTCCATGTTCCTGGGAAAGCCCCAGCCAAGCCTCCATGCTCCTGGGAATGCCCCAGCCACGCCTCCATGTTCCTGGGAATGCCCCGGTCATGCTTCCTCCACGCCCCCATTCAGACTTGCATGTCCTCACTCTGGGGACATCCCCAAGCCGACTTCTAAAATGGTTCTGGAGACACCTCCGTGCTTTGGACATCTCTAAGCCCATATTTGGACTTCCAAAGCAGAAATAGGGCTTCTAAAATGACCCCCAATATGTACTTCTGCTACTTAGAATAAACATTTATTTATTTAACAGATTTTCTATACAGCCTTTAGGCCAAGGTGGTTACAGAAAACCACAAACAAACAAACTCAATTGAGTTGCAGTTATACAGAACTTAAGGGTGATGCAAACTTGGAGTTAACAAAACAGAGGGATTAACATATTGCTGGGGAGTGATAGTACAGGTTATTTCTTGTTCTAGTTCATATCCATTTCAGAAAAATCATTCCTTTCTTTCTCGTTTCCCCCCTGTCAATTTAGATAGTAGTGCATATCTAGACCATATGATTGAGATGGAAGAGATTTTAACTGCTTGGGAGTCAACAGTTCCCTCATAAATGTAGATAATCATGTAGTATGCATAGTGTGGTTGATCTTTTGACTTCTTTCCCTGGAAGGAAGTATTTCCACGTACTTCTTAGAAATGCTTTTGATCTCTGTACCAAAAGTGTATGTTAATGGCATATAATTACAGCTCCATATCTAGGACAATGTGGCATTCAACTATTGGAACGTGCTGATTTTGCAACCCTTTGGAATAAGGAGGCAACATGTGCACTGCGGGTAAGTCATTTAAGAACACAAATATGTACTCTTAGAGGGATCGGGGCTTTCAAGAAAATGACAGTAATTGAGTGTTGTGGATAAGAAATGCCTTTATTCCTTTGGTAGATAAAAGAGAAGGAAAATTAGTTGTCTGTAAATAGGAAACTGATCCTAAGCTGGTGTCATGCACTGCTCCCTTTAGCTCTACTCTCTGGGTTAGGAGGGCAGCAACAATTCCCTTTTCATAGATGAGGCAGGACATTAGTGCTTTATTTACAACTTTTATCAGGTTATTTCACCATGGGCTTCTACTTAGCAATTTGCACATCTAACATAAAGCCTCCTTGCCTAACTTAATCCATTGTAATTATAAAAAATAACATAACTTTGACTCAGCTGTTCTGACCCTTTATGGTCCAAAATTCAGCCAATGGACTTTAAACAGCATGCTTACAGTTGCCTTCTGCAGCTAACTTACAGCTGTTTTTAGATAGCACAAGCCTTAGCCTCAATATTATTCTAATAAGGAATTTATTTTTCCCTGGGCCTCTGGTCAGTAATAATCCCAGCCGACACACAGCCCTCTGGAAACACTGTAAACCAGGAAGTATTTTAATGGCACGTGTAGTTACTTCTTCTGGCTTATCTATCTGCTCCCCAGCACAGACTATCTGCGCAGCAATTTAAATCCCAGGTGAATGCTTCTTTGGCTTCTAATCAGAATCCTTCATAGTACTTTTCTGTTACTACCCAAAACATGACAGATCCTTAATTCCTTAACCCACAAGCTGGATCAGCATTCAGGTTTCTACCTCATTTCAGGGTATGACAACTAAACCAGTATTTCATCTTTGTATTCTTCCTCTTAAAACTGTCCTGTGGCTTTGCAGCTCTGCCTATCTTGAGATCTTCTGCCTCATTGCCGAACAGTTTGGCTTCTTAGCAGCTTCCAATGGTAGTCTGCTAATTGGGTACAGATCTCAGTTACCCTCCACTGTGTTCTGAGCCCTTGCTGTTTTCTTACTGCATCTCCCAGGCTATCTGTATCTAATGTGAGCACACTTCATGTTAGTTCAAGACTCGCAGGGACTACATTTCTCAGCAATCCCATAAGCTCACTTTCTTTCAGAACTCTCCTATATCCTATAGATCTCCCCCTAGCATCAAATGGATATATAATCAGTGACATGCTGCCCAGCCTTTCATAGGTGGCTTATCTTGATAGCAGAGCTCTGAGGTATGAGATGTAGCAGAAACATTGTAAGCAAAAGATTGCACCAATAATGGTAGTTTTCACCAGGTTGACGACGTGTCACACGTTTCGGGTTAAACATATAGAATTTATAACCCTGCCTCAGGTCATCTCTCACTGGCTACATAGCTCAATGGCTCTTGATCTTAGAGCAGAATTTGAGCTATGTAGCCAATAATGGTAGTGCCATGTGGAATGAAAACTGGTATGTACTTGTGAGAACTGCCTTGGTATATTATCAAGAGATGAGGTGTTGCGACAAACCCTGTAATCCACATAACTCAGTGCCGAACAAGAAAAGGGAGGTGTGACCCATGCAGCTAAAGTTACTCTGATGTGCTCCTGTTAACACAGGGAGTAATTTTAGAAGTGACTTAAGCATATAGAACAGCATTTACAGGATCATGTAGGAGTTTATAAAACTATGCAGAGTTATACGTTCATCACTGTATGTGCTACTGATGCATAGCACATACTTTTAAATGGTATATACATAGACATTCCTCGGGGTGGAGGTTGGAAAGACCCACGGCAAAGTTGTGAGATACATGCATATGTCTCAGAGCAGGTGCAAATGCCTGTGCCTGCTTTCTGGAGTAGTAATTACATAAAGACACAGGTGCATATGTTACCTTAATGGGCATAATATATATATATATATATATGCACCTATTATACAATATTTTCTGATGTTGCTCCTGAGTCTAAACTACCTGGAGCTCCATGCCTTGACTTCTTAGTCTAGATTATTCTTTTCTCTGAAAGGTTTGCTTCTTATATCTTATTTTTACCTTTGAGGTATTTGAATGTCTCTATATCTCCAACTACTCTAGCGTGTATGTATTTTTAGTCCTTAAATCTCTTCTCATGTAGATTTTGGTGTAGGTCTTCTACCATTTTGGTAGCCTCTGTGAACTGCCTCGACCCCTTTCTGTATCCTTTTGGAGGTATAGCCTTCAGAACCAGGCACAATACAAGCTCTTACCAATAGTATTATCACCTCCTTTTTCAACAGGTTATAACACTCCCTCCCCATCCAGCATCTCTTTGGTTCTTGACACTGCTTTACCATGATCAGATATAGTCACCTCGAGGTCTCTCCCCTGGTTCATACAGTGCACAACAGTATAGAAACATATCAGCAGACAAAGACCATATGGCCTATCTAGTCTGTCCTTCCATATCAAATACTATAGCCCCTTTTTTTCTTTTAGAGATCTTCTGTGTTTGTTCCATGCTCTCTTGAATTCAGGTGGAGGCACATTCCATTCTGTGCGTCCCAGTCTCTGTGCATCTAGTCTGAACCGGACGCACAGACGTAGATGCGATTCAGATCCCCAGGGGCATGTCTAGCCCCCACGGGATCAGAATCGTGTCTAGGCCTGTATGTGCATTGCCCATGTTCCCTGTAAAATAGTTATCTCCAAATTATAATGCCCTGTTCAATGTAATTTCAGTTTGTTCAATGTAAACCGCCTTGATATCATGAAAGGCGGTATATAAGAAATGTTAAAATAAATAAATAAATAAATATCGGCCTGCACGTACAGGCCTCTGCCTAGCTAACTCAGTCAGGCTCCTGAATGGAGCAGTGGCACCATGACATCCTGTTGCCATGGCACCGTGGCTCCATTCAGGAGCTGTGATCCCCAGCCGCCGCTGACTTTTTTCTTTCCCTGCAGCCTGACCACCGATCTGGTCTCCCATGGTCAGGGTCAGGCTATGGGGAATCTCCTGCACCTCCTCACCTCTTCACTGCTGGCCGGGTCCACCATCTCCTGATGTCTAGGGGTATTTATTCCACCTCAGAGGTGGAATAAGTCCCCCATCCAATCTGCCAGCCCCAGATGTACAGAGCCGACTTCAGAATCGACCCTGTACGTCTGGGGCCATGGACCGCCCAGTGCCCATCCTAACTCCACCTCCACACTGCCCTTTCCTGCCCCCGTCTAAGCCTCCCCATACAAACTCCTTGTTCATACGGGGATGCTTAGTCGGGGATGGCAAGGGGGACAAATAGCGGGGATGGATGTTCCAACAGGATGTCCATTCTTGCTATTTGTGGGATAGAATAGACCCGATACTGTCCTTGTCTCTTCCACCTCCACTGGAAGACTATTCCACATATCTACCACTCTTTCTGTAAAGAAATATTTCTGCATATTACTCCTGAGTCAATCCATTTCCTATATCCCCTTGTTGCAGAGCTTACTTTCAATCGAAAGATGCCCTCCTCTTGTTCATTTATGCCTCAGAGGTATTTAAACATCTCTATTATATCTTTTCTATCCCTCCTTTCCTCTATCGCAGTGGTTCTCAATCCAGTCCTTTGGGATCCCTAGGCCAGTCAGGTTTTCAGGATATCCATAATGAATATGCATGAGATAGATCCGCAAGCACTGCTTCCATTGTATGCAGATCTATCTCATGCATATTCATTGTAGATACCCTGAAAACCCGACTGGACTAGAGGTGCCAGAGGACTGGATTGAGAACAATTGCTCTAATGTATACATATGAAGATCTTTAAGTCTGTCCCCATATGGTTTATAACAAAGACCACTGACCATTTTAGTAGCCACCCTCTGCACTGACTCCATCCTGCTTATATCCTTTTGAAGGTGTGTTCTCCAGAACTCCACACAATATTCCAAATAAGGTCACACCAGAGACTTATACAGAGGCATTATCGCCTCCTTTTGTTTGCTGGCCATTCCTCTCCCTATGCACTCAAACATCCTTCTGGCTTTCGTGTTGCCTTTTCTAACTGTTTAGCCACTTTAAGATCATCAGAAACAATCACGCCCAGGTCCCACTCTTCTTTCGTGGACAGAAATACTTTGCCCCCTACACTGTACTGCTCCCTTGGATTTTTGCAGCCAAAATGAATGACCCTGCATTCTTTAGCATTAAATCTCAGCGCCAAATTCTAGACCATTCTTCAGTGGAGTGACATGCCACAGGGATCTGTCCTTGGTCCAATTCTTTTTAATATTTTTGTTAGTGATATTGCAGAAGGGCTGTCAGTTAAGGTTTGCCTCTTTGCGGCTTATATCAAAATCTGCAATAGAGTAGACACCCAAAAAGGTGTAAATAACATGAGGAGGGGTCCAGCTAAGCTTGAAGAATGGTCTAGAACAGTGGTTCTCAACCTTTTTTGTACCGTGACCCCTTTTACCATTGGTCAACTTGTGGTGACCCCCAATGATAAAATCAAATGAGTCTCTCTTCCTTTATCGTTAACGCATTGTCGCTGTAATCATTTGTTGAATTATTAATATATTATAGGCCTTTGCAATATGTTTTTATTTATAAAATTTACTTATTTAAACCACAATATCAAGTAACAATATTTGATTTCAAAATTATGATGATTTTGTAGTCAAATCACTAATATGAAATAAAATTATTTTTTCTACCTTTGTTGTCTGACCAATTTATTCTCTGATCATGTTGGTCCCGATCTGAGGCTTCTTCTTTCCTGTCTTCTCTTAGCTCTCTTTCTGTGGTCTATAGTCCATCTGCCATTTCTTATCTTTTCTTTCGTTTTCTTCACTTCTTTCCATCAGCCTATTTCCAGTCCCAGTAACCCTCCCCAGTATCAGCCCCTTTCCAGTCCTCACTCTCAGTACCTTCCAATGTCAACTTGCATTCCCATGACTGCCACTGGTGTCCATTCCCTTCCATTCCCCCTCCTTCCCCATTGACCAGTCCCTTCCAGTACAAATACCATGGCAGCCCCTCTCAGATCCACTCCCTTCCAGTTCCATTCTCCCATCCCCTCATATCAGCCCATTTGTAACCTTAGCCCCCAGTTTTCTTCCAGGTCCAGCAGCTCTATCCTCCCCTCCATACAATCAGCCCATCCCCAGTCGAAGCCCCCAATCAGCTCGCTTCCAGTGCTAGTCCCCCCTCAATCCCATTACCAGTGCTAGCCTCCCCTAATCAGCCCAATACCAATCCTACCCCTCATCAGCTCATTACTGTACTCCAATGGTTCAGATCCTACTTAACTAACAGACAGCAACGGATCCACACCCTCTCCACAACTTCGCCCCCCTACCAACAACTACAAGGAGTACCCCAAGGATCCACCCTATCCGCCATGTTGTTCAACATATATCTCCGTCCACTATGCTCAATCATACGCACCCACGACATCAACTTCCACATCTACGCGGACGACATAATGCTCTACGCACCAATTACAACCACCAACCCGAAAAACGAACAGCTGTCTGCCTGCTTCAATGACGTAGCCAACTGGCTGCAGGAGAACAATCTATCCATCAACATAAAGAAAACCGAAGCCATAATAGTAACAAAAGAACCTGATTTCAAACCACCTACCCACCTCAACATGGGAACCACACAAATCCAAGTCCAGCCTCAAATAAGATATCTAGGGGTCATCATCGACCAAGCTCTCACCCTCAAACAACAAATCAGCAAAACTGCTAGGATGATATTCCACAAAGCCAAAACTATTCAACACCTCCGGCCCCTCCTAGAACCTCACGACTTCAGGACCGTGATGCAAGCTGTGACACTCCCTCATCTAGATTTCTGCAACATAATCTATCATGGACTTCCTGCCTCGCACACCAGCTCCCTCCGTACTGCCTTAAACACTACAGCAAGGATCATTCAGAATGCAAAAAAACGGGACCACATAACTCCAATCCTAAGAAACCTTCACCTCCTTCCAGTGCAAGCAAGAATCAAGTACAAAGCTATCTTACTCACCCACAAAACTATCCACCAAAAACAGATCACCTCCCTACACTCATTACTGCCTCGACCATCCCACAACAGATCAACCAGACATTCCTGCAATAACTCTATCGTTGTCCCTTACAAAAGAACCAAATCCACACAACGGACCTGCAACAGAGCATTCGAACTCTATGCTCCATCCCTCTGGAACTCTCTACCAAAACACATCAGGAGCAACGCTGACATCACATCATTTAAGAAACAACTAAAGACAATCCTATTCCGTGAACATCTCTGAACGGAAACAACACCATGACCTAAACACTTAGAAGTAAACATGTCCATGTCTACCCAAATCATTAAATGTTGACCCTGGTGATGGCCCCACCCTAAAAAAAAAAAAAAATTACCCCCCCCCCCGATGTTACATGTTACACCGCTTTGACCCGGTGAAAAGCGGGATATAAATGCAGTTAAATAAATAAATAAATAAATTACCAGTCCTAGCCTCCCCTAATCAGCTCATTTCCAGTGCTAGTCCCTCCTCAACCCCATTACCAGTGCTAGCCTCCCCTAATCAGCTCATTTCCAGTGCTAGTCACTCCTCAACCCCATTACCAGTGCTAGGCTCCCCTAATCAGCCCATTACCAGTCCTACTCCCCCATCAGCCCATTACCAGTCCTAGCCTCCTCTAATCAGCCCATTTCCAGTCCTAACCTCCCCCATCAGCTCATTACCAGTCCTAGCCTCCCCTAATCAGCTCATTTCCAGTGCTAGTCCATCCTCAACCCCATTACCAGTGCTAGCCTCCCCTAATCAGCTCATTTCCAGTGCTAGTCCCTCCTCAACCCCATTACCAGTGCTAGGCTCCCCTAATCAGCCCATTACCAGTCCTACCCCCCCCCCCCATCAGCCCATTACCAGTCCTAGCCTCCTCTAATCAGCCCATTTCCAGTCCTAACCTCCCCGATCAGCTCATTTCCAATGCTAGCCCCCCATCAGTCCATTACTAGTCCTACCCCCCTATCAGCACATTACCAGTCCCAACCCCCCTTGATCAGTCCATTCCCAGTCCTAGCCTTCCCTAATCAACCTATTACCAGTCCTAGCCCCCCCATCTGCCCATTATAATCCTAACCCGCACTGTCTCTCCCCTCTGTCCAGCATTTATCCCCATCTGTCCAGTATGTCCCCGTCTCTTCCCTTTGTCCATGTCAGCCCCCTCCCTCCCTCCATGTCAGCCCCCTCCCTCCCTCCATGTCAGCCCCCTCCCTTCCTCCATCCATCCGTCAATGTCAGCCCCCTCCCTCCATCTCTCCATGCCAGCCCTCCCTCCATCCATGTCAGCCCCCCTCTCCATGTCAGCCCCCCTCTGTCCATGTCAGCCCCCTGTCCATGTCAGCCCCCTTCCCTCCCTCCATGTCAGTCCCCCTCTGTCCATGTCAGCCCTCCCTCCTTGTCAGCCTCCCTCCCTCCCTCCCTCCCTCCCTCCATGTCAGCCCCCCATCCGTCCATGTCAGCCCCTCTCCCTCCATGTCAGCCCCCACTCTGTCCATGTCAGCCCCCTCCCTCCCTCCATGTCAGCCCCCCTCCCTCCCTCCATCCATCAGCTCTCCCCTCCCTCCATGTCAGCCCCCACTCTGTCCATGTCAGCCCCCCTTTCTCCCTCCATGTCAGCCCCCCTTTGTCCATGTCAGCCCCCTCCCTCCCTCCCTCCATCCATCAGCTTTCCCCTCCCTCCATGTCAGCCCCTCTGTCCATGTCAGCCCCCCTCCCTCCCTCCATCCAACAATTAGCTCTCCCCTCCCTCCATGTCAGCCCCCTCCCTCCCTCCATCCATCCCTCCATGTCAGCCCCCTCCCTCCCTCATGTCAGTCCCGTTGCAGGTTCCCTGCCCACTCCTCCCCTCTCCCTGTCTGCCTGCTACTGCCCTGTTCTTCTGCAGCCGCAGCTCCCTGCCTCTTAGGGAACCGCGGCTGTGCCTGCTGTGAGTGAAGCTGTTGTGGAGCCTTTCTGTCTCTCGACGGGCTCCATGCAGCATGCCATTGTCCCACCTCCAAAGGAAGTGGTAAACAACTTCCTTTGGAGGTGGGACAATGCTGCACGGAGCCCATCGAGAGACAGAAAGGCTCTGCAACGGCTTCACTCACAGGCACACCCGCGGTTCTCTAAGAGGCAGGGAGCCGTGGCTGCAGAAGGTTGGAGTCTGTCAGTTTGCCGCTGCCGAGAAGTGGATTCGGCAGCGGCAGCAAATTGTGCATTGTTTTTTTTGTTTTTTTTTAACAGCGGAGTGAGGCGACCCCCGCTGAATCCTGTGGCGACCCTCATGGGGTTCGCGACCCATAGGTTGAGAACCACTGGTCTACAATTTGGCAGCTGAGATTTAATGTTAAAAAATGCAGGGCTGCAGCAATCCAAGGGAGCGATATAGTGTAGGGGGTGAAGTACTTCTGTCCACAAAAGAAGAGTGGGATCTAGGCATGATTGTGTCTGATGATTTTAAAGTAGCTAATCAGGTAGAAAATGCAACGGCAAAAGCTAGAAGGATGCTTGGGTGCATAGGGAGAGGAATGGCTAGCAGAAGAAAAGAGGTGATAATGCTTCTGTATAAGTCTTTGGTGCAACCTCATTTAGAGTATTGTGTGCAATTCTGGAGCACACCTTCAAAAGGATATAAACAGGCTGGAGTTAGTACAGAGGGTGACTACTAAAATGGTTAGTGGTCTTTGTTATAAAGCATATAAGGACAGACATAAGGATCTTAATATGTATACTTTAGAGGAAAGGAGGGATAGATGTGATATGATTGAGATGTTCAAATATCTCCCTGGCATAAATGCACAAGAGGAGAGCCTCTTTTGATTGAAAGCAAGCTCTGCTACGAGGGGACATAGAATGAGGGTGAAAGGGGATAGATTCAGGAGTAATATGCAGAAATATTTCTTTACGGAAAGAGTGGTAGATGCATGAATAGTCTCCCAGTGGAGGTGGTAGAGATGAGGACAGTATCTGAATTTAAAAAAGCATGGGACAAACACAGAGGATCTCTAAAGGAAAAAGGGGACTGTTATAGTGGTTGATATGTAAACGTAGATTAGATATGCCATGTGGTCTTTTTCTGCCGTCATGTTTCTAGGTTTCTAGGTTTAGCTAGATCCCTCCTCATGTTATCTAGTCCTTCCTCCATGTTTATGCTATTGCAGATTTTAGTATCATCGGTAAAGAGGCAAACCTTATCCATCAGCCTTTGCGCAATATCACTAACAAAGATGTTAAAAAGAATCTGACCAAGGACAGATCCCTGCGGTACACCACTGGTAAAACATCCTTCTCCTCAGAGTGAGCTCCATTTATCTATATACTCTGTCACCTCCCACTCAACTAATTTTTAACCCAATCACTTACTTTAGGGTCCAACCCTAGGGTGCTCAATTTATGTATAAGTCGCTTGTGCAGAATGGTGTCAAAGGTTTTACTGAAATCTAAATACACCACATCTAGGGCTCTCCCTCTTTCCAACTCTCTGGTCCCCCAGTCAAAGAAATCAATCAGGTTTGTCTGATAAGACCTGCCTCTGGTAAACCCATGCTGCCTCAGATACTGCAATCCATTGGACTCCAGAAACCTCACTATCCTCTGTTTTAGCAGCACTTCCATTAATTTACTCACCACAGAGGTCATACTAACCAGCCTGTAGTTCTCAACCTCATCTTTACTTCCGCTTTTGTGTAAAGGGACCAGATGTGCCTTTCCCAGTCCTCTTGGACTACTCCCAACCATAAAGAAGCATTGAAAAGTCAGTCAGTGGAGCCGCTAGAATGTTCCCAAGTTCCTTCAATATTCTTGGATGTATTCCATCCAGCCCCATTGTTTTGTCTACTTTTAGTTTAACTAGTTCCTCTTGAGCAGTCTTTTGAAAATCCTTCAAGATCCCCTTAAAAAGGATATAGAGTTATTAGAAAAGGTTCAGAGAAGAGCCACCAAAATGGTAAAGGGGATGGAAGGATACTCCTATGAAGAAAGGCTAAAAAGGTTAGAGCTCTTTAACCTGGAAAAGAGACAGCTGAGGGGGAGATATGATAGAAGTCTATAAATTAATGAATGGAGTGGAACTGGTAAACGTAGGTCGATTGTTTACGTTATCAGAATATAGAAAGACTAGGGGACATGCAATGAAGCTACAGGGTAAACTATTTAAGACTAATAAAAGAAAATATGTTTCACTCGACGTGTAATCAAACTCTGGAATTTGTTACCGGAGGATGTAGTAAAGGCTGTTAGTGTAGCTGGGTTTAAAAAAAGTTTGGACAAGTTCCTGGAGGAAAGGTCCATAAACCATTATTAAGAAGGGACCCAGGATATCAATGCTTGACCCAGTACAAGCATTGTGGAACCTGTGTCTTTTGGGGAGACTGCTAGGTACGTATGATCTAAATTGGCCACTATTGGAAACAGGATACTGGGCTTGATGGACCTTGGTCTGACCCAGTATGGCATATCTTATGTTCTTATGTTTTCTTCTGCTCCTATTTGTGGTTGTTTTCTGAGGTCCTGCTCCTAGTCCTTCATCTGTGAACATAGAACAAAAATATTTGTTAAGCAATTCCGCTTTATCCTCAGCAGCTATGTATCCCACCCCTTCCCTCTTGAGTCTGATAACACCACTTTTGCAATTCCTCCTCTTGCTAACATATCTTAAAAATGTCTTGTCCCCCCATTTGATTGCATTGGCTATCTCTTCTTCTTTTTGTATCTTTGCTTTGCTGACTCCTAGCTTCTCTAAGTTTTTCCAAATATTGATGCTTGTCTTCCTCTGTCTGTGATCTCTTGTATTTTGTGAAGGTCACTCTCTTTTTCTTCATCTCTTCAGTTACTTCTTTTTGAATCCATAGCAGCCTCCCTTTCCTTTTACATTTATTTAGCTTTCTAACAAAAAGGTTTGTTGCCCTTAAAATATCCCCTTTCAGTTTTGTCCATTGCTTTTCTACATCCCCCAGCTATTCCCATCCCACCTCCTTGAGGTATTGTCCCATCTTGGCAAAGTTAGTTTTCCTAAAGTCTAAGACCCTTGCTTTTGAATGGACTTTATCGACCCTAGTCCTAATACTGAACCACACCATCTGGTGAAGACTGGATGCAAGATGATCTCTCACTATAATGTCAGAAACACTTTCCCCAATTGTAAACACCTAGTCCAGTATGGCCCCTTCATGTGTGGGTTCTGTTACCAGTTGCCTGAATAGTTCTGTCTGTAGAGAATCCAGGATCTCCTTACTTCTAGACGATACTACAGCAGAGATGTGCCAATCAACATCCGGCATATTGAAATCATATATCAGTAGCACTTCCCCTTTGATAGCAATACTGTCTGTGTCTTCTATTAAATGTCCCTCCACTTCTCCCTGTGAAGGAGATCTGTATATCACACCGATGCAAATGGATTTCCCGTTCCTTCTTTCTCCTCGCTCTGTTTTAAGTCGTATAATTCTATAGCTTTAATATTATTTTTATATGTAGTGCCACTCCTCCTCCCCTCCTTCCTCCCCTGTCCTTCCTGAATAAAGTATAGCCCTGTATAATTACATCTTACTCATGGTTGTCTGTGAACCATATCTCCGTAATATATCCATAGAAAAAAGTAACAAATACTTAAAGCTTTGTCTGCATGTAAAGCTTATTGTACATGAAGAAAAGGCCTTTTATAAAAGTGTGCGGCCATATACACATGTAAAAACTAGGTATACAGAAAGAGGGCACCTACTATACGTTTACACTGTGTTCTCGTGGGGGGAGGGGAGGAGGCATAGTTTGGGCAGAACAGAAGCAGAGTTACATTTTCAGTGCTGGCTTAAATATTTGCATGGGCATTTGTACACTGGAGGGGCTGGTTCCTGGTGCCTGTTTTATAAAAGCACATAGAGACCTACGTTGCCATTATAAACTAGCCATCTTTTTGGACCTCTCACATAGGCATCCTGTAGAAATAATGTAGTTACCCCATTATGTAGGTCAGTATATGTACAGTATGTTCAGTCCATGAGTGGGTACGATGTTAAAAGGAATTGGGGATACATAAGCAGTGAGTGCAGATGGGGATCTTGCAAGAGAATATAGAAGATTGGAGAGATGAGAGAGAAAATAACATGCTGTCTTGTATTCTAGTGAGCAGATATTGTTATTGTACTGCTCTTAGACAGCAGGATGCACATTCTTTTGTGAGCTCATATGCTTGAGGCATTTCTGTGAAAGAGTCTAATTATACAGCATAACTACCTAGAAAGTCTTCATTGCTAACTAGGGAATGACGTGTCAGCACTGAACTCCTGGGACAAGCAGCATGGAATCTGTCTACCTTTTGGGACCCTGACAGGTACTTGTGACCTGGATTGGCTTCTGTTGGAAACAGGATACTGGGGTCTGATACCCTTGGTCTGACCCGGTAATACATAGCTTATGTTCTTAAGTATGGCATATATTAGAATGAGTGTAATCAGACTGGGAAGTTTACCAACCGCACTGTGTTTTTATTTATTTATTTAGACAGTTTTGTATACCGCCTTATCCTTCAATCAAAGCGGTCACAACACAATTGGGGGATACATTTAACACGCGGGGATATGAGACACATACACTAATACTTACAGGGAACATGGGCAATGGAGGGTTAAGTGGCTTGCCCAAGACCACAAGGAGCATCTGTGGGACTAGAAACCCCAGTCCTTTTTGATCTGTTTGAGGAAGATCTATGCTCATTGTCAGCCCTTGAACTAAAGTTGGGTTCTGTATGGTGAAAAAAAGGCGCTTTATCCCTAGTCTGCACTGTTGTTTTAAAGTCACTGCATAGTCACACAGAAAAAAACCACAGGGAAAACAATCCTGCTCAAGACAATGTCAGAGGAAAGAATTTGATACCCCAACTGGTGTGTGGACCAGATGAAAATGCGCACACTTAGAACTCGTCTCTTCTCAATAAAATCTTTGACTGCTTCTCTTCCTGTTCTTATACATGAAATTTCTGCTCCTCCTTCACCTTCTCAGTCAGCTCCAGCACTGTGTGGCTTGCTCAATAACCCCTCTGCAGGGTTTTCTAGACATGTAGGGCTTTTTGGTGACCTGTGCCTCCTTCAGTTTCAGGTTAAGCATCAGGTTCTCCTCCTCTTCATACACTGTCAGCTATGGAAACTTCTCAGTAGTTTAAGACTTCTCACCATGGTGTCCTTGGAACCAAAGGAAACAGAGGAGGCAGCAGTACCCTTGGCCTTTAGAATAAGAGGATCTCAAAAAACCCAGGGAATAAGATGGAAACTCTGGACTGCTACCTTTTCAGCTTCTACTGCATCAGGAAAGGCACAGTGTTGTCGCCTGGAAAATTCCTAGATGTAAATGTGATATAGATTGCTCTCAATTGCACCCTCTGTAGCTGTGTCTATGACAGTATCCAAGTTTCGTAGTCAATCCTTAAGCTGCTTTGCTCTGAGAATATTATTCAGCTGTTTTTCTGCTACAGTCAAGCAAATTGAAAATGATTTCCCTATTACAGTCTGAACAAACATTCTTCTAATATGGGATACCTTGTCCTTTATCTGGTGTGTACAGCCATAGAATCTTTTCTTCATGTGGTTGATCATCCTTCCACCTAAAATGCTGTTGGCGTTCTCCTTTCACAGGACAGCTTTCAGAAAGTGGATTTTTGGGTTGCTTCCTGACTAAAGAGTATGTTATAGTGCTTTGCCATCTTTTCTATGGGCATCATGTTTTTCCCATGCAAAAGCCTCACATTTTGGATGCAAACTCTTGCCTAGGAAGACTGGGATCAAATCACTGAAAGCTGCTGTGACCAGATCTCTAAGGGGGTAGTTTTATGACAGGGTGCCTAGATTAACTGAGCAAGAAGACAGCTAGTTTGGTGCTAATTTATGAAGGCATGGAGGCAACTGCATGGTTTTATCAAATATTAGCGCAAATCCAGCAGCAATAGCACTCACATTCAAAACATGGACATTATGCCTGCTTGAGAGCAGGTGTAAATGTTAACACATACTTTTTGTATATACCTGTGTCTTTTAAAACATGTGTGTAAATCATGACGCCACCCATATGCTGCCCAAACTCCACCCCCAGCATTCCTACAGTATTGTACGAGTACACGCCATCTTGCACCATGCATACTTTTAGGCATGACCTAAATTTTTAAGAGCTATTCATGCATGAAAATGCTTTATAAAAGGACCCTCTAAATGCCTCTGCAAAGTGCTAATTGGTGCCTCAGTATTAGCTCAGTGACTACTGCAGGGGTATCGCTGGTCCAGGTAGAGGGTAATGCAATAACGTGGAAGTGAGTATGTGGATGGCTTTCCCAGCTGAATGACTGTGAGAGGAGAGTAGATGATGTCATAGAGGGGTATAATAGCCCAGATTTAGGAGGAAACGTCATCCTTGGCTTCTTTTTCTGCCAGTTGCTGAAGAGGGCTGGTGCAAGGATACGGGGAGCCATAGGTGAACCCTCATCGCAGACCCTCCCTGCTCCCACCCCCACTGCCACCCTTCTTCAGGATTTGCAGCGGCAGCACTGACCCAGAGCCTCCAATGCTGCATGTTGTTGGTGCAGTCCTTTGCCCAGCCAGTCCCACTCCCTCCGATGCAGACTTCCAGTTTGTGAGCCATTGTGCGTGGCTGCAGGCCCCAGAGAGGAACGGCAATGGGGGCAGAGAGGCAATGGAGAGCAGCAGGATGGAGGCACCGGCCCTGAAGACACTATGGGAGACAGGTGGACCCTCTGGATCTTTGAGGCATGATATCTCCCTTTGCCTGGATTTGAGAGTGCTTCTTCCTCAGCTGGGTTTGTTCAGCTCAATGGTTGTTTTAGGTGCACAGACACTGTCTGATGATGTTGGAGTTAATAACATAAGATTTGCCATACTGGGTCAGACTAAAAGTCCATCAAACCCAGTATCCTTTTTCTAACAGTGACCAATCCAGTCACAAGTATCCATCAAATACAATGTGAAGGGATGAGATCAGAGCAGGGATCAAGGCATTAGGATCTCTGTGCAAAGCAGTGGAGGCTCACAGTGAAGTTGGAGACCTGCAAGTTGCTGTGGAGGAGGGGAGGTTGAAAGACTGCACTCAGGCAACCTCATCTGTGTATTCTTTGTTGGTGTCTGAAGTTGCTGGATTTACTAACCTGACCAGTATCTACCCTAAATTCTATATGTGAGGCCATTCTGAATGTGAAAAGCTTTGGGGCCCGATATTTGAAAGGCAATTACACAGTTTACAGCCCTGTAAACCCTGTAAATGACGCTCAGTGGGATATTCAATGGCTCTAACACGGTTAATGCCTCTGTATAGACCCAATTATCGCCCCTACACACCCTGATGCTAACCGCTTACTATCGGGGCATGTCGTGGGCATTCTCGGGTGTGTTGTGGGTGGTGACAGAGGCTAACCAGGTAGCAACAATATTCCACCACTATCCGCTGCAAAAGCTGGTCTATCTTTACTCGTAGAAGCTAACCAGGCTGCGGTGCAATATCGCTGCTACCCACTTAGCCTCTATGACTCCGGGCATGAGCAGTGACCCCAGATATTCAATGCCAGGACCACATATGACCCCGGCATTAAATATCCAGGATTGGAGGATGGCTGCGACGCTAGACGCTGTACTCGCACTTAGCCGTCCTAACTCAATATCGGGCCCTTGGTTTCTAGGGACATGCATTCATTTGAAACAACATAGGAACTATCAATGAGATTTCATTTTTAATCCAAGCACATTAAAAACTCTGAAATTCTGTTTTCCTCCAACCTGTTTCATCACAATCAGAGTCTTGCCTCAAATCAGTGACCTTTGGGTTAGAAGGCAGGTATCATGCACATAGAGCTATTATGGCTCTATGGGGGCTGAATCTAGCCAGTTTGCTCTTAATACTGTCTTGTATTACTGGTGCTCTTCGTTCCTGTTTCCTGACTGGTCCAAAGTTTCTGTGATTTGGAACTCTATGGAAAACGCTAACTAGATTTTTTGCTTTGTGAATCTATTGACTTCTGCTGTTGAGAGTTACTCTAAAGATTTTTCTTTTGCCATGTTCTTGTGCCAGAAATTCTATGAAACAATGTCTAAGTATACTACCAGACAGAATTACCAATGCTAATCCAGATACTGGTTCATCATCACTAATTGGACAATCAGGATTTGGATTAGGCTTGGAAAATGTTTCTGATATAGTATACTTAGACATGGTTTCACAGAATTTCTGGCACACAAACATGGCAAAATAATCATCTTTAGAGTAAATCTCTACAGTAGGGGTCAATAGATTTACAAGTCAAAAAATCCAGATAGTGTTTTCTGTAGAGCTCCAGACAAGACAAAATTTGGGCCTATCAGGAAACAGGAACCAGAAACAAAGATCATCAGCAATACAAGAAAAGAGTAGGCTGGCTAGAACCAACCCCCGTGAAGACATGATAACTCTTCCACAAAATGCTTGGTTTCTAACCCAAAGGTCACTGGTTTAAGGCCAACCTCTGACTGTGAAAAAAAGCACCAACTACTGTACTGTACCTCTTTTTATTAACAAAATTGTCCTGAAGCAAAATTTTAGTAAAACAAAACAAAATAAAATGAAGCAAACCTACAAATGACAAAGGAAACAAAAAAAATTGCCTTCACACCCCTTTTGGTGTCCCACGTTTGTTGACTCAAAATACTCAGAATATACAAACTAAAGTTGAGAACACCTTTGATATTGTTCAAGCTGTAATTTGTATTGAGAAAATAGAAAAAATTTGGACAAAGTTCAGTTGTTACAAACTACTTTTGCTGAGGATATTAGGGGCTGGATATGAAAAAAATGAGCTCTTAAATTTAGGTTCCTAAGTTTATTTATTGAATTTGCTTTTTTTATATCTCTTTATCATTTCAGTCAAAGCAGTTTACATTGTAACTGATGCAGAATAGCGCGGTATATAAGAGAATGTAAATAAATAAAAAATAAAAATAAATAACTTGGATTTTCTGAGGCAATGAAGGGTTAAGTGACTTGCCCAAGGTCACAAGGAGTTAAGCTCCTAGATTTGTGCCCCATACTCAACCAAACTTAGGAGCCTAAATTTTTATCTGAAAATTCATCTTAATTTAGGAGCTTAAAAGTTATGCCTATACGTAAATTTAGGCTTGCCATTCATTTGCCTAACTTTATGAGCCTAATTTATAACACTAGTGCAGAAAATCAGTGCTGTATTCCTAACTTTTTTTTCTGCCCTAAATCTTCCTCTGTTACCACCTACTTTTAATGCTCCTAAATTTAGGAGTTTAGTACAATTTTGAGAATAAATTTAAGTACTCAGCCCTAGTAAATTTTCAAAGATGCCAATTTAGGAGCTAACTCTCAAATTTAGAAGCATAAATCCTTTGAATATTAATCTAAGAGGTAAAGTGGAGGCATTTGAAAATGCCTCCAGAAGTCGTAATCTTTGTTTTTTAAATTTTCCACTATGAGAAGGGAAAGAAAATTCCTAAGCTGGGTAAGGCTGTGAGATTTGGAACACACAAGTAAAGGAATATAGATAGGAGCAAGAGAACTACATTTCCCTATGTCCCTATGGGTAGGGGCAGGTCCCAGAGGGAATGCTGGGATAGATGGTGCTTCTGACTAGAAACCCTGAGAAAGAAGGTCATAAACTCCCAAATAGGTCAGCTGGGGTGGGCTGGAAGTGAGGAGTTGGGCAAGTAGTCTTCGGATGCAGAGCCCATAAAGCTGGAGACTTTGGAGTTTGTAGAGTCAATAAAGGTAGATCTTCAGGAAGAAGCATGGAGATCTGTACCACAGTGGAGTAAAGTCTGAGCAAAGTCCAGTAGGTAGGACAGATTACTATTTTTGGACAAGTGTCTTGATTGGGAGGGGAGGAAGGCCTGGCCTCAGCAAATGTGGTGGCCACACAGAGACATTAGACTATTGTGAGAACTGTTACAAGAAAACCCTTCTAGCTAGAATTTTTCCTTGCTGTAGGTACTCCCCAAAGAGCCAAGTGGTGGTGAGTAACCAGAGAGAAAAATGCTATTAAGGGGGGTATCCCTTCATTAACAGCTAACTGCTTGTTAATGTGGGGGAGGTATAATTAAAGAGACTTTAATTCTTCATTAGACTGTCTTGAATACTGAAACAAAAGTGCTATGTAGCAGTACTGTAGGCTTCCCCAGTTAGAAGTGACCCAGAGTCGTGTAGCGATAACTCAGTTGGATAAGCTTGGACTGTATTATGTGGTGAGGCAGGTGCAGCACAGACCTGGGAAAGAGAAAAAAAAGAAGGTTTTTCTCCTAAGAGGGGGATGGGCTCACCTAAGCACAGGTCCCAAAATGAAAGTAATACTGAAACACACACTTGCAAGGCTAGCCTGAAGCCACACCCAGTCTCCAGGGCAACAGCAGGGAGAGAGAGGGTGGGGCCAGAAAGGGAAGCACGCTGGCAAACATTTAAACGTGGTCAGTCAGCAAGTGGGGGAGAGCACAGCAGAGCTGAGAGAGAGCACAGCAGAGCTGAGAGAACTGGGGAAACCAGGAGAAGCAGACAGAACTGCCAAAGCGAGTGGCAGGGCCAGAGAAGAGCGGGAAGAAGCTTGAGAGAGTTCCAGGACTATAGTTCTAACTCAGAAGCAAGCAGCTCAGAATCTGAGCCAGAAACGGAGCCTTTTAGAAAGCCTGACAAAAGGAAGGTTTCTACAAGCAAGGTAAACCAGACAGTACCTTTAAGTGACTCACTAAAGGGAAGGAAGTCTAGGAGCACTGACATTATTCCAGGGGGAAGAAGGAATGTTCATTGGGGAAAACTTTTTAAGCTTTTAAGGAAAGTGAAACTAGAAATCCCTGAACGTATCCCAATCCCTGAGCCTTGTAGCACTGAGGAAGAAATGGAGGTGGAATTCTATAAAGGGGATTCAGATTCTACAGAAGTCTCAATGGAATGCTCATTGTGCATGAGAAGTGCTTAGAAAGCATTTATTAGATATTATAAAGAAAGCCAAGAAGTAGTTATGCTGAGCAATTGATACTGTGAAGTGCTGGAAAGAGAGAAGTCTCATTTTAAAGCTGAAATAGTACTTGCGCTATGAAACTGTTCCAACAGCAGTTTAGTTCCAATGCTGAAAGTAGAGCCTGTTTTAAAGCTTACCTGAAACAGCTGGGAGAAGCTAACAAGGTTAGCTGGACTTTACTTGCAACAGTGATTTTTCAACTGTGTTTGGTTTGGATGAAAAGAAATTTGTTTTGTTTCAAAGACTGAAGGAAACTGATTTGTTATAGCACTGCTGAAGTACCTTTACAAAGAAGCTTTTTGTTGGAGAAAATATCCTCATTTTCTGTTAATGGTTTGGAACCTTCTGCCAAGGTCCAATTTGCAAACTTGATGATTAAAATAAAATTTAGAAATAAATTTTCTTGTGTTGGTCTATTTCCACTTGGACTGCTTTAACTGCCCCACAACTACACAATTAAGGGCCTCAGCTACCAGGCTGAAGCAAGACACAAGTAATACGGCCCGCCGCTCCTACTAGGCAGCCGCCTAGGAGGACTGCCGGCCCACAATTACATTGTTTCAATATTTGGGACTATTGATGTTACTGCCTGAGAAACTTTCTTTTTGAGAGGGAGTTCAAAGCACTCAACAGTCTCATGGACCTTACACCACTCTTGTTTACTGTAACATCTTAATATATGTTTAGAAAATATTTGATTGAAGTTTAAAATATTCCAGCTAAATCAATGCCAACATATCTTGGATGTATCTGCTCTATTATTCAGATTCAAATCTTGTAGTTTCACCTACAATGATGGTGACTCTAGTGTTAAGTTCTGGCAGAGTTGTTGTTAAGTGCTATTGAGTTGGTGCCGACTCATGGTGACCCTCTGGATAGTTGTCCTTAACTGTGTTTGGTCTTCAGTCAGATGGCGAATGTGGTGTCCATAGCTGCTGTTATTGTAGCCATCCATCACATTGGTGGCCTTCCTCTTTTGCATTGATGTTCAACCTTGCCAAGCATGAGGTCTTTTTCTAATGAACTCTCTCTTTGCATGATATGTCAAAGTATGAAAGTTGAAGTCTTATCAACTCAGCTTCTAAAGAAAGCTTAGCTTTTATCTCCTCTAGTACTGACTGAATTGTTCTTTGGGCAATCCATGGTAAACTCAGTGGGCTCGATATCGAGTTATGATGGCTATGCATCTCTAAGACACATAGCCATCACCTCTGAACTTTAACCCCCGATATTCAATCCTGGGCCATATCCGGCAACCAGAATTGAATATCCAGGTCTGCTATATGCAGCCAGAGCCCACAGGTTGTCAGTCTGTTGTCCTAGAACAAAATCAACAAAATCTTTTTAGATAAGAGTATCTGCACATGGTGGGCTCTGGCTGCATATAGGAGTATAGACGCTTGCTTTTTATCGTGTTTTGGTAACTTTATTGATATTTTTGTAGAATCCCTAAAAGTACTTTTATGGGTAGTATTGAATGTAGTATAAATTTGTATAAGTTAATAAAAGTAAACAGGCTTGAGACCTATGATGTGAGCGTCCGCTATTTCCCTATGGTGATTTATTTGCCTTATTGAGCCTTATTCAGCTTTGTAATATTTTAGGAATTGTGTAAAGTATTCATATAAGGATTTTTTTGAGAAAATAATTATTATTGGTATTTACTATGGGCGTTTTGTGTTAGTTACAGGTTTTTAAACCATGTAAATACCATTCAGTATCGGGTCCAGTATTCTTTGACAGAACCATAATTTGAAGGCATTGATTTTTTTCCTGTCTTTCTTCTTCATTGTCCAGTTTTCACATCCATATGATGTTATTGAAAATACCCTGGCTTGGACAAGTTTAATCTTTGTATGCAGAGATACATTGCCATTCTGCCAAGAGCAATGCATCATTTCTTTATTGATTGATCCAAGCAAGTTAATGTTGTCTGCTATTTCTATTTCTTCTCGATTAAGGATAGAATTATTGATTTTGCTAGTTATTAGGATCTTCGTCTTCTTCATGTTAAGGTACAGGCCCATTATGTTTCTTGATCTTGATAAGCACATGTTCACTTCCAGCCAGTAAGGTGATATTGTTAGCAAAGCAAAGATTGTTGATGAGTCTTCTACCAATCTTCATACCTCAGTTGTCTTCATATAGTCCTCTGATGATTTGTTTGGCATATAAATTAAACAGGTAGGGTGAAAGTATGCAGCCTTGTTGTACATCTTTGCTGATTTTAAATCATTCTGTTTCTCCTTGTTCCATTCTAATCATTGCTTCTTGATTAATGTAAAGACTGTGCATGAGAATTAACAGTTGTTCTGGTATACCCATGCTGCTTAATGTTACCCAGAGTTTTCCACGATTTACACAATCAAGGGTCTTGCTGTAGTCAATAAAACACATGTAGGGATAGGGGAGATATGACTCAGACCTTTGAATACTTAAAGAGAAATAATGAACAAACAAACCTCTTCCAAAGACGGGGAAGCTGTAAAACTAGAGGGCAAAACATGGAGCTGCAAGGGGGTAAATTGAAAGGCAATGTCAGAAAATATGTTTTCACTGAAAGGATGGTGAATGCTTGGAATGACCTCCCGATGGAAGTGGTGGGGGCAAATACAGTGACAGAATTCAAAATGGCATGGGACAGACACAGTCCCTTTACAGCAACATGGCATGGGACAGACAGTCCCTTTACAGCAACAGGATAAAATCAAAATAAACTTAACTATCTAAATCCTCAACAAACAGGGGTGTCTTACACAGAGCGGTGGGTTCACCCCTAAACAAAGACATGGGGAGGGGTGGCCTGCATGGAGCGGCAGGTGCACTTACTCTTGCCATCTTACTGGGCAGACTAGATGGACCATACTGGTCTTTATCTGCCATCATTTACTATGTTACTATGTCAGATATCCTTTTGGTATTCTTTTCTTTTCAAGGATCCATTTCACATCTGTGATAATTTTTTGTTTTGTTGATAATGTGTGTCTATTTAGTTTTTGTAGGGATAATTATTGTACTTTTTTGTGTCGCTTGTGCATATCTTGGTCCCTTGTGAAGGCTTCTGTTGAAACATGGGCTGTGTTTGATACTTTAATTTTAACTTATATATGAAAGTGGTAGGTTCTTTAAGAGTCTTGTCTGCATCTACGTACACTGACGTTTTATGTATTTGCTTACACTTAGAATAATTTTATTTATTTTTACTGATTAGCTCGACCAGTTTATTATTATTCAATAAGTTTGATTGCTTTTATGTTTTTTTTTACACCTGACCTCTGTTTTTGTCTTATTATTGGCAATTGATGCAGTTGGATATGCCTTTCTTCCTTTTGGACATGATGATTACAACCCATTCATTATTCTTCATGTACCAGGGCTGTGACTGCCACTATATCCAAATCAACCTCTTTCACTGCAGTCTTTAAATCCGAAACCTTTTGTCCTATATTATGTTCATTAGTATATTGCAGCTTTCTGGTAGTTGCCCTTTTTTCCTTTCCCTATAGTTAAATGGTTTACCTACCTGAGGGCTTTTACTTACCTGGAAACTTTGTTTACTCATCCCCTATGATTTTGGTTTGAAACCTTCCTCAGTAGATTAGCCAGTCTGTTGTGGAAGACACTTCACCTCTTCTTCAAAATCATGCCATGGTCCAGGACGCCAAAATGCTCTTTGACACCATCCACGCAGATCCACACCTCTCGTCCTTGGCCTTGACCCTCAACAGGAAGAATTGAGAATAACACCTATGCACCCGTCTGCTCACCTTCTTTCCCAGAGCCACAAAGTCACTTTCAATTGCTCAGTATGATTTGTGCCAACATAGATGAGCAGCATCAGATAATAGTCAGTAGGCTTGAGGAATCTCGGAAAGCTCTCCATAATGTCTCTGATCTTGGCTCAAGGCAGACGGCACATATACCAGGACATATATCTGGACAGCAGATGGATGCCTCTGTACCCCTCAAGGAAGTAGTCAAGGACCACTACCCTTCACTTCCTAGTGGTTGCTGATCCTACAGCTTTGGTTTTTGAACTCTGCTACTTCCTGTTCCTGGCATTTTGTTGCTTCTTCAACTTCCAGGGCTGCACACTGGTTCTTCATTTCTAGGGAAGGTGAGTTTGGGGTATTTTACAGGCTCTAATCATCTATGTTCAGCTGCAGAGGTATAGCATCGAGGTCTCCATTTGAAAGGGTTCTTTTCTACCAAGCTGGCCTGAATACTGAACTAGCTCGGCCAGTGGAGTGTCTAGTTCATCAGGGTCTGGAGGCAAAGGAAAAAAGACGGGTCTGAGAGGTGCCCTGACAGATCTCCATAGAGTGGGAGGAAGAAACAATAGAACTGTAGGTGTATAGATCCTCAGGATACATTTCTACTCCCCACGGTCAGGAAGGAGGTGTGTGGGGATCCAGAGTCCTTATTAGGCATGTCCATTACTGAGATTTTCACTGCATTAGTCCTGAAACCTTTTTGTTTTTTTGTCGTGATTGCACGTCTACCACACACGCAAATTAATTGTGCATGTTTAAACCTCCAAACTTATGCATGCACTATCAATATGCATACTGCACCTGAATGTAACTCGCTTTGATCTCCCCCTTGAAAGGCGTGAGCTAAATACAATAAATAAATGAATGTGTACACAAGCAATTTGCGTACACTCTTAAAATTCAGGCATGTAAATGAATGGGCAAACGAGTCTGAAATGCACATGCCTACTTCTTATCCAGGAAAGGACCTTTGTAAAGTGGACTGTTGTAGTTGTTGTTATGGAAGGACAGACTAGATAGGCCATGTGGTCTTTTTCTGTCATCATGTTTCTATGTTTCTAAAGCTAATACGGCATGGGCCCTTGGGAACTAGCTTGTAAGTGGCCCTCAAGGTTTGTGAGTGAGTGGCATGAGAGAAGAACTGTCTGTCCACTCATGGAAGACGGAAGAATAAACATTTGTATAAGACACTGTTTACTAAAGAACCCAATGCTACCTCAAGTGTGTAGTTTGTTATAAATCATTCTGATTGATGTACTGTTTATGATGTTTGGCCCTGCTGGGTCTCCATTAAAGTGAAGTTGCAATTACTTGTCACAATGTGGAGTGGGCTTATTGGTGTTACATATCTCCCTGGAGAAGTGGAGAAAAGGCACTGAAGGAGGCAAAGCTGGCTGCACATAGGAGGGCCTTGGAGAGAGACTATCTCCCCCCAACCCCGCCTCTCAGGACAATCTACTATATTGTTTATGTAACGCAAAAATCTGCCTTCAAACAGGGGCTCACCTGGGAACTGCTTTCCACAAGCATGAACAAAGTAAAATGAAAACCATACTTCCAGTTATTAAGGTTTGTGTGAAGACCTTCACAAAGGGGAAAGAAAGAAAGAAAACACAAGTTACAGATGTGAGTAAAAGGTCACTGATGATCAGCATAGAAGCTTGTGAGATATAGTACAGACATACAGTATAAAAGGGACAGTCCCTTCTTGATAGAGCTGACAATCTAGAGAAGACAAGCATACATGGTAAACATGAAATTCTAGTAGAATGTGAGAAGTGGCAAAGATTTAAAAGTGAACTCCAAAGGAGGAGTTTTTAGTCTGGATTTGACTATGGCTAGAGAGGAAACATGATGCACTAATTCAGGAATTCAATTCCAGGCACATGGTACACGGCAAGATTGAAAGAGCAGAGATGAGAGTTAGCAATGGACGAAAAGGGCATAAATAAGAGTGACTTGTCAAATGAACAGAGTTCATGAGGAAGAGTGTAGGGAGCAAGAAGAGATGAATTAGGTGAGCAATAGAAGTTTGAAGTGTATGTGGAAGCGGATAGGGAGTCGATGTTCTGACTTGGTGAGAAGGATTACATGGCACAATGTAAGTTGTGCAGCTGCATTTTCAATAGAGTGCAGAAGAGAAAAATCTTTTCATGGAATATCCACAAGGGGTTAGCAATAGACTAAATGGAAGGTAATGAGCTGCGTACACCTTGTAGCGCTATACAAATGATAAATGGTAGCAGTAGAGTGGATGAGTGTTTTGGTAGCATGCTCAGAAAAGAAGGAATGGATTTTAGCAATGTTAAAAAGGAAGACATGCCACACTTTAGCAATGTTTTGGATGTGTGCAGAGGAAGAGAGGCATCAAAGATCACCCTGAGATGATGGTTTCGGTTTATGTTTATTTTATTTGATATACCGCCCTTCTGTGGTAATCAGAGTGGTTTACAAGGTACAAAAATTAAAAAAAAAAAAAAAGGCGCAAGGCCAGAAAGGAGGAAAAGGAAGTTACAATCATTGATAGAGAAGTAAGAAAAGGAGAGATACAGAACTATACTTAAGGGATGGGGTTACACAAAAGGGGAGGGAAGGTCGTAGGCCATGGAAAAGAGGTGGGTCTTTAGGTCACGCTTAAAGGTGGTGTGGTGGGGCTCCAGTCGAAGGGAGGTGGGGAGTGAGTTCCAGAGGGCAGGGCCTGCGAAAAAAAAAGCAGAGGAGCGGGTGGACTGAAGGTGAGCAAGAGAGGGGGAGGGGAGATTAAGGCGATTGAGGTGAAATGAGCAGGGAGTGTGTCTGGGGGTGTGGAAGGTGATAAGATCTGCCAGATATTGTGGAGTGCTGGTGTGAAGAGCCCTGTGAACAAGAGTGAGCAGCTTAAACTGGGTGCAAAAGGAAACAGGAAGCCAGTGAAGATGGACGAGTAGGGGTGTTGCGTGATCTCATTGGGATGAGTGGGCGATGAGGCGGGCAGCAGTATTTTGAATCCTTTGTAATCTACTAAGTTGAGATTTGGGGAGACCGGTGAAGACAGAGTTAGAGAAGTCAACACGCGACATAACTAGTGACAGTAACAGTGTGGTAAGGGCAGGCGGAGTGAGAAAAGGGCGGATCGCACAAATTTGATGGAGAAAAAAGAAGGAGGTCTTGGTAATATGTGATCCACCAAAGGAGCACCACACCACGTCGCTCAAAAGACACCCAGTCAATAATACGTGGTTTAAAATTGGAAGGATACTTTTATTCAACAATTCAACAACCTGAGAGCCCGACACAGGCCGTGTTTCGTTTTCACTTCCTCAGGGGATTCAGGTGTGCTGCATATATATGAACACAAACAACATAATATATACAAATAAAATAATGATAAAGCACATAAAATGTCATGAATATAAAAAACTAATAAGAATAAGAACTTAAAATAAACATTCATAAATAAATCCTAATATAAGCAGAATTATTGAAAGGTGTAAAACCACATATAACTAATATAAAACATGTACACTGTGTATATAAAATGAACAGTTAAGAATTAATAAGATCAAAACCAAAAACATTGAATAAATAACCATATTTTGATATAAGTGAAAAATATTGAAAAGGTGTGTAAAATTACTAATGCAAACTCATTACACTATGTGTAACCACCAAAGCCGTATTTCTATCACATTTATGATAGACTAGTAGGAGCAAGGAGTGAGTATGTGAAAACAAATTGTAAAAACTATTTGTCTATGGACACAATAAAAACAATCAAGGGTAACTCATAATAAATCACTAAAATTATAAAATATAAAACCATAAATACATAAATAATTAAAAAACTAACCATAACATTATAAATACACCATTATAATACTAATATCACATTTATAATAAGCTCATAGAGACAAGGAGAAAGTATATAAAAATCAATCTGTCTTAACTGTCTGTGTGCACGTTAACCCAACAAGGGTAGCTCATGTTAAAATTATAAACTGTAAAGACCATAAGATCCTAACTACAACATTTTGAATACATTTCTAAAATATTTTATGGCAAGTGTCAGCATACATCAGCATGGCATAGGTGTCATGGCTTTTTTCCAGACCTTGGATTTCATGCAGCTTTGTTACTCTGGTGATATCAGTCTCCAAAGTTAATGAGGGTAGTTTACAAGATTAACTCTGACCCCCTGGTGATGTCAGTCTCCGGGCCCGATGAGATTGGTCTGCAGCCCCTCCTTGCTAAATCAAGAATAGCAGACCTCAAAGGGAGGTGCTAGAAACAATAGCAGACCTCAAAGGGAGGTGCTAGAGAAAATTCACTATACAGGACAGAAATACTTCCTCTTTCTCTCTCTCTCTTCCTCTATTCATCGGACATGAAGGACAGGAGGCTCTGATAATCAATTCTCTTCACCCCTCCCCCCTCTCTCTCTCTCTGATCTCTCTCTCACACACATGCACACACATAGAGTCTTTCATATACTCTATTCTTTCACACATGCACACACCCACACAGATTCATTGATGTACACTGAAGCAGCTTTTTAACAACCACTATATAACTCTGTTCTGTACCTATGTAATAAGCCTATTTCTACATAAAGACCTGTTTCCAAGCCACACCTGGTTGGTTGTCTTATTTGTGCTGCTTACCCTACTGTCTCTGTGAAATGAACCCAGGACCAAACGGAAAGTAGACCAGAAGAATACAATTCAGAAGCTTACATAATCAGAAGATTACATTTTATGGGGGCTCATCTCAGACTTCACAGCAGATCTCTAGTTGGGTAAGTAATAATTTTGTTTGATACATTAAAGTGGATTTCAGACAGGGTGCGACAGGAAAATCAAAAGTCCTTGTGACCATTTACAATTCTGGTTACAGGCTGGATTTAGTGAAAAGTTCCAGTGATAACTTTGTTTTGTGGGTTAGACAAGGTGAGATTTTTATTGTCAAAAGGCTCTGTAATAATCCTGAATTTTAATTATTACCTACACCTAGGGACATTACATAGGGTGGCTTGCAATTGTCTTATTTTTATGTATAGGCTTGCTACAGATTTTTCTATAGTATTTGAGCTGCTAAGAAAAGACAAAGTAAAACAGGTAAAACAGGTACACAGGTAAAACAGTCCCTCATTGAATACAATATACATCTTTCCTGATAAAGCTATTACCTCCTGTCCCTTTTGCCTTTTATTTCTCAGTCTCCTGTCAGGTATAACTGACAATTCTGTTAATCTAACACCCTTCTTACTATAATTTCATCCTAAACTTCCACCCTGTTAAAAAGCTGCTTCAGTGTACATCAATGAATCTGTGTGGGTGTGTGCATGTGTGAAAGAATAGAGTATATGAAAGACTCTATGTTTGTGCATGTGTGTGAGAGAGAGAGAGATCAGAGAGAGAGAGAGAGAGAGAGGGGGAGGGGTGAAGAGAATTGATTATCAGAGCCTCCTGTCCTTCATGTCCGATGAATAGAGGAAGAGAGAGAGAAAGAGGAAGTATTTCTGTCCTTTACAGTGAATTTTCTCTAGCACCTCCCTTTGAGGTCTGCTATTGTTTCTAGCACCTCCCTTTGAGGTCTGCTATTCTTGATTTATCAAGGAGGGGCTGCAGACCAATCTCATCGGGCCCGGAGACTGACATCACCAGGGGGTCAGAGTTAATCTTGTAAACTACCCTCATTAACTTTGGAGACTGATATCACCAGAGTAACAAAGCTGCATGAAATCCAAGGTCTGGAAAAAAGCCATGACACCTATGCCATGCTGATGTATGCTGACAGCAAGCATCTCTTGCAACAAGAGAGAGACAGGAATCAAGTGCGGAAAGGTCCGGGTGAGAGGGGGAGGTGTGATGGAGGACTATGTCATCTGCATAATAGAAAGTGGAAATCCCAGATTGTTCTATCAGCAGGGCGAGGGGAGCTAGGAAAAGGTTGAAGAGGAGAGGCGCAAGTACAGAACCTTGAGGGACCCCGCAGGGTAAAGGAAATGGGTCAGAGGAGGGGACAGAGGAAGAAGAGGAGAGAACTGCACAGGACCGAGAGGAGAGAAAGGAGTGGAACCAGCAATAGATGGTGCTGCAGAGGCCTGCTTCATGTAGGCAAAGAAGAAGAAGGGAGTGATCAACTAGGTCGAAGACAGCAGATAGGTCCAAGGCTACCGCCACCAAGATATCACCGCGGTCGTGAGCCACATGTAGTGCGTTAGTGAAGGCGAGTAGAACAGTTTCGACACTATGACCCTGACGGAATCCTGATTGATGGGGTGGAGGAAGTTGGTGGAATCAAGGTGGTGAGAAAGTTGTGCGAAGACAATTTTTTCGAGAAGTTTGGAGAGAAAGGGGAGATTGGAGACTGGGCGATAATGGGCTGGAACCAGAGGGTCAAGAGAGGGTTTCTTGAGAATGGGGCGGATCAGGGCGTGCTTCCAGGAATGGGGAAAGGTCCCTGTGGAGAGGCTTGTGTTGAACATAGTGAGGACAGGGGGAAGGAGTGCCAGAGAAGGTATGAGTAACCAAGAGGAGGGAATGGGATCAAGAGGACAGGATGTCTTATTGGAGGAGGAGATGAGTTGATGGAGTTCGGCTGTAGTGGTTGGAGAGAAAGAAGTCCATATATTTGAGAGTTGGGAAGTGGGAGGGGGAGAAGCGACAGGGGGGGAGAAGGAATGGGAGCGGGGCAGGAGGGCAGAGACGCTCTCAGGGAGGAAATCTTATTACTAAAAAACGATGCCAGAAGTGGAGGGGGAGGAGACGGCTGAGCAGACGCAGTGGGAGTGGTGGGGCAAAGAGAGGTGAGGGATTTGAGCGTGGAGTAAAGGTGATGAGTCTGGTTAGGAGTGTTAGAAATAGCATTGGAAAAATATGATCGTTTAGCAAGATGTACTTTGAAGTGATAATGTGAGTGGTGTGCTTTGAAGGATAGTAGAGTGGCTGGGGAAGGGGCCTTCTGCCATAGTCATTCGGCTCTGCGAAGGTGAGTACGAAGCAAATGAAGACCGCTATGGAAACAGGGTTGTGTAGAGTGACGGCTTGGCGGGCGGGGCTGCAGGGGGGCTAGACGGTTAAGAGCAGCAGAAAGAGTGGAGGACCAGAGAGAAGCCTGAGAGTTGGGGGAGAGGGAAGGGAAATCAGTAGGAAGAAGTTCAGTTGCAGAGGGAAAACACTAAATAGTAAGTGGGGTGATGCAACAAGAGTTTCGGAGGGGGGGAGGTGTTGAAGAGGAAGAGGGCGAGGAGGGTGCCTTCAAGCGGGAGCAGGAGTCAGAGATGCAGAAGTGATCTGTCCAGGGGAGATGGAGAGAGGACAAACTGTGAAGTAGAAGAGTGGAGGAGGATGAGGTCGAGGAGATCGAGAGTATGACCTGCAGAATGAGTGGGAAAAGGAACGTGTTGCAAGAGGGACAGGTCTTGCAGGAGAGGGGCAAAGGTGTGGTCCCTAGAAGAGGAGGGGGGATTAAGATGGAGATTGAAGTCGCCGGCAATGAGTAAATGGGGGTAAGCTAGGGAGAGGTCCGAGATGGTCAAAAGAAGGGAGTCCCAAAGATCAGGACGAAGGGCCGGGTTCCTCTACATCTGCTGCCTGCACATCCTTTGCAGACTTCCTCACCTCTGTTACAGTGGGAAGATTGTCTTCACTCCCCTTCTCACAATGAACACTGGGTCCTTCAATGCCATCCTGAAATGGTCTAGCAGTTTCAGCAATGTGGTAGCTGCACCCTGGCTCCTCTCCATCCAAAGCAGTGACATATAAGCACATAGACTCACCTGTATTAGAATAATTTAACACAGTACAGACTGCATCCTTTAGAGACACAACAGTGGCCATTTCAAGCAATTGCAGTATAGTCACAAGAAGACTGGCTTCTGTAGAGGGTGCTGGTAGCACAGACCCATGAAGGTACAAAGGCAAAGCTAATGCAATAGCTGCTACAAGAAGCCAGACCCAGTCTGCAGTCCATATAGTCAGTGTAACATATGCAAGGCATGTGAATATTGTGATAAGGAAGCTTATCATAGCTCAGGAAGGGGCTATAGAAAAGGTGAAGTGTCTCTGAACAAGCAACCTGTCAGTGCTGGTAGAAATGAGAAAACAGAATTTTGCCATAAAAGACTACCAGTCCCAGAATGCACCAGGTTTCCAACAGCCATGAGAGGAGCTGAAGTGAGAAAACGTGTGTTCAATCAAAAGGGCTATGAGGTAATCCCCAAGCACTCATTGCAAAGGGCAGGGCTTGATTCAGCACAGCTGCGCTGTGCTAGGATGGAACACTCATCTCAAAGGGCAAGGCCTGATTCAGCACAGCTGCGCTGTGCTAAGGTGGAGCACTCATCAAGGCAGAATAAAGATAGAGTCTATTCTACAGAGAATCATCCAGAGCTGGGATATCATGATCCTTGGTATCTTGATCAGCTTGGAGATCCTGATCTTCATTCTCATCAGAAGCAGAGGTCAGAACGGACGGACAGAGAGAGCAAGAAGCCCTTTAAAAGAAGGAAGAGAAAAGCCTCTGGGAAGTCTACAGGAGTCCAGCACAGTACGTATACTGGGAGACAGACAAGAGGCCAGCATACACCATTGGACTGGGGGAGACCAGAGGAGTGGTATTGCAGAGGCAGGAATCTCCAGACGGCACCTGTGAGGGAAACAGCTGCACGTGGAAGGGACCCTAAGACCCATGCCAGAAGGTATGTGAAGAGAGATCCAGTGTCCAGGGATCTAGATTGGAAGGCTGGACACAGAAACTGGACTACTTATTGGCCAGGCTATTTAAAGGGGAACTCTAACAGCAATGGAAGCTCAGGTATGAACACTGATCTATGCCCTAGCTATAACTTTGAAAGGAAGCAGGGAAATGATTATTCTCCTGGTAGTGCTCCATTGAGAAATTCCTTTGTGCCAAGCCAAGATATTGAACCTATGATTATTGAAGAAAGGGGAGAGGTCTTAGAACCAGAATGTGAATATATGGACTGCTCTCTGTCCAAACTCAAATGGTAGTTTTCTGTTACAAAGTGCAACAACCATCACAAAGAAATACCAACTTGTTCTTTTAATCTACTCAGAAAACCTTCTGAATAAGATTTTGAGCTACACAGTGAAAGCAAGCCAGCTAAGGGGTTTCAGCTGGGTGATTGCTAGCAATTGAGCTTACCTAATTGCTTGTGTGCTCTGAAGGGAATCACTTCTGAATTTATATGTAAAGATATAAGAAGTTAACCTGAAGAAAAGAACAGTTTTCCTACTTTGTGGGTTTATTTGGTTGCTTACTGCATTGCTAAGACATTATTTGCTAAAGCCTACAAGAAAGACCAGTTTGTTGCCAACCAGGTCCTTAATCCTTTGCTTTAATTACCTGACAAGTTCAGATGTTGTTTTTTTCCTGATTTTGTTTTCCTAACTTTAAAACTGCAAGCAAGTATCCTGAGTTCTGTGCTACCAAGCATTATCTGTGTTGGGAGAACCCCTCATAAATAAAAATCTTATTTGCTTTACCCTTGAGCAAGTATAATTAATTATTGGTCACGGCTGTGTCTGGAATGAATGGACTACATTACCCACAAATCCTTGCAAATCATATAGAGGTATGCTTTTGCCAAGACTGTGAACATTCTCACCCAGGCGGCCGTCTGACAATATGCAGTATAGTTTGCAGGAATAGATCGCCACTTGTACTACCTAATGACTCCAGGCATGGAGAGCAGCCAAAGATCACCTTAAATTAACTTCCACAAATGTGGTAGCAAGTAAAACCAGAGCCGGCACAACCAGGCCTCTGTGCTCTGCAACTGTTTTCACCTCTGGCACTCATGAGGTCATAGCCATGCGACAGCAGCCAGAGATGGCCCAGAGTTGGCCAGTCTTTCAAAGGCAGCAATGGGAAATGGTGCACTGTTTGCTGAGAGTAGACAGGCAGAGTTAAAGGTCAGAGTAAGGCAGGACACCTGTACTTCTTGCTTCTGTAGGAGTGTCACCTCAATCAAGGTTGCCAGCATCTGCTACTTTTCTTAGCATAGGCTGCCTTGTTGTTCCCTGAGTTGTGACCTGCCACCGATATATGGTGTCTCAGATCCCATTATTTCTACGTTAGGTCTTTGGCGTCATGGTGGTTGTGGTAAACTGTGTTTATCTTATGCAGATCCCAATCCAGATTTTTTGTTTGTTAATGTTCTGTGCTGCCCAGCATTACCAGAGGGTCGTCTTGTGCATTATCACCTCCTTAACCATGAGTTCCACTTTCCAAGTGAGTTATTTTTCTTTGCCATTTTAGGTGTCAGCAGACACATGATCTATGGTATGTGTGGATGTGTATCTAGCACTTTTGTACACATGTAAAAGGCATACAATTGGATGCTGGTTTTTTTTTATACATATATCTCATTAAAACTGGAACAAGGTTTGTACATTTTGACTGTTTATATTTGAGCTAAGCAGTTTAGACATTCAGATCTGTATGAATTCTGGTTAGTGGTTGCAATTTATTCACAATTCCTGCAGGTGCTTTGGGGCCCCTGAATTGGCTCCTTATCACATTGGAGCTAATTTTATAATGAATCAAAGTTACATGCCACCAACACATGTAAGTCATCTGTTTTCAATGACTTTTACAAATACAGGGATGGCCACTTATGCATGTACATTAGACGATCGCTGTTCTATAAGTACGCTTGCCATACTAATGGAGGATGGCTGCAGATTGAGCACAACACAAATTTACACACATAAATTATAAAATACTATAAGTTCTGTATGTTCTTTGGAAATGTAGAGGTGGGCATTTACACCAGCCCCATAGTTGATATAAGTGCTCGTGCCTTATACACACATTTACTACTACTTTTGCCCCTATTTTATAAAGTAAAGTATACGTGCACCTTACTATATAAAATAAGTGCGGAAGACATATGTTAGAATGCGCATAAACCTAGGCGCGCCTTATAACATTACCCTCATTATGTACAAGATGTAGCATATAATGGCACTTAGAGGGTGAAAGCGGGCCAACCTTTGGGATTACAAATAGGCATGAGACCCCTCATAGTGATTTGAGAGAGTGCATAAAGTATGTTTGTCAGGGGAAGGGGAGCACAGAGAGACAGAAGATGCTACAGGATCTGTTTGTACCTTCTGTTAATAGCACGTTTCCTTGTGTTCCTTGTCATGCCTTGCAGAATGGCTCCGGTGCAGGGGGGCAGCCTCTTGCCAGAAGCCTTGAAACTGCTTGGACAGGGGTGTGCCTGATGAACTCTGCAGCCTGACTTGCTACTGTGGATTGCTGTGCTATGGTTGGCTAGTAAGCAGACAGTATACAGAATTTAAGCTGTGTGTGCAGAGGTTGGAGGGAGGGCCCTTTGACATGCTGCTCTTTATGTCTGTATATTGGGGGGGGGGGGGGTTGACACACCTAGCTGATACAAACATACAAATCCTGCATTATGGTTTATGAATCTGCATGACAAACATCATCTTTAGTAGCTCATGATTCAGGGCCATACCAAGGGCTGTGTGAGTGGTGCGGCCGCACAGGGCGCAAGCACAGAAAGGGCGCCAATATCATCAATGGGCTTCCAGGAAGCTCAAAAAGAGTTACTGCATGTGACTGGGGTGGGGGAGGGAGGTGAGCCAGATTTGGTAGTCACACAGGGCGTATTTCTAGCTTGGTATGGTCCTGTCATGATTTACTATTATTGAGGGTGAGTTAGGTATTACCGGGAAAGTTTTAAATTGGTTTAAGGGAGAGGGGGTTGTTGTTTGTTTATTAATAGAACTTGCAAAGTAAATTTTAAGAATGACAATATCAAGCCTGCAGAATTTGGAATGCGGGGTCCCTCTAGGATCCCCACTGTCTCCTATATTTAACATTTTTATGAGCTTCATTGGTACAGATCTACGAATTTTGAATATCTTCTTTCATTCATATGCGGATGACACTGTCCTTTCGATTCTGTTTTATATACACTGAAACAGATTTGAGATTATTTGGATAAATCTTTTATTAAGGAATGGATGGCTAAGATTCGCTTGAGATTAAATAATAGTAAAACTAAACTTCTTTGGTTGGGGTAATTTAATCAATCAATTCCGAAGGTAAATCCTAAACTGTTGGTGAATTGGATTCCTTTGGATCTGAAGCTGCTAGGAATAGTGTTAGACTGCTTTAACAATCAGTGCCCAGATTAACGGTCTGATAAGGAAGCTTTTGTTTTGCATTAAGGAATCGAAGGCAACTAAGGGTAAGATTACCAATTTAGGCTTTTCAAATATTGGTTCAGGCTTTTATTGTATCGCAGATTGATTATTGCAATATTTATTTAGAGATTCCAGTAAAATTACAATCAAAGCAACAATTTAACGAAACCAAGCAGCTAGATTGATATTAAGAGGAAAAATCAGGGATGGCGTCAATCCACTTTTGATCAAACAACATTAATTGCCTACTCAGACTATTTAAACTTTGCCTGATCCTTAAAATAATCTATGGAAATGCTCTTTCTGATATGACAAAACTAGCCCATATACATAATCCTCAAAGATTCCCTCATTCAGCGGATAAGTTATACTTGGAACTCCCTTCTTCGAAAAAATATAGTTTGAAAGCAGTAAGGCGAAATTCTTTATTTTTAAAGCATTACCAGCTTGCTTCGGTGCTTACGTTATTTCCTGTTTTCTTCATTCGGATCCTTTATTCCATTTTTTGAAAGATTTTTTTTTTGCTATAACAGCCTTTTTATCATAGTCTCCCTTTGGAAAGTTAAATGCCAATGCAGCAGATTTCCTGGTTGTTCTCCCTCCATTCATTAAATCAAACCTGATCATGATATGTTCACTGTTGCCAAGTTGCCCCAACAACATCACCTCTCGCATCTGAGCTTGTGTTCCACTAAGGACTAGGTTCAAAACAACTTCTCCTTGTGTCAGCTCCTGAACCGGCTGCTCCATGCAACAGTCACTTATTTCTTTTACAAACTTTAGGGCTTGTTTACATTTCAATAGGGCCGCGGCTCCGATAACGATCGGAAATCGCTACCGCGGCTTTGTAAACAAGCCCCTTTATCTCCCTTGCGTGTCCTGAGGTGACACTGATCCAGTCAATAATGGGGTAACTGAAATCACCCATTATTACAGTGTTGCAAATTTTATTAGCTTCCCTAATTTCTGTTAGCATTTCATCCTCTGTCTTTTCATTCTAACCAGGCAGGCGATAGTACACCCCATTGCTATTCCCTTCTCCTTCTCACTTAGAATTTATTCCATAACGATTCTATAGTACAGTGCATTTTGTTTCCTGTTTGACTCAATGCCTTCTTTAACATAAAGTGCCACCCCTCCACCAATTTGATCTACTTTAATACACTGGCATCACCGTGTCCCATTGGTTATCCTCCTTTCACCAGGTCTCCCAGATGCCAGTTTTATCTACCTCTTCATTCAGTGCTATATATTCTAACTCTCCCATCTTATTTTTTAGAATTCTAGCATTTGTATATAGGCATTTCAAAGTATGTTTTTTGTTCATATTGGCAACCTGCTTATTAGTTGACAGAGGTCATTTGGAATCCTTCAACTCTGTCTGCTGCTTACTTAAGGGCACCTGCACTATTTTACCTTTATTGAAACCTCTTTGTTGGAATGCCCTAACCTCCCTGTTTTGGTAGCATCCCTCAAAGATACATTATTTCGAACCATGTGCTTCTGGGTGACTGCCAGCTTTCTCCCATCTAGTTTAAAAGCAGCTCTATCTTCTTTTTTGAGTTAGAGCCAGCAGCCTGGCTCCACCCTTGTTAAGGTGGAGCCCATCCTTATAGAAAAAGCCCCCTCTTCCCTAAATATTGACCAGTTCCTGACAAATCTAAAAGCCTTCCTCCTTGCACCATTGTCTCATCCATGCATTGAGACTACGGAGCTCTGCCTGCCTTTTATGTTCTGAGAATAGAACAGAACACATTTCTAAGAATGCAACCCTGGAGATCTTGGATTTCAGCTTTCTATCTAAAAGTCTAATTTTGCTTCCAAAACCCACCTCTAACACTTTGCTATGCTGTTGGTGCCCAATGTGCCAAAACAGCTGACTTCTCCCCAGCACTGTCTTAAATTATATCTAGATGATATATAAGGTCCACCATCTTCACACCAGGCAGGCAAGTGACCAAGCAATCCTCACACCCATCAGCCACCTAGCTATCTACAGAATCGAATCACAAAAGCTTTCCTGCTGGACAGAAGCCCCTGGAGAGACATCCTTGGTGCAAGAGGATATTGCATATCCTGGAGGCCAGGTTCTGGCTACAGGATCATTTCCTGCCACACCAAGGTGATGCTTTCCTTACAGGTGACCTCCAAGGCAGCACTGAGGCTGCCAGATTGGAAGTGAGACTTTTCTACTATATTCCTGTAGGTCTCTTCTATATATTTCTATCTCCCTCAGGTTCTCCGCAACTCTAGCCAGAGGTTCTTTACATGAAGTACATATATGACCTCTCACCAAATGGGAGATAATCATGCATGTGGCATTCAGTGTAAAGATCTGGATAGCCTCCACCTCTCTGCTGTCTGCATCTTTGTATTAGTGACTTTGGTTGTATAGGGGCATGTTAACTAAAGGGTGTACCAGTAGCATGCGATTGTGCCACCAATTAACGTGGAGGCCCATGCTTTAATATTTGTGAGCATGTGCATTGTCACCAGCTCTCCTTAAACCCCCGTGTATAAGTGAATAGAGGTTAAGTGAGTGGATTTTCCCCACTGAAGCAGCTACTTTACAAATCCTGAAGCTGGGCTTTTTGGGAAATGTAGTCCCTTCACCGAATCAATGAGGAGCAGTTGTGGAAAAGTGGTTTAAGCAACCAAAGGATTTTATTTCCCCTCCCGGGGTGGATTTCACCATGAACAAAGTAACACAAACCAGGTATTTACTGGCATAAGGACAAATCAAAGGTTCTTTAACAGAAAAGGCTTACTTCAGCAATAAACAGGTTGATATCTAGCATTCCAACATAACAATGCTGTTTCTTCACAGCTCTCTGCTTCTCAATGCTAGTAGTGCTGTACTTTCTCTTTCAAAACATGCCTTCAGCGTAATGAGATTATTTCATTAGCAAGCGATATCATACAGTCCATGATATCTTCATCAATATTCACACACTCAGGTTCAAAGTCCATTAACTCTTCCTGGTTAGAAGGAAATGTTTGTAACGGCAATCCTGATGCCACACCCTTTCTAACTGCTTCAGGTTTCACCTGATATTCCTGAGTTAAATACTGGCTTTTACAAACGTTATCAGCACAGGTGTTCTCTTCCCAGCTCCAACCCTCTGGGTAAATACAGTCACTGTAACTATTTTTATACCAGCCTTTTGGCTTAACATTTAGCCTAGCTGGTGGGGATTTTCTTTGTGGCTTTGGACTGGCTGTAAGTTCCCAACCTAAGCCTTGCACAGAAGATTTCACTTGCCTTCCTTGCTTCCTTTCACTTCTGTGTTCCCCTGGATACTGCAGGTAATCCACTCTGCCCTTATTATATCCTTCCCTTGGGGTTTCTTTTCTTTTTCTGAAGAAAGACACTGTCTCACCCTTCCACAGAGACTCTGGCTTTTTCCTGGCACTGCTGTCTTCACCGTAGCTCTCATTAGCTTCCTTATCCAGCACACATGCCTCAGCTCCTTCTTCTAACTCCTCTTCTCCTTCTAACTCCCCTTCTCCTTCTAACTCCATAAGCTCAACTGAACTCTCTTTATCAGGGTGAATTCTAGGGCAGTGCTCAACTCCACCCCCTAGCAGGTGTCCTGCATTAGCTCGTGACTCATTCCCTGAATGGTAGCACGGGCGTTTCTCTTGCCTCTGTGCTTGGTTTCTAAGGTAACCAGGAGCCATGTGCTTTTGTTTACAACTCAGCCCTACTCCTGTTCCTGGCTTTTTAGCCTCATCTAATGGGCTGGAAGGACCCACTATGTCACAGATCCCCCCCTTAAAATACTACGGGCTGCCAAAGCCTGCGACGGACAGCACGTAATCCCTTGTGTAGGGTTCCTGTGGTGTTCGTTCATAGCTAATTGTACTGTGGCTACCCTTTCTTGCCAGGGTTTTAAAACATTAATGTGATAGACCTGGCGCCGGCCCTTACTATTCTCTACCCGGTATGAGACGGGACCTACCCTCTCCACTACCGTACAGGGCCCCTTCCATCTGGACTCGAATTTTGGTCCTACCTTGGCCACCATAATCACCACTTTATCGCCTACAGCTAATTGACGGGGTTTTGTTCCCCGGTCGTAGTACGTTTTCTGCCTCTTTTGGCTAGCCTGTAAGTTTTCTAAAGAGGCTTGAGCCGTCCTCTTCAAACGACTCCTTAAGTCTTTGAGGAACTGGGGTACTTCTGTTTCCCCCCTATCTGGTTCCACCCATTGTTCTCTGAGTATATCAAGAACTCCTCTGGGGGCTCTACCAAATAACAGCTCGTACGGGGATGCTCCTAGGGACGCCTGTACACGCTCCCTACACGCATACAATACAAAGGGTAACAATGTATCCCACTCGGACATCTGCCCATCTAGTCCCCTCCTAAGCATTTGCTTTATGGTCTGGTTTGTTCTTTCAACCATCCCATTGGACTGGGGGTGGTATGCTGCAGTCCGCACAGGTGTATGCCAAAGGCATCCCACACAGTGGCTAGATATTTTGACAAAAAGTTGCTTCCTTGGTCAGTGAGCATCTCCTGAGGGAAGCCAACCTCACAGAACAATTTTATCAGTTCCAAGGCTATTGTTCTGGCGGAGGTATTTCTCATGGGTATGGCCCATGGAAAATGTGTAGCTTGGTCCACGATCACTAACACATACTGAAAACCCCGGGGAGTCCTAACGAGTGGCCCTATGATGTCCATTGCCATTCGCCTAATAGGTGTGGATATGGCAGGTGTGGGTATCATAGGCACTGCTCTCGGTTTCGAGGCAGTAACCCGTTGGCAGGTGGGACACGCTTCACAATAGCGGGAAGTTTCCTTGTAGACCCCTGGCCAGTAAAAACGGGCCAAGACCTGGTCCAATGTCCCCTGAATCCCCTTGTGGGCTCCTATTGGGTGGTCATGGGCTAGACGCATTACTATGGCCTTAAATGTAGTCGGTACTACCAACTGCTTTCTTACCTCACCGGTAAGCGGGTTATTACTCTCCCTGTACAGGATATCCCTTTCTAAAAGGAATCGGGGCAGAGTATCCCTTTCTTCTTGCGCAAACATAAAGGCTCTTTTCAAAGCGGGATCCGCTTTCTGTTCCCCAGGGAAGGACGGGAATTTCTTTACTAACTCCGAGGGTACCCATGGTAAGCCCTCCCCAGTTCCCAAATCAGCCCTTCCTTGGGTCCTGTGTTGCCTTTCTTGTTTTTTCTTGGCCTTTCCTTTCCTCACCTCCTTGGGTATGGTATCAAAAAGGTCAGTCTGTGTGGGCAATGGGTCTATTGCTTCCTCATCGTATTCCCTTTCTAAGTCAGGGGAATCTTCCCTAACCCGAGATGGGCCTGCCACTTCATCAGCGGGGTCCTCCTCCCTATGATGGGTTCTTGCCCGGGAGCGGGTACAGACATAGCCTGTCCTCTCTTCTATACCCTTTTCAATTCCCCGGCAAAATGGGGGCCAATCATTTCCCAAAATTACATCGTGTAACAGCTGTGGGATTATTGCCACCTTTACTTTCTTGGCTGATCCTAAACCTTCTATCATGAGGTCATATACAGGGTAATAGGAGGCTGACCCGTGCAAACACTGTACTTTCATCTGCCCCACTGCTGGACTCGGCACTACTTGAGCTTGTATGGCTTCCCAGAGCCGTTGGGACACCATACTCTGGTTAGCGCCCGAGTCTAGCAGCGCTTGGGCCTTTATGCCCTCCACCTGGACTGGTAGTAAAAAGCCTGCTTTGAGGTTTTCCCCATTACCAGATACTAAGGCAGTGTGTATAATGCAGTCTTTTTGCAAGTGCCCAACATTTCCACACTTGAAACATTTTCCCTTAGTAAAAGAAAAACCCCTATTTTCACAAGGTGCTTTACATTCAAAATTCTTACTTACTTTATCAGCCTGTGTCATGCCCAGAACGCCGGATTTTGAGGTCCTTGAGAATTCAGCCTCAAAATACCGTTCTGTCATGGCAGCTACTTCACTTGTTGTCTTACAGTTCTGTAACATAAGAAACTTTTTAACCTCAGCAGGTACAGCTTCCATGTACTGTTCCAACATTATTTCATCTAACATAGATTCTACATTTTGCTGCTCAGGTTTGAGCCATTTACTGGCTAATCCCTTTATTCTAAAATACAGGGCTTTAGGGGTTTCTCCAGGCTTTAACTTTGCCTCCCTAAACCTGCGCCTGTAGAACAGAGGGGTGAGCCCTAACCTGTCTCGTACAGCATTCTTTACTGCGTCATAATTCATTGCTAAGGTAGCTGGCATTGACTTGTATGCCGACAAAGCTTCACCAGATAAAGACATGGCAAATCTTATAGCCCACTGCTCCTTAGGCAGTTTGACGGCTTCTGCAATCCGTTCAAATGCATCCACATAATCATCTAAATTGTCAGTAGGAGATAACTGTCCCAGCAAAAGTGAACCGGTACCATTTAGTCCTACCCCTTGGGTAAATCCTGGAAAAACGTCCGCTGGCTCCTGCTGTTGCTTTGCTAAATGTTCTATGAGAGCATTTACTGGTCTCAGCTGTTCTTGCAAGGCAGTCATCACTTGGTCATGCACCCTTCGTGACATCTCCAGCTGCTTATCCCATTGCAGGGACATCCACCTTAGTATTTCTTGCGGGTCCATTCTGGATCTCCTGGTATCTGCAACAGAACAACAAAAAAAACCCAAGTGTGGCCCAAAAAAAAGAGAGAGAGGGAAAAAAAAAAATTCTCTTTTTTTTTTTCTTCAACGCTGTGCACTATTCCTGTGCACCACCCTTTCTCCTTTGTATCCTTCTCCACCCATGCCCAGCTACAATTACCTGGCACCAGTGCAGAGTCAGGCACTGAGAAAAGGAAACTCCCCAGTCTGACCGATCGTCAGCCGAGCTCCGGATCTTTTCCTCCTGGCTGTCAGCTCTTGCTGCAGGAACCTCATCCTTGTGGTGTCCTCAAATCCAGGTAAAAATCCAAACTACTACGCCATTTGTCACCAGCTCTCCTTAAACCCCCGTGTATAAGTGAATAGAGGTTAAGTGAGTGGATTTTCCCCACTGAAGCAGCTACTTTACAAATCCTGAAGCTGGGCTTTTTGGGAAATGTAGTCCCTTCACCGAATCAATGAGGAGCAGTTGTGGAAAAGTGGTTTAAGCAACCAAAGGATTTTATTTCCCCTCCCGGGGTGGATTTCACCATGAACAAAGTAACAAACCAGGTATTTACTGGCATAAGGACAAATCAAAGGTTCTTTAACAGAAAAGGCTTACTTCAGCAATAAACAGGTTGATATCTAGCATTCCAACATAACAATGCTGTTTCTTCACAGCTCTCTGCTTCTCAATGCTAGTAGTGCTGTACTTTCTCTTTCAAAACATTCCTTCAGCGTAATGAGATTATTTCATTAGCAAGCGATATCGTACAGTCCATGATATCTTCATCAATATTCACACACTCAGGTTCAAAGTCCATTAACTCTTCCTGGTTAGAAGGAAATGTTTGTAACGGCAATCCTGATGCCACGCCCTTTCTAACTGCTTCAGGTTTCACCTGATATTCCTGAGTTAAATACTGGCTTTTACAAACGTTATCAGCACAGGTGTTCTCTTCCCAGCTCCAACCCTCTGGGTAAATACAGTCACTGTAACTATTTTTATACCAGCCTTTTGGCTTACCTTTTAGCCTAGCTGGTGGGGATTTTCTTTGTGGCTTTGGACTGGCTGTAAGTTCCCAACCTAAGCCTTGCACAGAAGATTTCACTTGCCTTCCTGGCTTCCTTTCACTTCTGTGTTCCCCTGGATACTGCAGGTAATCCACACTGCCCTTATTATATCCTTCCCTTGGGGTTTCTTTTCTTTTTCTGAAGAAAGACACTGTCTCACCCTTCCACAGAGACTCTGGCTTTTTCCTGGCACTGCTGTCTTCACCGTAGCTCTCATTAGCTTCCTTATCCAGCACACATGCCTCAGCTCCTTCTCCTTCTAACTCCTCTTCTCCTTCTAACTCCCCTTCTCCTTCTAACTCCATAAGCTCAACTGAACTCTCTTTATCAGGGTGAATTCTAGGGCAGTGCTCAACTCCACCCCCTAGCAGGTGTCCTGCATTAGCTCATGACTCATTCCCTGAATGGTAGCACGGGGGTTTCTCTTGCCTCTGTGCTTGGTTTCTAAGGTAACCAGGAGCCATGTGCTTTTGTTTACAACTCAGCCCTACTCCTGTTCCTGGCTTTTTAGCCTCATCTAACAGTCTGGAAGGACCCACTATGTCACAGCATCCATCCCCCTGCCAATAGTGTGTTGCTAACACATAATACTATGCTAACTGGCATGCAGGTGCATTTAATGCCTCCCACTGGTGGCATTGTTCACTCATGCTAACAGCATTCGCGGTTAGTGAACACCCATGATGTCTTCGTTAACCATGATGTGCCATCAATGCTGTCCTGAACCTGCCATGTCCCCATCCAATCACACACTAACCAATTAGCATGGATTTTTAACACGGGCCCCTATGCTGTTAGCATGGCATCCTTAGCAATCACCATGATAACAGCATGGTTTAGTAAACATTCCCCTTAGAGCTGAATGGAATAGGGATATCTAAACTAATATAAAAGCCTTTAGGCTTATTTGGTATATTTTATGCTATATTTTGTTCAGTTCCCAGTTAATAGTCCCATTAAGGGTTAATCACTTGTTGATGAAAATACGTTGTGGTGTCAAACTTCACTCTCTTAATTGGGATAACTAACTGTAAATTAACTGGGGTGGATTCTTGTTTGACGTGTGAATAATGCACATCCCAGATCCACAGTAGCTGGGAATATGTGGAATAATGTGTCTGTGCCAAAACTCCTGTGCTACCTGAGCAGCACATGAATAGGCAGGGTTAGGCTGGAATTTGGCATGTCTGACCATGAAAGCAAGCACTAGCACAAGCACAGAATACCATCCTCCAAGCAGATGCTAGTTAAACCCGCTGTGCCAGCCTGCTGCAAATACATGGTACAGGCTGATCAGCATACAGTGAACAGGCCAGAGCCATCCCACACAGATTTCATTCAAGACAACCATGGACATCATGATCCATAGGTAAACCAGGTGGTTGCCTAGCTGTCAACATATGATTGTACTGACTGGGAGAGTAGACACACGCATACATAAAAAGTCTGTTCAAATATGCATATGCACTGGATAGTTGTGGGAAGGTTGTCGCGCTGATCTGGGTAGGGGGCATAAGGATGGAGCTTTGCTTAGGGCACCCTATACCTTGCACCAACCCTGCATACAAGAGGCAGGGCAGCCTCCATGCACCCAGCCCCCATGCCATCATCTGCAGCAGGGCAGATGATTGCTCAAGCCTGAATGGCAAACAAATAACTGGGGGAGAGCATGTTCAGGCAGTCACACATGGGTAGACAGCCAGCACTGGTGAGGAGTTGGGTGATAGGGTATGTGCTCAGAGAAACAACCAGAGCTGGGCCACATAGTCAAGACTGGAGATGGCCAAACACCGTTGGGGGTGGGGCATGTAAATGAGATGGTGCAACTTTGGGCGAATGCTAGGACTGGCACATAATGGTGCTGTCTGCCCATCACCTCCCCTGTATGGGAGTCTATGTATCAGTGCATATTTGCACCTGGGGTATTCTCTGTAGGGGGCTTATGGCCCCTCACCCTGATTCTAGAAAGCCATGTCTGTGGCCCAGTAGCTCAGTGCATTTACTTACATTTAATAACTGAAGAAGTGTAAGCTCATTTGGAGTTTCCTGGTCAGTGTCTCCCCTCCCCATCCGCCATTTGCAGACTGCCTAGGTCTTGGGGACCCTCAATTTCCTGAAAGCAGGCATGCTCACTCTGTGCACTGATTGGAGGTGTCCTTCACCATGGTGGTTGCTGGGGTGTCCTGCGATGTGATCCCAAAGTGCTCACCATGTTGGGAGAATGGGAGGCTTCTGAGGATAACCTCCCACCTCCTGGCCATTGTTTGATCACCAGGGTAGGTGTCCACCTCTTGGAACACCAGTGGTTTGTGGGGTGGGTGTCTAATATGCTTGAGCTAGGGGCTGGTTTGCATGCCCCACCCATATCTCTGATCTGAGCAGCAGGGTGCACATATTCTCCAGTCAGCCAACTCTATCCTTCTCTGGCCACTTGCACTGTGCTCTGTTGGGGGGGAGTGCATACTGTGGCGCGCGCGCCCCTACTAGGCAGTTGCCTAGTGAGGACGGGCGTCCATCTTGTATCCCTTTTATCTCAAAGGTGTAGTTGTGTATTTAAAGTAGACCAAGTGGATGTTAAAGCACACAGGAATTTTATTTGGTTTCTCTAGGTCAGCTTAGTAACAGTCCTTGAAGAAGCTTTCACACTCAACAAAAGAAACAAGGATATTTTCTTCCAAAATAAAGTAAATGCAAACAGTGTGTTTCAGTGGGGTTATTTACAACAAACTTCCTTTCCTTTTCCTTTAAGAGATTTCTTACTTCAGGATTAACAGTGGTATTTGCTGCTTAAGCATACAACTGAGCTCAGTGATTCTGCCAGCTCCCTTGTAGCTGCTTCCACTTAAACAGTCTTCAGCTGATTAGCACAGAGCCTGATTGCACTATCCACTTTCCTTTAGCAGAGAACCTTTAGTAATTCAACATAAGATTCCTTATCTCCTTTCTTTCAAGCTTCCAGCTATGACAAACTGGTAACCGCTTTCTGAACTCTTCCTAATACTTTGCTTCCTTCAATCAGCAGCAATGCATACAGCACATTCCATCTCAGAACAGGTGGAACCCTGGTCATCCTCCCTACAATCCACTTCCATGCTTTCTTCTGAGCTGCCTGCTGGGGAAACTTGGAAACGTTCAGGTACTTTAAGGTTTATGTCGTTTAAAAGCTTAAACAGCCTATCCCATTGCACTGCCTTCCCTTCCTTTGGAAAAACACTAGCAGGCTTTTCTTGTTTAGCTTTCCTTATAAAATCCTTCTTCCTGTTCTGGTTTCTACCAGGTATAATTCTCTCCTCATTATCTGAGCAAGAGTCATAAGCATCAGCTTTCTCTATTTTCTTTCTCCTACCTTGGAGCTTTACTGTTGGAGTTTCACAGCTGTGGCTTCTGTTGGCTGCAGCTATCTCTGCCTCAGAGCTACTCAGGGAATCACTGCAGGATTTCCTCTCAGCTTTCCTGGGTTTCCTCTGCCTGAAGATCTGCTTTTCTTCAGAGGGATCTGAGCCTTCCTGTCTTGGCTTCTCCACAGCCAGCCTTTTGTCCTTCTCTCTCCTGGAAGGAAAGCACTTAGTCTGTACTTGGGCCTTTCCCCAGCTGCTGCTTTCCAAGCTGTTCCCTTGGTGTCCACCACCTCCAAGGCTGCTAAGTCTGCGTCGTCTCCTGCCACTGTGTTTGGTCCTCTCCCGGGAACAGTGTCCGCTGCTCTCCTGGCGGCTGCTCTGGCTGCCCTTGTTCTTGCTCTTGCTGCTGTTCCTGCCTCTGCCCTTCTCTGTTTGCTCAGACTTAAATGTTGGGCAGTGTACCTCCCCCTCTGACTCCACCCCCAGGTATCTCCTATCCTTACCTAGGGTTGCCATGGAGTCTGGGCGGGGCTTTAGCCTAGCTCTACAAACGTGGTTTCTTTCACTGCCTTTACTTTGGTATGTGTTTTCAGGTGTGCCCATCCCCCGCAAAGAGGGAAAAGCCTATTTTCCCTTTGTTTCCCCAGGCTGGGCTACACTCTCCTTACCATAATATCATGTATTGTCTGTTCTCTCTGCTGGGGTATGATAGGCTGCATGCACCCACTGCACCAACCCTGCAGATATTGTATGGCATAGATTCTATTTGCACTGGCACACCCTTGTACTGCAGATAGACTACATCTGGAACTCTGGGGATATCTGCTGTCATGCCCCTCTGGTTCCATGGCATGTTGCAGCTACTTTGATGTGTGTTTTCTCATCCTGCCAGCATCTGCAATGTACTCTCAACTGTCCACATAGTACAGGGCAGTAGCCTCAGTGACATACACCTGTCTAGGTGGGGCACATTGGTGTTAGCATGCAAGTGCAGGAGGCAAGTACAGCGCACCGTCACAGTGTGCATGCCCATCTGATTCACACTTGCTACTACCACGCAATGGATGCACCTGTTGTGGCATAGCTTCCCTTCCACAACTGCACCCTCTGCAATCCTAGTGCTGTAAAAATGCCAGAAAACAACCATGCTAAATTGCAGTGCACTTGGTGAGCAAATTGCATGCATATTGTTGCATAATTAATTTTATCAACTGCGCTGAAATTTAGAACAATTTTTTACACTGTTCTTAATGCTGGATCTTCACACCAGCTTTGGACAGGCAGAAAGATCCAGCTTGTGCATCCCAGGATGCAACATGGAGGATCAATCTGCCCTTTATGCATTTTTTTTTTTGCTTTATATGGCAGACTGACCCTACTGGTGCATTCCAGGATGCACCATGCGGGGCTAAGCACAACCATTTACCATTTGTTTGGGTTAGGGGGGATTGGGGTCACTGGACCACCAGTGATTTTGTTTCTGTCAGGGGGGTCAGTGTCCAGGGAGGAGGGGGGACACCAGCCTTCCCGACAGTGTGCCAGTGGCATTGAGGGTGTTCCCTGATGCCTGAATCATCTAGGGTGAAATATCAAACTTTACCTCAGATGATATTTTTGCTCCCAGCTGAATCTTTGCACCTGCCCGTAGCTGGTGTGAAGATTCATTGTTAAAAACAGTGTAAAAAAGTATCCTAAGTTTCAGTGCAGTTTATTTTACATTGGGCACAATTAATTATGCAGTGATTTGCACACCAAGTGTGTTGCAATTTAGCGGGTTGTTTTTTTGGCATGTTTCCAGTGCTAGCTTGCTTTCTGAATTGGAGAGTAAGCCTAGTGCGGGAAAGCACCATACAAATGCCACGCTAAGCTTTTTTACATTGGCCTGCAAATTTGCCAGCAAAGTAATATTCACCTACCCACAGAGGCTTTGTCTGCTCTCATGTTTCCCTCAAAAAACATGAGTCTCCTCTGGGGCTCTTAATATTGCTTTTTGGGGAATGTGCCAGAGCTGTTCTAACCTGTGTCCACACCATTGCCCAACATGATTTTACCATTTCAGAATAACAAAGGTCACATCATTCTTTAGCTTAGCCACTGTGATGAGAGAGGGGGGAGCCACACGGGTTTTCCTTCCTGTATGCAATGTTGTAAGGATGTATGGGTGTTTTCATTGCTGTGAATATATAACCTGGATTGTGCCAAAGAATAGTATAGTCAGAATGGCATTAATCTAAACAAATATTTTTCCAGAAGTATGAAAAATATGAGTGCTTTTGTAGTCTGTCCCTCCTCTCCACTATAGACGTCACCTCTTTTTTCAAGCAAAAATGTCCTCGGCAGGTCTCCACTGTATATGAAGATTTTCGGGATATCCCTAATGAATATGCATGAGAGAGATTCAAATACAATGGAGGCAGTGCATGCAAATATATCTCATGCATATTGTGACGTAGAAGCCTCTCATGAAGCTATGGAAACAGACAGAGATCTGGAGGAGAAAACCGGTACTGCAAGAGAATGCAGGATTTTCTCTTCAGAGAGAAAAAAACAGGTAGCTAATCGGGAACCACACCTCACCTTAGGGGTGGAGAGAAGCCAAGTCCCTGATTGGGCACGCCCAAGCAGGAGGCGGGCAGTGCAACACACAGGCAGCTTGTTAAGCAGTCAGAAACAGTTAGAGTTAGTTGAAGTAGTTGGAGTTGAAGGAGAAGTTGAAGGAGGACAAGCAGAACAGGAAGAGTTGGAGAGAGAGCAACTAGGCAGCTGTGATCCACAGAGGAGCAGTTTGGACGCATGAAGCAAGTACCTGGGAGACTCAGGGGCAGTGAGAGACTTCTGGGAGCAGAAGGATTCAAGAGCACTGAGAGACCCAAGGATACAACCCAGGCTTCCAGAGAACCAAGCAGGACCCTGGAGCAGAAAGCAGAGGGACAAAGAATTCTCCTGGATAAAGCCTCAGCACAAGGTACAGAGTGGGGTTGAAGCAGCTAGCAGCTATAACAGTGGGAAGCCAGAAAGATTGAAGGCTAACTTTAAAAGCCAGAATAAAGTCAGGAAATACTGTGGCAGTTGGGTGCAGCCTGAAAAGTATTTAAGCAGCACAAGATACTCTCATAAGCCAGCTGAAGCCTATAGCTTAGAAGCTAACAGAAAGAAAGCTGATGAGTCTTATTGCAGAGACGTGAGCCAAGAGAAACCTGACGGTTATACTTTTAAAACCCTGTTTAGAAACTCTCCAGACCCAGCTGAAGTTTTAAACCCAGCACTTATGTTTAGAGATAAGTGGGGGAAGGATTCTTCTAACACGCTGAACTGTTGTCCTAACAAAAACAGCATTGCTAATTATCATGAGATAAAGGTCTTAAACAAACATTTACCTGAGGGAGGAGAAAAATACCAGCTTAGCCCAGGAAAGACGCAGGCTGAATTACTTCTCAAAGACTTCAGGGAATTCCTTGAGAGCAGGGCAGTTTCTCCCTATAATTCAGCACAGCCTACAAACAGTTGGGAAGAGGAGATGCCTCTAGATTCTTCTCTACGGTTCACAGAACAAGACTGTGCAATGGACTGCTCAACATGTGTTATTGAGAAGGAGATGAATTAAATGTTTTAAAAGGTTATATGAAGAAATATAACAAGAAGTTACCTTGCTAATTGCCATGCTGAGAAGTTTATGAGAAGTGAATAAGTTAAAGCATAATTGTCTGGATACCAAGAGCTTTGCTGTTTGCCAGAGTTTGTTTCAGTTAATGAGAAGTCACATGACCAGTGAATGTGAATCCTGAAGCTCATGGACATTTAGCCCAGCAGTGCAAAACCTTGTATAAGTTTGGTTTCTTACTCTTGTTTTGTGCCTTAAATACTTCTTTTGCGTCTGTTTGCACTTGAACTGCAAAGCAGGAAATAAACCTCACAAAAGAAATTTCTTTGCCTGCCTTAACTACTTGAGCACACACAACTACAATCTCAACCCTGAAGGGCACCAAAGGCCACCTCCTACTTAAACCCTCAAGGTCTAGGTAGTGGGTGGGTGGCAATATTCATTAGGGATATTCCGAAAACCTGACTGGTTTGCAGCCCTCCAGGACTGGATTTGAGTACCTCTGATGTACAGTATGTCTCTTGTTCGGATTAACACTACAATGGCCAATTTAAAGGAGGCAGGCAGATATAAAACAGGGGTAAATTGTCTTGGGTAGTATGCCATGATACTGGATCCTAGCCTCATCTCTGATTAAGATGGGAGTATAAAGCAGTAGGAGAAAACTAACCAGCCCCCTTCCTTGAAGCCAATTTAAAAAAGTGTTACATCTACTGTTTTATGCTATTAACCTTGGAAGATTCCTGTGCATCATATTTTTCTACTCCTCATCAGAACTTTCCATTGTTATTGCTGTATTCAGCTACTGTTGGGAGTAGATGTGGATTGTCACAAAGCAGCCACCCACTAACTGCAACAGATGCCCTGTCAATTCAACAGAGGCTCTGGCTACAGTCAAGTGAGAATATCTACACTCAAAAACACCTACCAGGGAAACGAACAATACTATTATAATAAAATTTGAGATTATATTAGACCTTAATTCAAGTAGCTACAATCATAAATAATGGATCTCCAAAGGAAGCCACTAACCCTAAAGAGGAGGAGAAAAGACCTCAGTAGGTTATATTGTCCCTCTATGTGGCAGCTATCTTCTGCCTGAAGGAGAACTGCTTTAAACCACCATCACGGGTCTGAAAAACTCCTCCCTCCTATCACCTTTAGTAGACTTATACTGCGTTCAATTTTCCATATTCAATTTTTGAAGTCCTTATAAAACAATTTTTAATCTCTATTAGATTTTTTCAATATTCTCCATTGTATTAAACGTGTAGATATATGGCAGCAATAGAGTAATAGACTAAAATCTCAATGGTACCAGCCTCTAACTCCAAAATGTCATCTACACTCCATTGTTCCTACAAAAGATAGACAAAAGCCAGAACAAGTCTCCATACAGTAGAATACTGCCACAATTAGCTACTTAGCTTTAGGGCGTCCTTCAGAGATTTTCATTCAACATAAGCCCTTCAAAGTCCTTTGTTTCACGAATATCTCTTCATCGGGGGCTGTTACCCAATTCAAATGCAAAGAGTGTCCCAACTCTGGTTGTAGAGTATGATGTTTTTGTTCACTTTAAATTCTTTCCTGAACCAATCAAAAGGGAGGGAGGGACTCATTTGAATAACAGGACAGCATATAGGGAAGTTCCTAAACTTAAAGGAACACTCCCCAATCTATGGAACTGTTGAGCCTCACTAGTTCAACAGTATTCCGCTTAAAAATCTATCTTTGCTCATGCTGCAGGAGTACTATACCGCGGATGTTTGGAATACAATCTATCACCATACATCTGAGATCAAAAAAATTATGCCTAAACTCTTGCAAATGACTAATCATAGGGGCATCTTTCTTTCCCAGGAAAGAATTTAAAGTGAGCAATGATGTCAGACACTACAGCCAGAGTTGAGACACCCTTTGCATTTGAATTGGGTAACAGCCCCCAATGAAGTGATATTTGTGAAACAAAGGTCTTTGTAGGGCTTATGTTGAATGAAGATCTCTGAAGGACGCCCTAAAGCTACGTAGCTAATTATGGCAGTATTCTACTGTGATGAAGATTTGTTCTGGCTTTTGTCTATCTTTCATAGGAACGACGGCATGTAGCTGACATTTTGGAATTAGAGACTAGTACCATTGAGATTTTGGTCTACTACTCTATCGCTGCTATATAGCTACACATTTTGAATTTATAATAAAAAACATTAGAGAATATTGAAAAACTCTAATAGAGATTAAAAAATTGTTTTATAAAAAGTTAAAAAATTGAATGTAGAATAAGGCCCTGATGCAGATATGTAAAAAGCGGGGTTTAATGTCCTGGCTGGATGGTCAGCCCCACTATTTGCTGGGACCGTATGCTGGCTGAAGTGCTCCCCACATGCATAGAGCTGCTGTGTGGGGAGCACTGGATGGGGGAAGGAGGAGGAGGACTGTAGGCAGGGAGTGGGCAGAGCGGGGGCAGGCTGAAGCACCCAGACATACAGGTCCGATTCAGGTCATGGCCCTGTATGTCCAGTGGGGTTGTAATAGATGGGGGGCTTATTCTACCAGTCCCACTGATTGCGGGAGTTGGGCCAGGTAGCCCCTCCAGGCAGGCTGGGAAGAAGTGGGGGTGTTCCCATCGCATGATCCCAGCCCTGACTGCCAGTGCTGAGGGTCAGGCAGCAGGAAAATTAGGGCTTCCTCTACCGCGGCAGTTCTGCGCTCCTGCTGGGTGTCCTGGTGCCATGGCAACAGGACGCCACAGAATTGGCACAACAGCAGAAGTATAGTGCAGTCTGGACTGGCTGTAGGGAGGATGTCCACTGCTGCTGAATAGGGGCAACACCAGGCTGTCTAGGTGCAATCGGGTGCAACAAAACAGCCTACCATAAAATTAGAACACTACAAAAACTCAAACCATTGTTGGATTTTAACAACTTCTGCACAGTTTGTCAAGCCATAATAATGCCCACTCTGGACTACTGTAATATCATCTATGAAGTTTTACCAACATAATCCATTTATCCTCTGCAACTACTCCAAAGCACCACTGCCATAACGGGTACAACAAGAACCAGCCACAACCTCAACATTGGAACAACTCCACTAGCTCCCCATAATCGCCAGAACCAAATACAAAGCCATACTCACTATTTTGAAAATCCTACACCAACTATCACCACCAATACTTCAAACGCTTATTAGCAAAGATCCTGAAAACAGAATCAAAAGGAAAAACAATAAAAACCTATTAATACCTAAGAGCAAAACTAGAAACCTGTCACAGAGCCTTCACAATATATACTTCATCTCTCTGGAACACACTCCCAGAAAGAATAAGAACCACCAATGACTTATGGGATTTTCGTAACCCTTGAAGACACACCTCATTTTTGAGTACTATGGACCAGAAGCAGAACCACTATGAGAAACATAATCACCACAATAAAATCTGACCTCCTACAACAACCAGTATTACAACCTGTCTCAATCCTTACCATATAATAACACCCCCACAACCTGTAACAAGAATAATGTTGTTAACCCTTCTCTCCAAGTTTAACGACCCTGTTCTATGTAATGTTCCTTGTTTGTTATTCAATGTAAGCTGCTTTGAATACAAGAAAACAGTATAGAAAAATTTGTTAAATAAAATAAATACATACATAAATTTGGAGCTGTCTGTTTTTTGGATGTCCAGATGGCCCGGACGTGCCCCTGGTGGAATCGGGCTCCACATCTATTAAAGGTGAGAGAGGTTTTTTAGACATGTGATGCTGGTGGTTTAAAGCAGTACCCCTTCAGGCAGAAGATAGCTGCCGCATAGAGGGACAGTACAACCTACTGAGGTCTCTTCTCCTCCTCTTTAGGGTTAGTAGATTCCTCCTTATGGATCCATTATTTATGATTGTAGCAATTTGAATTAAGGCATAAATATAGGGCTGAGGTTTATTATAATATTATTGCTATCAAGTGAGACCATGAGACTCTTGAGCTTTTTTCATATTGCATTACTCCAATGATATGTAGTTATCAGCTGCTTATCCATATCTATTGATTATGGGAGATTTTAATCTACATCTCGAAGATCCTCAAGATCAGTTAGCTGGACTTCCTACCTTTTATGACTTGACTTTGTCATCAATTAGGTTCAGTCCTGATACACTCAGAAGGGCATGCATTTGATTACATTTTTGTTCCTTCAAGTGTATCAGGACTGAACCTAATTGATGACATGAGTAGAATAGCAGCCCTTGTTCTAGGCAGATCTCTGTATCCTGAGTAATATCATTTCTGGAAACATATTTGGAGAAAAACCTGGCCACTAGAAACTTTTAGAGCTCTGTAGAATTAGGGCCTTAATTTATAAAATGCAACTACTCATAGCAAAAACACAGTATTTATCTACCCATATTAAGGCAGCCGGTAATCACAGCAGAAACCTATTTTGCTCCCTGGCTGCACTTACATCATTGTCTAAGCAACTTCCTCTAAAGACAGCAGATGTTTCACCAGTTTTGCTTTCTTCTTTATGCTGAAGGTTCAAGACCAAATAATCTATCTTCTTTACTTCCTTCTACTTTAAATGTTTGACTTAACAAACCAGAGAGCAGTTAAATGTTACTAAGGCAACACCGGCTCCTGAAGGACATGAGAACTGCTTGACAACTACTGCAGTAGATGTTCTCTCAGGCTTACATGACTAGTATCATGATCTATGCAGTAGAATCTCCACCACTGCTGGTAAGTGGAGTTTCTTCACTTCACTCCCTTGTTTGATAATTGAGAAGATTTTCTGTTTTAGGCGTCCCACTACTGCTTCTCTCAACCCTATTCCGTCATGCCTTCACGCCAGCTATCCTACTGTCAATTTTGAGTATGTTCCAGCTAAGTCTTTCTTCAGGAGAAGTACCCAGCTGCCAGGGTCAGCCCAAGGGTTTCTGCCACCGCAGGCAGAACCCCTAGCTGTGTCATGTCACCCCTCTCATGCCAAGCTGCTGCTGCCACAACTCGGTCAGCGGGGGGAGGGTGGCTCAGCTTGGTGTGGCGGGAGGACATGTGCTTCAGCACACATGGCCTGCCGCCTCTGACCCCCTCTGACACAACTTCCTGTTGGAAGGGCATTAGAAACAGCAGGCCATGTGTGATGAAGCACATGACCTGCCGCCCACAAAGGTCGGCTGTCCTAGGTGGCCACCTCGCTCTCCTACTGCATAGGCTAGCCCTGCCAGCTGCTAAACAAGCAGCTATCCATCCACCTCAAAAAAGATAATTTGGATGATTCTCTTTGTGCATTTTCCAGCCAGTATCCTACATAATGTTTCTCTCCAAACTTTTGGAGAAATTAGTTCTCCAACAATTGACCATCTTTCTTTATAACATATGAGTTCTGCATCCGAGACAAGTGAGATGTCAGCAGGGTCACAGCACAGAAATGGTTATTGGCTCTTCCATATACAGGTAAAGTGGTCTTTTAAAGCTTTTGGACTTATCTGCAGCTTTTGATTTAGTTGACCATTTATTATTATTGCAACAACTTATGGATTTAGGTATTCAGAAAATGGTTCTGTAATGGTTTACATTTTATCCTTTTGATCATTCACTAAGGGTTTTCTCAAACGCACAAGTTTACAAAACATATCCTCTTTCTTGTGGAGTTTGTTTATTCTATATATGCTATACCGCCCTTCATTACTATATCAAAAGATGAAATTAGACTTACCTGCTAATTGCAGTTCCTGGAGAAACTCCAGTCTAGTCCCGGAATCTCTGGGTTGTCATCCTCTTCCAGCAGCTTGGAGACTGAGAAACGTCACTCTTGTGACATCGCTGGTACTTAAGCCCCGGATCCGCCTCCTCACACCAGTTACCTATTGACAAAGCAGACTCACCGGAGCAACCATTAAGTAGCAAACTGTACCATAAGGCATTTGTATATCACTAACTGAAACCTACAGACTCCCAGGCCTAACTATGTAAATATGTTCTGAAACGTATTTTACTCGCTGAGGTCCCTTTTCTTCCCCTGCGAAGAAAAATTGATCTGCCGACCATCCCCACGCTACCCCCTGGCGAAGGAAAAACCAGGCTGGACCCCATCCCTTGAGACTTACCTGTTATCTTAGTCCTGCTTCAGGCCGTAAACCAATCATCACCAGGGCGGGACACGGGACTAGACTGGAGTTCCTCCAGGAACTACAATTAGCAGGTAAGTCTAATTTCATCTTCCTGATCGTCCCTCCAGTCTAGTCCCGGAATCTCTGGGGATGTAACAGAGCAGTGAATAGATTCAATGGGACGGCCCTGCTAGACCAGCTTGAAGCACCGCCGATCCAAAACAGGTGTCATTCACCGCCTGAACATCCAGACGGTAATGTTTCACAAACGAGTGCAAAGAAGACCAGGTTGCCGCCTTACAGATCTCTACCGCCGGCACCAGACTGCAGTCCACCCAAGAGGCAGCTTGTGCCCTAGTGGAATGAGCTCTAAGCCCTTCCGGAACCACCCGGCCTTTCAACAGATACGCTGACGAGATTGCCTCCTTCAACCATGGGGCAATAGAAGCTTTAGACGCCACTTCACCCTTTCTTGCTCCTGCAAACAGCACAAACAGTCTATCCGACCTACAGAAACTGGAGTCCTGTGGATACAGTTTTTCAATGCTCTCCGAATATCCAAGAGATGTAATTGTCCCGTGGAGCGACCCTCTTTCTCTGCCGTGAATACCGGCAACAATACCACTTGATTCATATGAAAAACCGATACAACTTTGGGCAAAAAAGATGGCACCAGCCTCAAGACCACCTTAGTATTGAAGAAAGACAGAAAGGGCTTCCTACAGGACAACGCCTGTAATTCTGAAATTCGCCTCGCCGAAGCAATGGCCACCAAGAATACCACCTTAAGAGTGAGATCTTTCAGAGACGCTTTTGCCAATGGTTCAAAGGGCGCTTTCCCCAACACCAAAGGGAGATCCCACGACGGAACTATGTGCTTACGCAGCGGCTGCAACAGGGATACTGCCCGCAAAAAACGCTTAACATCCGCATGTCCTCCAAGCGCCTCGCCCTGCAGCAGGACAGCGCCGCCAACTGAACTCTTAATGAAGCGGCCGCCAAACCCTTCTGAAAGCCATCTTGCAAGAACAACAGCACCTGCAGAACGGAAGCCTTTAAGGGAGCAAACCCATTTTGCTCACACCAACCTTCAAAGATGCGCCACACTCGGACATACGCCAACGAGGTAGACAGCCGCCGAGATTTCAGCAAGGTAGAAATCACCCCCACCGAATAACCCTTCGCTCTCATCCTAGCCCTCTCAAGAGCCAAGCCGTAAGCGAGAATCGATCCACCTGGGGCATGCACAGGGGTCCTTGTGTCAGAAGATCCCTTCGAGTCGGGAGCCTCCAGGGCTCCCCTACCAACAGCCGCACCAAGTCCGCATACCACGGCCTTCTTGGCCAATCCGGCGCTATGAGAATCACTTGACCCTTGTGCAGCTCTATGCGCTGCAGGACTCGACCGATCAGCACCCAAGGTGGAAACACGTAAAGGAGCTGTTCTTCCGGCCATACTTGAATAAGAGCGTCCAAGCCTTCTGCCATTCTCTCTCTCCTTCTGCTGAAGAAGCGCCCGACCTTTGCCGATTGGAAGGTCGCCATGAGATCCATCACCGGCTGTCCCCATCGACGCACCAGCATTTCGAACACGTCTGGGTGTAGAACCCACTCCCCCAGGTCTACCCTTACAGTCGGCCTCCACATTGTCTACCTCGGCTACATGTGCTGTCGACAAAGCCACGAGATTGTTCTCGGCCCACTCCAACAAAATCTCTGCCTCCATCTCTAGTGCTACGCTGCTGGTGCCTCCTTGCCGGTTGACGTAAGCTACCGCGGTCGCATTGTCTGAGAACACTCGAATGGCCTGTCCGCGGATTGCTGACTGAAACACTCACAACGCCAGTGCTACCGCTCTCAATTCTAGCCTGTTGATCAACCAACTCTTCTCTAACTCGGACCATTGCCCCTGTGCAAAATGTCCCTGAAAGTGAGCTCCCCAGCCTAGAAGGCTGGCATCTGTCGACAGATATCCACGCAGGTGACTCCAAGGGCATCCCCTTTTCCAGACACCCCGGCCGCAGCCACCACTGAAGCACTCTGCCCGTTAGCGGCGGACACGGCAGTCTTTGAGACAGCTGATCCTTTTGATGTGACCACCTCCTCAACAACGCCCTCTGCAACGGTCTCATGTGGGCCCTCGCCCATGGAACCAACTCGAGCGTCGCCGCCATGGTCCCCAGGACCCGTAGGTAATCCCAGGCCATGGGACTCTGCTTGCTGAGGAATCGCCTGACCAACCTTCTGAGCCCTAGCACCCTCTGCTGTGGCAGGAAAACTCGGCCCATTCTGGTATCGAAGCGTGCCCCCAAGTACTCCAGACTCTGGGACGGCACTAGCTTGCTCTTTGCCATGTTGACTACCCAACCGAGACTCTGCAAAAAGGACACCACCTTGGTCGTAGCCACCACACTCTCTACTTGGGACTTCGCTCTGATCAACCAGTCGTCCAGATAAGGGTGTACCAACACCCCCTTCTTTCGCAAGGCCGCTGCCACCACCACCATCACCTTGGTGAATGTACGCGGCACCATAGCTAGGCCAAAAGGTAGCGCCTGAAATTGGAAATGCCCCATAGGCACTGCGAACCTGAGAAATTTTTGATGCTCCTGTCGAATCAGAATGTGAAGATACGCTTCCGAGAGGTCTAGAGACGTAAAAAATTCGCCCCGTCTCACTGCCACTATGACGGACCTGAGAGTCTCCATGCAAAAATGAGACACCCGCAGGCAATGATTTACTTTCTTGAGATCCAAAATAGGCCGAAAGGTTCCTTCCTTTTTTGGAACCACGAAATAAATAGAGTATCGACCGCAACCGCACTGGTCGGGGGGAACCGGTACTATGGCCTTGAGGGAGATCAGTCTCTGCACTGTCTCTCGCACCGCCTCGTGCTTTTCTCTTGCTCTGCATGGAGACTACACGAAAGAATCGGCTACTGGCCGCTGAAACTCCAAAGCATAACCGTCTCGAATCGCTTCCAACACCCACTGATCTGAGGTGACTTGGACCCAGGCAGGGTAAAACTCCCGTAACCAACCCCCTAAGGGAACCACCCCCATCTGGGCCCCCCTGACTTCATTGTGATTTCTTGAAAGTTGGGGAAGGGGAGGCGGTCCCAAATCCCTTACCCGCTTCTCAAAATCCACGAAACCCTTTATTTCTACCGGGAAAATGCCCCCGTTGACTTTGACCAAACCTGGGGGTACGAAAACGCCGAAATTCCTGTTGCTGACCGCGAGGCATGGGAGGGAGCCGTCCCTGCTTCAGCTTGTCCTCTGGCAACCTTCCGCCTTTAGACTCTCCCAAGTCCTTCACGAATTTATCCAAATCTTCACCAAATAGTAGCTTTCCCCGGAAAGGAAGCTTACTTAACCTCACCTTGGAAGAACCGTCTGCTGCCCAATTGCGCAGCCAGAGACATCTGTGCCCCGCGACCGCCAAAACCATACTCTTCGACAATCCTCTGATAAGGTCATAATGAATGTCGGCCAGATAAGCCGCTCCGGACTCCAGTCTGGTCGCCTCCTTGGCCATCTCCTCAGAGGGTTCCCCTTGAATCTGCTGCGCCCAGCGTAAGCAAGCCCGCGCCACCCAGGCTCCACAAATAGAAGCCTGTAAGGAGAGCGCGTTGACTTCAAACACTTGCTTTAACAAGGTCTCTAACTTACGGTCCTGCGCATCCTTGAGCGCTGTGCTGCCCTCAACCGGAATCGTGGTTTTCTTGGTAACCGCCGACACTGCCGCATCTACCCTGGGAGACTTAAACAAGTCCTTATCCTGATCTGGCAGCAGGTAAAGGCGCGCCATCACCCGAGACCCTTTAAGTGCGGATTCAGGCATGTCCCACTCTTCCTGTATCATCTCCTTAAACACTCTATGTACCGGGAAAGCCCTCTCTTTTGAACGGCCTGCAACACGGGATCCTCCAGCGTAGGATCTTCTGCTGGCCCCTCCGACGGCATATTAAGGGTTCGGAGAGATTCTGCAATTAGAGCCGGCAACTCGTCCCTACGAAACACCCGGACCATCCTCGCTTGATCCTCCTGTTCCGCAATCTCGCCTTCTTCGAGCTCTTTGTCCTGGCCCATGTCCGGCTCCAGATCCTCCGACCGAAGCTCCTCCGATATGACCGACTCATCTGCTCGGCCCAACTCTCCTCTGGGTCTCTTCGTACCCACGCCCGTCACTGTTGCTGTCAACAGTGTCCCCGGTCTCTTATGTCCCAGCCCCGCTGCCGAGGAGCTGACTGGAGAGCTATTGAGGGGACTGCCCAAGGCTTGCTGGAGCAAGGCTACAAAATCTGGCGCAAAAATCGCTGCCAAGCCCCCCAGTAAGGGAGGCTACGCCATCGGAGGTTCTAGAAACACCGAAGTACTGGGCACCGGCTCCCTTGTGGCTAAAATGTCTAAGGCTGGCTCTATGGGGCCCGTAGCCCCTTCCAGAACCCCAGCCCCAGTGTCCATCGCTTTTGACTCCTGACAGCACCCTCTGCAGACACCGTCCGCTGACATTGAACCCCTTCTAGCACCGCACAACAAACAGAGCAGTCTATAAGGCATTCTCACCATCCGGAGTCTCCTTTCCAGCCTACCCAGGCCACTCAACGAATTCCTGTCCGTTGAACATGGGCCGACTTTTTTTTGATTGTCTACTCTTCAGATACGTTCCCCCAGACAAACTATGAAGAAGGAACTCAAAACGAGGCTCCCCGGCCGAATTACAGGGCCTAAAAAAAAAGAAACAGCAAGCGCGTTTCCCGTGCAGGAGACACACGGTCCGGTCTGCAGCGCCGGATTCCGCGCTCCCCCAGCCTCTCCTGCTGACCTACCTTGCCTGATTCACTGCCCTCAACCCCCTATCGAGGGCTGCAACCACTGACTGGAACGGAGGGAAGCCGGAGCCAAGCCTTCTCCCCCCCCCCCGTGCTGTCAGCCAAGCCGCCGGCTCTAATCGCTTCAGTAGGCAGATCTTCTGCAAGCGATGAGCCCTGCCGGCTGCCGATTCCTCTCCCTTCTCAGTGGGATCAGTAATCGGTACGGTCCTCTTTTTCTCAACGCACCTTAGCCCCCCCCCAAAGACCCAGGCTATCCCCAGATAGTGGAGGAGGAGGGGGAGGGAAGAGGGGAGGGAGGTGAGGGGAAAATAACAGGGAACCTTCAGCAGGAGAGAAAAAGCACCTGAGCACCCAAGTCCTTTTCCTTTGCTTTTTTTTTGTAATTTAAACTAATTTAAACTAATCCCCTTAACTATCCTAATCATAACTCTCCTTAATTGTCTCTCCAGTGAGCCCCGAACTCCTGGGCTCACGAACCTCCAGCTGCTTGGAGACTGAGATAACTGGTGTGAGGAGGCGGATCCGGGGCTTAAGTACCAGCGATATCACAAGAGTGAAGTTTCTCTGTCTCCAAGCTGCTGGAAGAGGATGACAACCCAGAGATTCCGGGACTAGACTGAAGGGACGATCAGAAACAGTTTACAATATTAATCAAAATAAGACAGAGGTATGTCTACTAAACCGCGTTAGTTTTGGCTGATACCGTGGTGTGTTAGCAGCCAAAAATGCATGGTAAGGGTCAAACCTCCACGGTATCTGCAGAGGGCATTCCCAGGGGAGGTCCTGTAGATACCACAGAGGTTTGGATTTCCCATGGGGACCCTACATTACCTGCCTTGGCAGATTCCACAGGAAAAGTGCAACATTGCCTGCTGAAGTAGATACTGTGGGTCCATGGGGAAGGATGGTAGCGATCAGGTGCACAAAGCTGTCAGCAGCCCTCTGCCCCGATTTGCTGCTATGACCCAACAACTGCCACAAGGGAGAGATGGCGGCTCCCCAGACGCCCCTGCATTAACCTTAAAACCTGTGGTGGACTAAGGTAGGAATGAGGTAGCAGCGATCCTTTACACTTCTGCACCGTCCAGCGGCCTATTCAGACAGCACTTCATGATGGCGGCCATTTTGATTTGACTGCTAGACGGGGCAGGAGCATATAGGATTGATCCTGCCCCATTCCTACCCTAGACTAGCATGGATTGTAAGGTTTGTGCAGGGAAGGGACCTGGGAAGAACCCAGGGGGGGCCACTGTGCCCTCCTTGCCTGCTGGCTAATCAGGATTTATGTTTTCTTAAGGGAAAATGGGAGAGAGGGTGGAGGGCTGCTGGCCCCCTCACCCTTTTACATCTGCATGGGGAGGAGGGGGCTTAGCTAACTGGCTAACTGGAACTTTTTCTGAATTGGGGTTGCACCATTCCCCCCTGGGCAGCACCTGATTGGTATCGAGAGCTATCTAAGGGTGATTGTGCTTAAGGGGGGGGGCACAAACTTAACTTTTTTATATTGTCTGTGCCGCAGATTGCTGCAACGTGGCACCAACAATAATATATGGGGGAGGGGGGGAGCCCAATCACGGCCCAGGGAGGCTTGATTGCCTCCACGGCCATGCCCATGTTATCAGGCATCCTGCACCCTGGCAGATAATGCCACCTCTTGAGGTGACGTTATCTGTTGTTGCGATCAGGCCTGATTTTGGCAGCTATCGCAAGAAATCATTTTTGTGTGGTGGCTGCCAACCATGGCCACCCTCACTCCCTACCCAGATCCCGCCTTGATCCTGTCCCTAGGGAGCTGCAGTGTAGGAAAAATCAGATACTATGGGAAATTGCCTGTGATACCTGATTTTTATGCAGGTTAGCTGCTACCATGGGGTTAACGCTGGATTAACGCCTCGTGGTAACAGCTAGCGCACTTTAGTAAACATACCCCATAGAGACAGAAAATGAGAAAGCTGTGCTGAATCTGTTTACCCGGAGCCAATTCTCATTTAGCCCAAAGGCCATGGAAAAATAAAATCTTTTAAGGCCTCTTTAAATTTACCAAAATAGCATTACATATGGAGATAACATGAAAATGAATTTCATTAAAGGAAGGCTAGTATATAAAAAGTGGGGTTATATGTGCGCTCTGAATGTGTGTACGCAGGGGAAGGAATAGTTAATAATTTGTCAGCAAGGACTTTAAATACTAAAATAAGAATTTTAAATTTGGCCTTATAAACAATAGGAAGGCAATGACTTTTCACCATAAGTGGAGTCACTAAACATCTCCAGCCCCAGGGCCAGGCTAAATCATGTCATATGTTAAGACTAATTGCTTCCTACTCGGATCACTTGTTACAAGGGCAGCGTGAGTCCAGATTCTTAAGGTGATGCTAGGGTGCACATTTTGGATTTGTGCTATTGTCTGACAGAAAGAAATCAGATTCTTAATCTAGGGATATGACCCAGTTACTCAATTCAGACAAATTACAAGTGCTGGCTGAATAACCCAACCATTCTTTTCAGTGAATACAGGATTAGTAGAAAATAGGTTTCTGGTTTTAGGTTTATTGTATTTGATCAACCTTCCATCGATACAACCAGCAGGGTGGCTTATAACATACAAAATTAAAAATAAGGGCTAAAATCAATAAAACTTGCTTCTCAGCATAAACATCTGTACTTCTCTGGCATTTCCTATCTGTATCTCTGCCCTCCAGTATGACAGAATGTGTTCTTAGGGGCTAAAAGACAAGGTGGAAGAACATGTGACATGCACACTGCAAGGAAGCAAAGAATGAGGCAGGGAAATCCCAAAACTAAATGGAACTGACCAGAAGATGAACAATACTCTATAAATAAAAAGAATCGCATGCAGGATATGGAGAATAATTTAAAGCATGTTTTGCAGAGTGAGAAAAGAAAATGTTAAGCCTTAATTTTTTCATGCAAAATTTGTGCCTTTTACTAAATTAATATGCAAATGCTTCTAGCTGCTGAATGTAGATAAGGAAATACCCACAGTATAAAAAAAAGTACCAAAATATCAATAAATCCCGAATTTCTGAAAAACTCCCCTAGAATCTCAAACAATCTTTTTGTCGGAGCATGTCAGCCCAGTGCTAGGAAATTTTTTCCAAACCACCACCGTGACCACTCCTTTTATTAGATAATTTTTAAAAGTGAAATTAATAACTTAGCTGTTGCCAAAGTACTGCCAAGGCGCCGAGTAAACAGTCGATGTGACTCACGTTTCGGGTTTTCCTCCAATTTTACAAGAAACCCTGCTTCAGGTCCAAAGAGTCAGCAGTTGACAGATCTTCAGCTTAAAAAAAAAAGTACAGCATTATAGTTTAATTCATCCAAATAGAGCTATATATATATTTATACACTGGGGATCATTCTAGAACACAAATAAGGGGTTTGTATGGGCGGCATGGATGTTTATGTGCCGAAAACATCCCTGACCGTACAAACGATGCAAGCACAGGGATCTCAGAACATGCCCAGAAGGGGCAGAACAGGGTGTGGTCAGCTGCGGAGCCATATAAAGCATATTAAGGAAAGGCGTATGTTTTCAGTGCTTACTACAGACGTCCATGTTATTCCCGCGGAAACGTGGTATAAGACAATGACTTAGAAAATATTCTGCACTTCTCTGCAATGCATCCCAAATTGAAGAATGGTTGTGACACCTATGTTTTGAACTGGTGTGACTTCAATCTGGAAAAACACAAGATGCAGTTTTAAGGAACAGAAAGCAGAGGTGAGGGTATGTTGTAAGGTATAGAAACATTAAGAAACTCTCTTACAGAAATATTAAGAAGAGCAATAGTGTGTATTATAGCTATGCTGAAATATGCTGTTTGTGCTAAAGGAGCCAATCTAGGGGACCCTAACAATTTCCATGTTCTGAAAAATGGGACTGCTGATATAGGGATGGTATGGGTGGAGTAGGGAAAGGATTCTAGTGTGTGTGTGTGTGGTTTGAGGGGTGCATGGGAGGATCTGGTGTGTTCATCTGCAATTCAGGGGGGCCTCATGCTGGATGCATGCACTGGCTGGCTGCATAGCATTTTGATCGTGTCATGTTGGACATGTCTGTCTCCCCAATTCCAGACCCGCGGGCACATCTAGACCCACAGATGCGGAATTAGGTTCAAATGAGGCCCATTTTTAATTTAGACATGTCCGCCAGCTGGACATGCATGTTATGGAATTGGGCTCACTATGAATATCTGCTCTAAGTAGCCTAGAGGTTAGAGCAGCTGCCTTCATACCCAGAAAATCAAGGATTTAATTCCCACTGGCACTCCTTGTGACCTTGGGCAAGTCACTTTAACCTCCATTGCCTTGGAAGAAAAGGCTGGCAATCTACTTCCAATGATGCATTGCCAAGAAAACCCAGAGGTAGCTGGGTCACCAGGAGTCAGCACTGACTTGACGGCACTAAAAAAAAAGACAAATTAGTACATGTAGAGAAGTCATCTTAGTCCCCATTTAAAGCAATAACAAGAGAGAATTTCATCTTGGCTAATTCAAATGCTAAAATGTAGAACTTTGCTCCATCAAGAGAAAATAATTTTTTTATTAAAATGAGGAGCTCTTTTTCCTGCCTGGAAAGCCTTCAACACACTGGTGAACACAAAAGAGAGCTGTGGACTCTTACTACAGTTTCCATAAAGCTCAATGGGACATAAAGGGGGCAATTTTATTAACAGGATGCCAATGTACCCAAGAAGGTACATATGTGTCTTTATAAATTAGGAACTGACATCTAGCCCCAGCAGCTAAGAACATAAGAACATAAGATATGCCATACTGGGTCAGACCAAGGTCCATCAAGCCCAGTATTCTGTTTCCAACAGTGGCCAATCTAGGTCATATGTACCTAGCAGTTTCCCCAAGGGACACAGGTTCCACAATGCTTGTATTGGTTCAAGCATTGATATCCTGGGTCCCTTCTTAATAATGGCTTATGGACCTTTCCTCCAGGAACTTGTCCAAACCTTTTTTAAACCCAGCTACACTAACAGCCTTTACTACATCCTCCGGTAACAAATTCCAGAGTTTGATTACACGTTGAGTGAAAAAATATTTTCTTTTATTAGTCTTAAATAGTTTACCCTGTAGCTTCATTGCATGTCCCCTAGTCTTTCTATATTCTGATAAGGTAAACAATCGATCTACGTTTACCCGTTCCACTCCGCTCATTAATTTATAGACTTCTATCATATCTCCCCTCAGCCGTCTCTTTTCCAGGTTAAAGAGCCCTAACCTTTTTAGCCTTTCTTCATAGGAGTATCCTTCCATCCCCTTTACCATTTTGGTGGCTCTTCTCTGAACCTTTTCTAATAACGCTATATCCTTTTTAAGATACGGCGACCAGAATTGCACACAATATTCAAGGTGCGGTCTCACCATGGAACGATATAGAGGCATTATAATATCCTTTGTTTTATTTTCCATTCCTTTCATACCTAGCATTCTATTTGCTCTCTTGGCCGCCGCTGCACACTGGGCCGAGGGTTTTAACATGGTATCCACAATGACGCCTAAATCTTTTTCCTGGGTGGTGGTTCCTAATGTGGAACCTTGCATCGTGTAACCATAGTTTGGGTTGTTCTTCCCTAGGTGCATAACCTTGCACTTGTCCACATTAAATTTCATCTGCCATTTTGATGCCCAGTCTTCCAATTTATCAAGATCCTCTTGCAATTTTCCACAATCCTCTTGGGTTTTAACAACTTTAAATAGTTTTGTGTAACAAATTCACACAAGCAAATCTACACCTGCTTGTATACTTGTGCATGTATTCTATGCGTGTACTTAAGTATTTTCTAAAATGTGCACATATATTGCAACTGTACAACTGCTTCACCAAAACCAAGGCCCCAGGAATGTCTATGCTGATTGTGTAATAGTAGGTATACTCTTTCCATGCACCTATGTAGAGACTCCCTTGGATTTCCAGTGGCCCTACTAAATTACTACCATATAAAATAGAGATGAGTAGAGGAGTAGTCTAGTGGTTAGAGGCAACAGATTAGTACCCAAGAGGTCACTGGCACTTCTTGTGAGCTTGAGCAAGACACTCGACCCTCCATTGCTTTGGAATAAAAGGCCTGGCAATCTATTTCTGGTCATACCTTGTTGCTGGGTTGCCAGGAGTCAGCATTGACTTGCTTGCACTTAAAAAAAAAATAAAAAATCAGTGACTTTTCAATTTCTTCCGTCGGTTACATCATGCTGGAAGGATACTCTCCTGAGGAAGGAAACGTCAAACTCATATATGAACCACCCCCAAAGGCAGTACCATGTCTTTGGTAGCTAGCCACTGTACTATGAGGATAGATTAAGCAGTCTGCCCCAAGGTGGGGAAGGTATTTGTAGCTAACTCCACAGCTTCTCATACCATCCAGAGGGAGCCACAGGGCAGGGAGTAACAGAGGTGCCGTGACTCATCTACAGATTTCCGCATTCCTGGCAAGGAGGGAAGGTGTTTGTGAGTATTTTATGGAGACGAGTAACTCTACCTGTGAAAGGTAGGAGCAGAGGAGAAAGGTGCCACCTATTCCAGGAGGGTCCAGAATAGTATAGCAACTTCTCAGAAATCCAGTGATCCCAGAGCCAGGAGCATCTGCAGCGTTGCACCGAGGACCTGCATCTATAGCCCCCACCAGCTTTGAAGTATACTGTGAGACTAAGGGGTTTGTTTACTAAGCAGCGCTAGCGGATTCCATGTGATACTGGAGCCACTGCCCCATTGTATACAACAGGGCTGCGGCTCTGATTTCACATGGAAATTGCTAGCGCCGCTTAGTAAACAAGTCACTTAACCCTCCATTGCCTCGGAAGAAAGGCCTGGCAATCTACTTCCGGTGACACTGTCAAGAAAACCCAGGAGCTTCTGGGTCGCCAGGAGTCAGGACTGACTCGAAGGCACACATTGCATTGCAAGTATATTAAGAGGAATGCAGTATCTCTCAAAGTTATCATAGTGAGTCTGAGGAGAGAGTTAAAGAAAGGAAAGGCTGGGAATAAATTTCCAGTACCAAGAGAAGAAGAATAAAAGTTAAATTGTTTGTAATATATTTGAGGAAGAAGAGCAAAAGTTAAACTACTGGTAATATACTTAATGAAGAAGAGTTCTCTGTCTCTCCCAGTTACATTTTTGCTATTGTTATCAATGACCTTCAGTTCTTTAAGAAAAACCGTTTGGTTCAGAACTCACATTTTAGCTTGGACTCGGTTGTTTTGAGAAGGGAAGACGAGGGAGTGGAGTTTTAAGGGTTGAGGCTGCCCAGTGTACACTGGCCCCATTCAAAGAACTCTTTACATTTTCCCAAGAAAATTACCCCCAAAAATGCAGCCTTTAGGTGGAGTGGAGGAGTAACTGAGTGTTTTGAGAAATGGATTGTGAACCAGGAAATCCAGAGTTCAAATCACATTTCTTCCAATGATGCTCATTGTGACCTTGAGCAAGACCTCTTTCTTCTATTGCTTTGGGTATGACTTTGACTATGAGCCTATATGAGCTTGGATTTGGGAAATTCAAGTAATAAATCTAAAATACAAATGGAATAATTGTGTTTGGATTTCACATCACATAACTGTTGCTAAATGGAGCTGTCATGATTGGGCTCACCCGTGTCCTGTTAATGCAAGGTCTAGCAGCATCCAATGCAGCTTGCAACCACAGGGGCATGCCTGAAGGTTTGTGACATAAGGGGAACACTCCTTTGGAGCCTTGGTAAAGTCCCGGTAGAATCAGGGGTCAGAAAAATGAAATGCTTGGACCTAAGGTAACATTTTGTGACTTGTGTGGTCTGAGAAGGCTAGATAAGTTATTATGGAAAAATGTAATATTAAGACTAAGCTACTGGACATTCCGTATCCATGTTCATTGGGACCTTTTGATAAACATCTTCAGCTGTTGTTGTCTTCAATCCATCATGTGAATTGCAAGCTGGAAGATTACCTGATTTTGGGGCTTCTATTAGCTCTGGTGGCAGATCCATGCTTTCACTGCAGATACTTCACTTGCTTCTCTTGTGGAATATGGGACTGTTAGTCCTAAAGCCTCAGGTGGAAAGGCTAGATAGTTCTGTGGGTACCTGTCTTTCTTTAGTGGCCCTTAACTCTGGAGAGACTGACTCTTAAAGCTGCTCCTCCTCCAGTAAGTGTGGCTGGGTGACAGGTTGAGTCTGGCCAAGACATTTCTTTGAAAAATAAAAAGCAAATGATCTCTAGAACTGAAAATCTGTTGAAGGATTCTGTCATCCAATAGCAATACAGTATAGGAGGTGAAGTACTTTTGTCCACTAAAGAAGAGCGGGACCTAGGCGTGGTTGTGTCTGATGATCTTTTTTTTTTTTTAAATTCTTTATTTTCGTTTTATAACAACAAAGGAAAAGGAAGACATACAGCTAAAAGACAGATACATAAAGTGTAATACATACACCAAAGTAAACCCCTGCCACCCCCTCCCCCCTGCTTCTTCTCTAGAAAACTAATCATACCCGAAGCGGGCGTGTACTTACATTATTGTGTTACAAAACCTAACGGTGATCTGAAACATGATGAGTGCACTTTATACAGGCATATTGGAACAATGAGCAGATTGTACATAATCATTAAGCATCTGCCATTTAGACAAGCGAGAGTGAGTTTGGGCATGGGGAATAGCTCTCCGAGGTATCTGCTCATATGTACTATATAAGCAGACGAGGTTCCACCATTCATTGACAGTAAGTCGAGAGCTATCCTTCCAATTCCTCGTGATTAAGCATATGGCTATACCCAGCATGAAATCAAGGAGAAAGCGACCCTTCTTAGGAAGAGAGGGGACCTCCGCCACAGAGCGGAGTCCCACGATCTTCCAAGAGAGAGGTTCGTGAAGGTGTAAGATAAATTGAATACAACCCCAGACCCGCCCCCAATAAACCTGTAGTTGAGGACATTCATAAATAACATGAGCGAAGGTTCCCACAGCAGTATGGCAAGACCAACACTGGTCCCTAGCATTTGTGTTCCATTTGGCTATTTTTTCTGGGGTATAAAAGCATCTGTGTGCAAAAAAGAAGAGAGTTTGGGTAACAGAGGCAGACCGGGAAACCCGCACTACTTTGCTCCAGAAAACGCTCCATTGCACAGGGGTTAAAGTGGTTTGCAGTTCGCGCTCCCAGGCTTGTTGGGCTCTAAAAGTGGCCGTGTCTGTACCCTGACATAATATTTTATAAAAGTTAGAGGCTACCCCATGTGTACTACTAATAGAGTGAACTATCTCTAATAGCCCATCCTCAGTAGGGGCAGAGGGCGGCATGATTCGAGCACTTTTGAGGCAGTGTTGAAGCTGCATCAATTGAAAGTAGTGTTTCGCTGGTAACGCAAATTCTTTTTGTAAATCAGAAAAGGTTTTCCAACGGGCTGCAGAGAAAAGCTGTTGGGGTGTCCAGATCCCCCTTGAGTACCAGGGTTTCCATGCTATCGTTCTATTTAGGACTTGAATTCTGGGGTTATTCCATAGCGGGAGTCCGTCCTGAGGACATGCGTTCGGGCCCAGTGATAGAATGAGAGTGTTAAAGGCCGCAAGAGTATCGACAATCATTGGTGGATGGCGGGTGTCTACTTGATAGGACATACCGGGGAGATGGGTCAACGGAATTGGGCTACTAAGCTCCTCTTCTATGTCAAGCCAAACTGGTCTGCTGTCTGTTGAGGCATCTAGCCATCGGGCACCTTGCTTAAGTAGGAAGGCTTGATGATATCTAAGAAAATCAGGAAATCTGGTACCCCCTCTTTCCTTTGCAGATTGTAGTTTTTGTTTAGCTATCCTTGGTGGCTTGCCCTGCCAGAGATAGCGGACGAGAAGGCCCTCAATATCTTTATAAGTATGTAGCGGGAGTAAGCATGGCAGCATTTCTAAAATGTAGTTCACTTTGGGGACTATCATCATTTTCACAGTTTCTAAGCGGCCCCACCATGTAAGAGATAAGGGAGACCAACGATTTGTGAGCTCACGGACTTTGGAGACTACCTCTTTGGCATTAAAACTGATAGTGTCTTCTAAAGGAGAACAGTAATGGACCCCGAGATACTTCACCATGCGGGATTGCCAAAGGAAGGGAAAGGCCTGCATGTCAGCCTCATGTACCCAGCGGTTCAGTGGGAATGCTACAGATTTGGTCCAGTTAATTTTATAGCCCGATAATTGTGAGTATCCGTCAATCAGATCCAAGACAGCTGGAACCGAATCGAGGGATACGAAAAGCATAAGGTCATCTGCATATGCAGAGAGTTTAATCTCCCTATGACTGAAGGGGACACCTCGAATACGTGCGGACTGTCTAATAAGGAGGGCTAGGGGTTCAAGAGCTAGATCAAAGAGCATCGGTGATAGGGGGCAACCTTGACGCGTGCCTCTTTGGAGATTAAATGGCTGAGACTTGATGGCATTTACACAAATACTGGCGACGGGTTGAGTATACATGACTTGGAGATATTGGAGGAAGCCCTCCCCAAAGCCATACCATCGGAGAACTGCAAATAAGAAGGGCCATTCTAGACGATCAAAGGCTTTTTCGGCATCCAGGGAAAGACCCACCCATGGATGATCTAGATTGGCAGCACTGGATAGCACATGGCACAAGGTCCGAGCATTGTCAGCAGTTGATCTGCCAGGTATAAAACCGCATTGGTCGGGGTGAATTAGGGTGGCCATCCTGTCAGATAGCCGGGTGGCCAAGATCGTTGCGAAGATCTTATAATCGGCATTAAGTAGGGAGATTGGACGGTAGTTGGCGGTTAGTAGCGGGTCTCTGCCTTCTTTCTCAAATACTACCACATTAGCTGCAGAAAAGGATCCCAAAGAGGATGTATCTACCGCAAGGGCAGTAAAATAGAGTTTTAAATAGGGAACTAAATCTGCACTGAACGTTCTGTAGAATTCGGTCGGGAGACCATCGGGCCCTGCGGCACGGCCCGAGGCTGTTCGTTTTAGGGCAGATTGGATCTCTGAAGTAGAGAAGGGTTCATCCATCGCATCCCTATCATCTTCAGAGAGGGTCGGCCGCTGAATGCCAGAAAGCAATCGCTCGAATGTCTCTGACGAGAACTTACATTCAGATTGATATAGGCGGGTATAGAAATCCCGAAAGAGCTCTACGATGTCGGAGTCTGTGGTCACTATGCCCCCTCCCTGTGGAGCTCGAAGGGCCGCTACGCGTTTGGCTTCTTTTTGACCTTTCAAGGCGTTGGCTAAGAGTCGACCGGCTCGGTTATTTTCACGATAATATGTCCCTCGCTGAAGCTCAATACTCTTAGAAGCTGCAGTTGAGAGGATTGAATTATATTGAAAACGGAGACGCTGTAATCGAATTAATACACATGGATCAGTACGTGAAGTTAGAACTCGTTCGCCTGCTTTAATTTGTTGGTCTAGAATGAGTAGCTGCTGTTTGCGTTGTTTCCGCAGGCGGATTTGATAGCTAGTGATCGTTGCTCGAATGGCCGCTTTGAAGCCCTCCCACCAAGCCCAATTCGCAGTATCCTGGGGTAGATTAAAATGGAAGTAATCCTTTATGGCTGCTCGAATTTCTAACTGGAACTCTGGCTGAGTTAACAGGGCTCTATCAAAGAACCAGGCCCCCGAATTCGCTTGGGGTGCAGTAGTGTGTAATTGAAAGGAAATGGCAGCATGATCTGAAATATGTTGGGAGTGAATCTTTGCAGTGTCCACCTGAGGAACTAACAGTTTTGATATTAGAAAGAAGTCTATGCGAGACTGGGATTTATGAGGGGAAGAGAAGAAGGTGAAGTCAAGCTCATTGGGGTGTAGTAACCTCCATAGATCAACTAAAGCAAGATCTTTGATCAGGGAGGTAAGCGTGGTGTGACTCTTGGGGGGACCACTTGTCCTAGGCGGCTGTTTGTCAATCAGGGGATCAAGGACTAGATTGAAATCCCCCCCAATTATCAATGAAGTATTAGCAGAGGCCTGCGCAACCTGAGCAATGGTAGCAAAAAAGGCAGGGTCATCCACATTAGGAGCGTAAAGGCATATACATGTAACTTCAAGGCTACCTATCTTGAGGTGAACTCTGGACCATCTACCTACTGTATCTGAGCTAGTCGCAATAATAGTAGCATGTAAAGATTTCCTAACCAGTATGGCAACCCCACATTTCTTAGAAACGGCTGGGGAATAAGCGGCCACCATGTAAGGTTTAATATTGAGTTTAAGAGTTTCCTTCGAATTTAAATGCGTTTCTTGGAGAAAAATCAGATCCGCAGCTTCCTGACTTAGGTAGCTTAGGATTTTCTTCCGTTTTATCGGATTATTAATTCCTTTTACGTTCAATGAGAAAATCTTACATGGTGCCATCAATCGGTAATAGACATTTTAGGTAAGGGCGCTTGAAAACATACAACATAATCAGAATCTGTGCAACAATGACATAATCACCGAGTATTCTAGCTAATACACCCCATATTGAAAAGTATGTACCAAAGTATCTTAGAGAAGAAGCAAAACCCCAAAAGAATATGGCGACCATATGTCTGCGGGAGGAGGCCCTAGAGAGGAAATAGAAAGACATGAAAAAAAAAGAAAAGAAACACCAGAGTCCATAATTAACACTGTCTCTGATACTCATCGAGGCTACTGTGGGTAGATGGAGTCGGGTCACAGATATCATCAAAAGTAAGGCAACAAACTGCCCTCGCCAGACTCTGCAGATCCAATATGGCAGGTACAGCGGATATGAGAATACTTGCAGGAATATTCTGGAAGTCAGCGCATCAAGTCGGCTTCTTTGGAATCCAAAACCTCCGCTAGTAGATCAGGGTCCTCAAATGTTCTTGTCTGATTGTGAAGCGTGACTCGGAGCTTGGCCGGGTACATCAGGCCATAGCGTGCTTGTAGTTGTTGAAGCCTCGGCCGGAATTCCAGAAAGCGCTTTCGGCGGTCGACCGTGGGTTTAGCCAAGTCGGGATAGAAGGAGATCTTGTGGCTCTCAAACTCCATATGGCCCTTTGCCCGAGAGGCACTTAGAATTTGCTCCACGTGTTGATATCTCAAAAGTCGAAAAATGATAGGCCGCGGGGTCTTCCTGTTGAGCGTTATGCTTGTGGGTACACGATGAGCGCGATCGATCTCCAAATCTTTGGTAAAGGTGATTTGGAGCAGGGAAGGGAGGATTTTGCATAAAAACTCTTTCATGTCTCCCGATTCCGCTCCCTCCGGTATGCCCACGAGTCGTATGTTGTTGCGGCGCGCTCTATTATTGCCATCTTCCACTTCTTTCTGCAAGGCCCGCACCTGACGTTCAACTTTGTCGAGTTTGGACAACCGGGCCGCATGGGAGTCCAATATGCTCTCCATTTTGTCCTGACGCGAAGAAAGCCCTTCTAGCTTGCTTTGCAGCACACCAAAATCTTCCCGCAGCGCTCGGAGTGCTTCACCGTTTGACTGCACGAGGTTTTTGACCCCTCTAATCTCTGCGAGGATTTCCTGCTGCATTTCGGGGCCCTCGCACAAGGCCAGCCCCTTCTGCGGGGACGGAGGTTCAGTTTTGGAACGTTTGCCGTGAGAAGCCGCTGGAGATCCAAAGTCCAGGCGCGTGGGTTTGGTCCCGGTCATCTCCCCAATGTGCCCCGGCAAGATCAGAGTAGAAGTTCCAAGTATGTACGGTGTTAATTCAGGATTCTGAGTAGGCCTCTCGGGAGCCTCAGTGTTATGCGACCATCCCGCTGGACATCAGGCTCCGCCCCCGTGTCTGATGATCTTAAAGTAGCTAAACAGGTAGAAAAGGCGACGGCAAAAGCTAGAAGGATGCTTGGGTGCATACGGAGAGGAATGGCTAGCAGAAAAAAGGAGGTGATAATGCCTCTGTATAAGTCTTTGGTGCGACCTCATTTGGAGTATAGTGTGCAATTCTGGAGACCGCACCTTCAAAAGGATGTGAACAGGATGGAGTCGGTGCAGAGGGTGGCTACTAAAATGATTAGTGGGCTTCATTATAAAGCATATGAGGACAGACTTAAGGATCTTAATATGTACACCTTAGAGGAAAGGCGGGATAGAGGTGATATGATTGAGATGTTTAAATACCTCCGTGGCATAAATGTTCAGGGAGAGAGCCTCTTTCAATTGAAAGCAAGTTCTGCTACGAGGGGACATGGGATGAGGGTGAAGGGAGATAGATTCAGGAGTGATATGCGGAAATATTTCTTTACGGAAAGAGTAGTGGATCCATGGAATAGTCTCCCAGTGGAGGTGGTAGAGATGAGGACAGTAACTGAATTCAAAAAAGCATGGGACAAACACAGAGGATCCCTAATGGTAAAAAGTGGACTGTTGTAGTTGTTGATATGGAAGGCCAGACTAGATAGGCCATGTGGTCTTTTTCTGTCATCATGTTTCTATGATGGATATTTGGGCTAAAACTTTGAAAGCTGAAGTTACAACACTCCAGACTACTGGGGGTTCTGGAATTAGAGAAGCCCATGAAAATAAACCTAAAGCTAAGAACTTACACGTTTTACATTTTCTTGTGTTGTAGTTTTTGGCTGCTGAGATTTTACTCAGTCAGTATATTGAGGTGATGTTGACGTTACCCAAAGAAGATACTATTTCTATTTCAAACCGTTATTACCTTTCTACTAATGTAATAACTGAGACAGCTTGAAGGAGATCTTGATGTAATTTCTTTACCCAATAATTTTGATCCTCTGACTTTTTGGCAGCATTTCCTGATAATATTACTATTATCCTTTCTCATGGATATTTATAAGATTCATGTTACAAAAATTAATTTAAAAAGAATAAACTATTACTTTGTGATGAAAGATTGATGATCTTACTAATGTGGCACGTGCTCCGTAACAAGACATCTTTGCAAATGAAGGCCAGAGATAATAATCTTGGAGTAACCCTTTTTTTATATAAAGTTTCCCTGCAAGTATCTTAGTTATCGGGCAATAAGTAGGTCCTAAGTCGAGAAATTTCTATCTGAGAAGGAAATTTGATTATCTTTTTTGCAAAGTGGGTGGTGGGCTGTTGGTCCTTTAAGATTTGATACAACAATGAACTAGGAGCACTATTTATTTTTTCCTTGTGTGCAAGTGATTTTCTCATTATGTTCCTCTTCCTTTCTCTATTTAATTAGACCTGAGGATAACACTGAGGGAGAAGTGGCTTAGTGATAGGTGGAAGTTGCCTTGGGCTGGAGGTTCAAATCCCACTGGAGGACAGCAACCTCAGGCTAGACAGATGGGGTTTTCTAGTCCCACAGGTGCTCCTTGTGGCCTTGGGCAAGCCACTTAACCCTCTGTTGCCTCAGGTATAAAATATAGATTGTGAGCCCTTCAGGGACAAGGGAAATATATATCATACCTGAATGTACACTGCTTTGACCTGTGAAAAGCATTATATAAGCATTGCTAAATAAACACTAATAAGAATTTTCCCGATAACTTTCCCCCTACCTGTTTAATTTATATGCAGAACAAATCATCAGAGAAGCAGAATTGTATGAAGACAACAGAGGTGTGAAGATTGGTGGAAGACTCAACAACCTTCGCTATGCTGATGATACTACATTACTGGCTGAAAGTGAAGATTTATTTATTTATTTATTTATTTAACACGTTTTTTATACCGCCTTTTCCTTCAATCAAAGCGGTCACAAGAAATACAAGGTATAAACAAGGGAAACAAACAGTATAGACATGACAACATATGGTAATGTAGGAAAAATAACAAGGGTTAACAAAATAGTGGATTATTTATAAAATATATACAATAGATGATATCTTAGTCATTTGTTGATCCATAGTGCTCAATAAAAAGTAAAGTTTTTAATTGCTTACGAAAGTCACTTAAAACATCAATTGCATGTAAATCAGGGGGGAGAGAGTTCCAAATCAAAGGGGCAGCCAAAGAAATTGCTCGTTGTGATGTACATTTGCGTGATTTAGCGAAGTTTCTTGGGGTATTGAGGGTGTTTGAGGTGGATAATCTTCTAGGTCTGTTGCTGGTATCACGGGATAAGAGGGCATGGAGGCTGGTTGCAGAACTGTTGTGCTTCATTTTGAAGATGTTTATGATTAACTTATACTTTATGCGAAGGGTTATAGGGAGCCAGTGGAGATCTTTAAGGATGGGGGTAATGTGGTCATGATTAGTGGAACCGTTAATTATTCTGGCTGCTGTATTCTGTGCCATTTGAAGAGGTTTGAGAGCATGTTTTGACAGCCCATTGTAGATAGGGTTGCAAAAATCCAGAATGGGGGTAATAAGTGCCTGGCAGACTGTACGAAAGTGTTCATTAGAGATAAGAGGCTTGAGGCGTCTAATTATTTTCATTCGGTAATAAGCGCTTTTAACAGTTTTCTTTATGTGAGATCGCAGGTCTAGCTTCTTATCGAGGGTTACCCCGAGGTATCTTACTTCATCCTTAATTGGAATCTCAGTACTGTTGCATGTGATGTACGGTGGGGGATTAAAGTTGGTGTTTCTAGTGACAATAAGTGCTTCAGTCTTCTTCAAGTTTATTGCAAGGTTGTTATTTGACAGCCAAATGGAAATGCTGGTAATGCAGTTTGAAATCTTGTTGTAGTTTGGGCAGTTGATATCAATCGGAGTGTAGATCATAATATCATCTGCGTAAATTGTGTAGTCTATATGATGAGTTGATATTATGTGACATATTGGTTGGATAAATAGGTTAAAAAGAAGTGATGAGAGTGCAGATCCCTGCGGTACGCCTTGTTTGATAACTGTATGATGTGAAGTGTTTAGACCGACTTTAACTTGGAACTGTCTACCAATTAGGTAGGACTCAAACCAGTTTAGGACGGTGCCAGTTAGACCGATGCTCTTTAGTCTGGCTAATAGTATTGAATGGTCCACTGAATCAAAGGCCGCTGAAATATCTAAGAAAATCATTAAGGTTCCTCTATTATAGTTGTCTATGGTTTGAGTGATATCATTAAATAAATAAAGTAGCAGCGTCTCAACTCCATGGTTCGGGCGGAAGCCATGCTGATGTATGTCAAGTGGCGCATGCTCATCAATATGGTCTTGGAGCTGTAGTTGTACTACCTTCTCGATAATTTTTGCCAGGAGTGGTAAGCTGGAAATTGGTCTATATGCAGCTGGATTGTTTTTTTCAAGGTTGGTTTTCTTAAGGATAGGCCTTATTGTGGCTAATTTCAGCTGTTCTGGCATGATTCCTTGATTTAGGGAGTTGGTTACGAGGTGGTGTATAAAATTAATGAAGTTTGACTTAGTAGCTTTGACCCAAGGTACTGGGCAAGGATCTGTGGGTGCGGTACTTGTGTTAAGTGCAGCAATGATGTCTGAAAGCTGCTTAGTTGAGGGAATATGAAACTTGTTCCAAATTGTACTTGGTAAAATAAGATTGTTTTTTTCAGATTGTTTTAAAGGTGGAGTCTGGCCTATTTTTTCTCGTAGATAATCCGCAAACACAATCAAAGAACATAGTCTCAAAATGGGCCTGCACCTTAATGTAAAGAGGACAAAGATCATGACAACTGGCATAATCAACAGGTTCATCGTTGAAAGAGAAGAAATTGAAATTCTGAACAACTTTAACCTATTTGGATCAACTATCAATAAAGAAGCAACAAGCAGTCAAGAAATCAGACGACGCATTGCTCTTGGCAGAATGGCTATGAAAGACCTAGATAAGATTCTCAAGAGCAGAGATGTCTCTCTCCATACAAAGATTCGACTTGTTCAAGCCATGGTATTTTCAATAACATCATATGGATGTGAAAGCTGGACAGTGAAAAAGACAGACAGGAAGAAAATTGATGCCTTTTAATTATGGTGCTGGCGGCGAATACTGTGTATACCATGGACTGCCCGAAGAACAAACCCGTCGGTACTAGAGGAGATCAAACCTAAGCTTTCTTTAGAAGCTCAGATGACAAGACTTCGACTTTCATACTTTGGACACATCATGCGAAGAGAGAGATCATTAGAGAAAGACATCATGCTTGGCAAGATAGAAGGTCAACGCAAAAGAGGAAGGCCAGCAATGAGATGGATCGATACAATAACAGCAGCTACAGATACCAGTCTGTCAACAATGAGCCGCCTGACTGAAGACCGAACACAAATTAGGATAGCTATCCAGAGGGTCGCCATGAGTCGACTCCGACTCAACGGCACTTAACAACAACAACAAGAATTTTCTCTAATTTTTGATTAATCCCTTTAGTGCATGTTTTACTAAAGTGGGCTAATTTTTGGCAGCTTAGTGTATGCTAAGTGCAAAAATTAGTCAGACCCATGCTAACTGTTGGGGGCATTCCCAGCATGTCGCTATGCAGTTGGAAGACTCTGCAATGTTAAACTGGCGGCCGTACTAAACATGGTTGCACTTAACGCCATCCATTGAGCTAGCGGTAAATGCACCAGCAGTAACTTTAACAATCACAATTAGCACAAGTTAATCACACCCGCTCTAACAACGATGTGCAGTCAATGCCCTCTCTCTGCCCTAAACCCGCCCAATCCCACCATATCCCACCCTAAGCGGATAGCATGGAATTTTTACTGTGGCTACATTTTTACCACATTCTCATGCTAACCACTTAGTGTGGGGTTTAGTGCATGATAACTGTTACCACACTTTAGTAATCATGTCCCCTTATTTTCTTAAAATTACTTTTACAAAAAAAATAAAACAAAGGAAAGGGTATTGAAATGTACTGTACAATTTAAAAAGTTGCAATCATTATTAAAAAGAAATGAGTGCCGCACAGCTTTCTGCTTCACCTTCACTATGAGAATCACTAACAGATTGTGACAATGAGAGCTGTGATGACCCAATGGAAACACAGGAAAGTGGTGACTATGTCTTTAAGACAAGAGACAGGCAAGCTTTTCAGAGGGCTAAAGCTACAGCCAAGCAAAAGAAGCACGTACTTGCTTGGACTCTGACAACCACCTGTGCAGAGATAAGGGTGTGGTAGCTAGGAAGCAGCTTTTTAAACCTGCTTCAGTGCAGAGAGAGAGAGGAAGGACGAAGGAAGGAGAGAGGAGTAGCAACAGGAAGGAGCAAGGAGATGGGGGAAGTTTAACTCCACGTAGGAGAAGCAGTTCCAGCAGCAAAGTAAGCAACCCTTGTGTGAAAGGTACGCTTGAGCCAGAGACCAGCCGATGTATAGCTGGGGAGGTTGCTGAAGAGCTGGAACAAAGTGCAGTGCAGTGTGTGCAAGAGACAGTTTAGAAAACCCAAGCTGCCAGAAGGGGGGTGAAAGCTGTTACAAACGAACATAACCAAGACCCAGCCAAAGGCAGAAACGTAGTGCTGAACACAGGTGAAGCAGTTAAGCTTTTGCTCCAGGGAAAGAAGACCCACGCTCCTGATACAGCCAATGCTTACCAGGGAGAGCAGTTCTGGAAAGGACTTTTGAAGTTTCTACAGAATAGTAAGTTGGAAAACATTGTTGAAAATCCTGAAAGAGATAAGCAATTTGCAGAACAGGAAGGCATGCAAATTGACACTCTTGAGTCAGATTCAGTGTATGACGAATCACCGATGGATTGTTCTTTATGCATGAGGGAAATTGAAAGCTGCTAGAAAGGACTGTAAAAAGAACTTTTGAAGAGCAATTTTTCCTTAGCCAGGAACGTGCTAAGAGCTTCTTTAAGCTAAAGAACTTTGCTAAAAACAGAGTTTGAATTAAAGCAGCATTATTGGAAAATGACCAGAATTTACCTATGCTGAGATGTGTACTGAAAACAGCTGCCGTGTTTAAAGAAGTATTGCAGTTCTTTAACTTCACGTGTACTTTTGTTCCTGTAAGTTTTTCTGTTTTGGAGAATAATCCTTTTGCCTGCGTTGTCGTTGAATTTAATGCGTGGAAAGAACCCAAAAATAAATTTCTTGTTTTTGCCTTAAACAACCCCAGTGGTCACACACTACTTTGTCTTTAATGAAAAGAACTACAAGTCCCAGGATTCCTTGCTGGAGACAAAAATAGCTTTAATTAAGGACAAATATGGCAGCCCTTTGCCTGTGAGCCACTGGCCCAGGCAGGGGGTCACAACAAGATACATCTGTGAGTAGCTCCAGGTCCGGCCCGCCCATTGAGCAAGAATGTTGTTTGCACAGGGCCCCACGTTTCAGGGGGCCCCGCGCAAACAACATTCTGCATTAAAAGACCGCTGCCAAGGCAGCGGCAGAATCAAGTGTCCCACGGCCACGGCCCCCCCCACCTGTCCGGCAGAGCCCTCCCTGAATCAGTTCCCCCAGCACCGGCTTTTCAGAGCCACGAAGGGAGTTTCCCTTTCTCGCGGCTCTGTTAAGCCCACCAGCGCTGATGGGAAACAGGCAGCAGCAACCAGATTTTTTTTAAAATTTCCCTGGGCTGATGGGGGGGGGGGTAAGACTGGTAATGGGCTATGGGGGGGGGCTAGGACTGGAAATGGGCTGATGGGGGGGCTAAGACTGGAGGTGGGCTGATGGGGGGTTAGGACTGGAAATGGGCTGATGGGGAAGGGGTTAGGACTGGAAATGGGCTGATGGGGGTTAGGACTGGTAATGGGCTATGGGGGGGCTAGGACTGGAAATGGGCTGGGGGGTTGCTAGGACTGGAAATGGGCTGAGTGGAAGGGGGGCTTGAACTGCAAATAGCCGATGGGGAGGGGGGCTTGGAATGGAAATGGGCTGAGTGGAAGGGGTGGGCTTGAACTGCAAATAGCTGATGGGGAGGGGGGCTTGGAATGGAAAGGGTTATGAGGGGAGGGAGCTAGGACTGGAAATGGGCTGAGTGGGGAGGGGGAGCTAGGACAGGAAATGGGCTGATGGAGGAGCTAGTATAGGACTGGAAATGGGTTGTTGGGGGGGGTGCTAAGATTGGAAATGGACTGTGGTGGGGTTTGGATTGAAATGGACTCGTGGAGGGGCTAGAACTAGAAGTAGGCTCATGGGGGGCTTGGATTGGAAATGGGCTGAGTGAAGGGGAGCTAGGATTTGACATGGGCTGATGGGGGGCTGGGATTGGAAATGAGCTGATGGAGGGACTCGGATAGGACTGGAAATGGATGGGGGAGCTAGGACTGGAAATGGGCTGATGGTGGGGCTAGGATAGGAAATGGGCTGATGGGGGGGCTAGTACTGGAAATGGGCTGATGCGGGGACTAGAAAGGAGCAGATGCTGGGTGGGACTGGAGCTAGAAGGGAGCAGATGTTGTGGGAGGATTAGAATGGGATGGGGCTGGGAGAGTGAAATGGAGAGGGGAAAAAATATTTTGTGTGGGAGGGAAGAAAAATCTACAATGGCCGGGTATTGGGAGAGTAAGTGGGGATTGAGGATGGAGGGGTAAAATTTGAATGCATGAAAAAGGAATGAGGAAAGAGCAAAAGGAGAAAGATTAGTATGTTAAAGCAGATGTAGAGAAAGAATGGAAAAAACTAGAAGAGAGAAGAAAGGACAAATGGACAGCAGGCGATGGAGAGTTAGCAGAAGACACGAAGAAACCAGAAGAAAGTGGCTGGAGCAATTGCAACTGAAAAAAAATGCACAAAAGGTAGAAAAAGCTCTCTTTATTTTGAATTTATTAACTGGAATATGTCAGCTCTGGGAAATGTGCATCATTAACGTCTGCGCTTTGTTTAGTACAAGAGGAAATTAATTTATAGTTTTATTTCTCCAGTGTTGTACATTCCAAGTTTGGCTTTTGGGGTTCCCAAGTTAATTATTGTCTTCCTGTTTCTAAATGGTGATTCCTTGTTTGGTGATGGTCTATGTTCTGCATGTGTAACTGAGCTGAGGTATTCTGTTTATGTAATTCCTATTTGACATTGCTACTTGTTCTCTTTCCCCAGTAGGTCATGTATTGTTGTTCTCTGAAATGTATTGGTTTAATACTTGCAGTGTTGCCTTTTGATAGGTTGGGTATGGTGCTTTGTGAGTCCTGGTAGTGCCGTTACGATACGGCGGGTTTGCTATGGGTACTTAATGGGCAGTGTTTTTTAGTAGTTCCTAATGTGCCTGGCGGTTGACACTGGATTATAGTAATGTAGAAATCTTTAGTCTTTCTTTATCCATACACTCATTAAGAGGCATGTTTACTAAAAGTTAGTGTATGGTAACATTACACAAAGGCCCCTTATGCAAATGAGGCCCTGCACCGAGTCTCCGCACATGGCCCCGCATCCCCCTTGGGCTGCTCCTGAGTAGCTCAAGTTACTTTCTGGCAAATAACGTATCCGATCCACAAGATATTCTGGCTTTTGATTCCATAATACTTCAAATATATTTATTTACTCTTGTATCTATTGAATATCAGTACTTTTGTGAGTCTTGCTTGTTTTGTTTCTGTGAGTGGAAACAAAATGCATCTGCAAACAACACACACACAATAAATCTGTGTAAAATAGGATGCAGGAAAACCTCCAGTGCTCATCAGATTTAAAAGAAATTTTTTTCTTTGGATCCAGCCTGACTGTTCAACTGCAGCCACTTGCTAGCATATATATTCTTGTGCTCAGTTTTGTATAATTAATGTTTCTTTTTTTAACATTGCTCAAGACTTTCCAAGATGCCTCTCCAGCCTGAGTTGGTAGGAAAAGGAGAAATTCTTTCCATGCTGCTATGAATTTCTTAATGTCTGTCTTCAGTAGAGCTGTTAGCAATTCCATTTGCATCAGATCATACACAGCTGAATACCAGAAGGCAGTTCTCTTGGTCCATTTAAACAATATGCCCTTCTTAGCTGTTAACAAGGACAATGACACAAATTTATTAAAGTTTGGGTTGCTAGTGATTAAAACCCTCTTTAAACCGAGTAGTGGCTATGAATTCTCAGAGGGGACATGGGTTCTTGTCATATTATTTATTCATTTAAACACAACTTGCCAGAAAAGAAACTTTGGGACACTTGCTTATGTTTTATAGTATGGTTTATGGTTTGCTGCATTTTTTATACTGCCATTTCAGACATACGCCAAGTGGTTTCACAAAAACAAAATTAAAATAGAGAAATGAAAAGGAACTCCAAAGGTAATGAGTTGCAACCTGAGGCGTTCCTATGGCTTGCGCAATCCAGATTTTATTCTATAACCCAAACAGGAATTTTTAGAAAATTGTATTTATTTTCCAATGTTTCATTATCACACCTCAAACAGTTTGAGACGTGTTAGTTTAGTTTAAATCAGTTATTTCTATTCCATTTAACCAAAGCTCAAGGTGGATTACACTACTCAATAACTGGACATGCAAAATCATAATCCAAGATAGAACAAATAAAATTATAGAAACATAGAAATATGACAACAGGAAAAGGCCACATGGCCTATCCAGTCTGTCCTTCCATATAACAACTACAACAGTCCCCTTTTTACCTTTAGAGATCCTCTGTGTTGGTCCCATGCTTTTCTGAATTCAGTTACTAAGGGGAGATGAAAAGTTAGGGCTCTGTTTAAAAGGAAGAGCAAGATCAGACATGAGGGAGCTAAGTAAAGTAAAAAAAGAGATGGCAGCAGAGAGGGAGCATAGGACCACACTTTCTGCTGCCCTCCAAAGCTTGGTGCTCTAGGCGACTACCTGATTCACCTACAGGGAGCGCTGGCCCTGAATATGGACCTTGCTGGGTTCTTGGAGAACTCTGTGGCTGCAGAGAGTAATAGAGGTATGCTCACTGTCCTTTAATTTTCCTTATGATAGAGATCATGTCTTCTGCCGAATTAGAAAAGGTACACAGAAGAGCCACCAAAATGGTAAAGGGGATGGAAAGATACCCCTATGAAGAAAGGCTTAAAAGGTTAGGGCTTTTCAACTTGGAAAACAGAAAAAAGATGGATGAGGGGAGATATGATAGAAGTCTATATAATAATGAATGAAATGGCATGAGTAAACACAGATCGGTTGTTTACTCTTTTAAAAAGTAGAAAGACTAGGGGGACACGCAATGAAACTACAACATAACCCATTTTAAGACTAATAGGAGAAAATATTTTTTCACTCAATGCGTAATCAAACTCTGGAATTCTTTACTGGAGGATGTAGTAAAAGTTGTTAGTGTAGCTGAGTTTAAAAAAGGGTTGGAGATGTTCCTGGGGGAAAGGTCCATAAACCATTATTAAAGAGGACCAAAGAAATTCACTGCTTACCCCTGGATAAGTAACGTGGAATCTGGGAACCTGCCAGGTGCTTGTGACCTAGATTGGCCTCTGTTGGAAACATGATATTGGGCTTGATGGACCTTGGTCTGATCCAGTATGACATTTCTTATTTTCTTCTGCCATAGGTCTGAATTATTTCTAGGCTCAAAACTTGGGGTATTTCCTGACTTGTGTAGAGTTACACAGGACAGAAGAAATACTTTTTTTCTATGAGGCAGGAGATGATGCACTGGGGAGTCAATTCACTTGCATTTTCCTTGCAAGAATATTACAGTTATGATTTTTGGATTCTAAAAAGTTGGAGTTTCCAGGGACATCTCAGGGATCTAAGCTGCAACTATTATGGCTGTCTATGAAGTTTAATTGTGTGATTTATCTTCTCTTTATTTTTGATATTCTTTGAACTTCCCATGTTGCTCTCTCAGTATTGAGGGCTATGTGCTACACAATTTATGATTATCATTGTATAATTGGTTACTCTGTTTTTCTGTCTCATTGAATTATTTCTGCTGTACCTTTCTTGTTCAAATTTATGCTTGTGAGACTTTTCTATAAATGTGGTGACAAAGCTGATGTTGGTTGCATAACATTTGTCTCTGCATTGCGTTGCAAAAGGATATTTTTTAAGTACTTACTTAATATTTAGGTTTTGGCAGCATTTGGAACCGCACAGCAGAAAAGCTTCCTACCTTTGCCTATTGTCCCCAAATCACATATGACCTGGTACACAGACTGGCGGATTTCAGATTTTGGCCGGTAAGGCCTTCTTCAGGGGGAAAAATAGGAGAACAAACCTTGAAAAAGTACAATAAAAACAATAAGAATACATAATAAACATCAATAACATCATATGGATGTGCAAGATGGACAGTGAAAGATAGACAGGAAGAAAATTGATGCATTTGAATTATGGTGCTGGCGGTGAATACTGCGTTTACCATGGACTGCCCAAAGAACAAACCAGTCGGTACTAGAGGCGATCAAACCTAAGCTTTCTTTAGAAGCTCAGATGACAAGACTTCGACTTTCATACTTTGGACACATCATGCGAAGAGAGAGATCATTAGAGAAGGACATCATGCTTGGCAAGATAGAAGGTCAATGCAAAAGAGGAAGACCAGCAATGAGATGGATTGATACAATAACAGCATCTACGGGTACCAGTCTGTCAACAATGAGCCGCCTAACTGAAGACTGAACACAATTTAGGATAGCTATCCAGAGGGTCGCCATGAGTCGACTCCGACTCAACGGCACTTAACAACAACAACAACAACCATAATATGCATATAATATAGTAACATATTGTAAATTAGAGAACAGAACTATAAAAAATGGATAATATTATACAATAATAACATAAAAATACATAAAACCAATCATAAAGGAAAAAGACAAATCAGACAGATAGAACACCCTCGTGTAAAAAAATTCATATAGAGAGTCTCCATGTTGCACAGTGGACTATGTAAAAACAGATTTAAAGTCGGTGCACCAATGGTGTCAATAAAAACTATAGGTGCCCCAAAGAAGGAGGGAAAAAGGAGATGAGAAGGATCAATTGTGTAGAAAAACATACTTGAAAGGATCCAAATACCTTATAGGATCCTACCATTGCATAAAAACAATTACCACTGAATGATAAAATTGTGAACTCAATCATGTGGAAGCTATATTATATCTTATTCTAAAAAATATTGGCTAATACGGATGAGAACCTTACCACATCAAGGTGCCATGGTGATTTCCCAAGTTGAATGACTAGAAAGGGATTACCCGCTACCTCTGTTGACTTAAGAAGCACTTTCCCGTTGCCGAGGGTTAAAGGTTAAAATATACTAACGGGTTAAAACCAACTTAAACAATGTGTTATAAATGAATAAAAAGGGGGAACTAATGAAGAAACAATAATATAAAAAAATAAAATAAAAGATTAAAGGTGTGTATACCCATGAATATGTTAATCAGAATGGTATCGCCGTGACAGCCGCTGTCAACAGTGAATATTCGCATGGGAAGGAGTGAGCACAGGAAGCCTTGGTGAGCATGTCTCATGCAAAACTATTGCTGTTATATGACTTGCCCTATGGAGTGACTAGGTAGATGTTCATCAAGGGCACTAAATAAATAAATTATGTCTGTGAAATGACAGCTTTACTGGCAGTCTTAAAAGGACCATACTAATGATAGAGGCGTCAGGAAGGGATTTAAATACTAACAAAATAATTCCATGAAAACCAAAATTGCAAGAGCTACACTTGTGCCTAGATAAAAAGGGGTACTGCTACTTTTCCATAGTGGACTATATGTGAAATCAAATCAAATCAAAAAAATAAAAAGATAAAAAACTGAAGTACCAAGGACACTGTTGTCAGTGTAAAAAATGAATTATGAAATGAAAGTGAACTGTATTGGGAAAATTATAAACAGAGGGAGGTGGAAGAGAGGGGGTGAGGGGGGAAGGGGAAAGAGGAAGGGGATGGGGGGAAGAAGGGAATGGGGGAAGGAAGAGGGGGAGGGGGAGGGGAGAAGGGGGGGCTTCAGTCAAATGTCCAGGTTGTGCTTTAAACTTCCGGAGAGCCGAATTCTGTAATGTCGCTTTTTGAGCCCAGATGGTCCAGTTTCTGTTGTATAATGGGGGATAGGTATTGAGAATGTCGTAACGGGCATTTGCTGGAACCTTGAAGTGGCCTGTAAAATGGTATGAGGAACCTAAATTGAAAACCATTGGCTAGCATCACTGCATCTTTCCTCCTATGATACACGTTCAACCACAGGGCCATGGCCTCAATGCAGACCGGGATAGGGCCTCTCAAGACTAATGCATCATGGTTTTGGCTGAGTTTCTGGTTTCAACTGAGGCTTCTTGGGCCACTGGAGTGCGGAGTGGGGAGTGGCACAGTGAGTACAGGCGTGGCAGTACTTGCAGTCCCAAAAGTCTGGCAGCTTCACTCCCCTTATGCATTTGGGCTCGATGGAGGACCAAGAGGAGGTGGATGAAGAGGATGAGGAAGATGACGATGACGATGCTGAAACAGATTGGCTGCATCTTTTCTTCCGCTTTTTCGTCCCACACCCCTATGAATGAGGTGCTGTGAGAGCTTTTGAGTGTGCAGAGGGACTGCATTGCTGCTGGCATGAGTAGGGTTAAAAAGAGGGTTCTCACCTGAAGTTGTGGGTTCTCTGGATCCAGCCACCCCTGCCTCGACCACCGGTGGTGTCATTGCATTTGCCGGTTTTGATGCTTTGAGGTGACAAGGCGGTAGTTTCCCCAAGAGATGTGATTCGCTGCCAGGACAGGCACCACCTTAACGTCCCTGCAAGCCAGCTTGGATGATGGCGGATAACGAATGTCCTTGTGTTGGTTCGTTCTTCTTCGGGGTGATGTGTGACGTCTCCTGCAGGTTGACTGAATGGAAAAGTCTGCCTTTTGTAGATGATATGAAAATTTGCAACAGAGTGGACACTTCTGAGGGAGTGAACAACATGAGGAAAGATTTAAAAACACTGGAAGAATGGTTTAATGATTGGCAGTTAAGATTTAATGTGAAGAAGTGCAGAGTTATGCACCTAGGATGCAGAAATCCAAAAGAATCATATACGATAGGGGGAGAGAGGTTGGTGTGCATGGACCAGGAGAAGGACTGCGGAGTGCTAGGGTCTGAGGATCTCAAGGTGGCAAACAATGCGATAAGGTGGTAGCCAAAGCCAGAAGGATGCTGGGTTGTATACAGAGAAGAAAAACCAACAGAAAGGTGGAGGTATTAATGCCCCTGTAAAAGTTGTTGGTGAGGCCTCACTTGGAGTATTGTGTTCAGTTTTGGAGACCGTATCTCACAAAGGATATAAAAAGACTTGAAACGGTTCAGAGGAAGGTGACCAAAATGATTTGGAATCTGCAACAGAAGACGTATGAGAAGAGACTTGAAGACCTAAATATGTATACCCTAGAGGAGAGGAAGGACAGGGGGGTATATAATACAGACCTTTAAATACTTAAAGCATATCAATGAACAAACAAACCCTTTTCAAAGAAGGGCAAGCTGTAAAACTAGAGGGCATACAATGACGTACAAGGCAGTAAACTTAAAAGCAACATCAGAAAATACTTTTTTCCTGAAAGGGTGGTGGATGCTTGGAATGCCCTCCTGATGGAAATGGTGGGGGCAAATACAGTGACGGAATTCAAAATAGCAAGGGACAGACACAGTGGATCCCTTTATAGCAAAAGGATGATAAAAAATATTTAAGTTTGTTTTGATTTTAATAGAGGGAGTGACCTGCATGGAGCTGCAGTTACAACCACTTTAGCCACCTTACTGAGCAGACTAGATGGACCAAACTGGTCTTTATCTGCCGTCAAATACTATGTTACTATGCTGCTATGATCCACTGCAGGAGGATCCGGTGGATGAGCTGGACGACGTGGAGCACCCTCATTCCCTGCGACGCTTATGGTGCAAATGACGCCAGATCTCCATGATGATCTGTGGTGCTGACTGTGCCATCTCCTCCTGTCGCTTATGGATCGCCTGTTGCTTTGACTTGAGGAGCTGTACCAGTGTCTCTTATGCCTGGGAGTGTCCGATGAATGTGTCTGTGTGCCGATATCTCCGGAATCTGGAGGGTGTGTGCTGAGTGGCAGCACTGCCACTGCTGGAAGACTGGGAATGGGTGCTGCTGCAGTGATCTGGCCCCCAGGGAACTGGGTGTATGGGCTCTGAGTCAGCTGCTGGTGGCATCTGGCAGGGTGAGTCACTTTGGTGCAAAATTTGTGCTTTGGGCTAGGCCTTTAACTCCTCTTGTGTGATTGTGAGCAGCTGTCAAGCTAGGTTGCACTGTACTGGCTGTGTGGTCAATGTAGCGCAGTGGCAGCCAGCAGGTTCTGCTTTGCCTGTCCTGGGGTGGCCACATGGTCCACAGCACCCGCTGGTGACTCTTCAGTCTCCTTCCCATTTGTCATGGCCCCTCGCCATCCTATTCCTGTCACGGATGAGACTGGCATCTTGGGAGCTCCAACCATGGCCGCCTGGTTGTTGTATGGGGATTTTCGTCCAGTCTGCCCTCCAACACACTTGTGCAATGCCATTCCTTGCACTGGGGATCGAGGCCATAATTTCTTTGGCAGCATATGGGATATGGAGACTCAAACTGCTATTAGGCTGCAATGGCAGAGTGCGACCAAGAGAAGACTGCTAGGCTTCTCCTCGACTTGGCCCAAGCCAGCAGATATAGTCTGATCAGCTGAGCCCCTGGTCCCCAGGGGGAAAAGGGTATAGTTTTTAAAAAGAACTGCGGCACTGTAGGGGCTCCTGTAGGGGCTCCTTTGTAGTCCACAGGCACAGGTACTCGCAAGTCCAGAACAGACCAACCAAAGAAGCGAGTATCAAACCAAAGACTTTATTGAACCTGAACAATGCAGGTAAACCACAACAAGAACAAAAACCCAACACAGCCATGTTTCGGCGTGTCCTCCTTCAGGGGCTATGATAAGCAGACGTAGATAATGCTTCTCATGCTTTTCATCAGGAGATTTAGCAGGAACTGACAAACCTGGTAAAAAACCACCACCTTCTTCTACTACAACGCTTGAACAACTGCTGAGCTGAGGCTTGCGGTCGAACCGAAAAGGGGAAACTACAAGACTCCTGTCCTCTTTTATTGGGCTGTGCTCCTGCCGCATCACTTCATCTCATCGCGACTGATGTCACGATGGCATGTCCCACGCTGGGGACTTCTGTGGATCCCAATGGGAACACGACCCCAGATGTGGTGGCTCACAACAGGTCCACTGCTCCATTAAACAGCAGGCCCGTCGCATTCCCTCCAGCCCTTCCATGAATATACATGAGGGAGATTTCCATATAATCTCTCTCATTGTATTAACGTAAAGAATAACAAAACATGTATGCACACCACCAGCCCCATGACCCCGAAGAAGAGAGTACAATCAGACAAGAGTCTTTGTTTAAAGGGGGATTTCTTTTCCTGTAAATAAAGCTATTCACATCAAGATCCTCACTTATATATACAGTAATAAATCATTTCCTTGTCTGGGGCACTGAAGCTTTTAGTAGAATACATCAGATGCATTCAGTGTAATTATGTTCATATTATAGTGTGACAACGTAGCCTGTGACCACACACAACAGACAGCATTAGAAAACTACTCCAGGCCAGCATGGACCTGGGCTGAGTACCAAAGTACATGTGCGGCCAACACCCTAGCATCAGAATAATGATTTATAGACCAGTGAGTTCATGATACTGGAATGAAGTTCATTGTTTCCAAAAGAATGTGAATAAATATACTGCAAAGTTCTAGAAAAGAACCCAGTATTACCTGATTACAACTCACCTTGAAGTACTACCGGAAAAGTGTGAGCTCAAATACTTATAAATAAATAAATACATAAATAATTAAATATAAAGGGATTGTTTAATTTGCTTCTGTGTAGGATTTCTGTGTTATACTTCCCGGAGAATGGAAGGAGAAATATTCTGTGCATGACTGGCTGCAGGAGCTTTTAATTCATATCTGAAAAGCATTGAGAAGACGCAGATGAAAGGCACACACGCATCTTTTTTTCATGAAACTTCCTTTGCTCTTTTGAAGTCTCCTCTAGCATCAGCTGTACTTGAGCAATCCTCTCATTTCGCAAGTTGCAAACACTTTTGTGCTGAAGCACAAGGCTCCAGTGGCTGAGGTGCATCCTCTTTCGGGCTTTGCAGTGCTTACCAGGATATCCTATCTACAGATGTCTCAGCATTACAGATGTACACAATCTGCTCAAACAGCCTGCTAATGGAACAAAGCCTGGTGCAGATCAGTTAAACCTCTAGATTACACAGAGCAGCTAACCCAAAATTCAGCCATGCAGAAGTGCTCTCTGTTCAGTGCATCGCATCAGCATATTATTCTACATAACCTTTGAACAAGAAAATAACATTAAATACTAGCAGTGAATTTACAAATACTTGCCTCATGTGTTTTTTCATACCTGACTTTCCCCCTCATCATTTATCAACACACAAAGTAAGATTGGCACTATCAGAGGGCCCCCAGGGAAGGTAAATTGTGGATCTAGTGTACCAATGCTAGTATTTTAATAAATTTGTATTATTCTATGGTATTCCCATTACAAGGTGTACAGCAATACATTGCAGCACTTGGTACTCCCAAATATATATTGCAGAGAGCCGGATTAGCCACATTGCCTCAGCTCACTAAGGACTATGTTCTAGCCCTTGCCAATGCACACAGGCAACCTGACCCAGAAGAGGACCCAGATGCTGAGGAGATATAGTCATCTCTTCTAGCCAAACATGCACTATGCCACTGACATTAATCGCCACTACAGTGATGCATATGGGTGCGCTACAGCCGGCTCATACTCCAGGTACATGCACAAAGGAAGACACTTCACCTCATCTTCACATTCTGATGTTCTGTGAGGATTAGACACACAACAAATCTGGGAAGTTGCCATCAGCAGGGGCATCAGCAACACATCCGTTGCCCAAACCAAGTGCTCGAAAGCACCTTCACCTCATGCCATTATTTAAGAATGACAAAGAGGGCAATGAGCAGCATGACATGTCTCCCAACAGCATCCCGCAAATGCCTCCTGATGTTCAGACTGAAGCATTGGGTAGATCAGACCTAGCTGAGTACATGATTCACAAAGAGAGTATGCATACAGAACTTACCAGGTTCAAAGACAGTTCTGAGAATTATAGAGCATGGAAGTCTGATTTCAAAGATGCCATTGTGGATCTGAACCTTGCCCAACAGAAAAGATCAGTCACATGGTGAGATGGATGGGGAGCAGATCTTCAGAACCTATGAAAAAAACTAAAATCAGCATACATTAAACAACCCCTCCAAGGGATTAGCTGAGATGTGAAAAAGACTTGAGCAGTGTTAAGGTAGTCCAGAGGCGATTGAGACTATGCTGTTCAAAAGCATCAAACACTTTCCAAAAGTATCAAGCAAGGACAAATTCAAGCTACAATAACTGGGAGACCTACTCCTAGAGCTGGAGGCAGCCAAAATTGATCCATAAGTCTCAGGGCTCTGCTGGTTGGGTACACTTCATGGCAAAAGGCTAATCATAGAGAACCTGCCATATGATCTACAAGAAAAGTAGTCCTCATATGGTGCAAAGTACAAAGAGGATAATAATGTGGACTTTTCTCCATTTGTAATCTTCTCAAAGTTTATCCAGCAGCTGGCAGTGAGAAGAAATTATCTCAGCTTCCAGCTTGATGTATTTGAAGGAACAATAACTGGCCACTTCTGTGATGAAAGGTAAGAACATAAGAAATGCCATACTGGGTCAGACCGAGGTCCATCAAGCCCAGTATCCTGTTTCCAACAGTGGCCAATCTAGGTCATACGTACCTAGCAATATCCCCAAAAGACACAGGTTCCACAATGCTTGTACTGGGTCAAGCATTGATTATCCTGGGTCCCTTTTTAATAGTGGTTTATGGACCTTTCCTCCAGGAACTTGTCCAAACCTTTTTTAAACCCAGCTACACTAACAGCCCTTACTACATCCTCCGGTAACAAATTCCAGAGTTTGATTACACGTTGAGAGAAAAAATATTTTCTCTTATTTGTCTTAAATAGTTTACCCTGTAGCTTCATTGCATGTCCCCTAGTCTTTCTATATTCTGATAGCGTAAACAATTGATCCACGTTTACCTGCTCCACTCCATTCATTAATTTATAGACCTCTATCATATCTCCCCTCAGCTGTCTCTTTTCCAGGTTGAAGAGCCCCAACCTTTGTAGCCTCTCTTCATAGGAGTAGCCTTCCATCCCCTTCACCATTTTGGTGGCTCTTCTCTGTACTTTTTCTAATAATGCTAAGGAGCACAGCAGTATAAGAAAACCCATATCTGTACACAAGACAGAAGTGTCATCTACAACATCTACACCTTCTGACCTTCCTCCCACTACAAACAAGGCAGAAGATCCTGACAGAAAGTGCCCTTTGCAGAAGAAACCTCACCCTCTAAAGGAATGTTGTGGGTTTAGAGAGAAACCCTTAGTAAAACACAAAGAACTGCTCAAATGATACAACATCTGCTGGAAATGCTGTTCTTCAAACCATCTTGGTAAAGACTGCAAAGCAACCATCAATGTACAGGGTGTGGCAGAGACCAACTCGTCAGTGCCCTACATTCAGATAGGATGAAAACTAAATCCTCTCAAACCTTGGCCCCTGTGTTGAGTCACAGTGGGAAGAATGATGAAGAAAAGTCTCCTGCACTTGAGGTTACTCCTAAATTTACGGAAGTGTGTGGACATAGCTGTATTAGAAAGTCCTGTGCTAAGATATGCTAACCAAGGTATATCCTAAAGGGCTACCTGAGAGGTCAGTGAAGATGTATGCTCGCATGGATGACCAAAGTAACAAGTCACTTGCATGGTCTGAGTTCTATGACTGTTTGGCATACATGGAGACCAATGTCCCTATAAGCTTAAACCAATGGGGAGAAAAGTAAGTGGGTATATGAAAGAAGCTATAGCTGGAAATGTCAAGTCATATCTATTTACTCTTATAGAATGTGACCAGATACCAGACAACAGGAATGAAATTCCTAAACCAGAAGCCTCTTGAAACTATCTTCACTAGTCGCCTATAACCAATCAAATATTACTACTACTACTACTACTTTAGATCCAGATACTCAAATTCTACTTTGTTTAACCCAGAGATGCACTGGGTTAAACAAAGTTCATCAACTGTACAGTGGTCCTCATGGCACTCCCTATACCCATCAATTCGATTTGGGATGAGTAATAGTTGGTGAGGTTTTCCTGAACAGACTACATAAATCAAGTGTCAATACATGTACCACCTGTGTGCTAGAAAATGGATGCATGTCCTTATTTCAGTCATGTCCCAACAATTTGTCAATTAGAGACTCTCAACTACAGGGAGTCATCAAGCTGTGTTCAGCAGACCTTCCAGGCTACCTCTCTGTCAGATCTATGAGAACATCTGGGAGCCCAGTGTTCCATGTCACAAGAGATTATGGTGGCTTATTTTCCGTAAATTTAGGATTCAGATATATAGGCGAATGGGGAAACAGATGGTTCAACAAGAGGCTATACTGTGCTGATGGACTACATCTCTCCGTCACAGGGAAAAGGATCCTGAGTGAAAAATTCAGGCAGTATGTGGACAGGCATTTAAACTAGGGAAAGGGGGTGATGGATGGGGAAGTACAAGTTCAGGATGTCACTCCCAGCAAAAGCATAATAACATTGCAAACAGCCACACTTTTAAACCACACATCAATGACAAGTGGGAAGAGGTGTGTAGAACAAAATCCATGCAAAATACAGGCAAGTCAGTCAACAAATACTGGAAAGCAATGAGCACAAATGCTCAAAGCCTAGCTAACAAAGTTCCTGACCTGGAAGCCTTAATGGTGGAAATGGACTTGGACATTGTGGCCATTACAGAAACATGGTTTAACGAGTCGCATGAATGGGATATAGCCATAGCTGGCTATAATCTAATTAGAAGAGAGAGAGAGGATAGAAAAGGAGGAGGAGTAGTCCTATATGTCAAAAGCAATATTAAAGCTACTGAAAAGCAGGGGACGTGGGGAAAAGAAGAAGCATTGTGGAGTGTGTTGGAAAGAGGAGATGGCACTGTCATCCATACTGGTGTGGTCTATAGCCCTCCAACTCAAACCGAAGAAATAGATAGTGAATTGATTATAGATATTGCAAAGATAGCCACAAAGGTGGAAGTGATCATACTGGGTGACTTTAATCTACCCAAGGTGGATTGGATTGGATTCCTTCTGCAAATCTGGAAAGAAGTAAAAAATTGTGGATGCCTTCCAAGATGTGTTACTTAGACAAATGGTGATGGAACTGACCAGGAAAAGCTCAATGCTGGATTTAGTGCTCACCAACGGAGATAGCGTATCAAATGTCCGGATGGACGCCCATGTGAGCAGCAGCGATCATCACATGGTGTGGTTTGAGATAAAAGCCAAGGTGCAGTCCAATCACAGCAAGTTCAAAATCCTAGACTTCAAAAACACTGACTTAAGTAAAATGGCCAAGTACATGAAGGAGGAGTTGGCAGGGTGGAAGGGGATAAGGGAAGTGGAATTGCAATGGGCTAAACTAAAGGTGGCAATAAAAGGGGCAACAGATACATATGTAAGGAAAGTAAATAAAAACAAGAGGAAAAGGAAACCTATTTGGTTCTCCAAAGAAGTGACTGCTCTAATAAAGGCAAAAAATACAGCTTTCACAAAATTCAGACGCTCACAAACAGAGGAACACAGAAAGGAATACAGGATCAATATAAAAGAGACAAAAGAGAAATAAGGATAGTAAAATCAAAGGCAGAAGAGAAGATGGCTAAAGATGTGAAGTGTGGCAACAAAACTTCCTTCAGGCATATTCGGGAGAGGATGAAAATCAGAGGTGGAATTGCAGGACTCAAAAGCGCTGGGAACGGATTCATGGAAAGTGACACTGAAAAATCTAAAATACTAAACAAATACTTCTGCTCTGTTTTTATTAAAGAAAATCCCGGAGAAGGACCACCTGTGATTCCCAAATATAAAAATGGGATTGGAGTAGATACCACACCATTCACAGAAGATGATGTGTTAGAACAGCTTGCAAAACTGAAAGTGGACAAGGCCATGGGACCAGATGGGATACATCCCAGGATACTGAAAGAGCTCAGAGGGGTTCTTGCAGGGCCGTTAAAGGATGTTTTTAATAGATCCTTGGAGACAGGAGAAGTTCTACAGGTCTAGTGAAGGGCTGAGGTGGTACTTCTTCACAAAAGTGGTAACAGGAAAGAAGTGAAAAACTACAGGCCGGTAAGCCTTACCTCGGTGGCAGGAAAAGTAATGGAGGTGCTCCTGAAAGAGCGAATAGTGGACTTTTTCAAAACCAACAGATTACATGATCCGAGGCAAAATGGTTTTACCAAAGGACGATCTTGCCAAAAAGGTCTGATTGAGTTCTTTGACTGGGTGACCAGAGAACTAGATCAAGGGCAAGCGATAGATGTCATCTACCTAGATTTCAGCAAAACCTTTGCTACTGTTCCTCATAGGAAGTTTATCAATAAACTCAACAGCTTGAGGATGGGACCCAAGGTGGTGAAATGGATCAGGAATTGTTTGACTGACAGACAACAGAAGGTGATGGTAAATGAAACTTACTCGGATGAAAGGAAAGTGATTAGTGGTGTGTCCCAGGGTTTGGTCCTGGGACAGGTACTGTTCAATGTATTTGTGAGTGATATTGCTGAAGGACTGAATGGAAAAGTCTGTCTTTTTGTAGATGACACGAAACTTTGCAACAGAGTGGACTCACCTGAGGGAGTGGATAACATGAGGAAAGATCTACAAAAGCTGGACGAATGGTCTAATGCTTGGCAGTTAAGATTTAATGTGAAGAAGTGCAGTGTCATGCACTTAGGAAGCAGAAACCAAGGGAATTGTACGCAATAGGGGGCGAGAGGTTGGTGTGCATGGACCAGGAGAAGAACCTCGGTGTGATTTTATTTCTGAAGATCTCAAGGTGGCGAAACAGTGCGACAAGGCGGTGGCAAAAGCCAGAAGGATGCTGGGTTGCATACGAGAGGAATTACCAGCAGAAAGGAAGAGGTACTAATGCCACTGTACAAGTCGCTGGTGAGGCCTCACTTGGAATATTGTGTCCAGTTTTGGAGACCATATCTCGCAAAGGATTTAAAAAGACTGGAAATGGTTCAGAGGAAGGCGACCAAAATGATTTGGAGCCTGAATTAGAAAACTTATGAGAAGAGACTTGAAGACCTAAATATGTACACTCTGGAGGAGAGGAGGGACAGGGGAGATGTGATTCAGACCTTTAAATGCTTAGAGTATTAATGAACAAACAAACCTCATCCAAAGACGGGGAAGCTGTAAAACTAGAGGGCATAACATGAAGCTACAAGGGAGTAAATTGAAAGGCAATGTCAGGAAATACTTTTTAACTGAAAGGGTGGTAGATGCTTGGAATGCCCTCCTGATGTAAGTGGTGGGGGCAAATACAATGACAGAATTCAAAATCAAATGGGACAGACACAGTGGATCCCTTTATAGCAATAAGATAAAACCAAAATAAACGTAACTATCTCTTATATCTCAACAAATAGGGGTGACCTACACGGAGCGGTGGGTACACCCCTAAACAAAGGCATGGGGAGGGGTGACCTGCATGGAGCGATAAGTGCACCTACTTTTGCCGCCTTGCTGGGCAGACTAGATGGACCATACTGGTCTTTATCTGCCGTGTTACTATGTTCCCATGGAAAACAAAGAATTCCTGGGAATCATGGACAAAGAATTCTTTAAAGATGAGTCAAACATTTGGGTAGTTCCCCTTCCATTCTGCATGCCTAGACCCTGACTCCCTAACAACAGAAATATATTCTCTCATGACATGTTTCACTGCAAAGAACTTTGAAAAGGAAGCTAGAGACAAGACAGCACTCCATAACCTTCATCAAAGGCCATGCAGAGCCAGCTCTGCTTTTGAGAGATAATAAAGAATGCTAGTACCTACCTTGTTTTGGCATATATCATCCACAAAAACCAGGTCAATTCTTAATTGTATGTGATTCCAAAACTTAGTTCCAAGGAACCTCACTGAGCAATGTACTCTTCACTGGGCCTGAACTGACCAACAACCTATGGTATTAGGGGTTTTAATCTGTTTCAGACAAGAACCTGTCATAACAGCTGACATCTCACAAATGTTCAACTGTTTTGTCATCCACAAAGACTACAGAAACTACTTGAGATTCCTTTGGTTCTGTGACGACATCAACAATGAGATTAAGTACAGAATGCAATTCCATATCTTCAGCAATAGTCCATTATCTGCCATTGCAACTCAAGAGCCACAAGAGAGAATTTTATGTGCATGATTACTACTAATACTACTACAACTGAGCATTTGTATTGTGCTACAAGATGTTCACAGCACTGCACAGATGTGTAAGAAACAATCCGTGCTCATCAAGGCTTACAATCTAATCAAGACAGACAACACAGTAGGTGTAGACAGGGATACATCTAGGAGGAATGATAAGGAAACACAAAGGAGATCAGGTGAGTCAAGATCTGAAAGTGGCAGCAAAGAGGTGAGTTTTCAGCCTGGATTTGAAAAGGGCTAGAGAAGGCGCCTGACGTACAGCAAGGTGAAAGGAGTGAAGTCTGGAGTTAGCAATAGAAGAGAAGGGCACAGATAGAAGCGATTTGACAGAAGAGTGGAGTTTTCGGGGAGGGGTGTAGGGAGGTATAAGAGAGGAAAGGTGGTGAGGAGCTGCAGAGTGAATGCACTTATAGGTCAACAAGACAAGTTTGAACCGGATGTGGAAATGGATAGGGAGCCATTGAAGTGATTTCAGAAGATGGGTAATATGAGCTTGACGAGGCTGGCGGAAGATTAGCCACATTGCAGAGTACTGAACAGATTGGAGAGGAGAGTGATGATTCAGCGGAAGACCAGCAAGGAGTAGATTACAACAGTCAAGATGGGAGGTGATTAAGGAGTGGATAAGTGTCTTAGTAGTGTGTTCAGAAAGGAATGGTTGGATTTTGTTAATGTTATAGAGAAAGAAATGGTAGGTCTTAGCTATCAGATGGATGTGTGTGGAGAAGGAGAGAGAGGAGTCAAAGACAACCTCAAGGTTGCGAGCTGAGGAAACAGGGAGGAGTAGAGTTATCCATAGAGATTGAGAAAGGACAAAGAGGAGAAGAGGATTTAGGGGGAAAAAGAAGAAGCTGTTTTGGTCATGTTAAATTTCAAATGGCAGCGAGACATCCAAGCAGCAATGTCAGAAAGGCAGGCAGAGATCTGGGTTTGGATTGTGGGAGAGATTTCAGGTGTAGAAAGGCAGATCTGGGAGTCATCTGCATAAAGATGGTACTGAAAGCCATGGGAAGAGATTAGTGCACCAAGGGACTGGGTATAGAGAGAGAAAAGGAGTGGACCCAAGACAGATCCTTGGGGTACACCAACTGAGAGTGGGATAGTAGCAGAGGAGGATCTACCAGAACAAACACTGAAAGAGCGATGGGAGAGATAAGAGAACCAGGATAGCACAGAGCCCTTAAAACCAAGTGATGTCAGAGTATCAAGGAGAAGATTGTGGTCAACAGTGTCAAAAGCAGCAGAGAAGGATGAGGACTGAGTAAAGGCCCTTGGATTTTGCCAGGAACAAGTCACTGGAGACTTTGACAAGAGACATTTCTGTAAAATGTAAACATAGAAACATGATGACAGAAAAAGACCACATGGCCTATCTAGTCTGTCCTTCCATATCAACAACTACAACAGTCCACTTTTTACCTTTAGAGATCCTCTGTGTTGGTCCCATGCTTTTTTGAATTCAGTTACTGTCCTCATCTCTACCACCTCCACTGGGAGACTATTCCATGGATCCACTACTCTTTCCGTAAAGAAATATTTCCGCATATCACTCCTGAATCTATCTCCCTTCACCCTCATCCCATGTCCCCTCGTAGCAGAACTTGCTTTCAATTGAAAGAGGCTCTCTCCCTGAACATTTATGCCACGGAGGTATTTAAACATCTCAATCATATCACCTCTATCCCGCCTTTCCTCTAAGGTGTACATATTAAGATCCTTAAGTCTGTCCTCATATGCTTTATAATGAAGCCCACTAATCATTTTAGTAGCCACCCTCTGCACCGACTCCATCCTGTTCACATCCTTTTGAAGGTGCGGTCTCCAGAATTGCACACTATACTCCAAATGAGGTCACACCAAAGACTTATACAGAGGCATTATCACCTCCTTTTTTCTGCTAGCCATTCCTCTCTGTATGCACCCAAGCATCCTTCTAGCTTTTGCCGTCGCCTTTTCTACCTGTTTAGCTACTTTAAGATCATCAGACACAACCACGCCTAGGTCCCGCTCTTCTTTAGTGGACAAAAGTTCTTCACCTCCTATACTGTATTGCTCCCTTGGATTGCTGCAGCCCAAATGCATGACCTTACATTTTTTAACATTAAATTCCAGCTGCCAAATTCTAGACCATTCTTCAAGCTTAGCTAGATCCCTCCTCATGTTATCTACACCTTCCTGGGTGTCTACTCTATTGCAGATTTTGGTATCATCCGCAAAGAGGCAAACCTTACCCGACAGTCCTTCCGCTATATCACTAACAAAGATATTAAAAAGAATCGGACCAAGGACAGATCCCTGGGGCACACCACTGGTAACATCCTTCTCCTCAGAGTGAGCTCCATTTACTTGTACTCTTTGTCGCCTCCCACCCAACCAATTTCTAACCCAAGCAGTAACTTTAGGGTCTATCCCTAGGGTGCTCAGTTTGTTTATAAGTCGCCTGTGAGGAACAGTGTCAAAGGCTTTACTGAAATCTAAATACACCACATCTAGAGCTCTCCCTCGGTCCAACTCCCTGGTCACCCAGTCAAAGAAATCAATCAGATTTGTCTGACAAGACCTGCCTCTGGTGAATCCATGCTGCCTCGGATCCTGTAATCCGCTGGACTCCAGAAACCTCACTATTTTCTCTTTCAGCAGCGTTTCCAATAATTTACTCACCACCGAAGTTAAACTAACCGGCCTGTAGTTTTCAACCACATCCTTACTTCCGCTTTTGTGTAAAGGCACCACATGAGCCTCTCTCCAGTCCTTTGGCACCACTCCCGACTCCAACGAGGCATTGAAAAGGTCAGTCAGTGGAGTTGCTAGAACGTTCCCAAGTTCCCTCAGTATTCTAGGGTGTATCCCATCAGGTCCCATCGCTTTGTCTACTTTAATTTGAGCTAGTTTCTCACGAACACAGTCTTCTGAAAATTGTTCAAGATGTCCCTCGCTTCTGTTCCTATTTGTGGGTGTTTTCTGAGGTCCTGCTCCTGGTTCTTCATCTGTGAACACAGAACAAAAATATTTGTTTAGCAATTCTACTTTATCCTTATCAGCTTCTACATATTCCCCCCCTGCACCCTTGAGTCTGACAATACCACTTTTGCCCTTCCTCTTCTCACTAATATATCTGAAAAATGTCTTATCCCCCCCCCCATTTTATTGCATTGGCTATTTTCTCCTCCTTTTGAATCTTTGCCTTCTTGACTACTTTGCTAGCTTCTCTAAGTTTTTCCAAATACAGATGCCTTTCTTCTTCTCTCTGTGATCTCTTGTATTTCATGAAGGCCTCCCTCTTTTTCTTCACTTTTTCATCTACTTCCTTAGAAAAACATAGCGGTCTCCTTTTCCTTTTGCCTTTATTTACCATTTTAACAAAAAGGTTGGTTGCCCTTAAAATATCCCCTTTCAGTTTTGCCCACTGCTTTTCTACATCCCCCAGCTGTTCCCATCCCACTAACGACTCCCTGAGGTATTGGCCCATCTTCGCAAAGTTAGTCTTCCTAAAGTCTAAGATCCTCACCTTGGAATGGATTCTAACAGCCCTAGTCCTAATACAGAACCACACCATCTGGTGATCACTGGATGCAAAATGATCTCCCACTACAACACGGAGACAAATACCGCAATGCCTCAAGATATTTTGACCTTGATACTGTCAATGATGTTTATACTTCTGAACTCTCTTTTACTAACTGTACATAGTTAATTGTACATAATTCTACAAAGTTTAATAGTGAAAAGTTCAATTGTTAATGCACATAGTTCATGATATTGTTTAATGTAAAAACAGAAATGCCTTCTGTCTCCTTAACTGTTATATGTAAACCGCTCCTGATCATCGGAAGGTTGCGGTATATAAAAGTTTGTTAAATAAAATAAATAAATAACATCAGAAACACTTTCACCATCCAGTGTGTATAAATGCCCGTAGCATGGGAAATAAGATCCCTGATGTTGAAGCTTTGGTGGGAATGGCTGACTTGGATTTAGTGGCAGTTACAGAAACATGGTTCACAGAAAACCATGACTGGGATGTAACTATACCTGGCTATACTTTATTCAGAAAGGACAGGGCATATGTTACCTCCGTTACCCATTTCCATAAAGGTATTTAATGTATCACCTACCTGAGGGCTTTCACTTACCTGGGGGCTTTCCTCACCTATCCTCAACGAATCTAGTTTAAAGCCCTCTTCAGTAGATTAGCCAGTCTACTACCGAAGATGCGTTGACCTTTCTTGGACAGATGGATGCCATCTCTGCTCTGCAACCCTTGGAACAGCATCCCATGGTCTAGGAAACCAAAACGCTCTCGATGACACCATCCACGCAGCCATGCATTCATCACCAGGATGCGAGCCTCTCTGCCTTGGCCTTTACCCTCAACAGGGAGGATTGAAGAGAACACCACCTGTGCACCTAACTGCTTCACCCTCTGTCCCAGAGCCATGAAGTCACTTTTGATATGTTCCGAGGTATACCTGGCAGTATCATTTGTTCCAACATGGATTAGCAACATTGGGTAATAGTCAGTGGGCTTGATGAGGCTCGGCAAACTCTCCGTAACATCTTGGATTTTGGCACCAGGCAGACAGCATACCTCTCTGGACATCAAGTCTGGTCAGCAGATGGATGCCTTCAGTACCCCTCAGAAGAGAGTCTCCAACCACCACTACCCTTCGTTTCCTTCTGGTCACTGATTCTGCAACTTTGGGGTACTTAAACTCTGGTTCTTCCCTTTCCAGGGATGCTTTCACCTCCTCCACTTCCAGGGCTGCATAATGGTTCTTCAATTCAAGGGCTGGAGAAGTTGGATTGGTGATTTTGCAGGCCCTGGTGACTTGTGTCCAACCATCGACATTCTGTTGGCACCCATCTTCTCCTGTGCTGGAGAGCTTGGTTGCTGCAAGAAGCATCTCATCAATGTACTTCTCACTGTCTTGAATGCTCCTCAACCTCGCCACCTCCTCTCTGAGTTCCTCCACTTGTTTCCTCAGAGCTTCAGCATGCAGGCACCCTGCACATGGAACTGGTCCTTCAACTGGCATTAGGACTTCTGTCTGGACCGAGGCAGAAGCTGTAACAGGGGCAACAGCTTTAGCAATACGATTTTTCCCAGCCATTGTTCTGTTCGTGGAGCTTAGATATCTGTTAAAGCAAAAGAGAGAGATCTACCAAGTAAAAGCCGGTTTCGCAGTTGTCCTTTCAGAGAAAAAACAGTTATATCTCTTTAATTATATTCAAAATGTGCTGGTCCAATTCTCTGTGATTTGTTAAAGGGGAGGTGCCCTATAAAGCAAGACTGCTCACTAGGGGTGGGTGGGAGTCGGGGTGGGTAGGGAGGGAACTAACACCTGATTAGGTGTTAGCAGTTTCTAAACCTGAGGAGGTTACTAGAGTTCAGCAACCTATTGTGCTCAAGGAAAGTTCCCCTAAAGCACCAAAAAGAAAGTAACCTTGCTTTAAAAAATATACAAAAAAAACCCTTTTAAGAGCTCCCAGTCAGAGAGCTAGCAATGTAATATAATAAAAACAAACAAACAAACCCTCAAATCCTTACTGTTTGTTGATCTGTAGAGCCCTGGTTAGGAAAGCCTCAACAGGGCAAGGCACTGGAGCCTTTTATGCAGGCCTCAGCTGCACTCAGGAAATCAAGCCCACTAACTCCTGATTAGGTGTTAGCAGTTTCTAAACCTGAGAAGGTTTCTAGAGTTCAGCAACCTATTGTGCTCAAGGAAAGTTCCCCTAAAGCACCAAAAAGAAAGTAACCTTGCTTTAAAAAATATACAAAAAACCCTTTTAAGAGCTCCCAGTCAGAGAGCTAGCAATGTAATATAATAAAAACAAACAAACAAAACCTCAAATCCTTACTGTTTGTTGTTCTGTAGAGCCCTGGTTAGGAAGGACAAAGGCCAGATTGTAAAGGGTCCATGAGGGCTTGAGAGATTGATGGCTTCTTCGTAAGTGGGTAGAGACTTCAATCTGCTGAAAAGATGTAGACAGTGTTAGTGGAGGCCAATTTGGGACTCCACAAAATAGCATCCAACAATGCTAAGATGATGAAAGCATTCTCCTTGGAAGACCATGCAAAATATTTGAAGAACTTAGAGGTATGTTTACTAAGCAGTGGTAGCGGCTGCTGTGTGGTATCGGAGCTGCGGCCCCATTGAATTCATTGGGGTCACGGCTCCTATACTGCATGGCAGCCGCTACCACTGCTTAGTAAACATACACTTCCATTTCCATTACCACGTAGTCACAGTTTAAGCTGGAACCTAAAAGCAAGATATTTTTACCTTCTAAGAAAAAATGAACATTCACCAAAATGTTTTGTCAAAAGTGAACAGCCTTTGAACCACTAGGGTTTGAACCACTAGGGTCTGTGGATCCAGTCACCATAGAAAGAAAGTCCTTGTTAAGAGAGCTTTCAATAAGTGCAAGTGATTGGGATGCCCCATTCTCTCAAGAAAAGAGACAAGAATGGAAAGGTACCTTACACATGCTTGAATAGGTAGACATTCCACATACGTACACTGCTATATCTCTTAAGGCTGCCTGCCACAGAGAGACTTGTGTTTTCTCGGATGCATCTGAAAAGGCAATAGATACAATGGCCTACCTAAAGGCAACATATGCAGAAAATGCACTCCATGTGGGCTTCATCTTAGGGGAAACTAAGTTAGCACTGCAGCCTAGCCATACCATTCAAGAAATAGAGTTATGTGGAGCAGAAATAGCAAAGAGGATCTGAGTGAGATGGATAGCCAACAAGACACGGTTAAGTTCTACACTGACAGCAAGGTAGTGTTAGGCTACATATACAATCAAACCAGAAGGTTCTATGTATATGTCAGCAATGGAGTCCAATAATCGTGATCAGAACAATGATATTATGTGCCAAATTTAGGCTTTTAGGTAGGAAGTTGAAATCCAGAACTTCCAGGGTAGCATTTTCTGAAATGCTTTCCATTCCACGCGCAGGACACAAAAGGCAGGCAGAGCTCTGGAGTCTCAATGCGTGGATGAGATGATGGTGCAAGGAAGAGGGTCTTGGATTTGTTAGGAAATGGGGAACATCCTGTCAAACCACTGGCGTTCCTTTCCCTTTCCGTTTTCTCTGATGTTTTTATTGTACACCGCCCTGATGCACACGCTTGGGTGGTATATCGAGCAATGTAATAAAGATAAAGAAAGGAGGGGCTTTTCCGAAGGGATGGGCTCCACCTTAACTGGGATGGAACCAGGCTGTTGGCATTAACCTTTAAAAAGGAGATAGAGCAGCTTTTAAACTAGATAATAGGGGAAAACCGACAGTTGCCTAAGAGCACATGGGTCAGAATAATGTGTCCTTGAAGGATTCTGGCAGAAGACTGAAGTTAGGGCATATGAACAGACAGGTTCCAATAAAGACAAAAGTAACTCAAATGCCCTTGAATACAGAGCAGACAGAGTTTAAAGATTCCAAATTACCCCTGCCTCTAAAATGCTTCTATGCAAATTCTAGAAGTTTAAAAAGATAAGATGGAAGAGTTAGAATATATAGCACTAAATGAGAGGTTAGATATGATTGATATCTCAGAGACATGGTAGAAGGAGGACAACTAGTGGGACACTGTGATACTTGGGTACAAACTATATCGTAATGATAGAGCAGATAAAATTGGTGGAGGGATTGCACGCTATGAGGGATATTTACTAAACGGCGGTAGCGGACTCCGTGCGATATTGGAGCTGCAGCCCCATTAAAATCAATGGGGCCGCAGCTCAGATATCACATGGAGTCCGCTACCGTCATTTAGTAAACATAACCCCTATGTTAGAGAGGGCATTGAATCACAAAGGATTAAAGTTTTGCAGGAAACAAAATTCATTGTAGAATCTCTATGGACTGAAATTCCATGTAAAAAGGAGAAGGCGATGGCAGTGGGGGTGGGTGTACTATCGACTGCCTGGCTAGAATGAACAAATGGATGATGAAATGCTCAAAGAAATCAGGGAAGCTAACAAAGGTTACAGCACAGAAATAATAATGGGTGATTTCAATTACCCTGGTATCAACTGGGTCAATGTTATGGCAGGACATGCTAGAGAGATAGAGTTTCTAGATGAAATAAATGACTGCTTCTTGGAGCAGCTGGATCATGAACTGATCAGAGGGAAGCCATTTTGGACCTAGTTCTTAGAGGAACACAAGATCTGGTGCAAGAGATAAGGGTATTGGGACCACTTGGCAATAGTGATTATAGCATGATCGCGTTAGATTTAATAAATGGAGGAAGGATGGCAAGGAAATCCACAGTACTACCTTTTAACTTTCAAAAGGGAGACTATGATAAAATGATAAAAATAGTTAAGAAAAAACTAAAAGGAGCAGTTGCAAAGGTTAAAGATTTCCATCAAGCATGGGTGTTTAAAAATACCACCTTGGAAGCTCAGACCAGCTGTATTCCATGTTTTAAGAAAAGTGGAAAGAAGTCCAAAAAACTCCAGCATGGTTTAAAGGTGAGGTCAGAGAGGCTGTTGTTGCCAAAAAAGCATCTTTTAGGAAATGGAAAAAGGAGCCAAATGATGAAAACTGGAAACATCATAAACATTGGCAAGTTAGATGCAAGGCATTGATAAGGCAGGCAAAGAAAGAATTTGAGAAGAAGCTTGCTGTGGAAGCAAAAACACGTAATAAAAACATTTTCAAGTACATTCATAGCAAGAATCCTGTGAGAGAGTCAGTTGGACCATTAGATGCAATGCAATGTCTGCCTTCGAGTCAGTCCTGACTCCTGGCGACCCAGAAGCTCCTGGGTTTTCTTGGCAGTGTCACCGGAAGTAGATTGCCAGGCCTTTCTTCTGAGGCAATGGAGATGACAGAGGGGTAAAAGGGGCACTAAGAGCGGACAAGGCCATAGCGGACAGACTGAATGAATTCTTTGCTTTGGTCTTTACTGAGGAAGATCTAGAGATGTTACCCATGACTGAAATGGTATTTAAAGGTGATGCCGCAGAAGAACTAAAGAAATATTGATGCACCAGAAAGATGTATTACAACTATTTGTTAAACTGAATAATAGAAAATCACCTGGACTGGATGGTATACATCCAAGGGTGTTAAAAGAACTGAAATATGAGATTGCAGACCTACTATTAGTAATTTGAGCTATCATTAAAATCATCTGTAATACCTGAAGATTAGAGGATGGCCAATGTAACGCCAGTTTTTAAAAAGGGTTCTAGGGGTGATCCTGGAAACTACAGACTGGTGATCCTGATGTCAGAACAGGAAAAATGGTAGAAACCATTATAAAGAACAAAATTACTGAACACGTAGAAAGTCATAGCTTAATGGGAGACAGCCAACATGGCTTTAGCCAAGGAAGGTCTTGTCTTACTAATCTGTTATGTTTTTTGAAGGTGTGAATAAACAGGTAGACAAAAGTGAGTCGATATAGTATGTCTGGATTTTCAGAAAGCCTTTGACAAGGTCCCTCATGAGAGACTCTTGGCAAAATTAAAAAGTCATGGGATAGGAGGCAGTGTACTATTGTGGATCAGGAACTGGTTAAAAGATAGAAAGTAGAGGTTAAGGCTAAATGGCCAATTTTTCCAATAGAGAAAGGTGAATAGTGGAGTACCCCAGGGATCTGTGCTTTGTCCGCTTCTTTTTGACATATTCATAAATGACCTGGAAATTGGAATAATGAGTGAGGTAATCAAATTTGAAGATGACACAAAATTATTCAAAGTTGTTAAAACCCAAGAGGATTGTGAAAAATTGCAAGAGGACCTTGATAAATTGGAAGACTGGGCATCCAAATGGCAGATGAAATTTAATGGGACAAGCATAAATTATGCACCTAGGAAAGAACAACCCAAACTATGGCACATGATGCAAGGTTCCACATTAGGAACCAGCATCCAGGAAAGAGATTTAGGCGTCATCATGGATAACATGTTGAAACCCTCTGCCCAGTGTGCAGCGGCGGCCAAGAAAGCAAATAGATTGCTAGGAATCATAAGGAAAGGAATGGGGAAAAAACCCCAAGGATATTATAATGCCTCTATATCGTTCCATGGTGCGACTGCAACTTAAATATTGTGTACAATTCTGGTCGCCATATTTTAAAGAGGATATATCGTTATTAGAAAAGGTACAGAGAAGAGCCACCAAAATGGTAAAGGAGATGAAAGGATACTCCAGTGAAGAGAGGCTAAAAAGGTTAGGGCTATTCAACCTGGAAAAGAGATGGCTGAGGGGAGATATGCTAGAGGTCAATAAATTAATGAATGGAGTGGAACGGGTAAGCATAGATTGATTGTTTACGCTATCAAAATATAGAAAGACTAGGGGACATACAACGTGTAATCAAACTCTGGAATTCATTACCAGAGGATGTGGTAAAAGCTGTTAGTGTAGCTGGGTTTAAAAAAGGTTTCAACAAGTTCCTGGAGGAAAGGTCAATAAACCATTATTAAAGGGGGCCCAGTAAATCCACTGCTTGCCCCAATAGAAGCATTGTGGAACCTGTGTCTTTTGGGAAAGCTTTTAGGTACTTGTGACCTATATTGGCCATTGTTGGAAACAGGATACTGGGCTTGATGGACCTTGGTCTGACCCAGTATGGCATATCTTATTTTCTTATGTTCTTAAGTGCCCTCTAACCAGAACCCAGCAGACCATGCTACAGGAACTGTTCCAGCAACTTTCTGGAAAGGACCAGATCTTCTTGAGAAACCTGACTACACACCCTCAGCTTCAGAATTCTTTAGAGCTAGCAAATCTTGAATCTGACTCAGATGTCTGTCCAGAAATTATTGTCTTCGCCATGAGCACTGCTCCCAGAGGGAACCTGAGGGTGCATCACTTCTCAAGATGGACAATGCTTAGAAGAATCATGGCGCATCTCATTCACATTGCACTTTCATTCCATCAGACACTGGGCAGAGGATTAAGCACTTTTCACCACTAGCCCCTCAGCACACAGCTTGAAGATGCAAGATGACCAGAGGTGCTTACTAGTACAGAGCCAAGTTATGTTTTTCGGAAGAAGCCCCTACCAATAGAAGGGAATATTTCCATCGTGACTTGCAGACCATCCAGCTTTGGATAGAGTTTGTTCGAAAAGTTTAAGGACTCACTTTCTCTTCATATTGTCCACTCTCTCTGTTTTATTTCAGATCCTATGGAATAAAGAAAATTCCTTGGGCAACTTTGAATTTGTTTTATAGACTTTGCATGTCTTTAATATATTTGATTTTTTATAATATTTAATAATAGTGGTATCTATTAATACCAGGTGAGGAGTATAAGTTCAAAACAAGAAGTGGTGAAAAAAGTCTCCCTTCTGGAACTGGGCAACTTAGCATCTCTAGGCAGATAATCTCTCAGAGATTGGTAGGTAAGTGTGCTTTGCCCCTTACCCTCTACAGGAGGCTGAAGGAATCACCATGCACCATGTTGGACACACCTCCATCTTTAAATGAGATGTTAAGGTTTTTGGAATTTAGTTAAATAACGTTATAAGGCCCCCTCTGTCCATCCTGATCTAAGGAGCAGACGGTGAGAAATTTGACTTTTTATGTAAAACAAAAACAGAATTCTAAATATATCTTCTATGACTTTCAGGATTCATATTTGGTTGTCTGGTTGCTTTCTAACATCCTTCTGAACATACCAGGGATCCAGCACAAGAACTTGTAATTTCCTGGTAGACTGCTCATGCCAAGTCCTGACTTTTCTCTTTTAGAGCAGCGTTTTCCAACCTGAATGCAATCAGACCTGATGAGGTGTACCACAGAAAAGTTTCAACTGCCTGATATTCAGGTCCAGACCATCATATAGGTTCTGCTTTTGCTACCTTTCAACAAGAGACACATAGGTACATAGTAAATGACAGCAAATAAAGCCCAAAATGATGTACTCACTTTGTCCAGTTGAGTTTCATTCACTTTGGCAAGGCAAATGTGTGAATCGGGGACGTCCAGGGCAGAATGTGCCGAGAAACGGCAGGGACGTCTAGGTCTCTGCCCAATTGTAGTAACAGACATCCATAACATGGACCTCCATGATCATGGCCACATAGATGTCCACCTTTGAAAGCATGGGGTGAGGACATACATACTAGCATAAGAGGACATTCAGCAGAGTAGGAAAATGATAACATGAGACCTCAATCCTCATCAGTATTCGTAATCAGCATGGAAAAGATAGGGAACATGAGCATACCTCCTGCACACCCTCCAGATGGCTGATTGACCAAATGAGCACTTTTCCGATGCCTATTCATGCCAGTAGCAATTATAAGCTTGAACATGCCACGGGACATCTAGGGCATTACTGAAATTGGGCAAGGATGTCCAAGCTCTGAGAATTTATTTATTTATTTATCTGCACCCATATACCACCTTTCTTGTATCAAAGCAGTTTACAATGAACTCAAAAATTGCATTATAATATACATGCTTACATAGAACTTTGAAAACAGGGTGCTCCATAGTAGTAAAAATACATGATAATATTAGTATAGTATTTAACAAAGAATTTCAACCAACTATTTACATGAAGAATTTGTGAGAGAGCATGGTTTGTTTTGAGCTAAATATTGACCTTAGGTTTAATTAAGCTACTTATTCTTTCTACATTAAACTGTTGCCCTGTGTGACTTGTTTCTGGTGATGGTTGAGTTTATTTGAAAACGGAGGGGTGGTTGTGTCTGACTTGTTTTAAGTAACTGATTCTCTGAAATGCTCTCTGAATAGAATACGCCAAACATGCCCACACCATGCCTCTTTTCAGACTTGATACCCAGTCCAAAATGTGTGGTTATTCAGGAAGGACTCTTTATTGATAATATACTGTACACTCCACCAGCCTAAATTTAGGCTGGTGGAGTGTACAGTATATTATCAATAAAGAGTCCTTCCTGAATAACCACGCATTTTGGACTGGGTATCTTCTAGCAACGTGGGTTAGTGCTTTCTTTGGTGGCCTCTTTTCAGACTTGGACATTCTTGCTTCAGGGACGTCCACAGAGCTAGCTTCTAAAATGGCTCTGGGGACATCTCCATGCCCTTTTTCTGATGTCCTGAGAACGAATAGATCTTCTAAAATAACCCTCATAAATTTCCATATGCAATCCAATACCAGCATTTCCCCTTATATTTGTCCTTTAACTTTCCTCTGAAACCTTTTTCAGAATATCCAATATCCACTGATGGTGCTGCGGAGCCTGTCAGAGCCTCCTGTTGTGCAACAGATTTGTACATTAATTTCAAAAGCCATTGGAAAGCTATTCTGTTGTGGTGGTCCCATTGAAATCGCTGCTGCAGGTCTCATAATGCATCAGGATTAGGGTTGCCAACTTTCTGAATAAAAAAAAAACCAGTCATCTGTGGTTAACCATGCATTGCCCATGCCCACCCCCTGCCCCGCCTCTACCCTGCCCTGTCCACAAAAAAAACTGCAGAGGGCAACGGTGCAGGCTAACCTTTTGAAAGAGAAAAACCTGATACCTTCACTCCATGCCTCTCTTTTACCACTCCCTTATCCCTCCATAAATTAAGCATAGAAACGTAACAGCGGGTAAAGACCATATGGTCTATCCATTCTGCCCTTCCATACCAACTAGTAAGCTCTACAGTCCCTTTGTTTCCTTCTCTAAAGATCTCTAAAGAAGATCTCTATTCTGTGTTTTTACCATGCTTTCTTGAATCCAGAAACTGTTCTCATCTCTACTACCTCTACTGGGAGACTATTCCATGCATCTATCACTCTTTCCATAAAATATTTCCGCAAATTACTCCTGAGAAAATAGAGAATAACACAAAGGATATTATAATGCCTTTGTATCATTGTGCAGTTCTGGTTACCATATCTTAAAAAGGATATAGCAAAACTAGAAAGGGTACAGAGAAGAGGATACCCCTATAAGGGAAGACACTCATATGAGGAAAGGTTTAAAAGGTTAGGTCTCTTCAACTTGGCAAAAAGACAGCTGAGGGGGAGATATGATAGAGCTCTGTAAATGTGGAATGGTTGTTTACTGCTTCAAAAAGAATAAAGACAAGGGACACATAATGAAGTTACAATATAGCACATTTAAGACTAATATGAGAAAATATTTTTTCACTCAAAGCATAATGAAACTCTGGAATTCCTTACTGAAGGATGTAGTAAACGTTGGTAGTGTAACTGGGTTTAAAAGAGGTTTGGACAAGTTCCCAGAGGAAAAATCCATAAACCATTATTAAAGAGGACTAGGGAAATCTACTGCTTACCCCAGGATAAGCAAGGTGGAATCTGTGTACCTTTTTGGGAACCTGACAGGTACTTGTGACCTGTATTGGCCACAGTTGGAAACAGGATACTGGGTTTTAATGAACCTTGGTCTGGCCCAGTATGGCATCTCTTGTGTACCTATGTACTTGTGTCTATCTCCTTTCACCTCCATCCTATGACCCCTCGTTGCAGAGCTTTCTTTCAATTAAAAGAGGATCTCCTGTGCATTTATGCCACCGAGGTATTTAAACATCACTATCATATCTCCTTTCTCCCACCTTTCCTCCAAAGTATACCTATTGAGATCTTTAAGTGTCTCCCCATATGCCTTACAATGAAGTCCACTGACCATTTAGTAGCACCCTCTGCACAGACTCCATCCTGTTTATATCCTTTTGAAGGTGCGGTCTCCAGAATTGCACACAATACTCCAAATGAGGTCGCACCAGAGACTTATACAGAGGCACTATCACCTCCTCCTTCCTGCTGGTCATTCCTCTCCCTGTGCACCCAAGCATCTGTTTGGCTTTCGCTGTCACCTTTTCTACCTGTTTAGCCACCTTAAGATTATCATAAACAATCACCCCTAGGTTTCGCTCTTCTTTTGTGGACAGAAGTGATTCACCCGCTATATCGAACTGCTCCCTTCTAAAAATATCTAAGAACAGCCAAATAGAAAAGCCTTAAAAGCAAAGATGTCATCAAAAAGAAACCATATCAGCAAAATATGTGGCAACTATCACTTACACAAAAGGAGTGTATTAGAGGTGTGTGTGTGTGTGAGTGAGTTGCCTGTGTGCCTGTGTGTATGTGTATGTGTGCCTGTGTGCCTGTGTGTATGTGTGTGTGTGATGCAGAGGTGGAATGCCTGTGTGTATGTATGAGAGAGTTGGAGGTGGCTGCCTCTCTGGGTGTGTGATGTGGAGGTGGAGTGCCTCTGTGTGTGTGTGTTATATTCTGGGGGAAGGGGAATGGATCTTTTTGGCAACACTTTGCACTCTTCCTTCCCTCCTCCAACTCCTCTCCTGCTGACCCTTACTCTCTTCCCTTCCAGACTCTACCCCTTTCACCAAACCCCCCCTAGCACTCCCATCCTCTGCCCTAAAATCATCTTCCCCATCATCCCTTTCTCTAAACCCATTGCCCCTTTAAATTTTCCCTGCCTTCTCTACTCAGGCCCTCCCCCTTCTTCCCACAAAACCTTTTTGTTTGCTGCAAGTAATCACTGACCATCCTCTTCCTTCTTCCCACAGGAATCTGATCTCCCGTAAAGACAGAGATGTTTGTGAATACTGGTAGCTCACGTTGGTGATCATGATGTTGGATTGTTCTCCGAGCTTGATAGTTTGATTGCAGATGTTTCATCACCATTCGAGGGGACATCATCAGTGCGGGGTTCCAGATGGTAATGTTCTTGAATACTTGCGTTTGTACTTATATTGGGGCTGGTGGTGACTCAGCTCTTTGGTTCACAGAGATTGATTGGCTGGTCTCCCTGAGGGTTCCTGAGGTGGTGTTTCTGAGCCTTGTTGGTGATAACTCAGCTCTTTGGTTTCCCTGAGAGATCTTTGCCCCAATTGTGGTAGCGCTCCTCTCTTCTGTCTGTGGGAGATGGGGTCTGAAGCTGCCATCATAGGAAGGCTCCTCTCTTCTGCCCATGGGAGATGGGGTCCCTGTGGGCAGTCAGTGGCATTGAGGCTGCAATCGTGGCAGTGCTCTTCTGTTGTGCCCATTGGAATCCAATCTCACGTGGGCAGATGGAAGAGATCTTTGTCCCAATCATGGTAGTGCTCCTAAATTTTGTCTGTGGGAGATGGGGTCCCCATGGGCAGACAGACTGCATTGAGGCCGTGATCACGGGAGGGCTCCTTGCTTGGTTTTAAGGGCTCTGTGCTATCCTGGTTCTCTTCTTATCACTCCCATCATTCTTCCAGTGTTTGTTCTGATGCATCCTCCTCTACTGCTATCCCGCTCTCAGTTGTTGTACCCCAAGGATCTGTCTTGGGTCCGCTCCTTTTCTCTCTCTGTATCCAGTCCCTTGATGCACTCATCTCTTCCCATGCCTTTCAGTACCATCTTTATGCAGATGACTCCCAGATCTTCCTCTCTACATTGAAATCTCTCTGGCAATTCAGGCCAGGATCTCTGCCTGCCTTTCTGACATTGCTGCTTGGATGTCTCACCGCTGCTTAAAATTGAACATGGCCAAAACCGAGTTTCTTATTTTCCCCCCTAAACCCTCCTCTCCTATTCCTCCTTTCTCAGTCTCTGTGGATACTCCTCCCTGTCTCTTCAGCTCGCAATCTTGGGGTTGTCTGACTCCTCTCTCTCCTTCTCCATACACATCCAACTGATAGCTAAAACCTGCCGTTTCTTTCTTTATAACAAACAAAATTTGCCCATTCCTTTCTGAGCACTCTACTAAGACATTTATCCACTCCTTTGTCACCTCACGTCTAGACTATTGTAACCTACTCCTTGCTGGTCTCCTTCTGAATCATCTATTTCCTCTTCAATCTGTTCAGCACTCTGCTGGGCGGCTAATCTTCCTCCAGTCTTGTCATGCTCATATTACCCCTCTTCTCAAGTCACTTCATTGGCTCCTTATCCATTTCCGCATCCAGTTAAAACTTCTCCTGCTGACCTATAAATAAATTCACTCTGCATCTCCTCACTACCTCTCTTCTCTTATCTCTCCTTACACCCCCCTTGGGAACTCCGCTCTTCTAGCAAACTGCTGCTATCTGTGCCCTTCTCTTCTATTGCCAACTCCAGACTTCACTCCTTTCACCTTGCTGCACCTTATGCCTGGAACATATTACCTGTGTCTGTACGCCAGGCACCTTCTCTGATCCTTTTCAAATCCAGGTTGAAAACTCACCTCTTCGCTGGTGCTTTTGGATCTTGACTTACCTGATCTCCTTTGTATTTCATTACCATTCCCCCTAGTGTATCCCATGTCTACAGCTATTGTGTTGTCTGTCTTGACTAGACTGTAAGCTCTGATGAGCAGGGACTGTCTTTTACATGTGTCTGTGCAGTGCTGCGTACGTCTTGTAGCACTATACAAATGTTCAGGAGTAGTAGTAGTACTGCCAGTGGGAATCTTGGCAGCCCTGAAAAGCTGGCTTTTCAAATGCTGGTATTAATTTTCTGCCAACAGCTGGCTTGGCCATATAAAAACCAGCCAGGCCAGCTGAAAATCGGCCAGTTAACAACCCTAATTATGGCTGTCTGAAATCCAGGACTGGCCATTAACCTCCCTCCTAGAATTGGTAGCATGGCAGCTCTGTTTGCGACAAACACCTAGTGCTTTTATTCTCCTCTCAGATATTGCCTACAGGAGCATCTAATCCCTACTTTTCTTCTGTGTACCTTATACAAAAGCTGGGTATGATATTTGAAGCAGGAAGAAAGCATAGTCAAAAGCCTATCAGCATGGCTTCCTTATACTGCATTTACATCTTCCTTTGAATATCACTGGTATGACTAACAGGGCCATGAGATATGCTAGAAAGGAGGAGGGATTGGAAGCCCTTGCTGGGAGGGGAGGGGAGGGGTGGGGTGGGAGGAGAGGGGAAACCGAGGAGCAGCCTTGCATGCCAGGATGAATTTGTGCTGACTGGTTACCTGAGGATTGTCAAGTCCTACTGTAGAGGAAGGGAGACCTATTCATCATGCAAGAGTGAAACCTACTAACCAGATTCAGGGTATATACTTCATGGGTTCCCGTGAGTGCCACACACTTTCACCCCCTAGCCAAGAATTGTCACTGTGTCACTGCAATGACTGGACTAGATGTGGCGGTGCTGAGAGTTAAAGATGGCAACCCCCCGAAAAATCTGGATAGCTGTAAGAAAAGGTTAATAACTTCATAGCCTTGCTAATAAACAGTATAGCATTTTTTTTAAATGACCTCTGAGGGGTGGAAGTAGAGCCCTTCAGACTTCAGGAAGTGGCATAAGTGGTGAACAGAAACCAGGGAATGAAACCAGCCCAGCCACCACATCATAGGAGGTGACATCAGGAGAGAGGTGACACCTCCCCTCCCAGAGAAGGGGAAGTACTGCCCATAAAATGGAAAAGCACATGTGGACATGTTCTGCAAACTCTGCTCATGTAAGAAAATCAATCAAAGCAGCTACAGATGAACAGAAAAAAAGCATAAGGAAAAGGGGAAGTGCAGACTGAGCTGAGAAGCCCCTTGACCCTTTCTGCTCAGTAGAAGAGAGCCCTGAGAGAGGCACTGTGCATGGCTTAAGAAAGCAGAAAAAAATAAAGCAAGAGCAGGGGAGTAAAGCACAGAAGCTGTACGCAGCATTGCATAGTCTGAAAAAGGGGCACGCAGAGCGGAGCCAAAAGGCTAAGGTGAAGCAGCAAGAAAGTCTGGGCTCTGCAGCGTGTCTCTGGAAAGAGACTTGGCCAGCTAAGAGCTGTGAAAGCCAGTCTACAGACTACTTAGATTTTGCAGCTAGGAGCAGCAGCACCATCCAGTGTCCCTTCCCAGAATTGTCACTCTTATACAGTATAAGGACTGGTACTTTCCAGAATCCTTGGAAGTTCCCCCTTGCCGTTCAATTCAGGATGGGAAGAGACTTCTAGGAGAAGGGAAAGCCAACCTCCTACATAAAAAAACCTTCATCCAAAGGCAGTTTCCTGTCTTTACATAGAAACATGATGACAGAAAAAGACCACATGGCCTATCTAGTCTGTCCTTCCATAACAACAACTACAACAGTCCACTTTTTACCTTTAGAGATCCTCTGTGTTGGTCCCATGCTTTTTTGAATTCAGTTACTGTCCTCATCTCTACCACCTCCACTGGGAGACTATTCCATGGATCCACTACTCTTTCTGTAAAGAAATATTTCCGCATATCACTCCTGAATCTATCTCCCTTCACCCTCATCCCATGTCCCCTCGTAGCAGAACTTGCTTTCAATTGAAAGAGGCTCTCTCCCTGAACATTTATGCCACGGAGGTATTTAAACATCTCAATCATATCACCTCTATCCCGACTTTCCTCTAAGGTGTACATATTAAGATCCTTAAGTCTGTCCTCATATGCTTTATAATGAAGCCCACTAATCATTTTAGTAGCCACCCTCTGCACTGACTCCATCCTGTTCACATCCTTTTGAAGGTGCGGTCTCCAGAATTGCACACCATACTCCAAATGAGGTCGCACCAAAGACTTATACAGAGGCATTATCACCTCCTTTTTTCTGCTAGCCATTCCTCTCCGTATGCACCCAAGCATCCTTCTAGCTTTTGCCGTCGCCTTTTCTACCTGTTTAGCTACTTTAAGATCATCAGACACAACCACGCCTAGGTCCCGCTCTTCTTTAGTGGACAAAAGTACTTCACCTCCTATACTGTATTGCTCCCTTGGATTGCTGAAGCCCAAATGCATGACCTTACATTTTTTAATATTAAATCCCAGCTGCCAAATTCTAGACCATTCTTCAAGCTTAGCTAGATCCCTCCTCATGTTATCTACACCTACCTGGGTGTCTACTCTATTGCAGATTTTGGTATCATCTGCAAAGAGGCAAACCTTACCCGACAGCCCTTCCGCTATATCACTAACAAAGATGTTAAAAAGAATCGGACCAAGGACAGATCCCTGGGGCACACCACTGGTAACATCCTTCTCCTCAGAGTGAGCTCCATTTACTTGTACTCTTTGTCGCCTCCCACCCAACCAATTTCTAACCCAAGCAGTAACTTTAGGGTCCATCCCTAGGGTGCTCAGTTTGTTTATAAGTCGCCTGTGAGGAACAGTGTCAAAGGCTTTACTGAAATCTAAATACACCACATCTAGAGCTCTCCCTCGGTCCAACTCCCTGGTCACCCAGTCAAAGAAATCAATCAGATTTGTCTGACAAGACCTGCCTCTGGTGAATCCATGCTGCCTCGGATCCTGTAATCCGCTGGACTCCAGAAACCTCACTATTTTCTCTTTCAGCAGCGTTTCCAATAATTTACTCACCACCGAAGTTAAACTAACCGGCCTGTAGTTTTCAACCACATCCTTACTTCCGCTTTTGTGTAAAGGCACCACATGAGCCTCTCTCCAGTCCTTTGGCACCACTCCCGACTCCAACGAGGCATTGAAAAGGTCAGTCAATGGAGTTGTTAGAACGTCCCCAAGTTCCCTCAGTATTCTAGAGTGTATCCCATCCGGTCCCATCGCTTTGTCTACTTTAAGTTGAGCTAGTTTCTCACGAACACAGTCTTCTGCAAATTGTTCAAGATGTCCCTCGCTTCTGTTCTTATTTGTGGGTGTTTTCTGAGGTCCTGCTCCTGGTTCTTCATCTGTGAACACAGAACAAAAATATTTGTTAAGCAATTCCGCTTTATCCTTATCAGCTTCTACATATTCCCCCCCTGCACCCTTGAGTCTGACAATACCACTTTTGCCCTTCCTCTTCTCACTAATATATCTGAAAAATGTCTTATCCCCCCATTTTATTACATTGGCTATTTCCTCCTCCTTTTGAATCTTTGCCTTCTTGACTACTTTGCTAGCTTCTCTAAGTTTTTCCAAATACAGATGCCTGTCTTCCTCTCTCTGTGATCTCTTGTATTTCATGAAGGCCTCCCTCTTTTTCTTCACTTTTTCAGCTACTTCCTTCGAAAACCATAGCGGTCTCCTTTTCCTTTTGCTTTTATTTACCATTTTTACAGAAAGGTAGGTTGCCCGTAAAATACCCCCTTTCAGTTTTGCCCACTGTTTTTCTACATCCCCCAGCTGTTCCCATCCCACTAACGACTCCCTGAGGTATTGGCCCATCTTCGCAAAGTTAGTCTTCCTAAAGTCTAAGATCCTCACCTTTGAATGGATTCTAACAGCCCTAGTCCTAATACTGAACCACACCATCTGGTGATCACTGGATGCAAAATGATCTCCCACTACAACATCAGAAACACTTTCACCATTGGTAAGCACCAAGTCCAGTATGGCCCCTTCACGTGTGGGGTCTGTTACTAATTGCCTGAATAGTTCTCCCTGTAGAGAATCCAGGATCTCCTTACTTCTAGATGATACTGCAGCAGGAATGTGCCAATCAACATCTGGCATAGTGAAATCTCCTATCAGTAGCACTTCCCCTTTCCTAGAAATGCTGCGTATGTCTTCAATTAACTCTCTGTCCACCTCTTCCTCTTGTGAGGGAGGTCTGTATATCACACCAATGCAAATAGATTTCTCTTTCCCTCTTTCTAGTTTAACCCACAATGCCTCCTCTCTCCCTTTTAAGCTCTGTAATTCCAAAGCTTTAATAGTAGTTTTTACATATAGTGCCACTCCTCCTCCCCTTCTTCCTACCCTGTCCTTTCTGAATAAAGTATAGCCAGGTATAGTTACATCCCAGTCATGGTTTTCTGTGAACCATGTTTCTGTAACTGCCACTAAATCCAAGTCAGCCACTCCCACCAAAGCTTCAACTTCAGGGATCATATTTCCCATGCTACGGGCATTAATACACACTGCTTTCCATATGTTACCCCTGTTACCCATTTCCATAAAGGTATTTAATGTATCACATAAGAACATAAGATATACCATACTGGGTCAGACCAAGGTCCATCAAGCCCAGTATCCTGTTTCCAACAGTGGCCAATCTAGGTCATACGTTGCATCATGCACATCTAAGTGGGTATTTGCCTCGATACTCAGCCACCACATGATAGAGATCTGCACCAACCATCCTAACCAGCAGGAAGCAGCTAAAGAGGCTTGAAGCCACTGCACAAGTGCACGGTGGGTGCTCAGCCTGGTGATGTGGCTCCTGTAGAGACCTGCAATAAATATCTTCAGATGGAAGAAAGAAGAAGAAACAACAAGGTACCTAAGTGAAGGGAAGTGAGTCCTTTTCAGTATTGGGGAAATGAAGGCAAACCCAGGTGCTTTGAGAGAAGAGAGGGAGGACTAAAGACTAAGGGGGGAGGTGATATTTCAAGGTAAATGCTGCTGAGCTGGATATTCAGCTGCACTAATGCAATTAATACTGCCAAATATCCATGGGTGCCACTGCTACGTGACCCGATGCAAACCAGTTAGCATGGTTTCATGTTGGAGTCGTTCTGGGATGACACCCATCGCTAACTGACTGCTGCCCAGTTAGCAACATGCGGCTAAAGTAAGGCACAACAAATGCTGACCTTACTTTAGCCATGGAAACTAACCAGACAGTGGTGATAGTGAGATGCTGCCCGGTTAGCTTCTGGGTTCTGCTTCTAGGCTGGATATTCAACGCCAGTGGCTAGATATGGCCCCAGCATTGAATATTCAGGGTTAAACTTCAGCAGCAATTGCTAGCTGATTTACAAGTTCTGCTCATTACAGCACAGAGGCCTACACAAAGCTAAGCTTTCAGATTTTACAAGTGCCTGTGTTTTATCTTAATATAAATTTCAGCTTGGGCTACAGGTTTAGGATTATTCAGACTGCCTACATTCCTTGCATAGCCTTTAAATCAAATATCTGAGTGTGCCCTCAGTTCATATAAGGTCTACTGGCCAGGGACATTTGTGATATACAGCTACTTGGAATTGAAGTGCACATTTAATTTAGATTTGCAGAGACCTAGTCTTTTACTTGGTCTCCTGCTTAATTTTGTAGCAAGGCTATACATTTTAAGGTTACAGGTGTCTTTGCATACCGGGGCTGATTCATAGAAGTAAGATTTTAGTTTGAACTTTTCAGCAGCCATTGTTCTGTTACAAGCTTGTTTCACAGGATGTGGTTAATTGAATCAACTCTGCATCTTGATCAAGTTGACTGATCCAGTTCTACTCATCATAGCACAGAGGACTACACAAAGCTAAGCTTTCAGATTTTAGAAGTGCCTGTTTTTATCTTAATAGAAATTTTAGCTTGGGCTACAGACTTAAGATTATTCAGACTGCCTACATTCCTTGCATAGCCTTTAAATCAGATATTTGAGTGTGCCTTCAGTTCATATAAGGTCTACTGGCCAGGGGCACTTAAGTTCCCGCCCTCCCTACCCCTCACCCCACCCACTCCAGGGTTGCATTGCCTATATAGTCGTCATATACATTGACATCTGTCCTTCAATTAGGTGTTACACTTACCTTTATTTCCTTTTCTCTTTCTCCTAGGACTACTTTATAACAATCTTATTCAGCATGCCGTATTCAGTGCAATATCCAATATAAGCTCTTAGTAACCACATTCAAGCTCGTTCATAACGTAGCACCCTCATACCTCAACACCTTAATCTCCGCCAAGCCAACCATCAGAAGCAGAAGAACAGCAAATACCAACACCCTACATGTCCCGAATAGCATGAGAAATTGCAACGCAAACACCACCAAAAGAGCGTTCTCCTTTACTGCTCCAGCACTCTGGAACCAACTGCCCTATGAACTGAGAGCAAACAAGGACCTGAAGGATTTCAGGAAAAAACTTAAGACACACCTCTTTCAGACCCACTACAACCTAACCTAATCAGAATGTCATATACTACTAGAGCAACATGCCCACTTAAACTAATCATACCAGCAAGAAATGTGTTCTGTAATTACGTAAAGTATGTATATATGTAAAGCCGCTTCTTATGCAATCAAATGTATATATGTAAGATTCCTCTCAAACAAATCAAATGTAAACTTGTAACTGTTTGCTATGCTAATTACCCATCCCTGCAATCATACTGTATGTTCTAATTCTGGCCTGTACAGCCTCTCCCTTATGTATAGAAAACCGCTGCTGATCGCTAGAAGTAGCGGGATACAAGTGTACGCTAAATAAAAATAAATAAATAAAAATAAATGTGGTGCTTTCATTCTCAGAAGAATCATTTGGAACCTAAGAGCTTGTCCTATATGCCTCAAGTTAGCTGCTATGCATAAAGAATTGACTGTACTAAGGGAAGAATTAGCTGCAATTAAACACGCCTTCTCAAGGGTACAAACTGAACAAAATCCACCACTGCTTCCACAAAGAATAAAACAGCCCAGGAACAAATGGATCACAGTAGGCTCTGGTAGGTTGCGACCTGTAACACGGAGACACCCTCTACATCAATAGCTATCCTTTCATGATGCCTTCTCTGCCTTGGATAATGAGGGTGCCTAGTCCCTGGAAACTGCAGTGTCCTTACATGAGAGAGACAATGCCCAACCTACTGATAATGCACCAAATATGAATGAAAAATCGCAAAACAGAAAACTACTACTACTTGGGGATGCCATCATCAGAGGCACCAATTTGCGAACACAGTTTAAAGGAGAGACGATGGTCAAATGCCTCCTAGGCTCTTCAGCCAACAGGAATATGAACCATATTGTTGGTATAGTTAGTGCAGAATCTTCAAGGATCCTGGGTTCGGTCCTGGAGCTGGTACTGTTCAATGCATTTGTGAGTGATATTGCGGAAGGACTGAATGGAAAAGTCTGTCTTTTTTCAGATGACACGTAAATTTGCAACAGAGTGGACTCCCCTGAGGGAGTGGAGAACATGAGGAAAGATCTACAAAAGCTGGAAGAATGGTCTAATGCTTGGCAGTTAAGATTGAAAATGAAGAAGTGCAGTGTCATGCACTTGGGAAGCAGAAATCCAAGGGAATTGTATGCGATAGGGGATAAGAGGTTGGTGTGCAAGGACCAGGAGAAGGACCTTGGAGTGATTTGTTTCTGAGGATCTCAAGGTGGTGAAATAGTGTGACAGGGCAGTAGCAAAAGCCAGAAGGATGCTGGGTTGCATACAAAGAGGAATTACCTGCAGAAAGGAAGAGGTACTAATGCCAGTGTACAAGTCACTGGTGAGGCCTCACTTGAAATATTGTATTTAGTTTTGGAGACCGTATCTTGCAAAGGATATAAAAAGACTGAAAAGGGTTCAAAGGAAGTCAACCAAAATGATTTGGAGCCTGCATCAGGAGATGTATGAGAAGACTTGAAGACCTAAATATGTACACTCTGGAGAAGAGGAGGGTCAAGGGAGATATGATTCAAACCTTTAAATACTTAGAGTATTAATGGACAAACAAATCTCTTCCAAAGACGGGGAAGCTGTAAAACTAGAGGACATAAAATGAAGCTGCAAGGGGCTAAACTGAGAAGCAATGTCAGGAAATACTTTTTCACTGAAAGGGTGGTAGATGTTGGAATGTCCTCCCGATGGAAGTGGTGGGGGCAAATACAGTGACACATTTCAAAATGGCATGGGATAGACACAGTGGATCCCTTTATAGCAACAAGATAAAATCAAAATAAGCATAACTAACTACTTCAACAAATAGGGGTGATCTACATGGAGCGGTTGGTACACCTCTAAACAAAGACATGCAGAGGGGTGACCTGCATTGCTGGGCAGACTAGATAGTCCATACTGGTCTTTATCTGTCATCATATACTATGTTACAAGTGCCTGCTGCTGCTGCCGCTGAATATTCTCCCCTAAATCATTAATTAAGCTGGCTAGTACTTTGAGCAAGGGTTGGAACAGAAGTAAAAATGTAAGTAAGAGTGTAGATTATGTAAATGTAGATGGTTAAGGAATGGCATAATCTACTTCCCTATATTACAAGAAGAAACCTCTTTACTGTATTTTAGTTATTCAATAAGATTGTAAGTTGTTGAAAGTTAAAATTGTTTATAAGTGACCCTAATTTTACGTAAACCCTTGGTTCAGAACACAAACCTCTGGCTTGGACTCAAATTATTGAGAAGGTTGAATGAGAGTGTGTCAAGTGCCATGACATTAAATAGTTGCTGCTACATAGCCTATAATCTCCTCTCAAGTTTGAACCCTGACACTTAACACTCCAGGAGCTCAGAGAAATCCTGGCTAATATTCTTTGGACTAGTGTGCTCCCTTGTTTGCCTAGCAATTCCACAGCGTCTGCCTGGACCTTTCAGAAGGTGGTTATACCGAAAGACAGCCTAAGGAGTACTAAGAACTGCCAGTGTCCCAGGGCTGCAAAGCTAAAAGGGAGTGACGAGCTGAAGGTAACTTGCTGTGAGTGACACAGCATGTGTGAGAAAAGAGTGGAGAAAGGGCACTGCATGGAAACAGCCCATCAACTACAGAGAGAGAGGCACTAGGAGGAGCTGCTGATTCCGGGGAGAGTAGAGGGACCGAGGAACAAGAACAGATCCTTGAAGAGACACAGCTAGGGAAATAAGCGTGACAGTTGCTAGGTAGTTAGAAAACGGAATTTTATTTCATTTATAGTTTAGTTCCTGTGTCGGAACAGAACATACACTATGGCAGGCATGTTTGGGCAAGGCCTAAACTCTGTGGCCTGCCTGTTTCAACAGAGAGTTTTTAATTTTCCTTCAATAGACAGGTGCATTGTAGGAGAGGAGGGCCCATGGGCCCCCAGCACCAGGAGATCCTGCAGTTCCCAGCAGATCAGAGCACCGCCAGGACATGGGACCCTAAACCACAGGCGGTGAGACTGTGCATGCACCCACACACACTGGCCAATGTTAGGGTAATTGAGCTCCATTATTGGGTTTTGGGTGGGGCAACCCTGAACTCAAGTGGTTCGATACTAGTGAAGTACGCATCAGGGAACTGGGACACAGACCTGAATTTTTTGGGTGAATTGACTGTCACAACAGAAAGAGGGAACCCCCAGAGCAAGACTCCAGGGTCCCAAGTTATTATTGCTGTGGTTTAAAAGTAAAGGATATCAGCATATCATATTTTCCAAAACATACCCAAAAGGCAAAAATACCAAAAAGAAATCTGGAACAGCCAAAAGAAATGGTGGCGAGGATGAGGAAAGGGAACCTTTTGGGGAGAGGTGTTCCCTAACGTTTAGGGAAAGCTTAACTGAGCAGTTTTGAAGATCTCCTCTATCATTTTATAATTTCTCTTAAGACTGCTTTGCCTAACTGATGAATATTTCATGAAAAGTGATGTGGAAGCAATAAACTCTTCTCTGAATGTTGTTCTGGTTTAACAAACACAAGTTGCCATAGTACTAAGTGACGATGGTATCAGCCCTCATATATAAGAATGCAATGCTATCAGGCAAGAGGTCTATTTTTTTTTGTCAAAGCGAAAACAAAAGAAGGAAGGAAGGGTGGAGAAGCACATCACTACTGTGAGGAATATACACACTCACTGCACTGTTTCAGCAATATTTAAATAACTCCCCCACCCCCACAAAATGCTGCTGGGCACTGAGAGAGAAAGCATGATCTAGAAGAGGATCATAAAAGCATCATGCGGCTAACGTGATCTTCATAAACCCAGAACAAACAGTATAGCAGGAACCACATTGAAAAATATTAAAACAGGAGATGTGTGAACATCTCATGGTGCCTGGTTTCCATTTTTTCAGTACATGTCTTTGCAAGTGTTTACAACCACAATCCAATGCTGGGGTAGCATTCAAAATGCTTGATATCACAGTGAGTGACTAGAAAGGGGGGCTTTGAGTCTTGAAGGACTAGAAAGGGGGGCTGTTACTTCTGGAGAGAAATCTGAAATTGTGAGTATATACTTCTGGGAATTTTTCTGAAAGGAATTTCTTTTTCTTTTAAAGCTAATTAATCTGTGAACCCACTATTTTTTTGTTAAATCAGTCAGGGCCTAGTAGCAACAGTTTAAGATTCAATTTAAAACACAGAAGAGAACTTTCGGGTTACCTTTCATACCCAGTAGACAGCTGTAGTTTAAATTTCATAGTCACTCAGGGCCTAGCATCAGCAAAGTACTTTAAGTTTCAAATTAAAACACAGAAGAAAGCTTTCTGGTTAAATTTAGAATCCAGCAGAGAGCTTGTAGTTTAAATTTCTTAATAGGTTAGAGCCTAGTAGCAGCAAAGAGCTATAATTTAAATCAAATCAGAATATAGCTTACCTCAGCGGCACAGGACAAGGTACTGTGTAGCAGCCCTTTTTTAATAAGTGTTATAACAGCTTTATAGGTACTTGCACAACTTAAAAGACAGGAGGTGCTCTCAGGTGAAGCTCATTACCCAAATCAGTCATACACTAAGGACCTGAGATTAATTAAGCTTCAGGTGAACAAGGTATATTAAACTTCTTAGGTACAGTTTTAGTGGTATAAATATCCATAGCACCCTTTAGTACATAAAGAACTTAAAGATCTAAACACAAACTTAAAACTAAGATGCAGACAGCAGTCCAGCAGCGGGATGTGGGCTTTCCAGTCTTTTGCATTGAGTGTCACATGTATGATTTTCTCCCAGCTGGTGAGAGGTCTTACGTGTGCACTAGGTGCAAGGAGCTCTCTGCTCTCAGGGAACGAGTCCGTTCTCTAGAGGCTAGAGTAGCAGACTTGGAAAACATAAGACAGACAGAGAGGTACATAGACGAGACCTACAGGGATATAGTCCTGAAGTCCCACCTCCAGTCTGGCAGCATCCCTGTTGCCATGGAGGAGAGAGGTCACGTGACAGGAGAGCATCACCCTGGTGTGGCAGGAAGTGATCCTGTAACTAGGACCTGTCCTCCAGGTGATGTAAACCGCTCTCGCACCGAGGAGGTTTCTCCAGGGCCAAGTGCCCATGAGGGAAGGGTTAGGACAGCAGTTATAGTTGGTGATTCGATCATTAGGCATGTAGATAGCTGGGTGGCTGGTGGACGTGAGGATCGCCTGGTAACATGCCTGCCTGGTGCGAAGGTAGCGGACCTCACACGCCACCTAGATAAGGTCTTAGATAGTGCTGGGGAGGAGTCTGCTGTCTTGGTACATGTCGGTACCAATGACATAGGAAAATGTGGTAGGGAGGTTCTGGAAGCTAAATTTAGGCTTTTAGGTAGGAAGTTGAAATCCAGAACTTACAGGGTAGCGTTCTCCGAAATGCTTCCCGTTCCACGCGCAGGACCCAAAAGGCAGGCAGAGCTCCGGAGTCTCAATGCGTGGATGAGACAATGGTGCAGAGATGAGGGGTTCGGATTTGTTAGGAACTGGGGAACATTCTGGGGAAAGGAGGGGCTCTTCCGAAGGGATGGGCTTCACCTTAACCGGGATGGAACCAGGCTGCTGGCATTAACCTTTAAAAAGGAGATAGAGCAGCTTTTAAACTAGATAATAGGGGAAAGCCGACAGTCACCCAAGAGCGCATGGTTCGGAAGAATGTATCCTTGAAGGATACTACAAAAAGCAGAGAGGTTCCAAAAAAGAGTAAAGTAGCCCAAATGCCCTCGCGTATGGAGCAGACAGAACTTAAAGATCCCAAATTACCCATGTCTACCAATAGCCAAATTAATATGAATAAAATACAGTCTCTAAAATGCTTGTATGCAAATGCTAGAAGTCTACAAAACAAGATGGGAGAGTTAGAATATATAGCACTAAACGAGAGGTTAGATATGATTGGAATATCAGAGACATGGTGGAAGGAGGACAACCAGTGGGACACTGTGATACCTGGGTACAAACTATATCGTAATGATAGAGCTGACCAAATTGGTGGAGGGGTTGCGCTCTATGTTAGAGAGGGCATTGAGTCAGAAAGGATTAAAGTTTTGCAAGAAACAAAATTTGCTGTAGAATCTCTATGGATTGAAATTCCATGTAAAAAGGGGAAGGCGATGGCAGTGGGGGTGTACTATCGTCCGCCTGGCCAGAATGAACAAATGGATGATGAAATGCTCAAAGAAATCAAGGAAGCTAGCAAAAGTTACAGTGCAGTAATAATAATGGGTGATTTCAATTACCCCGGCATCGACTGGGTCAGTGTCACAACAGGACATGCTAGGGAGATAAAGTTCCTAGATGAAATAAATGACTGCTTCTTGGAGCAGCTGGTTCATGAACCAACCAGAGGGGAAGCAATATTAGACCTAGTCCTTAGTGGAACACCAGATGTAGTGCAAGAGATAAGGGTGTTGGGGCCACTTGGCAATAGTGATCATAGCATGATCACCTTTGATTTAATTAGTGGAGGAGGGATAGTAAGGAAATCCACAGTACTACCCTTTAACTTTCGAAAGGGAGACTATGATAAAATGAGGAAAACAGTTAAGAAAAAACTAAAAGGAGCAGTTGCAAAGGTTAAAGACGTACATCAAGCTTGGGTGTTGTTGAAAAATACTATCTTGGAAGCCCAGACCAGCTGTATTCCACGCTTTAAGAAAAGTGGAAGGAAGTCCAAAAAACTGCCAGCATGGTTTAAAGGTGAGGTCAGAGAGGCTGTTGTTGCCAAAAAAGCATCTTTCAGGAAATGGAAAAAAGAGCCAAACGATGAAACCTGGAAACAGCACAAGCACTGGCAAGTCAAATGCAAGGCATTGATAAGGCAGGCAAAGAGAGAATTTGAGAAGAAGCTTGCTGCGGAAGCAAAAACGCGAAATAAAGACCTTTTCAAGTACATTCGTAGCAAAAAACCTGTGAGAGAGTCAGTTGGTCCATTAGATGATAAAGGGGTTAAAGGTGCACTAAGAGGCGACAAGGCGACAGCGGAGAGACTGAATGAATTCTTTGCTTCGGTCTTTACTGAGGAAGATGTAGGGATGTTACCCATGACTGAAGTGGTATTTAAAGGTGTGGAAGAATTGAAGGAAATATCGATACATCGGGAAGATGTCTTACAACTATTAGATAAACTGAAGAGTAGCAAATCACCTGGGCCGGATGGTATACATCCAAGGGTGTTGAAAGAACTGAAATTTGAGATTGCAGACCTGCTATCAGTAATCTGTGAACTATCATTAAAATCATCTCTAATACCTGAGGATTGGAGGATCGCCAATGTAACACCAATTTTTAAAAAGGGTTCGAGGGGTGATCCGGGAAACTACAGACCGGTGAGCCTGACATCAGTACCGGGAAAAATGGTAGAAACCATCATAAAGAATAAAATTACTCAGCATGTAGATAGTCACGACCTAATGGGAGACAGCCAACATGGCTTTAGACAAGGAAGATCTTGTCTTACTAATCTGTTATGTTTTTTTGAAGGAGTGAATAAACAGGTGGACAAAGGTGAATCGGTTGATATTGTGTATCTGGACTTTCAGAAAGCCTTTGACAAGGTCCCTCATGAGAGACTTTTGGCAAAACTAAAGAGTCATGGGATAGGAGGCAGTGTACTACTGTGGATCAGGAACTGGTTAAAAGATAGAAAGCAGAGGGTAGGGCTAAATGGCCAATTTTCCCAATGGAGAAAGGTGAATAGTGGTGTACCCCAGGGATCTGTGCTGGGTCCGCTGCTTTTTGACATATTCATAAATGACCTGGAAAGTGGAATAACAAGTGAGGTTATCAAATTTGCAGATGACACAAAACTATTTAAAGTTATTAAAACCCAGGAGGATTGTGGAAAATTGCAAGAGGATCTTGATAAATTGGAAGACTGGGCATCAAAATGGCAGATGAAATTTAATGTGGACAAGTGCAAGGTTATGCACCTAGGGAAGAACAACCCAAACTATGGTTACACGATGCAAGGTTCCACATTAGGAACCACCACCCAGGAAAAAGATTTAGGTGTCATTGTGGATACCTTGTTAAAACCCTCGGCCCAGTGTGCAGCGGCGGCCAAGAGAGCAAATAGAATGCTAGGTATGATAAGGAAAGGAATGGAAAATAAAACAAAAGATATTATAATGCCTCTATATCGTTCCATGGTGAGACCGCACCTTGAATATTGTGTGCAATTCTGGTCGCCGTATCTTAAAAAGAATATAGCGATTTTAGAAAAGGTTCAGAGAAGAGCCACCAAAATGGTAAAGGGGATGGAAGGCTACTCCTATGAAGAAAGGCTAAAAAGGTTGGGGCTCTTTAGCCTGGAGAAGAGACGGCTGAGGGGAGATATGATAGAAGTCTATAAATTAATGAACGGAGTGGAACGGGTAAACGTAGATCGATTGTTTACCTTATCAGAATATGGAAAGACTAGGGGACATGCAATGAAGCTACAGGGTAAACTATTTAAGACTAATAAAAGAAAATATTTTTTCACTCAACGTGTAATCAAACTCTGGAATTTGTTGCCGGAGGATGTAGTAAAGGCTGTTAGTGTAGCTGGGTTTAAAAAAGGTTTGGACAAGTTCCTGGAGGAAAGGTCCATAAACCATTATTAAGAAGGGACCCAGGATATCAATGCTTGAACCAGTACAAGCATTGTGGAACCTGTGTCCCTTGGGGAAACTGCTAGGTACGTATGACCTAGATTGGCCACTGTTGGAAACAGAATGCTGGGCTTGATGGACCTTGGTCTGACCCAGTATGGCATATCTTATGTTCTTATGACATTTCAAATACTTCTTTCTTTTGAGAGAAAAGGCTTGTGCAACATTTCAATAGCATCAGCAGGCAGAACAACGCATCCGGCCTGCCCCATATATCAGTAAACGAACCCCCTCAATTAACTCGAGCAACACAGGGATTAGTGGAGATGATTTGGCCACCGCTTTATTAACTAATTAAGAAATGAAAAATTTAAGCAATTTTCAGACAATAAGCAAATACGGGGGCAGGGTATCTGCCTGGTCACCCGAGCCATAAGGATTGGGTAATGGTTGGGGCCTGTACCCACAGTCAGATCCCCTTGCATCATCTTGCAGTCTTGAGGCTGCCTACACCGAGCAGGCTGCTGCATTTTGAGAGTCTCACCAGGGCACTCCGCCTTGCTGCTGGCTAGGGTGCCCTGCCCCTTGATCTGGATTTAGGTCACACCTCATATTCACCAATGACGGTACATAATAGTCATACAACAAGCAATCCCTGCTACAGAGAACAAATGCAAAACCAAAAAGTGGCAGTCCCACCATCCAACAGATAAATTTATGATTTTTTTAAACATTCTTTATTTTTAAAGTGCAAGAATAACACCTAGATACATAAAAGAGAGAGAAACACAATAGACAACAATTATTGTATAACCAATACATCAAACATAACACATCCCCCAAACCCCAAAGCAGCATGGTCAGGAGCATATAGGAAGCAATAAGAGGGAACTACAAAAATACACAAGTAAAAGATATCAACATAGGGAGGGAAGTGAGGAGGAGCGTGTGGAGAAAGGGAAGGGGAGGAGTCAGAAACAGGAAGGAGAGGCAGGGAAGCACCTGGGATGGAAGGCCACCAACATCCCTAGGATGCAAATGTAGGGAAGAGGGGGGGAGGAGGCAAGGGGGAAGGGAACAACCCCCCCTGTCCTCCTAAGGCTGCCCAGAGTAGCTAAGGACCAACAACAGTAAGGTGCCCACATTGAGGTATGAACATCCATTTGGCCCTTCAACATATAGGAAAGCTGATCTAAATTCATTAACTCATCCACCCGTGACCTCCATTCCAGAATCCCTGGACTTCTGCTGCTCTTCCACTAGTGGGTCACAATGATACAAGCTCCAACTAGCAAGATCTTGACCAGATGTTGCCATCCTGGTGGGACTCCCTTAGCCTCCGTCCCCTCCTCGAACCTCAAGACTTCAGGACAGTAATGCAAGCGGTGACACTCCCCCATCTGGACTTCTGCAACATAATCTACCATGGATTACCTGCCACACAAACCAACCCCCTCCGAACTGCCCTAAATACCACAGCAAGGATTATCCAGACTGCGAAAAAAACGGGATCACATCACCCCAATCCTAAGAGACCTCCACATCCTTCCAATCGAAGCAAGAATTAAGTACAAAGCTATACTACTCACCCACAAGACTATCCACCAAACACGGAACACCGCACTCCACACTCTACTACCCCGCCCGATTCACAACAGACCAACCAGACAATCCTCCAATAACTCCATAATCGTCCCCCACAAAAGAACCAAATCCACACAACGGACCTGCAACAGAGCCTTCGAACTCTATGCCCCATCCCTCTGGAACTCTCTGCCAACCCTCATCAGAAACAACACCGACATCACATCATTCAAGAAACAGCTGAAAACAATCCTATTCCGAGAGCATCTCTGAACAGAAACCCACCCCATCCTCAAGAACTAATGCTTAGATACTGCAAAATGTACATGTCTATGTCCACCCCAAATCATTAATGTTGCCCCCCTGGTGATGGCCCCACCCTATAAGGAATTTACCCCCCCCCTTTGTTATATGTTACACCGCTTTGACCCGGTGAAAAGCGGTATATAAATACAGTTAAATAAATAAATAAATAAAACCCAGTAGACACAGTGATGGGTCAAGGAGCCATGTGCCCTCCACAATGCCATTGATGGAGTCTATAACACTCAGCCAGTATTTCTGAAGCCTAGGGCATTCCCACCAGAGATGGCAGAAGGTTCCTTTGTGCCCACAATGCCTCCAACAGGAGTTCCCGCTACAATACCCAAACGCACCGGGGTCATGTAGGCCTGCATCAGAATTTTATACTGAGTCTGGTGGCAGCTCATACTGCAGACACACCGGTAGCCTCGCCGGTGGATAAGACACCTCTCAGAGGATGTATGTGTCCACCCTAGAAGGCGGTGCCAAGTGGCAATGTGAGGATCAGAGTCCAAGAAACATAATTCCAACAGAGCTCAGTAGACATAAGAGAGAAGCCCTTCCAATTACCAGCCTTGTGAAACAGGATTCGCTCTAGCACAGTGGACGATGAATCAGCTGGGACCAGTGCTCTTCCCTCATGACAAGGTAGCATATCTGGAAATATTAAAAGAAGGGAACTTGCACGCCAACCTTACAGTTCAATTGCACTAAGCTTAAGCATGATCCTTCCTCAATCAAATCTTTAAAGCAACAAATCTCATTTGAGCTCCAAACCTGACATAACTCCGCAAAGGCAGCACCACTAAAGGAAGAGAAATCTGACAATCTATGGGAAACAGAGAACCAAACACTCCCTTCCATTGATGCACCTGGGTCTGAACCCGAAGCAAGGGGGCCAGAAAAACATGTTCAGCCACCCCCCCAGTCCCAGCCCCCATGCCCTCAAACACCAAATGCGGTGCAACCCATGCTCTTTCCACTGAAACCAAATGAGCATCGGGCGGATGAGCATAATGGTATTGCAGTCCTCTCAGTACCGTTGCCTTATAATACAGAAGCAACTTGGGGCAACCCAGTCCCCCCTCCTCCACTGATTGCTCCAGGCACTTCCACCCAGTCTGAGCCTTAGGCTTCCCCCAAAACACTTACAACATTTAGCCTCCAACTTTTTAAAGAAAGCCGAGAAACATGGATAGGAATAAGAAGAATAGGTAGATCAGCTTGGGAACCACTATCATTTTTAGGGCAGCAGCTTGACTCATCCAGCCCATGGTAAGACCCTCCCATTGCACCAACTCTTCAGCAACCGCTGATGCAACGGGGGGGGGGGGGGGTGTAGTTAAGTTAAATAAGTCCTCTGCTTTCGACAACACTTTGACCCCAAGGTATTTAATATGAAAGTTGGCCACCCAAAAGGGATAGCCTAGCGGGAGAGGTGCACCCACCTTCCCCAGCGGCAGAACTTCAGATTTATCTAAATTAACTTTAAAGCCCAAGATGTAGGCAAACTCCCCAAGCACCTGAATTAATCCCACAAGGGAGACTCCAGGGTCCTCCAGAAAGATCAGGATATTGTCTGCATAAATAGATATGTGATGAGGAACACCACCCACCACAGGCCTGATGTCAGAAGCAGACCGCAAGAGACAAGCCAGTGGCTCATTCGCTAAGGCAAAGAGCAGGGGGTAAAAGGGGGCATCCCTGATGTGTGCCCCGATGCAACTGAAAGTCATCGGATCTTACCCCATCAGCAACCACCTGGGAGGTAAGTGCGGCATATAAGGCCCAGACCCAGCCAATAAAACGGTCCCCTAACCCAAACCAGGTCATGACTGTCAGCATACATTTCATGCAGCTTTGGACTCTGGTGACTTCAGTCTCCAAAGGTAATAGGACAGTTTACAAGATGAGATTAACTCTGACCCCCTGGTGATTTCAGTCTCCAAGGCCTGTCTGAAGCCCCTCCTTGCTAAATCAAGAATGGCAAACCTTAAAGGGAGTGGCTAGCAGACCTCAAGGGGAAGTGCTGGAGAGGATTCAATTCACTATAAAGGACAGAAACACTTCCTCTCTCTCTCTCTCTTCCACCATTCATCGGACATGAAGGACAGGAGGCTCTGATAATCAATTCCCTTCACCCCTCCCCCGCTCTCTCTCTCTCTTCCACTACCCACATGTTCTTACCTCTCTCTCTTCCACCATTCATCGGACATGAAGGACAGGAGGCTCTGATAATCAATTCCCTTCACCCTTCTCCCGCTCTCTCTCTCTCTCCCTTGCCATGAGGCTCTAAACACATGTTCTGGCCTATCTCTCTCTCACACTTCACACATGCACATACACACACAGATTCATTGATGCACACTGAAACAGCTCTGTAACAATCACTATATACCTCTGTTCAATACCTATGTATTAAGCCTATTTCTACATAAAAAACCTTTCTCCAAGCCACACCTGTTTGGTTGTTTTATTACAAGCCCCACTGCCTCTGTGAAGTGAAATGAACCCAGGACCTACAGGAGAGTAAACCTGACCAAATCTTACAATGACCATGAAGAGGTACTCTCACTCAGTTGAAAGCTTTTTTGGTGTCAATGTTACACACCAAGTGTTAGTACCTTCTCGACACACATTCATTATAATATTTACAAGCTGCCAAGGGTGACAACACCATCCAGCTTGTTGGCCAGGACCTGAGCAAAGATTTTTACATCACTATTTATTTATTTATTTATTTAACATTTCTTATATACCGCCTTTCATGATATCAAGGCAGTTTACATTGAACAAACTGAAATTACATTGAACAGGGCATTATAACTTGGAGATAACTATTTTACAGGGAACATGGGCAATGGAGGGTTAAGTGGCTTGCCCAAGACCACAAGGAGCACCTTGTGGTTTTGGGCAAGCATATTTAGAAGCGATATCGGCCTATAGCTACTGCATTCAAGAGGCAACCTGCCCTCCTTTGGAATCAGCAAAATCTCAGGTTCATACATAACCGGAGGTAGCTTACCAGTCTTCATAGCCTCATTAAAGACCCACTGAAGAACTGGTGCAAGAGTCATTCAGCTCTTTATACCACTCTATAGGGTAACCATCAGTTCCCATAGTCTTACCTGAAGCGAGAGAGCCAATTGCCAGCTCAGGCTTGACCTGAATGATGTCCTGATTCAGGAGTTCCCACTGAGGTAACAACACAGTCGAAAGGATCACTGTATCCAGAAAGGCAGGCAAGTCTGCTGGGGAAGTGACACCTTTGGACGAGTACAGAGAGGCATAAAATGCCTGAAATGCCTGGGCAACACCAAAGTTGTCTCTCTGCTGAACCCGATGCTGATCATAAACCTCACTAATAGGTCGGCTATTCCTCTTTTTCCAAAGTTGCCAAGCTAGCAACTTTCCAGTCCGGCCCTGATACTCTACAAAGTTGAACTTAGAGAGGTGAAGCAGGAATTCTATCCACTCCACCTCAATAGCCTCAATCTCCTAACGAACCTCCACCAACTGGAGATACTCTCTGGTTGCCCATTCGCTTATGCTCACCCTGCAATTGCTCTAGTTGACCCCTTAAGCGATTAAGCTTGGCCTCCCTCTTCTACTTTCACTGAGAGGCCAACTGCAAGAGCCTCCCCCGCAAATATGCTTTGCCCATTTCCCAAAGTAAGCCCATGGAGACACCCTCTGTATCATTAAGGGCCAGGAAGTCTGCCCACCAGGTTCTCATCAGATCCTGTACCCCCTTCCCCTGGAGAAGGTGCATATTCGCCTGCCAGCAGTGCATGCCACCCCTCTCCCACCTGGCATCCGAGATCCAGCAGGAGGCACACCATAGTGGGGTCACTAACTAGCAGGGATCGAATCTGGATGCCATCTACCCAGGACATCTCCACTTCCTATCTACAAAAAAGGCCCAGTCGGGAATATTCTTGAGTCTTAGAAGAGCAATGAGTATAGTCACTTTCTCCTGGGTGTGAAACCCTCCAAACATCCACCCAACCCAACTTTACAAGGGCCTTGCAAAGGCGGCTCTCTCCAGCAGCAGTCACATCCTCTGAACGGGGCCTGACTGATCCAAAGAACTCAAAGTACAATTCATATCCCCTTCAACCCAAACAGAACCTCTGGCCTTCTGCTCAAAAGAAGAGAATGTTTAAGTGAAAAAATTTCCTTTGGGACCATTAGGGCATAAATATTCAGAAGGGATAAGTCCTGGTTCTCTACCCATCTCACCACCCAAACAATACACCCTTGCGCATCTCCCCAGATTCATAAAGGATGAAAGGAGTATGCTTGCTCACCAGGATTGTCACCCCTCACTTTTTGGAATTATAGGCAGAATAACAAATTTGCCCCCAGTGTCCAGCCTGCAGTTTAGCCATCTCCGAAGAATCAACTTTACCTCCTGCAGCAGCGCAATATCCACCCACTCTCTCTATAAGCAGGAGAGCACTCTATTGTGCTTGACCAGGCTATTCATCCCCCCCCCCAGCATTCAATGTAGCAATCTTAAGTGGCATGGGCTAGTTGGAGATAGCAGCTGAAACTGAAAATGAGCGGGAGATAGGAAAAGCAGACAACTCTAGCCCAACAGTCCCTCCCCTAACTCCCCATAGGACATCTACTCCTCCATACCGCTCCCTCCCCACTACATACCCCTACCAACCACACACGCTGCTCATACCCACCCCCAAACAATAAGCCAACATCTCTTTTTTGAGATGGTCCACACAGGCAGCCCGGCTTCCCACGGGCGTGGGTTATCTGGGCCATCCTCCCAGCAGCAAATACCCAAAGCCCCTCCCATTCATTTCCCAGTCTTGATCACAAAATACATCCTACTCTCCGGTCAGGGGATAAAAGGGCAGCCACCAAACTCACGGTGGGGCCCGCTGTCCAGAGAATAACCACCTAGCTAACAAGAAAGAAACAGCAACAGTTCACACCCATACACAACACATGCTGAACCCACAGAAATGTAGGCAGCAGAGGCTGCAGTGTCTTTGGCCTACAATACAAGCAGCCGGGGGCAGACAGCTCCAGAAATCATAGAGTCTCAGGCAGTATCTTGCAAGTGTTCACATATTCAGTCTGATTTAGAAGGAGAGAAAAGAATGGGTTTCAATTCCCTGCTGGGCTGTCGACCACTGATTTAGAGCTTCTCACAGCAGCTGTTGCCGCTTCCCAAGTTTGTCATCTTCAGAGGAGAAGCGGGCACCTGGTTAAGGGGCAGTGATGCCAAGAAGGTGGAAATGGCAGGCACTGCACTCCGCACTGGACTCTCCCTCTGCCAGGGCTCTCAGGGCCCTCAGAGCTCTCTCCGTACACTGCAACAGGCACTCTTCCTCGTCCGGGGAGCAGAGGAAAATCACGATCAGCCGAGCAGGGAATCATATGCTGGCACGGAGCCCAGCCTTGTTGAAAAAGTCACGGTAGGACATAAGAACCTTGCTCTTCTTGATAGTCTCTGCACTGACATCGGGAAATATAGATATTTTCGAATTGTTATAATTCACAGTTTTAGACTTACGAGCCTCCAGAATTACATCTTCTTTCTCCTGATAGCACAGCAGTTGCACTATAAGGGCCCTAGGCCACTTCCCAGATCCTGGTTTAGGCTGCGTCTCCCTATGGGCCAACTGAGTTTCATATGAGTGGAGGAGTGGCCTAGTGGTTGGGGCAAGGTACTTCAGGCCGGAAGGTCGGGGGTTCAAATCCCACTAGAGGACAGCAACCTTGGGCCGGAAGGACTGGGGTTTCTAGTCCCACAGGTGCTCCTTGTGGTCTTGGCAAGCCACTTAACCCTCCATAGCCCATGTTCCCTGTAAAATAGTTATCTCCAAGTTATAATGCCCTGTTCAATGTAATTTCAGTTTGTTCAATGTAAACTGCACTGATGGAAAATAGCGCGGTATATAAGAGAATGTAAATAAATAAATATGAGGGCACAGTAAGTTGGGAGGGAAAGCATGTGTCAAGTAATTTCTTCACAAAAGCTCGGGTGTTGGGCAGCTCAGTCCCCTCCAGCACCCCAAAGATATGCATGTTCTGCTGGCGGTCCCGGTTCCTGTGATCCTCCGCCATTCGGAGCCGCTCCATCTCCTTTGCCCCTGGGCCTCATGATCTTCCAAATACCCTAAGTGTTCCTCAACCTCAGTTAGTTGAGCTATAAGAGAATTGAAGCACCCGGTGAACCGTACAGAGACCGTGTCTATGATTTACACCTTAGAATATGGATTTCTTTGAGCAGCACTGTCATATTGTCTGTAGCCTCCCCTTTGCAAGTATCGCCCTGCACCAGAGCTTCCGCAGGCGCTATTGTAGGCCCACGGATTTTCTCCACTGGCAGAACTTTCTTAGCTTTCTCAGCATAGATGTCTTTGATAATCTTTTCCGGCTTCCTTCTTAATACCTTAAACATCTCCCCTGCAGGGACTGGCAGCCGAATAAACACCCCAATTGAAAAAAAGAAGACATGGGTTTATATTATGATGACCCAGAGCCGCGCAGAATCACCATCCCTCACATCTGCACTGGAACCAGAACCCAAAGTTATGACTTTATGAAATCCTATAGAAAAAAAATTAAGAACCACACATACTGTAAATACCATCACATTAAAAAAGAATACATGCTGCCAAGAACACTCATAAATAGAAAATTCTAATAAGCCCAATGTGTTTTGGCTTTTGCCTGCTTTAGGGGTATCTTTGCAAGATATAAAGCATACATAAAGGGGGTTATGTTAGCAGCCTTATTTGCATTTTAAATATGCTACCTGCATCCACATGTAAAATGTGATTTTAGACTGCGATTTATTTGTGTCTGACCTGGTCACATCTGTTACATGGGGGCAGGTCTGAGAGGAACAAAAAGATACATGTGTATAGGGGACACCCATGGAAAATGAAAATTGTCCATGTCTGGGTGTATACCTGCTTCCTGGCACAAATAGGTTTTTGAAAAGTGCTTGTTTCGACCAGCCCTTTACAGGAGGGATTAAGGGATTAATCTTCCAATATTTATTTCCCCCTTCAAAATGAAATGAGGTAAACAATAAAGCCTCTGTGATTAAGAGTGGCTGCATGTCTAGGTTTACAAAATGGTCAGGATACTAATGTACGTGTCAGCATTTACACGTGCCCATTCTGAAATACCCCTAAACAAAAGTAGAGTGAAAAACATCCAAAAATATGAGCGAGCGCATGAAAATATTTTATATTTTTGTCAGAAGATCAGCCATGAGATTAAAAGCCTCTCAAAGCCGTTACTTCCATTTTACTCAGTTTTTTAAAAGTTTGTTTAAATAAGCTCACATCGGAGCCAGAAATGAAGGTGAAAAAAACACCACAACTGGGTGCCACCTACAATAAAGACATAAGGAGACTTGTATGTATATAAAGTCCAAGTTGAAAACTTTACTTATCTCAACCGTTGTCTCCACACGTTCAACTTCACATGAAACGGACTGTGGCAGCAGATGTTAAAATGTCCTCCTTGAACTTCAAAAAAGACGAGCAGCAGCAGCAACTTCCAAAGAAGAGCAGTTACCAAAAAGAGCAGTTACCAAAAAAGTACATAGCACTGCGTTTCGGGCAAATGTATGCTCCATGCCCTGTTTCAATGCTTGAATAAACTGCCAAAAATGATATCACCTATCCAGCCTCTCCACCACTCCGAGACACCGACGCATGCTCATTGATGATCATTCTGAAATACCAACATTTATAGGTATAAATTGCCAAGGTTCCTGCAACACTTTTTCCCATGTGTATGTTTGTGAAATAGCGTCTCCCGGCCTTCTGGGACTGGAGTTAGAGTCCCCTGCCCTTCACCATCTAAAATACGAATCTACCAATTGGCTTTTTTCTTTGTGGCCTTGACCCTTTGGAACTGCTTGCCTTCCTATATCCGCCTCGAGCTCTCCTTCCCCAAGTTTAAATTTCTTCTGAAAACCTACTTATTTGAGAAGGCCTTCAATATGGATTCAGTCTAGGAGTAATACAAAAAGAACAATGTAATAAATATTGTTGTCTGTGAATGTATGCTTCTCTCTTCTTGGATGCCAGTCCCTCTTTGTCTTCTTTCCTGTACCATAATGGAGTTCCTTTCTGTTTTCACAGTTTTTAACTTGACAGTAAACTGCCCTGTATAACCCACAAAGGGCAACATATTAAGAACTAATAGATGATAAACACACACAGACACCCCCTGAAGCACACCCAGAGACACACACACTCATTCCAACAAACATGCATACATGCACACACTACCCCCAATGCGCATACATGCATACAGCCACCAAAGACACACATACACAAAAACATACCAAGACACATATGCACCCCTGACACTTCCCATAGCACACATACATACACACACTCCTGACACTCCTCATGACATACACATGCACCCCCAACACTCCCCAAGACACACAAATGCGCACACACGCACGCACACACACACACCTGAATTCTCCATGACACACACACATATACTTTCCCCATTCCTGATTCTGCAAATGGAGGGAATGTGCCAGTGTGTCACACTGCAAGTGTACATAATGCAACTTGTTTAATTTCATTACATTTATAATTTATGGTTTCTCTGTTGATTTTCATTCTGTGCAGGTATACTTTGGATACTTGGCACACATTTATATATGTGAAGGCCATTTATGTGGCTGCAGGGACATCCAAATGAAAAAGTGTGCACATTTTTGTTAATCCTGGAAGAGAGGGTGGGCACATGTAAGTCTGATGTAAACTCAACATATCTCCACCCCTCACTATGGACATGTGTTTTAAATCAAAGAATGACTGTAGAAAGCACAGAAACCCGATTGATGATCTAGATGTTCAGTGAGTTGAGATAAGATTGAGCACTCCACGAGTTTAACAATGAACTGCAGGTTAGAGATGGCCCAATAGTGCTCTGGGTCCGAAGGATCTAATTTAGGACCCTTCAAACAGGGGCAGATCAAGGCTTTTTTTCCAGGATGGAGGAAGATGACTGGAAGAAAGGCTAGTATTTATCATGGAGTGGATAATGGGGATGATAATGAATGTTCAGCCAGCCAGGTTGAAGAAATGGGGTCTCAGGTGCACGTAGACTTTCTGGAGGTTGATACAGAGTCGAGTGAATGGGAAGGGGAAATGTTGAGGGAATTGGAAAGCTAAGATGAGCAGATGAAATTTTTGAGGTGAATGAGGTAGCAAGATTGTACGAAAATAGGCCATTCACCTGGAGGGCAGGAGGAGAAGTGTTAGGAGTTGAAACATGGGCAGCAATGGAAAAGTACTCTAGGATTATGGGCTGAGGCATTTATAAGGGATGAGAAGTGATTTTGTTTGGCAGTCAAGACTTGATTCCTATAGTAACGATGGCGCTCCTTGAAAGCCAGGAGAGAAACAGTGTCCCTTGACTTTCACCAGGCTCTTTCAGCAGCCCTGAGCTGCCTTTTCAGAAGGTGAAGGCTGGTGTGGTACCAGGGGGCTGATCAATGAGTAACATGAGGGGCCTTGGATTTGGGTGCAATGAGATTGAGCTGTTGAGTAAGGGTGGAGACCCAAAGGTCTAAGGGAAGGGATGAGAACTTAGATGGATAGAGACTTGTCTGCCGCAAGAAAGTGTGCCAGATCTCTGGTGTGAGACGTCTATGAGAGGGGGAAGGGCAGGCAGAAGTAGATGAGGAACTGGTGGGAGTATAGGCCAGCCCCATAAGATGAAAACCAATCAGGAAATGTCAATCCAGGGGAGAAGGTGCAAGAAAGGTTCACAGAATGAGGGTGGAAGTCTTGCTGAGTTAGAATCAAATCAAGGGTGTGATGTACATTATGTTTTGGACTGTGGACATACTAGTGGAAGCTGTGGTCATCTAGGAACTGGATGAAGGTGTTTTCATGGGGCCTGGTGGGGGTGTAAAACTGAATGTTAAAATCACCCAGGATTAGCAAAGTTAGGAAGAGCCACAGTTAGGTCCAGAAGGGTTTGTTGGATAGTATCCCACTGTATGCCATGGAGATAGGGGGCACAGTACAGGAGAAATAGTTGAAAACGTTGAGAGGTACTCACCTTAACAATGAGCTTTTCAGGCCCAGCTATGCTGCAGTGAAAAGCATCTAAAAAACAAGCCAAAACAGAAAATATAATCACAAGTAAAAAAACAAAAATTATAGTCTACCCTATTGATGTTGTAGCAGCGAAGTGCAGACAATGAATAAATCCAGAAGTCAATTTACAGGGTCCAAGCCAATTTATTGTGCACAAGGCCCAGTTAGTCAAGCTTCAAAAAGGACTGAGCAAAGTTCTTACAGAAACATATTCATTTATACATTTCTTTTCAGTTTGATACATGCAGACTTTCTATTGGCCCCAACGCCCCCTGCATTTGTCCAATCGGAGATCCCTCCTGGGCCTAGCACCCAGCTCCCTCCCTTAGGACCATTCTAACAATGGCACAGTTTCTAGGTTTATTTATTTATTTATTTATTTAACAGTATTTCTAAACCGCCTTATCTTAAAAATCAAGGTGGTATCACGGCAAACAATCAGGTCAGGTGAGTGTGTTATACATGCAGTGGGGGGAAATTGAGTGTGTGTCGTGTTGTGTGTTAGATTGGTATGAGCTATTTACAGAGTGGGCTATATACAGAGGTGCAAAAACAAATTCCATGCATACATTGGTTAGGCGGGATCATGCGCTGTTGTTCATTCTCTGAAGTTATGTGATGTGTCCATAGTGTTCTATGAACAGTATGGTTTTTAGCTGTTTTCTGAAGTCTTTTAGGTCTGTAGCAGCCCTCAAGTCGTCCGGGAGTTTGTTCCATATTGTTGGAGCGGCCATTGAGAGTGCTCTGTCTGTTGTGTCCTTGCGTGTGTGTTTGTATTCACTGGGGGTGCTTACTCTGTTGTGGGTTTGTTTTCTTCTGGGACGCGTACTGGTGTCTGATTGTATGAGTGTGTGTAGGCTGTTGGCTGATGTGTGGTGTTTGATCTTGAATATGTTTATGATAGTTTTGTATTTGATGCGTGCACCGATTGGAAGCCAGTGTAAGTCTTTTAAGGTGGGTGTGATGTGCTCCTGTCTTGCCGTTCCTGTTATGATTCGTGCAGCAGTGTTTTGTGCTAGTTGTAGAGGTTTGAGGGCTTGTTTCGGTAGGCCGAGGTATATCGGATTGCAGAAGTCCAGTAGTGGGGTTATCAGTGCTTGACAGACGGTACGGAAGTGTTCCGGGGCAAGGAGCGGCTTTAGTCTCCTGATGATTCGCATCTTGTAGTAGGCTTTTTGGGTTGTTTTGTCTATGTGTGGTTTGAGATTGAGTTTATTGTCCAGAGTAACTCCGAGGTATCTCACTTCTGATCTTATTGGTATAGTGGTGCTTTGTATCTTTAGATTTGGTGGGTGTTTGAAGCCTTGGTTCCGGGTGATGATTAGGGCTTCGGTCTTGTTGTAGTTTATTGCTAGGTTGTTGTTTTGACACCAACTCTCCATTTGGGTGAGGCAGTCTGTTATCTTAGAGAAGTCCGGGTTGTTGATTGATATCGGGGTGTAAATCATTATGTCGTCTGCATAAATTGTGTATTGAATGTTGTTCTTTTTCATGATATTGCAAATTGGTTGTATGTAGATGTTAAATAGGAGAGCTGAGAGTGCGGATCCTTGAGGTACTCCTTGTTGGACGTTTATGGGTCGGGAGGTGTTGTGTCCTGACTTGACCTGTAGCTGTCTTTCGGTTAGGTACGAGTGGAACCACTTCAATGTGATACCGTGTATACCAGTGTTCTTTAGTCTTTCTAGGAGGGTGTTGTGGTCCACTGTGTCGAAGGCTGAGGAGATGTCGATGAAGATCATTATGATTCCATTCATGGTGTTGTCGATTATTCTTAGGATGCTGTCGAAGAGGTAGATCAGTAGCGTTTCGACTCCATGGTTGGGACGAAATCCGTGTTGGTTGTCATCGAGTGTTTCCTGTTTGTCGATGTGTTCCTGAAGTTGTAGTTGGACCGTTTTTTTCAATGATTTTTGCAAGGAAGGGTATGCTGGAGATTGGTCGATATGCTGCTGGATCCTTTTTGTCGAGATTTGTTTTCTTTATGATTGATCTTACTGAAGCAAGCTTTAGTTGTTTTGGCATGAGTCCTTGAGTGAGTGAGTTGTGTATTATTTATGTATGGTGGGGATGAAGCAGGATTTGGTGGCTTTGACCCATGACACTGGGCATGGGTCTGTAGGGGCAGTGCTTGTATTGATTGTAGAGATGATGTGGGATATCTGTTCAGTTGAGGGTGAGTAGAATGTGCCCCAGGTTTTGGGGTGTACGTCCGACCTGGTGGTCCCACTAGATGTTGTTCGCTCCGGATACTTCTCTACTGCAAGGTCGTTTCTGGCTCTAGAAATGCAAGTATTGAAACATTTCTATCTTCATAACACAAGAGAATAATGAAAGATTTATGAATTCATATAAAACTTCTTATTAAGCAGTTTAAAACAGTTTTCTCATTTTTCACAGATTTTTGGTTCTTTCTAGGTATGATGGGGGTTGGAATCAGGGCCTAGCTTACAGGCCTTTCATATTTGCAGGCTATCGTAGGCCATAACCTGCCACATTTCCCCCTTTTATTATTCTCACCCGCAAATGAGAAAGGGTGAGAATTAAATCATACATTATACTGGTGTAACAGTACCACCTTGGGGTATAGGGTAATATTGCCACATAGCTAATATTTTCATAGCTGCCTTCCGTTCTACAGTATTATCAATAACTGAGGTTATCATGCGTAAGCAAAGGGGTAGGAGACATGGGAGCAACAAGCATACAGCTAATATGAATAATACAACGAACACTAGGGTCTTCAGACCACCTAACCATGAAAACGCTGAACCAAACCACCCATCGAGCTTCAGGTCATGCCAGGTCTGAACAGGCACATATGCTTGTGTGCGCATTTGAGTAGCTATATCTTCAACAACGTGCCCATTATTATCAATCTGCAAACAGTTGGTTAAATTCAATTTTCCACACACTCCACCTTCAGCTGCTAACAAATAATCTAGAGCTAAACGATTCTGATAAATAGCTGTGCGCATTTGTGTACTTTGCTTAGCCAAAAGAGTTAGTGCTTTGCTGGTTTCATTGGTTATTATTTCAACAACAGCTTGTAAGCGTATAATACGATTTATCATATACACAGGGGTGCGATATCCCCATGTCCCATCTTGCGTCCAAGTAGCAGGTCCATAGTATGAAATGATTCTCTCCGGTGGCCACTCCTCATCATTCCATTTGTCCCATTGGCCTATTTTCAAGGCCTCTCGTTTCTGTCTACTCCTGTACGCAGGAAAACCCAGTTGTTCTCCATGGGACATAGGCAACAGGAAAAAGGAAGGTCGTATGGTTCCCAATGCACATGCTCCTCCCCAGTGGTGAGGAAGCCTAGCATATGCTCGGGTTCCACAAATCCAGTACAGTCCAGGTGGTGCTTGCCAGGTATTATAAGATGCTAAATTAGTCCAGATGCTGGCAAGATTAGGGAAACGGGCTAAAGGGTTGGTGGGCTCTGGAGCGTTGATTCCTTACCACCAGGACGTCTTCCTCATGGTACTGTTGTAGAACTTCTGATTGAGACAGACCAGCTGTCCAACTTCCATGTTAAACTGTGGTCCAGAGCGAGCAAAACACGTTACCAACAATGGGGTGGGCCAGTACCCACTCACTAGTAGTATTATGTAAATCAGTCTGATTATAAGGAATAGAATAGTTCACTTCTTGCACCTCCCAGGGCCATTGGTCTCCCATCTTAGTTCCTCCACAGAAGAAGCAGTCCGAAATGTGGAGACTAGATGCTACTGCCCCAGCAAGCTCAAGGAACAAGTTTTGGGAGGCATGAGGAATCTCAAACCCTGCCTTCATGGCTTCATAAAAAGAGTGATGTATTCAATAAGGTGCAGATACATGAGTCTTAGTATTCAGCTGTATATGTATAAACGTTCCAGGATCTATACCTCCTCCTGCTATTCGTAACCCAAATCTATACCCCTGCTTCCACTGGCTGGGGTTAAGTATGATGAGCCGCACCGGATTACAGGCACCTTTCTTACATTTCTGAGGCTCTGGCAATGATAATTTTTCCAAAATGGCCACTTGTTTATCTCCATCTCGTCCCATAGGTGCACCAGTCCAAGTAGCATAATACACGCATTCCCACTTGGGACAGTAGTAAGCATCTTTGGATGATGTACTGTAGACGGTTGGGGAAGATTTCCCAGTATACTTTCCCCATCCGTATGCTCCTTCAGGACACATATATTTATCATCATAGTAGTAGGCTTGCTCCCAATATCCACACTTGTGATAGGCATTTCTGTTTATCACATCACAAGCATCAAAACTCATGGTAACATGCTTCGTGGGATCAGGGAGCTGTCATGTGGCATTTATGAGGGCTCCATCCTCATCATCCCATCGTATCTCAAGTACATAATAGGAGGGATTCTGCTGGGGGTTATAACAAGTCTTACTTTTCCCCTTCGTACAGATATTTAACGCTGTACCATTATATACACACCAGCTAACTATACCAGTGCAAGTATAGTAGGAATGATAAAGTAAAGTCTGAGTGACCTTCAGTCCAGTTTGGGTGGTAGTTATACAAGCTGCACAAGGGGGTAAGGCAAAAGTCTTTTCCAGGAATCCCAGGACCATCACTCCCATAAGGCAATAGTGGAGGAACATTGTGATTACAGTCTTTAGAGGTCAACTGAAATGTTGGGTACGATGAACTTGTAGGGTCTTTTCTTCTTCTTCTCTGCTTCAACTGCTACCCTTGCGCGATAGAGGCAGGATAATAAGATCTTGAGGCTCTTACAACGCTGGTTGTCTCCGCAATGTGAGTCGCAATGGAGTCTCAGGGTCATTTACTAAGGTCCATTGACCAGGTTCAGGAGCAGCTGCCGGCTTCACTCGACTGTGATGGATCCAGGGTTCGAGTTCTGCAACTTTTACTGCAGTTGGGGTTGACAAGATGACAACATAAGGTCCCTTCCAATGCGGCGCCAGCGGGGTCTTTCTCCACTCCTTGATCCACACTGACACTCCTGGCTTGAAGGGATGCAGAGGCTCTGTTAGGTTAATGGGCAATCAATCTTGCACCCAGGTATGAAGACTCTGCAAAATAGAACCTAAAGCCAATAGTTCTTGTCTAGTTATTTCAGATCCAATTTGTCTCATATCTCCTTTTATCCCCTGTACAATGGGTGGGGGTCGCCCATACAACATCTCAAAAGGGGAAACTCCTAAAGACTTGGTTGGAGCAGAACGTATCCTAAGACGGGCTATAGGGAGAACCTGGAACCACTTTAGGTGTGTTTCTTGACAAAGCTTGGTCAACTGAGATTTCAGGGTTCTATTCATACGTTCTACTTTCCCTGAACTCTGGGGACTGTAGGCAGTGTGCAGCTTCCATTGTATCTGTAGAGCTCGAGCTAACTGTTGAGTTGCTTGGGACACAAATGAGGGTCCATTATCTGATCCTATAGTCAATGGTATTCCAAATCGAGGAATAATCTCATGGAGCAGCACTCTAGTGACTTCTCGAGCTTTCTCAGTTCGGGTGGGACAGGCTTCTACCCACCCAGAAAATGTGCAAACTAGAACTAACAGGTAGTGATATCTGTTTGCTCGTGGCATTTCAGTAAAATCCACCTGAATATCACTCATAGGGGTCACCCCTACTGACTGAACTCTTGGGGGTGGAATGGGACTTTGCTTAGCATTATTCTTGGCACATGTCAAACATTGCTGTGCCACTGAAGCAGACAGGGGTCCTAATAGTGAGATACAGAAATGGGGCCTTAGGGCTCTTTCCATGGCCATTTTCCCATAATGTGTGGCCTGACGAAAAGCATGAACAAAGGCTGGCCCTAATGCTTCAGGAATGACTGTGGGACCTCGAGGTGAGCTACCCTCTGGAGATGGCAGCACTATCCAACCTTTTTCTGTTAGGACCCCTCCCTCCTTTTCACAGAAATAATCTAACTCTTGTAGTGTATCGGGGAGCCCATGAGCTAAGGGGCACAGGGAATAAGGCTGCCTGCATCGGAATATCTTGGGTCACAGCTCGACCAGTCGTAGCTGCTTTTCGGGCTGTGGCATCAGCAAACCTGTTCCCTCGGGTAACTTCTCCTGCTCCTGCCTGATGACCTCAACAGTGCATGACTGCAACTTGCTTAGGGGCCCATACAGCATCTAATAATATCAATATCTCGGGCCCATACCTAATGGACTTGCCCCCTGAGGTGATCAACCCCCGTCCTTTATACAAGGCTCCATGTGCGTGCAAAGTTGTAAAGGCATACTTGGAATCTGTGTACACATTTAAGCAGAGGCCTTCTCCTAATGTCAGTGCTCTAGTGAGAGCTATCAGTTCAGCCTTCTGTGCTGAAGTTCCTGGGGCCAGAGCTGAGGACTCAACTACCAGATCAAGGGTCACAACTGCATATCTGGCACAACGATGTCCATTGATGACAAGACTGCTTCCATCTACAAAGAAAGTTCGTTCAGGGTCCTCCAGAGGGACATCAGTCAAATCCGGGCGACTTGAAAATACAGCGTCCATAGTTTCTAAACAGTCATGATCAGGGGGCCCAGGACCAATCGGGAACAACGTAGCAGGATTCAAGGCTTAACTGACTTTTAACTGTGAATTTGTTAGCCAGAAACTTCCTTTGTGTTCCATGAGGGTCAGGACAGAATACGGCACAATAACTTGAAGATTCTGTCCCAGAGTGAGCATGTCTGCTTCGCTCACTAAAAGGGCTATTGCTGCAACAGCCCTCAAACAAGGGGGCCAACCTCTTGCTACCACATCCAACTGTTTTGACAAGTAGGCTACTGGTCGTTGCCAAGATCCAAGAGATTGAGTCAGTACCCCCAACGCATTTCCTTGTGACTCATGGACGTAGAGATGGAAAGGTTTCTGGACATCTGGGAGACCCAGAGCTGGTGATGACATCAGAGTGCTTCTCAGAGATTGGAATGCTGCATCCTGTTCAGGTCCCCACTCCAGTGGAGACTTTTCCATTCCTTTAGTAACTTGATACAATGGTTTTGCTAGCAGCGCAAAATTGGGGATCCATATGCGACAGTATCCTGCGGCCCCCAGGAAGGCTCTTACTTGCCTCCTGGTGGTTGGAGTGGGAATACTGCATACAGTTTCTTTGCGTTCAGGTCCCAAGCGTCGAATTCCACTGGACAACTGGAACCCTAGATATTTAACTTTAGTTTGACATAGTTGCGCCTTGGCTCTTGAGAATTTGTATCCAGCCTCATTCAGAAGGTACAGGAGTTCACTGGTGGCTTGCAGACATTCACTTTCTGAATTGGTGGCTATGAGCAGGTCATCCACATACTGAAGGAGAACCCTTTGTCCTGGGTTCACTGAGTAACTTGAAAGATCTTAATTCAGGGCAGCACTGAAGAGAGTAGGTTAATTCTTGAATCCTTGAGGTAATCGAGTCCAGGTAAGATGGCCCCACCTCCCTGTTGTGGGGTCTTGCCATTCAAAAGCAAACAAAAGCTGACTGGTGGGGGCTAGGCGTATGCAGAAAAAGGCATCTTTCAGGTTCAGGACGATGAAATGAGTAACCTCAGCGGGGATCAGTCCCAAGAGAGTATAAGGATTTGGTACCCCACTGGGTGTATAGTTTCAACTGCATCATTTACCCGCCTTAAATCTTGTACTGGGCGGTAATCCCCTGTCCCAGGTTTCTTGACTGGGAGGAGAGGGGTGTTCCAAGGTGACTGGCACTCCTTGAGAAGTCCATACTTCAACAGTTTCATCAGATGGCAGTGGATTCCTTCAATGGCTGGTCGGGGAAGAGGATACTGCTTCACATGCACTGGTTCCGCTCCTGGCTTGAGGGTGACAATGACAGGGGCTATGTTCTTCGCTAGGCCAGGTGGATTATCTTCTGCCCATACTTCAGGCAGGGCTATAAGGTTGGTGGGTATACAGGAACTGGTTGACTTGATTGGAGGTATACTATAGAACCGCCATTCTTCTCGGGGAACAGTTAGCACCATCAATCCAGCAGGCTTTGGGTTCACAGTCATCTGCATTTCTCCCCCTTCAGCAAAGGATATTTGTGCCTGAAGCTTTGCAAGCATATCTTGGCCCAAAAGTGGAATAGGGCACTCAGGCATATACAAGAACTGGTGCGTTATTTTTTGTCCCCCTAGTTCACACATATGGTTCTGCAGGAATGGCTTGGTGGCCCTGTTCTCAGTGGCCCCAACAATGGTGACAGATGGAGAGGAAAGAGGAGCCACTGGCTTTGCCACCACTGAATGTTCTGCTCCTGTATCTACCATAAAGTCCATATATTGGTCCCCTACTTTCAAACTAACCATAGGCTCCTGGGGACCCAGGGTGAACTTGGAGCCCGGTCTGGCCTAGTCTTCATCCACTTCATCCATGTCATAGCCCGTTGCTACTGCCACTCCCTCAATAGCTTCTTCTCTCTCTCGCTGGAACTGTGCTCGGTTCATTCCTCCACGATTCTGAAATCGGCCTCCTATTCTCCAGGTACTCCCTCCTCCCCTCCTGGGGGTGGAGTCAAGATGCGGGCATTCACTTCTCCAATGTCCTTCTTCTCTACAATGGGTGCACTGATTCGCACCCAATGGAGGCCTGCTATTTCCGCGGCCTCTTCCACGTTCTCTGGTCCTTTGGTTAAGAAAACCTCCTCCACGTCGTTCAACTAAAGCGGCAGCCAGACGATCTGCTTTCTTCTTCATTTTACGTTCACTTTCTCTGTCACGCTCATTTTCACGATTCACAAACACTTTCTGAGCAACTTCCATTAACTGTGCTGTATTCATGCCCGCAAATCCATCCAGTTTCTGTAATTTTCGTTTTATGTCTCTCTGGGACTGACTAACAAAGGCTGCATTTACCATGCGCAAATTCTCCTGAGCGGCGGGATCGCATGGGGTATATAATCTATAGGCTTCAGACAACCGCTCATAAAAGGCCGCTGGGCTCTCATCTGGACCCTGGATAACTTCAGATACCTTCCCGATAATCATGGCCCTCTGGCCTCCCTTCCTCAGGCCCTGCAGCAAGGCCTGGCGAAATCACGTTAGGGCCGCTGCCCCCCTATCATTTGGGTCTCATCTAGGATCTTCATTTGGGAAAGCTGCGGTGGCTGCTTGTGGGAGATTCATTTCCCCCGCCTCTACGGGATTCTCTTCTAACCAGCGGATGGCTGCTTGCACAATCCGCGCTCGCTCCTCAGTAGTAAAGAGAGTGGACAGGAGCTGGCGACAATCAGTCCAGATAGGCTGGTGAGTTTGCATTATACTAGACATTAACTCTGTCAATTCTTGGGGCTTCTCAGTATAGGATGCATAATGCGTTTTCCAGTTTAATAAATCAGTAATGGAAAAAGGCACGTAGATTAGACTAGTTGGTCTTGGCGCCATCTGGCCCTGATCATTTAGGATAGGTAAACCAGGCACTTGACGCAATGGCATTAGGCGCCCTGCTTTCTCCTTCTTCTTCGGGGTTATACTTCTTAAATCATACGGCTCCCGGGTATAAGCTTCCTTGGTGGGTGACCCTGAACTGGCAGGAGAGCCTCCGCTTTCAGTATCGTCGGAGGACCCTGGCCCCCCCGACGTACTCGGGCCAGACTCGGGGCTATCACTCAGGGAAGTGGGCTTCTTTTGCTGCTGCAGCGGTAATTGCTGAGGTACCTCATCAGGTTCAGCTTCAGGTAGCGGAGCTGGGGGAACTAACCTATGTGGGTACTGGGGTAAACGTGCCAGGATTTCTGGAGACTCTGAGGCGGAATACACAGGCGGCTTCCTCTCCTCAACCTTCCGGGTCCCCCTAGTGGTTGCTACTAATATTCTACACTGTTCCTCATAGCAGCGCTTTACCCAAGAGGGCTGCCTTTCGTAAGCACTCAACCAGGAATCTATGTAGGGGAACTGATCAGGCTGTGCTTTTTATACAAGCTGATGAAGATGGGAGACTATTTCTACATCAAAGGTGCCCCCACGGGGCCATGAAGTAGCTAGCACAGGCCACTCCCTATCACATAGCATTCTTAATCTAGACGGAGACATTCTTATGCCGTAGTCTCCTGAAAATCCTTTACGGAAATTCTTGATCATACATTCCAACGGAGTTTGCGTGGACTCCGTCGCTCCCATAATCGTAATGGCGTACACGTAATGACGTACAAGACAACAAACAGTAAGGGTAGGTAGTATGGCTGTAGGTAAGGGGTCCGTACAGCCCACAGAACACTGAGGGGAACAAACACCACACGCTTCCTCCTTTTCGTGACCTGGGCGCGGTCGCCCGGCCAGGAACTGAGCTACTCAGGAGTCCGCTCTCACTCGGTCCATGTCTCAAGACCTCTCAATCATGCAGGCAATCATACCATCACAAGAAATTATTTTTCAAATGCTCAAGGTTTTCTGACTAACTGACTATTCCCAACCAAAGGATCGGTAGCTTCGGCTTCCGCTAACCCTTATGCGGAGCGTACTAGGACCGCCCTTATGAGAGGTGATCAAGCTCTCTTGTCTCGCGCACTCATGCGAGACTTTCCCAGTTAGTCTATACCAAATCAGTCTCGCGCACTCATGCAAGACTTCCCCCAGGCTTCACTGACTAATAAACAAGAAAATGTCTACTCACCGGATCCGGTTCCCGATACCAAACCAGTTCTTGGGTTGGATCCTGGACTCCCCTCGGGTTCGGAGGTGTTGGCTGGCCAGACCCAGTGGCCCGCTGAGGCAAGGTGGAACCCTCTCCGATACAAGAGGACCGGCGGCGCCTGAGGTTTCCCCTGCGGTCGGACAGACACGGTTCCAACCGGGCCAAACCTGGAGGCGAATCGCGTGGAATATTCGCTTGAATACCATTCACTACTCGCACATTCCCGGCCAACGCACCAAGAATATGTAGCAGCGAAGTGCAGACAATGAATAAATCCAGGAGTCAATTTACAGGGTCCAAGCCAATTTATTGTGCACAAGGCCCAGTTAGTCAAGCTTCAAAAAGGACTGAGCAAAGTTCTTACAGAAACATATTCATTTATACATTTCTTTTCAGTTTGATACATGCAGCCTTTCTATTGGCCCCAACGCCCCCTTCATTTGTCCAATCGGAGATCCCTCCTGGGCCTAGCACCCAGCTCCCTCCCTTAGGACCATTCTAACAATGGCACAGTTTCTAGGTTTGGATACTTCTCTACTGCAAGGTCGTTTCTGGCTCTAGGAATGCAAGTATTGAAACATTTCTAACTTCATAACACAAGAGAATAATGAAAAATTTATGAATTCATATAAAACTTCTTATTAAGCAGTTTAAAACAGTTTTCTCATTTTTCACATATTTTTGGTTCTTTCTAGCTATGATGGGGGATGGAATCAGGGCCTAGCTTACAGGCCTTTCATATTTGCAGGCTATCGTAGGCCATAGCCTGCCACAATGTGAGGCAACGGACTCTCTCATAGGTACCCTGAACCTTAAGGGATAAAACCTAGAAAAGTTGTTTTTATGCTTCTAAAAACATTAAAAACCCGACAAATTAAAAAACCAAAACAGACCAAACTTAAGAAAAAAAAAAGAGGAAAACAGAACTATAAAGGAAAGGGATCATACGAGTTACTAAAGCAGGTATAAACCAGTCGTATCAGAGTATGTTACCCTTCCAGATCCAGGTACTCTTCATGAGCTATATTGTGGCAGGTGAAGGCCTGTGATCCACAGTGTCTGACATAAACAGACAGGCCTAACTAGCTTGACCTGTAAATGAAGTCTGTGGAGAGGCTAAAAGGAATTGCACATCCCCCAACATGCTGCTATTGTAGAATTAGAACTCAGTAAAAGTATGGGATTAACTTAGACAAGCAGAACTGAAAGTTGGAAAAATACAGAAAAATATGTTTGAATGCCCCTGATAAGAGAATACAGCTGTAAGGGATTTAATTAAAACTGCTGACAGAAAGGTTACAGAGCCCTGCTTCCCCGCACGTACTAACTAGCCCAATGGCCTTGGAAGTAGGAAAGTAACAAGTTGGTGAACTGGCCATTGTAATTGGGACTAGAAGGGGGGTAAGTAGGTGCTGAGCCCACTCCAAGAACCTAATTGGATAATCATATCAGTACCGGGACCAATAGAGGAGGTACGGGAGGTTACCGGGACCAATGAAATGTTTTTCTATACCTAGAATGGAGCAAAAGTCTATAAAAGTTGTTGTTTTGCCAGAGAACATTGCTCAGCCATTTTGAATTTGATTCTGCTTGAGACTTGTGCACAAATAAATGATTTGGACCTTCTGAACAGACTCCTGGTATCATTGGTTTGTCTGCGCTCTGCTGCTACATATTCTTGGTGCGTTGGCCGGGAAGGTGTGGTATTAGAGGGTATATAGGGCAGTATACCACGACTTTCCGCCTCTACAGGTTTGGTCCTGCCGGGATCGCGCCCTTCCGACGGGGGCTCGCTCCCTGGCGCCACCGGTCCCTTGCATCGGAGGGAGCTGGCCGGACCTCGGCGGGTGCTGGGCCCGGCTGGAGCCAACACCTCGAACCCGAGTGAGGGGAGTCCGAGGTCCAACTCATGCGCTTGCTTGGGAACTTTGAGGACCGGATCCGGTGAGTAAAGTTTTGATTTGGTATGTCTAGACAGATAAGAAAGAGCAGTACTGCCACTTGAATCTTGCATCTTGAACTTGGAACTTGGAACTTGGTAAGAGAGCTTGATCACCTCTCAAAGACGGGCCGATTAATCCCGCATGAGTATTTGCAGGGCGAAACCCCCGTCTTCTTGTATTTTGGAATTTGAACAAGACTAGTCAGAATAGACAGGATTGGATGGGATACGTTGCTAGCATGATTGTGTGAATGAAGTGTGAATGAGAGGTCTGGCAGCACGGACTAAGTGAAGGCGGACCCCTGAGTAACGCAGTTCCTGACCGGGCGACCGCGTTCAGGTCGTAAAAAGGGGGAAGCGATTGTCGTCTTGTCTTGTTATTTGTTTCCCTTATACGTTTCTAGGGCCGTGAGGACCCCTTACCCACGGTCCGCCCTCCTTTTCCCTTTTGTCTGTTGTTGCGCGCACACATCAAAATGGGAGGGGCGGGGTCTACTAGGAACACTCCATTAGAATGTATGATCGCACATTTTAAAGAAGGATATTCCGGAGATTATGGTATTAAAATGACTGCAGCCCGTTTACAGATTTTGTGTACTAGGGAGTGGCCCGATCTAGACCCTACCTGGCCCCGAGAGGGAACCTTTAATGTAGGAATTATTCAATTAGTGCACCGTAGAGTGCGAATAGCGCACCCCGATCAGTACCCCTATATAGATTCCTGGTTAAGTATTTGTGAAGATCCGCCCCCTTGGGCGAAGCGCTGTTATGAAGAGCAGTGCAGAATAATGTTAGCAAAGACAGATTATAGTCAGAAAATAGAACAGCCTAGAAGAAAAGGGAAAGGTGAGAAGTCCAGGAAGAAACCCATCCTGGTAGATCCTGATTCCCCAGAAGTGATTACCCGACAGCCCCAAACCCAGCGCCCAGTGAGAGTAGCCCCACGTCCTGCCCCAGAGCCCGGAGACAGCGGGAGCGGGACCCAACCCCTGAGCCATCACCTGAAGAGCAGGTAGATGAGCTCCCTTTAATGGAAGAAGATGATTCTACCGAGACAGAAAAAGGAGAATCAGATACAGAAACAGAGAAGGAAGAAACTGAAAATTCCCCGAGTGATACTGACAGTGTAAAAGCGGCTGCCAGTGTTAGCTCGCCAGTGAAAAGTAAATCTAAAGTAAAGCACGTAGAGAAGAAGAAAATAACCCCTGACAGGAAAGTTACGAAAATATCTCTCAGATCCCAAAAGACATCTACTGCCAAGATGATGCCTTTACGGCAAGTCCCGGGAATACCCGTAAGAAATGAAGATAATGAGGTGGTGGCGGGACCCCTAAGCTATGTGTATGTCCCCTTCTCTACCACTGATTTGTTAAATTGGAGGACACATTATGCCTCCTATACCAATAAACCCCAAGAGCTTACAGAATTAGTGAATACTGTTATGGAAACTCACCAACCAACATGGGCAGATTGCCGCCAGCTTCTGTCTACCTTATTTACTACAGAGGAGCGGACACGAATTAGAAAAGCAGCTATAGACTGGCTGGCAGATAACCCTGTAGCTCCAGGAGAAAGGGGGGAGGAAAGAATAGATAATCAGGAAGCGGCCCAAAGAGAATTCCCGAATGAAGACCCCCGATGGGATCCAAATACAGAAAGAGGATCCAGAGCCCTAGCCCGTTTTCGCCAAGGCTTTATACAAGGCCTGAAAAGGGGGGGCCAGAAAGCTATGAACCTTTCCAAAGTTACTGAAGTTACCCAAGGTATAGATGAAAGCCCAGCAGTGTTTTATGAAAGATTAACTGAAGCATATAGAATGTATACTCCCTATGATCCCGATGCACCAGGAAGTTTATGCATGGTGAATTCTGCTTTTGTAAATCAGTCTCAACCAGACATTAGACGTAAATTACAGAAATTAGAAGGGTTTGCGGGCATGAATGCAACTCAGTTATTGGAAGTCGCTCATAAAGTGTATGTGAATTGTGATAATGAAAGGCAGAGAGAATGTGATCGAAAGATGAAGAAGAAAGCTGATTTTTTGGCTGTGGCCATAGTTGAACAGAAAAGGGGAGGTATCCCAAGTCGACGGAGCAGAGGAAGGGGGCGGGGCCGAGGCGGAAGCCGGCCCCAGCTAGGCATAAACCAATGTGCCTACTGCAGGGAGGAAGGACATTGGAGAGATGCATGCCCGCAACTTGAAGATGCCCACCAAGATGACGAAAACAATCATCAATGGAGAGAAGACAGACAAGGCCGTCCCCGAAACCGCGGAGGAGCCAATCAAGAGCAATACCAGCGAGAAAGAGGAGAAGCCGTACAAGCATTGGCTACGACAGCCCATGATGAAGATGACGTGGATTAGGACAGACCGGGCTCCGAATTTGCTTTAGGTCTCCAGGAGCCTATGGTCGGAATACAAATAGGAGACCAAGTTATGAACTTTATGGTTGATACTGGAGCAGAACATTCAGTAGTAGACAAAAAGATAGCCCCATTTTCTACAAAAGCAGTCACCATTGTAGGAGCAACTGGTGCCAAAGCTACAAAATCTTTTCTTCAGAATCGCATATGCAGTCTAGGAGGACAACAAATAACTCATCAATTCCTTTACATGCCTGAATGTCCAGTGCCACTACTGGGACGAGATATGTTAGCCAAGCTACAAGCCCAAATATCCTTTACTGAAAGAGGAGAAATGCAAATGACAGTAAATTCTCAAGCCAAACCAGCAGGAATAATGCTGCTTACAGTTCCCCGAGAAGAAGAATGGAGATATTACAGTGATGAATCTGCCCAAGACACCTATTTTGAACAAACTTTGAAAAGCATTGATGCGCCACCTGGAGTATGGGCAGAAGGCAGTCCTCCAGGCCTAGCCAAACATATAGCTCCAATAATTGTAACTCTCAAGCCTAGTGCTACACCAGTACATGTCAAGCAGTACCCTCTCCCAAGAGCTGCAATTGAAGGTATCCACCGCCACTTGCTAAGATTACTAGAACATGGCCTACTAAAAGTATGTCAATCCCCATGGAACACTCCACTTCTGCCAGTGAAAAAGCCTGGAACAGATGACTACCGCCCAGTGCAAGATCTAAGAAGAGTGAATGAAGCAGTTGAGACCATACATCCAGTTGTACCCAATCCTTACACTCTTCTAGGACTGATACCTGCTGAAGCTACCCACTTTACTGTTCTGGATTTAAAAGATGCATTCTTTTGCATAAGATTAGCCCCCATAAGTCAGATATTATTTGCATTTGAATGGCAAGACCCTATCTCTGGAAGAGGGGGCCAACTTACTTGGACACGATTACCCCAAGGATTCAAGAATTCGCCTACCATCTTTAGTGCTGCACTGAATCAAGACCTTTCAAGCTATCCAGTGGCCCCGGGGAAAAGAGTGCTTCTCCAATACGTGGACGATCTGCTGATAGCTGCTGTATCAGAAAGTGAATGTATACAAGCCACCAAAGACCTCTTGCAGTTACTAGATGAAGCTGGATACAAAGTTTCCAGAGCAAAAGCACAACTATGCCAAAAAGAAGTGAAATACTTGGGCTTTCGTATAACCAAAGGAAGCCGAAAATTAGGCAGAGAAAGAAAAGAAGCAGTATGCAGAATTCCAACCCCAACTACCAGAAAGCAAGTCAGAGCCTTTCTGGGAGCGGCAGGATATTGCCGAATCTGGATTCCCAACTTTGCCCAAATCGCCAAACCACTGTATGAAGCCACAAAAGGAGAAGAAAAGTCGCCACTGGAGTGGGGACCTGAGCAGGATACAGCCTTCAAGACGTTAAAGGAAGAATTGATGTCATCACCAGCCCTTAGACTACCAGATGTTCACAAGCCTTTCCACTTGTTTGTACATGAAGCACAAGGAAATGCCTTAGGCATGTTGACTCAGAAATTGGGAAATTGGGAGCGACCTGTAGCATACCTATCGAAACAATTGGACACTGTGGCCAAAGGATGGCCATCTTGCCTGAGAGCAGTTGCAGCTACAGCATTGTTAGTGAGTGAAGCAGATAAGCTCACACTAGGACAGAATCTATGAGTCACTGTGCCACATGCAGTCCTTGCCCTTATGGAACAGAAAGCAAATCATTGGCTCACCAATTCCCGAATGTTAAAATATCAGAGCATGTTATGTGAAAACCCACAGATACAACTGGAAGTGAGCCATGCCTTGAATCCAGCCACCTTGATACCTATTAGTGAAGAACTCCCAGAACATGACTGTATAGAAATTATGGACACTGTATTCTCAAGCCGACCTGACCTGACAGATGTGCCCATAAACAATCCTGACCAAGTCTATTACGTAGACGGAAGCAGTCTCATCATCAATGGACGACGCTGCGCCGGATATGCAGTAGTCACTCAACATGAAGTCGTTGAGTCATCAGCTCTAGCCCCAGGTACATCAGCCCAGAAAGCAGAATTGATAGCACTTACTCGAGCACTACTGTTAGGAGCAAAACTTGTGTTAAATGTATATACAGACTCTAAATATGCCTTCACTACCCTACATGCCCATGGAGCTCTCTATAAAGAACGAGGGCTCATCACGTCCGGAGGAAAATCAGTCAAGTATGGCCCAGAGATACTGATGTTACTTGATGCAGTATGGGCCCCAACTCGTGTAGCTGTCATGCATTGCAGAGGACACCAAGCAGGAAAAGGAGAAGTTGCTCGAGGAAATAGGTTTGCAGATCCCTCAGCACGACAAGCAGCCATGACAGGACAAATTTTGCCACAAGCCATGCCGATGCAGGCAGCATTGTTTCCAGTACCCTTGAACTTATGGACACCACGATATACCACCAAAGAATTAGATTACTACTGTAACAAGGAAGATGGAGTACTGAAAGATGGGTGGATTGAGCTGCCACCAGCAGAGAGCAGTCAACCCCCAGGACGAATAGTAATTCCCGAATTGTTAGGTCCAGCCTTTGTCAAAGCTTTCCACGAAGCCACTCACTATGGAAAAAGTGCTATGGAAAAAGCACTCAGACCACATTTCTACATTACCATGTTAACAACCATATCAGCTTCAGTAGCACGCCAATGTCTAATTTGTGCTAAGAATAATGCCAAACAAGGTCCTATACCACCACCCCGAGTTCAGTCAGGAGGTGTAACCCCCATGCACCACCTGCAAATTGATTTTACTGAAATGCCAAAAGCCAATGGATATCACTACCTATTAGTATTAGTTTGTACTTTCTCTGGGTGGGTAGAAGCCTTCCCAACCAGAACTGAAAAAGCTCGAGAAGTCACCAAAGTTTTACTAAGAGAGATTGTCCCTAGATTTGGAATTCCAGCAGTAATAGGGTCAGACAATGGGCCCTCATTTGTTTCTCAGATTACTCAACAGTTAGCAAAAGCCTTGCAGATACAATGGAAGCTTCACACTGCATACAGACCCCAGAGTTCAGGGAAAGTTGAGCGAATGAATCGTACCTTAAAAGCCGAAATGTCTAAGCTTTGTCAGGAGACACGCCTGAAGTGGCCCCAAGTGCTCCCAATAGCTTTACTCAGAATACGCTCAGCTCCTGTGAAGTCAACAGGATTTTCCCCTTTTGAAGTTCTGTATGGTAAACCCCCACCAATAGTGCAGGGAATTAAAGGAAGTCTAGCCCAAATTGGTTCAGAAATAACCAGGCAAGAACTCCTAGCTCTTAGTTTTGTTCTGCAGACTCTCCATGCGTGGATCCAAGACCAGTTGCCTATCAACTTGACGGAACCCTTGCATCCCTACCAGCCTGGTACCTCTGTGTGGATCAAAGATTGGAAGAAGACACCGCTGGAACCCCATTGGAAGGGACCATACACCGTCATCTTGTCTACCCCAACTGCAGTAAAGGTAGCAGAAATCGATTCCTGGATCCACCACAGCAGAGTCAAGCCCGCAACTGATCCAGAACCTGATCAGTGGACAGCAGAGCAGCATCCTGATGCACCTTTGCGAGTTACTCTGAGACGGCAACCAGCAGCTTAGACACTTTATCACAGTGCTCTGCAGTAGCCAAGTCTTTCGAAGAGGATTGCTGTTTTCCATACAGCAAGAGTTTGTTTCAACGAACCTCATGTGTGTGATTTTACACATTACTTTGATGCTACATTGATTGACCATATTTCGGAAGCCAACTGAAATTGATAAGTTGGTTAATGTGTGATGGACAACTTGAGGATCTTCAATCAACACTCAGCACCCGTTGAATTGCTTCATTAGCAAACGGGACGAAGAAAAGAACGTCGTGGTCAAGATCTGCAAGCTGAGGATTCAGAAGAACTCCAATCAACATGTATCCTTATCTTTGCTTTGCCCTGGTTGCCTGTTTTGGAGGCTTTGAACTGACTCATGCCTTGCCTCCATGCACTGCTTGCATTACTTCTACTCGGACTGGACTGAAAGTAACTCAGACTTTGATTTATCACTCTTACTATTCCTGCACTGGTAAAGTGACTCGGTGTATTTATAACACCACTGAACTGAATGTCTGTACCAAGGGTAAATCTAAAGTATGCTTTAATCCGTATCAGAATCCATCCTATTACACCTTGGAAATGCGATGGAAAGATGCAGATGGACCTTTGATCAATGCCACACGCCCACTCACAGATCCTAGTCAATCTGCTATTTTGTATTTTGATGCTTGTGAAGTAATCAACAGAGAGTGTCGTTCTAAGTGTGGTAATTGGGAAAAATCATACACATGGAATGACAAATATATGTGTCCAGAAGGGACCACTGGATGGGGAGCATGCACAGGAAAGAAAGTCTCAGCCGATGTATATAGTACAGCCCCAGAGTCAGATTACTTCTGCCCAAGATGGGAATGTGTCTTCTATGCCACCTGGGTTGGTATGGTAGAAAATACCAACAAAGATAATCGAATGGCTGCATTGCGGAGGCCATATGTCAAAGATATAGACAAATGCAAGAAAAATGCTTACAATCCCTTAGAGTTGGTTGTTCTGAGACCTGAAAATTGGAAACGAGGATCCCGATTTGGTCTACGAATTGCAGGGTCTGGATCAGATCCAGGAACCATAATATATATAAGATTAAATACCCAAGCCCATAAATCATCCAAGTACCATATCCATGACACATTCTATGAAGCCATGCATGTAAATAAGTTTGAAATTCCCCATCCCTCCCAGAACTTATTTTTAGAATTAGCTGGAGCAGTAGTATCCAGTCTAAAAATCTCAGATTGTTACTTTTGTGGGGGGACACAAATGGGTGACCAATGGCCATGGGAAGCCCAAGAATTGAATTACTCAATGACTATCAAACTGAACTACATAAGACTACCAGCGAATGGGTGTTAGCGCACTCAATAGTTGGACGTCTTTGCTATGCATGAACTGGACCCCAGTTCAAACAGGTAGGACAGCTGGTCTGTCTAAGCCAGAAGTTCTATAATGACACTACCAAAAAGACGTCTTGGTGGTCAGGAATTAAAGAACCTGAACCACCTAACCCATTAGCTAGATTTCCTGAGCTTTCTCATTTATGGACAAATCTTGCCAAGCCTCATGCCTGGCAAGCCCCACCTGGCCTATATTGGATCTGTGGAAACCGAGCATATGCCCGACTCCCTACACACTGGGGAGGAGCGTGTGTCTTAGGGACCATCAGACCTTCTTTCTTTCTTTTAAACACGGAACATGGAGAACAATTAGGATACCCAGTGTACACAACTAATCACAGACATAAAAGAGCACTGAGACAGAAGAGAGCACCCCTCCAGGTAGGCAAGTGGGAAAAGTGGAAGGGTGATGATTGGCCACCAGAAAGAATCATTGAATATTATGGGCCTGCCACTTGGAATGATGATGGTATGTGGGGATATCGAACCCCAATCTATATGATTAATCGTATTATCCGCTTACAAGCAGTAGTTGAAATAATAACCAATGAAACTAGCCAAGCTCTTACACTTCTAGCTAGACAGAGTACTCAAATGTGCACTGCTATATATCAAAACCGTTTAGCATTAGATTACACATGTACACTAAAAAAATTTTTTTTAAACTGCCTCTAATGTTTCGATTGATTTTTACGTTTTTTGGTGCGCTGAATCCAAATCTGGTAACCAATTTGCTCCATCACGTACAGATTTTTTGCTACATTGGGTTAGCAGTTTGAGGTGAATGTTTCAGATTGAGTGCGATCGATTCGGATGCCTCACGTGGATCGATTCTCGCTTATGGCATGGCTATTGAGAGGGCGCGGCTCCTGAAACGAAGGTACTCAGGAGCGGTGATCTCGACACTGTTGAATGCTAAGAAGCGCTCGACCTGTCTCTCCTATGTGAGAGTTTGGCGCATCTTCGAAGTGTGGTGTGCGGAGCACCTAAGGAAACCTCTTTTGGCCTCGGTTCCGGAGATTCTAGAATTCTTACAGGCGGGTTTTGACAAGGGTCTAGCGCATAGTTCCTTAAGAGTACAGCTGGCCGCCATCGCTTGCTATAGAGGTAAGGTCCGCGGTAAGTCCCTTGGGGCCCACACGGACGTGTCCAGGTTCCTAAGAGCGGTTAGATGGCTGCGTCCTCAACGGAGGGCGGTCAGCCCCCCTTGGGACCTCAACCTAGTGCTAAACGCCTTGATCAGGGAACCCTTTGAGCCAGTAAAGAGGGCCCCCTTAAAGGATCTAACCCTGAAAACGGTTTTTTCTGGTCGCTATTTGTTCGGCCAGGCGAATATCAGAATTACAGGTGCTGTCTGCTCAGCCCCCCTTTCTATCCTTTCTCAAGGACAAGGTAGTCCTGCGCACGGTTCCTTCCTTCTTGCCCAAGGTTATCTCTCCTTTTCATGTGAACCAGACAGTTACTCTCCCGGCCTCCTCGGCCGACAGGCATGAGGGTAGAGACAGCAATCTTCGCCTTCTAGACGTCCAGAGGGCCTTGAAGCGTTACCTCTCCCGCACAGCACCTTTCCGGAAGTCCGACCGTCTATTCGTTCAGTTTGGAGGCCCGCACAAGGGGGAGGCGGCGGCCAAGGCCTCCATCTCCAGGTGGATCAGAGAAACAATTGCTTCCGCCTATATCCTGAAGGGGAAGCAGGTCCCAGTGGGCCTGCGTGCGCACTCAACTCGGGCACAAGCTACCTCTTGGGCAGAATTCAGCCTAGTTCCTCCTCTGGACATCTGTAGGGCAGCGACTTGGTCCTCTCTGCATACCTTCACCAAGCACTACAGGCTGGACGTTCAGAGTTCAGCGGACGCTCGGTTTGGTCTAGCGGTTCTACAGTCCGGTATGGCGAATCCCACCCATGATTGAACTGCTCTGGTACATCCCAGAAGTAAAGGGACTGGACTGGAGTGACGATAAGGAAAAAGTAATTAGATCTTACCTGCTAATTAGTGTTCCTGAAGGAACGACAGTCCAGTCCCTGATCCCACCCGGTTTCTGGCGGCCGTTAGGGCCTATTAGTCAGGGGCGGAGCTGCGGACCGAGCGTGGAACCAGCTCTGGACGAAGGAGTGCAGGGGAAGATTGACTCGGGCGGTCGCAAGCAAACCACCTCCTCCCGTTGGCCTTACTCCTCTCCTTCTCCTAATCCTTAAAAAAAAAAAAAAAAAAGAATTTATTACTTTGTTAAATATTCCTTTGCTGTGTGATATTAGGTAGGTTACTATTGAAAGTTTGTTAAGTCTGCTTTTTCATTCGTTTACTGGGGTCTGTGGGTGGTTCCAGTGGTATTTATACCGCTCCAGCCCCAAAAAGGTTGGGCTCAGCCTCCAAGCTGCTGGAAGGGTTGCGTAATCCAGAAGTAAAGGGACTGGACTGTCGTTCCTTCAGGAACACTAATTAGCAGGTAAGATCTAATTACTTTTTTGTCAACACAGTTTAGATTTTAAAGTCATTCTTGGGTCAATCAATCTCCTGGTGGGCCTGTTTCTTCTTCCCCCGAATGCTTCTCTTGGTGCGCTGCTTGGCGTATTTTTCATCTGGGGTTTCCCGCAGCAGCAACCAGCAGAAATCAGCCATCATAGTGGTGTTCCATCTTCCTTGGTACCTTCTCTCTGCGTCCTTGATGTCCTGGTGAAACCTTTCACCTTGTTCTTCACTGTACGCCCCCAAGTTTTGGGGAAAGTAGTTCACATGGGAGTGCAAGAAATGGACTTTCAGGCTCATGTTACAGCCTTGTTCTTTGAAGGCATTGAGCATCCTGGCAACAATATCCTTATAGTTCTCATCCCGCCTGTTCCCCAAGAATTTGAGAACAACATCCTTGAAGGAATCCCAGGCTTCTTTTTCCTTCTCAGACATCGTTTCAGCGAATGCTCCATCTGAAATGAGTTTCCTTATATCAGGGCCAACAAACACTCCTTCCTTTAGCTTTGCTTCAGAAAGTCGGTGGAACTTTGAGCAAAGGTACCGAAAGCACTCACCATCTTTTGGAAGGGACTTGATGAATTGCTTAATGAGACCCAACTTAATGTGGAGAGGTGGTAATAGAATTTTATCACGAGGTACCAAGCTCTCATGAAGAACATTTTTCTCACCGGGTCTCAAATACTCCCGAATTGGCCAGTCTTTTTTCCCCCAGTGTAGGTCGCGGGCCCGGCTATCCCACAAGCAAAGGAAGCAGGGATATTTGGTGAAACCGGATTGCTGCCCTAATAGCATGGATAGAATTTTAAAGTCTCCACAAATCATCCACTTATGCTCATCATAACGAATCTTCTGAAGAATCAGGGCCAAATTCTCGTATTTTTCTTGGAGAATAACAGAGTGAGCAATAGGAACTGAAGCGAATGTGTTGCCATTATAAAGAAGAACACCTTTTATGCTATCTTTTGACGAATCAATGAACAGCCGCCATTCAGCAGGATCATACTTGAGTTTAAACTTTTCCATCACTCCGTATATATCGTTGCAAAATACCAAATCTTCCTCTTTGCTGAAATACTTCAAAAATTGTGTCTGGCGGTTGCGGTACCAATAAAAAGTTGTTCCTGGTGACAATAGATTTTTCTGTTTAAGCCGAGAACCTAGCAGTTGGGCAGCATCTTTTGGGAGTCCTAAATCCCGGACTAAATCATTCAATTCAGCTTGAGAGAAAAGTTCAGGTTTCGGATCTGGTTCAGTTTCAAACTCGGAAGTACTGGACTCATCGGGTAAAGCCATCTGATGAGTCTCATCATGATCAGAACCGTCCACACAAATATGATCCAAAGATTTTGGTGGTTCAGGCACAGGTACTTCGTTGCTATGAGGCATAGGCCTAATTGCTGAGGGAAGGTTGGGGTAACTTTTTTTATTTATTTTATTTATTTTATTTTTAATCACATTTATATACCGCAACTTCCAAAGTTCAGTTGCGGTTTACAGTTAACAACAATCAACAAAGCAAGTATGTTTGTTTTACATGGAACGTCGAATATAACAAAACATATTTACAAGGAACATCATATTAAATATCAAATAAACAATGTGATATAATACCAAACAGTATGAAAACTATATACAAGTTTATATATGAATATATATACATGGAATACATGGAAGGGAGGGGACATAATTCAAAGATCATCATGGGTGAGTGCTAACTGTGTGGGTTAGAGGGCTTTTGCATGGAGCAATCTGATTATCTCTTTAACCTTTGTCTAATGTAGATAATGAATTATCTATATTATAATGTTTGGTAAACAGATAGGTTTTCAAATTCTTGCGGAGTTCCATAATTTCTGTTAGCTTTCGTAGCTCCTCTGGGAGGGAATTCCAGATTGTAGGAGCTATATGAGAAAAGGCTCTATTGTTTGTTGATTTATGGGCTTTTGTAAAATCTTTCGGGATTTTTAATCTGTTTAATTGTCCTTTTCTGTGTGTAGACTTAGGTGGTTCTTTGTGTATTAAGTTACATATCATGGATGGGGCCAGGTCATGTAAGGCCTTGAATGATGTTATTATTGTTTTGTAGATTATTCTACTTTGGATTGGTAGCCAATGGAGGGAGGCTAGTATTGGTGATATGTGTTGGAGGGAGTTAATTTTCAATGTGATTCTGGCTGCTGCATTTTGTGCTAATTGCAATCGTTTAATGCTTTGTTTTGCTATGCCTATTAGTATTAGATTGGCAAAGTCAAAATGTGGGGTTATGGTGGCTTGGATTATGTTGATAAAGTCTTGTGTAAAAACTAGTGGACGAAGTTGTTTGAGGGTTTTGAGTTTGAAATAGATTTTCTTTATGGTATTGCTGATGTGTGTTTCCATTGTAAGGTGTGTATCTAGTATAACACCTAGATATCTTATTTCCTTTTTAGTTTTGATTTCTTGGTTTTGAAGTCTTATGTGTGATGGAGGGATATAGGATCTGTTCTTGGTTACAATTAAAACTTCCGTTTTAGTGTGATTGATGTGGAGGTTTTGTGCTTTTAGCCAAGTTGTGATTTCATTATAGCAGTCCGATAGGAGTTGGAGCGGTAGGTTGGGAATTGTAAATGGAATATACATCATAATATCATCTGCGTATAGATGATATCGAACTCCAAAACTTTTGAAAATGTTGCAGACTGGTTTTATGTAAATATTGAAAAGTAGAGCTGACAGCGCTGAACCTTGTGGCAATCCAATTTCTTGCTTGTATGTGGTTGAGTTTTGATTTCCAATTCTTACATTTTGCGTTCTATCATTTAGGTAGGATGAGAACCATTTATGTACTGTAGAGTTTAAACCTATTTGTTTTAGGTTATTGAGCATTATTGTGTGGTGTACGCTATCAAACGCTGCTGATATGTCGATGAAAAGTAGAATGAATGCCTGTTTAGGATTGTCAATCCCTCTTAGGAGCGCATCTATTAAAACTGTGAGAAGTGTTTCCACTCCATGGCGGGGCCGAAATCCATACTGTTGCTCATCAAGAGGGTAAGATGAGTCTAGAAAAATCTTGTGTCTGTAACTGAACTACTTTTTCAATTATTTTGGCCAAGAATGGTATGCTTGAGATGGGTCTATATGATGTGGGGGATGTTTTATCTAGTTTGCTGTTTTTAAGGATTGGCCGTATTTGTGCGTGTTTGAGAGATGGTGGGAGGTAGCCTTGTGTAAGTGAGAGGTTTACTATTGAGAGAATGTAGGGTAATAAAATTGGTAGTGAGTTTTTTATCCATGTTACTGGACATGGATCTAGATAAGATGTTGTGGTGTTGAGACCGGTGATGATATTTTTTAGTGTCTCTTTAGTTATGGGGTGGAACTCTGACCATTCATTTAAATGCTGGTGTGGTGCATTGATAATGTCTATAGACATTGATGGCATTTTTGCTTTGTTTTGATAATGGTGGGCTAAAGTTTGAACTGAGATGTCGGTAATTTCTGTTTCTGTAGTTTGGGGGTTGGTTAGATTTCTGACAATGGAGAATAACTCTCTTGGCCTGTTATATGATTTTGAGAGTATTTTGGCATAATATTCTTTTTTGTGCTGTCCAAGATTTCTTTGTATTTAATGAGGTGATTATTGTATATTTCCTTTTGTATCGTCAATTTAGATTTACGCCAGTTGTGTTCTAGTTTTCTAAGGTTCCTTTTCATTTGTTTTAGTGTGGTATTGAACCATGGTTTGGTGCTAGTGTTAGAGTAGTTGCTCTTTTTGTGTATTTTATTAGTTTTAGCTGCATTGAAGATGGTGTCATGCCAGTTCTTGACAGTGTCATCTAAATTCGTTGCCGTTGTTACAAGGTGGGGGATTGTTAAGTCGATAAATTCTTCATTGTTAAACTTTTTAAATCTTGTGGTGGGGACATTTCTGTTGTGGTTGTTAGTGCTAGTGGATGGATAAGTAAAATTTAGTTTGATAATGTGGTGATCTGACCAGGGTATCTGGGTACATTCAACTGAATTTGGGTTGATTAGTTTGAAGAGTGAGTTAGGGAGAAGGACAAGATCAAGTGTTCCACCTTTGATGTGTGTAGATGTGTTTATTATTTGATGATATTCCATGTCTGAGATAGTGTCAAAGAATAATTTAGATTCCGATGTTGGTAGCGAGGGAAGGTTAAAATCACCTAGCATAATTATAGGGTGCTGTTCAGTTGAAGAACTGAGGAGTTCAATAAAAGAATCAAGGCCGTCTGGTTTTTGGTCTGGGGGCCTATATACTAAGCAGAGTTTCATAAGGCCAATTTTTATTAATAGTGTGTCTATGTTGTTAGAAATATTGGATTGCATTGTTTTGGCACATAGTGTCTTTTTTGTCATCATTAATACACCTCCGCCTTTTCTATTAGTTCTATGTTTATAGAAAGTGTCATAGTCTTCATTATTGAGTTGGTTTATATAGACTGAATCGGTATCTGAGAGCCAGGTTTCTGTAACGCATAATATGTCTGGATTTAAGTCCGATATTAAGTCATTAAATATGGGTAGCTTGTTTTTCATCGAGCGTGCATTGATAAGAATGCATGAGAGGGAAGGTGTGTTATTGGTGTATGTACCCTTGGTTGTTTGAAGTGGGTTTGTTTGTTTTATGTGAATTAGTCTATTTACATTTGCTCTAGGATGGTTGTTTGGGTAAATGTGTCCTATATGGTGGTTGTTTCGCGTGTGTGTGTGAATAATGGGAATTGTTTTGTGGTTTTTGCTGCTTAGGCTTAGAGTTAAGTCAATGGTTAGTATTGCTAAGACTAAACCGATATAGAATATTTTCATTATCGTGATGTTTGTAGGTGGCATTTTTGAAGGTTTGGTGTTAGTGGAGCTAAGCGGTTATATACCAGGGTAAGAAGATGTGAGCAATGTAGTCCACTGGGAAGTTGTGTTATGTAGAGGTTGCAAGGAGAGGCTGCTATTGTCTTATTACGTTCTTATTTTTTAAGTTGTATCCCTTCACAATGCAAGAGCAAAAATAGCAGTCACTGCTGTGGTCTCTTTGTTCACGCCACATCATAGGTATTCCGAAACGAAATGCTTGTTTTTTACCTTTCATCCATAAGCGTAGATCTTCCTCACATGTCTTGCACACTTTGTGAGGAGCCCACGGTTTGTCTTGATCGCCTAACTTCAAACCGAAATAGGCGAAATATACTTTTTTAATAAATGCAGAAATGTTCCTCTGCCGCTTTTTCACGGTATATTCCCCACAAATAAAACAAAAACTGTCCGGAGAGTTGACGCAACCTCTGGCTCTGTGAGCCATCACAAATACACAGCACTGCAAACTACAACTGTAGTGAACCACTTCGGAATAAAGCTGGATTACGACTGAGCAAACAAAAGGTAATAATGAACTTGCAAGAAACTGAAATTTGACAGGAACGTTCATGTCGCAACCACCGTGTTTGAGCGAGCGAACAGGAAAGAACATGCGCCAGCGCGAGTACTGGATTTAGCCCCCCGCCTCCCAATTGTCCTGTTAATGTATAAAATGAATACAAAACACTCTAAAATATCATGAGGGAGTGTTTCTAGTTAGTTAACCATTACAACCTCTATTTTGGGCCAAGAAAATAAACTGCAGTCGGCTAAAAAGAAATTATGTGAACATTCCTTATATGGGTAAGAAATCTAATTTTGCAAGAAAACGTGATGTGATGGAACATTTTGGCTATTTTTCCTGGATTCAGCACCCCAAAATCTATAGGAATCAGTTGCAAAACTGGAGGCAGTTTTTTGGTAGTGTACCTGTGTTATTTGTTGGCAGCTGAAGGAGGAGTATGTGGTAAGCTGAATTTAACTAATTGTTGTTTAAAAATAGATGATAAAGGTCAAGTAGTTGAAGAAATTGCTGAAACTATGCGAAAGCAAGCTTATGTGCCAGTACAAACTTGGCATTCACTAAAGTTTCCTAACTGGTTTGCTGGTCTTTTCTCATGGCTAGGAGGACTTAAAACTTTCCTTATACTAGTACTAATAATCGTTGCTGTCATTTTACTGTTACCATGTATAATCCCATGTTGTATGCGTTCTATTCATAGTGCTATTGAAAGTACAGTAGAGCGGAAGACCGCAACTAAGATTATGGCCTTATACCAACCAAAACCTCCTGCATATAGTCGGAATCCTCTGACCATGATATAACCATTTTAAGTGATTTAATTCTCACACCTTATTAAGTAATAGGGTGAGATTAATCAAAGGGGGGAATGTGGCAGGTGAAGGCCTGTGATCCACAGTGTCTGACATAAACAGACAGGCCTAACTAGCTTGACCTGTAAATGAAGTCTGTGGAGAGGCTAAAAGGAATTGCACATCCCCCAACATGCTGCTATTGTAGATTTAGAACTCAGTAAAAGTATGGGATTAACTTAGACAAGCAGAACTGAAAGTTGGAAAAATACAGAAAAATATGTTTGAATGCCCCTGATAAGAGAATACAGCTGTAAGGGATTTAATTAAAACTGCTGACAGAAAGGTTACAGAGCCCTGCTTCCCCGCACGTACTAACTAGCCCAATGGCCTTGGAAGTAGGAAAGTAACAAGTTGGTGAACTGGGCATTGTAATTGGGACTAGAAGGGGGGTAAGCAGGTGCTGAGCCCACTCCAAGAACCTAATTGGATAATCATATCAGTACCGGGACCAATAGAGGAGGTACGGGAGGTTACCGGGACCAATGAAATGTTTTTCTATACCTAGAATGGAGCAAAAGTCTATAAAAGTTGTTGTTTTGCCAGAGAACATTGCTCAGCCATTTTGAATTTGATTCTGCTTGAGACTTGTGCACAAATAAATGATTTGGACCTTCTGAACAGACTCCTGGTATCATTGGTTTGTCTGCGCTCTGCTGCTACATATATCAATAGCCGCCAAGGATGCAAATAAATCTAAATAAATGGCAGAATGTTGTTAGTGAATACATACCTAACAGCCTTATACAACCTTTAAATCTACCACTCAACATACTAGAAAAGGTAACACTATGAAAAATGCTCATCACCAAGATTACCTCGGATAGTACCTGAGCCTAAAAATACTGCATTTAATTTGATTAAAATAGCATTATGTAATAAAACTCAAATTATTCATAGACGTTGTCAGGGCACTGTCTTACTCATTTATAAGGATACCCGAAACAACACTTAAAATCGAAGCCAGATAAAAGCCAAACTATTGCCAAAACATTAGTCTTCATTAAAAACTGCCAAACCTTTCCATGAAAACTTACCCTGCAGCCTCATTTGAGTTATGTAAACATCACATAAGAAATCCACATTGCAGAGCTACGGGCTGCCTTTTGACAGCACTTTCCCACTGCAGAACCTGGACGACAGCACAATCGCAATGCTGGTGCAGCCTATCCTGAACATGCTCATCATAAAAATCCAAACCGTGCCAGAACAGGGCTGATGCTATTTTTTTTGCTGTCCCCACCCCCACCCCCACCCCAGTGGATTTCAGTGGAGTGCTTCGTAAGCCTTTCTGTTTTCACAAGATGATGGCAATTTTCTGAGGGGTAGCTGAGTTAGTCTGGGGCAGTAGTTCTCAATTATTTTTCATGGAGACACACCTGAAGGATGATGCTCGCATATGTGACACACCACACACGTGATTCTCATGCACCTTAAGTCTGATACAGTATAGCAGTTAAACATATTTTGCATTTACAAAATCCCTACAACAGGTGCAGATCAGAACTAGGACATTTCTCCATAGAAGTAACCATACAGATAATAATCTGTTTCAAACATCATGTGAGTAACAGCAACATAACTCACCCACTACCAGAGACATTGTGAAAGAACACAAAGCCTGAAATCCCCCCCGCCCCACCACACACATATGTAACAAATACACCATACCATAGCAGCACTATTTTCTTTGATTCAGACAGTTACAACCCTACCAAAAATAGATAGCGCTATCTATATTACACTGGGCCGTAGGACACTAATATACTTATTACTGGTGAAATAGAACAAGTGGGACTGCTACAGATCTCTACAGAAACTACACACTAATGCCACTGCACTTTGGTCACAGCCAGAACTCCGGCAGATTCTAAACAAATACAGAGCAAGGGAGCACAAATTAGAAATAAAAATATGAAGATCCAAGATGGCTGCATCCTAGCTCGACTGTGATGTTCAGGCTCCGTATTTGTTACCTGCTTTGTTTCCTAAAGTTTTTCCTGGTGCCGAAATTTGGAGGTACTCCATGGCAAAGAGGAAAGAAAAAACTTCCCCTTTATCCTTGGAGGCCTGCCAGCCGTCTATACTCCTAGTCCTTGTAAAGCGGTGGTTGCCTGGGGATAGCCCAGGAACTCCGGGGGAAGGGGCCAGACCTGCTGAGTCCCCTTTACCTGGAAAGACTCCAGACCCCATCCCGGAACTGCTTCAGTCTTCTAAAGTCCCCTTGATTGGGAGTGGCAAGCTGGAAAAAGTGCTGCACTTCAATTCTTCACTGAGTGGCTTGGCTGGTGGTTCTACGTCGGATGAAGAGCTTTCCTTATTAACAAAAGCATGTGAGGAAGGGGAGTCCCGCTCTTTGGTATTTTGGCAGCTCTCATACGATCAGATTTCTTTCACTCTGTCCATGCTGTTGGTTGACCCTGGTAAGACTTCATCTACAACTTTTGCCACCATTCTGGGAAAGAAGTCACTTGCTTCTTTGCCTTCTCAGGACCGGTTTGCTTCTCTATCAGTGGACTCTCTAAGTGGTTTGTCCATGGGAAAAAGGATCATATTAAGGAACTGGTTGTGAATCTGGCTGCTTCATCGGATGATGTACTTGACTGGAACAAGGATTCTAACTTTATTATTTTAGAGGGTTTTTTTTTTTAGTGCCATTAAGTCAGTGTTGATTGATAGCGACCCAGCTACTTCTGGGTTTTCTTGGCAATGTAACACTGGAAGTAGATTGCCAGCCTTTTCTTCTGAGGCAATGGAGGGTAAAGTGACTTGCCCAAGGTCACAAGGAGTGCCAGTAGGAATCAAACGCTTGATCTTCTGGGTATTAGGCAGTTGCTCTAACCACTAGGCTACTCCTCCAACATAGAGGATCCATCCCAGCAAATAAGTTTTTTTCCTCCCCGCAAAGTGACTCATTTCAATTGATTTTACAGGCTTTGCCAGGCTTGAGTCAGTTGTGCTTGTAAAAATTGAATTACAGCATAACGCTGATGTTAAATTTGCAGAGAGAATTGATCACTGTGAGAAATTAGTAGAACAGATGGAAGGGAAGGTGGTGGCAATTCAATCTGCTGTTTCCTCTGTCCAAGAAAATTTCCACCAAGTTGCTAAGACTGAGCTGGCTTTATCTTGTCATCTGGAAAATACTGAAAATATGGCCAGGAGGAAGTCAGTAAGACTACCTAACTCTCCCAAGGTGGCTACTGTTAACTCCTAAAGATATGTTTTATAGTTAACTAAAGAAATTTTGGAGATCCCTGACTCTGCTATCCCACCAGTTGTGTTGGCATATTATTTACCGGCTAGGGCTCCTCCCAAGAAGGCTCCAAAGTCTACTGCTGTTAAGGCCCAGAATAGTGGGCAGGCATTTAAATCTCTGTTAGGTGATTCCTCAGTCCTGTTACCTGAGAACCTTGAATGTGCCACATTAATTACAGTACATTTCTTATTGAATCAGATCGTGATTGGTTGTATAAAATTTTCTTTTCTAAACAAGATTGTAAATTTCTTGGCCAAGTCATGAGAATTTTTCTTGATCCAGCATAGGAAACAAAATCACAGGGAAAAGTTTCTTGCTTTAAGGTCTCAGGTTTTAGGACTGGTAGCGACGTTTATTGTTCAGTATCCTTGTAGATGTAGGGTATCCTATCAGGGGAAAATGTTTGTATTTATTGAACCAGAACAATTGTCTGATTTTTTTTTTTTGTCCTCGCATTCACAGGATTTAGTTTTGGATGAAGATGTCTTATCTAACTTGGAAGTTTAGTTTTCTGGTACTTAATGATTTTGTAATCTGGCTTAATGAACTAGTGTTTTGTTAGGCTGTTCATTTTCTAATTTTCTTTTTCCTTGCTTTATATTTCTTTCTTGGATCCTCCCCGTGTAACTTTTGATTATTCATGTAACTGTATTTTCAACTTTGAGATTAATACATTTTGAAATTAAAAAAAAGAAAAAAAAAGAAATACAATTATGAAGACAAAAATTGAACTGAGAATCCCACGAAGTCAAAATCATCAGGTACTCTCTCCTCCTATCTTCCTCCATTACCTTGCTATATCTGTCTCCGACGTATTGATCATTCCCTTTTCTTTCTTTCCTGCTTCTCTGTGCACTCACCTTCTAGTCCTTAATCTCTTCCTTTTTAATTTTCACATACCTATCAACATTCCATCTCCCCAAGTTCTGCCGCTTCTCCATCTCCCTCCCTCCCCGGTCTCTTATGTCCTCATATCTCCTCACACTTGTCTCTCCTTGACAACTCCCCACAAGGTTCCACACCATGCCCAGCATTTATCCTCTCTCTATCCCCCCCACCCATCCTTGTAGCCCAGCATCCCCCCTCCCTCTCATTCTCTATTCCTTCTCTCCACCACCTAAACATTTACCCATTTATCTACCATCCATCCACCCACGAACCCAGTAATTTCCCAGTCTATTTCCCACGTATCCACCCTATGTAGCATAACGCTGATGTTAAATTTGCAGAGAGAATTGATCACTGTGAGAAATTAGTAGAACAGACGGAAGGGAAGGTGGTGGCAATTCAATCTGCTGTTTCCTCTGTCCAAGAAAATTTCCACCAAGTTGCTAAGACTGAGCTGGCTTTATCTTGTCATCTGGAAAATACTGAAAATATGGCCAGGAGGAAGTCAGTAAGACTACCTAACTCTCCCAAGGTGGCTACTGTTAACTCCTAAAGATATGTTTTATAGTTAACTAAAGAAATTTTGGAGATCCCTGACTCTGCTATCCCACCAGTTGTGTTGGCATATTATTTACCGGCTAGGGCTCCTCCCAAGAAGGCTCCAAAGTCTACTGCTGTTAAGGCCCAGAATAGTGGGCAGGCATTTAAATCTCCCCATTCTGTTTTCCACACATCCACCATATGTAGCCCAGCATCTCCCCTCTTCTCCCAACCACCTATGGCCTTCCTGTAGCCTGGTATCTTCCTTCTCTTTCTCACCCACCCTTCCCATTCCCCCCACTCTCTGTCTCCCCATCCATCAACCTATGCAGCCCTATATCTTCTCTCTCTTTCTCTTCCCCCATCCACCCTTGTAGCCTGGCATTCTATCTGTCTCTGTCCATGTAGCCAGATATCTCCCCATCTAGCATTTCCTTGTCCTCTCTCCTTCCCCTTCCTCCCCTCCCCCCCATGCAGTATATTCCCTCTCAGCCCTTCCCGGAGCTGGCACAACTAGCAGCAGGAGCAGGAGATGCAACTGCATCGACTCCGGCAATTCTTGTTTAGTGTAGATTCAGCTGTGATTCTTCCTCCCAGCCGCAGTAGCAAGTGGCGCCTAAGTGATTTCACTTCCAGATTCGTGGAACTTCGCAGGAAGGATGCAGAGAAGAAAACGACTGAATCTACATTAAACATGAATTTCTGTGGCTGGTGCAGTTGCGTCTCCCATTCTTGCCACTGTTAGATTGGCTGTGTCTCCTACTTCTTCGTGTGCCAGCTTCACGACACACCTTCTGGGCATTTGACACACACTAGGGTTTTGCGACATACAAATTGAAAACTGCTAGTCTGGAGTAACAAAAATACCTGCCTTTGTCATTTCTGTCCCAACAATAATTTAATAAGTGTATGAGTGTCTGACCATCATTTACATGTGCAGTGGGGTTAGAGAAAGGCTACCAGATTTCTATATGACATTCCTCTAGCACCAACTACTTTATACATGAGGAAGTACTACAAAACCTGCAAAAAGACCAGTCAGAGTCCATAGCAAACCTGCCATAACATAATAGCAGGACTCACAAAGCACCAGTCCTACCTATGAAAATGTAAAACTAAAACTCTTGCTATATGGTTTACCTATGGTGACCCCCCCCCCCCCCCACCCCACTTTGGCCCCTTCTTTTTCCAATTCCCCTGTACCGTTGGTTTCTACATTTCGGTACTTAGGTGTTCACTTTGACTCAGATCTTTCCTTTCGCTCTCATATTTCCCATATCACCAAAACCTCTTTCTTCTGTCTCCGACAAATTCGTTCAATTCGCCCCTTTCTTTCTGCTTCTGCTTTATCCACACTGGTGTCATCCTTAGTCATGTCACGGGTGGATTTCTCCAATGCACTGTTTCTTGGCCTTCCGAAGAATCAAGTGGTGAGGCTTCAACGGATACAGAACACTGCTGCACGACTTATTACACACTCCGCTCTTCGTGATCACATTACTCCCTTGCTTTTCAATCTTCACTGGTTGCCTGTTTTTCGTTCACAATTTAAGTTACTGACCCTTCTTCACAAGGTTTATCACACTGGTACTCCGTCTTACTTGTCTGACCTTTTATCTTTTCATTCCCCTCGGTACACTCCCCGCTCGTTTCACCTCAATCGTCTTGCTCTTCCCTCCCCTTCCCGCGCTCACCTTCAATCCACACGCCTCTCCGCATTTTACTTCGCTGGCCCCGCGCACTGGAACTCCCTCCCTCCTTCCCTTCGTCTGGAATCACAGTTTACTGTTTTTAAACAAAATCTCAAAACCCACCTATTCTCCATGGCCTTCAATGTCCCCTCCCCATTTGTATGAGTCCTTTTCTATTGTATCTTTTTGCCTTTTGTATCTTGTCCTGTGTTCCCCTGCTTTCACTCTTCTGTCCTTTATACAAATATGTATCTTTCCTTTCTTTTTCTGGCCTTGGCCACAGTTTTTATGTATTGTTTTTATGTACCATGTTTTTTTATTTGCTTTTATGACCCTTTTATGTATTTTATCATTGTACACCGCCTTGATTGTTTTGAAAGGCGGTTTTTATCAAATAAATAAACCTTAAACCTTACTACAAATATAAAACCAGTACCTTTCCTACTGGAAAAACAGAACAAGTGTGATTGCTACAAATCGCTTCACAGAAACTACATGTTAACGGAATGCTGTACCTCAGTCATACACACAAATCACAAATGGACCCTCACTAAATGCAAAACAGAGGACCACAAATTAGAAATAGAAAGACAATAATTGAACTGGGAACCCCAAGAAGTCAAACGCCACAATTATGGCAACACTGGAGAGGCAAAAATAGAAATAGAAATGCATTTCCTCTTGCATTGAACAAAATACAGGCACAGCAATGCACATTTCCCAAAGCTAACATATCCCAGTTAATAACTTAAAATACTTTTTTTATATCTTGTTGTCTGGGCATTTTATTTTTTCAGTCACAATGGCCCAATCTCTCTACTGCTACTCTCTGTCTTCTCTTAACCCTCTTTCCAGGGTCTGCTGTCAATTTCATTTCTCCTCGTTCCTCCTGTTTTCTTCCATTCCTTCTCTATATCTGTCTTTGACATGTTGATCTTTTCCTTTTAGCTCATTCCTCCATGTCTTTATTTACTCCCTCTCTATCTGCTGAAATTTCACCATCTGTCCAACCCTCCGAGCCCAGCATCTCTCTCTCTGCCCACCCCTCACCCTTTCTGTCTGCTTAGAGTCCAGCATCTGCCTCTCATGCCCAACTCTGAGTCCAGCATTTCCCTCTCTGTCATCCCCTCATAGCTTAGCATCTCCTCTCTCTCCCTTCCTGCTCCCCTTCCCTTGCAGTCCAGCATCTCACTTATGGCAGATCCCCACTGCAGTTTCTGTCTCTGCTTCTCCTGCTTCATCCCCCCCTTACCTTACCATTTACTCTCACCAAATTGAAAAGTGTACTGTAGCAGTGTAACACAATAGCAGGCTTTCCCCATTTCCAGAATCCAACGTGTGGAGTGTTCAAATGTGTGTCTCATAGAAAGTGTTAGACGGTATCAAGGCTAGGTGAGTGCGTGTGTGGGTGCGTCATGCGTATTGTCAGGGATTGCATGTGTATCATTGGGAAAGTCAAAGGGCGCATGCATCTGTCTGGGTGTCAGGGGAATGTTGTAGGGTGCATACATGCTTGCGTGCATGTGTTATGGGGAGTATCAAGGGCTTTGTGCATATGTGCGTTTGTGTGTGTGTCTGTCAAGGGTAGTGTCAGGGGCTACATAGCATGTGTATGTGTCATGGGAAGTGTCAGGGCTGCATGCATGTGTATGTCATGGGAAGTGTCAGGGCTGCATGCGTGTGTGTGTCATGGGGAGTGTCAGGGGCTGTGTGTGTGTGTATGTTTCTCATGATCCCCATTCCCAGGCTTCCTTTAGTCTGTTTTTTTTCTCTCTCTCATGATCCCCCTCCCAGGCTTCCTCCAATCTGTTTCTCTCTCTCTCTCTCTCTCTCATACCTCTCCCCCTGGCATCCATCTATCCTGTACTGCAGCTCTTCCAGAATGCCAGGGTTCACTCCTGCACTGTGATTAGCTCTCTGAATGGTGGAGCTGCGCCGGGCAGGAAGCTCAGGTTGATTGCTCAAATTGTGAAATCAGCACAAATTTCCTGCCTTGTGTGGCTCCACCAGAGAGCCAATTGCAGTGCAGGAAGTGCCGCTGACCCCTTAGTGAAAAATCCCTGAAATACAGTATGTTTCAAAGCCTCATGCTGATTTTTACTGCCTGTCTATCTGCTGTCTGCTGCCTACCTTTGGGTCTAGCTGGCTGTGCCGCCCATTACTTCCCTGCCTCACAGATAGGCCTAGTCAACTTTCTGTGCTGTGCTCCCAAGGCTGCCACCATGTGTGAGTGCATGGTTTGCAAAGTGAGTCATGTCAGCCCTGCCAGTACAGATTCCTGGGGCACTCCACTTTTCACCTTTCTCCAGTTCCCAGTTCAAAATAGGGCATTGCCTCCTATCTCATGATTTTTTTTAAATCTCTTCCGGAGTCTCAAACTTTGTCAACCAGTTTCTGAAAGTTCAGATACACTTTGGAAGTCATTCTGGCTTGTGAATAGCGGGGCTGTACATCCCGGTGGGACGAGCATCCCCACTTTTCACACTGAGCGTATGCTGCAAGCCAGGCTTCCTGCACATACAGGGCCTCTATGTGGGGAGTGCTGGATGGTGGCGGGAGGGGGAGGGAGGGGGAGGGAGACAGAGGGACAGAGGGAGGGTGAGGGAGGGGCTATGTGCTGGCATGTACAGGGCCTATTCTGGTCAGGGACCTGTACGTCCGGCGGGCTTCATTAGGGCACCCAGCTTATTCCACTTCAGAGGTGGAATAAGCACAGGGCACCCCTGTGATTGGGCCTGGCAGCCCCCCTCAGGACATGGAGTCTCTGGGGGTGAGGCCCCGTCTGATCCTGGCCTTGGCAGACTCCTCCAAGGGTTGGGTGGTGGGGAAATGAAATGTGCTGGTAGGTCAGGCTTTCTATGCTCCTGCTGGTCGTCCCCATGCCATGGCAAAAGGACACCACGGCACTGACACACCAGCAGGAGTACGGTGCATGCTGGATGGGCAACAGATGGATGTCTCCCATGGCGGGATCAGGGGCATGCCGCGCTGTCTATGTGCCTGATTCTGCACCCGCGGGAACATCTAGCTCCTGTGGTGCATAATCCGGTATGATGTGGCCCCGTCCATATTATGGATGTTCTGATGGCCCGGACGTGCCCCTTTGTGAATCGGGCTCCATCAGAGTTATTTTAGAAGCCTTATTTGTGCTTTGGACATCTGAAAATGGGCACAAAGATATCTCTAAAGGCATTTGAGAAGCCAGATTTGTAGACGTTCAAGTCTGAATAGGGGCATGGTGGAGGCATGTTTGGGGTGTTCCCAAGAACCCGGACATCACTGTTTTATCTCAGAAGCATCCTGGACATCTAGAGTTGTATCTAAGGTTATACCTGCTCCAGGCACAAATAAGCACCGGGAAAGTGCTTCTTTTGGCCATAAACTATCCAGAGAGTGCAGAGAAAATACCACTCTATTATCCTCAATCATTGCACAATCACAGTGAGCAGCAGTGGAATTTAAACCCTGGTCCTAGTCTACAACTCTAACCATTAGGCTATTCCTAAATGTCCATAGTCTGGAGTACTGTTATGGGGACACCTATATAGATACCCCTGCAGAAGTCCATATCAGGCACGTCTACATTTGTGAACTCGTGCCTGAGTTTGGACCTGCTTGCTTTTTTTCAGACATTCTGGCTTGGATGTCCCAGATCGCACTTGGATGTCACTTGTAAAATGCCACTTTATATCAACTAGTTTATCTCATGTTTATTCACATCTCCAAAAAAATGTAGTAGATTAGTGAGGCAAGACTTTGCTTAGCTAAATTCATGTTGGCTTTTTCTCATTATACCACGACTATTTATATGTTCAGTAATTTTGTTCTTTATAATGGTTTTTATGATTTTGCCTGGCACTGACACCAGGCTCACCAATCTGTAGTTTCTCAGATCACGCCGGAACAATTTTTTAGAATTGGTATTATGTTGTCTACCCTCCGGTCTTCAGGTATTACAGATGATTTTAATGATAGAATGACAATTATAAGAACATAAGAACATAAGATATGCCATACTGGGTCAGACCAAGGTCCATCAAGCCCAGTATCCTGTTTCCAACAGTGGCCAATCTACGTCATACGTACCTAGAAGTTTCCCCAAAGGACACAGGTTCTGCAATGCTTGTACTGGTCAAGCATTGATATCCTGGGTCCCTTCTTAATAATGGTTTATGGACCTTTCCTCCAGGAACTTGTCCAAACCTTTTTTAAACCCAGCTACACTAACAGCCTTTACTACATCCTCCGGTAACAAATTCCAGAGTTTGATTACACGTTGAGTAAAAAAATATTTTCTTTTATTAGTCTTAAATAGTTTACCCTGTAGCTTCATTGCATGTCTCCTAGTCTTTCTATATTCTGATAACGTAAACAGTCGATCTACGTTTACCCGTTCCACTCCGTTCATTAATTTATAGACTTCTATCATATCTCCCCTCAGCCGTCTCTTTTCCAGGTTAAAGAGCCCTAACCTTTTTAGCCTTTCTTCATAGGAGTATCCTTCCATCCCCTTTACCATTTTGGTGGCTCTTCTCTGAACCTTTTCTAATAACGCTATATCCTTTTTAAGATACAGCATCCAGAATTGCACACAATATTCAAGGTGCGGTCTCACCATGGAACGGTATAGAGGCATTATAATATCTTTTGTTTTATTTTCCATTCCTTTCCTTATGATACCTAGCATTCTATTTGCTCTCTTAGTTGCCAGTGCACACTGGGCCGAGGGTTTTAACAAGTTATCCACAATGACGCCTAAATCTTTTTCCTGGGTGGTGGTTCCTAATGTGGAACCTTGCATCGTGTAACCATAGTTTAGGTTGTTCTTCCCTAGGTGCATAGCTTTGCACTTGTGCACATTAAATTTCATCTGCCATTTTGATGCCCAGTCTTTCCATTTATCAAGATCCTCTTGCAATTTTCCACAATCCTCTTGGGTTCTAACAACTTTAAATAGTTTTGTGTCATCTGCAAATTTGATAACCTCACTCGTTATTCCACTTTCCAGGTCATTTATGAATATGTCAAAAAGCAGCGGACCCAGCACAGATCCCTGGGATACACCACTATTCACCTTTCTCCATTGGGAAAATTGGCCATTTAGCCCAACCCTCTGCTTTCTATCTTTTAATCAGTTCCTGATTCACAGTAGTACACTGCCTCCTATCCCATGACTCTTTAGTTTTGCCAAAAGTCTCTGATGAGGGACCTTGTCAAAGGCTTTCTGAAAGTCCAGATACACTATATCAACTGACTCACCTTTGTCCACCTGTTTATTCACACTTTCAGAAAAACATAACAGATTAGTAAGACAAGATCTTCCTTGTCTAAAGCCATGTTGGCTGTCTCCCATTAGGCCATGACTATTTACATGTTGAGTAATTTTATTCTTTATGATGGTTTCTACCATTTTTCCCGGTACTGACGTGAGGCTCACCGGTCTGTAGTTTCCCGGATCACCCCTGGAACCCTTTTTAAAAATTGGCGTTACATTGGCGATCTGCCAATCTTCAGGTATTAGAGATGATTTTAATGATAGTTCACAGATTACTAATAGCAAGTCTGCAATCTCATATTTCAGTTCTTTCAACACCCTTGGATGTATACCATCCAGCCCAGGTGATTTGCTACTCTTCAGTTTATCTAATAGTTGTAATACATCTTCCCGATGTATCGATATTTCCTTCAATTCTTCTGCACCTTTAAATACCACTTCAGTCATGGGTAACATCCCTACATCTTCCTCAGTAAAGACCAAAGCAAAGAATTCATTCAGTCTCTCCGCTATCGCCTTGTCACCTCTTAGTACCCCTTTAACTCCTCTATCATCTAATGGTCCAACTGACTCTCTCACAGGTTTTTTGCTATGAATGTACTTGAAAAAATCTTTATTTCGCGTTTTTGCTTCCGCAGCAAGCTTCTTCTCAAATTCTCTCTTTGCCTTCTTTATCAATGCCTTGCATTTGACCTGCCAGTGCTTGTGCTGTTTCCAGGTTTCATTGTTTGGCTCTTTTTTCCATTTCCTGAAAGATGCTTTTTTGGCAACAGCCTCTCTGACCTTCACCTTTAAACCATGCTGGCAGTTTTTTGGACTTCCTTCCACTTTTCTTAAAGCGTGGAATACAGCTGGTCTGGGCTTCCAAGATAGTATTTTTCAACAACACCCAAGCTTGATATAAGTCTTTAACCTTTGCAACTGCTCCTTTTAGTTTTTACTTAACTATTTTCCTCATTTTATCATATTCTCCCTTTCGAAAGGTAAAAGGTAATACTGTGGATTTCCTTACTATCCCTCCTCCACTAATTAAATCAAAGGCGATCATGCTATGATCACTATTGCCAAGTGGCCCCAACACCCTTATCTCTTGCACTAGATCTGGTGTTCCACTAAGGACTAAGTCTAATATGACTTCACCTCTGGTCGGTTCATGAACCAGCTGCTCCAAGAAGCAGTCATTTATGTCATCTAGGAACTTTATCTTTATTAATAGTAGACCTGCAGTTTCAGTTTTTGTCCTTTTAGCACTCGGGTGTATACCATCCAGTACAGGTGATTTTCTACTCTTCAGTTTGTCTCACTTGCTCTATTACATCTTCAGAATTATTGAGTCTTGTTTTAGTTCCTCTGAATTATCGCCATTAAATAGCATTTCTGGCATGAGTAGTTCTCTTACTTCTTCCTCAGTAAAAACTGAAGCAAAGAATTAATTTGGCCTTGTCCTCCCTTAGTGCCTCTTTTACTCCTCAATCATCTAATTGTCCAGCTAACTCCCTCACAGGTTGGTGGCTTTGAATGGAGCTGAAAAGTTTTTATTATGAATTTCTGCTTCCATGGCAAGCTGCTTTTCAAATTCTTTTTGCCTTCCTTAATGCTTTGCATCAAACTTACTGATATTACAACTACTAATCATTGCACAGTGCTACAAGGCATATGTAATATGCCAGTGCTTATGCTATTCACCGTTTTTCTTTTTAAAATTTGAATCCTTTTCCATGTTTTGAAAGATGTTCTTTTGGCTGTAATAGACTCTCTTACCTCACCTTTTAACCTTGCTGGTAGTCATTTGGTCTTCCTTCCACCTTTTTAATATGTGAAATACATTTGATCTGGGCTTCCAAGATGGTATTTTTGAGCAACATTCATGCCTTAACCTTTACGGCAGCTCCTTTCAACTTTTTCTAACCATTTCCTCATTTTATCATGTTTCCTTTAGAAAGTTAAATGCTATCACAGTAGATTCTTTAAGTGTTCTCCCACTGGTTATTAAGTCAAATTTATGATCACTCTTGCCAAGTGGTCCCAACAACATTAGTTTCACATCAAATTCAGTGTTCAAGGGGTAAAATAGCTCACCTTCTTGTCGATTTCTATATCCAGCTGCTCCATGAAGCAATTATTTATTTCATCTAGAGAAACTGACTTGCCTAGCATATCTTGATGTGATACTCACTGAGTCAATACTGGGATAATTGAAACCATTCATTATGACTGCATTGCTGATTTTGTTAGCTTCTCTAATTTTGGTCAGTATTTCATTCTCTGACTATTCATTGTGGCCTGGTGGATGGTCATACACCTCAACTGTGATTCTTTTCCCCTTCTCACAGGGAGCTTTCACCCATAAAGATTCTACAATGCATATTTTTTCCTGCAGAGCTTTTATCTTATTTAATCCAGTGCCCATTTTAATATATAGCATCATCCCTTTATGTTTATGTTTTACATTTGATATACCGCTCAGGTCTCCCAGATGCCAGTTATATGTACCTCATCATCCAGTACTATACGTTCTAACTCTCCTATCTTATTATTTAGACTTTTGTATACAGACATTTCAAAGTATGCTTTTGTTTGTTTTAACAACCTACTTATTGGTTGACAGGAGTAATTTGGAATCTTTCTACTCTGTCTGCTGTTTACTTGAAGGCACCTGGGTTATTTTCACCTTTATTGCAACCTCTCTATTGGAATGTGCTAACTTCCCTGTTGTGTTAGTATCCTTCAAAGATACATCATTATAAATTATTTATTTAACAGGTTTTATATACTGCTTTATCATTTATCACCTCAAACTCATGCACGTCACATTCCCAGACTGATCACTCGCAATCACACCTTCCCCTCCAACCACCATGAGAAACTTATGCAGTGCTGCATAACTCATTATATTGTTGCATAAAGTAGACTGTATTTATTCATCGTGTCTCCTTGTTAAGGGACTGGTTATTTATACCCTATTTTACCTGTTATACCTGCTTAATGCATACCCAAGTTTAATTTTCCTGTTTAATGTATACCCAAGTTATTATACCTGTTTCACTGTAAGCACAAATCACGAAATTGAGATGTGCAACTCTTATGTTCATTGTAAACCGCACTGATGTCGAATAGCGCGGTATAAAAGAGACTGCAAATAAATAAATAAATAAATTTCAATCAAAGCAGTTTACATTGAAACTTAAATTTGGTAATGTACATTAAACAGGGACATTGATAACTTGGATTTTTCTGAGGCAATGGAGGGTTAAGTGATTTGCCCAAGGCATGCTAGTGGGAATCAAACCCTGGTCTCTGGGTTCCCAAGCCAGTGTTCTTAACCATTAGGCTACTCTTCCTGAGTGGCTCTGCTTTCCCCCATCATGTAATTTCAGAGAAGATCTCACCAGGAAGCTAAAGAATGAACTGGCCAGATTTTATCTGCCAGAATTGCTAGATACCCTTTCTACCTTGTGCGATAGCATCAACCCTAGCTTTGCCAAGCAAGCATAGGAGAAGGACCAAGAGTTGTCTTCTAGCCTAGAACCAGCTCCTGCTGGCTCCACTGTCTTGAAATCTTTGCCAAAATTCCTGGCAATAAATGGTGCTACCCAGTATCTCTTTCCAACCAAGAAAGAGCTTTGTGGTCAATGGGTCTTCCTGGATAACAGTACTTCCCAAACATTTATCCATTATGACCCCATCTTAACACTTAAGTTCACATGACAACAGCTGATGATGAAAAGAAACTAGCAGATCTCCACTCCACTCCTCTACCCTCTCTCATGCATTTCGTCTTCCAGCCATTTATCCAAAGCATGAAGGCATTAGCTACAGTTAGCATAGGGCCTTGTATATTGATGTATGTTCACAAACCTCAGTATTTTGCTTGGATTTCTAGTCTCATAGGTGTTGGAATGGGGTGGGCCACACGGCCTCTGGCCCGGCCAAACCTCTGCCTGCCATCTGCAGAGTGAAGAGAGCAGACTCCTCCGGCTGCCTGCAGGAGATCAGATCCCCCCCTGTATAGTGCTGCAAGGCTTATGCAGGGCTATACATATAGATGTAAAACACAGTCCCTCCTCATCAGAACTTACAATCTAATCAAGGTGAAAAAAATGTTGCAAAACTGGGGACTAGAGTAAGGCAAGATACACATAAGTACTGGACAAGAGTATGAGAAGCATCAGGATCCAAAAACAGCCTGAAGAGGTGGGTTTTTAGCCTGGATTTGAATAGGGCTAAAGAAGAGGTCTGCCATGATCGCAGCCATTCCCTTCTACCCATGGAAGATGGAATCCCCAAGGGAAGAACAGGAGGGGAAGGTCATGGGGGGCTAGGGGCGGTGTAAGGGTGGAGCTTGGGGCAAGACCCCTGTCCAGTCTAACAGGAATAGGGAGCGTTCACTGACTCACAGATACCATGCTGACTGCCACTGTTGGACATAGGTCACAATGAAGGTCCAGAGGGAGGATGAGCAGCCCTGTTCTTGTGACCCTATCTACTGTTGATGTGAACCCATTTGTGGTCCTGACTTACAGTTTTTGAACTACTGGGAAAGCCAATCATTGGCCGGTCTCTTGTTCTGTTAGGACTGGTAATCTGAATGATGTGCAATCAATCTGTAGCGTAGCAGTTAGAGAGCTGGCTAAGAGCTAAGTTCAAATCCAATTTCTCCCACAGACACTTCTTGTGACCTTGGGTATGTCACTTAACCCTCCATTGTCTCAGGTACAGCTTAGATTTTAAGTCTACTTGGACAGGAAAAATAATGCATACACCCTATTGTAACTCACCTTGATTTTGGATTTGGAAAAGACAAGTAATTAAATCTAAAATCCAAATCCAATTAGGTGGTATAAGGCTGGAACTGTGGACTATAAACCTAAAGAGACTGAGTGTTTACTTGGTATCTGGCCTGTGCATCTTACAGTTCCTGGAAGATTTTAAGGGGAGACGGGTGGGTTGACTGGTTCAGTGACTGAAATTCTGTCACATCTAAATAAGATTAGACCCACGGAGTGTATCTTGGACTCTTACCACAGCCATTTGGTGAAATATTTTGGTTCAGATTTGGGGAAGGGACTGAAAGAAATTGTTAGACAGCAGTTCAGGTTTTCAGGGTATCCATAATGAATATGCATGAGAGAGATTTGCATACAATGGAGGCAATCCATGCAAATCTCTCTTATGCATATTCATATTCATTGTGGCTATCCTGAAAACCTGACTGGCTAAGTGTGTCCCGAGGACTGGGTTGAGAACACCCTGCTGTCGTTGGAAGAGGCCTTTAAGCATGCCACAGTTAAGTGCTCTACCCCACAGTTGATCCATGTATGTTTCCATTCAGTTTATATTGTACTGAAAGCCTGTAAGCTAAAGCAAGCTGCTTCCTGTAATCTTTATTCCTACAGGTTAAGTCAGAGGTTCCCAACTCCAGTCCTGGAGGGCCAAACACCATTCAGGTTTTCAGGCTGTCCCTAATGAATATGCATGAGATATATTTGAATACAATGGGGGCAGTGCATGCAAATGCATCTCATGCATATTTATTAGGGACAGCCTAAAAACCTGAATGGTGTTTGGCCCTCCAGGACTGGAGTTGGGAACCTCTGGGTTAAGTGTTACATTCACGCTATCCTCCTTGAAGCCTGCCTGGCTTCATGCTTCAGCCCATTGGTTAATTCCAGAGCCTCTAGCCTTTTGGGTAATCCTCTGTGCCCTTTCCTCTTGTGAAAAAATCTCCATCAGGGGCTGAGAAAGCAAAAAATCTACAGCCTTTTTTGCCCCTCTTCATTCCAGGAATTGTATCATCCTTTCAAAAATCGACTTCTGGTCACACCTTGCCAAAAAAAACCAGGAGTTGGGTCACGGTGGTCAGCACTGATTCAATAGCACACACTGACTATGCTTCAGTATCCATCTTTTTAGTCATTCAACATTTTTCAGTATCCAGTTATTCATTAAATTCAACTAACCTCTCAGTCAGCAACTGTACAATTGAAGTGATTTCAGACAGACTCTGCCTGCTTGCATCAAACCAGAATCAGTGCAGCACAGAGATGGGGGTGGGGGTAGTTAATAATGTGCGTTAATGGAATAATGCACAATTTTTTCTCTTAATATGCATTAATGGGCAAAAGCAGGAATTATTTTGCCATAAAGCAGGTGATTTTACTCCAACATGCATTCCATAATAACAAGATGCAAAGCATTACTATGCCTGTAAAACACCTCTTCACTATATAACTATTCTCTCAGTCCTGCCAATTTCAGCCCCTCCTACCTCCATCTAATTCCTTTGCTTCCTTTGAAGTCCACACAATCTGCTTATTTACTCTACTACCTGTCCGAGTAGCTGTCATTTATTGACTCCCCCCAACAAGTCCACCTCTACCTTTCTCACAGACTGACTCCTGGCTCTCCTTTCTGGATGCAACTTCCCCTTCCCTTATTCTTGGGGATTTTAACATCCACTTTGATTACTTTTCTGACCCTTATTCCTTAAAGCTTCTTTCCCTAAACTCCTCATTCAACCTCCAGTTGTGTTCTACCATTCCTACTCAGAAGCAGGCCTGTACCTAGCCCCGTGCGAGTGGTGCGGCCACACAGGGTGCAAAGGCTTAAGGGGCACATTTTAGCTGTCTGCCGTTGCCTGCCGCTGCCACTTTTTCTTCTCTCAGCCATGGCAGGCAACGGCAGACAGCTAAAATGCGCCCCTTAAGCCTTCTCGCTGGCATGCTAAGCATATCTGTCCCTCCCTGCTCTGCTTAACATGCCGGCGACTTGCACATTGGGCGTGCTTCTTCTCTCCCGCCGCGGGAGGTGGGCGCACGCCCGATGTGCAAGTCACACAGGGCGTGATTTACACTCAGTACAGCCCTGCTCACAAGCATGGGCACTGCCTTAACCTCGTCTTCTTCTCCAACTGCTCACCCTCAAACTTCTCCACCTCAGTTCTTTCCTTATCTGACCATCACCTGCTAACCTTCAACCTTAGCTAACCCCCCATCCTGGTTTTGCTTGATCTCCACCAACATGTTTAGGAATCTTCACACTATTGACCCTTCAGCTCTTTTCACTGCTGTATTATCACCTCTTTCCTCCACTATGTTGATGAGGCAGTATCTTCCTATAATACTATCCTCTGCTCTGGATGCACTTGCTTCTCCAATTCCATGCCTTGTGAGGCGAACAATACCTCAACCCTGGCTGTCCCTGACAATCCGCTATGTTCCTGTGCTCGCTCAGCTGAGTGCCCTTGGCTTAAATCATGTACCCTTGTTGACTATCTACATTTCATATTCATGCTAACCTCTTTTTAGTCAGTCATAGCAGTTGCCAAGCAAGAATACTATGTCCATCTGACTAGCTCTCTTGCCTCTGACCTTCGTCATCTCTTTGCTATGCTTAACTCTCTCCTCAAGATCCCTCCTCCTCCAATCCCTCCTTCACTTTCTGCCCAAACCTTGGCTATTTCCCTGGCAAAATCCAAAAGATTAGCCTTGAATTCTCCACAGGTTCACCTCCACCTCTCCCTCTTCCTTCTCCTCTTGAATTCCAAATCCTTCCTTCACCTTCTGTCATCCTTTCTTCCTTTTCTGAAATCACTGAGGAGAGAACTGCAAATCTTCTCTCCTCCTCCAAATTGATTATCTACTCCTCTGATCCCATTTCCACTCGCAGGACCGTACCAAGCTAGAAATGTGCCCTGTGTGACTAATGAATTTGGCACCCCCTCCACCCAGCCACATTTAGTAACTCACTCTTTTTGAGCTTCTTGGAAGGCCAGTGATGATATCAGTGCCCCCTTCTGTGCTTGCACACTGTGCAGCCATGCTACTAGCACAGCCCTTCATACTAAGCTCTGTCTCTTCCACCATCATCCTTTCCATCTGTCATATCCTTAACCTATCGCTTTCCACTGCAACTGTTCCTGTGGCCTTCAAGCATGCTCTGGTCACACCTCTCCTCAAAAAGCACTCACTAGACCCTGCCTGTCCTTCCAGCTATCGGCCTGTCTCTTTCCTCCCATTTGCTTCAAAACTACTTGAATAAGCAGTTCATTGCTGCTTTCTTGACTTTCTTTCCTCTCAAGCTCTTCTGGATCCACTGCAGTCTGGCTTTCATCCTCTATATTCCACAGAAATAGCTCTTGCCAAAGTCACCAAATCCAAGGGCATTTACTCAATCCTCAGAACATAAGATATGCCATACTGGGTCAGACCAAGGTCCATCAAACCTAGTATCCTGTTTCCGACAGTGGCCTATCCAGGTCACAGGTACCTAGCAGGTTCCAAAAAAGAAACACAGGTTCCACAATGCTTGTATTGGGGCGAGCAGTGGATTTCCTGGGTCCTCTTTAATAACGGTTTATGGACCTTTCATCCAGGAACTTGTCCAAACCTACACTAACGGCTTTTCTATATCCTCCGGTAATGAATTCCAGAGTTTGATTACACGTTGAGTGGAAAAATATTTTCTTATTAGTCTTAAATGGGTTACATTGTAGCTTCATTGCATGTCCCCTAGTCTTTCTATTTTTTGATGGTGTAAACTACTACTATTACTACTACTATTATTATTAATCATTTATAGAATGCTACAAGGCATATGCAGCGCTGTACACACATGTATAGAAGACAGTCCCTGCTTGTAGAGCTACAATCTAGTTAAAACAGACAATACAATACAAGAGAAATAAGGGTTTAATAGGGAGAGGAGTCTCAAGGGGAACAAGAGATGGCCTCAGAGAGGTAAGCCTTCAGCATGGATTTGAAGAGGGAGAGAGATGAGACTTGACGTAAGGATAGAGGAAGTTTGTTCCAGGCATAAGGAGCAGCAAGGTGAAAAGATCAAAGTCTGGAGTTGGCAGTAGAAGAAAAGGGGAAAGAGAAGGAAGTCAGTGGAGCAGCAAAGTTCACGAGAAGGGGTATAGGGAGAGAAGAAAGAGGAAAGAGGAAAGGTAATGAGGGGCAGTAGAGTGAATGCATTTATAGATTAGAAGGAGAAGTTTGAAATGGATACGGAAACAGAAAGGGAGCAAGTGAAGTGATTTCAGAAGAGGGTTATATGAGTGCATCAGGGCTGGCGGAAAATTAGCCATGCAGTAGGGTTCTGAATAGACTGAAGAGGAGAGAGATGACTCTGAGGGAGACCAGCCAGAAGGACGTTGCAGTAGTCAAGATGGGAGGTAACTAAAGAGTGGACAAGAGTTTTAGTTGTGTGTTCAGAGAGGAAGGGGCGGATTTTGTTAATGTTATAGAGAAAGAAATGACAGGTTTTAGCAATCTGTTGAATATGTGTGGAGAACAAAAGAAAGGAGTCAAAGATAACCCCAAGATTGTGGGCAGAGGAAGCAGGAAGAATAAGAGTATTATCAATGGTGCTAGAAAAAGGAGGAGGGTTTAAGGAGAAACATAAGAAGCTCGGTTTTAGCCATGTTCAATTTCAGACAGTGGTGAGACATCCAGGCAGCGATGTCAGATAAACAAGCAGAGATACAAGCTTGGAGTGTAGGAGAAATGTCAGATGAAGATAGATAGATTTGAGAGTTGTCAGAATAAAAATGATACTGAAAGCCATGGGAAGAGATGAGGTGTAGAAAGAGAAAAGGAGAGGGCCAAGAACAGACCCTTGGGGTACACCAACCGAAAGAGGGATGGCAGTAGAGGAGGAACCACTAGAACAAACACTGAAAGAGAAATTGGAGAGATAAGAAGAGAACCAAGACAGCACAGAGTCTCTAAAACCAAAGAGAGGATAATATGTTGAGGAGAAAGTGGTCAACAGAATCAAAAGCAGCAGAAAGGTCAAGAAGAATAAGAACTGAGTAAAGGTCTTTGGACCTAGCCAGGAAGAAGTCACTGGAAGCTTTGGCAAGAGCTGTTTTGTTGTTGTTAAGTGCCGTCAAGTCGGAGTCGACTCATGGCGACCCTCTGGATAGCTATCCTAAATTGTGTTCGGTCTTCAGTCAGGCGGCTCATTGTTGACAGACTGGTACCTGTAGCTGCTGTTATTGTATCGATCCATCTCATTGCTGGCCTTCCTCTTTTGCGTTGACCAGAGCCGTTTTAGTGGAATGAAAAGGATGAAAACCAGACGAGTGGATCAAGGAGGGCATGAGAGGAGAGAAATTTGAGGTAACAGTAGAGAACTGCACATTCAAGAAGTTAGGAAATGAAAGGGAGAAGGGAGATGGGTCAATAATAATTAGAAGGACCAGTAGGGTCAAGTGAAGTTTTTTTTTGAGGAGAAGAATGATCACAGTATGCTTGAAGGCTGCAGAGAAGGTTGCAGTGGAGAGTGAAAAGTTGAGATTATGTGAAATGGAAGGGATGATGGAGGAAGAGATAGAGTTAAGGAGATGCGTGGGGTTAAGATCCAAAGAACAGGTAATGAGGTTAGAGGAGGAAAGAAGATAGGTTTCCTCTTGAGAGATTTTAGAAAAGGATGAAAGGGTGGAAGAAGTTGAGGGGAAAACTTGATACTGGAGTGAGGGGGGGGGGGGAAGATGGGGTGAAGAGGAAGTAGTAGGGAACTGAAGAGTAATCTTATGGACTTTGCCATGGAAATAGTTGGCTAGGGTTTGGGCAGACAGAGAAGGAGGGATTGGAGATGGTGGTGCCTTAAGAAGGGAATTGAGAGTAGAGAAGAGACAGCGGGGGTTAGAGGCAAGAGAGTTAGATGGATAAAATAGTTTTGTTTAGCAAGTGCAATGGTGGACTGGAAAGAAGTAAGCATGAATTTGAAGTGAAGGAAGCCAGAAAGGGAGCAGGATTTGAGCCAAATGCATTCAGCTGAGTGGGCACAGGAGCATAGGTAGTGGGTAGTAGAAGACAGCCATGGCTGAGGTGAAGTACGCCTCGCAGGACATGCTATGGGCGGAGCAAGAGAATCCAGAGTGGAGGACAGCGATGTTATAGGAAACTATGGCCTCATCAATAGACTTAGAGGGCAAAGTGGAAGAAAAAAAGAGACAGAAGTGGATAGAGTAAGTGGATCTATAGCATGAATATTCCTAAAAAGATAGGAGGAGATAGGGTGAGATTGAGGCGGGGAGTGATGGAGAATGAAACTTAAGAGGTGGTGGTCAAATAAGGGAAGAACTGAGGTATGGAAATTAGAGAGTAAAAATCTAGGTCTTTCATGGCCATTCTGCCAAGAGCAATGCGTCGTCGGATTTCTTGACTGCTTGTTGCTTCTTTATTGATAGCCATATCAATATCAAGTAGGTTAAAGTTGTCCACGATTTCAATTTCTTTTCCTTCAACGATGAACTTATTGATTTTGCCAGTTGTCATGATCTTTGTCTTCTTTACATTAAGGTGCAAACCCATTTTAAGATCGTGAGAAGCAAATGTTTCAGATAATCTTCACTTTTAGCCAGTAATGTGGTATCATCAGCATAGTGAAGGTTGTTGATGAGTCTTCCACCAATCTTCACACCTCTGTTGTCTTCATACAATTCTGCTTCTCTGATGATTTGTTCTGTATATAAATTAAACAGGTAGGGGGAAAGTACGCAGCCTTGTCTTACACCTTTCCTTATTTTAAACCATTCTGTTTCTCCTTGTTCCGTTCAAACTGTTGCTTCTTGATCAATGTACAGATTGTGCAAGAGAACGATCAGGTGTTCTGGTATACCCATGCTTCTTAACATGATCCAGAGTTTCTCATGGTTTTCACAGTCAAAAGTCTTGCTGTAGTCGATAAAGCTCAAATAGAAATCCTTTTGGTATTTAGTCTTTTCAAGAATCCATCTCACATCCGCGATGATGTCTCTCATTCCTCACCCTTTCCTGAACTGTGCTTGCACTTCAGGTAGTTCTTGTTCCAGGTATGGTTGTAGTCTCTGTTGAATAATCTTCAGTAGAATCTTGCTGGCATGTGGGATCAGAACAGCTGCATCAGATTGCTGTAATACGTCTATGGGAATGCCATTAATGTCTGGTGCTTTGTTCTTTGATAAGGCTTTCAATGCTGCTTCATCTTCTTCTTTCATCACCATTGGTTCCGGATCATAAGTTACAGGTTGAAACAGCTGTTGGTCCACTTGATCTTTATCATATAAAAGCTCTGCATATTCTTTCCACCTTTTCTTGATCTTCTCAGCATCATTCAACATAGAACCTTGAGTATCTTGTAACATTCCAAATTCAAGGCTGGAATTTTTTCTTTAACTCTCGTAGCTTTAGGAAAGCCGATCTTGTTCTTCCTCTAATAATTTCTGCTTCTATTTCCTTGCATGTGTCATTGTAGTACTTTTCCTTGTCCTGTCTTGCTGCACGTTGGAAATCTCTGTTGAGTTCTGTAATTGTCTTTCTTTCTCCTCTGGCTTTAGTTTCTCTGCGTTTCTGGGCAATTTTCAGAGTTTCTTCCATCATCCATTTTGGCCGTTTTTGCTTTTTTTTTTTTGTATATTTCTTTTTATTGGATTTTTTATTTAAATACAAAAACAGTCCCCATTCATAATCCCGCACATTGTCTTGCAGTCCAGGAAACATTGTCAAACATATCAGCAACATGCTACAAATACATTTACAACAGGCGCCTAAAACAGTATAAGAGGCACTTCTATCTCAACTAGAAATCTTCTCCACCTTAACCCCCCCCTCCTGGGGGCATGCTATACATTGCACCAAAACTCTCACCGAAAGACGCCAGGCATATTAATGTTCCCCCCTTAACACCCCAAGCAGCCCTCTGTCCCCCCTCTACTTATTGGGATTGTCTCCTCCAGCCCCCCCAAACCCCCTGTGAAGCCCCCCTCCCCCCCTCCCAGTTCCCGAAGGCATTAGATTCTTAAGTATTCTAAAATTGGGAACCACAGTTCCCTAAATTTCTCCCCCCTCAGGCGTTGTACTGCTGTCAAATGCTCCATCAGGGTAATTCGCCGGAGCCGACTCTTCCAGCTCTCCAAACCCGGGAGTTGGATCTGCTTCCACGCCCTTGCAATCTCACTACATGCTGCTTGAATACAAGCCCTTATAGGGCGTTCAAACTTCTTATCAATGTGCCCTGGCCAAAGCCCCAATAATCCCAGCCCCATGTCCACTTCGAGATGCACCCCCACTTGGTTGTGAATTTGCCCCGTCACCATATCCCAATATACCTGTACTTTCGGGCACTCCCACCACATGTGCAGAAATGTCCCCTCGCTCCCACGATCCCTCCAGCACCGATCCGACACTGACAGGAACATCTTATGTAGCCGCTCTGGGGAGTAATACCATCGGTACAGCAGCTTGTATGAAGTCTCCCTAATTGCCACCAACAAGGCCTGCCGTGCAATATTCATGTGTACCCGTTTCCAACCAAGCTCCCCTAGCTCCCTTCCCAAGTCCCTATCCCACGCTACCTGATAAGGAAAGCGCCTCTCCATTCCTCCTCCCAATCCCTTGTATAATTGGGCTATCAACCTCCTGGAGCCCTCCCAGCCCTGCCAAAGTGCTACCCTATCATCTGGGGCCCCTTCCCAGGACTCCCTAACTTCCCTCTGGGTCAGGAAATGTTTTACTTGTAAGTATGGGAAAACGTCCCCACCTCGCAGTTGAAACTGCACCCTTAGGTCCGGAAAAGGGATCAGGTCCCCATCTTTTATGAACCTCTCAAACGTATCCAGCCCTGCTCTCGCCCATCTCCGGAACGTTCCCTCCCTCCCTGGTTCAAACCCTCTCAGGCCGCTCACTGGGGCCAAAAGCGAAAAGCGCGCCCCTGGAGCAAATTTCCTATTGGCCTTGCGCCACTCCATAGCTAAGTGCCAAAGAAACGGGTTATCCCACCATCTCCCCTCAGGAAGTCTACCAAAGATCCAAGGCAAAGACTTCAGCTGGATCTCCCCCCCCCCCTCCCCAGTACTGTTCGATTTCCCGAAACATTTTCTCAACCCCCCTACAATCCCTCCACTCGAATACTTGCCTCAGTTGTGCAGCTGCATAGTATCTGGCAACATCTGGCACCCCTAATCCCCCTCCTTCCCTGCTCGCATACATTACCCTTCTACTCACCTGCGGATGACTCCCTCCCCACACAAAAACGAACATCTGATTCTATAATAAACATAATTCCCTACGTGGAATTCTGACCGGCAGTGTTTGAAACAAGTACAACAACCGTGGCAAAAGGTTCATCTTCAAGACTGCTACTCTGCCCATCCAGGAGATCTCCACTCCCCGCCACCTAGACATATCCTCCCTCAACCTTCTAAACCTCTGGGGGTAGTTCGCCCCATACAGCCCCAAGGGGTGAGCAGTGACCTGCACTCCCAAGTATTTTATAGATCTACTCGCCCATCGAAACGGAAATGAGCCCTTCAAGCTATCAATAACCTGTGGTTTCAACGATACTGACATGGCTTTAGTCTTGTTCCAATTGACCTTGAATCCCGAGAGAGCCCCATAGTCCCCAAGCTCCTTCATCAGCACCGGAAGCGAAACAATAGGCTGCGTCAGGGCAAAGAGCACATCATCCGCAAACAGTACCATCTTATCTTGTTTCTGCCCCACCTCTATGCCCCTAATGTCCTGCGCCAACCTAATCCTGGCGGCCAGTGGTTCCATAACCAGCGCGAAGAGCAGCGACAATAATGGGCACCCCTGACGAGTACCTCTACTCAATGGAAAAAAATCTGAATACCCTCCATTAACGTTCACTGTGGCTACTGGGGAAGCATATAACGCTCCTATCCATGCACGAAACCTAGGGCCGAAACCTATATGCTTTAACACCGCTTGTAGAAAATCAAAATTGACCCTATCAAAGGCCTTCTCCGCGTCAATAGATAGAAACATAGCCTGCTGCTCCTCCTGCCTCGCCAGCCACCCCAACTGGATCACACTCCTTATCCCATCTGCTGGCTGCCTACCCATTATAAATCCGGATTGATCCGGATGCACCAGCCCAGGCATATGCGGGCCTAGTCTCAAAGCCAACACCTTTGCCAGTATCTTGACGTCTATGTTCAGCAAAGATATAGGTCGGTATGACCCGCACACCGCTGGATCTCTTCCCGGCTTGGGGATGACCACTATGGCCGCTTGGCTCATAGAGGAAGGCAATGACTCTCCGCTCAACACCGCATTAAACACTCTCATTAGGACCGGAGCCACCAGTTCGGACAATTTCTTATAGAACAACCCCAAGAAACCATCTAAGCCCGGTTCCTTACCTGGGACCAAAGATTTAATGGCACCCATCACCTCCTCTAAGGTTATGTCCTCCTCCAACTCTACCCCCTCCAGGTCCCCGAGCTTCGCACTCCCTCTGCCCCCATTCTGCAGGTACTGCTCAATGGCCTCCTCGTTACCCTGAGCTTCGGCTGCGTACAGCTGCTGATAATATTCCCAGAACCTCTCCCGGATCTCCCCACTTTTGTACAGCAGTCTATCTTGGGGCCCTTTAATTTTAGCAACTATTCGCCGCTGCCTCTGGGTCCTTAGTTTATTGCTCAGGAGCCGGCCTGCGTTGTTATCAAACTCATAGTATCGCTGACCTACCCTCTCCAGTTGCCTAGAGATCTGTTCCATCTGGAGGGCATTAAGCTGATTTCGAATTTCCTCAACTCTTTCCCTCAATTTAGTCCCCCCCTTCTGCTTATGAGCCCGCTCCAACTCCTCCAATTGCCTAGTGAGGAGACGTACCTCCTCCTCCCTTTTCCTCTTCCTCTGGTCTCCCATCTGAATCAGACGACCCCGGACTACCGCCTTCAGACCATCCCATAGTGTCCCCATCTTTACTTCCCCATTATCATTGAATGCCATATATTCGATGATCACCTGCTTTAACTTCTGCTCCTCCCCCCTGCAGTAGATAGTCATTCAATCTCCAAAAAGTTCTCCTACCCCCTTCGCTTGGTGGACCAAACCGGACCCCCACAGGGGCATGATCGAACCATGTAACTGGCCCAATGGATGCCCTGTCCAAGGCCTCTAGCCAATACCTGTCCCCCAACAGGTAGTCTATACGACTATAGGAGTCGTGTACCGTCAAGTAAAACGTAAAGTCCTTTACCTGGGGATTTGCCAACCTCCATAAATCCTCAAGCCCCAATTCCTTCATCCATTTCCGGAATTCCCTAAGACCCCCTTCATCTGTCCCCCTCCGCCCTTGCCTTCCCCCCAGTTCTATATTGCAGTCCCCCCCCCCACCAACACCCTCCCTTGGACTTTCCCCACCAGCCAAGAACCCATCTCTTCCCAAAACCCCCTTTGTCCAGTGTTCGGACCATAAACAGAAATCAGGGTAACCTGCTCTCCCCCCAACGCTCCCCCCACCACCACCACTCTCCCATCAGTTTTCCTATAGACCTGGCCTACCTCGAGAGGAACCCCCTGCCCCACAAGAACAGCAACCCCTGCTTTCGTCTTCCCTCCCTCTTCCGCTGCAAAGAACCCCTGGTAGATACCAGATCTCAGCTAATATTCATCGTCCCTTCGCAGGTGTGTCTCCTGCAAGAAAACCACTTGCCATTTCTGGCTCCGCAGTTCCTTCCACATCAGCTTTCTCTTTTGTGGCGGGTTCAGGCCCCTCACATTCAAGCTCTCTACAATCAAACCCGACGCCATTCTAACTTTATACTGCCCCTCCTGTTCCCATTACTCAGCATCAATGCCTTCCCTCCCCCCACCCCCCCAAAATACGGAACTCCTCTCCGACCTCCATCAAGGATGTGACCCCCCCTTGGGATGCTACCTCTCCTCTTGCTCTACTACTTCTCCCCCTCACTTAATCCCCCCTCCACCTTTGCACCCCTCCACCCTTTTTCTTTTAGTAAACGTGTTATTTGAGCGACAGAAATCTTCCCCCCCCCAGGAACACTTTGTACCTGCTCCTTAGCCCTTACTTTTCTTCCCCCCCCCCCGGCAACACAGAGCAGGAAAATCATCACAAATAACAGTATTCAATCACACAGTCCCGCCAAGCAATCCATCAGCTTGCTCCTCTTGGTCCATCGCTCCAGCTTTCCTCCTCAATCTCTGGCCCTTCACCAAGACTCTCTCCCAGCCACTTTGCTGCCCTTCTGACTCATGGTCTTGTCCTGCTCCGGCAGTTGGGGGGCTCCCTCCTGTCGCAGAGTTCTCCAAGCCTCCTCCTCCGATCGCACCCTGAAGCCCCTTCCATTGATGTCCATTAGCAGCGCAAATGGGAACAGCCACCGGTACCTCATTTTCTCAGTCTTCAAGTATTGTGTAACCGGTTTCATTTCCCTGCACCTCTGCAGCGTGCTGGAAGATAGATCATGATACACCTCCACCTTGTGGCTCTCCCAAAGAAAGTTCCTCCGGGCCGCGGCTACTCTCATTATATGTTTATATGTTTATTGTGACGTCACTTGACGTCACTTGATAGGCAAGCATTGAAAGCCTTATCAAAGAACAAAGCATCAGGCATTGATAGCATTCCCATTGAAGTATTGCAGCAATCTAATGCAGCTGTTACCGTACTCACAAGGCTCTGCCAAGAAATATGGAAGACAACATCATGGCCAACTGACTGGAAAAGATCTGTGTTTATACCAATACTAAAGAAAGGTGATCCAACTGACTGTGGAAATTATCGCACAATCACTCTGATCCCACATGCCAGCAAGATTCTACTGAAGATTATTCAAAAGAGACTACAACCATACCTGGAACAAGAACTACCTGAAGTGCAAGCAGGGTTCAGGAAAGGGCGAGGAACGAGAGACATCATTGCGGATGTGAGATGGATCCTTGAAAAGACTAAAGAATACCAAAAGGATATCTATTTGTGCTTTATCGACTATAGCAAGGCTTTTGACTGTGTAAACCATGAGAAACTCTGGGCCACATTAAGAAGCATGGGTATACCAGAACACCTGATCGTTCTCTTGCGCAATCTGTACATTGATCAAGAAGCAACACTTCGAACGGAACAAGGAGAAACAGAATGGTTTAAAATAAGCAAAGGTGTAAGACAAGGCTGCATACTTTCCCCCTACCTGTTTAATTTATATGCAGAACAAATCATCAGAGAAGCAGGATTGTATGAAGACAACAGAGGTGTGAAGATTGGTGGAAGACTCATCAACAACCTTCGCTATTCTAAGCAGTTTAATTTCAGAGATCATAAAATCTAATTAAGAAAGCGTTGATTGCGTGAGTGTTATACAGAACTTCCAGAAGGGAAACGGCTGCACTGGTAATTTTTGCTTCAAAAGCAAAGTAACTTTTGAATCACACTCTGCAGATATCATAGCTGTTATTGTTCCTCTATTACCAATTTTGTTTCCAGATTATATATATTACCACAAAACAATAATCATATATCAAAGCATGGAAGATCTTCCCATTCATTCACAACAATTATAACTATCACACATAGAACAGAATCAGGTCCCTAAGTTTTCTAAACAGTTTTTTTCTTTCTCTCAGAGTCATTTCCGTACCTAGAAAGCTAGCAAGCTAATTACAGAGGAAAAAAAAACTTCACCGAAAGAGTTCTGAACTTCAACTCCTGTCACACTGAATAAATCCTTTATTTAAACAAACAAGAAAGACTGCTCAATCGAGAGTCTCCTCTAGGTAATGCGTCCATTACCAGAAGAAAATCCCCCAGCAGTCCCCCACCCTCTCTCTAGCTGAAACAGGCAACATCTTATCCTAGACAATTAGCTATCTTTCATCAGGCGACATATAGGAGCAATTATTCATTAAACACAACCAAGCACTGGCCAGGTGACCGGCAATGTTCAAAGAACAAACCTCAAAGTTCAGAACTCCATAATTACAATTGATGTGTATCTTGTTTACATTGTTATGTAACTAGACTGATTCTTTTCAATTGATCTAATTGTCACCCTCTCTGGTCTGATCCCAGATAAGGAGATTTCTTCCATTGTTTTTTCTTTTAGAACAATCTTTTATTCTCCTTCACTGTCCCTCAGCCTATAAATCAGTAAACCTGGTGTTTTTCACTGTGTGGGGGTGAAAATAGACAAAAGCTTTCTCTATTTCCTTTCCTAATAAGGGATTATCTCTCATCATCCGTTCGACCGGAGTCACTGGGGGAACTTGATTTACCATTATGTCTGATTGTCATCTTTCTTTCTCCTAAACAGAGACATAATTCCTACTTGCAGCCTTTGTTTAAGGATCTTATCCGCCTCTTTATCTGCAGAGGAAGGTCAGTGCACGAAATGTCCAGGACACCTTTCAAACAAGAATTTGCTTCGTTCAAGCCCAGCCAATCTCCTCGCGGAGGTATGGAACCGTGAGCAAGAACACACACACGCTTCGTGTCAGACGACACGTACTGTCTCAATCACTTATCATTCAGTCCCAGTTTATAACAGCAAATTATTCTTACACTTTATGCATATAACAACAACAAAAATTAAACAACACATACCAAGCTTGGTTAAAAATACTTATACTCACGACGCCATCATTACAGGCCGCCGTCATCCTAGGGAATCAGTCACTCACTTCTTCTTCTCCTCCGGTCTTCACTCAGCACCGGGAACACACCTCCCTCAACCTTTTGAGGGGAATCCAAATCTTTACGTACCTCCCTCTTTTTCTTGAGGGGAATCCAAATCTTTAAATTTATATCTTGGCCATAAAGACCCACCCGTAGGCCAATCCCGGGCGTTCGGCACCAATTTTGTACGGCCCTGTTTCGTACAAAAATGGACCACAACCTAATTATTATTATTACTATTATTACCTGAAATGATCAGATCCAAAAAGTCAGTACAGGTGCAATCAGAGTCTCTGTTTATTAGATAACTGATGACCAAATACAGGCAGCAAAGGTGGGGAAGAGAGTTCTATCGGGCACTAGGCACCCCATAATTTCAGGCCCATCAAAGGAAAAAGGATCCGACTCATCAGGCTCCGACCTCATTTTGTATGTCTTTGTCAACACTTCATTTACAAAGTAGTCGTTGGATTCAAAATGAAATTCTAATGTAAAACTCATAGGTTGCCCAGTTTCTGAGAATTTCACTTTAATGTCTTTCAAATACTTCAATATAGCTTCATCATGTTCCTGAAGCATGTCACTCAGCAAGTCAACATTCTTAATGACAGTCAGCCAAAACTCTGGAATTCCTTTTGGATCTGATCATTTCAGGTAATAATAGTAATAATAATAATTAGGTTGTGGTACACTATGCTGATGATACCACATTACTGGCTGAAAGTGAAGATGATCTGAAACATTTGCTTCTCACAATCAAAGAACATAGTCTCAAAATGGGCCTGCACCTTAATGTAAAGAAGACAAAGATCATGACAACTGGCATAATCAACAGGTTCATCGTTGAAGGAGAAGAAATTGAAATTGTGAACAACTTTAACCTACTTGGATCAACTATCAATAAAGAAGCAACAAGCAGTCAAGAAATCAGACGACGCATTGCTCTTGGCAGAATGGCTATGAAAGACCTAGATAAGATTCTCAAGAGCAGAGATGTCTCTCTCCATACAAAGATTCGACTTGTTCAAGCCATGGTATTTTCAATAACATCATATGGATGTGAAAGCTGGACAGTGAAAAAGATAGACAGGAAGAAAATTGATGCCTTTGAATTATGGTGCTGGCGGCGAATACTGTGTATACCATGGACTGCCCGAAGAACAAACCAGTCGGTACTAGAGGAGATCAAACCTAAGCTTTCTTTAGAAGCTCAGATGACAAGACTTCGACTTTCATACTTTGGACACATCATGCGAAGAGAGAGATCATTAGAGAAAGACATTATGCTTGGCAAGATAGAAGGTCAACGCAAAAGAGGAAGGCCAGCAATGAGATGGATCGATACAATAACAGCAGCTACGGGTACCAGTCTGTCAACAATGAGCCGCCTGACTGAAGACCGAACACAGTTTAGGATAGCTATCCAGAGGGTCGCCATGAGTCGACTCCGACTCGACGGCACTTAACAACAACAACATGTTTATTAAATTTGATATACCGCTCAGGCCGAAGCATCAGAGCGGTTTACAATAATATATCATTTGAGGAAATATGAAAGGAACTCCATTTGTAAGATAGGACAGAATAGAGGACAGAAACAGTCAAAAAGATAAGGCACAGAGAAGAAAGGGAACGGCAGGTTACCATAATATATGCGTATGACAGTCCTTTATCGCATATGAGGTCAGACAAGCCACTATATCTCGCGGTTGGCTTCCTCGAGCAGGGCCCAGCGCTCGGTGAGCTCTTTCAACCGCCACTTCCAATCCTCCCTCTGAGGCCTCCTCACTCTGCAGCAGGAATCGACAGACCCTTTGAACCACTGCCGTTGCGTCCGCAAAGGCCTCTGTCTCCGGTAGCCCCCTCACTCTCACATTATTCCACCGAGAGCGGTTTTCAAGGTCCTCTAGCTTATCTTTCAAAGCTGATTGTTCAGTTTGGTACTGCTGCATTTGGGCTTCCCCTCCGCGGCCCTCTCCACATGGCGGTCCGTCTGCTCCTCCAGCAGTTCCACTCTATTCCCAAGCTCCTTAACATCCTCCTTGATGCCTGCCAGGGTTTCCTTCAACTCTCCCCGCATGGCACAGATCTCTCTCCTTAGGGACCGCATCCAGCCCCAGATATCACGGCGGGTGCAAGCATCATCAGCTCTCTCCAATTCCTCCTCAGAGTCCTCTCCGGAGGCCATGTGCTCTGACTCCTCTCGAGCCCGCCGCTCCGAATTTTCCATGTAGGGGGACTTAAACTTAGCCAGTTTCTTCATATGACATCCCCTCTGGCTCCCCACTCCTCTGGCACCGATTAAACTTGCTGGGATGGGGTCGGTCTGCACTTTTCCACCTTTATTTTAGCGTCCCGATGGGAGCTTCAACACTAAACTGCCATCTTCCCGGTGACGTCACTTCCTTCCTCTCCGTTTTTGCTTTTTCACCTTTCTTCCAACATAACCTTCTTGATGTATTTTCATAACTCTTCTGGAGCTCTGTTATTTGTATCTAAAGCAGCAAATTGAATTTACAGGCAATCTTTAAATTCCAGTGGTGTATTCTCAAGGTCATATTTTGCTGCATTCATGAGTCATTTGCTCTTTTTCAACTTTAGCTTGAGTTTGTATACTAGTAGTTGGTGATCTGTACCACAGTCAGCTCTAGGTTTTGTCTTTGTTGATGTTATAGAGCTTTTCCATCGTTGACTTACACAGATGTAGTCACTTTGATTTTTGTACAATCCATTGGGTGAAGTCCATGTGTACAGTCGCCGTTTGTGTTGCTGAAAGAAGGTGTTTGAGATGAACAGATTGTTGGTCTTGCAGAATTCTATCAGTCTTTCTCCAGCTTCATTTCTGTTGCCAAGTCCATATTTTCCAACCACTTTGCCTTCTTCTTTGTTGCCAACTTTTGCGTTCCAGTCACCCATGACTATCAGGATATCCTGTTTGCATGTTCTGTCAATTTCAGCTTGTACTTGTTCATAGAACTCATCAATTTCATCCTCTTTTGCAGCTGTTGTTGGGGCATATACTTGTAGTTGTGTTGATAGACAGTCCTCGTAGATGAATAGAGGTTAAGCGTTCACTGACTGCATTGTATTTCATTACAGTTCTTGCAAGTTTCTTCTTTATTATAAATGCAACACCATTTCTTCTTTGTCTTTCATTTCCAGCATAGTAGACCATGTGATCATCTGATGTAAAGTGCCCGATGCCAGTCCATTTCAGTTCGCTGACACCCAACAGATCAAGTTGTATACATTCCATTTCATTCTTGACCACCTCCAACTTCCCTTGGTTCATGCTTTGTACGTTCCATGTCCCAGTATGTAAGACATTTTTACAGCTTCTGACTCATTTCATGCACAGCTACATCAGCTGTCAGACGTCCCGAGGGCTTTGATCCAACCATATCATAAATGCTAGTTTTACTCTGAAAAGTCTTCAGCTCTTCCCCAGTAGCTAGTTGAGTGCCTTCCAACCTGGGGGTCTCATCTTCCAGCACTATAGTGCAATTTGTTTTGTTGTGACTATCCATTGGGTTTTCATGGCAAGATACAGAAGTAGATTGCTGGGCCTTTCCTCCATGCAGTTTAAATTTAGTGTTGTTGCCATTGTCACAGAAATGTGATCCTCTGCCGCCAACACTGTCCCATTCTGCTGCTGCCCAGATGGGTGGTTTGTCTTGGTCTGGCACCTCAGCTGAGACCTGTCCATCTTGGGAGAGCCTGCCAGTAGTTAAAGTCCCGATAGCTTAGCCCTCAGCATCACTGATGCACACAAGCCCTCACAGCACGACAAACTGCAAACCAAGTGAGAGACAAGCATTTTAGAGGTTTTATTTTATTCATATTAATCTGGTTATTGGTAGACAGGGGTAATTTGGAATCTTTAAGCTCTGTCTGCTCTGTATTTAAGGGCGTTTGTGTTACTTTTGTCTTTATTGGGTCCTCTCTGTCGATATGCCCTTTCAATCTTTTGCTAGTATCCTTCAAGGATATATTTTTCTGAACCATGCGCTCTTGGGCGACTGTCGGCTTTCCCCTATTATCTAGTTTAAAAGCTGCTCTATCTCCTTTTTAAAGGTTAATGCCAGCAGCCTGGTTCCACCCCGGTTAAGGTGGAGCCCATCTCTTTGGAAAAGCCTCTCCTTTTACCAGAATGTTGCACAGTTCATAACAAATCCAAAACCCTCTTCCTTGCACCATCGTCTCATCCACACATTGAGAGTCCAGAGCTCTGCCTGCCTTTTGGGTCCTGCATGTGGAACGGGAAGCATTTCTGAGAATACTATCCTGGAAGTTCTGGATTTCAACTTCCTACCTAAAAGCCTAAAGTCGGTCTCCAGAACCTCCCTCCCATACTTTCCTATGTCATTGGTACCAACATGTACAAAGACAGCAAATTACTCCCCAGTGCTATGTAAAACCTTGTCTCGGTGGCGCATGAGGTCTGCTACCTTCGTACCAGGCAGGCATGTTACCAGTTGATCCTCACATCCACTGGCCATCAACATGTCTAATGATCGAATCACCAGCTATCACAACTGTCCTAACCCTTCCCTTGTGTCACATGTCCTTGGAGAAACCTCCTCGGTCTGAGAGGGTTTTACATCACCTGGAGGACAGGTCCTAGCTACAGGATCACTTCCTGCCACACCAGAGTGATGCTCTCCTGTCACATGACCTCTCTCCTCCTTGGCAACAGGGAGGCTGCCAGACTGGAGTTAGGACTTCAGCACTATATCCCTGTAGGTCTCGTCTATGTATCTCTCTGTCTTCCTTTGTGGTAGGCTATGGCCTATAATAGCCTGTAAAAATGTATGAGAGGCCTGTAGGCTAGGCCTGAGTCCCCACCCCCACTGAGCCTTGTGCACAATAAATTGGCTTGGATCCTTGAACTGACTCCTGGTATTATTTATTGCATGCTTATCAGCTGCTACACCTTATGTTCTCCAAGTCTGCTACTATAGCCTCCAGAGATTGGATTCGTTCTCTGAGTGCAAAGAGCTCCTTGCACTTAGTGCACACCAACCCCCACACCAATTGGGAGAAAATCATACATGTGACACTGAATGCAAAAGACTGGAAAGCCTCATTGCTACTGGACTGCTGTCTGCATCTTAGTTTTAAGGTTTTGTTTAGCTATTTAAGTTGTTTACTTACTTAAGTTTGCTGTGGATAGTTATACTAATACTACTATATCTAATACGTTCACCACAAGATTTGGCTTTAACACCTATTTAAGACAACTTCGCAAACCTTTTGCCTTCTAACTGGAAGGCCTCTTTGTAAAGGTCACTAGAAACAAATTTCTTTTTTACTCAAGAGATTATTTATTCTACTTGTAAGCTAAGCCAAACTCTGATTTGATTAAAATGAAAAGCCCTCTAGAAACAAGTTTCTTTCTTTCTACTCAGAGACTATTTCCTCTATTTTACTTTCTATGTTAAGCTATTCTCTGATTTGATTTAAATGAAAAGCTCTCTGGTAGTACTAACATAGTAACATAGTATATGACGGCAGATAAAGACCAGTATGGTCCATCTAGTCTGCCCAGCAAGGTGGTAAGAGTAGGTGCACCTACCGCTCCGTGCAGGTTACCCCTCCATATGCCTTTCTTTAGGGGTGTACCCACTGCTCCTTGTAGGTCACCCCGATTTGTTGAAATATAAGAGAGAGTTATTTTTATTTTGATTTTATCCATTTGCTGTAAAGTGATCCACTGTATCTGTCCTATGCCATTTTGAATACTAAGACCTGACTGACTCAGCTAAAACACTGAATTCTAAAATACAGATTTATCAGCTTTAATGCAAAGAATTCCCTTTTTCCCCCATGATTTAGAGTATATTCCAGAAGATAAATACTTACAAGTGCAGACCTTTTTCCAGTTGTAGCAGTCTCTTTTGGTAGTCCTTCTTGACCTTTCTGCTGCCTTTGACACTGTTGATCATCACCTTTTCCTCGATACCCTGTCCTTGCTTGGATTTAGTGGCTCTGTTCTGTCCTGGTTTTCTTTTTATCTCTCCCAGTGCACTTTTAGTGTATGTTCTGGTGGATCTTCCTCTAGTGCCATCCCGCTTTCAGTTTGTGTGCCTCAAGGCTCTGTCTTGGGACTTCTACTTTTCTCTCTCTACACTCAGTCTCTTGGTGCATTTATTTCCTCCCATGGTTTTCAGTACTAAATTTATGTTGACAACTCTCAGATCTACCTTTGTGCCTGAAATTTCTCCAGAAATCCAGTCCCAGATCTCTGTCTGCTTATCTGACATTGCTGCCTGGATATCTCACCGCTGTCTGAAATTGAACATAGCCCCTTATCTTTCCCTCTAAACCCTCCTCCCACTTTCTCCCTTCTCTTTTTCTGTGGCTGACACTACACTCCTTCCCGTTTCCTCAGCTCGCAACCTTGGGGTCATCTTTGACTCTACTCTCTCTTTCTTTGGGCACATCCAACAGATGGCTAAAACCTGCTGCTTCTTTCTCTATAACATCAGTAGAATTTGTCCCTTCCTCTCTACTCACACTACTAACACCCTCATCCACTCGTTAGCCACCCCTTGACTATTGTAATCTGCTCCTCACTGGTTTCCCTCTGAATCTTCTCTCTCCCCTTCAATCTGCCATTGTCACTATGCTTATGTAACCCCTCAAGTCACTTCACTAGCCCCCTATCAGTTTCCATATCATGTTCAAACTGACCTTCAAGTGCATTCATTCTGCGACTCCTCTCTATCTTTCCTCTCTTGCTCACTTTACACCCCTCCTTGGGAGCTCTGCTCCTCTGGCAGATCCCTTTTATCTGTGCCCTTCTCTGCCACTGCCAATTCCAGACTTCATTCATTCCATCTTGCTGCTCCGTATGCCTGGAACAAACTATCTGAGTCTATGAGTTGGGCTCCTTCTCTAGCTCTATTCAAATCCAGGCTAAAAATGAACCTCTTTGAGGCTGCTTTTGGATCCTGATGCTCCTCACTCTCTTGTTTCTTATGTGTATCTTACCATACTCTAGTCCCCAATTTTGCAATGTTTTTATTTTGTCTTGACTAGATTTTAAGCTCTGATGAGCAGGGACTGTGACTTACATCTATATGTACAGCACTGCATATGCCTTCTAACACTATGGGGGATGTTTACTAAACTGCGGTAACGTTACATAACGCGCGTTATGTAACGTTAATGATTGTTAATGCATCATAACGCGCGTTATGATGTGTTAACGATCATTAACGTTACATAACGCGTGTTAACGTAACTTAACGATCGTGAAGTTCCGCGGCGCAGTAAAACACCGCAGAAGGTGGAGAGAGGGCGGAGAGAAGGGGTCAATGGGCGGAGAGTGGGCGGGGCGAGGCTCCCTTCACACTAACGCGCTGATCTGAAGAGCTGAATCCTAACGCGATTGAAAACCTGCCATTAGATGCACATTTGCAGGGGAGAGAAACTATTTCAGTGTCAGCAATGTACAGCATAGGCAGGGAAACCTACAAAAAGTGATAAGTGTGATACATGTGCACAGAACAAAAGGGCACATAAACATTGAAAATGACCTCAACAAACTGGAAAAAAAACATAACCAAGCTGGCCAATAGTGATATTAATGGGAAACATCAACCCCCCCCCCCCCCGAGAAAGCTCCACAAAAAATATATTACCCGTGGAAGGGTCTATGCTCCGTCCCCATACAAGGTGAATGAGCCCACAGTGAAATAGCGTTGATCAGGGTTTTCCCCTCCATTGGACAGGTTTCTTATGGCGTGCACATGTTCCGCAACATCAGGGCGAGCATGTTGGAACGGCATCTGGACAGATGCCAGAAAAGGGGATACGGAGGGCCGCAGGCGGCACATGTTGTGGTGCAGCTGGGTCACAATGCAGACTAGGGTGATGCCTAGGTGGCCCATACGAATGCTGAAACAGCATAGCAGCCAGACAGCAACTGCTGAAGGCCCAACATGGGCACGAGTGTGTTTCCCACAGTGTCACAGGGGATAGTACCCAGCAGCTACCCCCAAGGGCATGGAACAGGGAGTGGAGGAGTGGCCTAGTGTTTGGGGCAAGGTACTTCAGGCCAGAAGGTCAGGGGTTCAAATCCCACTAGAGGACAGCAACCTTGGGCTGGAAGGACTGGGGTTTCTAGTCCCACAGGTGCTCCTTGTGGTCTTGGGCAAGCCACTTAACCCTCCATAGCCCATTTTCCCTGTAAAATAGTAATCTCCAAGTTATAATGCCCTGTTCAATGTAATTTCAGTTTGTTCAATGTAAACCGCACTGATGCAGAATAGCGCGGTATATAAGAGAATGTAAATAAATAAATAAACATTGGCAGGCGGGGCTGGGGGAAGGCGTGGACACCTATGCAGGCACCCCTACCCCAGAACCCACACCATAGGCAGCCGCCTACCCACACACTGGATGGCCTGAGACTGCACTCCACCAGCACCACCAGCAGAAAGGCATGTCAGCATGGTGGCAGAGGGATACTGGTGGTGGAGGGGGCAGTGGCAGCTGCCCAGAGCAGACCATAGCCTAGCCCTGTGTAGGTGGGTGCCGTGCACTGCAACAGACAGGCCCTGTCTGACAAACAGTCATGGATCACCAGGGAATGTACTGACTCTGTGACAACATGGTGGTGCAGTGCACAAAACCAGTGTATTCAGAAGGTCACAGGTTCAAGTCCTAGCTGTGGTTCCTGCCAACCCAGTCCCCATATTTTACCCACTACAACAACGTGCTACTACAGACAGAACCTTTATTGCTGATGACGTAAACATGCCCAAAACACCTACATTTTACCCTACAGAGCACAGACACCATAAACATGTGCATTACCTAGAGCAGAGTCTCCCAAATGCAGTCCTGGAGGGCCAAACACCATTCAGGTTCCATGCTGCCTCTAATAAAGATGCCTGTGCTGCATTTCTATGCGCCACCCCCATGGTATGCAGATGTATCTCCTGCATATTCATGAAGGACAGCATGAAAACCCAAACAGTGTTTGGCACAGCAGGACTGGAGTTGGGAACCTCTGCCGTAAAGCAGCAGCCAACAGGGGCAGACACACCCGCACCCACAGGCTCCATTATCCAATGCCTCCTGGAGAGGCAGGATGTTGGGCCCTGCGTGCATCTCCCAATACTAACACTTGCATACCTTAGCAATGCCACCCTAAACCTGGGAATCCGGTACACATCTATCAAAAGGTTGCTATGATCACTGGCAGATAGCAATTCCTAAGTTAAGCTCAATTCGCTGATTGAGCTGCATCATAGCAACCTTTCTGATGTCTGTGGAGTGTGCTTCAGGTCTGGTGTCTGACAGTGTTTACCACCCTGGGGAGTGACCCCAACAGTATTGCTTACCATAGCCATGCCTGCACTGTGCCCAGGACTGGTGCGGTGGCCAGGGCTGCCAAACACCTCTATAGTTGCACAATGCTGGCATCGGTGTGGGGAGTGTGTGTCTGTCTATCCAGTGTGTGGTGGCTGCAAACACCCTCCACAGCCCACACTGCTAGCACTGTTGCCAGTATTGGCCTGCCAATGTGCATAATGAGGAGCAAGGTACCGTGGATGCAGCTGCACAGGGCATAGGGCAATGGCTCGGACATTGTAGTGCCCGGCCACCACCTGCATGGACAGGGTGGCCACAGCATGTCCTGCTGGGAGGTCACTCTCACCCTGACTGAGCAGTGACCACGGCATGGCTAGGTTCCCCCATAGTGCTATATAGTATTTCTCTCATGTGATATTTATGGGTTTGCTTTTGGGGACCAATCACTGACTTATCTGCTTGGTGTGTATGCTGACATCCCTGTTCTAGGTACATGCATCTCCTCCAGGACCATGCACTATGGACTAGCTAGCAGACTGTCTGCAGCTAGTATGTGTCTTGCTGGAACACCTTGCAGGGTGCAGCGTCTGGAGGCTTGCTGCTGGAGAATGTCAGATAGTGGTGGGGGGCAGCTGAGCATTTCCAGGCATATTGTCTGTCTGCTATTGCGTTATGGATGTGTACTGCTCTGCATTGCCTGCCCTGTAGGGTGTCTGTTCCCCAGCAGGACTGGGGTTGATGGTCCCCTCTACTGCTACCATTGCAGGGAGGTAGAATGTGGATTTATTGGTGGGTGATCCTGTTTCCCACCCTGAGCCCCAGAGGGTGGCTTGTGTGGTGGTACATAATCTGCCTATGGGTCCAAACACCCCCCCCCCTTCACCTACATCAGGTAACCATGGCACCAACACAGGATGTGCATTATTCTGGGTGTTTCATCACTCATAAGGGCTAGACATGACTGAGAAATACAGAAGGACACCGATGTATCCTAGGTGTGTCTACGGGAACTACCTATCACACACTGATGGGGACCTTCAGCATGGCGTATTCAAGCCATGAAAGGTGCTGTGGACCTGGTGCTGGGTGCCCCACCTCACTCTCAAGGTGAGCACAGTACCCGCACAATATGACTGTCTATGGTTACTCTGTGCCAGTCCCACACACGGTCTGTTCCCCCTACCAGGCCGAGGTGCTGTGGGGGTGCATACCCCATCTTGTGCCCATTTGTCGACTGCTGATTTGCATGTGCAGTGCATCATGGGTACGGGTGGGTTAATCCTATCCTGGTAACCACAGCCGACAGTTTGTGTGGTGACGTGCAGTCCTTCTGCAGCAAGCCAGAGCTTTGTTCACAGCTATAGAGCTGTAGCCCACTGGTTACGTCACTGTCTGTAAAGCCAGAGGTCATGGGTTCAAACCCATGGTGGGGTTATTTGATAGGGCTGTCTGAGGCATTGTCTATTTTTAATGTACATTAGTGCTGCCAGCCAAAAACACCCTCAGAGTACTGTAACCTTAAGGTGCCTTATAGGGCGCCCCATAAGGCACCTTATAGGGCGCCCAATAAGGTGCCCCATCAAACGCCTTATAAAGTGTCCTATAGGGGACATTATAGGGTGCCTTGGTGGACAGTACACTTTATAATGTGCCCTATGGAGTGCGTTATGGGGTGCCTTATGCGGCACCTTAGGTTACGCCACCGTGAGGGTGTGTTTGCTGGCAGCACTAATTAAAATACAAGTCAAATGCCTCAATCACTACTTAAATGTAAAGGGTGCTGCCTCAGCCAGCCTTATACATTAGGCCCACTGGGGAATCGAACCCATGACCCCTGTATCATCACTCAGTGTAGTAACCATTGTGCTACAGCTCTGTTGCTGTGCTTGCATGCCTGCGCGCCTTCTTAGGATTAATATGCGGTAACGTGCCATGTAGTGCTCGTTAATTTATGGCGCCTTGTAACGCGCGTTATCGGTAACGATGTACCGCCCATGTCCTTATTTGGGATTTCTGCTTCTACCGTGGATCCTAACGCGAATCACATTACCGCAGTTTAGTAAACATATCCCTATATAAATGATGATTAGTAGTAGTAGTAAATTCAATACTACTACTACTAATAGTAGTAGTGCGGAACTTCACTGTATCATTCCAGGGAAAAATAACACCTGCTCCTGGGTGTGAGCATCAGGCTGCTAACACGTCACTGCAGCTGGAAATATAGCTCCTGTCTTTCCTCTTCACTCTGGTGTTCCTCAAGGATCTATTTTATCCCCCATCCTGTTCAATATTTTCATCACTCCACCAGCAACTCTAATTCAAAACTTCAATTTTGGGTTACATATTTATGCTGATGATATTCAGATCATTATAAGTCATGATCACTGGAATCCCAACTTTCATTCTTGGGTTTCTAGTTCATTCATTAAGATTTTGGATTGGTTTTCTTCATGGAAATTGGTCTTGAATGTTTCAAAGTCTTCTGCTATTTGGTTTACTAAGGACATTTCCTCCTGTGACTGTCTCCCCATGATGGATAATACTTGCATTCCTGTAAAGGACTCCATCACTTCCCGGGGAGTAAACAAAGATAAGGACCTGCCCTTTCTTCTACTTATCTCTTTCCTGGTTAGACAATCTTTCTATGCTCTTCAACTGGTGAAATCCTTGAAGCCCATTCTAGATATTCATTCATTACAGTTGTTAATCCATGCTTTAGTTCTTAGCCATTCTCTCTTAGCCAGTGTTCCTCAGTACTTAATCAAACGTTTTCAGCTTATATAGTAAAATTAATTTATAATGTAGGCTGGTTTGAGCACGTCAACCTTTAACTACTTAAGAAGCATTAGCTGCCTATTTTTGTCTGGTTAAATTTAAGGTTTTGTTGCTGGTTTACAGGGCTTTTTACATGGGCTTTCCTCTTTACTTATTGGCACATCTTATCCCTTATCACCCTAGTTGTTCTCTTTGCTCATCCCAAGCCCATCTTTTAGTGGTTCCTACCTACAGACAGCTCCAATATGAATGGACTAGAGTAGCTGCTTTTTCCTGTATCACCCCTGTAACTGTGAAACTTCCTTCCTCCTCATAATTGTGGGGAAAGTTCTCATAAGAAACTTAAGAAGTTGTTGAAAACTTGGCTCTTCAAGAGAACATACACCGCTTATCTGTAACGCAGATTTGGCTTTTTTCTCTTTTTCTTTTCCCCCCTTAATGCCTGAAGTAAATATTGGTTACTATTGGATGGGTATTGTTGTGCTAGTCACACCTTACCTTTGTCTGTTTTGTTGATTTTGTCCTATGTTTTGAGATTTCTCTCATGTTGATAATTCTCTTATTGCAAACCACTATGATGCCAATTTTTGTGTGTATAGTGGTATAACAAAAATTACTACAATAAATAAATAACGCTCTTGGCGCCCATTTTAACAGAGCTGATAGCATCCTACAATGCTGAAAATCATTCTTCTCTCCTTTCCCCAGTCTAGACCCCCAAAAGATTCCCAAACAGACACTAAGTCAATCTTCTATGTCCCACCCCTCCAACCCCAATCTTTTTGAAAAATATCCTTCACCCCCACCCTGCTCTAGGTCATTTTGTGTGTATTAGCAGACAGTAGCCATCTTTTTTCTCTCCTAACTAAATTATTGGACCATGTGAGTCACACAAAGTTTTTACTTTTTAAAAAGATACTCAAGGTTGTACTCTAGGCAGTCAAGATTTTGGAAAAGTAAAAATATTGATACAGTCATGCATTATTTAGACCAAACAACAAATGCCTTCGAATCAAGGCTGACTCCTGGTGACTCAGCAGCTCCTGGGTTTTCTTGGCAGTGTGACCAGAAATATATTGCCAGGCCTTTCTTCTGAGGCAATGGAGAGTTAAGTGACTTGCCCAAGGCCACAAGGAGTGCTAGTAGGTATTGAACGCTGGTCTCTCAGTTACCAAGCCAGTGCTCTAACCATTAGGCTACTTCTCCAGTCCACTGATTTAGACTAAAACCCTAATTAATTTTTACTATTGTACTAATAATTTTTACTGCATTTGTTGTCAGCCTTTGATTTGGAAGACTATTAGTTGCTGTTGATTAGGTGTGAGTTAGTTGATGGGGGGGGGGGGGGTGTGAATTTTGAGCTGTGTTGTCTTTTTCAGAACCAACAGATATCAGTCAGAGGTAGATGGGATAATTTCCGCCTCTATGTATTGTCACAAGCACAACGCCAAAACCATTAGTCTTCTAGTTGTTGAGGGCATGGTGGTTGAGAACCTTCTTCTATCAGCTGTTATATTTATGCTTTAAGTAGAAGGATTGTAGCCGTGTTAAACCAAGGATAAGGCTTATGACAGAAAAATAATGTATTTTGAACACAATAGAACAGATCAGGTTCCTGGTACCATTTACAGAATTTTAAATTATAGGATTTTTGTTTAAGGTTCAGCAGGTTCGTGGCAAAACAAACAGAACCCAACATTGGCTTTTAAAGTCCTCTTCACTGCAGAAGCTTAGCCTTTTCACATATAACAAGATGTCCTTTGTCAAACAGAGCAATAGAAAAACAAACTTTACTTCTTCTATGGCAAATTTATCTTCACTCAGCCATAATTCTTTCAAGGCTGCACCTCCAGGTGAAGAACCAAACTTAGGTTATGAAATAAGCATTCACAGTGTCCTCAAGACTCTTATAGCAGGCTTTTCTTATAAACAGGAGCAAAGCACAAACACTTCTAGCAGCCAATTAACTTTCTCTCCGTTGTGGAGTTTCAACACAGCTGACACAGAAGCATGAATCACAGCCTTACTTCACTAGCTTATGCTGCAGTAAATACCTCCTTTCAAAACACACAGTGGAGGAGTGGCCTAGTGGTTGGGGCAAGGTACTTCAGGCTGGAAGGTCAGGGGTTCAAATCCCACTAGAGGACAGCAACCTTGGGCCGGAAGGACTGGGGTTTCTAGTCCCACAGGTGCTCCTTGTGGTCTTGGGCAAGCCACTTAACCCTCCATAGCCCATGTTCCCTGTAAAATAGTTATCTCAAAGTTATAATGCCCTGTTCAATGTAATTTCAGTTTGTTCAATGTAAACCGCACTGATGCAGAATAGCGCGGTATATAAGAGAGTATAAATAAATTTACTTTCTCACTGCTTAGCTCTGAGGTTACTTCAGCAAGAGGAACAGTTCTTTTCAAGGCTGGCCTTTCTTCAGACACTTCAGAACAATCCATCAACATATCTTCTCCCACCTCTGGCTCTATCACTGGTTCTCCCAATTCCATAGGTTCTGACTCACCCACTTGATCAGCGCTGCCCTGCTGACAACCTCTCTGGTGGTCTGAAAGCTTCTCTCTTTCCTGGCTCCCACCTTTGTTGCAAACGTGATTCAGGGAAATCACCTTTCTCAGCAATGGGTAGCTCAGCCTGTCTCCAGAAGTCAGTCAGCACCTGCTCTGGCTTCTCTAGCATTCCATCGTCCTTGCTGCTCTGAAGTCTGTCCTCTGCTGCTTCCTCTGCTCCTTCTCCAATCACTCCTCCTCCATAGTTTAAGCAAGGTTTATACTCACTGGGATCCAACTCCACCTCTTTCTGTCCCAGGTGTTTGTAATCCCCCTGCCTTCTGACATCAGAATAATCAGTGCAGTTACTAGAGTGCTTGCAATCTATCCCTCTTACACTGTCAAGCATTTCCTGGAACTTGTTCCAGCTGGTTTTTTCTGCCTTTGAACTGTGGCTCTGGCCTTTTGACCCTGCACACCTAACAGAGGCCCCTTGATTAAGGTGAATTCCTTATGCTGTTCACCTCCCCCATGCTCAAAATGGTTGACTTTGCCACATTACCCCCCTGCTTAAGATATTACTGGCTGTTGGAGGAGATTGGGGTTCCTCCAAAGAGTCTGTAAGGCATCCGCATTCTGATGAAGTCTACCCACTCGATGCTCCACTTTGAAGTCAAATGCTTGCAGAGCTATGTACCACCTAGTTAATCTTGCATTGTGGCTTTTCATTTGCTGCAGCCACTTCAAGGGTGCATGGTCTGTAATGAGTAAGAACGTCCTCCCTTTAAGGTAGAATCTGAGCACATCCACTGCCCACTTAATGGCAAGACATTCCTTCTCAATGGTGGAATAGTTGCGCTCCGTCGGGGATAATTTTTTACTCAGGAACATTACTGGGTGTTCCTCTCCTTTGCACTTCTGAGAAAGGACCGCGCCTAAACCTGCCTCTGAGGCATCAGTTTGCACTATGAAAGGTTGTGCAAAGTCCACTCCAGACAATACTGGAGCTGTGCAAAGCCTCTCTTTTAATAGGTTGAAGGTCTGCTCAGCTTCTGGGGTCCAATTGAGGCAGTTCGGACAATTTTTTTTCAACATGTCCGTGAATAGGGAGCTCTCCTCCGCAAAGCGAGGTTGGACTCTCCTATAGTATCCTACCAGGCCCAGAAAACTTCTCAGGTGTTTCTTGGTTATTGGCCTGGGGAAATTCCTAACGCTATCAACCTTGTTGATTAAGGGCTTGACCATTCCTCGTCCTATCATGTGCCCTAGGTATTTGACCTCTCTCTTGGCAAAAGCACATTTACTAGGGTTCAATGTGAGGCCCGCCTGCCTCATTGACTGTAGGACAGCTTCAATTCTTGCAAGGTGCTCTTCCCAGGTGCGGCTGTAGATTACAATGTCATCCATATATGCAGCAGCATAATCTTGGTGCGGGTGCAGGACTTGATCTTCTAGCCTCTGGCAAGTTGCGGCGGCACCATGGAGTCCAAAGGGCATTCTTTTAAATTGAAACAACCCTATTGGGGTGCTGAAGGCGGTCTTTGGGCGAGACTCCCTGGTCAGAGGAATCTGCCAATAGCCTTTTGTCATGTCCAATGTGGTCAAGAATTGGGCTTGCCCCAAACGATCCAGTAGCTCTTCTATCCTGGGCATTGGGTATGCATCAAACACTGAGATGGCATTTACTTGTCTGAAGTCAATGCAGAATCCTAAAGTACCATCCAGCTTTGGCACAAGCACTATTGGACTGCACCACAGGCTTCTTGACTCCTCGATGACTCCCATTTCTACCATTTCACGTACCTGTTCAATTACTTCTTGTTTCTTAGTCTCTGGTAACCTGTATGGCCGCTGGTGAATCACCTTCCCTGGTGGTGTTATAACTTCATGGGCAACCAATCAGGTTTCGCCAGGGACCGGCGTCAGGACATCTGGAAACTGCTGTAACAAATTGGCCAACTCCTGCCTCTGGATCAAGGACAACTCTTCACCCACCTGTGGCTCCTGATGTTTTTCCCATTCTGTTACCTGTGGACCCAACTCTTCCACCTCAGCTTCCTCCCTTCTTTCTTCCAAGGTAGCTGTCAGGCCTTCCATCTTGGCTCATCCGGTGGATCCAAACCCGCAGGCACCTCGTTCTGTGGGCGTCAACATAGGGACCTCTTCTAGTGGGGGAAACCCCACCCTCTCACACAGAAGCTGGGCAATCCGGTCTCCGACCTGCACATGGAAGTCTTCTTTATCAAAATTAAACAACAAGACTTTCACAGTTCCTCTATAGTCAGGATCAATCACTCCTGCACCTACATCCAGGAAATGTTTTAAAGCTAGGCCTGAGCGAGGGGCTATTCACCCATAACAGCCAATGGGTATCTCAAGTTGTAGGCCAGTGTCAATGAGAGCCTTGCCATGTCTGGGCACTACTTCATTGACCGCGCTACACAAATCCTATCCCGCGGCTTGCGGGGTGAAGGGATAATTGGAATAAAGGGATAATCAGCTCAGATCTGCTTTATATGTTTGCCTTATGATTGCATATATGTCTGCCTTATAACTGCACTCTGGCCTGTTTGAAACATACACAGCAACATATGGTTGGCACAAAACAGGTGGGCAACAGGAAAAGAGTACATGCAGCTTACTACTGTTATAAAGCCTAAAAAAAAGCTATACTTTGGACAGAAGTGTCCAAGGATATAAGCCTAGGTTCAAACAGGTCAAGCCAGGAATTCAACTAATGCTCTTGCCCTGAAGGTTTCAATTGGTGCCAGCAGATGGAAAAACACAGGAGGAGGCAGAGGGCTATGATTGATTGCATAGATAGGCAAGCCTTGATCAGCAGATCCAGCTGCATAAACATAGGAGGCCCTGGGAAAGAGCTTTGCAGGAAGCCTGCAAACACCTAAGAATTTATGCTGAACTTGCTGAAACTATTTAGAATTTGAAGCAGAGAGGTATATATAAGACAGCAATTTTAGAGGGTCTTGGGGCAGTTCTTTTCTCCCCTTGCAGAGAGAAGGCTGCCCCGATGTCCTTCAGATAGGCACTTGCTATCTGCATCTATAACCATTTGTTTGCTGTGCCAAATAAAAAGTTTCTTTGTAGCTGAGCAACTGTTGTCTGAACTGTTTATTGGTAATTGGGGAGACTTTGTAGGTGGACCCGGCCTACAGGGGACGCCCTCCTAGGACTTGTAGCTTTTTCAGAAACTTTACAATATCGCAATACAAACGTCTGTTTATTCTGGAGATCTCCTCCCGGGGGTTTTTCAATCTGTTTTCTGGGATTCCCAAACAAAGGGCCAGGGACCACTGTTACCATCCCCCTTGCCTGTTGCTCAAGGCCTTTTTCTAACCCTTTCTTGAATTGGGGCCAATCCCTTCCTAGAACTAGGTCGTGGGGAAGCTTTGGTACCACAGCCACAGGAATGCTCTTCTAATCCCCTAATCCCTTTATCTCCAGTGTATACACGGGGTAACAAGAGGCAGCCCCGTGGATGCAACGGATCTGAACATGATCTTCAGGTCTCCTCTGACCATTCTTTGCTTGAGCCTCAATGGCCTGCCAAAGTTTCTGAGATATCATACTTTGGTCAGCACCAGAATCAAGTAAAGCATTGGTAGGGATCCCCTGTATATTCACACTCAGGAGAAATCCCTCTCCCAGAGGTTTCACACTTGTACCAACCAACCCAGTACGAGCCTTACATGCTCTCTGTAAGTGTCCTAATTCTCCACAATGAAAACATTTCTTCTGGGACCACTTTTCTTTCTGAGCAAGCATATAAGTTTTCACACAGCTTGTTTTATTTCCTTGTTTCATTTCTGATATACCAAAACTGGCTTCAGCCTTCACCTTAGGAGCGCCCCCTCTTGGCTGACGCGCTAACTCAGCTTCTATGTAGCGTTCAGTCACCAGAGTTGCCTCCTCTGTGGTTTGGCAGTTTTGTTGGATCAGAAATGCTTGAAAATCTCTTGGCACTGCTGCCATAAACTGCTCTAATACAATCATATCTAGAATCATATCCATATTTTTCTCTCCTGGGTTTAGCCACTTTAATGCCAGGCCCCATATCCTTTGGCTTAATGCCTTTGGAGTCTCTCCAGCTTTAAGAGCTGTGGCTCTGAACATTCGATGATAGACACTTTTAGTCAATCCCAAACGATCTCTAATAGCCATTTTTACAGTCTCATAGTCCAGGGCTTGGGCAGCTGGAATAGCCCTGTATGCAGCCAGTGCTTCCCCTGTTAAAGAGGTCGCTAAGCGCACTGCCCACTGGCTAGCTGGCCATCTCATAGCTTGCGCTACCCTTTCAAATGATTCTAGAAAGTCATCAATATCATCCTCAGATGAAAGTTTGCCAAAATTAAAGGCCCCACTTGTGGGTGGGCCTACCAACCTGTCCATTGGAAGTGATGATGGTCCTGCTGGTACCGGCTCTCCTCCATTTTCCTGCCTTTGTGAAGCAAACAGGGCAGCCACTAAGTCCAAGACAGGTTTCTGCTGCTCTCTGATAGCTGCAGCTGCACTCTCTTGGGCTTGCTGTGCCAATTCTTGCTGGCGCTGGAACTGCGCTGCCATCCACTGAAATAATTCTTTAGACTCCATCTTCAAGGATTTCCTGAAAGAAAAACACAAGAAACCAAGGGCGGCACCACTCAACAGCCCCCTTGTCCCCTTTGACTCAAAAGCATTTACTTTTCCCTTTTACTTTTATCCTGAGCCAACCCCACCTGGGTACGCTTTACCTGACTCAGGTGTTGACTCCTGCTTTCAAAGGGTGTCTTTATGAAGATCCAAGCTGGACTTCTCTGCCGTCTGCTGACTCCAGCCGTGAACTCCACGTGAAGTCTTTCAACAGCCGTCTGTGCTGTGTACACCTTCCAACAGCTGTCTGTGCTGTGTACAACTTTCAACAGCCTTGTTGCAATATATCCTTTTATAAATCCTGAATGGCACAATCCGAACAACTACGCCACTGTCACAAGCACAGTGCCAAAACCACTAGTCTTCTAGTTGTTGAGGGCGTGGTGGTTGAGAACCTTCTTCTATCAGCTGTTATATTTATGCTTTAACAAGAAGGATTGTAGTCATGTTAAACCAAGGGTAAGGCTTATGACAGAAAAATAATGTATTTTGAACACAATAGAACAGATCAGGTTCCTGGTACCATTTACAGAATTTTAAATTATAGGATTTTTGCTTAAGGTTCAGCAGGTTGGTGGCAAAACAAACAGAACTCAACATTGGCTTTTAAAGTCCTCTTCACTGCAGAAACTTAGCCTTTTCACATATAACAAGATGCCACTTTTCTTATTGTCCTTTGTCAATCAGAGCAATAGAAAAACAAACTTTACTTCTTCTATGGCAAATTTATCTTCACTCAGCCACAATTCTCTTAAGGCTGCACTTCCAGGTGAAGAACCAAACTTAGGTTATGAAATAAGCATTCACAGTGTCCTCAAGACTCTTACAGCAGGCTTTTCTTATAAACAGGAGCAAAGCACAAAATCTTATAGCAGGTTTTTTCATATAAGCAGGAGCAAAGCACAAACACTTCTAGCAGCCAATTAACTTTCTCTCCGTTGTGGAGTTTCAACACAGCTGACACAGAAGCATGAATCACAGCGTTACTTCACTAGCTTATGCTGCAGTAAATTCCTCCTTTCAAAACACACACAGGAATTTACTTTCTCACTGCTTAGCTCTGAGGTTACTTCAGCAAGAGGAACAGTTCTTTTCAAGGCTGGCCTTTCTTCAGACACTTCAAGTCTAGAGCTTGGCATAAAGAACAATCCATCAACATATCTTCTCCCACCTCTGGCTCTATCACTGGTTCTCCCAATTTCATAGGTTCTGACTCACCCACTTGATCAGAGTGCCCTGCTGACAACCTCTCTGGTGGTCTGAAAGCTTCTCTCCTTCCTGGCTCCCACCTTTGTTGCAAACGTGATTCAGGGAAATCACCTTTCTCAGCAATGGGTAGCTCAGCCTGTCTCCAGAAGTCAGCACCTGCTCTGGCTTCTTCAGCATTCCATCATCCTTGCTGCTCTGAAGTCTGTCCTCTGCTGCTTCCTCTGCTCCTTCTCCAATCACTCCTCTCACTACTCCTCCATAGTTTAAGCAAGGTTTATACTCACTGGGATCCAACCCCACCTCTTTCTGTCCCAGGTGCTTGTAATCCCCCTGCCTTCTGACATCAGTTACTAGAGTGCTTGCAATCTATCCCTCTTACACTGTCAAGCATTTCCTGGAACTTGTTCCAGCTGGGTTTTTTCTGCCTTTGAACTGTGGCTCTGGCCTTTTGACCCTGCACACCTAACAGAGGCCCCTTGATTAAGGTGAATTCCTTATGCTGTTCACCTCCCCCATGCTCAAAATGGTTGACTTTGCCACAGTATCTTGTCAGAAGGAGTTTCATAGGGGTCCTTTCTATTATCACTTCTATTTAATAAGTTTTACATACTTTGGGGGTCTATTATTAGGAAATTTGGATATGAGAACCCGACTGGACATTAACCTTTGTTAGAAGTGGATATGTATGGCTGAGTACCTGGAGTAGTGAGAGGAATACACCACAGAGGTAGGACCTTGAAGCAACACCTATCTCCTGCCCAACGCATACCCTGAGGTAAAGATGGTGGTGTGCCATCCCCTGTTCACTCAGATACTCTGGTTATTGCCACAAAGAACACCAGAGCTACAGAGCTATTCAATTTAAATTTCTGAATACTAGCTAGAGAACTTATTCAAGCAAGTTTAAACTTGTTAATATTAAGCCTCTCTGCCCTTCTTGATGGGGATCATCTACTGAATAACAGCAGCATAATAATGCCACCACTGAAGAAATATTGGAAAAACACCCAATTTACAGGGAGGTAGGAATATCCATGCTAAATCCAGAATACACTTCAGGTGTCAATCAGCAGAAGGGTTGAGACAATATAGTGAAATCCTGGGATCTCTAGAGTCTTCCTTCTTCCCTCTTCAATGGCTAATAGAGATAGCTCAGCTCTCCAGCCTGATTCCTCTTCTTTTCTGCTGAGTCCTCAAACCCTCCTTTATAAATAAGAACATAAGAAATGCCATACTAGGTCAGACCAAAGGTCCATCAAGCCCAGTATCCTGTTTCTAACAGTGGCCATTACAGGTCTCAAGTATCTGTCGAGTTCCAAAAGATAGATAAATTCCATGCTGCTTGTCCCAGGAGTAAGCAGTGGATTTTCCCAGCCCTCTATAATAATGGTTTCTGGACTTTTCCTTCAGGAATGCGTCCAAACCTGTTTTTAACCCAGCTGCACTAACAGCTTTTACTACATCCTCTGTTGGGAAATTTGATTTAAAGTCTGCCTTGGGTCTGCTTATATATGTATATATTGGCTTTATATGACTGAACCCTTGCCTGGTGAAACTACACAGGAGGATGGATGGCACAGAAGACAAGAAGACAGACAAGAAGATAATAGCTATATGAGAGTATATGCTTGCTATAAGATAATGGATGCGGCCTGTTATGGAGGATTCTGGGAAACCATATTCTGGATAGAAGTATGCAGAATATTGGGCCTAACAAGAAATTACAGGTCAAGCAAAGAATTCAAACTAATGAGCACAAAAGCACTCTCTTTAGCTTTGCACATTTCAATTAGTGCCAAGAAGAAGGAAAAATACAGGAAGGGTCAAAGGTCACAGACCATGCATAGATAAATAGACCTAAAAGCAAATCCAAATGTATAGAGGTCACAGGCCATGCATAATTGAGTAGATCTAAGTGCAGGTACAGATGTACAAATGTAAATAGATTCTCCCCTGGGGAAAAGTGACACCTAAGTAGTTATGATGGATTCACTGAGGCTAATTTGAAGCAGACATTTGAGACGGGGAGAAATGTATATAAGGTGGTTATTTTGGAGGAAGGGTGGGCAGTATTTTCTTCCCCTTCACAGAGAAAGAAAGTACTGTCTGCCATTTCTATAGACGGGCTTTTGCTGTTCTGTATGACACTGCTATTTTGTTATGCTGAAATAAAAGTTCTTATAGCAACTGCCGTCTAAGTAATTCTTTGATTGGTGATATTTGGGCAACCGTTGTGGGAACCAGAAGCCTACAATAATTGGTGCCGAAACCCATACTTCTAAATTTTCTTTTCTAAATTGCCCAAGGCCTCCTCTGACTGTAGTTTTGACTTGTCTGCATTTTTTGTCAGAGGGACTACCTCCTGTTTTTCACAGAACATAAAATAAAAACAGGGGATGAGAATACCTTCTCATTAGGAGAAGAGGATTCCTTCTGCTGGTCCAGAAGATGGGAGAGTGACGTCGAGAGAGATTTTGATACCCTAGGACGACTCCAGCGGGTGAGTTTTGTTTTTCCTGTCTACAAATAAAGACGGAAGATTTACCCAGGTTCGATTGGTGGGTGAGTACCAAATTTACACATATGCATATGTATTTTATGTGCTTAATGTTTTGTTATGTTGAAAAAATTGTTAGAGTGTCTTTTTATTTAGTTGTAATTTTAGGGAAAGAAAGTTTGAAAGTTTTGCCCAGACATTAGGTCTCTGTCTTTCTGGGATTGATTGATGTACGCTTGAGACTGTACGTATTATTATTAATACGAAGCGAGTGTGTGTCTTTATCCACGTTTTCATACCCCCGCGAGGGGATTGGCTGGGTTTAGACAAAGCACAAGAGGTGTATGTGTGTATGAGTCCTGGATTCGTAATTTTCGCTCCTCTGTTAATTACGAGGTTTGGATTGCCACCTAAAAGCGAAATTACGCGCGCCTCTGTATATAAGGAGGTTCAATTTGCTATTGGTAAAAGGCGAAGTTAATTGCCCCTGTCCCTGAACAGTGAAAACACCAGGTCTACATAGACTATAGAGAAGGGACAGCTAGGGAAATGTTTAAAAGAAAATCTAAACAGGAAGAAAATAATGAGAAAGGAACTGAGCCCGGTCCTAGCCCCATAGATAGCCTTGTTAAACAGAACCCCCTATTGGAGGCTTCAATAAAAAATTGTTCTAAACAATGGGAAAAATGGACGAAGAAAACACCCTCTCTTGCCTGGCCAGCAGGGGGGTCGTTTGATCCGCTCATTTTGACCAAAATTAGGGATCATATTTTATTTAACAAATGTGGCAAAACCCAATTGGAACATTTGCGACATATTTCCCTGTGGATGCAGGCTGGTCCGGAGCTTTCGCCATCTGCCCCTGTACCCCCACCTTCTTATTGGGCAGCCGAAAGTAAAGCTATGGCAGCCATAGGCTATTCTGATCCTGTTTTCCAGCCCAAGTCAGAACCGACTTCTCACCCAGCAGCCTCTATACCCCCAGAACAGGTCCTGCATAAACTCTTGGACACTGAGGGAGCTTGGGCAAAGATTGAGGGTCATGTTAACTTAAAAGCCACCCCTGCCCCAGATCCCAATGCATATGCTGAGGCACAGGCACAATTAGAAGAGTTGAAACAACAATTGACAGCAGAACATGAAGATTTAGAAAGTCAGGCTCAAGCTTTAAAACTATCTGAGGTTAAAATTACTGAGAATCTTAAAAGATGGGAGTCAGACCTAACAGATAGGGAAAAACGTCTTAAGCAGATTATAGAAGAGGAAGAACAGGAGAAGGTAGATGAGGTAGTAGATGATGAAGAGCAAAAAAGTGCACTTACAGTGATTTGTGGAGTTGTGAAAGGTGGTAAAGCTCCTCGAGCTCCACAACCCTGTATCCTTACTTTTATTACGGAGCAGGAGGATGGAAATGGTTATTATGTTTACCGATGGTCCTCCAACATGTACGGTTGGACAAGAGCCAACCAGCCTCAGATGTTACAGTGGCCCCCTAATGGATCACTGGAAACTGTACACCTTAACACCGCCCGACTCTGCATTCGCGGAGGAGCGGGAGACCCTAACTGGGATTCTGCCTATATGGAGGCAGGTCTTAGGGTTTGGGAGAAGTATGAGAATCAGGACGCTAATAAACAGCTTCTGTTTCCAGTAATCTACACAAATGAAGGAAAATCTAAATATATCCCATGGAGTTTTACTGATATGACTAATATAGCCAGTAGTCTCCCTCCTCTTAGTAGAGGGGGAGAGACATGGATTCAAAAATTTGAAAGAATTACGGCTGGATATCATTTGGCTTTGGGAGATATCAAAGCTTTATTGGCCAAAATTCTGGGAAATAGTGCAACAAATCAAGTGTTCGCCAATGCCGATTTAGGCCAGGTGAAGGTCACAGTTAATACTTATGATGGTTCTTCCTTCAACGAGTTTCGTCCTCGTATTTGGGACTCCCTCAGGGAGATGTACCCTACTCAGCGCAGTTTGGCTCCTCTCACTGCTATGAGATTCCAAATAGGTGAGGATATCAGTGCATACCTCGTACGATTTCAAGATTTATGGGAAGCACAAATGGGGGTACCATACGATGATGTTTGTATGAGACCTGTATTTTTCCAGACCTTGTGTAATACATTACCCCCTCCCGTAACTGCAAAATTAAAGTCTATAGTAGCCTTGGAGTCTGAGCCATGGCCTAAACAACAGGCCCATATTTTGCATTATATTCGATCTTTAGAGGAGGACACTTTGAAACCTGAGAAGGATTTGAAACAGGCCCAAGCACGCTTGTTACACCTTCAACTTAAAGGGTTACAAGAAAGTAAAGATCCCCAATCCACCACCAAATTACATCTTGATAAATCTAATAATGAACTTATTAGACAGCTAAAACAGAAAATTAGGGAACAGCAGGAGAAAATTGATGACATGGAATATCTGGATCCTTATGAGGATGATGTTCCAGATCCCCGTAATGAGGTATGGGATAGAGATAAGGAGCGCATTTACTATAACGGAGCCCAACGACCCCGTTATCCTCAGCCACAGCGTCGAGGTCCCTCGTACCAGCAAAATAACCGTACTCTTGCCCCACAGTGTTGGAACTGTGGTGGTTACGGTCATTTTCAGCGCTCATGCCATGCTCAGCGCAGAAATGAGAACTTTGATAGGAGGCGTTTTCCCTTGTGGACACCTCCCCGGGATTCTGGACCCCCACCCCAACAATGACTGGGAATCTATATCTTACAGGCGAGGCTCACATATCAGGAACCTCTGATCACAGTATTTCTTAATGATGAGCCCACAGAAATGTTACTTGATACAGGAGCCACTTCCTCTGTATTAACTGCTTTACCGCAGAGATGCCAGCTTAGTAGAAAAAAAATGACTACCACTGGTTTTGATGGTAGACCCCTTACATCTTACCTAACTACACCCATTTGTTTAAGAATAGGAGATCAGCAGATTTCTCATTCTTTTCTGTTTGCCACATATTGCCCAGTAAATTTGATGGGTAGGGACTTATTGGTGAAATTACAGGTTGAATTCACCTATGGTCCGCTGGGAGAAAAAGGCCCTGAACGGTCACTGCTCCTCAGCCCTTATGGCCAAGTTAAATCACATCTGCCTATTACCATTCATATTAAGCCTGGCTGTAAACCACCAAAGATTCCGCAGTATCCCCTCCAACGGGAGGCCCTGCAGGGATCTCGCCAGGAGCTGTTACAGCATGGATTCAGGAGCTGTTACAGCATGGAATTATTGAACTCAGTAACTCCCCATATAACACCCCACTATTCCCTGTGAAAAAGCCTAATGGGAAGTGGAGAATAGTTCATGACTTACGTGCACTTAACAGTGTTATTGAACCACAGTTTCCAGTAGTCTCAAACCCTGCCACATTGCTGACAACGACTACTCTGTACAAATATCATACTGTTTTGGACCTTTCCCATGCCTTTTTTGGGATAGAGGTCGAACCCACATCCAGGCAGTTTCTGGCATTTATTTTTGAGGGTCAGCATTATCAGTGGACCAGGTTACCCCAAGGATATGTGGAAAGCCCCTCCATATTCTCTCAAGCACTAGTTGCTGATTTGCAATCATTCAGGGCAGAGCTGCCCAGCAATGTGTCTTTGTTACAGTATGTAGATGACTTACTGCTTTCCACAGCTGAGGCTGCAACAAATCTGGCCCTCACAGATAAACTTGTTTGTTATCTTTTGGAAAGTGGTTACCAGATTAATATGGCCAAGGCACAGATCTGCCAAACTGAAGTTATTTTTCTGGGTTTCCTAGTAGGAGATGGAATGCTGTCTCTGACAGAGAAAACTAAACAACACTGCTTGCAATTACAGATGCCTACCACTGTAAAGCAATTGCGATCTCTACTCGGCATGATAAATTTCTGCCGTAATTGGATCCCAGGTCACAGTCAACGCACACATCCCTTTCGCAAATATTTAAAAGGGGGGGCTAAGGGGTCGACTGTTATCAGCCTGTCAGCTCCTGACCAGATTTTGCTTCAATCTCTTTTGACTGATGTATCACACACACCAAGTCTCTGTCTCCCTGACTATTCAAAGGATATGTTTCTCATTAGCTTTCATGGACCTCACACGTGGGCAGCTGTGATTTATCAGGATGATGGTAAAATTGTGTCCTACTTGTCAGGATCTTTTTCTGTTACAGAAATAGTTCTGCCTGATGTTGAGAGAGGGTTAGTAGCCACCAGTGAGGCAGTCAGGAAGACCTATAACACCTTTCATCCCTTGCGACTCACTGTGTATTGCTCCGGTGATGTAGAGGCATTGTTATGCAGTAATACTCTCCACTTTACCCCACATCGGGTGCACCAGCTTTGTGCTACTCTACTACGGAGTCACATTCTCATTAAGCCATTCCCTGCAAGTCACCCTTTTGGCTACCTACAAAATTTAGTTTCTGTCATTGTTGGTGAGGAAGAAGATAAGATCCCCATTTTTTCTTTCGCAGATAATATTCTGTCTCTTCATGAAATGCCTGTCAATTCTTAAGTCTGGATCACTGACGGTTCTGAGACATCACTATGTTCTGGTTTCAGTGCAGTACAGATATCTCCTTTTGGTGACATTCTAGATGTCTTACAATATCAGTTGCCGAGTACTTATAGTGCTCAAGGTGCTGAACTCTGTGCAATTTTGGCAGTCTTACTGCATCAGGAGAAACAGAACATTATCATATTTACTGACTCCCATTATGCAGCACAAGTATTGACAGTGCTTCATCAGAAATGGTCACAAAGAGGTTTTATCACCTCTTCAGCCAGCTCAATCTCACATCTTGATGAGATACATCAAATTTATGAGTGTCTAGAGAAACGCAGAATCAACAATCTGTTTCTGTGCTGTGAATGGGTTCCTGGACATACACAGGGAGACTCTTTCCACCAGATGGGCAATGCCCTGGCAGATCAGTTAGCCAAAGAAGTAACTAGTAATGCTTCCCTGACCTTACCTGTCACCAGATCACAGATCTATTTAGTACCTGACCTTGCTGATTATCAGAAAGATGCTGTTTCTCATGAGATAGGAAACTGGGAGAGACTAGGTTGTTCCCAAATTAAGAAAATGTGGGTACATCCATCAGGAAAACTCTGTATCTGTTATGTAGCACTGAAACGCCTCACAGAATTCATTCATGATATCTATCATTCTAGTACTGCAAATGTTTACAGCATGCTCGAGGACATTTTTTGGTGTCCACACATGAAAAATCGCATTCAGGAACTAGTAGCTAAATGTCCTGTGTGTATTCTGAACTCTCAGCCAGGGGGAAAGGCCATAGCCAAAGGTCACCTCCCGGTTCTAAGTGGTCCTTTTGAATCCTGGTATGTAGATTTCACTGACATGATTCACAGATGTGCTCAGAAGCGGTACCTTTTAGTGTGGGTTTGCCCTTGGTCTAAATGGATTGAGGCTTTCCCCTGCAATAGAGAGACTGCTGAAGAAGTAGTAGAGGTTTTGCTAACACAAATAATTCCCCGATTTGGCATTCCTAAAGTCATATATTCTGATAATGGCTCTCACTTTCGTAATGCTCTTGTGACTGCACTCACCCAGCATCTTCCTGTTCAGTGGAAGTATGTTTCTGTGTATAAACCTACTTCCAATGGTCTTGTTGAACGATGTAATGGCATTTTGAAAACTCAACTCAGAAAGATTTGCGCTTCTGGTCACATGACCTGGCTACAAGCATTACCAATGTGCTTGTTTCAGCTGCGTAATAGCCCGATCAAACGATTACATCTGACACCTCATGAAATGGCCACTGGCCGGCGTATGCGCGCGACTAATTTATCACAGTCCCAGGTTCCGATTCATGATAGTCTCTCTGCTTACCTTGCAGGACTCCGGATTGCGCTCCAAGAAATTGCTGACCGAGTAGCAGTCACACAGTCTGTGTCCAGTCCATCCTTATTACCTTGCTTCCCTGTAGGGTCCACTGTCTATAAAAGAAATTGTGTTCGTGCATCCTGGGACTGCCCAACCTTTTCAGGACCCCACGTTGTCACTGCTGCTTCCCCTTTTGCTGCCAGACTGAATGATACTGATACTTGGGTGCATGTCAGCCATCTAAAAGCATCTCCAACTGTCCCATCTGATTAATCAGTTTTATTTCCCTACAGAACTCACGTGTTCTCATCACAGTGCTATGTTATTAGTACCAAAGATGATCACTGTCAAGCCTACTCCATGGGCGTCCTTGTGCTTTTTTCTGGGAATCTCTGTCATAATCGTGCTCCTTATTGAGTGTTTACATCCAGATGGACAGCTAGCTTTGTTTCTCCATGGATGGAACCAGACTAACCAGACGATATCTCGAATACCCCGAGCTTTACCTGAAGGCTCTTTGAACTTGTGGAAGCAATCAGTATTACACATTGTTTCCCTGATGAACATTACAGACTGCATTATTTGTACCCCTTTACCGAAGGGTGTATCATATGCTCCAGTACATGTTTCAAAGGTTCCCTTAAATGAGTATGCAGGACAGCTTGCTTGTGTAGATAATAATAATTTTTCTGCCAGTTGTTATGAAACTTTTAATTGTTCCCAGACGTGGCATGCAATGAATATGATACATGACCCTTTGCGTGTATATGTTGACCCGAATATGATATTTGATCTATGTTTAATAACAAATGTATCCATTGCTTTTTCAGACAGGTGTAACCTGTCGTATAATGTTATTAATGGATCCTTTCATTTTGCTAGTAATTCTGTCATGATAAAGTGGTATAATCAATCTGGTAATATGGACCCCTCCAATATGAAATATGATTGAAGAAATATTACAAGAAACCCGGTAGTGTTTAATGGAGCTGACTTCCGCTGGTATGTGGGGGTTGGTCCCATTTATCACGATGGTTCAGCTGTGCTGACAACGGGTTCTCAGAATGAATCTCCATATACTTCTTGCTATCTCCCAATGTCCAGTTTCAGGAGGGATCTTACCTCAGCTACCACGGGAAAATCTTCTGTTAAGTGGTTTGATGGGCATCATATGAGTCGCATATGGACACCTGCTACAAACCTCTTTGCTGTAATGGGTCATTATTGGTTGTGTGGGAAAACTCTGTATCAGGTAATTAACCTCTCCCTATTACCCTGCGCTTTGGTTAAAGTTTCTTCTTTTTCTGTCTTGATACCTCTTAATGTTACCCATCATTCTGCTTCTCGCTCCACCCTACATAGATTAAAACGTAGCTCCTCAGCTTATGCTAGCCCCTGGGATTCCTCTATAGCCGAGGATGATGCCATTCAGGCCTCATTTGAGTATATCAATTCCACTTATCCCATGACTAAAACTCGTTTGGATGCCCTTAGTGCAACGGCCTGGATTCCCTTAGCCACCCCCGCCCTTACTGCTGAGCTTGGTATGGCTGTACGCCGTTTGCAATGTTTGTTGCATATTCAAATGAAAGCTGTTACTGAATCCATATCACGCCTAGCCGAGTCCCTTGAACAAAATACACAAATGACTCTGCAGAATAGGCAAGCTTTGGATTTACTTTTGGCCACTGAAGGCGGAACATGCACTTTCATTAATGCTACAAACTGTTGTACGGTCATCGCTAACCATACCATTTTGTTCTTGATGCTATGAATAAGATAAAGCATCTCTCTGAGTTGCATATTGATGATTTTAAGGGGGGGCTTCAACTTGATAATATCTGGGGTAGTATTGCTTCATGGTTTGCTAGTTTAGGTGTAGGACTTAAAGCCTTCTTTATTACGCTTTTAAGTATAGCTTGTTTTGCAATCATTGCTTGTTGTACCTTATCCATTTTACTTGCCTGTTGTAAACGAATTATATCGCAAAGCACTAAAACCATGTATATTGTGTCAAGGGAGCAGTACCAGCGATTGCCTTTGGATGATCTATCTTTGTCTCAAATGGTTGTTATTCATGCCCCTTAGTGGAATTACTTTTGCTACCCCCCCCCCCCCCCCAACAATAAAAGAAAAAGGAAAAGACAAAAGTGGAGAATGTTGGGAAATTTGATTTAAAGTCTGCCTTGGGTCTGCTTATATATGTATATATTGGCTTTATATGACTGAACCCTTGCCTGGTGAAACTTGTCGTGCCTCCCCTTGCCAGTACCCATAGGTAGGGGTTAAGGAGGTTAAGTCCTTCTTTAAACCAAGGGCCTTTCACTTCCTGGAGCGGTGCTTGTTGGGAAGTGTAGTTTTACCATCAGTTTTAAAAGAAGAGTAGTGTGACTCGAAGTGTTTATAAGCAAAGGGATTTATTTCCCCTCCCGGGGTTGGACTTTTACAAGGACAAAAGATGAACACAAATTAACTGCTCCTTGCAGAAAAAGGACAAAGTAAATGTAGCTTTCTTCAGCAAAAATACACATTTTCCTCTTTCCAGCAGTTAGAGCTTCAGCACATGGTTAATACCGCTCTGTTCCTTCACAGCCAGCATGTATTCTTTTCACCACAAAGTTTAAAGCAAAGATATACTTTGTTCAGCCCAGGCAATCGTATAATTTAATTCCTTCCTGTTAACATTTAACCAGGCTGTCTTCGTCTCAACACATTCCCCTACTGAAACAGGAAATGTTTGCTTGGCTTTTTCTGGAGCCGCGCCCTTTTCTCCCACCTCTGGTTTTCTACAGAGCATTTGGGTTTGGAATAGCTCTATGTTTCCCTTTTCTCCCCGGTACTCTTCACTGCAGCCCCAGCCTTCTGGATCAATAAAACCCCAGTATTTCTGTTCTCTCCAGCCCTTAGGCTTACCTGGGGAGTCAGTTGTATAAGCTTTTCTCTGAGGTTTAAAACTTCCAGTAGGTTCTCTGCTGGACTTGTGTGAAGCAATTCCCCGGTGCCTTTCTGGCTTCTCATGAGCCTGTGAGTGCCTCAGCTGATCTGGTCTGCTCCTCCTGTAATTATCCACCAGAGCCTCTGACCTCCTGTCGGCTGAAAACTCTGCCCACCTCCTGACTGGGCGTCTGCTTTCCTCTCTCTCCTCTCTCTTTCTGCCTGCTGGAGTCTTCTTATGAGACTGCCCTTCTGGGTAGGGCCTAGTCCCACCCCCTAGCAGGTGTTCAAACTTCCCCCGTGACTCCTGACTATATTGATAGCAGGGGCGTGTTTCCTTCTCTTGTGTTTTGTTTTCCCGGCAACTGGTAGCCATGTGTCTTTGTTTATCCCTCAGCCCTGCATTTCCTACCTGATTTTCTAGCTTCTCTGCCGGGCCAGAAGGGCTTGCTACATCACATATCCCCCCACTTAGAATATTACTTGCTGCCGGAGCCTGTGACGGACAGCATGTAATCCAGCTTCTGGGGCACCCGCGATGCTCTGTACTGGCAAGTTCTACTGTTGCTATTCTTTCTTTCCACGGTTTCAGAACATTAACATGGTAGGTTTGACGCCTACCCCTACTATTTTCAACAAGGTACGACACCGGGCCCACCCTCTTCACTATTGTACAGGGTCCCTTCCACCTTGACTCGAATTTGGGGCCTACCTCAGCCACCATGATGACTACTTTATCCCCCACCGCTAATTGGTGAGGCTTTGTTCCCCTATCGTAGTACCTTTTTTGCTTTCTTTGACTAGCCTGCAAGTTTTCTAGGGAAATCTGAGACGTTCTTTCTAAACGCTTCCGCAGGTCTCTTAAGAACTGGGGCACCTCCATATCTTCCCTGTCGGGCTCCACCCACTGTTCCCTCAATATATCGAGAACCCCTCTGGGGGCTCTCCCGTATAGTAATTTGTAGGGGGACGCTCCCAGGGATGCCTGTACGCGTTCCCTGCACGCATATAATACAAATGGTAATAGTGTATCCCACTCGGATGTCTGTCCCTTCAAACCTCGCCTAAGCATCTGCTTAATAGTTTGGTTCATACGCTCGACCATACCGTTAGCCTGGGGGTGGTATGCTGCCGTGCGTACATGGTGGATGCCGAAGGCATCCCACACAGTGGCCAGATACCTCGACATAAAATTACTTCCCTGGTCGGTCACCATCTCTTGTGGGAAGCCGACCTCGCAAAATAGCTTGATGAGCTCGAGGGCTATTGTCCTGGCTGATGTGCTCCTGAGAGGTATGGCCCAGGGGAAGCGTGTTGCCTGATCCATAATTACCAGCACGTATCGAAAGCCCCGGGGAGTCCTATCAAGCGGCCCTATAATATCCATAGCCATTCGACGTATTGGCGTGGATATGGCCGGTGTAGATATCATTGGTACTGCTTTGGGCTTGGACGCACTAACCCTTTGGCAAGCGGGGCATGCCTCGCAATATCGGGAAGTTTCCCTGAAAACCCCTGGCCAAAAGAAGCGGGCCAGCACCTGGTCCAAGGTCCCCTGAATTCCCTTATGGGCTCCCATTGGGTGGTCGTGGGCAAGTCTCAGTACTATGGCTTTGAATGTGGTTGGTACCACCAATTGTTTCCTGACTTCCCCTGTAAGTGGGTTGTTACTCTCCCTGTATAGAATATCATCTTCTAGTATGAAACGGGGTAGAGTGTCTCTCTGTTCCTGGGCGTAGGTAAAGGCCCGTTTTAAAGCGGGATCCGCTTTTTGTTCTCCAGGGAAGGAAGGGAATTTCCTTACCAATTCCTCGGGTACCCAGGGTAGCCCCTCCCCGGCTTCCAACCCTGCCCTTCCTTGGGTTCTACGCTGCCTTTCCTGCTTTCGGGTTGCCTTTCCTTTCCGCACCTTGTGAGAGGGGGCGCCAAAGAGGTCTGTCTGAGCGGGCAGTGGGTCTATCCTTTCCCCTCCCTGTACCCTTTCAGACTCTGGGGAATCCTCCCTTTCTCGGGATGGACCCGCTATCTCCCCATCAGAACCATTATCCTCCTGAGGGGTTCTTGCTTGGGAACGAGTGGAGATGCAACCTACTTTTTCTTTTACACCCCTTCCCACTCCCTTTGAAAATAGGGGCCAATCATTCCCTAGGATGACATCGTACAATAGCTGGGGTATGATGGCCATCTTCACTTTCCTTCGTGCGGCTAACCCATCTATAGCCAGGTTATAAACTGGATAGTAGGAGGTAGACCCGTGCACACATTGCACCCTTACTTGTCCCACTGCTTGACCTGGTGAGGACTGAGCTTGTATGGCCTCCCAGAGCCGTTGGGAGATCATGCTCTGTTCCGCTCCAGAGTCGAGCAGTGCCTGGGTTTTTACACCTTCCACTTGTACTGGGAGCAAAAATCCTGATTGACCTTTTCTTCCAATACCCGCTACCAATACTCTGCGTGCATCACATTCCCTTTTAAAATGCCCTATGCCCCCACATTTAAAACATTTTCCCTTCATGCTGGACATAGAAACATTTTCATCATACACTTTATACGGTACATTCTTACTTTTAATACCAGCCATTGCTGCACCTGGAGGGCTAGATTTTGGAGCTTTGCTAAACTCAGCTTCAAAATACCGCTCCGTCATACATGCTGCTTCCTCTGCAGTTTTGCAATCCTGCAGCATAAGGAAGGTTTTAATTTCCATTGGTATTGCTTCTAAATATTGCTCCAATATTATTTCATCCATTATGGACTCCACCGTTCTATGCTCTGGTTTCATCCATTTCCATGCCAACCCTTTCATTCTATAGTACAGCCCTTTTGGAGTTTCTCCAGGCCTCAACCCGGCTTTCCTGAATTGGCGCCTATAGAATGAAGGTGTTAAGCCAAGCCTATCCCTCACCACATCTTTAATAGCCTCATAGTTGTTTGTTAATGCAACAGGCATTGACTTGTAGGCTAATAAGGCTTCCCCAGATAGGGACATGGCGAATCTGAGAGCCCATTGCTCCTTAGGCAGCTTCATAGCCTCTGCCAGGCGCTCAAAGGCGTCCACATACTCATCTATGTTATCTGTTGAAGACAACTGTCCCAGCTTAAAGACATCCCCCCCCAACAGTCCTACCCCATGGGTATATTAGGGCAAGTCTCTTGCTGGCTCCTGTTGTTTCTTTACCAACAGTTCCATCAGTTCTTTCATTGGCTTTTGTTGCTCCATGATAGTAGCCATGGCCTGATCCTGGACTCTGCGGGTCATTTCCAGCTGTTTATCCCACTGGAGAGACATCCAGCGTAACATCTCTTGGGGATCCATGGCAGCTGCTCCTGTACCTGAAAAGACACAAGACAAACCCAAGTGCGGTCCACACAAAAAAAAATTCCTTTTCCTCTTCTTTTTTTTTTTTTTTTTTACTTGTGCACTACTGCTGTGCACTACGGCTGTACACTACTTCTCTCTTTATCCCTCTACACTTATGCCTAGCCCCTTTCACCTGGGCTCAGTGTAGAGTCAAACACTGAGAAAGTAGTTTTCTTTGTCTGACCGGTAGTCAGCCGAACACCGGTTCCTCCTGGTTATCAGCTGCTCCTTGCTGCTGGACTCTTGTCCTCCAGGTGTTCTTTAAATCCAAGTAAAATCCGAACTACTACGCCATTGTCGTGCCTCCCCTTGCCAGTAACCGTAGGTAGGGGTTAAGGAGGTTAAGTCCTTCTTTAAACCAAGGGCCTTTCACTTCCTGGAGCGGTGCTTGTTGGGAAGTGTAGTTTTACCATCAGTTTTAAAAGAAGAGTAGTGTGACTCGAAGTGTTTATAAGCAAAGGGATTTATTTCCCCTCCCGGGGTTGGACTTTTACAAGGACAAAAGATGAACACAAATTAACTGCTCCTTGCAGAAAAAGGACAAAGTAAATGTAGCTTTCTTCAGCAAAAATACACATTTTCCTCTTTCCAGCAGTTAGAGCTTCAGCACATGGTTAATACCGCTCTGTTCCTTCACAGCCAGCATGTATTCTTTTCACCACAAAGTTTAAAGCAAAGATATACTTTGTTCAGCCCAGGCAATCGTATAATTTAATTCCTTCCTGTTAACATTTAACCAGGCTGTCTTCGTCTCAACACATTCCCCTACTGAAACAGGAAATGTTTGCTTGGCTTTTTCTGGAGCCGCGCCCTTTTCTCCCACCTCTGGTTTTCTACAGAGCATTTGGGTTTGGAATAGCTCTATGTTTCCCTTTTCTCCCCGGTACTCTTCACTGCAGCCCCAGCCTTCTGGATCAATAAAACCCCAGTATTTCTGTTCTCTCCAGCCCTTAGGCTTACCTGGGGAGTCAGTTGTATAAGCTTTTCTCTGAGGTTTAAAACTTCCAGTAGGTTCTCTGCTGGACTTGTGTGAAGCAATTCCCCGGTGCCTTTCTGGCTTCTCATGAGCCTGTGAGTGCCTCAGCTGATCTGGTCTGCTCCTCCTGTAATTATCCACCAGAGCCTCTGACCTCCTGTCGGCTGAAAACTCTGCCCACCTCCTGACTGGGCGTCTGCTTTCCTCTCTCTCCTCTCTCTTTCTGCCTGCTGGAGTCTCCTTATGAGACTGCCCTTCTGGGTAGGGCCTAGTCCCACCCCCTAGCAGGTGTTCAAACTTCCCCCGTGACTCCTGGCTATATTGATAGCAGGGGTGTGTTTCCTTCTCTTGTGTTTTGTTTCCCCGGCAACTGGTAGCCATGTGTCTTTGTTTATCCCTCAGCCCTGCATTTCCTACCTGATTTTCTAGCTTCTCTGCCGGGCCAGAAGGGCTTGCTACATCACAAACTCAACAGGAGGATGGATGGCACAGAAGACAAGAAGACAGACAAGAAGATAATAGCTATATGAGAGTATATGCTTGCTATAAGATAATGGACGCGGCCTGTTATGGAGGATTCTGGGAAACCATATTCTGGATAGAAGTATGCAGAATATTGGGCCTAACAAGAAATTACAGGTCAAGCAAAGAATTCAAACTAATGAGCACAAAAGCACTCTCTTTAGCTTTGCACATTTCAATTAGTGCCAAGAAGAAGGAAAAATACAGGAAGGGTCAAAGGTCACAGACCATGCATAGATAAATAGACCTAAAAGCAAATCCAAATGTATAGAGGTCACAGGCCATGCATAATTGAGTAGATCTAAGTGCAGGTACAGATGTACAAATGTAAATAGATTCTCCTCTGGGGAAAAGTGACACCTAAGTAGTTATGATGGATTCACTGAGGCTAATTTGAAGCAGACATTTGAGACGGGGAGAAATGTATATAAGGTGGTTATTTTGGAGGAAGGGTGGGCAGTATTTTCTTCCCCTTCACAGAGAAAGAAAGTACTGTCTGCCATTTCTATAGACGGGCTTTTGCTGTTCTGTATGACACTGCTATTTTGTTATGCTGAAATAAAAGTTCTTATAGCAACTGCCGTCTAAGTAATTCTTTGATTGGTGATATTTGGGCAACCGTTGTGGGAACCAGAAGCCTACACCTCCAGTAATGAATTCCAGAGTTTATACGTTGAGAGAAAAAATATTTTTCCGATTAGTCTTAAAAGTGCCACATTGTAGCTTCATTGCGTGCCCCTAACCTATCAAACTCCATTCATTATTTTATAGACCTCTATCATATCTCCCCTCAGCTTTCTGTTTTCCAAGTTGAAGAGCCCTAACCTTTAAAGCCTTTCCTTATAGGGATATCTTTCCATCCCCTTTACCATTTTGGTTGCTCTTCTCTGTTCCTTTTCCAATTTTGCTGTATGCTTTTTAAAATATGGTGACCAGAATTACACACAATATTCAAGATGCGGTTGCACTCTGGATCGATACAGAGGCATTATAATATCCTTGGTTTTATTTTCTATTCTAATTATAGTATGCCACCTTCACACCCTGGGTCTCCTGGACACCATTCCTTGCAGACCAGCATGTCCTCCTGAACTCCCAACTGTTCCTAAGGATAGCGAAAAGGGACCAAAACTCCTCCCACAAGAGTTTTTTTTTACTAATAACTTACATTATAATTCCTCCTGTCTAGGGCAGGGAAATCTACTAACTCTCAGCCACTATCTGCTACTGCCATCAGATTGTGTAACTTTTGCAGGACCCAAAGTGATCAACAAGTGGAGACTTACAGCAGACTCAAAGAACAGAGACTTCTTTAATAAGCAAGATTGGATCCAGATTGAATATTGTCATGAGAGGGTTTTCCAGACTGGATGTCCCAGCATAATCTTTGCTCTTACATCATAGGTTTCCTCTCAGGATATCAAATTAATCTATTTAGAGAGAACCCAAAACAGTTCTACAAGGAATTAGGAAAGAGCATTAATATATTTATAAATACTGTACCACCAACTAAAGTTGAAACGGAAACCTAATGGAGAAGATTATGCAAGGATCCTATAGAGCACAATCAAGAATCAGAATGGTTACCCTCATTAGGGAAATATTAGAGAACTATGGAGTGGCCTGCAGTAACAAGAAAAGAGCTAGAAAGCAAATTAAAATAGGCCTCAAACTGGAAGAGCCCTGGCCCAGATGGAGTGACCAAGTTTTGGCTCAAACAGTTAACATCACTCCACCAAGACCTGGAAAACTGCAAAAGCCAATTGATCAAACCGCTAGAAGTAACAACACAATGGCTTATAATAGGAAGAACATTTCTTCCTCGAAAAGGGGACTCCAATAACATTCCCAAAAATTACAGACCAATAACTTGTCTATCTATAATCTATAAGCTGTTCACTGCAATAGAAGCAGACAGAATATATGATCATATCGAGTCTAATGACATCAGAGCAATAGAGCAAAAGGGCAATAAGAAGGGAGCATATGGAACCAAAGACCAGTTAATGTTGAATAATGCTATCATGAGCAATGCTAAGAAAAGTAGAAATTTCAGTATAGTATGGATTGATTATAAGAAATCTTTTGAGAGCATCCCATACTCTTGGATAATAAATTGCCTTAAAATGCATAAAATAAATTCTTGCTTGATAGAGTACATCAAGTTCACCATGACAATGTGGCAAACCACATTCTTTCTTGAAGTATGAAGATGGTCAGTACATTATTTCTAGCATCAAGATTCAGTGAGGAATATTTCAGGGAGATTCCCTGTCACTGTTTCTGTTTTGTATGGTGCTTAATCCAATGAGTATTCTCATCAACTCTTTTGATACTGATTTAGCCTGAATCCTACAGAAGATAACAACCCAGAGGTAACATCAGGGCCGGATTTACCTTGCGTGAGGCCCTACGCCAACAAAAATTGTGGGCCCCCAGCAGGGGCGGCCCAAGAGGGGTGCGGGGCCTCATTTGCATAAGGGGCCTCATTTGCATAAATATTTGCATAATGTTACCATATACTAACTTTTAGTAAACGTGCCTCTTAGAGTGTGTATGGATAAAGAAAGACTAAAAGATTTCTACATTACTATAATCCAGTGCCAACCCATAGCAAACCTGCCGTATCCTAACAGCACTACCAGGACTCACAAAGCACCATACTCTACCAATCAAAAGGCAACACTACAAATATTAAACCAATACATTTCAGAGAACAACAATACATGACCTACTGGGGAAAGAGAACAAGTGGCAATGTCAAATAGGAATTATATAAACAGAACACCTCAGCTCAGTTACACATGCAGAACATAGACCATCACCAAACAAGTAATCACAATTTAGAAACAGGAAGACAATAATTAAACTGGGAATCCCAAAAGCCAAACTTGGAATGTACAACACTGTAGAAATAAAACTATACATTAATTTGCTCTTGTACTAAACAAAGCGCAGACGTTAATGATGCACATTTACCAGAGCTGACATATTCCAATTAATAAATTCAAAATAAAGAGATATTTTTCTACCTTTTGTGCATATTTTTTCAGCTGCAATTGCTCCAGCCACTTTCTTCTGGTTTCTTCGTGTCTTCTGCTAACTCTCCATCGTCTGCTGTCCATTTGTCCTTTCTTCTCTCTTCTAGTTTTTTTCCATTCTCTCTCTACATCTGCTTTAACATACTAATCTTTCTCCTTTTGCTCTTTCCTCATTCCTATTTCATCCACTCAAATTTTACCCCTCCATCCTCAATCCCCACTTACTCTCCCAATACCCGGCCAATTGTAGATTTTTTATCCCTCCCACACAAAATATTTTTCCCTTCTCCATTTTACTCTTCCAGCCCCATCCCATTCTAATCCTCCCCCAACATCAGCTCCCTTCTAGTTCCAGCCTCACCCAGCATCCATTCCCTTCTAGTCCCTGCATCAGCCCATTTCCAGTCCTAGCCACCCATCAGCCCATTTCCAGTCCTAGCAACCCCCAACCCAATACCAGTCCTAGCCCCCCCATCAACCCACTTCCAGTCCTAACCCCCCATCACCCCATTTTCAGTTTAAGCACCCCCTATAACCCATTATCAGTCCTAACCCCCCATCAGCCCACTTCCAGTCCTAACCCCATTAGCCCACCTCCAGTCTTAACCCCCCCCAGCCCATTTCCAGTCCTAGCCCCCCATAGCCCATTACCAGACAGCCCCCATCAGCCCACAGCCCATTATCAGTCTTAACCCCCCTCATAGCCCATTACCAGTTCTAACCCCCCCAACAGCCCACAGCCCATTATCAGTCTTAACCCCCCCATAGCCCATTACCAGTTCTAACCCCCCCCAACAGCCCACAGCCCATTACCAGTCCTAACCCCATCAGCCCACCTCCAGTCTTAACCCCCCCAGCCCATTTCCAGTCCTAGCCCCCCCATAGCCCATTACCAGACGGCCCCCGTCAGCTCACAGCCCATTACCAGTCTTAACCCCCCCATAGCCCATTACCAGTTCTAACCCCCCCAACAGCCCACAGCCCATTATCAGTCTTAACCCCCCCCATAGCCCATTAGCAGTCCTAACCCCCCCAGCCCATTTCCAGTCCTACCCCCCCCCCCATCGGCTCAAGTAAAATGAACTTTTAAAAAAGCAAAACCGCTGGCTGCTACCAAGGCCGCGGCAGCATGGACGGTCCCGCGGGGCCCCCTCTGCCCTGCCGAATCCCTCCCTCCGCGACGGCTTTGAGAGGCGCGAAGGGAGAGTGTCTCCCTCGCGTCTCTGTTAAGCTCGCAGGGGCTGATGGGAAATTTCCCATCAGCCCCTGCGGGCTTAACAGAGACGCGAGGGAGACACTCTCCCTTCGCGCCTCTCAAAGCCGGCACGGAGGGGCTCAGTCGGGGATTCGGCAGGGCAGAGGGGGCCCCGCGGGACCGTCCATGCTGCCACGGGAACGTCCATGCTGCCGCGGCAGCTTTTTGTGGGCCCTTGCCAGCTGTGAGCCCTACGCCATGGCGTACATGGCGTATAGGTAAATCCGGCCCTGGGTAACATCACACTATTTGTAGATGACCTTAATCTCTACAGTTCTAGCAACCAACAATTAGCAGAGAAATTTCATGTAGTGAAAAGCTTCTCAGATGACATCAGGATGACTTTTGGCCTTGATAAATGTGCTAAGGCAACTATCCTTAGAGGAAAATTTGAGCAAAATGGAAAACATCTCCATGGCTGAGGGCTGTGACATCAAGGAACTTGAACAGGAAGGCAGAAATTACTGAGAGAAAAGATCATTAAAGAATATTACAGGAAATTTAAAATTGTTATTGAAAAGTGCTTTAACATCATAAAATAAGATACAAGCCATCAATAAGCTGACAATTCCTGTGCTCTCATACAGCTTTGGGATTGGCCCCTTAAAGATCTTGAAAAACTGGATGTACGAACAAGAAAACTCCTCCATGCCCATTAAGTAATCTACTAGAATCAGTGTTTGCTGAGGCACTACATTTCTAGAGCTGAAGGAGGGCTAGGCTTCATGGAAAGCAATTATATGGAGAAAGGTTATCTTCTGCTGTAATACCTGTATAGAATGTTTGCTGCTACCCCGGAGTATTTGCTGGTGTAGCGTGAGAGAGAGAAGCTGCTGGGATCCTCTGCTTCCTGAGAAGCCATATTCGCTCCAGGTGACATCACTGGAGGAACTCCTGGGACTATAAAATCCAGCACAGCTGCAGGAGGGGTGAGAGAGGTTACTTCTGCTGCCTCACCTGTGTGGACTGTTTTCTGTTACTCTGAAATGTTTGCTGGTGCAGAGCGAGAGAGAGAAATTGTTGAAATCCTCTGATTCGTGGGAAGCCATGCCCCCTCCGGGTGACATCACTGGAGAGACTCCTGTGACTATAAAATTCAGCATAGTTCTCCACAGCTGCAGCACTGTCTGCAGGTGCTTACCCAAAGGGGCACGCCCTTTTGGTGACCCTTTGGAGCTTTATTTATTTATTATTTAGCTAGGCTTATATACCGCTTTTTACCGGGTCAAAGTGGTTTACAGGGAACAGAACATTTTTTTTACAATGAATATATGTCATATAAGGACATAATAACAGTTACAGTAAAACAGTCAACAGTTTTGAATAACAAAATAATATTAAGGCTTACATAGTATATATAGTAGAACACTATATACAAATATTGAATTTGAAACAATATGTTCAACAGCTATTTATAATTATGGGTCAGTTTTGATAGTGTCATGTTGGAGGGGATGTTAGGTAGCTGGACCAAAATGTTCAGTGAATAAATAGGTTTTCAAGTATTTGCGGAAGAAGGGAAGACTGGCAATATTTTTTAGGGTGTCAGGTAGGGAGTTCCATAGGGAAGGAGCATAGAGTTCAAAAGCTTTGCGGTATGTTTGTATGTTGAATTTAGTTTTGGACTGTGGTATGTTAAGTTTGTTGATTGTATTATGTCTTCATGGTCAGTTTGTAGAGGGTTTATGTAGCAGGAATTGGAGGCAGGTTTCCTGGTAGGAGTGAAGAGCTTTGTGAGTGAGGAGGATTCATTTTTATTTGATTCTATTGGTAAGGGGTAGCCAGTGTAATTGTTTTAGGATGGGAGTATTAGGTGTCTTAACTCAAAGATGCCAAAGGGTTACCAGAAGAGGAAAGGTAAGCAGCTTGAGGTAAGGTTTGCCTCTTTGTGGATGATACCAAAATTTGCAATAGAATAGACACCCAGGAATGAGTAGATAGCATGAGGAGGGATCTAGCTAAGCTTGAAGAATGGTCAAAAACTTGGCATCTGAGATTTAATGCTAAAAAATGCAGGGTCGTACATTTGGACTGCAAAAATCCAAGGGAGCTGTACAGTGTAGGGGGTAAAGTACTTCTGTCCATGAAAGAAGAGCGGGACCTGGGAGTGATTGTTTCTAATCATAAGGTGACTAGACAGGTAGAAAAGGTGACAGCAAAAGCTAGAAAGATGCTTGGGTGCATAGAGAGAGGTATGGCTGGGAGAAAAAAGGAGGTGATAGTGCTCGGTATAAGTCTCTAGTGCGACCTCATATGGATTATTGTGTGTAGTTCTGAAGACCACACCTTCAAAAGGACATAAATAGGATGGAGTCAGTACAGATGGTGGATACTAAAATGGTTAGTGAGGACAGACTTAAAGAACTTAATATGCATACATTAGAGGAAAGGTGGGAGAAAGGAGATATGATAGAGATGTTTAAATACCTCCGGGGTATAAATGCACAAGATTGAAAGCAAGCTCTTCTATGAGGGGTCATAGGATGAGGGTGAAAGGGGATAGACTCAGGAGTAATATACAGAAATATTTCTTCACGGAAAGAGTGATAAATGCATGGAATAGTCTTGTAGAGGAGATGAGGACAGTATCTGAATTCAAAAAAGCATGGGACAAACACAGAAGATCTCTAAAGGAAAATAAGGGACTTTAGTATTTAATATGGAAGGGCAGACTAGATAAGCCATGTGGTCTTTTTCTGCTATCATGTTTCTATGTTTAACACCTAAGTCGATTGTTGGCCCATGGATAAACATTTCATACGTGTTAGCTGCCTCAGTTGTAGGTAGGGTTGCCAACTTTTTCACCGAGAAAAACCCGACACCTGTGGCTTGCCATGCTCCACCCATTCTCCGCCCCTAGTCCCACCCCTGCCCCGCCCCCAGCCCCACCCACAAAAATTACCGAGGATACGTGTAGGCTAACTTCCTTGGTCAGATAATAATTAAACTGGGAACCCCAAAATCCAAACATGAAATGTACAACACTGGAGAAATAAAACTATAAAGTAATTTCCTCTTGCACTAAACAAAAACGCAAAGATGTTAGCAATACACACTTCCCAGACCAGACATATTCCAGTTAATAAGTTCAAAATAAAAAGTATTTTTCTACCTTCTGTTTGGGCGTTTTATTTTTCAATTGCAATTGCTCCAGTCACTTTCTTCTGGTTTCTTCGTGTCTTCTGCGAGCTATCCATTTGTCCTTTCTTCTCTTTTAGATGTTTTCCATTCTCTCTCTATTTCTGCTTTAACATACTGATTGTTTCCCTTTTGCTCTTTCCCCCAATTCTTTCCTTATTCCTTTATCATCCGTTTAAATTTCACCCTTCCATTCTCAAGCCCCTCTTACTCTCCCAATACCGGCCCATCATAGACTTTTCTTCCACACAAAATATTTTTTCCCCTCTCCATTCTCATTCCCCATCCATTCTAGTCCTCCCCCCAAATCAATTCCCTTATAGTTCTAGGCCCATCCAGCATCCACTCCCTTCTAGTGCCATCTCCCATGCCCCACATCAGCCCATTTCCAGTCCTATTCCAGCTCTTCATCAGCCCATTTCCAGTGCTAGCCCTCACATCACAGGCCATTTCCAGTCCTAGCTCCCCCCCCCAATCACAGCCCATTTCCAGTCCAAGTCCCCCATCACAGCCTATTTCCAGTCCTAGGCCCCCCCCCCACCATCACAGCCCATTTGCAGTCCGAGTCCCCCCGCACCATCACAGCCCATTTGCAGTCCGAGTCCCCCCGCACCATCACAGCCCATTTGCAGTCCTAGCCCCCCTAATCACAGCCTATTTCCAGTCCAAGATCCCCCTTCCTCCACCATAGCCCATTTCCAGTCCAGGTCCCCTCGTCCCCCCTCACTATCTTTTTCCAGTGCATGTCCCCCCACCGATAACCCTTTTACTGTCCAGGTCCCCCCCCCCATCACAGCCTATTTCCAGTCCAAGGTCCCCCCCCCCCATAGCCCTTTTCTGGTCCAGGTCCCCTCCACCCCCATCACAACCCATTTCCAGTCCATGTCCCCCCCCCCATAACCCTTTTACAGTCCAGGTCCCCCCCCATCACAGCCTTTTTACTGTCCAAGTTTCCCCCCCCCCCTTAGCCCTTTTCTTGTCCAGGTCCCCCCCCCTTTAGCCCTTTTCCAGTCCAAGTCCCACCCCCTTAGCCCTTTTCCAGTCCAAGTCCCCCCCTTAGGCCCTTTTTCCAGTCGAAGTCCCCAACCTTAGCCCTTTTCCCGTCCAAGTCCCCCCCTTTATCCCTTTTCCAGTCCAAATCCCCCCCTTAGCCCTTTTCCAGTCCAAGTCCCCCCCTAGCCCTTTTGCAGTCCAAGTCCCCCCTTTAGCCCTTTTCCAGTCCAAGTCCCCCCCCTTAGCCCTTTTCCAGTCCAAGTCCCCCCGACCCCTAACCCCATTTCCAGTCCAATTCCCCCCCCCTTACCCCTTTTCCAGTCCAGGTCCCCCCCCCTTAGCCCTTATCCAGTCCAAGTCCCCCCCCCCTTAGCCCTTTTCCCGGCCACGTCCCCCCCCCCCTTAGCCCTTTTCCAGTCCAGGTCCCCCCCATCACAGCCAATGCAGTCCTTGCCCCCCCCCCCCGACCAGCATCGCGGCTGTCTGAGGCTTCAGAGGGAGCCGGGGAAGCCCGCGCGAGGCCCCGGCTCCCTCTGTACAGACACCAGCGTGAAGAGCCTTTTCCTTCACGCTGGCGGCTGTTCCTGTGAAGCTGCGAATGCTGGGAAAGGTTAAAGGGCAACCTTTAACCTTTCCCAGCATTCGCGGCTTCACAGGAACAGCCGCCAGCGTGAAGGTAAAGGCTCTTCACGCTGGTGGCTGTTCAGTGGGAGCCGGGGCCTCGCGCGGGCTTCCCCGGCTCCCTCTGTAGCGGAGGAAAAAGCCGGTTTTTTTTGCTCTGGCCGCTCCCGATCTTGCGGCCAGAGCAAAAAAAACGGCTTTTAAAGGGCCGGTTTTGCCTCTGTGCCGGCAGCCGGCCTGGCCGTGGAAAAACCGGCCAGGCCGGCTGAAAACCGGCCAGTTGGCAAACCTAGTTGTAGGGCAGTCTGAATCAGCAGCTTCCTCTTTTCTGGAGGTCTCTGGGGCATCTTTGAGTTCTTCTAGAGCCCCCTGTTTCTCCTACAGAAAGGCTTGGGTCTAAGGTTGGGAGTATTTTAACTCCCTTAATGCCTCCTTTAGGGGAGGATGATTTTGACTCTAAGGAGGCACCACAGACATTTTTGAGCAAGGCCCTTATGCCTGTACCTATTCAGTGTGCTAGTTCATTGGGAGCGGTGGTTGATCTAAAAGATGTCAAGCCTGATTCTGTTACCTTAATGAATATTTTGAAGGTAGTAACCCAGACCAATGTGTTACTGGGAGGCTTTATTGATTAAACAGTGAAGTTTTCTGCTGATGCACTTAAGAAGTTCCAGGATCATGAAGTTAGGATTGGTTCTGTCCTCCAGAAAGTAGATAGCAATCTTCAGGAACAAGCAGGAATGTAGTCATCACATATGGGTATCGTCGGTACCGACGGAGCCTGCGCGGGAATGCTCCCCAGCGTCCAATTAGAACGCTTTTGGGAGCATCCCACAGCGCCTGCGTGCTGCCTTCCCGCCTTTCCCAACTGCCTCTCTCCAGTTCTTCTTTTTCCGCGGAGCCAGCGGGTTGTGTTCCTGTCACCGCAGAAGAATTTTCTTTTTCTTTATTTCTTTTTGTGGTCGTGTCTGCCTTCTTCGATGCTCTACCAGTACCGCCGGTCTTTCTTTTCCTATTTAAAGAAAAAAAAATATCTGTTTTTTTTCCATTTTCTTCAGGTGCACCCGCCTTTTTGGGCCTTAGGCCCAAAAACTTTCCTTAACGTGGAAAAACCTGCCTCAGGTTTTAAAAAGTGCACCAAGTGTGGCGGTACCATTTCTGTCACCGACACCCATGAATGGTGTTTAAAATGTTTAGGTCCTGACCACTCCATTACGGATTGTGTGTCCTGTGCCATGATGTCTAAAAGAGGTCGGCAGAACTGAGTTGCCAATCTCAGTACCCTGTTTTCCTCTGATGCGGCTTCGGTGGCATCGACGTTTTCCAGGGCTTCTTCTTCCTCCCGTGGATCTCAGGTAACTAAACATAAATCCAGTTGGTCCTCGAAGGGTAGATCTCCTTCTAAGTATCGAGATGCCTCTGGCGTTGCCCTTGAGGATTCTGCACCGGCAAAATTACCCCAGCGGGAGGCTTCGGCTTCCAAAGCATTATCGGGGTTCCAGGATGTTCTAGATGGCTCGGCCTCGACAGATCTCCTGGTGCCATGCTCTGGGGTACCGGTGGCTTCCACCGGTACCGACATCCAGGCATTGGCAGCGTCCATGGACCAGAGAATTCTGACCATGGAACGCAGTCTGGCGGCTTTCCTTGTGGCATCGACGCCCTTGGTACCGCGACAGACAACTCCACCAGTACTGGCACTGGCATCGGTATTGGTATCGGCACCGGTACCAATAGCATCGACATCGGCATCGGTGTCTGCTATGCCGGTACTCTGTCCTCCGATGCACTCTGGTACCGATTCTCCGGTACTGGTTATTCCCGATACCGACCTTGGTCGGTACGGGTATCAGGATCTGCAGGATCATCTGGACAGATGATACTTCGAGTCCTCAGAAGAATCTGAGGATTCTGAAAGTTCTGTCGATGCAGCGATGCTTCTTCCAGAGGAGTCCTCCTCCCCTAAACGCAGGATGTCTCCTCCAGAGGACATGTCTTTCCAAGACTTCATCAGAGAGGTGGCTCGGGGCCTGTCCATTACTGTGGCCCCTGAAACAGAGCCAAGGGCCAAGGAGTTGGAAATTTTACAATATCCCAAAACTCCTAAGGAGGCAGCTACCTTACCCATTCATGAGATTCTATATGATCTCATGTTGAGGATGTGGGAAACACCTCTTACCACCTCTCCTCATTCTCGTAGGTTAGATACTATGTATCGTGTCCCTCCTTGTCCTGGGTTCCATAAGACTCAGCTTCCTCACCACTCTATTGTGGTGGAGTCAGCTATGAGAAGGATTAGAAGTGCAAAAAGACATGCCTCTAATCCTCCAGGACGTGAATGCAGAACCCTGGATGCTTTTGGACGAAGAGTCTTTCAAGCTTCCATGCTTGCTGCAAGAATCAGTTCCTATAGTCTCTACATGGGAATGTTCCTAAAGGAGGTCACAGATAATTTACAGACTTTAAGTCCTTTCATTTCTGAGGATAAAAGACAGGACTTTCTCTCTTGCGTCAAATATGCCCAAGATGTCTCTAAATTCTCCAACCGTGCAGCCTTTGACTGCTTTGAGTGTATAAGCAGAACCTCGGCTATTGCCATAGGTGCACGTAGAATTGTTTGGCTCCAGGCATCTGATTTAGAGCTCTGGGTACAAGATAAATTGGGAAATATCCCTTGTACTGGTGAGAACCTGTTTGGTAAAGATTGGCAGGAAAAAGCCAATGAAATGGATGCTGAAAATTCCACCTTGGATAGACTATCCAAGTCCACTGCTGATCCTGTTAGAAAGAAGTTGTTCAAGAAAACATCTTTTTCTAAAAAGAAAAGATTTTATCCTGCTTATGGTCAGCAGGTCAGTTTTCAACCAAACGTCAGCAACCATCCAAACAGAAGAAAGCAAAGGCTGCTAGGCCTCCACCGGCCCAGCAGCCTCAGCCTCCTCATGGCCTTTGACTTTCAGCTAGAGAACTTAGCCTTTCTGGTTCTGGAAGGACCAGAACCGTCCACCATTCCAGGAAGGTTATGTCATTTTGCCCCCAGATGAGGGCAAATAACAGCAGAGCATTGGACACTCTCCATCATAAAGGAGGGGTACAAACTTCATTTTTCAAGCATGCCCCCTCACACAATAGTGAAGCAGTTCAATTCTCCGACCTCTCTCATGAACCTGTTAGGTCAGGAGGTTGCCATCCTTCTTGCCCAAGGGGCAATAGAAGAAGTGCCTCTTCATCAACAGGGCACAGGGTTCTATTCCCCTTACTTTCTTATCCCAAAGAAAACAGGGGGATACAGACCTATCTTAGATCTCAGAGAATTGAACAAATTCCTTGTCAAGGAGAAATTCAAGATGATTTCTCTCGGAGCTCTGCTTCCATACCTTCAGAATCAAGATTGGCTTTGTTCTCTAGATCTCAAGGATGCGTACACCCATGTCCTCATCCATCCAACCCACAGAAGGTTCCTTCGGTTCCTTTTTCAAGGAAAGCACTACCAATACAGGGTGCTTCCTTTTGGTCTGGCCTCAGCACCAAGGGTGTTCATGAAATGCATGGCTGTGGTAGCAGCATTTCTCCGCACTCTAGGAATATTCATCTTCCCCTACTTGGACGACTGGCTCATTCGAGCTCCAACACAGTCAGAGGCCAAGACTTCTCTATCCTGCACAATGCGTATCCTTCAGTATTTAGGGCTGGTAATAAACATCCCAAAATCAAGTCTGACTCCCACTCAGTCTTTAGAGTTCATAGGAGCTCTTCTGGATACCATAAGGGCAAGGGCCTATCTTCCCCAGGCCCATTGCCTTCGCTTGGTGCAGTTAGCTTCTCAAGCAGTGCTAAAGCCTCATCTAACTGCTCGAGAAATGTTGCAGTTGCTGGGCCACATGGCATCCACCGTGCATGTGGTTCCATATGCTCGCCTCCACATGAGGGCAGCTCAGTGGACTTTATCCACCCAATGGACCCAGGCATCAGGGTGTCTGTCAGACAAAATAGCAAACACAAGTCGCCTCATTTTGTCTCTCCAATGGTGGAGGTCCACTCAAAACCTGTTGTTGGGGTCCCCCTTTCAACAGCAACTCTCACAACAGATGCTTCTCCAAAGGGTTGGGGAGCTCATCTGCAAGACCTCTCCACCCAGGGCACCTGGTCTCCTCAAGAGAGTTTCTGCATAACAATCTCTTGGAACTCAGAGCAATTTTCCTGGCTCTGCAAGTGTTCCACTCCCTGCTCAGCTACAAGACAGTCCTCAGTCATACGGACAATCAAGTAGCCATGTTCTATGTGAACAAGCAGGGGGGAACAGGCTCTCTGTCGCTTTGCAACGATGCTTTGCGACTATGGGCCCTCGCCAGAGAGCATCAGATTCATCTGCTGGCAGTATATCTTCCAGGCATTCAAAACTCTTGGGCGGACAGACTCAGTCGAGTTCTGCTTCCACACGAGTGGTCTCTGCATGCAGACCAGGTGACCAGGATATTTCAACTTTGGGGAACCCCGGAAATAGACCTCTTTGCAAGTCCGTGGAATGCCAAACTTCCCCGGTTCTGTTCCAGAATTCTGGCTCAGGGGGCTCAAGCCAGGGATGCTTTCCTCCTTTACTGGGGTCAAGACTTCCTGTATGCCTTTCCACCCATTCCCCTAATTCCCAAAACCCTGTTCAAGCTTCAGAGAGACAGAGGCCACATGATTCTCATAGCCCCACATTGGCCACTGCAAGTGTGGTACCCTCTGCTTCTACATCTCTCTCAAGCTCCCTCCCTGGAGTTAGGGTCTGCTTCAGATTTCCTATCTCAGGAGAACGGAAAGTTGTGGCATCCCAATCCCCAGTCTCTGCATCTCAGGGCTTGGTTGCTGAAGGCCTAGATCTCCAAGATCTTAATCTTTCTCAGCAAGTGAAAGATGTTCTTTATGCTTCCAGAAAACCTTCCACTAGACGCTCTTATGCTTTCAAGTGGAAAAGGTTTACTATTTGGTGTTCGGAAAAGGGTCTTAACCCCCTTGCGATACCTCTGCAATCTTTGCTGGAGTATCTCCTCCATTTATCTAATGCAGGCCTTAAGACAAATTCAGTAAGAGTCCATTTGAGTGCTATTGCAGCTTCTCTTAAACCTCTAAGTGGACAACCTATTTCCTCTCATCCTCTTATAGCAAGATTTATGAGAGGCCTCCTTCTAACTAAGCCTCCCATTAGACCACCTCCGGTGGCATGGGACTTGAACCTGGTTCTTGGGGCAGCTCATGAAGCCACCTTTCGAACGGTTAGCTACCACCTCCTTGAAATTTCTTTCTTGGAAGGTTATCTTTCTCATTGCAATCACATCAGCACGCCGCATTAGTGAATTGCAAGCACTAGTAGCTAATCCACCTTATACAAGGTTCCATCATGACAAGGTAGTCCTTAGGACTCATCCACACTTTATGCCTAAGGTGGTCTTGCCTTTTCATCTTAACCAAGAGATCTACCTACCTGTCTTTTTTCCAGGACCTCATGCATCAAATGCAGAGAGGAATCTTCATACCTTGGACTGTAAAAGAGCTTTAGCTTTTTACTTACAAAGAACACAGTAACATAGAAAATCCTCTCAACTTTTTGTTGCTTTTGATCCTTCTCATTTGGGACTTCCAGTCTCCAAGAGAACACTATCTAACTGGATTGCTCAGTGTATTTCTTTCGCCTATCAGAGTAAGAACCTTTCTCTGGAGGGCCATGTCACAGCTCACAATGTGAGAGCCATTGCAGCCTCAATGGCTCATCTGAACTCTGTGTCTATTGATGACATCTGTCGAGCAGCCACTTGTGCCTCGGTTCATACCTTGAAAGCCCATTACTGCTTGGACAAGGACTTCCGCCGGGATGCGTTGTTTGGTCAGGCTGTTCTCAAACACCTGTTCCATACTTAATCAACTCCTACCCACCATCCCTGGTAGGATGCCAGAGATCCATGGGGGGGGGGGGGGAGTGGAGCCCTTCTCAGGGACACACAACTTCTGGGGTCTCTCCCTGGCACCTAAAGCTAGGGAGTCCCCATATGTGATGACTACATTCCTGCTTGTTCCTGGAGATAGCATAGTTACTCACCTGTAACAGGTGATCTCCGGGAACAGCAGGAATTTAGTCCTCACAACCCACCCACCTCCCCTAGGAGTTGTATCTCTCTATCTCTCTCTTTTCCTTTCCCTCGCTCTCTCTCTTTGTCTCAGCTCTAAAACTAAACTGGAGAGAGGCAGTTGGGAAAGGCTGGAAGGCAGCACGTAGGCGCTGTGGGATGCTCCCAAAAGCGTTCTAATTGGACGCTGGGGAAAGTTCCCGCGCAGGCTCCGTCGGTACTGACGATACCTATATGTGAGGACTAAATTCCTGCTGTTCCCGGAGATCACCTGTTACAGGTGAGTAACTATGCTTTTCCAATCAGGTTGATTTTTTGGTCGCCAAAGGAGCATCAAATAAATATAACAGTTTATTAATTCACATGCAATTAGAAGCTCTGGAGAATTCTATTCAGGCAAGAAATGTATGTTTCTTAAATTTTCCTAAGATTCATTTATTGTCCCCTCTTATATTATTTAGAAAATATTTAAAAGAAGTGTTGTTGTTCTCCGATTCTTACTTTGTCTTGGTATCCAGTATTTACTATCTGCCTGCTAGATCTTTGCTCCAGAGCGAGGAAGTAGATGTTTCTGTGGCATTAATTGTTACTCTGTCTTTGGAAGCAGACAAATCTAGAATCATGAAAGCTTATTTTTCCAAGAAGGATTTTATGTTCTGCAGGCAAAAAATTATGATATATCCTGATGTGGCGCAAGCCACACAGTTGAGAAGAAAGAGGTTCCTTCAGCTGAAACCTCAGATTTTGGCTTTGAGGGCCTCTTTCTTCTTGTGCTTTTCCTGTAAATGTTTATTGGTCTACCAAGGGGTTAGATATGTTTTTACTGATCCCTCTCCAGTGGAAAATTTCTTGAAGGACAAATGATATTTGCTTGTGCTTGGTCTAGGCTTTCCTGCTTAGTTTCCTTCTTCATTTCCCTTTTTTTCTTAGTTCCCAGTTTTAGAGTAGTTCTGTCTAGAGAATAGATTGTACTCCCACTTAGGTGGAGTGAGAGCCTTCCTCTGTGATGGAGGCTAAAAAACATGTTTGTTTTTACTTGGTATATTATGTTTTTCTTTTTTGATTTATTGTATTTTCTTTGATAATTGCAACATTGTATGTTGCAAAATTTATAAATAAAAAAAAGAAAGCAAACAATTACACATACAGAGTTACTATTATAGGCCTCCAGGCCTACCTAATAGCATCATCAAATTTAAATATGCAAAAAGGGCTGAAATATGAAAGTAAACATCCAGAATTTGTCTCCCTTATCAAACTTAGAAAAGCATTTGGATAACTAGAAGGAATGAGTGAGAATCCACAAGCACACATAGGGAAGGAAGTAACCGAAACAGCAGCCAGAATAATCACAGGAACCAGTCAGCGTACACACATCACCCCTATACTGAAGCAATTACACTGGCTTCTCATTCACACCAGGGATAAATACAAAGTTTCCCCCCCCCCCCTCCCATTTTCAGGTCACACAGCTCACACAATGAACAGAGCCATGTATTATATGTCTCCCATTAACTAAGTTTTAAACTCATCTCAACCTAATTCATTCCCCTGAGTTCCATGGACTTTCAATTACCGGTAAAGATACAAAGTACCTTGTTTTCTGGTTATATCCAATAGTTATTGTTAAGTTTGATATACGTGGAGCCATTCCTGGAGGGGTACGTCCAGGCTATCCAGACGTCCCCAATGAAGATGGGGATCTTAGGACCCATTTCTGGTCTGCGGGAACAAAAGATTCCTGCGGTTGCCAGAATCGGGCCTGTGGACAGCCCTGAATGCCCCTTTCACATGTGGGGACATCCTTCCCAGAGGTGCCCCCAACATACGAGGCTCTGGCCCCCAATATCCCTGCTGTGGCCTAGTTTTGGCAGTGAGGACCCCCACACACCAGCTCCAGCCCAGGGGGTTCTCCCCAGGACCGATAGTCCACAAAGTGCTGTTTATACCACCTTTGAGGTGGTATAAGCAGCATGTCCCCACGGACCTGGCAGCACGTACAGAGCCATAACCTGAATCGGCTCTGTACGTGCTGCCGGGCTGGCCCGCCCATGCTTTATCCCATTCTCGCCTCCTCCTGCTCCCCACCGGCTCTCCCCGTCCTGATGCACAAGATGTACAGGGAGAGCTGGAGGGGGAATTGGCCCCAGACATCTTGTGGGGCTGTACATTCCGCTGGGATGTGCAGCCCCGCAACCCATGTTTGGAAGTGACCTCCATTGTTTACCTTTGTTCTATGTATGTTACTTGTTCTAATTGTTCCCTGTATAGTGGTATAAAAAAGTTGTTAAATAAATAAAATAAAATAAGAGAAAAAGCTCTTCAAAGAATTTCATCAGCAAACAAGGAAAACAAGTGGCAAATACACAAATACAGTGGGAAATACAAAGTGAATGTTCTGTGAATCGTGTTGAGAGGGAGAAGATCTTCCAGACCATGAAATACAGTCAGAGACCAAGAAATGGGGCAGAAAGATACCGAGTTATTTCCCATCGTGTTGGGTGCCATAAGCTTGATTAAGAAGAATTTCCAAGCACACCTTGCCAAACTAACCACACATGTTAGATCTTACGAACTCCAGAAGCAGGCTCTCTGGCATGATGCAAGTACTACCCCGAGCATTAGCAGTAAATCTGAGAGACTGAGATCATACTCCACACCCTGGCTTACAAGTGAGGTTCATGACTGTCATGGTATGTGCAAAACTAACCCATTTGGAGAAACTGCCCTACTTTTGCCTATGGGCAAAAGAAGCATCTATCCTGAGCTCCTGTTAACAGTCGCGCTGCTTCCCATAGGTAAATTCAGCCTCATCTCCCTATGAGCACAGGCTGTTGAATCTCATGCCACTGAGCCTGTCTACATCTGCTTCTTGCATTTATTCTTTAATTCCTCCTCCTCTTTGCAGTCAAATAGCTTCATTGTCTGTTTAGGAGTTGCTGCCAGCCGACATGCCACAGTAGAGGTGGGCAAAGCTGCAGGCCAGGCCCTTCCTCTGCTTCACCTCCAAAAAGAGCAAATGTGGTCTGGATAGGAGCAGCAGGGGAGGGGGTGTATGGGGATGGGAATAGCTGGTGGCTACTCTGCACTAAGGCCTGCATCCTCTCGCCAGCATGGCTTGCTCGGCCTCTGTTTGGTGTGCTATCCAGCAGTGTGCATGCACAGCCCTCTTCTTGCTTGCTTGCATGGGAGACTGAGCAAATGAGACAGTAGGAACCATGACATTGGCCTGGCTAGTAGTCCCATGACTCAGTTGCATACGGACATGTGGAGTCATGGATAGTGGGCCAGTGCTGCAAGCAATGTTCCCTCTAATTTTCTGTAGGGTGCGTGCGCATAAAATATCAGCTGTACAGCTTTTGAAGGAAGGTTACATTTTTGTGCGCCACATAACGACACTTGGAGTTAAATACTTTAAAATTTGACTACACATCAGAATACAGTATGTACACCACATTGATTGCACTAGAAAACATTGTAGAACTTGTGAAAACCGTAAATACACAACAACTTTTAAATTTTAAGACGTCTGTGTTGTTTTCTATCAGAATCAGAACCGCAATTTTTGTGCGCTCTGTTGTAAAGTATGTGCGCGCGCACACGTGCACAGCTTAGAGGGAACAGTGGCTGCAAGCATCCAAGATGTGGTAGTCATGGGCAAGGCAAGCAACTAGATGCCAGAGGCAGAATGTGAGTGACAGTGCAGTCAATCAGTCAGGTCCAACCTAGAAATGAATGATCTGGGCCAGGGGGAACCCAGGCCTCCAGCCATGCTCCCTGGCCAGAAATCTCAAAGAGGTGTGAGAGGATTAGAAGAGAGAGGAGTCCTGTTCCAAATGTCCAACAATCAGTCGCAGTCCTAGTACGTACTGCACTTAATGTGTGTGCATACAGTATGCAATTATTTTTTTTGGGGGGGGGAGTATTTTTTGAGAATGGCATCCTTCAAAAGCCTGACCTGAGCCCTTCTTTCTGACAAGCAGTGCAGGCTTTTGGGTCATAGACACAATCACAGCTGTGTGCAGGGGTGTGGGTTAGGCAAATTTTGGACATATAGAGAGAGAGTGGAAGATGGAGGAGGAGAACAAGAAAAGGAGAAAGACAAAACCAGCTAGGGAGAGTAGAGCAGAAAGTGGAATGGAAAAGGAGAGGCCTCAGAGTGCAGTGGGTTCTATGGATTGGGTAGGGCTGGTGGGGTGAGGAGGCATGGGGCTGGCATTTCAGTGGGAGAGTAAAAATGCTTTGAGTGGAGGGGGAATAGAAAAAGATGCCTTGGTGGAAAAAATGAGGACTCAGGATTTTTACTTGGGGGGGAGGGGGAATTGGGGGATTGAATGGACAGAAAAAAGATCGTAGAGGGAGGCAGGGGAAAACTCTTACATGTCTACATTTGGAAAGTTCAAGAAATGTTTTCTGTTTCTCTGATCATTAACTAATTGACTGCACTGCATGCAGAGCAGATTCTTGGTCTCTATTTCTTGCCTGCACATTTTCTGACCTGTGATCATTTAATTCTGCATTTGATGAGCACTGCTACCTCTGCACTTGTGTGTTACTTTGGATCTTGAGGGAATGAGATTCTGTTAGTGTGTGTTTTCCACTGGTGTTCATAGACTGGATGGTTTGAGTTTTTCTAGCAGTTAGCATTGTCGGCAGCTTGGGTGTGCATAGTGTGTCCCCTGGACTGGCTGGGAAGATCAAAAAGGGGAGAAAGCAAGGAGCGTGTAAGTGTGTGGGGTGGAGAGAACAATAGAGTGAATGAGTGAGGCTGGGGGCGCAGAGAAAGCAATTGAAGATTGTGTGTAGACCCTAGCTGTTTATGAGAGGGCGACTGACTATGAATGTGTATGGGGAAGCAGGGAGAGCAGAGAGCTGGAGAGTGTGTTCCTGTGGGCAAGGGAAGTGAGAGGAGACAGCAAAAGTGAGTAATGGTGGCACACACAGAAGAGAGATAAAGAGGTGGAGGTCAGTTCCATAGGTGCACATCCAGGCCAGCCAGATGTCCAGAAATCAGGACGGCCCAGAGATGCACCCAATCTTGCTCCCATAGGGGCTAGACATCCCCGCAGGAGCAGAATCTCGGCATAGGGCCTGGACGTCCAGGCCGTGCCCCGATTCCAATAGCCCAGACATCCAGAACCCTGCCCAACTAACTCAGCCTTGCTCCTGCATGGAGCCACAGTGCCATGGCGTCCCGTTGCCATGGCACTGCAGCACCATGCAGGAGCCCCGATGCCCCGCCACACACATTAGAGCACTGTTCCCTGCTGCCCGACCCCTAATAGGGCCTGCCAAGGCCATGGTCGGGCAGCTGGGAACCCCCTTGCATCCTCCTACCTCATCGGGCAGGTCCACCGGTGATTGCTGCCAACCTCGGGGGGACTCTTTCCACCTCCAAGGTGGAATAAGTTCCCCATCCAACCTGCTAACTCCGGACATACAGCGCAGTGCACGGAATCAGCCTTATACATCCAGGGTCATGGGCCTGCCCATGCTCCTCCTCTGACCCTCCCACCCCTGTCCAAAGCTCCCTGTACAGCTCAGCTGTGCATGTGGGGAGCTTTGGGCACAGAATAGGCCCCAGACAAATAACGAGGGATGTACATCCACACCAGATGTACATCCAGGGTCGGCTCAAGGCAATCTGCTGCATGAGGCGAAGTCTGAAATCTGATTCTGATCATCTCACTAACAACAACAACCACCACCACCACTATTCTCCAGTACCAGGCATATTGTGAACTTAATACAAAACCCTACAACAAAGAGCAAACCTACCATACCATACCATATCAGCACAAACTTCCAAAACTCACATAAGGAACCCATCCAAAAAAAGCGTCACTGTAAATACTTCAGTGGGCCCTGGAACATCCATAAACCTATTTGAAAAGCTGAACAAGTCAAATTACTACAGTACAGTATAGATCTTTATGTACAAACTCCATCTTAACAGAATACCTGACCTCAGTCACACACGCACAACATCGACCCTCACCAAGTATAGAATAAATAACCACAATCTAAAGTAAAAATAAAAATATGTAGACAAAATTTAAATTGAAACCCCAAGAAGCCAGAGTCCACATGCAGTGCAACATCAGATATATAAGAGATGCAGTTCCCCAATACTGTGTAAAATATAAAAATAGCACAAAGTCCAATCACTAAAATGAAATAAAATTATTTTTTCTACCCTTGTTGTCTGACCATTTTATTCTCTGATCATGCTGGTCCCAATCTGAGGCTTCTGCTTTCCTGTCTTCTCTTAGCTCTCTTTCTGTGGTCTATGGTCCATGGTCCATGGTCCATCTGCCATTTCTTATCTCTTCTTTTGTTTTCTTCACTTCCTTCCATCAGCCCATTTCCAGTTCCATTAACCTCCCCAGTATCAGCCCCCTTTCCAGTCCTCCCCTCCCAGTACCTTTCAATGTCAACCGCCTTGCAATGCCACAGGTGTCCATTCCCTTCCAGTCCCCCTCCTTCCCCACTGTCCAGCCCCTTCTAGTCCAAATACCATCCCAGATAGCAGCTTATGTCTGCTCTCAGTGCCACCCCCCCAGTCAGCTCCCTTCCAGTCCCTCTACCCTCAGTCCATCCCCCTTCCAGTGCCATTTGCATGTCCGCTCCCTTCCAGCCTCCTCCTCATTACTCAACCACCTACCACTCCCATCTCCAAGTGTCAGCTCCCTTCCAGTCCCCCTTCAGTACATCCCAGGTGTCAGCTCCTTTCCAGCCCCCTCCTTACACCGTGTCAGCTCCCTTCCTGCCCCCTCCTTCCCCTGGCAGACCCTCACATTATCCGCTCCCTTCCAGTCCTATTCTACCATCCTCCTGCATCAGCCCATTTGTAGCCCTAGCCCCTAGTTATCTTCCAGGGCCAGCAGCACTCTCCTCCCTTCCCCCCCATTAGCCCATTTCCAGTCCCAACCCATTTCCAGTCCTATCCCCCTTATGAGCCCACTCTAGTCCTAGCCCCCCAATCAGCCCATTACCAGTCCTAACCCACCCCCCATAAGTCCATTTCCAGTCCTAGCCCCCCAATCAGCCCATTTCCGGTCCTAACCTCCCCAATCAGCTCATTTCTAGGCCTAACCCCACCAATCAGTCCATTACCAATCCTAGACCCCTTCCCGATCAGCCCATTTCCAGTTCTAAACCCCTATCAGCCCATTTCCAGTCTTAGCCACTCCTGATAGCCCATTACCAACCCTAGCCCCCCTCCCAATCAGCCCATTTCCTATTGCAACCCCCCATAGCCCATTTCCAGTCCTAGCCCCCTCCCAATCAGCCCATTTCCAGTTCTAACCTCCCATCAGCCCATTTCCAGTCTTAGCCACTCCCGATAGCCCATTACCAACCCTAGCCCCCCTCCCGATCAGCCCATTTCTAGTTCTAACCCACATAGCCCATTACCAGTCCTACCCCCCATCAGCTCACTTCCAGTCCTAAACCCCCCATCAGCCCATTTCCAGTCCAGAGCCACCCCCGATAGCCCATTACCAGCCCTGGCCTCCTCCCGATCAGCCCATTTCCAGTCCCAGCCCCCCATAGCCCATTACCAGTCCTAACTCCCATCAGACCACTACCAGTCCTTACCCCCCATCAGCCCACTTCCAATCCTAACTCCATCCATAGCCCATTACCAGTCCTAACCCCTCATCAGCCCACTTCCAGTCCTAACCCCCCCATCAGCCTATTTCCAGTCCTAGCCCCCCATAGCCCATTACCAGTCCTGACCCCCCCATCAGTCCACTTCCAGTCCTAACCCCCCCATCAGCCCATTTCCAGTCCCAGCCTCCCCATCCCAGGGAAATTGAAATAAACTGGCTGCCATAGCCGGTGCCATGGCGGCAGAAGGAAGTGCCCTGCAGTTGCCCCGGCGGAGCCCTCTTCTCTCCCTCAGCACCGCTGGCTTTACAGAGCTGCGAAGGGAGAGTTTCCCTTTCTCGTGGCTCTGCTAAGCCCGCCGGCGCTGATGGGAAACAGCTTTTCCTGTTTCCCATCAGCACCGGCGGGCTTAACAGAGCTGCAAGAAAGGGAAACTCTCCCTTTGCGGCTCTGTAAAGCCGGCAGTGCTGAAGGAGAGAAGAGGGCTCTGCCAGGGTGGCTGTGGGGCACTTCCTTCTGCCATGGCTCTTCCGATAGGGTTTTTTTTTTTTTGAAGGCCGAGTGAGGCGGGCTTTTTGGGGGCAATTTTTGCCGCCCCCAAAAAGTTGCCACCTGAGGCCACTGCTTCACTCAGTCTCATCCCTGTGCACTGTCATGAGGCTGGTACTAATAAAGATGCAGAGTTGAAAAGAAACTCTGTTTTTCACAGAGTTCTTGGTGTGCAATTACCTCAAAGCACAGCTAGAGGGGGCAGGAGTGATTCTACAGAGGTTAATGAGGCTAGGAGAGCTAACCAGCTGCACCTGGAAATGAGCCCGGGAGATTCAAAGGGAAGATCCCTTTATAAACGGAAGCTTAATGCTAGCACAGCAGAAGGAGAAGGAGGAAGAGAAGGAACAAGGATTATGGCTGAAGAAGGAAGGAGAGACCTGAAGGAAGGAATCCTCCTTGAGCAAGCCCAAAAGGACAGAATTCACAGAGGTAGAGTTCAGAGGGGCCAAGCTACGAGAGCCGCTGTTCAGAGGGAGTCTGCTAAGGAAAGCAGTCAGCCTGGAGGGTATGCCACTCCCTGCTTAAGCAACGTTCCTGAGTCCAAAGCTGAAAGACATATACAGAGAGCCTGAGAGCCAGGTTTGGAGGAAAGGCTGCAGGCATTGGAGTATGCTGAACAAGCTTTACTAGGTACCCGAAGGGAAGGGGTTTCTAACAAAACTACTTTGTCACTGAAGCATAGAGCTGGAGAATCCGCACCAGGTCTTACTAAGCTTTCAGGAAGTCCAGCACTGCCCAGAAGCTACCGACAGAAAACCTGTTGTCACAGAGACGTTCATGAGAGAGAAGGCTCCAGAGCTTCAAGCTACAGAAACTCAAGGTATGAAAGTTTTATTCCTGCTAAAGAAAGCTTAACTCCTAAAAGCATTGCTAAAACTAAGACTCAGTTTGTGAGAAGAGGAAAGAAACCAGAGTGGTTTGAAGAACTACCAAAAGACTTTAAAGCACAGTCTTATTGGAGGCAAGATACCAGAGACAGTCCATGTAAAGCTGTAACTTCCAGAGACACCGTGTACTCTGAGGGGGAAAGTAGTGAAGCAGAGTTTATGGAAATAGAAGATGCCAATACTATTCCCATTCCTCAGGAAGAAGCTATGGATTGTAGTTTGTGTATAGCTTCAAGCCTAGAATCCATAGCGACCTTGTAAATAAGAAGAAGTCTTGTTTAATTGCTTTGCCCTGGAATGAATTGAATTCCTCCCTCTAACCCATACAACTAATTGTGAAGATATTAACAATTGGTTTTACCTGCTTATTACTGGAGCCTTTATGAACAAAGGACATTCTTTGATTTCTAGTGTCTTAATGAACCCTTGCACAGAGGGGAAATAAAAGCCTTGTTTCCTTACACTCGTGGCTTAATTATTGAGTTCTCACAAGGAGCTGTAATACCTAAGACCAATCTCCATTTTGGCTTTAAAATACCCCATGCTCCTTAAAAATAAATATGTTGTACAGCATGCCCTTACCGCCATTGGCCACTAGGGGATGCCGTCACGACAGCACATCCCTGCTATTCGGGGTTCGGAATGACTCCCATTGTGTGTAGTTGTCTATGAGAGCAAAATCAAGAGTGTAAATGAGTATGGTGAGGCACTGGGAGGCAGAGGATAGAGTTGGAGAGTGTGTTTAAATGGAGGGCAGTAAGAGGACAACAAAATAGTGAGTGAGGGTAAGAGCATGCAGAAGAGGGAGCAGGAGAGTGTGCATGAGGCAGAGATCATCAAGAACTGAGACAGAGCAAAAGTGTGACATTGCAGTGAGGAGAGGAGAGAGCCATTCGACAATTGTCATCATAATATGATCACATTTGTTTTAATAAATGGAAGGACAGCAAAGAAATCCACTGCACTAGCATTTAACTTTTCAAAAGTTAGCCTATGATAAAATGAGAAAAATGGTTAAGAAAAAACTAAAAGGAGCAACTGTAAGGGTTAAGAGTTTACATCAGGCCTGGATGTTGTTTAAAAATACTATCTTGGGAACTCAGACCTGGATTAAAGGTGAGGTCAGAGAGACTGTTGCAGCCAAAAAAGCTTCTTTCAGAAATGGAAAAAGGATCCACGTGAGGAAAACAGGAAACAACATAAGCACTGGCAAGTTAAAAGCAAGGCAGGCAAAGAGAGAATTTGAAAAGAAACTTGCTGTGGAAGCAAAAACTCTTAATAAAAATGTTTTCAAGTACACTCACAGCAAAGAAACCTGTAAGAGACATTTGGACCATTAGATGCTAAAAGGGGTACTAAGGTAGAACAAAGCCATAGCGGAGAGACTGAATCAATTCTTTCCTTCAGTCTTTACTAAAGGAGATATAAGGAAGGAATGATAGGCCTGATATTCAGCAATGGCAGCTAGTGCTGCTAAAAAGGCTAGGTACTGCCGCTGAACTTTAAATCCGGATATTCAATGCCAGGGCCATATCTGGACAATGACATTGAATATCTGCATTGCCTGGATTGCCATAAAGCTAACCGGGCAGTGGCAATCTTCAGCCGCTGCCCAGTTAGCTTCAGCAGTGAAAGTTAGGCCAGCCTTTACTGCGCCTGACTTTTGCCGCTTAGCAATAATCAAGCAGTGGTTCCATATCGCCGCTGCTCAGGTTATCACCTGGAGCTATCCCCAGATAGCTCAAATGCTAACCAGTTAACATCTAGGTGTGCAGTGGTGGCAACTGCAGATATTCAGCAGCACTAACTGAGTTACTGCTGCTGAATATATTAGCTAGGAGGATTAGCACTGTTAGCAGGTCTGCTACCGTGTTAATCCCTTTGAATATTGGGCCCAATATTTAAAGATGATGTCTTGGAGGAATTGAAACAAACTTCATTTAAACCTAGAAAATGTAATACAGCAGTTTGATAAAGAGTAACAGATCACCTGGATTGGATTTTTCACATTCCAGGGTGCAGAAAACACTCAAAAATGAAATTGCAGCCCTACTATTAGTAAATGTAAACCCTCACTAAAATCATCTACAGTACTAGAAGATTGGGAGCGGCCAACCTAATGGCAATTTTTTAAAAGGGTTCTGGGGTGATCTAGGAAGCTACAGACCAGTGAGCCTGACATCAGTCTGTCCTATTTGTCTGTCTAGGCAACATTTGTTGGTCTCCAATAGCAGAAACTGTTTTTAGGAAACTAGTCGTAGATGAAAAGGTAAAAAATCAGTGGAGGATAGACAGTGTAGCATCACCCACGTATGAAGTAGAAAAACCTCCTGATTATCAAGGCCAGGCCTGCATGATGAAACATGGCATTAATATGAATCACATTGCCTGGCAGTTTACTTGTGCATTGAGCAGAGTTCTCATGATTGGGTATTTCATATTGAGTCTCCTTAATTGGAAAGATAAGTGGAAGAAATCAATTTGCTATTCTATGCTGATCCCTGATGCAGGCTTTACAGCCGAAACATGGCCAAATCGGGTCAATTGGGCTAAAAGATTCTTTGAATAAAATCATGTTTTTGCAATAACTGCTGGTGTGGCCATGTTTCACTCTGCTTTTTTGTGGACTCCATTGGTTAATTGTTGAGGTTTCCTCCTCCCCCATTTTTTCCTTTGAGCCTGACATCAGTGCCAGGCAAAATGGTAGAAACCATTATAAAGAACAAAATTACTGAACATATAGATAATCATGGTTTAATGCGACCAAGCCAACATGGATTTAGCCAACGAAAGTCTTATTTTATTTATTCGATTTTTATCCTGTCCTCTGAAACTGCTCAGGGCAGGTAACAAATTACATACATAATAATAACAAATAACATAGCACAGACTGACCATACCTCATCATAACACATAATAACTTCTTCATAAAATTTAAAAAAAAAGGGAAAAAAAATACAGCGGAATTGATTTCCTAAATCCTACAATGTCCATAATGCTCAGGTAAAAAGTATGTTTTTATCGCCTTCTGGAAATATAACAGATTGCCCATAGAATGATAAATGTTTGGTATCACATTCCACAGAAATTGCAGAGAGCACGAATAAGCATTATGTTGTGCACATTCAAGATGAAAATATTTGCAAGAGGGAACCACTAGCAAACAATCTGATTGAGACCAAGTACAATATAAGTTGGAAGCTGACCATGAAAATATTTAAAAGCCAAAACAAGCATTTTGAAGATACAGCGTTTCTCAATCAGCAACCAATGAAGTAAATTTAAATAAGGAGAAACTTGTCTCACTAATCTGCTATATTTTTTGAAGGCAACTCATTTTATATAATGTATCTGGATTTTCAGTAGGCCATTGACAAAGTCTCCCATGAGAAACTCTTGAGGAGATCAAAAAGTCATGGGATAGAAGGCAGTGTACTATTATGGACTGGGAACTGGTTAAAAGATAGCAAACAGGGTGGGGCTAAATGTCCAATTTTCTCAATGAAGAAAGTTGAATAGAGGAGTACCCCAGGGATCTGTATTAGAACAGCTGCTTTTTAACATATTTTTAAATAATCTGGAAATGGGAACAATGACTGAGATGATCAAATTTGCATATAACACAAAATTATTCAAAATTATTAATTCACAAGAGGATTGTGAAAAATTGTAAGAGGACCTAGAGAAATTGGGAGACTAGGAGCCCGATTCTGAGCCGTAGGTTGTGGAGAGGGATGTGCAGCCCTGCAAGCTATTGGGACCCAATTCTCCCTCCTGCTCTCCCCGCATGTCCTGAGCAGTAGGTTGGGGAGAGCCGGCGGGAGAGGGTGGGATCTAGGAGGAGCGGGGGCAGGCCGAGCTTGCAGGACATACATGGCCGATTCTGGTTACGGCCCTGTACATCCTGCTGGGTCAAAAGGGATGTGCTGCTTATTCCATCTCAAAGGTGGAAAGAGCAGCACTAATCTGGCGAATGGACGCGGGGATCCTCCCCGTGCAGGGGGTTCCCATCGCCCGATCCAGGCCCCAACTGGCGAACCGTGGGTCAGGCACTGGGGAAGAGGAGGGCCTAAGCCCATGGGAGTTGGGGGCGCTTGCGGGGAGGACGTCCCCGCAGGTGGCAGGGGCATGCTGGGCCATCCATGAGCCTGATTCTGTGTATGTTCCCAAAGTCCAGAATCGGATCCTAATGGGCCCGTCTTCATCAGGGATATCCGGACAGCCTGGATGTCCCCCTCTCTGAATCGGGCTCCACATATCCAAATGGAAGATAAAATTTAATGTGGACAACTGCAAAGTTATCCATGTGGAGTGGAATTTTAGAAGGGATGTCCACATGCAATCTGGAATGTCTAAGCCAGAACATCTGGAAAAAAAAGAAGGCACATCTAGGTGCAGGCATGATTTCACAAACCTGGATGTGCCCGATATGGATATTTGCAGGGACGTCTACATAGTCATCTCCAGAATAGTATTTCAGATTCCAGATGTCTAGGAATTGCCTAATGGCTATTGTAGTGGGCTAAGAATGTGGACACCAGGGTTCAAATCCCACTGCTGCTATCATTAAAATTGTGCTGAGTTTTGGACATTATGGAGTGCTTTCTTTTATACACCATCTGGAGGTTTTTCAGCCAAAGCGAGCACTTTTCAGATGCCTGTTGGTGCCTGGAGCAGGTCTAAACTTAGACATGAAACCAGACATTGCTTCGAGCAGGTGGAGCCATCCAGATTCCTGGGAAGGCCCCAGCCATGCCTCCACTATGCCCTGTTCAGACGGGGACATCCAAAATGGCTCTGGAGATGTCTCTGTGTTTTGGATGTCTCTATGCTGATTTTTGGACATCCAAAGCATGAATAGGATTTCCAAAATGACCCCAATAGTGAGCAACAATCCAAACTACAGTTACACGAAGCAAAGTTCCACATTAGAAATCTACCCAGGAAAATGATCTAGGCATCATTGTGGATAATATTATTTTATTTAGCAAGATTTTTATACCGCTTTTCAGTGTGTCAAAGCAGTTTACAATCAACAATTTGAACTAGTTTACAGAGAACATTTAACTATATATAGTTGAAAGGAATGCATTACAATGTATATTTGAACAATTTGAACTTGGCTAACTAAGCTGTTAAACTTTATTCAATGGATTTAGAGCGCTTTGCTATGTACAAGTTGATTACAGTAATGTAGTTACGAGCTGGGGAGAGGGGTGGGGTTCGCAGTGTGGGTAGGTAGAGTTACAACATCAGTGAGTACTTGGCAAAGAGGTGGGTTTTTAGCATCTTTCTGAACGCAGTGAGGTCTGTGGAGTTTCTGAGGTCATCAGGGAGGGAGTTCCAGAGGGAGGGTGCGTCTACATCAAAATCATGTGCAGCAGCGGCCAAGAAAGCAAATAGAAGATTAGGAATCAAAAGAAAGGAATGGAGAATAAAACCAATGATATTGTAATGCCTCTGTATTGCTCCATGGTGCCAAATATTGTGTTCAATATTAGTCGCCATATCTAAAAAAGGATATAGCAGAATTAGAAAATGTACAGTAAAGCCTGGTCAAAATGATAAAGGGGATGGAAGGATGCCCTTACAGAGAGAGGCTTAAAAGGTTAGGGCTCTTCAGCCTGGAAAAGAGATGGCTGAGGGGAGATAGGATAGAGGTCTATAAAATAATGAATGGAGTGGAACAGGTAAACATAGATTGGTTATCTACTTCTTCAAAAGTAGATTACTCAATAAAGCTGCAGTGTAGCATATTTAGACTAATTGTAGAAATTATGTTTTCACTCAATGTGTAATCAAATTCTGGAATTCATTGCCAGAGGATGTAGTAAAAGCTCTTAGTATAGCTGGGTTTAAAAGAGGATTGGACAAGTAGCTGGAGAAAAACTCAATAAACCATTAAGTGAACTGGAAAAATTCACTGCTTATTCCAGGAATAAGCAGTATGGAATCTGTGTACCTTTTGGGAAGCTAACAGGTACTTGTGACCAGGATTGGCACAGTATGGCAAATCTTAAAGTGTGTGTCTGTGTGCGTGTTTGGTGGGGGGAATGGGGAGGAGTAAATTGTGTGTGAGTGAGGGAATTCAGAGAGAGAAGAGATCATATGTATTGACAGTTATTTTTCTAATCATTTATCAGAACCGTTGTTCTTAAGTGCCGTTGAATCGATGTTGACTTATGGTGACCCTCCGGATAGTTGTCCTAAACTGTATTCGGTCTTTAGACAGGTGGCTCATTGTTGATAGAGTGGCCCCCATAGCTGCTGTTATTGTATCGGTACCAAACTAGAAATGTGCCCTGAGTGACTAACAAATCTGGTGCCCCTCCACACTAGCCACATATAGTAACTCACTCTTTTTGAGCTTCCTGGAAGCCCAGTGATATCAGCGGCCTTTTTGTACATGCGCCCTATGAGGCCGCAACACTCGCACGGCCCTTGGTACAGCCTTGTCAATAATCTTTCAGGTATGTATTGGACATTGCTTTAAATCTTACAGTTATAAAATGGTATAAACTTCCTTTCTTCTTTACATGGGGGTGGGATTAATATGGGAATAAAAGGGTACCCATCCTCAAAGGTTTGTCCAGGACTCTGTAAGTGGTTAAAGTTGCCGTGATTTCTCTAATTAATTGGATAGCAAAGGAAAATGGTTTCATATTAGCCTTCTGATCTAGTGTCTCAGAAATTTGTGACTCTGTGTTGGCCACCTACAGCTCAGTAAAGAGAATAGTTAAGTGGACTTCAAAGAAAAACACTTTTATGCAAATTACCAGTATCACAACATAACAAGATACTTGGCTGCCATCTGCTGCCTGTTCTCAACAGAGCATACAAGCCTAAGAGTATAATGAGTGCAACCTGACTCTGAACTCAACATTGGGGCTTTCAAAGAGCCTCCCTTACTGTGTCACTGTGACTCATTCTTCTTCTTTTCCCTGTCTTCAGTTAGGTAACATGGTTTGTTTTATTTTGTTACAAACACTTTTCTTGGAGGGAATGAAAAGATAACCTTCAGAACATTTTTGAAAGCAACTCTGAAAAGAATTTATAGAGAATTCTAGTCTCATCCCAACTGAATGATGTCCGTATCTGTTTTTCTTATCAGACTGAAATATTTGTGGAGGCTCCAGTGTAGCCAGTGTTTGAAGTTATAAGGTTTAAGCAAAGCAGAGTGCTTGTTGTGTTAGTTCGCCTGAATATGTATGACCGAAGATCAGGAAATAATTTCCACATGATACTGCGGTGTAGGGCTAACTTAGAGGACAATTCTCTAAGGTATTTATGTACAGAAAATTGGATTTTGACAAAGAAGTGGGGCTTTTAAAAATTGTTGAACCCAAATTATTGCTACATAGCACAAGACCACATTAGAAGTCACCACCCAGGAAAAGGATCTGGGTGTCATCGTGGATGTTGAAATCCTCTGCTCAGTGTGCAGCAGCGGCCAAGAGAGCAAATGGAATGCTAGGTATCATAAAGAAAGGATGGAAAATAAAACAAAGGATATTATAATTCCTCTGTATCATTCCATGGTGCGACCACATCTTGTATGCTGATTTGGTTGCTGAATCTAAAAAGAGATATGGCAAAATTAGAGAAGGGAGACCAAAATCATAAAGAGAATGGAAGGATACCCCTGTGAGGAAAGACGATAAGTCTAGGGGGTATGTTTACTAAAGTCTCTTAACGTGCGCGGCGCGGTAGTCTGCAGGATGCCATATAAGGAGTGGGTGGTCCGGTTAAAAATAGAGCAAAATGGGATTAGCGCGCGTGCTCTTGTGCGCCGTGCACAGTAGCGCACGAGGAACGCGCGCAGGAAGCATAAGCAGGCGCGCTGATGTGCAAACAGAGGAACAGGGCTGCAGTACAATGGTAAAGACACTGACAGATGGTGCAGGGGTCATGGGTTCAATCCCCCACTGTGCCCAATGAATAAGGCTGGCTGAGGCACTGCCATTTATGTGTAATATTGCATTATGAGGCTTTTTAATTTTATTTTAATTACTGCTGCTAGCAAACGCACTCTCAAAGCACTGTAACATAAGGTGCTGCATAAGGCACCCCATAAGGTACCCCAGAGGGCACATTTTAAAGTGCACTGTCCGCCATGGCACCCTACAATGTTGCTGAAAGGGTGGCCTATAGGGCGCCATATAGGGTGCCCTATGAGGCACAGCAAGGTCATAGCACTGTTTTTGATGGCAGCACTGTGCATTTAAACGCATGGAAATCGTAAGTAGGTGCGCTGACATGCAAGGAGGAGCAGCAGTGTAGCACAATGGTTAAGGCACTGACTGATGATACAGGGGTCATGAGTTTGATCCCCAGTGTGCCTAATATGTAAGGCTGGCTGAGGCATCAGCTTTGACATGTAAGTATTGTTTCCTGCAGCACTTTATTTGTATTTTATTAATTGCTGCCAGCAAACACGCCCTCACGTGCCGTAACTGAAGGTGCCGCATAAGGCACCCTATAAGGCACTCCATAGGGCACATTATAAAGTGCACTGTCCGCCACGGCACCCTATAATGTCCCCTATAGGACACCCTATAAGTCACTCCACAGGATAACATATAGTGCACCTTATATGGACGGTAACCATAAGGTGCCCTATAGGGCGCCCTATAAAGCGCCCTCTGAGGCACCTTATGGGTACAGTACGCTGAGTGTGTTTTTGCTGGCAGCAATAATGTACATTAAAAATAGATAATGCTTTGGGCAGCCCTATCAAATAACCCCACTGTGGGTTTGAACCCATGACCTCTGGCTCCACAGGTAGCGAAGTAACCAGTGGGCTACAGCTCTATAGCTGTTAGCAAGCCCCTGGCTGGCTGCAGAGGGACTGCACGTCACCACACAAACAGTCTGCTGTGGTCACCAGGATAGGGTTAGCCCACCCGTACCCATGATGCACTGCACATGCAAATCAGCTGTCTACAGATGAACACAAGATGGGGAATGCACCCCCACAGCACCTCGGCCTGGTAGGGGGAACTGACCATGTGTGTTACTGGCACAGAGTAGCTACACACCATCACATTGTGCGGGTACTGTGCTCACCTTGAGGTTGCGGTGGGGCACCCAGCACCAGGTCCACAGCACCTTCCATGGCAGAAGTAGGCCATGCTGCAGGTCCCCAGCAGTGCTAATATGTGAGATAGGTAGTTTCTGCAGACACACCTTGGATATATCTGTATGTCTCAGTTAGGTGTAGCCCCTATGGACCCCTAGGAGGATTATGTACCACCACCCTCCTCCTCCAGGGCTGAGGGTGGTAAACAGGATCTCCCATCAACAGATCCACATTCTACCTCCCTGCAATGGTGGCAGTAGAGGGGACCATCAACCCCAGCCCTGCTGGGGAACAGACACCTACAGGGCAGTCAATGCAGCTCTGTACACATCCATAACACAATAGCAGACAGACATTAGGCCTGGATATGCTAAGCTGCACCCCACCACTATCTGATATTCTCCTGCAGCAAGTCTTCAGCCGCTGCACCCTGCAAGGCGCTCCATCAAGACACATACCAGCTGCAGACAGTCTGCTAGCTAGTCCATAGTGCATGTTCCTGGTGGAAATGCGTGCACCCAGAACTGGGATGTCAGCATACACAACAAGCAGATAAGTCAGTGACTGGGCCCCAAAAGGAAACCCATAAATACCACATGAGAAAAATACTATATAGCACTATGGAGGTGCCTAGCCATGCTGTGTTCACTGCACAGTCAGGGTGAGAGTGATCTCCCAGCAGGACATGCTGTGGCCACCCTGTCTGTGTAGGTGGTGGCAGTGCACTACAATGTCCCAGCCAGTGCCCTATGCCCTGTGCAGATGCATCCTGGCCAGGCCACCCTGTCCGGGCTATACCCATGGTACCTTGCTCCTCATTATGCACATTGGCAGGCCAATACTGGCAACAGTGCTGGCAGTGTGGGCTGTGGAGGGTGTTTGCAGCCACCACACACTGGATAGACAGACACACACTCCCACACCTACGCCAGCCTTGTGCTACTATAGAGGAGTTTAGCAGCCCTGACCACCACACCAGTCCTGGGCACAGTGCAGGCATGGATATGGTACGCAATACTGTTGGGGTCACTCCCCAGGGTGGTAAACACAGTCAGAGACCAGACCTGAAGCACACTCCACAGACATCAGAAAGGTTGTTATGATGGAGCTCAATCAGCAAACTGTGCTTAACGTAGGAATTGCTATCTGCCAGTAATCATAGCAAACGTTTGATAGCTGTGTACCGTATTCCCAGGTGTAGGGTGGCATTGCTAAGGTATGCAAGTGCTACTATTGGGAGATGCACGCAGGGCCCAATGTCCTGCCTCTCCAGGAGGCATTGGCTAATGGAGCCTGTGGGTGTGGGTGTGGGTGTGTCTGCCCCTGTTGGCTGCTGCTTTACGGCAGAGGTTCCCAACTCCAGTCCTGGTGTGCCAAACACTGTTCGGGTTTTCATGCTGTCCCTCATGAATATGCATGAGATACATCTGCATACCATGGGGGTGGTGCATAGATATGCAGCACAGGCATCTTTATTAGAGGCAGCATGGAACCTGAATGGTGTTTGGCCCTCCAGGACTGCATTTGGGAGACTCTGCTCTAGGTAATGCGCCTGTTTATGGTGTCTTTGCACTGTAGGGTAAAATGTAGGTGTTTTGGGCATGTTTACGTCATCTGCACTAAACGTTCTGTCTGTACTAGCACGTTGTAGTAGTGGGTAAAATATGGGGACTGGGTTGGCAGGCACCATAGCTGGGACTTGAAACTGTGACCTTCTGCCTCCAAACACACTGGTTGTGTGCACTGCACCACCGTGTTGCCACGGAGACAATGCATTCCCTGATGATACCATGACTGTTTGTCCGGCAGGGCCTGTCTGTTGCAGTGCATGGCACCCACCTACACAGGGCTAGGCCATCGTCTGCTCTGGGCAGCTGCCACTGCCCCCTCCACCACCAGTACCCCTCCGCCACCATGCTGACATGGCCTTATATTAGAGGCAGCATGGAACCTGAATGGTGTTTGGCCCTCCAGGACTGCATTTGGGAGACTCTGCTCTAGGTAATGCGCATGTTTCTGGTGTCTGTGCTCGGTGGGGTAAAATATAGGCGTTTGAACCATGCGTATGTTCTCTGCAATAAAGGTTTGTCCTTACTATCATGGTTTAGTAGCGGGTAAAATATGGGGACTGGATTGGCAGTAGCCCCAGCTGGGACTTGAACTTGTGACCTTCTGCTCCTGAACACACTGGCTGCGTTCACTGCACCACACTGTGCTCACAGAGACAGTGCAGTCCCTGGAGATACCATGGTTGTTTGTCAGACAGAGCCTGTCTGTTGCAGTGCATGGCACCTACCTACACAGGGCTAGGCCATGGTCGGCTCTGGGCAGCTGCCACTGCCCCCCTCCACCACCAGTACCCCTCTGCCATCATGCTGACATGCCCTTCTGCTGGTGGTGCTGGTGGTGTGCAGTCTCAAGCCATCCAGTGTGCAGGTAGGCGGCTGCCTATGGTGCGTGTTCTGGGGTAGGGGTGCCTGCATAGGCGTCCACGCTTCCCCACAACACCGCCTGCCAATGTTCTGTGCCCTTGGGGGTACCTGCTGGGTACTATCCCCTGTGACACTGTGATAGACACTCTCGTGCCCATGTTGGGCCCTCATCAGTTGCTGTCTGGCTGCTGGTCAGTTTCAGCATTCCTAAGTGCCATCTAGGCATCTGCCTAGTCCGCACTGTGCCCCAGCTGCACCACAGCATGTGCCGCCTGCAGCCCTCTGTATCCCATTTCCAAGCATCTGTCCAGTTGGCCATTCCGACATGCCCGCCCTGCTGTTGCCGCACATGTGCACGCCATAGGAAACCTGTCTGATGGAGAGGGAAACTCTGATCAGTGCTATTTCACTGTGGGATCATTCACCTTGTATGGGGACGGAGCGTAGACCCTTCCAAAATTCATATTTATTTTTTGGGGCTTTCTTGGGAGTGTTTTTTGATGTTTCCCATTACTATCACTATTGCCCAGCTAGATTGTTTTTTTTTTTTATTTTGTTGGGGTCCTTTTCAATGTTTATTTGTACTTTTGTTCTGTGCACATGTATCACACTTATCACTTTTTTGTAGGTTTCCCTGGTTTTGCTGTACATTGCTGACAGAAATGGTTTCTCTTCCCTTTAAATCGGCTCTAACGCGAGGTTTTCATTCGCGTTATTTTTGGCCTCGAATTTCACCTCGCTAGTGTGCGGGGAACCTCTCCCCTCCCACTCTCCACCCATTGACCCCTTCTCTCCGCCCCTGGGGAGCCTTCCTCCGCCCTCCAGGAGCCTTTCCCCGCCTTCAGCGCTCGTGTGCGCCGCTGTGCGCATGAGCACGCACTAAAGCGCATTTTGGCCCCGTAAAGCATCTTTAGCGTGCGCTAAGGTACCTTAGCGTGTGCTCATGTGCGCCGCACACGTTAAGAACCTTTAGTAAACATACCCCTAGGTTTCTTCAATCTGGAGAAGAAACAACTGAGAGAGTGAGAGACATAATAAAATAATAAGTGGAGTAAACATAAATCGGTTGTTTACTCCTTTAAAATGTACAAAGACTAGGGGACACGCAATGACACTACAAAATAGTACATTTAAGACTAATAAGAGAAAAATCTTTGTTCACGCAATGCATAATTAAGCTCTGGAATTTGTTGCTGGAGGATGTACTAAAAATTGTTACTATAGCTGGGTTGAAAATGGTTTGGATAAGTTCCTGGAGGAAGAGTCCATAAAATATTATTAAAGTACACTAGCAAGAATCTATCTAACTTTTGGGTTCCTGCCAGGTACTTGTGACCTGGATTGGCCACGGTTGGAAACAGGCTGCTGGGCTTGATGGACCTTTGGTCTGACTCAGTATGGCAAATGTTATGCTCTTATGTGTAAGCATGTACAGCTGATATTGGGGAGGCATTCCTGGGGGTGGGGGCAGAAAATGCACTTACTGTATTTGCTTACTTTTGCATTTCCAAATAGCAGGTGCAAATCTGTACATGTACTTTCCCCGAATAAATTTTCAAAGGGATAATATTCCTTTGATGTCAGGTCTGCAGGCAAAAAATGCCCACCTATTTTGGAGATAATTTCAGAAAGTTTTCCCATCTGTAAAGCCTCTTTTTACATGCAGAAAAGGGTCTTTTGTAAGACCTGTGAGGACTTGGCCCTTTAAATTACTCCTAGTTACTCCTTTTTTTTTTCTTTCTGAGCACTGGTTACCAATTTCTTTCTGTATTAAGTGTAAAGTCCTTCTGTTGACATGTCACGCCCTTAGTACCGGCTTTCCTGACTTTCTCTCTGATCTCTTCGTTCTTTATGCTCCCTTGCATGTTCTCTGTTCATCTTCTTCCCAGTTGTTTACTGTGCCTGAGTTTGTTCTGTTCGTTCAACTCTTGCTCGTACTTCTTCCTTCTGTGTGGTTGCCCCGACCCTCTAGAGTTCTCTTCCCCTTGTGTTGTGCTCTGAACTTTCTCCTTTTCAGTTCAAGGCTTGATTGAAGGCTTATGATTTCTCTCAGGTCTTCCTTCAGGTTCTCTTTCTGTGAGTTGGTTTCCTCTTTTTTTTCTTTCCCTTGCGGTTTTGGCCTTAATGCCTTCCCTTCCTTCTTTTTCCCTTCCTTTCCTATTGTTCCTTTATATTACTTTGATGCAATTGTAACTTAGGTACTTCCTTGTGTTTCTTTCTTTCCTTGGTTTTGTGTTAATTCCCCTTGTTGTTGTCATGTGTTGTTCCCTCTTTTTTCCCCTTGCCTATATTATGTTTTTATTATATTGTAAACCACCTAACTGCTATTTGCTATAGGCGGTATATCAAATTTCAATAAACTAAACTGAATTATACCTGCATAGGCTGTTAAAAGTCTCTCCCCCCCCAAGTACTTCAATAATCCAATGGTATAAGTATTTAAATTAATACAATTAGACATTCAAAGTTCAAGAGAACTTTTGACATTCTGACCTTTTCCACAATCTTTAGAGGAACCACCCACACAGATTGGGTTTCCTCAAGTTGTTTATCTCTGCAGAAATAATGGCAGTTCCTCTCCCTTTGCAACTGTTAATAGTCTGTTTTAAAGAAAGGCTTTTTAACAAAAATGTGACTTCCAGTATCCTCTCTGCCCCACATTATTAGCAATCTCTCTTTAAGTCCCCCCCCCCATCCACCTGCATAGGTCCAAATAGAGTTAATGGTGGGGCATATTCAAAATGTTTTAGCCAATTAGCAGATCTGCTAACCAGTTAAAATATAGTCAGTGGGATATTCAGTGGCACTAACGTGGTTCATGCGGCTGAATATTCCATCCTAAATGGGTTAAATGCCCCAATGCTAACTGGTTAGTGTTGCGGCATTCTCTGGGTGAAGTGGGGGCAGCACCTTTAGTTAGCTGGTCAGTGGCAATATTGATATTTTACATTAAAGTGGCTGCCACTGTATTTCTCCAGGAACAAGCAGGAAGTCAGCCTTCATAAGGGAAAGGGACCGGTTGCAACCGAGAAAGAAAAAAAGGTTTTTATACAAATTAATCAACTTTTTCTGGGGAAATAGGTCAGATGTCTGTTGGGCTCCGCGGAAAAAAGGAGACTGAGCAAGATGGCATGCTTGGGCAGGAAGGGGACAGTGCATACGTGGTGGCATCGCCCAAAGGCTTTCTTTGAAAGCTGGGAAGATGCTTCCGTGAGGGCTCTTTTGGTGCCGACGTCACCCATATGTGAGGACTGATTCCTGCTGTCCCTGGAGAACACCTGTTACAGGTGAGTAACAATGCTATCTCCACAATATCTTTAAACAGACTTCTTTAAAACTCTATGCTGCTGTCTTCTCCTTTCCAGGAGTTTAAGGTTCCTCATTCTTTAGTCATTCACTTCAAGATTCATGATATACAAGGTGTGACAAAAAAGAAACAAGACTGTCCCATAAATGTTTTATTACAAAATCTACAGAGAAATTACGCATTGTCCCCTTCAAAATAATCCCCACCCAGAGTTAATGCACTTCTGCATTCGCTTCTGCCATGTACGGAAGCACTCGGTAAAGTCCTCCTTCTTGAGGTCCCTCAGCTCCCTTGTCACAATGGCCTTGATCTCTTCTACAGAGGCAAAATGAGTTCCTTTGGGCACAGTCTTCAGCCTGGGGAAGAGCCAGAAGTCACACGGTGTGAGATCTGGGGAATAAGGAGGGTGGTCGAGAGCTGTGATCTCTTTGTTGGCCAAGAACTGCCTCAAACTGAACACGATGTGTGAGGGCTCTTTGTTGTGGTGGAGCAGCCATGACTTGTCTCTCCACAGAGCCCGCATGCTGCGCTGAACCCGGTCATGGAGGCAATTGAGGACCTGCTGGTAGAAGTGCTGGTTGACTATCTGACTCTCAGACACAAACTCATGATGGACCACTCCCTTCTGGTCGAAGAATGCGATCATCAGCATGACCTTGATCTTTGATTTGGACATGTGCGCCTTCTTGGGTCTGGGTGACACTGCAGGCTCTGTCTCTTGCTTTCAGGGTCATACTGGAAGACCAAGTCTTGTCTCCTGTGATGACTCGGCTAATGAACTCTGGATCTTCTCCGATCTTCTCTAGCAAGTCTCGACAAACATTGACCTGGTGCTCCTTCTGGTCGTTCAATAAAAGTTTGGGCACCATCTTGGCATACACCTTCCGAATCCCCAGCTCCTGCACCAAGATAGAAACATAGAAACATGATGACAGAAAAAGACCACATGGCCTATCTAGTCTGTCCTTCCATGACAACTACAACAGTCCACTTTTTACCTTTAGAGATCCTCTGTGTTGGTCCCATGCTTTTTTGAATTCAGTTACTGTCCTCATCTCTACCACCTCCACTGGGAGACTATTCCATGGATCCACTACTCTTTCCGTAAAGAAATATTTCCACATATCACTCCTGAATCTATCTCCCTTCACCCTCATCCCATGTCCCTTCGTAGCAGAAGTTGCTTTCAATTGAAAGAGGCTCTCTCCCTGAACATTTATGCCATGGAGGTATTTAAACATCTCAATCATATCACCTCTATCCCGCCTTTCCTCTAAGGTGTACATATTAAGATCCTTAAGTCTGTCCTCATATGCTTTATAATGAAGCCCATTAATCATTTTAGTAGCACCCCTCTGCACCGACTCCATCCTGTTCACATCCTTTTGAAGGTGCGGTCTCCAGAATTGCACACCATACTCCAAATGAGGTCACACCAAAGACTTATACAGAGGCATTATCACCTCCTTTTTTCTGCTAGCCATTCCTCTCCGTATGCACCCAAGCATCCTTCTAGCTTTTGCCGTCGCCTTTTCTACCTGTTTAGCTACTTTAAGATCATCAGACACAACCACGCCTAGGTCCCGCTCTTCTTTAGTGGACAAAAGTACTTTACCTCCTATACTGTATTGCTCCCTTGGATTGCTGCAGCCCAAATGCATGACCTTACATTTTTTAACATTAAATCCCAGCTGCCAAATTCTAGACCATTCTTCAAGCTTAGTTAGATCCCTCCTCATGTTATCTACACCTTCCTGGGTGTCTACTCTATTGCAGATTTTGGTATCATCTGCAAAGAGGCAAACCTTACCCGACAGCCCTTCTGCTATATCACTAACAAAGATGTTAAAAAGAATCGGACCAAGGACAGATCGCTGGGGCACACCACTGGTAACATCCTTCTCCTCAGAGTGAGCTCCATTTACTTGTACTCTTTGCGCCTCCCACCCAACCAATTTCTAACCCAAGCAGTAACTTTAGAGTCCATCCCTAGGGTACTCAGTTTGTTTATAAGTCGCCTGTGAGGAACAGTGTCAAAGGCTTTACTGAAATCTAAATACACCACATCTAGAGCTCTCCCTCGGTCCAACTCCCTGGTCACCCAGTCAAAGAAATCAATCAGATTTGTCTGACAAGACCTGCCTCTGGTGAATCCATGCTGCCTCAGATCCTGTAATCCGCTGGACTCCAGAAACCTCACTATTTTCTCTTTCAGCAGCGTTTCCAATAATTTACTCACCACCGAAGTTAAACTAACTGGCCTGTAGTTTTCAACCACATCCTTACTTCTGCTTTTGTGTAAAGGTACCACATGAGCCTCTCTCCAGTCCTTTGGCACCACTCCCGACTCCAACAAGGCATTGAAAAGGTCAGTCAGTGGAGTTACTAGAACGTCCGCAAGTTCCCTCAGTATTCTAGGGTGTATCCCATCCGGTCCCATCGCTTTGTCTACTTTAAGATGGTCCGCACTGACTCCCTGTTCAGGCTGAGCTCCTCAGCTATCATCCGCACTGTCAATCTGCGTCACTCCGCACCAGCTGGTTCACTCTGTTAGTGTTCTCAGCCGTCTTTGTCGTGGAAGGCTGTACTGACTTGGGGTCATCCTCCACCTCCTCGCGGCCAGTCTTGAAGCGTTTGTGCCACTCGAAGACTCGCGGCCTTAACATTGCATCTTCTCCATAAGCCTTTTGGAGAAGTTGGAGACACTCAGTTGGGCCCTTCTCCAACTTAACCAGAAATTTCAAGTTGATTCTTTGCTCCATATTTCTGCCACCTCCAGTTGTGTGACAAAGCGGTGGAGCAGTGTGCTACAAAAAAAACCTGAAAAAGAAAAACAGAGTGAGAGAGATGAAAAATATTATAGCAGAATAGTGGTGAAATGTTGCAGAACACAGTGCCATAAGCAGTTAGCCAATTGGCATTGAGTCATGGACGTGGCTGCCAAAGTCTTGTTTCTTTTTTGTCACACCTCGTATAACTACAATGAGAGAAGACACTCTTATAATACTACTTCTGAGGCTGCCACTCATGCTAGTTCCTTTCATCAGCTGACAGCCATGACCAGAGTGGGTGCAGCCAGGTTCTCTTAACAAAAACTTTATTTCAAGTCTGCTCCTTCTGATGGAATCCTTACTCAGAATTCCTCAGGGCCTGATTAAAATTATACCAAGCCACAGGTAGACATACATTTATGGGCCTCTATCACAGACCCTCATTTATTTATTTTATTTACCGTACCTCCCAGTGTCACATTTACGTTTTACCATCTCCCTCCTCCCAGGATCTCTGTTCATGACCTTCCCCTACAGACTGCCATGCTTTACCTCTCCAAAAGTAGTGTGGGAAAAACTGCAGGACCTAGTTCTAGATGTTGCAGCAGCAACAGGCTGTGAGTGAGCATGGGGACTATGCAAGTACCTGCTTCAAATGAAGTAGCCTACTACTTACAGCAGTGGGCTGAAAAATCAAGTGGAGAGATTACTTGGATAATGCACTCACCCTGAAGAGCAGTAGCACCATCCAGTGTCTCTTCTAATTATTAGACGTAGAAAGAGAAAAGTCTGATATTTTCCAGAACAGGGGAGTTTCTTGCTGTCATTCATTTGATTCTGGGAGGATATTCCTCTGAGAGGGAAAATCCCACTTAATATAAAAACCACTCCAATAGGCAGAAACCTGTCTTTGGGCTCTAGCTATTATTGTAAGGGAAGTCTGTCATTGAAGGGCAGGTGCCTCTATTCAGAGCACTCAAACTGCAGGGAGGAGTATCTGTACTCAGCCACCAGGACCCAGAAGAGAGTTTCAATAAAAGCAGCCACTGCTAAGAGGCAGGGGAAGCTCAGCCTAGTAAGAGGTTCCAGGAGTGTGCCTGAAACAGCCTCTTCAGATCACAGAAGCCAGGGGAATGTGGAGCAGCACTGGAGAAAACTGCATCTTCAGCAGCTACCCATCTAGGAAGGGAATGAACCCAGCAGATGCCATATATCAGGTGTGCCAGAACAAAGGGTGTCATCCATCATAGGGAGGAGTGGCCTAGTGGTTGGGGCAAGTTACCTCAGGCTGGAAGGTCAGGGGTTCAAATCCCACTAGAGGACAGCAACCTTGGGCTGTAAGGACTGGGGTTTCTAGTCCCACAGGTGCTCCTTGTGGTCTTGGGCAAGCTACTTAACCCTCCATTGTTCATGTTCCCTGTAAGTATTAGTGTATGTGTCTCATATCCCCTAATTGTGTTGTGACCACTTTGATTGAAGGATAAGGTGGTATACAAAACTGTCTAAATCATAGGCCTGGGGAACTGTGAATATAGAGCTTTATACTTGGGTATTCTGGGGGAGGACACTAGTATAGGGAATTCTCCCAGAAGAAATAATTAGACTGGGCAAAGTATTTAAATGGTAGAGAAAAGGTATCAAAAGATGGTACATTAAATGGGAAGAAACCAGTTGCTCAAGATTGAGATTCAGAGAACTGGGAAGGAATGGTGTATAAAACACACTAACCAAAAGGAGAACAGTCTGTTTTGTAACATAGTTCCTGTTCTTCATTCATGCCAGTTTTTAGTGTTGTTTTTTTACAGTGACCCTGAAGATTAGATAAACCCTTAGTTCATTACAGAACTCTCTGACCTGAATTTTTTTATTTGAAAAAGGAGTGTGTGAGAGTGTTAAGTACTAAGGGCCACCTTATATTTGCCAGTCCCTACCAAGAGAACTCTGATTCTTTAAAATCCATGAGCTACAGAGCAAAGACTGAGTAGAAAGCGCATAGGATTGGTATGTTCCATTGTCTGCCAAGCAGTTGGTGTAGTAAGTGTGAGGACCACACAGAAAGTTGGGTTACATAGATGGTGCCCAAACTCCAGGGACTTAATTAGCACTAAACTGTCACTTAAATAGGACACTGTATATTTTTGGATTCTTGGCTAAAGAGAAAAAAATTGCAATTTGCAGAGTGAAGCTGTTTTGGGATTGTACTAAATAACATTTGTACTGTAAAATTCTGGCAAAGAGCAGGTGAATTGAGCAGGGGAATGTGGCAGTCAATAGTAAAAATTGTTGGAAGTTGACTCACTGTATTTTTGGACATTTGTGTGCAATCAAACCCCAACAGGATACTCAGCATTTAACTGCATCAGAGCACAAAAGAGAGGGGGAGGAGTACTAATACTTACCAGAAAGGAATTCAGATTCAAAACAATTGCCACCACTAACACAAGCATAGCCAACACACTAACTATAACAAACAAGTATCTAACCATCTCCCTCACATACAGACCACTTGGAACCACAACTGATTACCTATCCACAGTAATTGAAATGATATGTGCACATAACAGAAAACACAAACCCCTCATTGCACTAGGAGACTAAAACCTAACATCCACACCCACCAGAGAATCTGCAACGTTCCTAAAAGCCATGGAGTCATTAAAATACTGCCAGACAATTAACTCCCCTACGCACCAACATGGTTCAACTCCGGACATGGTATTCATGCCAACACAACTAGTGGAACAGAACAAAATCACAAAACCAACAATCACCCCATCCCTCAGTTGGACCATTATGTAATCAAATTCACCATGACCCTGAATAGCCCCACCCAACGCAAAGAGGAAGAAAGAATAACCAGATGGTTTAAAACATTTAACAGAGACTCATTCATAAACGACATCACCTCACAACTTCAACAGGATCATGACACCCTGGACCTAAACATAGAAGAATGGAACACAATAATATCCAATGCATCTGCCCCAGCCATTAAAGAACCACAAACCCGCAAAAGATCCAACACCCCATGGTACTCACACGAAGTCAGAGTCGCAAAGCACACACTAAGAAAAATAGAAAGAAAATGGAGACGGAACAAATCACACAACCTCCTAACACAATACAGAGACAAACAACGGAAATACAACAATCTAATAAATGAACGTAAACAGCAACACCATACCAACCTAATCATGAAATCTACCAATAGACAAAGAGCTTTTCAGCATTGTACAAAAGCTCACCAAGGATGACACACAACAAAGCACCCACCATCTTGACCCACACAAATATGCAGACTACATGAAGTCAAAAAACACTAACCAAACATACTCTGCTCCACCACAAACAAATGACCACATGATAAAAAAGCAATACCAAGAATGGGAAAGCTTCAATATACCAACAAAACAGCAAGTAGAAGACATATCTGGACTAAACACAACAACTTCACCATCAGACCCATGCCCAGTGTCATGGATCAAAGTCACAAAAAGTCAGCTCTCTCATCACATTCAAAAAATCGTCAAAGATTCACTCCAACAAGGATACATGCCACAACCCCTAAAGCACGCAATGATACGACCAATACTTAAAAGTAGCAATCTGAGCCCATCTGAACCAAAGTCATACCATCCTATCTCCAGCCTGCCATTCCTTGCTAAAATCATGGAAAAAGAAGTCCAAAGGCAACTTCAAGACCACATAGATATCAATGCCCCATTGGACATACATCAGCATAGATTCAAGCCCCAACACACAGTGGAAACACTACTCACCTCCCTCTTTGACAATCTCCTAAGAGGCATAGATAACATAAATAACGGCTTCCTGCTAATGTTCATGGACATCTCTGCGACCTTCGACACTGTGTCACACCCTAAGCTATTGCAACGCTTACAACAGATAGGACTTTGCAATAATACCCTGAAATGGTTCACATCATACCTGGAAGGGCGAAGGCAACAATTCAAGTGTGATCAAAAGAAATCCCTACAATTCCCCGTCACGCAGGGAATACCTCAAGGCTCAGCCCTATCCTCAATGCTCTTCAACATCTACATACAGCCCATATGCAACATCATCAAGCATCACAATCTTCACTATCACATTTATGCTGACGACATTATGGTATATGCTCCAATCAACTTACTAGCACTAAACACCACAACAATAACAAAATGCCTCGAAGACATGAATGAATGGCTCATAGCCAACAACTTAATGGTCAACTACGAAAAAACTGAGGCAATGTTCGTCACCAGGAACCCCACCTTCATGCTTCCACAAACTATCAACATACTGGACAAACAAATAGTAGTCAAAGAAGAAGTTAAGTATTTGGGCATAACACTAGACAGAGCTCTGAACCTAAAATCCCACATCACCAAAACTGCAAACAAGGCATATCACCGATTGAAAATAGTCAGACAAATCAAACCAATGCTGCGCCAAGACCACTTCCGCACAGTGTGCCAAGCACTCATTACACCATTGCTTGATTATGGTAACCCACTATATCAAGGCCTTCCTCTTCAGACACTACACCCACTACAGATGGTACAAAACACCACAGCACACATTATCACAGACACCCCAAGAACCGAGCACATTACTCCCATCCTACAACAACTACACTGGCTTCCAATGGTGGCAAGAGCTAAATACAAAATAATCATGATAATCTTCAAAGTAATTCACCATCTCTCAGCAGACGTACTCCAAAACATTATAACAAGAGACATCAGCAATAGACCAAGAAGAACCAATAACAACAACAGGATCGGCACACCTGCAGTCTACCACAAAACCAAACAAACAACCTCAAAAAGAGCACCATCACTACTGGCATCCTCATTATGGAACTCCCTACCACTGAGCTTGAGAGCCTTAGAAGACCTCACAGACTTCCGCAAAGACCTCAAAACATGGTTATTTATTGAAACCTATGAGCATTCAAGCAACATCTCTTACCCAAACAGCAACACTACTACCTCCGCCAACTAAACACACACCAATCCCATCCACACACACAAATTCAACACACCTCATTAGTAAATACCTTTATGTTAAATGTTACTCCAACTGTACTGTCTAAACATTGTCTAAATGTCTAAATACTGTTACGTAACTGTGCTGTCTAAATGATTACACGTACCCTAATGTTAAATGTAACCCTCCAATGTGATGTGACGTGACCACCTTGATTGAAGGAAAAGGTGGCATACAAAGCTTTCTAAATAAATAAAATTCTGGCAAAGAGCAGGTGAATTGAGCAGGGAACGTGGCAATCAATAGTAAAAATTATTGGAAGTTGACTCACTGTATTTTTGGACATTTGAGTGCAATTGCAGTGTTTTCAAGTAAAAAAAAAAAGTGGTTTGTGGAAGTTTCTCGCCTTTGAAAAAATGTCAAATTTCCCACAAGTGGGCCCAGTAATATGCCTACAAAGGGATGTATGTGCTGACATATGGCATGAAGTGCACTGAGGGATGTCAGAGGTGTGTCAGCTTTACCAATCGGAGAGCATCAGCACACATGCACAACGGCTAAGTTTTTAAACAGCAACCAGGAGAATTAGCGTCATTATCAAGGGACTTGAGCCTATACCACAAAGAGCTCATAAGCAGCCAGAGTGAGCGACTAGGCCTCAAAGTAGACAGCAGACTAGAAGCAGATAACAAGAACATTGATACCTGCTAATTGATCTGTGACCAGAAGGACCAGAGAATCTAAAGCCTTCAGAGGTTTATAGAAAGCACTGAGATGTTGTCTCATTGGAAACCAGGATTTAAGCAATCTATTGAGGCAGTAGCACCAGTGGGCCATGCCCAGTGCCTGAAATGCAAGTATGAACATGCCCTGCTACCGATCATATTGCAGTGTCATTTCTGCCATGAACAGTTCAGATGAGTCATCAGACTCACAACTGGAAGAGTCTAAGAATCCTCCAACAAGTCCCTGCAATTGGGAGTTCCTCTTCAAAACATCGATCACTGATGTCGAGCCTGTTGGAAGCAACCGTAGGGCCTGCACCTAACCCAGCAGTGAGCCAGAGCAGTAGCAGCACTGGAAAGATGAGTAGCAACAACTAGACTAGTGGGGTGAGTACTGGGGAAAGGCAGCTGCATCCCCTAGAAAGCTCTGCCATGCCTAGGGAGAGTGAGACCTAATCGCAAGCACCACCCTAAGGTTCAACCTCTGTGCTGAAAAGCTGTAAAGCCTGTGCTGCACCCAGTACCAAGTTGAGGCCTACCTTTCACCCAAATAATGAACCACTGGGAACCCCAAAGCCATGCAAATGGGGAAGAGGCCATGTTCTACAAATTCATGCAGAGGCACTTGAAGTGATGTGCTTGCAACCCCAGCACTAAGAAAGTTGCCAGAGACTACAGCATCATATTCGGAGAAAGATGAAAGGTGGGAGTTGCAGAGTTTGGCATCTCTTACAATCTATCACTGACCAGTAAAGCCAGGATACAGCCAAGCAAAAGAAGGATTTTGACACTGGGTTACCTATTCTGGATACCTTATTGGACTAATTGAGGCTGGCATTAGGGATTTTAGTTAAAGACTTAACTACTGCTGTTTCGCATGTGTGTTTTGTTGTTACATAGTATAAGTGGGGAGCATTAGTTTACTCCCTAGTAGAGTGAAACAAGTTTGCTATTATTATGTCTCAGTTTCCTGTTGTTCTTGTATCTGCTCTCTTCTACTCAAGTCTCATTACAGGAACTATCATCCGAATATGCACGATTGGCTGGGCTAATTCCACAGGTGGAGTGTATCGCTACCAAGAAATACCCCCACCTTTCCCGGAAGGAAAGGATCTGGTCATCCTGAGTTTCTGTTCTGTACAGGACAAGCCAGTGTTCTATTCATTAAACATCACTCAAGTACAGTGGGAGCCACCAGTTTCCACTTCTGTAGAAAGGACACAAGAATTGAGGGCACGCCCAGAACGTTACTTTCTAGGTCCTCCTGCTTTGATTTTGTACAATATTTCCTGTCAGGACAGAGGTACCTGGAAAATAACTTATACATGGGTTGTGAGTGATCAACAGCACATCACTGAGACTTCATTCCTTTTGGATGTATCTTGTTTACCTACCACCCCTCATCCCACCCCTCCCACCACTTCTGCTCCTCCTGTACTCTACCTTTCTGATATCCACCAATTTCAGGAAGGACATCCCTTTCAGATTAAATATGATGCACCACACGATGTTTTATATGATGTAGAATACCATTTTCTTACTTGGCATCTATTTCCCAAATTGTTTCTAGTTACTCACAAATATCCAAATTGCTCTCAGTTTGTTGCCAACCACATACAAATGCTCAATACTTGGTTTGATATGCAGTCAGTAACACCCCGAGCCAAACAATTTCGACACAAGCGTGAATTAATTGATACAATTTTAGGTGGCACAGGGACTGCACTGGGTGCCCTTAATATAATTGATATAGAGGTGCTCCGTAATAAAATGGGATCCACTGCTCAGCATGCTGCTGACCTCACAACATATTATTAATGAAGCTTCCTCTAAACTGTCCAATGTAGTTGTAGATACCTTTGCTCTTATATCTCCCATTATAGAACAAAAAATTGTTACCTTAGCACATGCAGAATATAGATTGGGAAAGAATATTTCCTGGGCTCTTGCCTGTGATCAAGTACAGATCGAGCTTATTACTATACTAAAGGAAATTCTGATCACTGCTAAGTTAGGACACTGGCCACCATCTCTCACTCATATGGCTAGTACCAAAATACCGGAATTTGCTATAGCTCACCTTGATTGGTGGACAGTTAGTGTTCCCATTTGTTCACCACAAGGCTGCTCTATCTGTACTTTGATCCCATGGTCAGGACAACACACAGTTATTTATCCTGTTGTTAATATTGGGGTGCAGTTTGATAATATGCTTATGTATCCTGTGGACCATCTCACATGGGTACAGCCACTAGACGACACCTGGACTTCATTCAAGCCGATGGACCCCAGTTTGTGCGAGCAGACTACATTTCAGTTCAAGTGTCAACCTCACCAGTTTAAAGAGGCTGACACCTCCTGCTGGAACAATTCTTCCTCTTGCTCCCTGACTGTTAAGCTCTCATATTCCCTGACTACCTCACACAGTTTGTATTACCTTGGAGCTGGACACTTTTGTTTTCATCTGTTCTTTCCCCAGAATGTTTCTTTTTCGATTGCTCCCAGAATGCATGACATTCGCCTTCCAAAGAACACTTTGTTGTACAGTTCAAACTATTTACTAAACAATACCTGGTGCAGTCATACACCACTGGTCTCCCTCACCATTAATGGGACAACTTATTCCACACCGCTGGTTACCAATGACTCTATGGACATTCCAGACTTTATCTCATATGCTGTGCATCCATTACCACTTGGCATGGGAGAAGAGACACTACATAAACTGCTCAACTTTACAGAACTCCATGCCTATATTGATCACCTTAAAACAACATCCACTGAAGTGAATCACACCATCGCTTATGAGAATGGACACATTCAACATATTGTTGGACACTTGCTACAAGATACTCATGTGTCTGTGTGGGAATTGTTATTTGGTTACTTACCTACTGCTGATCATGTCTTTAATGTTTTTATTCACCCTATTATTATTTTAACTGCTGTACAAATATTGCTATGCATTATCGTAATTTTCCTGTGCTGTAAGATGAAAAAAATGTACATTTCCTTGCAGCGCATGTCATACAGAACAACAACATTTTAAGGTAGTTACACTGAACTTCTCCAGCATCCACCCCTACATCCAGGCTAATTTGGCTAATTCAGCATTTCCTATTACACTGAATACCAGAGTCAGCTGCAGTCTAGTATTGCTTCCTATCCTCACTCACTCATAGCATCCTGGTACCGTTTGGTTTTAGCCTCCTTAAAAATTCCTGCAGACCTTATGCACTGTTCACTCTCTCTAAGACGGGCACGTAAGTGGCATATTGGGTTCCCCCCCCAGTAGTGGCTGCTCTACCTAAGACACGAGGTTTGGACTCATAAGGAGACTTGTTTATCTCTAGAGACAGTACTGTGCAGGACAGGGGACCTGCTAGACATAGCAAGGTATTTAATACAGGAGGTATTAGACAAGCTGCCTACTATCAGGTAATGGCAGCTGGGACAGGTACCACAGGCTTGCTTCCACCATTTCCAGGCACAAATAATAAAGAAAAATAAAAAAGGTGTGGGAGATGTCAGCATACATTTCATGCAGCTGTGGACTCTGGTGAATTCAGTCTCCAAAACTTAAACTCTGACCCCCTGGTGATGTCAGTCTCTAGGACCTGTCTGCAGCCCCTCCTTGCTAAATCAAGAAGGGCAGACCTCAAAGGGAGTGGCCAAAGACAATAGCAGATCTCAAGGGGAAGTGCTGGAAAGGATTCAGTCCACTATAAAGGACAGCCACACTTCCTGTCTCTCTCTCTCTCCCACCATCCAGTGGACATGAAGGACAGGAGGCTCGGATAATTCAATTCCCTTCACCCCTCCCCCTCTCTCTCTCTCTCTCTCTCCATGAGGCTCAGAGCCACATGTTCGGGCCTATCTCTCTCACACTTCACACATGCACACACAGATTCATTGATGCACACTGAAACAGCTCTGTAACAATCACTATATACCTCTGTTCAATACCTATGTATTAAGCCTATTTTTACATAAAAACCTTTCTCCAAGCCACACCTGTTGGGTTGTCTTATTATAAGCCCTCCTGCGTCTGTGAAGTGAAATGAACCCAGGACCTACAGAAGAATAACTGACCAAAACTGACAGGGGGCTTGGATTGGAAATGGGCTGAGTGGAGGTGAGCTAGGATTTGACATGGGCTGATGGGCTCATGGGGGGCTGGGATTGGAAATGAGCTGATGGAGGGACTCGGATGGGACTGGAAATAGATGGGGGAGCTAGGACTGGAAATAGGCTGATGGTGGGTCTAGGATAGGACTGGTGGAGCTGATGTTGGGGGAGGATTAGAATGGGATGGAGCTGGGAGAGTGAAATGGAGAGGGAAAAAATATTTTGTGTGGGAGGGAAGACAAATCTACAATTGGCCGGATATTGGGAGAGTAAGTGGGGATTGAGAATGGAGGGGTAAAATTTGAGTAGATGAAATAGGAATGAGGAAAGAGCAAAAGGAGAAAGATTAGTATGTTAAAGCAGATGTAGAGAGAGAATGGAAAAAAGCTAGAAGAGAGAAGAAAAGACAAATGGACAGCAGACGATGGAGAGTTAGCGGAAGACACAAAGAAACCAGAAGAAAGTGACTGGAGCAATTGCAGCTGAAAAAAAATGCACAAAAGATAGAAAAATATCTCTTTATTTTGAATTTATTAATTGGAATATGTCAGCTCTGGGAAATGTGCATCATTAACGTCTGCGCTTTGTTTAGTACAAGAGCAAATTAATGTATAGTTTTATTTCTACAGTGTTGTACATTCCAAGTTTGGCTTTTGGGATTCCCAGTTTAATTATTATCTTCCTGTTTCTAAATTGTGATTCCTTGTTTGGTGATGGTCTATGTTCTGCATGTGTAACTGAGCTGAGGTATTCTGTTTATGTAATTCCTATTTGACATTGCCACTTGTTCTCTTTCCCCAGTAGGTCATGTATTGTTGTTCTCTGAAATGTATTGGTTTAATATTTGCAGCGTTTCCTTTTGATAGTTAGGGTATGGTGCTTTATGAGTCCTGGTAGTGCTGTTAGGATACGGCGGGTTTGCTATGGGTTCTAAATGGGCAGTGTTTGTAGTAGTTCCTAATGTGTCTGGCGGTTGGCACTGGATTATAGTAATGTAGAAGTCTTTTAGTCTTTCTTTATTCATACACTCATTAAGAGGCATGTTTACTAAACGTTAGTGTATGGTAACATTATGCAAATATTTATGCAAATGAGGCCCCTTATGCAAATGAGGCCCCACACCGAGTCTCCGCACATGGCCCCGCACTCCCCTTGGGCCGCCCCTGTGTCCAGTAGTAGTCAGTCAGCATTGTAGTGGACCATTTTCCCTGGTATCTTTGCTCCATTGTTGCGATATCCTGGTGAAAACGTTCGCCCTGTTCATCAATAACCATACCACAGTTGTCAGGAAAGAAATTGAGATGGGAATCAAGGAAATGGATCTTTAGAGACATATTGCAGCCAAGTTTCTGATACTGCATCAGCATGTCTTCTACTAGTTCCTTGTAGTTTTCTGCCCTAACATTCCCGAGAAAGTTTGTTGACACTAGGCGAAAAGCATTCCATGCTTGTTTTGCATCACCCTGCAGCAAGTTGTTGAACCAGTCATCTTTGAAGAGCTCTCGAATCTGAGGACCCACAAAAACTCCCTCTTTAATCTTTGCTTCGCTGAGTCGAGGGAATTTTTATTGTAGGTATCCGAAAGCTGGCAAAGTGCGGTCCATGGTTTCACAAAGTTTTTCATCAAACTTAGTTTGGATGTAAAGGGGTGGTAGCAGTATTTTGTGAGCCTCAACCAGAGCTGGGTGCTGGATATTCTTCTCTCCAACTGTTACATTTTGTCTGCGATTCCATTCCTTCCGCAAGTAGTGCCAATCCCTTGCTTGGCTATCCCACTCACATAAGAAACACATGTATTTTATATATCCCTGCTGCAGTCCCATTAAAAGGGCAACTACCTTCAAGTCACCACAGAGGTGCCAGCTGTATTTGTTATAGTTAATGGAAGTCAGTAGATGCTTTAAGTTATCGTATGTCTCTTTCATGTGGACGGCATGCGCTACTGGAATAGATGGAAGACGGTTTCCATTGTTCAAAAGCACAGCCTTCAGATTCAGTTTCGAAAAGTCTATAAATAGTCTCCAGTCTTGTGGGTCATGAGTGATTTTTAAGGCATTCATGAGGCTTTCAATATCGGAACAGAATACCAGATTACTTTCCTTTCTGAAGAAAGGCTCCAACTGCTGGTGACGCTTTCGATATGAAGTAATGTTGACATCTTCTTCTAGAAGATTCCATTGTTGGAGTCTTGATCCTAGCAATTCTGCCTTGTTCTTGGATAAGTCCAAATCGCGAACCAGGTCATTTAGTTCTTCCTGTGTTATTCTGTGTGAAGTTAATATGCATCCCAGTGAAAATCTGAGTCACTGCATGCTGACGTACCAGGAGAAGAACAGGTTGGCTCACCCTTGTCCTCATCAGATAAATCAAGAGAATATTCTGATGGAGGTTCTGGAATAGGAAGTCCCTCACTATGTGGAACTGTTCTCAATGCAGACAGAATGTTTGGGTAGACTATGCTCGACTTCTTTTGCTTTGTTATTCCGCTGGAAAGAGGAGGAACCAAGCAGAAGTAACAGTCATTTATGTGGTTGCTTGGCTCTCTCCACACCATGGGGACTGCAAACGGCATTGATGGTCTTTTGCAATTCAACCACTGTGAAAGCTGTGTTGTACATGTAGCGCAGCATATATGTGGGGCCCAAGGCTTGTCTTGGTCACCAATCTTGCATCTGAAATAAGGATGATATGCATTCTTCAGTTGAGAAGTGATACTTTTCTTCTGGTTGGCAAATGTCACTTCCCCACAAATGTAGCAGAAATTATCAACGGTATTAACGCACTTTCGCGGCATTACTGTTCTGTATTGTACCTATATGGCTAAAATTATATGATTAATAAAAGTTACATGTAACAGTAGCTTAAACTGTCTCGCACACAGTCTGAAATATTTTAAATGCTCAACCTTTCCGACTGCATATACTACACTGCTGACGTCAGATGGCTTCAGCAGCCGTCTGGTAGTAGTATTGCATTGCATCAGAAAATGATGCAATCAACTCTGGATGATGTGTGCATGCTGGTATTATGCAATGTGATGCAATATTACATCATTCAAGGCTTATTTGGGATGTTGTTGATGTCCTACTGGATAAATTTACACGGTGAAACGTCAAAAATGAACTACATGCAATATCTTCAAAACGAGAGCCAATCATTTTTTTAATGTTATATTCGTGTTCAGCTCACCAAGATACTACAGATTAGGGCCTTTTAAAATCAGTAATGATTTCAATGTTGACCAGTGTTATCATAGGACAGATGTCTTTATTTTTTCTCATAAACCTGCACTTTCTCTGCCATTGATGCCTTCTGTTGATGGTGTTCAGATTTCTTTGAGAGGTACCGTAATGGTTCTTGAGATTACTTTTGATGCAAAACTTAGCTTTGACTAATATATTTCTGGTGTCATCAGGAATTCATTATTTCTTTTGAAGCAGATTTGAGCTGTGTGGTCTCTACTTACTAAGCAGGCACTCCAGATTCTAATCCCCTCTCTTGTAACTACCTGTTTGGACTATTGTAGTTCTCCCCTATCCAGACTTAGCATGTTCCATTTACAGAGACTGCAAATTGCCCAAAATACATCTGTAAAGTTGTTCTCTGGTATGAAAACGTTTGATCATGCTAATCCTCTTTTATGTGAGTAGCACCGGTTGCTGGTTAAGTACGGGATCTTTTTTAAGGTTCTGACTATTGTGCCTCGGGTGTTTTATACTGGTTTGCCAATTTTTTTTTCTCAGTCATTGACTTCATATATTTCGCGATGCTCCCTTCATTCATCTCAGCAGATTTTCTTAGTTCTTCCTACTCATCTGCAGGTGTGCTTGGATTGTATCCAGAAATCTACCTTTAGCGCACTTGCACCACCCTCGGGAATAAATTGCCATTTTATGTCTGCTTGCAAACTTCTCTTCAGAAATTTAAGGCTGCCCTGAAAACATATTATTTTGAGAAGGTTTATCCTTCAGATTGCTGTTTTTCCCTATTATTTTTGCACATGGGCTGTGGATTAGTCCTGTATGTTCACCCTTTCACTCTCGTGTGGGGTTTTTTTCTGCATTTGATTGTAAATTTTACTCCTATTGGTTCCTGTCTTGTCTTATGATCATGTTTATTTTATTTGCTATCTTTTTTTGTTTTTAAACCGCTTCGATTTTTTTAGGAGATATGCAGTATATCAAATAAACTTTGGTTATGACTATCTAGGCGCGGGCACTTATGCCTGCTCTACAGCAAGCGCTGCTGCCACAACTAGATTGAGCATGTCTTCACATCCATATTGTTTAAAGTTTGCACGAATGTTACTTTATAAATTAGGCTCCAAAACGCATGCATCGATATACATAAAGTGTGTGGCAACTTATAAGATTACCCTCATAAAGTACCGTGGAAACAGTACTTCCCTTGAAAGATCAGGGAAAAAAAAGCAAATGAGACCGTTTGTGAAATACTGATTTTAAGAACAACTATAAATGGATATCTTTCCATCCTCCTTTCCAGTGGAATGACACAGATCTCTGACCGACCATTCCCCACATGAATCCCCTCTGAAGCTGACTACCACACAAGGATCAAGACTGAATAGTGCAGCTGGCCGCCCAGAAAATTCACATACAACTGTACATATATTTTTTTTTAAATGGAGCACATTTCTTGATTTTTCCAAATATTTTTCCTTGAAACACACAACTTTTATTTATGGCTATGGCTTAGTTTATTTACCCTGCTGCCTTTTTGTGGGTATGCAAAGCGGTTTACAAAAATTCAAAATTCAAAAGTTAGAAATACAGTATGACAGGAACTCCGGTTAGTAGACATGACAGCGCGAAAGGAGGGTACAGAGAGAAAGCAGGCAGCAGACTCACACAGCATAAAATTCACTAGTAGGGGTTGGTGAATTGCTGTGTATCTCTTAGGGGGGAGAGAATATAGTCTCCTCCCCAAGTCTTACTGAGTACCTTCACATGGTGACCCCATTGTACAAAATCTATATTATTGTAAATTTCAGCAAGGCAATCCTACAATTGAAGTATGGTAGGAAAGAAAAAGAAAAATACATACTGGCCGCTCGTAGTCCAAGATAAAAAGGTGCCCTCCCACAGCTTATATACTAGGGCTGACGATGGTAGTAGTGATACTGCAGATGCAGGTAACATCCCTGCCACAGATAAAGGCCATGGTGAGCGTGTTCATGGATCCACTATGGCGGGAGATAAACCAGAGAAATTAATGAAAATGTTAAGAGGATTAACCACAGCTAAGTGGACTTCTGCAGATAAGGAGGAGATAATGTACTTCTCCTTTTATGCTACAAACCCTAAATGTAATCATGAGGGTATACAAAGAGAATCCACCAAAAACTGGAAGAAAGAGGAAAATTGCCACAAGAAAAACTGCATAAAACAATGGATGCAAATTTAAGATCTTTAATTGCACAGATCAAAGTAAAGAAGTATGTGAATAACATCTTGAAGCAACTAAGGGCTTCAGTGAAAAAAGAAATGCAGAGAGGAGGAGGAGACCTAGGTGAGAGTACCAGAGGAAAGGAATACACAGAAACAGAAAGAGCAGTTGAGGTGGAGATGGAGTTTATAGATCTGGAAAGAAGAAGAAAGGGAGGAGAAAGACCCAGAGGTAGAGGAATTCAAAATCAAACTCCTAGTCCATGTGGAAAGAGATGGATATTTATTTAACACCTTTTCTATATCGCTTTATCATCAAGTCAAAGCAGTTTACAATTAACATAACTCTAGGGAGTTTACTTGGTTTGCAGCTTGTTGTGCTGTGAGGGCTTGCGTGCATCTGTGATGCTGAGAGCTAAACTATCGGTAGTTTAACTACTGGCAGGGTCTCCCAAGATGGACAGGTCTCAGCTGAGGTGCCAGATCAAGACAAACCACCCATCTGGGCAGCAGCAGAATGGGATAGTGTTGACGGCGGAGGATCACATTTTTGTGACAACGGCAACAACACCAATCTTAAATTGCACGGAAGAAAGGCCCGACATTCTACTTCTGTATCTTGCCATGAAAACCCAATGGATAGTTACAACAAAACAAATTGTGCTATGGTGCTGGAAGATGAGACCCCCAGGTCGGAAGGCACTCAACTAGCTACTGGGGAAGAGCTGAAGACTTTTCAGAGTAAAGCCAGCATTTATGATGTGGTTGGATCAAAGCCCTCGGGAAGTCTGACTGCTGATGTAGCTGCGCATGAAATGAGAGTCAGAAGCTGTAAAGATGTCTTACACATTGGAACATGGAATGTACGAAGCATGAACCAAGGGAAGTTGGAGGTGGTCAAGAATGAAATGGAACGTGTACAACTTGATCTGTTGGGTGTCAGCGAACTGAAATGAACTGGCATCGAGCACTTTGCATCAAATGATCACATGGTCTACCATGCTGGAAATGAAAGACAAAGAAGAAATGGTGTTGCATTTATAATAAAGAAGAAACTTGCAAGAACTGTAATGAAATACAATGCAGTCAGCGAACGCTTAATCTCTATTAGTCTACGAGGATTGCCTATCAACACAACTATAATTCAAGTATATGCCCCAACAACAGCTGCAGAAGAGAATGAAATTGAAGAGTTATATGAACAAGTACAAGCTGAAATTGACAGAACATGCAAACAGGATATCCTGATAGTCATGGGTGACTGGAACGCAAAAGTTGGCAACAAAGAAGAAGGCAAAGTAGTTGGAAAATATGGACTTGGCAACAGAAATGAAGCTGGAGAAAGACTAATAGAATTCTGCAAGACCAATGATCTATTCATCTCAAACACCTTCTTCCAGCAACACAAGCTGTGACTGTACACATGAACTTCACCCAATGGATTGTATAAAAATCAAATTGACTACATCTGTGGAAGTCAACGATGGAAAAGTTCTATAACATCAACAAAGACAAAACCTGGAGCTGACTGTGGTACAGATCATCAACTACTAGTATGCAAACTCAAGCTAAAGTTGAAAAAGAGCAAACCACTCATGAATGCAGCAAAATATGACCTTGAGAATATACCACTGGAATTTAAAGACTGCCTGCAAAATCGTTTTGCTGCTTTAGATACAAATGACAGAACTCCGGAAGAGTTATGGAATGACATCAAGAAGGTTGTGTTGGAAGAAAGCGAGAAGTCTCTACAAAAGGTGAAAAAGCAAAAATGGCCAAAATGGATGACGGAAGAAACTCTGAAAATTGCCCAGAAACGCAGAGAAGCTAAAGCCAGAGGAGAAAGAAAGACAATCGCAGAACTCAACAGAGATTTCCAACGTGCAGCAAGACAGGACAAGGAAAAGTACTACAATGACACTTGCAAGGAAATAGAAGCAGAAACTATTAGAGGAAGAACAAGATTAGCTTTCCTAAAGCTACGAGAGTTAAAGAAAAAGTTCTAGCCTCGAATTGGAATGTTACAAGATGCTCAAGGTTCTATGTTGAATGATGCTGAGAAGATCAAGAAAAGGTGGAAGGAATATATAGAGTTTTTATGTGATAAAGATCAAGTGGACCAACAGCCGTTTCAACCTGTACCTTATGATCGGGAACCATTGGTGATGAAAGAAGAAGTTGAAGCAGCATTGAAATCCTTATCAAAGAACAAAGCACCAGGCATTGATAGCATTCCTATAGAAGTATTGCAGCAATCTGATGCAGCTGTTACCATACTTACAAGGCTCTGCCAAGAAATATGGAAGACAACATCATGGCCAACTGACTGGAAAAGATCTGTGTTTATACCAATACTAAAGAAAGGTGATCCAACTGACTGTGGAAATTATCGCACAATCGCTCTGATCCCACATGCCAGCAAGATTCTACTGAAAATTATTCAAAAGAGACTACAACCATACCTGGAACAAGAACTACCTGAAGTGCAAGCACGGTTCAGGAAAGGGCGAGGAACGAGAGACATCATTGCGGATGTGAGATGGATCCTTGAAAAGACTAAAGAATACCAAAAGGATATCTATTTGTGCTTTATCGACTATAGCAAGGCTTTTAACTGTGTAAACCATGAGAAACTCTGGGCCACATTAAGAAGCATGGGTATACCAGAACACCTGATCGTTCTCTTGCGCAATCTGTACATTGATCAAGAAGCAACAGTTCGAATGGAACAAGGAGAAACAGAATGGTTTAAAATAAGCAAAGGTGTAAGACAAGGCTGCATACTTTCCCCCTACCTGTTTAATTTATATGCAGAACAAATCATCAGAGAAGCAGGATTGTATGAAGACAACAGAGGTGTGAAGATTGGTGGAAGACTCATCAACAACCTTCGCTATGCTGATGATACTACATTATTTTTATTTTTATTTTATTTAACTGTATTTATATACCGCTTTTCACCGGGTCAAAGCGGTGTAACATATAACAAAGGGGGGGGGGGTAAATTCCTTATAGGGTGGGGCCATCACCAGGGGGGCAACATTAATGATTTGGGGTGGACATAGACATGTACATTTTGCAGTATCTAAGCATTAGTTCTTGAGGATGGGGTGGGTTTCTGTTCAGAGATGCTCTCGGAATAGGATTGTTTTCAGCTGTTTCTTGAATGATGTGATGTCAGTGTTGTTTCTGATGAGGGTTGGCAGAGAGTTCCAGAGGGATGGGGCATAGAGTTAGAAGGCTCTGTTGCAGGTCCGTTGTGTGGATTTGGTTCTTTTGTGGGGGACGATTATGGAGTTATTGGAGGATTGTCTGGTTGGTCTGTTGTGAATCGGGCAGGGTAGTAGAGTGTGGAGTGCGGTGTTCCGTGTTTGGTGGATAGTCTTGTGGGTGAGTAGTATAGCTTTGTACTTAATTCTTGCTTCGATTGGAAGGATGTGGAGGTCTCTTAGGATTGGGGTGATGTGATCCCGTTTTTTCGCATTCTGGATAATCCTTGCTGTGGTATTTAGGGCAGTTCGGAGGGGGTTGGTTTGTGTGGCAGGTAATCCATGGTAGATTATGTTGCAGAAGTCCAGATGGGGGAGTGTCACCGCTTGCATTACTGTCCTGAAGTCTTGAGGTTCGAGGAGGGGTCGGAGGCGTTGCACAGTTTTAGCTTTGTGGAATATCGTCCCGGTGGTTTTGTTGATTTGGTGTTTAAAGGTGAGGGCTTGATCAATGATAACGCCTAGATACCTTATCTGAGGTTGGATCTGAATTTGTGTGTTTCCTATGTGGAGGTGGGTGGGTGGTTTGAAATCTGGTTCTTTTGTTACTATAAGGGCTTCGGTTTTCTTTATGTTGATGGAGAGGTTGTTCTCCTGTAGCCAGTTGGACACATCGGTGAAGCAGGCTGATAGCTGATCATTTGCTGGGTTGGTGGTTGTGATCGGTGCGTAGAGCATTATGTCGTCTGCGTATATGTGGAAGTTGATGTTGTGGGTGCGTATGATTGAGCAGAGTGGACGGAGATAGATATTGAAGAGCATGGCTGATAAAGTGGATCCTTGTGGTACTCCTTGATGTTGGTGGTAGGGGGGTGAGGTTGTGGTGGAAGTGCGGATCAGTTGCTGTCTGTTGGTTAGATAGGATCGGAACCATTGGAGCACAGTGTCTTTGATTCCAATTGACTGGAGTCTGCTTATGAGAATTTCATGAGAGATTGTGTCAAAGGCCGCTGATATGTCTAGGAAGATCAGGATGTATCCAGACTGTTTCTCTTGGGTTCCTATGATGAGGGTGTTCATCAGAATGGTCATGAGGGTCTCAACTCCGTGGAGTGGCCGGAATCCGTGTTGTTGTGGGTCGAGTATGTCGTTGATGTCCAGGTGTTCTTGAAGCTGGTGTTGGACTACCTTTTCTATTATCTTGGCGGTGAGGGGGAGGCTCGCAACAGGTCTGTAGGAGGTGGGGTCGAGGGGGTCCAGGTTGTTTTTTTTCATGGTTGGTCGAATGATTGTTGTCTTGAGGGCGTCCAGCATGTATCCTTGTTTAAAGGATTCGTTTATGATGTGGGTTAATGTTGCGCTCAGTTCTTCCTTGGTTTTCTTTATCCAGTCCGTAGGGCATGGGTCTAGCAGGGAGGTGGTGGTGTTCAGGCAGGAGATGGTGGAAGATATCTCTTCTTTTGAGGTTATCTCGAAGGTATTCCAGTCTGTATTTAAGATGGTGCTTGGATATGACTCTGTGGTTTCAGCACAATAGCGCAATTTTTGAGGTTGTTGGAGTTGTTTGTATTGTCGAGCAAGGAGATCAGGGGGGATATCTGGGAGCTGGTCGGAGGTGCTGGGTGCTTTTGTCAGTTTTTTGACAATTTGGAAGAGTTCTCGAGGTTTGTTTATGGCTGTCGTGATGATTTTGGTGTGGTAGTTCCTCTTTGCGTTGTCGGTTTCTGAGTGGTACGTAGTGAGTTCATGGAGGTATTTCATTTTGTCCTTTTCGGTTTTGGTTTTCCTCCATTTCCTTTCTGCTCTTCTAAGTTTGGTTTTTAGTTTCCGGAGGCAAGGGGTGAACCAACGGGCCTTCGAGGAGATGGGTCTAGTACTGGTTTTGCTTCTGGTTGCGCTAGAAGCTGAGGAGATTGTGGTGTTCCAGTTGTGGATCAGGTTATCGAGGTTGTTGGAGTTTGTAAGTAGTTTAGGCAGGGTTAGGGTTAGGAAATCTTCTTTGTTGAATGCTTTGAATCTCCTTGTGTGTTGTATGTTTCTCTTGTTAGTGTTTGGTTGGTAGGGGTGGGATATGTTGATGATGTAGTGGTCTGACCATGGCACTGGTGAGATTGTTGGACTGCTGCATGATGAGGCTGTTTGGGAGTTTATAAATATGAGGTCCAGTGTGTTTCCTTTTTCATGCGTCGGTTCATTTATGATCTGCGTCAGGTCCATTGCTGTCATGGCGTTGATGAAGGTTTCTGCTTGTGTGCCTTGGAGTGATGGGAGATTGAAGTCACCCAGGATAATTTGTTCTTTTGAGGGGTCAGTGCTTTCGGAGATGAGGTGTAGTATCCTTGGTAAGTCAGAGTTTGCGGTGGGAGTTCGGTAGAGCAGGCATATTGTGAGGTGTTTGTTGGTGAGGGTGAGAATGTCTGCTTCATTGGAGGTTTCTGAGGCATGGATTCGTAGGTGGAGGTCCTCCTTTGCAATGATGGCTATGCCTCCTCCTTTTGCGTGTGCTCGGGAACACTGTTGAAGGGTGTATCCGTTTGGTGTCAGTTGGTTAATTATTACTGTGTCGGTTTCTGTTAGCCAGGTTTCTGTTATACACAGGATGTCAATCTTCTTGGATGCGATCAGGTCTTGGAGCATGTGGTATTTGTTCCTGACGGAGCGTGCGTTTATGAGTTAGATGGAGATGTGGGGGCTGTTTTTGGGGTTGGTGGTATGGGGTGGGGTGGGGTGTGTGCGTGCATGGTTGTGTGTAGCATTTTGGATGTTTGTGGGTTGGGTTGTTGTGGTGCCTGTGTAGAGGGGGCCAGTGAGTGCGGTTGAGTGGGGGTAGGGTGGCTGTGTAGAGGGAATTGTGCAGGGTAGCGTGCTTGCGTAGAAGGGGTTAATGAGTGTGGTTGGGTGGGGGTAGAGTGTTAAGATAGGGGTTAGAAGGTAGATGGGTGTTAAGAAGGGTGGCATAGTGTACCGGAGTATCTGGGCTTTTGGAGTGGTGCGATCTCTTCCCTGCAGCGTTGCTGGTGTCTTGGTTTTGCCGGTTTATCCTGTTGTGCTGCTTGCCGCGGTGGTTTCTCCGAGTTTTGTTCCTTTTTCTTTGTTTTGTGGTTTCTGTGCGCCTTCGTGCCGCGCCTAAGGGCCACGCCGAAGGGCCCTCTGGCGAGGCCCTCAGGCGCGGGCGCGCCCGCAAGGGACGCCGCTTTTAACGCCGCGGGTATTGCTGGCTTGCTGGCTCCCACTGCCCCGATTGGACAGGAGCTCCGGGAGGGTGGGAAGGTCCCGGCAGCGGCTCCCTTCGGAGGCAAGGGACGCCGCTTTTAACGCCGCGGGTATTGCTGGCTTGCTGGCTCCCACTGCCCCGATTGGACAGGAGCTCCGGGAGGGTGGGAAGGTCCCGGCACATTAGTGGCTGAAAGTGAAGATGATCTGAAACATTTGTTTCTCACAATCAGAGAATATAGTCTCAAAATGGGCCTGCACCTTAATGTAAAGAAGACAAAGATCATGACAACTGGCATAATCAACAGGTTCATCGTTGAAGGAGAAGAAATTGAAATTGTGAACAACTTTAACCTACTTGGATAAACTATCAATAAAGAAGCAACAAGCAGTCAAGAAATCAAACGACGCATTGCTCTTGGCAGAATGGCTATGAAAGACCTAGATAAGATTCTCAAGAGCAGAGATGTCTCTCTCCATACAAAGATTTGACTTGTTCAAGCCATGGTATTTTCAATAACATCATATGGATGTGAAAGCTGGACAGTGAAAAAGACAGACAGGAAGAAAATTGATGCCTTTGAATTATGGTGCTGGCGGCGAATACTGTGTATACCATGGACTGCCTGAAGAACAAACCAGTGAGTACTAGAGGAGATCAAACCTAAGCTTTCTTTAGAAGCTCAGATGACAAGACTTCGACTTTCATACTTTGGACACATCATGCGAAGAGAGAGATCATTAGAGAAAGACATCATGCTTGGCAAGATAGAAGGTCAACGCAAAAGAGGAAGGCCAGCAATGAGATGGATCGATACAATAACAGCAGCTATGGGTACCAGTCTGTCAACAATGAGCCGCCTGACTGAAGACCGAACACAATTTAGGATAGCTATCCAGAGGGTCGCCATGAGTCGACTCCGACTCGACGGCACTCAACAACAACAGGGAGTTTACAACAAAAGGTAGAGAGGGATCCATTTAACATAACATTGGTCAACAAATCTTTACAAAAGTCATGTTACTGAAATAAAAATAGTAATTTCTTATCAATTTTTATATGCTGAACACGAATATGACAGTGAAATTACAAAGTTGGCTCTAGTTTTTTTGTAATCTACAAGAATTAATGTTTACATCACGAAATGCATGTCAATAGTAAATATAATAGGCCTTCGGTTAATACCTGTAAAAAACCAAGTCATAGACTACTTCTTAGATTTTTTTCGCCTGTCTCTTGTACAGCTGTTCAGGAGCTTCTCTGGGGAGTGTCCAGCAGTAGTCAGCCAGCATTGTAGTGGACCATTTTCCCTGGTATCTTTGCTCCATCGTTGCGATATCCTGGTGAGAACGTTCGCCCTGTTCATCACTAACCATACCACAATTGTCAGGAAAGAAATCGAGATGGGAATCAAGGAAATGGATCTTTAGAGACATACAAAAGAAACTCAACAGTAGGTACAATCTCAATGAGCATGATTACATTATTACTCTATTAGATAATATTACTTAAATAACAATGAGCTCCTTTGTTTTGTACTGTATATAGTTACCCTGTTACTTCCAAGTTACAATCCCTGTTACAATGTAAGCAAAAGATCTTGTTTCTAATGCAAAATGTTGTTATTATGTAAACCGCACTGATACTAAATAGCGCGGTATATAAGAATTTGTAATAAATAAATAATAATATTGCAGCCAAGTTTCTGATACTGCATCAGCATGTCTTCTACTAGTTCCTTGTAGTTTTCTGCCCTAACATTCCCGAGAAAGTTTGTTGACACTAGGCGAAAAGCATTCCATGCTTTTTTCGCATCACCCTGCAGCAAGTTGTTGAACCGGTCATCTTTGAAGAGCTCTCGAATCTGAGGACCCACAAAAACTCCCTCTTTAATCTTTGCTTTGCTGAGTCAAGGGAATTTTTCATGCAGGTATCGGAAAGCTGGCAAAGTGCGGTCCATGGCTTTCACGAAGTTTTTCATCAAATCTAGTTTGATGTGAAGGGGTGGTAGCAGTATTTTGTGAGCCTCAACCAGAGCTGGGTGCTGGATATTCTTCTCTCCAACTGTTACATTTTGTCTGCGATTCCATTCCTTCCACAAGTAGTGCTAATCCCTTGCTTGGCTATCCCACTCACATAAGAAACATATGTATTTTATATATCTCTGCTGCAGTCCCATTAAAAGGGCAACTACCTTCAAGTCACCACAGAGGTGCCAGCTGTACTTGTTATAGTTAATGGAAGTCAGTAGATGCTTTAAGTTATCGTATGGGTAGTGTCCTTCGAAAATCCTAGATATGTCCCTGATGTGCCCAGATGCTATCCGCATATCATTAGGGCGTGTTGGGGGCATTCCGGGGTGGAGTAGAGGTGGGCCATGGTGCTATCCGTGTAGCACTGATTTTCGATGCTATACAGTTAGCGCTCTGTGCCTTAAAGATAGGCATGGGAAAACCTTGCCTATTTTTAAGGTGCTGGGGCTACATGGGTAGCTCCTGCAGCTTCCTGTCTGTGTGGCACCAACTGGATTTTCAGTGCCGGGGCCACATATGACACCGGCATGGAAAATCTGGGTTAGTTGGGAGGTGGGCTGGCTATACGCCGATGCAGTACAACGCTGCAGAAGCACAGGTCCCGCTGAACACAGGAAAAAACAGTCACGGGCGTGAACAAATGGAAAGACAGAGTCCTTTATTAAACCAACGGCCGCCCGACACAGGCCGTGTTTCGTACCCTTCGTCAGGGGCTAGCCAGGCAAAAAAAACTAAAACCTTAAACATATTAACCATTAAAAACAATACAAGAACAGACAAGCCAAACATATAATTAAGACATTACATACAGTAATATTAAAAGTCATAAAACAATAAAAGCAATGCGAAATTAATATAAAAGATAAAAACAGTAATAATAACAATAAATATAAGTATAAATATTGGAACGGTAGTGCTCGGGACCTAATAAAGTGTGCAAGTAAAACTTAAATAACTAAACAGGCTTTTCCAATTACTTATTTATTTATTGTTTCGCATTACCGGCATCTTGCACAGTTCATTTGCTCTAAATGACACAGGCTTTTAACATTCACTATACATCGCTGTTCATTTAGTTTCCGCTCTGTTGGGGATTGTTTTTAATTTGTTGAGTTTTTATATATTGGAATATATGGCTGCATTTCCCACATATGTATTTTGTTTTAGTTCCTTTTGATATTTATTTTTTGTGGATCCCGCCAATGGCTGGCTCCGCCCCGTTTCTTTTCTTCATATGCACATGTGTGGGCGTCTCCTTCCTTTCTGCGCATCAATTGTGCTTTGACGGCAGTTTTCTGAAGGTAAATAATTCATTCTTTTTAGTTAAACATTTTAACTTTCATGGCTCTTTTCATGGCTTCTCTTTTGGGTTTCGTCTGTGAAAGATCACACTGTTTTGGCAATATGTTTTTTATCTCATGGTTCTCATTTCATCGGTAGTTTATTTCCTTATTTCTATAAATGCATTGTCAGATTTTAAGGTGACCTTTTGGTCCCACATATATTTTTATATTTAGGAATGTGATTTTATTACACTCAAATATTTTTGGTCTTTTGTAATAAATCTTTATAATTAGTACAATGAGGTTTTGTAGCCACATCCACATTGCCCGATGGCATTTTTTATCCATTTTATCTTTATGACCACATTTATCTCCATGATAACAAGTTTTGATATGTTTCTGTTGGACTCCAAGGTTTTTAGACTACTTTTTGAGCATGCTTTGGTTACTCCCCACATGGTGCAAGCTACCGATATCCTCTATTTTGGCCACTATATGGTCACATTCGCTAAGTACATCGGGCTGTTTGCTAACAAATTTGATTTTGATTTTTAATATGTTTTACTGACTCACTCCTACTCTTTTTTTTTTTTTTTTTTTAGGCATCTTTTGTGGTAATAAGTTATTGTCATGCCATATGAGTTTGATAATTGATTTGTTTTCGTATCCTGTCTCCTTCCTCCTCTCTCTGCATTTTATGATTGTTTGTTAGATTCATTTGTGTGCAATGTCATGCTAGAAGGTGTGTTTATATACTTTTTAATTCTATTATTTATGTTTTTTAGCATTAGTATGTTATTTATACATTTGCACTAAATAGTGTGAAGTAAGACTTGTTTTATGAACTACAACAGAGGTTAGTATTTAAGTTTTACTTGCACACTTTTTTATTAGGTCCCGAGCACTACCGTTCCAATATTTATACTTATATTTATTGTTATTATTACTGTTTTTATCTTTATTTTTATATTAATTTAGCATTGCTTTTATTGTTTTATGACTTTTAATATTACTGTATGTAATGTCTTAATTATATGTTTGGCTTGTCTGTTCTTGTATTGTTTTTAATGGTTAATATGTTTATGGTTTTAGTTTTTTTTGCCTGGCTAGCCCCTGACGAAGGGTACGAAACACGGCCTGTGTTGGGCGGCCATTTTTTTATATGCTGATGCAGTGCATAGCACCACCCAGCTCAAATTCGGGCCCATGATAATTAATACAAACAAGGAACCATTTATTGACATTACCAAAATAAATCAAACACAATATTGTGCAGCTAAAATTACTGCAAGAGTACTACCAACTAAAATGCAGGGCCAGAAGAAAATGAGAACAATAGCAGTTTCTCCTTGGAAAAAAAGCATCGAAGGAATATTACAATCATTGCATGTGAAGGTATTTCTGATAGACAGGTATCTGAAAGGATTAAGATCATCAAAGATTGAGGAAGATCCAAGTCATCAAGTTGAAGCATGTTGCATTAATAGAAGAAGATCTGAAATTTATATTTCCAACAATAAATTAAAAATAGCAGAAATGCAAAAACTGCAAAGATATGAAGAAAACAGAAAAGAAAGATATCAAAATACACTATTTAGAGAGAATCTAAAACAGTTCTACAGGGAATTGGGAAAGAGCATTAATATGGTAAAAACGCCACCAACAACAGCTGAAACAGAAACCTTCTTGAGAAAACTATATGAGGACCCTATAGAGCACAATTAAGAAGTGGAATGATTATCATGCATATGAGAACATTTAGAAAAAGAAACATCAAACCTGTGAAATAGCCAGCACTAACAACAAAAGAGCTGGAAAGCAGGTTAAAACAAGTCTCAAACTGGAAGAGCCCTGGCCCAGATGGAGTGGCCAATTTTTGGTTCAAACAGTTAACATCACTCCACCAACACCTAGCAAACTGCAGAAACCAACTGATTAAGCAGCCATACTTAACACCACAATGACTTATAACAGAAAGAACATTTCTTCTTCCAAAGGGGGGGACTTAACATTCCCAAAAATTACAGACCAATAACTTGTCTACATACAATCTATAAGCTGTTCACTGCAATAGATGCAGACAGAATAAATGATCATATTGAGTCCAATAACATCAATGCAAAAGGGCAATAAAAGGGGAGCATATGCAACCAAAGACCAGTTAATGTTGAATAAGGTCATCATGGCCAGCACTAAGAAAAGGAGCAATCTCAGTATAACTTGGATTGATTATAAGAAAGCTTTTCACAGATCCCATACTCTTGGATACTAAATTGCCTTGAAATGTACAAAATAAATCCTGGTTTGATAGAGGACATTAAGTTCATCATGACAATGTGGCAAACCATACTCTCTTTGAAATATGAAGGTGGTCAGTGCATCATTTCTAACATCAAGTTCCAGTGAAGAATATTTCAGGGAGATTCCCTATTGCCACTTCTGTTTTGTATAGTGTTTAGCCTGAATCCTAAAGAAGATAACAACCCAGAGATAACATCCAGTTTACTATTCGTAGATAACCTGAAAAAAAACCCTACAGTTCCAGCAATCACAACTAGCAGAGCAACTCCGTGTAGTGAAAAGCTTTTCTGATGACATCAGGATGATGTTTGGCCTTGAAAAATGTCCTAAGGCAACTTTTTTTTTTAGAGGAAAACTGAGCAAAATGGAGAATATCTCCCTGGCTTAGGGCTGTGACATCAAGGAACTTTTTTCGCAAATGTTTTTTTGTCGGAGCTGGTCGTCCAACTGTACAGAATTAATCCATACACCACTTTCCAACCCCCAGCCCTCAACCACTCCAATTCCCATCCCGGACCCCTCAGCCCCCACTTTCTCTGCAGTTCTTTGTCCCCCTGTGCTTCCCAACAGTCTGTGTGTTGCCAGCTGTGCTTGTGTGTGCCTGTGCCGTGACACTGTAAGTTTGTGTATGCCGGTGTGTGTTGGTGTGCTGAAGAAGAGGTGTGTGAGTGGCCTGTGGTGCGAGTCTAAGTATCTGTGACTGTTTGTCGCTGTCTGTCCATTTGTCTGGCTGTGGTTCTGAAATCTGCTCTATTCGTAGTACATCCTTATTTGTATATTCCCCCGGAAACTGGGATGTCCTTTCTAAAATGCCACTTCCAGTGGTTCAAACTATGTTGTGAGCCTTGTCATGAAGTGGGTATCAATAAAGATGCAAACCTGAAAAGAAACCCTGTTTCTCAGAGAAATCTAGATGTGCAGTTACCTCAAGGCACAGCTAGAGGGGGCAGGAGTGATCATACAGGAGCTAATGAGCCTAAGAGAGCTAATGACATGCACCTGGGAATGAGCCCGGGAATTTCAAAGGAAAGATTCCTTTATAAGCAGAAGCTGAATGCTAGCAAAAGAGGAACACCTCTATTGAGAGGAACAGCTCCAGAGGAAGGGCAGAACTGGAACCGGATCCAGAAAGGAGGAACACCTCTATTGAGAGGAACAGCTCCAGAGGAAGGGCAGAACTGGAACCAGATCCAGAAAGGAGGAACATCTCTACTGAGAGGAACAGCTTCAGGAGAAGGACAGAAGAGAGGAACACCTCAAAGGAGAGGACAGAGAGAAGGAACAGCTCTGAGGGAAGGAGCAGCTCTAAGAGAAGAAGAAGGACTTGGAGAAAGAATCCTACCTGAGCAAGCCCAAAGGAACAGAGTTCACAAAGGTGGAGTTCAGAAGGGCCAGGCTAAGCGAGCAGCTGTTCAGAGGGAGTCTGCTGGAGAAAGCACTAAGGCTAGAAAGTGTGCCACTCCCTGTTCCAACAACGTTCCTGATTCAAAGGCAGAGAGACGTATCCAGAGAACCAGAGAGATAGGTTTGGAGGAAAGCCTGCAGTCTCTGGGAAATACTAGTCAAGTTTTACCAGGCACCAAAGGAAAAGCAGTTTCTGACAAAGCTAAGTTCTTACTGAAGCACAAAGTTGAATCCACACCAGGTTTTACCAAGCTGCCAGAAAGCACAGCCCTGACTAGAGCCTGTCGGCAGAGAACCTGTTGCAGGAGAAACGTTTCTGGGAGAGAAAGCTCCACAGATTCAAACCACAGAGGCTCCAGGTATGAAAGCTTTATTCATGATACTGAATGCTTAACACCTAGAGGCACTGCTAAAACAAATACTCAGTTTGCAAGGAAGAAGAAACCAGGGTGGTTTCAGAAAATTCCCAGAGAACTTAAAACACAGTCATATTGGAGGCAAGAGCCTAGGGACACTTCACGTAGACCTGTAGCAGACAGGGACAGTGACTACTCTGATGATGAATGTAGTGGAGCAGAATCCATGGAAATTGAATATATAAATGCTGTTCCCATTCCTCAACCAGAAGAAATGGATTGTGGTTTGTGCAAGGCCACGAGCCTAGAATCTGTAGCCACTGTATAACTGAGAAGAAGTTTGTTTAATTCTTATTGTGTTGGAATGAAGTGAATTCCTCTGGTTAACCCTTGCACTAATTATGGAGATTAGTCAGCTTGTTAATACTGGTACCTTTTGAAACAAAGGACATTCTTTTGATTTCTCAATGTCTTATTTGAACCCTTGCACCGACGGGGAATAAAGCCTTGTTTTCCCTACACTTGGTTTGATTATTGAGCTCTCATAGGAAGTTGGAAATAAGTAAGACCATTCGCCATTCATGGACCTTACATTTCATCACGCTCCCTAAATAATTTCTATCGTGGAGCATGCCCATACTTCGAATGGTCACCAGGGGATGCCCTCACGACAGCCTCTTTCCAAAAGAAAAGTGCTCTTGTCCATCAGCAGAAACATATATTCATAATATAGCCATCAGAAAGTCATGTGGTTTGCCAGGTCTGACAGAAAAACCTAACACCATCAATTTAGCCACCCTTTTTCATGACTGGCGAGGGAAGACACGTTCTGGGAGAAAGTTTTGATATTTAAAGGACAAGTTTACAGTAATCCCAGCATTCGAGTCTCAGGAAACATGTCACCTTATAACAGTCATGTCTTTAATGTTTTACTGTGCTCTTAAAGGAGGCTAATCTGTAAATTTCAAATCCACGTCTTTCAAGTTCTTGGTGGAGGATTCCACTGATGAGAACATACGGTTCTCTCGCGCATTTGCGTACGTGCCTGTTTCTCTAACCCAGACCTTGACAATTTTCTTGGAAGGCAGTGGCCCCACTCCTCTTTTCCTTCTCCCACCACTCCCACTGACCCTTTAAGCTACACTTTGTGTGTGTTTGGTGTGGAGATGGGGTGCCTGCGTGTGTGTGTGTAGTAGGAGAGGAAGTGCACCTTTCACACATACACATTGTGCCCTTTACTTCCCGTGCATTCATCTCTTTGCCCTCCAACCCCTTGCACAATTCGCTGCCCCCACACTCTCCAACCCTCCCCTTCTTCCACACTCCCAACCCTGTTTCCCTTCCCAGACTTTCTCCTCTTCCCTTGCAATCAGCCTCTGTCCTTCATTCCCCCCAGCACCTATTATTTGTTAAAAGTCTCTGTCCCTTTTAAATTTTGTCAGCTGTCTGCTTCTCTCCCCTTTTCACTCACCTTTTTTTTACAGGCTGGGCAGACACCGCTGGTGCTGGCCACATTCGTGGCATTGTGCTGCACGTCTGCTCACTGTAGACAGGATCCCCGTGGGCAGGCATCACTGTCCTAGCTGTGATCATGGCCTTTAGTTGAATTTCTGCCCATGGGAGATGGACTTCCTGTGGGCAGACATCCCCGATCTTGGCCATATGCTCTGAGCCCCGGGCAGCAGGTCCGATTTTTTAATCGCCATGGTGACCTGGTACCCGGGTTTGTTGAGCACTGCTCCCTCTGCCCAGCACTCCAAGGAGAAGACATTTTAAAACAATTAACTTTTACTACAATACATTTGACCATTGTAATAATACATTTCTATAGCAGTACCTTCATATAAACTGAATATAAAGAAGTAGAATAAATATATAAACTACCACTAGAGGTTAACTTCTACAAGATAAAGAACTGCACAGCGAATTTAACCCTGTCTTTGATCAAAATTCTCAATAGCGTCAACCATCAGCATAGTACAAAAAGATAAGCTGCTCAACTTACTTCAAACACATAATTACGATCCTTTTAGGAATTTTATACTTCAAAGCTAATCTAGCTTTGAGAATGATTCCATCTAGCAGTCTCCCCAAAGATTCCCCCCCAATTGATGAAAACCATCAGTAGGAGGCCCTAGTGACTGAAGGGGGATCTGCTAGGCTCTTCAAGATATCTCAGTATAAATATGTGAGAAATAATAATATACGTCTTGTATGTTGTTGTCAGGTTCATACGAGGTATCATTAGTAGCTCTTACCCAATCTAAGAGCTATCAGTTACTATCTAAACACGGAATCCACATGGCTCTCTTCCCACTGCCTTAAGTTAAATCTTCCAATCACAAGTCCTTTGGGTCACAGATAAAGAATCTTATCCTGCTTTAGTCCCGTGCATCACCAATACCCCTATAGCCCTTACTAACTTCCTTCTGTACCTCGGGATCACTCTTGCCCCTAATTATCTTTTTCTAAACAGATTTCTATCATTACCTGGAATTCCTTTTATGCTCTTTGACGTATTCTATCTGTCAGGAGCTACCTGATCATAGAAGCCCTTCACACACTTATTCATGCCCTTGTGGTTTCATGCTTAGATTGTTGTAACTCCATTTACACTGGTATCGAGGCATCTGCACTGAAGAGATTACAGACAGTACAGAATGCAGCTATAAGGTTACTTCAAATAGCTGGTTATCACATGTATCCAAGTTTGACCATGTCACCTTCCTACTGATTCATAATCACTGCCTTCCAAATTCTTATTGGGTCTGTAATTCTGCCGTTAACCTTTAAAGCTTTAGGCACTGGCATACCTCATTAGCTTTCTTCATTGCTGACACCATATCAACCAATTTGTAGTTTCCGATCTCAACATCAACATCTCCTTCCTATTCCTTCAACATCTCGTACCAAGTACGAATCTATGCGCCATTCTCCTTTCTTTTCTCTGGTACCGCCCCCCACTTTGGAATGCCCTCCCATAGTACCCATGCTCAGATTCCTCATATAAAAACTTCAAAACCGCCTTGAAAACATTATTTTGACGTTATCTATTCAAACTACTTATTTTAAATTACTAATCACATCACATCCATGATACACCTCCATGATAACTTGGTGTCAAATGGTGTCAATAGTTTTGGGATCAGAGGACCCTCCTGGATTCAATCCCCTACTTTCTATCTGTACTATCCCTGTCCTATTTTATTTCTGTAGTTCCTTTCTTCTTTTCAGAATAATTTTTAAAATTGTGAACTGCCTTGATATGTCATTAGTGAAGGCAGGCTATCAAGTGATAATAAACGTAAACATGTGCTGTGGAAGGTACAAAAGCAGCCATTTCCCCATCCCTCTGAAGATCACACTATTGCATTAGTCGTGACAGCGAATCTGGGAGCAGGCACTATTCTGCATTGCTTTAGCCAGCGATGGCTGGGCGTGCCTGTTCCCTGGAAACTGCTGCAGAATGAGGAAGTCGCCCTGGAGCTCTGCTGCCCACTGGGGATGTGCTGTTATTCCTCGTCCTTTCTGAATCATAAGAAAACATGACTGAAATGTTTGCTTTTTCTTTCATTCCATTTTGGCTGCTGTTTTATTTCTGCTACTGTGCCGCCATGCTTTAAAATAGTTTTAAAGCCATCCCTCAAACTTCCCTTTAACCGCATATGATTCTTTGGGCAGAAGTAATTCCCTTTTGCTGTTGCCTCATCACTTTTCTTTATCAAGAGGGCCCCAGCCAATCTGAGGCTGCTGCCATGTTGTTATATTACAAAGCATACATGCATGAAAATCTCTCTTGTTCTTATCCATTGCAGATATTCTGAAAACCAGATTGGTTGGATGTGTCCTGAAGACTGGGTTAAGAACACCCTTGCCTGCCGTCTATAGTATCGCAAATCATAGCAAATTGGATATATTAGAATGATTTTGGAGTGGAGGAGTAGTCTACTGGTTAGAGCAGTGGCTTGGAAACCTCAAGACCAGTGTTTCCCACTAGCACTCCTTGTGGCCTTGGGCAAGTCACTTTACCCTCCATTGCCTCAGAAAAATCCAAGCTATCAATGTCCCTATTTAATGTACATTACCAAGTTTAAGCTACAATGTAAACTTCTTTGCCTGAAATGATAAAGTGGTATAAAAACACCCTATTAAATAAATAAATCTTATAATTCTTAGCTGACTAATATTCTGTCTCTTTGAACTGGATTCGGACTTATTTCTGTGCCATTGCTTACTTTTTTATGACGTGTATATTCAGAGTGAAAAGCATATTCAGCTTTCTGTTTCTAGTGCTTGCCTCTGCTTACTGTGGTTACCGTTGCTAGTTAATTTTCAGGAAGTACTCTTTTCAGCTTCAGTTTCTAACTGGACTCTACAGTCCTGCAGGCAGTAATCGGTGGGTCTTTTATTCTTTCTGCTACAGAAGATGGACTAGGTAGGTATTCAAAATATACTCTGAAATATTTTTACAAAGCAGGCTTAAGCTATAGAAGTATTTAGGATGTAGATACATAAGAAGATTTTCTGAAAACAAAGCCAAAAATGTAGTAGAAAAACCTCTGCTCTTAAACTGTCAGGTCAGACCGAATTGTTTCTGATTGAAATGAATGCTAACAAAACAAATGGTTATCTTATATCATAAATATCACAATGCCAAATAAATAAAGAAACTGAAGGATACTACAGCCGGTGTATACCCTTCAGTTTCATTAGGCTTGATGCAACAGTGTCCTCCGAGAGAGGAGGTCACGTAACTGATACAGTTAGGGAATACAGAGTATCAGTACTCATAATTTCAAGGAAGTAGCCATTTTTGTGAGTTTATGAATTTATTTGCATTATAAAGTTATTTCAGTGCTGCGACTTTAAGTTTGCATTTGTAAGAAAGTAGCCAGTAGTCATGGCCGTGTTTTTTACCTTCATTCAAAAATTACTAATACAGTGTGCGTAAAATAACAGTGAAACATCCAGTATCAGAGGGTAGAAGATAAGTCAATCATATTGTGATCCTCTGTGATGGGCTACAGATTAATACCTAATATCTAACCCCTCCTTTATTTAACCAGTTTTCTATACCACCTTATCCTTCAATCAAAGCAGTTTACATTATGTAGCTATTATAAACAGGTACTGGATATAGTCCCTTGTCCCCAAAGGGCTCATAGTCTATGTATACCTGAGACAATGGAGGGTTAAGTGGCTTGCCCAAGGCCACAAGGTGTGCCTATAGGACTAGAAACCCCAGTCCCTACAGCCTGAGATTGCTTTTCCCAGGTGGGACTTGAACCCCCAGCTATCTGGCCTGAGGTACCATGTCCTAACCACTAGGCTACTCCTCCCTTTATAATGACAGTATACTGTATGTATTATATTGCTTTATAACTATGGTCTGACTGAAAGCGTGAAGTGAATACTGACAGTGGAACCTTTCTGATATGAAATGAAGCCAAAGCAGGAAATGGTCTATTTTAATCTACAAGGAAAAATGAACCATTGTGGTGTCCTTTGTGTCCACAAAATATGCATGCCTGGCTTGGACATATGGTTGCAGACGCAAAGACGTTGAATTAGCATATGTTTGAAACTTATGAGGAGTAATAACTGATCCAATAATCAGGGCTTCAGCCACAACTACAATCCATTCACTAAGCTCTCAGGCATGAAGAGTATACTGCAGTTCTACAAAATACAAAGAGCTCTGTAAAAAATAAAAGCAAACCTTTCTTTCCTTTACTTCATACTGGGCAGACTGGCTCTTATGCATCCCCACGTCTATAAGGCAGATTTACATGCCTAAATTGGCATACACGAGTAAATGCCATTTTAGATCAGGGGCTTCTTAGACATGGCAATGCTTCCCATTTTTAAATTCCCTAGAGGCGTGATGAGGGCAGGGAGCAGGAGTGGTTTGGGCAGGCTTACAGTATGGATGTAGATTCCCCATTTCACCTACAGAATCCATGTCTATACCAACAATTATAGATGTTGATATTTACAGCTGCCCTGAGACATGTTTAAGTGCCTGCTGGCAGGGGCAGCTGTGAATGTCAAGGTCTGTTCCCTTATTACCCCTGACCTCACTGTTCTCCCCCAGTGCCCCCTGACCTCACTCTCCCCTCTGACCTCCCACCACATCTGATCCCTCCCCAAAGCACTGATCTTATCCCCCCCCCCTTCCAAAAGCAAATCTCTTCCCCGGCACTAATACACTCTCTACCTAACCACCCCCAGCACCTCTAGCTCCCGATCCTACTCTCAAGCTTCACCGGAAGTCCCTGGTGTTTAATGGGAGCAGAAGCGATGCCCACTTGCTCATGCTCTTCATGCACCAGATTTCAAGATGGCGCCAATGACCCCCCCAGCGGTAATTTCATGGTAGGAAGATTTAACAGTAACAGCAGGGAAAGCAAGCCCAGGTAATTTAGTTCAGTTAATGTTCCATGTAATCTTACCTGTACATAGTTTAAACACTGTTCTATGTAAAGTATACTGATGTATACAAAATTGTTAACTGTTCCATGTAAACCGCCCTTGATCTCTGGAAGGGGCGGTATAGAAGAAATTTATAAATAAATAAATAAATAAAATAAATAAATAAATGACTTGGAGAAAGAGAATGATAGACTCCAGAGCCAGTTTCTTGTGCAGAGAGAGTTGAGGGCTCTCGGCTTCCAATCTCACCTCAGTGAGGATGCTTGGAGGGTTTTCACAGTAACAGCATGAAACGGGGCCTGCCGCAGATATATTCAAGAATAGGAGGATGAAGTCTTGTGTGATGTTTTCTGTGCCAGTGATCAGTCTGTCCAGTAATAAGGTGAGTAGAGTTTCTACGCCATGGTAAGTTCTAAGTTCACGCGGATGCTGGTCAAGTGTTGCATGATTGTTTATGTGATTTTCTAATCGATTCTGTACTCCTTTTTCAATGATCTTTTCGATCATGGGATACTGGATATGGCTCTGTAGGAGGCCGGGGTGCTGGGGTCTAGTTTAGGACTCTTTAGTATTGGTCTTACTGAGGTTTGTTATAGCAAGGGTGGCATGTATCCTTGAGTTAGGGAGTCTTGCATGATTCTTAGAATGAATTGTATAAGGGGTGACCTTGTGATATTTTTATCCATGAGACTGGACAGGGGTCTAGTGGGGAGGTTTTTGTATTAAGGGTATCAATTAAGTTGTTGAGTTGTTCGGCGGTCATGGTGTCAAAGGTGGCCCAAAGGTTTTGGGTGGTGTCCTGTTGGATATGAGGGGGCAGAAAGTATCTGTTGGCGCTGTCTGAGTTGTATTTGGATTGAAGGTAGTGTTCCATATCATGTGGGCTTAGGGTATTGCACTGACTTGTATGAGCAGGTTCTCTTATAAGAGTCATTGCCGGTGCTGCAGGTCCCAAGAGGGGCAACAGTGATAGCAATGGACACTCTAGGCGACTGCCTAATGGTAGCACCAGCCCCACTCGTTACACATATTGTCAACAGAGACATGTGAAATCTAGTCTTGCCTAATGATTGAGCTGTGAGTACTGGTCTGTTTATAGAGGATTTAGACTAACAATATTCAAATGAACTTTCCTCCAATATTCCTTAAGGTTAAATAGTTACCAAATGGTTATTTTTTTTATATTTTATATATGAATCTAGAGGTCTCAGAAATGCCACCAGTTAATTCTTTGCTGTTTGGCGTGTTACCTTGAGCCTTCCGGCTTCAAAAAAACGCCGCGCCGGAAGGCTCAAGGTAACACGCCAAACAGCGGAGAATTAACTGGTGGCATTCCACAATAAAGTGCTTGAATGGAAGGAACCCCCTGAGGAAACTCATCGAGGTGAAATGCAAACATGGTGCCAGAAAGTAGCGTCGGGGCACATTCAAGATAATTAAGATAAGCACTTTTTTGACTTTTGAAGAGATGTTTTCAAACGTGATAATTTTATTTGAACAATGAGGTCTTTGATGCAATAACAGCACGGAGCAAAAGATAAGCTCTGGAAATTAATGCCGAGGAGAGTCTGAGACCTCTAGGTTCATATATAAAATATAGAAAAAATAACCATTTGGTAACTATTTAGCCTTAAGGAATATTGGAGGAAAGTTCATTTGAATATTGTTAATGATTGAGCTGGCCTCTGGGTATGATCCGGGTAAATGGAACTTTCTCAGATTTGAGATGTGGAACTTGAATAGAGCTGGAGAGTAGAAGTGCAGAGGGAGACCTGTCTATAAGTTTTGGAAAATCCGTGTCATCAGAAAGCTGAACATGTGAGCAGTTTTACTTCCTCAACTGAGCATTGCTAACTCCTAAGAAGGACCATGCTGTAATCGATTTCTGCTTCATTAGAATGATTAATAGGAGGGACTCAGTGTGAGTGCCAGAAACTCTGCTATAAGCATGATGAGAGACTATTCAGTTACTGCACCTTCAGGATAAGTGCTAGAGAGAAGGAAATGTCTTTGTTTAGTCTTTCATTAAATTTGTTCAGATGGATTTTAATTTTATTTTAACAATATGTTTTTCTCTACTGCTGGCTGTGAATTTGTTTTTAAATACCTTTATTATGACCATCCATAGACAAACGAACAGTTTAGTGCATTCTTCTCTATGTAACGTTATCTGAACAACAGTCTAAGCACACATAAAACAAAGAGAAGCAACCTTCCCCCAGCCTCCCCCTCCTCCCCTGTCGTGGCTTGGCATGAGGATTCTCGCTGCACATGTTCCATGCCAAACCCCAGTGGTTCTAGTCATTTTTTCTTTTCATCCCCTCTCCCCATGCCCTCCCTCCCTCCTCCAGTCCCCCTTCCCGCCTAGCCACATCTCCTCTCCCTAATGGTCTTGCTCCCATTACAAGCCAGCAACAAAACTTTTCCATAGCTCACAATATCATTGTCTAGCAATAGATCCTCTCGTAGTGCGCTCTTTCAACATCCACTCAGCTATGTCACACATACCATTCACCCACTGAGTGCATATTGGAGCCTGCTCTGTGACCCAGTTAATCAGAGTGACTTTCTGGGCGAGTATTAGCACCACTCGGATAAACTTTATCTTTAAGTTTAAAATTTTTTGATAAACCGCATTGGCCGAAGCATAAAAGCAGTGAACAATACAAAGGACTGCAGAAAACAAAGAGAGTGAGAAGAAGAGCTAGATACCAAAGGAGGAGGGGAAAGGAAAGGGCAGAGAGAGGTAGGGGAATAGAAGGAGGGCGGGGAGAGAGATGAAAAGAGTTGGGTTAATTAAGGAGGAGGATTGGCGATATTAAATGCTAAACTGAAAAGGTGAGTTTTTAGTGCGGCCTTTCATTGGTGAACTTAGTGAAGGAAGATTCAGAAGGAAGGGTATGAGGGAGTGAGTTCCAGAGGGAGGGGCCCAGGAAAAAGAAGGCTGAGTGTCGTGTATGTTCGAGATGGGCCTTGGAGACAGAAGGAAGGACTAGATGGTAAGTATGAAGTGAGCGCAGAAGATGAGGGGGAGTGTGGAAGTGAAGGACATCGTCAAGATATTGCGGGGTGGAGGTATAAACAGTTCTGTGAACAAATGTAAGTATTCTATAGGCCCCCTGCTCCCCTTCCTTAAGGGCGTCTCTTCCTCCAACAGCAGGGCTGCATAGGTCCACTCTATATGCGGTCCTATCGTTTGTTGTATGTAATCCAAAATCCCTTTCCAGTAATCTTGCAGGTGTGCACATGCTAAAAAGGTATGTACAAACATACCCCTGTGAAACTTTCAGCGCAGGCAATTTGGACTATCCCAAAGCTTCAACCGCTCACCCCTGTCCCTGGTTAAATATGCTCTTTGCAGGTTATTGTATTGCATTTACTGCAATGATACATTATGTGTCAGGGTAATAACATCCATGAAGAGCCGCCACAAGGTGGGCTCTTCCACCACCTCTCCCAGGCCTTTAGTCCATGCTTCTACCAGGGTCCTCTCCCTCCCACTGTAATGTGTTCCCTGCTTACCTTCTACCAATTGGATACTTTGTTAAGCTTGCTAGGGGTCAACATGAAAATCCTGTCCAAAGTTGTGTAACCCTTCTTGTCCTCCTCCCCTGTGTACCTACTGCTGATGTAGTGTCAACACTGCAGGTAAACCAAAAAGTGTTTATTAGGCACCTGCAACTTTTCCTTGAGGGTGCCGAAGGCAGGAAAGGATGACTCCCCCAATGCTAAGAGCTGCCCAACATATTGGCACCCCTGCTTTTCCTACCACTGAAAGGTTGCTCCTTCCACTCCAGGTTCCCCACCAACATCCCAAAGGTAGATCTTTCCTTAGCCTCACCCAGTTTAGTCTGCCACCAATCCCAAGCTTTCCACATAGGCTACAAGAATCGGCTGCCACCCCCCCCCCCCCCCACCTTATGCCTCCACATTTGATTGGCCTGCAGCAAGCTGTAGAACTTATAGAGTTGGCATCCCCCATCCAAGCACCCCTCTGGGGCATTTCACCCTTCACCCGTGTGTAGCTCATGCACCTACCGCTGCAAGGTGGTGATGTTATACAATCTTAGATTCAGTAACCCCAGTCCCCCCCTGCTTTTTCACAGCTGCCAGTTTGCATAGCTGATTCAGGAACTCTGTTCCCTCCACAAAAAGGACCCAGTACACTCTTATGTATCCAGTTTTATATACCACCTTTTCCTTCAATCAAAGTGGTTTACATTGGTAAGTTAGATATAATTTAGGAGGGGGAAGAGGGGGATAAAAGGGGGCTGGTTAACAGTAGCTGGCTATGGGCATTGGGAAGATCCATAGTGTTCAGAGAACAGAAGTGTTTTTAACATCTTGCCGAAGTCCTTGATGTCCTTTGTGGATCTCATATGTTCAGATAGAGAGTTCCATAACATGGGTGCAGCAAGTAATGGAGCTCTTCTGACGGTGGATTGATTTGAGCATTGGAATTCAGCAGGTGTAGTGAGCTTATTCATCATGTTACTGCGCCTGGGTCTTGTGTTATGGTCCTTGATTACCAGGCTTTGAAGGACAGTAGATGAGATGCTGTGAAAGATTTGGAAGATGTTTAGGGTTACTTTGTATCATGCGCATGAAAGAATGGGGAGCCAGTGAAGCTGTTGAAGGATTGGGGTGATATGTTCTTTTCTGGATGTATTTGTGATGATCCTGGCTGCAGTATTCTGGACCAGTTGGAGAGGGTAAAGGGAAGTCCTTGGTAGATCGAGTTTGCATAGTCCAGAATAGGGGTGATTATTGCTTGGCAAACTGATCAGAAGTGTCATTGCTTAGGATGGGTTTGAGTCTTCAGATGAGTTTCAGCCTTTGGTGGGCTTTGGTGGCAGTTCTGTTGATGTGGGTCTGGAGAGTCAGGTTTTTATCCAGAGTGACACCTAAGTACGTCACTTCTTCCTTCACTGATATGGGCTTGTTGTGGATAGCAATTGTTTGAGATGGCGAGAAAGCGATGTTTCTAGTGATGAACATCGCTTCAGTCTTGTCACAGTTTACTGAGAGTGAGTTAGTGAGCCAGTTAATCATATCCTCGGTGCACCTAGTTATAGGGGTCAGGTCTGGATCTATTATGTTGATGGAGGTGTAGACCATAATGTCATCCACATATAAGTGGCAATGCATCCTGTGGTGTCTTATTATATTGCAAATGAGCTGTATGTATATGTTGAATAGAATGGATGATAGTGCAGAACCTTGAGGGATGCCTTGTGGTATGTTGAACTTTTTTGATTTTTTTTTGCCACATGTGACCTGCTGTGTATGGTTGTTGAGATAGGACCAGAACCATTTAATGGTGTTGCTGCGTAGACCAATTTCTTGTAAGCATTGTATCAGTATGGGGTGGGATATTGTGTCAAAGGCTGCAGAGATATCCATGAAGATTAGGATGAATCCTTTTTTGACATTATCAATGCCCCTTATGAGGTTGTCGAATAGGGCGGTCAGTAGCATCTCAATGCTGTGCTGTGGCTTAAACCCGTGCTGATGTGAGTCCAATGGTGCATTATGGTCAAGGTAGTCTTGTAGTTGTATTTGTATGGATTTTTTGATAACTTTTGTGATGAATGGCATGCTAGAGATCAGCCTGTAAGATTTCAGGTCCACCAGTTCAAGGGAATTTTTCTTGAGAACCGGCCATATGGCAGCTTGCTTGAGGGCGGATTGCATGTAGCCCTGATATAGGGAAAGTTCTACTATTTTTTGGATGGAGGAGAGATCCTTGCTTTAGCATTTGGTTGACTATAAATGAGGCAGATGCTTAGGTATTTATTGGAGATGGTAATAGTGTTGATCTCTGTGGAATCAGTGATTGTTGTGGTCCTATATTTGTAGTCATTTCTTGCCAGAATTAGTACATCGCCTCCTCTTTTTTGAGTCTGGGGGAAGTTAAAGGCTATGAAGTCAGCTGGGGTGATTTGGTTAAGAATAACTTGATCTGTGTCCATTAGCCAGGCCTCCGTGATGCAGATGATGTCTATCTTGTAAGTTTGCAAGTAGTCATAGATGGTGTTCAGTTTGTTTCTGATAGATCTGGCATTGACTAATGCACATTTAATAGAGGAGTCCACGATGGGATTTGTGTATGTGGTAAGATGTATACGTTTTGGCTGGATTAGATTGTGCACTCTGCATGTGGTGGTTCTCAGGGGCTACTATATCAGTGTAGGTGGGGGGGGGGGGGTGTGAGCAACAGTGATGGCAGGTGAGTTGGAACAGAGTGGGACGTAGAAGCAGTAGAGAAAACTAGGTGTATTGTGAACAGGGCCAGCAAGAGCTGGAGTTTTAGGTTAGTGCTGAGTACTTGTATATCAATGTAGTCAGGGCTTAGTTGGCTTGAGAATAGTAGACACTATATGACACAATATCCCCAGGGAGCCAAAAATGCCAACAATAATGAAAAAGGAACTCCCAACCAGGCACAGATAGAAAAACCCTAAAAACAAAAAACAAAGCAGACGAAATGTGAGAGTAACTTAATGAATACAAACTTGAAGCCAGCAAAAATATTTTTATAGAGGAAAAAAGACTTCAGCCAACCCTTCTGCAAATGTGATCAGAAAGGATGAGCCAGTCAAATGGCAAAACCGGACACAAACCATGCCACAGTGATGCCTAAATAGTCAACTGCGCTCAAAAAGACATCAGCGGTCAGAAAAAACCCTCTATAGTGGGGAGCTGAGCTAGAACTAAAAAAGACTCCTACAACCCCAAAAACCAGCTCAAAGTGGTAGCAGCAGTCATAATAACTAGCAACAACCAAATGAAATACTGAAAAAACTTAGCTTAGAAATGAAGTGCAATGTTGCAGGGCAGCTCAGCACGGCAGAACAAAACATCACTTTATCTGCAGCGGTCAAGTCAACGACCTGGAGCCCCGACACCAGGGGGTCTGTTTACTAAAGTGCGTTAGTGCAATTCACGTTAGGAGCTGCGTTAGAAACACAAACTCCAAATAAGGACATGGGCGGTACATCGTTACCAACAACGCGCGTCCCCAAAACTAATGAGCGTTACAGGGCGCCGTGGCGCGTTACCGCGCGTTAAGCATAAGAAGGCGCATAGACAGAAATCATGTAAACAGAAGTGTAGCATAGTGGAACCTGCACTGACCGCTGATACAGGCATCATGGGATCAATTCCCCAGTGTGCCAAATGCAGGAGGCTGTCTGAGGCACCACCCTGTACATTACGTAGTGAATGAGTAGGCATTTTACTTCTTTTTTCCAGTAGTGTTGCCAGCAAACACACCCTCACAGTGGCGTAACCAAAGGTGCCGCAGAAGGCACCCCATAACGCACACCACTGACTGTATCAGTGCTGCGTAGCCACGTGCGTTATTGAGGGCGTAGCCACGTGCGTTGGTGGGGGCGTAGCCACGTGCGTTGGTGGGGGCATATCCACGTGCGTTGGTGAGGGCGTAGCTACGTGCATACCCACATGTTGTTATGGACGTGTCACCGCGCGTGGTAACGTGCGTTTCTGTGGGCGTGAATACGGGCGTTGGTTCCAGCGTGGGCGGGCGTTATTACGTGCATTGGTTCAGGTGTGGGCACTGTAGATTACATATCCTTGAGGGTGTATTGCACCTAACATTAATGCTACCATCTCTGATTGTGCTGGCCTATTGCCTATCAGAGCCTGTGAGCAGGAGCTGGACTTTACAAACCCCACTTCTTAGTACTGCTGCTACATTTTGCAGCGTCGGTATCATGTTTTATACCACCTTCTGCTGAACACATCTCACATTAGGGTACATTCACATTCCTTTAGCTAGATATGTCCTCAATGTGGAGATGTATCACACATTTTTAATGCCCCTTTTGTTTAGAGGGATTGAGGAGGGTGTGTGGTGGGAACGGCACAGAGGGAGTCCCTGATTGGTTATATGTCGGGGTGGCATTGGAAGCAATGGAGAGCTTGTGTGTATTTGACAGAGGGGCTTCATTTCACCATGCAGTCCATCTGCAGGGGTTCACAGGGTTGGATTGGAGCAGTCACACCCATGGTGCACTGCACATGCAAATCAGCAGTGTACAGATGGTCATATGTTGCGGTACCCCCCCCCATCACCTAGGGCTGATGGGGGTCCTGACCATGTGCAGCCCCACAGCACCTCGGCATAGTAGGGGGAACAGACAATGTGTGGCACTGGTACAGAGTAACCACAGACAGTCACATTGTGCGGGTACTGTGACCACCCTGAGTTTGAGGTGGAGTGGCCAGCAACAGGTCCACAGCACCTTTCATGACTTCCATACCCCATGCTGCAGGTCCCCATCAGTGTGTTGTCTGTAGTTCCGTTAGACACACCGTGGTTACATCGGTGTCCTGCTGTATGTCTCACTCATGTCTAGTCTATATGGGTGAGCAACAAAGGGCAAGAGTCGTCGGTGGGTGTAAACGAATTTTTATTAACCCCTACGCGTTTATATGGGTGAACATTAAAATCACCAAGAATCAAGGGGTGAGGGTAGGAGAGAGAGATGTCAGAGAAGATAATCAGCAATGCACCTCGGGACTCAGGACAAAGTGAAGGAAAGGCATATAGCAGAAGGATATAAATAGGGGGATTGGAATCCAGGCAGAGTAGTAGGGACTCGGGGTAGTGCAGGATCGGGGAGTGAATTTCACAAAGAGGTATGGTGGTATAATAAAGAGTTCCCCCCCCCCCCCCCGCTGCGCCGACCGGAACGAGAGGTCGACAGGGCAGAGTAGCCAGGCGGAAGACAGTGGGCCAGGAGGAGATCATTACCATCGCCTAACCAGGCTTCAGTGAGAAAAAGTATATCAATACCATGCTGTGAACAAGAACAGTCCTGAACAAGAAGAGTCTTTGAACGTGGAGACTTGCAATTAAGGAAGGCCATGGTAAGGGTCAAGAAAGAAGGGAGAGCAGACGGGAGTGAAGTAGCAGAGGCGGATATCTTTATCTTTATTCCATCACTTGATAGACCGCTTTGTCGAAACATTAAGCGGTTTACAATAAAACAAAAGGTCAAACGCCGCAAATCATAGAAAAGGAACGCCATAAACAACAGGAAAGGGGACAAATCATGTGATCACTAGGGACCCTTGTGGTGGGGCCAGGTATGTGAGTGGTTGCAACCAAAGGATGCCAGCTGTCATGGTGAGAGAATATACGGAGAGCAAATAGAGCCAAACTAGAAAGAAAGCTGATTGGGTGAGATAGCAAGACTTACCCAAGTGCTGGGGAAGTGAAGGGTTGGTGTGTTTGTCCCAAGCAGCAGGCAAGCAGACATCAGGGTAAGGACAGTGTTAATAACCAACAAGCCCTCGCAGTCACTCCAAGGAGCGCAAGGAAGGAACAGGCCCTGCTCCTTGTGCGCGCTCCTCAGCACACGCCTGTGGTGCAGAATGCACTCAGCGTGTTTTTATCAGGTGAAGCTCAAACCAGAGGGAACTCAGCCACAGTGTAGATGGCAGCATCACTTCCGAGCACAGGGGGCTTGTGGGAGGTGGAGTCCACAGCAGCGATATACATGGGGGAGAAGAACAGAAATCAGGAATGATGAAGGCACAGAAGCAGTAGTGGCAAGAGCAGGCAGAGCAGACAGAGCAGCAGAACAGAGCACATGCACCCACTCTAAAAAAAAGATTCCCTGTAATACTGTACCAAAGGCCTCCACTACCCAGAAGAGATACTCCCAGGAGACATTGTCAAATGCCTTTTTGGCATCCAGGCTCGCTATAATTGCATCCCTAGTTTTCCCGTGGCCAGCGTAGAGCACTGCCGAGGCCCTTAAAAGGTTGGCAGATGCGAATCTCCTGGGGACAAACCCCACCTGGTCTGGGTGTATCAATCCCGGGATTACTTTAATCAGTTACATATGATATTCTTGCCTTCAGCCTAACCCCCCCCCCCCCCCCCCCAAATCACATACTGAAAATGTGGTACCTAGATGCAATCTAGGACTCCTGGACACAGAAGAAAGCACTATTCGAACCTCTGCATGCCAGCCAGTGAATGACTAGCCTAGGGAGCTTAGTTAGGGCTGCCTTTAGGCTGTCATCCTGTGTAAAAATGGAAATTGGCATTTCCTTTGTTGTTGGCAACTTTGGCACAGCACCTCCTCTTTTTAGTACCGTGGTGACCCCAACACTACATTTCTCTTTCTCCTATCAAAAATTCCTTAGGCATGTGCTTTAGCTTTCATATGAATTGAAAAATCAATGAAAATCCATGATTTTTGGTTTATTCCAGAGCCAACTTACCAACAGCACATGCTTCTCACATAGGTGTCCTGTTATAAAATCAATATGGGACACGACAAAGTGCATCTTTATTTATGAGTGGGATGGAGGTTTTTTTTACTTTTGCCCCTCTCTACCCATCACATCCCCATTTCTAAGTTTTACACATTTTTTTGTGTGGCTGATAGGATTAGTAGGCACAAATCATCACTTCCACTGGACTTGAGTTACACGCAGGCACCAGCTCATTGTCACACGAGAAAATGTGAGCCTTTGCCCACATCCTTCCCAACACAACAGGCTGGAGTTGTTAAATTTATTGCCAATTTCCTGGCTTCAAGAAAGACCAGCAGAAGTTTTAAGTTCACTTTTAGATGAAAGACTGGAGAGCAATCTCCTACAGTAGAACCCTTGTGTAGTCATTTCCTGATACAGCCTTTTAAATTGTTTTTAACTCTTATGTCCTGTGCAGCTAAGAATGTTGTCAAAATTATTAGGTCCACTAAAGAACTATCTTGTGTCTGACTAGCCAGCAGTGCCTCACTATAACATACTGTACATGAAAACAGAGAGTGAATATCTTGGGATAATTCAGAGAGAAGTTTAAGATTATTATCCTGCCTCATTGTCCTAACAAAGTACCTTGCATCACCACAACATTTTATCAGATGAGGAGGTACTGTACTATCCAGAGAGGAAGAGCAAAGAGTCATTTCATAAATGTATTATTTTGAAATCCAGATATTAACAAGTGTGTAAAACGGGAAGGTGGAGGGGTGTGTTTGTGAGCCTGATAAGAAAGGTTCTGCCCTTCGACAGTCTTGTGATCTAAGCTGCCATGTCAGGACCAAGTTCATCAGTTTTTAACTCACAAAGGTTTGTTTGAATAGCAAAGACAAAAAGTATGATGTGTTTTTCAGAATCTTTGGCCAAGAATAAGTTTCCTTGAACAGGGACTCTCTCTCTCAAGTGTACATGCACAGCACTGCATACACCTTGTAGCTCTATACAAATGAGACGTTGTAGTAATAAGAACTGTTCTCCATCTCTAGAGGAAATGTCAACACTAAAACAAGGCCCCTTCAGAGGGCTCTGTAACGGAGGTTTTAGTGCCTCGAGGAAATAATCCTGGCAAACCGCAATACTCCCCAGGAAATTACGAATGATTTGGCAGATGTTACAGCACAACTTTCTACATTCCAAAGATGTGTGAAGAAACTTCAAGGCAGAGCTGACACACAAGAAAGTGTAACACATGTGTAAAACAAATTCAAAATCAGAAATCAGTACAGAAGAATCTGGAGGACCTCTGTAATCGAAATCACGGTAGCAACATTCATATTCTTGGGTTACCCGAAGAGTCGGTGGGAACAGGCATGATTTCATTTCTAGAGCAAGATTCATACCAAAGATCTTGAATATTCAATGTGGGCAGCTGTTTGAGATAGAGCATCAGGTATCATCACGGCCATTACCTAATATGCAGAAGATCTTCCATTACCTGAAAGCTCTAGAGATTACTGTCTCCGTGAGGATGAAGGGCAAGGTTTCAGTCTCCTCTGATGGCATGAAAAGCATGTTTGTGGCTGGTTAACGGAGTTATCTTAGAAATCTTGTTTGTGATTTATGTGTATAAACACTGGCACATGACAGTTTTAGAAAGGACCAAATTTATATGTGAATGTTTCAAAGGGGTGTGCCGGGGGGGTGGTTAGGGCGTCCACATCAGGATTTACATCTGCTCACTGGGGTTATCCTCCTTAATCCCCTGTTGTTTATTGTCCTCCTCCCCCCCTTTGAAATTAGAAAAAGACAGCAGCATCTGTAGTTAACTGGCAGCATTTACGTATGAGGCTGGTAAAATGGCTCAAACACAAATGTAAGCTGCAAAATATTGTTTTGCAGGTGTGAATGCCAGTGTTTGGATATGCCTGCAGCCGTCTATCCCCTGTTGTTTTTGCAAAATGGTTGTTCCGCATCTCCATGTGTGTTCCTTTTAGAAATCACTTCTAGCAGAGCCCTTTCTACAGTACCCCTGGGCTTGTAAATGTTGCAACCTTCACATCTCAATTCCGGTCTCTATATCTTTGCTAAAATATGACTTCACATCACCTGCACAGAAGAGGAATAAATTGTTAACAATGTGCCTGTTCCTGAAAAGCATCAGACCAGTTATGAGCTCCTTTATCCTATCCAAACATAGTAAGATCAGATTGTTTGGCTACCCTAATAACCTTTAAAGTTGCTCATCAAAGAGCTTGATTTCTCTTTGGTTGCATATTTTGTTTACCTCTGAATTTTTTCTTGTTCCTTTGCCTATGTCTTCTTGGGAGTAAAGTCTCCAAATGGTTAATTCTTTTAAATAAGGCTGGACAATCTCTATATCTTTCTGCCACATTTTCTTGGTCTCTTTCTCCACATATGGTACATAATAGTCACTAGGTAGTGACATTTCATAGTACTGTTGTTCTTATATATTTCTCTTTTATAGCAATATATACAGTTTCTTGCATCCAGCTTTTTTTCTTTGAGGCAATTTGTACAAATGGTTTAGTTTTGCACGTCAAATAATGAAAGAAACTACAAAATGCTACTGAATAGTGTCACAAAAAGGACTAGTCAGTTCTAGGAAAGGCTGCTTACATGAAGAAGAAGTTATATTTTTAATGTTTTTCAGGAGTTTTTTGAGGTGCCCAAAGGAGCAGAATGGGGAATATACATCTTGATGAAGCCTGATGATAATGCCAATATAGTGGACTCTGCAGCAGGGAATAAAAGGCTTGAGAGAAGAGACTATCTAACACATAAGTATTTGGTCTGAAAAGGCTTGATAATCGAGCTGTTCAAGGCAAGTATTTGTTTGATAGTGACTGCTTTGGGAATTCTCACTATCACACAAGTTTATTGGCTTTATGGCACACAATGAAAAAGGTGTGATGATGACAGTGAAATTGAGGTGCTCATGGCAGAGATCTCATGAAGACCTTTTGAGCTCCTCAAAAAACCTTTAAAGAATTTTTGAAAAACATAAAAAAATATAGGGTCTGATATTCAGCCACGGTGACTAACACTTCTAAAGGCCATAGCCATCACCGCTGAAGTTTAACCCTGGATATTCAATGCTGGGGCCATATCCGGCCCCCAGCATTGAATATTCGGGTCTACCGCACGGCGTGAAAGCTATCCAGGCAGTGGCAATATTGAGCTGCTGCCTGGTTTAGTTCCCGTGGGTAAAGATAGGCCAGCCTTTGCTGTGCCTGTCTTTACATGTAGGTTGTTCACTGGGCAGCAGCTCAATATCACTGTTGCCCGATTAGTGACAGGTACTGCCTCCGCTCTACCCCAGAAAGCCCATGACACTCCCGGATGCTAATCGCATCGCATCAGGGTGTGTAGGAGCGGCGCCCGTGGATATCCAGCGGCACTAAACGTGCTAGTGCCGCTGAATATCCCGCTTATGGGCATTTCCACCATAAAACCATGTAATAACCATATAAATGCCTTTGACTATCAGGTCCATAACTTATTCTTCATGTAAACAGCCTTTCCTAGAATTGAGAAGTCCTTTTTGTGTCACTATTAAATAGTGTTTTGCAGGTTTTCTTTCATCATTTGATTGTGTTTTCTACAAATTTAATTTTTTTCAGATTATTAGTTTTGTGCATATCATGAAAGTAATGAACCTCACTCTTAAGCCAGGGTATGTGGAGAATGAGTTCATTCTCCCATATTTACCGCTAATGCTTACCCTAGTACCTGCATTGTGCCAAAGAGAGCCTTCTTCTGGAGTTCATAAGACAGAAACATATGCAGTACAGGCAACTTGTCAAGGTGTGATTGGAAATCTGGTCTGTGGCTCCCAATACGATGGGAAATATTTCTGTATCTTTCTGCCACATTTTCTTGGTCTGTGACTGCACTTCTTGTTACTTGAAGATCTTCTCCCTCTCCACATGATTCACTGAATAATTGCTTGGTACTAACACCTCTATAATCAATGCCATTTTGGTGTTCTTCTCCTTTACCACTATGTCAGGTTTCCTTGCATCCAGTTTCTTATCTGTCAGAATGGGAATGTTCCAAGAGATCACAACTTCACCATTCTCCACAGTTCTATCAGAGTTGTAATCCCAGTCTTTTTCTGGCACAGAAGTGTTAATAGTGTTTATATAGCTTTCAGTGGATGAGATGCGCTACCAATTTTTACTTTTCTGTCTGCAGTTTTTCTGACACTAGCAATGAGATGTATGACTGTTTCCAGTTCAGTGCTACAAAATCTGCATTTGTGTGTCTTACCAATGGTTTCTGTGCTGGCTATGAATCATCTTGCCCATGGTCCACTATCCTACAATTATCATTTTCTTGTCTTTAGTTTTAATTCACCTCTCTGTAACCATTCCAGTGTTGTGGTTTCCGAAGTGACTGTATTTCCCACTGTATTTGTGCTATAGTCAGTTGTTTTTCTCATTGCTGGTCTAACTCTTAAAATCATTTTTTTTCTTTTGTTTGGAAAATTGTATTACTTCTTTCATTCACTGTGCTAGTGGACCGCTCTGATTCCTCATGATTGTTGGAATCTTTGTTCTAGTTTAAGGTTGGAAACAGATTGTGACCATTTGCTTCCATACTTCAGTATTTTTTGAATATTTGAGTCTGTTGATGCTATTAAGCATGACTGAAGGCCTATGATGGCAGCTCTATATGTTTTTGTTGTTGTTAAGTGCCAATGAGTCGGTGTTAACTCATGGCGACCCTCTGGATAAATGTCCTAAATTGTGTTTAGTCTTCAGTCAGGTGGCTCATTGATAGAGTGGCATCCATAGCTGCTGTTATTGTAACATCTCATTGCTGGCCTTCAAGTGTCAAGCTTCACCTCAGATGATGTTTTTGCTCTTGACTGGATCTTTTTTTTTTTCTTTTTTTTACTGAAATTTTCAAAAACTATACAATGTTCACAAAGTATAGAGAAACACAATAAGTCAACAATAGAAATAATTCAAAAGAGAAATAATGCAAACAAGTACATTAGCCCACATCTCTGGGAGAAAACCATAAGAAATCAATAACAAGAAAAAGCAAGGCAAGGAACACCAAACCAAAGAAAGGTGTCCTAGCCACACAGAGCAGTCATTTAATTATACCCTTCCACCGCCTGACAATTTCTAAACAACAGCATAATGACATAAAGGAAAAGCAAAAGTCACTGCGCCTTTTCCTTATCAAGAATCCACCTTTCCAAATCCAAAAATGACAAAAAGACAAACCTGTCATATCCAAGAGATACTAAGCAATTACAAGGGTAGTGCAAGAAAAAGGTAGCGCCTAAGGCAAGAATTCTAGACTTGAGAGCAAGAAAGGACTTCCTACGTGCTTGTGTTGAACGAGATACATCAGGAAAAATAGAGACCTTATCACCACAATAAAGATTGTCCCTTTTCCGAAAATAAGCTTTAAGAATAGAGACTTTATCTTCTTCAGAAACCAAAGTTACTAATAATGTGGCTCTAGTGGAAATAATAATTTGAGTGTCTTCCAAGAAGGCAGTCAAGTTAAACCCATTTTTATCTTCAAGAACAGCTACTTCTCCTTCCCCAACACCTGGAGAAACAATTTTTGAGGAAATATAATAACATTTAGCAAACACTATAGCATCGGCGGTTGGCTGGATCTTTACTTCTGCCCAAAGCTGACATGAAGATCCAGCGTTAAAAAAACAGTGCAAAAAACTGTACTAAGTTTCAGCACATTTTTTTTTACATTAAGCACAATTACTTATGCAGTGATTTGCATGCCAGGTGGACTGCAAATTAATGTCGTTGGTTTTTTTGCATTTTTGGCATCAGAGAGCTCATCTAGCACTGGAAAAGCACCAGAAAATGCCACACAGCTTTTCTGAATTGGCCTGTAAGTTTTTAACTGAGGCAATGGAAGATTAAGTGACTTGCCTAAGGTCACAAGGAGTGGCAGTGGGATCTAAATGAGTCTTCCCTGATCCTTAGTCCATTTCTTTAGTAGCCATTAGGCTACTCTTCCACTCCAGATGGTGGAGGAAGCCTACCAGTTATAAAAGCAGACAGACGTAGCAGCACCAAGGGAGTCAGGAATACTCTGCGCCCTTCAAGCTGGGTTTTTTTCAGTCTTTTTTTTTTTTTTTGCACTCAAGTTGTAAGCTTCACCACCCCTTCCTCACTGGCTCAAAGTCAGACTTGAAGCCTTGCCTTAGAGATCTAAGCCCCAAGAAGCTCTTTCCCACTCCCTCAAAGGCAGACTTGATGCTACTGTTCTTTTAAACAATTTTTTTCCTTTGCAGTCTTAACCCCCAGAACCCCTTCCTTCCTCACTCTCTGAAAGTCAGCCACAAAATGGTTCTCTGTGGCTTGGGCAGGACTGGGTGTTGCAGACCTGCTATGACCTCAACACACATGGGATCTGCAGAACTCAAATAGGGATATGTTTCTCTGGCAGCCTGTCGAGACTTGCAGCATGATTGACTGAAGTGCCTCATGCTGGATGTTGGTGAGCTTTCCTTGACCTTCTACCCCTCTCCACTTGGCTCCAGTGTGACTAGCAGCACCTGCATTCATGATGAAAACAAACAGGCCGATGCAAAAAGCCAGCGCTAGACCTGCGCTGGATCAATTTTTTAACATTCCTGACAACGCACACATTTTAACATGCAATGCAGGAAAGTCAGGGTATGCAAATGCCGCGGTAACTGTGCATATGCAAATGAGCCACCACAGCCACAGAGCAAGCCAAACACATGCGCACAAGAAGTCTGCACTAGTTTGACTTGCTCTCCGGGCACTGTGTGGCTAATTTGTATATCAGCCCCAATAGTATTTTGATGGCATTGGGAAAGCCCCCGATACCATCAAAATATTGTTGGGGCCAGTGCCCAACAAAAGAGAATCCCTGGTGGCCCAGTGGCCCCGATCCCCCCACCCGACAGTATTCTGATGGCATCAGGGACAATCGCAGCATCACGAAAAGCCCCCGATGCCATCAAAACACTTCCGGAGGCCATCGTCTATCTTTTACCTATAGAAGCTAACTGGGTAGCAGTGCAATATCGCTGCTGCCTGGTTAGCTTCTGTCGCAGCCCATGACACACCCTGGAAAGCCCACATCAAGCGCTTAGCATCGAGTCGTGTAGGGGAGAAGATTGGGGATATTCAACAGAACTGTTAGTGCTGTTGAATATCCCGCTGAGTGGCATTTACATGGTTTACAGGGCTGTAAACCGTGTAAATGCCTTTGGAATATCAGGCCCTATATCTTTTGTAGACAAAATTACCATCATATTGTGCAAGTGTCACCAATTTGTTTATATAAATACAATACAGATTAGTGAATAATCAAATACAGTTCAATTTATTGTCTAAGAATTAAATGAAGCAAAGAGATATATACAAAAAGGATAAATAACAGATAATAAATGGCAATTAATAAATCATGAAGAAATAATAATACAATAAGAAATGAACTAATGTTCAGAGAGGTTGATCGCTCATTTGTAGTCTTCTATTCAAAACAAAAATCATCAGAAGTGCAGCACAGCACAGCTTAAAAAGACACACCACACATTAGCGGATTTCAGACCAAGAGAAGCATATCTAAACATATGTTAAATTTATAATTGATAGACTCTGAGTGGGAAAACACATTGTACAATGACATACCAAATCAATTCTACAACTTTTGTTATTAAATAATTGAAAATGGGTAAAAAATGAGTACCTAATGAGAAAATCTTAGAACCACTTCCTCCTTTCTTAGAATATGACAACAAATACCTAAAATAAAAGTCTCTTATAAAATAGAGTTTCAGAAAATCAATACCAAAGAATGGCATAATAAGAATTGCTTCACAAGATCTCAAAACAACTATATTTTTAAATCTAAAAAAATGTGCAAAAACATTAAAATAAATAGGGAAAATATACAAAAATATTTTAAACATAAGCGAATAAGTGCTCATACAGTGCAAAATGACATGTTTTTGTATGATAAGGAGAAAAATATTAGAGGAGAAAGCCTTACACAATACATCAGCATAAATTTGCCTGCAGCATTGGCAGTCACAAATGTTTTCCATGATGGCCCCAACCCTCTGGAATGCTTGGCTGATAACACTGCATATGGAGACTGATTTGCTGATATTTCGGAAGCAGTTGAAGACCCTTCTTTTTCCTACCAGCTGATGGTGTTGTGTGGTGGGTAGCATGGTGTAAGGTGGGATGGTGATCGGGTAGGGTAGCAGTTGACAACAGTTATTTAATTTTGTTTATTTTATTCTGGGGTGGTTTGGGTGTCTTGCTGGGTGGAGCTGGGTGGGGTTTGTTTTTCTGATGTTTTATTTGTTGTACACTACCTCAAATGCTACAAGGGGGGCTGATAAGCCTCTAACTTTGTAACAAATCAGAAAGTTACGGGCACATTTTGGTTCTGGAGGTCCAAATGATCTCTCTGCAGTTTAATAAAACAAAACTGCAGAGTGCCTATAGTTTTCTGTTTCATTACAAGGCCAGAAACGTATCAGCCCTCCCTTGTATATGCATATGGCGGTTAATAAATGTTTTAAAATAAAATAAATACATAAAATTAATTAAACAAGTGAATAACATATTGAAATGCTACCTTTTTATCTAAAACTGAGGCTGTCTGACTAAAAGGTATACTAAAGAAAAAAACAAGACTTTCTAAAATTGCTGCTTTACAGAACCCTTGAAAGGGTACAAGTGAAGCAGACGCACCTATAAAAACTTCAAAATACCATGTATATGTGTATGACCTCTTTTTCAAATAAACTGTAAAAATAAAAAACTAAAGACTTTACCTTATAGTCAATTTATACAAAACAATGTGCAGCTTGGAAGGTTAAGAATGAACTGAACATAGAAAGCAGCTGTATATAAAGGGGCAGTCCTGAAAAACGAAAGCTTGATTAGACAACTCAAAAGAAATTTCAATTTTTCTTTAAGACTTCTCTATAAACAATTAATGTGCTCCAATAACTTGCCTTAAGTGTCTTTTTTGTTTTACCTATTTACAGCGAACAACAAAAGCACTGTATGAGATATATAACATTTGATGACACAATTTATATTGTGTCTCGATTTATAAGTAAAATCAGACACTGGGTGACTGAAAACATCTACATTAAATGACTGAAGGCAGACAGAACATCTGCCACATTTGTAATGACCCCTTTTTTTACATACTACCCTCCTAGAGGGTTCTAGGGTTGGTGATACCCAGGGGTGGCTTACGGCAATGTGCTGCACAAAGTGAGAGATATGACCTGGTGCCCCCACCCCACCCAAAATGGAGGGACATTTTCAGAGTCTAATCAGGGAGCTGGGACATCATCTGACTCAAAACACCGGTCAGGTGGTTGCTACATGAAAAAAAGAAAAGAAAGCAACATATTCCCAGGCTATATAATTTTTAAAAACCCTTTGCAATTTATTGTAAAAATTGTAACTACTGTATTTAATTATGTAGCCTGGGAACCTAATATAAACCGTGCTGACTCCTGACACTGCACACTGTACCAGGGAATCAGGTACAGCCATGGTCTGCATGCCACTGCTGCTCCTTGTGATCTTGGGGAAGTTACTTAACTCTCCATTGCCTCAGGTTCAAACTTAGATTGCAAACCCTCCAGGGACAGGAAAGTATGTGACCACACACCGAGGAGCAAAAATTAAAAGGGAGAACCACAGTTCAGTTCACAACATCAAAATAAAATTATTATCCATAATTATATTTTTGAATTGTGCTGTCTTGAGGTGGGCGGAGCAATACTACAAGATGGGTGCTGCTCCATGAGCTCTGGGAACCTCTCCACCCAAAAATCCTCCATAGGTGTGTCGCATGTAGCCTAGATGAGTTGAATTCGCCACTCAAGGAAAAGGAAAGAAGCGCAGTAAATTTTGTGGTTACTGTGGGACGATTACTGCAAGACTGGTGCGCAGTTGACATGTCCACTTGTGAAGTGGGCCTGATTGTAATAAGGCCAGGCATGACCTTGTTCGTCTGCAGTTGGCATACCAGGTGCCACCAGGCTGGGAGGAGCAGGGACCACAGTCTAGGAGAGTGGGACAGCAAGAGCTGTGGCTGCACAAGATGGATGTCAGAGCTGTGTGAGTCATGGCGGGAAGAAGAGTGACATGTCGACAGGCTGTGCATGACATCAGGTAGCTAGTTTAGCCTCCTGGCAGCAAACTGAGAACTCTAAGATAAGCTGTTTATATGACGGTCTGGCTTCATGGGGACAATGATTTAATGTGTGCTGCTGTGATCGAGAATTTCTGTTGGCCTTGAGAGGCCTTGGCAATGCCACCGATTCTGTAGTGGAGAGAGAGCAGGGAGAGGTCGGCTTTGCCCCCCCCCCCCCCCGTGGAGATTTGTAAACATCATGGCTTGCTGCTTTGTGTTGCAGCTCTGACTTGCAGCTATTATAAATACTGATGGCTTAAACTCTTTGTGTGAGCTAAGTGCACTTGCAGTGAGGATTGGTATCCCATGGCTGTTGGAGATCCTCCTCCCTCCTCTTGGCTCAAGATGGCAGAAGTGAGGATATTATGTGGAAGGCTGATTTTGTTACGCTGACTCTGATGCTGCACCAGAAGGAAGCTAGTCTCTTCTAGGATGCCTCAGTGACAAAAGATGGTGGAGGAGTGGCCTAGTGGTTGGGGCAAGGTACTTCAGGCCAGAAGGTTGGGGGTTCAAATCCCACTAGAGAACAGCAACCTTGGGCCAGAAGGACTGGGGTTTCTAGTCCCACAGGTGCTCCTTGTGGTCTTGGGCAAGCCACTTAACCCTCCATAGCCCATGTTCCCTGTAAAATAGTTATCTCCAAGTTATAATGCCCTGTTCAATGTAATTTCAGTTTGTTCAATGTAAACCACACTGATGCAGAATAGCACAGTATATAAGAGAATGTAAATAAATAAATAAAAAACTGCACCCATCTCAGACAGCATCCCACAATATATCATGAAAGAGTATGGAGTCCGCCAATAGGTTCTTTTGATTTCCGAGGAGGTGACAAAGTACATAACTAAGAATATGAAAGCCCTTTTGGTGGATCAATTGGCCAAGTTTCAATTGATTATGGAGGAGGTGAAGGAGGCCATATCTACATATGCATGACAGATAGCAGACAACACTAGGGGCATTCAAGCTACGGATTTAATGGTGGTCAAGCTGAGGACTCAGCTGTAGCAGCTAAAGATGAAGAATGAAGCTCTGGAGGAACGGATTGAAGATCAGGAAAACAGGAGCAGGAGAAATAAGTTACAGCTCATCAGAGTCCCTGAGACTGTAGGAGACAAGGACTTGATACTATTTTGTGGAAAATTGGTCCCTGAGAAGATAGGCCCGTCGGCCACAGAGTTGACACTGAAAGTGGAGCCTGCACATCAGCTGGAGTGACAAAAGGGACAACTACAGATCACACCTGGTTACCTTCTTAACTATATGGACAAAATGGTATTGATGTCGGCCTACAAGAGAAAGTGTTCTAGAAATTGAAGGGTCCAGGATCCTGATGATTCAGGACTTTTTGGCATAAGTAGCCGCCAAGCATAAAGAGAGAACTCCTTATTATACTTTATTTATTTATTTAACAGTATTTCTATACCGCCTTATCTTACAATACTTGGCTGTTTAATAAAGGTGTGCGTTTCAGGTTGTTATTCCATGCCAAACTAAGGGTGTTTCATGAAAGTGCAACAAGGACTTTCAACATCTATTTGTTGGCACAATCCTTTCTTGTTTCTTTTGTCTTCTTTCTCATATTCCTTCTTTCCTGTTTGGGGGGGGGGGGGGGGATTGGTACAACAGAAAAGATAATTTTGTTTAATTCTGAACCTGCTATTTGTGTTCATTGTTGTTACTGAGTCAAGCAATGCTGATACTAAAGAATATATAGTAACATAGTAACTGAAGGCAGATAGGGGTGTATAGCTGTGAGCTGGAACTGCTGGGTTACTATGAATTGACTGGCTCAGGGCTCCACTGACTAGTCTCACATAGAGACAGGGAGATTTCCCCTATGGGTAACTTTTGCCCACTCTCTTTGTTCTAAGGTGGGGCTAAGGGACTTTGGAGGTCCAATAGTTGTTTTTTGCTGAATGCTACTTAATGTATGTGACTTTTTCAGATCATCTGTGAAGAGTATTCCTAAAGCTGTGCAGTGGGAGAGCTGGGAGGGGGTAGGAAGTCTTGAGGCTAGTGAGGATAGGAGGATGGTGGGGGAGGGGTGGGGGTGGGGAATATGGCTGCATGGTTGTGTGGTAGTTGGGGCAGGGGCAGGGGCAGGGGCAGTGAGTGGGTGGGTGGAGTAAGGTTGAGAGGGTAGGTAAGGAAACGGTGCATAACTCTGAAAGGTATAGATGGGAGGCTCTGGCAGTGTATCAAGAGTGCAGAGAACCCCTGGCTGGGGGGAAGAAATGTTCAGGAGAGGAAGGCAGGTTTACTCACAGCATAATCCTGGGAAGCGAGGGAATAATGACTGAATTGAATCTAGTAATACTAAATGTAGATAGAAACATAGAAACATAGAAATATGATGACACAAAAAGACCACATGGCCTATCTAGTCTGTTCTTCCATAACAACTACAACAGTCCCCTTTTTACCTTTAGAGATCCTCTGTGTTTGTCCCATACTTTTTTGAATTCAGTTACTATCCTCATCTCTACCACCTCCACTGGGAGACTATTCCACGGATCCACCACTCTTTCCGTAAAGAAATATTTCCGCATATCACTCCTGAATCTATCTCCCTTCACCCTCGTCCCATGTCCCCTCGTAGCAGAACTTGCTTTCAGTTGAAAGAGGCTCTCTATGTTTCACTGGGGAGTAGATAGTATTTACTCACCAGTGAAACGTACGAAAATCTTGACCTATTTAAGGAAGGTGAAGGCAGACATTGCTCTTCTTACAAGAAGCTCATCTAAACTCAAATGAGCATAAGAAGCTGCAAAGGTTATGGGTGGGAGAAGTGCATTTCTCAGCCTACAATGGGACACAATGGGAGTAGCCATTTTGATTAGGAAGGGGTTGGGCTTCCATGTATATAAAAACAATCCGGACACAGACGGTAGATACATCATGGTGTTGGGAGAGCTAGCTGGCCACAAGTTAATGCTGTGCAATCTGTATGCTCCTAATGTGTACTGTCACAGCTTTTTCACCAATATAGTGGGAAAAGGAGTAATGTATGGGGAATACAAACCTAATCTGGGATGTAATTTCAATATTATTGCAAGCCCACAGATTGTCATGGATCAAAACAGGCCCTCCGAGCACTGCAGCTGGCACAGAACACTACCACACACATAATAACAGGCTGCTTAGGTCAAGACCACATTACACCCATCCTGTACCACCTCCACTGGCTCCCAATCAGCTCCCAAATACAATACAAAGTTATCCTAAACATATTCAAAATAAGACAGGACATCTCAGCTGACAGCCTGCAACCACTCATCAAAGCGGACCTATGCACCAGACCCAGAAGAAAGGGAACCGCAGACACCATCACCACCCCAAGAGAATTCACCAAATCCAAACAGGACACTTCAAGAAGAGCTCTGTCCCTGGCAGCACCCACCCTGTGGAACTCTCTCCCTGACGATCTGAGATCAGCCACGGACCTCAAAGATTTCAGAAAGATGCTCAAAACAAAGCGCTTCATGGATCACTACAAGCACTTCACCTGAACCGGACTCTGCCCTAGCCAAACCTGCAACCCATACGAACTGTATATAGATCTGTACATAGCTGACCTGTATATAGCTCACTTGTATTTTATTTATTTAGTTTATTTTCATTTATTTAGACAGTTTTGTATACTGCCTTATCCTTCAATCAAAGCGGTCACAACACAATTGGGGGATACATTTAACACGCAGGGATATGAGACCTATGTTATATGCAAGTGTACCTGTACATACCTGTACATAGATCACTTGCATATAACGCAAACGAATCGCTCACACCCCTCTCACCACACTCATACAGATGTTTCCACTGCATGTTTTCACACTATAGCCCCCCTCCTGATTGTTTGATGTGCTAACCGCTTTGATTTAATGATAAAGCGGTATATTAAATCCGACTAAAGAAATAAATAAAATAAAATAAATACACAGAGCAGCTTGCAGAGGGCATTTTGATCAGGGAGTGAACTTTGTGATAGAGGAGGTACCTGAATCCTTGGGAGAAGCACTTTACTTTTTATTCAGCCCCCCATAAGATGTACTCCATGATAGATTATTGGTTCATAGCTTAATCCTTGAGGGATATACTGAGGGTTGCTAGACTAGAACAAAATGTAATCACAGATCATTCTGCTGTCAAAATAGAGCTGGAACTACTCAAAGGTAATAGGGATTTCATTTGGAAAATGAACCTGGTGCTGTACCTTGATAAGAAGTTCAGAGAATTTGTTTGGAAATTGTGGGTAGTGTATGAGGCTACTAATAAGGGGCGAGTCCAATCAATGGTGACATACTGGGAGGCTGCTAAGACGGTGCTATGTGGGCAGATAATGGCATACATCACGGGGGAAAGGAGGAAAAGAGGAATGGTTACAACAGCTCACGGGGGAGCTGGGAAAGATGAAATTAGGCCTTACCTGCTAATTGTCTTTCCTTGAGCTCTCTCCGGGCCAGTCCAGGGAAGGTAGGGTTGTCAATCCCCTTTAGCAGCTGAGGACTGAAAGAAACTTCAAAACTTGCTGACAGGCTAAGACACTCCCTCTGATGTCAGTGTACCAGTCTTCTCTTGACAAAGCAGCAAACAGGCACCTAAAAACAGTGATAAGACTCCACATTTCCCAGTACCGAAGAACACCGTAAAACGCCAACAGGGCGCAGCCGAAGAGGAAAATCCCCCTGATTGTCCCCTTTTACAAAATTTTTTTTTTTTATACTTTTGCAGTAAATGTAAACCAAAAACCCAAACTGAAGGAAACAAACGCCTCCTCAGAGAAGGCAAAGGAGCACCCAAGTCACGTCTACCTAGCAATCTGATTCGTTGTCACTCTTAGAGGCAGGAAACATGACAGACAGAGAAGAGAAAGTAAAGGGCGGGCCCTGGACTGGCCCGGAGAGAGCTCAAGGAAAGACAATTAGCAGGTAAGGCCTAATTTCATCTTCCTTATCGCTTCTCCGGGCCAGTCCAGGGAAGGTAGGGCAGTACCAAAGCAGTACCTAAACTCGGGATGGCCCTGCAAGACCTGCTATCAAGGCAGAAGCCCCCACCTTCGCATCTTCTCTGGCGTGCACATGCAACCGGTAATGCCTGGCAAAGGTATGAAGTGAAGACCACGTTGCCGCTCTGCAAATATCCACTGGAGGAACAAAGGCATACTCCGCCCAGGAAGTCGCCTGAGCACGAGTGGAGTGAGCTTTGAGTCCCGAAGGCGGAACCTGCCCACCAGCCTCAAACGCTGCCACAATGGCGTGCTTGACCCAGCGAGCAATGGAGGACTTCGAAGCCGCATGCCCTTTTCGGGATCCCGCAAACAGCACAAACAACCGATCGGACTTACGAAAAGACTTAGGGGCTTGTTTACAAAGCCGCGGTAGTGGTTCGCGATCGCGATCGCAGCCGCGGCCCCATTGAAATCAATGGGGCCGCGGCTCCGATTACGATCGCAAACCGCTACCGCGGCTTTGTAAACAAGCCCCTTAGTGACCCGAAGGTAACCCTTCAAGACACGTCCCAGATCCAAATGTCGAAGAACCCGATCCATCGGCGAAGTCGAAAGGTCTGAGAAAATGGGCAACGCCACAGACTCATTAACATGAAATGCGGAAACCACCTTAGGGAGAAAAGAAGGAACAGTACGCAAGAGCACTTTCTCCGGTAAGAACTGAAGATAGGGCTCTCGACAAGAAAGCGCTTGCAAATCAGAAATTCTCCTAGCCGAACACAAGGCCACGAGGAAAGCTGTTTTCCAGGAGAACTCCTTCAAATGCTCCAAAGAAGCCGAGGCAAACAGCTGACGTGCTAACGCCTCCAAGACCACATTCAAATCCCAAGGCGGCACCACCGGACGCCGCGGAGGCCGAAGAAGCCGTGCGGCACGAAAAAAACGTTGCACATCCCGATGTCCCGAGAGACGGCGACGCTGCACCGGGCCTCTGAAGCAAGACAGAGCGGCCAAATGCACCTTCACCGTGCTAAGAGCCAAGCCCTTATCCAAACCCTCTTGAAGAAACAAAAGTAGATGCGGTAAAGTGGTAGACATCGGCCGAAAGTCTCGTTGAGCGCACCAAATCTCAAAAACGCGCCAGATTTGAACGTAGGCTAGCGAAGTGGCAGAGCGTTTAGAACATAGCAGAGTAGCCACTACGGAATCTGAGTAACCTTTACATCTCAAACGATTCCCTTCAAGAGCCAAGCCGTAAGCAAGAAGCGATCGACCTGCGGCATGAGGACCGGACCTTGATGCAACAGATTGACTCAGACTGGAAGTTGCCAAGGAGAATCTATCAAAAGCCGAACCAAATCGGCATACCAAGGACGCCGAGGCCAATCCGGCACAATCAGAAGCACCACACCTGGGTGTTTGGCGATGCGCCGAATGATCCGACCCAGCATCGGTCACGGAGGAAACACATACAGGAGCGGAACAACAGGCCAGGGCGAACTAACGCGTCCAGCCCCTCCGACATGTGCTCTCTGCGCCTGCTGAAAAACCGAGTCACTTTGGCATTGGCGAAAGTAGCCATGAGATCCATCACCGGCTGCCCCCAACGAAGGGTAAGATCGTGAAAGACCGCCGCATTCAACTCCCATTCCCCGGGATCGAGGACACGGCAACTCAGATAATTGGCCTGCACATTGTCTTTGCCCGCCACGTGTGCCACCGACAAAGCTATCAGATGATTCTCTGCCCAAATCATTAATTCCTGACATTCGGTGAGCAACGGAGCACAGCGAGTGTCCCCCTGCCGATTGATATAGGAGACCGTCACTGCATTGTCGGAAAAAACGCGAACTGCCGTCCCCTCGACCAAGAGTGCGAAATGAAGGAGTGCGAGATGCACAGCTCGGAGTTCCAAGCGATTGATCGACCAAGAACTCTCCTCTTCAGACCAAGTGCCCTGAGTAATCTGAGACAGACAGTGAGCACCCCAGCCCGAGAGACTGGTGTCTGTGGTCACCAGCACCCATGCTGGATCTTAGAACATAAGAACATAAGAACATAAGATATGCCATACTGGGTCAGACCAAGGTCCATCAAGCCCAGTATTCTGTTTCCAACAGTGGCCAATCTAGGTCATACGTACCTAGCAGTTTCCCCAAGGGACACAGGTTCCACAATGCTTGTATTGGTTCAAGCATTGATATCCTGGGTCCCTTCTTAATAATGGTTTATGGACCTTTCCTCCAGGAACTTGTCCAAACCTTTTTTAAACCCAGCTACACTAACAGCCTTTACTACATCCTCCGGTAACAAATTCCAGAGTTTGATTACACGTTGAGTGAAAAAATATTTTCTTTTATTAGTCTTAAATAGTTTACCCTGTAGCTTCATTGCATGTCCCCTAGTCTTTCTATATTCTGATAAGGTAAACAATCGATCTACGTTTACCCGTTCCACTCCGTTCATTAATTTATAGACTTCTATCATATCTCCCCTCAGCCGTCTCTTTTCCAGGTTAAAGAGCCCCAACCTTTTTAGCCTTTCTTCATAGGAGTAGCCTTCCATCCCCTTTACCATTTTGGTGGCTCTTCTCTGAACCTTTTCTAAAATTGCTATATCCTTTTTAAGATATGGCGACCAGAATTGCACACAATATTCAAGGTGCGGTCTCACCATGGAACGATATAGAGGCATTATAATATCTTTTGTTTATTTTCCATTCCTTTCCTTATCATACCTAGCATTCTATTTGCTCTCTTGGCCGCCGCTGCACACTGGGCCGAGGGTTTTAACATGGTATCCACAAGGACGCCTAAATCTTTTTCTTGGGTGGTGGTTCCTAATGTGGAACCTTGCATCGTGTAACCATAGTTTGGGTTGTTCTTCCCTAGGTGCATAACCTTGCACTTCTCCACATTAAATTTCATCTGCCATTTTGATGCCCAGTCTTCCAATTTATCAAGATCCTCTTGCAATTTTCCACAATCCTCCTGGGTTTTAACAACTTTAAATAGTTTTGTGTCATCAGCAAATTTGATAACCTCACTCGTTATTCCACTTTCCAGGTCATTTATGAATATGTCAAAAAGCAGCGGACCCAGCACAGATCCCTGGGGTACACCACTATTCACCTTTCTCCATTGGGAAAATTGGCCATTTAGCCCTACCCTCTGCTTTCTATCTTTTAACCAGTTCCTGATCCACAGTAGTACACTGCCTCCTATCCCATGACTCTTTAGTTTTGCCAAAAGTCTCTCATGAGGGACCTTGTCAAAGGCTTTCTGAAAGTCCAGATACACAATATCAACCGACTCACCTTTGTCCACCTGTTTATTCACTCCTTCAAAAAAACATAACAGATTAGTAAGACAAGATCTTCCTTGTCTAAAGCCATGTTGGCTGTCTCCCATTAGGTCATGACTATCTATATGCTGAGTAATTTTATTCTTTATGATGGTTTCTACCATTTTTCCCGGTACTGATGTCAGGCTCACCGGTCTGTAGTTTCCCGGATCACCCCTCGAACCCTTTTTAAAAATTGGTGTTACATTGGCGATCCTCCAATCCTCAGGTATTAGAGATGATTTTAATGATAGATCACAGATTACTGATAGCAGGTCTGCAATCTCAAATTTCAGTTCTTTCAACACCCTTGGATGTATACCATCCGGCCCAGGTGATTTGCTACTCTTCAGTTTATCTAATAGTTGTAGGACATCTTCCCGATGTATCGATATTTCCTTCAATTCTTCCACACCTTTAAATACCACTTCAGTCGTGGGTAACATCCCTACATCTTCCTCAGTAAAGACCGAAGCAAAGAATTCATTCAGTCTCTCCGCTATCGCCTTGTCGCCTCTTAGTGCTCCTTTAACCCCTTTATCATCTAATGGACCAACTGACTCTCTCACGGGTTTTTTGCTACGAATGTACTTGAATGTACTTGAATGTACTACGAATGTACTTGAATGATCTTGCAAAGGAACCCCCGCTCGTAGATGCGTGGGATCTATCCACTAGAACAGACTTTGACGCACCAGCTCCGGACAGACGAGCCGCCGTGAGAGAGGGTGAAGCTGAGGCGACCACCTGGAGAGCAACGCCTGTTGCAGAGGCCGCATATGCGCTCTGGCCCACGGGACAAGATCTAAGGCTGCCGCCATGGACCCCAAAATTTGTAAATAGGTCCATGCCGAAGGAGCGGGAACCTGCAAAAAAACCTGCACTTGCTCCAAAATCTTCTGCACTCTGCTCTCGGGCAAGAAGACCGAACCGCTTGCCGTGTTGAAATGGGCTCCGAGATACACAAGCTGCTGTACCGGCTGCAAGTGACTCTTCGCATGGTTGATGACCCAACCCAGCTGTTCCAGAAGCTGAACCACGCGGGCAGTCGCCGCGACCGAAGCCAAGAGGGACTCCACCCGGATCAGCCAATCGTCGAGATACGGATGTACCCGAATTCCTACCTTCCGCAGGGCCGCCGCAACTGCCACCATTACTTTCGTGAAGGTTCGAGGAGCAGTCGCTAGACCGAATGGCAACGCCCGAAACTGGAAATGACCCATCGGAAGGGCAAATCTTAAAAATCGTTGGTGACCGGCCCTGATGGGTATGTGCAGATAAGCCTCCGTGAGATCTATGGCCGAAAGGAATTCACCCGGCTGCACGGCTTGAAGAACGGTCCGCAACGTCTCCATCTGGAAATGTGGAACCTTTAAGGCACGGTTTACATGCTTGAGATCCAGAATTGGCTGAAAAGATCCTTCCTTTTTGGGTACCACAAAATAAATCGAGTACCGACCGAAGCCGCACTGGTCGCGAGGAACCAGAACCACTGCTTGGAGCTGCAAAAGCCGAGCCAGCGTGTCGGCAACTATGTCCTTCTTTGGACCGTAAGCACAAGGAGATATCACAAAGGCGTCCGCCAAGTGGTGAGCGAAATCTAGCGCATAGCCCTTCTGAATGATTTCTAATACCCATTTGTCCGAGGTTACAGCGGTCCAGGCCGAGAAAATGTTCTGTAGACGGCCGCCGACAGGGATCGGGGTCTGGACCAGCAAACCATCATTGCGGTTTCTTCGCAGAGGTCTGCTGGGCGGTAAAAGAGGATCTACTGAACCCTCGGGCTCCGCGAAAGGACTGACAGCGAGCACCGAAACGGCTCCTGGGATACGGAGCAAATCGAACACCACGGAACCGGCGAAAATCTTTACCCTGACCTCGTTGACCGGGCACCTCCTCTCGACGCCTTAGGACGATCCTCCGGCAAACGACCCCCCTTGGAGTCCCCGAGGTCCTTAACAATCTTTTCCAAGGCCTCATCAAAGAGCAACTTACCCTTATAGGGCAGTTTGCTGAGTCGCAACTTGGATGAAACGTCAGCAGCCCAAGTACGCAACCATAGAAAACGCCGAGCCGCCACCAGCGAGGCCATGGACTTCGCAGCAATTCTCACCAAATCATAGAAGGCATCTGCTAGGTAAGCCGCCGCCGACTCCAATTTAGCCCCTTCCGGAGAAGAAGCAGTTGGCGAAGCCGCAGAGGTATCCCCCTGAATCCAACGGATGGCAGCTCTGGACACATACGCCCCACAAATGGAAGCCTGCAGTGCAAGGGTGCTGGAATCAAAAGCTTGTTTGAGGAGAACCTCTTTAAGAGCTGCCGCTCCCTCTACCGGAATGGTGGTCTTCTTAGTGATTGCGGACACTAAAGCATCCACCTTAGGCATCTTTAAGAGATCCTTCTCCTCCTGAGGCACTGGATAGAGACGAGTCAGAGCCCGACTACCCCGTAGCGAGGCCTCCGGACACTCCCACTCAGACTCAATCATCTGCTTTATGACGCGGTGCACAGGAAAACAGAGTTGTTCAGATTTAAAGCCCTGCAACAAGAGATCTTCGAGAGGTTCCTGAGAAACAGAAGGAAGAAACAGGTTCAAAGCAGATAAAGACTGAGAAATAAGCGCTCCCAGCTCCTCCTTCCGAAATACCCTAAAAACATTAGGATCGTCGCCCGGAGCGATCTCTCCTTCCTCAAGCTTCCCTGACCCCATGTCTAAGCCAGGGTCAGAGAAGAGCTCTCCGTCCTCCAAAAACTGATGGTCCTTGACCAGAGGCTCCAACGGGTCTAATCCGGACTGAGCCTGCATCCCTGACAGGGAAGTACCTTCCCCAGGTCCACTGCCTCCCAGACTGGCTGACTGAGCTCAAAGGAACCAGTAGAAGGAGAGGCTGACTGAGAAGCTTTTAATAAAAAGGCATTATGGAGTGCCAAAATAAATTCAGGAGAAAAAAAAGGCAGACAGCCTTTCCTGAGGCTCAGGAACCTTCTGTGAAGGCTTAGAGAGGGACGGAGCCTCCTTAGCAGATTTGGATTTGCGCTTCCCAGGCTTATGATGACCCGCGGGCAAAACAGACGGCTCATTCAAAATGGCCGCCGTTCCCGCCTTTTCGGAGGCTAGTACAGGCCTCTCTGACTCTGAAGAGATCTTTCCCTCCATGTGAAACGGGCCGGGAAAAAACAAGGCCACACAAGCGCGAGAGACAGCCCGATCCCAAAGGGACCCCAAAAAGAAACCCGCACGCCGGAGTGCGCACGCGAAAAAGTGCTCGCCACCGCAAAAACCTTCCGAACCGACCAGTTGCGTCCCCGAACACAGAGCTCACCTGAGGAGATTGCAGCCGCACGGACGCGCAGCCGAGCTTCCCCGCTGCTAGTGGGAGTAGCGGCAACGCGGCAGACTGAGAAGGTAGAGGGTGACTGGGGCTCCCAGGACCAATCTACCGACGCTAGAGAGACCCGCTAGAGAAGGCAGGCTCTACACTTCTCTGCCGAGAATAAACAGGCAGGGGTCGTCTACTAAGAACGCCGGAGGGTAAATAGAAATGTACACCTTGCCGACTGCACTCAGAGTGAAACAGCACAGAGAAATATAGCGTCTTATCAGCCCTGCTAGAGCCAAAAAACTATAACTGAGGCAGACCAAAATAAGAAAATACTGCAAATCTGTAGGAGCACTGTCAGCATCAATCCTCTCCAGCTGCTGAGGACTGAAAGACTGGTACACTGACATCAGAGGGAGTGTCTTAGCCTGTCAGCAAGTTTTGAAGTTTCTTTCAGTCCTCAGCTGCTAAAGGGGATTGACAACCCTACCTTCCCTGGACTGGCCCGGAGAAGTGATAAGGAATATCATTGGCTAGACATTGCACGCCTCCGAGAGAGGGACCGGCTGCAAGTAGTTGAGATCAAGAAGCAGATCAATGAAATACTATTAGACCGGACCAAGACTGTTATCCTGATGTACAAATATCGCTTACATAGATGGTGGGAAAGGCAGGAAAACTGCTGGCCCACTTAGTACAGGTGCCGCAGGGCTCCAAACTGATCTCTCAGATTAGGAATCTTCATGGGAACATGAATAACGAACCCCAGGAAATAGCAAATAGCTTTGTGGCATTTTATAAAGCCCTATACAGGGTGGCCCAAAAAAAGTGAGAACATCTTGTAAATTAAAAGCTTAAATAGTTTACTTATTTACCTTTTTTAGCTATATAACGTCTTTATTTCAACAATTTCCGGTCGCCATCTTTTTTTTTTTTAATTTGTCAATCGTTTACATCTGTCTTTTTGAAATTTTAAATAACTTATATGCTACGAGATGTTCTCACTTTTTTAGGGCCACCCTGTATAGTACTGGGGGAGAACACATAGAATGTTGGGAGGAATTTTTCAGGGATTTAACTCTGCCTCATCTAAACTCTGTCCATCCCCATTCCAGTGCCATCCCCACGTGTCCCAGTGCCCCCTCCCTTCCAGCCTCCTCCCCATTACTCAGTCACTTACTAGTACTATCCCCAGGTGTCAGCTCCTTTCGAGCACCCTCCTCCGTACCCCCTCTGTCAGCTCCCTACCTGCCACCTCCTTCCTCCCCTCTGTGTCATCTTCCTTCCAGCCACCTCCTTCCCCCCTATTTCAGCTGCCTTCCTGCCTCCACCTTCCCCCTGTCAGTCCCTTCCTGCCACCTCCCCCCCCTTTCAGCTCCCTTCCAGCCACCTTCTTCTCTCCCTCTTTCAGCTCTCTTCCAGCCACCTTTTCCCCTCTCTTTCAGTTGCCTTCCAGTCTTCACATTCCCTCTGTGTCAGTCCCTTCTTCCACCTCCTTCCGCTTGCAGCCACGGCTCCTGCTTCTTACAGAGCGGCGGTTGCAATAAAATTGCTTTAAAAACAAAATGAAAACTGTGTGGAGCCCTCTGGCCCTTTGAAACCTCTGCTGCAGCGCCTGCGCTCAAAAGGAAGTGATGCTACAGGGGACGGAACACTGAAGCGGGGGTTTCATAGGGCCAGAGGGCTCCGCACTGTTTTCCTTTTGTTTTTAAATTAGCTTTATTGCAGCTGATGCTCTGTAAGAAGTAGGAGCAGCGGCTTCAAAGAGAAGGTGAGGCTGCATGGGGGGAGGGGGGGCAGGGAACACGGATGAAAAGCTGGTTTTCTGCTCTGGCTGCTCCCGGTCTTGCGGCCAGAGTAAAAAACTGGCTTTTCAAGGGCTGGTTTTTGATCTCTGCCGGCAGCCGGCCTGGCCATGGAAAAACTAGCCAGGCCGGCTGAAAACCGGCCAGTTGGCAACCCTAGGCAGTGGCACCCCTTACAGAAATGTATGGAGCTGTGCTGGTGGAGGGGAGGACTGCAGCCAGAGCAGAATCTAGCTTACATAATAGTGCTCCATAAACCAGGCAAAGACCCACAGGAGCTCATATTTATTTATTTTTTTAGACAGTTTTTGTATACTGCCTTATCCTTCAATCAAAGCGGTCACAACACAATTGGGGGATACATTTAACACACAGGGATATGAAACACATACACTAATACTTACAGGGAACATGGGCTATGGAGGGTTAAGTGGCTTGCCCAAGACCACAAGGAGCATCTGTGGGACTAGAAACCCCAGTCCTTCCGGCCCAAGGTTGCTGTCCTCTAGTGGGATTTGAACCCCTGACCTTCTGGCCTGAAGTACCTTGCCCCAACCACTAGGCTACTCCTCCCTCATATAGGCAATCTAGACATGAAGCTTTTAAACATTATGGCAAAAAGCTGCAAAGGTTTCTCCCACAGCTGGTGCATGGAGACCAGGTAGGATTTGTGAGGGGCAGAAGAGCCTCTATTAATATTACAAAAATCCTTGCACATTACAGGAGAATAAGAAAGGGTTGAAACACACGCCCGACATGAGCTTCGACATGGAGAAAGCATTTGATAAAGTGAGGTGGACTTATCATTTTTGCATGTTGGAGCAATTCAGTATTGGGGGAAGCTTTTTGCAGTGGGTCATAATTACTGTATGTATGCTTTGCCAGCAGCCCAATTGATATTAAATGTGCAGCGCATGGCACACTTCCCTATCAGGGGGTATGAGACAGGGGTGCCCCCTTTACCCTTTACTATTTGTTCTCTCTCTAGAACCATTGGCAGCAAAACTCCTGGGGGATAAGTGCATTGGGGGCATAGGCGTGGGGGCCATCAACTGAAACTGAATATGCTTGCAGATGATATGCTCCTATTTTTGGGGGAGGTATGCTTAATAGAAGTGTTTGGGTCGATTGCAAGCCTGAGGATTAACTTTGGTAAATCTGAAGTACAGGCGCAGGGATCACCTGCGGGACTTGGCTGTGATGGTTCATTCCCTTTGCAATGGTCCAAGCAGAAACTAGAATATTTGGGAGTGTATTTGAGCAGTAACTTTCAGGTTATGTACAGGAACAACATCACTGATAAGATCAATGATGATATTAAGAAGATTTGTGAGAGGTGGAAGGACCTGCCACCCTTGCTACTGGGAAGGACGGTGTTGGTGAAAATGGGCTTACTCCTTAAAATCTTGTATATTTTGCAAATGGTACCATTGCAGGTAGGATCGAGGGAAGAGAAGCCATTTCAAGAAACGCTCAGATGATTCATTTAGAAGGGGAAAATAGCATGGATTAGCCAGGCAAAATTGAGTACTGCAAAGAATGAAGGTGGGGGGGGGGAGGGAGGTTGCCAGATTTGAGAATGTATAATGGAGCAGCAATGTTATGCTGGATGCACGCGTTGTGCCTAAGCAGTGTGCAATATGTGCCGGCTGGCCGCCTAGATGCCCTATATGAACCTTTTGGGCTGGTCAATCTTATGCATGGCTTGAAACCACAGGAGGGGTTGAGGGAGAGTAGTCGTGAATTTTTGGTTAATTTAAAAAAGCCTGGAGGTGGTGGCAGAGTCTTGATGGGAGGCCAGCCACCACTTCACTATATATCCACATAGTAGGGAATCTGGAGCTCCGCTCACAGCTTGGCCACACGGTTTTTCAGAGATGGACTGATTGGAGGTGTCACACATTGGGGCCAGTATTTGAGGGGCTGGGGGAAAATGTGAGTACTTTTGTGACTGTCCAGAGTAAGTAGATGATTCCGAGGGGGTATCAATTTCACTATTAGCAAGTGAAGAATTACTACCAGCAATTACAGCAGTTAGGACAGGGGTTGCATAGCGTGATACCTAATCTTAACTAGCTGTCCAGGTGTTATATGGTATGTAGGGAGGCTAAACCCAGAGCTTGGGTCCACGCACTGGCTCAAGTATGGCCTCAGGCTATAGCTCATCAGATGTCTGAGGACAAATGGGAAATGGATTTTTGAAATATTTATCAGTACTTGACAAATGCTGCACATCAGGAACTCAATATAGATTGATACACTGCATCTCTGTAATGAAAGAGAGAGGTGCTGATATGAAATTGTGGGAAAGTGACAACTGTGAGAAATGTAAGCACCTGAAGGGCACCCTCATCCACACTTTTCTGGAATGCAATAAGTTGCGACCTCTTTGGGAGGGGCATTGCAGGCCATCTCTCAGGTATTGCAGGTGGAAGTGGAGTGGACATATGGGTTATTATTACTGGGAGATCTTAAGTGAGTGGATTTTTTGGGTTATCATGAGGCAAAAGTCAGATTTCTTTATATTGCCCTGTTTCTTGTATGCAAGGTGATCCCGTGTGCTTGGACAGAGAAAGAAGGCCCTAGCGTACATCACTGGGCTCATTTGATGGGTGAGGTAGCGACATGTGAGCTACAAATTTTCCAATGTAATATATGGCTGGAGTGGAAGGTGTATTACCAAATCTGGTGCTCCTTCCAGAGGGATGCTGCCAGATGCATGAACGGTGGTGTATAGTCAGGGTTGAGAGGGGGTGACTGGGGAGGGTGGGTGGTGTGGAGTGGTAGGAATGGACGGATGAGTGTATATAGTGAGATAAGGATAGGGGTAAAGGGTAAATGTTGGGTGAGTGTGTGGGGGAGGGACATCCAAAATGAAAGCGACCATGAAGAGCCTTACTAGAGAAGGTCCTCGGGGTACCCGAATATATGTTGGTTGTTTTGAATATTTATTGAATACTGCTTGCCTGTATTTTGTTTTATCCCGCTTCATGTACCCCTGCTGTCATGATGTATCTGGTTCTGCATATTTGTTTGTATGGTTGCTAACTGTTTTCAAAAATAAAGTTTAAAAATATTGTGCTGTCATTTTGGCTTTTCTTTTTGAACATATATTTTGCATCCAAAGAAACCCCTCTTCCAATAATAGATGCACAGCAGAACTAAGGCGCTTCCCCATAGAACTCAGCAGACCAAAAATAATTTCAGATACGGCTGTCATCTCAGTAAAACCAATATACAGTAACTCTTCAAGAGTACTCGGCATATAGTGAAGTAATACAAAACCTTACAAAAATCACTCAGAACCTATAAAGAAAGTCTATCACACCATAACAGCATTAACTTACAAAACTTACATACGGGGCCAGGCTATCCACTAGGGTATCAGACTGCCAGGGGGGAGAGTGTCACCGCGACCCCCTCCACCAAGCCTCAAAGCAGCAGCAGAGCAAGTCACTTCAAGGCTGTAGTGGGCCTTGAAGCATCCACACATGGATCACTCATGTCACTCCTGCCTCCTCTGACAAAAACTTTGTGTGAGAAGGGGCAGGAACAGCAGGCTATGAGTCCGCGTGTGGGTTGGCTTTCTCTGCTGCCGCTTTGAAGCAAAGTGGAGGGATTAAGATGCCGCCCCCTCCCTCCAGGTGAGGAAGAAGTGAAGAGGAGATGATGGATGCCTGGGGTGGGATGGTAGGACCTGGGTTGCTCTAGGGGCAGGGGCGCAGGATTGAGGGTTAGCCTAGAGTGGCAGATCCCCTTGGACCAGCCCTGTTCCCACAGGGAACCTATTCGGTAAAGAGCAGCAGCATAATTACAGCAGTTGGCTCTAGAGCATCCACACACCTATTGGAAAACCAAAGAAGCCAGATAACCATAATACAGATCCCTACATAGAAGCTTCTTGCTAAAAGAACACCTGGCCTTGGTCACACATGCAGAACAGAGATAAATCTTTACCGAATGCAGTAGAAGTGACCACAAATTAAAAATAGAAATATACGGACAAAAATTAAACTGAAACCTCAAAAAGCTAGATTCTGCATGTAGTACAACACCAGAAAAATAGAAAGAGATGGGGGTGGGGGGGCATTTTAACATGGACATCCAACTGCAATATGGGACATCTAAGCCAGAATGTCTCGAAAAAAAAAGCAGCCACATCCAAGTGCAGACACGATTTCACAAACAATAAACCACAAGCTAGATTCTAAGCAGGCACAGAAGAATGCCTGAACAGAGCATACAAGGCTTTTAAGTGCCCTCCCAAGCAGGAACCAGGAGCAAACGGAGGGTCAGCAGCTCATATGCTCAGAAAAGAAAGTTTCTGAACAAAGCCCCAGCAGGGGGAGGGGCCGGGCCACTGCAAGTAAGTGGAAGCAGGCAGATTCCACCGGAAGTGCCCCTAGTAAAACTCAAGTAGGGTAAAAAACTTAAGGTTTTAAATAAGGTTTCTATCTTGTTCTCTCCTTTACCCTATTCCTCTACAAGGCAGGCCTTGTAGAGGAATAGGGTAAAGGAGAGAACAAGATAGAAAAGCACTCCTAAATACTCCAATGGGACTGCATTCGCAGGGACTGAGCTTATCTGTAATACCTGAAGATTGGAGAATGGCCAATGTAATGCCAGTTTTTAAAAAGGGTTCCAGGGGTGATCCGGGAAACTACAGACTGGTGAGCCTGACGTCAGTACCAGGAAAAATGGTAGAAACCATTATAAAGAACAAAATTACTGAGTATGTAGATAACCATGGCTTAATGGAAGACAGCCAACGTGGCTTTAGCCAAGGAATGTCTTGTCTTACTAATCTGTTATGTTTTTTTGAAGGTGTGAATAAACAGGTAGACAAAGGTGAGTCGGTTGATATCGTGTATTTGGATTTTCAGTAAACCTTTGACAAGGTCCCTCATGAGAGACTTTTGGCAAAATTAAAAAGTCAAGGGGTAGGAGACAGTGTACTATTGTGGATCAGGAATTAGTTAAAAGATAGAAAGCAGAAGGTAGGTCTAACTGGCCAATTTTCCCAATGGAGAAAGGAGAATAGTGGAGTACCCCAGGGATCTGTGCTGGGTCCGCTGCTTTTTAACATATTCGTAAATCACCTGGAAATGGGAATAACGAGTGAAGTAATCAAATTTGCAGATGACACCAAATTATTCAAAGTTGTTAAAACCAATGAGGATTGTGCAAAATTGCAAGAGGACCTTGATAAATTGGAAGACTGGGCATCCAAATGGCAGATGAAATTTAATGTGAACAAGTGCAAAGTTATGCACCTAGGAAAGAACAACCGAAACTATGGTTACACAATGCAGGGTTCCACATTAGGAACCACCACCCAGGAAAAAGATTTAGGTATCATCATGGATAACATGTTGAAACCCTCAATCCAGTGTGCAGCGGCGGCCAAGGGAGCAAATAGAATGCTAGGTATCATAAGGAAAGAAATAGAGAATAAAACAAAGGATATTATAATGCCTCTGTATTGTTCCATGGTGCGACCGCATTTTGAATATTGTGTGCAATTCTGGTCGCCGTAACTTAAAAAGGATATAGCGTTATTAGAAAAGGTACAGAGAAGAGTCACCAAAATGATAAAGGGGATGGAAGGATACCCCTATGAAGAGAGTCTAAAAAGGTTAGGGCTTTTCAACCTGGAAAACAGGCAACTGAGGGGAGATATGATAGATAGATATCTCATAGAGAGGAATACAAAATAGGGATAGTTCTTCAGTTCCACTCACCTTCCTGAGGGAATCAAAACGTTGCAGCAGCTTCATTGGGTCCTTTTTTCTTGAGGCATTGATGTCTTGACTGCTTTCATAATGCTCTCTGCTTGCTTCAAAACACAGACCTCCAATGATGTAGTCAGCTGTCTCCCTCTCCTTTTGTTAAGCCTAGCTGACTTAGGAGCACTTGCCCTCCCCTCTGGATAATTTAGCTGACCATCAGGAAAGCTGCTCCCCAGGGTAGGCTCCTTTGTAAGGTTACCAGATTTTTTGCAGGCAAATGTGGGACACTTATCTAAAGTGTTGTGGGGGTGGGGGTGGGGGGTGGGGGGTGGAGGAGGAAGGGGCTCCTTAGTTCCAGGTTTGAGCAACAAGATGTAGAGGAGGGATAGAGAGTCGTTACCTTGCCCGCCCAATCCACTCATGTCAGCACCAATATCACTTTCAAGAAGACACATCAACAGACAAATAGAAAAGATGATGCATTTCCCCTGTCATGTGGATAATGGATGTAATTCTAAAAACTGACATATTCAAATCACTAAACTGAAAATAAAGATTTTTTTCTTCCCCTCTGTCCCCATTGCTGAATCGGAACAAGAGGCTATCAAACAGGTGGGAGTGAGGGACACAGTGGTAAAATCAGGGACAATTCCTGAAAATTGGGGTCAACTGGTAACTTACATAGTTACATAGTAAATGACGGCAGATAAAGACCATCATGGTCCATCTAGTCTGCCCAGCAAGGTGGCAAGAATAGGTGCACCTGCTGCTCTGTGCAGGTCCCCCCTTCCCATGCCTTTGTTTAGGGGTGTACCCACCGTTCGTGCAGGTCATCCCTATTTGTTGAGATAGCAGAGACAGTTAAGATTATTTTGATTTTATCCTGTTGCTATAGAGGGATCCACTGTGTCTGTCCCATGCCATTTTGAATTCTGTCACTGTATTTGCCCTCATCACTTCCATCGGGAGGGCATTCCAAGCATCCACCACCCTTTCAGTGAAAAAGTATTTCCTGACATTGCCTTTCAATTTACCCCCTTGCAGCTTCATGTTATGCCCTCTAGTTTCGCAGCTTCCCCGTCTTTGAAAAAGGTATGTTTGTTCATTAATACTCTTTGGGGCTTGTTTATTAAGCAGCGGTAGTGGCTTCAGACTGATATCGGATCCGCGGCCCCATTGATTTCAATGGGGCCATGGCTCTGAGATCAGTCAGAAGCTGCTACTGCTGCTTAGTAAACAAGCCCCTTTAAGTATTTAAAGGTCTTTATAATATCTCCCCTGTCTCTCCTCTCTTCTAGAGTAAACATATTTAGGTTTTCATGTCTCTTCTCATATGTCTTCCTGCTCAGGCACCAAATCATTTTGGTCACCCTCCTCTGACAGGAACTCCTGAGGATAGGTTCTTTTATACTTCCCTCCAAAATACAGAAGGAGACATCCCCTGATCACCGCAGGACAGGCAGGCCCACCCTCCATTACTGCATACTACAGATAGAGTCAAATTAGAAGCAAGGACTCCAGAATCTTCCTTCCTCTAAAAATAGTGGAAGATTTGGGTGCTTTGCTACATTAATAAATAGGTGACTAAATTTGTATACAATATAAATAGCGAATATGTGGATGTTATACGTATATCTTGTTAGTGTTAAAAAAAAAAAGCTAAGCAAAATGCTAATCTAAAAGCTTTCTGTTTATGATTTTAAAAACTCAGCTAAGCCATAAGCCAGTAAAAAAGCTCTGTTTAGTTTTTGATTCCCACACACCCCAGGTTCAATCTTTGATTTATAGGGCCCGGTATTCAAAAGGGTTTATTCACTTAGTAGCACCTCCTACCCGGATAAATCTCAGTGCCATTGAATATTTTCTCTGACTGCTGCAGCACTGTCTAGAGTGACAGGGTGATCCATAGGTGGGGTGAGGGCAATCCCAAGGGGTTATCCTTTTATTAGCATTTTTCAGCCCACTAACCAGATAACAAACCTCACATGTTAAGCCACCAAAACAGCAGGCCTAACTTTATGTGGTTGGCTACCCAGAAAATGACAGAATGTTACCACTATCTGGATAGCCTGTAGTCACCATTGAAATTGGATATTCAGATACTTTTGCTGAATATACAGTTTCATTTTACCCATGGCAGCCGTCATTTAGAGATGCTGACCGCTTCAGGCTCAAGATTGGCCCGATAGTCTTTTAAGCCAATTAAGAAAATAGGGAAATTCCCCACAACAGAGCTTAATTGGGGATTTACCATTGCAAATAGATTAATTCAAGGTCCTTTGCTGTATATTGCAAGGTAAATATAGAATAGCATACAATATAACTAATCAATTTACGGGACTTTAGTTTAAGTATCCCTACTCTCTTAGCAACTTTAAATAGCTAAACAACTCACCTGCAGGCTTTGCAACTTCTCAAACAGTTTTGAAAAACTGCTCCCTTAAAATTATTGGGAAATCTAGCTGAAACTCTCTCATTGTTGGTCTATTTTTACATAATAGCAAAATAAATCTTTTCATTGTCCAAAGTAATGTCATTCATTCACTGACCCTAGCAGAAGGCACTTCCCATCCATGTAGATACTAATCCAATCGGGTTTTATACAAGAACATAAAAATATATGATGTGCCATACTCGGTCAGACCAAAGGTTCACCAAGTCCAACATCCTCTGTCCAACAGTAACATAGCAGCATAGTATATGACGGCAGATAAAGACCAGTATGGTCCATCTAGTCTGCCCTGCAAGGCAGTAAGAGTAGATGCACCTGCTGCTCTGTGCAGGTCACCCCTTCCCATGTCTTTGTTTAGCGATGTACCCACCATTCCGTGTAGGTCACCATTATTTGTTGAGATATAAGAGAGAGTTATGTCCATTTTTATTTTATCCTGTTGCTATAAAGCGTAGTTACTCACCTGTAACAGGTGATCTCCGGGAACAGCAGGAATTTAGTCTTCACATATGGGTATCGTCGGTACCGACGGAGCCTGTGCGGGAATGCTCCCCAGCATCCAATAGGAAAGCTTTTGGGAGCATCCCTCAGCACATGTGTGCTGCCTTCCCGCCTTTCCAACTGTCCCTCTTCAGTTAAGTTTGTAGCTGAGTGGGACAGAGGGATAGAGGAAAGAGACAGAGAGATAGAGAGACAACTCCTAGGGGAGGTGGGTGGGTTGTGAAGACTAAATTCCTGCTGTTCCCGGAGATCACCTGTTACAGGTGAGTAACTACGCTATCTCCAGGAACAAGCAGGAATGTAGTCCTCACATATGGGGACTCCCTAGCTGAAGATGCCAGGGATATAACCCCAGGAAGCTGCCATCCATAGTAAGGTGGGCCATGCTTCCTCCCATGGATCTCTGGCATCCCAACAGGGTTGGTGGGTAGGAGTTGAATTAGGTCTCAAAGAGATTTTGAAGAACAGCTTGGCCAAAGAAGGCATCCCGACGGGAGGCTTTATCTAGGCAGTAGTGAGCTGTAAAGGTGTGTATGGAAGCCCAGGTGGCTGCTCGACAAATGTCATCAATAGACACATAGTGAAGGTTAGCCATAGAAGCTGCCATGGCTCTCACATTATGAGCTGTGACATGGCCTTGAAGAGGAAGACTCTTACTCTCATAAGCAAAGGATATGCATTGTGTAATCCATTTGGATAGAGTTCTTTTGGAGACTGGAAGTCTCTAATGACTAGAATCAAAAGCAATAAAAAGTTGAGAAGACCTATGTTGCTGTGTTCTTTGTAGGTAAAAAGCCAAGGCTCTTTTACAATCCAAAGTATGAAGGTTCCTTTCTGCATTAGAGGCATGAGGCCTTGGAAAGAATACAGGAAGATAAATCGATTGATTTAAATGATTTGGCATAAAGTGTGGATGAGCCTTGAGAACAACCTTATCATGATGAAACCTAGTATAAGGAGGATCAGCCACTAAAGCTTGCAATTCACTAATGCGACATGCAGAGGTGATTGCAATTAGGAAGATGACCTTCCAGGACAAAAGCTTTAGGGTTGTAGTGGCGAAAGGTTCAAAGGGCAGTTTCATGAGCTGCCCAAGAACTAGGTTTAAATCCCATGCCACCGGTGGTGGCCTGATGGGAGGCTTTGTTAATAGAACTCTCATAAATCTTGATATGAGTGGATGAGAGGAAATTGGTTGTCCATTTAGAGTTTATAGGAAGCTGCAATTGCACTAAGATGGACTCTTACTGAATTTGTCTTTAGAACAGAATTTGATAAATGAAGCAGATACTCTAGTATTGATTCCACAAGTATCATAATGGGGTTTAACCCCTTCTGTGAACACCATATGGTAAAACATTTCCACTTGAAGGCATAAGAGCGTCTTGTGGAAGGTTTTCTAGAAGCCTGAAGGATATCTTTTACCTGTTGGGAAAGGTTGAGATCCTGAAGGTCTAAGCTTTCAGCAACCAGGCCCTGAGATGCAGGGACTGGGGATTCGGGTGCCATAGCATCCCATTCTCTTGGGAGAGAAGATCTGGAGCACATCCTAACTCCAGAGGTGCAGCTTGAGAGAGATGTAGAAGCAGGGGATACCACGTTTGGCGTGGCCACCGTGGCACTATGAGGATCATACGACCCCTGTTTCTCTGAAGCTTGAAGAGTGTTTTGGGGATGAGGGGAATGGGTGGGAAGGCATAGAGGAAGTCGTGACCCCAGTGAAGAAGGAAGGCGTCCCTTGCCTGGCAATTTTGAGCCGGAATTCTGGAACAGAACCGGGGACGTTTGGCATTCAGTGGACTTGAAAATAGGTCTCTGTCTGGGGTTCCCCAGATCTGAAATATCTTGGCCACCTGGTCTAGGTGGAGAGACCATTCGTGAGGCAGCAGTTCTCGGCTGAGTTTGTCTGTCCAAAGGTTTTGAATGCCTGGAAGATATACCACGAGAAGGTGAATTTGATGCTCTCTGGCGAAGGCCCATAGTCGTAAAGCTTCATTGCATAATGACAGAGAGCCTGTTCCGCCCTGCTTGATCATGTAGAAGATGGCTACTTGATTGTCCGTGTGGACTAGGACTGTCTTGTAGCTGACCTGGGCATGGAATACTCACAGAGCTAGATAGATTGTTCTGAGTTCCAGGAGGGTTATGTGAAGACAAGCCTCCCGTGGAGTCCAGGTACCCTGGGTAGAGAGATGTTGCAGGTGTGCTCCCCATCCCACCTGTGATGCATCTGTTGTTAGAGTGGCCTGGAATAGGGGTTGCTGGAAAGGAGACCCGACTAGAAGATTTTCCAGTGATTGCCACCATTGGAGGGACAAAATCAGTCGTGAGTTTGATATCTTGTTCGACAGATGTCCTGTGGCCTGTGTCCACTGTGTGGATAGGGTCCACTGGGCTACTCGCATATGAAGGCGAGCATAGGGAACCACATGAACCGTGGATGCCATATGTCCCAATAGTTGTAGTAGTTCTCGAGCAGTTAGGGAGGACTTCACCACTGCTTGAGAAGCCAGCTGCACTATGCGAAGACAGCGGGGTTGTGGGAGAAAAGGACTGAGACGGAGCAAGTTGGGATTTTGGGAGGTTTATGACCAATCCCAAGTATTGAAGGATTCGCATTGTGCGAGACAATGCAGAGCTGGCCTCTGGAACCATGGGGGCTCGAATGAGCCAGTCGTCTAAGTAAGGGAAGACGAATATCCCTAGGGTTCGCAGAAATGCAGCTACTACTGCCATGCATTTCGTGAATATTCTTTGTGCCGAAGCCAGACCAAAGGGAAGAACCCTGTATTGGAAATGTTTTCCCTTGAAAAGGAATCGTAAGAATTTCCTGTGATCTGGATGGATCAGAATATGAGTATATGCATCCTTTAGATCTAGAGAACAAAGCCAATCCTGACTTCGAAGGTATGGCAGAAGAGTTCCCAGAGAAATCATTTTGAACTTTTTTCGGAACAGATATTTGTTCAATTCTCTGAGGTCTAGAATGGGTCTGTGTCCTCCTGTTTCTTTGGAATAAGAAAATAGGGGGAGTAGAACCCTGTACCCTGTTGGGAAATGGGTACTTCCTCTATTGCTTCCTGAGCAAGGAGTGTTGAGACCTCTTGATCCAGTAGATTGGAGAGATTTGGGAATTGAACTGTCTTACGACTGTAGGAGGGGGCATGCTGTGAAAATGAAGCTTGTACCCCCTCCCCTACAATGGACAGAGTCCAATTTTCTGTTGTTATTTGGTGCCATCTGTTGACAAAATGACACAACCTGCCTGGAATGTTTAGGGGTTCTGCACCCTTCAGAGGCAGGAAAGCTAAGCTCTCTAGGAAGGAGTCAAAGCCCTTGAGGGGGCTGAGCCTGTGGAGCTGGTTGAGTTCACGGGCCTTTTGGCTTCTTTTGCTGTCTGGATTGTTGCTGTTGTCCCTTTTGGGCAACTTATTTATTTATTTATTTATTTATTTAGTAAACATTTGTATATCGCTGCTTCCTACGATCAGCAGCGGTTTACTCTACAGAATCGTAATGCTTTGTACAGCACATTGAGATCTTTCAGATTTACATTTTTGATTGGACAATGATTTACATAACACGGGAGAATCAGTTGGGTGTAACATACATTTGATTTGAGCACACAGATTTGGGTATACATTTGATTACAATAGCGTGGGGGGGGGTCTCATATATACAATTTATACAGAATTACTTGCCAAAAAGTACAAACTATACATGATTAGCAGTTAGCTCAAGTTGTAGTGGGTTTGAAACAAGTGTGTTTTAAGCTTTCGTCGAAATTCACTTAGGTTGTTTATGAGTCTCAACTCATGTGGGAGTTGGTTCCAATGGATTGGTGCTGTGTATGTGAACGCTCTATTGCTTGTTTCGGCCTTGACAGATCTTATGCTAGTCGGTAAGCATAGGGTGTTGAGATTCATGGTTCTCCTGCTCCTGTTGCATGGTTGAATAGTGACTAAGTTATTGAGGTAGGATGGTGCGATGTTATGGATGAGTTTAAATGTTGTGATGAGCAGTTTGTAGATGATACGGGCGGCTACTGGGAGCCAGTGCAGTTCCATTAGCACTGGGGTTATGTGGTCTGTGACTTTCTTTTCCATGATGACTCTAGCAGCAACGTTTTGAGCCATTTGCAGGATGCTTAGGGTGTTCTTCGGAAGCCCTTGTAGAATTGCATTGCTGTAGTCCAGGTGGGGAATGATTAGTGCTTGAGCAACAGACCTGAAGTCAGATTTCTCGAGGATATTGCGGAGTGGTTGTAAAATTTTCAGTTTGTAGAAGATGGCTCGGTTAACTGTTCGGAGGTGTTTGTCCATTCTAAGGTTGCAGTCCAGTAGGACACCTAGATACTTTATTACAGGTTTCGTATGATATATGTTTTTGTTAAGGGTGATTGTGGTGGGCGGGATAAAATTGGGTTTCCTGGAGACAATCATGACCTCCGTTTTCTTGTGGTTTATTGACATGTTATTTTGTTGAAGCCATGACTGGAGCATGTCAAGGCATTCTTCTATCGGACTGAAGTTTGGCTGCGTTATGTCAAGCTGCGTGTACAGCATCACATCGTCTGCATATATGTGATATTTGATGTTACATTTCTGAAAGATCTCGCAGACCGGTTTTATATACAAATTGAACAATAGAGATGATAAGGCGGCCCCTTGAGGAATCCCTTGGGTTTGAGGGAAGGCATCAGCTTTATCATTGTTGAACTGCACTTGTTGCATCCTATTGGATATATATGATTTGAACCATTTTAAGGGGGTCCCTGCTATGCCCAATGAGGCCAGACGGTTTAGGAGGGTGTTGTGGTGAACTGTATCAAATGCCGCTGAGATGTCAATAAATATGAGTATGAACATAGTGTTTCTGTTTTCGAGGCCCTTGAGGAGATTGTCCTGAGCTTGACCCTGAGCTTGCCCTTGTTGGGTATAGGACGGATAAAACTTCCTCTTTTTGCTGAAAAAGGTTTTTTTATAGGGTTTCTTTTTGGCTGGAGTGGCTGTAGATTTTGACAATCTGTCTAAAGTGATATTGTCAGCATCTATCTCATTAGCCTTCTCCTGCCAATTCTTGCCAAAGAGGTTTTCTCCTGTGCAAGGGATGTTCCCTAATTTGTCCTGTACCCAAATCTCCAAGTCTGATGCCGGAAGCCAGGCAATTCAACGTGCACCAATGGCAATAGCAGAAGTTCTGCTGATGTATTCAAAGCAGTCAACGGCTGCACGATTTACAAACTTGGAAACGTCTTGAGCATGCTTGACAAGAGTAAGGAAGTCTTGTCATTTGTCATCAGGGAGAAGGGGGCTCATTAGCTTCAAGTCTCCTGTGACTTCCTTGAGGAACATTCCCATATATAAAATATATGAGCTGATCCTAGCTGAAAGCATGGAAGCCTGAAATGTTTGACGCCCAAAGGCGTCAAGAGTCCTGCATTCACGACCTGGAGGATTGGATGCATGTCTTTTTGCACTTTTCATCCTACACATGGCTGATTCCACTACCACTGAATGGTGTGGCAGCTGAGTCTTTTGAAAACCAGGACATGGTGGAACTCGATACATGGTATCGCGTCTCCTAGAATGAGGAGATGTGGTCAAAGGTGTTTCCCACATTCTGAGCATCAAAACATGAAGAATTTCATAAATGGGCAGAGTAGCTGCCTTTTTGGGAGCTTTAGGGTAATGGAGTATCTCCAATTCCTTTGCCCTAGGTTCTTTTTTAGGAGCTATCGTGATTGATAGGCCTCGGGCCACATCACGAATAAAATCCTGAAAGAACATGTCCTCCGGAGGAGACATTCTGCGTTGAGGAGAAGAGGAGTCTTCCGGCAGAAGTACTCTGGTACCGGCAGAGTTATCCGAGTCATTGGAATTGGAAGATTCGAAATATCTCCGATCTGGATGTTCATGCAAAGCATGGTATCGGTATCGATCGAAGTTGGCACCAGTTGGTCCGGTACCGATCTGTCGATGCCTGAAAAAATCGGCATGGGCAGAACTCCCACCGGGTCTGGTACCGGCATCGGTACCGGTGCCCGTTGAACCGTCAGTAGTGGTGTCAACGGTACCGCAGCTGTAAGGAGAGCTGCAAGACTGCGTTCGATAGCGAGGAATCTCTGGTTTATCGATGCTGCCAATGCCTGGGTGTCGGTACCAGTAGAAGCGGCCGGACCCCTTGAGCATGGCACCAGTAGTTCTGCCGAGGTCGAGGCCTCGAGAACATCCTGGAGCTCCGTTAGTGCTTTGGAGGCCGAAGCCTCCCGCCGAGGCTGTTTTACCGGTGTAGTTTCCTCAAGGGCAATGCCAATGGCTTCTCGATGCTTAGCAGGAGATCTACCCTTTGAGGACCGGCTCTTATGTTTAGTTACCTGAGATCCATGGGAGGAATATGAGTCTCTGGAAGACGTCGATGCAATGGACATCGCATCTGAAGAAAAGAGGGTACCGAGCTTTGCAGCCCGGTTCTGTCTTCCTCTTTTAGTCATCCCCATACAAGAGAGACATTCCGATGGAGAATAGTCAGGGCCTAAACATTTAAGACACCAGTCATGGGTGTCGGTGACGGAAATGGTACCGCCACACTTAGTACATTTTTTAAAACCACTAGCTGTTTTTTCCATTTTTGAGGAAAATGGCGCCTAGCATCAGGAAAAACATATAGCTTGGAGCCAAGAAAGTCAGCTGTCCTATTAGGGAAAAATAAGCGTAGGAATGCATTTCTGTCTGACTCAAAGGTGAAACAAGCCAGCAAGGAAGATTCCAAAAAGGCAGTCAAATTACCTCCCAGAGGAGACTGAGACAGCCTGGGTCCCCTTCAAAACCCTGAAATGAGGGGCTCAAAGACAAATAATGTGCCCAAACTATTGGAGGGACTGCGTCCCCTGTGATCTTCAACACCTCACTCAAATATATGCACATCATGTCCACAGGTGAAATAAGCAGACACTTAGGAAAGTTCAAAAATCTTAGATTGTTCCTCCGAACTTGATTCTCTAAAAAGAGCACTTTCCTACTCAAAATGTTTTTGTCTTTTAATTGAGCAACACTCTCAGTTTGTAGGTTATCCAAAACTTCTTCCAGGGCACCCAGTCTAGCAGAATGGTCAGCCACCGCAGATTCACAAACTACAGTCCTCCAACAACTTGATCCAACTGCGATTTGTCAGAGAAGAGTCCATTGACTTAATGGCATCCCACAGCATATCCAATGTGATAACAGTCGGTCTTCCAACCACTGCTCCCTGATCTCTCAGGGCCAAGAAAACCGCCGACATCTCAGACACTGTGGACTCTGAAGGCAGATCCGCACTCATACGCTCACAAAGAATATTTCTTCCAGGGACATCTAGCACACCTTCAAGACTCTCCTGACCCAGCAGTGGAGGTTCTTTCTGTTCTTCGGGGCTCAACGAAGCCCCAGTAAGGCTGGCGTCCAACCTCACCTTGGAGGACTGAGCTGAAAATGGGAGAGTCGACTGCAACAAAGGCTTTGGCATGGATGAGGAAACCAGCTCTGAAGCTCTCCCCTTCCTCATGCGAGGCATGGTAGTCTCACAGATGACACCTCAATGCTCTGGTCACGGTGCATCTGCTTCTGCCGCCCCTTCTTTGTATCTTTTCTAGTTCCGCTATATCTTTCTTGAGATGGGATAACTAGAACTGAAAGCAGTACTCAAGGTATGGTCGCAACATGGATCAATATAGAAGAATTATAATATTCTTTGTTTTATCCTTCATTCCTTTCCTTATAATTCCTTACATTTTGTTTGCTTTTTTGACTGCCACCACATGCTGAGCTGAGAATTTCAAAGTATTGTCTATGTTAACTCCAAGATCCTTTCTCTGGGTAGTGGCTTCTAATATGAAACTCAGTATCATGTATCCATACTTAGGATTATTTTTTCCCTACATACATCACTTTGCACTTGTCCAAATTAAATTTCATCTACCATTTAAATGTCCATTCCTCCTATCTTGCAAAGTCCTCCTGCAACTCATCATGTTCTGCTAGTGATTTAACAACTTTGAATAATTTTATGTCTTCTGCAGATTTAATCACCTCACTCATTGCTCCCCTTTTCCAGATCTTTTATAAATATATTAAAAAGCACCGGTCCTGGTACAGATCCCTATTTACCTTTCTCAACTGAGAAAACCCACCATTTGTTTCCTGTCTTTTAGCCAATTTCCAGTTCACAATCAGACACCCATGACTTTATAAAATTTCCTCAAGAGTCTCTCATGAACAATTTTATCAAATGCTTTCTGAAAATCCAGTTATATCAAGCAGCTCACCCTTATCCACATGTTCATTAACACCTTCAAAAAAACCTAACAGACTTTCCTTTGCTAAATTCATATTGGTTTTGTTCTGTTAAGCCATGTTTACCCATAAGGCCATCAATTTTGTTCTTCAAATAGTTTCTACCATTCTGTTTGGTGCCGACATTTGACTCCCTGATGTGTTTTTTCTCAGATCACGCCTGGGTCTTTTCAGAATATCCCTAATTGCATATATGCATACCACTGAAACATGCAGCATATAAATCTATCCAGGGCTGGTGCAAGATTACGAGGCACCCTAGGCAAACCTCATTCATGTCTCACCCCTGCTGCCCCTCTCTGGGAACTTCAGTGGCAGCAATTAGGTTTATACGATGATGCAGCACTTACCATAAGCGCCAGCACTGCGTGCTGTTCCTGCTTCCACCCCCAATGCAGATGCCTTGTTTGCATCAGTGATACAAACAGCGATGCAGTGCCGGAGGTTATGGGAAGCGCTGTGTTGCTATTTAAAAGTAATTGCTGCTGCTGCAGGTCCTGGAGATGGATGGCAGTGGCAGCAATGGGCCACCCTCTGACCATTGGCTCCCTGCCTGACTCTGTCTATATCATGCATATTCATTATGGATCTTCTCAAACCCTGAGATTATTGATATACATGAGAATTGGTGGTTGCCAAGCCCTTTTGATCCCAAATAAAAATTCTAGATGCCAAACGAAAAAGAAAACTTGCTTAGAGCTATTTTGGTGTCTGGTGACAATACTATGCAGAAGACCTGGATAGGATTCCTAAATCCATCTTTTGTTTTCTGGGGCTAGGGATGTCACAGTCCATGAGAGGAGGGAGTTCAAACTATCTCGAGATAGCAACTTCTACTTCCCAGACACAAGGATACATATGCCCTGGGTTCCAGAGATATCCACAGTTTGTGGCCAAGGATGCCACTGCAATGACTGGGCTAGGTGTGGAGGGGGAGAAGATTATAAAAGAGGATAAAAATGCCAGTAGTTGCAAGTGAAAGCTCATGGTGCGACAGTGTAAAATGTTTGTTTCAAATGAGTCAGGCCTAAAAAGCAAGAAAAAACTGCTGGGGCAATGAAAAGGAAAACAAAGAAAGCTTGCAAAAACTTTGGTGGATTAGTACCAGTTTTTGTGAAATGGCTACACAATGTAAATGAATTCATGGCTCATTTACATCTGTAGTTAAATTTCTCATGAAATGTTTTGCATTGCTACAACCAGGAACCTTGCACATTACAGGCCATGGCAACACACCTGGTAGCAACAAAAATTTAAAGAGGTCACTGGGCTCCATGTGAGAGGCTTCCTGGCCCTATCCTATGGGCTTCAATATCAAAGTGGGCCACTGGCATGCCCCAGGCCCAGGCCCAGACCCAGAGCTATACCTGCGGTCCCCTTGGATCTCTCTCCCAGGGGGCCTGAAACCCCTGGAGGGCCAGTGCTCTCTAATGAACTGCCCCCTCAGCCCTGACTTGGGCTATACATGTAAAAAAAATAGTCCTGTGATACACCATCCCTTTCCCCAGTTTAAAAAGTTCTATGAGGGCTGCAGTTTCCCCTGTCCTGCACCACTTATCCCCTCCCCAAGGCTCTGACTCACAAGGGGGCAGGAGCAATCCTCATTCGCTCCTGTCTCATGACAACCATTTTGGAAAATGACATATACTGATCTCTAGCAGTGGCATCATACTATAATGCTATTACTATTGGTTGGTATACATCGTTTTCCTAGATAGCTGCAGCAAGAGCGAGTGGGAATTGCTCCTGCCCCCTTCAACCCAGAATCCTTCTCAAGTGACTTGAGGCCTTGGATGGGTCAGGGTAAGGGGCTACTGCCACCCACAGAATTTCTTGAACTAGGGAAAGGGGTGGGATTTGATGGGGCAGAACATTGGGAGACCAAGGGTTTTTTTTTAACATGTATGGTCTAAACTGGGGCTGAAGGATATGGTCATTAGGGTCACTAGTCCACAAGGGACTTCAGGCCTCTTGCTCCTCCTGGCCCATAAATGGTTTATTTAAGGTTTGGGCCCATGTCGAGATCTGGATCTGGGCCTGAGGCAGGCCACTAGCCTACCAGGGAATTGAGGCTCCCTAGGGTAGGGACAGGGAGCCTCACATGGAACCCAGTGCTCACTTTAAATTTCAGCTGCCACTCTGTGAAGCCCAACATTTTCCCCTGACCTAAGGAAAAATAGATAATACCTCCATAAATGTAATTATTTTTGTTGCAAAAACAGGCTTGCAAAGCCTTTTTTGAGTGCTCATTTTTGCAAGTTTTAGAATTAATGAGCTGCTTTACAAGATTGCGCAAGCCAGGAATTAATTAATGCAAAATTTAAATAAACTTTCATGTAAAGCAGAATTCACACTAAAGTTATTACAATGATGTGTACTTTTGCAAAGAGACCTTGCAAAAGGATACTTGGCGAAAAATAGCACAAAACACCTGAATTTTGGCAGGTGGTTTTTACTGTTTTTCCCATAAAGTATTCTTTTACGAAGTCAGTTCGCTCTTTAGTATATGAGGCCCTTTATTTGTTACTGACATTTCCCTCTTTCTTTGGTTAAAGGTTTTGAAACTATGTCTGAAAATATAACAAACAGCACAGAATGCCCAGTGGAGGAAGTCATATCCGATGTCCTTGCTGCACTATATTCATTCATTTTCATCGGAGGTGTGCTTGGAATCTTTGTGATGTCTTTTATTCTGTTCAAAACCAACACACGCTCGGTGACCACGACAGCTGTCATTAACGTGATGGTGGTACACGGCATCTTTCTCCTGACTGTGCCATTCCGTATCCTGTACTACATCAAGAATGAATGGTTTCTGGGGGATGCCTTTTGCAGGATAGTGAGTGCCATGACCCATGTCCACCTGTACCTTTCATTCCTATTCTACATAATAATCCTGGTGATCAGATATCTCATTTTCTTCAAACGAAAGGACAAACTTGAGTTCTACAGGAAACTACATGCTGTGGCTGCCAGCACGGCAGTATGGATTTTTGTAGTGGTCATTATTTTTCCACTTTTCTCTGTTCGGTATGGAACCGATGGAAAGTATGACACAAGCAAGTGTTTTCATTTTCAAAGCGAATTCAGAAATCTGGGAGTAAAAATATTGAACTATGTTGTCATAGCCATCGTGATAGCTGTCGTGTGTACCCTCCTATGCGTGCAAGTCTACATTATTGTGGGAGTGGTAAGAAAGCTGCAGGGCCCAGTGCTTGCCCACCAAGAATTCTGGGCGCAGATGAAGAGTTTGTTCTTCATATTGGTCATGTTCTTTTCCTTTCTACCATATCACATATTTAGGGTCTATTACATACTACATGTGAATGACTGTAAAGTTGTTGTATACAATGAGATCTGTTTGAGTTTAACGGCCATCAGTTGCTTTGACATGTTGTCATTTGCAGTACGGAGCAATCACTTCAAACACTGGAATACATGTACAGCGCTGAGAAGGAACCTTGCCTGCTGCCGTCTGTGACGATAAGAAAGCACTGTTTTCCACACAAGAAGAAATGGATAAAAAGACCTACTATGACATCTTTACTGAAGGTTTCTTTCAGTAGCCATAGCACACAAACTTATAATTAATCAAAGGTGACTAAGACAAATGTAATTCTTGTTTGGGATCTTACAGCCTATTTTTCGCATGAGTATCTGCTCTTAGCTGGGATTCATTAGTTCTACAAATCAGATTAAAGGTAAAGCCCCTGACACCAACTAAGAATTGTGCACTTGTTGTGCATCGATTTTTAAAGACTGTCCACTGTAGTGTACAGGAAATAAATATATACAACAATATAAGCTAAAAACACCTTTAGGAGGTTAGTTTAGAAGCATGACGTGCTTTTACCATGCGAGTAGATTACGTACACATGTAAATGGTCATTTCATAAAGCTTCTGTTTTCATGTGTAGAGCCTCACCCTGCAGAAATTCCAAGGGGGTGTGATTGGAACATGGTTTGAGCTTGGCTGGCCAGGCCAAAATCTACATGCGTGTTCCCCATTTTACAAAGGGAGTCCAGGTATATGGCAAAAAATGTCCCTATTTGGTTTTACGTCAGCTGAGAGGCATGCAGAGATTTTTTTTTAAAAGTGCTAATTTCTGCCAGGGTTTTGCCTGAGGGATTAAGGGAGTAGTTCTCCTTGATGCTCAGTTGTTTATTTCCTCCTCCAAAATGTGAGAAAATAAATTGAGGGCTATCTATCTAATTGACATCAGTTAAAGCTATAGGTTTCCAAAATGGTCCAGATGCAAGTGGACGTGCAGGCACTGACATGTGGAAGTTGCAAAATGCCATTGCCACTTGGAAGTAGTGGCATTTCCATGTGGAAGCTACCAATTTGGCGCCGCACAGTTTTCACACGTAGATTTGTCAAATGGCTCTTCCTGCCATGCATGGAGGAAAATCCATGTGCACTCTTGCACGTACTTAAACATATTTTACAAAAGGTTCTAGTGTTGGCAAAGCCTTTTCTAAAATACTACTGGACATCTCAATTTCAATCTCCACATGCAGTGTAAAATGTATGTCTCAAGAAAAATTATTCCCTGCCCACAACTGCAGAAGATCCTGAAATACATCAGTATCATTTCAGCATCTACCTCCACCCTTCCCTTTATACGTAAAAGCCCTGTTCTTTTCAACCCATTTAATTATAATCAATCAACAACACATAGAAGCCCTCTTAGTAAAGTGTGCTAAACAGTTTATGTACGTTTTTGTGCGTGGTAAATGTGCACACAGGTCCACAGCAACTGTTATCATAGGGGCATCGCTAACACACGCTAATTCACCTGCTAACTGCCAATCGCTTATTGGGCTGGTGAATGGGCAGGTTAGAGGTGGAGGGTGGGCGAAGAGAGTACATTTCAATTAGGTGGGGGGGGACATATTGTGCGCTGTGAATATTGCACTTAGCATGGGTTTAATTAACGCCATCTCAATAGGTAGAGTTAGGTGCACATGCAGTAATTGCGCCATGCGTTAGAGTACACATCCATGCATTAACTGGCAGGAACATGCTGGCCATTTCTCTGACAGTTACTGTGGAGGCTTTGCACTTAATGCATGTTAATGTGCATTTGGTGCTAAAACTAAGTGCAAAAACCTAGCAAAAAACCTAGTAAAAAGGCCTCATAGATCCCTAACCTTTCTGTTCATGTTCAGTAACCAAAATTACTACTTGTACTTATGCTCTTGAGGGAGCATCTAAGAGATCAACATTCAGCAGCACTTGTGTGGTTAGTTCAGATAAGTGCCACTGATCGGGACATTCACAGGCACTATATCGCACTTTAGTAAACATACTCCTTAATTCAGATCTTATATTTTGGGGAAGACTTTTTGTTAAACTTTTTCTTTAAGGGCTAACAGATTTGAATAGCAGCTACAAAGGAGGTTTAATGCAGGCTCTCACTATTAAATGCAAGTCACATCAGTTATATAAGAGTTACTTGCAGGACATTTGTCCCTGTATGGAACCTGCACTTGGAGGGTATACAAACTCTGCTTCTCTGTCCACTTTCCATTCTATGGGATTTGGAATTAGAAAGCAGAATTCTAAATCTGAAATTTGTCTCTATGGGGGGCATATTCAGTGGCTGTGACCAGCTCAAGTAAAGCAGCTAGCTGTTGCCACTTTAAATTAGACTTGGATATTTAATGCTGGGATCATATCCAGCCACCAGCACTGAATATCCAGTGTACCCAGTAAGCATTTTAGATAACTGAGCAGTGGCAATTTTCAGCCACTGCCCAGCTAGCTAAACCAGTTAAAGCTAGGACAGCCTTTATTTTGTCTCACTTTAGCCAATTTAGGTACTTGGTTAATGTCTGAATATCGCCACTAACTGGCTAACTTAAGTTGCCACATCCCGGTATGCTCCGATGCTAACTGCCTATTGTTGGGATGTTTAAACCTGATAGAAGGGTTTAAATGGTTTAGTTCCACTGAATATTCCACAGACCACGATTTAACTGATTAGCAGATTTGTTGATTGGTTAAATTGCTTTGAATATGCCCCCCTATGGGTCTTCTGCTAATTTTACACTCATCTCTGACTTCAGATACTAGCAACCAGATGCATTCAAATAATTTGATGTGGCTTTGATGGTGTGCATAAACCTGTATTGATTCTGCCTGCTGCAGATTTCCAGAGATCATCATATTTAATCCTGACATGGATTTTACCATTCATGAAAATTTGGATGAGATTTAAAAAATACATAAGACGACATGTTTCTATGGATGTTTCCATGTTTCTATGGATGTTTCTATGTTCTATGTTTCTATGAATGGCCAGCAGAAAAAAGGAGGTGATAGTGCCTCTGCATAAGGACATAAACAGGATGGAGTCGGTGCAGAGGGTGGCTACTAAAATGGTTACTGGTCTTCGTTATAAAGCATGAGGACAGACTTAAAGATCGTAATATGTATACTTTAGAGGAAAGGCGGGATAGAGGTGATATGATTGAGATGTTTAAATACTTCTGTGGCATAAATGCACAGGGGGAGAGTCTATTTCAATTGAAAGTAAGTTCTGCTACAAGGGGACATTGAATGAGGGTGAAAGGGGATAGACTCAGGAGTAACATGCGGAAATATTTCTTTATGGAAAGAGTGGTAGATGTGTGGAGGTAGTAGAGATGAGGACACTATCTGAATTCAAAAAAGCATGGGACAAACACAGTGAAGCTCTAAAGGAAAAGAAGGGACTTTAGTATTTGTTATGGAAGGGCAGATTAGATAGGCCATGTGGTCTTTTTCTGCCGTCATTTTTCTGTTTCTGTTTCTGACATGCAGAAGCATATTTTGTAATGTTTCCCAACCTATATTTGTAGATGAAGTATGTATGGATGTTAGGAGGCAAATCGTGTTGATGTAATGGTGGGGACTGGATGGTATAGGTTGGGTGTGAAATGGGTGATGTGATGGTTGGGAATGGATGGTATGAGTTGGGTGTGACATGGGTGGTATGAGGACTGGATGGTATGGGTTGGGTGTGATATGGGTAGTGTGATGGTGAGGACTGGATGGTATGGGTTGAGCATGATATGGGTGGTGTGATTGTAGGGAATGGATGGTATGAGTTATTTAGAAACATGATGGCAGATAAAGACCATATGGCCTATCTAGTCTGCCCTTTCAAAAAAAATGTCTGCCTGCCCAGGGGCTCAGGCTCATGCATCTTGGAGTAGATAGAGTGCATGGGAGTGTGTATGTGTATGTCTTGTGTGGGCATGTTTGTATGGTGGGAGTATGATGTATGTGTAGATATACTGTATATGGGTAATTTTTGAAGCATGGGGAAAACATTTTGGCCATTTGGTGGTATATCAAAGTCTGTGAAATAAATAAATAAAATGGCTTTCAAGTTGCCTTTTGCTGCCTTCTTTCACTAGCTATTTCATCTCTGTGCCTGTGTTGCTCTGTACCAAAATGCTAGAAGGGTGAGGTGGCTTTTGGGATAGAGCACTGGCCAACATTGTGCAGCTTCTGTTTCCCATTAAAAGCAATAGATTTTTTTGGCCGGCTGATATTCAGTGTTCTGATATCCATTTAACATTAATGTTTATGTTTATGTTTATTAAGCTTGATAAAACCGCCTTTCAAGTGTAATCAAGGCGGTGTACAATAAAAGTAAAAATAAATCACATAAAATCCAGCCGGAGCTGGAGGGTAAAAAGGAAGTATACAATAATAATAAATATAAAAATTTACAAACAAAAAAAATTAAATTAAAACATCAAGTATAGGCTATAAAAATTATAAAGGACAGAGAAAGAGAAAGAGAAGACAACTAAGATTAGACAAAACAGAAGAGGGGGGATTAAAGCACATACAGAGGAGGACATCATACAAAAGGAGATGGAACATCAAACGCTAGGGAGAACAAGTGAGTTTTCAGGTTGTGCTTGAAGGTAGTATGAAGAGGTTCAAGACGGAGGGAGGAAGGGAGGGAATTCCAAAGAGCAGGGCCAGCAAAATAGAAGGCAGAGAGGCGGGTGAACTGTAAGTGAGCACGGGAGGGAGGGGGAAGAGAGAGACGATTAAGATGAAAGGAGCGTGGGGTGTGCCTGGGAGTGTGAAAAGAAAGTAGGTCAGCCAGATATGAGGGAACGCCAGTATAAAAAACCTTGTGTAGCAGAATCAGCATTTTATATTGAGGACGGAAAGAAACAGGCAACCAGTGAAGATGAAAAAGGAGGGGAGTGACGTGATCGCGAATGGTAGAAGAGGTGATAAGGCGGGCAGCAGTGTTTTGTATCCTTTGGAGTCTGGTTATCTGATTTTTTGGAAGACCGAGAAATAAAGAGTTAGAGAAATCAACCCGAGAGATTACTAAAGATAGAACCAGTGTAGTTAGGGCAGAAGAAGAAAGAAAGGGGCGCACAGACCGGATCTGGCGAAGAAAGAAAAAGGAAGTTTTGGCGATATGAGAGATATGAGTGCGGAAAGATAAGTCAGAGTCAAAATGAACACCAAGGTAACGAAACGTGGAGACTAGGGGAACCGGAGTGCCAGAGAAGGAGGGAGCTAGTGAAGGGGAGGGACCCCCACCAGAAAACCAGATAGCAAGAGTCTTAGTCAAATTCAGATGTAGACAGTTAAGAGTAAGCCAGTGAGCAACAGAAGAAAGACAGGAGTTCAAGGGGGACAGATCAGGACAGGAGGAGGAGGTATGGTGAAGCAAAAGAATATCATCGGCATAGAAGAAAGCTGATATACCGGACTGCTGGATTAAGAGAGCAAGAGGAGCCAGAAAAAGGTTGAAAAGGAGGGGAGCAAGAACAGAACCCTGAGGGACCCCACAAGAAAGACATTGTGAGTCGGAAGGGGGAATTGCAGATGAAGAAGAAAGAACTGCACAGGAGCGGGAGTAAAGGAAGGAATGAAACCAGTGATGAACAGTGCCACAGAGACCAGCTTCCCGTAGACGGTGAAGAAGAAGGGAGTGGTCGACAAGATCGAACGCAGCCGAAAGATCCAGAGCAACCGCCACCGAAACCTCACCACGATCATGTGCTACATGTAGTGCATTAGAGAAAGCTAAGAGGACAGTGTCGACGCTGTGCCCGGGGCGAAAACCAGACTGACGAGGGTGAAGATAGTTAGTGGAGTCAAGGTGGTGAGGAAGCTGAGCGAAAACAAATTTTTCCAAAAGTTTGGACAGGAAAGGAAGGTTAGACACCGGCCGATAATTAGAAGGAAGTGAGGGATCAGAGGAGGGATTCTTTAGGATGGGGCGAACCAAAGCTGAATTGGATATTCAGCTCATTTATCTAGTTAAGGGGCTGCTGAGTATACTTGTGTAAAGTTAGTCAGATATCTGGTTAGCTTCTTGACAGCTATTTATGTGGCCTGACTTAATCAGATAATTTTAATGGCTGAATATATCAGTGATATCTGTTTAAAGAGCAACCACATTCCCAGAACATCTCTCTCCCCAGTCCATATTTCACCGATCTGCAGGCAGGAAATTTTAAAAGGAAGGATTTGTCCTGATAACTCCTGAAGCTATTCAGACAAATCTTTTAAATTTTGGCCTTCTCAGAAGATATGGATGATGTTTCTTGGAGCAGCCCCCAGGTAACTCACACCGGTACCTGGAGGCAATTCTCCTATTATAAATGCAGGTTGATGGGAGCACTACAAACCCCCAAGCTTAAGAACAACATCTGATACCTTGGAAGCACCATCAGCATGCAGAACATTTGTTTGAACTTGACTACCAATACTAACCACATGTTGATCCAAAGGGCCTTTAGCAGACTTTCCCATTCCCAAAATTGTGATCCTCCCTATTCTTTTGCCCATTCCAGGTACAAAATACTTCAGTTCTCCTCAGTTACTCCAAAGTGGCACCTAAAATGTGCAACCTTCCCCTTAGGTCATACTCCTTTGGGCATGCTCCCACAGTCATACACCCGCAGCTGCATCCCATGACTTAGCCATGGTTTAAATACCTCAGATGCCAAAGGCAGGGAGGTGCTATGGTGTCACCAATGTGCCACTTCTGATGGCAGAACTGGGTCCCCAGCTGGCCTTCAGATTTTTCCTGCATAGCTGGTCAGTCCAATGTGATGTGCCTTTTGGTGTCCTGCATCTCAGTCCTGGTTTAAATACTTCCAATGCCAAAGGGAGGAAGGAGCTATGACATCAGATCTTTCCTGTACAGTTGGTCAGTCCAAGGTGATATGCCTTCCTATATTTAGAATGTCCCCATTTTTAGAGTGCTGCCAAGTCAATGCAGCCCCTGGGCTTTCTTGGCAAATGGAAATAGATTGCCAGGATGTTTCTTTTGAGACAATGCTTAGACTGTGAGCCCTTCTCGGACGAGGGAATAAAAAGTGTCTGTTAGCATAAGTTTGTAAACCGCTCTGATACACAGGGTAAAGGGCGGTATATCAAGTGCCTAAAACATAATGGAGGGTAAAGTGACTTACTCAAGGTCAGAAGGAGTTTATATCCTTTTGAAGGTGCAGTCTCCAGAACAGAGGTCTCACCAGAGACTTATACAGAGGCCCTATCACTTCCTTTTTCTGCCAGCCATCCCTTTCTTTATGCACCCAAGCATCCATATGGCGCCATTTATGGTTCTACCTGTTTGACCACTAGACCTATCCCAGCTAAGTTTAAGCTTATCTGCAATAACAGAGTGATTGTTGGATTTCACACTCAATCTGAATCCTCCTATAATCACTGCTACTTGGATCATGAACAATTCATCTCAATCAGCTAGTTCTTCTATTTTAGCTGGTACTCCCATCCCTCTTATTGATTCCTTCCGTTACCTCAGAGTAATCATTGATTCTGAACTTTCATTTGAAAAACAAATTTCTTCATTGGTAGGGAATACTTTTCCTACTCTTTGTCATCTCCGTGCCCTATGTCCATTCTTAGTCACACCTTCTCTTCATACTCTGACGCATTCATTTATTACCTCTTGCCTAGACTACTGTACTATCATCTACACTAGTCTTCCATTAAGAATACTGCTAAATGAAATTTATCCCATGCATGTAAATATGATCATATTTTGCCTCTGATAATACAGTACCATTGGCTTTCAGTATTCTCCAGTCACCCCTCAAAGAAATTGATCATATTGGTCTGACAAGACCTACTTCTAGTAAAACCATGGTGCCTCAGATCCTGTAATATACTATACTGGATTACAGAAACGGCATTCTTCTTTGTTTTTGCAGTATTTCCATTAATTTATATACCACTGAAGTTGGATTAACTGGCCTGTAGTTCCAAGCCTCCTACTTACACTTTTGTGTAGAACAATCACATCAACTGTTTCTAGTCCTCTGGGACTACTCTGAACTTTTAAGAAGCAATGAAAATATAAGATAGCGGAGCTGCCAGAACTTCCCTAAGTTCCTTCTGTACCCTTGGATGTATCCCATCCATCCACATTACCTTGTCTACATTTAGTATAGCTAGCAACTCATAAACACAGACTTCTGAAATCGTTTTGAGGTCTATCTCACTTCTGTTTCTATTTGTGTTTACTCTTTGTGGTCTTATTCCTGACCCTTTGTATTTGAACATAGAACATCAATTTTTGTAAAGCGATTCTGTTTTATCCTAATCAGCCTCTACATATTCTCCTTCTGACCTTTAAGTTTCAAATTGCCACTTTTGTATTGCTTGTCATTAGCATATCTAAAAAAAGGTCTTGTCCCTCTATTTTACTGTTGTGGATATTTTTTCTTCCATTTGCACCTTTGATTCTCTGACTGCTTTCCCTGCTTCTCTTAATTTTTCCAGATATTGTTGCTTGTCTTTATATAATCTCCTGTAGTTTCTAAAATCCATTCTTTTTTTCCTTAATTCAGCTATTTTTTTTCAAAAACCACAGCAGCATCCTTTTCTTCTTACTTTTATTTTAATTTTTAACCAAAAGTTTTGTAGCTTGTAAAATTTCTCCTTTCATGTTTGCCCACCCTAATGTTCTCATCCAGCTAACGACTCCTTGAGATATTCCACCATCTTAGCAAAGTTAGTTTTCCTGCAATCTAGGACCCTTGCTTTTGAATGAACCATCTCCACCTGCGTCTTAATACTGAACTACATCATCCAGTGATCATCGAATGCCAGATGATCACCCACTACAAAATCAGAAACACTTCCCATTTGTAAGCACCAAGTCCAGTACTGTCCCTTCTCATGTGGGTTCCATTACCAGTCACTGGAACAGTTCTCTCGCTATAGAATTCAGGATCTCCTTACTTCTAGATGTCACCACAGCTGAGATATCCCAATCAATATCTGGCAAATTGAAATCACCCATCGATAGCACTTTCCCTTTCAATAATAATATTTTGAATGTCTTCAATTAAATGTCTATTTCTTTTGCCTGTGATGGAGGTGTATTTCACACCAATGTAAATAACTGTACCATTCCCTCTTTTACTAGATTAATCCAGAGCGCCTCCCCCTTACCTCACAAGTCCTGCAGTTTTGTTGTTTTAATATTATTTTTTAGATATAGCGCTACTCCTCCTCCCTTTCTTCCTTCCCTGCTCTTCTTGAATAATTGTATCCTGTTATAAATATATTCTAGTTATGGTTCTCCATGTAAAACATTTCTGTGACTGACAATACATCCAATTCAACCTCTTCTGTTATAGCTCCTAAATCTGCTACTTTATTTCCCACAATATAGGTATAAGTAAACATAGCTTTCTGATTATGCCTTTTCCCCTTTTCTATTCAATTTTTTTAATGTTTACTTAACTGAGGGCATTTACATACCTGGAGGCTTTGTTTACCCATCCTTAACAATCCAGTTTTAAACTGCTCCTCAGTAGGTTAACCAGTCTATTGCAGAAGACACTTCACCCCTTCTTTGATAGGTGGACACCATCTCAGCTCAGCACTCCTAGGAAAATCAGCCCATAATCCAGGAAGCTGAAATGTTCTCATTGAGATCATCCACTCAGCCATGCATTCATCTCTAGACTGTAAGTTTCTCTGTCTCAGCCTTTATCCTCAATGGGGAGAACTGAGGAGAACACCATCTGCATATCTCTCTGCTTCACCTTCTCTCACAGAGCCTCAGTAACTATTGATATGTTCAGGTGGATACCTAGCAGTAGCTTGCTGCCAACACGGATGAGTAGCATCAGATAATAGTAGGCTTGATGACTTTTGGCAAACTCCCTATAACATCTTGGATATTAACAAGAGGCGGACAGCACACCTCCTGGACCATCATCTCTGTCAGCAAATGGATGCCTCTATACCCTTTCAGAAGGGTATCACTACCATTTGTTTCCTAGTGATCATTAATCCTTTAGCTTTGTGGTTTCTGAGCTCTGGTTTCTCCTGTTTCAGGAATGTTTAATTCTTCCATTTCAAGGACTGCGCACTAGTTCTTCAGTTTATGGGAAAATAGAGTCTGGGTGATGGTTTTGCAGGCTCTGGTGGTCTATATCCAGTTGTCATAATTTTGTACAATTTTGTCTCTCCCTTTGCTAGAATTCTTAGATGCTTCAAGAAGCATTTCATCAATGTACTTCTCATTGTCATGGATGCTTCTCTGGCTTGCCGCCTCCTCTCAGTTCCTTCACTTTTTTCTTGAAGGAGTCAGTCTGCTGGCATCTTGCACACTGAACCAGTCCCTCATCCTTGATCAAATTATCTATCTGGAAGGAGGCAGAAGTGGTAACAAGAGTGACAGTTTTGGCAATATGATATTTTCCAGCCATACTCCTGCTATAGGAGCTTTAGTACCTGTTGAAAGAAATTAGAAAAAAAAGACATACCAAGGTCCATACCTTTTCCTCATCTGTCCTGTCGGTAAACAAAAATCTAGCCTTTTTTTATGTGAATTATAACACCTCTGTTCTGATTTCCTGTTTATAGGTCTGCTTCTTTGCTCACCTGTTGTTGGGGTATGCAACAGTTTTATCTTTTCCTTTCAGGCTACAAATTTGGGTTTATGTGTAGAAACCCTTTAGGTTCTGCTCTTCTAGGCTGCAGAGACCCCCTATGCAGGGGCAGCTCAAGGCAATCTGCTGCCTGAGGCGAAGTATGAAATGGCGCCCCCCCCCCCCACCCCACCTTAGAGGGGGCAGAGCTTTTCCACAAATCCAATCAGAGACTGAACCAAACCAAAAAGCTGATTAGATTATATGGAGGAAATGCAAGATGTTTGCACACAGGGCCGTATCGAACTGCAATCACACCCAGTGCAATTTGCAACTCGGGTGCATGCCCCCTCTTTCCCCCCATACCTCTGTCCAGCGCTGCCTGCTCTTTCCTTGCTGCTGCCACCCTCTGTTTTTTTCATGGTGGCGCTGGTAGCAGGGAAAGAGCAGGCAGCGCTGAACGGAGGTATGGGGAGGAGGAAGGGGCATGCACCCAATCTAAAAGGCACCGGCACTTTAAGCAGATCTGTCCCTCCCTACTCTGACACTGCGTCAGAAGAGGGAGGGACCAGACCTGCTTGCTGCAAAAAGGCTTGGGAGCACATTTTGGCTGCCTGCCATTGTCCTGCCAGTGGCAGCAAGGCAACAACAGACAGCCGAAATGTGCCCCCCAAGCCTTTCCGCCCTGTGCGGCTGCACCGCTTGCACAGGTCTAGGTACGGTCCCGTTTGCACATCAAGGAACTAAAAGACAGCAAGTACCAACAGTATAGTTTATAAAACTAAATTATAACTCATTTTTATTTTGTTGTTATAAACTGTGTTATGGTTCTTGCTATTTCTTTTTCAACATATATTTTGTATCCACATTAGGTGCAGAGCAGAACCAGGACATTCACCCACAAAACTCAATATTTAAAAAAAAAAATCTGATTCTGATCATCTCACTAACAACAACAACAAGAACCACTATTCTCCAGTACCAGGCATACTGTGAACTAATACAAAACCATACAACCAGGGGCGGCCCAAGGGGGGTGCGGGACCTTGTGCAGAGACTGGGTGTGGGGCCTCATTTGCATAAATATTTGCATAATGTTACCATACGCCAACTTTTAGTAATCATGCTTCTTAATGAGTGTATGAATAAAGAAAGACTAAAAGATTTCTACATTACTATAATCCAGTGCCAACCGCCAGGCACATTAGGAACTACTACAAACACTGCCCATTTAGAACCCATAGAAAACCCGCCTTATCGTAACAGCACTACCAGGACTCACAAAGCACCATTACCTATCAAAAGGCAACACTTCAAATATTAAACCAATACATTTCAGAGAATAACAATACATGACCTACTGGGGAAAGAGAACAAGTGGCAATGTCAAGGAGAAATTTCACTTACCGTTAATTTCCTTTCCTGGAATACTGCTAGAGCAGTCCAGACACACGGGTTATGCACCCCTGCCAGCAGATCTTGGAGACAGAGAATTCTACCAGAGCTCTGATAAGCTGGAGCCTGGTGATATAATCCTACCCCTAGGGGTCTCCCTCAGTTACGTCCACAAGCTAATGCAACATGAACTGTAACATCACCCCAGAGGGTCTCAAGTGAACTATATACAAGGGAGCCGAAGAACTCCCTAGAGCTGAAAACAGTATCCACCTACGAACCCATGGACTGCCCATGGCGAGGCATACCGGCAAAGAGAAGAACCGCGGTCAGCGGCTGCACCGCACCAGCGGCACTCCAACCAACAGCAGGGCGGGTCCTGGACTGGTCTAGCAGTATTCCAGGAAAGGAAATTAACGGTAAGTGAAATTTCTCCTTCCAGTTCATACTGCTAGACCAGTCCAGACAAACGGGCAGTACACAAGCTACCTGCATTCAAGGGGAGGCAAGGCCGCCGACAGTTCAGCAACTCCAAAACGGACCTCCTGACGGGCATGAACGTCCAACCTATAATGACCGACAAAGGTGGACAGCGACAACCAAGTCGCCGCCCGGCAAATATCGAGAGGAACTACATGAGACCTCCCGGCCTACAAAGTTGCTGGCGCCCGAGAGGAGTGAGCACGGAGTCCCGGTGGAGCTGGCTCTCCCAGAAGAAGGTACGCCGCATCAATGGCCTCCGTAACCCATCTAGAAATGGTAGATTCGGAGGCTGCGGATCCCCGACGAGAACCCGCGAACAAGACAAAAGAGCAACAGTCATATGGAAGGGTTCCGTGACCCCCAGATACCGAAAAAGAACCTTCTTAAGGTCCACCGCCCGCAACGGAGACCGACCACTGTCACACTGCGCCTTTGTTAAAGACTGAAAGAAAAGAGGCTGGTCAACAGTGAACGGCGTCAGCACTTTGGGCAACAAAGGAAGGGACAGTTCTCAGAGAAACGCCTTCGGAGGAAAACGAGAGATAGGGATGTCGACACGAGAGAGCCTGGAGCTCAGAAAGACGGCGTGCCGAAGTTATGGCCACCAAGAAGACTGCCTTCAGAGTCAAATCTAGAAGAGAACATGCCCTCAGAGGCTCAAAGGGAGGAGCAACGAGGGCACAGAGGACAAGCACGAGAGTTCACGCCTGTACAGGCGAACGCAGAGGAGGCAGGAAGGCCTAACTCCGCGGAGGAACCGAGACACGTCCAAATGCGAAGCTATCGATCGCCCCGCTATAGGACCCTGAAAACAAGTTGAGGCGACCACTTGTACTCGCAAGGAATCGAGCGCTAATCCCTTATCCACTCCAGCCTGTAAAAAGGACAGGATATCCGGAACACCGCAATGCCAGGGTGAGAGGTTATTTCGCGAACACCAACCATCAAGAGACGCCAAACCCGAGCGTAAGTCAGCGTCGTGGTAGACCGCCGCGCCGTGAGAAGCGTCACGACCACGCTAGGCGAATAGCCGTAGCGAGCAAACCGGCGGCGTGGAATTGCTAGGCTGTAAGCGAGTAAGGAGCCGGGTCTTCCATCTCCACCGGTCCCTGAATCAGAAGGCCGAGAAACGCCTCGAGACGGAGCATCGACGCCCCAGACAGATGGAAGAGATCCGCATACCATGGTCCGCGAGCCCAATTCGGAGCCAGCAGGAGTACAGGGTCGCGACAGTCTCAGAGCCGCTGGAGAACCATGCATATCACGGATAAGGGAGGGAAAACACACAGGAGAAGATGAATCGGCCACGGTTGAGAGAGAGCATCTATGCCGTGCGTTCCCTCGTCCCTCCAATGGCCGAAAAACAGCGAAGCCGTGGCAGTCTGCGCCGTAGCCATTAGATCCATGGTCAGTAGTCCCCACAGGTGAACAATGGACCGGAACGCATCCGGCTGCAGAGCCCAGCCCCCGGGCTCCAGAGAGTGCCGGGTGAGAAAATCGGCCTACACATTGTTCACGCCTGCGATGTGCTGTGCCGACAGCATGAAGATGTTCCTCCGCCCACGGGAGGAGCAAACGCCTCTCCTGTGAGACATCCGGACATTGCGTGCCGCCTAGGCGGCTTAGGTAAGCAACCGTCGTGGCGTCGGACAGGATCCGAACCGCACACCGCCGCATTAGAGGCTGAAACTGAAGAAGGGCGAAGCGCACTTTCCGCGTCTCGAGAGGATTGATAGACCCTTGGGCTTCGCGAGGTGACCAACTCCCCTGCGCCGAGGCTAAGCCGCAAGGCGCTCCCCAACCGGAGAGGTCGGCGATTGGCGTCATCAAGATCCAGCGCAGAGACTCCAGAGGGACCGCCCATAGAAGATTGTGTGCCTGAAGCCACCAGCAGAGGCTGCGGCGCACCGGCAGAAGCAAAGGCAACCGGATTTGATAACTCTCCGATACCGGCGACCAACGAGATAGAAGCGCCGTCGGCAAGCAGCGCAAGAGCGCTCTTGCCCACGGAACGAGGGCTATCGTTGCTGCCATGGACCTCAAGAGTTGAAGGTAGCCCCAAGGCCGAGGCGCCGCTTGATCCAAGCAGCGGCGGAGCTGAAGAGAGATCTTCTGAAAACGTTCCTGAGGTAGAAACACCCGTCCCCTACGAGTGTCGCACCCAGCCCCGAGAAAATCCAGGACCTGAAGCATTCCAAAATAGACAGAGTAACGGCCCAGTCCTCCTTCCAACGGTGGACCGGGACGAATGGCATCTAAACGCTGGAGCCTTTAAATGAAGCAACATCCGCTGCCCATTGATGCAGGCTGAGCCATCTCCGAGCTACCGACACCGGTGCTAGGAAGCGAGCTGACAGCTGCAAGAGATCACAGAATGCCTCTGCCCGGAATGCAGCGATGGATTCGAAATGAACCAACTCGGGAACACCTGGAAGCTGTGGAATCCATCGAAGGGAGGCCCGAGCAAGAAGGAAATAGCGGGCGAAGGAAAACCGGACTGTAGCAGTCTCCCAACTCTTCGGGTCTAGCTGGTCGCGGAGCGCCTCTCCGCCCTCAACCGGAAGTGTGGTATGCCTGATGACCCTGGCCAGAATGCATCAACTGTCGGGTATGTCAGCCAACGGTCCAAGTGAAAGGGAGACCAAGGGTATAACCGACCAATACCGCGTGCCGTACGAATGCTCTGGAAAATGGGATCCGGCTGCAACCGGAGTTGAGAATCCGGAGGAGCAGGCATGTCGGCTAGGGGGAGCGACTCCATCACCTGTGTGATTAGAGCCAGCAACTCCTCTTACCGAAAAAGGCTGAGAACCGTCAGCGAAGAAAACAGACGGAGAATATTCCCTATCTCTGTACTCCAACGAGTCAGGGCTGACCTCCGAAGATTTAAAGTCTTCTTGAATATCCATAGTACCCCGCAAGGCACATGCTACGCCCCAAGGAGGACGTACTGCTCTAAGGTCTGAGGACTTATGGGACCACTTGCGAGACCACGCCAGATGCTCGCCTGCTACTGGACAGGTGTAGGAGATAATCCAAAAGACTCCAAAAGTCACAGGCGTCATGCCAGATGGAAGAGTGTGAGGAAGGCACTGTCAGTCAAGGCTGCTGTGGCCTCCAGCGGCTGTGGAAGCGACATGGGAGCTGACTGAATCTTCTCCTGCAGGAAGATCCTGCAGCAGGGGCTCTGAGGAGGGGGGAGATAAGGTGCTGATGAACCCAGCTAGCAGCGCAGTGGGAATGGGGAAAGTCTCCGGGATGCAGCGTGCAGGTGGAACACAAGCAATCTATTAATGCCCCCTTCGGCTGATTACATATCTCATATAAGACAGCCAGAGAAAGAAGCATTGTAGAGACTTAAACCACCTTTCCTCTTCTTGTGTTTTTTTTTAGCATTTAAAACAAAAAGCAAGGTAGGCTCAGGGAAACCCAGGACTCTTCAAGAAAAGGATCTTGAAACTCCACGTGCCTCCACAGCATGTTGAAATGTGTGGAAACTGCTGTCTAGAGCTGTTTCCTCCAAAAAGAAACACTGAAGAGAAAAACAAAATGGCCGCTGGCACAGAAAAACTGTCAGGTATTCACTGAGCTGAGAAGGGAACTGTCAGTCATTCACTGTGCTGGCACAGAGAAACTTTCAAAGTCAGGGTAAGGCAATTACAGTGACTGAAAGTAGGGAAATTAGAGTGTGATCCCTCCGCAGCCATTCAGACCTCCATGGTAGGGGCTGAAAGGTGTTTCTGGGGAGGGATGTAGAAGCTCAAATCCCGCTGTAGGAAGATTACAGTGAGTATGCTTAATTAGGCCGAGCCCAAAACAGTCAGGATCCAAAACACTGACTTAAAATTCCAATCAAATGGTATATTGAATAAGACAGGTACAATATTCAGTAAGACGTACAAAGTAACCCGGCTGCAGTTTGTGGATTAAAAATTTAAAGCAGGAACTTCAAAACTCAGAGGCAGCCGGTCCGGATGCAGTTGAAATCATCCCAGAGCAGCTGGGGCAAGTAAGAAAAAAACAGGCTACTCACAGTTTTCTTTCAGAAAATGATACCTGAACTTCCTGGAGGCGTCCAAACTCTCGTGGGAAAGACTCAGCGCAGCGTAAAGCCAATGGAGAGCTCCACTGAAGCCAAGCTGAGGAATACCCAAGTTCATCTGGGGAAGCAAGATGCTGGGGGAAGAGCACAGCTGATTCATGAGGTCCCTGTGTTTCTTCTGACAGCCTATGCAGCGTAAACCTGAATAAGGCATAGTGAGAACTAAAAATAAATAACTGCGTCCCGCAGGAACAGGCATTTAACAATATTCCCCATAATAGGTAATGCCTCAGCCAGCCTTCTTTATTGGGCACAGTGGGGGATGGAACCCATGAGCCCTGCACCATTCGTCAGTGACTTAGCATTGTACTGTGGCTCTGAATTGCATCCTGTCCTCTATTCATGCCTTCTGTACTTTTTATTCATTATGTTAATACATAGGCAGAGAAAAAGGAACCCCTTCACAACTCACAGCTAGCAAGTGTTGTGGAAAAAAAAAACAGCAATATAGCTGTTAGAAGCCAGCAGAGAAGGAATCTGGCTTCCCGCCAAAAACCGGGGCTCATTAGCTATTCAAAATGGCCGCCGGCAAAAATAAACCTCAAAAGAGTGAATTAAAACCCCCAAAAGCTAAGGAATTAATTTAAAAAGTCTAAGGAGAAGGTGGGAGGGTTGCAGGCATGAGAGAAATGCCTAAAATCGCTGAAAAATCAAGAAAAATAAATCGAGTTACCACAGAGTTGCAGACAGCAGTGGGAGAAAGACAGTTTCTGTACTTACAGTACCGAAAGTGCAGAGAAGCCACGGACCGCTGCTCAAACCACTGCAGCTGCCTCACCACTAAAATCAGCCCCAGGGACTGGATTTTAGGAGGCTTACCATCCAGCTAAATAGTCCTCATGACTAGTGCTGGGGAGTCTGCACATCAGCGATCTCTACTGTGACAGAGGACACAGGAGCTTCAGCTGGAATCATCCTGGTGCTCAGATAAGTACACTGGCAACTCAGGGCATAATCTCTCCAAGAGAAATCACAAAGAAATAAAGCATTTTAAATTTTGTTTGAAGGAGCAAAAAAAAAAAACCATCCAGATCTGCTGGAGACAGAGAAAAACTGAGGGAGACCCCTAGGGGTAGGATTATATCACCAGGCTCCAGCCTATCAGAGCTCTGGTAGAATTCTCTGTCTCCAAGATCTGCTGGCAGGGGTGCATAACCCGTTTGTCTGGACTGGTCTAGCAGTATGAACTGGAAATAGGAATTACATAAACAGAATACCTCAGCTCAGTTACACATGCAGAACACAGACCATCACCAAACAAGGAATCACAATTTAGAAACAGGACGACAATAATTAAACTGGGAACCCCAAAAGCCAAACTTGGAATGTACAACAACACTGTAGAAATAAAACTATAAATTAATTTCCTCTTGTTCTAAACAAAGCACAGATGTTAATGATGCACATTTCCCAGAGCTGACATATTCCAGTTAATAAACTCAAAATAAAGAGATATTTTTCTACCTTATGTGCATTTTTTTTCAGTTGCAATTGCTCCAGCCACTTTCTTCTGGTTTCTTCGTGTCTTCTGCTAACTATCCATTGTCTGCTGTCCATTTGTCCTTTCTTCTCTTTTTTAGATTTTTTTCCATTCTCTCTCTACATCTGCTTTAACATAATAATCTTTCTCCTTTTGCTCTTTCCTCATTCCTATTTCATCCACTCAGATTTTACCCCTCCATCCTCATTCCCCACTTACTCTCCCAATACCCGGGCAATTGTAGATTTGTCTTCCCTCTCACACACAAAAAAAAATCCCCTCTCCATTTCACTCTCCCAGCTCCATCCCATTCGAATCCTCCCCCAACATCAGCTCCCTTCTAGTTCTAGCCCCACTCAGCATCTTCTCCCTTCTAGTCCCACATCAGCCCACTTCCAGTCCTAGCCCCCCATCAGCCCATTTCCAATCCTATCCTAGCCATACCATCAGCCCATTTCCAGTCCTAGCTCCCCCATCCATTTCCAGTCCTATCCGAGTCTCTTCATCAGCTCATTTCTAATCCCAGCCCCCCATCAGCCCATTTCTAGTCCTTTCCTAGCCCCATCATCAGCCAATGTCAAATCCTAGCTCCCCTCCACTCAACCCATTTCCAATCCAAGCCCTCCATGAGCCTACTTCCAGCTCCAGCCCATCCATGATTCCATTTCAATCCAAGCCCCCACCACAGCCCATTTCCAATCTTAGCACCCAAACAGCCCATTTCCAGTCCTATCCTAGCCCCTCCATCAGCCCATTTCATGTCCTAGCCCCCCCCCACTGAGCCCATTTCCAGTGCTAGCTCCCTCCCCTCACAACCCATTTCCATTCCAAGCCCCCTCCCCATCAGCTATTTGCAGTTCAAGCCTCCCTTCCACTCAGCCCATTTCCAGTCCTAACCCCACCCCCATAGCCCATTACCAGTCCTAACCCCCATCACCCCATTTTCAGTCTTAGTCCCCCATAGCCCATTACCAGCCCTAAACCCCCCATCAGCCCACCTCAAGTCCTAGCCCCCCATAGCCCATTTTCAGTCCTAGCCCCCCATAGCCCTTTACCAGTCTGAGCCCCAGTCCTAGCCCCCCCCATCAGCCCATTTCCAGTCCTAGCCCCCCCATAGCTCATTACCAGTCCTAGCCCCCCCATCAGCCCATTTCCAGTCATAGGCCCCCCATAGCCCATTACCAGTCCTAAACCCCCCATCAGCCCACCTCAAGTCCTAGCCCCCCCATAGCCCATTACCATTCCTAGCCCCCCCATCTGCCCATTTCCTTTTCTTGCCCCCCATAGCCCATTACCAGTCCTAGCCCCAGTCCTAGCCCCCCCCATCAGCCCATTTCCAGTCCTAGCCCCCCCCATAGCCCATTACCAGTTCTAGCCCCCCATCAGCCCATTTCCAGTCCTAGCCCCCCCATAGCCCATTTCCAGACCTAGGCCCCCCCATAGCCCATTACCAGTCCTACCCCCCATCAGCCCACTTCCAGTCTTCGCCCCCCCCCCTCCATAGCCCAGGTAGATTTTTAAAAAAACAATCTTGCTGCTGCTGCTGCCGCTACCGCCGTGGCAGCGGCAGAATCAAGCGTCCCACGGGGCCCCCTCCCCTGCCCGGAAGAGTCCTCCATGTGGCCTTAGCTCCCTCAGAGCGGGCTTTTCAGAGCCGCAAAGGGAGAGTTTCTCTCTCTGGCGGCTCTGAGAGCCGGCACTTAGGGAGCTGAAGCCACATGGAGGACTCTGCTGGGCAGGGAGGGCCCTGCGGGATGCTGGATTCTGCCGCTGCCACAGCGGCAGCAGCAGCAAGTTTGTTTTTTTAATAATTTACCGGCAGATGCAGAATGTTATTTGCGCGGGGCCCCCTGAAACATGGGGCCTTGTGCAAACAACATTCTTGCACAATGGACGGGCTGGCACTGCATACAACAAAGAGCAAACCTACCATACCATACCATATCTGCACAAACTTCCAAAATTCACATAAGGAGCCCATCCAAAAAAAGTGTCATTTTAAATACTACAGTGGGCCCTGGAACATCCATATACCCCTATTTGAAAAGCTGAACATGTCAAATTACTACAGTACAGTATAGTACTTATACTGTACTGTAGTAATTTGTACAAACTCCATTTTAACAGAACACCTGACCTCAGTTACACACTCACAACATCGACCCTCACCAAGTACAGAATAAGTAACCACAATCTAAAATAAAATAAAAATATGTGGACAAAATTTAAATTGAAACCTCAAGAAGCCAGAGTCCACATGCAGTGCAACATCAGAAAAATAAGAGATGCAGTTCCCCAGTACTGTGTAAAATATAAAAATAGCACAAAGTACAATCACTAAAATGAAATAAAATTATTTTTTCTACCTTTGTTGTCTGACCATTTTTTTCTCAACATGCTGGTCCCAATCTGAGGCTTCTGCTTTCCTGTCTTCTCTTAGCTCTTTTTCTGTGGTCTATGGTCCATGGTCCATCTGCCATTTCTTATCTCTTCTTTTGTTTTCTTCACTTCCTTCCATTAGCCCATTTCCAGTTCCAGTAACCCTCCCCAGTATCAGCCCCCTTTCCAGTCCTCCTCTCCCAATACCTTCCAATGTCAACTGCCTTGCATTCCCACGACTGCCACTGGTGTCCATTCCCTTCCAGTCCCTCTCCTTCCCCACTGTCCAGCCCCTTCTAGTCCAAATACTATCCCAGATATCAGCTCACGTCCACTCTCAGTGCCACCCTCCCAGTCAGCTCCCTTCCAGTCGCCCTACCTTCTGTCCATCCCCCTTCCAGTTCCATTTGCATGTCAGTTCCCTTCCAGCCTCCTCCCCATTACCCAACCACCTACCACTCCCATCCCCAAGTGTCAGCTCCCTTCCAGTCCCCCTTCAGTACATCCCAGGTGTCAGCTCCTTTCCAACCCCCTCCTTCCCCTGTGTCAGCTCCCTTCCTGCCCCCTCCTTCTGGCAGACCATCTCATTATCTACTCCCTTCCAGTCCTATTCTACCATCCTCCCGCATCAGCCCATTTGTAGCCCCAGCCCCTAGTTTTCTTCCAGGGCCAGCAGCACTCTCCTCCCCTCCCCCATTAGTCCATTTCCAGTCCCAGTCCATTTCCAGTCCTATCCCCCTTATCAGCCCACTCTAGTCCTAGCCCCCAAATCAGCCCATTACCTGTCCTAGCTCATTTCTGGTGCTAGCCCCCCATCTGCCTATTACCAGTCCCAACCCCCCACCCAATAAGTCCATTTCCAGTCCTAGCCCCCCTCCCTATCAGCCCATTTCCAGTTATAACACCCGCATCAGCTCATTTCCAGTCCTAGCCACCCCCGATAGCCCATTACCAGCCCTAGCCCCCCTCCCGATCAGCCAATTTCCAGTCCTAACCCCCCCATCAGCCCATTTCTAGTCACAGCCCCCAAGCCCACTTCCAGTCCTAACACCCCCCCAAACAGCCCATTTCCAGTCCTAACCCCCCCAGCCCATTACCAGTCCTATGTCCCCCATCAGCCCACTTCCAGTCCTAACAAGTCCTAAATAAGAGATGTATTTCCCCATAAAGATCGTGCAAAGTCCAATCACTAAATTGAAAATAATATTATTTTTTCTACCTTTGTTTGATCATTTTATTCTCTGATCATGCTGGTCCTGATCTGAGGCTTCTGCTTTCCTGTCTTCTCTTAGCTCGCTTTCTATGTTCTATATCCATCTGCCATTTCTTGTCTCTTCTTTTGTTTTCTTCACTTCCTTCCACCAGCCTATTTCCAGTCCTAGTAATCCCCCCCCAGAATCAGTCCCCTTTTCCAGTCCTCACCTCCCAGTACCTTCCAATTTCAACCCCTTTGCATTCCCCCTCTTTCCCCACTATCCAGCCCCTTATAATCCAAATACCATCCCAGTGCCAGTGTTCCTTCCCTTCCAGCACCCACCCCCATTACCCAGCAACCTACCAGTCTCATCACAAGTATCAGCTCCCTTCCATCCCCCTCCAGTCCCATCCCCAGATGTCAGCTCCCTTCCATCTCTTTCATCCCTTCCCTCAGGGCCAGCCCGTCCATTGTGCAAGAATGTTGTTTGCACAGGGCCCCGCGTTTCAGGGGGCCCCGTGCAAACAACATTCTGCATCTGCCGGTAAATTAAAAAAAACTTGCTGCTGCTTCCGCTGCCACCATGGCAGCAGCAGAATCAAGCATCCTGTGGGCCCCCCCTGCCTGGCAGAGTCCTCCATGCAGCCACAGCTCCCTAAGTGCCGGCTTTCAGAGCCGCAAAGGGAGAGCTTCTCCCTCGCGGCTCTGTTAAGCCGCTGGCGATGATGGGAAACAGGATTTCCTGTTTCTCATCAGCCCCGCGGGCTTAAATAGAGTCACGAGAAAGGGAAACTCTCCCTTCGTGGCTCTGAAAAGCCCGTGCTGAGGGAGCTGAGGCCGCATGGAGGACTCTGCCGGGCAGGGGGGTCCCATGGGACGCTCGATTCTGCCGTTGCCATGGCAGCAGCAGCAGCAGCAAGGTTTTTTTTTTTAATCTACCTGGGCTATGGGGGGAGGATAAGACTGGAAGTGGGGTGATGGGGGGGTAGGACTGGTAATGGGCTATGGGGGGGCTAGGACTGGAACTGGGCTATGGGGGCTAGGACTGGTAATGGGCTATGGGGGGCTAGGACTGGAAATGGGCTGATGGGGGCTAGGACTGGTAATAGGCTGATGGAGCAGGCTAGGAATGGTAATGGGCTATGTGGGGGGGGGGCTAGGACTGGAAATGGGATGGTGGGGGGGCTGGGACAGGTAATGGTCTATGGGGGCTAGGACGGGTAATGGGCTATGGGGGGCTAGCACTGGTAATGGGCTGAGGGGGGCTAGGACTGGTAATGTGCTATGGGTGGGCTAGGACTGAAGTGGGCTGATGGGGGCCGGCTAGGAATGGTAATGGGCTATGGGGGATGGGCTAGGACTGGAAGTGGGCTGATGGGGGGTTTAGGACTGGTAATGGGCTATGGGGGGACTAAGACTGAAAATGGGGTGATGGGGGGTTAGGACTGGTAATGGGCTATGGGGGTGGGGCTAGGACTGGTAATGGGCTGGGGGGTTGCTAGGACTGGAAATGGGCTGAGTGGGGCTTGAACTGCAAATAGCTGATGGGGAGGGGTGCTTGGAATGGAAATGGGCTGTGAGAGGAGGGAGCTAGCACTGGAAATGGGCTGAGTGGGGGGGAGCTAGGACAGGAAATGGGCTGATGGAGGGGCTAGGATAGGACTGGAAATGGGCTGTTGGGGGGTGCTAAGATTGGAAATGGGTTGTGGTGGGGGCTTGGATTGAAATGGACTCATGGAGGGGCTAGAACTGGAAGTAGGCTCATGGGGGGCTTTGATTGGAAATGGGCTGAGTGGACGGGAGCTAGGATTTGACATTGGCTGATGGTGGGGCTAGGAAAGGACTAGAAATTGGGCTGATGGGGAGGGCTGGGATTAGAAATGAGCTGATGGAGGGACTCGGATAGGAATGGAAATGGATGGGGGAGCTAGGACTGGAAATGGGCTGATGGTGTGGCTAGGATAGGATTGGAAATGGGCTGATGGTGGGCTAGGACTGGAAATGGGCTGATGCGGGGACTAGAAGGGAGCAGATGCTGGGTGGGGCTGGAACTAGAAGGGAACTGATGTTGGGGGAGGATTCGAATGGGATGGAGCTGGGAGAGTGAAATGGAGAGGGGAAAAAATTTTTTCTGTGGGAGGGAAGACAAATCTACAATTGGCCGGGTATTGGGAGAGTAAGTGGGGGATTGAGGATGGAGGGGTAAAATTTGAGTGGATGAAATAGGAATGAGGAAAGAGCAAAAGGAGAAAGGTTAGTATGTTAAAACAGATGTAGAGAGAGAATGGAAAATAAACTAGAAGAGAGAAGAAAGGACAAATGGACATCAGACGATGGAGAGTTAGAAGAAGATACGAAGAAACCAGAAGAAAGTGGCTGGAGCAATTGCAACTGAAAAAAAATGCACAAAAGGTAGAGAAATATCTCTTTATTTTTAATTTATTAACTGGACTATGTCAGTTCTGGGAAATGTGCATCATTAACGTCTGCGCATTGTTTAGTACAAGAGGAAATTTATTTATAGTTCTATTTCTACAGTGTTGTTGTACATTCCAAGTTTGACTTTTGGGGTTCCCAGTTTAATTATTGTCTTCCTGTTTCTAAATTGTGATTCCTTGTTTGGTGATGGTCTATGTTCTGCATGTGTAACTGAGCTGAGGTATTCTGTTTATGTAATTCCTATTTGACATTGCCACTTGTTCTCTTTCCCCAGTAGGTCATGTATTGTTATTCTCTGAAATGTATTGGTTTAATATTTGCAGTGTTGCCTTTTGATAGGTAATGGTGCTTTGTGAGTCCTGGTAGTGCTGTTATGATACGGTGGGTTTGCTATGGGTTCTAAATGGGCAGTGTTTGTAGTAGTTCCAATGCGCCTGGCGGTTGGCACCGGATTATAGTAATGTAGAAATCTTTTAGTCTTTCTTTATCCATACACTCATTAAGAGGCATGTTTACTAAAAGTTAGCGTATGGTAAAATTATGCAAATATTTATGCAAATGAGGCCCCTTATGCAAATGAGGCCCCGCACCCAGTCTCCACACATGGCCCCGCACCCCCCTTGGGCCGCCCCCTGCCTCCCCTGGTATCATCACCCTTCCATCCCCCTCCTGTACCATCCCCAGGTATCAGCTCCTTTACAGTTCCCTCATCCCCCTCGTCAGCCCCCTTCCAGTCCCCACCTTCCTCCCATGTCAGCTCCCTTGCAGACCCCATCTTTCATTGTCAGTTTCCTTCCAGTCTCATCCCCCCCCAGAGTCAGCCTCCTCCTCCCCCAGTGTCAACCCAATTGCAGACCCTATCTTCTCCTTATGTCAATTCTCTTTGAATCCCCTTCTCCCATGTGTCAGCACCATTGCACATCCCCCCTTCCCCTCATGTCAATTCCCTTCCAGTCCCCTTCTCCCCAATATCAGTCCCGTTGCAGATCTCACCTTCCCCTCATGTCATTTCCTTTCCAGCTCCCCGTGTCAGCCCATTGGCAGACTCCACCTTTCCCTTGTCAAGTCTCTTCCAGCCCCTCCCACCTCCATGCCAGCCCCGTTGCAGATCTCACCTCCGCCTCATGTTAATTCCCTTCCAGCCCCCTGTGTTGGCCTAGTTGCAGACCCTACCTTTCCCTTGTCAATTCCTTACTAGCCCCCTCCTCCCCCCCATATCAGCACCGTTGCAGATCTCACCTCCCCCTCATGTTAATTCCCTTCCAGCCCCACCCCTTGTGTCAGCCCAGTTACAGACCCCACCTTTCCCTGGTCAATTCCCTTCCAGCCCCCTCCCCCCCCATATCAATCCCATTGCAGATCTCACCTACCCTCATGTCAACTGCCTTCCAGCCCCCTCCTCACCCTCCTCATGTCAGCCCCCTACCAGCCCCCACCTTCCCCGTGTTAGCTCCCCTGCTGCAAACTGACCCTCTCCTTTTCCTTGCAGCCGCAGTTCCTGCCTCTTTGAACTGTGGCTGTGCTGGTGATCTGCAGTTTAAATAAAAAGCGAAACTGGTGCGGAGTCTTCCCGCCTCTTTGAAGGACCTGCCCAGTAACTTCCTTTGGGGCGGGATGAAGCTGCATGGGGTCCTTCACGGAGACGGGAAGGCTCTGCACCGGTTTAGCTTTTTATTTATTTATTTAACAGGTTTTATATACCGCTTTATCATTTCAATCAATGCGGTTTACATTTAAACTGCAGATTACCAGCACAGCCGCGATTCTAAGAAGCAGGAGCCATGGCTGCAAGGAAAAGGAGAAAGTGAGTTTGCCGCTTCTGAGAAATGGATTCAGTGGCAGCAGCAACTTGTGCGCTTTTTTTTTTTAAATTTTTGAAGGTGAAGTGAGGTGGCTGTTTTGGGGGCATTTTTTGCCGCCCTCAAAACTTTGCCACCTAAGGTAGTCGCTTCACTTCGTCTCATTATAGAGCCGCCCCTGGCTGCTGCTGCTGCTGCTGTTACCAACCCTCTCTGTGGTCTGCAGTGGGAGCAATAGCAATGAAACCGCGATGTAGTGCTTACCTTAAGGCTCTGGTGCTGCCTCGTGGTTTCAAGCTTTTACTAACTGTTGTTTCCATCCCTCCCCTCTCCGACATGGACTTCTGATTTATGCAAACTGGAAGCTGCATCAGAGGAAGTGGAAGCAGCAACTTGTAAAAACCTGAAACCACAGTGCACTGCTGAAGCCCTAAGGCAAGTGCTGCATCTTAGTTTAGAGTAGTTACTCACCTGTAACAGGTGTTCTCCAGGAGCAGCAGGAATCAGTCCTCACATATGGGTGACGTCGGCGCCGACGGAGCCCTCACGGAACAATTTCCCCAGCTTTCAAAGAAAGCCTTTGGGAATTGCAGCGCGCATGCACGGTCCCCTTCCCGCCCAAGGGTGCCATCTTGCTCAGTCTGATGACATAGCTAAAAGACAGCAAAACAATTAGCAAAAACGAAATGATAGGACTGCAACTCCAAGTGGAGGAGGGAGGGTTGTGAGGACTGATTCCTGCTGCTCCTGGAGAACACCTGTTACAGGTGAGTAACTACTCTTTCTCCAGGACCAAGCAGGAAGTCAGTCCTCACATATGGGACTCCCAAGCTTAAGGCTACCGGAGACCTCAAGCACAAAAATGAGCCCGCTCTAGCTCAGCAGAACAGAAGGAAGGAATCTTCTCTGAAAACGCCCCCGACCGGTAGCCCAACACCAGGGCCGGAGGGTAGGAGTTGCCTAAACCTCAAAGAGATTATGGAGGACTGCCTGACCGAAAGCACTGTCCCTGCGGGACTCCCTCTCCAGGCAGTAATGTGCCGCAAAAGTCTGGCTTGAAGACCAAGTAGCGGCCCGGCAGATGTCTGCCAACGGAACAGAGCGGAGGTGTGCCACTGACGCAGCCTTCGCCCTAACACGATGAGCCGTGACTCGACCCTCCAACGAGAGGCCGGCTGCCCCATAAGCCCAGGCGATACAGTCAGCTACCCAGATGGACAAGGTACGCTTGGAGACAGGGAGCCCCAAGTTATTGGGGTCAAAAGAAATGAAGAGCTGAACAGCCCTCCTATGCTCCTGCGTACGGTCAAGGTAGAAGAATAAGGCCCTTCTACAGTCCAGGGTATGCAGGACCATTTCAGCCCGGCTGGAGTGCGGCCTGGGAAAGAAGGTCGGAAGAACCACCTCCTGGTTGAGATGAAAAGGAGAAACCACTTTTGGAAGAAACTTAGGGTGAGTCCGTAAGACCACCCTATTCCTGTAGAACCTAGTGTAAGGAGGATCAGACACTAGGGCCTGCAGTTCACTAACACGCCTAGCAGAGGTAAGGGCTACCAAGAACAAGGTTTTCCAAGAAAGAAAACGAAGAGGGCAGGTAGCCATAGGTTCAAAGGGCGGACAGGTAATCCGCTGCAAGACCACATTCAGATCCCATTCAGGGGCTGGTGGACGCAAAGGAGGCTTAAGCAGAAGGAGGCCTCGGAGAAAACAAGCCACCAAAGGGTGGTTGGACAGAGGCCTGCCATCTACCGGTGCGTGATGTGCAGAGAGAGCACTGAGGTGGACTCTGACAGAGTTGGACTTAAGGCCCAGATTGGAGAGGTAAAGCAAATATTGCAAGACCACCGCCACCAAGCAGGAGAAGGGATTCTCAGACTGCTGAGCACACCACACGGAGAAGCGACGCCACTTAAGAGCGTAGGACTTCCGGGTGGAGAGCCGCCTGGAGGCCAAGACGACCTCTTCCACCTCCCGAGGCAGTAGGAGGGGAGCAAAGACTACCCTTTCAGCAGCCAGGCCATCAGATGAAGGGACCAGAGGTTGGGGTGTAGGAGAGACCCGTGGTCTTGTGTCAGAAGATCGGGTTGAAACCCCAGAGGAAGAGGAGTGTCCACCGCCAGCTGCATTAGAAGCGGGAACCAAGGTTGCCTCGGCCACCGGGGAGCCACTAGGATCATCGAGGCTTTGTCTCTGAGAACCTTGAAGAGCGTTCAAGACACCAGCGGCATGGGAGGAAAGGCATACAAGAGGCCTGTGGACCATGGAATCAGAAAAGCATCCGGCGCTACTCTGAGAGGATGCAGTTGTCGAGAGCAGAATCTGGGTAGTTGCCGGTTCAGAGGACTGGCAAACAGATCCAAGGTGGGGAGTCCCCACTTGAGAAAGATCTGCTGAACCACTAATGGATCCAATCTCTACTCGTGTGGTTGGAGGATCCTGCTTAGTTTGTCTGCCAGGTAATTTTCTTGACCTGGGAGATAGACCGCTTTGAGGAGTATGCCGTGGCCGACTACCCAAGAGCACAGCTGGCGTGCCTCCTGACAGAGAAGGAAGGAGCCTGTGCCTCCCTGTTTGTTCACGTAGAACATTGCTACTTGATTGTCCGTCTGGACCAGTACAGACTGGTGAGAAGTGAGGTGGGAGAAGGCTCTCAGAGCTATGCGGATGGCTCTGAGCTCCAGGAAGTTTATCTGCTGCGCAGACTCCCAAGGAGTCCAGAGGCCTTGAGTACATGTCCCTTGGCAATGTGCTCCCCATCCCAGGAGAGAAGCATCGGTTGTTAGTACCTGAGAAGGAGGAGGAGATTGAAAATCCACTCCCAGTACTAGGTTTGGCAGATGAAGCCACCACCGCAGAGAAGAGACCAGCAGGTCCGAGACTTGTTCTGAGTCCGTCAGGCTCCCCGTGGCCTGATGCCATTGAGTGCGAAGGCACCACTGGGCAGGTCGCATGTTCAGGCGGGCATTGGGGGTCACATGGACCATGGAAGCCATATGGCCGAGCAGTCTCAGAAATTGCCTGGCATAGACTAGGGAATTGCTTCGAAAGTGGCTGGCGAGATTCATGAGCCTGTGGGCCCTGTCCAGAGGCAGGAAGGCTCGCACCTGAAGTGTGCTTAACCTTGCGCCGATGAATTCGAGATCTTGAGAGGGGAGCAAAGTGGACTTTGCGAAGTTTATGACAAAGCCCAAGTGCTGGAGCAGAGACACAGTGCGATGAGTGGCTTGAGTGGCCTCTTGGGAAGACTGGGCCCGGATGAGCCAGTCGTCCAGGTATGGAAACACAAAAAGGCCTTGAAGTCTGAGATAGGCCGCCACCACTGCCAGGCATTTGGTGAAAACCAGTGGGGCGGAGGATAGGCCAAAGGGCAGGACCCTGTACTGGTAATGATTTCCTCCCACAACAAATCTGAGATATTGTCTGTGGTCTGGATGAATAAGGATGTGAGTATAGGCATCCTTTAGATCTAAGGAGAATAGCCAGTCTCCCCGCTGGAGGTAGGGCAGCAGGATTCCAAGAGAAAGCATCTTGAACTTTTCCCTTGCCAGGAACTTGTTGAGGTTTCGCAAGTCCAGGATGGGTCTGAGGCCTCCTGTTCTTTTTGGTATCAGAAAGTACCTGGAATAAAAGCCGTGACCTCTCAGATGGTGAGGCACCGGTTCCACAGCCTGTTCCTGAAGAAGACTTGCCAACTCCTGAAGGAGTAAGTCCCTGTGCAGAGGGAGTCTTGGAGGCTCCCCTGGAAAGTAGGAGGGAGGTACCTGGTGAAAGTGTAGAAGATAGCCCTTCTGAACTATATGAAGTACCCAGGTATCTGATGTGATGGCTGACCACCTGTGGGCATAGTGGACCAGCCGGCCTCCTGTGCTTAGGGAAACCAGCTGAGGGGAAGAGGCTATGCTGATGGAGTCAAAAACCCCCACCCTGCTGAGCAGGGGCCGGTGTAGTGGGCTTGGGGGCTTGCTGCCTACGGGACCCATTACCCCGTCCCTTGGCCTGCTGACCCTTTTGGGGAGCTGCTGAGGCCTGATACTGAGGGTAGTATTTATAGGCAGCCGCCTTCCTCGGGTAAAAGGGCTTTTTCCCCGAGCCCTTCTTCTTCTGAGAAGGGGCAGAGGTTTTTCTGGACAGCCTAGTTCTGGTCAGAGTCTCGGTCTCGATTTGTGCAGCCTTTTCAGCCATGGGTTTGCCAAAGAGGTTTTCACCTCTGCAGGGGACATCGACCAACTTGTCCTGGACCCATGGCTCGAGGTCGGATGATTGAAGCCAAGCCTGTCGGCGGGCACCAATGCCGGCTCCGGCTACTCGAGCCGATGCTTCAAAGCCATCGTAGGCTGCCCGAGAGATAAACTTCGAGCACTCTCGAATCCCAGTGGACAAGGCTTGGAACCTCTGCAAAGGTTCCTCGGAGAGATCAGCCGAGAACCCGGCAATTTCCTTTGCCAGATCTCGGAGATACATGCCCATATAGAGCTGGTAGGTCTGGACTCGACAAGCAAGCATAGAGCCCTGGAAACACTTTCTACCGAGGGCATCCAGGCTCCGGGCCTCCCTGCCAGGAGGCACCGAGGAGTGCATTTTTTGACTCTTGAGTCTATGGATGGCCGATTCCACCACCATGGAATGGTGCAGTAGTTGTGCCTTTTGGAAGCCGGGGCTTTTGCGGACTTGATAAATGGAATCGACCCGCTTGCTTAACACCGGCGCAGACGCCGGGTTCTCCCACATGCGGAAGAGAAGTCGTTCCAGCATCGGAGGAACCGGTACAATAAAGGCCTCCTTCGGGGGAGAATCATACTGGAGGGCATCGAGCTCCTCGGCTCGAAGCTCCTCCTCGGGATCCACGGGGAATGCTAAGGCCTTGGCCATATCCTGCACGAAATCCGAGAACCGGGTGTCCTCCGGGGGGGACCGTCTCTGAGGTTCGGACTCGGGTGAGTCTGAGGGGACACACCGAGTCCGAAAACTACCAGGGGAATCTTCGTCCTCCGATTCCCAGTCGGACTCCGCGGAGGAGGATTCGAGTGGCTCCGGTCGGGCGGGCACCGATGCCCTCTGCTCCGACGCCGAAGGAGTCGGCGTCGACGACCTCGAAACCCGAACGGGAGGCCGAGGGAGACTGCGACCGAGGATCGACTCGAGCTCGGATGGACGATCAATGCCCGCTGCTGGTCCATGAAGGCAGCTAAACTGCTCTCCAAGGCCGTCAACCTGAGTCCAAGCTCAGGAGACCCAGCAGCCCCTGACTCGGGCCCCGACGGAGGCGAGTCCACGAGGACCACAGTACTCACGTGTCCAGGCGACTCCATCTCGAGACGAGGATGTTTCGAAGGCCTCTCCGACTCCGAGGACCCGGGACGGCTGTCGGGGCTATGCGACCTGGCCCTCGAGGAACCAGGAGCGTCTGCCGACGCCGCCCTCACGGGTTTTTTCTTCCTATGATGTTCCCGGGTAGGAGACCACCGCTCAGAGGAACTACGACGATGCTCAGGACCGGAGTCCCGGGACGTCGAAGCCTCTGACGAGGTCTGGGCCCAGCTGGACGCGGAGTCAGAGAAGATTCGTTCTCGCTGATGCTGCCGACTCCTCAACGCTTTTGAGGACATTTTGCCACACGGACCACAGATCATCGGGTCATGATCGGGTCCGAGGCAGCGGAGGCAGCAGTCGTGTGTGTCGGTAAGAGACATGAGTTTCTTACAGCGATCACACTTTTTAAACCCGCTGGCAGCCATCGAGGGAAAAAGGGCCCCTGCGAGGTCAAAAGACAGGGCTGCCAGTGAAAAGGAAAAAAATGGCGCGAACGCTTGTCACGAAGGACAAAAAACCGAAAAATAAAGAAACGGACCCGATACCGGCGTAGCGGGTCCGGGCGGGAAAAAGAATCCGGAGTCGAACCGAAAAAGAATAAATAATAAGAGAGAAAATCAACTTTTTCAGCGGTGAATACAAACAGCGTCTGTAGGGCTCCGCAGAAAAAAGAAGACTGAGCAAGATGGCACCCTTGGGCGGGAAGGGGACCGCGCATGCGCGCTGCAATTCCCAAAGGCTTTCTTTGAAAGCTGGGGAAATTGTTCCGCGAGGGCTCCGTCGGCGCCGACGTCACCCATATGTGAGGACTGACTTCCTGCTTGGTCCTGGAGAACATACGATTGCCACCGTCACAGGCAGTGGCAGTGGCAGCAATTGGGGCAGCAGGATGGGGGGCCTGCCTAGGGCACCTCCAAGCCTTGCACCAACCATGATTGTATTATAATTTTGTTTCTGCAATTATCTGTGTTTTTGCTTTGCTTCTTAGTGCACTTCACTTTATTTTAACTAAATTCTTTGGTTCAGAACACAAATTCTGGTCTGGACTCTGTTCTTGAGAGAAAGGGAAGTTCAGTAAGTGGAGTGAAAGGGCCAAAGATCTCCTAGTGTATACTTATCCCATTTCAGGAACCCTAATTATCCCTGAGAGTAGAGACTGAGAGGACAGCATTTATTTATTTATTGTTTATTTATTTATTTAACAGTATTTCTATACTGCCTTTATCCAAGGCGGTTTACATCAAACAACCTAACAATTACAGAGGAATAGTTTTACATTAAACAAAGGAGTACATCTTGGAGATAAGTAAGCGATAAATTATGTGGGGGGGGGGGGGGAGGAATGAACTATTTACATGTAGAGTGGTGTTTGTTTTCTGGGGAGGTTTGATTGGTTAAACTTAACTGATCTTCTGTGTGGTATGTTAGTGCTTAGATTATGTTTTGTCATCAGGTCCGTAGTATTCTCTGAATAGATTTGTTTTTTAGTTGTTTTTTTAATTCGGTGATAGATTTTGCTGTTCTTATGTTGTCTGGTAGCGAGTTCCACATTGATGGAGCATACAAGGAGAATGCTCTGTTGCTGGTCTGTTGTGTGGTTTTGGTCCTGAGCAGTTGGATGTTCAGGAGGTTCTTGGTTTTGTTGAGTATGTTGCTGTGATCAGATCAGAGAGGCAGGGAGCTGAAAGATTGTGAATAACCTTGAAGGTGGTGGTGATGGTTTTGTATTTTGCTCGCTGTGCTACTGGGAGCCAGTGTAGGTTTTTTAGTATTGGTGTTATATGTTGCATTGTGGAACTGGCGGTGAGGATTCTGGCTGCAGTGTTTTGGACTAGTTGGAGTGGACATAGAGCATTTTTTGGGAGGCCTTGGTAGATGAGGTTTCCATATTCGAAGTGTGGTGTAACTATGGCTTGTAGTATTGATCTGAAGTCGGTCTCCTGCAGAAGGTGTTGAAGGGGCTTGATGAGCTTTAGCTTCCAGTAAGCCAATTTAGATGTATTTTTGATGTGAGCTTCCATGTTGTGGTTGCTGTCAATGGTTATACCTAGATATTTAATCTCTTGTTTTATTGTTATTTCAGCATCCTGTGTTATTATCTTTTTTGATGGCTTGAAATCTTGATCTCTGAATATGAGTAGTGCTTCGGTTTTACTTCTGTTTACTGTGAGGTTTATATTGGCTAGGACGTTTGTCATGGCATTGAAGACATCTGTTATAACTGAGAAGTCTGGGTTGTTAGTGTTAAATGCAATATGGAAACATAAAAATATGATGACAGAAAAAGACCACATGGCCTATCTAGTCTGTCCTTCCATATCAACAACTACAACAGTCCCTTTTATTCCTTTAGAGATCCTCTGTGTTTGTCCCATGCTTTTTTGAATTCAGATACTGTCCTCATCTCTACCACCTCCACTGGGAGACTATTCCATGGATCCACCACTCTTTCCATAAAGAAATATTTCTGCATATCACTCCTGAATCTATCCCTCTTCACCCTCATCCCATGTCCCCTCGTAGCAGAACTTGCTTTCAATTGAAAGAGGCTCTCCCCCTGTACATTTATGCCATGGAGGTATTTAAACATCTCAATCATATCATCTCTATCCCGCCTTTCCTCTAAGGTGTTCATATTAAGATCCTTAACTCTGTCCTCATATGTTTTATAATGAAGACCACTAACCATTTTAGTAGCCACCCTCTGTACCGACTCCATCCTATTTATATCCTTTTGAAGGCGCAGTCTCCAGAATTGCACACTATACACCGACCTAGACACAAGTAAACTCCCCACTGTCACAAGCCCTGTTCTCCTCAAGCCAGCTGTTACATTGTAAACCCCTACCAACTCTAAAGGCTACTACTGTTTATTTAGAGCTAAATGAAACAAAGTATCTCTAACCAGCAAGTTGTTACATTTCAATGCAGTAACCCAATAACCTTCTTGCAATAACCTTGCATTGGAGTGATATACAGACCTCCCTCACAAGAGGAAGAGGTGGACAGAGAGTTAATTGAAGACATACGCAGCATTGCTAGGAAAGGGGAAGTGCTACTGATAGGAGATTTCAATATGCCAGATGTTGATTGGCACATTCCTGCTGCAGTATCATCTAGAAGTAAGGAGATCCTGGATTCTCTACAGGGAGAACTATTCAGGCAATTGGTAACAGACCCCACACGTGAAGGGGCCATACTGGACTTGGTGCTTACCAATGGTGAAAGTGTTTCTGATGTTGTAGTGGGAGATCATTTTGCATCCAGTGATCACCAGATGGTGTGGTTCAGTATTAGGACTAGGGCTGTTAGAATCCATTCCAAGGTGAGGATCTTAGACTTTAGGAAGACTAACTTTGCGAAGATGGGCCAATACCTCAGGGAGTCGTTAGTGGGATGGGAACAGCTGGGGGATGTAGAAAAACAGTGGGCAAAACTGAAAGGGGGTATTTTAAGGGCAACCAACCTTTTTGTTAAAATGGTAAATAAAGGCAAAAGGAACAGGAGACCGCTATGGTTTTCGAAGGAAGTAGCTGAAAAAGTGAAGAAAAAGAGGGAGGCCTTCATGAAATACAAGAGATCACAGAGAGCAGAAGACAGGCATCTGTATTTGGAAAAACTTAGAGAAGCTAGCAAAGTAGTCAAGAAGGCAAAGATTCAAAAGGAGGAAATAGCCAATGCAATAAAATGGGGGGATAAGACATTTTTCAGATATATTAGTGAGAAGAGGAAGAGCAAAAGTGGTATTGTCAGACTCAAGGGTGCAGGGGGGGAATATGTAGAAGCTGATAAGGATAAAGCGGAATTGCTTAACAAATATTTTTGTTCTGTGTTCACAGATGAAGAACCAGGAGCAGGACCTCAGAAAACACCCACAAATAAGAACAGAAGCGAGGGACATCTTGAACTATTTTCAGAAGACTGTGTTCGTGAGAAACTAGCTCAACTTAAAGTAGACAAAGCGATGGGACCGGATGGGATACACCCTAGAATACTGAGGGAACTTGGGGACGTTCTAGCAGCTCCACTGACTGACCTTTTCAATGCCTCGTTGGAGTCAGGAGTGGTGCCAAAGGACTGGAGAGAGGCTCATGTGGTGCCTTTACACAAAAGCGGAAGTAAGGATGTGGTTGAAAACTACAGGCCGGTTAGTTTAACTTCGGTGGTGAGTAAATTATTGGAAACGCTGCTGAAAGAGAAAATAGTGAGGTTTCTGGAGTCCAGCGGATTACAGGATCCGAGGCAGCATGGATTCACCAGAGGCAGGTCTTGTCAGACAAATCTGATTGATTTTTTTGACTGGGTGACCAGGGAGTTGGACCGAGGGAGAGCTCTAGATGTGGTGTATTTAGATTTCCGTAAAGCCTTTGACACTGTTCCTCACAGGCGACTTATAAACAAACTGAGCACCCTAGGGATGGACCCTAAAGTTACTGCTTGGGTTAGAAATTGGTTGGGTGGGAGGCGACAAAGAGTACAAGTAAATGGAGCTCACTCTGAGGAGAAGGATGTTACCAGTGGTGTGCCCCAGGGATCTGTCCTTGGTCCGATTCTTTTTAACATCTTTGTTAGTGATATAGCGGAAGGGCTGTCGGGTAAGGTTTGCCTCTTTGCGGATGATACCAAAATCTGCAATAGAGTAGACACCCAGGAAGGGGTAGATAACATGAGGAGGGATCTAGCTAAGCTTGAAGAATGGTCTAGAATTTGGCAGCTGGGATTTAATGTTAAAAAATGTAAGGTCATGCATTTGGGCTGCAGCAATCCAAGGGAGCAATACAGTATAGGAGGTGAAGTACTTTTGTCCACTAAAGAAGAGCAGGACCTAGGCGTGGTTGTGTCTGATGATCTTAAAGTAGCTAAACAGGTGGAAAAGGCGACAGCAAAAGCTAGAAGGATGCTTGGGTGCATACGGAGAGGAATGGCTAGCAGAAAAAAGGAGGTGATAATGCCTCTGTATAAGTCTTTGGTGCGACCTCATTTGGAGTATGGTGTGCAATTCTGGAGACCGCACCTTCAAAAGGATGTGAACAGGATGGAGTCGGTGCAGAGGGTTGCTACCAAAATGATTAATGGGCTTCATTATAAAGCATATGAGGACAGACTTAAGGATCTTAATATGTACACCTTAGAGGAAAGGCGGGATAGAGGTGATATGATTGAGATGTTTAAATACCTCCGTGGCATAAATGTTCAGGGAGAGAGCCTCTTTCAATTGAAAGCAAGTTCTGCTACGAGGGGACATGGGATGAGGGTGAAGGGAGATAGATTCAGGAGTGATATGCGGAAATATTTCTTTACGGAAAGAGTAGTGGATCCGTGGAATAGTCTCCCAGTGGAGGTGGTAGAGATGAGGACAGTAACTGAATTCAAGAAAGCATGGGACCAACACAGAGGATCTCTAAAGGCAAAAAGTGGACTGTTGTAGTTGTTATGGAAGGACAGACTAGATAGGCCATGTGGTCTTTTTCTGTCGTCATATTTCTATGTTTCTATGTTTCTATGTTTAAGACTGTATCGCACAATACTGTATCTGTTTATACTGAATGATAGGTAACGATAGGACTGTATCGCACAATACTGTATCTGTTTATACTGAGTGATAAGGAACGTTAGGACTGTATCCCTATTTTGTTAAAGTAATAAGAAACGCTGTACCCCAACCCATCTATCCCTGCTAGACTGTTGGTACCCAACAACTACCTTGCCGGCCTACACTAACTCATCTCTAGGCCAGCTGCCTTGACTTCACCCCACACTGCGCCACTCGAATCCAAAATCCAAGTATTTCTGGCAGACATAAAATGGAGCCTGCTCACACCTTCCTGATTTTGTGCATGTGTATACTAACATCTTCATATAGAACCATCTCACACTCACAATACTGCATTCCTCTACTATATACACCAATCTACCTTCTCCACCCCCCCCCTCCATTACCCATCCTGCATCAATACAACTTAAATCCTATCACCACCACACAAACACCAAGTAAATTACCCCAACGACACACCCACATCAAAGGGAACAAATCTCAAAAACACCCTAAAACCAAAGCAAAGAACACTATTGGATCTCAAATACAACTCACACACGAACCACACACCAAGAACATCACACATGTAACATTATCCTTATTAATGCTAGGTCAATAAGGAATAAAACGCATATTATCCACAACATTCTAACTGACGAACAACCAGATATCCTATGCATAACAGAAACATGGCTCACTGACTCAGACTCTGCAACAATGAACCAAATACAGAAGCCCGGATACCAACTATACAACTGCCCACGCATCAACAGAAGAGGAGGCGGAGTCCTTATAGCAGCCAAAACCAGCCTTCAACTCACAACCACATCTACGGTCACAAATCCAGATCTTGACCTACTTAAAGTCGAGAGCATGGCATTATCCATCTGCCTAATCTATCGACCTCCCTCACCACAGCACGAAACACTAGCCACAGCACTAGAAACCATCACATCCACACAAAGCAAAAAATTCCAGATCATCCTCAGAGATTTGAACCTAGCATCAATTCCTCCGTCCCACACGGACTCCTTCTATGAAGCCATCGACCAATTGGGTTTCCAACAAATAATAAGCAACCCCACACACGATAGAGGAAACATCCTAGATATGATTTTCATACCCAGAAATCCACAACAAAGCAATGAACCACCTATAATAAACATAACTCAAGTACCATGGTCAGACCACCACCAAATCAACTGTAAACTTAAACTACAGTGCCAACCCAAAAACTCAAAGGAGATGAGAATGACCAACCCCATTAGGAAATTCAGCAAACTCAACGAGGAACACCTCATAAGCACCATTGCATCCCACATAAACCTAGATTCCACAGATCTAGACGAACTAACTAACAGATGGAACACACACATCCAAAATACATCTAACCCAACTCTGAAACACACATCAAACCCACATAAGATCAACTCGGAACCCTGGTACACAGGAACTCTAATAAAATCAAAAAGGGAGCTCCGTAAAATAGAGAGAAAATGGAGACAAACCAAATCCTCCGATCTCAAAACTAAATACATGGCCCATCTCGCAAAATACAAAGACGACGTGAACAATGCAAAAAAATTACATCACACCAACATCCTAAACAAGGCAATCAATCGCCCACGAGAGTTATTTGAACTAGTCAAATCACTAACCAAAACCGACCAAAATGCCAACCTCAACAAATCCATCAAGGTCCAAACACTGGCAAACCACTACGCGACCAAACTGATGGCCCCTGGTCCTCCACCCCCCCCACCAACACCACAAATCAGAAGTGAGAACAACACAACGCAAAACCAGTTATGGGAGCACTTCCACAAAATAGGAACCAAGCAAATCACAGCCATTGTCACAAGCCTGAAAAGCACCACCTCCCCACTAGATCCCTGTCCTGCATCCTGGATCAAGGCAGTGAAACAAGACATAGCACCTCACATAGCACACATAGTTAACCTATCCCTACAACAAGGAATCATGCCCTCAGAACTAAAGAAATCAGTCATTAGACCGATCCTAAAAAACACTACACTCAACGGAGAAGACCCAGCCTCCTACCGTCCCATATCAAGTATCTCATTCCTGGCAAAGATCATAGAAAAAACGGTCCTTCTACAACTCCAAGACCATCTGACTGACAGTGCTCCTCTTGATGACCAGCAATATGGCTTCAGGCAACATCATGGAGTTGAAACCCTGTTACTAGTTCTACTTAACAACCTCCTAAAGGGCCTTGAAAACAAAAAGAAAATGTACATTCTTGTATTCATTGACATCTCAGCTGCCTTTGATACAGTTAATCATGGGACCCTCATAAATAGGATAAAATCAATAGGAATATCAGGAACCCCACTAAAATGGTTCTCATCCTACATCTCAAATCGAACACAACAGGTTCAATTCAAAGGAGAAAAAGCAGAATCTTTCTCACAAACACAGGGAATCCCCCAAGGCTCTGCTCTCTCAGCACTTCTGTTTAACATATATATGCAGCCACTATGCAAAATTTTCTCACGGCACGAAATTAATTACCACATCTATGCCGATGATATCATGCTATACACACAACTAGACACTAAAAACCCAGACTACAACCCACTGGAGACATGTATCGGAGAGATGCAAGACTGGTTACAACAAAGTAGTATGTCAATTAATCACAAAAAAACCGAAGTAATGTATATCTCCAAAGAACCGAATTTTGACCCTCCCACATCAATAACACTATGTAACAACACTTACCAAACAAAAAAAGAAATAAAGTATCTAGGAGTCACATTTGACTGTGACCTAAAGATGGAAAAACACCTCCGAAAGACCAACAGAGCAGTTTTCCACAAGCTTAGAGTGCTCCAACCCATTCGGAATATTATTGATCCCCAAGACTTCAGAACAGTGGCCCAAGCACTCATCATGCCACATTTTGACTACTGCAACGCCATCCTACAAGGTTTACCTAAAAAAAACCCTAAACATATTACAAATGGCACAAAATGTAGCTGCCAGGGTCATAATGAAGAAAAATCTAAGTGACCACATCACGCCAGTACTAATTCAATTACACTGGCTACCCATAACAGCTCGCACAAAATACAAAATACTAACAACCACCTTCAAACTCATCCACAACTTAGCACCTTCCTTCCTCAACAACCTAGTAAGATTGCAACCTCCTACCCGAAACAGAAGAACCCACAATTCCAACATCCTTCACACTCCAACAGATATAAGATCTGCCAAAGCTAACACCAGCCACAGGGCTTTCTCATATGCGGCGCCAACACTGTGGAACCAACTCCCACCAGAACTACGAGCTAGCAATGACCTTCTAGACTTCAGAAAGAAACTCAAAACGCACATTTTCCAATCACATTTCAACCTGAACTAAACCCACAGATGGAGCAGCCCCTGACCACTGTGTCCAAGAAGATTATCCTGTATATATGCATTTATGTATATATGTAAATGAACTCCCCCATAGCTAAGAAGTGTTAACTCTGTATGATGTGCTTTTCTGACAATCTGTATGTAAACAAAATTTGTACCTGCCTTGATTCGGCAGTTTCACAATAGTAATCCTACCCGCTTCTGATCGCTGGAAGGAGCGGGCTACAAATGCTTGCTAAATAAAATAAATAAAAATAAACTACTCCAGCATCTCTTCATGCATGTCAGCAATAACCGAATGGCTAAATCTATGCAACCTCGAGATCAACTATAAAAAGTCGGAAGCCCTTATAGTCACAAGGGACCCCACATTCAAACCTCCAGAAAATATAACAATTGGAAACAGATCCATCCCAGTAAAAAACAAGGTAAAATACCTGGGAATCCATCTTGACCAGAAGCTCAACTTCCAGTCCCACATCAACAAGACCACCGCTAAGGTCTATTACAAAATGAAGCTCCTACAAAACCTCCGACCTTTACTTGATCAGAACCACTTCCAATCCGTCTGTCAGGCACTAATTACACCGCACTTTGATTACTGCAACCTAATTCTACATGGCCTACCCAAACGCACAATCCAAACCTTACAACTAGCCCAAAACGCAACAGCTCGACTAATCACAAGATCCAGCAAGCATGACCATATCACTCCCATACTTGTATCTCTACACTGGCTCCCCATCAGCTCTCGAATAAAATATAAAGCCATAATGATGGCATTCAAGATTCAATATGACCAATCTGCCAGCAGCTTAAAAAACATAATCAGAAGAACCCCTGACAACAGATTAAGGAGAACCCAACACCAAAACTCCCTTGCAAGCACCACATCATACACAGGAATCTCCCAGAATACCCTACACAGAGTATTCAAATTCTACATCCCTTCACTATGGAACTCTCTGCCACCCCTTCTGAGGGCCACCATAGACACCATCAACTTCAAAAAGCTACTAAAGATTCACTTATTCACTGAGCATTTCCATAATCCTCCAGTCGTTTAAAACATTGTCCATAACCACAGACAAAGCTGTAAATAGTTAATTTTTAAAAGTAATCACTGTTAATAGCTTGTACATAGTTCTAATGAAACGTTTTATGTAAACAAGTTCTGTTCCATGTAAACCGCCTTGAGAATCTGAAAGGCGGTATATAAAAAAATGTTAAATAAATAAATATACTCCAAATGAGGTCACACCAAAGATTTATACAGAGGCACTATCACCTCCTTTTTTCTGCTGGCCATTCCTCTCCATTTGTACCCACACATCTTTCTAGCTTTTGCTGTCGCCTTTTCTACCTGTTTAGCTACTTTAAGATCATCAGACACAACCACGCCTAGGCCCGCTCTTCTTTAGTGGACAAAAGTACTTCACCCCTATACTATATTGTTTATTGTTTATTTCACTTGATATACCGCCTTTCAGGTAAAAGCAAGGCAGTTTACAAACTCAAACAAAATAGAAGTGGGCCTTGGGCACCGAAAAGGAAAAGGAAGTTACATTGGTAGACGGGAAAGCGAGAGACAGAGCAAGCATACAAAGGCTGCACATTAAACGTGACAAGGAGAGAGGAGCACACAGGACAAATAGAAAACAAGAAACAGAGCAAGCGAGAGATGGAGCAAGCATACAAAAGCTACACATTTAATGTGACTAGGAGAGAGGAGCACATAGGGCAAAACAGAAAACGAGAGACTGGGGAAACAGACATGCAGAAATATTGAACCGGACTGTTGGAGAGGAGCACTCATGATTAAACGTGGGCAGTGGGTAAGTCAAAAGCTTTGTTGAAAAGATGAGTCTTGAGCTGGAAATGGAAATGGAAATGCTCGAAGCTTAGCCAACAAAATTCCAGACCTGGAAGCCCTAATTATGGAAACGAATTTGGACATTGTGGCCATTACAGAAACGTGGTTTAATGAATCGTACGATTGGGATATAGCCATAGCTGGCTATAATCTATTCAGAAGAGACAGAGAAAATGGAAAAGGAGGAGGAGTAGCCTTGTATGTCAAAAGCAATATTAAAGCTACTGAAATGCAGGGGACATGGGGAAAAGAAGAAGCGCTCTGGATTGCGTTGGAAAGAGGAGATGGCACTGTCATCCATATTGCTGTAGTCTACAGACCTCCGACTCAAATTGAAGAGAGAGATAACGAATTGATTAAAGATATTGCCAAGATAGCAACAAAGGGGGAAGCGATCATATTGGGTGATTTTAATCTACCTGATGTGGATTGGATTACCCCTTCTGCACATCTGGAAAGAAGCAAAAAAATTGTGGATGCTCTCCAAGATGCATTATTTAGACAAATGGTGATGGAACCAACCAGGGAAAGCTCAACGCTGGATGTAGTGCTCACCAACGGTGATAGTGTGTTGAATGTCTGCGTGAGTGCCCTTTTGAGCAACAGCGACCATCACACGGTGTGGTTTGAGATAAAAGCCATGGTACAGGCCAATCATAGCAAGCTCAAAGTCCTAAACTTCAAATACACTGACTTCAATAAAATGGCAGAGTACTTAAAGGAGGAGATGACGGGGTGGAAGGAGATAAAGGAAGTGGAATTGCAATGGACTAAACTAAAGAAGGCAATAAAAGGGGCAACAGATAAATATGTAAGAAAAGTAAATAAAAACAAGAGGAGAAGGAAACCTATTTGGTTTCCCAAAGAGGTGGCTGCTCAAATAAAGGCAAAAAACATAACTTTCGCAAAATTCAAAAGCTTGCAAACAGAAGAACACAGAAATGAATACAGGATCCAACTCAAAGAGTCTAAAAGAGTAATAAGGATAGCAAAATCAAAGGCAGAGGAAAGGATGGCTAAAGATGTTAAGGGTAGCAACAAAACTTTCTTCAGGTATATTCGGGAAAGGAAGAAGATCAGAGTTGGAACTGCAGGACTCAAAAGTGCTGGGAAAGAACTCGTGGAAAGTGACACTGAAAAAGCAAAATTGCTAAACAAATACTTCTGCTCTGTTTTTACTAAAGAAGATCCTGGAGATGGACCAGCTGTGACTCCCAAATATAAAAATGGGAATGAAGTAGATACCACACCATTCATAGAAGACGAGGTGTTAGAACAACTTGCTAAACTGAAAGTGGACAAAGCCATGGGACCAGATGGGATACATCCCAGGATACTGAAAGAGCTCAGAGAGGTTCTTGCAGGACCGTTAAAGGATGTCTTCAACAGATCCTTGGAAACAGGAGAGGTTCCTCAGGACTGGAGAATGGCTGATGTCGTACCTCTACACAAAAGTGGTGACAGGGAAGAAGTGTCAAACTACAGGCCCGTGAGCCTTACCTCGGTGGTGGGAAAAGTAATGGAGGCGCTCCTGAAAGAGCGAATAGTGAACTTTCTCAAAACCAACAGGATGCAAGATCCGAGGCAACATGGTTTTATCGAAGGACGGTCTTGCCAAACAAATCTGATTGAGTTCTTTGACTGGGTGACCAAGGAACTAGATCAGGGGCATGCGATGGATGTCGTCTATCTGGATTTCAGCAAAGCCTTTGATACTGTTCCTCACAGGAGGCTTGTCAACAAACTCAGTAGCTTGGGGATGGGCCCCAAGATGGTAAACTGGATTAGAAATTGGTTGACTGACAGACGACAGAAGGTGATTGTACATGGAGCTCACTCGGATGAGAGGAAGGTGATTAGCGGGGTGCCCCAGGGTTCGGTCCTGGGCCCGGCACTGTTCAATGTATTTGTGAGTGATATTGCTGAAGGACTGAATGGAAAAGTCTGTCTTTTTGCAGACGACACGAAAATTTGCAACAGAGTGGACTCCCCCGAGGGAGTGATTAACATGAGGAAAGATCTACAAAAGCTGGAAGACTGGTCTAATGCTTGGCAACTACGATTTAATGCGAAAAAGTGCAGTGTCATGCACTTGGGTAGCAGAAATCCAAGGGAAATGTACGCGATAGGGGGCAAGAGGTTGGTATGCGCGGTTCAAGAGAAAGACCTTGGTGTGATTATCTCTGATGATCTCAAGGTGGCAAAACAGTGCGACAAGGCGGTGGGCAAAAGCCAGGAGGATGTTGGGCTGCATACAAAGAGGGATTACCAGTAGAAAGGAAGAGGTACTTATGCCACTGTATAAGTCACTGGTGAGGCCTCACTTGGAATACTGTGTTCAGTTTTGGAGACCGTATCTTGCAAAAGATGTAAAAAGACTGGAAACGGTTCAGAGGAAAGCGACCAAAATGATTTGGAGCCTGCGTCAGAAGCCTTATGAGAAGAGACTTGAAGACCTAAATATGTACACTTTGGAGGAGAGGAGGGACAGGGGAGATATGATTCAGACCTTTAAATACTTAAAGAGAAATGATGAACAAATAAACCTCTTCCAAAGACGGGGAAGCTGTAAAACTAGAGGGCATAACATGAAGCTTCAAGGTGGTAAACTGAAAGGCAATGTCAGGAAATATTTTTTCACTGAAAGGGTGGTGGATGCTTGGAATGCCCTCCCGACGGAAGTGGTGGGGGCAAACACGGTGACAGAATTCAAGAAGGCATGGGACAAACACAGTGGATCCCTTTACAGCAATAGGATAAAAACAGAATAAAAACAAGATAAACAGTACCATCTAACTTCTGAACCATATAACATCTCAACAAATAGGGGTGTCCTACATGGAGTGGTGGGTTTACCCCTAAACAGACATGGGGAGGGGTGGCCTGCACAGAGCGACAGGTGCACCTACTCTTGCCATCTTGCTGGGCAGACTAGATGGACCATGCTGGTCTTTATCTGCCGTCATTTACTATGTTACTATGTTACTATGAGCTGAGCCTTGAAGGAGCGATAATTTTCTTCCAGACGGAGGGAGGTAGGGAGGGCGTTCCATAGGGCAGGGCCAGCAAAGAAAAATGCAGAGTTATGGGTGGATTGGAGATGAGCACGTGAAGGGGAAGGGAGGTGAAGGTGGTTAATATGTACGGACCTAAGGGAACGGCTGGGAGTATGAAATTGTAAAAGATCAGAAAAATACAGCGGAGTGTGGGTGTATATAACCTAATGGACCAATGTGAGGAGTTTGTAATGGATACGGGAAGCCAGAGGGAGCCAGTGAAGGTTCATCAGAAGGGGAGTGATGTGTTCCCAACGTGAGGAATAAGAAATAAGACGCGCGGCCGTGTTTTGTATGCACTGTAATCTGATCAGCTGGGATTTAGGGATACCGGAGAGGACAGAGTTGAAAAAGTCAAGGCAAGAAATAACCAGAGATAGAGTGATAGTAGTGAGGGCCTGAGGTGTCAAGAAAGGACGGATGGCGCGAATCTGTCGGAGAGAAAAGAAAGAGGACTTGGTAACATGGGAACTATGTTCATGGAAGGAAAGGTCAGAATATCTCAACTACAAAACGTATATTGCTCCCTTGGATTGCTGCAGCCCAAATGCATGACCTTGCATTTTTTAACATTAAATCCCAGCTTCCAAATTCTAGACCATTCTTCAAGCTTAGCTAGATCCCTCCTCATGTTATCTACACCTTCCTGGGTATCTACTCTATTGCAAATTTTGGTATCATCTGCAAAGAGGCAAACCTTACCCGACAGCCCTTCTGCTACATCACTAACAAAGATGTTAAAAAGAATCGGACCAAGGACAGATCCCTGGGGCATACCACTGGTAACGTCTTTCTCCTCAGAGTGAGCTCCATTTACCTGTCATCTGCATAGAGGTGGTAATGCATGTTCCATTTCCGTAGTAGGTTGCAGATTGGTTGAATATATAGGTTGACTAATAATCCAGAAAGGGCTGAGCCTTGAGGGATACCTTGTGCTGACTTGAAGGGTCTTGAGTTGGCAGTGCCGACCTTCACTTGCATGGTTCTGTCTGAGAGGTATGACTTAAACCATTTTAATGTGTTATCTGTTAGACCAATGTTGCTTAGCCTGTTTAGCACGATGGGGTGGGACACTGAGTCAAAAGCAGCGCTTATGTCAAGGAACAGTAGCACAAATCCCTGTTGAGGTTTATCCAGGCCAATGATGAGTCTGTTGAAGAGATCTGTTAGGAGAGTGTCAATGCCATGTTGTGGGCGGAAACCATGATGGTGTTAGTCTAGCGGTGCATGTGTATCTACATGGTCATGCAGTTGATGTTGTATGTTTTTTTCAATTATTTTGGCCAGAAATGGGATACTCACAATTGGGCGATAGGAGCTTGGGAGGGCCTTGTCCATTGAGGTCTTTTTTTATGATAGGACGTATAGAGGCCTGTTTGAGCGCAAGGGGTAGGTATCCTTGCGTAAGGGAGGAGTGAACTATCTGTAGGATGGTTTGAGCAAATTGGTTGCGTAGATTTTTTAGCCATGTAACAAGACATGGGTCGAGAGGTGAGGTTGTGGTATTGATGTTGTTGATGATGTCTAGTTTTCTCTTTTATTTATTAGGTTGAAGTTGTCCCATAAATGTTTTTTTTTGTATCTTTATTGTGCTGGGGTGGCACAAAGTGTTGTTACATTGTTGTGAGTTGTTTGTTGTGGAGGAAGTCTGCCATAATTTGTGGGTCAATTTGCATTTTTTTTGTTTGTTATGTCGGCTGTGTTGGGGTCATTGGTCAGTTGAGATACAACTGAGAATAGCTCTCTCGGGCGGTTGAGTGATTTCTTAAGGGCATTTGTGATAAATTGCTTTTGGGTCTTGTTACACAGGTCATTGTATTTCTCTTGTAAGTTGTGCAGCTGTGTCTTGATTGTATCTTCTTGCATTTTCCTTCAAGGTGCCTAAAATCTCTTCTGATCTGGTCCACGATTTTGGAGAACCATGGAGGTAGTGTGGATTTTTGGTGTTTTGTGATGAGTTTTTTGTTGAAGGTTGCAGCAGTATTTATTGTCTGGTTCCATGAGTCTATAAATGCGTCTAGGTCAGTTATGTCTGAGTCTATTAGTGCTGAGGTCTGGTCAAGGAAGTATTGTGCATCGAATGCTTTGAATCGAAGTCTGGACTTTGCTGTTGAGGGGGTTTTGGCTGAGTAGTATTGGCTGGTATATTGAGGGATATCATGGTATGATCTGACCATGATACTGGGTCAATTTGTAGGTTTAGAATTTCTTTATGTAGGTTGTTGGATACAAATATAAGGTTCAAAATTGATCCTTTGCAATGGGTTGGTGCATCAATTATTTGAGTTAGCTGTAGGGATTCCATGGCATCCAGGAATGCATTGGCGTGTTTGTCAGTGGTTGAAGAGAGGTTGAGGTCACCCATGAGGGTAAAATGGTTTCTTGCGGCTGTTTGGGTACATGCCTCATCTAGGATTGCAGCTAGATCTTCGGTGTTGGGAGTAGGTTTTCTATAAGTTACAGATATGGTGTGCTCCAAGTTAGAGATGATTAGGAGGTCTAATGTCTGTAGTGACTGAGAGTTATTCAGTGTGAAGTTCAAGTGCTTCTTTGCAAGTATGAGTACTCCTCCCCCTCTCTGATGTGCTCTAGGGCAGCTAAATAGCATATATTGTCATGTAGTTAATTGGTTTAGTAAGATGTTGTCATAGTCATTAATCCAGCTTTCCGTGATGCATACTACATGTGTCAGTGAGATAATCTGAATTTTGTTGCGGATAGAACGAACGTTGATGAGAGAACATTTGATTGGGTGTTGGTGATGTTTAATGTTTGTAGTATTCGTCGTTAGTTGTTCTGTGCTGATATGTATAAGTCTGCGAGCTTATTTAGTAAGTGGTAGTTTATGGTGAGTTGTGAGGTGGAGGAGGTTTGCTCTGTGAATAACTTGTATGTTTTTGTTCCAATTAATGCTTAAATGGGTAGATGATATGAGGAGAAATGTAGTCAGGAGAATGATCACATGATATATTAGATTACGAGGTGCCATGTTTGTCTATATATTCGTAGCTTACAGTGGCTGGCTGCTCTTGAGGAGTTCAGTGGGTATCTTGACGTTTTGTAGTGTGTATTTTGGAGGTCTGAGGTTTCCAGGTTATCTTGCTGCTTTCTTTTCCTCCCCTGACGGTCCACGCCAAAGGACCCTCTGGCGAGGCCCGCAAGGTGCGGGCGCGCATAGAAGTGCTGTGGTTTTATAAGTCCCGCCTTGGTAAGCCAAGGGGAGCAGGGAGGGGCTTACCTGCCGATGCTGATGCTGATCGGGCTGCTGAGAGGAGGATGTTCCCGCACCTAGAAGCGCTGTGGTTTTAAAAGCATTGCTCTTGGCCGTTATATCTCTAGTCTTCCATATGGCATGCATAGCCGCTGTAAGTGTCACATTGCCTAGCAGGAGTTACATATGTATCTGAAGTATGTAGTCCAGTATGTTTCCTTTGTAGAATTACCATTAAGCAAAGCCTCATGGAATATACTTATGGCCCCTCTTACTAAAGCTCGTTAGCTGTTTAATATGCATTTTAACATGTAGCAACTGATAATCAGGAACACTAACATGTTAACATGTTCATCACCACATGCTAAAATGCACGTTAATCTGCAAACACAGGATGGGACGGGGAATGTGTGAAGCATGGGTGTGGAAACTCCATTAGCACGAGAGCCCAGGCTATTGCCACACACAGCACCAACGCCTCTCCTAATCGTGGGTTCACAGAATGATACCACTAAGTGAAATTGCCGTAGCGGAGCACACGTTAAGTGAAATAGTCAAGCGTTAGCTGCCTGGAACATGCTGTTCACACCCCCGACAGCTAATGCAGAGGCTTTGCATTTAATGCACATAAGATTGGTGTATTAATGGCAAATATTTAGTGGCCCTTAGTAAAAAGGGCCCCTACTTTTTCTGTTTTCTTAGAGAACCAGAAATTGACCTTAATACATTCCTATTTTTCTGTCAAAAAATGCTAATTTTCATTATTTTTATGCTAGATTGCCTTTTGTAAAGTAATAGAAAGGCGGTTTACAATTAATATGCAATAACTGTTGTCAGTCTGTATAGCAAGATTGGCCAGAGGGATATATGGAGCTGTACCCCTACTTTTACTGTTTGAAGGACCTATGAGGCCGACAGTATCTGAGCCTACAAATGGGCAAAAGATGTAATTCTGCAATTCACTGGGTCCCTTTCCTATGACTAGAGCTCTGGGCATGGTCTCTACAAAGACCTCAAAAGAAGTTTACAGCTATGTGTTAAAGTTAATTTTGTTACTGAATTGCTCTTGATCAACTTAAATTAAATTAAAATTTATTTATATCTTGCCTTTCATAAATTTCTAGGCAGGTTACAAAAACACAATCATAATTAAAATATAACTATTAAAATGATGCAATTTATTACAAAATTATACTACATAATTATGCTAAAAGAAGAATTTATAATCCTAATTATCAATAGCAGGAAACAGCATTGTTATTTTAGAAGCACGATTTGTGCTTTGGACATCTGCAAATGAGCATACAGACATCCAAAGCACGGAGACTTCCCTGGAGCCATTTGAGAAGGCAGTTCTAAGGATGTCCTTGGTACAAGACTGTCCAAGGCTAAACAGGAGCTTGGTGTAGGCGTGTCTCGGGCATTCTCAGGTACTTGGATGTCTTTGCCAGATTTCAGAAACATCTTGCATATCGCAAACCATGTCCAAATTTATACCTGCTCCAGGGCACGAATAGGCATAAAAGCTCTTGGCCTGCCATCCAGACACCTGGATAAAATAGAGATGAAGGTACTCCGATATGCCCTATATTTTTACTGCTGATAATGAAAACAGTAAGGAAACTAGGACACTTCATTTCAGTTCGGCAAGCTGATGCATATCCCCGGATGCAAAATAGTCTGCATTCAGCATAAGCCAGATGTCCACAACCCCGATTTTTCTAGTGGGGATGTCCATGTAGCTGCTGGTCTGGCTGTCCATTTCGAGGAGGTACATGTTTCCAAAATCAGGCCGACTCTAAAAACGTCCCTGATGTTTTACCCTGGATATCCCAGATTTCACCTGGACGTCAGGCCCGATATTCAGTGGTGGCACCTAGTGCTGCTAAAACAGCTAGCTGCTGCTGCTAAACATTGAACATGGATATTCAATGCTGAGGCCATATCCAAGTGCCGGATTGCCATTAAACTTACTTGGCAACGGCGATATTCTGCCGCTGGCTGGTTAGCTGTAGCGGTGGCGAAATATAGGCCAGCCTTTACTGCGCCTGACTCGCCGTGTTGCAATAAAGCGTAGTTACTCACCTGTAATAGGTGATCTCCGGGAACAGCAGGAATTTAGTCCTCACATATGGGTATCGTCGGTACCGATGGAGCCTGCGCGGGAACCCTCCCCAGCGTCCAGTAGGAACGCTTTTGGGAGCATCCCTCAGCACATGCGCGCTGCCTTCCCACCTTTCCAACTGTCCCTCTTCAGTTAAGTTTGTAGCTGAGTGAAAGGATAGAGGGAGAGAGGAAAGAGACAAAGAGATAGAGAGACAACTCCTAGGGGAGGTGGGTGGGTTGTGAGGACTAAATTCCTGCTGTTCCCAGAGATCACCTGTTACAGGTGAGTAAAGCATAGTTACTCACCTGTAACGGGTGATCTCCAGGAACAGCAGGAATTTAGTCTTCACAGATGGGTATCGTCGGTACCGACGGAGCCTGCATGGGAACGCTCCCCAGCGTCCAATTAGAAAGCTTTTGGGAGCATCCCACAGCGCCTGCGTGCTGCCTTCCCGCCTTTCCCAACTGCCTCTCTCCAGTTGAGTTTTAAAGCTGAGACAAAGAGAGAGAGAGGGAAAGAAAAGAAAAGAGAGATACAACTCCTAGGGGAGGTGGGTGGGTTGTGAAGACTAAATTCCCGCTGTTCCCGGAGATCACCTGTTACAGGTGAGTAACTATGCTATCTCCAGGAACAAGCAGGAATGTAGTCTTCACATATGGGGACTCCCTAGCTACAGATGCCAGGGAGAGATCCCAGAAGTTGTGTGCCCATGTGAAAGGGCTCCACTTCCCCCCATGGATCTCTGGCATCCTACCGGGAATGGTGGGTAGGAGTTGATTAAGTATGGAACAGGTGTTGTAGAAACGCCTGACCAAACAAGGCATCCTGGCGGGAGTCCTTGTCCAAGCAGTAATGGGCTGTGAAGGTATGAACCGAGGCCCAAGTAGCTGCTCGACAGATGTCGTCAATAGACACAGAGTGTAGATGAGCCATTGAGGCTGCCATGGCTCTCACATTGTGAGCTGTGACATGGCCTTCCAGAGAAAGGTTCTTACTCTGATAGGTAAAAGAAATACACTGTGCAATCCATTTGGACAATGTTCTCTTGGAGACTGGAAGTCCCAAATGAGAAGGATCAAAAGCAACAAAAAGTTGAGAGGACTTTCTATGTTGCTGTGTCCTTTGTAAGTAAAAAGCAAGTGCTCTTTTACAGTCCAAAGTATGAAGATTCCTTTCTGCATTTGAAGCATGAGGCCTTGGAAAAAATACAGTCAGGTAAACTGCTTGGTTTAAATTAAAAGGTGAGACCATCTTTGGCATAAAGTGTGGATGAGTCCTAAGGACTACCTTATCATGATGGATCCTTGTATAAGGAGGATCAGCAACTAATGCTTGCAATTCACTGATGCGATGTGCTGATGTGATTGCAATGAGAAAGATAACTTTCCAGGAAAGGAATTTCAAGGAGTTAGTAGCTAAAGGTTCAAAAGGTGGCTTCATGAGCTGGCCAAGAACCAGATTCAGGTCCCATGCCACTGGTGGTGGCCTAATGGGAGGCTTAGTTAGAAGAAGGCCCCTCATAAATCTCGCTATGAGAGGATGAGAGGAAATAGGCTGCCCATTTAAAGGCTTTAAAGAAGCTGAAATAGCACTTAAATGGACTCTTACTGAGTTAGTCTTAAGTCCTGCATTAGATAAATGAAGGAGATACTCCAGTAATGATTCTAGAGGTATCGCAAGGGGGTCAAGACCCTTCTGCGAACACCATATAGAAAACCTTTTCCACTTGAAAGCATAAGAGCGTCTTGTGGAAGGTTTCCTGGAAGCATAAAGGACATCCTTTACTTGTTGAGAAAGGTTAAGACCATGAAGGTCTAGGCTCTCAGCAACCAGGCCCTGAGAAGCAGAGAGTGGGGATTGGGATGTCACAACATCCTGTCCTCCTGAGACAGGAGATCTGGAGCAGATCCGAGATCCAGAGATGGAGCTTGAGAGAGATGTAGGAGCAAAGGGTACCACACCTGCCGTGGCCAATGTGGAGCTATGAGAATCATATGGCCTCTGTCTCTCTGAAGCTTCAATAGGGTTTTGGGAATTAGGGGAATGGGTGGAAAGGCATATACGAAGTCCTGACCCCAATGGAGGAGGGAAACATCCCTGGACTGAGAACCCTGAGCCGGAATTCTGGAACAGAACCGGGGAAGTTTGGCATTCAGTGGACTTGCAAAGAGGTCTATGTCCGGGGTTCCCCAAATTTGAAAAATTTTTGCTACCTGGTCTGCATGGAGAGGCCATTCATGTGGAAGCAGAACTCGACTGAGTCTGTCTGCCCAAGAGTTTTGAATGCCTGGCAGATACACCGCAAGGAAATGAATCTGATGCTCTCTGGCGAGGGCCCATAGTCGCAAAGCTTCATTGCAAAGCGACAGAGAGCCTGTTCCTCCCTGCTTGTTCAGATAGAATATAGCTACTTGATTGTCTGTCTGAATTAGGACTGTCTTGTAGCTTAGCTGGATGTGGAACACCCAAAGAGCAAGGAAGATTGTTCTGAGTTCTAGGAGATTGATATGTAAGTGGGTCTCCTGTGGAGTCCAGGTGCCTTGGGTAGAGAGATCTTGCAGGTGAGCTCCCCAACCCACCTGTGAGGCATCTGTTGTTAGAGTGACCTGGGGTAGGGGCTGCTGGAAAGGGGACCCCACCATCAGGTTTTGGGTTGACAGCCACCATTGTAGGGACAAAATAAGGCAACTTGTGTTTGCTATTTTGTCTGAGAGGCAGCCTGATGACTGAGTCCACTGAGTGGATAGAGTCCATTGGGCTGCTCTCATATGGAGGCGAGCATAAGGAACAACATGCACGGTAGATGCCATGTGGCCTAGTAATTGTAACATTTCCTGAGCAGTGAGATGAGTTTTTAACTCTGCTTGCGAGGCTAACTGCACAATGCGAAGGCAGCGGGGCTGTGGAAGATAGGCCCTTGCTTTTCTGGTATCCAGCAAAGCTCCTATAAACTCTAGAGACTGAGTGGGAGTTAGGCTGGATTTTGGGATGTTTATGACTAGGCCCAAATACTGAAGGATAGGCATTGTGCAAGATAGAGAAATCCTGGCCCCTGACTCTGATGGGGCTTGAATGAGCCAGTCGTCTAAGTAGGGGAAGACGAATATTCCTAGAGAGCGAAGAAATGCTGCTACCACAGCCATGCATTTCGTAAACACTGCTATCGCCAATGCCCCCAACCAAACACGACATCTCTACTCCACTCTCAAATATCTTACCTCCCTCCATCCCTCTGCCCCTTCTGCACCCACCCACCCCACCCCCTCCCCCTCTCTTCTTGCCTCTGCCTTCAGCAACAAAATCTCCACCTTAAGAGCATCTCTACCCTCACATCCCCCTCCCATCCTCTCTCCTCCTCCAGCCGCCTCTCCACCCCCAGTCTCTCTTCTCTCTCATACCTGGTCCTCCTTCTCCCTGACCACCACTGATGAACTGCACCATCTCATCTCCTCCTCTAATAAAACCTTCTGCCCCCTTGACCCTATTCCCTCTGCCTGGTTACTCTCACCCTCACAGTCCTTTCTTCCCTATATTCAAATCCTTATTAATACTAGTTTATCCACCGGGACTTTTCCCTCACCTTGGAAGCATGCCCTAATCCGCCCTCTACTTAAGAAACCCTCCCTTGACTCCCTTGATCCCAATAATTATCGTCCAGTCTCGCAACTCCCCTTCCTTTCCAAACTTCTCGAGAAGGTTGTTTTTGCCCAGCTTTCCCACCACCTCGACTCCACCAATTACCTTCACCCCCGCCAATCCGGTTTCCGCCCAGGGCACAGCGTTGAAACTGTTCTTCTCGCTTTCACCAATGCTTTGCATGTTGCACACGATCGTGGTGAAATCTCGGTGGCGGTTGCCCTCGACCTCTCTGCTGCCTTCGACTTGGTCGATCACTCCCTCCTTCTATCCCGATTACGTGACGCCGGACTCTGTAGCACAGTCTTTAGGTGGTTCCACTCCTTTCTTTCCTCCCGCTCTGGTGCTGTTCTCCCCTCTTCCCTTCACTCCCCACCATCTGACTCCTTCCCCCTATCCTGCGGCGTTCCACAGGGTTCAGTGTTAGCCCCTCTCCTCTTCAATCTTTTCCTGACTCCCCTCACACTTCTCATTCAGCAATTTGGTATCTCTGCCTTCTATTACGCCGATGACATTCTCCTTTTGCACCACACCTCCCCCATCAACCCTGACCTTGCCCCGCTTAACTCCTGTCTGGCTGCTGTCTCCATCTGGATGTCTCAGAATTGCCTGCACCTCAACCCCTCCAAAACAACAGCAATCTGGTTTCCCCATGGCCACCCCCCTCCTTTAACGGCTCCCTCTTTTTCCGGCTTTCCCATCTCACTGGTCACTACTTTTCGGTATCTCGGCGTCCTTTTTGATTCGGATCTTACCTTCTCTGCTCATGTTTCCTATGTTTCCAAAACTTCCTTTTTTTACCTTAGGCAAATTCGCGCTATTCGCCCTTTCCTATCTCCCTCTGCTCTGGCCACCCTTCTGCTTGCTCTCGTCATCTCCCGCATAGATTTCGCCAACTCAATTTTTTCCGGCATCACTAAGACCCAACTGTCACGACTTCAGCGTATTCAAAATACTGCCGCTCGCCTTATCTCCTACTCTTCCCCCAGAGACCATGCTACTCCTCTCCTTTCCCGTCTTCACTGGCTTCCTATCTCCTTTCGCATTCATTTCAAACTTCTTACGCTCACTCATAAAGCTCTCCATACCTCCACACCACTATACCTGTCCGATCTCATTCACTTCCACACCCCCAGACACACCCCTCGCTCCTTCCACCTCAACCGCCTTGCACTCCCCTCCCCCTCAGCTGCTCATCTTCAATCTACCCGATCCTCAGCCTTCTTCTTCATTGGCCCAGCCCTATGGAACTCCTTACCCACCTCTCTCCGTCTGGAGCCTCATCACACCACTTTCAAACAAGCTCTGAAGACCCACCTTTTCTCCCTTGCCTTCAATCACCCTCCTCTCTAGCCTATCCTCCCCCCCACTTTGTCTACCCTCCCTTTTGTTTCCGTTTTTCTCTTTTACCTCTTCTCCTTTCCTGTCAAAGAAAATTTGTAACTTCCTTTCCATTTTCAGCCTTGTGCCTGTTGTACTTTAACTTTTTTGTGATTGTAAACCGCCCTGCTTAATACTGAAGGGCGGTCAAGCAAATTCAATAAACATAAACATAAACACCCTTCGTGCTGAGGCCAGACCAAAAGGAAGTACCCTGTATTGGTAGTGCTTTCCTTGAAAAAGGAACCGAAGGAATCTTCAGTGAGTTGGATGGATGAGAACATGAGTGTACGCATCCTTGAGATCTACAGAACAAAGCCAATCCTGACTCTGAAGGTATGGCAGCAAAGTTCCCAGAGAAATCATCTTGAATTTCTCTTTGAACAGGAATTTGTTCAATTCTCTGAGGTCCAAAATGGGTCTGTGTCTCCCTGTTTTCTTAGGAAAAAGGAAATAGGGGGAGTAAAACCCTGTACCCTGTTGGGAAATGGGTACGTCTTCTATTGCCCCCTGGGCAAGAAGTAAACTGACCTCTTGACCCAACTGAGTGTTGAGTGAAGTCTGAGAATTGGACTGTCTTACCATGGTAGGAGGGGGCATGTTGAAGAAATGAAGCTTGTACCTCTCTCTTATAATGGAGAGAGTCCATTTTTCTGCTGTTATCTGCCCCCATCTGGGGGCAGAATGACACAACCTTCCTGCGATGGTGGAAGGCTCTGGCCCGTTGAGGGTCAGGAAGGCCAGGTTCTCTAGGTGGGAGTCAAAGCCCCTGTGGAGGCTGAGTCTGCTGGGCCGGTTGAGGCTTAGCAGCCTTTGTTTTCCTTTGCTTTGGGGTCTGCTGTCCCTTTCGGGCAGACTGACCTGCAGAATGCACCTGCTGTATATAGGAGAGGTAAAACCTCTTCTTTTTAGAGAAGAATGGTTTCTTGTAGGATTTTCTCCTTGCAGGATCAACTGTAGCCTTGGATAGTCTATCCAAAGTGGTGTTATCAGCATCTAGCTCATTAGCTTTCTCTTGCCAATTTTTGCCAAAGAGATTTTCACCTGTGCAAGGGATATTCCTCAGTTTGTCCTGTACCCAGAGTTCTAAGTCAGATGCCTGGAGCCAGGCAATCCTACGAGCACCTATGGCAATGGCAGAGGTTCTGCTTATGCACTCAAAGCAGTCAAAGGCTGCACGATTAACAAACTTGGAAACATCCTGGGCATGTTTGACAAGTGTAAGATAATCCTGCCTCTTATCATCAGGAAGGAGAGGACTCATAAGCTCTAGATCTCCTGTAACCTCCTTAAGGAACATTCCCATGTATAAGATGTAGGAACTAATCCCGGCAGAAAGCATAGAGGCCTGGAAGGTTTGACGCCCAAAGGTATCAAGAGTCCTACATTCACGTCCTGGAGGATTAGATGCATGTCTTTTTGCACTCTTGATCCTTCTCATAGCTGACTCCACCACTATGGAGTGGTGTGGTAACTGAGTTTTTTGAAAACAAGGACAAGGAGGTACTCGATACATGGTATCTAGCCTACGGGAATGAGAAGTGTTAAGAGGTGTCTCCCACATTCTTAACATGAGATCATGCAAGATCTCATGAATAGGCAAAGTAGCTGCCTCCTTAGGAGCTTTAGGATATTGTAAAATCTCCAACTCCTTTGCTCTGGGCTCTGTTTCAGGAGCCACTGTAATGGAAATACCTCTAGCCACCTCCCGGATGAAATCCTGAAAGGATATATCCTCTGGAGGAGACATCCTATGTTTGGGAGAGGAAGACTCCTCAGAGAGAAGTACTCCGGTACCGACAGAGCTGTCAGAATCCTCAGACTCATTGGAGGATTCAAAATATCTCCTGTCCGGGTGTTCTTGCAAAGCACGATACCGGTACCGATCGAAGTCGGTACCGGAGCGGTCCGGTACCGGCCTGTCGATACTGGAGGAGATAGCATGACTCGGTGTCGGTAACACAGTCGCCAAGTTGATGCTGTCAGTACCGGTACCGATATCGGTCCCGGAACCGGTGTCGATACCGGTTGAACTGTCTGAAGCGGTCCCGAAGGCACCGAAGCTGCAAGGAGAGCCGCCAGACTGCGTTCAATAGTCAAGAACCTCTGGTCTATTGAAGCTGCCAATGACTGGGTATCGGTACTGGGCGAAGCGGCCGGTACCCCAGAGCATGACACCAATAGTTCTGCTGAGGTCGAGGCCTCGAGAACATCCTGGAGCCCTGATAGTGCTTTGGAAGCCGAAGCCTCCCACCGGGGCAATTTTGCCAGTACAAGTCCCTCAAGGGCAACGCCAGAGGCATCTCGATGCTTAGAAGGAGATCTACCCTTTGAGGCCGGCCAGATTTATGTTTGGTTACCTGAGATCCATGGGAGGAAGACGAAGCCCTGGAAGACGTCGATGCCACGGATGCTGCATCGGAGGAAAAAAGGGTGCTAAGGTTAGCAGCTCGGTTTTGCCGACCCCTCGTCGACATCATCCCACAGGCAACACACTCCGAGATGGAGTGGTCAGGACCTAAACATTTGAGGCACCACTCCTGAGTGTCGGTGACGGAGATGGTACCGCCACACTTGGAACACTTTTTAAAACCCGAAGCGGGTTTTTCCATGTTGAGGAAAATTTGGGCCTAGTGCCCAAAATGGCGCGTGGCTCCTGAGAGAAAAAAGACTGGAAAATCTATAAAAAGAAAGAGCAATTTTTTTTTTTTTAAAAAGAAAGAACCGGCAGTACCGGTATAGTGTCGAGAAAGGCAGACGCTATCACAAAAAAAGAATGAAAAATACGGGATAATTTCTGCGGTGACAGGAAAACGACCTGCTGGCTCCGCGGAAAACGAAAAACTGGAGAGAGGCAGTTGGGAAAGGCGGGAAGGCAGCATGCAGGCACTGTGGGATGCTCCCAAAAGCTTTCTAATTGGACGCTGGGGAGCGTTCCTGTGCAGGTTCCATCGGTACCGACGATACCCATATGTGAAGACTACATTCCTGCTTGTTCCTGGAGATCTAGCAGGAATGTAGTCCTCACATATGGGGACTCCCTAGCTGAAGATGCCAGGGAGATAGTCCCAGGAAGGTGCCACACTAAAAGGTGGGAGTCCGTCCTCCCATGGATCTCTGGCATCCCACTACGGTTGGTGGGTAGGAGTTGGTTTAGGTTTGAAAGAGATTTTGAAGAACAGCTTGGCCAAAGAAGGCATTCCGACGGGAGGCTTTATCCAGGCAGTAGTGGGCTGTGAAAGTGTGGCTGCTCGACAAATGTCATCGATAGACACAGAGTGGAAATTAGCCATGGAAGCTGCCATGGCTCTCACATTATGAGCTGTGACATGGTCATGAAGAGGAAGACCCTTACTCTCATAAGCAAAGGATATGCATTGGGCAATCCATTTAGATAAAGTTCTTTTGGAGACTGGAAGTCCCAAATGACTAGGGTCAAAAGCTATAAAAAGATGTGAGGACTTTCTATGTTGCTGTGTTCTTTGTATGTAAAAGGCTAAGGCCCTTTTATAATCCAAAGTATGAAGGTTTCTTTCTGCATTTGAGGTGTGAGGCCTCGTAAAAAATACAGGAAGATAAATTGATTGATTTAAATGAAAAGGCGAAACCACCTTTGGCATAAAGTGTGGGTGAGTTCGAAGAACAACCTTATCATGATGAAATCTAGTATAAGGAGGATCAGCCACTAAAGCTTGCAATTAACTAATGCGACGGGAAGAGGTGATTGCAATTAGGAAGATGACCTTCCAGGTCAAAAACCTAAGGGCTGTAGTGGCTAAAGGCTCAAAAGGCGGCTTCATGAGCTGCCCGAGAACTAGATTTAGATCCCATGTCACCGGTGGTGGCTTGATGGGAGGTTTAGTTAATAAAAGGCCTCTCATAAATCTTGATAGGAGTGGATGAGAGGAAATTGGTTGTCCATTCAGAGGTTTATAAGAAGCTGCAATTGCACTAAGATGGACTCTTACTGAATTGGTCTTTAGACCAGAATTCGATAAGTGATGGAGATACTCTAGTATCAATTCTAAGGGTATAACCAGGGGGTTTAATCCCTTCTTGGAGCACCATATAGTAAAATGTTTCCACTTGAAGGCATAAGATCTTCTTGTGGAAAGTTTCCTAGAAGCCTGAAGGATATCTTTTACCTGTTGGGACAGGTTGAAATCTTGGAGGTCTAAGCCTTCAGCAACCAGGCCGTGAGGTGCAGGGACTGGGGATTCGGGTGCCATAGCATCCCGTTCTCCTCGGAAAGGAGATCTGGAGCATGCCCTAACTCCAGAGGTGCCGCTTGAGAGAGATGTAGAAGCAGGGAATACCATGTTTGGCATGGCCATCATGGTGCTATGAGAATCATGCGACCCCTGTCTCTCTGAAGCTTGAAGAGTGTTTTGGGGATGAGGGGAATGGGTGGGAAGGCATAAAGGAAGTCCTGACCCCAGTGAAGGAGGAAAGCATCTCTTGCCTGACAGTTGTGAGCCGGAACAGAACCGGGGAAGTTTGGCATTTAGTGGACTTGCAAAGAGGTCTATGTCTGGAGGGCCCCAGAGATTAAATATCTTCACCACCTGGTCTAGGTGGAGGGACCACTCGTGAGGCAGCAGTACTTGACTGAGTTTGTCTGCCCCAAGGTTTTGAATGCCTGGAAGATATACCACAGTCGTAAAGCTTCGTTGCATAACGACAGAGAGCATGTTCCGCCCTGCTTGTTCACCTAGAACATGGCTATCTGATTGTCCGTCTGGACTAGGACCGTCTTGTAGCTGAGCTGGGCGTGGAATACTCGAAGAGCTAAATAGATTGCTCTTAATTCCAGGAGGTTTATGTGCAAACCAAACTCCTGTGGAGTCCAGGTGCCCTGGGTAGACAGATGATTCAGGTGTGCTCCCCAACCCAACTGTGATGCATCTGTTAGGGTGGCCTGAAAAAAGGGTTGATGGAAAGGAGACCCCACTGTCAGATTTTCTAGTGATTGCCACCATTGGAGGGACAAAATTAGCCGTTGAGAGTTTATTATTTTGTCTGACAAATGACCCGTGGCCTGTGTTCACTGTGTGGAGAGGGTCCACTGAGCTGCTCGCATGTGGAGGCGAGCATATGGGACTACATGAACTGTGTAACTGCAGTAGCTCTCGAGCAGTGAGGGAGGATTTGCCTGCTGCTTGAGAAGCTAGTTGCATTATGCAAAGACACCGGGCTTGTGGAAGGAAAGCCTTTGCCTTTCTGGTATCTAGACAGGCTCCTATGAATTCTAGGCATTGTGAAGGAACTAGTTGAGATTTTGGGAAGTTTATTACCAATCCCAAGTATTGGAGGATTTGCATTGTATGGGACAGTGCAGTGCTGGCCTTTGCAACTGTAGGGGCTCGAATGAGCCAGTCGTCTAAGTAAGGGAAGACGAAAATCCCCAGGGTTTGTAGAAATGCAGCTACTACTGCCATGCATTTCGTGAATACTCTTGGTGCTGAAGCCAAACCAAAGGGAAGAACCCTGTACTGGAAATGTCTTCCCCTGAAAAGGAAACATAAGAATTTCCTGTGATCTGAATGGATCAGAATGTGAGTGTATGCATCCTTTAAGTCTAGAGAGCAAAACCAATCCTGGCTTTGAAGGTATGGCAGAAGAGTTCCTAGAGAAATCATTTTGAACATCTCTCGAAACAGATATTTGTTCAATTCTCTGAGGTCTAGGATGGGTCTGTGTCCTCCTGTTTTCATTGGAATAAGAAAATAGGGGGAGTAGAACCCTGCACCCCACTGAAGAATGGGTACTTCCTCTATTGCCCCTTGGGCAAGAAGTGTGGAGACCTTGTGATCTAACAGATTGTCTGCAGAGGTTTGTGAATTGAATTGCTTTAGAATTGTAGGAGGGGGCATGCTGTGAAAATGAAGCTTGTACCCCTCTCCTACAATGGACAAAGTCCAATCTTCTGCTGTTATCTGATGCCATCTGTCGACAAAGTGGCATAACCTGCCCGGAATATTGGAGGGTTGGGGACCCCTCAGAGGCAGGGAGGCAAAGCTCTCTAGGAAGGAGTCAAAGCCCTTGAGGGGGCTGAACCTGGAGAGCTGGTTGGGCTCTCGGGCCTTTTGGCTTCTTTTGCTGTCTAGTTGGTCCCTTTTGGGCAACCTGACCTGGAGTTTGACTCTACTGGGTATAGGAAGGATAAAACTTCCTCTTTTTGCTAAAAGAGGGTTTTTTATAAGGCTTCCTTTTGGCTGGAGTGGCTGTAGACTTTGACAATCTATCTAAGATAGAATTGTCAGCATCTAACTCGTTAGTCTTTTCCTGCCAGTTCTTGCCGAAGAGATTCTCTCCCGTGCAAGGAATGTTGCCTAACTTGTCCTGTACCCAAGTCTCCAAGTCTGATGCCTGTAGCCAGGCAATCCGTCATGCGCCAATGGCAATAGCTGAGGTTCTGCTGATGCATTCAAAGCAGTCAAAGGCTGCACGATTAACAAACTTGGAGACATCCTGAGCATGCTTAACTAGAGCAAGAAAATCTTGTCTCTTGTCATCTGGGAGAAATGGGCTCATAAGTTCCAAGTCTCCTGTGACTTCCTTGAGGAACATTCCCATATATAGGATATATGAGCTGATCCTAGCTGAAAGCATGGAAGCTTGAAATGTTCTGCACCCAAAAGCATCCAGAGTCCTGCATTCACGACCTGGAGGATTGGATGCATGCCTCTTTGCACTTTTCATCCTACGCATGGCTGATTCCACTACCATTGAATGGTGTGGCAGCTGAGTTTTCTGAAATCCAGGACATGGCGGAACTCGATGCATAGTATCCAGTCTCCTAGAGTGAGGAGAAGTAGTCAGAGGTGTCTCCCATATTCTGAGCATCAAATTATGCAGAATTTCATGGATAGGCAGAGTGGCTGCCTCCTTAGGAGCTTTAGGATATTGGAGAATTTCCAATTCCTTTGCTCTGGGTTCCTCCTCAGGAGCTATTGTGATTGAAAGACCTTTGGCCATATCACTGATGAAATCCTGAAATGACATGTCCTCTGGAGGTGACATTCTGCGTTGGGGAGAAGAGGGATCTTCTAGGAGAAACCCTCTAGTGCCAGCAGAATTGTCAGAGTCTTCGGAATCGGAGGAATCGAAGTATTCCTGACCCCGATGTTCCTGCAAAGCACGATCTCGGTACCGATCGAAGTCGGTACTTAGCTGACCTGGTACCACTTTGTCAATTCCCACCAGAGATGGCATGGGAAGAGTTCCCACCGGGGCTGGTACTGTCGGTACCGGTATCATCGGTGTTGGTACCGGTGTCTGTACCAGTGTCGGTACCGGCATCGGTGTCGATGTCAGTACCGGTACCACAGCTGAAAGAAGAGCTGCGATGCTGCGCTCGATAGAGAGGAACCTCTGGTCTATCGACGCTGCCGATGCTTGGGTGTCGGTACCGGTAAGGACGGCCAGAACCCCTGAGCATGGCACAGGTAGTTCTTGCGAGGTTGAGGCCTCGAGAACATCCTGAAGCCCCATCGATGCTTTGGAAGCTAAGCCTCCCGCCGTGGCTGTTTTGCCGGTGTGGTTCCCTCAAGGGCAATGCCAATGGCCTCTCGATGCTTAGCAGGAGAGCTACCCTTTGAGGACCGGCTTTTATGTTTAGTTACCTGAGATCCATGGGAGGAAGAAGAGGCCCTTGTCGATGTCGATGCAATGGATCTGGCATCTGAAGAAAAGAGGGTACCGAGCTTTGCAGCCCAGTTCTGTCTTCCTCTTTTAATCATCCCCATACAGGAGAGACATTCAGATGGAGAATGTTCAGGTCGTAAACATTTCAGACACCAATCATGGGTGTCAGTGACGGAAATGGTACCGCCACACTTAGTACATTTTTTAAAACTACTAGTTGGCTTTTCCATGTTTTAGGAAGATGGGGCCTAGTGCCCAAAATGGCGCCTAGCACCAAAGAGAAAAGTTTCTGAAAAGAAACAGTTTAAAGCCTAAGTTTTTTTTTTTAATGAAAAAAAAAGAAAAGAACCGGCGGTACCGGTAGGCGTCGTGCGGTAGGCAAGCGCGACCACAAGAAAAGAAATTTAAAGACGGAATTTTCTGCGGTGACAGGGAATAGATCCTGTCAGCTCCGCAGGAAACGAAGAACTGAAGAGGGACAGTTGGAAAGGCGGGAAGGCAGCGCGCATGTGCTGAGGGATGCTCCCAAAAGCGTTCCTATTGGACGCCGGGGAGCGTTCCCGCGCAGGCTCCGTCGGTACCGATGACACCCATATGTGAGGACTACATTCCTGCTTGTTCCTGGAGATCTAGGCAACAGCTCAATATCGCCGCTGCTCAGTTATCACCATGTGCCGCTCCAGAAATGCTAAGACGGGAGTTCATCAAAGGCTATACCTGAATTAAATTGGAGCTATAGCAGGTGGCTCAAAACATGCTGTTCTTTTCAAGACTACCCCCATAATTGATAGTGAATAGCAACACAGGAAACATTGAAGTCTCATGGTATTGAAGCTCCATGACATTAAGGTTCTATGGCAGCAGCATCAATAGTCTTACAAAACCTCAGCACAACACAAATATATACAAATAACTGTAAGGTAATTAGATTAATCTCCAGAAAAAAACACTATAAACCATACTAATTCTCTAAAAGCAGGAGAAAAGACCTCAATAGAATGTGTTGTCCTTTTATACAGCAGTTATTCTCCGTCCAAAGGCAATCAAAGATGGAAAACTTAAAAAACAATTCCCCATTCAATAGAACTATTGAGACCCATAGGCTCCAAGGTGCTGAACTCAAAGATCTATCTTTTATTCATGCTGTAAATGAATGGCATCTTGATCACCACCACGGATGTTATAAGGTATATGATCGATTACCATACATCTAAAGTCCAAAAGCTCATGCTGGTGTTCTTGGCAGTGATTAACCATCGGGGCATCTTGTTTGTCTTTCATTAGGCAGTATTTATGTTCAGACAACTGGATCTTTATATTTAGAATCTCCTCCAGCAGCTTTAGAGACTGAAAGATGTCATCGTTCTGATGTCACTGGTATAACTAGCCAAGGACCGCCTCCTTCCACCAGTACCTATCGACAAAGCAGACTCAGCAGAGCAACAAATAAGTAGTAAATAGAATAATGATAAAAGAAGTAGCTGAAGCCCCAGAACCTTAATAATTAAAGGCAACCATATGGCCAAAACAAAAATCCAGCTCCTTGGAGCTCTGACACTACTAACTCCAGAGCTCACTAAGTACTGCTGCCCAAAGAAGTCCCCCGGAGCATTCCTTAATCCCCCGAAAGAAACCCTACTGAAATACATACCCCTCCAAACTTCAGGCTGCCTGCCCCCTTAAAACCCTGAAAGGGATCCGGGACTGGACTAGAGTTCCTTAAGGAACTACAATTAGCAGGTAAGTCTAATTTACTCTTACTTTGCGTCCCTCTAGTCCAGTCCCGGAACCATAGAGGATGTAGCAGAGCAGTGAATATCAACGGGAGGGACCTGCAAGCCCAGCCTGAAGCACCACTGAGCCAAAACGCCCATCTCCCATCGCCTGCACATCAAGCCTGTAGTGCTTAGCAAAGGAATGTAGTGACGACCAAGTCGCCGCCCTACAGATGTCTGCGGCCGGCACTAAGCCGACTTCTGCCCACGACGCCGCTTGCGCTCTAGTGGAGTGCACGCGAAGACCTTCTGGTACTACTTTACCCTTTAGCAGGTACGCTGATGCAATAGCCTCCTTCAACCACCGAGAAACCGACAATTTAGCCGCCGCCTCTCCTTTTCGTGAACCGCCAAAAGCAACGAACAATCTGTCTGACTTCCTAAAAGGCGCCGTTCTTCGGAGATACCTTTTGAGCACTCTCCGAACATTCAAACGATGCAACCGACCTGCATACCTATCTTTCTGCTCCTCCGAAAACACCGGCAGCGACACCAGCTGGTTAATATGCAACACTGACATCACCTTAGGCAAGAAAGCCGGCACTGTGCGCAACACCACCTTGTGACTGAAAAAGGACAAGTAAGGCTCCTTACATGACAGAGCTTGCAACTCCGAAATCCGCCTTGCCGAGCAAATAGCCACCAGGAAAACAGTCTTTAGCGTCAAATCCTTCAGCAAGGCCTTGCTCAACGGCTCAAACGGCTTCCCGATTAAAGCCTCTAACACCAAATTCAAATCCCACGGTGGAACCGAACTAGGGATTCCACTGCGTGACCCAGGTACTCCTGAAACTCCTGAAGAGCCAAAAACACCACTCACATCTCCAATCTGTTGATGGACCATGTCTGTTCCTACGCTGACCACTGTCCTTGGACAAACCTTCTTTCGCAGTACGCTCCCCACCTTACAAGACTGGCGTCCATCGTAACCAGTCTCCAGGATGGAGGTTCTAAAGGTATGCCCGCTGCCAGGTTTTCGGCCCGCAACCACCACCGAAGCTCCTGCTGCACCTCCAAGGGACAAACTAGCCATTGCAATAACGCATCCCTCTGATGAGACCAACGTCTGAGGAGAGCGCTCTGCAATGGCCTCATATGCGACCGGGCCCATTGGACCACATCGATCGTGGCTGCCATGGTGCCTATCAATCGCAGGTACTGCCAGGCCGATGGCGCCCTGCGAGCTAGAAACTGCCGCATGAGCTGCCGCAATCCCTGCGCCCTCTGATCCGGAAGAAACACCAGTCCGTGCATTGTCTTGAAGCATGCCCCCAAGTATTCCAGAGATTGCGAGGGAACCAATCTGCTCTTTGCATAGTTGACCACCCAGCCTAGGCCTTCTAACATCCTCACCACCTGGGCGGTGGCTGCAGCACTCTCCTCTGGCGACTTCGCTCGAATCAACCAATCGTCCAAGTAAGGGTGCACCAGTATCCCTTCCTTGCGGAGCGCCGCCGCCACCACCACCATGACCTTGGTGAATGTGCGAGGCGCTGTTGCCAACCCGAAGGGTAGAACTTGGAACTGAAAATGCCCCATTGGCACCGCAAAGCGCAAGAACCTCTGATGCTCGTGCCGCACCAGGATATGGAGATACGCTTCCGTGGGGTCCAGATACATCAGAAATTCCCCCGCTCTGACCGCTGCAATAACGGAGCGCAACGTCTCCATCCAGAAATGGGTCACCCGAAGACACCGATTCACCCGTTTTAAATCCAGAATCGGGTGAAAAAAGCCTTCCTTCTTTGGAACCACAAAGTAGATGGAGTATCGACCGCACCCGTATTGCGCTGCCGGAACCGGCACCACCGCTTTGAGTTGAAGCAGCCGCTGGAGCGTTCCCGCAACCGCCTGAAACTTTCGCGGAGCTCTGCAGGGGGACTGGACAAAGGAATCTAACATGGGCTGATGGAGTTCTAAGGCATAACCCTCTCGAATGACCTCCAACACCCACTGATCTGAGGTGATTTGGACCCAGGCAGGGTAAAATTCCCATAACCTTCCTTCCGCGGGCATCACCGCCACCTGGGCCCGCCTTATCTCATTGGGCCTTTTTAACACCAGAGGACTGGAAAGGTGCGAAGCCCCTGCCCACCCCCCGAAAACCTCGAAATCCCTGGCCACGAACAGGAAACTTCCCCCTCTGAGGCTGGCTAGATCGCGAGGCCCGAAATCTACAAAAGTCCCTCATAAGCCCAACGAAGACCTTTGTTTCGCAAATATCGCTTCATCGGGGGTTGCTTTACAAGTTAATTGGAGGATCTAGTGCCTGATGTCATTATGCTGTTTAAATTCTTTCTGGAACCAATCAAAATGAATGGGAGGAGCTCACTCACAATCCATTTAAAGCTAAGTAGCTGATGATGGCAGTATTGCATTTAATTGGAAACTACTTCTGGCTTTCTTTTTACTCTCTATTTGTTTGTAGATATACAGAGCAAAGCTGACATCTGTAGTCAGCAGCAGGAGTTGGAAACATTGTGATATTTTTCCATTGCTGCTGTATGAGTGGTCGGATACTGAATAATTATATTCTTAAAAAATTCTAAATAAATAATAAATAAATAAATTATTAAAAGATATGGTACTGAATTGAGTAAATTGTTTGGTAGGAGGGAGGAGTTTTTTGGACCCGTGATAGTGGTGTAAAGGGGAGGTTTTTATTCGTAGCTTACGCCGATAGGAAACATAAAATGCAGGTTGCGGCGTTCGTTTCTTTGTTTTTGTGTGTTGGTTGGAGGTCCCCGCAAAGGGGAAGCAGCAGCAAAGGCGGCCATTTCGCACTGGGTTAAGGCGGTGGTTGCCTCAGAATTTTGGGCAACTTTCACTATAGAATACAGGCTTCCAGGCTGTCCCTCCTTCCAACTACAAGTTAGGGCTCTGCTCTTGAACCTAAAAACTGGCAATTTGCCTAATATCCTGGGACTTAACATGCTCCTCAGAGACATGATTTGGACTTTAGCTGTATGGTTTTCACAAATGGGAGGCCAGTGCCCAGCAGGACAGTAAGATCAGCCAATGAAAGGCTGGATTTTCTGCCAACCGCCGATTGCTCCCATTCCTGATTGCCACTCTGGGGTTTGTTTACTTAGCTGCAGTAGTGGCTTCCGTGCAATATTGGATTCAATGGGCAGCAGCTCCGATATTGCACAGAAGCTGCTACCACAGCTAAGTAAATAAACCCCTCTGTTTTACTTAAATGCTGCCACCACCACTGCAAACCCTGAATCAGGCTGCTCAAGCCTGTAACTTGATGTAACAGCGCAGCGCGGGGTCTATATTTAGATCATGCGGGCACTGACATGGCTCTGTGATGTCCCGTCCTATCCGACGTCTGACTTTAGAGTGGGACAGGACATTGCAGAGCCGTCTCAGTGCATTCATAGTTTTAATTTAGGCCCCGCACTGCACTCTTGCTTTTTCTTTTGCTGGACATTGGGGGAGGGTATTAGGGACACACTGAGGGCATGGGAGGTAAGGATGCAGAGGAGTGATTTTGGAAATGATGGGGGCATGGATACTGTGGTGAGGAATGCCCTCCAGAAGAGATGGAGATAGGGGAAAATCCTGGTAGAAGTAATGAAACAGCAGTAGCACACAGGATTTCCAGTGCAGAGTTGAAAAAAACACAGCTTTCTGCTGAGCACAGGACATGCCCCAGCTCAGGGAAGGAGACAGGCTTCTGCACTGATTGGGCACGCTCAGGGGAAGGTCAGGGCATGCCGGGAAATGAAGCCCTTTTAAATCCCCAAGCAGAGAGGGAAGGAGAGAGAAGGAAAAGAGAAAAGGAGGAAAGAGAAAAAGAGGGAAAAGGACGGAGGAAAACGCTAGAACCCTGGAGCAAAGCAGAACCTTGGAGCAGCAAACCTTGGAGCCAAGCACACTCTAAGAAAGAACCTTACTACAAGGTAGAGCCGGGGCGTGGGAAGGCTAGCAAATTCAGCACATGGAAAGAAGGTATCTGGTCTGTTAGCAAACAAGGCTACAGAAGCAAGGAAGTGAAGCAGGAAGAAAGCTTTTCAAAGAGAAATTCACAGAGCAGAGGAAATAGCAGTAAGGCTGCTGAGTTTTTGAACCAGAGAGACTTCTGGAGGAAAGGTGCCAGTTCTTATTCAAACCCTGCTAAAGGTAAAGCTGACTTTTCTACTTTTAATGCTTTACTAGAGAAAACTTTTATTTGTGCTAACCTTCACAAGGTAAACCCAGCTGCAGAAGCTGATAGCAAGTGGGGGAAGGGTGTTACCCTTACTAAAGACTTTCACATGGATAAAGAGCAGTTACAGGCTGAATTGCTTTTAAAACAGTTTCAAGAGTTTCTGGAACTGAGGTCAGGGAAGCTTAGCAGGCCTGACAGAGATAGCGAGAGCCTTAGCTCTGATGAATGCATGCAAGTGGATAATTACCTGCCTACCTTAGAAGGGGATCATTCTCCAATGGATTGCTCAATCTGCCTCAAAGAGGACAGCAATGTAAGAAACCCTTGAACACTGTATGAAAAGAATACAGGGAGTTTGCTGTACTTGCTGCCAAGCTAAAAGGTTTACAAATTGTTTTCATTTGTTGTTTTGAGAAGCCACGCTGTGGAAGGAACAGCTGTTTGTTTGGTGCTGCAATAATTCTGAAAGACCACATGAGGCACTGCTGAGTTAAAGCTGCTGTGATTGTGAAGAGCTAAGTAGAAGCTAACTTAATTTCAGTTGTACTTCCTATGTTCCTGGTTTCAGCTGTTTGGGTTGAAGTTGCACCTTTTGCGTTCCGTACCATTGAATTTTGATGCGCTGAAAAATATCCCCACAACAATAAATTTCTTGCAGTCTTACCATTCGTGTCACGACTACAATTTAATCCTGAAGGAAATACAAGTACACTAGAAGTCCCAGAATTCCCAGGGACCAGTACAAGCTTTATTCCTCAGGAACATTACAAGGCCACTCCTGCCTGTAAGCTCTCGGGCCCGGGCAGGAGCGTTGCAATACACAGGAGGAGATGCTGGATATGGGGAGATAGGGACGCAGAAGTGGAATGTTGGGCATGGGGGGGATAGGGATAGGGACAGGGACAAGAGGAGATGGACATGGGGAATAAAGACACAGAGGCAAAATGAGGCAAATGGAGGGAGGGATAGGAAAATACTGGATGGAGGAGTGGAAACAAGACATGGAAATAGGGTTGCCAACTTTTTGAAAGAGAAAAACCTGCCACTTGTGGCTCGTCGTGCTCCTCCCAAGTCCACTCCAACCCTGCCCTTTCCCACCCTGCCCTGCCCCCTGCCCCAACCCACCCTTGCTCCACCTCCTGTCCCCCAAAAAATTGCTGAGAGGGCAATGTGCAAACTGAACGAGCAAGACTTCTACACATTCTTAAACAGAAATTCTATACTTACAGAATATGCAGCATTGGTTGTACACACACACACACACACACACACACACACACACACAGTACAGACAGGTCTTCATCAATAAATGAGCACAAAACAAAAAGAGACATATATAGACAAAAATTAAACTGAAACCCCAAGAAGACATACTCTGCATGTAGTGCAATATCAGATAAATAAGCGATGCAGTTCCCCATACTGTGTAAAATATAAAGGTAGTACAAAGTCCAATCATTAAATTAAAAATAAAATTATTTTTTTTACCTTTGTCGTCTGACCATTTTATTCTCTGATCATGCTGGTTCCGATCTGAGGCTTCTGTTTTCCTGTCTTCTCTTAGCTCGTTTTCTATGGTCTATAGTCCATCTGCCATTTCTTGTCTCTTATTTTCTTTTCTTCACTTCCTTCCAGTCCCAGTAACCCTTCATCCGCCCCCTTTCCAGTCCTCCCCTCCCCTCCCATTACATTCCAATGCCAATCCCCTTGTGTTCCCAGGACTGCCAGTGGTGTCCATTCCCTTCTAGCCCACCTCCTTCCTCACTGTCCAGCCCCTTGTAGTCCAAACACCATCCCAGGTATCAGCTCACTTCCACTCCCAGTGCCTTCCTCATGTCAGCTCCCTTCCAGTCACCATACCCTCTGTCCGTCCCCCTTCCAGTGCCATCCCCACGTTTCTGCTCCCTTCCAGTCCCAGTGCCCCCTCCCTTCCAGCCTCCTCCCCATTACCCAGTCACTTACCAGTACCATTCCCAGGTGTCAGCTCCCTTTGAGCCCCCTCCTTACCCCCTCTGTCAGCTCCTTTCCAGCCACCTCCTTCACCCTGTCAATCCCTTCCTGCCACCTCTTCCCCCTCTCTTTCAGCTCTCTTCCAGCCCTCACCTTCCCTCTGTCGGTCCCTTCTGCCACCTCTTTCCCCTTGCAGCCGCTGCTCCTACTTCTTACAGGGCAGTGGCTGCAATAAAGTTAAGCTAAAAATAAATTTAAACCTGTGTGGAGCCTTCTGCCCCCCCCCAAGTGCAACTTCACCTTCCCTCCCCAGTGCAGCTTCACCCCCCCAGTACAGCTTCACCTTCCCCCCTCCCCACTCAGTGCAGCTTAACCCCCCTCCTCAGTGCAGCTTCACCCCCCTCATTCAGTGCAGCTTCACCCCCTTGCAGCCACTGCTCCTGCTTCTTACTGAGCAGCGGCTGCAATAAAGTTAATTTCAAATGAAAGACAACCTGTGAGGAGCCCTCTGGCTCTAGGAAACTCCTTCTGCAGCACCTGGGCTGAAAAGGAAGTGACATCAGAGGGGGTGTGCGTTGCAGAAGGAGTTTCCTAGGGCCAGAGGGCTCCTCACAGGTTGTCTTTCCTTTTAAATTAACTTTATTGCAGCCGCTGCTCTGCAAGAAGCAGGAGCAGTGGCTGCATGGGGGCCGGGACCACGGACGAAAAGCCAGTTTTCTGCTCTGGCCGCTCCTGATCTCGCAGCCAGAGCAAAAAAATGGCTTTTCAAGAGCCGGTTTATCTTCTTTGCCAGCAGCCGGCCTGGCCATGGGAAAACCGGCCAGGCTGGCTGAAAACCAGCCGGTTGGCAACCCTACATGGAAAGGGGGAATACATAGGGGAGAGAGGGGGAGAATTAGCGAAAGACTAGGAAATAAGAAGCTGGGGAAGAAAGAGCTAGTAAATGGGAGGGTTGAGATGAGGAAAAGAGTGAATTTGAGGAGTGGTTGGTAAGAAGAAGGAGTGAAAGCTGGATAGAGAAACAGAAAAATAAATGGAAGAAAGGGATCAGTGTTAAAAATTGGTATAAGGGAGGAAGAGAAGACAGGGAAGGAAGGAGAGAGAAGAAATGGCAAATGGAGAGGAGACCATGAAAAGAGAGCTAAGAGAAGACAGAGGAAAATGAAAACCAGAGACTGGGACCAGCACAGTTAGAAACATAAAATGACTGACAACAAAGGTAGAAAAAATAATTTTATTTTCTATTTTGTGATTGGAAACCTGGTGTTTGGAAAGTACATCTGTCTGTAGCCAGGACTGGTGCTGGACATGGCTGGGGCCTAGCCCAGGGCAAACATTTGAGAGAGGGACCCTAAAGCCCACTAGCAAACTGTGCCTTTTTCAGTCTCAGACAGATCTGAGGCCCTCTCTGGCTTGGGGCCCAGGGCAATTGCCAGGTTACATCCCTTTTAATGCCAGTCCTGACATCTGCTGTCTTTTATTTTGTACAGTACAGGGGGAAATGCATTTCTATTTCTCTTGTGTTGCACTGCATGCAGTGTCTGGCTTTCTGAGGTTTTAATTTAATTTAATTTTTGTCTATTGTCCTACCCCCGCCTAGGGCCGTGGCTCAAGGGCAAGGGCGACCTTTATTTTGTCTTCAAGTAATGTCCTTGGCTATTGTGCCAGCAAGGGATGCTGGGACTTGTAGTCTTGATTACTATCTAACAAAAGTGTTGTGACTCGAGGTTTCAGGCAACAGATAAATTTATTTGGGTTTTTCCCTTACACATAGAATTCACAGCGCAAAGCATGGCATGGATTATTTTCTCCCAAAATAATTGGAAAAACAGGAGCAATTAAAGTTGAGAAATAAAGCATAGGTAAACTGTTTCGTTCACAGCAAACTCTCAGGCAGGTTAATTGTTTCAGCACAATGTCCTTCTTTCAGAGAGTTAGAAACCAGCTTTGCATTCCTCTCATGCAAAGGTTGTTTAACGTAAGTCCAGGTGATTGGTCTCACAAAAAGAGCAATCCATTTCACAAACGTCATTCATATCAGGAGTTTCTTCTACATCAATTATCATCTCCTCACCATCTCCATTATCATTCTGCTCTAGGGAACATTTAAAACCAGAATTAGACTGAAGGTTACTAAGAACTTCCTGCAGTTGTTCTATAAACTGTTCCCTCTGGTTTGCAGTCACTTTGTCTAAGGCAGGAAACTGATTTCTTCGTAAGCTTTTAACTACAGACTTTAAATCTGTCTCATAACACTTACTTGGAATGTTTCTAGTTCTGACTGAAGTTGTTTTCACAGCAGTGCTATCTTGGCTCTGGTTAGCACTGGTCTTTAACTGCTGTATAATATCTTCAGCATATCTCTTGCTAGGGATTATAGCAGACGTACCTTTCTCACGTGCAATGCCCTCTCTGCAATCAGAGCTCTCTCCCCGTGTGAAGGTAAACTTTTCTACCTTTTCCTTGGGTTGCTTTAGCAGAGGTTTTGGGTTTGCTTCCAGTGTTCCTGAGGTATAGGAAACAGACCTTCCAGAATCCTTCTTAGCTTGTTCTGTGTTCCATAGCTTTCCTTGTTCAGCTGGCTTCCCTTGTGGCTTCAGCTTTCCTCGTTGCTCTTGCTGCTTTGCTTGCTGCCTTCCCTGCTGCTTCTTCCCTCTCTGCTGCTCTCCTGCACTGAACTCTGAGGCAGGTTTAAAACGGCTTTCCTCAGCAGCCACACCCTTCTGGCTGCTCATGTGAAACTCGTTAGGGCTCCACTCAGCTCCTACGTCACTGCTATGACAGGGCTCAGTTCTAGCTAGAAGCTTGAGGTTTCCATGGGAACCTTGTTTGCCTTTACTCTTAAAGGTATATTGCTCATTTTCTTCCCATTGCATTCACTCTGCAGTGCTGTCATTATCACACTATATACTTCTCTTTTCATTCTGTGCTCATTTATTGGTGAAAGTCTATCTGTATTGTGTGTGTGTGTGCAACCAATGCTGCGTATTCTGTTAGTATGGAATTTCTGTTTAAGAATGTGTAGCAGTCTGGCTTGTTCAGCTTGCACATTGCCCTCTCTGCAGTTATTTATGGGGGCGATTGGGGCATGAGGCAGGGCAAGGGCAAGGCAGGGGTTGGGCACGGCTAGCCACAGGTGGCGGGTTTTTCTCTTTTAAGTAAGGGAGGGTGTCTCTAGGCTTCTTTTTTGTACTTGAACCCAGATTGGCCTCTACGCACCTGAGTGCTTGTGCTTTGACAGCGTTAATGAGAACAGTTTCAGTGCTGTGTGAAACAGATCTTGTAGGGGAAAACTACACTGTTTTGCAATCCTAGGAGGGTTGAGTGAACACACTGAAGAACTCTCAGTATCAGTTTCATTCACAGGCAGTAAATGACTATAGACAGAGTACCTTTAGAAACCAGAGGCCTTTTTCTTCACGCTGCTTGGAAAAAAGTTTTTTTTGATAAATCACAAGAATTTAGAAAGAACTCCTTAATCAAGCAACAAAGGAATTGAACAGAAAACAAGAAAACAAAGAAATATAGAAAAGAAAATCCTCTGTAAAGAAGAGTTGCTGCTGAACACTGCTCTCCATTTCATGGATGAAAAAGACCAAGGGACTTTGCTAGGCTTCTCTAGCCAATGTGCTGACACTCTGTATATAGTGCTGTATAATGACATCACCCACATATTGGAGTGATTATACTGCTTTTCCATGGGGAAATGTGCTTCTTTCCATGACCTGTCTCCTCTTCGGAGACAATCACATGTACATAGAAATCCATTCCCTTACTGATATTTATATTAACCTAGGAAAAATCTTCAGAGTTTGTAGCTTGACTGCAAAGTCATTTCTGATCCATGCACGAGGTAAGTAAATGATGTTTTTTTTTTACTGCTATCAAGTCAGTGCTGACTCCTGGTGGCCCAGCAGCCCCTGGGCTTTCTTGGCAATGTATCACTGGAAGTAGATTGCTAGGTCTTTTCTTCTGAGGCAATGGAGGGTAAAGTGACTTCCCAAGGTCACAAGAAGTGCCACTTGGAATCAATTCCATATCTCCTTGGTGCTAGGCTGTTCTAACCACTATGATACTTAAAGATATTCCTACGCTCTAACAATTTAATCTTGATTACAGGTTGAAATCTGCAATGGGGGCTATTTGCTTTTCACGGGTCCAGACTTCACAATGGCATTAGTTTCCGGGTGTTAGAAATCCCCAGTATTATGCCTGTTAGCATCAACGACCCAATTTGCAAATTATATTATTAGCAGACCACACAGTTTTGTTCTAACCACTAGGCTACTCCTCCACTCCAATATGAGAAATATTGACCACATTTTTTTTAATGGTTGAAGAACGGATATGAAAGATGTAACCAGAGTGGAAGACTTGATAACTGGCTGAACACTACTGCTCCTAAACCTGTGTTGACTCAATTTCCTTTTGCATCTGTTACTGTAAGTCCAATGCATGCACATTTTTCTCTATGAAATGAAAACATTATGTTCATACTGACATCTTGTGACCATTTCTGGTACAGTAGTCTCTCAAATGTTTCCCGACAGAAAAAAACAGATGAAATTCAAATACCATGGTCAGCAGGGGTTTTTTTAATACTGGATTCAGGATTTAAATTTATTACATATATTCAGTGTTGCGCCAATAGCTTTACAGATAGCAATGATAATGTTCAGCCATTATCAGGGTAGCTAAGCAGTTTAAGCTAGGATAGTCTTTCTGCTGGTTTAACTTTATTTGCAAAGCTATTTGCAATTTACACATGTAAATACGACCACTTATATGGGTAATTATAGCCACACGTAAAAGGGTTCATTTTACACATGGAACAGAGTCATGGCACAAAAATCTGCATCTGTATCCCTGATTTCATATAGGGGATGCATGTCTAAGACTAAAATTGTCTATGTCTAAATGTACACATGCTCCCTGACAGGAAGGCTAGCGGGGCTGGCCCAACTACTAGGCAAACTAGGAAGTTGACTAAGGCAGCAGTTTCTGGGGGGCAGCAAAGAGCTGTTACAGTCAATTCAAAGCAATGGGGCCTGGCAGCCACATAAACGCAGTCATCAGTATGTGCTTTTACCTGCAGAAAGAACGGGCAATATGCAAATAGCCCATTTACCCTTCTAAATGGATTTTTGATATCTGCCTCTATGCATATATTTACAAAACAAAGTTTAAAATACATTTAATATACTTTGGAAGAGATGGTGTTGAGATGATTACAATTGAGTTTAATAAAAATCTGGGGGGGGGGGGCACTAGAGGTCTAAAAGTTAATTATGAGGGGACGCAAAGCTGAAGTTTCACCTAGGGTACCTAATACCCTTTCACTGGCCCTGATTTATTTCAGATCATCCCTAATGTTTACTTTCCTCTCCTAATCACAATGAGGGAAAGATAGATGCCTCTGTAGTTAATTAGCAGCATCTACCCATCTAGTTAGCAAAATGGCAAAGATACATGTATAAGTGTCAATATTTGCACATGCCAGTTGTAAAATGCCAGCACTTAACACGTGTAAGTTGCTGGGTTTTCAACATCAGTTTTTTCCACATGTATCTATGTGAAATGGATGCCCATCCCTGTGCGTTCCTGTGCATCCTTCTTTGATATTTTATTTATTTTTATTTAACCAGTTTTCTATACCGCCTTATCCTTCAATCAAAGCGGTTTACATTATGTAATCACTACAAACAGATAAAAAATGCACATCCACAGTGAGGGGTGGAGATTCGTTGATTTTACATTGGACTTAACTATGGCTACCCTCTCCTCTAAAATTGACGTACATTTGCAGATGCTTTCAACTGGACGTCGCTGCGACCACATAAACAGCCTTTCTAAAATGTGCCTTCACATGGATAGCGGCTGACTATTGCCAGCCATCTGTAGAATTAGTTGGAATACCCACGCTCCGCTCTGGCAATACCTGGATAGTATCAGGTTGGTCCTTAAGAATTTTCAGTGTCACTATTAGGATAGTGCTGCTGAAAATTCATGGATAGGGCAGTAATCAAGATAGCAGCTGATGCCATCCAGATAAGTACTTCTGAATACAATAGATTAATTCAACAAATCAGCAATTTCCATCTGCAAGCATTGCATTGGGAAAGAATGTGGACTGGATTTTTCACAAATGGGCTGTGATATATGAAAAATGACCATCTCATTTTGAGTGCACTGGATATAAGCATAATTTATAAATGATTTGGTTTCAATAAATATTGCATATCGTATTTCTCACAAATCCTGTGTGGCAGTCTGTGGAACAAAGTCCAGAAACAAAAAGCAAACACACTTGCAAAAAAAAGGAAGCCAGTAAAAGAGCGAGGCGAAGTACTGCATAGAGGGCTAATGGTGGTGAAATCAAAGTTTATTATGTTGTATCCAGAGGTCTACTGAGAATATACATGGGCCGTGTTTCGGCACTAGCCTTTGTCAGAGGTGTGGGGACCTTTCAATAAGTAAACATCAAAATTAAAATTATATACATACAATAAAAGAAACAGCATAATGCAATCTTTCAAATGAGTTGAAATAACACAAACAACAATAGTCTATAGTGAACATCTTGAGAAAGAAATATGTAAAATGAATGTAAATTATAAAAATCCATGACAGCAATAAGAAGGCACATTAAGATTATTCTAATTAATAAACTGTAAACTATCAGAGGATAACTTAGATAAATAAGTGCATTTAAAATCCTCCGTATCAGAAACCCATTATATTATATTGTGAAGCAAATTGAAGAACTTGAGAGCTATAATCATTTATCTAGACTTACATACTGCTTTTTTACAAGTCAAAGAAGTGTGCATTCAGGTACTGTATATATAATTTCCCCTTGTTTTTGTACCTGAGGCAACAGAGGCTTAAGTAGCTTGCCCAAGGACACAAAGAGCACCTGTAGGACTAGAAACCCCAGCCCTTCGGGTCCAAGGTTGCTGTCCTCTTGCAGAATTCAAACCTATGGCCCTCTGGCCTGAAGTAACTTGCCCCATTCACTAGACCATTCCTCCCAATGATGATTGGTTAAGTGAAATAAACGTAAAATAAAGTGTTGATTAGATGCAACAAGCAAAACACTAAATAGTATACATTGGGAGTTATTCTGAGCCATGAACAGAGAGGATAGACGGCCCAACGGGATGTCCATCTCTGCTATTTGTCCCGGCTCCTGCCCCCGACTAACTTCTCTGCTGGTTGTGCGGGGAAGTTATATGGGGGCGGGGAAAGGGCAGCCCAGGGGCGGAGTCTGTAGGGCAGTGGGCGGTCGCCGGCCCTGGACATACAGGGCCGATTCTAATGTCAGCTCTCTACATCCAGGGCCAGTGATATGTCCGGGGAAGTTATTCCACCTCTGAGGTGGAATAACGTCCCTGGACATGATTTTTTTTAACAGCCCGAGGTGTGGATGGGGCAGGGAGGGCCAGGGTTTATTCCCCGCAGCCCGACCCTGGCCTTAGGAAGACAGATCAGGAGATGGGCTGTGGGGAATAAACACTTTTATTTGGTGGCAAGCATCACGGTTTTTAAATGGAGCCGCCGTGCCATGGCAACATAACGCCTTGGTGCCGCGGATCCATTAAAGAGCCTTGACTGAGTTAGTTGGGGACAGTCCTGCACGTGCAGGCCGGCAGAATCACAGCCCGGCCTGCACGTGCAGGACTGTTCGCAATTCTGATCCCGCGGGGCTGGACGTGCCCCGCGAGATTAGAATCGCGATCCCCTCGGTGCGTCCGGTTCAGACTAGATGCACAGGGGGGATCTACGTTCGGGATGGAATCGGGCCCATTGTGTTTAAATCGTAAGAGTGAGGGACAAAAATGTCTACTATTGATCCTACCATTTAGTATTGTAGAGAAGGTTGTGCAGATGGGAGGGGGCATAGAAAATCATGACTCATGTATTTGTAGGTCCGAAGATTATGTAACACATACAGCATTGGATACACCAGTATTGCTGAAAATTAAGAGAATATTAACAAATTGTAAAGGGCAATGGCTTAACTTATTGTAACTTATTATTGTATGCCTAAAAATGACGTAAAGCTTGACAACAGAGGGGCAGAATCTTTGATAAAAAGACATGGGTTCGTTGTTTACTGTACGCTACAGTGTAGATATGCAGGTACATGAGCCTAGTCAATTATAACACAGGTACACTACCAAAAAACTGCCTCCAGTTTTGCAACTGATTCCTATAGATTTTGGGGTGCTGAATCCAGGAAAAATAGCCAAAATGTTCCATCACGTCACGTTTTCTTGCAAAATTAGATTTCTTACCCATATAAGGAATGTTCACATAATTTCTTTTTAGCCGACTGCAGTTTATTTTCTTGGCCCAAAATAGAGGTTGTAATGGTTAACTAACTAGAAACACTCCCTCATGATATTTTAGAGTGTTTTGTATTCATTTTATACATTAACAGGACAATTGGGAGGCGGGGGGCTAAATCCAGTACTCGCGCTGGCGCATGTTCTTTCCTGTTCGCCTCGCCTCGTTCGCTCGCTCAAACACGGTGGTTGCAACATGAACGTTCCTGTCAAATTTCAGTTTCTTGCAAGTTCATTATTACCTTTTGTTTGCTAAGTCGTAATCCAGCTTTATTCCGAAGTGGTTCACTACAGTTGTAGTTTGCAGTGCTGTGTATTTGTGATGGCTCACAGAGCCAGAGGTTGCGTCAACTCTCCGGACAGTTTTTGTTTTATTTGTGGGGAATATACCGTGAAAAAGCGGCAGAGGAACATTTCTGCATTTATTAAAAAAGTATATTTCGCCTATTTCGGTTTGAAGTTAGGCAATCAAGACAAACCGTGGGCTCCTCACAAAGTGTGCAAGACATGTGAGGAAGATCTACGCTTATGGATGAAAGGTAAAAAACAAGCATTTCGTTTCGGAATACCTATGATGTGGCGTGAACAAAGAGACCACAGCAGTGACTGCTATTTTTGCTCTTGCATTGTGAAGGGATACAACTTAAAAAATAAGAACGTAATAAGTTACCCCAACCTTCCCTCAGCAATTAGGCCTATGCCTCATAGCAACAAAGTACCTGTGCCTGAACCACCAAAATCTTTGGATCATATTTGTGTGGACGGTTCTGATCATGATGAGACTCATCAGATGGCTTTTCCCGATGAGTCCAGTACTTCCGAGTTTGAAACTGAACCAGATCCGAAACCTGAACTTTTCTCTCAAGCTGAATTGAATGATTTAGTCTGGGATTTAGGACTCCCAAAAGATGCTGCCCAACTGCTAGGTTCTCGGCTTAAACAGAAAAATCTATTGTCACCAGGAACAACTTTTTATTGGTACCGCAACCGCGAGACACAATTTTTGAAGTATTTCAGCAAAGAGGAAGATTTGGTATTTTGCAACGATATATACGGAGTGATGGAAAAGTTTAAACTCAAGTATGATCCTGCTGAATGGCGGCTGTTCATTGATTCGTCAAAAGACAGCATAAAAGGTGTTCTTCTTCATAATGGCAACACATTCGCTTCAGTTCCTATTGCTCACTCTGTTATTCTCCAAGAAAAATACGAGAATTTGGCCCTGATTCTTCAGAAGATTCGTTATGATGAGCATAAGTGGATGATTTGTGGAGACTTTAAAATTCTATCCATGCTATTAGGGCAGCAATCCGGTTTCACCAAATATCCCTGCTTCCTTTGCTTGTGGGATAGCCGGGCCCGCGACCTACACTGGGGGAAAAAAGACTGGCCAATTCGGGAGTATTTGAGACCCGGTGAGAAAAATGTTCTTCATGATAGCTTGGTACCTCGTGATAAAATTCTATTACCACCTCTCCACATTAAGTTGGGTCTCATTAAGCAATTCCCTCACGTTCTCAAGCCCCTCCCTAACTGAATCCAAAGGCATTGATATACTCAAGATCGAAAACAAAACATCAATACTTTGCTTAATCTACAGACCCCCCTCAGCCCATCATGAAACCCTGGCCACCGCACTAGAAAATATCTCAACCTCTGCAACCAAAAAACTGCGTATCATTCTGGGCGACCTAAATCTCCCATCGATTCCCCCTGTACAGGCAGACGCATTCTTTGAAGCCATGCATCAGCTCGGCTACACACAAATCATACAAGAACCCACACATAACAAAGGTAACACCCTTGATATGGTGTTCTTATCACACAACATCCAAAAATACACCAAACCTCGAGTAACCCCAGTCCCATGGTCCGACCATTTCCTAGTCGAAATTGAAATCCACCTACCTCCACAAAAGGTAAAGCCTCAAGCCGACCCAAAAACACATCAACAGAGGAAATTCCAAAAATTCAATAGCGAAGCTTTGGTAACTTCTATATCTACACATTTTGAGTACACCACCACAGACCTAGACAAGCTGGTAGACCAATGGAACTCAGGGATCGAAGCAGCTGCAAGTCCAACATGGAAGAACACAAACGCTGTAACAAAGATAGGAACCGAACCATGGTACTCTCCCACGCTATCTAAAATGAAGAGAGAACTACGCAAACTCGAAAGGAAATGGAGGAAAAAGCAAACCGAAGAATGCAAGCAACTATACCTAACACTCCTCGCAAGATACAAGAATGAGGTAAACCTCGCTAAAAAGACACACCACACTAATCTACTCAACAAAGCGCTCAACAGACCCAGAGAACTTTTTGAACTCGTAAAATCTCTGACCAAAACTTCACAAAACTCCATCTCTGCAGACGTTATAAAGGCCCAGACGCTTGCCGACCACTACGCCAAAAAACTAAATCCGAAACTTCCCACAAGCATGACCAAAGGCATGCCACTAGCTCTCACCACTCGAGAAACCACAACTGCCCCTCAAGCAGACCCAGAAACAGAATGGAACACCTTCCAGCAATTAGGTGAGCAACAAATCTTAAACATCATAACCAACTTAAACACCACTACCTCCCCCCTCGACCCATGCCCAGCCGCTTGGATGAAAGCAACCAAGAAAGACAACGCAAAACCCATCGCGCACATTGTCAACCAGTCTCTGAAACAAGGAATCATGCCGTCTCATCTCAAGAAATCGATTATTAGACCCATATTAAAAAACAAGTCGCTCAACAAAAGTGACCCTGCATCATATCGCCCAATCTCAAGCATAGCTTTCCTAGCAAAGATGATTGAAAAAGCGGTCCAGCACCAACTCCAGGACCACATGGACAAGATAAAAGCCCTAGATGAACATCAATACGGATTCCGTCAGAATCACGGAGTGGAAACACTACTACTGGCACTCCTTGACAATCTACTTAGGGGCCACGAGAACAAAAACTCCATGTTCATACTCATATTCATCGATATCTCAGCGGCATTCGATACAGTACATCACACCACCCTTTTGGACCGCCTGGCCTCGCTAGGTATAACAGGGACCCCCCTGAAATGGTTCACATCATACATATCCAATAGGATGCAACAAGTGCAATTCAACAACGACAGAGCTGATGCCTTCCCCCAAACCCAAGGGATCCCTCAAGGGTCTGCCCTCTCATCCCTACTGTTCAATTTGTATATAAAGCCGGTATGCAGTATTTTCCAGAAATACAACATAAATTACCACATATATGCCGACGATGTGATGTTATACACACAGCTTGACATAACACAGCCTAACTTCGTCCACTAGAAGAATGCCTTGACATGCTCCAATCATGGCTTCAGCAAAATAACATGTCAATAAATCACAAAAAAACAGAGGTCATGTTCATGTCCAAGAAAGCCAATTTCATCCCGCCCACCACAGTCACACTAAACAAAAACATATACGATACAAAGCCTGTAATAAAATATCTAGGAGTCCTACTTGACAGCAACCTCAAGATGGACAAACACCTCAGAACAGTTAACCGAGCCATCTTTTACAAACTCAAAATCCTTCAACCACTCCGCAATATCCTCAAGAAATCCGACTTTAGGTCTGTTGCTCAAGCACTAATCATTCCCCACCTGGATTACAGCAATGCCATTCTACAAGGGCTTCCAAAGAGCACACTAAGCATCCTGCAAATGGCTCAGAACGTGGCTGCAAGAGTCATCATGGAAAAGAAAGTCACCGACCACATAACCCCAGTTCTAATGGATCTGCACTGGCTCCCAGTGGCCGCCCGCATCATCTACAAACTACTCATCACAACATTTAAACTCATCAATGGCATCGCACCATCCTACCTCAATAACCTAATCACTATTCAACCTAGCAACAGGAGCAGGAGAACTATGAATCTCAACACCCTATGTATCCCGACCAGCATAAGATCTGTCAAGGCCGAAACAAGCAATAGGGCGTTCACATACTCAGCGCCAACCCAATGGAACCAACTACCGCATGAATTAAGGCTCACAAACAACCTGAACGAATTTAGACGAAAACTGAAAACCTATCTGTTTCAAACCCTCTACAACTTGATCTAACTGCAATACCCTACCGCAACCAGATCTCCTCTGCCGCACTCGGCAGCATATAATCCAATTATATAGTCATGTATAACTTGTACACCTTGGCAACTAATTCCGTACAAATTGTATATAACCATGTATAGCCTGTACACCTTGGCAACTAATTCTGTACAAATTGTATATATGGGCCCCCCCCCCCAATCTACTGAAATCAAATGTATACCTTGATCTGTGTCCTTTAATCAAATGTGTATCGTATCCAAATGCTTGTCCCGTGTTACGTAATCATTGACTAATCAAAATGTAAAACTGAAATCTCAATGTACCGTACAATACATTATGATTCTGTAAAGTAAACCGCTGCTGATCGTAGGAAGCAGCGGTATACAAGTGTTTACTAAATAAATAAATAAAATAAATAAATAAATTCATCAAGTCCCTTCCAAAAGATGGTGAGTGCTTTCGGTACCTTTGCTCAAAGTTCCCCCGACTTTCTGAAGCAAAGCTAAAGGAAGGAGTGTTTGTTGGCCCTGATATAAGGAAACTCATTTCAGATGGAGCATTCGCTGAAACGATGTCTGAGAAGGAAAAAGAAGCCTGGGATTCCTTCAAGGATGTTGTTCTCAAATTCTTGGGGAACAGGCGGGATGAGAACTATAAGGATATTGTTGCCAGGATGCTCAATGCCTTCAAAGAACAAGGCTGTAACATGAGCCTGAAAGTCCATTTCTTGCACTCCCATGTGAACTACTTTCCCGAAAACTTGGGGGCGTACAGTGAAGAACAAGGTGAAAGGTTTCACCAGGACATCAAGGACGCAGAGAGAAGGTACCAAGGAAGATGGAGCACCACTATGATGGCTGATTTCTGCTGGTTGCTGCTGCGGGAAACCCCAGATGAAAAATACGCCAAGCAGTGCACCAAGAGAAGCATTCGGGGGAAGAAGAAACGGGCCCACCAGGAGATTGATTGACCCAAGAATGACTTTAAAATCTAAACTGTGTTGACAAATATCGTGTTTTTACTAAACTTTGAAATAAAAATTTGCTAGTTATTACCACAGTGTCGGATCTCATTTATTAGAATTTTATTTTCACACCATCGGGTGTTTGTCTTCATGTATTGCAATGGTGCGGTTTGCGTTTTCTATTCTTACATACATACCTGTACAACATTTTTTGCACATTTCTTTGCTTTGCTTTGTGTCTAACCTCGCTCTTATATGCTCAATGTTTGTGCACATGTATGTGGCTGTTTTAAGTGCAGACAATTTTGCTACCATCACAGTGTGTTTTGTTGACATTACTCTATTCTTATGTGCTGCCTTGTTACAATTTTCTTTATTCTTATTTGAATAACTACTAAACAATTAGTATAAAGAATTCATCCAAGAAACTTTTATCTCGATCGCACTCAATCTGAAACGTTCACCTCAAACTGCTAACCCAATGTAGCAAAAAATCTGTATGTGATGGAGCAAATTGGTTACCAGATTTGGATTCAGCGCACCAAAAAACGTAAAAATCAATCAAAACATTAGAGGCAGTTTAAAAAAATTTTTTTTTAGTGTACCTGTGTAATGAAGCACTGATATGAAGATTGTCTACAGCAGAGCATAGTGTCTTCAAGTATCAGTCTAATCGATCATGCAGAGGTTTTTCATACATCGGGAGCCTTAATGCTAATGTTATTTATAGAAAATGCCATCAAGGCTGCAGAATTTCATATCACTGTGGTTATTTATAGGGCTAACTTTAAACCTTTTGGAGATGGGCGAAACCTTTTGTGAAGCATTAAGACCAAATATCAAATGGCTAATTAAAAGATCTTACCTCTATTGAAGCAAATATCGCCGCAGTGGGTCGAGTATTCAGCTTTATGACCAGGCTTTTAGAAAGTCATATGTGCCGGCACCATTTTTAAAAAGAAAAGTTTGGCGCCAGAAAGTGTTTGGTTGTGTTGCCAGGTAATTATTGAGAAAGCGGAAGAGGCAAAGCATGAAGCTTTTAAATCTTTGAAACAAAGTATTAAAGGTGTAGTCTGAAAGAATTGTTTAGAAACACAATCCCTAAGAATAAAACTTCTTAAAATGGAACATGAGCAACCTCGGTGGCAGGATTATTAAAAGTACTCTATCTGGCTAAGACAGAAGCACAATCATCAGCAAATAGCATTGACCATAAGACTTGGGATTCCTGGAAAAGTGCAGGATCAGCCTTATAAAGGGGGTCTGTCTAAAAGAAGGGTACCCCTAAAGCAGTGCTAAGTAAGACTAAAAACACTGTAGTATAAAAATTAAATTAAAACTAATAAAAATTAAATTAAGATGAAATAGGATGCCATAATCGGGCAATAAAAAAAGCCGCCCATGTGTAAACAATGGGGTGATAAAGTCTTAATATAACTAACAATAAAGACACCCAATAAAATTAAAAAGGAGGAATAAAATTAAATCTGATAAGTGAATAGAATACTCCTGCTGCATGGGTCATCCCTGTCCATTCACACCCTACTCGTTTGACAGTTGTATTCAGTGTCTCTGTATGTCCCTTTCCCTGCTTTTCTCTCTCTCTGTCCTCTTCTGTCGCTTTCCTATAAAATCAATGGCGTTCCTTTCATCTCTTGCTTCTCTCTAGTAGGCTATTTTACTTTTATTGTACACCGCCCTGATGCCTCGGCAAGGGTAGTATATCAAGCAATGCAAATAAATAAATAAATAAATAAGGTGGCCATGATTTATGACCTATTAAACCCAAACTATACATGGATTCTGACATAATTATACAGAAAAAAAGACTAATGTAAAATCAATAAAACTTTCATAATACCACTAAAAAGCTAAGACCACAGATAAAACAGCCACTACAAAGACAAAAGATGCCATAACCAAGCTAAGGTAGGACTAAAAACTCGCTGAATAAACAAAATAAATATTTATTTAACAAGATTTATATACTGCCTTTCTTACATTCAAAACAGTTTACATACAACATTGAAACTTTTAGAACTTTACATTGAACAGGTAATCGAACTTGAAAGATAACGGAACCCAGATAGGGCATAACGTTAGAATTATGCACCAATACTATTTCATAAGTGGATTTTTTGTGGTAGATGTGTGTAATGATCCTCAAAGGGGACTGGGGGTTTCATTGGCAGTATAATGAAGCATATTAAACAATACAATAATAGTGCAATACAATACTATTATTGCAATAATAGTCAGTACAATATGCAATAATAGTTCAAAGGGTATTTATTGTAAGGTGAAAAAGTATGAAAATCACAAGATTAGGGAGTGGGATGAACCTACGGATATAACATAATAAACTTTGATTTTACCAACATTAGTCCTCTGTGGAGTACTTTGCCTCGCTCTTTAGTCTGTGGAACAAGACATTTGATTTTAGAATTTAAGTAAATTTTAAGCATTGAAATTACGCTGCCTATTTGAGTGCTTCTCACAAAAGGGCAGCTATGAAGACCAGCCTCCTGGAACAGGATTTTCCTGCATTCCTCATTCATATTGAGATCTTTAGGTCTGTCCCCATATGCCTTATGACGAAGCCCCATTGATGATTTAAATAGCCCACTCTGCACCGATTGCATCCTGTTCATATCCTTTTGAAGGTGTGGTCTCCAGTATTGTATACAATATGAACTCCAAATGAGGTCTGCCACCCATCCACTCCCTGGACCTTGAGGGTTAAGGGGGGGGCTGGCCTTGAATGCCCTTGAGGGTTAATGTTGTAGTTGTGTTGGTGCTCAAGTGATAAGGCAAGGCAAAGAATATTTCTTTTTTGTGAGGTTTATTTCCCGCTTTCGCAGTTCAAATACAGCAGACGTCAATGAAATAATATGACACAAAACAAGATGGAGAAACTGAACTTAAACAAGGCTTTTTCCCCTGCTTAACTGAATGTCCATTACTGATCACATTCACCTGTCATGTGATCTCCTTTTCATTAAGGTAACCGAAAACTCTGATATCAGCACTGCTCCTGAATTGCACAGAATATGCTTCCACTTATTCTCTTCAGATAAGCTCTTTTATCCCAGCAAACAGTGAGGTAACTTTGCTATTTTCTTACATACAACACTGGCAAGCAAAACACTTAAATGTCCTTTGGAATCATACAAGAAGAGCAATCCATCGGGACTTCCTGTTCTGTAGATGGCAAAGAAATTAAAGGCATTTCTTCTTGCCAGCTGATCAATGGCTTTGCTACGTTCTGAGTAGAAACTGCTCTGCTTTTAAGGAACTCTCTGAATTCAGTGAGAAGTAATTCAGCCTGTGTATTTTCTGAGCTAGGCTGAGCAAATCCTCCTTCAGGTAAATGCTTGTTTATATTTCTTATCTCTAACAATTATCAGTGCTTTTACTTAGACAACATTTCAGCGTGCAAGCATTTCCCTTCCCCCACCTATCTCCACATGGCAGTGCAGGGTAAAACGCTTCAGCTGTGTTTAGAGATTCTCTCAGAGTGTTAAAAGGAAAACAGTTAGGCTTTTCTTGACTTAACCAGTTAGTATCAAACTTTCTGCCTTTATCCTGTCTTTCACAATTAAAATTCACTCTTTCTGGCTTTCCACTGTTAAGTTTGCTAGCTGTGCCACACCCACCAGATACCTTGTGCTTGGGCTTCTTCCAGGGTAATTCCTTATCCCTTTGCCTCCTATTCCAAGGTTCTTCTGGGTCCTTTACACTCCTGAGCTGCAGCCTTGGGTCTCTCAGTGCCTTAGAATTCTTCTGCTTCCAGAAATCTTTCTCTGCCCCTGAGTCTCCCAGCTCCTGTCTGCCCCTTCTTGGATCACAGCTGCTTAGTGGTTCTCTCTCTCTCGGTTCCTGTTCCTGGTCATCTGACCTGTCCTCATCCAGGTGCTTGTGTCCTTCTTCCCTCTCCTGGTGGTCCTCTCTTTTGTCTAACTGTTTCTGGGTTTTTAACAAGCTGGCTGAGTGCTGCACTGCCCGCCTCCTGCTTGGGCATGCCCAATCAGGGACTTGGCTTTTCACCTGCCTTGAAGTGAGGAGTGGTTCCTGATTAGCTCTGCACTCTTTTTTCCTCTCAACAGAGAAAATCCTGCATTCCCCTGCAGTACCGGCTCTCTCCACCGGATCACTATCAGTTTCCATTGCCTCATAAGAGTCTGCTACATCACAGATCCCCCCCCTTAAGATATCACGGGCTGGCGTAGGCTCGCCCGCACAGCACGTGATTCTACTTAAGGCATCAGCGTTTTGATGAAGCTTTCCAGCCCTGTGCTCCACCTGGAACTCGAAAGCCTGTAGGGCCATAAACCAACGGGTTAGCCGGGAGTTATGGTTGTGCATCTGGTTCAACCATTTCAATGGTGCGTGGTCCGTGATCAGAATGAATCTTCTCCCTACTAGATAGAAGCGCAGCGCATCAATAGCCCACTTGATGGCCAAACACTCGCGCTCAATGGTGGAGTAATTCTTCTCTGTGGGTGCCAATTTCCTACTCAGGAATAGGACTGGGTGTTCCTATCGTAATAGGCTTTTTGTTTGGCCTGACTACGCTTCAGGTTATCCACTGCAACTTGTGAAGTCCGGCGTAGCCGCTTCTTTAAGTTTCTCAGGAATTCGGGCACTTCTACTTCCCTGGGATCTGGTTCTACCCACTGTTCTCTCAAAATATCGAGAATGCCTCGGGGAGACCTCCCGTATAGTAGCTCATAGGGTGCTGTTCCTAATGAGGCCTGTTTTCTCTCTCGGCATGCATAAAGAACAAAGGGTAGCATTGTATCCCAATTGTCCATTTCCCCCTCCAAACTCCTGCGTAACATCCTTTTAAGAGTCTGGTTTTGTCTCTCGACTAAACCGTTTGTTTGAGGGTGGTATGCTGCTGTCTTGATGTGGTGAATACCAAAGGCATCCCACACTTGTCCTAAGTATTTTGACATGAAGTTGCTCCCCCTGTCGGTGAGAACTTCCTTAGGGAAACCCACTTCACAAAACAACGTAATAAGTTTGTTTGCAATTACTCTGGCAGATATGGTGCGTAGTGGCATGGCCCACAGGAACCTTGTAGCGTGGTCTACCACCACTAAGATATAGCGGAAACCTCGGGGTGTTTTAATCAGAGGTCCGACAATGTCAACACCTATCCTCTGGATGGGATCCTTAATCACTGGTGATGGTATCATGGGGACATCCCTGGGATGGGCTGCTGAAACCCTTTGGCACGCGGGGCAAACCTCACAGAACTTGGCCGTCTCTTTGAAGACACCGGGCCAGTAGAACCTGGATAAGATTTGATCGAGGGTTCCCTGAATGCCTTTATGCCCCCCAACAGGATGGTCGTGTGCCAACTGTAGCACTATATTTTTAAAGGTCGTTGGCACAACCAACTGCTTTCTACTATCTCCTGTGAAAGGATCTTTACTCTCCCTGTAGAGTATTCCTGCAGTCAGAATAAATCTAGGTAAGGTATCTCTAGTAGTCTGAGCCCATTTGAATGCCTGTGTGAGAGCGGGATCCGCTTGCTGCTCATTTGGGAACGTGGGAAACTTATTCATTAGCTCCTCTGGTACCCATGGTAGCTCTTGCCCTGCCCGTACTTCAGACTTGTTCTTAGAGCGAGACTGTTTCTCCTTACGTTTCGCAGATTTAGGCTTCCTGACTTTAGTGTCTGGAGTATCTATCAATGCATCATCAGAGGGGAGAACTTCTCCGAGATCCTCTGAGGTATCTTCTTTCTTTTCTAAGGCTGAGGACTGGGCTCTTGTGGAGACCATTGCACCTTTCACCTGCAACTCTCTTTCCATCTCCCTGAAGAACTGCGGCCAATCCCTGCCTAGAATTACTGCCTGGGGAAGTCCTGGGACAACTGCTAATGGGACAGTCTTTGGTGCACCTAACCCTGCTATGCATAACTTGTATACTGGGTAGATAGAAGTTCCTCCATGGACGCATCTTATTTTGACTGAACTCACAGGCTGAATTACTTCCTTGCCCTGCATGGCCTCTATTCTCTGCCAAAACTCTTCAGAGAGCATGCTTAACTCCGCCCCTGAATCCAACAGAGCTTGAGTGGTAATTCCCTGTACTTCAATAGCAAAAAGAAATCCAGGTCTATCATCCTTGGGACAACCCGCTATCAATGCAGTTTTTACAACACAGTGTTTTTGCAAATGTCCTTCTTGCCCACATCTGTAACATCTTAGCCTATTCTTATAGCTTTTCCATAAAGGCATGCACATCTTTACAGGGTCCTCATACACCCTTCCGTCCCTTTCTGATCTGCCATTGCCTGACTCCTGGGAAGTAGTGCCAACTCTCTGGGCAGTTAGCTCTGCCTCTATATATCTCTCAGAGAGTGCAACAGCTTCTTGGGAAGTTTTGCAATTCTGCAAGATTAGGAAGGTGCGGATTCCTTGTGGTAGAGCGTTCATGTACTGCTCTAAAATCAAAGCATCCAGTATCGACTCCACAGACCTCCCTTCTGGAGTTAACCATTTATCAAGCAAGCTTTGAATCCTATGACATAAAGACAGGAATCTCACTCGGCCTCAGTCTCACACTCCTCAAACGTGTGTGGTAGACTAAAGGAGTGAGCCCTAATCTCTCCCTAATCACCTTTTTTACTTCATCATAATTGCCAGCCATGGCAGCAGGCATGGCGCGGTAAGCGGCCATCGCTTCCCCAGTAAGGGATGCTGCCAGTCTTAGTGCCCAGTGCTCCTTAGGCCATGAGCTAAGGCGAGCTACTCTTTCAAAGCTCTCAAGATAGTCATCAACGTCATCTTGATTAGTAAGCTGTCCAAAATTAAACACAGTTCGCGCCTGTAAACCGACAGGTTGTACAGGGCCTGTTATATTGGAACCTGTTGTAGATGATTGTCCAGCGGCTTGCTTCCTCTCTTTCATCCATTCCTCCATGAGTGTGAGTAGAAGTTGCTGCTGTTCACGCATGCTTGCGTTGGCTTTCTCCTGGGCCTCTAACGCAAGATCTCGCTGGCGCTCCAGCTGCATCGCCATCCAATGAAAAATTTCTTTGGCGTCCATCGCCATCTTGGGATACCTGAAAGAAATAAAAAAAAAAGAGACCCAAGTGCGGAAAACACAGTACACTTTGGCTATCTGCTCTTTTTTTTTTTTCCTTTCTCCCTAGTCACCACTAGGCTTCACCCTTGCCCTGGTATCCTGGTTACCCGGGGTGGATACCCTTTACCTGGCTCAGGTGGTATACAAGCACGTCAGGAACAGAAGATCCTGTAGTCCTGCAGTCTCCTTCCTTGTCCGGGTTGGTCAGCTCTTCGGCTGGGCACCTCCTGGAAGTCAGCTTCTGCAGTTTCTTGCTGTGGTTATTTCTTGCACCTGCACAGTATCCTCAATACTATGCCACTTTGCCACCCATCCACTCCCTGGACCTTGAGGGTTAAGGGGGGGGCTGGCCTTGAATGCCCTTGAGGGTTAATGTTGTAGTTGTGTTGGTGCTCAAGTGATAAGGCAAGGCAAATAATATTTCTTTTTTGTGAGGTTTATTTCCCGCTTTCGCAGTTCAAATGCAGCAGACGTCAATGAAATAATATGACACAAAACAAGATGGAGAAACTGAACTTAAACAAGGCTTTTTCCCCTGCTTAACTGAATGTCCATTACTGATCACATTCACCTGTCATGTGATCTCCTTTTCATTAAGGTAACCGAAAACTCTGATATCAGCACTGCTCCTGAATTGCACAGAATATGCTTCCACTTATTCTCTTCAGATAAGCTCTTTTATCCCAGCAAACAGTGAGGTAACTTTGCTATTTTCTTACATACAACACTGGCAAGCAAAACACTTAAATGTCCTTTGGAATCATACAAGAAGAGCAATCCATCGGGACTTCCTGTTCTGTAGATGGCAAAGAAATTAAAGGCATTTCTTCTTGCCAGCTGATCAATGGCTTTGCTACGTTCTGAGTAGAAACTGCTCTGCTTTTAAGGAACTCTCTGAATTCAGTGAGAAGTAATTCAGCCTGTGTATTTTCTGAGCTAGGCTGAGCAAATCCTCCTTCAGGTAAATGCTTGTTTATATTTCTTATCTCTAAGCAATTATCAGTGTTTTTACTTGGACAACATTTCAGCGTGCAAGCATTTCCCTTCCCCCACCTATCTCCACATGGCAGTGCAGGGTAAAATGCTTCAGCTGTGTTTAGAGATTCTCTCAGTGTTAAAAGGAAAACAGTTAGGCTTTTCTTGACTTAACCAGTTAGTATCAAACTTTCTGCCTTTATCCTGTCTTTCACAATTAAAATTCACTCTTTCTGGCTTTCCACTGTTAAGTTTGCTAGCTGTGCCACACCCACCAGATACCTTGTGCTTGGGCTTCTTCCAGGGTAATTCCTTATCCCTTTGCCTCCTATTCCAAGGTTCTTCTGGGTCCTTTACACTCCTGAGCTGCAGCCTTGGGTCTCTCAGTGCCTTAGAATTCTTCTGCTTCCAGAAATCTTTCTCTGCCCCTGAGTCTCCCAGCTCCTGTCTGCCCCTTCTTGGATCACAGCTGCTTAGTGGTTCTCTCTCTCGGTTCCTGTTCCTGGTCATCTGACCTGTCCTCATCCAGGTACTTGTGTCCTTCTTCCCTCTCCTGGTGGTCCTCTCTTTTGTCTAACTGTTTCTGGGTTTTTAACAAGCTGGCTGAGTGCTGCACTGCCCGCCTCCTGCTTTTGCGTGCCCAATCAGGGACTTCGCTTTTCACCTGCCTTGAAGTGAGGAGTGGTTCCTGATTAGCTCTGCACTCTTTTTTCTTCTCAACAGAGAAAATCCTGCATTCCCCTGCAGTACCGGCTCTCTCCACCGGATCACTATCAGTTTCCATTGCCTCATAAGAGTCTGCTACATCACAGGTCTCACCAAAGATTTATACAGAGGCACCATCACCTCCTTCTTCCTGCTGGCCATTCCTCTCCATATGTACCCAAGCATCCTTCTGGCTTTCAATGTCATCTTTTCTACCTGTTTAGCCACCTTAAGATCATCAAAAACAATCACCTCTGGATCCCGCTCTTCTTTCAAGGACAGAAGTACTATACCCAACCGCTTCCTTGGATCCTCTGTACCCAACCGCTTCCTTGGATTTTTGCAGCCCAAATGTATGACCCTGCATGTTTTAACATTAAATCTCAGCTGCCAGATTCTTGACCATTCTTCAAGCTTTGCTAGATCTCTCCTCATGTTATTGTCACCTTCCTGTGTGTCTATTCTATTGCAGATTTTGGTGTTATTTACAAAGAGGCAAACCTTACCTCATAGCCCTTCTGCAACATCACTTACAAAAATGTAGCTTCAAGGGTCCACTAAACTATATCTCATCTTCTTCATTAATGTCTGTGGTCTGTATGCTGTTGCAAGAGGTCCATGAACAGATTCACCAAGGACAGTAACTGCAGCAGAGTTGTTACTTTCACCCGAATGATCTGCACTAGGGTTATTGTCAACATTAGCCCTAGTGGAGAGGCTAAAGATGGGCACCTTTTTGAAATGATATATTTATTGTAAGTCAAACCAACAGCTTAATTCAAGGCTCCATGGGCACACTTACACAGCATCTCGAATAACGCAAGAAACACAACTGAAACAATTTTACAGTTTTAAAATTTGTACCCTCCCCTCCCTCCTTCACACCCTCCCCCACCACGAGCCATATCCCCCATGACCCTCCAGTCCCACACAAACAAACAAGCAGACTGGGGGCAACCTCGTTCTATGGAACCCCTTGCATGCATCTCACACACTCTCCTTTCCTTCCTACACCACCTACCCCAACTCCCTCCAATGCCCCCAGCGTCCCTACAGTGTTAACAACTCATTGCGGGTCCTCAGTGCTAGAGTATCAATATACCCTTCCCATAGCACCAAAAAGGTCTCTCTCCACATTTCCAGCCCACGTGCCACCAATCGCTCCAGTAGCATCAGTTGGTGGAAACAATTCCACCACGTCTAGAAAGAGTGGGCAGCATTGTCCCACCACTGTTGGAGGATCAACTGCTTCCCAACCAGGCACAACTTCCACATCAAGAGCCCAACCTACCGACCCCTAAGCAGTGCAGGGCGCAACCTATCAAAGATGACAAACTCAGCCATCCAGGCCACCGGTTGCCCCTATAAGGTATTCGTATAACTCTTGATCCTTTGCCAGTACCGCTGAGCCCTCTCACAAATCCACCACATATGCAAAAAAAAAAAAAAAATTTTTATTACTTCCTGAAATTATTGGCTGTTTCTCCATAATGTGTTTGCATTCTTTTCTTTCGCATATTCTTACTATTGAATTGTATCTTGAAATTCTTGGTGTTTTCCGTTTGTTGTGTGTATTCAAGGAAGAAAAACCTTAAATAAAAGATTTAAAAAATAATAAAAAAAAGAGCACCTGTAGGACTAGAAACCCCAGCCCTTCGGGCCCAAGATTGCTATCCTCTAGCAGGATTCAAACCTCTGGCCTGCTGGCTTGAGGTGACTTGCCCCAACTACAATGCCATTCCTCCCAATCATGATTGGTTAAGTGAAATAAATATAAAATAAAGTGTTGATTATATGCAACACACAAAACATTAAATAGTATACATTGGGAGTTATTCTGAGCCACGAATAGAGAGGATGGACAACCCAATGGGATGTCCATCCCCGCTATTTATGCTGGCTCCTGCCCCCGACTAACTTACCTGCTGGTTGTGCGGGGAAGTTAGATGGGGATAGGGAAGGGGCAGCCCAGGGGCATAGTCTGGAGGGCAGTGAGCGGTCGCTGGCCCTGGACATATAGGGCCGATTCTAATGTCAGCTCTCTACATCCAGGGCCAGTGATATGTCCGGGAAAGTTATTCCACCTCCGAAGTGGAATTACTTCCCTGGATATGATTTTTTGAACAGCCTGGGGTGTGGATGGGGCAGGGAGGGCCAGGGTTTATTCCCCGCAGCGTGACCCTGGCCTTAGGAGGCCAGATCGGGAGTTGGGCTGTGGGGAATAAACACTTTTATTTGGCGACCGGCATTGCGGCTTTTAAATGGAGCCGCGGTGCCATGGCAACATAACTCCATGGCGCCACGGCTCCATTAAAGAGCTTTGACTGAGTTAGCTGGGGACCGAGCAGGCTGGCAATATCGCAGACCCGGCCTGCTAGTGCAGGACTGTTCGTGATTCTGATCCCGCGGGGCTAGACGTGCCCTGCAGGATCAGAATCACGATCCCCTCTGTGCCTCCGGTTCAGACTGGATGCACAGGGGGGATCTACGATTGGGATGGAATTGGGCCCATTGTGTTTAAATCATAAGAGTGAGGGACAAAAACATCTACTATTGATCCTACCATTTAGTATTGTATAGGAGGTCGTGCAGATGGGAAGGAGCATAGAAAATCATGGACTCATGTATGTGTAGGTCCGAAGATTATGTAACACATACAGTACAGCATTGGATACACCAGTATTGCTGAAAATTAAGAGAATATTAACAAATTGTAAAGGGCAATGGCTTAACTTATTGTAACTTATTACTGTATGCCTAAAAAGGACGTAAAGCTTGACAACAGATGGGCAGGAATCTATGATAAAAAGACATGGGTTCATTGTTTACTGTATGCTACAATGTAAATATGCAGGTACATGAGCCTAGTCAATTATAATGAAGCACTGATAATTAATTAATAGGAAGTTTGTCTATGGTAGAGCATAGTGTCTTCAGGTACCAGTTTAATCGACCATGCAGGTGTTTTTCATACATCGGGATCCTTAATGCTAATGTTATTTATAGAAAACACCATCAGTGCTGCAGAATTTTCATTTCACTGTGGTTATTTGTAGGGCTAATTTTAAACCTTTTGGAGAAAGGGACTTGAAAGGGTGAAATCTTTTGTGAAGCATTAAGACCAAATATCAAATGGCTAATTAAAAGATCTTACCGCTATTGAAGCAAATATCGCCACAATGGGTCAAGCATTCAGCTTTATGACCAGGCTTTTAGAAAGTCATATGTGCTGGTGCCATTTTTAAAAAGAAAGGTTTGGTGCCAGAAAGTATTTGGTTGTGTTGCCAGGTAACCATTGAAAAACCGGAAGAGGGCAAAACATCAAGCCTTTAAATCTTTGAAACAAAGTATTTATTAAAGGTGTAGTCTGGAAGAATTGTTTAGAAACACCATCCCTAAGAATAAAACTTCTTAAAATGGAACATTTGAAAAGTGAGCAATCACGGTGGCAGGATTATTAAAAGTACTCATCTGGCTAAGACAGAAACGCAATCATCGGCAAATAGCATTGACCATAAGGCTTGGGATTCCTGGAAAAGTGCAGGATCAGCCTTATAAAGGAGGTCTGTCTAAAAGAAGGGTACCTCTAAAGCAGTGCTAAGTAAGACTAAAAATACTGTATTTCAAAAATTAAATTAAGATGAAATGGGATGCCATAATCGGGCAATAATGAAAATGAAAAAAGCCGCCTGTGTGTAAACAATTGGGTGATAAAGTCTCAATATAACTAACAATAAATACACCCAATAGATTAAAAAGGAGGAATAAAACTAAATCTTTTAAGTGAATAGATAAGGTGACCATGATTTATGGCCTATTAAACCTAAACTATACATGGATTCTGACATAATTGTATAGAAAAAAAGACTAATGTAAAATCAATAAAACTATCATAATACCACTAAAAAGCTAAGACCACAGATAAAACAGCCACTACAAAGACAAAAGATGCCATAACCAAGCTAAGGTAGGACTAAAAACTTGCTGAATAAAGGAAATAAATAAATAAATAATATTTGTTTATTTAACAATTTTATATACTGCCCTTCTTACATTCAAAGCGGTTTATATACAACATTGCAATTTTTAGAACTTTACATTGAACAGGTAATCGAACTTGGAGTTAAAGGGGGAAGATGCTCTACCTTAAAAGATAATGGAACCCAGATAGGGCATAACGTTAGAATTATGCACCAATACTATTTAATAAGTGGATTTTTTGTGGTAGATGTGTGTAGTGATCCTCAAAGGGGACTGGGGGTTTCATTGCCAGTATAATGGAGCATATTAAACAATACAATAATGGTGCAATTATAGTTCAATACAATACTATTATTTTAATAATAGTGCAATACAATATGCAATAATAGTTCAAAGGATATTGTAAGGTGAAAAAGTACGAAAATCACTAGATAAGGGAGTGGGATGGATCTACGAATATAACATAATAAACTTTGATTTCACCAACACTAGTCCTCTGTGGAGTACTTCACCTCGCTCTTTAGTCTGTGGAGCAAGACATTTGATTTTAGAATTTAAGTAAATTTTAAGCATTGAAATTACGCTGCCTATTTGAGTGCTTCTCACAAAAGGGCAGCTATGAAGACGAGCCTCCTGCAACAGGATTTCCCAGTATTCCTCCTTCATATTGAGATCTTTAGGTCTGTCCCTCTATGCTTTATGTTGAAGCCCATTGACCATTTAAGTAGCCCCCTCTGTACCAATTGCATCCTGTTCATATCCTTTTAAAGGTGTGGTCTCCAGAATTGTATACAATATGAACTCCAAATGAGGTCTCACCAAAAACTTATACAGAGGCACTATCACCTCCTTCTTCCTGCTGGCCATTCCTCTCTATATGCACCCAAGCATCCTTCTGGCTTTCAATGTCATCTTTTCTACCTGTTTGGCCACCTTAAGATCATCACAAATAATCACCTCTGGATCACACTCTTTTTTTCATGGACAGAAGTCCTCTATACCCAACCGCTAACTTGGATTTATGCAGTCCAAATGTACGAACCTGCGTGTTTTAACATTAAATCGCAGCTGCCAAATTCTTGGTCATTCTTCAAGCTTTGCTAGATCTCTCCTCATGTTATCGTCACCTTCCTATGTGTTTATTCTAGCGCAGATTTTGGTGTTATTTACAAAGAGGCAAACCTTACCTCATAGCCCTTCTGCAAAATCACTTACAAAAATGTAGCTTCAAGGGTCTACTAAATTATATCTCATCTTCTTCATTAATGTCTGTGGTCTGTATGATGCTGCAAGAGGTCCATGAACAGAGTCACCAAGGACAGTAACTGCAGCAGAGCTGTTACTTTCACCCAAATGGCCTGCACTAGGGCTATTGTCAACATTAGCCCTAGTGGAGAGGTTAAAGGTGAGCAACCTTTTGGTAATGATATATTTATTGTAAGTCAAACCAACAGCTCAATTCAAGGCTCCATGGGCACACTTACATAGCGCCTTCAATAACACAAGAAGAAACATAACTGAAACAATTTTACAGTTTTAACATTTGTACCCTCCCCCTCCCTCCTTCACACCCTCTCTTCCCTCCCCCAGCCATATTCCCTATGACCCTCCAGTCCCACACAAACAAACAAGCAGACTGGGGGCAACCTCAATCCATGGAACCCCTTGCATGCATCCCACACACTCTTCTCTCCTTCCTGCACCACCTACCCCAACTCTCTCCAATGCACCCAGCGTCCCTACAGTGTTAACAACTCATTGTGGGTCCTCAGTGCTAGAGTATCAATATACCCTTCCCATAGCGCCAAAAAGCTATTTTTCCACATTTCAACCCCACATGCTGTCAATCGCTCCATTAGCATTAGTCGGTGGAAACAATTTCACCACGTCCAGAAAGAGTGGGCAGCATTGTCCCACTAGTATTGGAGGATCAACTGCTTCCCAACCAAGCACGCCTTCCGCACCAAGAGCCAAACCTACCAGCCCCTATCAAAGATGACAAACTCAGTCATCCAGGCCACTGGTTGCCCCAATAAGGCATTCATATAACTCTTGATCCTTTGGCAATACCGCTGAACCCTCTCACAAATCTACCACATATGCCCCGCCCATGGTTGGGCACACCAGGCAGCCCCCACCCAGGGCCACTCCACTGCACAAGTCCCACACCAGAGAGAAATGGGCCCGACTCATGACCCGAAACTGAATTTTCTGCAACCAGACCATAGTCACAAGCCCAGGGATACGAGAAATGGTCCACAACTACCATTCTGGGAGAGACAGTCACTCCCAGCTGCCCTGCCCATCATCCCTCAATGGCTGCGCTCTGCCTATGTGCTTAACTGGATTCTTCTGCTTTGTACTGTTGTGCTTCTGTCTCCTAGGATTTCTGGTGCCTCATTTCTCTGCCTCCCTGGTCCAAAGTCTGTGCCCGCCTCCCGGAAGTGACGCTACCGTGTGCCCGTGGTCGCGACCTTTCTAGGACTTCTGGTGCCTGATTTCTCTGCCTCCCTGGTCCGAAGCCTGTGCCTGCCTCCCGGAAGTGACGCGACTGCGCACCCATGGTCACGACCTTTCTAGGTAGTCTCCTGCCTATTTAAAGACCAACTCCACAGCGTCCTGCGCCGCGAGGACATGTGCCGCAGCTGTGCACCAAAGGTGCGCGACCAAGGAGCAGGTCCTGCGACCAAGGAGCAGGTCCTGCTCCTTGGATGAGTTCCTTGGGGCACGTTCTGGGCAATTAAACCCCTCATATGCTGTCTAGTACTGCTCTGTGGGGGTGTTAATGTTTATCCTTGGACACCACGCACTCTGATTTCGCTGCTTATCTGGGTTTTATGTCTATTTACCTTAGGTAAGATATGGCTTAAATTGTTCAATCTGATTTTCCTTATCTATACTATTTGTGTCAGCCATATGGCATCCATTCCAGTTCATTGGGGCCATCGCCCTTTATCTACCGCTAAGTTTTGTGTAGGTCTTCCAGCTCGCTGCATGTTGAACTTGGTGATATGCAAACGTACATGAGCTCCTTCTCGCCAGCGTTCGGCTCCTTTTACTTCACTCTCTGTTGCTTCTACTCTGACACTTAGCTTAGCATTGCTTAATTGTCTTTCACTCAGTACTAAATCCTTGTTGGTTCAGGGCCTTATTCAACAACATTCGTATGATCTTTGCTTTCTTACCGAAACCTGGCTCAAAGAGGGTGAGGGTTCCCTCTTATCCAGCGCACTCCCGTCTGGTTTCTCAGCCATTTCAACATCTTGGCTAGGCAGATAAGGGGGTGGTGTGGCCCTCCTTTATCACTCCATGTTTCCCATTACTCAGGTTACGGCTTCTACCATCCACTTTTCATAATCCCTTTTTCTCTGCTTTCACTCAACTCCCCCGCTTTACTTTCTCTTACTTTATCTCCCTCCTTCTCTCTCTACTGCTTGATGGGAGGCAGTCTTACAGACCCTTTCAGAGACAGTTCTTCATTACCCCAATATTATCATCTTAGGTGATTTTAACATCCATGCTGATGCACCATCTAGACTCAAAGATCGGGTTTTTATGAACCTTATGACTTATCACTACATCAACATGTTGCTGGACCCACTCATTGTATGGGCCATACTTTAGATTTAGTTCTCACTTCTTCCAGCCTGTGCTCGATGCTCTCCCTTCCAACTTCCCACGATATCCCCTGGTCTGATCATTCTTGTGTTTCTTTTCTGTTTCTTTGCTAGTTCCAGATAATGGTGGTCCCTCTTCAACTCAGTCCCCCCCCCCCACGCCTACGGCATTGTATTACCCCACTTACCCTAAATGCCTTTCCTTCCACCCATTCCTTATTCCCCACCAATTTTTCTACACTCTCATCCGATGATCAGGTCCGTCTTTGGAGCTCTGCTCTTACCGATGCTTTAGATAATCTGGCTCCTCTCCATCTTTCCACCAAGTCGTCTCGTTCAGCCCACTCTCCTTGGTTCCATCCAGGTCTGCGCTTGCAGCATACACAGCTCCGACAAGCAGAACATCGTTGGTTAAACCATCTCTCTCAGGATACAATGGCGCGGTTTACACAGTTGTATTCTGATAATTATCGTACATCAATTCAGTCTGCTAAGTGCTCCTTTTTCTCTTCTGAAATATCTGAAGCCGCTAATTCCTCCAGGCAGCTCGATTCGATTTTGCATAAGCTTTCTTCTGCTACTCCTGGTTCTGCTTCTCAAGTTGCAGCTCCTGCTCCTGCAACTCTGGCTACTTTCTTCTCTGAGAAGATTCAGAATTTGCATGCATTCTTTACTATACCTCCTCCACTACCTCTCTCACCTCTTCGTTCTCACTTCTCATCCACCATTTCATCTTCCCTGGGGGAAATGATCATCTCCGATTTAACTGATTTGCCTTCACCACCAGTAAATAGAGCATTAGCTCATACTTGGTCCACCTTTCATTCCATTACTTCAGCAGAGCTACTTACTACCTTGTCTAAGTCCAGAAAGACCATCTGCCAGTTGGACACCATTCCTTCAGGTTGGCTGGGAAAGCCCTCCCTGCAGTTAGTGCCTATCATTGTGATCATTCTAAATTCTATTCTGTGTTCTGGCTGCTTTCCTTCTTTGTGGAAATCTGCCATTGTGCATCCTCTATTAAAACAATCCTCACTTGACCCCTCTGTTCTATCTCACTGACGTCCAGTGTCAAACCTCCCCTTCCTGGCGAAATTACTGGAACATTTTGTCTTTTTTCAATTCGCATCTCATGTAGAGGCGACCAACGCCCTTCACCCGCATCAAGCAGGATTTCAGGCAGGGCATAGTACAGAAACAGTTCTCCTGTCCCTCTTAAACGAGCTTCATGTTGCCCACGATCGCAGGGACATCACTCTTATGGTGTCCTTAGATCTATCATCAGCATTTGATTTGATTGACCACCGGACCCTTCTCTCCTGTCTTTATGATGTTGGGCTGCGGGGTACGGTATTGCACTGGTTTCGTTCTTTCCTTACAGCTCGTTCTTTCACTGTCTGTTCTAATCCTCAATCTTCTTCCCCTGTTCTTTTAGCTTGTAGAGTGCCTCAGGGCTCTGTTCTCTCCCCTTTGCTTTTCAGCATTTTTCTAGCTCCCTTACCTCTTCTAATCCAACAATACCCAGTTTCAGTATATATATCTATGCTGATATTGTTCTCCTTTTCCATACTCCCCGATTCACATTGACATCACACAGTTTAATGACTGTCTCTCTCATATTGCCATTTGGCTTTCCTCCAATTTCCTCCATCTGAATCTGTCAAAATCTACAGCCATGTGAGTTTCTCTGAGTACCCCTTGCCCAACGATTATGCCCCAAATTAATTCTACTTCTGTGAGGCCCTGTTACTCAAAAGAGACCGATTACTAATTATCACTAATTTCCTGTATAGTCCAGATCCAAAAGTCAGTACAGGTGCAATCAGAATCTCTGTTTATTAGATAACTGATAGACAATACAGGCAGGAGAGGAGAGCTTCTGTCAGTCATCAGACACCAGACACCTCCAGAATTGAGTGCTTATGAACCAGGAACATATCCCTAAACCTTATAATCCCTACAAGTCCCCCATTTTTTTTTTTATTGTGGAGGAGATAAGACCAAGTCAGAGAATTCAGAAGTGGGGACCGCAGCATAGGAAACATTCACATGTGTATGGCATGTTTGAACAGGCATAAGGGAGGTGGACACTTTGGTACACTTTTGCTTACAACAGGAGATGACAAGAGAAACAATACAACAATAGGACAAGGCAAAAATTAAAAAGATGCCAGCAGAAATTAAAAAGCCTTTTAGGCCAGCACCTAGCGAGTGAAACCAGGAGGTAAGGGATGAGAACCAATTACCTACATTCAGTCCTCCCTTAAAGTCATCCATATGTAAATCTGACTGGTGGCGTATTTTATCCATAGCATTAAGCACAAATACTGAATGATTCGCTATGACCGTACAACAAATAGTGTGTCACCAGCAGAGGCTAAACTAAGGTTATTTAGCTTAGTGCACTACTGGCCCTGACCTTTCTATAAAAAGAAAGTGTAGTTGCAAGTCGAGGGTCAGGTTTAAACAAGGATTTATTCCCCTCCCGGGGTTTTGCTGGACTTTCAAAAATAATACACTTCCAAACTCAAAAGATAACCATACTTCTGGTATAAACAAATGGATAAAGAAAAGTAGCTTCTTGCTTCACAAATCAAATGACAAAACAAAATATATCATCAAGGTAAACACCTGGGCAGTTTCCACTGTGCAGACCTGTCTCTCTAGCAGGCTTATCTGCTCTCAGCGCAGAGAGGTCTCTTCAGTCATAACTAGAGAACAGTCCATCTTTTCCTCATAAGATAAACCTTCATTCTGGTCAGTACACATGGGCTCCTCAAGTGACTCGTCTTCCCTCGGGCAGAGAGTTTGTAACCCCCTCCAGTCAGTGACTGGTCTCTCTTCAAAACTCTCTTCCTGTTCAGGGAGATAATTATCTGAGCCTTGATAAAATTGCTTTTCAGCTTTTCTGTTACACCTTGCTCTTGTCAGTTTGCTGCCAGGCTTCTCACACAAACATTCAGGCTCTGCTCTCATACAAATATCCTGAAGCAGTTCACTATCTCTATTATAAGGATGTGAATACCTTAAAAGCTTCTGGCTTTCATTAGCAAAGGGTTTTCTGTGGTTAAACTCACGGTTGGAGAATAACTGCCTGTTATGTCTCCCAGCCCTTCTTGGCTTCTTATTCCAGGCCTCAGAATACACAGGGTTAGGCTGACAATACTCTGACCTTTTGTTGAAGGGTTTTAGGTTCTCTCTGACCTGCCAGGTTTCACAAGCGCTTGCAGCTTCTGTGTCATCAAAACCTTCGTCCGAGATCATACAGGAATCACATTCAGCCTCTCTTCCTGGATTCTCTCTCTCCTGGACTCGAGCACAATAAGGATTCTCCTTTCTGGCCTGCTCCCAAGCTCTGGCCTGTTCCTGCTCCTGCACTCGAACTCCAACTAACTCTGTTTGCCTGCCTGCTTTCTTATGCAGAGTTATGGGCGTTTTCCTGCACATGTGCAGAGTGTTTCCCTCAGTGTTTGGGGAGTGTCTGTTGGCTGGGCGTGCCTTCAGGTCTCGTGCCTCAGCCTGCTCTGGTTGCCTATAGCAACTAGGAAGCTTTTTCTCTCCCTTTCTGTCAGTGTCTGTGCCGTACTCTTCAGCTTTTTGTGTCTTAAAGTTACAGGGCACATTTTCGGTGTTACACATCCCCCTTCTTAAGACATTACGAGCTGCTGACGTCCCCGTCGGACAGCGCGTAATTCTATCCGAGCGGAACCTTTCGCTCACTACCTGCACTAGTCGCACATCTGCTGACCTCTCCCTCCAAGGCTTCAGCAGGTTTAAATGGTATGTCTGGTGGCGCCCATTTTCATGCTCCACCCTGTAGGACACAGGACCTACCTGATCAATTATTTTGGCCGGGCCTTTCCATCTGGCCTCGAACTTTGGACCAGCGTTCGCTACCTGGATTACCACTCTATCCCCTATGGATAACTTCCTGGCTCTAGTTCCCCGGTCATAGTATTTCTTCTGCCGGCGTTGGCTGGCCTGCAGATTGTCCATAGACACTCGGGAAGTCCGTTCTAGACGGTTCCTGAGGTCTTTTAAAAATTGTGGTACCCCAATTTCTGTCTCTTCCGGTGCAACCCACTGCTCCCGAAGGATATCTAAAATACCTCTCGGGGTCCTACCAAATAGGAGTTCGTAGGGTGATGCACCCAACGATGTCTGCACGCGTTCCCTACAGGCGTACAGAACGAATGGGAGGACATTGTCCCATTCCACCATATTACCTCCTAAGCTCCGCCTTAACATTTGCTTTAGGGACTGGTTCATGCGTTCCACCAACCCGTTAGACTGGGGGTGGTACGCCGAAGTGCGGATATGTTTTATCCCGAAGGCGTCCCAAAGCATAGCTAAATGTCTTGAGGTGAAATTGGTTCCTTGATCCGTTAGGATCTCCTGAGGAAAGCCAATTTCACAAAAGAGCTTTATGAGCTCTATGGAGATTGTCCGTGCTGAAATATTTCGCAGGGGTATTGCCCACGGAAACCTGGTCGCGTGATCTACGATCACCAGGATATATTGGAAGCCCCTTGGGGTTCGTATTAACGGGCCCACAATATCCATGGCTAACTTCCTCACTGGGGTTGCAATGGTGGGTGGTGTAACCATTGGTACTGGCTTTGGCCTGGCAGCTGCCACTCGTTGGCATGCTGGACAGGACTCGCAATACCGGGTTGTTTCCTTAAACACCCCCGGCCAGTAAAAGCGAGCCAGCACCTGGTCCAATGTCCCTTGGACACCTTTATGGCTGCCGACAGGGTGGTCGTGCGCCAACCTTAACACTACTGATTTAAAAGTAGTTGGTACCACCAATTGCTTGCGCACCGTCCCCGTCCTGGGATCCGCGCTTTCCCTGTATAGTAGTTCGCTTTCTAAAAAGAACCTGGGCAAAATTGTCCTGGCCTCCCGAGCATATTCGAATGCCCTTTTCAATGCGGGATCCCCCTGCTGTTCTTTGGGGAAGGAAGGGAATTTCCTTACCAGCTCTTCTGGCACCCAAGGTAAACCCTCCCCGGCCTCCAGGTCTGTTCTTCCCTGCGACCTTTGTCTTCTCTCCTGCCTTCGTCTTGCCCTATCCTTCCTAACCTTTTTGGGAAGGTCAATTAACTCTTCATTATAGGGGAGTATATTCTGGGGTTCCTCCTCTTGGTCGGGCTCTGGCTCTGGGATTACGTCCTTATCTCGGGGCTCTTCCTCTGGCTCCGCTATGGGACCTGTCCCTGCCTCTGAGACCTTACGTTGGGACCTAGTAGAAACTAGACCTACCCTTTCATCTAACTTTTCCTTAAGAGCTTTTTGAAAGGAGGGCCAATCCCTGCCTAGCACCACTTCCCTGGGAAGGTTCGGGATCACCACTACAGGCATCTTTTCTTTTCTACCTAGTCCTTCTACTACCACATCATACAAGGAATAATAGGAGGGGATTCCATCCATACCTTTCATACGCACAGAAGGGGGTACTTGGCATAGTACCAAAGGATTATTAGTCAACATGGCCTGCCACATCTTGGAGGAGACCATACTTTGGTCGGCTCCTGTATCAAGGAGGGCGACTGCCTTTACACCCTCTACTCGGACGTCCATAAGAAATCCTCCCCCAGGGTCCTTCTCTCCCGCTACAATTAGGGCAACACGTTCTTTGCAGTCCCTACGCACATGACCATTTTTTCCACAGTGAAAACATCTGATCACATTATTATAGCTTTTTACATTTTCTTTTGGAACCGTAGAAGCATAAGCTTTCCTTATACCAGGCATCTTTTCCATGCCTGTTACCCTCATCCTACTATCTCTAGAAGCTCCGGCCAATTCAGCTTCAAAATAGCATTCGGTCATTTCCGCTGCTTCTCTAGTGGATTGACATTTTTGTAACAGCAGGAAAGCTTTTACTTCGGCGGGTACAGCTTCAAAATACTGCTCTAGCAGCACCGCATCCATTAAAGTTTCTATCGTGGCCCTTTCTGGAGCCAACCACTTTGCTGCTAAACCTTTCAACCTCTGCATTAAAGCTTTAGGTGCCTCATGGGGCAAGAGCCTTGCCTCCCTAAAAAGTCGGCGATAATGTGTAGGGGTTAAACCTAGCCTATCTTGAACTGCCAATTTTACATCTGGATAACTGGTCACTAGGCCAGCGGGCATCGCCTTATAGGCCGCCAATGCCTCTCCAGTTAACGACATGGCAAAGCGGACTGCCCATTGGTCTAGGGGCCACTTAGCCGCCTGAGCGATTCGCTCGAATGCGTCCGAATAATCATCAAAGTTATCATTTTTTTGTAAAGGTCCTAGTGCCAATGCACCATAGTGTTGTACTCCTACCGCCGCTGGTACTGGTACATTTTCCTCCGCAGCTGTAGTAGTGGATGTCCGCTGTAGTAGCGTGGTCACCAAGTCCAACAGGGGCTTTTGTTGCGCAGCCAGTGCTGCCATAGTCCTGTCCTGGGCCTGTCGTGCCAGCTCACTTTGGGCCTTCCACTGCTCTTCCATCCATTTCATCATTTCTTTGGAATCCATCTTGGCGCTTGCGGTATACCTGTATAGGCGAGAAAAAAACAGAGGGCCCACCAAGTGCGGCACACAATATATTTCTTTCTCCCTATCTACTTTTATCCAGGTATCTCTCTCCCCCTTTCTCCACAATCCTTACCACCCGTGCCCAGCCACTTGTACCTTAGCACGGTGAAGGATCTTATTTTGAGAAAGGTTCTCTGCACCTCCGTCCGGTCAGCTTGTGGATGTCCTCTTAGTATCAGGATTTTCTTCCTCTCAGGATTTCCTTTGCTGCTGTGAGTTTTTTTTTTTTTTTTTTCTTCTTCCAATCTGTTTCTCTTTTGAAAAAACTTTGGATAGTAGTATTGCTTTTTTTTTTTTTTTTTCAAAAATCCAACGTGCTACGCCATTTTATATGTCACCAGCAGAGGCTAAACTAAGGTTATTTAGCTTAGTGCACTACTGGCCCTGACCTTTCTATAAAAAGAAAGTGTAGTTGCAAGTCGAGGGTCAGGTTTAAACAAGGATTTATTCCCCTCCCGGGGTTTTGCTGGACTTTCAAAAATAATACACTTCCAAACTCAAAAGATAACCATACTTCTGGTATAAACAAATGGATAAAGAAAAGTAGCTTCTTGCTTCACAAATCAAATGACAAAACAAAATATATCATCAAGGTAAACACCTGGGCAGTTTCCACTGTGCAGACCTGTCTCTCTAGCAGGCTTATCTGCTCTCAGCGCAGAGAGGTCTCTTCAGTCATAACTAGAGAACAGTCCATCTTTTCCTCATAAGATAAACCTTCATTCTGGTCAGTACACATGGGCTCCTCAAGTGACTCGTCTTCCCTCGGGCAGAGAGTTTGTAACCCCTCCAGTCAGTGACTGGTCTCTCTTCAAAACTCTCTTCCTGTTCAGGGAGATAATTATCTGAGCCTTGATAAAATTGCTTTTCAGCTTTTCTGTTACACCTTGCTCTTGTCAGTTTGCTGCCAGGCTTCTCACACAAACATTCAGGCTCTGCTCTCATACAAATATCCTGAAGCAGTTCACTATCTCTATTATAAGGATGTGAATACCTTAAAAGCTTCTGGCTTTCATTAGCAAAGGGTTTTCTGTGGTTAAACTCACGGTTGGAGAATAACTGCCTGTTATGTCTCCCAGCCCTTCTTGGCTTCTTATTCCAGGCCTCAGAATACACAGGGTTAGGCTGACAATACTCTGACCTTTTGTTGAAGGGTTTTAGGTTCTCTCTGACCTGCCAGGTTTCACAAGCGCTTGCAGCTTCTGTGTCATCAAAACCTTCGTCCGAGATCATACAGGAATCACATTCAGCCTCTCTTCCTGGATTCTCTCTCTCCTGGACTCGAGCACAATAAGGATTCTCCTTTCTGGCCTGCTCCCAAGCTCTGGCCTGTTCCTGCTCCTGCACTCGAACTCCAACTAACTCTGTTTGCCTGCCTGCTTTCTTATGCAGAGTTATGGGCGTTTTCCTGCACATGTGCAGAGTGTTTCCCTCAGTGTTTGGGGAGTGTCTGTTGGCTGGGCGTGCCTTCAGGTCTCGTGCCTCAGCCTGCTCTGGTTGCCTATAGCAACTAGGAAGCTTTTTCTCTCCCTTTCTGTCAGTGTCTGTGCCGTACTCTTCAGCTTTTTGTGTCTTAAAGTTACAGGGCACATTTTCGGTGTTACAAGTGGCATTAATAAAAAATCACAGGCCTCCTTCAGAAGCAAGGAGCAAATCTAGCACTTGTCTATTTTGTAGGGTCATTTGGGTATTTTGCTCTAGGGACTCTGACAACTTACTAATAGAATCAATAACAGCTTTCAGTTGAACATACAGTAAGCATTGCAGATGGTGTATAGCCATACCAAGTTCAGCAGTTATGGCAGGAGTCTGGAAAGGTACCAAGGAAGTCCAGCATCTAACCTACATGTAATAGCAATGGAGAACACAAGGGTATCAAAAAGTTCAACAGAATGTCCCGATAAGAGTTCAGTTCAAGGCAGGGTTGAAGTGAGAACTTCTTTGAAGATGTGGGTTGTATTGTGAACACACAGAAGTAAAACTAATTGTCCATCAGGATGAAGGAAACAGATGGTGTCTCAAGGAGCAGGTTTGGCAGCAATCATCTTGGTCAACAACAGTTCATACAGGAAGGAAGTAGATCAAACAGAGGTGACAGTTGGAGAAACCTTCAACTGACTGACATGAGTCCAAGTGTCAGTATCATTCAAGTGGGCAGCAAAGGGGGAAGCAACAGTGACAATGGTGAGCTGGATACAGACTGTGTAGCAGCCACCCGATCAGCCATTTCTTGAAACGCGATCCGAAGCCCTGCAAGGGAAATCATGGAGGCTCTGGTTGAACCTCTCTAATGTAATTAGCCAAATCAAATAGACAATGTGGGAATCACTTATTCAAAAGTAGCCTTAAAGAGGTAAGCCTAAAGCATGGCTTAGAAAAAGAGCAGAAATACAGCCTGATACACTAGCTTCCAGGCATAAAAAGGATTAAGTACAACAGCAGTGAAACCCTGATATTCCTGGATACATGATAGCATTTAAAACATAATGCAGCAGACACTTGCCACTCTCCAGAGAGAGAGCAGAAGGAGAGAACACACAATACTGTTTATGCCATTATACCATTCTACATAAATTGCAAACAAGCTTGAACCAGTTCAAAAGGTCACACAAAAGTCAGCATTATGTAGTTGCAGTAGGGGTCGCTGTTGTCCACAGGTGTGCTGCATCAGATCTGAAATAACTTCTTATCAGAATGTCTTTCACTCGCTCCACCAATTCAGTTGCCTGAAATTCTACAAGTACAAACAAAAGAATACTATTTCCCTCCCCCCTTCTTCTTCTTGGATTGTGTTCTGGGATTGCTACTCACACACAACAGCTAATCCTGCTTCTCACTCAGGATTTAAACCATTCCCAAGTTGCAATCTGGCAACCACTGGCCCAGAATACCATATTATCCTGCAGGGCTCTTAACCTCTACTTTGAAGGTCAAAGGAAAAATGGAAACAGTTTTCCTTTGTTGTATCAGTAGCAAAGAATTCTAAGCAGTTCAATTCCAGAGATCATAAAATCTAATTAAGAAAGCATTGATTGCGTGAGTGTTATACAGAACTAAAACAGGCACTTCCAGAAGGGAAACGGCTGCACTGGTAATTCTGCTTCAAAAGCAAAGTAACTTTTGAATCACACTCTGCAGTTATCATAGCTGTTATTGTTCCTCTATTACCAATTTTGTTTCCAGAATATATATTACCACAAAACAATAATCATATATCAAAGCATGGAAGATCTTCCCATTCATTCATTCATAACAATTTATAACTAAAAATACATCACACATAGAATGGAATCAGGTCCCTAAGTTTTCTAAACAGTTTTTTCTTTCTCTCAGCGTGATTTCCGTACCTAGAAAGCTAGCAAGCTAATTACAGAGGAAAAAATACTTCACCAAAAGAGTTCTGAACTTCATCTCCTGTTTCGACTGAATAAATCCTTTATTTAAACAAACAAGAAAGACTTCTCAATCGAGAGTTTCCTCTAGGTAATGCGTCCATTCCCAGAAGAAATCCCTTAGCAGCCTTTCTCCCTCCCTCTAGCTGAAACAGGCAACCATCAAACAACCAGCCATTACGCAGATGATTAGCTATCTTTCATCAGACGACATATAGGGGCAGTTATCCATTAAACACAGCCAAGACACTGGCCAGGTATCTGACAATGTTCAAGGAAAAATACCTCGAAGTTCAGAACTCCATAATTACAATTGATGTGTATCTTGTTTACATTGTTATGTAACTAGAATGGTTCTTTTCAATTGATCTAATTGTCACCCTCTCTGGTCTGATCCCAGATAAGGAGATTTCTTCCATTTTTTTTTTGTTTTAGCAATCTTTTATTCTCCTTCACTGTCCCTCAGCCTATAATCAGTAAACCTGGTGTTTTCACTGTGTGGGGATGAAAATAGACAAAACTTTCTCTATTTCCTTTCCTAATAAGGGATTATCTCTCATTATCCGTTCGACCGGACTCACTGGGGAAACTTGATTTACCATTATGTCCTGATTGCCATCTTTCTTTCTCCTAAACAGAGACATGATTCCTACGTGCAACCTTTTATTTAAGGATCCACCCTCTTTATTTACAGAGGAAGGAAGTGCACGAAATGTCCAGGACACCTTTCAAACAAGAATTCGCTTCGTTCAAGCCCAGCCAATCTCCTCGCGGAGGTATGGAACCATGAGCAAGAACACACACACACTTCGTGTCAGACGACATGTGCAGTCTCAAACACTTATCATTCAGTCCCAGTTTATAACAGCAAATTTTTCTTACATTTTTATTCATATAACAAAAACAAAACTTAAACAACACTTACCAAGCTTGGTTAAAAATACTTATACTCACGACGCCGTCGTCACAGTCGCCGTCTTCCTAGGGAATCCGTCACTCACTTCTTCTCCTCCGGTCTCTACTACGCACCGGGAACGTACCTCCCTCTTCTTTCTTGAGGGGAATCCAAATCTTTAAATTTGTACCTTGGTCATAAAGACCCACCTGTACCCCAATCCCGGGTGTTCAGCACCAATTGTGAGGCCCTATTACTCACAAGAGACCGATTACTAATTATCACTAATTTCCTGTATAGTCCAGATCCAAAAGTCAGTACAGGTGCAATCAGAATCTCTGTTTATTAGATAACTGATAGACAATACAGGCAGGAGAGGAGAGCTTCTGTCAGTCATCAGACACCAGACACCTCCAGAATTCCTCCTCCCCCGAGTACAATAATCATGTTACATATATACATTTTTTGCTTCCGCGTATGCATACAGTTTCCAAATCTATTCCTCTTTGGGTCCTCTCCCCTCCTCCTTCCTGTTTCCTGTCATTGACCTTTCTGTCCCCTCTATGTTCCTGTTTCAACATTCCCCAGGCCTCTCTGTCTTGCTTATACTCACCAACTGTCAAAACCATCTACTGTCTTCAGGACTAACGGCTCAGCTTATACTTTTTGCATGGTTTCCTGTGTACGTGCCCTCTGCACAAAGCCTCTGCATGGACTCTTTAGTCCATGCGTACACTCTGCTAAGGCTTATGATATCCTTATGCTGGCCTGGGGTTTTCTTTGTCCACAATATAGTAGTTTGGTTGACATATTTTTATCAGAGCAGAATAAAGGCCATTGAGTGATTATGAACCAGGAACATCCTTAAACCTTATAATCCCTACACTTCTATTCCTCTCACTTCCTCCTTCCATTATTTAGGTGTAACTTTGGATTCTTCTTTCTCTTTTCACAACCATGTGTCGAATCTCACTCGCCGTTCTTTTTTTGCATTGCGACAAATCAGATCAGTTCGTTCCATTCTGACTCCTGACTCTCTTATCACTCTCGTATTAGCCTTGGTTATGAGTAGATTAGATTACTGCAACGTGGTTCTAGCAAATCTACCATCCTATCAGCTCCAATGCCTCCAACCTTTGCAGAATACAGCCGCCTGTCTTATCTGCCATGCTCGGAGATTCGATCACATCATGCCTCTCCTTTTTCCTCTTCACTGGCTGCCACTCTGTTTTAAGTTCCAATACAAGCTTCTCATTCTGACAGATAGGTTCATCCACACATCGAATCCACTCTACTTAGCAAATCTCATCTCTTTCCACACACCTTACTGTCAACTTTGCTCATTACACGCTAGCCGACTTTCCTTGCCTTTCCCATCGCAGGCTCACTTAGAACAAACCCGTCATGCTGCATTCTTTTTCCTTGGACCCTCTCTCTGGAAGATATTACCATCTTCTCTCCGGCTGGAACCCTCATACCAAAACTTTAAAAATTTATTAAAAACTCACCTGTTCCAACAGGCTTTCGACCTTCCCTGTAACAATTCTGCTTAGCTACTGCTTCCCTGACTGTCTCTAGTGCCTATACTGTTAATCTATCCCTTTCTGTTTTACAATGGAGTTCCTTTCTTTTCTTATAGCGTTAGCATGTTTCTATTGTGAACCGCTCGCATGTTTCGACAAGGGCGGTATATAAAGTGTTGGAATAAAGATAAAGATAAAGACCTTTGCACCATACTACAGCAATACTGGAAGATAGAAAAAACATCTCTGTCTTCAAACTAAAAAAACTGCTCCACTCGCTCCAGGGCCACCGAGGACAGTGACACATGGGGAAGTAAAAGCATGTAATGACGGAACTGAAGATATGCAGAAAGGTGACACACACCCAGGCCATATTCTGTAAATATAGTTGAGATGGATTTCATAGTTCCCAATGAGTTAACCACATAATGCAGCAGTCACATACCCCTCCGTTTCTACTCCAATAAGTACTTGAACTCCATCCCCAATATGAACTGGGCATTACCCCTAATCAGCACAAAACCAGATAGAACTGCTGAGCTCTGCCAGTGAAGACACAGGTACCACCACACACAGGGGCGGCCCAAGGGGGGTGCGGGGCCATGTGCGGAGACTCGGTGCGGGGCCTCATTTGCATAAGTGGCCTTATTTGCATAAATATTTGCATAATGCTAACATTCATTAAGAGACATGTTTACTAAAAGTTAGTGTGTGTATGGATAAAGACAGACTAAAAGATTTCTACATTACTATAATCCAGTGCCAACCGCCAGGCACATTAGGAACTACTACAAACACTGCCCATTTAGAACCCATAGCAAACCCGCCGTATCCTAACAGCACTACCAGAACTCACAAAGCACCATACCCTACCTATCAAAAGGCAACACTGCAAATATTAAACCAATACATTTCAGAGAAAAACAATACATGACCTACTGGGGAAAGAGAACAAGTGGCAATGTCAAATAGGAATTACATAAACAGAATACCTCAGCTCAGTTACACATGCAGAACATAGACCATCACCAAACAAGGAATCACAATTTAGAAACAGGAAGGCAATAATTAAACTGGGAACCCCAAAAGCCAAACTTGGAATGTACAACAACTGTAGAAATAAAACTATAAATTAATTTCCTCTTGTACCAAACAAAGCGCAGACGTTAATGATGCACATTTCCCAGAGCTTTCATATTCCAGTTAATAAATTCAAAATAAAGAGATATCTTTCTACCTTTTGTGCATTTTTTTCCGGTTGCAATTGCTCCAGCCACTTTCTTCTGGTTTCTTCATGTTTTCTGCTAACTCTCCATCATCTGCTGTCTCTTCTCTCTTCTAGTTTTTTTTCCATTCTCTCTCTCTCTACATCTGCTTTAACATACTAATCTTTCTCCTTTTGCTCTTTCCTCATTCCTATTTCATCCACTCACATTTTACCCCTCCATCCTCAATCCCCACTTACTCTCCCAATACCCAGCTAAGTGTAGATTTTTTACCCCTACCACACAAAATATTTTTCCCCTCTCCATTTTACTCTCCCAGCCCCATCCCATTCTAATCCTCCCCTAATCCTCCCCCAACATCAGCTCCCTTCTAGTTCCAGTCTCACCCAGCATCCATTCCCTTCTTGTCCCTGCATCAGCCCATTTCCAGTCCTAGCCCCCCATCAGCCCATTTCCAGTCCTAGCAACCCCCCAACCCAATACCAGTCCTAGCCCCCCCCCCCATCAACCCACTTCCAGTCCTAACCCCCCCATCAGCCCACTTCCAGTCCTAACCCCCCCATCAGCCCATTTCCAGTCAGCCCCCCATAGCCCATTACCAGTCCTAACCCCCCCCCCCAACAGCCCACAGCCCATTACCAGTCCTAACCCCATCAGCCCACCTCCAGTCTTAATCCCCCCAGCCCATTTCCAGTCCTAGCAACCCCCAACCCATTACCAGTCCTAGCCCCCCATAGCCCACTCCCAGTCCTAATCCCACCAGCCCATTACCAGTCCTAAGCCCATCAGCCCACCTCCAGTGTTAACCCCCCCATCAGCCCATTTCCTGGCCTAGCCCCCCCATAGCCCATTACCAGTCCTAACCCCCCCCCAACAGCCCACAGCCCATTACCAGTCCTAACCAATGTTCCCTCTAATTTTCTGTAGGCTGTGTGCGCATAAATTATCAGCTGTGCAGCTTTTGAAGGAAGGTTAAATTTTTGTGCGCCACATAACGACACTCGGAGTTATATACTTTAAAATTTGACTACACGTCAGAATACAGTATGTACACCACATTGATTGCACTAGAAAATATTGTAGAACTTGTGAAAACCGTAAATACACAACAACTTTTAAATTTTAAGACGTTTGTGTTGTTTTCTATCAGAATCAGAACCGTAATTTTTGTGCGCTCTGTTGTAAAGTATGTGCGCTCGCTTGGCAAGGTGTGTGCGCGCGCGCACAGCTTAGAGGGAACAGTGGTCCTAACCCCATCAGCCCACCTCCAGTCTTAATTCCCCCAGCCCATTTCCAGTCCTAGCAACCCCTCCAACCCATTACCAGTCCTAGCCCCCCATAGCCCACTCCCAGTCCTAATCCCACCAGCCCACTCCCAGTCCTAATCCCACCAGCCCATTTCCAGTCCTAATCCCCCTCACCCAATTTTCAGTTTAAGCCCTCCCATACCCCATTACCAGTCCTAACCTCCCCATCAACTCACTTTCAGTCCTGATCCCATCAGCCCATATACAGACTTAGCGCCCCCATAGCCCATCACCACTCCTAACCCCCCCAGCCCCCCCATAGCCCATCACCACTCCTAACCCCCCCCCCAGGCCCCCCCATAGCCCATCACCACTCCTAACCCCCCCCAGGCCCCCATAGCCCATCACCACTCCTACCCCCCCAGTCCCCCCATAGCCCATCACCACTCTTAAACCCCCCCAGCCCCCATAGCCATCACCACTCCTAACCCCCCCAGCCCCCCCATAGCCCATCACCACTCTTAAACCCCCCAGCCCCCCATAGCCCATCACCACTCCTAACCCCCCCAGGCCCCCATAGCCCATCACCACTCCTACCCCCCCAGTCCTCCCATAGCCCATCACCACTCTTAATCCCCCCCAGCCCCCATAGCCCATCACCACTCCTAACCCCCCCAGCCCCCCATAGCCCATCACCACTCTTAAACCCCCCCAGCCCCCCATAGCCCATCACCACTCCTAACCCCCCCAGCCCCCCCATAGCCCATCACCACTCTTAAACCCCCCCAGCCCCCCATAGCCCATCACCACTCCTAAACCCCCCCAGCCCCCATAGCCCATCACCACTCTTAACCCCCCCCAGCCCATCACCACTCTTAACCCCCCCAGCCCCCCATAGCCCATCACCACTCTTAACCCCCCCCAGCCCCCCATAGCCCATCACCACTCTTAACCCCCCCAGCCCATCACCACTCTTAACCCTCCCCCAGCCCCCCCATAGCCCATCACCACTCCTAACCCCCCCCCCAGCCCCCCATAGCCCATCACCACTCCTAACCCCCCCCCCCCCCAGCCTCCCATAGCCCATCACCACTCCTAACGCCCAGCCCAGCCCAGGGAAATTTTTTTAAAAAAAGAAGTTGTCTTCTCCGGCAGCCGGGGCCGCCGCGGCAGAATCGAGTGTGCCGCGGGGCCCCCCCTGCCCAGCAGAGCCTGCCCTCCCGAGCCTGCCCTCCCCTTTATCACCTGTCTTCGCAGCTCTAATCAAACGCGCCGGCTTTCAGAGCGCGAAAGGGCTAGTTTCCCTTTCGCGGCTCTGTTAAGCCCGCGGGGGCTGATGGGAACTTCCCAGCAGCCCCCGCGGGCTTAATAGAGCAGCGAGGGAGAAACTCTCCCTCGCGCTCTGAAAGCCGGCGCGTTTGATTAGAGCTGCGAAGACAGGTGATAAAGGGGAGGGCAGGCTCGGGAGGGCAGGCTCTGCTGGGCAGGGGGGGCCCCGCGGCACACTCGATTCTGCCGCGGCGGCCCCGGCTGCCGGAGAAGACAACTTCTTTTTTCTTTTTAAAAATTTTACTTTAGGATTAGAATGTTTTTTGCGCGGGGCCCCCTGAAACGCGGGGCCCTGTGCAAAAAACATTCTCGCTCAATGGACGGGCCGGCCCTGACCACACATCCCTGACTGGGCCTACCAGTAAGTTGCACTGGAGCCATGAAGGGAGCTCCCCCCCCCCCCACCCCCTGCGTGTAAAACTGCCAAAAGACTATATGGACAATCACCACCAAAAAATGGCAGTTATAGAATGAAGATCATTGTAACTATCCAGCTCAAAACTTCATTCAACAATTAACCAATCAGGATCTGGAAAATTTGTTGGGAATTAAGGAGAAAGGGATCTCAGAACCAACGAACTTCTTGTCATAGGCGTATACTGTTGTGGCCCTTGACATTTGCTCATGACATAAGCAAGCCTAAAAGACTCCTTGCTGATCTTTAAACTTTTTATTTCTTATGTATTATTTATTGTTATCAAAAATTGTTCAAAAAACATGGCCAAATGACTCAAACACCTCCTTCTGCACAGAACCTATGTTAGAACATTAAAAAAGGTACAGAGAATAGCCACCAAAATGGTAAAGAAGATGGATGGATACCCCTATGAGAAAAAGCTTAAAAGATTAGGGCTCTTCAACTTGGAAAAAAGACAGATGAGGGTAGATATGATAGAGGTCTATAAAATAATGAATGGAGTGGAACAGGTAAATGTAGATTGGTTGTTTAAGGTACAATATAGCCCATTTAAGACTAATAGGAGAAAATATTTTTTCACTCAACACGGAATCAAACTCTGGAATTCGTTACTGGAGGACGTTGTAAAATCTGTTAGTGTAGCTGGGCTTAAAAAGGGTTTGGACAAGTTCATGGAGGAAAAGTCCATAAACCATTATTAAAGAGGATGAGAGAAATCCACTGCTCATCCCTGTGATAAGCAGCATGGAATCTGTCTAGTTTTTGGGAACCTGACAGGTACTTGTGACTTGTATCCTGTTTCCAACAGTGACTGGCCATTGTTGGAAACAGGATGCCCGTCTTGATGGACCTTGGTCTGACCCATTATAGCATATCTTATGTTCTTATGTTATGTTCTTATGCTTGAAGCTTACTGCCAGGCATCTATACCAGAAGCAACAGTGCTAGAAGCCATCAAGTGTCACAAACACCCCACAGCACTACAAGAGGACAAAGAGCACTTACAATTGTAGGAAGGCTACAGGAAGCCACAGCTAGAAGTGGAGAGTGGCAAAAGTGTGTAATGAACACCTCAAGGTGGTGGAAGAGGACAAAGCAGCACCAAAATTGGTAGGAGAACACCAAGACACTTTGAGAGGCGTTAAATGGCATCAACACCGGTAGGAAGAGCAAAAGCATAAGCAGAGTGGTAAAGCAGCAACAAAGCTGTCTGAATGAGTCCAAGTCAGTGTGAGTTGATTAAAGCAGCAATAACATTGGCTAGAAGCTGTAGGAGCCCTAGAAGAGGACCCATACAACACCCAGATTGGCTGGAAGCCCCTAAAACAGCCGAAGAGTGCAAATACAGCACCAAGAAAGGCTTGGAAGACCATAAAACACCACAGCAGCAAGATTTATTTATTTAACAGGTTTTATATACTGCTTTATCATTTCAATCAAAGTGGTTTACATTGAAACTTAAACTTGGTAATGTCATATGCCACATGCCCACAAGTCAGACATGCCCAGACGGCAGGAGTGAGTTGATGTCAGCTAAGTTGTGTGCTTGGAAGTTCAAGTCCTGGCACTAAGGACCTTTGTCTAAACATAGGAACCTTAAGTGCAGAAGGATATCCCCCCAGAATGGAGGAAGACGTCACAGACTGTAATGTGATAGAGAGCAGAGGATGTGCCCAAAAGCAGTGGGAGAAGGTGAAACCCTATCCCTTGCACCCTCCCCCTCCCCCTTCCAGCAATCATTGCCACCACTGTTGCCTCCATCCACAAACAGCATTGGTTTATAGAGCCAGGATTGACTGTACCATTAGGCAAGATGAGGCAGTCACCTAGCTAGGCAGCTTATTAGGGGCAGCAAAGAGCAGCAGTCAAAGCAAAAGAATAGATCCACAAAAAACAAACCCATACAAACTGTAATGATCATCAGCTCATTATTTTACCTGCAGGAGGATCAGGCACATACATACACATAAAGCAAAACGTAATATTTGAAAGTATAGGGGGGGGGGGCCCTATTCCAACATTTTAGCTGGTTAGCAGAAAATATTTTTTCTCTCAATGCATAATTAAGCTCTGGAATTCATTGCTGGAAGATGTATTAAAAGCTGTTAGTGTAATTGTGTCTTAAAAATGCTTGAACAAGTTCATAGAGGAAAAGTCCTTAAACCATTTTTAAGGTATGTCTGGGAAAGCTCCTGCTTATCCCTGGGGATGGGCAGCATGGAATCTTGCTACTTTTTCAGAGCCTACCAAGTAATTGTGACCTGGGCTTGTCACCCTGAGATTAGTGTAGATAAACAGGGAGAAGCTGATGATGACTGTGTGAGCTTTCTTGCTTCTTCCTTCCTTCTGCCCTTCCTCATACTGTTTTCTTCATTCTTTCATTTTTTTTTCCTTGTAGCGGGGTCATACATTTTCCTCTGTCTTTAGACTGAAAAAATTCTGGAGCCACTGTACCTAACCATGCTGAGAAATGGAATGATGTAATGGAGGACGAGCTAACGTGTCTGGCCAAGTAAGTGGGTATTCCAAACCCTTACATTTTGGAGGGAACTATTTAAAGCCCTAGATTTGAAGTCAAAGAGAAGTTCAGGGGCTTGAAGATTCTGCAGAGAAGCAGAAGGGAGCTTCTCTTCTCTCCAGAGTTGTCTAGGCCAGTAACAATAAAAGGAGACAGCCAAGGTAAGCTAGGCCTCACTAGAGGGAAAAGGCATACAGCCCATAGGGGATCTGAAGAAGCTGAACATGCAGAGTTTTGAAGATGTTTATTCAGCAGCAAAAGATATGGTGGGAAGGTTGTCTCTAGGTGCATAAGAAAGGAGGAGAGACTTAGGATCCCAGTGAGAAGGGAAACTTTGGTGTCAGCTAAGTACTTTAGGAGCCCCTGAAGGGAATCCTCTACTGCCAAGCCTTCAGATTGGAATAACAGACATAAATACCTAAAGTGATACAATCTGTGTTGCCAAGTATGTGTATTTACTGAACAGAGGACTGTTACCCAGGGCCAGCACAAGGAGATGAGGCAAACCCTATCCCTTGCACCCTCCCCCTCCCCCTTCCAGCAATCATTGCCACCACTGTTGCCTCCATCCACAAACAGGAAGCAGAGTTGCCAAGTTACCTAGTTCCAGGAGTGAGATTTTAAGCCCATCCTGGATTTCTGACAGTCCTGTCCTGATGCATTATGGGACCTGCAGCATTAATTGCAATGGGTAAAATCAGGGACAACAAATACCATACTGCACTGCAATGCCAATTTTTAAACCAGAACTGGTCAAAAAATCTCACTCCTGGAACTGGGCAACTTGGCAAATCTGAGGGAGCCATCATTGAACGGTCCGAGGTGGCAGAGGCAAACAGCCCTGCAGTGCTGAAGTTTCAAGTTAAGTGCTGCAGGGCTGTTTGTGGCCATTACTGTCACTACAGGTCCCAAGAGGTGCATCAAGGGTACCCCCGGCGGGCTGCCTAGTTCACCTAATGGTAGTGCTAGCCCTGCTGTTACCTCTGAGGGCTATAACCAATCTAATAAATGAGCGTAGACAGCAACACCATACCAACCTAATCATGAAAGCTACTAATAGACCAAGAGAACTCTTTAGCATTGTCCAAAAGCTCACCAAAGATGACACTCAACAAAGCACCCACCATCTTGACCCACAAAAATATGCAGACTACATGAAGTCAAAAAACACCAACCAAATATGCTCTACTACACCACAAACAAACGATCACACGATAAAAAAACATCAAACATGGGAGAGCTTCAACATACCAACAAAACAACAAGTAGAAGACATTATATCTGGACTAAACACAACAACTTCACCGTCAGACCCATGCCCAGTGACGTGGATCAAAGCTACAAAAAGCCAACTATCTCATCACATTCATAAAATCGTCAAAGATTCACTCCAACAAGGATACATGCCGCAACCCCTAAAGCACGCAATGATACGACCAATACTTAAAAGTAGCAATCTGAGCCCCTCCAAACCAAAATCATACTGTCCCATCTCCAGCCTGCCATTCCTTGTGAAAATCGTGGAAAAGGCAGTGCAAAGGCAACTTCAGGACCATATTGATATAAATGCCCCACTGGACATACATCAGCATGGATTTAAGCCCCAACACGGCATGGAAACACTACTAACCTCCCTCTTTGACAACCTCCTAAGAGGCATGGACGACATAAAAACCGGCTTCCTGCTAGTGTTCATGGACATCTTGGTGGCCTTCGACATTGTGTCCCACACCAAGCTATTGCAACGCTTACAACAGATAGGACTATGCAAGAATACCCTGAAGTGGTTTACATCATACTTGGAAGGGCGAACGCAACAAGTCAAATGAGACCAAAAGAAATCACTACAATTCCCTGTCACACAGGGAATACATCAAGGCTCAGTCCTATCATTAATGCTCTTCAACATCTACATACAGCCCATATGCAACATCATCAAGCACCACAAACTTAACTATCACATCTATGCTGACGATATTATGGTGTATGCCCCAATCAACCTACTAGCACTAGACACCACAACAATAACCAAATGCCTCAAAGACATGAATGAGTGGCTCATAGCCAACAACTTAATGGTCAACTACGATAAAACTGAGGCAATGTTCATCACCAGGAACACCGCCTTCATACCTCCACAAACTATTGGCATCCTAGACAAATGCATAGTAGTCAAAGAAGAAGTTAAATATCTGGGCATCACACTAGACAGAGCTCTAAACCTGAAATCCCACATCACCAAACCCGCAAACAAGGCCTATCAACGATTGAAAACAATCAGACAAATCAAACCAATGCTCCGTCAGGACCACTTCCACACAGTGTGCCAAGCACTCATTACACCACTGCTTGATTACGGAAACTCATTATATTAAGGCCTACCTCAGCAGACACTCCACCCACTACAGATGGTACAAAACACCACAGCACGCATCATTACAGACACACCAAGGACCGAGCACATCACTCCCGTCCTACAGCAACTGCACTGGCTCCCAATGGTGACAAGAGCTAAATACAAAACAATCATGATCATCTTCAAAGTCATTCACCATCTCTCAGCAGACGCACTCCAAAACGTTATAACAAGGGATATTAGCAATAGACCAAGAAGAACCAATAACGACAACATGATCGGTACACCTGCAGGCTATCACAAAACCAAACAAACAACTTCAAAAAGAGCACCATCACTACTGGCATCCACACTATGGAACTCCCTCCCAACGAGCCTGGGAGCATTAGATGACCTCACAGACTTCCGCAAAGACCTCAAAGCATTTCTATTTATAGAAACATATGAGCATCCAGGCAACATCCCATACCCAAACTGAAATACCACTTACGCCGCCAACTAAGTACGCACCATCCTATCCACACACACAAGTTTATCATACCATGGTATTAAATACCCCCATATTAAATGTTACCTTTAATTGTACTGTCTAAATGCTGTTATGTAACTCTACTGTCTAAATGTTTACACGAACCCTAATGTTAAATGTAACCTTCCAATTGTGATGTGACGTGACCACCTTGATTGAAGGATAAAGTGGCATACAAATCTGCCTAAATAAATAAATAACCTTGGGCAAATCACTTAACCCTGCGTTTCCTCAGAAGAATCCAAGTTATCAATGTCCCTGTTTAATGTACAATACCAAGTTTAAGTTACAATGTAAACTGCTTTGACAAAATGATAAAGCGGTACAAATAACCTGTTAAATAAATAAAAGAAAATAAATAACCTTGAATTTGATATTTCACTCACTAAGGAGAACTGGAACACACAATTTTGTGTCAAGCGCTTCTTTGAACTTCTGCACCAGGGCCTTGAAGGGGTTTCCCTTCCCCTTGTGGAGAAGCCACTCCCTTTGGATGAGTGTGTGCTAGCTGAGTGAAGGAGTGGCAAAGTACCCAGGAGAAATTTGCTATGAGAAGAGTCCCTGGGGCATGACTTTTCCTATGATCAGTGGGAATCAGGCTATTCAAATTGTATTTTTCTTGATCAGGGTGAATATTCTTTTTATGTCAGTAGATTACAATGCGGTAGAACCAGGGCCAGTGCTACCATTAGGCAAACTAAGTGATTGCCTAGAGTGCTGGCCCTCCGGGGGCACCTATTGCCATCAATGTTGCTCCTCTTGGGACAGGCAACGGCAGCAATGGGCACAAACAGCCACGCGGCACTTATCTTTAAACTTCAGTGCCACGGGGTCATTTGCTTCCACTCCCTCTGCGACGCCCAATGCTGACTTACAGAAGTTGGCATCGGACATCAGAGAGGGAGAGGAAGCAAACAGCCCTGCAGTGCCAACGTCTAAAGGTAAGTGCCTCATGGTTGTTTGAGGCCATTGCTGTCACTGCACATCCTGGAGAGGGGTGGCAGCAGCAGCAATGGGCACTGGAAGGAGGAAGGGGGCGCAAAGGATAAAGTTACCTAGGGCGCCTCATCTCCTTGTGCCAACCCTGGATAGAACTAAAAGATGCCTGGCATCCTTCCATAACCAGACATGCCAAGTCACACGCATTCAGCCTCTTCTCACACTCATACACTAAGCTCCTTTCTCTCACACATTTTCCAACATGCTGCAAGCCTGAGAACAGAGCTGAATGTTGTTTCACAGGTAGAGCCCGCCTCCGTGAGCAGAAGCCCGCCTTAACCCCATGGGATTGGCTGAGTGCTTCCAACAGGCAGCTGGACTCCTCCTCCATCAGGCAGTCTGAATGATAATGCTGAAACATCTTGGGGGATCTGCATTTTTGTTTATGTATGTGCCATGTTTTCTAAGCTGTGAAGGGAATTTGACTGGATCAGGGAGGGAGGGCTGATGCTTTCGCCTCTGAGCAGCTTTTGTTTCTTTTGGAGACGTGTTTTCTCCTGGAAAGGGAGTATGGGAGGGGAGCATAGTGGATCGAACTGCTGCTGAAGTTGTTCAGCTGGGTTGTAGGGAGAGAGTAAATGCACACTGTGGTTGTTTGCAAGAGAAGTAGAGGTTACTGGAGAGTGAAGTCTCTTGCCCTGCTGTTGAATAAAAATAACTGTTTTCCTGAATGACTCGTTTTGTGAGGGAAGGAGGAGAGCCCTGGTGAATCAGAGTAGTCTGGTCATAAATGCTTCTCAGAAGCCTCCCTGCAATTTTGGTCCTTTTTTAGCTTTGCAGAGTTCTGTATACTCCCTCTTCCCACACTCAGCCACACACCATGCTGCAAACAGGTAGCAAGGCTATTTGTAAAACTCAAAAGCCCTAAGGTAGGAAACAATTTTTGCATATGAGGGTGTTTTATGAAAGTTCTCTCAGTCAGAAAAATGTATAAAGAAGGAGCTCCGAAAGGAAAGCGAAGTGGCTTACCTGTAACGGGGGTTCTCCGTAGACAGCAGGAGTATGCAGCCACACTCTATGGTGTTGTCCCCCAATGGCACCTTGTGCCAGGCTCTCCTCCAGCTTAGAGAAGTCTTTTGGAATCCTCTAAGCATGCACACTGCTTCCCTACCTGACATTCCCTCCTTATCAGTTCCATTCAGAGCTGCGGAGCTCGACTCACACAAAAACATGTGCACTGTTGGTCTGAACTTCAGCAGATCCTCAAAATTTAATTTCCTTCTGTTTTCTTGTTTGTTTTATTTTTTTAGTGGGGAGGAGGGCAGGTGAGGGTGGTTGCATACCCCTATCGTCTATGGAGAACCCCTGTTACAGGAAAGCAACTTCACTTTCTCCTCAGACAAGCAGGGACACGCCATAGTGAGTCCAGAAATGAGGGCTGCTTGGTAAGGTTGCGGATAGCGCGGCCCAGGCTAGAGTCTGTGTTAGTTGGTAGGTGAAAAATCTATTCAAGAGGCAAACCGGTTTTGTAGGCCCACCTGTCTGAAGGAGAGGTCCCTTGCTGTTGAGCAATCCAAGCTGTAGTGTCCTGTAAAAGTATGTATGGAAGTCCATGTAACAGCTCTGCAGAAATCCTGAGCAGAGAGTGAGGATAGACTTGCTAGAGTGGGTTGCAGTTGCATGTAACTGGGGGCTGGTAAGTGAGCTTGGGCATAACAGAAAGAGATGCAGTCTGCAACCCAGGACAATATGGTCATTTTTGAAGCTGGGCGTCCAGGGTTGTTCGGATTGAAAGTGACAGAGTTGTGAGGAGGATCTCAAATCTTTGTCTGAGTGTAGAGAAGTGCTCGTTTGCAATCCAGAGTATGTTGGGATTGTTCTGGTGAGTCTGTTGTGAAATCAGGAAAAAAGGCTGGAATTATCATAGAGTGGTTTCAAGTGGAATTCCGATACAATTTTTGGAAGGAACTTGGGATGTGTTCTTAAGAGCACCGTATTGTGGAGAAACTGTGTGTATGGAGGATAGTGAACAAGTGCTTGAAGCTCACTAATTCTCTGTGCAGAGGTTATTGCTATGAGGAAAACTGTTTTCCAGGTAAGGTGCTTTAGAGAAGCTGACCCAAAGGGGTTTGAAGGGAGCTTTTATTAGTTCTGCTAAGATGACATTCAAGTCCCCTGCTGGGAGAGGTGGTTTGATTGGAGGTTTGGTGTTCATAAGGCCTTTCATAAACTGTGAAGTAAGTGGTTGAATTGAGATAGGCTTATCATCCACTGGAGCATGGGTAACTGCTATAGCTGAAAGGTGATAACAGACTGACCTGATTTGCAAGTCAGAGTTAGACAGATGCAGCAGGTAGGTTAGGACCAGGGGACAGTGAATGGGGTCCTGTTGATTTTCCTTGGCCTAGTGCATGAAACGGGACCATTTCTGGTGGTAAGATAGTCGAGTAGTCAGCTTCCTGGAGGCAGTGATTGCATCTAGCACCTCTGTGGAGAAGGAGGCATCTACTGTTGAGTAATTTGGATCTTCCAAGTCACCAATGAGAGGCTGTGGAGGATGGGGTGGAGCAAGATCCCCTGATCCTGTGTGAGCAGAAAAGGGTTCATGCCCAGAGCTTGAAGTTCTTGTATTATCAGGGTGAGGAGATGTGGAAACCTGGCTTGCCATGGTCACTGAGGTGCAATGAGGATGATAGACGCTTTGTCCTGGCGTATCTTGAGGAGAATGCGACTGATGAGTGGAAATGTAAGGAAGGCATAAAAGAGCCGATGACGCCAAGAGATAGCAAAGGCATTGTGTGCCCATTGGAGAGGTCTTGGTTGGATGGCACAGAAGAGTCTACACTTGACGTTGTCGGCAGTAGCAAAGAGATCTATTTCTGGAGTGCCCCACTGTGCGAAGAGTGTGTGGACTATCGTGGGGTCGAGGGACCATTTGTGAGGGTCCAGGCATCATCTTAGTGAGTCCACTAGTTGGTTCTGAGCTCCCAGCAGGTAGGTTGCCCCGAGCAGTGTTTATTGAGAGGGTAAAGAGCCAGAGATGTGTGGCTTTGCGACACAGTTGAAGGGATCCTACTCCCCCTTGTTTGTTGATGTAGAACATGGATACTTGATTGTCTGTTTGTATCAAAAGGATCTTGTTGCTGGCCCAGCATCAGAAGACCTGCAGGGCATAGAGGACTGCCCGAAGCTACAATACATTGATGTGAAGGGATCATTCTTGTGGTGACTACTGTCCTTGCATGGACAGGTGAAGAAGGTGCACCTCCCAGCCATAGGATGACACATCTGTTGTTAGGGTGAGTTGATGATAAGGTGGCTGATTCCAGAGCACTCTGAGGTGCCACTGAAGAGGTCGCATGTAGTCTTGTGAGTAGAATCACATAGACATATGTTGCCATGTGACCCAGTAATTGTAAGTCATCGTAGATCAGAGGTGAGGTGTTGTAGAAGTTTGAGTCTGTCTTTGGGAAGGAAAACCTTCCCTTTCAGAGTCTCTGTAATGCATCCCAATGAAATAGAGATTTTTCTGAGGTTCCAGCTCTAATTTTTGTTGGTTTATAGAAAGCCCGTGGTTAGAAGGAGGGCTATGATATCTTCAACTGTGTGGTGTGTTTATTTATTTATTTATTTATTTGCATTTCTTATATACCGCACTATTTGCGATCAGCGCGGTTTACATAGAACAAACAGTATCCGACAATATACAAAAATCAGGTCATTACATTGAACAGGAACAAGTAACTCGGACAACAGGGTAAACTATATACATATGCGATACATTGAGCAAGGTAAATTATATACATGTACAAATGAAATTATTAGGTATTGGTCATACTTGGGGGTGCCCTAATAATGATGGCTGGGGTTCAGGGGAGGTATTTGATAAAGAGAAAGTGTTTCAAGGCCTTCCTGAACTGGCTCAAGTTGGGGATTGCTCTGATGTATGGTGGTAGGGAGTTTCAGAGACTTGGGGCGCATAGTCTGAAGGCTCTATTCGATGTTGCTTTGGTGCATTTTGTCGTGTCTCTCGGTATAACTAGGATGTTGGCTGCTGAGGATCTCCTTAGCCTGTTGGGTGTGGGTGGATGGATGCTGCTTCGGAGGGGCCAGATATGAGCCAAACATCTAGGTAGGGATAAACATAGTGTCCCTACCCCTGTAGATGGCCTGCGACTACTGCTAGACATTTTGGGTCCAATATTCAATTGGGATGGCTATGCGCCGCTACAGCACATAGCCATCGCTGCTAACCTCTAAGCCCAGGTATTCAATGACAGGGTCATATGTGACTCTGGCATTGAATATCCAAGGTCATCACACAGCCTCCAATGTTGCAGAAGTTAACTGGGTAGCGGCGATATTGCACTGCTACCCAGTTAACTTCTGTGGGTAAAACTAGACTAGCTTGCTTTGCCTAGTTTTACCCACAGGTGATTAACCGGATAGCAGTGCAATATCACTACTATCCGGTTAGTGACCGTCACCACCCACAACACGCCCCAGAATGCCCACGACATGCCCTGATGCTAAGCAGTTAGCATTGGGGCGTATAGCGGCTAGTTGGGGATATTCAGCGGCACTAATCATATTAGTGCTGTTGAATATCCCGTTCAGCAGTATTTACACAGTTTACAGGTCAGTAAACCATGTAAATGCCTTTAGAATATTGGGCCCTTTGTGAATACACAGGGCACAGTGGAAAGACCAAAAGGGAGTACTTTGTATTGGTAGTGTTGATGCTTGAAATTGAAGCGAAGGTATTTCCAGTGTAAGGGGTGGATGGGAATGTGAGTTTAGGTATCTTTCAGATCCAGAGAGCCAGCCAGTTGCTTTGACTCAGCAGGGGAAGGATTGTACTAAGGGAGTTCATTTTGAAATGTTTTCATTTGATGTAGCAGTTGAGGTCCCAAAGGTCTAAGATAAGACATAACCCTCCGGTCTTTTTGGAATCAGGAAAAAACGCAAATAGAAGCCCTGGTCACATTGGTCTTGAGGAACTATCTCAATGGCTTGATTGTATAGAAGATCAGTGACCTCCTGTTCAAGGATCTGTAAGTGCTTAGCAGAAGGCATGGGCATGTTGGGGCAGGGATGAAGGGGTAGGAGTTTCAAGAAGTTGATCTTGTAACCCCCTTTGATGATGTTGAGTATTCATCGATCTGAAGTTATAGAATGCCAGGCCTCTCTGAAGTGCTGAATCCTGCCTGCTACCAGTAGGTAGTCAAAAACTGAGAGTAGGTTTGGGGACAGGAGTTGGGTTGGAGGGTTGTTTTTCTTTCCGGTTGCCTGAAGCTTTGAGGGTAAGTTGCTGTGGGAGGACGTTGTGATGACTGCCTGGAATATGGCTGATATTTCCGACATATTGGAAGTATTGATAATGGTAGGCTGTCTGGTACTGAGGTAGTTGGGACTGTTTGGGTTGTGATGCCGGCTCTACTGGCTGGGCAGCCAATTCTCTGATGATTAACCAATGGTCCTTAACCTCTGAGACAGCTTTTTGTACTTTGGAGCCAAAAGGGCTATGCCCTTGACAAGGTGCATCTGCAAAACGGTCACAGAGGTCTTCCTGGAGTCCAGACACCTCAGCCAGGCCATGGGGGCTCTCCCAACTCTGGGGAATCACGTGGGTGAGGGTACTTGGTTGCCTTACCTGTCAAGATGTCTCTGTATCAGGCTGCTTGTGATGTTTGGTCTTTGACTTCACCTTACCTCCCACTGGTCCCTTGTCTGCCATCACTTTCAGGAGCTGTGGAGGAGAGGGAGTGGAGCCCCCAGCCTGGATACGCAGGCTCTGGGTTGGCTGTGAAGAAGCTGGCGCTGGTAGGGAGTCTGCCTCCAGATGCATGACTGCCCTAACTTGCCCCGATTATGCCTGATCTGAACCTGATGGGGCAGGGCTTACTGCAGCTGCTGCACTGACATAGTTGATTTGTTTTCCCTCAGGAAGCCATTCAGTTGCACCCATAACGATGAGAAGTAAGGAGATGGTTTTTATAAGCCTGTCGTGTATCGTCAGGTGGCGGTCAGCATTTTTTTTTTTTCACTTCTTTCTCTCACAGTGTTGAAGCTGAGAAGTGGGGCTTCATGGTGCAGGGCCATCAGTTGTAACTGAAAGCATGTATATGAGTATGGGATACCATACACTATTAGAATAACTAATACTGAGAAAGAGTTAATTCTGTTCAGAACCTTGCTTAGAAATAAAACCTCATATATTAGCTTACTAGGTGAAGGTTTACATAAATAAAGAAAAGGGCACGTTGTACCCCAGCCTCTCTGTCTCAGGGATACCAGATAGCAGTCTCAGGGTTATTAACTAAAATACTTTCAGGGTTAGTAATTAGTAAGAACATAAGAACATAAGAAATGCCATACTGGGTCAGACCGAGGTCCATCAAGCCCAGTATCCTGTTTCCAACAGTGGCCAATCTAGGTCATACGTACCTAGCAGTTTCCCCAAAAGACACAGGTTCTGCAGTGCTTGTACTAGGCCAAGCATTGATATCCTGGGTCCCTTTTTAATAGTGGTTTATGGACCTTTCCTCCAGGAACTTGTCCAAACCTTTTTTAAACCCAGCTATACTAACAGCCCGTACTACATCCTCCGGTAACAGATTCCAGAGTTTGATTACACGTTGAGTGAAGAAATATTTTCTCCTATTTGTCTTAAATAGTTTACCCTGTAGCTTCATTACATGTCCCCTAGTCCTTCTATATTCTGATAGCGTAAACAATTGATCCACGTTTATCCGTTCCACTCCATTCATTAATTTATACACCTCTATCATATCTCCCCTCAGCCGTCTCTTTTCTAGGTTAAAGAACCCTAACCTTTTTAGCCTCTCTTCATAGGAGTAGCCTTCCATCCCCTTCACCAATTTGGTGGCTCTTCTCTGTACTTTTTCTAATAACTATGTCCTTTTTAAGATACGGTGACCAGAATTGCACACAATATTCAAGGTGCGGTCGTACCATGGAGCGATACAGAGGCATTATAATATCCTTTGTTTTATTCTCCATCCCTTTCCTTATGATACCTAGCATTCTATTTGCTTTCTTGGCCGCCGCTGCACACTGGGTGGAGGGTTTTAACATGTTATCCACGATGATTCCTAAATCTTTTTCCTGGGTGGTGGTTTCTAATGTGGAGCCTTGCATCGTGTAACTATAGTGTGGGTTGTTCTTTCCTAGGTGCATAACTTTGCACTTGTCCACATTAAATTTCATCTGCCATTTGGATGCCCAGTCTTCCAATTTATCCAGATCCTCCTGCAGTTTTCCACAATCCTCTTGGGTTTTAACAACTTTAAACAGTTTTGTGTCATCTGCAAATTTGATAACCTCACTAGTTATTCCCTTTTCCAGGTCATTTATGAATATGTCAAAAAGTAGCGGACCCAGTACAGATCCCTGGGGTACTCCGCTATTCACCTTTTTCCATTGGGAATATTGGCCATTTAGCCCTACCCTCTGCTTTCTATCTTTTAACCAGTTCCCGATCCACAATAGTACACTGCCTCCTATCCCATGACTTTTTAGCTTTGCCAAAAGTCTCTGATGGGGGACCTTGTCAAAAGCTTTCTGAAAGTCCAGATACACTATATCAACCGACTCACCTTTGTCTACCTGTTTATGCACACCTTCAAAAAAACAGATCAGATTAGTAAGACAAGATCTTCCTTGTCTAAAGCCATGTTGGCTGTCTCCCATTAGGCCATGACTATCTACATGCTGTGTAATTTTGTTCTTTATGAGGTTTTCTACCATTTTCCCTGGTACTGACGTCAGGCTCACCAGTCTGTAATTTCCCGGGTCACCCCTGGAACCCTTTTTAAAAATTGGTGTTACGTTGGCGACCCTCCAATCTTCAGGTATTACAGATGATTTTAATGAAAGTTCACAGATTACCAATAGCAGGTCTGCAATCTCATATTTCAGTTCTTTCAACACTCTGGGATGTATACCATCCGGTCCAGGTGATTTGCTACTATTCAGTTTATCAAATAGTTGTAATATATCTTCCCGGTGTAGCGATATTTCTCTTAATTCCTCTGCAGTATCACCTTTAAATACCACTTCAGTCTTGGGTAACATCCCTACATCTTCCTCAGTAAAGACCGAAGCAAAGAATTCATTCAGTCTCTCTGCTATAGCCTTGTCTCTTCTTACTGCCCCTTTTACCCCTCTATCATCTAATGGTCCAATTGACTCTCTCACAGGCCTTTTGCTACGAATGTACTTGAAAAAGTCTTTATTTCGTGTTTTTGCTTCCGTAGCAAGTTTCTTCTCAAATTCCCGCTTTGCCTGCCTTATCAATGCTTTGCATTTAACTTGCCAGTGCTTGTGCTGTTTCCAGTTTTCATCATTTGGCTCTTTTTTCCATTTCCTGAAGGTTGCTCTTTTGGCAGCAACAGCCTCTCTGACCTCACCTTTAAACCATGCTGGCAGTTTTTTGGACTTTCTTCCACTTTTCTTAATGCGTGGAATACAGCTGGTCTGGGCTTCGAGGATAGTATTTTTAAATAACACCCAAGCTTGCTGTAAGTCTTTAACCTTTGGAACCACTCCTTTTAGTTTTTTCCGAACTACATTCCTCATTCTATCATAGTCTCCCTTTTGAAAGTTAAAAGGTAGTACTGTGGATTCCTTTACTATCTGTCCTCCACTGATTAAATCAAACATGATCATACTATGATCACTATTGCCAAGTGGTCCCAACACCCTTATTTCTTGCACCAGATCTGGCGTTCCACTAAGGACTAGGTCCAGTATGGCTTCCCCTCTGGTCGGTTCATGAATCAGCTGCTCCAAGAAGCAGTCATTTATTTCATCTAGAAACTTTATCTCTTTAGCTTGTCCTGCTGTGACACGGTCCCAGTCGATACCGGGGTAATTGAAATCACCCATTATTACTACTCTGTTGTGGCTTTTGTTAGCTTCCTTGATTTCTTTGAGCATTTCATCATCCATTTGTTCATTCTGGCCAGGTGGTCGATAGTATACTCCCACTGCCATCACCTTCCCCTTCATAAATGGAATTTCAATCCATAGAGATTCTATAGCAAATTTTGTTCCCTGCAAAACTTTAATCCTTTCTGACTCAATGCCCTCTCTAACATAGAGCGCAGCCCCTCCACCAATTTGTCCAGCTCTATCATTACGATATAGTTTGTATCCAGGTATCACAGTGTCCCACTGGTTATCCTCCTTCCACCATGACTCTGAGAGTGCAATCATATCTAACCTCTCATTTAGTGCTATATATTCTAATTCTCCCATCTTATTGTTTAGACTTCTAGCATTGGCATACAAGCATTTTAGAGACTGTATTTTATTAATATTAATCTGGCTATTGGTAGGCATGGGTAATTGGGAATCCTTATGCTCTGTCTGCTCCTTACTCAAGGGCATTTGGGCTACTATACTCCCTTTTGGAACCTCACTGCGTAGATATCAAGATATCAAGGTTAGAAGATATCAAGTTATCAGCAGTAAACAAATATGTCAATTAGGTCATTCTATATTGTGGAATCCTGTATGTCTCCTCATAATGGCCATGTAACAGTAAACAATTATGTCTTGGACTTCATTTATGGCTCCACATTGACCCACACTGAATAAGTTGACCTACAATATGATAAACATACATGACGTATAATGATAAAGTGAAATTATGCTGTATCATCTAAAAAAGCCTTATAAATAAAGTGAACCATGGCTAAGAAGTTAGAGTAGACAGGGAGAACGTGCTTCTCTCAGTCTGCTCTCCGCAAAGCTTTGGTGTATTTTTCTATAGAACTGTGTGTATTTATTGAGTATTTGATAACCTTCCCATTGTCTGTGAATGTAGTTCTTTGTAGCTTCAAGAGCCCAGTGAGGTTACTGGCGAGGGGAGAGTCAGATAAGCTCTTCAGTTGGTGCCGTGACTCATCTACAGATTTCCACATTCCTGGCAAGGAGGGAAGGTGTTTGAGTATTATCTGATGCCAGCAATGAGCAATCTGTTAGGTGAACAGGTGTGGTCTCAGTTGTGTGAATGGCATGTTGAAGCTATGAGTTTAGCTCTTCAGATAGGTAGCCCTTCTTATTGTATGCGTGAACAATATGGACCTAGGGCTTCGAATTATATTGTGCACTGGCATGCACTGACTAATGATAATGTGCTGTTTCAATTTCCTTTGGAGGGAATGTTTTCTGTAGATAAGCTTTGTTATCTGAAATGTGCTTTGCAAGCTGAACACAGAATATGCAATGCTCGTGAGGGGCTGGTGTTTAGTTGGTGGCAGCGAACGGCACATAAATTAAAGAATGAATTGTTTGGATTAGTGAATGTTGATAAGACGAGTGAACCACAGGAGATAAAGATTGGTAATGTCTGGAAAGTCCCAGCCATTTTTTCTCCAGAGTATGATGATGTAATTGAAGCTGGAAGTGTTCCAGGTGTATTTCCGTCGTCTTCCCCTGTCTGTTCTGAGAATTATGTAGTTTCTGAAGGGAAGATAGTCACTCGTTTAGCGAAATTAAAATATGAGATAAAGGATAAGTTAAGAATATTGGGAAATACACAGATCACGGATTTTGGGACTTGCAATGTGTCCCAGCTTAGAGAAATGTAAATAATATTTCTGCTACAAAGGAATTAGGTATTTCTAGTAAACTTGTTGATGATATTGAAAAGGGTCTGAATAAGCATTTTATGACCTATAGAGAGAAATGTATTCAGCTACATAGTGCTATAAGATTTCTTCAAACTATTTTGCGTCAGTATAATAGTTCATGTCCTACTTGGGCTGCTTTAGATAATTTGCTTAGAATTGCGTTCTATAACCCAGCTGATTTTTATTCAGTTTGTGATATACCTTGTGATAGATTTCCAGGAGAAAACTCAAAGTGATAATTTTTGTTTTAAGTGGTTAAAAAAATGATTTTCTGTTAAAATCACTTACAGTAGTAGTAGTGCACTTATAGCAAACCTGTGAAAAGGATTGGTTGAGATTAAACATCTTTAAGGCAGGATTCATTAATTATTTTTGTAAATATTTAATCCTGTGAGTAAAGGTATTTTATTACAGCTTTAATAATAGGTTGACCAGCTGCTGTAAGTCTGAAGAACAGCTGCTGTAAGTTTGAAGAATGCTGATGGAAGTCTGAAAAAGTGACTGGTGCAGTGAGCTGACATTTGATGTGAAATGACTGAGTCGCTCAATCTGATGATTGCTCAACCTTCCAGGAGCAAGGGGAGGGGTAAGATTGGAGTGCAAGAAAGTCATAGGAATCTGCAGCGAGACAGTTCAGATAAGCTTTGTCATTGAACTTTTGCAAGCAGAAACTGTCTCTGGAATTTGAGCAGGGGGATGGTCAGAGGGATGCTTTCTCTGCTACTGTTCAGCTATATTCTTTGCAGATGTCACAGCTATTCACCCTGATCTCAGAAGACTTCTCTCTGCTCTGTGGGCTGCACCCGGATCCAATGTCGCACATTGCCAGTTGTGTTTCTTTCCTCTGAAGTGCCATTTTCTACAGATGAAGTGCTGTTTCCTGCAGATGCAAGCATCGTTATCTTGGAAAACTTTCATCCACAGTGCTGGGATGAGATATCGGATGCCTTTCATTACGCCTGAACGGGTCAGCGTGAGACCTGAAGTTTCGTTTCTTAGACTGTCAGCTGTGTCCATTGCCAGCAGTCACTGATGAAGAAGTTATCTCCAGCCATGCCGTGTCACTTCAGTATGTGAGACTTCAACTCTTTTTGTGCTACAAGCGAGACTGTCTGTACGGTAAGACGCTGATAAGCAGTTCATAATGTGATTTGCCAATTTCTCCCTGGACTGTTGTTGTGGATTTGCGATTTGCTTAATTTCAGTTTGACTTGGCAAAGAGAAAAAAAAATGCAGTTTTGTTTTTATTTACTCTTTTTGAAGGTTAGTCTTGCATATTTGCATCAGCCCTAGAACCTGCATTATCTGATAAGAGCCTCAACCATTTCTTTTTAGTTTATTATGTGAATAATTTGTTTTTAATGTAAATTGAATTATATATATTACTGGTCAGATTTCTTTATTATATTGCTAAGTTAGGTTTAAGGGTTAAATCTGTTTAAACTGTGGGTTGTATTATAAACATGTAACTTTCTGGGAATTGTCCTAACACTCTCTGGTCTGCTAGAGTGAAACCTATTTTGAAAGCACCGATGTTACTGTGCGAGTTTTCAGATTCATTAATTTCCTGTAAAGCCTCTCTGTCCTTCTGTTATCGCAGTTGAAGGTTTATTCTGGGAAATGTGCCATGTTTTAGATGTCAACATGTACTGGGAAGGGTGCCATGATTATTGTAAATTATTCAAATGGTTTGTAGCTTTTTCTGCTGTTTCTATTATCTGTGTGCTTTGCAAGTCTTCACAACTGGTTGTAAACCAGAGCAAACTAATGAAATAACTTTGGGACTCTCGCAATGGCTGTATTGTTTAATAGCAGTTTTTTTTACAATTGAAACTTCCTGGTTTCTGGTTTTGCAGCGACAGCTAGCGGAAGAACTTGCCATCTGACAACCGTTTTGCAGACACATGAAAAGAAAACCGGCAAGCTGTTTTTCAAGCATTAGTGTTACTGTCTTGCAGTATTTAGCACTGGTTAAGATGACTTTATTTTCTCTTTTATCTCCTTTTGAAGATACTTCTTTCGAAACCCAGCTTTGGACTTCGTGACGTTCTGGGCAACTGGGAAATGACTCATCTGTTTATTTACCCTGATTGTCTTTTGTTTCTGCCTGTTTTTTTTCCGCAGCGGAAGTTTATCGCTGTGGTTATGCATCTTGTTTTTTTTTTTAAACTGTGTTCTGGATTGACATTGTAGGGATAGTTGAGGGAAAGTTATTAAGACTCCTGCCTGCTGAATTCCTTTTATTGTATTTTGATTTTGCACCCTGTTTTGGTATCTGTTCTGTATCAGAGGAGGGAGGGTGTCCCTAATAGGGCACTATGATACAGCCTCCGATTGAATAAAGGTTTTTCCTTTAGCCCTTATGGCAGAGTGTGTGTTTCCCTGGACACTATTTGAAATAATTAATGAATGCCTTGGCAGTTATCCCGGACACCAGGTTTTGCGCAGCGCTATCTTAACTTATTGTGTACGGTTGCATTCAGTCTTGTTTGTTTTCCTTTTATTGCAAGTGACTTCTTAACGGGATGGCAAGTACTTTATATCTGGGATCCGCAGAATTGTTTTAGCAGAAGTGAAGTCACCAGATTGGGTCCTGCTTAAGACTGCATCCGAAGACACTCCCAGCTCCGGAGTTCCTGATCCATGTCGTGTGTTCCTTGGTGGGATATTCAGCTTGGAAAGTGAGAAAACATTCTCAACGAATGCATCTTATACGGTGGCCCCCTCACAAGTCCAGAAAGTGGCTTCCTGTGTCGGTGAATCAAGAGTTGCAAGGACTAGCAGTCAAGAAATCCGACAACGTATTGCTCTTAGTAGAATGGCTATGAAGGACCTAGACAAGATTCTCAAGAGCAGAGATGTCTCTCTCCATACATACATTCAACTTGTCCAAGCCATGGTATTTTCAATAATGTCATGTGGATGCGAAAGTTGGACAGTGAAAAAGAGACAGGAAGACAAGAATTGCAATGCAGAGTCTTATTGGACAATAGTGATATTGAAGAAAAGGACTTTTATGATTCAAAGTATTTTCTGAAAGAACAACAGTGACATTAAGTGAATTCTAAACAGTTCTAACAATGTATTAAGTAAATTCTAAATGGACTATTCATGTAAAATACTTTTATATAGCATTTAAAATGTTTTTTATGAATTTATAGTAAGACCTAGAAGGATGAGGATAGTTTAGATTAGTATTTTCCTGATATGTATGTAATGACCTTTAGGTACTGAACCTCTACTTAATAAAGTAATTGAGAAGTAGAGGGCCAGTATAGCAATAGTATATCTCCTCATCATTTTAAGAAGAGTATTAAGAAAAATAGGTATATTTTTAGTTTGTTTTAGAATATTTTTGAGAATATTTTTATTGCTATGCATATTGGCTATGCATCTTTCCTAACCTAGTCCTAGATGTGCTATGGCAATTTATTAATGAAGCAGTATTGTATTCAGAATCATGAGGATGTTAGAAGGAATATCCAAATATTTTTGAGGCACACTTACACTTGATGGGAAAAATATTTTAAATTATCAAAGTTTGTTGCTTGTCTTCCAACAGTGACAGCTCCTCAGCATGGAAGTTTACCAAGAGTTAGGCCTGATATCTTTGAGGAGTTTTGTGACATATAGTCATATACAAACACAAATACAAACACAGAACCTAGAATAATTAAAGATATAGGTATGAAGATCCTATGTACAAGTTCCTACATTTCAGTAATTTACAAGTAATGTTAGATAATGGGAACCAAGTGTGTAGTTTAGCTACCCCTTTTTGGATGCCTCTAGTTCAGACCTAGGCATACTTAACCAGAGTTAAAGTGAAATAATTTAATGGTCATGCCTCAGAGGGTTTTTGAGTAATTATATACAGAGTACAGTCAAACCTCGGTTTTAATGATTAATCCGTTCTAAGCAGTCTGACTAAAACCGAAACGTACGAAAACCGAAGCAATATTTCCCATAGGAAATAATGTAAATTCAATGTAATCCGTTCCAGACACCCAGCTCCTGTCACTTCTCTCACCTGCCCGATCGTCCACAGGACAGCAAACACACAGATATTGTACTGTACGGCACTGTAATCTGATCGCTGCCTCCCACATTCATGCAACATCTCCTGCTTACATTGACAGCTACCCTGCTACCTCCGAGCCTGAGGGGGCGCTCCAGAGAACAGGCAGGCGGTGGAGAGATCGGGGCCTTCCTCTCTGTGCAATCCTTGCATCTCTGGCTCGAGGATGTTGCTCAGCTGACTTTGGCTTCTCAACACGCGATCGGGTGAGTCCGGGGGGGGGTAGTGCTGCCGGGACTGGGCGGGCAGACCAGCGCAAGGGTGTAGGTTTTCAGATCTGGCAGCACTGGTTCCTGACGAAAACCGAGGCGAGAAACGATAACCGAGACAAGATCTCAGTTAGAAAAGACATCGAAAACCGAAACGAACGAAAACCGGGGCACACGAAAACCGAGGTTTGACTGTATATCTTGTCCTCAGTGAGTTTCTGAATCTCACATCATAAGCAGTTAAGCATTTTTGCTGCGGCTCATTGTATTTGCTTTGCAAGCCAGACATTGCTGTTATCTGCCTCTCTTCAATATTATCCGCTTGGTAATTTAGTTTTTTGTGGTTTGGCAAAAGTAGAGCACCTTTTGAATGTTTAGCTCCTTCAATCTTTTGTTCTCCTGCTGTAGTTCTTGTAGGCTCGTCCCACGACAGCCATGTTTCTTTTTCTAATTGCAAGAGGGCTGCAGATGTTTTTTCAAGTTGTCCAAGCTGTTTTTGCACTGTTAATTTTGGACTGTGCAATTTGGGTTTTTCATGTGCAGAATGATCACAAGTGCTTTGAGGTTCTTGCATGTTTTCCCAAAACTGTGAATTTTTCTCTGCACTTCTAATTCTCTTTCTTAATCTCTTCAAACACTGGTTTACTGTTTGGTATATTGTGAAACATAGTCTTCTGGTATTTTATTTTTGTTGAGCTGATTTTGTAGTCTCCGATTTGAGAATTGATGTTTTGGTTAGTATTTTTGTAGTGCAGAGTTTCCCAGAGGTTGGTTAGGTGCTTGATGTATAGCCCTGGTGAATACCCCATAGTGAATTGAACTATATTAATTTGTTGTCAATTTCAAACAGATCTTTAGGCAGAAAAAGGGATGTTTCCCCTCAGGATGAAGTCATAGTGACTGCTCTGTTGTTTTCTTTTTAGGCAATTAGTGTGTATTGCAGTAAACATAGTGTCAGCTTATGCAGTCAGGAACTGAATGATTTTTAGATTTTCTCCTAGCAAAGGAAAATGCTGTATGCAGAGTACTAGTTGATTTTGTTGTAGTATGATTGATAATGGTGGAAAAATAGTGAAAGGCCTATTGGATAAAGTCAGAAACAGTACTTTTGTTCCAAGTGAGAGTTATGTAAATTCCTTTTCAGCTCTCACTGATTCTTGGTCCTTCATACTGGAATTCAGTATTCAGTATTCAGGCTTTTGCAAGGCCTGTTAGCATTTCTGTTTGGTATTTTGGGATGTTTCATTTTAGAAGTATTACTCCTCTATGTACTGACAGCACTGGTTTCTTTCCACCTCTTCACCTTTCACAGTTTTCTAAATCAGAAATCAGTACAATCACAGACCCGTACATCGATGTTACAGATTGGCCCAGAATCAAGTTGTATTTCCATTTCTATGGCAATATATGAGTTTCCTTATTTTAGAAATGATTCTTTCCAGAATCAGAGGAGGGACTGAAAGCATGTATATGAGTATGGGATACCATACACTATTAGAATAACTAATACTGAGAAAGAGTTAATTCTGTTCAGAACCTTGCTTAGAAATAAAACCTCATATATTAGCTTACTAGGTGAAGGTTTACATAAATAAAGAAAAGGGCACGTTGTACCCCAGCCTCTCTGTCTCAGGGATACCAGATAGCAGTCTCAGGGTTATTAACTAAAATACTTTCAGGGTTAGTAATTAGTAATTAGTAGATATCAAGATATCAAGGTTAGAAGATATCAAGTTATCAGCAGTAAACAAATATGTCAATTAGGTCATTCTATATTGTGGAATCCTGTATGTCTCCTCATAATGGCCATGTAACAGTAAACAATTATGTCTTGGACTTCATTTATGGCTCCACATTGACCCACACTGAATAAGTTGACCTACAATATGATAAACATACATGACGTATAATGATAAAGTGAAATTATGCTGTATCATCTAAAAAAGCCTTATAAATAAAGTGAACCATGGCTAAGAAGTTAGAGTAGACAGGGAGAACGTGCTTCTCTCAGTCTGCTCTCCGCAAAGCTTTGGTGTATTTTTCTATAGAACTGTGTGTATTTATTGAGTATTTGATAACCTTCCCATTGTCTGTGAATGTAGTTCTTTGTAGCTTCAAGAGCCCAGTGAGGTTACTGGTGAGGGGAGAGTCAGATAAGCTCTTCAGTAAACCACAGTTGTGTTGGAAATTAAATCAAAACCGAAACCAGAAATGTCCCGTGGGGTGGCAGAGCCAAAGAAAACACTGTGGTCAGAATAAAATAATAAAACCCGTGGCACTTGACAGAGTAGGGGGGAGAGCTGTAGTGACACAGTCCGCGGTAAGATAGAAAACTGATAAGGTGGGAACTTCAGGCGGCAAAGCAGTGTGCATGCTTAGAGAAATCCAAACGACACGGGGGGGGGGGGGGCTACAAGGGAACAGACACGGGGGGGAGCTGGAAGGAAGCAGACATGGTGGAGCTACACAGGGTGGAGCTGGAAGAGAGCATACACGGGGGTGGGGGGGGAGAGCTGGAAGTGAGCAGACATGGTGGAGCTACACAGGGGGGAGCTGGAAGGGAGCAGACACAGGATGGGAAGCTGGAAGGTGGCTGAGTAATAGTAGGGGGGTTGGAAGAGAAATGACAGGGGGGAAGGTGGGGCTAGAAGGAAGATCACATGGGGGGTTGGAAGAGAGCGGAAAAGAGAGGAAGGAGGAGCCTGGAGGGAAGATGGGGGCTTGAAGGGAGCTGACACCCAGGGATGGCAATGATAGACAGATGGACAGAGGAGAGGGTGACTGGAAGGAAACTGACACGGGAGGGGGCACTGGGACTGGAAGATAGCTGATACTTGGGATGGTATTTGGAGTAGAAGGGGCTGGATGATGGAAAAGGAGGGAGACTAAAAGAGAATAGACACCAGTGGCGGTGCTGGGAATGCAAGAGGGTTGACACTGGAAGGTACTGGGAAGGGAGGCTGTAAAGGAGGCTGATACTGGGGAGCAGGGGCGGCCCAAGGGGGGTGCGGGGCCATGTGCGGAGACTCGGTGCGGGCCCTCATTTGCATAAGGGGCCTCATTTGCATAAATATTTGCATAATAATACCATACACTAACTTTTAGTAAACATGCCTCTTCATGAGTGTATGGATAAAGAAAGACAAAGATTTCTACATTACTATAATCCAGTGCCAACCGCCAGGCACATTAGGAACTACTACAAACACTGCCCATTTAGAACCCATAGCAAACCCACCGTATCCTAACAGCACTACCAGGACTCATAAAGCACCATACCCTACCTATCAAAAGGCAACACTGCAAATATTAAACCAATACATTTCAGAGAATAACAATACATGACCTACTGGGGAAAGAGAACAAGTGACAATGTCAAATAGGAATTACATAAACAGAATACCTCAGCTCAGTTACACATGCAGAACATAGACCATCACCAAACAAGGAATCACAATTTAAAAACAGGAAGACAATAATTAAACTGGGAACCCTAAAAGCCAAACTTGGAATGTACAACAACAATGTAGAAATAAAACTATAAATTAATTTCCTCTTGTACTAAACAAAGCACAGACATTAATGGTGCACATTTCCCAGAGCTGACATATTCCAGTTAATAAATTCAAAATAAAGAGATATCTTTGTACCTTTTGTGCATTTTTTTTCAGTTGCAATTGTTCCAGCCACTTTCTTCTGGTTTATTTGTGTCTTCTGCTATCTCTCCATCGTCTGCTGTCCATTTGTCCTTTCTTCTCTTCTAGTTTTTTTTTCCATTCTCTCTCTACATCTGCTTTAACATAATAATCTTTCTCCTTTTGCTCTTTCCTCATTCCTATTTCATCCACTCAAATTTTACCCCTCCATCCTCAATCCCCACTTAGTCTCCCAATACCCGGCCAATTGTACATTTTTCTTCCCTCCCACACAAAATATTTTTCCCCTCTCCATTTCACTCTCCCAGCCCCATCCCCTTCTAATCTCCCCCAACATCAGCTCCCTTTTAGTTCCAGCCCCACCCAGTATCCGCTCCCTTCTAGTCCCCACATCAGCCCATTTCCAGTCCTGGCCCCCCATCAGTCCATTTCCAGTCCTAGCTCCCCCATCCATTTCCAGTCCTATCCGAGTCCCTTCATCAGCTCATTTCCAATACCAGCCTCCCATCAGCCCATTTCTAGTCCTTTCCTAGCCCCACCATCAGTCCATGTTAAATCCTAGCTCCCCTCCACTCAGCCCATTTCTAATCCAAGCCCCCCATGAGCCTACTTCCAGTTCTAGCCCCTCCATGAGTCCATTTCAATCCAAGCCTCCACCACAGCCCATTTCCAATCTTAGCTCCCCCCAACACCCAATTCCCAGTCCTATCCTAGCCCCTCCATCAGCCCATTTCCTGTCCTAGCTCCCTCCCCTAAGAGCCCATTCCAAGCCCCCCTTCCCATCAGCTATTTGCAGTTCAAGCCCCCTTCCACTCAGCCCATTTCCATTCCAAGTCCCCCTCCCCAACAGCTATTTGCAGTTCAAGCCCCCCACTTCCCCTCAGCCCATTTCCATTCCAAGCCCCGTCCCCATCAGCTATTTGCAGTTCAAGCCCCCCACTTCCCCTCAGCCCATTTCCATTCCAAGCCCCGTCCCCATCAGCTATTTGCAGTTCAAGCCCCCCACTTCCCCTCAGCCCATTTCCATTCCAAGCCCTGTCCCCATCAGCTATTTGCAGTTCAAGCTCCCTTCCACTCAGCCCATTTCCATTCCAAGCCCCCCTCCCCATCAGCTATTTGCAATTCAAGCCCTCTTCCACTCAGCCCATTTCCAGTCCTAGCAACCCCCCCAACCCATTACCAGTCCTAGCCCCCCATAGCCCACTCCCAGTCCTAATCCCACCAGCCCATTTCCAGTCCTAATCCCCCATCACCCAATTTTTAGTTTAAGACCCCCATAGCCCATTATCAGTCCTAACCCCCCATCAACCCACTTCCAGTCCTAATCCCACCAGCCCATTTCCAGTCCTAATCCCCCATCACCCAATTTTTAGTTTAAGCCCCCCCATAGCCCATTACCAGTCCTAACCTCCCCAGCCGCCCACTCCCAGTCCTAATCCCACCAGCCCATTTCCAGTCCTAATCCCCCATCACCCAATTTTTAGTTTAAGCCCCCCCATATCCAATCACCAATCCTAACCCCCCCATAGCCCATCACCACTCCTAACCCCCCCAGCGCCCATCACCACTCCTAACCCCCCCCCCCAGTGCCCAGCGCCCATCACCACTCCTAACCCCCCCCCCCCCAGCCCAGCCCAGCCCAGGGAAATTTTTAAATAAAAAAAAGCCTCCCCGGTATCAGCTCTCTCCAGCTGCAGTCACACTCACACGCGCCGGCTTTCAGAGCGCGAAGGGACTAGTTTCCCTTTCGCGGCTCTGTTAAGCCCGCGGGGGCTGATGGGAACTTCCCATCAGCCCCTGCGGGCTTAACAGAGCCGCGAGGGAGAAACTCTCCTCTCGCGCTCTGAAACCGGCGCGTGTGACTGCAGCTGGAGAGAGCTGATACCGGGGAGGGAAGGCTCTGCTGGGCACAGGGGGGGCCCCGCGGCACACTCGATTCTGCTGCGGCGGCCCCGGAAGCAGCAGCAGACAGCTTTTTAAAATTTTTTTTAAATTTTACTTTTGGATTAGAATGTTTTTTGCGCGGGGCCCCCTGAAACGCGGGGCCCTGTGCAAAAAACATTCTCGCTCAATGGACGGGCCGGCCCTGCTGGGGAGGGTTACTGAGACTGGAAAAAGGCTGATGGAAGAAAATGAAGAAAGCAAAAGGAGAGACAAGAAATGGCAGATGGATTATAGGCCATAGAAAAAGAGCTAAGAGAAGACAGAGGAAAACAGAAACCTCAGATCAGGACCAGCATGATCAAAAATCATCAGGCAACAAAGGTAGAAAAAAATAATTTTATTTTTAATTTAGTGATTGGACTTTGCGCTATCTTTATATTTCAAATATATGGGGAACTGCCTCTCTTATCTGGTGTGGCACAGCATGCGGAATCTGGCTTCTTGGGATTTCATTTTAATTTTTGTCTACATATTTTTATTTTAACTTTAGGTTGTGGTCACTTATTCTGTACTTGGTGAGGGTCTGTGTTCTGAGTGTGTGAACAAGGCCAGGTGTTCTGTTAACATGGAGTTTGTACGTAGGGATCTGTAGTGTAATAATTTGACTTGTACAGCTTTTCAAATAGGTGTATGGAGGTTTTGGGGTCCATTGCAGTATTTGTAGTGGGGTAGGCTAGGGTAGGAGGGAAGAAGCAGGGGCGGAGGAACAGGCGGGGAAGAGGGGTTAGTGAGATGACCAGAATCACATTTTCTTTTTGGACTATCACACCCTGTTTGTATGATGCTAAGTATTTTTAATTTGGTTATGCATTTGCTCTTTTGCTGCAATTTTCTTACAACACTGGATTTGAAGGAGAAATACTAATATCTCTTGAAAAGAGTTCACAAAGCGGTTTTGGGAAAAAGGAGGGTAAGGTGCAGCCAACATTAATAATAATGAGGGAGGGGCACCAATTTATAGGTTGCAGGGGGGCGCTAGAAGCCCTAGCACTGGCCCTGATTTGCTCAATCCTGAGTGACTTTTATAAGGTTTTTGTATTACTCCACAATATGTCTGGTACTGAAGAGGGTTTATGGTGCTTTTACTAGACTTTTTTTGTATATTGAGTTCTACAGAAAAATGCCCTAGCTCTGCTCTGGAGTGAAGGATTGAAAAATTACAAGTTACAGTTAAACCAAAGATAGCAGATCTTCCAAATTTATACCGTGAATGCTCCATGAGAAAAACCTCACTCATTGGCCCTCAACCTCACTCACTCACTGGAGTGGTAAATCTCACTTATTGGGATGGGACATCCTTGGTACCTCCGCCATAACAGATAAAAATAACCAGATTCAATGGAGACATTTCACTTGATAAATTTTAAACCATAGCTTTCCTGGTGATGGCAGCATTCAGTTGCTTTAAATTCCCTGCATTTGTGTCATTCGGAGTGTGATAATCATTGAAATCCTCTAGCAACCAGTCTGCTTTTTGAGGAGCTCACACTGATGAGAAATCTGCCACAAAGGCCTCTATGCACCTAAAGATTATTTCCATTCTTAGAGACATCAAGAGTCTTAGTTGCTTCTTTTATAGGAGATATCCCCTGTCCTTCTTAAAGGATAAAAGCCTGTCCTACCTTAGGGAAAACAAAGCTGGGGAACCTTAAGAGATGGTCAAGACCAATGTTCCCTCATTTTCTGTAGGCTGTGTGCGCATAAAATATCAGCTGTGTGCAGCTTTTGAAGGAAGGTTAAATTTTTGTGCGCCACATAACGACACTCGGAGTTATATACAGAATACAGTGTGTACACCACATTGATTTTAATCAAATTAAATGAAAATAGACGATTACTAAATGAAGTGGGAAATTTCTAGTAATTACAATCATAACTTTTAAATTTTAAGACGTCTGTGTTGTTTTCTATCAGAATCAGAGCTGTAATTTTTGTGCGCTCTGTTGTAAAGTATGTGCGCTCGCTCGGCGAGGTGTGTGTGCGCGCACACGCGCACAGCTTAGAGGGAACAGTGGTCAAGACCCAAGGAAAAAGCTTAAAACCCCAGGCATAGTGTAAGAAGAGCAGAGTCAGACTGGAGAAAGGAAAGCCTTTAAGATCTCAAGGTGGCAAAACAGTGTGACAAAGCGGTGGCAAAAGCCAGAAGGATGCTGGGTTGCATACAGGGAGGAATTACCAGCAGAAAGGAGGAGGTACTAATGCCATTTTACAAGTTGCTTGTGAGGCCTCACTTGGAATATTGCGTTCAGTTTTGGAGACCATATCTCGCAAAGGATATAAAAATGCTGGAAGCAGTTCAGAGGAAGGTGATAAAATGATTTGGAGCCTGCGTCAGAAGACTTATGAGAAGAGACTTGAAGACCTAAATATGTACACTCTGGAGGAGAGAAGGGACAGGGGAGATATGATTCAGACCTTTAAATACTTAAAGAGTATTAATGAACAAACAAACCTCTTCCAAAGATGGGGAAGCTGTAAAACTAGAGGGCATAAAATGAAGCTGCAAGGGGGTAAACTGAAAGGCAATGTCAGGAAATACTTTTTCACTGAAAGGGTGGTGGATGCTTGGAATGTTATTAGATATTATAATGCTGGAAAAATTTATGCTTGGGGTACCTAAATTAACTCCAGATGATAATGTTGATGATTTTCTAGAGTCTTTTGAAAGAGTGGCACAGGCTTTAGCATGGCCAGAGACCCAGTGGGCAGTAAGGCTGGCAGCCTCATTAACTGGAGAGGCACTTGCAGCTTACAGAGCAATGCCAGCAGCCCAGGCTTTGAATTATAATGATGTAAAGGCAGCTATTAGAGATCGCCTAGGGTTGTCTATTTCAGAGTATAGGCGAATGTTTAGAGTTGTTACATTGAAAGTGGGTGAGACACCCAGGGCTCTGAGTCAGAGAATCAGAAGTTTAGCTGTAAAATGGTTGGAGCCTGAGCAAAAGACAATAGAAATGTTATTAGATATTATAATGCTGGAACAATTTATGCTTGGGGTACCTAAAGATTTGAATGTTTTTCTTATACAGCAAAATTGCCAAAATCTTGGAGAGGCAACCATGCTAGCAGAGAGATTCTTGGAAGCCACGCAGGCTTGCCATAGAATGGGTGGCCCTCTAAAGATGGATGCTGAGGCTAGATGTGCTGTATCAGAAAAGGGAATAATTAAGAATGTTTCTGAAAATGAATGTACTGTATCAAACCAGATGACACAGTGGAATAGAAAGAAATGTTTCAAGTGTGGAAAATTGGGACATTTAGAGAAGAGATGCCAGACACACACTAGTTTAATGGGTCTGGATTTAAAACAGCCCAAGGAAGGATTTCTTTTGATGGTTGATGTGCAGGGAATTACCACAAATGCATTATTAGACTCTGGGGCAGACCAGAGTATGATGTCAAAAAGGCTTTGGAAGAGGATAGAGGCCCAAGAAAGATTTGTGCCTAGAACCCCTGAAAGCCAAGTTCACATCAGATGCATTCATGGTGCTGCATCATCATATCCCACCTATAGGCTAAAGGTTAAGTGCCTAGGGAAACAAGAGGAAGTCCTGTTAGCAGTGGTGCCTAGGCTACCTTTTGATTTGGTTCTAGGAAGAGACTGGCCAAGATTTAAGCAGGGTCTAGTGGAAAGACTAGGAAAGAAGGAGGGAGAAGGTTTAATGGTAGTAGCTCCCGGGCCTTTATTTGGAAGTCCTCAGACCCCAGCTAAAAAGATGGTTAAGCGTCCAGAAGACCAAGCTACCCCAAAGCAGATATTCGTCCTAAAGTACCATAAGGTCTCAGAGAAGGCCCAAGCTCCTAAGCGGGCAACCCCTCAGTCTGCTGGGTTTGACCTGTGCAGCATAGAAAATGTGACTGTACCTAGCCAAGGGAGAGCCCTGGTTGACACCGGTCTCCAAGTGGAAATACCAATTGGATGTTATGGGAGAGTAGCCCCAAGGTCCGGATTAGCCCTTAAATATTTCATCGATGTGGGTGCGGGAGTAATTGATCCCAATTACAGGGGCAATATTAAAGTTCTGTTGTTTAACTTTGGACAGAATGAGTATCACGTGAAGACAGGAGACAAAATTGCCCAATTGATTTGTGAGAGGCTGGGTTTTCCACCTGTGGAGGAGGTCACATCCCTAGAGAATTCTGAACGTGGAGCCAAAGGCTTTGGTTCTACTGATGTCAAAGGGGTTAAAAGCTTAGCTGCCACCTGTGCCCGAGAGAGGGAGGTGAGTGAAGAGGAAGATTTGGGACCCCAGGTATCTGATTGTAAAGAAAAATCAGAGCCCCAAATAGGTGAGGACCTGACAATGGTACAACAGGAAGAAATTAGGAAGTTGCTTAAGGAATTCCCAGATGTGTTGACACCCATACCTGGGGAGACCCATTTGGTGGCCCATGAAATAATAACTCCACCTGGGAAATTGGTTCGTCAAAGGCCATACCGCTTGCCTGAAGCCAAAAGACAGGAGGTAGTGGCACAAGTCCAGGAGATGTTGGACATGGGGGTAATAGAGGAGTCAAAGAGTCCCTGGAATAGCCCCATAGTCCTGGTGCCGAAGCCTGATGGATCCTTAAGATTTTGTATTGACTTCCGGCAGGTAAACGCCATATCAGTTTTTGATGCATATCCAATGCCAAGAATTGAGGAGCTGTTGGACCAGCTGGGACAGGCTCAATACTTAACCACCCTTGATATGACAAAAGGATATTGGCAAATCCCTCTCACCAGGGAGTCGAAGCCGAAGACTGCGTTCAGCACCCCCGTTGGCCTTTTCCAGTTCAAGAGGATGCCTTTCGGACTGCATGGAGCAGCGGCTACCTGCCAAAGGTTAGTGGATCAGGTACTTCGACCCCACCAAAATTATGCTTTTGCATACATGGATGATGTCATAATCCATAGTAACACCTGGGCGGAGCATTTGAAGAGGATCAGGGCAGTCTTGTGCTCTATGAAGCAAGCGGGAATCACTTTAAACCCGAAGAAGTGTGCCTTTGCAAATAGGGAGGTAAAATACCTAGGCCACCTAGTGGGAAGAGGAAAAATTAAACCTCTATTAAGCAAAATAGATAGCATCAGGAATTTTCCTCCTCCAACAACAAAGAAACAACTAAGAAGTTTCTTAGGACTTATTGGATACTACCGCCGGTTTATACCGCAATTTGCAGAGAAAAGTGCCATTTTCACGGATATGCTGCGAAAGAATTGTCCAAACCAGATAAAGTGGACACCAGAAGCTGAAAAAGCGTTTTCAGTCTTAAAAGAAAAATTGTGTACAGGACCGGTACTGAAAGGAGTAGACTTCAAGAAACCCTTTCTGGTTCAAACCGATGCATCGGATGTAGGGCTAGGAGCAGTCCTATCCCAGTGCCATGATGGAGAGGAGCATCCTGTGATGTACCTAAGCAGGAAGTTGTTACCGGCTGAACAAAAGTATTCCACGATAGAAAAAGAGTGTTTGGCTATCAAGTGGTCAGTGGAGGCGTTAAGGTTTTACCTTACAGGGAGAAAGTTCCAGTTGGTCACGGACCATGCCCCACTTAAGTGGTTGCAGCAAATGAAGAACCACAATGCCAGGTTGACACGCTGGTACATGGCCTTACAGGCGTTTGATTTTCAGGTTGAACATCGTGCCGGGAAGTTACACAAGAATGCGGATGCACTTTCCCGTATTACGGACTGTAGAGAAGAAGTTTCACCAGTAAAACCAGTCCGTAATAACTTAAGCAGGGGGGTATGTGATAAGGAAGCTCATCATAGCTCAGGTAGGAGCTATAGAAAAGATGATGTGACTCTGAACAAGCAACCTGTCAGTTTTGGTAGAAGTAAGAAAACAGAGTTTTCACATAAAAGACTACCAGTCCCAGAATGCACCAGGTTTCCAGCAGCCATGAGAGGGGCTGAAGTGAGAAAACGTGTGTGCAATCAAGAGAGCTATGAGGTAATCCCTAAGCACTCATCTCAAAGGGCAGGGCCTGATTCAACACAGCTGCGCTGTGTTAGGGAGGAGCACACATTAGGACAGAATAAGAATAGAGCTTATTCTACAGATAAGAGCTTCAGCAAAAGATACAGCAACAGCTTCAAGCTCAAGCACCAACATCATCTCGAGAAGCAGAAGCCAAGCCAAGCGGATAGAGAGAGAAGGAAACTCTCTGGAAGGAAGAGAAGGAAGGCCATTGGAAGGTCTGGGAGAGTCCAAGGCAGTACCTATACTGGGAGGTATTCCAAATGCCAGCAGAGTCCATTGGACTGGAGTCAGCCAGAGGAATGGAATGGCAGAGATAGGAATCACCAGTGGCTACCTGGAAGAGAGAAGACTGCACGTGGAAAGGACTTTCAGACCAAGGCCAGAAGGTATGTGAGAGGAGATCCAGTGTCCAGGGATCAAGATTGGAAGGCTGGACATCAGAATTGGATTACATACTGGCCAGGCTATACAGAGAGGAATTATGATAGCAGGAGAGGCTCAGGTATGAACACTGATCCAGACCCTATCTATAATAGAGAATGGCAGCAAGGGAATAAGCATTCTCATGATAGTGCCTTAATGAAAGACTTGTCTGTGCCAATGTATGATAGTGACCCTATGCTGATTGATGAAGGGGGAGATACAGCAGATGAAACTATTAATTACATGGACTGTTCTCTATCTAAATGCTATTGCTAGCTTTCTGTGAGCAAACACATCAGCCATCACAAAGAAACCTAACTTTGTTCTTTATTTCCACTGCAAACAGCTTTTAAAGCAGGATTTGGGTTCACACAGTAGCAGCCAGCCAGCTAAAGGGTTTCAGCTGGTCAATTGATAGTAATTAAAGCTGCACCTGATTGTGTGTGTGAGCAAGGGAGAATCACTGCTGGGATCTGCGTGGAAAATAAGCAGAAGTTAACCTAACAAGCAAAGTTTATTAATTTCTTTGTGCCTTTTTATTTGGTAATTATTTGCTAAGAAAACATTAGCTAATTGCCTGACAAGCTGAAGGTTGTTTTCTGATTTGCTTTGTGACTTTATGTTATCCATTTAAACACTGCAAGCAAGTAACCTCATTTATATTGCTATCAAGCATACTTGGGCTGGGTGAATTAAACCCCATCAATAAAAGAAGTATTTTATTGGCCTTACCACTGGTTTCACAACTCAATTATTGTCTTCAGCTGTGTTTGGGAGTGAATGAACTACAATACCCACAATACCTTGCAAGAATCATATGAATATATGCATCGTCAAGATTGTGTAAGTTCTCACCCTAGGCAGCCGTCTGACACTATGCAAGATATTGTGCATGCAAAGGACTTTACTGGAATCTTGTTGAACCTGCAAGGTAAGCCAAGCCCCCTTTGTTTGTTCTAAATAAAAGTTTTTCCTTTAAATTTCTGCACTTGGGCTCAGCTGGCATAATTTCCCCTCACAAACCTCACTGCAAACTCAGAGCCCTTGACCTGTCATACCCACGCTACTATACAGCCACATAGAAATTAATCACATCTTTGTGAAACTTGCTTTTGTTTAATTACCTATCTTTCTAAATTGCTATGAAAGATCAAAAGCCTGAAGACATTTGTCACTTCCTTCCTGAGTCCTAACAGCAACCTTGTCTCACATCATGTTTCACTTTATCTTGATGACAGAAGAAATGAAATGCTATTGAAGCCATGGGAGAGAACTGAATCTTAAAACAGGTTAGATTTTTGGATAACGAGTGTGTGATAGAGTCTATAACCTGTACAGAAAAGCATCAGATAGCTAGGCAGACACTAGCTATACAGGACCCAGAAAACAGGTCAGCCTAAGGCAATCTAATCTGTGTGGAGACATCGAAAAGTGGCAGGAGGAGCCCTGCCCAGAAATGGGGGAGGAAGAGAGAATAAAAGGAGTTTTAGACCAGAGAACAGGAAACGATCAGGCACTTCAGGTCATCAGTCCTCCGAAGAGGTAACATAGACATTTCATTGCTTCTGGGTGCAGGAGGAATTCAGGAACTGTAGCAGAAGCCACCCTGAAGGTAGGAAAACAGGATGGGGCACAGTAAGTGGGAAACTTTCCTGTGGTGAGATCATGATTATTATGACTATGGACGGATGGTGAAATTGAGGATTATTGATTAAATTTGTTCTTTCTTGAGCAGGAAAGTATGTGACAAACTGGAGCAGGGGTCTCAACCCAGTCCTCAGGACACACCCAGCCAGTCAGGTTTTCAAGATAACCCCAATGAATATTCATGAGAGGGATCTGCAAGCAATGGAGACAGTGTATGCAAATCACTCTCAGGCATATTCATTGTGGTTATTCAAAAAACCTGACTAGCTAGGTGTGTCCTGAGGATTCGGTTGAGAACCCTTGGCCTAGAGAATCAAAGACGGATATAAGAACCCAGGTTGAAAACCCAGGGCTCTCCTGGTAGCATACCCAAGTAAGAGTAGTTACTCACCTGTAACAGGTGTTCTCCAGGAGCAGCAGGAATCAGTCCTCACATATGGGTGACGTCGGCCCCGACGGAGCCCTCGCGGAGCAATTTCCCCAGCTTTCAAAGAAAGCCTTTGGGAATTGCAGCGCGCATGCGCAGTCCCCTTCCCACCCAAGGGTGCCATCTTGCTCAGTCTGATGACATAGCTAAAAGACTGCAAAAAAATTAGCAAAAACAAAATGATATGACTGCAACTCCAAGGGGAGGAGGGAGGGTTGTGAGGACTGATTCCTGCTGCTCCTGGAGAACACCTGTTACAGGTGAGTAACTACTCTTTCTCCAGGACCAAGCAGGAAGTCAGTCCTCACATATGGGACTCCCTAGCTTAAGGCTACCGGAGACCTCAAGGGGAAAAATGAGCTCCCTCTAGCTCAGTAGCACAGAAGGAAGGAATCTTCTCTGAAAACACCCCCGACCGGTAGCCCAACATCAGGGCCGGAGGGTAGGAGTTGCCTAAACCTCAAAGAGATTATGGAGGACTGCCTGACCGAAAACACTGTCCCTGCGGGACTCCCTCTCCAAGCAGTAATGGGCCACAAAAGTCTGGCTTGAAGACCAAGTAGTGGCCCGGCAGATGTCTGCTAATGGAACAGAGCGGAAATGAGCCACTGACGCAGCCTTCGCCCTAACACGATGAGCCGTGACTCGACCCTCCAACGAGAGGCCGGCCGCCCCATAAGCCCAGGCGATACAGTCAGCGACCCATATGGATAAAGTACGCTTGGAGATAGGGAGCCCCAACTTATTGGGGTCAAAAGAAACGAAGAGCTGAACAGCCCTCCGATGCTCCCGCATACAATCAAGGTAGAAGGACAAGGCTCTTCTACAGTCCAGGGTATGCAGGACCATTTCAGCCCGGCTGGTATGCGGCCTGGGAAAGAAGGTTGGAAGAACCACCTCCTGGTTGAGAAGAAAAGGAGAAACCACTTTTGGAAGAAACTTAGGGTGAGTCCATAAGACGACCCTATTCCTGTAGAACTTAGTGTAAGGGGGATCAGACACTAGGGCCTGTAGTTCACTAACGCGCCTAGCAGAGGTAAGGGCTACCAAGAACAAGGTTTTCCAGGAAAGAAAACGAAGAGGGCAGGTAGCCATAGGTTCAAAGGGTGGACAGGTAATCCGCTGTAAGACCACATTCAGATCCCATTCAGGGGCTAGCGGGCGTAAAGGAGGCTTAAGGAGAAGGAGGCCTTTGAGAAAACGAGCCACCAAAGGGTGGTTGGAAAGAGGCCTGCCATCCATGGGTGCATGATGCGCAGAGAGAGCACTGAGGTGCACCCTTACAGAGTTGGACTTAAGGCCCAGATTGGAGAGGTAAAGCAAATATTGCAAAACCACTGCCACCAAGCAAGAGAAGGGATTCTCAGATCGCTGAGTACACCACTTGGAGAACCGACGCCACTTAAGAGCGTAGGACTTCCAGGTGGAGGGCCGCCTGGAGGCCAAGACGACCTCTTCCACCTCCCGAGGCAGCAGGAGGGGAGCAAGGACTACCCTTTCAGCAGCCAGGCCATCAGATGAAGGGACCGGAGGATGGGGTGTAGGAGAGTCCCCTGATCCTGTGACAGGAGATCGGGTTGAAACCCCAGAGGAAGAGGAGTGTCCACCGCCAGCTGCATCAGAAGCAGGAACCAGGGTTGTCTCGGCCACCGGGGAGCCACTAGGATCATGGAGGCTCTGTCTCTGAGAACTTTGAAGAGCGTCCGAGACACCAGTGGCATGGGAGGAAAGGCATACAAGAGGCCTGTGGACCATGGAATCAGAAAAGCATCCGCTGCTACCCTCAGAGGATGCGGTTGTCGAGAGCAGAATCTGGGAAGCTGCCGGTTCAGAGGACTGGCAAAGAGATCCATTGTGGGGAGGCCCCACTTGAGAAAGATCTGTTGAACCACTAAGGGATCCAATCACCATTCGTGTGGTTGGAGGATTCTGCTCAGTTTGTCTGCCAGGTAATTTTCTTGACCTGGGAGATAGACAGCTTTGAGGAGGATGCCGTGGCCGATGGCCCAAGAGCACAGTTTTTGTGCCTCCTGACAGAGAAGGAAGGAGCCTGTGCCTCCTTGTTTGTTCACGTAGAACATTGCAACTTGATTGTCCGTCTGGACCAGTACACTGGTGAGAAGTGAGGTGGGAGAAGGCTTTCAGAGCCAGTCGGATGGCTCTGAGCTCCAGGAAGTTTATCTGCTGAGCAGACTCCCAAGGAGTCCAGAGGCCTTGAGTACATGTCCCTTGGCAATGTGCTCCCCAACCCAGGAGAGAAGCATCGGATGTCAGTACCTGAGAAGGCAGAGGAGATGGAAAATCCACTCCCAGCACCAGGTTTGGTAGATGAAGCCACCACCGCAGAGAAGAGACCAGCAGGTCAGATACCTGTACTGAGTCCGCTAGGCTCCCTGTGGCCTGATGCCATTGAGTGCGAAGGCACCACTGAGCAGGTCGCATGTTCAGGCGGGCATTGGGGGTCACATGGACCGTGGAAGCCATATGGCCGAGCAGTTTCAGAAATTGCCTGGCAGAGACCAGGGAATTGCTGTGAAAATGGCTGGTGAGATCCATGAGCCTGTGGGCCCTGTCCAGAGGCAGGAAGGCCAGCGCCTGAAGAGTGTCCAACCTGGCGCCTATGAATTTGAGATTTTGAGAGGGGAGCAAAGTGGACTTTGCGAAGTTTACGACAAATCCCAAGTGCTGGAGTAGAGTCACAGTGCGACGAGTGGCCTGAGTGGCCTCTTGGGAAGACTGGGCTCTGATGAGCCAGTCGTCCAGGTATGGAAACACAAAAAGGCCTTGAAGTCTCAGATAGGCCGCCACCACTGCTAGACATTTGGTGAACACCCTGGGGGCTGAGGATAGGCCAAAGGGTAGTACTCTGTACTGGTAATGATTTCCTCCCACAACAAACCTGAGATATTGTCTGTGATCTGGATGAATAAGGATGTGAGTATACGCATCCTTTAGATCCAAGGAGCATAGCCAGTCTCCCTGCTGGAGGTAGGGCAGCAAGATTCCAAGGGAAAGCATCTTAAACTTTTCCCTTGCCAGGAACTTGTTGAGGTTTCGCAAGTCCAGGATGGGTCTGAGGCCTCCTGTTCTTTTTGGTATCAGAAAGTACCTGGAATAAAAGCCGTGACCTCTCAGGTGTTGGGGCACTGGTTCCACAGCCTGTTCCTGAAGAAGACTTGCTAACTCCTGAAGGAGTAAGTCCCTGTGCAGAGGGAGTCTTGGAAGCTCCCCTGGAAAGTAGGAGGGAGGTACCTGGTGAAAGTGTAGAAGATAGCCTTTTTGAACTATATGAAGCACCCAGGTATCTGATGTGATGGCTGACCACCTGTGGGCAAAGTGGACCAGCCGGCCTCCTGTGCTGAGAGAAACCAGCGGAGGGGAAGAGGCTATGCTGACGGAGTCAAAAACCCCCACCCTGCTGAGCAGGGGCCGGTGTTGTGGGCTTGGGGGCCTGCTGCCTACGGGACCCATTACCCCGTCCCTTGGCCTGCTGACCCTGTTGGGGAGCTGCTGAGGCCTGATAATGAGGGTAGCATTTATAGGCAGCCTGCTTCCTCGGGTAAAAGGGCTTTTTCCCCGAGCCCTTCTTCTTCTGTGAAGGGGCAGAGGTCTTTCTGGACAGCCTAGTCCTGGTCAGAGTCTCGGTCTCGATCTGTGCAGCCTTTTCAGCCATGGGCTTGCCAAAGAGGTTTTCACCTCTGCAGGGGACATCGACCAACTTGTCCTGAACCCATGGCTCGAGGTCGGATGACTGAAGCCAAGCCTGTCGGCGGGCACCGATGCCGGCTCCGGCTACTCGAGCCGATGCTTTGAAGCCATCGTAGGCTGCTCGAGAGATAAACTTCGAGCACTCTCGAATACCAGTGGACAAGGCCTGGAACCTCTGCAAAGGTTCCTCGGAGAGACCAGCAGAGAACCCGGCAATTTCTTTTGCCAGGTCTCGGAGATACATGCCCATGTAGAGCTGGTAGGTCTGGACTCGACAAGCAAGCATAGAGCCCTGGTAGCACTTCCTACTGAGGGCATCCAGGTTCCGGGCCTCCCGGCTGGGAGGCACCGAGGAGTGCATCTTTTGACTCTTGAGTCGATGCATGGCCGATTCCACCACCATGGAATGGTGCGGTAGTTGTGCCTTTTGGAACCCGGGGGCCTTGCGGACTCGATAAATGGAATCGACCCGCTTGCTCAACACCGGCGCCGATGCCGGGCTCTCCCACATGCGGAAGAGAAGTCGCTCCAGCATCGGAGGAACCGGTACAGTAAGGGCCTCCTTCGGGGGAGAGTCATACTGGAGGGCATCAAGCTCTTCGGCTCGAGGCTCCTCCTTGGGATCCGTGGGGAATGCCAAGGCCTTGGCCATATCCCGCACAAAGTCCGAGAACCGGGTGTCCTCCGGGGGGGACCGTCTCCGAGGTTCGGACTCGGGCGAGTCCGATGGGACTCACCGAGTCCGAAAAGTACCCGGGGACTCTTCGTCCTCCGTCTCCCAACCTGACTCCTCGGTAGAGGAGTCGAGCGGCTCCGGTCGGGCGGGCACCGATGTCCTCTGCCCCGACACCAAGGCCGGCGTCGACGACCTCGGTCCCGAACGGGAGGCCGAGGGAGACCTCGACCGAGGATCGACTCGAGATCGCTTGGACTCGAGGATCGGCTCGGTCTCCAGGGTCGACTTGGACGTCAACGTCCCGGTGGTCGGGGCAGATGCACCGGCGAGGCCAGCGATCAATGCCCGCTGCTGGTCCATGAAGGCAGCAAAACTGCTCTCCAAGGCCGTCAACCTGAGTCCGAGCTCAGGAGACCCAGCAGCCCCTGACTCAGGCCCCGATGGCGTCGGGCCCGACGTCGGCTCCTTTGGAGGCGAGTCCACGAGGACTACAGTACTCACGTGTCCAGGAGACTCCATCTCGAGACGAGGATCTTTCGAAGGCCTCTCCGACTCCAAGGACCCGGGACGGCTATCAGGGCTATGCGACCTGGCCCTCGAGGAACCAGGAGCGTCCACCGACGCCGCCCTCGCGGGTTTCTTCTTCCTATGATGTTCCCAGGCAGGAGACCCCCTCTCAGAGGAACTCCGACGATGCTCAGGACCGGAGTCCCGGGACGCCGAAGCCTCTGACGAGGTCCGGGCCCGGCCGGACGCAGAGTCAGAGAAGATTCGTTCTCTTTGATGCTGCCGACTCCTCAACGCTTTTGAGGACATTTTGCCACACGGCCCACAGATCATCGGGTCATGATCGGGTCTGAGTCAACGGAGGCAGCAGTCGTGTGTGTCGGTATGAGACATAAGTTTCTTACACCGATCACACTTCTTAAACCCGCTGGCAGCCATCGGGGGAAAAAGGGCCCCTGCGAGGTCAAAAGACAGGGCTGCCAGTGAAAAAAGAAAAAATGGCGGGAACGCCAGTCACGAAGGACAAAAACCAAAAAAATAAAGAACGGACTCGATACGGCGTATCGAGTCTGGGCGGGAAAAGGATCCGGCTTAGAACCGAGAAAAGAATATTAAGAAAATCAACTTTTTCAGTGGCAATCACAAACAGCGTCTGTAGGGCTCCGCAAAAAAAAGAAGACTGAGCAAGATGGCACCCTTGGGCGGGAAGGGGACCGCGCATGCGCGCTGCAATTCCCAAAGGCTTTCTTTGAAAGCTGGGGAAATTGCTCTGCGAGGGCTCCGTCGGGGCCAACGTCACCCATATGTGAGGACTGACTTCCTGCTTGGTCCTGGAGAATGATACTTCCTTAGCACAGTGGGTTGCAGGTTTGGATTCCCAATTAGAAAATGGGCTGAAGTACTATGGATCTTCAGAGCACTGTAAGTATGTATAGGCAGTATTTGGATGAAAGATTAAACCCAGGGCTGCTGCAAGGATATGAAGCACCCTATGTGAACCCTGAGTGAAAGAGCAGCCTAGTGATTTGGGCAACAGCCTTGTACCCAAGAAATCAGGTTTTGATTCCCACTGGCACTCTGTGACTCTGGGCAAGTCACTTTACCATCAATTGCCTTGGAAGAAAAGGCCTGGCAATCTACTTCTGGTCATACCTTGCCAAGAAAACCCAGGGGCTGCTGGGTTGGCAAAAGTCAGCATAAACTTGAAGGCACTTGAAAAAAAACAAAACAGGCAAGCACTTATTTCTGATGCTCCCCACTGCTGCTGCTGCTGCTGTCCATCTCCAGGACCTTCAGTAGCGGCAATGGCATTAACGCACAGTGCTTTTCCAAGCCCTCCGACGCTGCATTATAACTAGCTGCTTCCGCACCCTCCAATGCAAACTTTGTTTGCATGGGGGAGACGCTGCTGATAAAATGCAGCGTTGGATGGTTTGGATAAGCGCTGTGTGTTAATGCCATTGCTGCTGCTGCAAGTCCCGTAAAGTGGTAGCAGTGGCAACAATCGGCCATCCTCAAAACGTTGCCTCTCTAGGTGACTGCCTATTTGCCTAATGGGTAGCACGGGCCTTGTTAAACCCATAGCTTTTCCAAAGATATCAAATACATTATGGTTTTGAATGAGCGTGAAAGTGGATGAGTAGTCTTTGCTTGTCTCAGCCTTGTTTAAATGCAGAGTTGGTGAAAATCAAATGAATAGTCCATTAGTTGTATTGCCATTAGGTCTAGTCATATTATATAGTAGGAAGGCTTGAGGAGTTTGTAATGTCATCAGGATTGCATGGTTATTATATTTGTAAATGTGTAGTAAAATATTCTCAGGGTTCACATTCCATTGCTAGGCCAGACTGAAGAACAGATAATAAGGCTGAATTTGAGGTACTTTTAATCTTATGAACTGTGTGCAGCACATAGGGTAAAGGTGCCAGTTGTTTCGCTTTTACAGCATCTTACAAGACATATATAAACTATGACTAAGCACCAGTCTATATGATGGATATGACACGTCTTCATTTTTAGTAAACCTCGGCTTCTTTTATTCTAAGGTTACCAGATTATTTGCTGGCAAATGTGGGACACTAATCCAGAGTAAGGGGGTGGGGGGGGGGGGGGGGTCCCCTTAATTCCAGGACTGCACAACAAGGGATGAGGGAGGGAAGAAGAGTTATTCTTCTCTCCCCATCCATCCTGTGACAGCAACAGTCACTTACAAGCAGATGAATCACCAAAGAAATAGAAATGATGATGCATTTGCCCCCTGCACTGTGCAAAATATAAAAACAGCAGGTGTAAATTCCAAAAACTGACATATTGTGATTACTAAATAGAAAAAGTAAATAGAAAAAGAGGAGCTAATAAGAGCAGAGAAGGGGGAGGAGCCACCAATCAGGGAACGCCCCCAAGACCAAAAAAGTCATGAATGAATCATGAACACTGAAGATATTATCAAAAGCACACTATAAAAGCGTGTGCCAGTCAATCTGTATGTTCAGCCCCTGTGGATGTACTGTACCAAGGGAAAAAATCCATTTTTGCTCCAAATTCTGCGGTGCTTGAACTCTTTTAAAGAGAACATTCAGTTTACCGCTCATATTGAGCCTCGGCAAATTAAATTTTTAGACATCACAGTTACATGGTCTGAGGCTGTTTTTTTGACCTCTCTCTATCGTAAACCGGTCCAGCGCAATACTCTGCTCCGCTTTGATAGTCATCATCTTTCTGCATTAAAAAGAGGTTTACCCTTTGGCCAATTTTTGCGTCTGTGCTGAAACTGCACAACTTTGTCTGATTTCAAGCAGCATGCTAAAGACCTGTGCTTTCATTTGTCTTTGAGGGGTTACCCTGACAAGGTGATTACGCTAGCCTATAAACGAGCTCGCAATCTGCACAGAGAATGGCTTTTGGGGACGCCAGTCCCACAATCACCCTCAGACAAGATTACGGGCATATTTCCCTTTGTGAAGAGGGCACCTGCGATGATCGGCTTAGTACAAAAATTTTGGCTGATACTTGGGCTCCATGCCTGTTTCAGGAAACAACTTCAGATTGCCTATTCCCGTAAGGCTAACCTCCGGGATCTTTTGGTACATACTACAGCGACAGTTGATCGTCCTTCCACTTTCCATGAGTCCGCGGGTCATTTTGCATGTGGCTCTTGCAAATATTGCTCGAACACTATTTCGGGCTTGGACCGGTTGGATAATCACACTAATATTACATACTCGGCTCGCTGGCGCACGGATTGCACCTCGTCTTTTATGGTGTATTTAATAGTGTGTCCTTGTTTTCTTTATTATGTTGGTCGCACTTCTCGATCCTTTAAAGTGCGCTTGGAGAACATTCTTCCCGTCTTTGGACAAAGTCAATATCAGCTCCGATGGTTGAACATTGTATACACATCACACAGTTTTGAGGAGTTGCGGTGGCGTGTACTTGACTTTGTGCCATGGAACCCACGCGGGGGTGATCGCCAGCAACATTTACAGTATTTGGAGCAAAAATTGATTTTTTTCCCTTGGTACAGTACATCCACGGGGGCTGAACATGCAGATTGACTGGCACACGCTTTTATAGTGTGCTTTTGATAATATCTTCAGTGTTCATGGTTCATTCATGACTTTTTTGGTCTTGGGGGCGTTCCCTGATTGGTGGCTCCTCCCCCTTCTCTGCTCTTATTGGCTCCTCTTTTGAATTCACCTGACAGGTGTGTTCTGACGTAATCTAATGAGCATTGGTGGTGGCTGGAGAAAAGTTTAAGAACCGATCCTCACGGCTGTTGTTATAGGGCTCATTTCACAACGCACAAGTGGACTTGACCTGAAGCAGGGGGATTAATTTCATTCACCCCGAAATGTGACACGTCGTTCTTTGTGCTACTATTGATTCAGGCGTTACTGGAGCAGCCTACTTTGCAGCTAAGTGTTGCTGTTTTTTATAATAAAATAGAGCTTTTGCTCAATTAAAAATTAAAAAGGACGGGCCACAACGGTTAGCGGCATGTTTCCTCTATACTTGGTTGGCCTTTCCGACAAATGATAAGTGGTTTAGGATAATATACTGTTGATTTTTTTCATATAAACTGGTTGGGGTACCGGCACTACCGCCTGAAGCTGTAACAACTGCCGAAGTGTATCGTCTACAGCTTTCCTTTTCTGACCCGTACCTCCGGGAGACACCATGAAGGCCTCCCGTAACGGGTGCGCAAATTCCAGCGCGTACCCTTCTCGCACGATCTCTAGCACTCATCGGTCGGACGTTATTGCGGTCCAGGCCGAGAGAAACCCCTGTAAGCGACCTCCTACAGGTCTCTCCACCTGGACCAGCCGACCTTCATTGAGGCTTTTTTGCCGAGCCCTGCTGGGCATTGAAATAACCTCTGCCGAATCCCCTAGCACCCCGAAAGGACTGATTGCGAGGCCCGAAACGAGGTTTAGGATAGGGAGAAAATCGAGCCCCCCCCGGAACCAGCGAGAATCCCTACCTTGACCGCGTGGCACCATACCCGGCCTAGGAGCCTTAGGACAGTCCTCCGGCAAACGGCCCCCTTGGAATCCCCAAGATCCTTAACAATCTTTTCCAAGGCTTCTCCAAAAAGCAGCTTGCCTTTATAGGGGAGCTTGCTGAGTCGAGATTTCGAAGAAGCGTCCGCCACCCAGTTCCTTAGCAAAAGGAAATGTCTGGCCGCAATTACTGAAGCCATGGATTTTGCGGAGATCCTAACCAAGTCATAGAAGGCGTCCGCGAGGTAAGCTGCAGCCGACTCCAACTTAGCTCCCTCCACGGACGGACCTTCCGCTGTCTCCGTAGTGGTCTCCCCTTGGAGCAAACGGATTGAAGCTCTGGAAACATACACCCCACTGATGGATGTCTACAAAGCCAGCACACTAGAATCAGAAGCCTGCTTCAGGAGTACCTCAAGCTTACGATCTTGCAGATCCTTAAGCGCTGCTCCCCCTTCTACAGGTATTGCCGTCTTCTTTGTCACTGCTGAGACTAAGGCATCCACTTTTGGCATTTTTAATAAGTCTCTCTCTTCCAGCGGAATCGGGTATAGATGACCCAGAGCGCGACCCCCCCTTACAGTAGCCTCCGGGAACTCCCACTCAGACTCCACCATTTGCTTGATCACACGGTGAACTGGAAAACAGCACTGCTCTGTCTTAAATCCCTGCAACAATGGATTTTCCAATGGCTCCTGTGGCGCAGAAGACATAACAATATTCAACGCAGCTAAGGAGTGCGTGATAAGAGCTCCAAGATCCTCCTTCCGGAAAACCCTAAACACATTCGGGTCCTCACCCGGTGTAAGTTCACCTTCCTCCAGCTCCATAGGCCAAGAGTCAATGCCTGCCTCAGAGAGGATCTCCCCATCCTCCACTCCTGGAGGCGCCGGGATCTGCGGCTCTGCGCTGTCCAAGCCAGTTCCAACTGAGGCCATTTTCTGGGAAGGACCCTCTCCGGGATCCATCACAGCCAAATCAGTTTTCAAACTGTCCCCACTAGAAGCACCAACTGAGGCACTAAACACCTGTGAAGTTTTTAATAAATAGGCCTTATGCAACGCCAGAATGAAATCTGGCGAAAATAAAGAAGAAACCTATTCCTGAGCTTCAGGCATGGTCTGTGTAGAGTTTACAGGTGCAGAAGAGTCTTTATGCGACTTAGATTTTCTTTTAACGTGCTTAATCTGACCCGCGGGAGAAACGGTCGGCTCCCCCAACATGGCCGCCATTCCCGCCTTTTCCGAGGTAATCTGTGGCTTTTCCACATCCTTATGACCAGACTTGCCCTCCATAATCATCAGCTAAAAATGTACTAAAACTGCTAAACAAATTGAAAAGGGAACCACTAGCCGCGAAACAACCGCCCCCCTGACAGGAATCACGAACCACTGGCAGCAGCTCCACACTAAACACAGACACTCCGACTCAGAGACCACGCTGTAGAATGTAACCCCGACCGGCAATAAAAAAGCCTGAAACCTAATTCCTGTATATAAAAGACTCACATACTTGAGGGTAGTGCTTTCCTTCGCGTCTCCGCTTCCCCGCAGCTAGCAGGAGCCGGAGATCACGACTCTCTGAAAGGACGGGTGGATCCTGGGGCTCCCAGGCCAAACCTTCTTAAAGCCACAGAGACCAGCAAATGTAAGGCAGGCTCTGTCTCACACGCTGCTTATATCCGCAACACCGGATCTCCTGGCTACATTCATTAATGCAGTGCAGCGTTTGTTAGGGAAATATAGCATATATTCAGCCCAGCCAGAGCCAATCTGCTAAATACTACCCCCATTCACAGAATTATCTGCTCCTTTAGTAGGGAGAGTCAGAGACCCGACGTCCTGTTCAGCTGCTGAGGACTGTAAGACTGGAGCAGTGCAGCCAGGGGGCGTGGCTTAGGGTGTTAGCAAAACTTTTAGTTTACAGTTCTCAGCTGCTGAAGGGGATTGACAACCCTATCGTTCCCTGGACTGACCCGGAGAAACGAGAAGGAATGACTTTTAAAGGTATTTTAGAGGTTATGTGTTTTCCTGTATTTGTAGAAATTTATGCTTTGAAAAGACCCTAAGGAAAGTTGAAGTGGAACGTGTTTGAGGTACTGAAGGGCGGCGTTGGGATTACAGCTAAAACAACTTGGAAAATAAGCTAAGCTAAGCAATTTCTCTATAACAACGAAAAGAGTTGAATAACTTGGAGAATTAGCTAAACAACTTGTCTATAATAAGATCTAAGCATTGTGATAAAACACTTTTCAGGCATAACATAAGATTAAGAATGATATAATTTCTGGGGAAGGTCGTTGATGCAAATAGGCACTTCAGTTTGACAATCCCTAAAGTCAAGATCAGTGCCATATAGTCCGAGACCTCCCCTTGATAAAGAAAGGAATCTATGTTTTGAGATGTGTGTGAGTGTACTTATAATTAATACATGTAGTACATTTTTACTCTCCAATTGTATTCTGAGTGGATACATAATTTTTGGTTGACATTAACACTGCTCAAAGAACAGACCCTATATAGTTGTTTTACACCAAGGATGATTATAGCAATGGCTACTTTTGGATCCTGATCCTCTTATTCTCCTGTTCATCTCCTATGTGTTTCTTTACTATTCCCCTAGATTTACTCTAGTCCCCAGTTGTTGTGTTGTCTGTCTTGATTAGACTGTAAGCTCTGATGAGCCAGGACTGTCTCTTATATCTATATGTACAGTGCTGTGCATGCCTTGTAGCACTATACAAATGATAAGTAGTAGTAGCAGGATCATAAAATTAGGGGAAAGTCCAGGTAGTTGTGAATGAAGGCTCATGGTGTGATTGCCTAGTACAGACTGGCTCCAATGTCGTTGGAAGCCCAACGGAGAAGGAAACCACCCCGTCAAAAATATGAAACAATGTACAAATTATATTCTGAGATATCATTCCTTATATACAGTATGTCGTAATTTCTAACAAGCCATATAGGATTTTTTCAGTGTGCTACTTTAAGCACTACATATTACAGAATTTGTGATTATTAAGAGCATAATACACCAATGCAAGTAAGAATAAAAACTGAAGACATATTTTTTAAAATTGTGGAGGGGCATATTAGAAGGGTTGGCCAAGTACAATCTTGGACGTCTGTGCCAGAACATTTGGGAAAAAAAGGCAAGTCCAGGTGCAGACTACGATTTTGCAAATATACTCCATATGGATGTCTGGGGGGGGGGGGGGAGGGCGGTGTCTACATAGCCGTCCCCAGAACAGGATTCCAGACTGTAGACATGTAGGAAGAGTCTAATGATTAGAGTAGAAGGCTAGGACCAGGAAAGCCAGGGTTCAAATTGCACTGCTGCTGTCGTTGCAATTGTGCAGAGTACTGGGGTCTTCTCTACATCCTCTGGATGTTTTTTACTTTCTGCTTATTGATACCTGGAGCAGGTCTAAACTTAGATGTGATTGTGGATGTTTCTAAGTTCAGGCAGTGATGCCCAGGTCATGGGAATGCCAAGCCATGCTTCTACCATCCCCCTGTTCAGACTTGGACATTCTAACGCTGGGGAGCTCCACATACCCAGCTTCTAAAATGGCTTTGGGCGTCTCTACCCATTTTCAGACATGCAAAGCATGAACAGGGCTTCCAAAATAACTTCATATTGTTTTTTTTAAAAGAGCAAATTACAAATCAAACTCCCAAAACAACAAAATGAAACAAACCAAGGTGTAAATTATTTACAAAGTTTTTTTGAGAACTACTACAGTCTTGAATAAATATTCCCTCACTCTTATTTCATGTTGAAAGAAAAAGTAAAAAGTCTTATGTTTGCATTCCTGGGAATAGGGCATGGAACGAATGGAGAATGGGTGGGGACTGTCGTCATATTTCTACGTTTCTATAATGGGACTGTTGTAGTTGTTGATATGGAAGGACAGACTAGATAGGCCATGTGGTCTTTTTCTGCCGTCATATTTCTATGTTTCTATGTAACATGGCAAACAATGCAGTTCCGTTAATGCCACCCAAATAGTACTGTATAATATCTGCATTGCGGTATCTGTAAGGTAATAAACACAGCTATGGTATTTCCTCTGTATTGAGTGAATGGGAAGATGCTGGGGATGCGCTCAATGATTAACACAGCTGTTTTGCAGTTACAGTACATTAATTTTGGTAATTAACTGAAAAATCTTAGCTTAGTAAATAGGACTATATGAAGGTCATTTTAAAAGGTTTAATTGTGATTTGGACATCTGAAGATGTGCATGTGGACATTGAAATAACTGACATATCTCCGTAGCCATTCCACAAATGACGTTTGCAGACATCTCTGGTGCAGGGACATCCAAGTAGGCACAGGAGTGTGGCAGAGACGCGTTCATGGCCTTATATATCCCCGTTCAAGCTCAGAAACGTTTGCAAGCATGCCAATGCATGAATAGGCATCAAGAGTTTGTTTTCACCTTAAAACATCCAGAGAGCATAGAGAATGAAGTGACTAGCTTTAGAAAGACCCACACTGGGATTTGAACCCTGACCAATCTGCTCTTAAGCCACTACTCTAACCATTATGTTATTAGACTTCTTGGTTCTGAAATGTTACCCTGGGGACGTGTATATAGACATTTGATACACGTGCATATCAGGCACATCCACGTTTCTGAAATCATGCCTGAACTTGCACGTGCCTGCTTCTTTTTCAGACGTTCTGGCTTTGACGTCCCAAATTGCACTTGGTCATTGGATTGCGAAATGTGCCTCCCTGTCAACAAAAACTTGGAAACCAACTTCTAAGTTAATAATGCATTTGCAGTGAAGAGTTTAAAATCACTGGATTTTCTAAATGTGATTGACAGTGGGATTTGTACGAAGGCACTCAGTTTTAGACATAAGCCTTAAAGAGAAATTACACTTACCTGGTAATTGTAGTTCCTTGAGGAACTCCAGTTCAGTCCTCCACCTCTGGGTAGTGTACCTCCTCCTGCAGCATGGAGACTGGGCATGCCAAAACTGTGACATCACTGGATGTATCCTGCTGGTCTCTCCCATCAGCCCCAGTGACCTATTGACAAAGCAGACTCAAAGGAGCAACAAATAAGTAGCTAAAGCATCAAATTCAACTTTTCCAATTCAACTTTAACCCATAAACTAAATTTCCCTCTGTTAAGGAGGAAACTATTTCTCTTAACTGCTTCTTCCTTCCTGAACCACATAAAAAAGAAAGAAAGACTAGAGTAGAAGAACCCCAGCGACCCCGAAACTGTTACAGATTCTTACACCCAATGTACCTGACACTCCTCCCAAACCGAGCTGACCTTCAAGAAAACTATCCCCGGGCGGGATTGAGGACTGAACTGGAGGTCCTCAAGGAACTACAATTACCAGGTAAGTGTAATTTCTCTTTCCTTATCGTTCCTCCAGTTCAGTCCTCCACTTCTGGGATGTAACAGAGCAGTAATCATTGGGAGGGACCTATTCACCCGGATCGTAAGACCACAGACCCTAAACAGGCATCGTTCACCGCCTGAACATCCAGGCGAAAGTGACTGCTGAAAGTATGGAGAGCAGACCAAGAGGCCGCTCTGCAAATCTCAGCTGGTGGAACCAAACTATGCTCTGCCCCCGAAGACGCTTGCGCTTCTAGTAGAGTGAGCCCATAGACCCAGAGGCATCTGGCGCCCTTGCAAAATATAAGCTGATGCTATTGCCTCTCGGACCTTTCTGGATATTGAATCTTTGGCCGCCGCTTCCCCTTTATACGGACTTCCAAACAGAACGAATCGCTGATCCAATTTTCGGAAACTTCCAACACTTTAAAGTATTGACATAGAGCCCTCTTTATGTCCAACCTGCGTAGACTACGGTCTGAGGCACACTCCTCCGTAGACCCCAATACTGGCAATGAAACCGAATGATTCATGAGAAAGAAGGGGAAATTACTCAGGCAAAAAAGACGGAACTGGTCGCAGCCCCACTTTCTCCTAGAAAAGGGCAAGAATGGCTCTCGACCTGACAGAGCTTGTAACTCCAAAATTTGGCGAGCCGAACAAATGGCCACCAAAACACTGTCTTTAAAGTTAAATCTTTAATTGAAGCTTGAAGCAGAGGCTCAAACAGTTCACTAGTCAAAGCCCTGAGAACCAAGATGGGATCCCACAGGGGAGAAATCATTCTGCGAGAAGGTCGTAACCGAGAAAGAACCTTCAGGAAATGTATCACGTCGATATGAGAGCCCAAGGACATTTCCTGGACTTTACCTCAATAGCAAGAAATAGCTGCCAGCTGAACTCATAAGCAGCTGACTGCCAGCCCCTTATCAAAACCATCTTGAAAGACACTTCATATCATAGACGCTGAAACCGTAGAAGAGCGGATCTGGCATTGAGCACACCAGTCCTCAACAATACGCCATACTCGTGCATACGCTAGGGAGGTGGACGTCTTTCTGGCTCAAAGCAAGGTCGCACTCACTGCTCCAGAATAACCTTTCTTTGTTAACCTTGCCCTTGGCCCAACCTGTAAGCGAGAACCAATCCACCTGAGGCATTCGTTGAGGACCCTGGATCAGCAGATTCACTGTTGCGGGCAATCGCCAAGGATCCCTGTCAAGTGGCCGAACCAGATCGGCCTACCATGGACATCTCGGCCAGTCTGATGCCACTAACAGAATTCGTCCCTGTTGTGCTTCGATGCACTGAAGCACTCGCCCTATGAGTGCCCACGGGGAGAAGACGTAGTGAAGGCCGTGCGATGGCCCTTGCTGCATCAGGACCTTGATACCTTCCGACATCCTTTCTCATCTTCTGCTGGTCGCCATGAGATCCATTATGAGAGGACCCCATCTGATGACTACTTCCGGATGAAGCTCCCACTGTCCGGCATCCACTCGAACTCTGCTGAGAAACTCTGCCATCACATTGTCCATTCCCGCAATGTGCGCCGCCGAGATCGCCTGCAGTCGAGGCTCCACCCAGGCAAACAGAGCATCTGCCTCTTCTTCCATGGCCGCACTTCCCGTGCCCCCCTGCCGATTGAGATAAGCCACTGTCGCAGCATTGTCCGACAGCACTCGTAACACTCGATCTTGCACTGAGGATTCGAATGCCCGCAGCGCTAACGCCACCGCCCGAAGTTCCAGACGGATGATCGACCATTTGGCCTCCTCCTTGTTCCAACTTTCTTGATTGAAGAGGTCCCTGCAACGAGCTCCCCAACCTACGAGACTCACATCCATCAAGACTGGAAGCCACTGTGGCTGCTCCAGCGGCAAGCTTGCTGCCAAGTTCTTCAGGCAACGCCACCACTGAAGGGACTGCCTGACTCAGAAGGGACAGGGGAGACGATTGCTCAGAAAATCATTTTGGTGCGACTACCGCCGGATCAACAATCTTTGCAAGTGCCGCATGTGCTCTCTAGCCCCTGGTACCGCCTCCAGGGTTGCCGCCATAGTCCCTAGCAACCAAAGATAATTCCATGTTGACGGAGCTGGCATCTTTACAAACTTGCGTACCATAAGCCGAAGACCTTGCGCCCTCCGATCCGGCAAAAATACTGCTCCCACTCGAGTAACGAATCACACTACTAAGTACTCCAGAACTTGAGGCGGAACCAAGCGGCTCTTGGACGCATTGACTACCCAGCCGAGACTCTGAAGAAACTGCACCACTCAACTTGTGATGTGCACACTCTCGGCCCTGGACTTTGCCCGAACCAGCCAATCATTGAGATAAGGGTGAACTAATATTCCATCTTTTTGCAACGTCGCTGCTATCACCACCATAACTTTGGTGAAGATGCGCGGAGCCATTGCCAAACTGAAGGGCAACGTTTGAAACGGAAAATGTCCTCATGGAAGTACGAATCTTAGAAATTTCTGATGACCTGGCCTGATGGGGGTATGCAATTTTGCCTCGGAAACCGAAGGAAGTCAAAAATTCCCCCTGTCGCAGTGTCACTATTACTGATCAAAATGTTCCCATCCCAACATGAGGTACTCGAAGGTAGCGGTTTACCCCCTTTGAGATCCAGAATAGGTTGAAGGTATTCGTCTTGTTTGGTACTATGAAATAAATAGAGTAACGACTGACGCCGCAGCGCTCCTGCAGAACCAGCACCACTGCTCCTAACCACCAGCCGATGTAACTTCTGCCGAACAGTGAGCGTCTTCTGCTGTCCTTGCAAGGAGCAAGAATGAACGAATCTCGTACCGGACGAGCAAATTCGAGAGAGCACAGTTACTTACCTGTAACAGGTGATCTCTGGGAACAGCAGGAATAAGTCTTCACATATGGGTATCATCGGTACCGATGGAGCCTGCGCGGGAACGCTCCCCAGCGTCCAGTAAGAAAGATTTTGGGAGCATCCCACAGCACCTGCGCACTGCCTTCCCGCCTTTCCCAACGGCCTCTCTCCAGTTCGAGTTTTAAAGCTGAGACAAAGAGAGAGAGAGAGAAAAGGAAAGATAGATAGAGAGATACAACTCCTAGGGGAGGTGGGTGGGTTGTGAAGACTTATTCCTGCTGTTCCCAGAGATCACCTGTTACAGGTAAGTAACTGTGCTATCTCCAGGAACAAGCAGGAATGAGTCTTCACATATGGGGACTCCCTAGCTGTAGATGCCAGGGAGAAACCCCAGGTTGTGTGTCCTTGAAAAGGACTCTACCTCCCCCCATAGATCTCTGGCATCCGACCAGGGTAGGTGGGTAGGAGTTGATTAGGAATGGAACAGGTGTTTGAGAACAGCCTGACCAAACGAGGCATCCCGGCGGGAGTCCTTGTCCAAACAGTAATGGCTGTGAAGGTATGAACCGGGGCCCAGGTGGTCGCTCGACAGATTTGGTCGATGGACACAGAGTTTAGATGAGCCATTGAGGCTGCCATGGCTCTCACATTGTGAGCTGTGATATGGCCCTCCAGAGAAATGTTCCTACTCTGGTAGGCGAAAGAAATACACTGAGCAATCCAGTTGGACAGTGTTCTCTTAGAAACTGGAAGTCCTAAATGAGAAGGATCAAAAGCAACAAAGAGTTGAGAAGACTTTCTATGTTGCTGTGTTCTTTGTAAGTAAAAAGCAAGAGCTCTCTTACAATCCAAGGTATGAAGATTCCTCTCTGCACTTGATGCATGAGGTCCTGGAAAAAAGACAGGTAAATATACCTCTTGGTTTAGATGAAAAGGCCACTTTGGGCATAAAGTGTGGATTGGTCCTGAGGACTACCTTATCATGATGGAACCTTGTATAAGGTGGATTAGCCACCAAGGCCTGCAATTCACTGATGCGGCGTGCTGAGGTGACTGCAATGAGAAAGATAACTTTCCAAGAAAGAAATTTCAGGGAGGTGGTGGCTAAAGGTTCAAAGGGTGGCTTCATAAGCTGGCCAAGAACCAGGTTTAAGTCCCATGCCACTGGAGGTGGTCTAATGGGAGGTTTAGTTAGAAGAAGGCCTCTCATGAATCTTGTTATAAGAGGATGAGAGGAAGAAGGCTGTCCATTGAGAGGCTTGAGGGACGCTGCAATAGCACTCAAATGGACTCTTACTGAATTCGTTTTAAGACCTGCATGGGATAAATGCAGGAGATACTCTAGTAAAGAATTCAAAGATATTGCAAGAGGGTTAAGACCCTTCTCTGAACACCAAATGGTAAATCTTTTCCATTTGAAAGCATAGGAATGTCTAGTAGAAGGCTTTCTAGAGGCATGAATAATATCTGACTTGCTGAGAGAGATGAAAACCTTGAAGGTCTAGGCCTTCAGCAACCAAGCCCTGAGATGAAGAGACTGGGGGTTTGGGTGCCACAACGTTCCTTCCTCCTGGGATAGAAGGTCTGGTGCAGAGCCCAAGTCCAGGGAAGGAGCTTGAGAGAGATGCAGAAGTAGAGGATACCACACTTGGCGTGGCCAATGTGGTGCTATGAGGATCATGGTCCCTCGATCTCTCTGAAGCTTGAATAGTGTTTTGGGAATTAGGGGAATGGGTAGAAAGGCATAAAGGAAGTCTTGATCCCAGTGAAGGAGGAAGGCATCCTTGGCCTGAACTCCCTGACACAGAATTCTGGAACAGAACTGGGGAAGTTTGGCATTCCACGGACTTGCAAAGAGGTCTATGTCCGGGGTTCCCCAAATTCGAAAAATCCTGGCTACCTGGTCCATGTGGAGGGACCACTCGTGTGGAAGCAGAACTCGACTGAGTCTGTCTGCCCAAGAGTTTTGAACGCCTGGAAGATATACTGCCAGAAGATGAATGTGATGCTCTCTGGTGAAGGCCCACAGTCGCAAAGCTTTGTTGCAAAGCGACAGAGAGCCAGTCCTGCCCTGCTTGTTTACATAGAACATGGCTACTTGGTTGTCTGTATGGATGAGGACTGTCCTGTAGCTGAGCAGGGAATGGAACACTCTGAGAGCTAAGAATATTGCTCTGAGTTCCAAGAGATTGATATGTAGAGAAGTCTCCTGTGGAGACCAGATGCCCTGGGTGGAGAGATCCTGCAGATGAGCTCCCCAACCCATTGGAGAAGCATCTGTTGTAAGAGTTGCTTGGGGTAGTGACTGCTGAAAAGGGGACCCCAGCAACAGATTTGGAAAGGACTTCCACCACTGGAGAGACCAAAAAAGGCGACTGGAGTTTGCTATTTTGTCTGACAGGCAACCTGATGCCTGAGTCCATTGGGTGGACAAAGTCCATTGAGCTGCCCTCATGTGAAGGCGAGCATATGGAACCACGTGCATGGTGGATGCCATGTGGCCTAAGAGCTGTAACATCTCTCGAGCAGTTAAATGGGACTTTAACTGTATCTGGGAGGCTAACTGCACTAAGCGTAGGCAACGGGCCTGAAGAAGATAGGCCCTTGCAGTTGTGGTATCCAGCAAGGCCCCTATAAACTCCAGAGACTGAGTAGGGGTGAGATTTGATTTTGGGATGTTTATTACCAGTCCCAAATACTGAAGAACATGCATTGTGCAGATTAGACAATTCTGGGCCTCTGACTGGGATGGAGCTCGAATGAGCCAGTCGTCCAGGTAATGGAAAACGAATATTCCTAGAGTGTGTAGAAATGCAGCTACTACTGCCATGCATTTCGTGAACACCCTTGGTGCAGAGGCCAGACCGAAAGGAAGCACCCTGTATTGGTAGTGCTTTTCTTGAAAAAGGAACCAAAGGAACCTTCTGTGTGTTGGATGGATGAGGACATGGGTGTACGCATCCTTGAGATCTAGAGAACAAAGCCAGTCCTGACTCTGAAGGTATGGAAGCAGAGCACCGAGAGAAATCATCTTGAATTTCTCTTTGAATAGAAACTTGTTCAATTCTCTGAGATCTAATATGGGTCTGTAGCCCCCTGTTTTCTTTGGGATAAGAAAATAAGGGGAGTAGAACCCTGAGCCCTGTTGAAGAAGAGGTACTTCTTCTATTGCCCCTTGGGCAAGAAGGGTGGCAATCTCCTGACCCAGAAAGTTGAGGAGAGATGTTGGAGAATTGAACTGTTTCACCATGGTGCGAGGAGGAAGGCTTAAGAAATGAAGCTTGTACCCTTCCCTTATGATGGAGAGGGTCCATTGCTCTGCTGTGATTTGTTCCCATCTGGGAGCAAAGTAAGCCAACCTTCCTGGAATGGTGAGGGGCTCTGGTTCTTCCAGAGCTAGAAAGGCTAAGTTCTCTAGTTGCAAGTCAAAGGCCCTGAGGAGGCTGAGGCTGCTGGGCCGTGGAAGGCCTAGCAGCCTTTGACTTGGCCTGTTTAGGTGGTTGCTGACGTTTTGCAGCAAAACGACCTGCAGAAGATGCCTGCTGACCATAAGCAGGATAATATCTTCCCTTTTTAGAAAAGGATGTCTTTTTGTACAATCTTTTCTTAGCAGGGGCAGAGGTGGACTTTGAAAGTCGATCAAAAGCGGAGTTCTCAGCATCCATATGAGTGGCCTTTGCTTGCCAATCCTTGCCAAAAAGGTTTTCACCTGTACAAGGAAGATTTCCTAATTCATCTTGGACCCAGAGTTCCAAATCAGAAGCTTGTAGCCAAGCAATTCTGCGTGCACCTATGGCAATAGCCGAGGCTCTGCTTACACACTCAAAAGAGTCAAAGACTGCACGGTTGGAAAATTTAGAAACATCCTGGGCATGTTTGAGCCAAGTGAGAAACCCCTGCCTTTTATCTTCTGAAATAAAAGGGGTTAAAGTCTGCAGATGATCTGTGACTTCTTTTAGAAACATTCCTATATAGAGACTATAGGAGTTGATTCTGGCAGCTAGCATAGAAGCTTGAAAAAACCTACGGCCAAAAGCATCTAGGGTCCTGCATTCACGTCCTGGAGGATTAGATGAGTGTCTTTTTGCACTCTTTATCTTTCTCATGGCAGACTCTACCACAATAGAGTGGTGAGGAAGCTGAGTCTTATGAAAGCCAGGACAAGGAGGGACACGATACATGGTGTCTAACCTGCGAGAATGAGGAGAGGTGGTAAGAGGTGTCTCCCACATGCTCAACATCAGATCATACAAAATCTCATGAATAGGTAAAGTAGCTGCCTCTTTAGGAGCTTTAGGATATTGTAAAATATCCAGCTGCTTGGCTCTAGGCTCTGACTCAGGGGCCACTGTGATGGAGAGGCCTCTAGCCAATTCCCTAATGAAGTCTTGAAAAGACAAGTCTTCTGGAGGAGACATTCTTCGTTTAGGAGAAGACTCCCGAAGAAGAAGTATCGATGCCTCGACAGATCCTTCAGACTTCTCAGAGTCTTCGGAGGAATCGAAGTATCGCCTGTCTGGATGCTCCTGTAAAGCCCGATACGCGTACCGAGTGGGATCGACATCGGGAGTAAGCGGTACCGGTTCGGTACCGATGGGCATCATAGGAGAGGGTACTGTTGCAGTCGACACCGAAGCCGATGTCGATGCAATCGGTACCGGCACCGGGAACGATGCCGGTGCCGGAGTTGGTACCAGCAACGGAGACTGTTGCGGTACCGGAGGCGTCGAAGCCTGCATAAACGCCGTTAGGGTGCACTGCATGGACAGAATCTTCTGATCCATCAACGCCACCAGAGTCTGGATGTCGGTACCGGTACCCCAGAACACGGCAACAGGTGATCGGTCGAGGCCGAGCCATCGATGTCAACCTGTGACCCCATAGACAATGCTTTGGAAGCTGGAACTTCCCGCCGGGGTAATTTTGCCGGTGCGGAGTCCTCGAGGACAAGCCCAGAGGCATCTCGATGCTTAGAGGGAGATTTGCCCTTCGAGGACCGGCCAGATTTATGCTTGGTTACCTGAGATCCATGGGAGGAAGAAGACGCCCTGGAAGACATCGATACCACCAAAGCTGCATCAGAGGGAAACAGGGTACTGAGCTTGGCTGCTCGGTTCTGTCGACCTCTTTTAGACATCATGGTACAGGACATACAATCCGTGATGGAATGGTCAGGACCCAAACATTTTAGACACCAATCATGGGTGTCGGTGACAGAAATAGTACCGCCACATTTTGTGCACTTTTTAAACCCAGAGGCGGGCTTCTCCATGAGGAGAAAATTTTTAGGCCTAAGGCCCAAAAACTGAAAATGCACAGTGAAGAAAGTATAAGTTTTTTGTTTTTTTTTTAAAGAAAGAAAGAAAAGACCGGCGGTACCGGTCCGACGTCGAAGAAGGCAGACGCGACACAAAAGAATAAAGAAAAAATAAAGAACTTCTTCTGCGGTAACAAGAACACGACATGCTGGCTCCCGCGGAAAAGAAGAACTGGAGAGAGGCGGTTGGGAAAGGCGGGAAGGCAGCGCGCAGGTGCTGTGGGATGCTCCCAAAAGCTTTCTTACTGGACGCTGGGGAGCATTCCCGCGCAGGCTCCGTCAGTACCGACAATACCCATATGTGAAGACTCATTCCTTCTTCTTCCTGGAGATTATATTTTTCGCGTATCACCTCTAACACCCACTGTTCAGATGTTATCTGGACCCAGACAGGCAGCACTCTCGAAGCCGCCCTCACCGGCTGAATTCCTGCCTGGGTCCTCCTCGCTTCATTGTGGTTGTCTAACTGTCGGGGAGGGGGAGGCCCTCTATCCGCTCCTCGAAACCCTTGCCTTCACAAGGCAAATCTTCCTCTTTGGAACCGTTCCAACTGAGAGGTACAAAAACGCCTGAAGTCTCTAAACTGTTCTCACGAGGCCGGAAAAGCCCTGCCATGCTCAGGTTTATCTTCCAGTAACCTGCCGCCTTTAGACTCCCTCCAAATCCTTGACCAACTAGTCAAGATCCTCACCAAATAGTAACTTACTCCTAAACGGAAGTTTACTAAGACGAGACTTTGAGGAGCCATCTGCCGCCAAGTATCTTTACCACAGATAACGGCGAGAGGCTACCAAGGAAGCCATACTATTTGCCAATTCTCTGATCAAATCATAGTGGACATCCGCTAGATAAGCTGACCCTGAAATTGTCGCACCGCCTGACTGAGGGGGTCCTCACATCCCTCATCCTCCGATGCCTGGGCCGAGGAAAGTTTGAGCGCCTAAAGGGACTCCGTGAGGACAGCGGTAAGCTCCTCTTTCCGGAAAGAGTAGTTACTCACCTGTAACAGGTGTTCTCCAGGAGCAGCAGGAATCAGTCCTCACATATGGGTGACGTCGGCGCCGACGGAGCCCTCGCGGAGCAATTTTCCCCAGCTTTCAAAGAAAGCCTTTGGGAATTGCAGCGCGCATGCGCGATCCCATTCCCGCCCAAGGGTGCCATCTTGCTCAGTCTGATGACATAGCTAAAAGACAGCAAAAAATTAGCAAAAACGAAATCATAGGACTGCAACTCCAAGGGGAGGAGGGAGGGTTGTGAGGACTGATTCCTGCTGCTCCTGGAGAACACCTGTTACAGGTGAGTAACTACTCTTTCTCCAGGACCAAGCAGGAAGTCAGTCCTCACATATGGGACTTCCAAGCTTAAGGCTACCGGAGACCCTAAGCACCAAAAAAGGAGCTCCCTCAAGCTCAGTAGCACAGAAGGAAGGAATCTTCTCTGAATACGCCTCCAACCGGTAGCCCAACATCCGGGACGGAGGGTAGGAGTTGCCTAGACCTCAAAGAGATTACGGAGGACTGCCTATCCGAAAGCACTGTCCCTGCAGGACTCCCTCTGCATGCAGTAATGGGCCGCAAAAGTCTGGCTTGAAGACCAAGTAGCGGCCCGGCAGATGTCTGCCAACGGAACAGAGCGGAGGTGAGCCACTGACGCAGCCTTCGCCCTAACACGATGAGCCGTGACTCGACTCTCCAACGAGAGGCCGGCTGCCCCATAAGCCCAAGCGATACAGTCAGCAACCCAGATGGACAGAGTACGCTTGGAGACAGGGAGCCCCAACTTATTGGGGTCATAAGACACGAAGAGCTGAACAGCCCTTCGGTGCTCCCGCGTACGGTCAAGGTAGAAGGTTAACGCCCTCCTACAGTCCAGGGTATGCAGGACCATTTCAGCTCGGCTGGAGTGTGGCCTGGGAAAAAAAGTCGGAAGTACCACCTCCTGTTTGATGTGAAAAGGGGAAACCACTTTAGGAAGAAACTTAGGGTGAGTCCGTAGGACTACCCTATTCCTGTAGAACCTAGTGTAAGCGGGATCAGACACTAGGGCCTGCAATTCACTAACGCGTCTAGCAGAAGTGAGGGCTACCAAGAATAAGGTTTTCCAAGAAAGAAAACAAAGAGGGCAGGTAGCCATAGGTTCAAAAGGCGGACAGGTAATCCGCTGTAAAACCACATTCAGATCCCAGTCAGGGGCTGGTGGGAGCAACGGGGGCTTAAGGAGAAGGAGGCCTCTGAGAAAACGAGCCACTAGAGGGTGGCTGGAAAGAGGCCTGCCATCTACCGGCAGGTGATGCGCAGAGAGAGCACTGAGGTGGACTCTGACAGAGTTGGATTTAAGTCCAAGATTGGAGAGGTAAAGCAAGTATTGCAAGACCACTGCCACCAAACAGGAGAAGGGATCCTGAGACTGCTGAGCACACCAGACGGAGAACCGACGCCACTTAAGAGCGTAGGACTTCCGGGTGGAGGGTCGTCGGGAGGCCAAGACGACTTCTTCCACCTCTCTAGGCAGCAGGAGGGGAGCAAGGACTACCCTTTCAGCAGCCAGGCCATCAGATGAAGGGACCGGAGGTTGGGGTGTAGGAGAGTCCCCTGATCCTGTGTCAGGAGATCGGGTTGAAACCCCAGAGGAAGAGGAGTGTCCACCGCCAGCTGCATCAGCAGCGGGAACCAGGGCTGTCTCAGCCACCGGGGAGCCACGAGGATCATCGAGGCTTTGTCCCGGAGAACCTTGAAGAGCGTCCGAGACACCAGTGGCATGGGAGGAAAGGCATACAAGAGGCCTGTGGACCAGGAGAGTAGAAAAGCATCCGCCGCTACTCGGAGAGGATGCGGTTCCCGAGAGCAGAATCGGGGAAGTTGTCGGTTTAGAGGACTGGCAAAGAGATCCATGGTGGGTAGGCCCCACTTGAGAAAGATCCGTTGAACCACCAACGGATCCAATCTCCACTCGTGTGGCTGGAGGATTCTGCTCAGTTTGTCCGCCAGGTAATTTTCTTGACCTGGGAGATAAACATCTTTGAGGAGGATGCCGCGGCTGACGGCCCAAGAGCACAGTTTTTGTGCTTCCCGACAGAGAAGGAAGGAGACTGTGCCTCCTTGTTTGTTCACGTAGAACATCGCAACTTGATTGTCCGTCTGGACTAGCACAGACTGGTGAGAAGTGAGGTGGGAGAAGGCCCTCAGAGCCAGGCGGATTGCTCTGAGCTCCAGGAAGTTGACCTGCTGGGCAGACTCCCAAGGAGTCCAGAGGCCTTGAGTACATGTCCCTTGGCAATGGGCTCCCCAACCCAGGAGAGAAGCATCGGTTGTCAGGACCTGGGAAGGCGGAGGAGACTGAAAAGCCATTCCGAGCACTAGGTTTGGCAGATGAAGCCACCATTGCAGAGAAGAGACTAGCGGGTCGGAGATCTGTACTGAGTCCGCTAGGCTCCCCGTGGCCTGATGCCATTGTGTGCGAAGGCACCACTAAACAGGCCGCATGTTCAGGCGGGCATTGGGGGTCACATGGACTGTGGAAGCCATATGGCCGAGCAGTCTCAGAAATTGCCTGGCAGAGACCAGGGAATTGCTGCGAAAGTGGCTGGCAAGATCCATGAGCCTGTTTGCCCTGTCGAGAGGCAGAAAGGCCCGCGCCTGAAGCGTGTTTAACCTTGCGCCAATGAACTCGAGATCCTGAGAGGGGAGCAAAGTGGACTTTGCGAAGTTTATGACAAAGCCCAAGTGCTGGAGCAGAGTTACAGTGTGGTGCGTAGCGTGAGTGGCCTCCTGGGAAGACTGTGCTCTGATGAGCCAGTCGTCCAGGTATGGAAACACAAAGAGGCCTTGAAGTCTTAGATAGGCCGCCACCACTGCTAGGCATTTGGTGAACACCCTGGGGGCGGAGGACAGGCCAAAGGGTAGTACTCTGTACTGGTAATGATTTCCTCCCACAACAAACCTGAGATATTGTCTGTGGCTTGGATGGATGAGGATGTGAGTGTAGGCATCCTTTAGATCCAAGAAGCATAGCCAGTCTCCCTGCTGGAGGTAGGGCAGCAGGATTCCAAGGGTAAGCATCTTGAACTTTTCCCTTGCGAGGAACTTGTTGAGGTTTCGCAAGTCCAGGATGGATCTGAGGCCTCCTGTTCTTTTTGGTATCAGAAAGTACCTGGAATAAAAGCCTTGACCTCTCAGGTGGTGGGGCACCGGTTCCACAGCCTGTTCCTGAAGAAAGACTTGCTAACTCCTGAAGGAGTAAGTCCCTGTGCAGAGGGAGTCTGGGAGGCTCCCCTGGAAAGTAGGAGGGAGGTACCTGGTGGAAGTGGAGAAGATAGCCTTCTTGAACTATGTGAAGCACCCAGGTATCTGTTGTGATGGTGGACCACCTGTGGGCAAAGTGGACCAGCCGGTCTCCTGTGCTGAGAGAAACCAGCCGAGGGGAGAGGCTATGCTGATGAAGTAAAAAAACCCCACCCTGCTGAGCAGGGGCCGGTGGTGCAGGCTTGGGGGCTTGCTGCCTACGGGACCCATTACCCCGTCCCTTGGCCTGCTGACCCTGTTGGGGAGCTGCTGAGGCCTGATAATGAGGGTATTGTTTAAAGACAGCCGCCTTCCTCGGGTAAAAGGGCTTTTTCCCCGAGCCCTTCTTCTTCTGAGAAGGGGCAGAGGTTTTCCTGGAGAGTCTCGGTCTCGATCTGTGCAGCCTTTTCAGCCATGGGTTTGCCAAAGAGGTTCTCACCTGTGCAGTGGACATTGACCAAGTTGTCCTGCACCCATGGCTCGAGGTCAGATGACTGAAGCCAAGCCTGTCGGCGGGCACTGATGCCGGCTCCGGCTACTCGAGCTGATGCTTCGAAGCCATCGTAGGCTGCTCGAGAGATAAACTTCGAGCACTCACGAATACCAGTAGACAAGGCTTGGAACCTCTGCAAAGGTTCCTCGGAGAGACCAGCAGAGAACCCGGCTATTTCTTTAGCCAGGTCTCGGAGATACATGCCCATATAGAGCTGGTAGGTCTGGACTCGACAAGCAAGCATAGAGCCGTGGAAACACTTCCTACTGAGGGCATCCAGGTTCCGAGCCTCCCGACTGGGAGGCACCGAGGAGTGCATCTTCTGACTCTTGATTCGATGCATGGCCGATTCCACCACCATGGAATGGTGCGGTAGTTGTGCCTTCTGGAACCCGGGGCTCTTGCGGACTCGATAAATGGAATCGACCCGCTTGCTTAACACCGGCGCCGATGCCGGGCTCTCCCACATGTGGAAGAGAAGTCGCTCCAGCATCGGAGGAACCGCTACAGTAAAGGCCTCCTTCGGGGGAGAGTCATACTGGAGGGCATCGAGCTCTTCGGCTCGAGGCTCCTCCTTGGGATCCGCGGGGAAGGCCAAGGCCTTGGCCATATCCCGCACGAAGTCCGAGAACCGGGTGTCCTCCGGGGGGGGACCATCTCCGAGGTTCGGACTCAGGCGAGTCCGATGGGACACACCGAGTCCGAAAAGAACCAGGTGACTCTTCGTCCTCGGTTTCAGAGGCTGACTCCTCGGAGGAGGAGTCGAGCGGCTCCGGCCGGGCGGGCATCGATGCCGTCCTCCCCGACGCCGAGGGAGTCGGCGTCGACGACCTCAGTCCCGAACGGGAGGCCGAAGGAGACCGCGACCGAGGATCGACTCGAGCCCTCATGGACTTGAGGATCGGCTCGGTCTCCGGGGTCGACTTGGACGTCGACGTCCCGGCGGTCAGGGCAGAAGCACCGGCGAGGCCAGCGATCAATGCCCGCTGCAGGTCCATGAAGGCAGTCAAACTTCTCTCCAAGGCCGTCAACCTGAGTCTGAGCTCAGGAGACCCAGCAGTCCCCGACTCGGGCCCCGACGGCGTCGGGCCCGACGTCGGCTCCTTCGGAGGCGAGTCCACGAGGACTACAGTACTCACGTGAGCAGGGGACTCCATCTTGAGACGAGGATGTTTCGAAGGCCTCTCCGTCTCCGAGGACCCGGGACGGCTATCGGGGCTATGCGACCTGGCCCTCGAGGAACCAGGAGCGTCCACGACACCGCCCTCGCGGGTTTCTTCTTCCGATGATGTTCCCGGGTAGGAGACCCCCGCTCAGAGGAACTCCGACGATGCTCAGGACCAGAGTCCCGGGACGTCGAAGCCTCTGACGAGGTCCGGGCCCGGCCGGAGTCAGAGAAGATACGTTCCCTCTGATGCTGCCGACTCCTCAACGCTTTTGAGGACATCTTGCCACACGGACCACAGATCATCGGGTCATGATCGGGTCCGAGGCAGCGGAGGCAGCAGTCGTGTGTGTCGGTAAGAGACATAAGTTTCTTACACCGATCACACTTCTTAAACCCGCTGGCAGCCATCGGGGGAAAAAGGGCCCCTGCGAGGTCAAAAGACAGGGCTGCCAGTGAAAAAGAAAAAAGGGCATGAAATCTGTCACGAAGGACAAAAAAACGAAAGATAAAGAACGGACTCGCAACTGGCGTCGCGGGTCCGGGCGGGAAAGGAACCGGCGTCGAACCGAGAAAAAAGACAAATAAAATCAACTTTTCCGGCGGTGATTACAAACAACGTCTGTAGGGCTCCGCGGAAAAAAGAAGACTGAGCAAGATGGCACCCTTGGGCGGGAAGGGGACCGCGCATGCGTGCTGCAATTCCCAAAGGCTTTCTTTGAAAGCTGGGGAAAATTGCTCCGCGAGGGCTCCGTCGGCGCCGACGTCACCCATATGTGCGGACTGACTTCCTGCTTGGTCCTGGAGAAACCCCTTATAATCCTCGCCTGATCCTCAGGCTCTGGAAATTCACCTTCCTCAAGCTCTCCCATACCTGTTTCTGGCTCTAAATCTAAGTCTTCTGCGTCCAGCCAATCCGCCTCGAAAGGCTGATCCTCTAGAGAACGCGCTCTCTTCAGTAGTCTCACCCACTATTTCCAAACTTTCTGAGGCTGATTGCGCAAACGTTGCCCCAAGTGGTGCCGGATCTGTAACAGCCCCTTCTTGTCACCAGCCATACACTTGACGCATTGCTAGAACAAAATCCAGGGCAAAATCTCCAAGCTTCGCCCCAGGCCCAGTCAGCACCGCCAAACTATATGATCCCGCTTGGGAATCCATAAGAGGTACAGATGGGCTTGCAGAAGGGACTCTCCTTCCTCCTTGGCTCCATATAAAATTAATATTCCCCAGCAATGAAGGAATAATCCCTAAAAAATAAATATGAAATTATAGGGAATAAAAGAAAACCTTAACCTGGCTACATAAATAAATGCTCCTTAACTGTTCCTCTAGTGAGCCCAGCACCTAGGCTCACTACGTCCTCCTGCTGCATGGAGACTGGACACATGGGCTGATGGGAGAGACCAGCAGGATACATCCAGTGATGTCAAAACTGCCAAGTCTCCATGCTGCAAGAGGAGGTACACTACCCAGAGATGGAGGACTGATCTGAAGGAACAATAAGGAAAAACTATTCTTTAAAAATGAACTCCATTTTTTCGTTAAAAAGGATGTAAACACACTATCAGTTTCCATATATGACCTAATTTATCAGACACAAGACTTTTGAATATAATTCAGTTTAGTAATACTAGGAAAGGATTATAGCATAAAATGACTTCCAATAGGCACAAATCATGTTAGTATTGGCTTTCAGTCTGGCAAACTATTTCTTAAATGAAAATAAATTTCTGAAGCAAATAAATTATAAAATTCAGACTGACTGGAACTTGCACCTTGCAGATAAAAACTTCCTTGTCTAACTGCATAAAACAATGAGAGGCATGTTTACTAAGTCCCATGCTAGCAACACAGGTTTGGGCGACATTACTTTGGACACATCATTCAAAGAGAGAGATCATTGGAGAAAGACATAATACTTGGCAAGGTAGAAGGTCAATGCAAAAGAAGAAGGCCGGCAATGAGATAGAGTGGCACCCATAGCTGCTGTTATTGTATCGATCCAACAACAATGAGCCGCTTGGCTGAAAATCGAACAAAGTTTAGTCAACTATCCAGAGGGTTACCAGGAGTCGACACCAACTCAACGGCACTAAAGCACCATCTTTTCCTTCTACATTACTCCCACTCCAGTGATGCATCACAACTGAACATACCTCCTACCCACCATGACGACACCACCAGCACACTCAAGTCATAGTGATGCAACCATTAATACAACTGTCCGACCTGTAAATAATTGTCCAGCCTGTAAATAGTTTAAGAGCATGTCTTGTCGCCACAACACCTCCGGGACATAATTGCTCAATTTGTACATAGTTACCCTGTTTAAAACCCAAGTTACTGTACCTGTTACATGTAAGTACAATGCATGATTCATCATGCATTATAAAAATTAATGTTACCTGTAAACTGCACTGATTTTAAAGAGCGTGGTATATAAAAGATTTTAAATAAAATAAATAAATAACAATAATAACTAGTTTGAGCAGGGTTGGTGCTATCACTAGGGAAACTAAGCGGTCGACTGCCTAGGTCACTGGACCTCCAAGGGTGCCCATTGCCACTGCTGCCACCCCTCTCCAGTACCTGCATCGGAAGCAATAGCCGCCAAACCATGATGCAGCACTTACTAACACACTCAGGGGCTGCAATGCAGTTTCCTCCTCTTCACAGTGTGCTGTTTCCGTCCTCCTCCGGCAACAGTTCAAACAGGAAGTGGCATCAGAGAGGGGCAGAAAAGATAAATTAGACTTACCTGTTAATTGTTGTTCTTTGAGGAACTCCAGTTCAGTCCCTCACCGCTGGGTTGTGTACCTCCTCCTGCAGCCTGGAGACTGGATCCTTCAGAATCATTACATCACTGGAGGCATTCTGCTGGTCTCTCCCATCAACCCCGAGTGTTCTATTGATAAAGCAGACTCAAAGGAGCAACAAATAAGTAGCTATAGTAATAACATGCAACAAATAACACTTTATTTTTTTTAATCAAATTAAAATAACTCCCTCTGAACTGAGGAAACTCCTTCTTTCTCTTCTAATAAAAAAACATAGAGAAAAGATAACTGAAAGAATACAACTTCTATTAAAAACTTTTGAATGTCGGGGGCGGAGCCTGATGTCCAGCGGGATGGTCGCATAACGCTGAGGCTCCCGAGAGGCCTACTCAGAATCCTGAATTAACACCTCATATACCTGGAACTTCTACTCTGATCTTGCCGGGGCACATTGGTGAGATGGCAGGGACCAAACCAACGCGCCTGGAATTTGGGTCTCCAGCGGCTTCTCACGGCAAACGTTCCAAAACTGAACCTCCGTCCCCGCAGAAGGGGCCGGCCTTGTGCGAGGGCCCCGAAATGCAGCAGGAAATCCTCGTAGAGATTAGAGGGGTCAAAAATCTTGTGCAGGCAAACGGGGAAGCACTCCGAGCGAGCGCTGCGGGACGATTTTGGTGTGCTGCAAAGCAAGCTAGAAGGGCTTTCTTCGCGTCAAGACAAAATGGAGAGCATATTGGACTCCCATGCGGCCCGGTTGTCCCAACTCGACAAAGTTGAACGACAGGTGCGGGCCTTGCAGAAAGAGGTGGAAGATGGCAATAATAGAGCGCGCCGCAACAACATACGACTAGTGGGCATCCCGGAGGGAGTGGAATCGGGAGACATGAAAGAGTTTTTATGCAAAATCCTCCCTTCCCTGCTCCAAATCACCTTTACCAAAGATTTGGAGATTGATCGCGCTCATCGTGTACCCACCAGCATAACGCTCAACAGGAAGACCCCGCGGCCTATCATTTTTCGACTATTGAGATATCAACACGTGGAGCAAATTCTAAGTGCCTCTCGGGCAAAGGGCCATATGGAGTTTGAGAGCCACAAGATCTCCTTCTATCCCGACTTGTCTAAACCCACAGTCGACCGCCGAAAGCGCTTTCTGGAATTCCGGCCGAGGCTTCAACAACTACAAGCACGCTATGGCCTGATGTACCCGGCCAAGCTCCGAGTCACGCTTCACAATCAGACAAGAACATTCGAGGACCCTGATCTACTAGCGGAGTTTTTGGATTCCAAAGAAGCCGACTTGATGCGCTGACTTCCAGAATATTCCTGCAAGCCTCCTCATACCTGCTGTATCTGCCATATTGGATCTGCCGCAGCCTAGCAAAGAGTCTGGCGTGGGCAGTTTGTTGCCTTACTCTTGATGGTATCTGTGACCCGACTCCATCTACCCACAGTAGCCTCGATGAGTATCAGAGACAGTGTTATTATGGACTCTGGTGTTTCTTTTCCTTTTTTGCATGTCTTCTATTTCCTCTCTAGGGCCTCCTCCCGCAGACACATGGTCGCCATATTCTTTGGGGGTTTTGCTTCTTCTCTAAGATACGTTGGTACATACTTTTCAATATGGGGTGTATTAGCCAGAATACTCGGTGATTATGACATTGTTGCACAGATTCTGCTTATGTTCTATGTTATCAAGCGCCCTTCCCTAAAATGTCTATTACCGATTGATGGCACCATGTAAGATTTTTTCATTGAACGTAAAAGGCATCAATAATCCGATAAAACGGAAGAAAATCCTAAGCTACCTCAGTCAGGAAGCAGCGGATCTGATTTTTCTCCAAGAAACGCATTTAAATTCGAAGGAAACTCTTAAACTCAATATTAAACCTTACATGGTGGCCGCTTATTCCCCAGCCGTTTCTAAGAAATGTGGGGTTGCCATACTGGTTAGGAAATCTTTGCATGCTACTGTTATTGCGACTAGCTCAGATACAGAAGGTAGATGGTCTAGAGTTCACCTCAAGATAGGTAGCCTAGAAGTTACATGTATATGCCTTTACGCTCCTAATGTTGATGACCCTGCCTTTTTTGCTACCATTGCTCAGGTTGCGCAGGCTTCTGCTAATACTTCATTGATCATTGGGGGAGATTTCAATTTAGTCCTTGATCCCCTGATTGATAAACAGCCGCCTAGGACGAGTGGTCCCCCCAAGAGTCACGCCACGCTTACCTCCCTGATCAAGGATCTTGCTTTAGTTGATCTATGGAGGTTACTACACCCCAATGAGCTTGACTTCACCTTCTTCTCCTCCCCTCATAAATCTCAGTCTCGCATAGACTTCTTTCTAGTCTCAAAACTGTTAGTTCCTCAGGTGGACACTGCAAAGATTCACTCCCAACATATTTCAGATCATGCTGCCATTTCCTTTCAATTACACACTACTGCACCCCAGGGAAACTCGGGAGCCTGGTTCTTTGATAGAGCCCTGTTAACTCAGCCAGAGTTCCAGTCATAAATTCGAGTAGCCATACAGGATTACTTCCATTTTAATCTACCCCAAGATACTGCGAATTGGGCTTGGTGGGAGGGCTTCAAAGCGGCCATTCGGGCAACGATCACTAGCTATCAAATCCGCCTGCGGAAACAACGTAAACAGCAGCTGCTCATACTAGATCAACAAATAAAAGCAGGCGAACGAGTTTTAACTTCACGCACTGACCCATGTGTATTAATTCGATTACAGCGTCTCCGTTTTCAATATAATTCAATCCTCTCAACTGCAGCTTCTAAGAGTATTGAGCTTCAGCGAGGGACATATTATCGTGAAAATAACCGAGCCGGTCGACTCCTAGCCAATGCCTTGAAAGGTCAAAAAGAAGCCAAACGCGTTGCGGCCCTCCGAGCTCCACGGGGGGGGGGGGGGCATAGTGACCACAGACTCCGACATTGTAGAGCTCTTTCGGGATTTCTATACTCGCCTATATCAATCTGAATGTGAGTTCTCGACAGAGACATTCGAGAGATTGCTTTCTGGCATTCAGCGGCCGACCCTCTCTGAAGATGATAGGGATGCGATGGATGAACCCTTCTCTACTTCAGAGATCCAATCTGCCCTAAAACGTACAGCCTCGGGCCGTGCCGCGGGGCCTGATGGTCTCCCGACCGAATTCTACAGAACGTTCAGTGCAGATTTAGTTCCCTATTTAAAACTCTATTTTACTGCCCTTGCGGTAGATACATCCTCTTTGGGATCCTTTTCTGCAGCTAATGTGGTTGTATTTGAGAAAGAAGGCAGAGACCCGCTACTGACCGCCAACTACCGTCCAATCTCCCTACTTAATGCCGACTATAAGATCTTCGCAACGGTCTTGGCCACCCGGCTATCTGACATGATGGCTACCCTAATTCACCCCGACCAATGCGGTTTTATACCCGGCAGATCAACTGCTGACAATGCTCGGACCTTGTGCCATGTGTTATCTAGTGCTGCCAATCTCGCTCATCCATGGGTGGGTCTTTCCCTGGATGCCGAAAAAGCCTTTGATCGTCTAGAATGGCCCTTCTTATTTGCAGTTCTCCGATGGTATGGCTTTGGAGAGGGCTTCCTCCGATATCTTCAAGTCATGTACACTCAACCCGTCGCCAGTATTTGTGTAAACGCCATCAAATCTCAGCCATTTAACCTCCAAAGAGGCACGCGTCAAGGTTGCCCCCTATCACCAATGCTTTTTGATCTCGCTCTTGAACCCCTAGCCCTCCTTATTAGACAGTCTGCACGTATTCGAGGTGTCCCCTTTAGTCATAGGGAGATTAAACTTTCTGCATATGCAGATGACCTCATGCTCTTCGTTTCCCTCGATTCGGTTCCAGCCGTCTTGGATCTGATTGACGGATACTCACAATTATCGGGCTATAAAATTAACTGGACCAAATCTGTAGCATTCCCACTGAACCGTTGGGTACATGAGGCTGACATGCAGGCCTTTCCCTTCCTTTGGCAATCCCGCATGGTGAAGTATCTCGGGGTCCATTACTGTTCTCCTTTAGAAGACACTATCAGTTTTAATGACAAAGAGGTGGTCTCCAAAGTCCGTGAACTCACAAATCGTTGGTCTCCCTTATCTCTCACATGGTGGGGCCGCTTAGAAACTGTGAAAATGATGATAGTCCCCAAAGTGAACTACATTTTAGAAATGCTGCCATGCTTACTTCCGTTACATACTTATAAAGATATTGAGGGCCTTCTCGTCCGTTATCTCTGGCAGGGCAAACCACCAAGGATAGCTAAACATAAACTGCAGTCTGCAAAGGAACGAGGGGGTACCAGATTTCCTGATTTTCTTAGATATCATCAAGCCTTTCTACTTAAGCAAGGTGCCCGATGGCTAGATACCTCAACAGACCGCCGACCAGTTTGGCTTGACATAGAAGAGGAGCTTAGTAGCCCAATTCCGTTGACCCATCTCCCCGGCATGTCCTATCAAGTAGACACCCGCCATCCACCAATGATTGTCGATACTCTTGCGGCCTTTAACACTCTCATTCTATCACTGGGCCCGAATGTATGTCCTCAGGACGGACTCCCGCTATGGAATAACCCCAGAATTCAAGTCCTAAATAGAACAATAGCCTGGAAACCCTGGTACTCCAGGGGGATCTGGACACCCCAACAGCTTTTCTCTGCAGCTCATTGGAAAACCTTTTCTGATTTACAAAAGGAATTTGCGTTACCAGCGAAACACTACTTTCAATTGATGCAGCTTCAACACTGCCTCAAAAGTGCTCGAATCATGCCGCCCTCTGCCCCTACTGAGGATGGGCTATTAGAGACAGTTCACTCCATTAGTAGTACACATGGGGTAGCCTCTAACTTTTATAAAATAATTTGTCAGGGTACAGATACGGACACTTTTAGAGCTCAACAAGCCTGGGAGCGCGAACTGCAAACTACTATAACCCCTGTGCAATGGAGCGTTTTTTGGAGTAAAGTAGTGCGGGTTTCCCGGTCTGCCTCTGTTACCCAAACTCTCTTCTTCTTTGCACACAGATGCTTTTATACCCCAGAAAAAATAGCCAAATGGAACCCAAATGCTAGGGACCTGTGTTGGTCTTGCCATACTGCTGTGGGAACCTTCGCTCATGTTATTTATGAATGTCCTCAACTGCAGGTCTATTGGGGGCGGGTCTGGGGTCGTATTCAATCTATCTTACACTTTCATGAACCTCTCTCTTGGAAGGTCGTGGGACTCCGCTCTGTGGCGGAGGTCCCCTCTCTTCCTAAGAAGGGTCGCTTTCTCCTTGATTTCATGCTGGGTATAGCTATATGCTTAATCACGAGGAATTGGAAGGATAGCTCTCGACTTACTGTCAATGAATGGTGGAACCTCGTCTGCTTATATAGTAAATATGAGCAGATACCTCGGAGAGCTATTCCCCATGTCCAAACTCACTCTTGCTTATCTAAATGGCAGATGCTTAATGATTATGTACAATCTGCTCATTGCTCCAACATGCCTGTATAATGTGCACTCATCATGTTTTAGATCACCGTTAGGTTTTGTAATACAATAATGTAAGTACACGCCCGCTTCGGGAATGCTTAGTTTTCTAGAGAAGAAGCAGGGGGGAGGGGGGTGGTAGGGGTTTACTTTGGTGTATGTATTACACGTTATGTATTTGTCTTTTAGCTGTATGTCTTCCTTTCCTTTGTTGTTATAAAACGAAAATAAAGAATTTAAAAAAAAAAAAAAACTTTTGAATGTCTTATCCAAAATGTAAACATAACCTATGTTAACTAACAAATCCCTGGGTGGGTATTGGGACTGAACTGGAGTTCCTCAAGGAACAACAATTAGCAGATAAGCCTAATTTCTCTTTCCTTATCATCCCTCCAGTTCAGTCCCTCACCGCTGGGATGTAACAGAATAGTAATTACTGGGAGGGAGCTGTCCACCCGGATCGCAAAACTGCACACCCGAAACAGGCACCGTTTGCCGCCTGAACATCCAGGCAATAATGTTTACTGAAAGTATGGAGAGAAGACCAAGTGGCTGCTCTGCAAATTTCCACCGGCAGAACCAGAATATGTTCCGCCCAAGAAGCCGCTTGTGCCCTAGTAGAATGAGCCCATAACCCCACAGGCACCTGATGACCTTGCAAAATATATGCTGATGCTATTGCCTCTTGTATCCATCTGGCAACTGAAGCTTTGGCTGCCCCTTCACCTTTACGTGGACCCCCAAAAAGCACAAACAAGCGTTCCGATTTGCGAAAAGACTCCGAGACCTTTAAGTATCGACGAAGGACCCTTTTTACATCCTGCTGCCGCAAACTACGATCCGAAGCCTCCTCCCCCGTAATACCCAACGCTGGCAAAGAAACCACCTGATTCACATAAAAAGGTGAAACCACCTTAGGCAGAAAAGACGGAACCGGTCTTAATACAACTTTTTCCCTAGAGAAAGATAGAAATGGTTCCCGACAGGACAACGCCTGCAACTCCGAAATTCGATGAGCTGAACAGATGGCCACCAAAAACATTGCCTTTAAAGTTAAATCTTTGACAGAAGCCAGATTCAAAAGCTCAAAAGGCTCCCTGGTCAAAGCCCCTAGAACCAAGCTGAGATCCCACGGAGGAGAAACCAATCTATGAGAGGGTCGTAAACAGGATACTGCTTTCAAAAAATGAATCACATCAACATGTGACCCCAAGGACACTCCTTGGATCTTACCCCGATAACAAGAAATAGCTGCCAGCTGAACCCTTAATGAACTGGCCGCCAAACCCTTATAGAAACCATCTTGCAAAAAACTTAATACCATAGGCACTGAGACCTTGGATGATTGAAGTTGACGCTTAGCGCACCAATCTTCAAAAATACGCCAGACATGAACATACGCCAGAGAAGTGGATCTTTTTCTAGCCCTCAATAAGGTAGCAACTACCTTTCCAGAATAACCTTTTTTACTTAACCGAGCCCTTTCAATGGCCAAGCCATAAGCGAGAACCAATCCACCTGAGGCATTCGCAGAGGACCTTGAACCAGAAGGTCTGCTGTCACTGGTACTCGCCAAGGCAATCCGTCGAGAAGATGTACCAGATCCGCATACCACGGACGTCGCAGCCAATCCGGCGCTACTAACACCATTCTCCCCTGGTGAGCTTCGATACTCTGAATCACTCGACCTATGAGCACCCACGGGGAAAAGACATAGAGAAGACCCTGCTTGGGCCATTGTTGCATCAAAGCATCAATGCCTTCTGACATTCTTTCTCATCTTCGACTGAAAAACTGACTCACCTTGGCCGATCGGAAGGTTGCCATGAGATCCATAACCGGAGGCCCCCACCTGATGACTATCTGAGCAAAAACCTCCGGATGAAGCTCCCATTCTCCGGCATCCACTCGAACTCTGCTTAGAAAATCCACGGTCACGTTGTCCGTTCCTGCAATGTGTGCTGCCGACAGAGCCTGAAGCTGAGGCTCTACCCAGGCAAACAACATCTCTGCTTCCTCCTCTAGAGCCACGCTTCCCGTACCGCCTTGATGATTGAGATAAGCCACTGTCACGGCATTGTCTGAGAGTACATGCACCGCTCGGCCCCGTACCGAGTTTTCGAACGCCCGAAGAGCTAGCGCTACCGTCCGCAACTCCAACCGGTTGATCGACTATTTGGCGGCAGCAGCTTTCCAACTTTTCTTTTCTTTTTTTTAAAGTTTAAAGTGAGGTGACTATTTTGGGGGCATTTGTTGCCTCCCTCAAAACTTTGCCGCCTAAGGCAACCGCCTCACTCCGCCTCATTATAGAGTCGCCTCTGCTCAAGTCTGTCAGTAATTTAGGTACAGCTCTGCTAAATGTGGGGTGATTTCTAAAATATATATTCATATGCAGTGAAGGAGCTATTTCAGAAATAGAAACATCAGAAAAAAAATTGATGGTGGGAACCCAGTAATTTACATGTCTATGTTAAAATAAAAATGTCTAAAGGAATAACAGGGACTATAGCAGTTGACATGTGTCACAAGGTAGACCTAGGGCAGCCCGAGAAAATGGAGATCAGCACGAATGATCAGAGGAAAAATGACAGGGTAAACAAAGTAATGTCAGAAGGTTGCTATAGACAACCCAGGCACACGTGCACAATGCCAATGAAGACACACCCAGGTAGCAAAGAAAGGGAATTTGCTTTGCCTGATAGGGATCAGCTGGGTGGAGGTGGAGCCAGGAGACACGAGGATAAAATATGCTCCCAAACAGTTAGAAGGAGAGAGGAGTTGAGGCAACAAGGGTCACAACCAGAGAGACCGTGGCGAACACAGCTGAAGCCGTGGAGAGCATGGAGTTGGTATGAAAGAGAGAAAGAGAGTGAGAATGAGTTATCGGAGCAACAAGGGAGCCAGCATAAAGGTCTGAGGGAAGCTAGAGACCTGAATGAAACATTTGGAAGTCAGCAGCCTGATAGCGTGTATGTGCCTGGAAGACAAGAGAAACGTGGGAAGACTGCCATAGCAGGTACCAGTGCAAGAAATAAAAGTAGAGGCTATTTGCTATCTGAGAGGGTAAAACCCTGGAGTCATAGAAATAGCCACACAAAGACAAGCTATATAGAGGCTGAGAATAACTTTTCCCCTGGTCACAGAAACCCTAGGAGAAGAGAGATTTCCTTACCAGAAAAAGCTGAAGATTTCCCTAGTGATTGTGAGCTCCCAGCTTCTAGTAAAGTTCCGTCTAAAGCTTTGCAATCTAGGTCAGCTGAGCTAGACCTGAGCAGGCACAGAGCCTACCGTAATTACCCTACTAACAAACCAAGCAAGGATTTGAGTTATCTACTGGGTTACCAGCAGGGGCAGAGCCCTGACAAGCTCAACTCAAAAGCCATACGGTTTTACCCAGAGAGGCCTTAGCTCAGAGGGAGAAAGAAACTTCCTGTGTGACGGAGCAAGCCAGTCGTACTCTTATCCAACAGCTGATATTAAGAGCATAAATACATGTGAACCAGAATTGATGGAATGTGAGAGTTCAGAGGTGTCTATAGTTCCTGAACCAATGGACTGTTCTCTAACTGTGAGTGACCTGGAGTTTTCTCTGAGATAAATTACTTGATTATGACCAGAGTATCAGTGCTGTAATTTATGTGCTAATTACTCTTACCCTCTTACAAACAGCAGACGTAAGCTGTGCTATCTGCAAACAAAAGGAAAAGCCTATAGAGGATAGTAAGGCTGTTTATTCTTTTCTTTTGTTTGATGTTTGAAGCTGAAGTAAGCTATTTCTGTTAACCATTTGTCTTTTGTTATATGCCAAAGTTGGCTCTTATTTTGTGTTGCCAAAAAGGAAAAGAAACCTCAAGGGACGGGGAATAAAACCCTAAACGTAGAATTAAACTTGTTCTGTGATTTGTACGAAGGAAGGCACAACTACCACCCTCAGGGAGCCAAGCAATACCGGTTCCTACCGATTGGGTTATGAGGGCGTGACATAAATGGCGTAGGAATGAGGATAAATTTTCCGGTGGCATAACACTGATTTGCCTGAAAAAGTAAAAAGGACATTGCTGAAAAGCAAGAAAAGTTTGGATCCAAGGTACAGTCTGAAGAAGATTCGGCTGGCAGAGCGGCCAGTGGCTGGAAAAAGACCTTTTCTCACATGCTGAAGTCTGCCAGGAGACTAAGGTATTAGTAGCCTGGGTGGACGGGTACAGGATACCTGTGAGAAAAGAGGGTGCTATAACAGGGATAGAAAAACCTTCTTTTTGTACCGCACTTGGTGGGTCTTTCTCTTCTTATCTGTTTCAGGTGCAGAGAGAGGAAAAGGAAGATGGATCCCCAGGATATGTTAGCCTGGAGAATGAGACTCCCAAGGCCTTATGCCAAAGGCTTAAAAGCCTAGCATATAAATGGTTAGACCCTGAAGGCAGAACACTTGAGTCTATTTTAGACGAAATTGTTTTAGAACAGTTTTTGTTAGCAATACCATCTGAGATGAAAACATTCCTAACATTGCAAAATTGTCCTAATACAGAGGAAGCAGCTAAAATGGCTGAAGTATTTAAAGAAGCCAAACATGCGAGTACCTCTAATGTAGGCCTCTTAAAAGGCACAGGTGTGACTGGGATAGATGAATACAAAAAGTATGCAAGAGTTAAAATGTATGAGTATGACCCTGGTAAGAATGGGATAGGTAGGAACACCCGGAGGTGCTATAAATGTGGCAGATCCGGTCACATTATGAAGGAATGTCGAACTAAGACAGTTCTTATAGTAGGGGCAGAAAAACCGGTCCCAAAAGGAATATGTTTGCATGTGCAAGTAGACGGAGCGGACGCTCTGGCTATACTTGACTCTGGGGCGGAACAAAGCTTAATCGCCCAAGAATTCTGGGAAACCTTGAAACAATCTCACCCAGTAGCCCCAAAACAAATAGAAATAAAGTGTGTACATGGCGCACGGCTTCCCTATCCTTTACGCCAAGTAAACGTCAAAGCACTAGGGATAGAAAGGAAACTACAGGTGGCAGTGGTTCCTGAGCTGCCACAAAAACTAATTTTAGGACGAGACTGGCCTTCTTTTCCAGGTGGACTGAGTCAGGGAATAGCTATGAAAGTAGGGTTGGTCTCTACTCGATCCCAAGCCCCCATAGCTGAATCCCGAGAACCCCCGGTAGAAGAAATAGAAACGCCTAAAGAAGAGGGGGTCAAGGAGGCTCCTGAGGAGGAGGAGATAGAGGCAGAAGAGCTAAATTCGCTGCCTAACCATGATGGTCTGGTTCAGAACCCAGCAGGGGAAGGAAAGAAAACCAAGGCTAAAAAGCGTCAGGAAAGAAGTAAGAGAACCCAAAGAAGAAGGGAACTAGAAACAGGGGAAGGGTTACCCTGGGTCCCCGCTGCCCTCGTCCAAAAATTCCCATCTTTTCCGATGGAGCAGAGAGCAGATTTGGCACTTAAAAGAGCTTTCGAGTGGGCCCAGAAGGATCGCAATGTATTACCCCGATTCTTCCTGGATGAAAACATTTTATATAGAGAGGGCCTAGATCCCTATACAGGGGCGGTGAGAAAGCAACTGGTGGTGCCGGTAGCCTTTAAGGCAGTAGTTTTACGCTTGGCACATGACCATCCAGTTGGGGGACATAAAGGCGTCCAAGGAACGCTTGATCAGATTTTAGCGCGCTTTTATTGGCCGGGGGTATATCAGGAAACGAAACACTACTGCGATTCTTGCCCCGCATGTCAGAGGGTTTCTGTATCTAAACTCAAGGCTGCGCCCATGATACCATTGCCCACCATAGCTGCACCTATTAGACGAGTGGGAATGGACATCGTAGGCCCATTGATAAAAACGCCTAGGGGTTTTCAATACCTCTTAGTCATTGTAGACCATGCGACCCGGTTCCCATGGGCTATACCCCTCAGAAATATCTCAGCTAAAATCATAGCGCAGGAACTGATAAAATTGTTCTGCGAGGTGGGGTTTCCCCAAGAAATCTTGACGGATCAAGGTAGTAACTTTGTCTCAAGATACCTTGCTAGGGTTTGGGAGGCGTTTGGGATACGCCACATAAAAACGTCAGCATACCATCCCCAGACCAATGGGTTGGTGGAGCGCACCAACCAGTCCATTAAACATTTATTACGAAGAGGACTAAGGAAGGGGGAAATGATGGAATGGGATACATTACTTCCATTTGTAATGTACGCCTGCCGAGAGCGAGTTCAAACCTCCTTAGGAGTATCCCCGTTTGAACTTTTATTTGGGAGGACTCCAAGGGGAGTATTAGATATCCTAAAAGATGAATGGGTGGAACCTAAGGTGCCAGAAGTAGGGATTCCACAGTTCTTAAAAGAGCTAAGGACGCGCCTGAGAAAAACATCCCAAGCCTCAGTGGAAAATCTGAATCGTAGCAAACAGCGCCAGAAACAATATTATGACAGGGACACACAGGCCAGAGAACTGGCAGCAGGCGACAAGGTCCTCATACAAGTGGCGGACCCAGGTCCGAGGTTCGAATCTCGCTGGAAAGGCCCAGCTATTGTAATAAAGAAAGTAGGTTTTGTATCATACCTCGTTGAGAATGAAAAAGGACGTAGGCAAGTATATCACGTCAATGTACTAAAACCATGGAAGGAAAGGGTGGCCACAGCTAATTTGGCCTACCACGAGCAGCACTATAGAACCCCGCAAGGGATTACATGCTGTCCGCTGAAAATCGCGGCAGCAAGTAATATTTTAAGGGGGGAATGTGTCACAAGGTAGACCTAGGGCAGCCCGAGAAAATGGAGATCAGCACGAATGATCAGAGGAAAAATGACAGGGTAAACAAAGTAATGTCAGAAGGTTGCTATAGACAACCCAGGCACACGTGCACAATGCCAATGAAGACACACCCAGGTAGCAAAGAAAGGGAATTTGCTTTGCCTGATAGGGATCAGCTGGGTGGAGGTGGAGCCAGGAGACACGAGGATAAAATATGCTCCCAAACAGTTAGAAGGAGAGAGGAGTTGAGGCAACAAGGGTCACAACCAGAGAGACCGTGGCGAACACAGCTGAAGCCGTGGAGAGCATGGAGTTGGTATGAAAGAGAGAAAGAGAGTGAGAATGAGTTATCGGAGCAACAAGGGAGCCAGCATAAAAGTCTGAGAGAAGCTAGAGACCTGAATGAAACATTTGGAAGTCAGCAGCCTGATAGCGTGTATGTGCCTGGAAGACAAGAGAAACGTGGTAAGACTGCCATAGCAGGTACCAGTGCAAGAAATAAAAGTAGAGGCTATTTGCTATCTGAGAGGGTAAAACCCTGGAGTCATAGAAATAGCCACACAAAGACAAGCTATATAGAGGCTGAGAATAACTTTTCCCCTGGTCACAGAAACCCTAGGAGAAGAGAAATTTCCTTGCCAGAAAAAGCTGAAGATTTCCCTAGTGATTGTGAGCTCCCAGCTTCTAGTAAAGTTCCGTCTAAAGCTTTGCAATCTAGGTCAGCGGAGCTAGACCTGAGCAGGCACAGAGCCTACCGTAATTACCCTACTAACAAACCAAGCAAGGATTTGAGTTATCTACTGGGTTACCAGCAGGGGCAGAGCCCTGACAAGCTCAACTCAAAAGCCATACGGTTTTACCCAGAGAGGCCTTAGCTCAGAGGGAGAAAGAAACTTCCTGTGTGACGGAGCAAGCCAGTCGTACTCTTATCCAACAGCTGATATTAAAAGCATAAATACATGTGAACCAGAATTGATGGAATGTGAGAGTTCAGAGGTGTCTATAGTTCCTGAACCAATGGACTGTTCTCTAACTGTGAGTGATCTGGAGTTTTCTGAGATAAATTACTTGATTATGACCAGAGTATCAGTGCTGTAATTTATGTGCTAATTACTCTTACCCTCTTACAAACAGCAGACGTAAGCTGTGCTATCTGCAAACAAAAGGAAAAGCCTATAGAGGATAGTAAGGCTGTTTATTCTTTTCTTTTGTTTGATGTTTGAAGCTGAAGTAAGCTATTTCTGTTAACCATTTGTCTTTTGTTATATGCCAAAGTTGGCTCTTATTTTGTGTTGCCAAAAAGGAAAAGAAACCTCAAGGGACGGGGAATAAAACCCTAAACGTAGAATTAAACTTGTTCTGTGATTTGTATGAAGGAAGGCACAACTACCACCCTCAGGGAGCCAAGCAATACCGGTTCCTACCGATTGGGTTATGAGGGCGTGACACATGGAAGGGCTGACCGGTTAGGCCGTATGGTCTTTATCTGCCTTCATGTTTCTGTGTGCTTAGAATGGCATTTGATAGCGTACATTTGGTTCCTTAATGCATCCTAAAAATTTTAGTCCATGCAAAATTAACTTAATGTGCATTATCCTATGAATTAATGCTTGTACAAATCAATTTGTGTGTGATAAAAAAAATTATAATGCTCATTAAAACAATGTCAAAAGCATAAGCATGGGTAAAATGTAACAAAAAAATGAATGGAGGTGGGCAGTCAAACACTGTTTGCTTGGAGCAAGTGGAACCTGGAATCTACCCTGCCCAGAGCACCCCCCTCCCCCTGTCCCATAAAATGAAAATCTATAAAGCAATATGTAACTCAGGACCATATCAAGCTAGAAATGCACCCTGTGTGACTAAAGAAACTGGCGCCCTCCCTCCACTCAGCTACATACAGTAACTTACTGTTTTTGAGCTTCCTGGAAGACCAGTGATGATATTAGCACCCTCTCCTGTGCTTGCGCCCTGTGCAGCCACGCTGTTCCACAGCCCTTGGTATGGCCCTGTTGGAACCTTCCTCCTCCCCAGTTTTAAAGTCCCATCTTCTGCTAACAAAAGTGCCCCCCATGTCAGTCCTCCAAAAGTCCCGGTTTGCCTTCAAAGCTCATGAGTATAGTGGAGAGCAAGAGCTGATTGATCTAATCACACCCAAGTGAGAGGCAAAGTAGTGCTTAGGTTAGGGATAGCCAACATCCTCCACAACCAGATGCCAAGGATTTGCAGGTAGGCCTGCAAGGGACTGTGGGTAAGGAGGATAGGGGGCACATTTGTTGACAGGAATCAAGGCTTCTGGAGGATATAACTGATGTTTATTATACTGCATTTTAGTAAACAGTCTCATAATGGAACTGACTGACCCCATGTTGTGCATCCCATGATACATGGCGCAGGGCAAGATGCTATCATTTTTCAAGGGTGACACAGGAGCTGAGTGTGTGGGCATCTCTCCTGCTCCTCAACAGTTAAAGTATGGGGGGGAGGGAGGATCAGGCTATTGGAGGTTTGAAGGGGTAGTGGTAGGGGCCTCTGTGCCACCAAGAAAGGTTTTTCCGTGGGCAGGGGCCACTGGGCCACTAATGATTGGTAGGGTTGGGGTTGGTGGAGGGTGGACTGTGATCGGGTGGTGATCATCTTAGCTGAAGTGCCAAATTTCACCTCAGATAATCCTTTTGCTCCCTGCTGTATCTTTACGCCTGCCAAAGCTGGCGTAAAGATCCAGTGTTAGAAGAGGAAAGAACTGCGCTTTCAATGCAGTTTTTTATAACGGGAGCAATTCATTCTTTTACATGCAGTTAGCACGCCCACTGTGCTGTGCTGCGCTTTAGTGCAGCGGTTTTTCTCTTGCTTTTCCTGTGCCAGCTTACTTTCTGCATCAGGGAGCAAGACTAGGGTGGGAAATCTCTACCAAAACGCAGCACTAGAGCATAGTGCAATTTGCTGGATTGAGCTGTTTGTATTTACAGGTTTAGTTATAATGTAACATGATGATGTTTTTATGTAGAAATATCATTCTAGATCAGACACAAAGATATTTCATGTGACACTGGATGTGATGAAGGAAGCATGCACTAAGAGAAATAAAAACAGTAAATCTCAAATTCACTTACATTCTGTATTTTATATTTTTGTTTCAGAGTGATGGATACAGGAAAATGGCAGTGGCCAACCATGTCAAAAAGAATATAAACAATACTAGATTTTTTTTCAATTAGTTTGTTATCTTCCTATGAGAGCAATCAAAATGTCTAATGCAACCTTATCACCACTGGACATTTTCTCAAATGAAACTTCAGCTGAAAACTTCAAGCCTTGTTTGATTGTATTTTACAGTGTAGTTCTAACAGGAGGTACTGTTGGAGTAATTGTCATGTCGCACCTCTTGTTTAAAAGGAAATCCCATTCAGCGATGACCATCATCTTTAGCAATCTTGTTGTGCTCCATGCCTTCCTTTTATTCACCCTTCCGTTCCGCATCTCTTACTATGTGTTGGAAGAATGGAAATTTGGGTGGCTGACTTGCAAGATAATGAGTATCATGATCCACGTCCATATGTATGTAGCTTTCTTCTTCTATGCAGCTATGATAATAATGCGCCTACTGACATTCTATAAAAAGATCAGAAAGCTGGAATTCCAGAAAAACCTTTACATCACTGCGATAAGCGCTGCTGTTTGGATTGTGTGGATGCTGATACTATGCCCTGTTTTCCTGCCACATTATGGTAGCTCAATCGACTCCAACACAACTGAGTGCTTTCAGTTCCAGAGAGACCTTACTCAGGGAAGCGTATTAGTCCTGACCTATTGCCTAATTGCTGTTTTTCTGGGAGCAATCTTGGTTCTTCTTCTGATCCAGTCCTCTGTAATCATCAAACTACTGAGGAAATATAGGGTGATGGCTCCGCAGCATCAGGAATTTCGAGCTCAGATAAAGAGCCTTTTTTTCCTTTTGGTTATACTGGTTTGCTTTCTACCACATCATGTATTTAGAATATACTACCTTCAACAATCTGGCTATATATCCAATCCACACTTACATTTAGGCAATGAAATTTGCTTGGCTTTATCTACGCTCTGCTGTTTTGACTTTCTATATTGCACAATTGCAGCTGGCCACTGAAATATCCTTTTTTTTTATAGATGGTTGCTTACTCAGTGGCTTTGCCGAATTGCCTAGGCTAAAGTAAAAAAATATTAGGAAGCAGCAAAAGCTGTTTATCATTCTCTATAAACTGTTTGTCATTGTGTGACCAAAGCTGATGACGGGGAGTGTGTAGGTGAGAGATTCACAGCATGTGAAACAGCAGCTATCAATAACAAGGGGGCATGTTTACTAAGGGTATACCTGTAACATGCATTGTGCTGCAAAATTAGAATGGAGGCACGCGCTACATTTTGAGGCATGTGCGTCCATGCTTCTGCTATTAGTGCATTGCTAACACGCCACACCATGCAAACTAGCATGCGAGTATACTTTACACCAGCCATTGAGGTGGCGTTAAGTGCACCTCTGCTCTTGGCTACATTTTGAATTAGCATGCACCCAAAATGCTCACACTAACTGTGATGAGCCATCAAAGCCCATGTTCTGCTCCTAACCCACCCAGTCATATATTCACTGGTTAGTGTGGGAGTTTTAGCATGGGGTCCCATGCTGATTATTGGCACAGCACGCTTCACACACGGCAAAGCCCACACTAACGGTTAGTGCACATTAGTAAATATACACCAAGGTTTTATATATACTTCTTTGTGTTGTGAAGTGGGGCCTAAGAACTCAAAGTGCAAAAACATAAATCCTAAGGGCTACCTGTCCAAAATCTAGAAGACGTTTAGCTGGTTCACTGACATGGCATTGCCATTTATGCAAACACTGCCTTGAGGGAAAGGGTTGTAAGCTTTCCTACAAAGATCCCAAGGGTAAAACCAAATATTTTCATGCTTCTTTTTTGGAGCTTGCCAGAGTTGCCACAAGCCTTGAGCTCAAGGTACTTTTTTTTTTTTTTTGCTGAAAACTGCTTAGTCAATAGTGTGCAAAGACTTACAGAATCAAAAAGTCCAAGCTATCATGTTACATGTGTACCAAATATAAACAAATGAAACAGTACTGATGGCACCGTTGAAGTTAGTACATCAATCTGCCTCAAGCAGCCCTCTTTAAAGTTTGATTGGGCATTCTTTGCAACAAATACTCAGCAATAGCGCAATCAAGTTTGAGTGAGACTTGTTTCCATATGCTGTTGTCTATCTCTGCCATGTTGAATTATTTGTTATCTTAGTCCAAAACTGATGTGTTTATTAATATTAGCTTGTAATTATGAAACTTGTATTCATTAATAACATATTTTTATTTATTAAAATTTGAAATTGATTTTTGCAGATATGTGGCTAAATTAATTTGTACAGATATTCATTACAATTATTGCACCACACTTTATTTTCGTATGTGTATTCTTACAACATTGGGATTCATAAGAACAAATGAACATAAGACATTCCATACAGGGTCAGACCAAGGTGATTAACATGCTTAGCAGGTCTGCTAACCGCATTACTTGCTTTACATATCGGGTCCATATTAACGCACATTAAGGCACAATGTTTTGCATTATTCCCTTAATACATGTTAGTAATTATCCCCCTATCACAAGCAATGAAATTTTGCTCAGCTAAGATCTGCTCTCTTATTTTTTTTTATGTGTTATAGCTGGTGCTGGCTAGAAATGTAGCCTGTTGGTAACTGGTAAAAGGAACACTAGACTGGTTAGCACAGTGATCTGGGAATCCAGAGTTCAAATTTTCCATTTCCCATTGATGCTCCTTGTGATTATGGGCAAGTCACTTTACCCCATTACCTCAGATGCAAATACAGGGCTTTGTTTACTAACCTACATTAGCATTTTAGTGCAAGTTATGCTCTTAGGAGCTGATATTCAACAGCGTGACTTTGAATATATGTGTTATGTGATTGCTACTGCCCGTGCTGTATGTTTAGTTTAAGGTCCACTATTGGGATTTGTTTGCCTAATACTATTCTGAATAGTGGCTGGATATCAACAGACAGACGAGTAATGTGTTCACCAAATGATGGTCAATGTAGCTAAATATCAGGCCCTTAAATAGCACCGCTGAGGAAAAATGGGGCATGTGCTAATGTGTATCAACAAGTATTAATACCTAAAACCAGGTTAATAAAGGAAGTTATTAGATTGAAAGCACTCTGGGACAGGGAAATGCTTACTGTGCCTGAATGTAACTCACCTTGAACTTGGTTTGGAAAGGCAAGTAATTAAATAAAAGCTCTGATTCCTTTCCTGAATTTGTTATGTTTAAATAACTTAGAACTGCAACACAGATTTAAGAAAAAAAAGGTTTGCTAACTTCTGTTGAAGGTATATTATGCTCTACAGTTCTAAAAGAACACTCTTTCCATTACCAAAAGATGTAACGGAATACTATGAATCTTCTGTTCTTAAACAACACAAGTAGCTCCGGGTTTTGTACAGAACAATATTTTTATGGAGCCTCATGCAATTTGTGGTGGTTGGAGTTTGCTGTCTCATACTCCTGAAGCTCCATCCATGTACCACCAGCCATTATCCAGATAGTGCTGCTGAAAATAAATCACTGACTGCCCTGGCACTATCTGGATTGCATTGCTGAAATTCACCAGATAGACCTGGTTAACTGCAGTCATACAAATAGCAGTGCTGCTATCCAAATAAGCACTTTTAAATAGTGACCCATATGTTTCTAAGCTCATATTTATGGATGCCCCAGTAACCACAACACAGCCTTTGTTGCATGGTTCTTGCAGTTCAATCAAGGGCAACAAAAAGTAATCTAAACTAGATGCTTTGCTTTTTGAATAAAAAATAACAGTAAATAGAATTTGGCCCCTCAATGCATTTGTCACTGTCTATTAAGCAGAGAGTGAAACAATTCCAGTTTCAAAAAGAATCCAGTTTCTCACTTATTAACTTACAAAACATTCATTAACGGTTGTTAATCAAAAACTTCCTAAGTGGAATTAAAGGTAGCTGTACAGAGATGGAGTCCATAAAACTGTGCTGAGACTTTGTCTGGAATTTAGACTGATTGATATTCAGTGTCAAAACAAGATGTGCTCCTAAGGCTCCCAGCAAAATACCTGCTACGGAAAGGAAATTAACCACAAGTACATTCCTCACCTACTGAATCAGAGGTTACAGATTACAAGCTGAGACAATCAAGGAACTCCAATGCTGTAGAACACAGTATAATGAATTAGCATAGGCTGGTGGGACGTTTGTCTGCCGCCTCTCCCCCCCCGCCCCCCAGGTAGCAAGCTTTTAGCCCTCTTGTTTTACAGCCCAATATACACTGTACTCACAGTTGTGGGTAAAACTTGGCTGTAGCTTTATTGTCAGATCAACATACTCCAATATATACATACATATATTTTTTTAGTGCCATCAAGTCAGTGTTGACTCATAGTGACCCAGCTACCTCTGTTTTTTCTTGACAATGTATCACTGGAAGTAGATTGCCAGCCTTTTCTTCCAAGGCAATGAAGAGCAAAGAGTGCCAGTGGGAATTGAACCCTTTATCTTCTGGGTACTAGGCAGTTGCGCTAATCACTAGGCTACACCTCCACATAGCTATAGCTATACCTATACCTTGGAGGGAACAGCCTTGGTACAGTCTCCGGTAAACAACTCATTGACCATGTCAGAGCAGACCTCTCCTGGGTGGCCTGCAAACCCCCCCCCCCCCTCACGCTCTTCATCTGATCTGACCTCATTCCTCGCCTCAAGTGGGCAGGTACTCGTTTCTGGGTCAGGGAATTCAAGAGGATCAACTGGCAGGTCAACCTAAGCATCCCTGCGTGCCAGGGGATGGCAGATTCGACACACCCTCCATTGCCTGGATACTTTGACAACTATCATAGATTGGACTCATCCTTTTCTTTAATGACTTGCACGAGATGCTGCAAGTTCTTCAGGTCAGCTCCGAGCCCATCCACCTGGTAGAGGCTCCCTGGGGTGAGGTTCTGGTCTAGTCACCTGAGCTACTATGCGATGCATCATTCTTCCTTGTAGCCAAGCCTGCTGGACTTGGGGACTGGGGCCTGCCTTGCCAAGCTGAGCTGGGCCCACCCCCATACCAGCGGCCTTGCCATGCTATCTTAGAGGACTGCCTATGCCGGGTTGGCTGTTGTGTGTAAAGACTCGCTGGGGCGCCCCACCATGGTGGCAGCTAGGGCACCCTGCCCCTTGCTTTTGCTCTGCGCATGTTTGTGGAACCTCATCTTTCAAGTGCCCCCCACTATGGGAACCTTCCCCTGGAGCCAGGGAGTCTCTACCAGAGGTCTGCTCTGACATGGTCAATGAGTTGTTTACTGGAGACTGTACCAAGGCTGTTCCCTCCAAGGTTCACAATCAGAGCATCAGGTGGAGCATGAGTCTATATGCGCTGATGTAGGAATGGCCGCAGGTGCTTGGGTGACCCAGTCAAAGGAAGTGTACACCGTGATTGAAGAGACCCAGGTGAATTCCAAGTGGCCGCATGGACACCCTTTCAGCTGCCTGGCAGACGAATGAGTGTGCAGCTATCCAAATTATGTGCTCTACAAGATAGGCGGGCCAGAGTTAGTGAAGGCAGTGGTGTGCACTGATGTTGGGCGAATATGTGACATATATGCGGTGACCCAGATATTTAATGCTGGTGGCCAGATATGGCCTCGGCATTGAAAATCTGGGGTTAGAATTCAGCAGTAACAACTATGCACTTTACAAGCACTAGCCATCGCCGCTGAATATTGCCCCATTGGTTTTTGTAATTTACATGTGCTTTCTTTATACAGTATGCGTCTTTCTATTTCTTTATATAAGAACATAAGATATGCCATACTGGGTCAGACCAAGGTCCATCAAGCCCAGTATCCTGTTTCCAACAGTGGCCAATCTAGGTCATACGTACCTAGCAGTTTCCCCAAAAAACACAGGTTCCGCAATGCTTGTATTGGGTCAAGCATTGATATCCTGGGTCCCTGTGTCATAACTGTCTCTGTAGTATTGCCCATCTTCTGCTATGTGCCTTGTCATTTCCTGTGCTATCAGCCCTTGCCCCCTTGTCTTGTATTTATTATGTCTTTCTCGGTTTGTCGTGCTGTCTAATTTTGTTTTGTATATGCCGCTTTTACTGTCCTTTTTCTCTCTTTTCTCCTTGATTTCTTTCCTATCCACCCAATGGCGTTCCTTTCTATCTTTGGTTCCTGCAGCCATGATGATTTTGTGTTGTACACCGCCTTAATACTTTTGTTATAGGCGGTATATCAAATCTGACAAATAAAGATAAAGATAAAAAATAATGGTTTATTGACCTTTCCTCCAGGAACTTGTCCAAACCTTTTTTAAACCCAGCTACACTAACAGCCTTTACTACATCCTCCGGTAACAAATTCCAGAGTTTGATTACATATTAAGTGAAAAAATATTTTCTTTTATTAGTCTTAAATAGTTTACCCTGTAGCTTTATTGCATGTCCCCTAGTCTTTCTATATTCTGATAAGGTAAACAATCGATCTATGTTTACCCGTTCCACTCCGTTCATTAATTTATAGACTTCTATCATATCTTCCCTCAGCTGTCTCTTTTCCAGGTTAAAGAGCCCTAACCTTTTTAGCCTTTCTTCATAGGAGTATCCTTCCATCCCCTTTACCATTTTGGTGGCTCTTCTCTGAACCTTTTCTAGTAATGTTATATCCTTTTTAAGATACGGCGACCAGAATTGCACACAATATTCAAGGTGCGGTCATACCATGGAACGATATAGAGACATTATAATATCCTTTGTTTTATTCTCCATTCCTTTCCTTATGATACCTAACATTCTATTTGGTCTCTTGGCCGCCGCTGCACACTGGGCCGAGGGTTTTAACATGTTATCCACAATGATGCCTAAATCGTTTTCCTGGGTGGTGGTTCCTAATGTGGAACCTTGCATCGTGTAACCATAGTTTGGGTTGTTCTTCCCTTGGTGCTTAACTTTGCACTTGTCCACATTAAATTTCATCTGCCATTTTGATGCCCAGTCTTCAAATTTATCAAGATCCTCTTGCAATTTTCCACAATCCTCTTGGGTTTTAACAACTTTAAATAGTTTTCTGTCATCTCCAAATTTGATAACCTCACTCGTTATTCCCTTTTCCAGGTCATTTATGAATATGTCAAAAAGCAGCGGACCCAGCACAGATCCCTGGGGTATACCACTATTTACCTTTCTCCATTGGGAAAATTGACCATTTAGCCCTACCCTCTGCTTTCGATCTTTTAACCAGTTCCTGATCCACAATAGTACACTGCCTCCTATCCCATGACTCTTTAGTTTTGCCAAAAATCTCTGATGAGGGACCTTGTCAAAGGCTTTCTGAAACTCCAAATACACTATATCAACCGACTCACCTTTGTCTACCTGTTTATTCACACCATCAAAAAAACATAACAGATTAGTAAGACATGATCTTCCTTGTCTAAAGCCATGTTGGCTGTCTCCCATTAAGCCATGACTACAGTATCTACATGTTCAGCAATTTTGTTCTTTATGATGGTTTCTACCATTTTCCCCGGTACTGGCGTCAGGCTCACCAGTCTGTAGTTTCCCGGATCACCCCTGGAACCCCTTTTAAAAATTGGTGTTACGTTCGCCATCTTCCAATCTTCAGGTATTACAGATGATTTTAATGATAGTTCACAGATTACTAATAGCAGGTCTGCAATCTCACATTTCAGTTCATTCAACACCCTTGGATGTATATCATCTGGCCCAGGTGATTTGCTACTCTTCAGTATATCTAATAGTTGTAATACATCTTCCTGATGTATCGATATTTCCTTCAATTCTTCCGCACCTTTAAATACCACTTCAGTCATGGGTAACATCCCTACATCTTCCTCAGTAAAGACCGAAGCAAAGAATTCATTCAGTCTCTCCGCTATCGCCTTGTCGCCTCTTAGTGCCCCTTTAACCCCTCTATCATCTAATGGACCAACTGACTCTCTCACAGGTTTTTTGCTACGAATGTACTTGAAAAAGTCTTTATTACGCGTTTTTGCTTCCGCAGCAAGCTTCTTCTCAAATTCTCCCTTTGCCTGCCTTATCAATGTCTTGCATTTAACTTGCCAGTGCTTGTGCTGTTTCCAGGTTTCGTCGTTTGGCTATTTTTTCCATTTCCTGAAAGATGATTTTTTGGCAACAACAGCCTTTCTGACCTCACCTTTAAACCATGCTGGCAGTTTTTTGGACTTCCTTCCACTTTTCTTAAAGCATGGAATACAGCTGGTCTGGGCTTCCAAGATAGTATTTTTCAACAACACCCAAGCTTGATATAAGTCTTTAAGCTTTGCAACTGCTCCTTTTAGCTTTTTCTTAACTATATTCCTCATTTTATCATAGTCTCCCTTTTGAAAGTTAAAAGATAGTACTGTGGATTTCCTTACTATCCCTCCTCCACTAATTAAATCAAATGTGATCATGCTATGATCACCATTGCCAAGTGACCCCAACACCCTTATCTCTTGCGCCAGATCTGGTGTTCCACTAAGGACGAGGTCCAATATGGCTTCCCCTCTGGTCGGTTCATGAACCAGCTGCTCCAAGAAGCAGTCATTTATTTCATCTAGGAACTTTATCTCCCTAGCATGTCCTGCCGTGACACTGACCCAGTCGATACCGGGGTAATTGAAATCACCCATTATTATTACTGTGCTGTAACGTTTGTTAGCTTCCTTGATTTCTTTGAGCATTTCATCATCCATTTGTTCATTCTGGCCAGGCGGTCGATAGTACACCCCCACTGCCATCGCCTTCCCCTTTTTACATAGAATTTCAATCCATAGAGATTCTACAGCAAATTTTGTTTCCTGCAAAACTTTAATCCTTTCTGACTCAATGCCCTCTCTAACATAGAGTGCAACTCCTCCACCAATTTGATCAGCTCTATCATTACGATATAGTTTGTACCCAGGTATCACAGTGTCCCACTGGTTGTCCTCCTTCCACCATGTCTCTGATATTCCAATCATATCTAACCTCTCATTTAGTGCTTTCCTTATCGTTCCTACAGTTCAGTCCTCCACCTCTGGGTTGTGCACCTCCTCCTGCAGCCTGGAGACTGGACCTGTCAAAATCCTGACGTCACTGGATATGGTCTGGTGCACACTCCCCTATTCTCCAGTGTGTCCAGTCTCCATGCAGCAGGAGGATCTAGTGAGCCTAGGTGCTGGGCTCACTTAAGGAACACATAAAGAGCATTAGAGTAGTTAGTATAGGTGTAGCTTTAAATGTTTCTTTTCACATTCCATTTGCTTTATTTTTGGGGGGTACTATCCCTTTAAAAAAAAAAGACTTTTGAACAGGCTGTGCTTCGAGTACCGGTTCCTGCCTGCCTCTGATTGTCGGGATTGTGGGCTCATATTCAGGTCTCTCTCCCTGGACAGGATGGGGGAGAGCCCTAGAGCAGGACCGGGGCGGCATCCTCTGCTGCAGCGGAGAGCCGCGTTGCCCTCGGGAGCAGGAGCATTCTGATGGGAGGCTCGCCGGCGGTAGACTGCTCAGCTAAAAAGCAGTACTGCGGGCTGGAGCCCCGTTGAAGACACGTGAGTCTTAGCGGGGAAGCTGAGGGCAGAATATCCCTTTAGTGTGCTTGTGAGCTTTTGCCTTTCCCCGACGGCCGTGCAGGATGCCTATTCCTTGCTAGGCTCCTGCGGTGATTTTTGGCACCCTTTTCAGCCGCGCGCCGGTGGCGGTGGCCATTTTGATACACAGGCATTTCACAGCACAGCTCCAGGCAGTGTTTTTAAAGCTGGAGCTCGACGGCGGTGAGGCTCTGCGCTTTACTTTAAAGCGGGAAAGAGATTTTCTCCTTTGTTAAAGCCCCGGGGTGCTTTCTAGGTTTAAAAAAAAAATAGAATACATCAAATACAGAAATCACTAATTTATTGAGGAGAAGTAAAGGGCACACGGACTTCTCCTAGGGGTGGGGTCTCTGCGATGGTGTCCCGGCCCCAGTACATCCTCTGTGGTTCCCGCAGAGGCACGATAGCAGAGTCAGGGGTCTGCAGGGCTTACGCCTCGGGCTCTGCCAACATGGAACGGCAAATGGAAGCGAAGCCCTGCCAAGATCCCCAGCTGGCGGCAGCAGTCCCAGAGGAGGATGTAGCGCTGGCTTCTACACCGGGGGCTTCCCAGGAGTCCGTAGCTGGTCTCCCATCAGCGCCACCGGCCCTGGAGTCCACTTCCCAGTTTGGGGGTTTCTGCCCCGACTTTGTGTTGCTTATGCATCAAGCGTTCTGCAGGCAACGCCAAGGGCTGTTACCGAAGGCCATGGTTAAGTCTATGGCCGCTCCGCAGACAAGAGTAGTTGGCAGCAGCGCTATTTCTCCCAGGCCTTCGAAGAGATCTCGGCCTCGCGAGCTATCACCTTCAGTCAGAGAGGGGATCGACTCGGATGAAGCTGACCTGGATTTGGAGGTGGATATGGAAGATTTAGAGGAGGGGGAGATTCCAGAGCTGGAGGATCAGGTTAAGATCATCCAGGTGTTCCAAAAAGAGGAGCGCTCAGCTCTTATTATGGAATCCCTCCAGATGTTGAACTTGGCAGCTGTCTCTCCGGCTGAGGAAGTGGGGGTGGAGGACCCCATCATCCAGGCGGAGAGGCAAGCGCAAGTGATATTTCCTGTCCACCGGGTGATGGATAAGATGATATAGGATGAGTGGGATCAGCCGGAGGCTGGGCTCAGAGGTGTCAGAACAATGGCGGATAAGGACAAGGAACGTTTTAAATCCCCCAGAATTGATGCGGCGGTCTCGGCAGTTACCAAGAAGACCACAATCCTGGTGGAAGGTAGTGCCGCATTAAAGGATGCACAGGATAGAAAGGTGGATGGACTTTTGAGGCAGCCCTTTGAGGCCGACGCCTTGTCATTGCAGGCTTCTATTTGTGGAGCTTGGGTGGCAAGAGCGTGCCTCCAGTGGTCTCAGCGGCTACAGCAGTCCTCGCAGTTAGACCAGGAGGGGACTGCGGAGCTGGATCGTTTGGAGTCCGGTCCCGCGTATTTGGTGGAGGTTCCTTATGATTTGATCAGGGCTCTCGCTAACAGTATGGCTTCCTTAGTGGCGGCGCGCCGCTCCTTGTGGTTGCGGAGTTGGGCGGTGGATGGCTCTTCTAAATCCCACCTCAGTAAGCTGCCCTTTAAGGGTAGGCTGCTCTTTGGAGAGGATCTAGATAAGTTAGTTAAGGATTTGGGGGAGTCCAAGGGCGGCAGGCTTCCAGAAGACAAACCCAAGCCGGGGAGGTCTGTGCCGGCCTTTCGGGGCCAGTCCTGGGATTTTAGACGATTCCGAACGTCTCGGTTGGGCGGTTCCCAGAGAGGTAGATTTCCCTACAAAGGCCAGGGGTTTCAGGACTTTAGGACTTTAGGACTTCAGGAGCCTCCCCTTCGGCCGGCCGAAAGCCACAATGAAGGTTTGCAGGTCCCAGTGGAAAGTGCTCCAGTGGGGGGAAGGCTGCAGGAGTTTCTTTCCGCTTGGACCCAGATCACTATGAATCAGTGGGTGTTAGAAGTCATCCGCGAGGGGTATGCCCTGGAGTTCGCGAAACCAGCCCGGGATTCCTTTGTGATGTCTCCCTGCAGAAATCCACACGAAGCCCTGGCGATTCGCAAGACTCTCGATCGTCTATTACTGTTGAGGGCCATTCGGCCAGTGCCGTTGGAAGATTACGGGTTGGGTCGGTACTCAATCTATTTCGTGGTGCCCAAGAAGGACGGATCTCTTCGCTCCATTTTGGATTTGAAGGATGTAAATCGGTGTCTACGGGTACCGCACTTCAGGATGGAAATTTTGCGCTCTGTTATCGTGGCGGTGCGCAAAGGAGAGTACTTGACCTCCCTAGACCTCACGGAGGCTTATCTTCATATTCCGATCAGAGAGGCCCACCAAAGGTTCCTTCGGTTCTCCCTCCCTTGGGGGCACTTTCAATTTCAAGCCTTGTCCTTCGGACTAGCCACGGCACTGCGTACCTTCACCAAGATTATGGTGGTGGTGGCGGCGGCATTGCGAAAGGAAGGCATTTTGGTTCATCCCTATCTTGACGACTGGTTGATTTGGGCAAAGTCCGAGGCCGAGAGCATTTGAGTGACAGAGTGGTACAGTTCTTGCAGCATCTCGGCTGGGTGGTCAACCCTGTCAAGAGCCGACTTGTGCCAACCCAGGAGCTCGAGTATCTGGCGGTAAGGTTCGACACCCGGTCTGGGACGGTGTTCCTGCTGCATCATCGGGCCCTGGGCCTGCGGCGCCTCATCGGCAGGTTCCAAACGGCTCCGGCGCCCTCGGCGTGGGAGTATCTGCGCGTGCTCGGTACGATGGCAGCGACTCTGGAAGTGGTGCCCTGGGCCAGGTTTCACATGCAGCCCTTGCAGCGTGCGCTTCTTCGCCGCTGGTCTCACCAGACAGATTCGTTGAGCAAGCGTCTTCCATGTCCTCCGCAGGTCAAGAAGGCGTTCTCTGCCCGGTTCTCTGCTAGCAGGCATGCCGCTGGAACAGCCTGCCTGGATTCCGCTGTTGACGGATGCGAGTCTTGCGGGATGGAGTGCTCACTGCGGAGATCGGTATGTGCAGGGTATGTGGTCTGTCCAGCAGAGCAGTTGGTCCATCAACTGGCTAGAGCTGTGGGCGGTATTCCTAGCGCTCCAGTCCTTCGAGTCAACAGTGTCCGGTTGGGCGGTCAGAGTGCTGTCGGGCAACTCCGCAACAGTAGCCTACATCAATCGTCAGGGAGGCACCAGAAGCGTAGCTATGGAAGAGGAGGCGGAGATGCTGTTCGCTTGGGTGGAAAAGCGTCTTCCAGTGCTCTCGGCGGCGCACATTGCGGGGAAGGACAATGTGACGGCGGATTATCTCAGCAGGGTGCAGGTGGATGCTGGGGAATGGGAGCTGAATCCTCAGGTATTCGCTCAGATAGTCCTCAGATGGGGTCCGCCGATTATGGATCTCATGGCAACCTTCCAGTCCGCAAAGATGAGCCGCTTCTTCAGCAGACGGCGGGAAAGGATGTCGGAAGGTATCGACGCCTTGATGCAGCCATGGCCGAGGTTCGGTCTCTTCTACGTCTTTCCGCCATGGGCATTGATAGGTTGCATGGTGCAGAGGATCGAGGCTCATCGCGGAAGGGTGTTGTTGGTGGCTCCGGTCTGGCCGAGGCGTCTGTGGTACGCGGACCTGGTCGGTCTGCTGGACGGGGAGCCTTGGTGGATGCCGGATTCGGAGGATCTGCCCATCCAAGGTCCGCTTCGCATGACTCAAGTGAATCGATTCTCGCTTATGGTTTGGCCATTGAAAGGGCGAGGTTGAAGAGGAAAGGATACTCAGGATCTGTGGTGGTGACGCTGTTGTGCGCTAGGAAAAGGTCGACGTCCTTGGCATATGTTCGAGTATGGCGCATATTTCAGGATTGGTGTTCGAGACATCAGGTACGCGCGGCTAAGGCCTCTGTGCCCGTGGTGTTGAGTTTCCTACAGGACGGTTTCGACAAGGGCTTAGCAGCCAGTTCGTTGAGAGTGCAATTGGCAGCTTTGGCCTGCTATAGGGGCAAGGTGCAGGATGTGTCGTTGGGAGCTCACGCGGATGTGGTGCATTTTCTAAAGGCGGTGTCGAGGCTTCGGCCCTGCCACCGGGTCGTCGTGCCCCCGTGGGATCTCAATCTGGTTTTGGGGGCATTGGTGAAGGAGCCATTTGAGCCTTTGAGTAAGGCTTCGGTGAAAGATTTGACTTTGAAGACGGTGTTTTTAGTGGCTATTTGTTCAGCTCAGCGAATCTCAGAATTGCAGGCGCTATCTTGCCAGGAGCCGTTTCTAGTCTTTTCTAAGGAAAAGGTAGTGTTGCGCCCGGTGCCCTCCTTTTTGCCTAAAGTCGTCTCTCCGTTTCACCTGAATCAGACGGTTTCCCTCCCGGTGCTGTCCTCGGGGGGGACTCCTCGTTGGAATGCAATTTACGCCGGTTGGATATTAAGAGGGTGTTGCGGCATTATTTGCAGGTCTCCGAGCCGTTTCGTAAATCGGATCGTCTGTTCGTGTTGTTCGGCGGACCTCGCAAGGGTGAAGCGACAGCGAAAGCTTCCATTTCTAGATGGATTAGGGAAACGATTGTGTCAGCGTATCTGCTTCAGGGCCGCGCGGTGCCGCCGGGATTGCGGGCGCACTCCACTAGAGCGCAGGCGGCCTCTTGGGCGGAGCACGGATTGGTCCCTCCAGGGGACATCTACAGGGCAGCGACGTGGTCGTCTCTTCACACGTTCAGTAGGCATTATCGGCTGGATGTGCTGGCGGCGGGGGACGCCTCTTTCGGTTCCGTGGTTTTGCGAGCCGCATTAGAAGTCCCCTCCCATTGAACACTGCTCTGTTACATCCCAGAGGTGGAGGACTGAACTGTAGGAATGATAAGGAAATGATAATTACACTTACCTGGTAATTGTAGTTCCTTGAGTGACGACAGTTCAGTCCTCAATCCCGCCCAGGGCTGACAGATTATGAGGTGATCCCTTTGGATAGGCCAACTCAGTAACAGGTAGGTTCTACTGATCTCCATTCTGTTTCTTTCTATCTGTTTTTTCTCTTCTGGTCTCTCTTTCTGAAGAGGTCTGGAGGGACCGGTACTGAGCAAAGTTTGCTTCTTTGGTCCGAAAGGTTAAATGCTTAGTTAGTTGCAGTTGCTAAGGTTACATTTCTTTATTGGCTGCTTATTTGTTGCTCCTTTGAGTGTGCTTTGTCAATAGTTCACTGGAGAATAGGGGAGTGTGCACCAGACCATATCCAGTGATGTCAGGATTTTGACAGGTCCAGTCTCCAGGCTGCAGGAGGAGGTGCACAACCCAGAGGTGGAGGACTGAACTGTCGTCGCTCAAGGAACTACAATTACCAGGTAATTATCATATATATTCTAACTCTCCCATCTTATTTTTTAGACTTCTAGCATTTGCATATAAGCATTTTAGAGACTGTATTTTATTCATATTAATTAGGCTATTGGTAGGCATGGGTAATTTGGGATCTTTAAGCTCTGTCTGCTCTATACTCGAGGGCATTTGGGCTACTTTACTCATTTTTGGAACCTCTTTGCTTTGGTAGTATCCTTCAAGGATACATTCTTATGAACCATGCGCTTTTCTCCTATTATCTAGTTTAAAAGCTGCTCTATCTCCTTTTTAAAGGTTAATGCCAGCAGCTTGGTTCCATCCTGGTTAAGGTGAAGCCCATCCCTTCGGAAGAGCCCCTCCTTTCCCCAAAATGTTCCCCATTTCCTAACAAATCCAAAACCCTCATCCTTGCACCATTGTCTCATCCACGCATTGAGACTCCGAAGCTCTGCCTGCCTTTTGGGTCCTGCGCGTGGAATGGGAAGCATGTCGGAGAACGCTACCCTGAAAGTTCTGGATTTCAACTTCCTACCTGAAAGTCTAAATTTAGCCTCCAGAACCTCCCTACCACATTTTCCTATATCCTTGGTACCGACATCTACCAAGACAGCAGACTCCTCCCCAGCACTATCTAAGACCTTATCTAGGTGGCGCGTGAGGTCCGCTACCTTCGCACCAGGCAGGCATGTTACCAGGCGATTCTCACGTCCACCAGCCACCCAGCTATCTACATGCCTAATGATCGAATCACCAACTATAATGGCTGTCCTAACCCTTCCCTCATGGGCACATGGCCCTGGAGAAACTTCCTCGGTGCAAGAAGGTTTTACATCACCTGGAGGACAGGTCCTAGTTACATGATCATTTCCTGCCACACCAGAGTGATGCTCTCCTGTCACTTGACTTCTCTCCTCCATGGCAACAGGGATGCTGCCAGACTGGAGGTGGGACTTCAGGACTATCTCCCTGTAGGTCTCGTCTGTGTACCTATCTGTATTTCTTATGTCTTCCAAATCTGCTACTCTAGCCTCTAGAGAATGGATTCGTTCCTTGAGAGCAAAGAGCTCCCTGCACATAGTGCACACGTAAGACCTCTCACCAACTGGGAGAAAATCATACATGTGACCAGGAGCGGCCCAAGGGAGGTGCAGGGCCATGTGCGGAGACTCGGTGCAGAGCCTCATTTGCATAAGGGGCCTCATTTGCATAAACATTTGCATAATGTTACCATACACTAACGTTTTGTAAACATGCCTCTTAATGAGTGTATGGATAAAGAAAGACTAAAAGATTTCTACATTACTATAATCCAGTGCCAACTGCTAGGCACATTAGGAACTACTACAAACACTGCCCATTTAGAACCTAAATGGCGTTTTCTAAGGAAAAGGTAGTGTTGCGCCCGGTGCCCTCCTTTTTGCCTAAAGTCGTCTCTCCGTTTCACCTGAATCAGACGGTTTCCCTCCCGGTGCTGTCCTCGGGGGGGACTCCTCGTCGGAATGCAATTTACGCCAGTTGGATATTAAGAGGGTGTTGCAGCGTTATTTGCAGGTCTCCGAGCCGTTTCATAAATCGGCGTTTTTTGGGAAATTGAGACTAGTGGGAAACATTCCAAACGTGGGCAGCATCAACTAAAGATTTCAGTGGTAAATTCCCCTGAAGAAACTCAAATTTATTGAGTGAAATGCAATGGATGGCGCCAATAGGGAAACACTAAATCAAGTTAAGTACAATTGATACACGAGTATTTTGCAAAAGTTGAGGGTGTGCTGGAAAAAGAAAAAGAAAAAAAGAAAAATACTAAAAGAGAGATTGCTTGAGCCGGTGGACAGTCATTGATGCTATCGGGGCACAGTTTGATACATAGTATCTTAGTTTCGTGCCGATTTGTCTGAGACGTCCCCGTGCTTTAGTATTGTGCACAACCCTTTATTTTGCTTTTTCTCATATTAAACGTTGTTTACAATAGAGTAATTACCAAATTTTGGACCAATTATATTACTCTGTGAGTTGGCCTGCGGGATCATTTAGAACCTATAGCAAACCCACCATATCGTAACAGCACTACCAGGACTCACAAAGCACCAGACCCTACCTATCAAAAGGCAACACTGCAAATATTAAATCAATACATTTCAGAGAATAACAATACATGACCTACTGGGAAAAGAGAACAAGGGCAATGTCAAATAGCAACTACATAAACAGAATACCTCAACTCAGTTGCACATGCAGAACATAGACCATCACCAAACAAGGAATCACAATTTAGAAACAGGAAGACAATAATTAAACTGGGAACCCCAAAAGCCAAACTTGGAATGTACAACAACACTGTAGAAATAAAGGAGAAATTAGGCCTTACCTGCTAATTGTCTTTCCTTGAATCCTCTCCGGGCCAGTCCAGGGTACCATCGGGTTGTCAATCCCCTTCAGCAGCTGAGGACTGACAACTAAAAATCTTTGCTGACAGGCTATAGCCACGCCCCCTTGTGACAGCTCTCCAGTCTATTGTAACTAAGCAGTGTAACAGAACACACAACCACCAGCTGTACAACCGAGTCAAACGCCCGGAAGAATGAAAAATTCTACCCATTAAGGACCCCCATGGGAAAAACAAGGAACATACCCCGTCCCCTGCATGAATAAGGGGTGCACACACCTCCTCCGCATGCCAGAACCAAACTGTGGTTTCGTGGAGGTTACAGCCCCCCTTACTGTCAATGTGTTATATCGTTACCATTTATTTAGATTTTTTTTTTTCTTATGGCTTGAAAGCCAATCCCGCGAAGGGAGCCCCAAACACCTCCGCCCCCAGTACAGCCCGCAGCCCCGGCGGACTGACGGAAGCGAAACTGCAAGAACCGGCTTGCGGACACCTGAATACGAAATGGGAGGGCCCTGGACTGGCCCGGAGAGGATTCAAGGAAAGACAATTAGCAGGTAAGGCCTAATTTCTCCTTCCTATTCATCTCTCCGGGCCAGTCCAGGGTACCATCGGGCAGTACCAGAGCAGTGCCTAAAGACGGGAGTGACCCGCGAGCCCCGCCACAAGGGCAGCAGCTCCTACTCTCGCATCCCCCCTGGCTTGGACATCCAACCTATAATGCTTCGTAAACGTATGCAGAGAAGACCACGTCGCCGCTCTACAAATATCAACCGGCGGCACGAAAGCATACTCCGCCCAAGACGCCCCCTGAGCACGCGTAGAATGCGCCCTGAGACCGATCGGAGGCGATTTACCGCCCGCAACATAAGCCGCCGCAACTGCCTGCTTTACCCATCGAGCAATCGACGCCTTGGAAGCTGCCTGTCCTTTCCGAGGACCGCCAAACAGAACATACAACCTATCCGATTTCCGAAAAGGTCTCGTGAGCCGGAGATAGCGCTTCAAGAAGCGCCGCAAATCCAACGTCCGTAAGGAACGATCTACGCGCGACCCTTCCAAATCCACGAAGGAGGGAAGGGCCACGGACTGATTTACGTGAAAAGGAGACACCACTTTTGGCAGAAAAGACGGCACGGGACGAAGGAGCACGCGACCCGCCAAAAACTGCAGATACGGTTCTCTACAAGAAAGCGCCTGCAGATCCGATATTCTCCGCGCAGAACATAAGGCCACCAGAAAAACGGTTTTCCACGAAAACTCTCTCAAACCTCCTGACGAAGCACCCTCAAAAGGAGGCCGAGTCAGGGCGTCAAGGACCAGATTCAAATCCCATGCCGGTACAACAGGATGAACCGGTGGCCGGAGAACCTTCACCGCTCTGAGAAAACGCCCCAGATCAGAATGAGACGACAACCTTCTGCCTTGCACCGAGCCCCTATAGCACGCTAGAGTCGCCACGTGAACCTTCAACGTGTTCAGCGCCAAACCTTTCTGCAACCCGTCTTGAAGAAAAGCCAAAATCTCGGGCAAGGAAGCCCGAAAAGGATGAACGCTACGGCTCGAACACCAAGTCTCAAACACCCGCCAAATGCGAGCATAAGCTAAAGAAGTCGATGATCTCCGAGCCTGCAACATCGTCGATACCACAGCTGCCGAGTAGCCCTTGCGCCTCAAGCGTTGCCTCTCAAGAGCCAAGCCGTAAGCAAGAAGCGATCCACCTGCGGCATGAGAATGGGACCCTGTCGCAGCAGATAGCCCCGGGCCGGCAACCGCCAAGGAGACTCCACGAGCAGCCGCCGGAGATCCGCATACCACGGCCATCTGGGCCAATCCGGAGCAATGAGAATCACCATCCCGCCGTGATGAGCTATGCGCTGAACGACCCGACCTATCATCGGCCAAGGAGGAAAAACATACAGAAGCTTGTCCGATGGCCAAGGTTGAACCAGAGCATCGAGGCCTTCGGACATGTGCTCCCTGCGCCTGCTGAAGAAGCGCGACGCCTTGGCGTTGCTGTGAGAGGCCATGAGATCCAACGACGGCCGCCCCCAGCGCCGCACAATGTCGAGAAAAACCATGGCGTCCAGTTCCCACTCCCCGGGATCGAGAACATGACGACTCAGATAATCGGCCTGCACATTCTCCTTTCCTGTCACATGAGCCGCCGACAACGCCAACAGATGGGATTCCGCCCAGAGCATCAACTCCTGACTCTCCACCAACAACAGAACACTGCCGTTGCCCCCTTGCCGATTGATATACGACACTGTCACCACATTGTCCGAAAAGACGCGCACCGCCCTCCTCTTGAGGAGCGCAGCGAAGGCGAGCAGAGCCAAGCGAACTGCCCTGAGCTCCAGGAGATTGATCGAGAGGGACGTTTCCTCTGGAGACCAGCGCCCCTGAGCCACCTGAGACTGACAATGAGCTCCCCAGCCCGACAAACTGGCATCTGTCGTCACTAACGTCCAAACGGGATGCTCTAAGGGCACCCCCGCCTGAAGATGACTCTGATCGAGCCACCAAGAGAGACTGAACCTCACGCCCTCCGCGCAAGGCAGCTTTCTTGACAAAGGATGAAGCTGAGGAGACCACCGGGACAGCAAAGCGTGCTGCAAGGGCCACATATGAGCTCTGGCCCAGGGCACCAGATCCAAAGCAGCCACCATGGAGCCCAAGAGCTGCAAATATCTCCACGCCGATGGGGCCGAGAGCCGCAGGAACGCCTTCACTTGAGCCAGAATTTTTAGAACCCTCTTCTGCGGCAAGGAGACCAATCCTCGCTCCGTGCCGAACTCCGCTCCTAGATACACCAGCCGAGACTGGGGCTGCAGCTGACTCTTTGCACGGTTGATTACCCAACTGAGCTGTTACAGGAGCTGAACCACCCGGGAGGTAGCCTCGACCGACTCCTGCCGCGAACTGGCCCTGATCAACCAATCGTCCAGATAGGGATGAACCTGAATACCTTCCATCCGCAAGGCGGCGGCGACAGCCACCATGACCTTCGTAAACGTCTGAGGAGCCGTCGCCAAGCCGAACGGTAACGCCCGGAACTGAAAATGACCCGCGGGCACCGCAAACCTCAAAAAACGCTGATGTTCCGGTCTGATCGGGATATGCAGGTAAGCTTCCGTGAGATCGATGGACGCTAGGAACTCTCCCAGTCGAACGGAACGAATCACCGACCGCAGAGTCTCCATCCGAAAATGAGGAATGCGCAAAGCCTGGTTGACGTGCTTGAGGTCCAGAATCGGACGAAAGGAGCCTTCCTTTTCGGGAACCACAAAATAAATCGAGTATCGACCGGACCCTAACTGGTCTGGCGGAACCGGCACAACCGCTTCCAGCCGCACTAAGCGACGCAGCGTGTCCTCCACCACCTGTCTTTTGGTCCCGAGACCACAAGGCGACTGCAAGAAGGCCTCCTGGAGAGGATGAGCGAACTCCAGCGCATACCCATCGCGGATGATCTCCAGCACCCATTGGTCTGTCGGTATAGCGGCCCAGGCAGAGAGGAACCCCTGTAAGCGGCCCCCTACCGGAATCTCCACCAGGACCAGCTGACCTTCATTGCGGTTTTTTCGAAATTGACTGCTGGGCAGAGAAATAGCCTCTACCGAAACCTCTGGAGTCATGAAAGGGCTGAGCCCTAGACCCAAAACGCCCTCTGGGATAGGGAGAAAAACATGCCCCTCGAAATCTACGAAAGTCTCTACCCTGCCCACGCTGGGTAGACGACTGCTTGAAAGACTTAGGGCGATCCTCCGGCAAACGCCCTCCTTTGGAATCACCTAAATCCTTAACAATCTTCTCCAAGGCCTCCCCAAACAGCAGCTTACCCGTATACGGGAGCTTACTGAGTTGAGCCTTCGAGGAGGCGTCAGCCGACCAATTCCGCAGCCAAAGAAATCTCCTAGCTCCAATCAAGGAGGCCAGAGCTTTAGCCGTAATACGAATCAAGTCATAAAAGGCATCCGCCTGATAGGCCGCCGCTGACTCCAACTTCGCCCCCTCCGAGGAGGACTCCCCCGAAGAATCGGAAGACGAACCCCCCTGCAGCCAATGGATCGACGCTCTAGACACAAACGCCCCACAAATGGAAGCCTGAAGAGCATGAGCACAGGAATCAAAGGCCTGTTTAAGCAGCCCTTCCAGCTTGCGATCCTGCAGATCCTTAAGCGCAGCCCTGCCTTCCACAGGGATCGTAGTCTTTTTAGTCACCGCAGACACCAACGCATCCCCTTTAGGCATCTTCAGCAATTCTTTCTCGTCATGGGGAATTGGATAAAGATGCCCCAGCGCACGACTGCCCCGGAGCGAAGCCTCCGGGCACTCCCATTCAGACTCTATCATCTGCTTTATGACCCAGTGGAGCGGAAAACAAGGCTGCTCTGCTTTAAAACCTTGCAACAAAGGATCCTCCAGCGGTTCCTGCTGCACAGTAGGGAGAAGGATATTCAAGGCTGCCAAAGACTGTCCAATCAACGCCCCCAATTCCTCCTTATGGAACACGCGAAAGAGATTGGGGTCTTCACTTGGAGTTAGCTCACCATCCTCCAGCTCCGCTGCCCAGGGATCAAAACCAGCCTCCGAAAAAACCTCTGTCTCATCTCCCTTCTGAGGCTCAGGCAGCGACTGACCGAAGCCTTCCACGGCCGCAGCAATGCCTGCCCGGGAAGACCCTTCTCCCGGATCGGACCCAATATCCCCTGAGGACCCCCCGTCCCCACTAGAAGATAAGGGAACTTTGTTGCCCTGGGAAACCTTCAAAGTATAAGTTCTATGGAGAGCCAGAATAAACTCCGGGGAAAACAAGGCAGCCAAGGGTTCCTGAGCTTCAGGAATTGGATGCTGTTCTTTTAAATCAGACGCAGAGTCTCTCACAGATTTAGATTTTTTCTTGCCCTGCTTTTGTTTGCCCGCGGGAGAAACGGCGGGCTTATCTAAAATGGCCACCGTTCCCGCCTGATCCAGCACGCTAAGGGATTTCTGCGCTTCCATTTTGCTGCCTGTGAACTAAGTAGCCAGAAAACAACTGCCCCGACGCCTGAAACCGCCAGCCGAAAACCGCGACCGAAACCGCCAAGCAGACCCCGGCACACACACACAGACACACACACACACTAAACCCGAATGCAAATGAACACTGACCTGAATGCAGCACGAAGGCCCGAAGCTCCCGTTCCCGCTGCTAGCGGGGAAGTGAGCTGCGGATGTGCAGACAAGAAGGGGAGAGGTACCTGGGGCTCCCAGGAACAATCACCCTGCAACAAACGGCCCGGTTCACCGCGGGAGACAGGCTCTGCCCCCGTGAACGCTGCCGAAGTGCTCCTCCACGGAAGTACTCCACTGAGGACTTCTCAACCATCTTTATTGCCAAAACCCCACAAGGGAAGAGGTACAGGAGGTAAAAGAGAGAGAATTTAACTCTGCTAGAGCCAATTCCTCTTAACGTCTGCTATTAAAAAGGGCCAGCTGCAACTGGAAAGAGAGCCTGCCAGCTTGTACGTCCTGTTCAGCTGCTGAGGACTGAAGACTGGAGAGCTGTCACAAGGGGGCGTGGCTATAGCCTGTCAGCAAAGATTTTTAGTTGTCAGTCCTCAGCTGCTGAAGGGGATTGACAACCCGATGGTACCCTGGACTGGCCCGGAGAGATGAATAGGAAACTATTAATTAATTTCCTCTTGTACTAAACAAAGCGCAGACGTTAATGATGCACATTTCCCAGAGCTGACATATTCCAGTTAATAAATTCAAAATAAAGAGATATTTTTCTACCTTTTGTGCATTTTTTTTTTCAGTTGCAATTGCTCCAGCCACTTTCTTCTGGTTTCTTTGTGTCTTCTGCTAACTCTCCATCATCTGTTGTCCATTTGTCCTTTCTTCTCTCTTCTAGGTTTTTTTCCATTCTCTCTCTACATCTGCTTTAACATACTAATCTTTCTCCTTTTGCTCTTTCCTCATTCCTATTTCATCCACTCAAATTTTACCCCTCCATCCTCAATCCCCACATACTCTTCCAATACCCGGCCAATTGTAGATTTTTCTTCCCTCCCATACAAAATATTTTTCCCCTCTCCATTTCACTCTCCCAGCCCCATCCCATTCTAATCCTCCCCCAAAATCAGCTCCCTTCTAGTTCCAGCCCCACCCAGCATCCACTCCCTTCTAGTCCCTGCATTAGCCCATTTCCAGTCCTAGCTCCCCTGTCCATTTCCAGTCCTATCCAAGTCCCTCCATCAGCTCATTTCCAATCCCAACCCCCCATCAGCCCATTTCTAGTCCTTTTCTAGCCCCATCATCAGCCCATGTCAAATCCTAGCTCCCCTCCACTCAGCCCATTTCAATCCAAGCCCCCTATGAGCCTACTTCCAGTTTTATCCCCTCCATGAGTCCATTTCAATTCAAGCCACCACCACAGCCCATTTCCAATCTTAGCTCCCCCAACAGCACATTTTCATTCCTATCCTAGCTCCTCCATCAGCCCATTTCCTGTCCTAGCTCCCCCCACTCAGCCCTTTTCCAGTCCTAGCTCCCTCCCCTCACAGCCCATTTCCATTACAAGCCCCCCTCCCCATCAGCTATTTGCAGTTCAAGCCCCCCTTCCACTCAGCCCATTTCCATTCCAAGCCCCCCTCCCCATCAGCTCTTTGCAGTTCAAGCCCCCTTCCACTCAGTCCATTTGCATTCCAAGCCCTCTCCCATCAGCTATTTGCAGTGCAAGCCCCCCTTCCACTCAGCCCATTTCCGTTCCAAGCCCCCATCCCCATCAGCTAGTTGCAGTTCAAGCCTCCCCTTCCACTCAGCCCATTTCCAGTCCTAGCAACTCCCCCAACCCATTACCAGTCCTAACCCCCCCATCAGCCCACAGCACATTACCAGTCCTAAGCCCATCAGACCACCTCAAGTCCTAACCCCCCTATCAGCCCATTTCCAGTCCTAGCCCCCCATAGCCCATTACCAGTCCTAACCCCCCCATCAGCCCACAGCCCATTACCAGTCCTAACCCCATCAGCCCACCTCATGTCCTAACCCCCCCCATCAGCCCATTTCCAGTCCTAGCCCCCATAGTCCATTACCAGTCCTAACCCCCCCCTCATCATCCCACAGCACATTACCAGTCCTAACCCCATCAACCCACCTCAAGTCCTAAACCCCCCTCCAGCCCATTACCAGTCCTAACCCCCCCTCCCATTAGCCCAGGGAAAATTAAAACTTAAAAAAAGCTGGCTGCTGCCACTGCCACCCCCGCAGCAGTGGCAGAATCGAGTGTCTCGCGGGGCCCCCCTACCCGGCAGAGCACTCCCTCCCTCCCTGCCTGCCTGTCTGCCTGCCTATCTGCTTGCCTCAGTCCCTCTCCGCTTCGGCTTAGAGTCTCAAAGGGAGAGTTTCTCCCTCACGTCTCTGTTAAGCCCGCTGGGGCTTATGGGAAATTTCCCATCTGCCCTGGTGGGCTTAACAGAGTCGCAAGGGAGAAGCTCTCCCTTCGCGGCTCTGAAAGCCGAAGCGGAGAGGGACTGAGGCAAGCAGGCAGGGAGGGAGGAAGGGAGAGAGGGAGGGAGTGCTCTACCGGGCAGGGGGGGCCCCTCGGGACACTCGATTCTGCTGCTGCCGTGGCGGCGGCAGCAGCTAGCTTTTTTTTTTTAATTTACTTTTAAAGCGGAATGTTCTTTGCGTGGGGCCCCCTGAAGCGTGGGGCCCTGTGCAAAAAACATTCTCGCTCAATGGACGGGCTGGCCCTGCATGTGACACTCAGTGCAATAGACTGGAAAGCCCCCATCTTGCTGCTGGACTGCTGTCTACATCTTAGTTTTAAGCTTGTGTTTAGAGCTTTAAGTTCTTTACTTACTAAGGGTTGCTATGGATACTTATACTAATAAAATTGTACCTAATACGTTTAATATACCTTGTTCACCTGAAGCTTAATTAATCTCAGGTCCTTAGTGTATGACTGATTTGGATAATGAGCTGCACCTGAGAGCACCTCCTTTCCTTTAAGATGTGTAAGTACCTATAAAGCTATGATTAATCCAGGGGTGGGTGGTTGTTGGGGAGGGAGGGAGGGAAATAACACTTTTTAAAAAAGGGCTGCTACACAGTACCCTGTCCTGTGCTTCTGAGGTAAGCTTTGACCAACTTCCTGGGTGATTAACAGTCCTTGCTTGGATAGAAGGAGTCTTTCAAAATGGACTTTTGACCTGCCACCTGGCGTTAACACCTATTGAAAAAGTTTCACAGCTCTCTTGCCCCCTAGTTAGAAGGCCTCTTTGTAAAGGTCTCTAGAAGACTTTAATTGTTGCTCAAAGAATACTGACCCTGTTTTGCCTTTTATGCTAATTTATATTCTGATTTGATTTAAATTAAAGCTCTTTCCTGCTGCTAGGCTCTGATTTATTATGAAATTTAAACTACAAGCTCTCTGTTGGGTTCTAAATTTAACCAGAAAGCTCTCTTCTGTGTTTTAAATTTAAACTTAAATTGCTGCTACTACGCCCTGACTGATTTAAAAAATACACTGGGTTCACAGATTAATCAGCTTTAATCCAAAGAAGTCCCTTCAGAAAAATTCCCAGAAGTATATACTCGCAATTGAAGATCTCTCTCCAGAAGTAGCAGTCCCCTTTTATAGTCCTTCAAGACTGGTGTTGTGTTATATGCAGAGTGTGGTTTCTTGGGATTTCAGTTTGGTTTTTATCAACATATTTCTATTTTTAGTTTGTGGTCCCTTATTTTGTACTTGATGAGAGTCTATCTATGTTCTAAGTGGATGACTGAAGCCAGGTATTCTGTTAGTATGGAGTTTCTGTGTACGAATCTGGCTTGTTGAGTTTTCGCAGTAGGCATGTGGATGTTCTAGGTTCCACTGCAATATTTATGGGGCCTTCCTTTTCTGTGCAAACTCCTTTTTGTGTGAGTTTTGGAAGTTAGTGCTGTTATGGAATGGTAGTTTTGCTCTATGGGTCCTGTTCTTGGTGTGTAGTTAACTGTAGTGTGTTGGTAGTTGGTACTGCAATCTGAAATTTTAAATATTTTGTTAGTTCAGATTCAAGGGAACCTCAGATTTTAAGGAAACGTGTCAGTTTCATTTTGCTTAGTAGCCTGGTAGCTTTACTGCTGCTGATTTCTGGGCTTTTCCACTAATACAGTCCAATCTAGCTTGGGCACTATGATCTCATATTCCTGATTACCAAGATTAGTTTTTCTTATTTTATATCTTCCCTCCTCATAGCACTGACCAAATAAATATGGCATGTAGATATTTATAATGGTTTGCTTTTTATGAGTATGTGAAAGTGGTTTTAAACTAATTTTGATTCATTACTATTACTATGTTAGGCGGCATATACATTTTAAAATAAATTGTATTTATGCAAATGAGGCCCAATGGATATGTAAATATTTATCTAAATTAGGCCCCTCAATGAGTTTCTGCAAATGGCACCACATCACCCTTGGGCCGCCCCTGGGAGCAGAATTCACTGTCTTCTACTTCTTGAACATGACTCTAAGTTTATTTTTTACATAGTTGGCTTATATCTTAATTCTGATTTTCTTACAACAGAATTCATTACATTAAAGTCCAAAGTAATAGATTCATGTCTATTAGGGGGGTGCAGACAAAATGAAATTTAAAGTTTCCTATGTTATTTACAGGTTCTCTTGTTTTGTTTTTATACACTTTCATTTCAGTGCAGCTTTGTTAAGTAAGAGGTAGCATGGACTGCCACCCAAACAAAAAAAAGAATGACCGACTGAAAGGTTGCTAGAGGTTTCCAGGCAAATAAAACCCACATTTTGAGGATTTTTCAATAGTTGTCATGGGCTGGTCTCAAACTAGTGCCCCTTAGGTTGGAAAGCATTAGTATTCTAGGAAAAGCTATTATGGCTTTGGGGGGGGGGAGGGGTTGGGAAGCCTATCCTTAACTGTGTTTTGTATTTCTGGTAATTAGTCCCTGTTTCCTGATTGTCCCAAAGTTTATCTGGTCTCAAGCTCTACAGAAAACTCTGCCTGGACTTTTTGCTACGTGAATCTATTGATTCCTGCTCTAAAGACTTACTCCAAAGATTTTTCTTGTGCCATGTTCCCAGTCCTATAAGTCCCAATGTTATAGCAAACGCTGTAAAAAGCTCTTATTCAATCACTCACCCACAGAAGGAATACTCACAGACAGGCTGGAATGCAAACAGGAACTTTTAATGTGCGCACAGGCCCAGATAGAGAAACCAGCAATCTCCACAAAAATCTGAGCCCCGAGGGACGTCCTCCAATGCCTTATATACAGTACAATTTTAAACTCATTCTATAATCCCATTTGCCACAGGTATTTCCTGTCAACCAATCAGCAGCCCCTGGGGAAGGTACCTGGGTGACCTGTCCAAACCGGTGTGCTCTGGTCTGTTGATTTCTGGGCTAGGGGATATTGTGCTCAGACCTGGAGTGGGGGAAGGGTGTCTACTGAAATCTTAATGTCTTCTCTTAGCAGGCTGATTACTTTATGTAAGAGCCTCATGGCTTGGGGGGAAGGGTCAGGCTGATCACTTGTGTAAGAGCCTCATGGCTGCCTCACCAGAAAACCTATCCTGGAACCTTTGTTAAAATGGTTTTCTTTATTGAATTCTTGGAAGTATGGTCTTCAATCCTTGTGTCAAATTCTCAGCTATTATTATACTAACAGAAACATTTACCAAGCCCCCTCCAGATCCTGGTTGTTCAATTAATGATCTTGTTCAGAAATTCCATGAATCCACATCTAAGAAACTTAGACATGGTTTCAAAGAATTTCCGGCACAAGAAAAGTATGTATATAGTTCACGCTATGTTCATTGTAAAAACAGAACTGTCTTTCTGTTCCCCTAATCTGTTATATGTAAACCGCACCTGATCACTGGAAGGTCGCGGTATATAAAAGTTTGTTAAATAAATAAACTAAATAAATAAATAAAAAAGCCTTTAGAATAAGTCTCTAGAGCAGGAGTCAATAGATTCACAAAGCAAAAAAAAATCCAGAAAGGTTCTTCTAGGGAGCTCAAGACCAGACAATGGTTTGAGGCCAGGTCATGATGGCAATGCAATTTAAAAAAAACTAAATTTTGGGGTCTTCCATGTTTTGGGTTAAAAATTATATGAAACTACATGGAACTGATTGATATTTCCCAAGTTATTTCAAATGAATGCAGATCCCTAAAGTCCATAACATCAACATGTAACGAACCCTTTCACCAGCCCTTCCCCTCCCTATCTCTCCCCTCCCAAGGCAAAACTTAAACTTAAAACCTTAAGTTTTGTGTTTTTAGATTGATTATTGCAGCCTACCCCCTTGAATCACCTTTACTCCAGTGCAAAAAAAAAATCAACTTCCTTTCTAAATAAGTCACATTTTTCTGACAGTAAACTATTCACAGAAACTAGTTATTTTCAAAAAGGTTAACATTCTGTATCAGTGCTGCAAAAGCAACTGTTAGTAACTTACCTCCTAAAAGAACATAGGATGAGGGTGAAAGGGGATAGACTCAGGAGCAATATGCAGAAATATTTCTTTACAGAAAGAATGGTAGATGCGTGGAATAGTCGCCCAGTGGAGGTAATAGAGACGAGGACAGTATCTGATACTCAACAGATGCCGCAGATATCAGTCAAAACAGCTGTGGCCCCTTCACCACTTGTCAATGGCAGTCCTCAAGAAGTATATGCTGAAGAGCTTTGAGGACAGGATAGAGACCATTGTCTTTGAACAACATAAGGAAGCTGCTTCAACCACTTTGAGGCTCTTGCAGTAAGATGTGCAATGGATTCTCAAGACGCCTGACTGTGGGAGATTTGATAATTACTGTGATTTTCGGAGGGCCTCAACACCGGTGATTGCCTGGCCAGTTTTCATCTTCAGTGCATTGAGGGATGATGGCATCAGATGAGGGCAATGCACTGATACTCACAGGTCTGCAACTAAAAAGCTGTTTGATTATTTTCATCTAATTTCCATGTATTTTGGTGTGCTGAAAACAAATAAAATATTGAAAAAACTCCTAGACGTCATGATTTGCCACAACATGCAAAATTGTCTTCAAATTTATCAAATTTTTTCAAATTACTATTAATTAATTCAAATTACTACTAATTAATTCACATAAGTGCATTTAAGATATAAAATGGCAAAAAAAACCTTAAAGGGGTTGTCCAAGTTATGTAAAAAAAAATATAGCACTGTAAATCTGATGGTCAGTAATATATGGATAAGCTAAGCAAGTTTTAAGTCCGTGCTTCTAATGGTAGAAGGGGTTAATCTTTCCTGAAGAATCCAGTGGGAGGGAGACACAGGGCAGATAGCAGCAGCTCCGGTCAGTGCAGGGGGGCGTGGCCAGCACTGTGACATTTCGTGTACAGATACAGAGCTGCTCTCTCCTGCATGTCACACTTGTGCACGAATCATCATCAGGTTCTTGGTTCTAGGCTGTTCACACTTTTTCATCGCAATTCGTGTTAGCTCGTCATTCTTCAACCATTATGTTATGGCTCCGCGAAAGTGTACTAATTCACCAGACAGTTTCTGTTTCATCTGTGGTGAATATACAGTGTTGAAGCAACAGCAGAATATTACAGACTTTGTGAAAAAAGTATACTTTGCATACTTTGGACTAAAAATTGGAGAGCAAGATAAAGTCTGGGCGCCTCATAAAGTGTGCAAACGGTGTGTTGAGGACCTCTGAAACTGGTTCAAGGGTAAGAAAATATCTTTCTGTTATGGGATTCCTATGGTACGGCGAGAGCAAAAGAACCATAGTGACAACTATTACTTTTGTTCATGCGATGTGAAAGGGTTTAATTCCAAATGGAAGCATTCCATTTCATACCCCAATCTTCACTCGGCAATTCGTCCCATCCCCCATGGCACAGATATACCAGTACCCAAGCCCCCTGCTACCTTGGAAGAGATACCTAGCTCCGATGAAGGTGAAGTCATACCTGAACCAGATGACGAATCAAGTTCTGACTTTGAAGATGATACAAGACCAAAATTGTTTTCTCAGGAGGAGATGAATGATTTGGTAAGAGACTTGAATCTTCCCAAAGATACCGCTGAGTTACTCGGATCAAGGCTGAAAAGCAGGAATTTATTGTTGCCAGGAGTGTCATCTTCATGGTTCAGACATCGTGACAAAGAGTTCATTCCTTACTTCGCCCAGGAAGACAAGTTGGTTTATTGCATCGATGTCGAAGGTCTGATGGGTCAATTTAAAATCCAATATGATTCAGAGCAATGGCGTCTTTTTATAGATTCTTCAAAAAGAAGTCTCAAAGCAGTTTTACTCCACAACGGTTTTTTACGCTTCCATACCTGTAGGTCATTCCGTACACTTGAAGGATACCTACGAGAACTTGGAATTGGTTCTTCGTAAACTTAAATATGAAGACCATGGTTGGCAAGTGTGTGGGGACTTGAAGGTCTTGTGCATGCTGCTCGGGCAACAAGCTGGGTATACCAAATATCCTTGTTTTCTGTATCTATGGGACAGTCGAGACCGACAAAATCACTGGACCAAGAAGAGTTGGCAGCCGAGGGTGCTAACAGTCGGTGAAAAAATGTCCTCTGAGAAACTTTGGTACCTTCCCATAAAGTTCTTCTACCACCTCTCCACATAAAATTGGGATTGATGAAGCAATTCGTAAAATCACTTCCAAGAGATGGAGAATGCTTCAAATACTTGGTCACCAAGTTTCCAGGCCTGTCGGAGGCAAAATTGAAGGAAGGTGTGTTCGTCGGACCAGACATTAGAAGACTTATAGTTGATCTAGAGTTTGTCAATACCATGACGGATCCTCAAAAAGAAGGGTGGATTGCATTTAAAGAAGTCGTACAGAAAGTTTTAGGCAATAACAAAGATCCTCACTACAAAAAGATCGTCGGACGAATGCTGAAAGCATTTCAAGCTTTAGGTTGCCTGATGAGTTTGAAAGTGCATTTCCTCCAGTCCCACCTTGACTACTTTCCTGAAAATTTGGGAGCTGTGAGTGAGGAACAAGGTGAACGATTCCACCAAGACATTAAAGAGATGGGAAGGAGATACCAGGGAAAATGGAGCATTACAATGATGGTAGACTACTGTTGGATGCTTCAGAAAGACATTCCAGATGCTACTCACAAGCGTAAATGCACCAAGAGGAGCCTTACAAGGAAGAAGAATCGAGTTTAGTGTGTGTAAGTGAGCTCATTTCAGTTTAAAAAATGATTTTCATGAAAATATTGTAATAAAACTTTAATTTTATGTCTATTTCCATTTATTTTGAGGTATTGCCTTATTTAACATAGTTACCTAAATTGTCAGGAAACGTGATGTCCTATGACAAAATGGAGGTCATTTTCGGATTCAGCGCACCAAAAAACCATAAAGATTATGTGGAATAACCAAAACAGCTATCGAAACAATTTTTTTTGCAGACCTGTACTCTGAGCACAGGCTTGCCCTCCCCAAGAGGAATGTGGTCGGTCAAGGCAGAGAATGACATCTTATGAGTGTCTTTGAGTCTGCTTTGGAGCACTCCTGGGCTTCTGAGTATAACGAATGGTTCTCGGAGGTCTTCTGAGTTGCTTTCAGACCCTTCACTTCCTCACAAAAGAAAAGCACTTTTGGAGGAGCTGTTGTTTGAGTTGATGCAGGATGACTAACTCCATGCCATTTAAGTTAGGCTCCTCCTCCTCAATCTCTGAGGCCAAAGCACTAAAAATCCTTCAATGTCAAAATCCTTCTAAGGAGGCTGTGTCAATGCCCATTCACAGAATCCTGAAAGATGTGCAAATGAGAATGTGGCCATTCCCCTAGATACAGCTTTGTCCCCAGTTGTTACGTTGTCTGTCTTGATTGTTGCATTGTTTGTCGTGACTAGACTGTAAGCCCTTATGAGCAGGGACTATCTCTTACATGTCTCTGTACAGCACCTGCATAAGCCTTGTAGTGCTATACAAATGATAAGTAGTAGTAGGAGTAAAAGAATGACATCAGCAAGTTATCTCTTTCTGCAATTTAAAGTGCTTAGTTAATGACGGAACAATATTTTGTGTTTTCTGAAGATATTTTGATACCTACAGTCTCAAAGGAATTAAGAATGAAACACCCATTTCCTGTCACAAGCCTTTTCTATTCACACAACAAGTTATGCTTTCTTAATTCTTACATCTTAACTGTTCGAGGAGGAATATGAACTTAGAATGGGATGAAGTACAGTAAGTTCTTCGTTATTTTCTTTTCAGCAAACAAAACCATCTTTTTCTCTTGGAAAGCTTTGGGGTGTCAATATACTCATCTTGTAAGAATTTGTTTCAAGGTAGAAATCATAGCTGGTACTTCTTATGATAAATGATATAACCTCTTCTATCTTGCTTAGAATTCAGGCATGCTTTTATATGCGTTATTTAACAGAATCTTGTTATACAATACATATTGTATCTATGTGTGTTCCTACAATTTATATTTCTTAAAGGCCCTATTCGACTAAGGTTTTTCTCCATTTTGGGTCTAGGGAGGGGAATAAAAGTTTAGTGATTCAGGCCTAAATGAGATAATTACTAAAATACAATATGGCTTCTGATGATTGTTTATATTGTTCTAATGAAAAGAGAAATCTTCCTCTGGGTCAAGCTGATAAATACATAAAACATAGTAACATAGTAAATGACGGCAGATAAAGACCAGTATGGTCCATCTAGCCTGCCCAGTAAGATGGCAAGAGTAGGTGCACCTGCCGCTCCATGCAGGCCACCCCTCCCCATGTCTTTGTTTAGGGGTAAACCCACCGCTCCGTGTGGGACACCCCTGTATGTTGAGAACTTAGATAAGTTTATTTTGATTTTATCCTGTTGCTGTAAAGGGATCCACTGTGTCTGCCCCATGCCATTTTGAATTCCGCCACTGTATTTGCCCCCACCACTTCCATTGGGAGGGCATTCCAAGCATCCACCACCCTTTCAGTGAAAAAGTATTTCCTGACATTGCCTTTCAATTTACCCCCTTGCAGCTTCATATTATGCCCTCTAGTTTTACAACTTCCCCGTCTTTGGAAGAGGTTTGTTTGTTCATTATATTTCTCTTTAAGTATTTAAAGGTCTGAATCATATCTCCCCTGTCCCTCCTCTCCTCCAGAATGTACATATTTAGGTCTTCTAGTCTCTTCTCATAAGGCTTCTGATGCAGGCTCCAAATCATTTTGGTCGCCTTCTCTGAACCGTTTCCAGTCTTTTTATATCCTTTGCGAGATACGATCTCCAAAACGGAACACAATATTCCAAGTGAGGCCTCATCAACGACTTATAGAGTGGCATTAGTACAAAACTGTTCTTAACACATCTGTATTTATTCATCGTGTCTCCTTGTTAAGTGACTGGTTATTTATACCCTATTTTACCTGTTATACCTGCTTAATGCATGCCCAAGTTTAATTTTCCTGTTTAATGTATACCCAAGTTATTATACCTGTTTCACTGTAAGCACAAATCACGAAATTGAGATGTGCAACTCTTATGTTCATTGTAAACCGCACTGATGTTGAATAGCGCGGTATAAAAGAGACTACAAATAAAATAAATAAAATAAAATAATAAAATCTTCAAAGTTCCTGGGAATCTCTTTAAAATAGTCTGGGCCCGACATTCAACAGTGGGAGCTAGCGCTGCTAAAGGAATGATTTATGGAATCCCCACACCTTAAGGCAGTTTGAGGTTTATTCATAGTGACCTGGGCATACATAATGATAATCGGGTACAAAAGCCTCCATTTACTAACTTAATTTATTAAAACAGAGGGCCTGATATTAAAAGGAATTAACATGATTAGCAAATCTGCTATCCAGGTTAATCCCCTTGGCCGGGATATTCAGCAATACTAACGTGGTTAGAGCCGCTGAAGATGCACGGGTGTTGCCACTGCATGCCCTGAGGCTAACTGGCTAGCACTGGGGCGTTTCGGAGGTGCCATCTGGCGAGGGCCATATCCGGGCCCCGGCATTACCATGAAGCTAACTAGGCAGCGGCGATATTCAGCCACTTCCCAGTTAGCTTCAGCATCGAAAGTTAGGCCAGCTTTTACTGCGCCTGACTTTTGCCACGTTGCAATAACCAGTCAGTGGCTCAATACTGCCGCTGCCCAGTTATCGCAGGGTGGCGCCCACCGAACGTCCCATTGATAGCCGTTAATCCATAGGAATAAACATAGACAGCAGGTCTGCTAATCATGGTAATCTCTTTCAATATCGGGCCCTCTGGTTTAATGAATTAATTCAGTAAATGTAGGCTTTTGTACAGATTCTCATTACCTATGTCCAGACACTCTGAATAAATCCCAAATTGCTTTAAGGTGTGGGGGTGCCATAAATCATTCCTACAATTAAATTACAGGTGGCATTTTTGAAGGCATTTACACGGGTAACTACCCATGTCACCCTGTAAATGCCTTATCCGGGATTTTATTTATTTATTTATTTATTTATTTTATTTAACTATTTCTTTTATACCGCCCCTTCCAGAGATCAAGGGCGGTTTACATATAACAGATTAACAGTCTTGTACACAATTTGTATACATTTTACATAGAACAGTAGAAATCAACTATTTACATTGAACAGTAAATATAAACTTTGTAGGTATTGTAACAAAAAACAACTTGAAGGTATTAAAGCAAAATCTTTGTAGGTATTAAAGCAAACATATCAAACTTTGTACAAAAGTATATTTACATCGTGTAGTGTGTGTGGTGTATGGGGTAGAGATTGGCGTAGGTGCTGGAATTTAGTTCCTTTTATTTTTGTCATCTTTGGGGCGTATGTGGGGGGGACAGGCTTGTGGTTACATTGTTGGGGTTAAGGGAGTTTGTGCATGGGTGCCCACATTTGTGGTAGAGCTGGCTTTGGGGGAGTAGGGGATTTCGAAGTGTTCAGTGAACAGGTAGGTCTTTAATTCTTTTCTGAATTGGATGAGGTCTCTTATGGTGCGAAGTTCAATAGGGAGGTCGTTCCAGAGTGTAGGAGCAGTGAATGAGAATGCTCTAGAGCAGGGGTCTCAAACTCAAATTGCTTTGAGGGCCAAATGAGGACTTGTAAAGTAACCCGGGGGCCGCATAAGACGCGGAGCCTCATTTGCATAAGGGGCCTCATTTGCATAAATATTTGCATAATGTTACCATACACTAACTTTTAGTAAACATGCCTCTTTAATGAGTATGGATAAAGAAAGACTAAAAGATTTAGAAACAAGACGACAATAATTAAACTGGGAACCCCAAAAGCCAAACTTGGAATGTACAACAACACTGTAGAAATAAAACTATAAATTAATTTCCTCTTGTACTAAACAAAGCGCAAACATTAATGATGCACATTTCCTAGAGCTGACATATTCCAGTTAATAAATTCAAAATAAAGAGATATTTTTCTACCTTTTGTGCATTTTTTTCAGTTGCAATTGTTCCAGCCACTTTCTTCTGGTTTCTTCATGTCTTCTGCTAACTCTCCATCGTCTGCTGTCCATTTGCCCTTTCTTCTCTCCTAGTTTTTTTTCCATTCTCTCTCTACATCTGCTTTAACATACTAATCTTTCTCCTTTTTCTCTTTCCTCATTCCTATTTCATCCACTCAAATTTTACCCCTCCATCCTCAATCCCCACTTACTCTCCCAATACCTGGCCAATTGTAGATTTGTCTTCTCTCCCAGACAAAATATTTTTCCCCTCTCCATTTCACTTTCCCAGCTCCATCCCATTCTAATCCTCCCCCAACATCAGCTCCCTTCTAGTTCCAGCCCCACCCAGCATCCGCTCCCTTCTAGTCCCCCCATTAGTCCATTTCCAGTCCTATCCTAGCCTCACCATCAGCCCATTTCCAATCCTAGCCCCCCATCAGCCCATTTCCAATCCTAGCTCCCTCCCTCACAGCCCATTTCCATTCCAAGCCCCCCTCCCCATCAGCCATTTGCAGTTCAAGCCCCCCTTCCACTCAGCCCATTTCCAGTCCTAGCAACCCCCCCAGCCCATTACCAGTCCTAGACCCCCCATAGCCCATTACCAGTCCTAACCTCCCCATAGCGCACTTCCAGTCTTACCCCCCATCACCCCATTTTCAGTCTTACCTCCCCTCATAGGCCATTACCAGTCCTAACCCCCCAATCAGCCCACCTCCAGTCCTAACCCCCATCACCCCATTTTCAGTCCTAGCCCCCACCATAGCCCATGACCAGTCATAACCCCCCCCCTGCCAATAGCCCACTTCCAGTCCTAACCCCCATCTGCCCATTTCCAGTCCTAGCCCCCACCATAGCCCATGACCAGTCATAACCCCCCCCTGCCAATAGCCCACTTCCAGTCCTAACCCCCATCTGCCCATTTCCAGTCCTAGCCCCCACCATAGCCCATTACCAGTTATAACCCCCCAGCCCATTACCAGTCATAACCCCCCCCCTGCCAATAGCCCACTTCCAGTCCTAACCCCCATCTGCCCATTTCCAGTCATACCCCCCCCCCATCTGCCCATTTCCAGTCATACCCCCCCCCCCCCGACAGAGGAAAACAAAAAAAACCCAAAACCCTGACTTCTGCCGTTGCCGCCGTGGCAGCGGCAGAATCAATTGTCAAATTAAAAAAAAAAAAGACTTCTGCTGCTCAAGCAGCAATATCACCTGTCCTGCGGCCCCTTCCCCTGTGCCCGGAGATCCGAATCTGCTCATCAGCGGCGTGCTTTTCAAGCCGCGAAGAGTATTCCCCTCTCGCGCGACTTGAAACCACGCGAGAGGGGAATACTCTTCGCGGCTTGAAAAGCACGCCGCTGATGAGCAGATTCGGATCTCCGGGCACAGGGGAAGGGGCCGCAGGACAGGTGATATTGCTGCTTGAGCAGCAGAAGTCTTTTTTTTTTTTATTTGACAATTGATTCTGCCGCTGCCACGGCGGCAACGGCAGAAGTCAGGGTTTTGGGGTTTTTTTTTTTTTCTCTTTCGCGGGCCGCACAAAGTTGTCTCGCGGGCCGCATGCGGCCCGCGGGCCGCGTGTTTGAGACCCCTGCTCTAGAGCTAGTGGTATTCTTGGTTTTACAGATGGCTTTAGGTATGATGAGGGAGTGGGCTGCGTTTTGTCTGAGGGTCCTTGTCGATGTTGGAGATTGCAGTAATGTGGTTAAGTGTGAGGGGGCTATGTCGTTTATGAGTTTATAGGTTGTTAGGATAATTTTGTATTTGATTCGGCTGTTTATAGGAAGCCAGTGGAGTTCCAGCAGTATTGGGGTTACGTGGTCTGTTAGGCGGGCTTTAGCAATTACTTTTGCACAGATGTTTTGTGCTCTTTGTAGAAGGTATGTGCTTTTTTGAGGGAGGCCTATTAGGAGACTATTGCAATAGTCGAAGTGAGGGGTGATCAGTGTACTTACTACGGATCTAAAGTCTTGTGTTTCAAGGAGTGGCCTTAGGTGGTATGCAGGTAGTGCCTTTGGAAAATCCCAGATAAGTCCCTAACGCACCCAGATGCTATGCTGTTAGCATTGGGGCGTGTTGGGGTAGAGGAAAGGGCTAAGCAGATAGCAGTGATTTTCAATGCTACCCGCTTAGCTCTCTGCGCCTTAAAGATAGGTGAGGTTTTTCCTCACTTATCTCTTAGGTGCAGGAGCTAAGTGAATAGCATCGAAAATCGCTGCTATCTGCTTAGCCCTTTCCTCTGCCCCAGAACACCACCAATACGCCCCAATGCTAACCGCATAGCATCTGGGTGCGTTAGGGACTTATCTGGGATTTACTCGCTTAGCCTCAGTGGCTGCTGATGCATCCAGCCAACCCCGGATTTTCACTTCCTGTCACCGCGGAAGTAAAAATCCATGTTAAGGGGGTCAGTGGGCAGGCTATGCACCAACATGGTGCATAGTCTGCCCAATTGAAAACTGGGCCCTACATACTTAAAAGGAATCATTTAGGGGGAATATCTGAAAGTAAGTAAACCTGTTTACCCATGTATAAAAGCAGTTTGAATATTCCCTCTCGCCATATGGATGGGTGAAGTTATATTCATATATTTGGCAAGGGAAACTGTGTAAGGAGGTTTAATTGTCAGATATCTGTACATACGTTCTGGCAGCTACTTTGCAATCTGTTACCATTCAGGTACAAAAGTAGCCATGGTTTGTGTGCTTCCCGAATTTTCAAAGTGAAACTCCAGAGGAAGTTTTCTTTTGCAAAGTTGATTGCAGGCCAAGCTATGTGGGAGGCCAGGGAGAGTCATAATTGCCTTCTTTATTGCAATTTCCCCTCTTTCAGATATGAGTACAGAAGATTGAAATCAGATCTCTCCCTAACTCATTTACTTAAGTGTATCAAAACTGAGCGTTAACACATGCTTTAATGTGTTTGTGCAGGTCATTTAATGCAGGGTTTATCAAAACGCATTACCTCAGTTTTACCTGAGCCAGTAGAGCATGTATGCTACCAGAGAAAGAGCACATTTACTGGCTGCACTAATGCAAGCCTAATTCTCCACCCACCATCCTCTCCATAAATAACCATCTGCAAAGCCCCTGACAGCAAGAACACACTTTCCCCACCCACAGCGAGACTTTGCCTTTCCTGTATGCTTGAGCACCCTTCCAACTGAAGCGCCTCTCCTCTGCAAGTCACTCAGAAGCTGTGACAGCCCTCCAGGTCTCATTTCACACAGTCAAATCTTCGGTAGAGGTGGAGCCTCCAGCTCACAGCTTTGATGTAACTGACCCAGCAAAGTTACAATAATTGCTGTTGTTGAACTTGGGCCTGGAATTGCTGCTGTTTTTGATTAAGGGCATGTTGCAGTAGTAGCCGGGCTTGAGCGCACTGCTGCTGATGTACTTAAAATGGCTGTATGTTTCCCATCAGGAAGGATGCAAAGCACTTTGGCTGTTCTGCACCCACTCCCAGTCTGACTCTTGTTTTTATGGTATGAGCAGTGGGATCTGATGCCACACAGAGAAAGGAGGCGTATAAATTTATTTGTGAAAGTGAACTTTAAAACTACTTTCAAAATGAGTTTGGAGAATGGAAAAGAACTGTTATATCACAGCAGTTTCACAACCCCAGCCATCCCCAAGCCTGCTACATGCACATGCCCACCCACCAAATACCCTGCCACACCCACCCACATATACCCCAACTCTGTCACATTTCTTCCCTGCCACACGGCCACGCATATGGCCCAATCTCCTAATCCCCATTCTTCCATTCTCACAGAGCAGCTACCAGACACATACACTCAAATAAAGAGCTTACATGCAAAAAGGCCACCAATCACAGAGGTTCAGTGCTCACACAAACAGCATAAAAGCGAGGGAAAGAGTGAGAATCACAGGAGTACTAATGTACAGAACACATACATGGTAATTTTATAACGAGACACTTAGGTCAAAAGATCAAGAAGGCACTTTTTCTTTTTTATTATTAAAGACACTGAGGTGCTTGTGTCTGGTTTATCCCTGGTACTTCTCTAAAATGCCAGGGATAAAGCAGCTAAAAATCAAGGCTAGATTGAAGCTGCAGACATGTATGCCCTCTCTGCATCTGGCATAAAGCTTAACACATAAAGTACACATGTAACTCATGACTCTACCCGTGCTGTGCCCCAGAGCATGTCTACATATGGGTCATGTAAAGTACATACCTTCTTGTTACTATGCACACTTATGTGCTCAACATGATGGCAGAAGAAGGGCCTTTATACGCATAGGCAGCGGAATGGGGTGGGCGACAGGGGCTATGGCCCCGCCAATATTTTTCCCAACACAGCATCAGCAATCAGAGAGCTTAGAAGTAGGGCTGGAAATTGGCTGGTTTGGGCCCCATGTTTGCAAGTGAAAAAAATCCTTTATAATAAAATATTTCCTTCAAAATGACTACATGATCAAATGAATTAAATAACTGAATACATAAAAGATTAAGTAGTAAATAATATATAATGGGTCCCCAGCTTACTAGGGCTAAGGGCAACCCTGGAGGCCACACAAACAATAGATTTGTAGTTGATTGTGGCCAAAAATTCACACTCATCTCCACCACGTTCCTCCCCCATAGACAGCACATAGATAAAGGTCCCCAGTGAGGCGCAAAAACTCCTTCTTCACTCACCTCCCAGCAAGGGCAGGCCACCCAGATTGACAAAAACACCATGGGAGTCCAGAAACCATCTATATAAAAATTCCTATTTATTGGGCACTCCTCAGGTGAACAAAATTATACAAAAGGCGACCAATAAAAATAATCTGACATACAGTCCACAACAGCAAAGTTGTTATTATTGTTAAGTGCTGTTGAGTCTGTTGACTCATGGCAAACCTGTGGATAGTTGGCCTAAACTGTGTTCATTTTTCAGTCAGGCTGCAGTTGATAGAGTAGCTATCCTCAACTGTTATTCTATTGATCCATTGCACTGCCAGTCTTCCTCTTTTGCACTGACCTTCAACCTTGCAAAGTATGATGTCTCTCTTTAATGATCTCTCTTTTCATATGATGTGTCCAAAGTATGAAAGTTAAAGTCTTGTCATTTGATCTTCTAAGGAATACTTAGGTTTGATCTCCTTTAGTACTGATTTATTTTTTCTCCAGGCAGTCCATGGCATATACAGTGAGTATTTTTTGCCAGCATCATAATTCGAAGGCATTGATTTTCTACTGTCTTCTTCATTGTCCAACATTTGCATCCATAAAATACCATGGCTTGAACAAGTTGAATCTTGGTCATAAAGATACATCTCTGCACTTTAAAATCTAATCAAGGTCCTTCATAGCCATTCTGCCAAAAGCAATGTGTTGGTGGATTCCTTGATTGCTTTTGGTTTTATTATTGATTCAAGCAAGTTAAAGTTGTCTACTATTTCTATTCCTTCTCCATCAAGGATGAAATTGATTTTACAGGTTGTCAGGATCTCTGTCTTCTTCGCACTCAGTGCAAGCCCATTTTAAAGACTACGGAGGTGGAATATTCAGCAGCACATAGATTTTTTGTGCTGCTGAATATCCCCTTCTAACCTTCATAAAAGCCCCGATGCTTACTGTGCAGTATTGGGGCATTTCGAGGGTGGGGCTTGAGATAACAGTTCAGCAGCAATATTCAGCAGCTGGCCAGTTATCTTAAACTAACATTAAAGGCTGGCCTAACTTTAGCTGAATATCACCGCTGCCTGGTTAGCTAAAACGCTATCTGGACTGACTGGATATTCAATCACGGTGGCCAGAAATTTATTTATTTTTTATTTAATTAACAGGTTTTTATATTGCCCTATCTTCCATTTAGGGTGGTTTACAATATAACAAAAAGGACCCCGGCATTGAATATCTGGGTTTACGAGTTATGTTAAAGCAATGACGGCCAAGCTTTAAATGAGCTAGCCACCGCCGCTGAATATTGGCCCCTATGTTCCTTGATCTTGATAAGCAAATGTTTTAGATTATTTTTAATTTCAGTCAGTAATGTGGCATCATCAGCATAGCAAAGCTTGTTGATGAGTCTTTCACTAATGTTCAAAGCTCAGTTGTCTTCATACCGCCCTGCTTTTCTGATGATTTGTTCTGCATATCAATCAACAAAAGCAAATCCTATTGTAAAGGTGCCACGACTAATTACTAATAATAAATACACAAATTGGGCCCTAAAGAACACCCACATTTCTTTTTGTTGGAACCAGGGCTTGATTTCTGGGGCAACATGGTGGAACACAGTTCTGCTCCAGCCCCTCCCGTCCTAACAGCTTGCAGGAAAGAGGAGGAGAGGAAACGAGGCTGGAGCAAAGCGGAGAACAGTCACTCTACTCTCTAATCCAGGCCCTCTTCTGTTGCCCTGCCCCTGACCAACCTGCCTCTCCCCTTCACAGTTCCACTTCCTTTTTATCTACAAATTAAACCCTGGTTGGAACTATTGTTGTGAGGACAGCACCTCAAGACACAAATAGGTCTATTTTACTCTTTTTTATGAAAATCATTCTACTATTAAAATGTATCAGCATGCAAAAAATTCAGGGCACCCTTCAACAAAATGTAACCTGTGCTACTTTCTCCAAGTATCAGACCAGCGGGGATCCCCTTAAATAAAGGAAAATAGACTGTAGCCTGGCCTTTGGTAGGGGTCTAATATCTAATAGAGAGAGACATGCAGGACAAAAACACTAAGGGCCCAATATTCTTCCAGGCAGGCTTTGCACCATGTCGGTGCATAGTCCTGTCCGCTAACCCGTAAACCCAGATATTCAATGCCAGGGTCATATGTGCTGCCAGCATTGAATATCCAGCTATCGCTGCATAACCCACTGAAGCTGCTCAGTTAGCACCTGCACCGTAAAGATAGGCAAGGGTTTTCGTCGCCTATCTTTTCGGCGCAGAGCACTAACCAGGCAGCATGCAATATCGCTGCTGCCTGGTTATCTTGCGCCCCCTCCTCTGCTCTATCCCGGAACACCCCTGACCCGCCCCAATGCTAGTTGGATAGCATCGGGGCGCATAGGCAACATAGATGGGGATATTCAATGGCACTACCTGTGTACGATGTGCCATTGAATATCCCCATCTAAGGCATTTACATGGTTTACTAGGCTGTAAACCGTGTAAATGCCCCTCGAATATCGGGCCCTAAATTTCCCCATGAATACCTTTTTCCCTTTGTAAAAGAAGAAAAGGAACAATGGTGGAAAATCAACTAAACGAATAGGGGCTAACAACTATGATGGTACTAATTTGGGGGTTTGTTACATTATCAAATAAGGTGAAATTAGACTTACCTGCTAATTGTAGTTCCTGGAGTGTAGCCAGGCTAGTCCCGGACCTCTGGGTTCCCTATCTCATCCAGCAGCTTTGGAGACTGAGAAAACTCCTCCTCTTTTTTATGATGTCACCGGTATATCCATTCGGGATCTGCCTCCTGCCATCAGTAACCTATTGACAAAGCAGACTCACCGGAGACACAAGTAAGCGTATAAACACTAAAAAGAATTTTGGCTTAACCCGCTATATTAAGCAAGTAACAAATGTATAGACATATCAGAAACCTCTGATATCAGCAACTTTAAGAGAAGCAGGCTTCCCCCTTAAGAGCAAGGAAGAAAGAAAGAAAGCCCCACAGACAGACCACTATGCACGCACCCCCCAGAGCCCATGTGCCCGCAAAAACAGAAGGAATCCTTACCAGTAAATGCCATCAAGACTCATGCGGCAAACACGTCAGGCGAGAAAACACATGATAGTTCCAGGGTAGGGATACGGGACTAGCCTGGCTACACTCCAGGAACTACAATTAGCAGGTAAGTCTAATTTCACCTTCCTGTTCGTGTAACCAGGCTAGTCCCGGACCTCTGGGTAAGTACCAGAGCAGTAAACCAGTCAAGTATGGGAGGGTCCTGAAACACCAGCCCGAAGCACCGCGGACCCGAAGGCAGTATCCGCTGCTCCTTGGACGTCCAGGCGATAATGTCTGGCAAAGGTGTTTAAGGAGGACCACACGGCCGCCTTGCAAATCTCCAGTGGCGGAACCCACCGAAACTCCGCCCAGGAAGACGCTTGCGCCCTGGTAGAATGAGCCCGAAGACCAATCGGGACCGACTTGCCTTTGAGCATATACGCGGAAGCAATAGCCTCTTTAATCCATCGGGCTATGGATGCTTTGTAAGCAGCTTCGCCCTTCCGCGGACCGGCAAAAAGAACGAAGAGCCTGTCGGACTTACGGAAACTAGCCGTCCGAGCAAGATACTTCTTTAAGGCCCGACGAGCATCCAAACTGTGAAAATTGCCGCCATAGTCCGCCGAGCGGTGCGAAAAAACTGGCAATGAAATCTCCTGATTCATATGAAAAGGGGAAACCACCTTAGGAAGAAAGGACGGGACTGTCCGGAGGACCACCTTGGACGAGAAAAATACCAAATAGGGCTCCCTGCAAGAAAGAGCCTGCAATTCAGAAATTCTTCGCGCTGAACAGATGGCCACGAGAAACACCACCTTCAAAGTGAGATCTTTCAGCGACGCCCGGGAGAGAGGCTCGAAGGGCTCGCCCTGCAAGGCGTCGAGGACGGAGGGAAGATGCCACTGAGGCACCACGGGACGTGCCGGAGGCCGCAGGAGCGACCCTGCCCGGAGAAAACGCTTCACATCACCATGACACGCAAGCGATTGTCCCCCGATCTTCCCTCTGTAACAGGACAAAGCGGCGACTTGCACACGCAAGGACGCCGGAGCGAGACCTTTCTCGAAGCCATGCTGAAGAAAATCCAAGATCTGAGGAATGGAGGATCGCAAAACCACATACCGCCGGTCCGCGCACCAAGCCTCAAAGACACGCCAGACTCTCACGTAGGCTAAGGACGTAGACCGCTTTCTGGCGCTCAACAGGGTGGAGATAACGGGGGTCGAGTAACCCCTTTGTCGTAACCGTGCCCGCTCAAGAGTCAAGCCGTAAGCGAGAACCGACCCACGTGCGGCATGAGAAGGGGCCCCTGCGACAGGAGGTCCGGCCGACTCGGAAGCCTCCACGGCTTCGCCACCAGAAGTCTCACCAGATCTGCGTACCAAGGTCTGCGCGGCCAATCTGGGGCAATCAGGACGACGCGTCCGGGGTACCTCTGCACCCGCTGAAGAACTCTGCCGACGAGAACCCACGGAGGGAAGACGTACAGGAGCTGGTCCGGCGGCCAAGACTGGCTGAGGGCATCGAGACCCTCCGACATGCGCTCCCGCCGCCTGCTGAAGAAGCGCTCCACCTTCGCCGAGGCGAACGTCGCCATGAGGTCCATGGTGGGCAAGCCCCACCTGCGGACGAGCAACTGGAAGACTTCGGGATGGAGGCTCCATTCCCCTGGGTCCACCCGAAAGCGACTGAGAAAATCCGCTTGCACGTTGTCGACCCCGGCCACATGCGCCGCTGACAGGGCCAGTAGATTTTCTTCCGCCCAAGCACACAGAACCGCCGCCTCGTCCTCCAGCGGGATGCTGGAGGTGCCCCCTTGTCTGTTGACGTAAGCCACCGCGGATGCATTGTCTGAAAACACGCGAACCTCCGCATCCTGAAGCAGTGACTGGAACGATAGAAGCGCTAGGAAGATTGCTCTCAACTCCAGCCGGTTGATGGACCAGGTCCGTTCTTGAGGAGACCAAACCCCTTGCGCGAAGCGGCCTTGGCAGTGCGCACCCCAGCCGGAGAGACTGGCATCGGTCATCACTGTGATCCAAGACGGAGCCACCAACGGCTGTCCCCTCGCGAGGGAGGTCGGACACAACCACCACCGGAGGGACCTGCGCGTCACAGGCGGACAGGGGAGAGTCCGGGACAGCGGATCCTCCTGATGCGACCACCGGCGGAGTAAAGACCGTTGTAAGGGTCGCATGTGCGCCCTCGCCCAGGGCACCGTCTCTATGGCCGCGGCCATCGTCCCCAGCAACTGAAGATAGCGCCAGGCCGACGGCGCGCGGAGCCGCAGGAATCGAACCACCAACCGGCGGAGGTTCCGCGCCCGGACGGTCGTGAGGAACACCTTCCCGAGCTTTGTGTGTCGAAACGAGCCCCGAGATATTCGAGGTTCTGCGAAGGCGTTAAATGACTCTTCGCCAGGTTGACCACCCAGCCAAGTTCCTCCAGAAAAGCCACCACCCGAGCCGTGACTGCCACGCTCTCGGCCCGTGACTTCGCTCGAATCAACCAGTCGTCGAGGTAGGGGTGTACCAGAATACCTTCCTTCCGGAGGGCCGCCGCCACCACCACCATGACTTTCGTGAAGGTGCGTGGCGCCGTCGCCAAGCCGAACGGCAGGGCGCGAAATTGAAAATGTCCGAACGGCACAGCGAATCTGAGAAATTGATGGTGATCCTGATGGATGGGAATGTGGAGGTAAGCCTCCGACAAGTCCAGAGAGGTAAGAAACTCCCCCTTTTGGACCGCCACTATCACCGAACGCAGTGTCTCCATGTGGAAATGCGACACGCGGAGACACCGGTTTACACCTTTGAGGTCGAGGATGGGGCGGTCCCCGCCGCCCTTCTTCGGGACCACAAAGTAAATGGAGTACCGACCTTCTCCGCATTGGTCCGAGGGGACCGGCACGATAGCCCTGAGCTGTAACAACCTTTGAACGGTAACTCGCATAGACGCGATCTTGGAAGGCGACTTTGCGGGGGACCGCACGAATGCCGGGCGGACGGGCTTCCGCAACTCCAACGCATAACCGTGGCGAATCACGTCCAGGACCCACTGATCTGACGTTACCCGGACCCAGGCAGGATAAAAATCTTGCAACCGGCCTCCCACCGGCACCAAGCTTGCCTGGGCCCCCCGCATCTCATTGTTGCTTTTTGGCCGGGAAGGTAGAGGATGAGGCAGGACCAAACCCTCTGCCTGCCCCCCGAAACCCCCGGAAGCCCTGGTTCTTACCAGGGTAGCGGCTCCGCTGACTGGGAAAGAATCTCTGCGACCGAAATCGTCGAAAATCACGGGGCTGGCCTCTACCCCCCTGAAAGGGGCGGGCCGGCTTGGCTTTATCCTCGGGTAGCTTGCCGCCCTTAGACTCGCCGAGATCTTTGACCAACTTCTCCAAGTCCTCGCCAAACAACTGCCTCCCTTTAAAGGGAAGTTTGCTGAGACGAGCCTTAGAAGAAGCGTCCGCGGCCCAGTTACGAAGCCACAAGTAACGGCGGGCCGCTATAGCGGACGCCATGCTGTTGGCTAGACTACGCATCAAGTCATACTGCAGGTCGGCCAAGTAGGCTGCTCCCGATTCTAACTTAGCAAGTTCACCGGGCCCGTCGGGTTCCTGGTCACCCTGCACCCGCTGGGCCCAGCGAAGACAGGCTCTAGCCACCCAGGCCCCACACATGGCAGCCTGGAGGGACAAGGCATTGACATCGAAAATCTGGCGCAAGAGCACCTCCAATTTCCGATCCTGCGGATCCTTGAGAGCTGCACTACCCTCCACGGGGATGGTAGTTTTCTTAGTAACCGCTGCGACGGCTGCATCAACCTTGGGGGACTTAAACACTTCTCTATCCTGATCCAGCAGGGGATACAGGCGGCCCATGACCCGCGACCCCTTCATGGGAGCTTCTGGGACGTTCCACTCCTCCTGAATCATTTCCCGGAAGACCCTGTGTACCGGGAACGCCCGTTGAGACTTGCGGAACACCTGCAGCAAAGGATCTTCCAGAGTCTCATCCTCCGATGCACCGGGAACCGGCATATTGAGGACTTTAAGGGATTCTGCTATAAGCGCAGGCAGTTCCTCCTTGCGGAACACGCGAACTACCCTGGCCTGATCTTCCTTTTCCGAAAGTTCTCCTTCTTCAAGCTCCTCTTCTGCTTCTAAGTCACGGACTTCCTCCTCGGACAACTGACCCTCAGAGGCCACAGAACCACCTGCCGATGATGCTTCAGTCCGTTGCCGCTTGGGCCGGACAGCGGGCTCCTCGGCTAGGGAAGACATGGCAGCTCTTTTTAACCCCGCCACGGGTTCCTGCCACTGCCCGTGATGTGGACCCGCAAGAAATGCGTTCTGCAAAAACAGGACAAAATCGTTGGAAAATATAGTAGTCCAGTCCTTGGGCAACGGAACAGCAGGTCCACCCCCATCCGGTGCTGAAGAAGGTCCTGCCACAGGCTCCTCCTCCCGGACCGCCTCCACCACCGGTACGGAAGGACCGCCGGGCTCATCCAGGTGGGCCTCCTCTCTGTCACTTCTAGAGGGGTCCAGGCCCGAAGAATCTTTAACACAGGCCTTACAGACGCCTGAGGAGCTCTTCCTTAAACCACAAACCAGACAGAGTGGTTTAGAAGACATGTCAGCTCGCAGGAGTAGAGGCAGAGGGTAAGGTCCCCTCTGAGCTGCTTAAAATGGCTGCGAGCTAAACTGGAGCTCTCGAGAGCGATGTCGCCGGTTTTTTTTTTTTTCCAAGCGCACACCCGAGTGGCCTAAGGAATCGCAACTCAAAACAAAAAACCCCTCCGGAGTAGTAATAAAAACAAAGGAGGGCCCCCCGGGCAGAGCAGACAGAGGAAGAAAACAGTTAACCGGGCCGCGAGCACCACGCGGGTAGGCCCGGCACGCGGAGCAGCGCGCCAAAAAGATTTCTTGATAGAAACAGCTAAAGTCAAGCCCCCTTACCTGGAAGCGCCGCGTGCAATGCAGCTGCAGTGGAACGCACACCCAGAGACCACAGTGCCTCGCTGAGCCGCCACGGAGAAAGACTGTCCCCTCTCGCAGTCTGCTCCGTGAAACGCAGGTGGTAAATTCCCGAGCCTGCCAGCGCGCTTACAGGCAGGCTTCTGTGTGGCGCTGGCTAGGCCGGTCCGAAATGCGTTCCTCTCCTCGATGCGGCCAAACCCCAGGTACTGACCAAAAATAATAAAAGAATAAAGGAAGCCTTGCTGCAAAGCCGAAGCAAGAAGGGGACACAAAAGAGAAATAACAAAGGCAAACCAAATGAAGTGAAGGAGAGAAGGAGGCAGGGGGAAAAGGTAAGCGAGACGCCTGCCCTAATGCCCTTAAAGAGACAGTACCGTTTAGCAAGGGCTACCCTGCCCCAGAACCAAATTCAGCAGTGCAAACCAAAGAAAAACCCCAAAAACCAACTCAGTTGTCTCTCCAGTGAGCCCGGGACTCCGGGCTCCTATCTCACAAGCTGCTTGGAGACTGAGGTAACTGATGGCAGGAGGCAGATCCCGAATGGATATACCGGTGACATCATAAAAAAGAGGAGGAGTTTTCTCAGTCTCCAAAGCTGCTGGATGAGATAGGGAACCCAGAGGTCCGGGACTAGCCTGGTTACACGAACAGGAACCACAAGCTCTCAATAAATAAATATGTGAAAAGTTATATTGTGAAAATCAATTTATTAGTATGCAACAAAATAAAATGAAACATTAAAATGACTGCTTCTGGTGTGTCCTTTGTACACATATCCTTGAATTTCTTTAAACATCACTCTGGTTTCAAACCAGCTTGTTTAGATAACTCCCAATGCCCAACTATGTTATTTGAGCTCAAATACCCACGATAATGTGTTTGTGCCAATAACAGTCCTTACCCTTCTGAAGTCTGGAAATTGTTGGGGGCCCATGTAGAATCTTTCCTCTTGGCAGACTTCTGGATCTCCGCAGGAATTCTGGACTTGGTCTTCAGTTTACAGCTTAGTTGAACTCTTCATTTAATATAAGATAGGATTTCCTACCAACCCACTTCCTTTTCCTCTTAACTTTATTCTAAAAAAAATTTCTAAAAAAAAATATGGGCAAGCTTGCACAGGAACAATGAAGAGTTCCTTGGCCAAACACTTCCAGTCACCCAATTCACACTCCCAAATACACTTTTCCCATAACTCTCTGGTTCCCACAATGATCCGATCAATCCTCAGCCTCACTGCTATACACTCACTATCTCACAGCTACTCACTCTCACTCTATCCTATTCTAATAATTATTCTCTCCATAATCCCTAAACGTTTTCTACCAGAATCCCTTAAACCTCACTTATCTCCCACACATGCCCCTCTCATGACTCACTTGGGACTGTCAAGAAGGATAGATCTCTTATTTTTTTTAAAACTCTTATACCTCCACTTTCTTCCTTACTCCCTATATGTAACCCTCTAGCTTTCCTTTATCCACTCCTAGATTCTCCCTTTGCTTTGACTCTTTCACTATTTTTCTTTAAAAAGACAAATTTCTTTCTTGTGTCAATCCTTTTTCATTATAGTTCCTATCTAAAGCTTTTCTAGGACTCTTACTTCTTTTCTCTTTTTCTTAATACTTCAAAGGAAGCCTGTGTCCCAACTTACCAGGAGCTTACAAACTAAGGCTTTAAACCACTTCTCTCCACTCACAACTCATTCATACTTGTTCAAGATCATAAAAAACCTCTCAGACTTTCCAAAATTCACTCATCCTGAGGCCTCCTCACTCATACCAAGCTATGTACATCCAGACACAGTAAAGTCCACACATCAACTGCCACAAAAAAAGTCTTACTAAAATTCTATTCTCTGTTGTAAAGTGCTGCTACGCCTGATGACCTCATCAACTAGTCCCATTCTATAAATTATAACTTTGTTTTTCTTCTTAATCTTATTTTCCTAATTTCCTATTCACATTGAGCCCCTTTATTTTTTTTACTTCAGGCTTCTTTCTTCCCAAGTGTCTGCCAGAAGAGAACTGAAAACTGCATCAGTCAGTTCAGGCAGTTACAGCTGACCAAAGTGTAACTTTGTATCTTTTCAGATCCCTCCTCAGTCTCCCATTGAAATGCAGAGGGTGGCTACTAAAATGTTTAGTGGTCTTTGTTATAAAGTATATGAGGACAGACTCAAGGATCTTAATATGTATACTTTAGAGCAGGGGTCACCAACCTCCAGAGGGCCGCGGGCCGCACAGCCGACTACCGGGAGCCTCGCGGGCCGCACCCCCCTTCTCCCCGCCCCCGCGAAAAAAAACAACAAACACAAAATTATGAAAACAATGGCTGATCACCTTTATTGAATTTAATGAGATGGCTGATGATTCATGCTAGCAGACAAACGCTTAAAGTCTGGCTTCACAGATGACACTGACAGGAGACGGGACGCTTGCAGGTGGTCGTCGGTGAGCTGCGAGCGCGTGGATGACTTTATCAATTTCATTCGGCTGAACAGCTGTTCGCAGCAGTAGGTTGAGCCGAAGAGAGCAGCGACCTTGCGTGCGCTGGCGGCCATGGACGGGTGGGTAGCCGCCTGTGTCTTCCAAAATGCGACAGGGCCCATAGCCATGAAGCGCGACTTCTGTGCGTCGTCACACTGCAGTTCGATCAAGTCCATTTGAAGGTCAGAGGGCACGTCGGTGGGGTTCATCTCAAAGGGGGCACTGAAGAGGGCAAAGTCTTGCGAGTGCTTGGTGAAGTCTTGGAAACGAGCCTCAAACTCTGTCTTGAGATGACGGATGGTGGATGCGTAACGGCGAGCAGCAGCAGCCGAAGGCGTCAGTGCAGCGAGCTGCGCAAAGTGTGCGAAGTTGCGTGCTTGCAGCTGCTTTTCCCACAGCATTAGCTTCACTTGAAAGGCCTTGACCTTGGCGACCATGTCTGAGACGAGGAGTTCTTTGCCTTGCAGTTGGGTGTTGAGCTGATTCATGTGAGCTGTCAGGTCGACAAGGAACGCTAAATCCTGGCACCACTGAGGATCGCGCAGCTGCGGGAAGTCGAATCCCTTGGCTTCGAGGAAAGACGCCAGCTCCTCTCTCAGCTCGTAGGCACGCTCAAGCATCTTCCCACGGCTGAGCCAACGCACCTCGCAGTAGTACAGCAGATCGCCATACTGTGCGTCAGCCTCTGCGAGCAAGTCCTTGAACTGGCAATGATTCAATGCGTGCGACAGCACCAAGTTCACAGCCTTCACAATGACCGACATGACCTCAGCGATGGTTGCAGACTTGGCACAAAGGGCTTCTTGGTGGACGATGCAGTGCAATGTCTTGATATCCTGTTTGTGGCCGAGGTTGCGCACGTGCTTCACAAGAAGTGAGGCAAAGCCGTTCTTCTTCCCCAACATGGTAGGGGCGCCGTCAGTGGTGACACCACACAGACGCGACAAGTCAAGTTCAAAATCCTTGATCCAGGAGAGCACAGCTGCCAACACATCAGCGCCAGTGGTGGTTCTGCTCATCGGCACAAGCTGAGCGAACTCCTCGATGACGTCGAAGGAGTCTGTGACGCCACGGAAGTAGATCGCCAGCTGAGCGATATCCTTCACATCTGTCGACTCATCCAAGGCAATCGCGAAGTGCTGACAGTCACGGAAGCGCTGCTTCAAGGTGCCCAAGACGTCGTCCTTCATATCTTCGACGCGGCGAGTGAGGGTTGGAGCAGACAGGCTGACCTTCTCGAAGACCACCTTCTTCTCAGGGCACACTTCGTCGGCGATGGCGAGTACACAGTCCTTTACGAATTCGCCGTCGGTGAAGGGCTTGAGACGAGTTGCGGCGAGGTAGGCAACGCAGTAGCTAGCTGTGGTGTTGCTGGCGGCTGCAGTCTGGGCGGTTGTCACGCTCTTCACAAAGAGAGCGGACTGGCGTTGGAGCGCAGACGACACGCGGGTAAACTCCTGCTTCTTCTTGACTGCATCCATCTTGGCGTACTCTGGGTGGACGGACTCGAAGTGGCGCTTCACATTGTAGTCCTTCAGAACGCCAACGGTCTTCTGACAGATGACACACAGCGCACGATCCTTGTGCAGCGTGAAGAAGAGCTTGTTCCACTCAGGGTTGAAGCCGCGGTTCTCATCGCTGAGCTTGCGCTTCTTGTTCATGGGGGAAGCCATGGGGAAAAAAAGAGGACAGGAATTCTATCGATAGCTGCAAAACATAATCAAAGTTTAAGCCTTATTGCTGATTGGTCCTCTAATTTATTTATTTATTTAATTTATTTATTTAATTTATTTAACTGTATTTATATCCCGCTTTTCACCGGGTCAAAGCGGTGTAACACATAACAAGGGAGGTGGTGGTGGTTTGTGAGGTCAATGGTGCAGGTTGGTGTGCAAGGTGAGTGTGTGTGCTTGTGTGCATGGTTGTGTGCATGATTGTGGGTGCTCGTGGGTTGAGCTGTTGTGGTGTCTGGGCAGAGGGGTTGCAGGGTTTGGCTGAGTGGGGGTGGAGGATTAGGAGGGGTGTTAGGAGATAGATGGGGGCTAGGAGTGGTGGCATGCTGTGTGTTGTTGTCGTTGTTGGGTCAGCACCTCTTCTCCGCCTTTGGAGCCCTTTGTTTCTCCCTTATCCCTTCCCCCAGTTGGGAAAGAAGTACAATAAGTAGGACACAGTCAGTAAGCGCATTCATTACAGTACAATGCCAGAGAAAAACCACTAAGTGACCCTGTTACTAAAGCCTGCTAAGCAGTTAACAAATTACAGCACTTTTACAATCAAAAACGTACAAAGCACAATACAGCTGTTCTTCAGCCAACTTTTGAATCTTTTCTGTGAGCATTCCTGAGGTCCAGGGACAGGTAATTCCAGAGTAGGGGCAATCACACTAAAACAAGACTTACAGATGCCTTCTAAGCAATTTGGCAAATGTGACGCAATAATTGTGAAGAACAGAGGCGCACAGGAGACAAAAAGGTCAGCAAGGAAGAATCGGAGACAGGAATATTAGACCCGATGGGTGTTAAGTATCTTGAACTGAATCCTTAGACATCGACTTATGGAAGTGTCCCATGGCTTAGTGCCCTGACATATCAGCAGAAGTGCTACACGCAACGCAAAACCCTTCACGGCCTGCCCACCTGGCCAAACAATGCCATCAGCCACAAACTTGCAGCACAGGAAGCGCCGATATCTGATCAAAGCCCTGAATCAACTCTGCAGAAGCCATACAGTGCCAACAAGGACAAAGACCCCCCCACTTGCAATAGGCAAAACTGCACCATGTGGCGCACCTACCTTAAGATACTCTTTACACTCGTGCTCCTGGGCCTCTCCTCACTAGGGCTACGAACAAATGCTGCCACTGCTTGTCACCCCTGCTTGATTCCTATCATCCTCACTGCTGGTGATCATGACACTGACCAGGGGTGTAGCATCAATAGTGCATAGTGGTGCAATGCACTACCAACTGCAATGAAAGCCAAGCTGTGCACCGCCAATCAAATGCCCTGCTGATGTCACCCTTCTGTTTACTTCCCTTTACCTTTTCAGGCAGGCACAGAGACACAGAGACCCTTTTTTGCACGTTTGGCTGAAGTGGGCTCTCAGGCAAAGGAGATCCGAGACATGGTACGACCGGCCCATTATCAGAGATACCTGGAACTATTGGCTGCAAGGTGGGGGAGAGATGGGATGGAGAAGGTGTCACTGGCGAACTTGCAAGTTGCATTTCTTAAATGCAGCTCTATCTCGAAATGGGTCTATCTACACTGGAGACAGGAGATGATATGCTAAAAGAAATGAGATGAAAATGGCAGATTTCAATTACCTCGGAATGCGCCAAACCTCCGCCTGTAATGTCAGGAGCGCGGGGCCGCGGGAAGTCGGAGGGAGCCGGTTAATGAAGAGTGACCAATCAGAGGGCGCCTGGTGTCAACGAGCCGCCTCCATAGGTCCAATCGGCGCGGTTTGTGTCTGATGATCTGCAGTGTGTGGCGGGCCGCACGCAATGTTAACAGTGGTAGAGCCTCGCGGGCCGCACGAAAGGACCTCGTGGGCCGCATGCGGCCCGCGGGCCGCAGGTTGGTGACCCCTGCTTTAGAGGAAAGGCAGGACAGAGGTGATATGATTTAAATGTTTCAATACCTCCATGGCATAAATGCACAGCAGAGCCTCTTTCAATTGAAAGCAAGCTCTGCTACGAAGGGACATAGAATGAGTGTGAAAGGGGATAGACTCAGGAGTAATATGCAGAAATATTTCTTTATGGAAAGAGTGGTAGATGCGTGGAATAGTCTCCTAGTGAAGGAAGTAGAGATGAGGACAGTATCCAAATTCAAAAAAGTATGGGACAAACACAGAGGATCTCTAAAGGAAAAAAGAGGACTGTTATAGTGATTGATATGGAAGGGCAGACTAGATAGGCCATGTGGTCTTTTTCTGCTGTCATGTTTCTATGTTCATTGTAAATTCATGAAATTCAGTTTCTTTATTATATAAAACAACATTTTTTAAAATTTCTTTCATAGAATTCACCTTTTATTAAGCCCAGCACTACTTTTATGTGTTTTTTGAAACAAATTGTTTTAAAAATGTACTTTTCTAAACGGATCTAATTTCTTTCTTTAGAAGCCTCAACTTGGCCAAGTAAACATTTATTCCAGTTCCTTGAACCTCCCTAACCTCTATTCAGTACTTTCAACTTTTTAAAACTTTTATAAAATATGATTTTTTAAATGTACAAACCCCTCCCCCTCTCATTTACAATTCATATTTTGATCATAAGATACAATTTAAAATTTAAATAAGCATATTTTTAAGCTTGGCAGCTTCTCCTCTACCAATCCCAATCATCAAATTTAAAAAATAAACAATTTTTATTTCGCTGATTTTTCAGGTTTAAGCAAGCCCATCTTACTTAGCATTGAAGCCTACATACATGCCTGTATTCAGGTAGGCTCAATCTGGCCGTTTTTTCCTGTTTTAGGGCTTTCTAGCCCATATTTATATAAATTTAATTTCTTTGTGCCATTCTGGCACACATTCAGCCCTCCAAAAGCCCCTTTCTTTAATTTTTTTATTCATCTGTCTCCGGCCCCAACGCGGCACTTTGGGGGACAGCCCTCTTCACCACTAGCCCCAAGATATCCCTTTGACAGTCCCCTGCTATTTTTGATTTCAGAGCCTTCTTATTTGGGCTCATCAGCCCCTCTAGTAGCCCTCGGTCTCATTGGCCAACTTTCCAAGGCGTCATGCTCTTTTTAGGTCACCCTGGGCCTTGCCCAAGGGCATCGGAGTGTCTGCCACTCACTCCTGGGTCTCCCCCTTCCAAATGAGGAAGATTGCGGGCACCTGCAACCCCCTCCCTCAACCAACATCAGCGAACCGTGGGCTTCTGCGATCCTCCCAGACTGCCTCCCCATGTGATCGAGGACAGCCCCAAACTTGCGACTGCTCCCGATCATATGCACCAGCCCTGATCAACTCCCAGAGCCTTGGGATGGACCCCGGAGCAGACCTTTGGAGTGTGGCCTACCCGGGCTCGTTCTCATGGCTCTCCCAGCTGCCCTTTTTTTTTTAAAAAACAACATGGCTGCCATCTATAGCCACATGGCCCCAACAAAAAAAAATCACCTCCGACTGCCGGCCCCGCAGCCCTGATGTCTGGAGACCCGGTGGACCCTAATCCTCTCAGGTATTTTATTTTTATTTTCTCTTTCTGGTTACAAAAACATAAAGCATTTACATTATCTGCAGTCCATGAGAACACAGAGTCCCAACTCCACTATGCAATGTTCCTCCAGACAATCGACGTAATACTGCTTTTCGAACCAAACAACTTAAGAACATAAGATTCTGTGTCAGGATCCAACATCAAATGTCTTGGAAACTCCCCAATACACCACACACAAAACGTACTGCTGCCAAATATTGTACACAAAAGCGCTGATCCAATCATGGCATTCTTCCTGTTCTTTGTTGTCTAACCATCATGCATTTCAACTTGGCAGTGGCTTGTAACCTGGCAACCATCTACCAATCTCTTTAAGTATCTCCATGTGGCAGAATAGTTATTTCCCCAACTTCTTCAAACAATGAGTGGTTAGGGCAGCAGATTGGAACCAGAAAGACCAGGGTTTGCATCCCATTGACACTCCTTGTGGCCTTGTGCAAGCCATTTAACCCTGCAGTGCCTCTGGTACAGTACAAACTTAGATTGTAAGCCCTCTGGGGACAGGAAAATACCTAGGTACCTGAATGTAACTCACCTTGAACTACTACTGAAAAGGCATGGGCTAAATACTAATAAGTAAACAAAGATGAATGTTGCAAAATACGAGGGAGCTGATCATCAGAATCAGCAAAAATGTCTGTTTTGACGCTGTGTTCCTTATTCAAATAGGACAAAAATCACTTAGTAATAAAAAGCAAATCCTATTGTTGTAAAGGTGCCACAACCAACTAATAATAATAAACATATAACCACACATAAAGCATGATCATTAGAATAAGCAAAAATGTCAGTTTCTTTTGATGCCATGTTCCTTATTAACAATAGAATTTGCTTTTTGTCACTGAGTGATTTTTGTCCTATTTTAATAAGGAACATGGCATCAAAACAAACTGACATTTTGCTTATTCTGATGATCAGCTCACTTGTATTTTGCAATATTCATCATTGTTTGAGAAAGTTGGGGAAAATAATTATTTTGCCACATGGAGAAAATTAAACTAATTGGTGGAAGTTTGCCAGTTTATGAGCCACTGGTGAGTTGAAATGCATGATGGTTAGACACTGATGAACAGGAAGAACACCATGGATGGATCGCGCTTTTGTACACAATATTTGGCAGCAGTATGTTTTATGTGTGATATATTGGGGAGTTTCCAAGACAAAGAAGTTAGATACTGATGCAGAATCAAAATGAAGTTGTTTGATTCGAAACACGGTACTCTGTCGAACGCCAGGAGGAACATTGCTTATTGGAATTGGGACTCTGTTCTCACGGACTGCAGATGAGTGATTTATGTTTTAATGAAAGATGCACTGAATTTTTTGCGTGATAAGTTTTAAAAGGAGGATAATTTTCATAAAAAAGAGTACAATGGACCTATTTATGTCTTCAGGTGTTGTCTTCACAACAATAGTTCCCACAAAAAGAAATTTGGGTGTTCTTAAGGGCCCGATTTGTGTATTTATTACTGCATATAAATTGAACATATATGGAGGAAGTATACAGTCTTGTCATACACCTTTTCTGATTTTAAACCATTCTGTTTTTCCTTGTTCTATTCAAACTGATGCTTCTTGATCAATGTAAAGGTTGTGTATAAGAACTATCAGGTGTTCTGGTATTTATTTATTTATTTTATTTATTTATTTAACTATTTCTTTTATACCGCCCCTTCCAGAGATCAAGGGCGGTTTACATATAACAAGTCAACAGTCATGTACACAGTTTGTATACATTTTACATAGAACATAGAACATAGAACAATAGAAATCAACTATTTACATTAAACAGTAAATATACCATTTATAGGTATTAAAGCAAACATATATATATACCCATATATACCCATATATACCCATGCTTCTTAATATGGACCAGATTTTTTCATGATTTATGCAATCAAAGGCCTTTCTGTAGTCACTGAAACACATGTAGATATCCTTTTTTCTTTTCAAGGATCCATCTCATATCCGTGATATTTCTTGTTCCTTGCCCTTTCCTGATTCCTGCTTGCGCTTCCAGCAGTTCTCATTCCAGGTATGGTTGTAGTCTCCACTGAATGATCTCCCTCCCTCTTTCCCTTTCCCTCCCCCTTCTCCCCCCTTCTTTTACCCTCTGTTCCATCCCTCTCCTTCCCCTTCCTTCCATCCTCTCCCCTTCCTCCTCCCCTCCTCTCTTCCTCTCCTCCTTCCCTGCCCCTTCCCCCTCCCCCTTCTCTCTTCCCCTTTCCTTCTCTTCTTCCCCCTCCCCCTACCCCTTCCCCCTTTCAATTCCTTCCATTCCCCTCCTTCCACTTCCTTTGCTTCCCCCCTTTATTTGCCCCTCCCCTTCCCCTCCTTCCTCCTTTCCCTCCCCTTCTCCATTATGTCCCTCTCTCTCCCCCTTCTTTCTTCCCCCTCCCGTTCCCTTCCCTTTACCTCTTTCTCCTCTTTTTCTCTCCTCTCTCTCCTCTCTCCCCCTTCCCCATCTCCCCCTTCTCCTCTCCCTCCCTTTCCTCCCCCTCCTCTTCCCTCTCTTCTCCTCCACCCCCTTTCCCTTCCCCTTTTCCTTCCCCTCCTTTTCCTCCCATGCCCCCCTATTTTCCCTTCCCTTCCTTTCCCCTTCTTGCCTTACCCCCTCTCTTCCCCCCTCTCTTCCCCCCGCACTTTCTCTCTCCCCTTTCCCCCTCTCTCTCCCCCTCTCCTCTCCTTTTCCCCTCCTCCCCTTCCCCCCTCATTTTTCCCTCTTCCTTCTTCCCCTTCCCCCTTCTTTCCCCCTTCCCCTTCCCTCCTTCACCCCCCTTTTTTTTCAGTGAGCCACTTGATATTGAAGGTGTCTAACTATTTATTTATTAATTTGGTTAAGTATCTCCCATTGGCCTCTTAGAGCTTATTTTAATTATTTAAGTATTTATTAACTGATTCACCTTTTATATTTATTTATACCTCCTGGTTCCAACTGGTATGGAGGTCCCATTGGTTTCGAGGTTCTTAGTTTTTTATTTGCCTGTCTATGTATTTATTTATTTATTTATTTTATTCCATTAGTTTTTTAAGGCATTATGTTAAACAGCGTTTGCTCACTTAATATATTGAGGAGTGTTCGGTGTTTGTCCTAAAATGGTTTTTAATATTATTCTATCTTGAAATATGGATGTCATTTATGTTTCTTGCAATTTTTGAATATGCTTGCTCTGATGTTTTTTTGTCTTCTTCGGAGCGCAGCCCTTTAGCGCATTTAAAAATCCATTTTTATCTTTCCATTTTTATCTCTCCATAAATGAACCAATGGCTGAGCTTTCAGTGTTTTTAATGTTTAGTCTTCACTTTTTTAAACACAAGTGAATCATCTCCTTTTTGCTAGTATTTTATCATTTTATTATTTTTAGAGATTCACATTCTAACTTTTTATTCTTTTACTGGGCTCCATTCAAATATCAAATGAGGCATCTAAAAAGGTCAAAAGTACTATACGGCCCACCATTTGGGATAAAGATATACTATGAACAGCTTGCTTTACCCTGTAAAAGGAATATTACTACAAAGATAGTAAAACAAATACTAGCAGGAAACATTTACATGCCGGCTGGCTCACACCGGAATAAAAAGGCTTCACTGCACAGAAGCGGGCATATTTTGCCTTGACTAAGTTCAAAGACTGCACGGCGACAAGGCATCCTGCAGTTTACAGTTTATTTTTCCATGTTTAATTGGGAGACAGTAAGTGCAATCTTTCAATTTCAGTGGTAGTTTATGTAATGCAACACTGTTTGGAACTATAAGGGGTTTTTACCAGAATAAAATAGCCTCACAGTGTATTGCAGGGGGTTTAAAAAGCTTTTGATAAAGCTGGTGAATGCACGGGTTAAAATTATCTTATTTCCCCACGTTTTGATGCAGTAGAGAGGTGGCTGGATTTTTTCAGCTTTCTTAAGTAATTATATGTACCAATGATTATAGCATTAAGACTTAAGGGAAGACAATAGTTCCCCTTCCAAATATTATCTGAGATATTTTCTTATTTGCCTCCATTTCTTGGTAGTGAGATACTTAGATACTCTTGCTCCTTTTACATTACCTTTTTAGGGTAGTTTGTGACATATATAGGGCTTCATCTATCTGGATAGCAGCTTAGGTTTTTTTTCTTTTTTCTCTATTTTTTCTCCTTAGTTTTAATATACACAATAAAAGGTGTCTTGTCAGAGGGATTATTAACAACGGTTTGTTAAACCTTAATAACTCTGTACAGTATATTCTTATGTGATATGTCACATCCCTTAAGTTTAAGTTTAGGCGACTGGGGAAACAGATGGACCAACAAGAGACTATAATGTACTGATGGACTACATCTCTCTGTCACAGGGAAAAGAATCCTAAGTGAAAAATTCAGGCAGTATGTGGATATGCATTTAAACTAGAAAAAGGGGGTGGGGGGTGACGGATGGGGAAGGTCAAGTTCAGGACGTCACTTCCTGCAAGAGCAGAATAACATCAGAAACAGCCACACTTTTAAACCACACATCAAAAACAAGTGGGAAGAAGTGGGCAGAACAATGTCAATGCAAAATACACGCAAGCCAGTTAAATGCTGGAAAGCAATGAGCACAAATGCTCAAAGCTTAGCCAGACCTGGAAGCCCTAATGGTGGAAATGGACTTGGACACTGTGGTCATTACAGAAACATGGTTTAATGAAGCGCATGATTGGGATATAGCCATAGCTGGCTATAATCTATTCAGAAGCGACAGAGAAAATGGAAAAGGAGGAGTAGCCTTGTATGTCAAAAGCAATATTAGAGCCAGTGCTAGGGGATCGGGCATCCTAGACGGCCCTTCAGCTTTATGCCCCTCCCCTGAGATTCTGACAATTCATCTCTACAGTCATGATAATGGGGACACCATCCTTCCCACACTACCGTATTTTCGCGCATGTAACGCGCACCCGCATATAATGCGCAATTTTCTGCCTGTCCTGCATTGATTTTCTCACATAATGCGCACGCGCGTATAACGCGCATGTGTCGACTGCACTGAGGTGTATAAAAACTTTGCGATCTCTTCTATTATAATCCAGTTATCATGCCAGGAATTAAACACAAGTCTTATACTGCGGACTTCAAGCTGAAAGTTGTGGCAAGAGCAGAAGAAACAAGCAACAGAGCAGCAGCAAGAGAATTTGATGTTGGTGAGTCATCTGTTCGCGACTGGAGAAAGGAGAGAACGGCGCTAGAGGAGATGAACCCGCAAAAACGTGCGTGTCGAGGTCCAAAAGAAAAGTGGCCAGAGCTAGAGAGTGACTTAAACAAGTCTCTCTAGAAGGGAGCAAAATCAAGTTGTCTCAACTATCGCAATTAAATTCAAAGCAAAACTGCTGGCCAATGAAAGAGGAATTTCAAGTTTCCAAGCTAGTTTCAACTGGATTTGCAAATTTATGAAGAGGAATGGTCTTTCCGTGCGAATAAGAGCAACTGTAGGCCAGAGGATTCCGGATGACTGGGAACAAAAGATGGCGGATTTCAGCACATTTGTCAGCAAAGAAATTTCGGAGTTCGGCATTTCGGCAACGGATGTCATTAACATGGATGAGGTTCCTGTGTCTTTTGACATTCCACCAACCAGGACTGTAGCTGCTTCGGGTTCAAAAACTGTCGCAATAACAACTGGACACGAGAGGGCTTGCTTCACTGTAGTCCTGGGTTGCACAGCTAGTGGGCATAAATTGAAGCCGATGGTTATTTTCAAGCGAGTAACCATGCCCCGTGAAAAATTTCCACAAAGTATTGTTGTCCACTGTAACAAAAAGGGGTGGATGGACTCTGAGGTCATGAAAATATGGATTGACAAATGTTATCGGGGCCAGGCCTGGAGGTTTCTTTTCTAAAAGGTCTTTGTTGATCTTCGATTCCATGGCTGCCCATAAAGAAACAAATGTGCAAAATTATATTAATTCGGCAGGTGCCCATATTGCAGTGATACCGGGTGGTCTTACTTGCAAATTGCAGCCGCTAGATATAGCTGTTAATCACCCGTTCAAAACGTTCATCAGACGAGAGTGGGATAATTGGATGCAGCATGGAATTCATGAATTCACTCCATCGGGACGATTAAAGAGGGCTACATTAACGGAAATCTGCAATTGGTTGTGTTCTGCTTGGGACAAAATATCCCCTGAAACCATCAGAAATGGATTCCGAAAAGCAGGAATTGTTTATAAGAACGAGGATGGGGTGCGCAGTGATGACGAAGATGACGATGAAAACGTCGAAAGTAGTGACGATGAAAGTGCATATGTTACGGAAGAGCGTCTTCAGACGGTTTTAAATTATTTCAATGATGATGTTGATGAGGGGAGTGATTTCGAAGGTTTTATGGAATCGGACGATGAAAAGTAATTAAATATATTTTTGTACCAAGATATTCTTGTGGTGCCTCTTTTTTGGAATCAGCTACTTGCAATAAAGTTTTGGTATAGTGCGCCCTCGAAAATACCGCGCGGGAGGGTTGCGTGGTAAGTAAAAAAGTGTATAACGTGCGCGGTATATGCTCGAAAATACGGTAATCCTGTTAATATGCATCACTGGGCATCAAATTTTTCTGTGGTGAAATTAGCTTTATATTAGGGTTGCCAACTTTTTGAAAGAGAAAAATACGCCACCAGTGGCTAGCTATGCTCCACCCATGCCCTGCCCCACCCACAAAAAATAACTGCAGAGAGGGCAGTGTTACAGGCTTTAGCATCTGTAGGCTATATCTAGGGGGAGGCGTACAAGAGGTTGAATTCTTCAGCTTCTATTCAGCCACAGTCCCCTTCTCAGGCCTCTCCTATACACATACAGTAAGCTCTCCCATATGACATTAAAACCAAAAATATATATTCTGCATACATCGAATCCCACCCTCCACCCCTTTCCCAACAATCTGTGCAGAACAGAGCTGAGCTGGAACCTTCCTCATAAAATTTACCATACGAAAAAAAAAATCCCTCTTAATACCAAGCATATTGTGAATTTATTAGGCCAGACCCAGAGATGATTCAAAGTGTTGGCACCCTAAGAAAATCCTTCTGGCTTTCAAAATTTGTTGTTTAGATTTGAATGCCCTACTTTCTGCTGACCCCCAAAAGTGATCGCTTAGGAATTAATACAAAAAAGTAATTCGGAACCAAGAGCAAATCTAACATGCCAGTACTAACTTCCAAAACTGACACAAAGATTCCACCTAGAAAAAGAAAGCATGGGAGAAACACAGAATATCTCTAAAGGTAAAAAAAAGGGACTCTAGTAGTTGGTATGGCAGGGCAGACTGGATAGGCCATATGGTCTTTTTCTGCCGTCATGTCTCCATGTCCATCATCTGCCCTCCACTCTTCCACCCAATATCCACTATCTGCCCTCAATCACCTTATGCCTCCACACCATATCCAGCCTCTGTTCTCCACCTATGTCCAACATCTAACCTCCACTCCTATCCATAATCTACTGCTACTAATAATCATTTGTGTACTGCCCTCTATCCCCTTATGTTCTCACCATGAGTCCGCTCTGTACCCCTCCATCACTTCCTAGATTGGCCACTGTTGGAAACAGAATACTGGGCTTGATGGACCTTGGTCTGACCCAGTATGGCATATCTTATGTTCTTATGTTCTTATGTTCCTTTGTATCCAGCATCTTTCCTCTGCCCTCCTGACTTCTAATCCAGGACCTGTCTCTGCCCCCCCCCCCTCCCCTTTATGCCTAACATCTTCCAAGTCTCATAACCCTTAGAATGTGCTGACCCAGTCCCTCTGTGCTGTCTCCACTGCCATCTTTTCTGTTCTGGCAGCGGCAAACCTCCAATTTAGAAAAAAAGCATGGGTCTTGTGACTCTGTGCTTGGAAGCAGGGCCAGTACGAGGGTTTCTGGCATCCCCCTTCAACCTATAGATTGGCACCCTCATTCAGGGGCTTCTCTATAATGAGGACGAGTGAGGCGGTGGCCTCAGGTGGCAACTTTTTTGGGGCGGCAAGAATTGCCCCCAAAAAGACAGCCTCACTCGGCCTTAAAAAAAAACCCAAAACCTCCCCTCCCCTCCTCTGTTAGTTGAGCCTGCCGGTGCTGATGGGAAACAGGAAATGCCTGTTTCCCATCAGCGCCGGTGGGCTCAGCTTTAACAGTGCCGCAAGAAAGGGAAACTTTCCCTTCGTGGCTCTGAAAAGCAGCCGGCACTGAGGGAAATACATGGAGGGCTCTGCCAGGGAGGCAGGGGAACGTGGGGCACTTCATTCTGCCGCTGCTGCGGGGGCAACGGCTGTGGCTCCTCTGATCGGGTTTTTTTTTCAGTTTCCCTGGGCTGGGGTGGGGGTGGTAGCATAGAAAATATTAATGAGCTGATGCAGGGAGGGCTAGGACTGGAAATGGGCTGATGGGGGTTTAGAACTGGAAATGGGCTGATGGGGGGTTAGAACTGGAAATGGGCTGATTGGGAGGGGGGGGGGGCTAGGACTGGTAATGGGTTGATTGGTGGGCCTAGGCCTAGAAATGGGCTGATTAGGAGGGCTAGGACAGGAAATGGGCTGATTGGGGGGCTAGGACTGGAAATGGACTTATTGGGGGGGCGTTAGGACTGGTAATGGGCAGATGGGGGGCTAGCACTGAAAATGAGCTAGGACTGGTAATGGGCTGATTGGGGGGCTAGGACTGGAGTGGGATAAGGGGATAGGACTGGAAATGAGCTGGGACTGGAAATGAGCTAATGGGGGAGAGGAGGAGAGTGCTGCTGGCCCTGGAAGAAAACTAGGGGCTAGGGCTACAAATGGGCTGATGCGAGGGGATGGTAGAATAGGACTGGAAGGGAGCGGATACTGAGAGGGTCTGCCAGGGGAAGGAGGGGGCAGGAAGGGAGCTGACACAGGGGAAGGAGGGGGCTGGAAAGGAGCTGACACCTGGGATGTACTGAAGGGGGACTGGTAGGGAGCTGACACCTGGGGATGGGAGTGGTAGGTGGTTGGATAATGGGGAGGAGGCTGATAGGGAGCTGACATGCGAATGGCACTGGAAGGGGGATGGACAGAGGGTAGGGCGACTGGAAGGGAGCTGACTGGGGGGGGTGGCACTGAGAGTGGACGTGAGCTGATATCTGAAATGGTATTTGGACTAGAAGGGGCTGGACAGTGGGGAAGTGTAGTATTTACAGTGACGCTTTCTTTGGATGGGCTCCTTATGTGAGTTTTGGAAGTTTGTGCTGATATGGTTTGGTAGTTTTGCTCTTTGTTGTAGGGTTTTGTATTAGTTCACAATATGCCTGGTACTGGAGAATAGTGGTTGTTGTAGTTAGTGAGATGATCAGAATCAGATTTTTTTTTAAATATTGAGTTCTGTGGGTGAATGTCCTGGTTCTGCTCTGCACCTACTGTGGATGCAAAATATATATTGAAAAAGAAAAAGCAAGAATCATAATGCAGTTTATAACAACAACATAAAAATGAGTTATAATTTATTTTTATAAACTGTGCTGTTGGTTCTTGCTGTCTTTTAGTTCCTTGGTGTGCAAACAGGACTGTACCTAGACCTGTGCAAGCGGTGCAGCTGCACAGGGTGCAAAGTCTTGGGGGGCGCATTTCTGCTGTCTGCTGTTGCCCTGCCGCCGCTGGCAGGACAATAGCAGGCAGCAGAAATGTGCTCCCCAAGCCTTTTCACAGCACTTTAAGCAGGTCCGGTCCCTCCCTCCTCCAACGCGATGTCAGAGCAGGGAGGGACAGATCTGCTTAAAGTACAGGAGCCTTTTAGATCTGGCGCATGTCCCCCCTCCTCCTCCCCATACCTCCATCCAGTGCTGCCTGTTCTTTCCCTGCTTCTGGCGCCGCCGTGAAAAAAACAGAGGGCGGCAGCAGCAGGGAAAGAGCAGGCAGCGCTGAATGGAGATATGGGGGAGGGGGGGGGGGCGTGCGCCCGAACTGCAAGTCGCACAGGGTGCGATTGCAGCTTGATATGGCCCTGTGTGCAAACATCTTGCATTTCCTCCATATAATCTAATCAGCTTTTTGGTTTGGATCAGTCTCTGATTGGATTTCTGAAAAAGCCCCGCCCCCTCTAAGGTGTGTGAGGGGGGGGGCGCCATTTCATTCTTCGCCTCAGGCAGCAGATTGCCTTGAGATGCCCCTGCCCTCATTACTATTCATACTGGCTACACCCACCCCCCTTTTCCCACAAAACTCCTTTCTGAACTCTTTTCACGTGATACTAGTATTTCTCCTTCAAATCCAGTGTGGTACTGTAAGAAAACTGCAGTGAAGGGGAAAATGCATAGCCAGAATAAAATAAGCACTAATCAGTATGGCCCATTTTTCAGTTGGGCAGGGCTAAATGCCATAGCCGTGTAGCCCTGCCTGCGACTCCTCAATCCCGGATTTTCACTTCCGCGGTGATGGAAGTGAAAATCCGGGGTTCAAAGCACAGCTGGAAAGCCGCCGAGCCTAACCAGGCAGCAGCCATTTTGGATGCTGCCAGGTTAGCCCTGGTGCCTTAAAGATAGGTGAGGATTTTCCTCGCCTATCTTTAAGGCGCAGAGCACTAACTGGGTAGCATCCAAAACTGCTGCTACCCGGTTAGCACCATTCCCCGCCTCCGTTCCACCCCGGAACACCCCCAATATGCCCCGATGCTAACTGGATAGCATCAGGGCACGTAGGGGACTTAATCGAGGATTTTCCAAGGCACTAGCTGTGTAGGTGCCTTTGAAAATCTCCAATTAAGGCATTTACATGATTAACATGGGTTGTTAACCATGTAAATGTCTTTGAAAATCGGGCCCTAAATACTTAGCATCATTTGAACAGGTTGTAATAGTCCAAGAAGATGCTAAATTTTAGATATGGATAAAAATACCCCATTCAGCAGTACAGAGAGCTCAGAAATATTTTACTCATTGATAAAATATGCAGGAAAAAGATTTTGTACAGAATGTAGGAATCAATAGCATGATAACCATGCAGTCCAGCGCAGTACCTAGCCCTGTGTGAGTGGTGCAGCCACGCAGGACACAAAAGATTAGAGGCGCATTTTGGGCTGCTGACCTCGGCTCCCCCCACGCTGCCTGTTGTTGCCCTGCCGCCGCCACTTTTTGTTTTCTCAGCGACGGTGTCACTGGCAGCAGAACTGACTTCAAATTTTAAAAAAGCACACGGGTCTTTCTGACTCCACGCTTGTATGCAGGTCTGCTCCTTCCCTCCCTTCTTTGATGTAGGTCACATCAGAGAAGGGAAGGACCAGGCCAGCCGTTCAAGTGGGGAATTGCAAAAAACCGCATTTGACTTGCTGGTCTGGTCCCTCCTTCCTCTGATGTGAACCTACATCAGAGCAGGAAGGGATCAGATCTGTGTACAAGCGCAGAGGGAAGACCTGCATGTTGTTTGTTTTTTAAATTTGAAGTCAGGTCTGCTCTGCTGCTGCTGGCACCACTTCGAAAAACAAAAGTGGCAGCAGGGCAAGGGCAGGCAGCCAGCTGGATGGAGGTATGTTCGAGATGGGGGGGGGGCTTGCCAGATGTGTAAGTCGAAAAGGCACAATTATTTATTTATTTATTGCTTTTATATACCGCGCTCTTTAAAATCAGTGCGGTTTACAGATAACATTTTTATGCAGAACAGGATGTCGGTTATGCACTTACACTGAACGGATTTCAAACTGGGGGAATTATCTACAGTATCTACAACTATCTACAGTATAATATAAGTTGTCTGTGGCTTATCGTTGCTTAGCTGGGTGACTAAGGTTGGGCTGTGAGTAGTGTAGGAGAAAGAGGTGGTGTTTTAGTGCTTTTCTGAATTGGGCAATATCCGTAATTGCTCGGATGGTGGCTGGGAGCGCGTTCCAGCAGATGGGAGCATAAAACTTAAAGGCTCTGTTCTTCGTTGCTTGGGTGCATTTAGTTATTTCGTTGGGGGTCTGAAGGGTATTGATGGCGAATGACCTCCTTGCTCTGTTTGCTGGAGTGGGGTAGAGCAGATCCGTTAGGGAGGAGGAGGATATTTTGTTGATGGCCTTATAAGTCATCAGGACTACTTTATATGTGGTCCGGCAGTAGATTGGTAGCCAGTGCAAGTCCTTTAGAATCGGGGTAATGTGGTCTCCTCTGGAGGCTCCGTGTAGGAAGCGTGCCGCGGTATTCATTGCCAGTTGTAACGGGTTTAGTGTGTTTTTGGGTAGGCCATGAAGTATGTGTAGTCAAAGTGGGGGGTCACCAGGGCCTGAAACTGTTCTGAAGTCGTCTGGTTGCAACAGGGGTCAGAGATGTCTCAATGTTCGTATTTTATGGTGAATTTGCCTGATGATGTTGCTGATGTGTGGTTTAAATTCGAGCTGCTGGTCTAGTGTAACACCGAGGTAGCGGATAATGGGTTAACTTATGAGCTCAGCGTCTCTTGTCTTTAATGTCGGTAGTGGGGAGAAAGATTTATTTCTTGTAATGAAGAGTACGTCTGTCTTGCTGAAGTTTATCTTGAGGCTCTGTGCGTGGAGCCAGTCCATTACGGCCTCGAAGCATTTTGCTAGTGGGGAGAAATCCGGATTGTCAATCAAGAATGGGATGAAGATCAAACATGAGATGTTGAAGGAGTGGATTACTTCACATATGGGTTGCATGTATATGTTGAATAAAAGGGCAGAGAGTGAGGAGCCCTGAGATACACCATGTTTTTGTTGGAAAGGCTCAGAGGTTGTCGATCCTGTACGAACCTGCTGTCATCTATCCGTTAGATAAGATTTGCACCAACTCAATGCTGAGCCACTAATTCCCTTATCTTGAAGCCGAATCAGGAGTTGATCATGGTTTATGGAGTCAAACGCAGTGGTGATGTCCAGGAAAATTAATGCATATCCTTGTTTGATGTTATCGATTCCTGTGATCAATGTGTTGATTAGTGAGGTAAGGAGAGTTTCCACGCCGTGTGATTCCCTAAAGCCATGTTGGGATGGGTCAAGGGGAGCCTTGGAATCGATGTGGTCCTGTATTTGGCGTTGGATGACCTTCTCAATTAACTTTGCTAGCAGCGGGATGTTCGATATTGGTCGGTATGATTCTACCTTCTGTGGATTTAGTTTGGTGTTCTTCAGAAGGGGCCAGATTGATGTCTGCTTGAGGCATGATGGAAATAGACCTGTGGAGAAGGATAAGCCCATGATCTTGACTAGTATAGGGTTGATTTCCTTACGTAGTGCTCTTATCCAGAATGCTGGACAAGGGTCGTTTGGAGCAGTGGTGGCATTGACGATAGCGATGATGTCCTCAATTCCTGCAGCTGATGGTGTCGTGATAGCGGTAAGTGGCTTAAGTTGTGCTGGGGCTGGACAGCGTGGCTTTGCTGATGTTATTGGTTTTAGCCAGTAAGTAGTCTGCGTAGTACTGAGGGTGTATCATGGTTAGTTGGGGGGGGGGGCGAGGGTTCCTTCGTTAGGGTTTTCACTATATTGAAAAGCTCATGGGGTTTGTTCAGGGCACGGCTTAAGAGTTTGGAGTGATGCTCTCTCATTGTCGCTGATATTGATTCTCGATGTTTCTTAAGGTGGGAAGTGTAGGCTGCTTGGTCTGTTGGGGACCGTGTGCGTCGCCATTTTCTTTCTAGTTTCCTCAGCAGAAGTAATGAGGTTCGTAGTTCGGTGGTGTACCAGTGTGCAGGTTTTCTACTTCTTGGACGCTTGTCTGGGGCATGTGGTTTGGATTGGGCAGGTTTCCGTGCAAAGGAGCTCAGGCCATTGTTCCATGAGGCCATCATCTCTTCGAGGTTCAGTGGTGCAGACATGATGTTAGGAAGGACCTCTTTGATGATTGTCTCTTTGTCAAAGAGTCTGAAGCGTTCTGTGGGTGTTACTGGTTTTTCAGTTAATCTCTTTGTTTGTTCACTATCCTGCTGAAGAGGTATTTGGAATTGGATTAGGTTGTGATCTGACCATGGGATGGGTGAGATAACTACGTCATGATTGTAATTTGAGTTCCCTTCTGGTTGAGGGTTGAAGATGAGGTCTAGTATGTTTCCTTTTCGATGGGTGGGGGCATCAACTATTTGTTCATATCCTAGGTTGTGTGGCACCGCAGACCAGCTGCAAGCAGAAGGGAAAGTTTTAAACACGGAAAAAAGAGATAAAGAACAGCTGCAGCGACAGGAGGAACCACATAGAGGGAGCCAGAGAGACCTCTGGAGGTCTGAAGAACCACGCCTTAAAGCCAATGACGTAATTCCAGCCAACACCCAAGGCAGAAGGGGAGGAACTCCTTTTAAATGCTCAGTTGACTGGAGGAGGGACAGAGCAGGCGAGAGAGCAGGAGACAGAGCAGCCGACAGAGCAGTCGGGAGAGCAGTCGAGGAGAGACAAGGAGACTGGCAAGGATACAAGCCAGAACACAGTCAAGGAGACTGGCAAGGAGACCTGTACAGCCAAAGAGGTTGGAGAAAAAGAGAAAGACAAAGAGGTTGGCAGACGGCTTCAGACAGACAAAGAGACTGTCAGGAAATTGTGCAGGAAGTTTCAACTCCTGAGCTACATGGATATCTGGAGAATCCAGGGAGAGGACTCCTGACCAAGGGAAACAGCCTAACCGTGCCAGCCAAACCAGGTACAGGAATCTACTGTAAACATTTTAAAGAAGGGAGAGATAAATTCTCCAGGAGAGAAAGCTTTTATAAAGCTGCTGACCCTGAAGGCAATTGGACTATAAGAGAGAGACCCAGGCCTAAGTTTGATAAGAGCCTGAGGCCTACCTGTGTAGCAGATAATCTGGGACCTGCCAGGCCCAAACCTCAGCCTACACCTTTCAGAGAGCAACATGGAAGCAAAGGTAAATGCTATTTTTATAATGGTAATAGTTTGAATACTGTGACACCGAAAGGGGCAGACACTAGAGTCTGTTGTCCTCACAGAGGCCTGCCTGAAACAAGGTTCAAATCTGCACTTAATAAAAAGCCTAACAAAGAAAGTACTGTATACAAGCGAAACTATCCTCAGCAGAGAAGTTTACAAATACAGGACTTACCTTGCAATGCTGACTACTGGCGTTTAATCCAAGCACTAAGCAGAGAGCCTGAAGGAAACCTCCCAAACGCTCTAAGCAGTGAACCGATGCAGGTGGAATACCAAGAGGATCCATTAGACATTCCAATGGAAGTGAATTACTGCCTGTCAGAAAGAATTGAGCCCTAAGAGAGGCATAGCTGGGGTGAGCTAAGAATTGAATGTTATATTTCATGTGCCTGTACTGTGAAGAGAACAGTGTTTTCAATGCTTATGTTTTCCTTTACCTGAAGCAAGGACATTTTCTTTTTATGTGTTGTTTTTGTACTCTGGGCTAAAGAACCTGTTTTGCAAAAGAGGGAAATAAAAGCTTTACCATTTCCCTAACTCGGACTATATTTTCTTTGGAGAGTTAGTAGTACATAAGGCTACCAGGCCTACAGAAGCCTGGGCCCAGCATAAGAACCAACCTCCTCCCTAAACAAACTTTTCTCCTCTCTGTCCACGCCCTTCTGTCGTGCCACGCCATCACCACTAGGGGGGCAGTGTGACAGTTGTTGAATGCTTCAAGGAAGGCATTGGCGTGACTGTCCTGCAGGGCTGGTAGGTTAAAGTCTCCCAGTACCCAGTTCGGCTTACGTGTGTTCTTTGTGTTGGAAGCTAGTTCAATTATAATCGCGAGGTCTTCAGGGGACGCAGTTGGGGATCTGTAGATAAGGTTAATGGTACTATGGTTGTTGGATATGGTGATTACATCAAGGTGCGCTGAGCTATTAGAGCTGATTGTTTGATACTGGAGATTCACTTTTGCCAGAATGAAAACACCGTCTCCTCTGCGGTCCGTTCTGTGGCAAGAGTGTATTGAGAAGTCGGGGGGGATGAGTTGATTGATGAGGACTGAATCTGAGATAGTTGTAATCTTTCGCCGCTCTCTACTTTTGGTTACGCTCCGTTTGGTCCTGGGTTCATTTCACAGAGACAGTAGGGTAAGTAGCACAATAAGACAACCAAAACTGGTGTGGCTTGGAAAAAGGGTTTTATATAGAAATAGGCTTATTACAAAGGTACAGAACAAATGTAAAAAGCTGTTATAATGCTGCTTCGGTCAGAAGTGGGTGTTCAAAGAATAGGAAGAGAAAAGAAAAAAAGGGGGGGGGGTAAGAAGTGTCCGATGAAATAGGAAGAGAGGGAGAGAAGGGTGGGGTGTAAGGAGTGTCCAATGAAATAGGAAGAGAGGGAGAGAAGGGTGGGGTGTAAGGAGTGTCCGATGAAATAAGAAGAGAGAGAGAGATTTTTGTCCTCTGTATTTTATAGTGAAATTCTTCAGCACCTCCCTTTGTCATAATTTGGTTTGTTTGAGGTCTGCTATCACTTGATTAGCAAGGATGTGCTGTTTGTCCTTCAGCTACTCAGGTAAACTATGCTCATTAAATCTGGAGACTGACATCACCAGAGTGTCAAAGCTGCCTGCAATCCAAGGTCTGGGAAAAGCCATGACACCTGTGCTAGGCATAATATCATGCTGATGTATGCTGACATCTCCCACACCTTTTTTATTTTTATTTATTATTTGTGCCTGGAAATGGTGGAAGCAAACCTGTGGTACCTGTCCCAGCTGCAATTACATGATAGTAGGCAGCTTTTCTAATACCTCCTGTATTAAATACCTTGCTATGTCCAACAGGTCCCCTGTCCTGCACAGTACTCTCTCTAGTGTTCTGGAGATAAACAAGTCCCATTGTGAGTCCAAACCTCATGTCTTAGGTAGGGCAGCCACTACTGGGGGGGGGGGGGGGGGGGCCCAATATGCTACCTCAGTGCCCATCTTAGAGAGAATGAACCGTGCATAAGGGCTGCAGGAATTTCTGAGGAGGTTAAAACCGAAAGGTACCAGGATGCTATGAGTGAGGATAGGAAGCAATACTAGACTGCAGCTGACTCTGGTATTCAATGTAGTAGGAAATGCCAAATTAGCCAAATTAGCAGGCCAAATGAGCCTGGATGTAGAGGTAGATGCTGGAGAAATTAAGTGTAACTACCTTAAAATGTTATTGGTGTTTTTGTAGGACATGCGCTGCATGTGTTTCATTTTACAACACAGGAAAATTATGACATGCATAGCAATATTTATACAGCAGTTGAAATAATAACAGGGTGAATAAAAACATTACAGACATGATCAGCAGTAGGTGAGTATTTATTTATTTAACAATTCTTATATACTTCAGTGGATGTTGTTTTAAGGTGATCAATATAGGCATGGAGTTCTGTAAAGTTGAGCAGTTTATGTAGTGTCTCTTCTCCCATGCCAAGTGGTAATGGATGCACAGCATATGAAATAAAGTCTGGAATGTCTATAGAGTCATTGGTAACCAGCGGTGTGGAATAAGTTGTCCCGTTAATGGTGATGGAGACCAGGGGTGTATGACTGCACCAGGTATTGTTTGAACTGTACAACAAAGTGTTCTTAGGAAGGCGGGTGTCATGCATTCTGGGAGCAACTGAAAAAGAAACATTCTTTGTCCTGACAGGAAGTATTGTACAAAATCAAGGCAGGAGGACCTAGAAAGTAATGTTCTGGTGGTGCCCTCAATTCTTGTGTCCTTTCTAGAGAAGTGGAAACTGGTGGCGCCCACTGTACTTGAGTGATGCTTAATGAATAGAACACTGGCTTGTCCTGTACGGAACAGAAACTCAGGATGAGCAGATCCTTTCCTTCCGGGAAAGGTGGGGGTATTTCTTGATAGCGATATACCCCACCTGTGGAGTTAGCCCAGCCAATCGTGCATATTCGGATGATAGTTCCTGTAATGAGACTTGGGTAGAAGAGAGCAGATACAAGAACAACAGGAAACCGAGACATAATAAAAGCTAACATATTTCACTCTACTAGGGAGTAAACTAGTGCTCCCCACTTATACTATGCAACAACAGAAATAATGTTTACTACTTATTTACATAACTGTTAGACACATGTCCATTATATAGGACACATCAACTATACAGCAGAAGTAAATAGTTACCATCCTCAAGCGACTTTTGTTTAGAAAGCAGCTGTCCGTGCTGTCTTCAGAAAGCAGCTGTCCGTGCTGTCTTCAGGTGGTACCTGAAAACAAAGACTGATAAAACATGTATTACCCATATGGTTTCAACTGGGTGATGTGTTTCCAATACTGCTGGTTGTCAGGCATTAGGATTTGGTATAGGCTTGGGCCTAAGGTATCAGTAACTAAGTACAGTCCTTCCCACTTTGCAGTTCCAAAGGGGAGGTTTGGTCTAGGTCTCAGAATCATCACTTTACTCTGTCACGCCGTTGCTTGTCCCTTCAAGCTGAGGCGGGGTATTAAGCCAAGGCCTTGTGTTTAACCAGCCCAGAGACCTTGCTTGGCACTCTGGGATACATAGTTTTTCTTAGGCCAGTCAAAAGAATAAGTTGTGGAAACGAGGTAAGGCTTTAACAGGTTTTATTCCCCTTCCGGGAGGATTCTTTCGGTGGTCAAAACAAAAAGGTAGACAGCCCCACTTTGGGCACAAAACAAAGGAACAAAATGTGAACAGAAATTGCTTATCTTCAGCTTTTAACATGTAAACAAAAGTATTTAAACAGCCCTTTTCCAGCACACAAAAACCTTTTCTTTGTAGCTCTAAGGCTTGGCAAGACTCACAACTTGTTCACCGCAGAGAGGATATATTATCAGAAATTGTAAGCGTACAGTCCATGTATTCATTACACGTTGTGTCCCCCTGTACCTCACACTGCATATCCTCCACTTCTGCCTTTAACAATTCTTCTCTTGCACAATTAGGCACATTATTAAACAGTCTCTCTTTTCCATTCAGAGATTCTCTTTCTCTCTCTGTGAGAATGTGTGACAGGCTATCACCACATTCACTGGAGTACTTAATTTGGGAGCCTCTCAAATGCTGAGGACCATAGGGGAAATTACAACATTCACCTTTCCCTCTATTAGCTACAATTGGTTTACCTCTTGGCAGTCTCTGACTCGGGCTTCTCTCTGCTGATGCAGACACCGGAGTAACATCAAGTGAAAGCTTTCCACGGCTCTTGCCTTTTGACCTTCTCCCAGATACAAGATTATCTTCAGGTACAAAAGCTTTACTTTTCCTGTGCCAATTACTTGGGTAAATAGTTTCCTCAGGCTTCCTCCAACTAGCTTCCCAATTGAACTCTCCGTTACCTTTTAGATAACTTCTGCTGAGCTCTGACGTCTCTGTGCACTGCCTTCCACAACAGGCACCTAGGTTCTCACTCTCTCCCTTGGAATAAAACCTCTCAGCTTTTACCGCTCTTCCACCGGCTTCATTCCAACCTGAGCTTCTCCCAGCATGTCCTTGGCTCTCTGAACACTCACAGCTGCTTGTTCCCGTGTTCCTTCTGGTTTCTGTTCTGCTTCTCTCTCTAACTCCACGTGCATTGAGTTTATCTGCGTGTGTGTCAGCTCCACCCACTCCCAGCTGGCTTTCATCAGTTACTGATCCCTCAGCCTTTCTGCTGCTTGGGCGTGTTTCTCTAGCTCAGGGGTCTCAAACTCAAATTGCTTTGAGGGCCAAATGAGGACTTGTAGAGTAACCCGGGGGCCGCACAAGACGCAGGCCTCATTTGCATAAGGGAATCATTTGCATAAGGGCATCATTTGCATAAATATTTGCATAATGTTACCATACACTAACTTTTAGTAAACATGCCTCTTAATGAGTGTATGGATAAAGAAAGACTAAAAGATTTCTGCTTAAAATGGTGGAGGCAGCCAAACAGGAGCAGCTTTGTGAAACTTTAAACACTAATATCCCCTCAGGAATGAAACATGAATCAGAACTTAAAAGCAGGAGCTTAATGATTTTGTGTAGCTGCCAGATGCATTATCTAACCTTTTTTGGTTTTGCTAATAGTGCTGCTGACTTAGCAGCGTCCCTCTGCGGTAGCCCAAGAGATAAAAGAGTGCTGGGCCTTGTTACAAAACCATAAATGGGGAAGTAAAAAGCAAGAGTAACCGCAGTCACTTCCATCTTGCTGCTCCCTTGAAATCTTTCTCTGTAACTGTCCAAGCTCAAGGACTAACGATTACCTGCCAGTACTGAGGAAGTGACAACACATGACTAGCTGGACATTTGAGCCCTGAACTCCATTGTATTGGCCAGTTAAAGCAAAAAAAGAAGGCATCCCAAGCTCATGGGTATGTGTACAATTCAGCGAGTGACGGTAAGACACAATCGGAAAAGTGATGGCAACCCGTAAAAAAGTGTCCAATTTAAAAGACTTTGGGGCTTGTTTACAAAGCTGCGGTAGCGGTTTGCGATCGTAATCGGAGCCGCGGCCCCATTGATTTCAATGGGGCCGCGGTTGCGATCGCGAACCACTACCGCGGCTTTGTAAACAAGCCCCTTTGTTTACCAGGGCAGCAAACAGGCGCCCTGTGAAGAAGGAAGCATGGCAGAGGTGAAGCCATATGCAGCAGAGTACAACAGAGAAACAGAGCGCTGCAGATGAAATTAATAGAGGGTGTGTCCCTGGAAACGTTCTGAGAGAAAATACAGACCTGGTTTGGTGAATTTAAAAAATAATTCATGAAGGTGAGCTTGAAGATTGCGGCACTGGGAGAAGAGCTCCGTGCAGAGATTATGGTGATGAGTCAACACGTTGCAAAGTGTGATGGGCATATTTAAGAGTTGGAGAAGACCTGTTGGCTGTTAACCAAAGACTGGAGGTGCAGGAGAAAGGGAGGGAACAGCTGGCTAACAGAGCCGCGAGAGGGAAATACTACTTACTCTCTTCGCGGCCCTGAAAGCTGCCGCTGATGGGAGTAAAATGCTTTGCCGGGCAGACGGGAAGGCGCCGCGGGACAGTTGATTCTGCCGCTGCCACGCAGCGGCAGCAGAAGCCGGGGGGAGGTTTTTGTTTCTTCGGCATCGCGGGCCGCATGCGGCCCGCGGGCCGCGTGTTTGAGACCCCTGCTCTAGCTCATGACCTGATTTGTTTGGGTTGCCTATAGCAACATCCTGACAAGTGTCAGAATCAGTTTCACTGCCTGCATTTTTGCCTATTTCCATGGGCTCTGTTAAACCTACTTTGTGACAACTCCCAACCTTGAGGGGCCTTAAATCAGAACTTTTGCATGCACCTCCTGCAGATAATCTCTAGCTTTTTCTGTGTTAGCTAGCACAGTGGTCTGAATTTCTTTTAGATGTTCTTGCAGGGATTTCATCCACTCATTGGTGAGAATTAGGGTCTGGTCCTCTGGAAGAAAAGGATGCAGCATATTTTCCCACCGTGGCATTGGCCTTCCCATTAAGGCTTCATAGGGTGCAAAACCTGTAGATTTACAGACATTAGCTCTGATACGCATAAGGACTAAAGGGAGCACCCGATCCCAATTTTTCCCAGTCAGATTAAGCATAGGGCTGAGGTGGGCCTTAATTGTTTGATTCATTCTTTCTACCTGCCCTGCTGCCTGTGGATGGTACAGAATGTGGAGTTGTTGTTCTATGCCTAGAAAATCAAACAATTCCTTGATCAGCTGAGAAACAAATGCAGGACCATTATCAGAATCAATAGTCTTGGGAATGCCCCAGCGTGTAAAAAATTGCATAGTTAGGATTTCTGCAGTGGTTCGAGCAGTTTGATCTGGGACAGGGAATGCTTCTACCCAATGAGAAAAGGAATCAACAGCAGTGAGTAAAAATCTATTTTTCCTAGCTGTTAACGGAAGAGGGCCCACATGATCTATTTGCAATCTCTCAAATGGGCCACGAGGAGGTGCTCTCATTAACTGTCACAGATTACACAGGAGGAAACATGATCCTGTATATCATGTTTCATTTCTGGCCACCATACCAACCTGTTGAGGATAGTCTGCATTTCTTCTGCTTTGGTAGCAGTAAAGGGGACCATCAACCCCAGTCCTGCTGGGGAACAGACACCCTACAGGGCAGGCAATGCAGAGCTGTACACATCCATAAAGCAATAGCAGACAGACAGTAGGCCTGGAAATGCTCAGCTGCCTCTACCACTATCTTACATTCTCCAGGAGAAAGCCTCCAGCCACTGCACCCTGGAAGGTGTTCCAGCAATTTTTCACCGTGGACCCATCTGTAGATTTAAATTTATTTGCCAGCCACCAGGGTAACAGGGCAATGGCACTTTTAAAGACATAATCAGAATCTAAAATGATTTGTATCTCTGGGTGTGAATCCTGATATTGTTGCATACAAGCCACAAAAGCAGCCAGCTCACAGTACTGTGCTGACGCTGACCCACAGGAATACTGTCTCTGCAGTACCACTTGATTATTTGGGTCCAATTGTACAATTGCAAAATCTGCTAGTCGCCTGCCTACTTCACAATGGCTACTACCATCAATATATTGTTTTTGTGGTGGAGGATCCTCGCCTTCCAACAGTATTTCTGTGTGCATTTTCCCACAATCTAACTTGTCTTGTGCCCAGACTGGAATATCAGCCACCTCTGAGGGAATTACACACAGATCATACTGCTGAGCTGCCTTGGTGCACTGAGTTGCTAACTGCATGGGAATGACTTCATGCACTAAAGTTTTAGAAGCACTTGAAGTTCCTGAATACTGCCACAATTTAAGATTAGCCATATCCACCGGGGTGGGGGGGGGGGTGTTTGGACCCATAGGTGGATTATGTACCACCACACAACCCACCCTCTGGGGCTCAGGATGGGAAACAGGATCACCCACCAATAGATCCACATTCTACCTCCCTGCAATGGTAGCAGTAAAGGGGACCATCAACCCCAGTCCTGCTGGGGAACAGACACCCTACAGGGCAGGCAATGCAGAGCTGTACACATCCATAAAGCAATAGCAGACAGTAGGCCTGGAAATGCTCAGCTGCCTCTACCACTATCTTACATTCTCCAGGAGAAAGCCTCCAGCCACTGCACCCTGGAAGGTGTTCCAGCAAGACACATACTAGCTGCAGACAGTCTGCTAGCTAATCCATAGTGCATGGTCCTGGAGGAGATGAGTGTACCCGGAACTGGGATGTCAGCATACACACTGTCACCCACCAACGTCCCCAGAGGCCAGCGGCGTAGGTAATTCAGTGGGGTAGTACTCTAGTAGCTATAGAGTATTTGTGAGAAGGCTTTGAAATGCCTTCTGGAACCTGTGGTTCTAAACACCAGTCAAAGAATTGTAGTTGCAGACCAAGTGTAAGGTTATAATACAGGATTTTTATTCCCCGTCCGGGATTGGATCTTTAGCATTTGAAACAAAGGAAAAACAGACCATTCATCTGGTATCAAATTAAAGAAATACTGGAACAAAACTTGGCTTAACTTCAGCTTTTGTAACAAACAGATGGAAAAAGAAAACAGTCCGTTTCACATAAACACCTTCTTCCTGTTTCCTTTTATTTCAAATCATTTTTATTGGAATTTTTGTAGGAACATGCCATCATAGACAAACAAACAAAGGGAAATAACAAAACCGTACTGTTTACACACCCACACGACATAAAAAACACTAAGCCAACATTAATACAGCAATACGTGGACCCTGGTAGTCCAACAAATACAGGAAATACAGCATATATTAACCAACGATCAAGTAGTACTCCCCCGCTAGTAGAGAGCCAGAGTTAGCAGCTGGTGTTGCTGAAACAGTCAATACTAAACAGAATAATCTCCCCTACCAAAAGAGAGAGTGTTTATGCATAGCAAGAAATAGCTGCCGGGCATTGTACGGACTCACCAGTGGAATTTCATGACTACATTCCCCGTGGTCTGCACTCACTATGGCACCCCCATCTGCTAAACCTCCCCCCCCCCCGCCCTCCCCATCCCCCCACCCAACAACCACCCCCCTAGCACTAGCAAGACATACATGACCCCAGCACTAAGCCGGTGCACTGACCCTCCCATCTTCCTGCAGCAATAGTGTACCTTGAGTATTGATAAGGTGGGATTCCCCAAAAGCACAAATCTCCCCTCCCCTGGAGCATACATGGCTTAGCCGCCCCACTTAAACATTCAAAACTAGAGCCCGCTCCTTAGGAGACAGCTGAGAAATCATGGGTGACCACAGTGCCAAGAATGCCTCCCATCTCTTGCCTCCTTTTTGCTTCGCCGTCATTTTTTCCATGCTCAACAATTCAAACATGGAAGAGTCCCAGAACGGCACACCTGGAGGTGAAGTCTCAATCCATCGATGCAACAAGGACTTCTTTACTATCAGGAAGCCGCGCTCTAGCAGCGCTCTTTGCCCAGCACTAAACCTGTCGGGTCTTAACTCCCAACTATGGAATAAACAGATTTCTCTATGGGCTAAAAAATCTATTCCCAACCACCACGCAAGCTTTCAGGATACTTGTTCCCATAGGACTCGAACTAATTGGCAATCCCAAAATTTATGTAATAAGGTGCCGTCTGCATGACCACACCATCCACAGAGGGCAGAGGCCGTAAGCCCTATCTTACAGGCCCATTTCTCACTAGTGTACGTGGGCCACAAAAATTTATATTGGAGTTCCTGCAGGTATACCCACTCCGTCCCTTTCATAAGTCCCAGAAACGCTGCTTGTAATAATTCTGGCGTCAGTGCATTGACCCCATCACTCCGCCACCGCGCTGTCAACTCCAAAAGATACACATCACCCCGACGAGGTCGAATCAGCGTCCGACAAGCCTCTACTCCCCGCTGGTTGTCAACTAAACTCTCTAGGATGGAGCGAGGAGTGCCGCTCTCTATCCCATCTGGCTGTGCTAAAGTCAGTCCCCGCATATAATGGCACGCTTGCAGATACCCATAAAAATCATGCTTAGGGATAGAGTATCTCCGCTGTATGTTCTGAAAGCTATCTATAGTCCTACCATCCGCCATATACAGATCTCCCAGACAGACCACCTCCTTCGCCACCCAGCCCCGAAAGACATTGGCTTTAGAGAAGCCAGGAACAAAATCAGGGTTCCCCACCAGGGGAAGCAGGGCCGATCCCCTCCAATTCCAACCAAAGCGCAAGCAGAGCAATCGCCATGCAGATCGCAAGGCCTCCATATACCTTCCCCCCACCCCCTCCCGAATGGTCAATGGCATTTTTCCCATCTGTAAGACATAGGGGCTTGTTTACAAAGCCGCGGTAGTGGTTCGCGATCGCGATCGCAACCGCGGCCCCATTGAAATCAATGGGGCCGCGGCTCCGATTACGATCGCAAACCGCTACCGCGGCTTTGTAAACAAGCCCCATAGAGTCGATGATACGGTTCTAACGCTTCATCTAGTTGCCGCACCGGAGCATAGCCCCCAACCCCTCCCAATAGAGCTCCAATATGCTTAGTTAGATATCGAAGATTATAATTACGCAACGAGGGCAACTCCAAGCCTACTTCTTCCCTTCTACTCATGAGGGCCTGCAATGGGATTCTAGCTCGCTTACCCCTCCATAAAAACCCTCGCAAACCACTGTTCCCTCTAAGCTGTGCGCGTGTGCGCGCGCACACACCTCGCCGAGCGAGCGCACATACTTTACAACAGAGCGCACAAAACTTTCGGCTCTGATTCTGATAGAAAACAACACAGACGTCTTAAAATTTAAAAGTTATGATTGTAATTACTAGAAATTTTCCACTTCATTTAGTAATCGTCTATTTTCATTTAATTTGATTAAAATCAATGTTGTGTACATACTGTATTCTGACGTGTAGTCAAATTTTAAAGTATATAATGCCGAGTGTCGTTATGTGGCGCACAAAAATTTAACCTTTCTTCAAAAGCTGCACACAGCTGATATTTTATGCGCACACAGCCTTCAGAAAATTAGAGGGAACATTGTCGCAAACCCGCCTCAAATCGCTTCCAGTCCCCATTCGAGATCCAGAGTGGCAACATACGCAGAAGATAAAGCCACCTCGGAAATTCTACCATAACATAAAGAGCTATCCTTCCCCGAAGAGATAAAGGTAGATCTCGCCATCCCTGAAAAGTTTGCAGACTTCTAGCTAAGAGACCCGGGACATTCGCTTGATAAAGATATTCAGGTTGATCCGGTAATTGTATCCCAAGGTACTTAATAGCCCCATTTGCCCACACCAACGGAAACTCTCCCTCCCATGTTGGCTTCACCTTGCCCCCCACATCCAACACGACTGATTTTAACGCATTAATTTTGAGGCCTGAAAAGCTACCATAGTCTAATATCAACTGAAGGAGGTGTCGTAAGGAATTGGGCAAGTTTGTGAGACAGATCAACATGTCATCAGCAAATGCACTAATTTTCAATTCCTCTCCTCCCATCTGTATTCCCCCAATCTCCCGATTTTGCTGAATAGCTCTAAGTAGTGGTTCCAAAGCAAGGACGAACAGCAGGGGAGACATAGGGCAGCCTTGACGCATGCCCCTCTCTAGCGTAAATGGCTCCGAAAAAGTCCCATTGACCCCCACTCTGGCCAAGGGCTGCGCATAGAGCGCTCTAATCCATTGGACAAACTTTCCATACAAACCAAAACCAGACAACGCATCCCACAGATATTCCCAGGCTACCCTATCAAATGCCTTTTTGGCATCCAGGCTCACCAGTAAAAGCGCTTCGTCCTTCCGTAAGCAACATTCCATGCCCAACAGCAGCGTAGTAATGTTTCGGGATGCCTCTCTCCCCTGCACAAAGCCCACCTGTCGCGCATCAATAAGCCGCGGCAAGATTGGATTGAGCCTTGCCGCCAGAATAGACACCAGGATTTTCAGATCACAGTTAATGAGAGAAATAGGCCTATAAGAGGCTGGATCCATCGTGTCTTTTCCCGGTTTCGGAATAACTGTGATATCCGCACAGCGCATGTCCCGAGGAAAAAGCCCTGTTTCACGTGCCTCATCATACATCACTACCATGGATGGGGCCAACCGAGTTGCCAACATTTTATAATATTCAATGCTAAACCCATCAGGGCCTGGGGCCTTATGAGATTTGCCTCTCTTAATACCCTGGAAAACCTCCCTCACCGTCAGCGGGGCATTTAGAGTCCGCAGCTCATCAGTCACTTTGGGCAGGGACAACATGGCTAGGAAGTCTATACCCTTTGTATAGTCCCTCTGCTCCTCACTATACACCTGAGCATAGAATGTTCTAAAGATCTCAGCTATTTGGGCCGGCTGGTGGTGCAGGGTACCCGATTCCCCATGTATAACGGGAATAAAGCGAGCTCCCCGGGGATCTCGAACAAGTTTTGCGAGCAGCGTACCCGAACGATTCCCAAACCTGTAGAGACGGTGCTTATAATACTGCATCGACAAGCTAGCTCTTCTCTTGATTAAGTCATTTAATGTCGCCTGTGCGCGGGTGTATTCCCTTTGCAGGGTCCTATCTTTCCCTTTACCCAGTTTATATTGGAGATCTTGCAGATTGCGTTCCAAGACAAGTAGGCTGCGATCTATATGTCGGCGCCGCTCCGTAACATACGCGATAATTGCACCTCTCAACACCGCTTTACTGGCCTCCCAGAACAAGAGCGGGGAGCACTGGGGTGTGTCATTAAAACGGGCATACTCATCCCACTGCTTTTCAAGGTACAATCGAAACGCTTCATCTTCCCAAAGATATGCAGGGAACCTCCATCCCACCCTCGAGGGCCCTTGGGATTCCCAAAGGATCCAGGTTGGCCCATGGTCTGAAACTACTATAGGGTCTATTCCCGCCTGTAGCACCTTAGGAAGCCCACTTTCACTGACCAATATGTAATCTATACGTGACCATGTGTGATGTGCACATGATTGGTGTGTGTATTCACGTACCCCCGGATGCAACACCCGCCAGACATCAAGGAGGTCTCCCATTCTACACAAATAACCTACCCCTTTACGTGTCCAGGAGCCCGTACCACTCTGTTGGGATTTATCCAGGCACGGGTTGTGTGGACAATTAAAATCACCCGCCACAATAAAGTTATTCTTTCCAGAGTTGGTTACCAGTCTCAATATCGTTTTAAAAAATTCATGGTCATAGACATTCGGGGCATATACGTTTACTAAACACACTGGTTCATTATATAACTTCGCGTGCATTAGAATGTAGCGACCATGAGGATCAGCCTGTACATGGCTCACTTCAAAAGGCACGCCCTTTTTTATTAAGATCACTACTCCCGCCTTTTTTGTGCCCGAGGCTGCCCCATGAGCAGTCGCCACCCAGTCTCTAGCTAATTTATGATGTTCCAAGGCACTCAGATGAGTCTCTTGTAACATGGCTATGTGTATGCCTTTTCTCTTCAAAGTCTGTAAAATTTTTGTGCGTTTAATCGGAGATCCTATTCCTCCCACATTCCACGACACTATCTTAACCTTGGGCATATCTCCATTGTAGAGCAGAAAGTAGCGGTTTAAACACCTTTATGAGCTCCCAGGGGCGCCCAGCCTCCCCCCCAGAGCCAACATTTAACGCAACCCTCTTTATATGCAACCTAAGAATCAAACCCTTATCCAGTGCCACCCGTCTGAAATTCCAAAAAGTGCTATCCCTCCCAGACATTCCCCCCCAACCCCTTCCCCACAGCAGCTGCGTCCCCCCCACCTCACCCTCACTCCCCCCCTTCATCCCCCCCTCACTCCGACCCCGTGCCCCCCAAACCTACAAAACACTCATTCCCCCTAAATTCCACACTCCACTTTGCCAATTATGAACCCCATACATTCCTCCACTCACACTGACAAATAGATTAATATACAAAAAAACCAAAGTAGCAACAAATTCAAAATCCCTTCCCCCTCCCCTCACCCCTCCAAAACTCAACATCCCCAGGGTCTGGTGCAACAAGACCCTCCCAACGAGAGTCAGATCACTGTCCAAGGCACCTCCGGGCCACCTTCAGGTGAGCAGGCCCAGCAAGGTATATGTACAGTGTCTCAGATTATGATGTTAGAACCCATGGTCTGGGCAGGCCTAACAGCCCATAAGGAAGAATCTCAAAGTGCCAGTCACAGCAATGCAATTGTAAGTCTCCACTCCGGAGCGTTACCGCTTCTTGATCCCCCGGCACTCCGGACTCCAGAGTTTCCTCATTCGGTCGCACCCGCTGGTAAAGTCGTCAGAATCTTAGCCAGGTATTTGTGAGCATCCTCCGGTTTCTCACAAGTGTGAGCAGCGCCCTTGTAGAAAATTTTTAATATCGCCGGATACAGTAAGGCAAACCGTATGCCCCTTTTTACCAACGTGGTACATACAGGAGAAAAGTCCTTACGCTTAGCAGCCAGCGCTGCTGAATAGTCCTGGAACAGGAGCACCGTTACATTGTCCATCTTCAGATCTCGGTGCTTACGGTATGCCTGTAGTAGAGCAACTTTATGCTGGAAGTTCAATAAGCGCGCTAAGACCGGCCGGGGCCTGTCACGGTTTTCGGTCCGCTGTCCAAGTCGGTGGGCCCTTTCCACCTTTATCTGCCCCACCAATTCCAAAAGGCCAAGCTCCTTGGGCAGCCACTCTTCAAAAAGTTGGACAAGTTGATTATCTGCCCAAGATTCGGGTACCCCCACCATTCTTAAATTATTTCTGCGAGATCGGTTTTCAAGGTCATCCACTTTTTGAAGCAGATTCTCGATCTGCTGTTGCTGCTTATTGCCGCTCCTCTCTAATGCCAGTTCACCCTCCTCCAGCACATTCACACGCTGTTCTACTTCGTCTACTCTCCGCGTAAGATCTGCAAAGGTTTCTCCCATCTCTTCAAGCTTTTTGAGCACACTATCAAATTTGGGATCAAGTAGCTTCACCACTTCATGCGCTACCTCCTCCGGGCTAGATTCTCCACTATCAGTACCCGGGGATCCTGGCATACTCCCCGAGGGGGCCGCAGCCGCCATCTTAGTTTCCCTCGTGCTCGGGGGCTTCTCTTTCTTTGACACCGCTCTCATGACCTTTCCGGCCCGTTTCAGCTGTTTGAACAGCGCAGCACCAGAGATTTGCAGCTACTGCGGTAGGTCCAATGAGTTATGCCCCTCGCTGGGCGATATTTCCCGGTTTAATAGCAAGTTTTGTTAGGCGGCCCGGGAGCGCGACGAGGACTGCTCCTCACCCGCTCATGTGCTCACGTGATCTCCCTCCCTGTTTCCTTTTATAAACAGTTTTCACAGCACTCTAGCATAGGGAGGATATGGCATCAGCCATGGTATATGTACAATCCATATCACTGTCATTCAAAGACTCCTCATAAGGCTCATATTGCATCTCTTCACTATCGGAATAAGTTTCCCCTGGAGTAAAACTTCCGTGGTGATTGCAAAGTTCCTCCCTGTGACTCAGAGCGTTCCCCTCCTCCACTGAACTAGAGGGGAATGGGTAATTACCACATTCACTGTAATCACCGTCAGGAGAGCTACACAGTTCCTGGTAAGTGCAAGGTAGTTCTTTGTATTCTAGACCTCTTCTATTAGGGTCAATACGCCTACCCTCTGGCACTCTCTCTTCCTGGTCTCTCAGCCGAGCAGAGCTCCATCTGTATGAAAGCTTTTCACTATGTTTCTCTGCTAGCTGCTTTCCTGGTATAAAAGTTTCTTCAGGGTAAAAACTATCCCCTGCTGGGTACCTTGTGCTGGGTAATTTGGCTCTCCTCAGCCTGGCCACTGGACTACCACCTCTGCTCCCTTCGTAGCAAGGTTCCCGGGGATACTGGACAGCTGTGCCCTGCTCCTCAAAGCAGTCCCTCCTGGATTTAACAGCTCTGTATTTCCCTGGTGAGGCTTCTCTCCAAATGTTCCTTTGGCTTCTCTCCCCAGCAGCTCTCCTTCTGAACGTTCTCTCACTCAATGTTCTCTCTCCCAATGTTCCTTCTCCCAATGTGTCTTTCTTACTCTCAGGTGAGTGATTTTTAACTGCGTTTCTGGTGGTGTTTGTTTGGGCTCCACCTCTACCCAGCTGCCCCTCATTCCCTAATGAGTTCTGAGCTAGCCTCGTGTTTGGGCGTTCCCTTACACCTCGTGATACAGCTTGTGCCTGTTGCCTATGGTAACCTTTTTCCACGTGTATATCTGAGCTGTCAGCTATGTTTTGCTCAGAGTTCCCTATTTCCATGGGCTCTGACAGCGCTACCTCATGACAACACCAAGCAGATAAGTCAGTGATTGGGTCCCAAAAGGGACCCATAAATATCACATGAGAGAAATACTATATAACACTATGGGGGAACCTAGCCATGCCGTGGTCACTGCTCAGTCAGGGTGAGAGTGACCTCCCAGCAGGACATGCTGTGGCCACGCTGTCCGTGCAGGTGGTGGCCGGGCACTACAATGTCCGAGCCATTGCCCTATGCCCTGTGCAGATGCGGCCAGGCCAGGCCACACTATCCATGCTATTCCCACAGTACCTTGCTCCTCATTATGCACATTCGCAGGCCAATACTGGCAACAGTGCTAGCAGTGTGGGCTGTGGAGGGTGTTGGCAGCCATCACACACTGGATAGACAGATACACACTCCACACACCTATGCCAGCATTGTGCAACTATAGAGGTGTTTGGCAGCCCTGGCCACCACACCAGTCCTCGGCACAGTGCAGGCATGGCTATGGTATGCAATACTGTTGGGGTCACTCTGTCAGATACCAGACCTGAGGCACACTCCACAGACATCAGAAAGGTTGCTATGATGCAGCTCAATCAGCCAATTGTGCTTAATGTAGGAATTGCTATCTGCCAGTTATCATAGCAACCTTTTGATAGCTGTGTACAGTTTTCCCATGTTTAGGGTGGCATTGCTAAGGTATGCAAGTGCTAGTATGGGGAGATGCACACAGGGCCCAACATCCTGCCTCTCCAGGAGGCTTGGGATAATGGAGACTGTTGGTGCAGATGTGCCTGCCCCTGTTGGCCGCTGCTCTAGGGCAGAGGTTCCCAACTCCAGTCCTGGAGGGCCAAACACTGTTCGGGTTTTCATGCTGTCCCTAATGAATATGCATGAGATACATCTGCATACCATGGGGGCGGTGCATAGCAATGCAGCACAGCCACATTTATTAGAGGCAGCATGGAACCTGAATGGTGTTTGGCCCTCCAGGACTGCATTTGGGAGACTCTGCTCTAGGTAATGCACATGTTTATGGTGTCCGTGCTCTGTAGGGTAAAATGTGGGTGTCTCGGGCATGTTTACGTCATCTGCAATAAAGGTGCTGTCTGTATTAGCACGTTGTAGTAGTGGGTAAAATATGGGGACTGGGTTGGCAGGAACCGCAGCTGGGACTTGAACCTGTGACCCTCTGCTTCTGAATACACTGGTTTTGTGCACTGCATCACCTTGTTGCCACAGAGTCTGTACATTCCTTGGTGATACCATGACTGTTCGTCAGACAGGGCCCGTCCGTTGCAGTACATGGCACCCACCTACACAGGGCTAGACCACGGTCTGCTCTGGGCAGCTGCCACTGCCCCCTCCACCACCAGTATCCCTCAGCCACCATGCTGACATGCCCTTCTGCTGGTGGAGCTGGTGGTGTGCAGTCTCAGGCCATCCAGTGTGCAGGTAGGCGGCTGCCTATGGTGCGGGTTCTGGGGTAGGGGTGCCTGCATAGACGTCCACGCTCCCCCCAGCCCCGCCTGCCAATGTTCCGTGCCCTTGGGGGTTGCTGTTGGGTACTATCCCCTGTAACACTTTGGGAAACACGTGCCCATGTTGGGCCTTCAGCAGGTGCTGTCTGGCTGCTCCGCTGTTTCAGCATTCGTATGGGCCACCTAGGCATCACCCTAGTCCGCACTGTGGCCCAGCTCCACCACAGCATGTGCCGCCTGCGGCCCTCTGTATCCCTTTCTCCGGCATCTGTCCAGTTGCCGTTCCGACATGCCCACCCTGATGTTGCGGGACATGTGCACATCATAGGAACCCTGTCCGATGGTGGGGAAAACCCTGAGCAGCGCTATTTCACTGTGGGCCCATTCACCTTGTATGGGGACGGAGTATAAACCCTTCCACAATTTATATCTGTTCTAGGGAGCTTACTCGGGGGGGGGAGGGGTTGATGTTTCTCATTGATACCACTATTGTCCAGCTTGGTTATTGTTTTTTTCCAGTTTGTTGGGGTCATTTTCAGTGTTTCTGTGCCCTTTTGTTCTCTGCACATGTATCACACTTATCACGTTATTTTGGTTTCCCTGCCTGGGCTGTACATTGCTGACACTTAAATGGTTTCTCTCCCCTGTAATGTGCATTTAACGGCAGGTTTTCATTCGCGTTGGAATTCAGCTCTGAAAATCAGCATGTTAGTGTGAAGGGAGCCTCTCCCCGCCCACTCTCCGCCCACTGACCCCTTCTCTCCGCCCTCTCTCCACCTTCTGCGGTGTTTTACCGCGCCGCGGGGTATTACGATCGTTAGCGCATCATAACGCGCGTTATGTAACGTTAACGATTGTTAGAGCATCATAACGCACGTTATGATGTGGAGGAGTGGCCTAGTGGTTGGGGCAAGGTACTTCAGGCCGGAAGGTCGGGGGTTCAAATCCCATTAGAGGACAGCAACCTTGGGCCGGAAGGACTGGGGTTTCTCGTCCCACAGGTGCTCCTTGTGGTCTTGGGCAAGCCACTTAACCCTCCATAGCCCATGTTCCCTGTAAAATAGTTCTCTGTGTGCTGTGCTTTCCTGTCTAATCAATGTGTTTATACCTCAAAAATTTCCTGTCATGATTTGACAATTTCCAATCTGTAATCAAACCGCTGCTGATCGCTGGAAGTAGCGGTATACAAATGTATACTAAATAAATAAAATAAATAAATAAAATTACCGCAGTTTAGTAAACATATCCCCAAGTGTTCTGTTAACATAGAGTTTATATATAGGGCTCTATATTGTACTATAGTAATTTGACTTGTTCAGCTTTTCAAATAGGTTTATGGATGTTCTAGGGCCCCCTGCAGTATTTATAGTGCTGCTTTTTTCTGGGTAGCCCCTTTGTTGTATGAGTTTTGGAAGTTTATGCTGGTATGGTATGGTAGATTTTGTCTTGTAGAACTTCGTTGACTTTTGTAGGGTTTTGTATTAGTTCACAATATGCTGGGTACTGGAGGATGTTTATGTTGTTGCTACTGAGAAGACCAGAATCAGGTGTTTTTAATTACCGGTAATTGACTTTTGTGAGTGAATGTTCTAGTTCTGTTCTGCATCCATTGTTGAGGGAAGGGTTTCTGTGGATACAGAATTTACGTTCCAAAAGAAAAAGTGAAAACCATGACACAAGTTATAACAAAAAAATAAAATAATTTTATAATTTGGCATTTTAAACTGAGCCGTGGTTCTCACTTTTTCTTTTAATTCCTTGGTGTGTGAGCATCTTGCATTTATTTTGTTTTTTGTAGAATATATATTTAGGTTAACACCATGCTGGCCCAGTGTGCTGTTTCAGGAATTATGATGGGGTTTCTAAGCTCCTCTTGGTGTTCATGTTGGAGTAGAAAGAGTTGTGTTGGAGGTCACATCTCCTCTTGGTTTTGAGAGAGTGGGAACTGCTGTATAGGAGACACCTAGCCTCTCATTTTTGTGAAGGTGTAAAATGCTATGTTGGGGCTGCCAAGTTGCTCTTGTTTTGTGGAAGTGGAAGATTCTGAGCTAGTGCTGTTGATCCCCTCTTCTTCTTTGACACATTTAGCAACATGCCTTTCTAGCGTAGAGCTTAGTAAACATGTGTGGACCACCAGTGCGTGGCTGTAGGCTAACTGCAGAGGACCAAAGAGAGCAGAGAACCCACACAGGGAAAGAAAAACAAACAGCAGGTCCTAAGGACAGAAGAGGGCTCTTTATTCTAGACAACTCCAATTATCTAGAATAAAGAGCCCTCTTCTGTCCTTAGGATCTGCTGTTTTGTGTCTTTTTTGGCTAACTGCAGGGGAGCAGGTATATCCCACTGAGTTACTGTAATTCAGCATGGTCAAACAGCTGCAGCTGCAACTTACGCCACCCATTGAGGTGGCATTAGTTGCTTCTATGCTACTTTGGCTAAGCCATTATGTTAGTTTCTGCCGACAATGCAGATGCCTGCGTTTAAGATTCTTTCTTTCACGGCATTCTAGAGGAAAGTATAACTTTGGGAAAGAAATCCTGAAAATCTAGGAGTAATGGAAAAAGCATGGAACTCACTCCCTGATCCGATTAGGAAGTGGCTGTGTCATTCTCATTTTTCTCTCACTCTGTATATCGACTGCATGACTACCAGTAGGAAGTGAAACTGGCACAAGAAAAAAGCAGTATAACACAGGCTTGATAAAAAAATAAAAACACATGCTGCTATTCAGCAAGGAGAAAATGTGGATCTATTGGAAAAACATGACAGAGCACACCTCTCATCACACAAAACCTATCATGTCCCCATGGTTTAAGATCATCACCTGGGTGTAAGGGGTGTCCACCTCCCATTCTGATTAGAGCAAAATCACTTAATACCTGCTGTAGTGACTGTAGTCGACCAGGGATGACTACATGGGTGGTGGCAGGTAGGGAGACCAGGATTCGGTCTGACCCATCTGAGGAATAGTGATACTAAATTCCTGAGTGTGGGGCTGGTGGTAGGAGACCAGCGAGACAGTGAGGAGTGAATTCTGGGTCAGGAGAATATTTGCATACTATCTGCATAGACTGAGGGACTTGTGAACTCTTCCTGGGGTCTCCTCCCAGGAGGGGGAGGAAGACTTCCCCAAAAACCCCTTTGTAAGTCCCTTGGGGAGAGGATATAGAACAGGGGAGGACTGACAATGGGAATCTCAGAACTCACCCTAAATGTACAGGGGATCAGAATAAGGACCTCCTAGCCAGGGACTGTTATTGAAGTAAAGAATTCATGGCTGCTTTTAGGTATTGGGATGTTTGATACAGTTGTTTGCTAACTGTTGGACTTCGATTGCTAGGTGCTGGACAACCAGAGGGTCTAACTGAGCATGGGATGGATGGGAGGATTTGGGCGCTTGACAAGAAGTCAAAGCAAATGATTTTGTGACCCTATGAGAGCTGTTTCAGCAATGTGGGATCAGGAAGTCTGTGGTAGGCTGTTTGTCTTATCAAAGCATGGCACGGTAAAACATTTTAGGGAAAAATAGTAATCAGATTGCTCTAACATATTTTATGGACACTGTTTAGGCTTACTGGACCAGTTTATTAACAGTGAATTTCTTGGGCATAGCAAAGTATGCTGAAATGTTGGAATATGAATAATACAGTATATTGTGGAGGCCCCTAGCTCAGGCAACAGCCTAAAAGCCTAGGGCTGCACTTGTTAGTCCTTTAATTAAGGAGTTTTTCCTCATCCAGCGCCGGGGCTGCTGGGATTTGTAGTTGTGTTGTTTAGAAAAACCAGTAGTGTAGAGACCGAGGGTTTACAAGGCAAACACAGGAATTTTATTTCTTTTTCTAAAGAGCATTAAGGCTCAACGCAAAGCAAACAGGATTCTCTCTCCAAACAATAATCCATAGGCATTTATTTATTTATTATATTTAGACAGTTTTTATATATCGCCTTATCCTTCAATCAAAGCAGTCACAACATAATAAGGGATACATTTAACACATGGGGATATGAGACACATACACTAATACTTACAGGGAACATGGGCAATGGAGGGTTAAGTGGCTTGCCCAAGACCACAAGGAGCATCTGTGGGACTAGAAACCCCAGTCCTTCCGGCCCAAGGTTGCTTTTTATACCAAACAAAACAATGAAACTGCTCTTTGTAGCTTTTTAACATGTGTCGCTGTTTTTCAAACCATTCAGCAATCAAACAAGGTTTCTCTTCTCTTCAAATCCAAAAGAAATATCCTCTCTTCAGCAACAGGGTTCTTTAGCATTCCTGGCTAAACACATTTCTCCCTGTTTTCACACTGCCTTCTAGGACATTCAGGTTATAGACTTTTCCTTTCTTTTATCCAAGAACTTTTTATTCTGCCTTCTGGCACAGAGAACAATCCATTACTGAATCTTCAGACCCCTCATCAGATTCATAATAGTCTGTCTGCATTTCCTCAGGACCTGTGTCCGGTAAATCTGGCTCTAAGCCAGCATGAAAAACGTCAGCCTTAATATTCTCTAAAAGTTCCAGAACCTTTCTCCACTGAGGCTTTTCCCTATGCACAGGGTTTCCACCAGGAACGTGGAGATTCTTTTCTTGCATCAAATGACACAATGCCTCTAACTGGCTCACAGCACTTTTGGCTACCCTTTTATTCACGCACCTTTTTGGAAGTAGCAGCTCTTTAGCTGGTTCAGGAATGGTTGGCACTGCAGCCTGACCCTTGTCAGCACTTCTCTCTGGCACAGCTCTCCTAGTTTTAAAACCAATTGCAGTTTCTCTGCAATCCTGGCTTTCCTTCTGACTAGGGCTTTCACCCCTGAGATTCCCCCGGCAGTCTCCACCGTTCTCCTCCATGGTAAGCTCTCTGGGCCTTTCTCTGGTGCTTCTCTCCCCACTGAATTCTCCAGTGTTCTCCCTGGTCAGCCCTCTCGAGTGCTGGTTTCCTGTATCCTTCCTTCTAGTGTGCTGCTTCCCTGTGTCTCCCTTTCCAGGGTGCTGTTGCGGGTGCTGCCTCGTCCTGGCACTATTCCTGCTGTTCCTGTTCTGGCTGTTCTCTCTGTCCACCTATTCCCATGTTTCCCTGGGTTTATAAGAGTGTCTCTGAACTACTGTGCACTCCCCTTCACCCAGGTGTCTCTCATTAGTTTCCAAGCCTGCCCTTAGATTAGCAGAGCTTGGGTGTGTCCTGTCCTCAGTAGCTGCGTGTTTTTTTTCTCTGCCTGCAGTTTGAGAGCTACTGATTCCTTGCCTGTCTCTTTCTTTAAAGGTAAATGTCTGATTTTCTTCCAATTCCATGGGCTCAGCCATACTCTCCTCATCACAATATTCAGAATACATTTTTTATTTTACAGCAATCTAGTGGTATGCTTGCAGCGGCGGCCCAATGGAGGTGCGGGGCCATGTGCGGAGACTCGGCGCGGGGCCTCTTTTGCATAATGGGGGCCTCATTTGCATAAATATTTGCATAATGTTACCATACACTAACTTTTAGTAAACATGCCTCTTAATGACTGTATGGATAAAGAAAAACTAAAAGATTTCTATATTACTATAATCCAGTATCAACCGCCAGGCACATTAGGAACTACTACAAACACTGCCCATTTAGAACCCATAGCAAACCCGCCGTATCGTAGTAGCACTACCAGGACTCACAAAGCACCATACTCTACCTATCAAAATGCAACACTGCAAATATTAAACCAATACATTTCATAGAATAACAATACATGACCTACTGGGGAAAGAGAACAAGTGGCAATGTCAAATAGGAATTACATAAACAGAATACCTCAGCTCAGTTACACCTGCAGAACATAGACCATCACCAAACAAGGAATCACAATTTAGAAACAGGAAGACAATAATTAAACTGGGAACCCCAAAAGCCAAACTTGGAATGTACAACAACACTGTAGAAATAAAACTATAAATTAATTTCCTCTTGTACTAAACAAAGCACAGACGTCAATGATGCACATTTCCCAGAGCTGACATATTCCAGTTAATAAATTCAAAATAAAGAGATATTTTTCTACCTTTTGTGCATTTCTTTTTCAGTTGCAATTGCTCCAGCCACTTTCTTCTGGTTTCTTCATGTCTTCTGCTAACTCTCCATCGTCTGCTGTCCATTTGTCCTTTCTTCTCTCTTCTAGTTTTTTTTCCATTCTCTCTCTACATCTGCTTTAACATACTAATCTTTCTCCTTTTGCTCTTTCCTCATTCCTTTTTCATCCACTCAAATTTTACCCCTCCATCCTCAATCCCCACTTACTCTCCCAATACCCGGCCAATTGTAGATTTTCTTCCCTCCCACACAAAATATTTTTCCCCTCTCCATTTCACTCTCACAGCTCCATCCCATTCTAATCCTCCCCAACATCAGCTCCCTTCTAGTTTCAGCCCCACCCAGCATCCACTCCCTTCTAGTCCCTGCATCAGCCCATTTCCAGTCCTAGCCACCCCATCAGCCCATTTCCAATCCTATCCTAGCCCCACCATCAGCCCATTTCCAGTCCTAGCTCCCCCATCCATTTCCAGTCCTATCCGAGTCCCTCCATCAGCTCATTTCCAATCCCAGCCTCCAATCAGCCCATTTCTAGTCCTTTCCTAGCCCCACCATCAGCCCATGTCAAATCCTAGCTCCCCTCCACTCAGCCCATTTCCAATCCAAGCCCCCCCATGAGCCTACTTCCAGTTCTAGCCCCTCCATGCCCACCACAGCCCATTTCGAATCTTAGCACCCCCAACAGCCCATTTTCAGTCCTATCCTAGCCCCTCCATCAGCCCATTTCCTGTCCTAGCTCTCCCCCCACCACTCAGTCCATTACCAGTCCTAGCTCCCTCCTCTCACAGCCCATTTCCATTTGAAGCCTCCCTCCCCATCAGCTATTTGCAGTTCAAGCCCCCCCTTCCACTCAGCCCATTTCCATTCCAAGCCCCCGTCCCCATCAGCTATTTCCAGTTCAAGCCCCCCTTCCACTCAGCCAATTTCCAGTACTAGCAACCCCCCCAGCCTATTACCGGTCCTAAGCCCCCATCACCCCATTTTCAGTCTTAGCCCCCTCATAGCCCATTACCAATGGGTGGAACCAGTAGAAAACGAATTTGGAATACCGCAGTTTTTGAAAAATTTAAGAAGCCGTCTAAGGCGGACCTCCTGTCTTGCCGAAGAGAAGCTGAAGGATAGTCAGCAGAAGCAGAAAAAGTATTATGACCGAAGTACCAAACCCAGACAACTAACCGCCGGTGAGAAGGTAGTAATTTTGGTATCCGGGCCTACCCCGAAATTTGGAGCCCAATGGAGGGGACCCTATATGGTAGTCAAACCACTTGGTCCTGCCTCGTACTTAATACAAGATACAAAGGGACATGAACAGGTATACCACATAAATGTCCTTCGACATTGGCGCGAAAGATTGGCCTTGTTTACGTCAGTTAGAAAAGGATCCAAGTACATGGCATTGCAGCCATACGAATACAAAGTAGAACACAGAGCAGGAAAGCTGCATTATAACGCGGATGCAATGTCAAGGATTACGTGCTGTAGTAAAGATGAAAACTCAGCCCTTAATATTTTAAGACGGGGGATGTGTCATGAGGCTGGAGCCACGGAAGGGGCAGGTTTAGGAAAAAAACCTATCTTTCATAGAGCTGTGGATGTGCAGAAGATGCAATTACCTCGCAGCACAGCTAGAGGGGGCAGGAGTAATCCTACAGAGGCTGAGTCAACATGCCCAGCCACTGATTGTATGAGAGTTAACCAGCTGCACCTGAAGGCAAGGCCGGGAGTTTCAAAGGTAAAATGCCTTTATAAAGGAAAGGCAGCCCAGAAGGAGGGAAGGATCCATTCAGAGGGAACTCAGCTGGCAGCAGTTCAGCCAGAAGGAAGGAGAAGGAGTGTGGAGAAGGAGAGAGTCCACACGGAGCAAGCCCAGAGGGACAGAATCCAGACGGAGACTATCCAGAGAGATAGAGTCCAGAGGGGCAGAGTACAGAGAGACAGAGTCCAGAGAGAGGCTGCCAGGAGAAGCAGTTTGGCTGGAAGGAGTGACACTCCCAGCCCAAGTAACGTAGCTGGATCAAGCAGCACAACAAGAGCAGTAACAGCAGAAAGAGGAGCACAGAAAACCAAGGAGCCATGCTTTAAGAGAAGCCTACATTCACCTGAGTTCGCTGGACCAGGATTACAAGGTACAAGGAGGAGAGGTTCCTATAGCAAAGCTACCTTTACACAGAAGCACAGAGGTTGGGATTCCTCACCAGGTATTCCTGGGCTTCAGGGAGGCAAAGCATTGCACAAGAAAACCTGTCTCCAGAGAGAAGTACGTTAGAGAGAAAGCTCCAAGTGTAGCAGCTGCAGGAAGCCAAGGTATGGTGGCTCTTTACTTATAAAAGAAAGCCTTGCTCCTAGAAACTCTGATAAAGCAGATGCTCAGTATATGAGAAGAGGGAACAAAGCAGAGCTTTTCAAAACAATACCTAAGGGCTTAACAGAAGAGTCTTACTGGAAGCAAAGAAACAGAGACAGACCCTGTAAACTTGTAGCCGCAAGGGAAAGCACTTATTCAGAGGGAGAAGCCAGTGACGCAGAGTCCATGGAAATAGAGTTTGAGAATACTATTCCCATTCCTCAAGATGAATCCATGGATTGTTCCTTTTGTGTTACTACTAGTCTTGAGTCCTTAGTAGAACTGTAAATATAAAAGAAACCTTTCAATTAATTGTGAAGTTATAACAGTTTGTTTGCCTGCTTGTTTAATTTACTTTGGAATGAAGGAATCCTCAGTTAAACCCTGCATTCAATTGTGAAGCTTATAACAGTTGTTTGCCTGCTTATTTGGTGGAACCCTTTATAAAGAAGGACTATCTTTATTTTCTTTTGTCTTAGTGAACCCTTGCGTTAAAGGGGAAATAAAGCCTTATTACCCTCCACTCTTGGCTTATATAATTTGTTCTCACAAGGAGCTAAAACTCCAAGGACCAAACTGCACTTGGTCTTAAAGAGCCATTGCTCCTTAAAAATAATAAAAATGCTCAGCATGCCTTTATAGCCACTGGCCACTGGGGGCACCTGACGACAGTACAAATTATATTGCAATGATAGAGTAGATCAAATTCATGGAGGGGTTGCACTCTATGTTAGAGAGAACATTCAGTCACACAGGAATAAAGTTTTGCAGGAAAAACATTTCTATGGATTGAAATTCCATGTAAAAAGGGGAAGGTGATGGCAGTGGGTGTGTACTACTGACTGCCTGGCCAGAATTAACAAATGGATGATGCAATGCTCAAAGAAATCAGGGAAGCTAACAAAAGTTAGAACACAGTAATAATAATGGGTGATTTCAATTATCCTGGTATCAACTGGGTCTGTCACAACAGGACATGCTATGGAGATAGTTTCTAGATAAAATAAATGACTGCTTCTTGGAGCAGATGGTTCATGAACTGACAAGAGTGGAAGCCATTTTGGACCTACGTCTTAGTGGAACACAAGATCTGGTACAAAATATAAAGGTGTTGGGGCCACTTGGCAATAGTGATCATAGCATGATCACGTTTGATTTAATAAATGGAGGAAGGAAAACTCGGGACCAAGATGGCGATTGTGTGAAGTGTGTGGTTCAGTGTGGTGCTTTTTCCTATGGGTAGGAAACGGAAGGCTAGGGGGGGCTAAACAGCCTTCTATAGCCCCTTAGGCCGCGTCGGTCTTACCTCCAGCTTTCGTGGGTCCTTTGGACTCTTACTTGGTTCCGGCACCGAGACAGTTGAGTGAAGTTGGGGAGAGTAGCCCGGCTGTGCAACAATCGGAGGTGGAGTCCTTGTCTGTTGCTTCGGGTGGTGATCTTTCCTCCCCAGGCTCTGTTCAGGCCTCTAAAGTCCCTCGCCAGGATATCGGCGGTGTGGAGCAGCTGGAAGTGGGTGTTGAGTCTTTGGACCCCCCTGTTGAGCAACGACAGCCCGCGGAGAGTCGGGTGGACGCTGCTCTTCCTTCAGTACAGCAGCAGAGGCCCGAGGTTATCGGAGTGATGGCAGAAGGTGGATTTGGGCTGGAGTTTGGCCTGACTACGTCAACCCTGGTGCCGGGCGGTTTACCATCTAGTCGAGGGGGCGAAGTTTTCCCCGCGTCGCTGCTGGAGGTCCCTGAAGTGGTAACTTTGGAAACGATATGGGCGGCTATTATGCAACTTCGCGAAGAAATGCTTCCACAGATGTTGAGTCTGGCGTCTCAAGTTACCAACAATGATCTGGTTATTCAGGAAAATGTGGTTAAAATAATGAATTTGCAGAGGGCTGTTGTTGATTTACAAACTTCTTCTGTGGCTTTTGAGAAGGAGGTGGAAGTATTGAAGAAGAATATATTGCTTATGACATTTAAATTGGAGGTGTTGGAAAATATGTCTAGAGCTGCTAATATACGCTTGATTAATTTTCCTCGCTCATCTGTAATATCTCCGAGAGATATGTTTAAAATGTATTTAGCAGAGGTTTTGGGTATCCCCCCCGAATCCCACCCTCCTGTGGTTAAAATGTATTATTTGCCCTCAGGGAAAAAGGTTTTGGGGGCGGGGGGGGGGGGGGGGTGAAGGGATTGTCTAATGGAGATGTATTAAATTTGACTGCAATGTTGGAATCATCTCAGGAAGATCAGGTTGTGCCTTCCACTTTATTGATTACATTAGCGCTGCTTTCTGATAAGGAATGGCTTATGAAGTTATTCTTTAAGAAACACAACGTATTGTTCAAGGGCTTGTCTGTTCGTATGTTTCTGGACCTCTCTAGGGAAACCCAGAGGCGGCGGAGGGATTTTCTCCTTCTTCGACCTGGTGTTCAGCAATTGGGAGGGCTCTTTTTCCTAAAATTTCCGTGTAAATGTCTGATCAAGTATCAGTCTGAATCCTTTATTTTTTATGAGCCTTCCCAATTGCTGGACTTTATAAATGCCCGCCATCATATGGTGATGGATGGTTCCCCATCTGCCTCTGTATGAGTAAAATGATTCAACTGTTTTACACACTTCCTATTTCCTGTCGAAAGTTTGGTATTATATTTTTCTTTGGTATTCTCCCTATGTTGTGGGCTAGTGTGGTGGTGAAGCAGGTTTAGAGTATAAAGAAAAGGGGGAAAAACAGTCCTTTTTCCCTGAGCCCAAGAGAACTGCAGGCACAGCAGGGGTTAAAACTCTAAACAAAGAAAAAAACTCCCTACACAGAAGTGTAGAACTGGAGACACACCCAATCTCCAAGGAAACCAAAGGAGGTGACGGGAGAGGTTTGGGGACGGAGTCTAGAGCTATAGGACAGCCCCAAACATTTAAGCAGGGAGAAGCTATAGCAAGAAGAAGTGGAAGTGAGGAGAGTGAAGGGAGGAGCGAAGAGACTGAGTGGAGGAGCTCTAGTTCCAAAGAGAAGGAAAGTTCCAGGAGGAGGTTTGAGAGAAGGTCACAGCCAGAGTCCCAGCACAGCACTCAGCAAAGACCCGGGGAGAGATCCAGGAAGAGGTCTGAGATAAGGCTGGAAGAAAGGTCAGAGGCAAGCCGTGGAGAGGAATCTTCTGAAGAGATATTCTCTAGGAGGTGGTGGACTGGCCAAGAGACTCCTGAAAGTACTAGAAGTAAGGAGACTCGAAAGACAGGGCTGAGGGACAAATATCTCACTGGAAGCCTCAAGGGGGAATCCTATTGCAAGCAGTACAGAGACAGCTCGAGCCCAGAACGCAGTTCAGTTGGCAGAAAGTCTGCAGCTAAGGTGGAGCCCTGGAGAGCCTGTTCTAAGCAAGGTACTGTTGAGAAGCAGGAGAGAGGAATATCCCTGGAAGGACCAGAAAGCAAGCTAACACCTGTGGCAGGGTCTGAAAGGAGACACGTTGCTGCTAGAAAGGTGAGCCCCTTGCAAGCTGTTAAAAAGTTATTGAACAAGAAAGCTTTGTCATGCCCTTCCCCCATAGCCTCAAGTAGAGAAGAGTCTCAGTGGGAGCAGCTGTTGAGAGTGTTGAAGCAGCTGAAGCCTTCCCATGCAGACACTGTGGATAACACGTTATTGAAGGAACCTAGTGAAGAGAAAATGGAAATAGAAATCAATGGTGCAGAGAATGATTATTCTGATATGGAGATGGAATGCTCTTTCTGTTCCAGTCAGAAGTAGGAAACTGAGGGGTTTTTAAAAGTAATTAGGAAAAACCCAGAAGTTTTTAAAGGAAGTACATTCTCTGCTGAAACTCATGCCTTTATTTATGCATTAGTGAGAGCTGATCTGATAAGCTCCAAGAAGTTAATGAATGTCTGTGAAACCTAAAGAGTGAAAGTACATTTGAAAAAGAATGTCAGAAGATTTTAAACAGTTGGTAACCAGGAAGTTAAGGTGCTGCAAAACATGTGAGAGAAACAGTTAAGTGTCGTGCTGCATAACTTGGAGACCTGGGACCAGAACCTGTTTGTAAAAGAATGATGTGTGAGACACGTTGTTTAAGTTAAGCCGCCAAAGCAAAGTCAAGGCATGGACTATGTATCAAGGCTTAAGTTCTTTTGAATGGAGAAGTATCCTGAGTTTTGTTTTGTAGTGCCTGAACTTCTAGCCAAAGAGTTCAATTGGTTATGTAGAGCTTTATTTTCAAATAAAGAAATTTTCCTGTGACCTTCAAATCTCAGCTATAATCTTTGTGACACAACTACATTGCGAAGAAGCCATAGTACTGGGTTCCAGTTTACTAAGAAGGACGTTCAAGGTACCCCCATTACACATAGGCATTCGCCAAGCCGCCAGGGGGGCCTTGACACTAGATGGGATGGGCATTTTGAATTATTTACCTTTGTATTGCCAGGACTGTTGGTCTGTTATGTTTTTTCCTTGCCCCTTTCAGTTTCTGTTTCAAGATGTATTCTTGATATGTATTATATATATTCATAAATAAAAAATTAAAAAAATAAAAATAAAAATAAATGGAGGAAGGACAGCAAGGAAATCCACAGTACTACCTTTTAACTTTCAAAAGGAAAGCTATGATAAAATGAGGAAAATTGTTAAGAAAAAATGAAAAGCTTAAAAATTTACATCAAGCATGGGTATTGATTAAAAATACTATCTTAGAAGCCCAGACCAGCTGTATTCCATGCTAGAAAAGTGGAAAGCAGTCCAAAAAACCGCTAGCATGGTTAAAGGTGAGGTCAGAGATGCAGTTGTAGCCAAAAAAACATCTTTCAGGAAATGGAAAAAGGAATCAAATGACGAAAACTGGAAACAATATAAGCACTGGCAAGTTAGATGCAAGGCAGGCAAAGAGAGAATTCGAAAAAAAGCTTGCTGTGGAAGCAAAAATGCATAATAAAGGCTTTTTCAGGTACATTCGTAGCAAAAAATCTGTGATAAAGTCAGTTGGACTATTAGATGATACAGGTGTAAAAGGGGCACTAAGAGGGGACAAGGCCATAATGGAGAGACTTAATGAATTCTTTGCTTCAGTCTTTACTAAAGAAGATGTAGGGAAGTTACCCATGACTGAAATGGTATTTAAAAGTGATGCATCAGAAGAATTGAAAGAAATATTGATAAACCATGAAGATGTATTACAACTGGACCAGATGGTATACATCCAAGGGTGTTGAAAGAACTGAAAGATGAGATTGCAGACCTACTATTAGTAATCTATGAACTATCATTAAAATCATCTGTAATACCTGAAGATTGGCAAATGGCTAATGTAATGCCAATTTTTAAAAAGGGTTCCAGGGATGATCCAGGAAACTACAGACCGGTAAACCTGACATCAGTACCAGGCAAAAAGGGTAGTTACTCACCTGTAACAGATGTTCTCCAGGGACAGCAGGAATTAGTTCATTGCAAGTAGAAGGACAAGGCCTGTTTACAATCCAGCATGTGAAGTATCAGCTTCTCCCTTCCGGCATGAGGCTGTGGGAAGAAGGTGGGGAGGACCACCTCTTGGTTGAGGTGGAAAGGAGATACCACCTTCGGGAGGAATTTAGAATGTGTGCAGAGCACTACTCTGTTCTTATAGAATCGTGTATATGGTGGAGTCTGGAGTTCGTTCACTCTTTGAGGTGACATGAGGGCCACCAGGAAAACCACTTTCCAGGGCAGGCACCATAGGTGGCAAGTGGCCTAGGGCTCGAACAGTGGCCTGGTGAGCTGAGAGAGCACCACATTGAAGTCCCACTCTGCTGGAGGAGGGCAGAAAGGGGGCTTGGATAACAGGAGGCCCTGGAGGAACCTGGAGACCAGGGGCTAACCTGAGAGGGGTTTTCCCTCAATAAGGTGGTGGTGAGCGGCTTCGGCACTCAGGTGTACCCTCACTGAGTTAGATTTCAGCCCGGAGTGCGACAAGTGCAGTAGGTACTGCAGCACTAGCTGGGCCCCACATGAAAAAGGGTTCTCCTCTCTCTCAGCACACCAGACTGAAAATCTTACTAATCTGTTATGTTTTTTTGAAGGTATGAATAAACAGGTAGACAAAAGTGAGTCGGTCAATATAGTGTATCTGGATTTTCAGAAAGCCTTTGACAAGATCCCTCATGGCGAAATTAAAAAGTCATGGGATAGCAGGCAGTATACTACTGTGGATCAGGAACTGAAAAAAAAGATAGAAAGCAGAGGCTAAATTGGCTAAAATGGCCAATTTTCCCAATGGAGAATGGTGAATAGTGGAGTACCCCAGGGATCTGTGCTGGGTCTGCTGCTTTTTAACATATTCATAAATGAATGGAAATAGGAGTAACGAGTGAGGTAATCAAATTTTCAGATGACGCAAAATTATTCAAAGTTGTTAAAACCCAAGAGGCTTTTGAAAAATTGCAATAGGACCTTGATAAATTTGAAGACTGGACATTCAAATGGCAAATGAAATTTAATGTGGTCAAATGCAAAGTTATGTATCTAGGAAAGAACAACCCGAAGTATGATTACACGATGCAACCACATTAGGAAACACCACCCAGGAAACATTAGGAAACATCCCCCCATTTTATAGCATTGGAGGAAATAGCCAATGCAATAAAATGGGGGGATAAGACATTTTTCAGATATATTAGTGAGAAGAGGAAGGGCAAGAGTGGTATTGTCAGACTCAAGGGTGCAGGGGAGGAATATGTAGAAGCTGATAAGGATAAAGCGGCATTGCTTAACAAATATTTTTGTTCTGTGTTCACAGATGAAGAACCAGGAGCAGGACCTCAGAAAACACTCACAAATAGGAACAGAAGCAAAGGACATCTTGAACAATTTTCAAAAGACTGTGTTCGTGAGAAATTATCTCAACTTAAAGTAGACAAAGCAATGGGACTGGATGGGATACACCCGAGAATACTGAGGGAACTTGGGGACGTTCTAGCAGCTCCACTGACTGACCTTTTCAATGCCTCACTGGAGTCGGGAGTGGTGCCAAAGGACTGGAGAGAGGCTCATGTGGTGCCTTTACACAAAAGCGGAAGTAAGGATGTGGTTGAAAACTACAGGCCGGTTAGTTTAACTTCGGTGGTGAGTAAATTATTGGAAATGCTGCTGAAAGAGAAAATAGTGAGGTTTCTGGAGTCCAGCGGATTACAGGATCCGAGGCAGCATGGATTCACCAGAGGCAAGTCTTGTCAGACAAATATGATTGATTTCTTTGACTGGGTGACCAGGGAGTTGGACCGAGGGAGAGCTCTAGATGTGGTGTATTTAGATTTCAGTAAAGCCTTTGACACTGTTCCTCACAGGCGACTTATAAACAAACTGAGCACCCTAGGGATGGACCCTAAAGTTACTACTTGGGTTAGAAATTGGTTGGGTGGGAGGCGCAAAGAGTACAAGTAAATGGAGCTCACTCTGAGGAGAAGGATGTTATCAGTGGTGTGCCCCAGGGATCTGTCCTTGGTCCGATTCTTTTTAACATCTTTGTTAGTGATATAGCGGAAGGGCTTTCAGGTAAGGTTTGCCTCTTTGCGGATGATACCAAAATCTGCAATAGAGTAGACACCCAGGAAGGGGTAGATAACATGAGGAGGGAACTAGCTAAGCTTGAAGAATGGTCTAGAATTTGGCAGCTGGGATTTAATGTTAAAAAATGTAAGGTCATGCATTTGGGCTGCAGCAATCCAAGGGAGCAATATAGTATAGGGGGTGAAGTACTTTTGTCCACTAAAGAAGAGCGGGACCTGGGCGTGGTAGTGTCTGGTGATCTTAAAGTAGCTAAACAGGTAGAAAAGGTGACGGCAAAAGCTAGAAGGATGCTTGGGTGCATACGGAGAGGAATGACTAGCAGAAAAAAGGAGGTGATAATGCCTCTGTATAAGTCTTTGGTGCGACCTCATTTGGAGTATAGTGTGCAATTCTGGAGACCGCACCTTCAAAAGGATGTGAACAGGATGGAGTCGGTGCAGAGGGTGGCTACTAAAATGATTAGTGGTCTTCATTATAAAGCATATGAGGACAGACTGAAGGATCTTAATATGTACACCTTAGAGGAAAGGCGGGATAGAGGTGATATGATTGAGATGTTTAAATACCTCCGTGGCATAAATGTTCAGGGAGAGAGCCTCTTTCAATTGAAAGCAAGTTCTGCTATGAGGGGACATGGGATGAGGGTGAAGGGAGAGAGATTCAGGAGTGATATGCGGAAATATTTCTTTACGGAAAGAGTAGTGGATCCATGGAATAGTCTCCCAGTGGAGGTGGTAGAGATGAGGACAGTAACTGAATTCAAAAAAGCATGGGACAATCACAGAGGATCTCTAGGGGTAACGGGGGACTGTTGTAGTTATGGCAGGACAGACTAGATAGGCCATGTGGTCTTTTTCTGTCGTCATATTTCTGTGTTTCTATGTTTCTAAAAAGATTTAGATATCATCGAGGATAACACGTTGAAACCCTCTGCCCAGTGTGCAGGGGCAGCCAAGAAGGAAAATAGAAAGCTAGGAAACATAAGGAAAGGAATGGAGAATAAAACAAAGGATATCATAATGCCTCTGTATCGTTTCATGATGTGACCGCACCTTGAATATTGTGTGCAATTCTGGTCGCATTACCTTAAAAAGGATATAGCAAAATTAGAAAAAGTACAGAGAAGAGCCACCAAAATGGTAAAGGGGATGGAAGGATACCCCTATGAGGGAGAGGCTTAAAGGTTAGGGCTCTTCAACCTGGAAAAGAGACGGCTGAGGGGAGATATGATAGAGGTCTATAAATTAATGAATGAAGTGGAACGGGTAAACGTATCGTTTATGCCACGAAAATCGAAAGATTTGGGGGCATACAATGAAGCTACAGTGTAACCCATTTAAAACTAATAAGAGAAAATATTTTTTCACTCAGTGTGTAATCAAACATTGGAATTCATCACCGGAGGGTGTAGTAAAAGCTGTTAGTGTAGCTGGAAGGGCTGTGAGGGAGGGGGAGAGAGTGAGTGAGAAGATGTAGTGGAAGGACAAAAGAACGAGTGAGAATATATCACTTTTGCTGGAATTCTGCACATAATAATTCAGTTTTGCACTTTTTTGTGATATTTTACTTCTGTATTGTTATCACTGAAAAACAATATGCTTTGTTATTCAGACAAACAAAGCATACAGAATTTTGCATAATTCTGATGTTTTGATACAATATTTTGAATTTTTTGTGTAGAATTCCAGCAAGAAGGGTAAAGAGTCATGGGATTTGAGATTTCCCAGGTCCTCTTTAATAATGGTTTATGGACAAGTTCCTGGAGGAAAGGTCCATAAACCATTATTAAAGAGGACCCGGGAAATCCACTGCTTGCTCCAATACAAGCATTGTGGAACCTGTGTGTCTTTTTGGGAAAGTGCCAGGTACTTGTGACCTGGATTGGCCACTGTTGGAAACAGGATACTGAGCTTGATGGGTCTTGGTCTGACCCAGTATGGCATTTCTTTTGTTCTTATGAAAAGGGCATTTGGCACACAATTCTCTTAGCGTGAGTAAAGAGCGTCTGATTATTAAACATGAGTTTGGAGTCAAGACGAACTCCAAGATATGTAAGTGTGGGCATAATGTTGACAGGGGAGCCCTCAAGGAGAGATGCAAGAGAGGGAGAAGTGGAACTACTGATGATCCAGGCAGTTGTGGTTTTACTGGCATTAAGTTAGGGGAGGAGTGGCCCAGCTCAGCCACCAGAGGTCCCTTCAGTATTTCTTTGTCTCTAACAGATGATGGATGGATTTCTTCCCTCTGTAGAATATCTGAAGACTGAGAGGAAAAGAAATTGATTAAACACTCATGAACAACCACCTAAAGCCCTAAAGGAGTGACTTCACTAGACTGCAGTCTTCTTGGTACCCATAGAAGGAGGGAAAATTGGTTTAGATCCATGCCCTTATCATGATAAGAGCCGGTTGAGCAGCCACAAATTGGAAGGATTTGGAAGCATCTAGAAGAGTGCAGCAGCCCACACAAGCTCAGCGCCCCCTCCTCCTTTCCCCCTTCTCTCTCCTGAAGACTGCAAAAGGCTCTCAGAGGGATCTACCTGCCAGCCACCTTTCACACAGTGATGCTGAAAAATAAACCTAGCCAGTGAAGCAGTTTCAGAGGAGCAGGGGTGGCCAAAGGGGGGTGCGGGGCCATGTGCGGAGACTCGGTGCGGGGCCTCATTTTCATAAGGGACTCATTTGCATAAAAATTTGCATAATGTTACCATACACTAACTTTTAGTAAACATGCCTCTTCATGAGTGTATGGATAAAGAAAGACTAAAAGATTTCTACATTATTATATTCCAGTGCCAACCGCCAGGCACATTAGGAACTATTACAAACACTGCCCATTTAGAACCCATAGCAAACCCGCCGTATCATAACAGCACTACCAGGACTCACAAAGCACCATACCCTACCTATCAAAAGGCAACACTGCAAATATTAAACCAATACATTTCAGAGAATAACAATACATGATCTACTGGGGAAAGAGAACAAGTGGCAATGTCAAATAGGAATTACATAAACAGAATACCTCAGCTCAGTTACACATGCAGAACATAGACCATCACCAAACAAGGAATCACAATTTAGAAACAGGAAGACAATAATTAAACTGGTAACCCTAAAAGCCAAACTTGGAATGTACAACAACAATGTATAAATAAAACTATACATTAATTTCCTCTTCTACTAAACAAAGCACAGACGTTAATGATGCACATTTCCCAGAGCTGACATACTCCAGTTAATAAATTTAAAATAAAGAGATATCTTTGTACCTTTTGTGCATTTTTTTTTCAGTTGCAATTGTTCCAGCCACTTTCTTCTGGTTTCTTTGTGTCTTCTGCTAACTCTCCATCGTCTGCTGTCCATTTGTCCTTTCTTCTCTCTTCTAGTTTTTTTTCCATTCTCTCTCTACATCTGCTTTAACATACTAATCTTTCTCCTTTTGCTCTTTCCTCATTCCTATTTCATCCACTCAAATTTTACCACTCCATCCTCAATCCCCACTTACTCTCCCACTACCTGGCCAATTGTAGTTTTTTCTTCCCTCCCACACAAAATATTCTTCCCCTCTCCATTTTACTCTCCCAGCCCCATCCCCATCCCATTCTAATCTCCCCCAACATCAGCTCCCTTCTAGTTCCAGCCCCACCCAGTATCCACTCCCTTCTAGTTCCCGCATCAGCCCACTTCCAGTCCTAGCCCCCAATCAGCCCATTTCCAGTCCTAGCTTCCCCATCCATTTCCAGTCCTAGCCGAGTCCCTTCATCAGCTCATTTCAAATACCAACCTCCCATCAGCACATTTCTAGTCCTTTCCTAGCCCCACCATCAGACCATGTCAAATCCTAGCTCCCCTCCACTCAGCCCATTTTCAATCCAAGCCCCCCATGAGCCTACTTCCAGTTCTAGCCCCTCCATGAGTTCATTTCAATCCAAGCCCCCACCACAGACCATTTCCAATCTTAGCTCCCCCCAACACCCAATTCCCAGTCCTATCCTAGCCCCTCCATCAGCCCATTTCCTGTCCTAGCTCCCTCCCCTCACAGCCCATTTCCATTCCAAGCCCCCCTCCCCATCAGCTATTTGCAGTTCAAGCCCCCCTTCCACTCAGCCCATTTCCATTCCAAGCCCCCGTCCCCATCAGCTATTTGCAGTTCAAACCCCCCCTCTACTCAGCCCATTTCCAGTCCTAGCAACCCCCCAACCCATTACCAGTCCTAGTCCCCCCATAGCCTATTACCAGTCCTAAGCCCCCATCAGCCCACTCCCAGTCCTAATCCCATCACCCTATTTCCAGTCCTAACCCCCATCACCCAATTTTCAGTTTAAGCCCCACCATAGCCCATTACCAGTCCTAACCCCCCATCAGCCCACTTCCAGTCCTAACCCCATCAGCCCATTTCCAGTCTTAGCCCCCCCCCATAGCCCATTACCGGTCCTAACCCCCCCCCCCATCAGCCCACTCCCAGTCCTAATCCCATCAGCCCATTTCCAGTCCTAACCCCCATCACCCAATTTTCAGTTTAAGCCCCCCCATAGCCCATTACCAGTCCTAACCCCCCATCAGCCCACTTCCAGTCCTAACCCCATCAGCCCATTTCCAGTCTTAGCCCCTCCCATAGCCCATTACCAGTCCTAACCCCCCATCAGCCAACTTCCAGTCCTAACCCGATCAGCCCCTTTCCAGTCTTAGCCCCCCCATAGCCCATTACGAGTCCTAACCCCCCATCACCCCATTTCCAGACTTAGCCCCCACCATAGCCCATTACCAGTCCTAACCCCCCATCAGCCCACTTCTAGTCCTAACCCCAATAGCCCATTTCCAGTCCTAAGCCCCCCCCCCCCCAGCCCAGGGAAAATGTAAAATAAAAAAAAACCTGTCTGCTGCCGTGGCTGCCACAGCCGCGGCAGAATCGAGTGTCCCGTGGGTCCACACCTGCCCAGCAAAGCCTGCCCTCTCTGCATCAGCTCCCTCTCCGCAGTCGCACCAGCTTTCAGAGCGCGAAGGGAGACTAGTTTCCCTTTCGCGGCTCTGTTAAGCCCGCGGGGGCTGATGGGAGCTTTCCAGCCTGCAGTGGTGGTGGCAGTCCTGTCGTCTGAGGAAGAGCATTCCACTGGATGATTTTCCTGGATCCTACTAATGACAGATGCCAGTTTCTTGGGCTGGGGGGCCTATGCCTAGACTGTATGGCCCAGGGCCATTGGAACCACAGGGAAGCAGTGTAGTCCATCAACAATCTCGAGGCAAGGACCATCAGGTGGGCTCTTCTGTGTTTCTGGCCCCTGGTCATGGGTCGGGCCATTCGAGTGTTTTCAGACGATGCCACAGTGGTGGCTTACATCAATCAGCAGAGCAGCACAAGAAGTGCTGGAGTGGCCCTGGAGATGGATCTCCTGTTTGTCTAGGCAGAGAAGAATCTCCTAGCCTTGTCAGCTCAACACTTTGCTGAAGTGGACAATGTGGAAGCAGACTTCCTCAGCTGGCACTCCCTGAATCCCAGTGAGTGGGAGTTGAGTCAAGAAGTGTTTTCAGTTGATTCTGTGCCACTAGGGTTGCTCCGAAATAGAACTGATGGCAACCTGCTCCAATGCCAAAGTGTGCCGCTTCTTCGGTTGTCACACAGAGATAGAGTCCAAGAGCGTCAATGACTGGGCCAAGGCTGGGTCAGGGCAACGGCTACTCTGTGTTTGCTCCATGGCCCCTGGTAGGGCATGTGATTCAGCATATAGAGCACCGCAAAGGCAGGGTTGTTTTGGTAGCACTGGATTGGACACAAAGAGCATGGTTTGGAGACCTGATGCTGCTCCTTTAAGCGCCTCCTCTTCGGCTGCCTCTGTCTCGGGGGCTATTGCAGCAGGGACTGATCGTCCTGGAGGACCCAGCTCCCTTCTCACTTATGGCTTGGCTATTGAAAGGAGACTGCTAGCATGTAAGGGCTACTCTCCAGCTGTAATATCTACTATACTTGGTGCCTGGAGGAGGTCTATCAAGCTCGCATACGTACGGATAAGGTGCCTCTTCGAGCCCTTGTGTGGCACGCAGCATGTGGCTACTGAGGCAGCCAAGGTGTCCTCCCAGTTGGTCTTTCTGCAGTATAGCCTAGACAAGGGCCTCTCACCTAGCCCCCTGAAGGTTCAGATGGCAGCTTTGGCCTGTTCCATGGTCCAGTGGCGGGCAAGTCCTTGGCCTTGCACCTGGACATCTCCCATTTAGAGTGGAGGAGTAGCTTAATGGTTGAGAACACTAGCTTGGGAACCCAGAGACCAGAGTTCAATTCCCACTAGCAGTCCTTGTGGCCTTGGGCAAGTCGCTTAACCCTCCATTGCCTCAGAAAAATCCAAGTTATCAATGTCCCTGTTTAATGTACAATCTCCAGGAACAAGCAGGAATGTAGTCTTCACATATGGGTATTGTCGGTACCAACGGAGCCCGTGCGGGAACGCTCCCCAGCATCCAATAGGAAAGCTTTTGGGAGCATCCCACAGTGCGTGTGTGCTGCCTTCCCACCTCTGTACCTCTCTCACTTCAGTTCTTCGTTTTCCACGTAGCCGACAGGACACAGTACCCTGTCACCGCAGAAAATCTACCTTTATTTCTTGGTTTTTTGTGGTCGTGTTTGCCTTCATTCGATGCCTACCGGTACCGCCGGTTCTCTTCTTCTTCTTTCTTTAAAAAAACCCAAAAAACTTATATTTTTCTTCAGGGATCTTTCCCTGTTTCTGGTGCTAGGCGTCATTTTGGGCACTAGGCCCATTTTTCTTCAAGCATGGAGAAACCAGCTAGTGGTTCAAAAAGTGCTTAAAATGTGGCGGTACCATCTCTGTCACCGACACCCATGATTGGGGTCTAAAATGTTTGGGTCCTGAACATTGTCCAACGGAGTGTCTCTCTTGCACGAGGATGACCAAGAGGGGCCAGCAGAATAGAGCTGCAAAACTCGGTACCCTTTTTGCCTCCGACACGATGTCAATTGCATTGACGTCTTCCAGGGCTTCATCTTCCTCCCATGGATCTCAGGTAACCAAAAGTAAAACTAACTGGTCCACGAAGGGAAAATCTCCTTCAAAGTATCGAGATGCCTTCGGCGTTTCCCTTGAGGATACTTCACCGGCAAAACAGCCCCGGCGGGAGTCTTTGAGCTCCAAAGCATTAACGGGGCTCCAGGATGTTCCAGAGGCCTCGACCTCTGCGGAACTACTGGTGCCATGCTCTGGGGTCGTGGCCGCATCCACCGGTACCAGCACCCAGGCATCGGCAGGAGCAATGGATCACAGAATCCTTGCTATCAAATGCAGTCTAGTGGCCCTCTTAGCAGCTTCGGTACCGCTAAGACCACAACAGACGGTTCCACAGGTATCGGTTCCGGTATCAACAGTACCTGCTTCGACAGGATTGCTTCCCCCCATGCCAATGTCTGGTATCGGGGATCGGGAACCGAGACATTTCGGTACCAACTTCGACCGTTACCGATACCATGCGTTACAGGAGCACCCGGTGCTTGAGTCTTCCGATTCCGATGACTCTGACGATTCTACCGGTACCAGAGTGAATCTATTAGAAGATTCAACTCCCTCTCCTCAACACAGGTTGTCTCCTCCAGAGGATATGTCCTTCCAGGACTTCATACGTGATTTAGCAAAGGGTCTTGCAATCACTGTGATTCCTGAAAAAGAACCTAGGGCAGAAGAATTAAGAATTCTACAATACCTTATGGCTCCCAAGGAAGCAGCTATACTTCCCATTCAAAAGATCTTACATGATCTGATGTTGAGAATGTGGGAAACTCCTTTAATGATATCGTCACATTCTCGACGCCTTGACACTGTACTGAGTGCCAGGTTGTCCTGGTTTTCAAAAAACTCAGTTACCACACCATTCAATGGTAGTGGAATCGGCCATTCGAAGAATCAAGAGTGCAAAAACACACTCTCTAATCCTCCAGGCCGTGCATCCAGGACACTCGATGCCTTTGGCAGTCAATGTTTTCAATCCTCCATGCTGGGAGCCAGGATCATTTCCTACATTCTGTATATGGGAATGTTCCTGGAAGAAGTCACAAAAGACTTAGAGCTCATTAGTCTTTCTGTCTCCGAGGAAAAAAGAGCAGACTACCTTATTCTGGTCAAACATGCCCAAAATGTCTTTAAATTCATGAACCGTGCTGCCTTTGATTGTTTTGAATGTCTTATCAGAACCTCTGCTATATCCATAGGAGCACATCGTATTGCTTGGCTTCAAGCATCAGAATTAGAACAGTGGGTGCAAGAAAAGCTGGGAAACATTCCTTGCAAAGGAGAAAATCTCTTTGGCAAGGACTGGCAGAACAAGGCTAATCGGCTTGAATCTGACAATACTACTTTAACAGATTGTCAAAGGCTACAGCCAACCCAGCAAAAAAGAAAACATTCAAGAAACCTTTTTTCAGTAAGAAAAAGAAGCCTTACCAATCTTACACCCATCAAACTCACTGTCCACTTCATGTTCCCAACAACAGAACAGACAGCAGAGAAAGCCACAAGCTCAGAAAGCTCAACCGGCTCAACAGACCCAGGCCCCTCAGGGTCTTTGACTTCCACCTAGAGAACTTAGTCATTCTGCCCATAAAAGGTCCAGAACCCTTGACCATTCCAGGCAGACTATGCAATTTTGCCAAAAGATGGCAACAAATAACATCAGAAAATTGGACTCTGTCCATTGTAAGATTGGGATACAAGCTTCATTTCCTCAAATTGCCCCACCTACAATTCGGAAACAGTTCAATTCTCAAGGCCCTACAGACCAGTGAGCCTGACGTCAGTACCGGGAACATAAGAACATAAGATCATAAGATATGCCATACTGGGTCAGACCAAGGTCCATCAAGCCCAGTATCCTGTTTCCAACAGTGGCCAATCTAGGTCATATGCACCTAGCAGTTTCCCCAAAAGACACAGGTTCCACAATGCTTGTACTGGGTCAAGCATTGATATCCTGGGTTCCTTCTTAATAATGGTTTATGGGCCTTTCCTCCAGGAACTTGTCCAAACCTTTTTTAAACCCAGCTACACTAACAGCCTTTACTACATCCTCCGATAATAAATTCCAGAGTTTGAATACAGGTTGAGTGAAAAAATATTTTCTTTTATTAGTCTTAAATAGTTTACCTTGTAGCTTCATTGCATGTCCCCTAGTCGTTCTATATTCTGATAACGTAAACAATTGATCTACGTTTACCCGTTCCACTCCGTTCATTAATTTATAGACTTCTATCATATCTCCCCTCAGCCGTCTCTTTTCCAGGTTAAAGAGCCCTAACCTTTTTAGCCTTTCTTCATAGGAGTATCCTTCCATCCCCTTTACCATTTTGGTGGTTCTTCTCTGAACCTTTTCTAATAACGCTATATCCTCCTTAAGATACGGCGACCAGAATTGCACACAATATTCAAGGTGCGGTCTCACCATGGAACGATATAGAGGCATTATAATATATTTTGTTTTATTTTCCATTCCTTTCCTTATGATACCTAGCATTCTATTTGCTCTCTTGGCTGCCGCTGCACACTGGGCCGAGGGTTTTAACATGTTATCCACAATGACGCCTAAATCTTTTTCCTGGGTGGTGGTTCCTAATGTGGAACCTTGCATCGTGTAACCATAGTTTGGGTTGTTCTTCCCTAGGTGCATAACTTTGCACTTCTCCACATTAAATTTCATCTGCCACTTTGATGCCCAGTCTTCCAATTTATCAAGATCCTCTTGCAATTTTCCACAATCCTCTTGGGTTCTAACAACTTTAAATAGTTTTGTGTCATCTGCAAATTTGATAACCTCACTCGTTATTCCACCTTCCAGGTCATTTATGAATATGTCAAAAAGCAGCGGACCCAGCACAGATCCCTGGGGTACACCACTATTCACCTTTCTTCATTGGGAAAATTGGCCATTTAGCCCAACCCTCTGCTTTCTATCTTTTAACCAGTTCCTGATCCACAGTAGTACACTGCCTCCTATCCCGTGACTCTTTAGTTTTGCCAAAAGTCTCTGATGAGGGACCTTGTCAAAGGCTTTCTGAAAGTCCAGATACACTATATCAACTGACTCACCTTTGTCCACCTGTTTCTTCACACTTTCAAAAAAACATAACAGATTAGTAAGACAAGATCTTCCTTGTCTAAAGCCATGTTGGCTGTCTCCCATTAGGCCATGACTATCTACATGCTGAGTAATTTTGTTCTCAGCCAAAGGTGAATAGTGGTGTACCCCAGGGATCTGTGCTGGGTCCGCTGCTTTTCGACATATTCATAAATGACCTGGAAAGTGGAATAACGAGTGAGGTTATCAAATTTGCAGATGACGTAAAACTATTTAAAGTTGTTAAAACCCAAGAGGATTGTGGAAAATTGCAAGAGGGTCTTGATAAATTGGAAGACTGGGCATCAAAATGGCAGACGAAATTTAATGTGGACAACTGCAAAGTTATGCACCTAGGGAAGACCAACCCAAACTATGGTTACACGATGCAAGGTTCCACATCAGGAACCACCACCCAGGAAAACGATTTAGGTGTCATTGTGGATAACATGCTAAAACCCTCGGCCCAGTGTGCAGCGGCAGCCAAGAGAGCAAATAGAATGCTAGGTATCATAAGGAAAGGAATTGAAAATAAAACAAAAGATATTATAATGCCTCTATATCGTTCCATGGTGAGACCGCTCCTTAAATATTGTGTGCATTTCTGGTCGCCGTATCTTAAAAAGGATATAGCGTTATTAGAAAAGGTTCAGAGAAGAGCCACCAAAATGGTAAAGGGGATGGAAGGATACTCCTATGAAGAAAGGCTAAAAAGGTTAGGGCTCTTTAACCTGGAAAAGAGACGGCTGAGGGAAGATATGATAGAAGTCTATAAATTAATGAACGGAGTGGAACGGGTAAACATAGATCGATTGTTTACGTTATCAGAATATAGAAAGACTAGGGGGACATGCAATGAAGCTACAGGGTAAACTATTTAAGACTAATAAAAGAAAATATTTTTTCACTCAACGTGTAATCAAACTCTGGAATTTGTTACCGGAGGATGTAGTAAAGGCTGTTAGTGTAGCTGGGTTTAAAAAAGGTTTGGACAAGTTCCTGGAGTAAAGGTCCATAAACCATTACTAAGAAGGGACCCAGGATATCAATGCTTGACCCAGTACAAGTATTGTGGAACCTGTGTCTTTTGGGGAAACTGCTAGGTACGTATTACCTAGATTGGCCACTGTTGGAAACAGGATACTGGGCTTGATGGACCTTGGTCTGACCCAGTATGGCATATCTTAGGTTCTTATGTTCTTATGAGTTCATAGGGGCTCGTCTAGACACACGGCAGTCAAAGGCTTTCCTGCCACAGCCACGTTGTCTACGTATATAATACATCTAGCATCTCAAGCATCTACGAAGGTATTCCTTACTGTTTGGGAGATGCTTCAACTGCTGGGACACATGGCATCCACTGTCCATGTGGTTCCCTATGCTCACCTTCACATGCGAGCAGCTCAGTGGACCCTTTCCGCTCAGTGCTCACAAGCCACGGGTCGACTGACAGACAAAATCAAAGCTACCACATGTCTGATTTCGTCCCTGCAATGGTGGCAATCCCTGGAAAACCTCCTTGTAGGCTCTCCTTTCCAGCAGCCTCTATACCAAACTAACCTGACGACAGATGCGTCCAAGATGGGTTGGGGGGCCCACTTGCACGATCTCTCCACTCAGGGTCTTTGGACCTCACAGAAGGTGTCCCTTCACATAAACCTCCTAGAGCTAAGAGCCATTTTCAAGGCTATTCAAGTCTTTCAGGGCCATCTCAGCAACAAGACATTCTGGTCCAAACTGACAATCAGGTAGCTATGTTCTATGTGAACAAGCAAGGTGGAACAGGCTCTCTGTCAGTATGCAACAAAGCTTTGCAACTATGGGCCCTCGCCAGAGAGTTACAAATTCACCTGGTTGCGGTATACCTTCTGGGCATTCAAACTCTTGGGCAGACAAACTCAGTCAAATACTGCTGCCACACGAGTAGTCCCTCCACTCAGACCAGCTTGCTCGAGTGTTTCGAATCTGGGGGACACCAGATATAGACCTATTTGCAAGTCCGCAGAATGCCAAACTTCCCCGATTCTGTTCCAGAATTCTGGCTCAAAACTGTCAAGCAAGAGATGCGTTCCTACTCCACTGGGGACAGGACTTCCTCTATGCCTTCCCACCCATTCCCCTCATTCCCAAGACTTTATTCAAACTTCAAAGACACAGAGGTCGCATGATACTCATAGCTCCACGTTGGCCACGGCAAGCGTGGTACCCCCTTCTTCTGCGTCTCTCTCAAACCACTCCTCTGGAGTTGGGGAATGCTCCAGATCTCCTGTCGCAGGGGGATGGATCCCTACTGCATCCCAATCCCCAGGCCCTACATCTCAGGGCCTGGTTACTGAAAGCCTAGAATTCCAGGATATTAATCTTTCTCAACAAGTGAAGGAAATCCTCCTGGCTTCCAGAAAACCTTCCACAAGACGTTCTTACGTTTTTAAGTGGAAAACGTTCTCTGTCTGGTGTTCACAAAAGGGACTTAACCCCCTTTTAGTACATGTAGAGTTGCTATTAGAGTATCTTCTACAATTATCAACATCTGGCCTAAAGACCAATTCAGTGAGGGTCCATCTCAGTGCTATTGCTGCTTTTCATAAACCTTTCGATGGACAACCCATTTCCTCTCATCCACTTATATCAAGATTTATGAGAGGCCTACTCTTAACAAAACCCCCCATTAAGCCACCACCGGTGGCATGGGATCTAAATCTTGTTCTTGGTCAGCTTATGAAACCGCCCTTTGAACCTTTAGCCACTTCAGATCTAAAGTTTCTTTCATGGAAAGTTATTTTCCTAATTGCCATCACTTCTGCGAGACACATTAGTGAATTACAGGCGTTAGTAGCTGACCCTCCTTATACAAGGTTTCACCATGATAAAGTAGTCCACAGGACTCATCCTCACTTTCTGCCAAAGGTGTTTTCGCCTTTTCATTTAAACCAGGCGGTTTATCTTCCTATATTCTTTCCTAGGCCTCACGCCTCCAGTGCAGAAAGGAATCTTCACACTTTGGATTATAAAAGAGCCTTAGCCTTTTATCTCCAAAGAACTAAGCCACATAGAAAATCTTCTCAGCTTTTTGTGGCTTTTGACTCTTGTCATCTGGGACTTCCAGTTTCTAAAAGAACTCTGTCAAATTGGATTGCAGACTGCATATCCTACACATATCAGAGAAAGGGACTTTCTCTCGAAGGCCATGTCACGGCACACAATGTGAGAGCAATGGCAGCCTCAACGGCTAACCTTCGTTCTGTCTCTATTGATGACATCTGCAAAGTAGCCACTTGGGTTTCGGTACACACCTTCACAGCCCACTATTGCTTAGACAAGGACTCCCGTCGGGATGCCTCATTTGGCCAGGCTGTTCTCCAACATCTCTTCCATACTTAATTCAACTCCTACCCACCATCCACAGTTTGGATGCCAAAGGTCCATGGGAGGAAGCATGACCCAACTCACCTGGGTTCGCAGCTTGCTGGGGTCACCACTTGGCATCTTCCAGCTGGGGATTCCCCATATGTGAAGACTACATTCCTGCTTGTTCCTGGAGATAGCATAGTTACTCACCTGTAACAGTTGATCTCAGGGAACAGCAGAAATTTAATCTTCACAACCCACCCACCTCCCCTAGGAGTTGTCTCTGTCTCTCTCTTTCTCTACTTCTCTCCTTTGGTCTCAGCTATAAACTCAGCTAAAGTGAGAGAGGTACAGAGGCGGGAAGGCAGCACGCATGCGCTATGGGATGTTCCAAAAAGCTTTCCTATTGGACGTTGGGGAGCATTCCCACGCGGGCTCCATTGGTACCGACGATACCCATATGTGAAGACTAAATTCCTGCTGTTCCCGGAGATCACCTGTTACAGGTGAGTAACTATGCTTTACGAAGTTTAAATTTCAATGTAAACCGCTTTGATTGAAATGATGAAGCGGTATATAAAACCTGTTAAATAAATAAATAAACATTTTCTCCAAGGGGTTCAACATCTGCATTCCTTCAATCTGTGATCTGGAAATGGGCTGATGGGGTGGGGAGCTTAGGCTGCTGATGGGGGGGCTGGGATTGGAAATGGGCTGAGGAGGGGCTAGGATGGGACTGGAAATGGCTGATGGGGGCTCGGACTGGAAACGGGCTGATGGGGTGGGGAGCTTGGACTGCAAATGGGCTGATGGGTGCTGGAATAGGACTGGAAATGGCTGATGGGGGTCTAGGATTGGAAATGGACTGATGGAGGGGCTAAGATGGGACTGGAAATGGCTGATGGGATGGGGAGTTTGGACTGGGAATGGGATGGGATTGGAAACGGGCTGAGGGGGGCTAACATTATGGCTGAATTTGAAAAATAATTCAGAACTGTAGTAGTGCTTTAAAGAAACAAGTGCTTAGCTTAGCTTTGAAGAAAAACTTCAGCTTAATAATCAGAGAAATCTTAAGCTGAAGTTTTTCTTCAAAGCTAAGCTAAGCACTTGTTTCTTTAAAGCACTACTACAGTTCTGAATTATTTTTCAAATCACTAAAAAAAACTTGGTAGCAGTTATTCATATAAAGGTCGTTGATGTTAAAAGTGAGTCCACTAGATGGTAAAATGATAATCTAATGGCTGCCCACATATGCTGAGACCTTGCGCTACAAGTTAAAGTGTTTTGTACACATATTTGATAATATCGTTTAATTATTGCAACAGTATCAAGTCTTAAAAGGTTATAATCTACTTTCGAGGTACACTGCGGAGGCTTTTTACGTATTGCTATTATTCCTCCAGCAAGAGAGACCATTATTGTGTTGTATACGGTAATCTGTAGGCCTGCAGCCATGTCCCTAATGGAGTCTTGAAAAGACATATCTTCTGGCGGGGATCTACGCCATTCACGAAGAGGGGAAGGGTCGGAAGGAATGCCTTGGCTTTCTCGGGAATCCTCTGATTCATCATCAGAATTGGAGAAAGTAGAGTCAGAGTCTGACAAGAAGTCGAAGTATTGATGATCTTGTGCTTTATCTCGATACTTCCCTGATGTTGATGATTGATGTTGGTACTGATGATCGGTTGGGTGTGGTATCGGGAACCTGCTGGGTACCAATGATGTCTGTTGGTTCCAAAAGCGGCATCAGAGGGAGAGGATCCCCGATGCAGGTTCGAGTGCCGGCATCAGCTCTGAAACCGGCAGCTGTAGGCAGGGTGTCGTCGTCGGTATTACTGGAGCTGTCGATACGGTCAGTGCCGAGGCTGCCAGTAGTGCAGCCAACTCCTCTCGATAGCCAGTATGCGCTGGTCAAGGAAGCTGACCAATGCCTGGGTAGAATCACATATGGGGCTTTGAGCCACCATTCCAGAGCATGGAACCAGTAGCTCTCCAGAGATCAATGTCTCAGGAGTGTCTTGGAGTTCCTCTTGAGCTTAGGAGGACAGGGTCTTCCGCTGGATCTGTTTGGCAGGCAGGTCAGCATCAGATGCACCTTTTGGTAAGTCTCGATAGCGATGAAGGGATTACCTCTGGAATCAGTATCGGTCCTCAGTGCCAATGCCGATGACTTAGACTTGGTTTTGTGTTTGGACTTTGAGGAGATCTGAGAACCATGAGAGGAGGCCGATGTCAATGATGTGGAAGCTACTGAAACTGAGTCTGGGGCGAACAGAGAACCATACAGTCTGGCCCTGTTCTTTAGGCCTCTTTTTGTTATTTGCTGACACAAAAGTCAATCATTTGGTACATTGTCGGGGCCCAAACATTTTAAGCACCAGTCATGTTTATCCGTGACTGATATAGTACTAGAACATTTGGTAAACTTTTTGAAACCACTAATGTGTCTTTCCATCGTCGTAAAAAAAAGTAGGCCAAGGTACCACTCAAAACCACTAAAAATGAAAGAAAAATTAAAAAAAGAAATATTCGTTGAAAAGAAAAGAAAATATCAGGGCCGGTGTCGATGTTGGTGAGGGCACCGGTGTCAACAGAAAGGCAGAGCACAGAATTTAAACAACAAAAAACGTTTTTCAGCAGTGACAGGAAAGAAACGACCTGCTGGCTCTGTGGAAAACAAAGAACTGAGGAGAGGAGTTAGGAAGGCAGAAAGGCAGAAATACGGGCGCAGTGGATTGCTCCCAGAAGCTTTACAATTGAACGCTGGGGAGCGTTCCCTTGCGGGCTCCGTTGGTACCAACATCACCCATATGTGAAGACTACATTCCTCTTTGTTCCTAGAGATGAATGCTTACTTGCCTGGGAGTGAAAAAAGCAGGTGGCTGTAGTGATCCTAGAAAACTGGAATTGAGGACATGGCTGGAATAGAGATAAATTTAGGGAGGGATGAGGGGAGAAGGAAGAGACTAAGGACAAATAGAAAAGAAGTGAACAGAAGGGACCAGAATGTATTAATAGTAATACGATGGACTGGGGTGAATCCCACAGTGCTGTCCAGGGCTGTCCCGTCCATTGAGCAAGAATGTTTTTTGCACAGGGCCCCGCATTTCAGGGGGCCCTACGCAAAAAATATTCTGCATTAGCCCAGCTAGATTTAAAAAATACAATCTGACTGCTGCTGCCGCCGTGGCAGCGGCAGAATCGAGCATCTCGTGGGGCCCCCCCTGCCTGGCAGAGTCCTCCCTGCAGCATCAGCTGCCTCAGCATTGGCTGTCAGAGCCACGAAGGGAGAGCTTCTCTCTCGCAGTTCTGTTAATCCGGCCGGGGCGGATGGGAAATCCCATCAGCCCCGGCGGGTTTAACAGAGCCGCGAGAAAAGGAAACTCCCTTCGCAGCTCTGAAAAGCCCGCGCTTTGGAAGCTAATGCTGCAGGGAGGACTCTGCCAGGCAGGGGGGGCCCCGCAAGACGCTCGATTCTGCCGCAGCCACGGCGGCAGCAGCAGCCGGATTGTGTTTTTTTTTTAATCTAGCTGGGCTGATGGGCGGAGGGGGGTTAGGACTGGTAATGAGCTATGGGCGGGGCGGGGGGGAGGCTAAGACTGGAAGGCTGATGGGGGGGGGTTAGGACTGGTACTGGGCTATGGGGGGGGTTAGGACTGGTAATGGGCTGATGGGGGATTAGGACTGGAGGTGGGCTGATGGGGGGTTTAGGACTGGTAATGGGCTATGCAGGGGGTTAAGACTGGAAATGGGCTGATGGGGGGGTTAGGACTGGAAGTGGGCTGATGGGTTAGGACTGGTAATGGGCTATGGGGAGGCTAAGACTGGAAGTGGGCTGATGGGGGGTTAGGACTATTAATGAGCTATGGGGGGGCTAGGACTGGAAATGGGCTGATGGGGGGGTTAGGACTGGAGGTGGGCTGATGGGGGGGTTAGGACTGGTAATGGGCTATGGTGGGATAAGACTGAAAATGGGGTGATGGGGGTTAGGCCTGGAAGTGTGCTGATGGGGGGCTTAGGACTGGTAATGGGCTATGGGGGGGCTAGGACTGGTAATGGGCTGGGGGGGTTGCTAGGTCTGGAAATGGGCTGAGTGGAAGGGGGGACTTGAACTGCAAATACTTGATGGGGACGGGGCTTGGAATAGAAATGGGCTGAGTGGAGGGGAGCTAGAATTTGACATGAGCTGATGGTGGGGTTAGGAAAGGACTAGAAATGGGCTGATGAGGGACTGGGATTGGAAATGAGCTGATGGAAGGACTTGGATAGGACTGGAAATGGATGGGGGAGCTAGGACTGGAAATGGGCTGATGGTGTGGCTAGGAAAGGATTGAAATGGGCTAATGGGGGGCTAGGGCTGGAAATGGGCTGATGCGGGAACTAGAAGGGAGCGGATGCTGGGTGGGGCTGGAACTAGAAGAGAGCTGATGATGGGGGAGGATTAGAATGGGATGGAGCTGGGAGAGTGAAATGGAGAGAGGAAAAATATTTTGTGTGGGAGGGAAGACAAATCTACAATTGGCCGGGTATTGAGAGAGTAAGTGGGGATTGAGGATGGAGGGGTAAAATTTGAGTGGATGAAATAGGAATGAGGAAAGAGCAAAAGGAGAAAGATTAGTATGTTAAAGCAGATGTAGAGAGGATGGAAAAAAAACTAGAAGAGAGAAGAAAGGACAAATGGACAGCAGACGATGGAGAGTTAGCAGAAGACACGAAGAAACCAGAAGAAAGTGGCTGGAGCAATTGCAACTGAAAAAGAAATGCACTAACGGTAGAAAAATATCTCTTTATTTTGAATTTATTAACTAGAATATGTCGGCTCTGGGAAATGTGCATCATTGACGTCTGTGCTTTGTTTAGTAGAAGAGGAAATTAATTAATAGTTTTATTTCTACAGTGTTGTTGTACATTCCAAGTTTGGCTTTTGGGGTTCCCAGTTTAATTGTCTTCCTGTTTCTAAATTGTGATTCCTTGTTTGGTGATGGTCTATGTTTTGCATGTGTAACTGAGCTGAGGTATTCTGTTTATGTAATTCCTATTTGACATTGCCACTTGTTCTCTTTCCCCAGTAGGTCATGTATTGTTATTCTCTGAGATGTATTGGTTTAATATTTGCAGTGTTGCCTTTTAATGGTATGGTGCTTTGTGAGTCCTGGTAGTGCTGTTATAATACGGCGGGTTTGCTATGGGTTCTAAATGGGCAGTTTTTGTAGCAGTTTCTAATGTGTCTGGCGGTTGGCACTGGATTATAGTAATGTAGAAATTTTTTAGTCTTTATCCATACAGTCATTAAGAGGCATGTTTACTAAAAGTTAGTGTATGGTAACATTATGCAAATATTTATGCAAATAAGGCCAGTTATGCAAATGAGGCCCGCACCGAGTCTCCTGACATGGCCCCGCACCCCCCTTGGGCTGCCCCTGGTGCTGTCTCTACTGCCACCTACTTCCTGAAGTTCTAGCTAAGTGAGATCATGCATATGTTAGCACAAATGGTAGAGTGGTACTGGGCAGAAGAACATCACAGAGGAGCTCTGGGAAAAATTAGTGAGGACAGAGAAGTAACATTAGGAGAGGACATATTTACCACAGAGGAGTACCAGGACGACTTTGGCTTTTGCTAGTCCTTCCACTGTGTCACTCTGATTAGTCGTGCCAGCACTGGGTATCTCACATATACAGGTGTGTTTATCTGAGAATGATAGATCAGGATTCAGCACCTTTGTTAACTGCATTGCTGTTCTCTGATCAACTATAAGTTTATATCTGAACCAAGTCCTTAGCACACAGTCACTCATATTTGGATAGTCACCATGAATATGCATGAGATAAATCTGCCTATGAAGGAGGCAGTGGGTATAAATCTATCTCCTGCATATTCACTGTAGATTTTTGCACATTAATGGCGCCAGTTCCATCTAGCTTTGTATCTGAGACAATGGAGGGTTAAGGGACATGCCCAAGGCCACAAGGAGGGCCCGTGGGATTTGAACCCTATTCTCTGATTTGCCCTGATTTCAGGGAACAGAACTTGCAACTGAAATATTAAAGGCTTTTTCAATTTGATACAGGCAAAAATCTCAGCAGTACTTTGTGTTTTACACGTATGGGTTTCAAGATTATACAGTATCCTATGCAGCAACTGCTTTATCAGGCCTTTAATATTTCATAATACAGTATATTTTTTTCCCTTTGCTGTAAAATTAACTTTACTTCTTTTGCTCTTTTCAGCATCCAAATCAAACTTGCCCTGAGGAGAATATACAAAAGATGAAGGCCACCACCAGCAATGTAGTCACAGTGCATGCAGGACCCACCAATATATCTGCAAGGCAAAACATCAGCTTTGGTCAAGCACCTGAGAATGTGTTCCTGGTAACAGTCTATTGCTTTGTGCTGGCAGGAGGTGTTATTGGACTTATTAGGATGTCTTATCTTTTGTCTATAAAGACATTTAATAAGCTGATGAAAGTTGCCATCATAAATCTGGTAGTGGTACACAGCGTTTTACTTATGAGCCTCCCCTTACGCATCAGTTATTATGTCACAGGTAAATGGCAGTTGGGGCTATTCACTTGTAAACTGGTTAGTGCCATGATGCACGCTCACATGTACATTGCTTTTCTATTCTACGTGTTTATTGTGGTGATTCGCATGCTCATGTACTTTGGGGATACGAAAATTAGAAGGAAACCAAGAACAATTTGTGCTCTGCTGGCCAGTACTGCCGTCTGGACTGTGGTGATCCTTATCATTTATCCAACACTTATGCTGCACTATGGCAGCTCTGGAAGCTATACAGAAAACAAATGCTTTCAGTTCCAGGTTGAACTTGAACAGAATTATGTGGTCATAGTAAATTACCTGGTTATTGCTCTTGTGATATTTGTGGTTTCAATATTGTTGTTATTTCAACTGGCCATTATCTTCAGAATAGTTAAAAATACAAGTGGGCCAATATGCTCAGATCAGCAATACAGGGCTCAGGCTAAAAGTTTGTTTTTCATTTTGATTATGTTGGCATGTTTTGTGCCATACCATATATTCCGGATATACTATATAAACCACTTTAATTCAAGATCCAACAATTTCTTAGATTTTTACAATGAAGCTTGCTTAGCTATTACCGCTATTAGCTGTTGTGATTTTCTTACATTTTTTATCTGGGAATAAACTGATAACATTGTAAGGAGAAGAACAATAGTAGATCCGCAAATCAAGCAATACATGAATATGAAAGGATTTGGGATCACTGCTCAGAGAAATGTATAAAAATGTCTACTGACTGAGTGTGCATTATGGTAAATTCTTCCTTTTCCAATATTCATTTTTATGATTTCCAACTTTCAGAATGTAGGAATTATTGAAAGGATCACCTAGATGTGGATGAAGAGACAGGTGGATGGACAGATGGACAACCCCTCAATGTGCAACCGTCTGTCCATAGACACAATAACACTCCAAAAAAGTGATGGCAATTCACTAATTTTTGCATGCAAGAAGAAAAAACCCTCTTTGCTTTTTATAGGAAACAGGTCAAAGCTGCTACAATGGTTGACTACCACTCCACTAGAAAAGCTTTTAAACTCCGAACTTTCTAGCACTTTAGCACAGAGCAACACAGGCAAACAGAGACATGGAAAAATAATTGAAGCATCTGGGGAAGGATAGCACCAAAAGATGCTTTCAAAGCCCTTTCCCCAACATTTGCAAAGACACCCTCCCCACACACACACACACACATTCCAAAACCTTCTACCGCAATGGCCAAAACCTTTACACAAACCCACAACCCAGACACTCCTGTAACAACACTCCCCCTCTCACATAACCCCATTACTTCACCCTCACATCAAACCTAAACACGTCTATACCCACAAACATATTTGTTACACAGCTCCATAGCCTTACATATACACCCATCCCAACTCCCCACAAACCTCCATTCACTTGCCACACACATCCACATCTCCCATACACCACCACTACTACTACTGTCCAGGAGAGAGCACAAGTCACCACGGCAAGCCAGCTTAATGGTAAGTTTGCCATGTTGCCTCTGTGGGTCTGGTGGTGGTACACCCCCCCTCCTGGCCGGCACCTGGGATGGGCCACACCCACTGCCCCACCCTTGATACGCTGCTGCACACACCTATATAAACACAAAACTCAATAGTCCTATGCTCACACACCCCGACACCCACATACATATACATATATACACATACCTAACACACAGTTCCACCCAGCCCCACACAATACATTCCATGACACCCCCTCTATACAACCCCCTGCTTCGCAGGCACACCTTTTCCACAACCTTTATCCATACTCATACACACCTCTTCTACATACCAGTGTTGTAAAACATTCCTGAAGTCATGCATCTGCATCTTTCCCTACTTGTTCACTTTAGATTTATCATATTTATTCAATAGCACTATGGACCCGATATTCAGCAGTGGTGGCTAGAGCTGCTTAAATGGCTAGCTGCTGCTGCTGAACTTTAAACCCAGATATTAAATACCAGGGCCTTATCTGGGCCCCAACATGGAATATCCGGGTTGCTTGTTTTCCCAGGAAGCTAAGCAAGCAGTAGCAATATTCAGCTGCAGCCTGGTTAACTTCAGCGGTGAAAATTAGGCCAAACTTTACTGCACCTGACTGTTATTGCTTAGTGATAACCGGGCAGCAGCTCAATATTGCCACTGCCCTGTTATTGCTGGGTGCCATCCTTGGGACGCCTGGTTAGCATCGGGGTGTGCAGCGATTGCATCCACAGATATTCAGTGACACTAACACAGTTGTTGTTAAGTGCCGTTGAGTCAGTGTCGATTCATGGCAACCTTCTGGATAGTTGTCCTAAACTGTGTTCGGTCTTCAGTCAGGCGGCTCATTGTTGACAGACTGGCATCTATAGCTGCTGTTATTGTATCGATCTATCTCATTCTGGCCTTCCTGTTTTGCATTGACCTTCTACCTTGGAAAGCAGGAGAGGAGGGCCTTCCGCAACAAACAGGTAAGGAGGAAAACCAGCAGAGGGCAAAAAAAGCACATCCAAACACTTAGATAAAAACAATAAAGTTCTCCTGTTTTTATCTAAGTGTTTGGCCGTGGTTTTTTGCCCTCCGCTGGTTTTCTTCCTTGACCTTCTACCTTGCCAAGCATGATGTCTTTCTCTAATGATCTCTCTCTTTGCATGATGTGTCCAAAGTATGAAGTCTTGTCATCTGAGCTTCTAAAGAAAGCTTAGGTTTGATCTCCTGTAGTACTGACTGGTTTGTTCTCCAGGTAGTCTATGGTATACACAGTATTTGCCGCCAGCACCATAATTCAAAGGCATCAATTTTCTTCCTGTCTATCTTTTTCACTGTCTAACATTCACATCCATATGATGTTATTGAAAAAAAACATGGCTTGAACAAGTCAAATCTTTGTATGGAGAGAGATATTTCTGCTCTTGAGAATCTTGTCTAGGTCCTTCATAGCCATTCTGCCGAGAGCAATGCATCATCGGATTTATTGACTGCTTGTTACTTCTTTATTGATAATTGATCCAAGTAGGTTAAAGTTGTCCACAAATTCAATTTCTTCTCCATCAACGATGAACTTATTGATTTTGCGGTTGTCATGATCTTTGTCTTCTTTAAATTAAGGTGCAGGTCCATTTTAAGGCTATGTTCCTTGATCTTGAGATGCAAATGTTGTGCCGCTGAAATATCCCAGCTAGGGAAATTAATATGGTTAACAGGTCTGATAATCCCTTTGAACACTGGGCCCTATGGGGGGGGGGGGAGTATTCAGTGGCGGTGGCTACATAAGAACATAACAAATGCCATACTGGGTCAGACCAAGGAACATGAAGCCCAGCATCCTGGTTCCACAGTGGCCAATCCAGGTCACACGTACCTGGCAGGTTCCGAAAAAGGCACACAGGTTCCACAATGCTTGTCCAGAGGCAATCAGTGGATTTCCCGAGTCCTCTTTAACAATGTTTTATGAATTTTTCCTCCAGGAACTTGTCCAAACCTTTTTTAAACCCAACTACACTAACAGCTTTTACTACATTTTCTAGTAATGAATTCCAGACTTTGATTACGCGTTGAGTGAAAAAATATTTTCTCTTATTAGACTTAAATGCATTACGTCGTAGCTTCATTGTGGGTCCCCTAGTCTTTCTACTTCTTGATGGCGTAAACAACCGATCTACGTTTACCTGTTCTATTCCATTCATTAATTTATAGGCCTCTATCATATCTCCCCTCAGCCATCTCATTTCCAAGTTGAAAAGCCCTAATTTTTTAAGCCTCTCTTCATAGGAGTATCTTTCCATTCCCTTTACCATTTTGGTGGCTCGTCTCTGTACCTTTTCTAATTCTGCTATATCCTTTTTAAGATATGGCAACCAGAATTGCACATAATATTCAAGGAGAGGTCACACCATGAAACGATACAGAGGTATTATAAAATCCTTGATTTTATTCTTCGTTTCTGTCCTTATGCTTCCTAGCATTCTATATGCTTTCTTGGCCACCATGGCACACTGGGCGGAGGGTTTCAACATATTATCCACGATGACACCTAAATATTTTTCCTGGCTGGTGGTTCCTAATATGGAACTTTGCATCGTATAACCATAGTTTGGGTTGTTCTTTCCTAGGTGCATAACTTTGTACTTGTCCACATTAAGTTTCACTGACATTTAAATGTCCAGTCTTCCAATTTATCAATGTCCTCTTGAATTTTTCACAATTCTTTTGCGTTTTGCGTTTTAACAACTTTGAATAATTTTGTGTCATCTGCAAATTGTATTCCCATTTCCAGGTCATTTATGAATATGTTAAAAAGCAGTAGGCCCAGCACAGATCCCTGGGGTACTCCACTATTCACCTTTTTCCATAGAGAAAATTGGCCATTTAGCCGTACTCTCTGCTTTCTATCTTTTAACCACAACAGTACACTGCCTCCAATCCCATAACTTTTTTAATTTGACCAAGAGTCTCTCATGAGGGACCTTGTCAAAGGTTTTCTGAAAATCCAGGTACACCATATCAACTGGCTTACCTTGGTCTACCTATTTATTCACACCTTCAAAAAAATATAACAGATTAGTAAGACAAGACTTTCTTTGGCAAAATACATGTTGGTTTTCTCCCATTAAACTATGACTATCTACATGGTCAGTAATTTTATTCTTTATAATTGTTTCTACCATTTTGCCCGGTACCAATCTCAATCTCACTGTTCTTTTGTTTTCCAGATCACCCCTAGAACCCTTTTTTGAAAACTGGTGTTACATTGGCCATTCTCATATCTTCAGGTACAACGGATGATTTTAATGATAGTTCACTGATTACTAATAGTAGGTTTGCAATCTCATCTTTCAGTTCTTTCAACACCCTTGGATGTATACTATCCAGTCCTGGTGATTTAATTCAGTTTATCAAATACTTGTAATACATCTTCCCAGTTTAATGATATTTCTTTCAATTCATCCAATATATCCCATTTACCTAGCATTTCAGGCATAGATATAGGGTAACTTCCGTACATCTTCTTCAGTAAAGACTGAAGCAAAGAATTCATTCAATCTTTCCTCTATGGCCTTGTCCTCCCTTAGTGCCCCTTTTACCCCTCTATCATCCAATGCTCCAATGATTGTCTCACATGTTTTTTGCTACAAATGTACTTTTAAAAGTTTTTATTATGCGTTTTTGCTTCCATGGCAAGCTTTTTATCAAATTCTCTCTTTGCCTGCCTTATCAATGCCTTGCATCTAACATGCCAATGTTTATGTCGTTTCCCATTTTCATCATTTGTCTCCTTTTCCATTTCCTGAAAGATGCTTTTTTTGGCTACAACCGCCTCTTGGATCTTGCCTTTAAACCAATGCTGGCAGTTTTTTGGCCTTCCTTCCATTTTTCTTAAAGCATGGAATACATCTGGTCTGGGCTTCCAAGATAGTATTTTTAAACAATGCCCATGCTTGATGTAAATCTTAAACCTTTGGAGCTATTCCTCTTAGTTTTTTCTTAACTATTTTCCTCATTTTATCATAATCTCCATTTTGTAAGTTAAAAGGTAGTAGTGTTGATTTCCTTGCTGTCCTTCCATTTATTAAATCAAACGCGATCATGCTATGATCATTATTGCCAAGTGACACCCTACACTCTTATCTCTTGTCCCAGATCCTGTGTTCCACTAAGGACTAGGTCCAGAATAGTTTCCCCTCTTGTTGGTTCATGAACCAGTCATTTATTTCATCTAGAAACTTCAACTCCCTAGCATGTCCTGCAGTGACACTGATCCAGTCGATATCAGGGTAATTGAAATCACTTATTATTGTGTTATAATTTTAGCTAGCTTTCCTGATTTCTCTTAGCATTTCATTGTCCATCTGTTCATTCTGGCCAGGCGGTCAGTACTATATCCCCACTGCCATCTTTTTACATGGGATTCCTCTTTTTACATGGGATTTCTATCCATAGAGATTCTATGTTATATTTTGTTTCATGCAAAACTTTAATCCTGTGTGACTCAATGCCCTCTTTAACATAGAACACAACCCTTCTACCAATTTGATCTACCCTATCATTGCAATATAGTTTGTACTCAAGTATCACAGTGTCCTATTGGTTGCCCTCCTTCCACCAGGTCTCTGGAATACCAATCATATCTAACCTTTCATTTAGTGCTATATAGTCTAGCTCTCCCATCTTATATTTGCATTTGCATACAGGCATTTTAGAGGTTGTATTTTATTTATATTAATCTGTAAAGTGCATAGCCATCACCGCTGAAGACTAACCCCAGATATTCAATGTTGGGGCCATATGCGGCCACCGGCATCGAATATCTGAGAAGCCGCTGAACCCAGAAGCTAACCAGTGTCAAGGTACTGCTACCACCGTCCCTATTAGGCGGTCGCCTAGGGGCGTGAGGTGCAGGTTGCTTTTATATAGAATAGTCTGTAGCCGTGTGTTAAAGGCAAAATATAATGATGAGGTTTTATTCCCCTTCCCTTGTGGATTTCTGTTTTTTTCATATAGCAACAAAGAACTTAAACAAATTGTTTCTTCACAGCAAAATGAAATGTACCTTTTTCAAACAGGTATAACAAGGCTCTTGCTTCCTTAATTAACAAAGAGACGTAATCTCATCCGAGATACACAGCGTGCAATCCATAGCACTGGAATCAATGTCCTGGGTAGTGTTTTCCCATTGCATTTGCTCACCATCAGAAATTGTAAATGGGTAACATTCACCACAGATATCATTTACACAACTCTCTCGAGAGGCAGCAGTTCTTAAGGCAGGAAACTGTTCTGCATAAGGAGGGTCCTGGAGACCTGTACTGAAACCTGTTTCTCTGAAGTTTCCCCTTTCTCTCCACCAAGGATTATCCTCCCAAGTATTAGCTTTTACTTTCCTAGCCGAGCCCACCTCTTGCCCTCTAGAGAAATTGGTGTACTTAGCTTTGCTTCTGGGGTGGCTGGCTTCCACTCCTTCCTCTGTAAACCAGGCTCCTTTATTTGGGCTGTAGCCTGCTTTTCCCCGAGAGTTCCACTCAGCAGTTGTCTGGTCTTGGCTGTAGTAACTTCCAGGAAAGGTTTCCCTTCTACTGCTACTTGCTGTCGGGACCCAGCTTGTGCTTCCTGGACCCAGCAAGCTCTCCTGCTTGTGACCTCTGCCCTACAGCTGCTTACTCACTCTCCTTGGGACGATGCCCCCTCTGGCTTGGGAGACTTGTGCACGAGCACTTCCAGCTCTCTCTGTGTCAGCTGCTCTTCCCTTTGCTGCACCTCCCTTGGCTGCACCTTCCTCTGTGGCACCTCCCTCTACTGGGATTTCCCAGCCACTTTTATCCTCCTGGCTCCTGCACGTTGTATGTGCTTCCTTGCCCAGGTGGACGTGATTAGCTTTCTGGCTTTCTACTGCGTCACACCCAGTGTAGGGAAAGTTTGTTCCACTATTCTCTGGCTCCTTATAACCTGAATATGCTTTCTGCCCAGGTGACTGTAAGGTAAGCTCTTCCTTTTCTCCTGTATCCATGGGTTCTGTGCTGGCCACTGTATCACACCAGGCAGCAGCAATTTTGAGCCATTGCCCTATTAACCTCCACATGTAATGTTAGGCAAACATTTGCTGTACCTGACTTCACCCACAGATCAATAACTGGGCAGCGACTCACTATCACTGCTGCCTAGGTAACGATGGGAGCTGCCTCCTCTCCACCTCAGAACACCCACGGCATGTCCTGATGCTAAATGGGTAGCATTAGGACGTGTAGTGGCAGCACCTGTGGATATCTAGCGGCACTAATTGTGTTAGTGCCTCTGAATATTCCACCATCTGGCATTTACATGATTTGCAGGTCTGCAAACTGTGTAAATGCCTTTGAATTCCCCTCCATATGTATAGCGCTCCCGATGTCATTCCATATTTGCTTTAAAGTGAAATAAGTTGCTGCATTGCCACTGTCCTCCTCCTCTTCCTAACAGATTGGAGAATCAATGAAGCAAACAAAGGGAAGGGGAAGAGGCTAGTGAGAGTAAGAGGGAGAGGAGTAAGAGAGTGATGGAACTGGAAGGGCTATGAGTTGTGTGGAGAAAAAAGGTCAGGAGAGTAAGTGAGAGAATATGGTAGAGGGCAAGAGAATGAGTAAATTGGAGGGGCTATGGGGGAGGAGGAGAGAGTGAGTGAGAGGATGTAATGGGAGGACAAAAGAACGAGTGAGAATATATCACTTGCTAGAATTCTGCACATAATAATTCAAAGTTTTGCACTTTTTTGTTATTTTATTTCCGCATTGTATTTTAAATTATCACTGAAAAACAATATAGAGCTCATTCCATCCCAGACTTAAATCCCCTCTGTATGTCCGGTCTGAGCTAGACGTACAGAGGGGATCATGATTCTGATCCTGTGGAGCACGCTAGCCCCGCGGGATCAGAATCGCGAACAGTCCTGTATGTGCAGGCTGGGACTGCGATTTAGCCCGGCCTGCACGTACAGGACCTTCTCAGCTAACTCAGTCAAGGCTCTTCAATGGAGCCGCGGTGCCAAGATGTCATGTTGCCATGGCACCGTGGCTCCATTGAAGAGCCATGATGCCAGCCGCTGGACTCCAACGCTGCATTCCCTACAGCCTGACCCCTGATCTGGCCTCCTAACGCCAGGGTCAGGCTGCAGGGAATGTCTTCGGGCCCCCCTGCCCCATCTGCACCCCGGGCCGCCGATCTTGGATGTACAGGGAAGTTATTCCACCTCGGAGGTGGAATATCTTCCCTGTACAAGCCGCCTGCCATGGACGTTTCGGGCCGACATTAGAATCGGCTCTGTACGTCCAGAGCCGGCGACCGCCCACCACCTGCCCATACTCTGCCTCTGAGCTCCCACTTCCCTGCCCCCTCTAACTTCACCGCACAACCAGCAGGGAGATTAGATGCGGCGGGGGTAGGCACGAAGAGCGGGGATGGATGTCCCATTTGGATGCCCATCCCCGCTATTCGTGGCACAGAATAACCCCCTATACTTTGTTATTCAAACAAAGCATGAAGAATTTTGCATAATTCCGATCCTTTGACACAAAATTTTGAATTTTGTGTGTAGAATTCCAGCAAGAAGGGTCAAGAGTCAGGGGATATGAGATGCTGCAGGGTGATAGTGAAAGGTTATAGGAAGATGTGGGAAGGAGTGAGGGGATCTGAGGGAGTGCAACAGGGTGGAGAGAGTATGACTGAGGGGAATAAAGATGCTGTTGGGTGATGGGTGATGGAATCATCCCTCCCCCTCCCAATCCTGGATGCCCTTCCATAATCCCCTATTTCTCCTGCCCTGCCCTCATTTACTTTCCCTTTCCTTCCTCTGTTTCCTGTCTCCATCCTTCCCTGCCTCTGTATCTTTCTTTACTTATTCCTCTGTCCCTCTTACTTGAAACTCTTTCACTGTTTCCTTCCTCTGAGATTTCCCCTCTCTCCCCATCCTCTAGATCAGTGATGGCTAACCTTTTTGAGCCCGAGTGCCCAAACTGCCGCACAAAACCAAAGAATTTCCTCAAAGTGCCAGCACGTCATTTGCATAAGTGGTCTTATTTGCATAAATATTTGCATAATGTTACCATACACTAACTTTTAGTAAACATGTCTCTTAATGAGTGTATGGATAAAGAAAGACTAAAAGATTTCTACATTACTATAATCCAGTGCCAACCGCCAGGCACATTAGGAACTACTACAAACGCTGCCCATTTAGAACCCATAGCAAACCCGCCGTATCCTGACAGCATTACCAGGACTCACAAAGCACCATACCCTACCTATCAAAAGGCAACACTGCAAATATTAAACCAATACATTTCAGTGAATACTGGGGAAAGAGAACAAGTGGCAACGTCAAATAGGAATTTCCTCTTGTACCAAACAAAGCGCAGATGTTAATGATGCACATTTCCCAGAGCTGACATATTCCAGTTAATAAATTCAAAATAAAGAGATATCTTTCTACCTTTTGTGCATTTTTTTTCAGTTGCAATTGGTCCAGCCATTTTCTTCTGGTTTCTTCATGTTTTCTGCTAACTCTCCATCGTCTGCTGTCCATTTGTCCTTTCTTCTCTCTTCTAGTTTTTTTTCCATTCTCTCTCTCTCTACATCTGCTTTAACATACTAATCTTTCTCCTTTTGCTCTTTCCTCATTCCTATTTCATCCACACAAATTTTACCCCTCCATCCTCAATCCCCAATTACTCTCCCAATACCTGGCCAATTGTAGATTTTTCATCCCTCCTACACAAAATATTTTTCCCCTCTCCATTTTACTCTCCCAGCCCCATCCCATTCTAATCCTCCCCAACATCAGCTCCCTTCTAGTTCCAGTCTCACCCAGCATCCATTCCCTTCTTCAAGCCCCCCACTTCCCCTCAGCCCATTTCCATTCCAAGCCCCGTCCCCATCAGCTATTTGCAGTTCAAGCCCCCCACTTCCCCTCAGCCCATTTCCATTCCAAGCCCCATCCCCAACAGCTATTTGCAGTTCAAGCCCCCTTCCACTCAGCCCATTTCCAGTCCTAGCAACCCCCCCAACCCATTACCAGTCCTAGCAACCCCCCCAACCCATTACCAGTCCTAGCCCCCCATAGCCCACTCCCAGTCCTAATCCCACCAGCCCATTTCCAGTCCTAACCTCCCCATCAGCCCACTCCCATTCCTAATCCCCCATCACTCAATTTTTAGTTTAAGCCCCCCCAGCGCCTATCACCACTCCTAACCCCCCAGCGCCCATCACCACTCCTAACCCCCCCAGCCCAGCGCCCATCACCACTCCTAACCCCCCAAGCCAGCCCAGTGCCCATCACCACTCCTAACCCCCCCCAGCCAGCCCAGTGTCCATCACCACTCCTAACCCCCCCAGCCCAGCCCATCACTACTCCTAACCCCCCCCCAGCCCAGCCCAGCCCATCACCACTCCTAACCCCCCCCAGCCCAGCCCAGCCCAGCCCATCACCACTACTAACCCCCGCAGCCCAGCCCAGCCCATCACCACTCCTAACCCTCCCTCCAGCCCATCACCACTCCTAACCCCCCCCCCCCCAGCCCAGCCCAGCCCATCACCACTCCTAACCCCCACCCCGCCCAGCCCAGCCCAGCCCAGGGAAAATTAAAAAAAAAAAAGAAAACCTGTCTGCTGCCGCTGTCGGGGCCGCCGCGGCAGAATCGAGCGTGCCGCGGGGCCCCCCTGTACCCACCCGGCAGAGCCTGCCCTCCCCGTAGCAGCTCTCTCTTTGGAGCTGCAGTCAGACGCGCCGGCTTGCAGAGCGCGAGGGAAGAGTTCCCTCGCTGCTCTGTTAAGCCCGCGGGGGCTGATGGGAAGTTCCCATCAGCCCCCGCGGGCTTAACGGAGTCGCGAAAGGGAAACTCTTCCCTTCGCGCTCTGCAAGCCGGCGCGTCTGACTGTAGCTCCTAAGAGAGAGCTGCTACGGGGAGGGCAGGATCTGCCGGGTACAGGGGGGCCCCGCGGCACGCTCGATTCTGCCGCGGCGGCCCCGACAGCGGCAGCAGACAGGGTTTTTTTTTTTTTTCGATTGCGGACCTTCCCGCGTGCCAGCTGCAAGGCCTTCGCGTGCCACAGCTGGCACGCGTGCCATAGGTTCGCCATCGCTGCTCTAGATCATTTCTCCTTTCCTATTTTCACTTCATTTATTCATTTAAAACTTGCCTATTTTATCCATGCTATTTTCTATTCCTCGCCTCTCTTCCCAGTACCTATGACTAAGGTCCCTTGTTCTCTCCACAAAAAGAAACCAAATAAATTAACTGGATGCACAAAAATGATAGAAAATAGCTTTATTTTTACAAAGTGATACAAAATATGGAAAACTATGCAAATCTTTATCCCTCTCCATTTGGCTGCTTATAGTAATTTTTCTTTCAGTGTGGCCTGACATTTTTTAATTTTAGATTTGGATTTATATCATGCCTTTTCAGTAGTAGTTTGAAGCAAGTTGCATTCAGGTACAGTAAGTATTTCCCTGTTACCACAGGGCTTATAATTTAAATGTGTATATGAGGCAATGGGGGGTTAAATGACTTATCATGATCACAAAGAGCATCAGTGAGATTTGAACCCTACCCACTTCTCTAAGCACTAGGATAATCCTCCACTCCATTGAAATGAACTTGATACTCCTGCTCTATAGTGTTCTTGACTAGGTTTATATGTGATTCTGGAGGAGGAAGTTGAGCAGTGAACAGCTTTCCTGGACAGTGCCTGTAACATTATGAAAGTTTCCAGTCTCTCAACAGTCTCCTAGTCGGAGATTTATAAATGCACCAGGAGGTTCATGAAGAACAAGCTGGATTTGCCTCCTCCTTTCTGGACATCTCTGACCTGCAACCTTTAGAGACTATTAAGAACCAATCTTCCTTAACTGGAAAACTGAGTTGGTCATGATCTAGAAGTTTGTCTAGGACTTAGATTGTCATATAGAAACTTTCCTAAGTTCATGAAGGCAGGGATCTCAGCCACTCTTGCTGGAATGGGAATCTACAGTACATTATTAAACCAGCAAAGCTTAGTTCCCAGGTACAGACTTAACTGCTTTGTTAATGAACCAGCTATCTCAGAGCAAGTATGTAAACGCATTCACTGTAATTTCCTTTGTGGATTTGGACTTGTGCAACATTCTCTTTTGTAAATAAATTTAACCTTTGTGAATGATTTGAATTTGTCATAGCATCTCATTGGGATCACGATTGGGAATCCAGTTTGGATTGAATAGAAATACATCAAACAATGGTCAGAACACTTAGGGATTTGTATACTAAACTGCGGTAGCGGACTCCGTGCGATATCGGAGCCGCAGCCCCATTGATTTCAATGGGCCCGTGGCTCCGATATCGCACGGAGTCTACCACTGTGGTTTAGTAAACATACCTCTTAGCGTTATAGAGAGTATTTGTTTAGCTTCTGTATTTTTCCACTATCTGTAAGTTATTGCTGTACCTCTGTATAGACTTTTACATAGTAGGGGTTATATTATGAGTAGATACTGAGGGGAAAGTTTGCATTTAAGGGGTATGTTTACTAAACTGCGTTAGTGCGATTCGCGTCAGGAGCCGCGGTAGAGACAGAAACCCCAAATAAGGACATGGGCGGTACATCGTTTCCGAGAACGCGCCGAGAATGCACGTTTCAAGGCGCCATAAATGAACGAGCGCTACAGGGCACATTACCGCGTGTTAATCTTAAGAAGGCGCGCAGGCATACAAGCACAGTAACAGAGCTGTAGCACAATGGTTACAACACTGACTGATGGTACAGGGGTCATGGGTTCGATTCCCCAGTGGGCCTAATGTATCAGGCTGGCTGAGGCAGCACCCTTTACATTTAAGTAGTGATTGTTGAGGCATGTGACGTGTATTTTAATTAGTGCTGCCAGCAAACACACCCTCACGGTGGCATAACCTAAGGTGCCGCATAAGGCACCCCATAACGCACTCCATAGGGCACATTATAAAGTGTACTGTCCGCCAAGGCACCCTATAATGTCCCCTATAGGACACCTTATAAGGCTGTGAACAAAGCCCTGGCTGGCTGCAGAAGAACTGCACATCACCACACAAACTGTCTGCTGTGGTTACCAGGATAGGGGTAACCCACCCGTACCCATGATGCACTGCACATGCAAATCAGCAGACGAGAGATGGGCACAAGATTGGGTATGCACCCCCACAGCACCTCGGCCTTGTAGGGGGAACAGACCGTGTGTGGCACTGCCACAGAGTAGCCACAGACAGTCACATTGTGTGGGTACTGTGCCCACCCTGAGGTTGAGGTGGGGCACCCAGCACCAGATCCACAGCACTTTTCATGGCTGAAATACGCCATGCTGCAGGTCCCCATCAGTGTGTGATAGGTAGTTCAGTTAGACACACCTAGGATACATCTGTGTCCTGCTGTATGTCTCGGTCATGTCTGGTCCCTATGGGCGTTGCTGCACCCAGAATAGTGCATATCCTGTGTTGGTGCCATCGTTACCTGCTGTAGGTGAAAGGGGGGGGTATGGACCCATAGGCAGTTTATGTACCACCACACAACCCACCCTCTGGGGCTCAGGGTGGGAAACAGGATCACCCACCAATAGATCCACAGTCTACCTCCCTGCAATGGCAGCAGTAGAGAGGATCAGCAACCCCAGTCCTGCTGGGGAACAGACAGAGCGGTACACATCCATAACACAATAGCAGACAGACGGCAGACCTGGAAATGCTCAGCTGCCCCCCACCATTATCTGACATTCTCCAGCAGCAAGCCTCCAGCTGTGCACCCTGCAAAGTGTTCCAGCAAGACACATACTAGCTGCAGACAGTCCGCCAGCTAGTCCATAGTGCATGGTCCTGGAGGAAATGCATGTACCCAGAACGGGGACGTCAGCATACACACCAAGCAGATAAGTCAGTGATTGGGCCCCAAAAGGAAACCCATAAATATCACATGAGAAAAATGCTATATAGCACTATGGGGGAACCTAGCCATGCCATGGTCACTGCTCAGTCAGGGTGAGAGTGACCTCCCAGCAGGACATGCTATGGCCACCCTGTCCGTGCAGGTGGTGGCCAGGCACTACAATGTCCGAGCCATTGGCCTATGCCGTGTGCAGATGCATCCAGGCCAGGCCACCCTATGCAGGCTATTCCCACGGTACCTTGCTCCTCATTATGCACATTGGCAGGCCAATACTGGCAACAGTGCTAGCAGTGTGGGCTGTGGAGGGTATTGGCAGCCACCACACACTGGATAGACAGACACACACTCCCCACACCTATGCCAGCACTGTGCAACTATAGAGGTGTTGGGCAGCCCAGGCCACCACACCAGTCCTGGGCACAGTGCAGGCATGGCTATGGTAAGCAATACTGTAGGAGTCACTCCCCAGGTTGGTAAACACTGTCAGACACAAGACCTGTAGCACACTCCACAGACATCAGAAAGGTTGCTATGATGCAGCTCACTCAGAAAAGTGTACTTAACCTAGGAATTGCTATCTGCCAGTACTCATAGCAACCTCTTTAAAGATGTGTACCATATTCCCAGGTTTATGGTGGCATTACTAAGGTATGCAAGTGCTAGTATTGGGAGATGCACGCAGAGCCCAAAGTCCTGCCTCTCCAGGAGGCTTTGGCTAATGGGGCCTGTGGGTGCGGGTGTGTCTGCCCCTGTTGGCTGCTGCTTTACAGCAGAGGTTCCCAACTCCAGTCCTGCGGTGCCAAACACTGTTCGGGTTTTCATGCTGTCCCTCATGAATATGCATGAGATACATCTGCATACCATGGGGGTGGCGCATAGAAATGCAGCACAGGCATCTTTATCAGAGGCAGCATGGAACCGGAATGGTGTTTGGCCCTCCAGGACTGCATTTGGGAGGCTCTGCTCTAGGTAATGTGCATGTTTGTGGTGTCTGTGCTCTGTAGGGTAAAATGTAGGTGTCTTGGGCATGTTTACGTCATCTGCAATAAAGGTGCTGTCTGTATTAGCACGTTATAGTAGTGGGTAAAATATGGGGACTGGGTTGGCAGGAACCACAGCTGGGACTTGAACCTGTGACCCTCTGCTTCTGAATACACTGGTTTTGTGCACTGCACCACCTTGTTGTCACAGAGTCAGTACATTCCTTGGTGATACCATGACTATTCGTCAGACAGGGCCCATCTGTTGCAGTACACGGCACCCACCTACACAGGGCTAGGCCACGGTCTGCTCTGGGCAGCTGCCACTGCCCCCTCCACCACCAGTATCCCTCAGCCACCATGCTGACATGCCCTTCTGCTGGTGGTGCTGGTGGTGCGCAGTCTCAGGCCATCCAGTGTGCAGGTAGGCGGCTGCCTATGGTGCGGGTTCTGGGGTAGGGGTGCCTGCATAGGTGTCCACGCTTCCCCCCAGCACCGCCTGCCAATGTTCCGTGCCCTTGGGGATAGCTGCTGGGTACTATCCCCTGTGACACTGTGGGAAACACAGTCATGCCCATGTTGGGCCTTCAGCAGTTGCTGTCTGGCTGCTCTGCTGCTTCAGCATTCGTATGGGCCACCTAGGCATCGCCATAGTCCGCACTGTGGCCCAGCTGCACCACAGCATGTGCCGCCTGCGGCCCTCTGTATCCCCTTCTCCGGCATCTGTCCAGTTGCCATTCCGACATGCCCGCCCTGATGTTGCGGGACATGTGCTCGCCATAGGAACCCTGTCCGATGGTGGGGAAAACCCTGAGCAGCGCTATTTCACTGTGGGCTCATTCACCTTGTATGGGGACGGATTATAGACCCTTCCACGATTTATATCTGTTCTATGGAGCTTACTCGGGGGGGATGGGTTGATGTTTCTCATTGATACCACTATTGGCCAGCTTGGTTATGGGTTTTTTCCAGTTTGTTGGGGTCATTTTCAGTGTTTTATGTGCCCTTTTGTTCTGTGCACATGTATCACACTTATCACTTTTTGTAGGTTTCCCTGCCTGGGCTGTACATTGCTGACACTGAAATGGTTTCTCTCCCCTGTAATGTGCATTTAACGGCAGGTTTTCATTTGCGTTGGAATTGAGCTCTTCAGATCAGCGCGTTAGTGTGAAGGGAGCCTCTCCCCGCCCACTCTTCGCCCATTGACCCCTTCTCTCCGCCCTCTCTCCACCTTCTGCGGTGTTTTACCGCGCCGCGGGGCATTACGATCGTTAGCGCATCATAACGCGCCTTATGTAACGTTAACGATCATAAGCACAGCATAACATGCGTTATGACACGCTAACGATCGTTAACATTACATAACGTGTGTTATTCACGATTACCGCAGTTTAGTAAACATACCCCTAAGTTTATATACATGGGGATTTTCTTTGTAGAGGAATGCCTTTGCCATTTGCAGTTCTTTGAGAAATTAGATGTTTTTAACCACATCATTGTATAGTGAGATCATGAGAATGCTGCTGCCTGTTCTTTTTCTTTTAAAAGTAGAAAAAATCCCTGAAGCAGCCAGCATAAAACATTGTTGGCGTTTGAGTGAGTGTGAAAGAAGATGGGCAACAAGAAAAGAAATTTATAAACATTAATTCAGGGCATCTTCATTGTATGCATGATGTATGGGCACTGGCACTGTGAAAAATTGTATAAAAAAGGCATTTCTATTGAATATATGATGTGTGGGCACTAGCATTGTGAAAAATTGTCAAAAAATTGAAAGAAAGTTTGAGAGTTTGATCATATTAGTCATATTATTCACATTATTATGGAAGGTTTCCCCATTGAAGGGTTGAGCTAGCACTGAGGTCTTTTTCCTTCCTCCAGTAAGACCTAAGACAATTTTAGAAGATAACTATTGTTCCCTATAAGTGAGAGTAAGTGGATTAGGATAGGTAATTCAGAGATTTATTGGTGGATGAATTAAAACAAATCTCAGAACTGTTGTTTTTTCGGTATAAATGGAAGGCTTATCTCTTCAAACGACTTTCCCATTGCTGACTGGCGTATGAAATTTTAAATGCCATTGTTAAATGGAATGAGAGTGATTTTTATTTGTTACAGTATTTCAATATGAGTGTTTGTGTATTGTACTCTGCTGCGTTACATGCGGATTATATGTGTTTTTAAATAAATAAATAAATAAATAAATTATATACTCTCTCATCTTGCCAGTGAGAGAATCCTTTCTAGTGTCCCCGGGGCCACAGTCCAAGATAGTGAAACTCCATCTATAGAGCGGATTGGTCAAACTAAGCCAGTAAGTTAGTCACCCCCCTGGTACACCAAACCATCTTTTTGGACACTGATTACTTAGAAAGCTTAAACCATATTCTGGACTAGCACCCTTTACACAAGTTTGCATAAAAATAAAAACAAATATATAAGCAAAGTTATATACCACAAACCATAGGTGAAGCAAAGTAAAAAGGTCAAAATATTTTTGGAAAAACAACACATTCTCTAACCTCTTCATTGTGCAAAAATGTATTGCACAGTATTGGCCCAATAAAAGATCCTCTTATAACAAAAGCTTTTCCAAGAAAAAAAGGTGACAGTACTCACATACAGGGTCAACTTTAGGGGATGGGTGACTGTTCATGGTTCTGTCCCTCACAGTAGCCATACCCTCTGCAGCCAACCACATAGCAAGATTAACATGTATGGGTGTCATGCAATTTACAGTCATTTTGAACTTTAACTCTTTGGGATTTTTAACCCCTTAGAGCCTTGGAGATAATAACATACTACTTTCATTAGCATGTGAAATAACTACAAGAGTGACTAGAGTTTGCTATACTAAATGTAAAGTAATGTTTATTTGTAGTAGTATTTAGTTCATGCCATTCCAGAAGTAGTTCAAGGCATGTTACAATAAAGTACAGTAGGTTTTCTCCCAAAGAGCTTAAAATCTAAGTTTGTACCTGAGGCATTGGAGTGTTACATAACTTGCTCAGGACCCCAAGGAGTGCCAATAGGATTTAACCTTTGGTCTCTTTAGTCACAGAGCAGTACTCTAATCACTAGGTTATCCTTCCATACCACCACTATATGGATAGTGCTGCTGAAACTATAACTGATCCTTTGTTCTTTACTGAAGACAATGTAGGGAAGTTACCCATGCCTGAAATGGTATTTAAAGTGATGTATTGGAAGAAATGAAAAAAAAAATCAAACCGGGAAGATGTATTACAACTATTTGATAAACTGAAGAGTAGCAAATCACCTGGACCGGATGGTATACATTTAAAGGTGTTGAAAGGACTGAAATATTAGATTTCAGACCTACTATTAGTACCTACTACTAGTAATCTGTGAACTATCATTAAAATCATCTATAGTACCTGAAGACTGGAAAATAGCTAATGTAATGCCCATTTTTAAAAAGGGTTCCATGTGTGATCCAAGAAACTACAGACTGGTGAGCCTGATGGCAGTACCAGGAAAAATGGTAGAAACAATTATAAAGAATAAAATTACTGAACATGTAGATAGTCATGGTTTATTGGGAGAAAGCCAACATGTATTTAGCCAAAGAAAGTCTTGTTTTACTAATCTGTTATTTTTTTTAAGGTGTAAATAAACAGGTGGACAAAGGTGAGCCGGTTGATAAAGTGTATCTGAATTTTCAGAAAGCCTTTGACAAGGTCCCTCTTGAAAGACTCTTGGTGAAATTAATAAGTCATGGGATATAAGGCAGTGTACTATTGTGGACTAGGAACTGGTTAAAAAACTAGAAAGCAGAGAGTAGGGCTAAATGGCCTATTTTCCCAATGGAGAAAGCTGAGTAGTGGAGTACCTCAGGGATCTGTGCTGGGCCCATTGCTTTTTAACATATTCATAAATAACCTGGAAATGGGAATAACAAGTCAAGTGATCAGATTTGTAGATGATTCAAAGTTGTTAAAACACAAGAGGATTGTGAAAAATTGCAGAGGACCTTGATAAATTGGAAGACTGGACATCCAAATGGCAGATGAAATTTAATGTGTACAAGTTCAAAGTTATGTACCTAGTAAAGAATAACCCAAACTATGGTTACACGATGCAAGGTTCCACATTAGTAACCACCACCCAGGAAAAATATTTAGGCTTCATCATGGATAGTACGTTGAAACCCTCTGCTCAGTGTGCAGCAGCAGCTAAGAAAATAAATAGAATGCTAGGAATCATATGGAAAAGAATGGAGAATAAGCTCAAAGATATTATGCCTCCGTATCATTCCATTGTGCGACCTTCCCTTGAATATTGTGTGCAATTCTGGTTGCCATATCTTAAAAAGGATATAGCAGAATTAGAAAATTTGAGAAGAGCCACTAAAATGGTAAAGGGGATGGAAAGATACCCCTATGAGGAAAGGCTTAAAAGGTTAGGGTTTTTTAACTTAGAAAAGAGACCGTGGATGGAGATATGATAGAGGTCTATAAATTAATGAATGGAGTGGAACTGGTAAACGTAGATTGATTTTTCATGCCATCAAAAAGTAGAAAGACTAGGGGATACACAATGAAGCTACAATGTACCCGTTTAAGACTGACTGAAAAAATATTTTTCCTATTAAAGTGTAATCAAACTCTGGAATTTGGTCTGGTCCCTCCCTCCTCTGACGTGAGCCTACGTCAGAGGAGGGAAGGATCAGGCCAACATGCAATCTTGGAATTGGAAAGATCCGCGTGTTTTTTCTCAATTAGAGATCTACAACCCACCATTACATAATCTCTGCCCCTAGGTTCTTATAAGTGTATTGTTTCTTCTCTTTCTTTCTGCTTTGTGTTTTCTCTTTTCTGTCATTTAATGGAGTTCTTTTCCTTTTCTAAGGCCTACAGCCATTGTATTTGTTATTTATTGTAAACCATCCTGGATTATAAGGTGCGGTATATCAAATATTCTAATAAACATAATCATAAACATTCCACAGATGCTACCGCTGCCGCCAAGGAGATATGAAAAGTGGTGATGGCAGGGCAAGGGCAGGCAGCAGAGGGGCAGGGGGAACCAAGGCCAGCAACCATAAACACAGTCCTATTTTTTTGCACCCTGGCAACTGCACCACTCGCACAGGGCTGGGTATGTACAGTAGTGGCCAAAAAATTAAGGCAAAGTCCAAAATATCAGAATTTTATTAGAAAAGTATGTGTTATTGTCACTTTCATGGTCAAAAACATTAAGAACCAAAGATATATATGTCATTTTCAAAGTTTTATTCAGGAAACAATATATGTGTCAATATTTGATGGGTGTCCATGGTTTTTCAGCACAGCCTGGATTCTTGTAGGCATACTGTTAACTAGCATTTTACAGTATGCCGGAGTGATTTCGTTGACCCATACATGCTTAAGTATGTCCTTTAAATCTGCTTCTGAAGTTGGACAGTGTTCTGCCACCTTTTTCTTCATAAGATTCCAACAATTTTCAATTACATTGAGATCCGGAGAGTTTGATGGCCAACTTGGTAGCAGTTCGATCTTGTTGTCCACGAACCATTTTTTGACTGTTTTTGCAGTGTGGCACGGTGCCAAGTCCTGCTGAAATATAGTTGTGCCAGAAACATTCATGTGTATTTTAACTTTACTATTCAGCACGGATATGTATTTTGCAGCATTTACTCTTTCACCTTTCTCAAAAATGTGCACGCCACATCGTCCATTCGCCGAGATACCACCCCATACCATGACCGATGGTGGGTGTTTAACAGTCTTGATCGTGTACTTCGGATTTAGTCTCTTGCCTGCTGGTCGACGAACATAGTTGTAACCACTCCCACGTACTTGTTGAAATGTACTTTCATCTGTGAACATTACCATCTCCCAACATTCAGCAGATTTTCCTTTCATCTTGCTACAAAACTGTATGCGGGCAGCAATTTATTTCCTGGTCATCATAGGCTTCTTGGCAGGTCTTCTGGCCACGAGTTTGAATTCATCCACAAGCCGTCGTCGAACAGATCTGGCACTTATCTTTATTCCTCGATCATTAGCTAACTGAGCCACACGTTGAGATGAAGTATGTTGGCTAGATGTAATAATGCTTTTGAGGAATCTGTCATCTCGTCCAGTAGTTATCCATCTGTGCCCACAATTCGAATGACGTGTACGGCCACCTGATTTCAGAACATTCTCAACTGCACACCTTGATATATGCAAATGTTTTGCAATAGCACATTGCGAATATCCTTCAGCATGGAGTGTGACAACTTGTCCCTTTACAAAGTCATTAATATCACACTTTCTACCCATCTTGATTGTATATTTTATATGTAACTTTCAATCTTTTCCTAGTTGTAAAAATTCAAACCTTCATCCAAGAAACCTACTACTGAGTGTAAGTAAACTAAAATGGATGCCAGACGCATGGTGTGACTAATTGACATGCTGATTAAATAAGTAAGCATGTGTGACATCTCCACAGTACATTATTTAACAATAAATTGTAGAAAAGATACCTGCCTTAATCTTTTTGGCCACTACTGTAAGACACAGTTCCTGCTCATCAGAGGTTACAATCTAATCAGGACAAAGCACATAGCAAAACTGGGGACTAGAGAATGATAAAATATACATAAGTAATGACAAGAGAGAGCAGAGCATCAGGATCCAACAGCTTCAAAGAGGTGGGTTTTTAGCCTGGATTTTAATAGGGCTAGAGAAGGAGCCCGATGCACAGACTCAGTTTGTTACAGGCATATCAAGCAGCAAGATTGAATGAAAGAAGTCTGGAGTTAGCAGTGGAAGAAAAGATCACAGATATAAGGGATCTGCCAGAGGAGCAGAGTTCCCGAGGAGGGGTGTAGAGTGAGTTAAAAGGTAGTGAGGAGCCACAGAATTAATGCACTTATAGGTCCATGGAACTCAGCATCCTGTCTCTGACGGTGGCCAGTTTGACTCGCAAGTACCTGGCAGCACCCCAAAAATAGATCAAATTTCTCATAGAGAAGCAGCAGTTATAAACCTGAATGAAAGCATGATGGGGGAAAGGATAACCTGCATGGAGTAGCAGTTATAAACCTGCACCGCCTCCTTACTTAGATCCATAATCAATGTGATGTAAGCTTTGTTCATTTCAAACACAAATGCTCCCCTGTCTTTAGTTTCCTGGAACACCACCATCAAAGACAAACAAATTTTGTCCTGTAAGATTTTATAAAATTCTGATCCTTGACTTTCAGGTTCAGAAGTCTTTAGCGTGGGGGGGAGGGGGGTGCTTAACGGATAACACCTTGTAACTCTTGGTTTGTAATAGGAGCTGACAATAATTCTTTCTGTTCAGGACTTCAAGGAAGGTAATTTCAGAGCACCCAGAAAGTATCAGAAAATTGCTGGTAAACTGGGCTCTGCCATATACAACTTCTAATAGAATTCTGTGAATATTCTACACACTCCCATCCCCCTAACAAATACCCTCAACTTGGTTGCCCAGTTTGTCTCTAAGAGCCCAAATTGTTCTTGACCGGAAGCTGATTTAAGATTTGCCAAGAGCCAACTCGGCTGGTTACTGAATTTTTATATAGGTGATATTAATAATATGTAAGACTGTAAGAACATAAGATATGCCGTACCAAGGGTCCATCAAGCCCAGTATCTGTCTCCAACACTGAACAATCAAAGGCACAAGTACCCTGTCAGGTTCCCAAAAGGTATACAGATTCCATGTTCCTTGTCCCATGGGTAAGCAGTGAATTTGACCAGTCTGCTTTAATAATGTTTTTTTCTTCCAGGAACTCGTTCAAACCTATTTTAAATCCAGCTACACTAAGAGCTTTCACTACATCCGCTGATAACAAATTCCAGAGTTTGATTATGCATGGAGTGAAAAAATATTTTCTCCAATTCTTCTTAAATGTGTTACATTAGCTTCATTGTGTGCCCCTAGTCTTTCTACTTTTTGAAGGAGTACACAACCGATCTACATTTATCCGTTCCACTCCATTCATTATTTTATAGACTTATATAATATCTCTCTTCAGACATCTCTTTTCCAGGTTGAAGAGACCTAACCTTTTAAGCCTTTCCTCATAGGAAAATCCTTGCATCATCTTTACCATTTTTGTCGCTCTTCTCTGTACCTTTTCTAATTCTGCTATATCCTTTTGAAGATATGGTGACCAGAAATGCACACAATATTCAAGGTGTGGTCACACCATGAAGCAAAACAGCAGCATTATAATATCCTTTGTCAGCCTGGTATTCTAAAGGCATTTACAAGGCTTACAGCCCTATAAACCAGTGGTGCTCAATCCAGTCCTCTGAGACCCCCCCCCCCCCAGGCCAGTCAGGTTTTCAGGATATCCACAATGAATATGAAAGAGATAGATCTGCATACAGTGGAAGTAGTGCATGCAGATCTTTCTCATGCATATTCATTGTGGCTATCCTGAAAACCTGACTGGCCTGGAGGTCCCAAAGGACTGGGTTGAGAACCACTGTTGTAAACTATGTAAATGCTGCTCAGCAGGATATTCAATGGCACTAGCATGGTTAATGTCGCTGAATATCCACGATCTTCTCCCCTACAAGTCCGGGTGCTAATTGCATAGCATTGGGGTGTGTCATGGGCATTCCAGGGCAGAGCACAGGCAGTGACAGAGGCTAATCGGGTAGTGGCAATATTGCACCGCTACCCAGTAACTTCTAAGGGCAAAAAGATAGGCGCTGGCCTATCTTTACCCATAAAAGTTAACCGAGCAGCAGTGCAATATTGTCGCTACCCAGTTAGCCTCTGTGGCTTCTGGGCATGTGTGGCAATCTCAGATATTCAATGCCGGGGCTGCACATGACCCCAGCATTGAATATCCGGGATTAGAGACTGGCAGTGATGGCTGGGCGCTGTACTCGTGCCTAGCCATCCTAATTCAATATCAGGACCTGTGTCTCTACAGAGATAAGGTAAACGCCACGTTCTGACTTCAGAAATTCCATGCAAGCCCTTCCAACTGGATATTTTTCATCTCTCTCACTCTGTTTTTCTTTTTCAGGTTTTTTTTATAGCACAATGCTCCATCGCTTTGTCATGCAACTGGAGGTGGCAGAAATATGGAGCAAAGAATCAACTTGAAATTTCTGGTTAAGTTGGAGAAGGGCCCAACTGAGTGTCTCCAACTTCTCCAAAAGGCTTATGGAGAAGATGCAATGTCAAGGCCGTGAGTTTTCGAGTGGCACAAACACTTCAAGACTGGCCGCGAGGAGGTGGAGGATGACCCCAAGTCAGGACGGCCTTCCACGACAAAGATGGCTGAGACCATTGACAGAGTGAACCAGCTGGTGCGGAGTGATTGCAGATTGACGGTGCAGATGATAGCTGAGGAGCTCGGCCTGAACAGGGAGTCAGTGCAGACCATCTTGGTGCAGGAGTTGGGGATGCAGAAGGTGTGCCCTAAGATGGTGCCCAAGCTTTTATCGGACGACCAGAAGGAGCACCGGGTCAATGTTTATCGAGACTTGCTAGAGAAGATTGGAGAAGATCCAGAGTTCGTTGGCTGAGTCATCACAGGAGACGAGACTTGGGTCTTCCAGTACGACCCTGAAAGCAAGAGACAGAACCTGTCGTGGAAGACTCGACTGTCACCCAGACCCAAGAAGGTGCGCGTGTCCAAATCAAGGATCAAGGTCATGTTGATCACATTCTTCGACCAGAAGGGAGTGGTCCATCATGAATTTGTGCCTGAGGGTCAGATAGTCAACCATGACCGGGTTCGGCGCAGCAGGTGGACTTTGTGGAGACAAGAGACTTTATGAGGTCTCTATCAGGAGTGAACTACAATCACACAAGAAAAATGCTTAAATTCACTCAGTTAAATTTGAAAATCTCAACTCATTTACCGCAGAAACTCATCTTTTTGTTCTATTTTTTAATTATTTCATTCTTTTATTATTTTTTCTTCTTTTGCCAACGGTCTCAGATAAACGGTTTTGCTTGACACACTTTTTTATGGGTAATGAAACTCGCCCAATATAGTGTCCGTTCACATCAATGACCTTAGGCATATATTTTTTCTCAGAATGTTTAACTATTACGTTGCACTGTTATATAGATAAACATTTAATTTTTCTTAAAAAGGTTTGCATTTCAATCACCACGCCACTTATCTTATGCGGAATGGTGTCTCTACTTTCCCCTGTTGAACTTGTTGGAAAAAACCCCAACGCCTCAATGTTCTAAGCGCTCTGGCGTTTCTCCGATGTGGGTTTATCAAGGGGATCAACAAATTGCTTCTCCTGGGGACATCTCATTAACCAGTTTCGTTTTTTTCAGTATTCTTGTCAGGTATTCTATGGCAACATAAACAAAAGTCCATAATTCAGTACTATAATCAATTATTGAATTATCTCTTATAATGGACATATTAGTAAATCGTACTTATCTTATGTGTTTATCCCCGCTGGTATGAACATAAAAGAAGCACATAAGATAAGTACAATTTACTACAACCATTTAAGATTGATAAGAATTTTGGTGTGCACCCTGACTGGGTTTCCTGAGGCCACTGATGCAAAAGGGCAATCTGCTTTTACGAAGACGTCAGTCCAAGTAGCAGAGCCATAAAAGTCTGAGGCCTCATTAGTTAAATATTCTTGGAATGATTAAAAAATGTGTTTGAGAAATTTTCCTCTAATAAGAAAATTTCTCAAACACATTTTTTAAACACATTGTGTGACTTATGAACGATTTTTTACATTGACTCCCAATTCTCCCAGTCATCTTGAACGCTTTTAAAGCGTTCGCTAACAACCGACCTGCCTTGTTATTTTCCCTGTAACATGTACCTTCCTGCAATTTAATATTTTGCAACACCTCATTCGTGATAATCTGATTATATTTAAGCCTTAATCGCTGGAGGCATGTCAGAATACATGGGTCTTTCTGCTTTACCAGGACTCGCTCGCCCGCTTTTATCTGTGAGTCTAGTTCCTTTATTTGTTCTTTCTTTTGCCTTCCCTGATGTATGCTAAAACTAGTGATAACGCCCTTATACAGGCTTTAAAGCCTTCCCATCTGGCCCAACCTGTGGTCTCTTGCGGTGGGTTAAAATGGAAGTATTCCTCAATTGTCACTTGTATTTTTGCCTGGAAGTCCACATTCTCTAAGAGGGATCTATCAAAAAAACATTTTGGTGGAGAGAGGTTTAATTTGTTGCTCTTTAGCAGGATGGAGTGGTTTGCTCTTTTTCAACTTTAGCTTGAGTTTGCATACTAGTAGTTGATGATCTGTACCACAGTCAGCTCCAGGTTTTGTCTTGGTTGATGTTACAGAGCTTTTCCATCGTTGACTTCCACAGATGTAGTCAATTTGATTTTTATACAATCCATTGGGTGAAGTCCATGTGTACAGTCGCCGCTTGTGTTGCTGGAAGAAGGTGTTTGAGATGAATAGATCATTGGTCTTGCAGAATTCTATCAGTCTTTCTCCAGCTTCATTTCTATTGCCAAGTCCATATTTTCCAACTACTTTGCCTTCTTCTTTGTTGCCAACTTTTGCATTCCAGTCACCCATGACTATCAGGATATCCTGTTTGCATGTTCTGTCAATTTCAGCTTGTACTTGTTCATAGAACTCTTCAATTTCATTCTCTTCTGCAGCTGTTGTTGGGGCATATACTTGAATTATAGTTGTGTTGATAGGCAATCCTCGTAGACGAATAGAGGTTAAGCGTTCGCTGACTGCATTGTATTTCATTACAGTTCTTGCAAATTTCTTCTTTATTATAAATGAAAACCACTCATGAATGCAGCAAAATATGACCTTGAGAATATACCACTGAAATTTAAAGACTGCCTGCAAAATCGATTTGCTGCTTTAGATACAAATGACAGAGCTCCGGAAGAGTTATGGAATGACATCAAGAAGGTTCTGTTGAAAGAAAGCGAGAAGTCTCTACAAAAGGTGAAAAAGCAAAAACGGCCAAAATGGATGACGGAAGAAACTCTGAAAATTGCCCAGAAACGCAGAGAAGCTAAAGCCAGAGGAGAAAGAAAGACAATCGCAGAACTCAACAGAGATTTCCAATGTGCAGCAAGACAGGACAAGGAAAAGTACTACAACAATGCATGCAAGGAAATAGAAGCAGAAACTATTAGAAGAAGAACAAGATCGGCTTTCCTAACGCTATGAGAGTTAAAGAAAAAGTTCCAGCCTTGAATTGGAATGTTACAAGATGCTCAAGGTTCTATGTTGAATGATGCTGAGAAGATCAAGAAAAGGTGGAAGGAATATACAGAGTTTTTATATGATAAAGATCAAGTGGACCAACAGCCGTTTCAACCTGTACCTTATGATCGGGAACCACTGGTGATGAAAGAAGAAGTTTAAGCAGCATTGAAAGCCTTATCAAAGAACAAAGCACCAGGCATTGATGGCATTCCTATAGAAGTATTGCAGCAATCTGATGCAGCTGTTGCCATACTTACAAGGCTATGCCAAGAAATATGGAAGACAACATCATGGCCAACTGACTGGAAAAGATATGTGTTTATACCAATACTAAAGAAAGGTTATCCAACTGACTGTAGAAATTATCGAACAATCGCTCTGATCCCACATGCCAGCAAGATTCTACTGAAGATTATTCAAAAGAGACTACAACCATACCTGGAACAAGAACTACCTGAAGTGCAAGCAGGGTTCAGGAAAGGGCGAGGAACGAGAGACATCATCTTGAAAAGACTAAAGAATACCAAAAGGATATCTATTTGTGCTTTATCGACTATAGCAAGGCTTTTAACTGTGTAAACCATGAGAAACTCTGGGCCACATTAAGAAGTATGGGTATACCAGAACACCTGATCGTTCTCTTGCGCAATTTGCACATTGATCAAGAAGCAACAGTTCGAACGGAAGAAGGAGAAACAGAATGGTTTAAAATAAGCAAAGGTGTAAGACAAGGCTGCATACTTTCCCCCTAACTGTTTAATATATATGCAGAACAAATCATCAGAGAAGCAGGATTGTATGAAGACAACAGAGGTGTGAAGACTGGTGGAAGACTCATCAACAACCTTCGCTATGCTGATGATACTACATTACTGGCTGAAAGTGAAGATGATCTGAAACATTTGCTTCTCACAGTCAAAGAACATAGTCTCAAAATGGGCCTGCACCTTGATGTAAAGAAGACAAAGAACATGACAACTGGCATAATCAACAGGTTCATCGTTGAAGGAGAAGAAATTGAAATTGTGAACAACTTTAACCTACTTGGATCAACTATCAATAAAGAAGCAACAAACAGTCAAAAAATCAAACGACGCATTGCTCTTGGCAGAATGGCTATGAAAGACCTAGATAAGATTCTCAAGAGCAGAGATGTCTCTCTCCATACAAAGATTTGACTTGTTCAAGCCATGGTATTTTCAATAATAAAAGAATGAAATAATTAAAAAATAGAACAAAAAGATGAGTTTCTGCGGTAAATGAGTTGAGATTTTCAAATTTAACTGAGTGAATTTAAGCATTTTTCTTGTGTGATTGTAGTTCACTCCTGATAGAGACCTCATAAAGTCTTTTGTCTAGTACAACATGGTATTTTCAATAACATCATATGGATGTGAAAGCTGGACAGTGAAAAAGACAGACAGGAAGAAAATTGATGCCTTTGAATTATGGTGCTGGCGGCGAATACTATGTATACCATGGACTGCCCAAAGAACAAACCAGTCGGTACTAGAGGAGATCAAACCTAAGCTTTCTTTAGAAGCTCAAATGACAAGACTTCGACTTTCCTACTTTGGACACATCATGCGAAGAGAGAGATCATTAGAGAAAGACATCATGCTTGGCAAGATAGAAGGTCAACGCAAAAGAGGAAGGCCAGCAATGAGATGGATCGATACAATAACAGCAGCTACGGGCACCAGTCTGTCAACAATGAGCCGCCTGACTGAAGACCGAACACAATTTAGGTTAGCTATCCAGAGGGTCGCCATGAGTCGACTCTGACTCGACGGCACTTAACAACAACAACAGCAGGATGGAAATAGCAGCGTGGTCTGAAATATGAGCCATGTGTATGTCTGCCACTATAATATTGGGGATTAGAGTTTTTGATATCAGTATAAAATCTATTCTGGATAACGATTGGTGCAGGAGAGAATAGAATGTATACTCTACCATACCCCCTTCCTGCATGATGGACCCAAGGACTAATTGGGCCTTAAGGGATCTAACTAGACCATGGGATGCTGTTCCAAGAGTTGCAGAGCAGAGATGGCATCCATCTGTCCAAGAAAGGTTGACGCGTCTTCGGTAGTAGACTGGCTAATCTACTGAAGAGGACTTTAAACTAGATTCGTTGGGGATGGGTGAAGAAAGCCCCCAGGTAGGTGAAAGACTCCAGTTAGGTGATACATTAAATACCTTTATGGAAATGGGTAACAGGGGTAACATATGGAAAGCAGTGTGTATCAATGCCCGTAGCATGGGAAATAAGATCCCTGATGTTGAAGCTTTGGTGGGAGTGGCTGACTTGGATTTAGTGGCAGTTACAGAAACATGGTTCACAGAAAACCATGATTGGGATGTAACTATACCTGGCTATACTTTATTCAGAAAGGACAGGGTAGGAAGAAGGGGAGGAGGAGTGGCACTATATGGAAAAACTACTATTAAAGCTTTGGAATTACAGAGCTTAAAAGGGAGAGAGGAGGCATTGTGGGTTAAACTAGAAAGAGGGAAAGATAAATCTATTTGCATTGGTGTGATATACAGACGTCCCTCACAAAAGGAAGAGGTGGACAGAGTTAATTGAAGACATACGCAGCATTGCTAGGAAAGGGGAAGTGCTACTGATAGGAGATTTCAATATGCCAGATGTTGATTGGCACATTCCTGCTGCAGTATCTACAGGGAGAACTATTCAGGCAATTGGTAAAAGACCCCACACGTGAAGGGGCCATACTGGACTTGGTGCTTACCAATGGTGAAAGTGTTTCTGATGTTGTAGTGGGAGATCATTTTGCATCCAGTGATCACCAGATGGTGTGGTTCAGTATTAGGACTAGGGATCTTAGAATCCATTCAAAGGTGAGGATCTTAGACTTTAGGAAGACTAACTTTGCCAAGATGGGCCAATACCTCAGGGAGTCGTTACTGGGATGGGAACAGCTGGGGGATGTAGAAAAACAGTGGGCAAAACTGAAAGGGGATATTTTAAGGGCAACCAACCTTTTTGTTAAAATGGTAAATAAAGGCAAAAGGAAAAGGAGACCGCTATGGTTTTCAAAAGAAGTAGCTGAAAAAGTGAAGAAAAAGAGGGAGGCCTTCATGAAATACAAGAGATCACAGACAGAGGAAGACAGGCATCTGTATTTGGAAAAACTTAGAGAAGCTAGCAAAGTAGTCAGGAAGGCAAAGATTCAAAAGGAGGAGGAAATAGCCAATGCAATAAAATGGGGGGATAAGACATTTTTCAGATATATTAGTGAGAAGAGGAAGGGCAAAAGTGGCATTGTCAGACTCAAGGGTGCAGGGGAGGAATATGTAGAAGCTGATAAGGATAAAGCGGACTTGCTTAACAAATATTTCTTTTCTGTGTTCACAGATGAAGGACCAGGAGCAGGACCTCAGAAAACACCCACAAACAGGAACAGAAGTGAGGGACATTTTGAACAATTTTCAGAAGACTGTTTGTGAGACACTAGCTCAACTTAAAGTAGATAAAGCGATGGGACCAGATGGGATACACCCTAGAATACTGAGGGAACTTGGGGACGTTCTAGCAGCTCCACTGACTGACCTTTTCAATGCCTCGTTGGAGTTGGGAGTGGTGCCAAAGGACTGGAGAGAGGCTCATGTGGTGCCTTTACACAAAAGCAGAAGTAAGGATGTGGTTGAAAACTACAGACTGGTTAGTTTAACTTCGGTGGTAAGTAAATTATTGGAAACGCTGCTGAAAGAGAAAATAGTGAGGTTTCTGGAGTCCAGCGGATTACAGGATCCGAGGCAGCATGGATTCACCAGAGGCAGGTCTTGTCAGACAAATCTGACTGATTTCTTTGACTGGGTGACCAGGGAGTTGGACCGAGGGAGAGCCCTAGATGTGGTGTATTTAGATTTCAGTAAAGCCTTTGACACTGTTCCTCACAGGAGACTGAGCACCCTAGGGATGGACAAACGTAGCACCCTAGGGATGGACCCTAAAGTTACTGCTTGGGTTAGAAATTGGTTGGGTGGGAGGCGACAAAGAGTACAAGTAAATGTAGCTCACTATGAGGAGAAGGATGTTACCAGTGGTGTGCCCCAGGGATCTGTCCTTGGTCCGATTCTTTTTAACATCTTTGTTAGTGATATAACGGAAGGGATGTCGGGTAAGGTTTGTCTCTTTGCGGATGATACCAAAATCTACAATAGACACCCAGGAAGGTGTAGATAACATGAGGAGGGATCTAGCTAAGCTTGAAGAATGGTCTAGAATCTGGCAGCTGGGATTTAATGTTAAAAAATGTAAGGTCATGCATTTGGGCTGCAGCAATCCAAGGGAGCAATATAGTATAGGGGGTGAAGTACTTTTGTCCACTAAAGAAGAGCGTGACCTAGACGTGGTTGTGTCTGATGATCTTAATGTAGCTAAACAGGTAGAAAAGGTGACGGCAAAAGCTAGAAGGATGCTTGGGTGCATACGGAGAGGAATGGCTAGCAGAAAAAAGGAGGTGATAATGCCTCTGTATAAGTCTTTGGTGCGACCTCATTTGGAGTATAGTGTGCAATTCTGGAGACCGCACCTTCAAAAGGATGTAAATAGGATGGAGTTGGTGCAGAGGGGTGGCTACTAAAATGATTAGTGGTCTTCATTATAAAGCATATGAGGACAGACTGAAGGATCTTAATATGTACACCTTAGAGGAAAGGCGGGATAGAGGTGATATGATTGAGATGTTTAAATATCTCTGTGGCATAAATTTTCAGGGAGAGAGCCTCTTTCAATTGAAAGCAAGTTCTTCTATGAGGGGACATGGGATGAGGGTGAAGGGAGATAGATTCAGGAGTGATATGCGGAAATATTTATTTACGGAAAGAGTACTGGATTCGTGGAATAGTCTCCCAGTGGAGGTGGTAGAGATGAGGACAGTAACTGAATTCAAAAAAGCATGGGACAAACACAGAGGATCTCTAAAGGTAAAAAGGGGACTGTTTTAGTTGTTGATATGGAAGGATAGACTAGATAGGCCATGTGGTCTTTTTCTGTCGTCATATTTCTATGTTTCTATGTAACTGTTCTGGGGGGCTTCCGGTCCATTAGTGAGTCTAAGACTAGGTTAAAGTCCCCTCCCAGGATTGTTGGCACTGTGCAGTCCATGTGTACTACTTTTGCAAGGTTCCTAAAGAATGCTGGGTTGTCACCATTGGGGGCATAGATATTCACTATACTTACTTCCAGTGACCTATCTTGAGAAGGACCTTGACCCATCTACCTTCCTGATCCGAGCGGAATTGCATTACAGTTGGGGTCAGGGTTGTTCTTATTAATATGGCCACTCCGTTACACTTCTGTTGCGCCGCCGAGAATGCTACCACAATAAAAGGCGTTATATTAAATTTTAGGGACTCCTTTATGTTAAGGTGAGTTTCTTGTAGAAACAGGATAACCGCTTTTTCTTGCTGCCCATAATGGATTATTTTTTTCTCTTTATCGGGTTGTTAATCCCTTTTACATTTAATGAGAGTATTTTAATTGGCAGCTGGGATACAATAACAGCAGCTACGGGTACCAGTCTGTCAACAATGAGCCGCCTGACTGAAGACCGAACACAATTTAGGATAGCTATCCAGAGGGTCGCCATGAGTCGACTCCGACTCAACGGCACTTAACAACAACAACATTTTAATTGAAGCCATTGTAATGTTTCAGCAGATTCCTCACTATATTTTGTAAACTTTCCCCATACTTACACATAGCCTTCACCTTCTCCAGTAGGTTACTTGTCCCACGTGCAGACCCAAAGGTATACCTATCTTCACTGGCCAGCAGGGCCCTGCTCTGTAGTCTCCGACCTGGACCTCCAGCAGCCAGAAGGGAATCTCTACTATTAGACTCCATGGTCCTGGGGGGGGGGGACCTCTAACAAACAATATGGGTAAGCTCATGTTGGGCAGAATGAGCGCTGAGGGGCAGAGCCATTTTTTCCTTTGTCAACGCTGACTTCTTTAAACAGCAGTTATAACCTTTGTTTAACCCCAGCTATTCCGGCTTGCCGCAGACTTGTAGGGCCTAGCTGCACTTTATTGTTTATAAACAAAAATTTCTCTATTACTTCTAGGCAACATGTCTGAATTCCTTGATTGGAGCCATCTTTGCGAAGTTCACTGGGGTGCTTCAGGTCATTTACTCTGCTTCTTTACCTTCCAGGAAGGCGTTCAAGATCTCAGGATCTTCAAATGTCCTTGTCTGATTATGCAGAGTAATCCTCATTCTCGCCGGGTAGAATAGCCCGTATCTTGCTTGGAGTTTCTGGAGCCTCGGTCTCGTGCCAAGAAACGTATCCTTCTATCCACGGTGCCCCTCAAAAACTAATGGAGAGCGTGCATGCGCTGCCTCCATGATTTGGGATACTTGTTGAGAATGGAGCACTTTAAAAATAATTGGCTGAGCTCTTTTGCTGTTCGACATGATCTGTGAAAAAAACACGATGTGCTCTCTCTAGCTCGAATGGCATTTCAAAAGTTCATTTTAGCAGTGATAGAATTAACTTGCCTAGGAAGGCATAGATGTCTTTCCCTTCCGCACCTTCCGGGACTCCCACAATCTTCACATTGTTTCTGCGGGACCTGTTATTATTATCCTTCATCTCACTTGTAGAGCCTTTATTTGCTTGGTGTGTTTGGTGATCTCTCTCAGTTGCTCTTCATGTACCGCCAGTTTTTGCTCTGTGTTGTCTTGGCGCAAGGCGAGGGCTTCCATGCTCTTTTTCAGCGCGCCCATATCCCCCTGCATAGCAATCAGCGAGTCACTGTTGTGGTGACGAGGCTGCAGCAGAACCTAGGAAAATAGCTAGACATGAAACTTTTTCCTATGAGCAAGGGAATAGCTCAGCCAAGCATACGTATAAAACTGCAGGCAGAGAAAAAAACCACACAGCTAGAACTACTGAGTTCAGACCACACCCAGGCTCCATGGCAACGCAGGGTGGAGATAGGAAGCACCTGTGGGAGGAGCTAGAAGGGGGAAGATGCTCACACACATTTAAGCTCCCAGAAATAGAGAGGAGGGGGCACGGGAACAGAGCCAGCCACAGCAGCGGTGACGGAGCCAGTCACAAGCCGTCCAGGAGAGAGGGACTGAGGAAGCTGGCCACAGGCAGTGGTGAAAGGCAGAGAGTGTCTGGGGATAGACACGGGAGAGACTCTCAGAGCAGCTGTTATTCAGGAGACTGCACTTCAGAGAGAAGCCCTTGCTGTGAAGAGATTGCAGCCTGGTTTGAAGGTAGGAGGCATAGTCCTGGGGGAGCCGTGGATTACAGCTCAGATACCAGAGCAGCCCTACAAGACTCTGAAGGAGAAGTTTTACCTTTTGAAAGGCCTGAAAGAAAGGGGTATGTTTACTAAACTGCATTAGTGCAATTCGCGTTAGGAGCCGCGGTAGTGACAGAAACCCCAAATAAGGATATGGGCGGTACATCGTTACCACTAACGCATGTTCCAAAAACTAACGAGCGTTACAGGGCGCCATGGCACGTTACTGCGCGTTAATCGTAAGAAGGCGTACAGACACAAAGCACTGAAACAGAGCTGTAGCACAATGGTTACGGTACTGACCGCTGTTAGAGGCAGCATGGGTTCGAGTCCCCAGTGTGCCTAACGCAGAAGGTTGGCCCAGGCATCACCCTGTACATTACATAGGGAATGAGGAGGCATGTTTTTCTTTACGTTGAGTAGTGGTGTCAGAAACACACCCTCGGAGTGTGCCTAGCCACGTACGTTGGTGCGTGCGAGGCTGCGTGCGTGGCTGCGTGCGTTGGTACGGGCGTAGCTGCGTGCGTTGGTGCGTGCGTACAATCGTGCGTGGGTACGTGTGTTTTTACCAGCGTGGGCACCTTATATTACAGACTCTGTAGGGTGTCTTGCACCTATGCATTATGCTAACAGATGTACGTGTGATGGCTTATGGTTTATCAGAGCCTGTGAGCAGGTGCTGGATTTTCACAGGGTTGGATTGTGCCAGTCACACCCATGATGCACTGCACATGCAAATCAGCTGTCCACAGATACACACCATGGGGAATGCACCCCCACAGCACCTCGGCCTGGTAGGGGGAACTGACCATGTGCACCCCCACAGCACCTCGGTCTGGTAGGGGGTGCTGACCGTGTGTTGTACTGGCACAGAGTAGCTACACGCCGTCACATTGTGCGGGTACTGTGCTCACCCTGAGGGTGCAGTGAGGCGCCCAGCACCAGGTCCACAGCACCGTCCATGGCTGAAAGAGGCCATGGCGCAGGTCCAAAGCAGTGTTAATGTGTGAGATAGGTAGTTTCTGCAGAAACACCTTGGATATCTCTGTCTGTTTCAGTCAGGTGTAGCCCCCATGGACCCCTAGGTGGCCCATGTACCACCACCCCCCTCCCCCAGGGCCGAGGGTGGCAAACAGGGTCTCCTAACAATAGATCCACATTCTACCTCCCTGCAAAGGTGGCAGTAGAGGGGAACATCAACCCCGGTCCTACTGAGGAACAGACACCCCACAGGGCAGTCAATGCAGCTCTGTACACATCCATAACACAATAGCAGACAGACATTAGGCCTGGATATGGTAAGCTGCACCCTACCACTATCTGATATTCTCCTGCTGCAAGCCATCAGCCGCTGCACCCTGTAAGCCACTCCATCAAGACACATACCAGCTGCAAACAGCCTGCTAATTAGTCAATAGTGCATGTGCCCAGTGGAGATGCATGCACCCAGAACTGGGATGTCAGCATACACAGCAAGCAGATAAATCAGTGACTGGGCCCCAAAAAGAAACCCATATCTATCACATGAGAGAAATACTATATAGCACTATGGGGGTGCCTAGCCATGCTGTGGTCACTGCACAGTCAGGGTGAGAGTGATCTCTCAGCAGGACATACGGAGGTCACCCTGTCTGTGTAGGTGGTGGCCGGGCACTAAAATGTCCCAGTCAGTGCCCTATGCCCTGTGCAGATGCACCCTGGCCAGGCCACCCTGTCCGGCCTATACCCATGGTACCTTGCTCCTCATTATGCACATTGGCAGCCCAATACTGGCAACATTGCTGGCAGTGTGGGCTGTGGAAGGTGTTTGCAGCCACCACACACTGGATAGACAGACAGCCACCCCCACACCTATGCCAGCATTGTGCTACTATAGAGGTGTTCAGCAGCCATACCCACCACACCAGTCCTGGGCACAGTACAGGCATGGATATGGTACGCAATACTGTTGGGGGTCACTCCCCAGGGTGGTAAACACTATCAGAGACCAGACCTGCAGCACACACCGCAGACATCAGAATGATTTTTATGGTGGAGCTCAATGAGCAAAATGTGCTTAACGTAGGAATTGATATCTGCCAGTTATCATAGGACACGTTTGATGGCTGTGTACCATATACCCAGGTGTAGGGTGGCATTGCTAAGGTATGCAACTGCTAGTATTGGGAGATACAGGCAGGGCCCAATGTCATAAGAACATAAGATATGCCATACTGGGTCAGACCGAGGTCCATCAAGCCCAGTATCCTGTTTCCAACAGTGGCCAATCTAGGTCATACGTACCTAGCAATATCCCCAAAAGACACAGGTTCCACAATGCTTGTACTGGGTCAAGCATTGATTATCCTGGGTCCCTTTTTAATAGTGGTTTATGGACCTTTCCTCCAGGAACTTGTCCAAACCTTTTTTAAACCCAGCTACACTAACAGCCCTTACTACATCCTCCGGTAACAAATTCCAGAGTTTGATTACACGTTGAGTGAAAAAATATTTTCTCTTATTTATTTATTTATTTAACATTTCTTATATACCGCCTTTCATGATATCAAGGCGGTTTACATTGAACAAACTGAAATTACATTGAACAGGGCATTATAACTTGGAGATAACTATTTTACAGGGAACATGGGCAATGGAGGGTTAAGTGGCTTGCCCAAGACCACAAGGAGCACCTGTGGGACTAGAAACCCCAGTCCTTCCGGTCCAAGATTGCTGTCCTCTAGTGGGATTTGAACCCCCGACCTTCTGGCCTGAAGTACTGTGCCCCAACCACTAGGCCACTCCTCCACATCCACATATGTAAAATGGCTCAGAAACGACTGCACCAGGTTTCTGTATGCCCAGTCCAACAGCCAGATTATGAATGCTCAGCATAGATTGGACATTGGCCTCATTTTCTGTGCGCATAAAGTTTATCCCCTTTTGGACATAATTACTCATCTTTAAAACTCTGCATCCTTCCTCCATCCAACATTGTCCTTTCTGCATTCGTCTGTATCCTTGGTAAGAGGAAAAGTAGAGACCTCGAGTCCTTTCAATAACAAGGCTTCTCATACTTGTTAGTTTTATCTGTTAAGCACCATATCAACTCTTGCTTTTCTGCCTTTACATCTGCTGTACCATGAAGTCAAAGGTCTGCTAATGCAGTGAGCCGTTTCATCAGTCTGTCTCTCCTCAGTTATGACCAACAGGCAGAAGTAATTCATGGTGATTGCATGATGAGCACAAGGGCTTTAGAATAGATCTCTAAACTCAGTGGAAGAGATCTGTGGATCAAGGAATAGTCCAAGTTGGGCCAAGATCACAAGAAGCGTCAGTGGGGAAAAGTGAGATTTGAACCCTGGTTTCCTTAGTTCATGGCCCACCGCCCTAACCATTAGGCTACTCCTCCTCCTCTTCCTCTTTTCCCACTTCTTAAATAGTTTACCCTGCAGCTTCATTGCATGTCCCCTAGTCTTTCTATATTCTGATAGCGTAAACAATTGATCCACGTTTACCCGCTCCACTCCATTCATTAATTTATAGACCTCTATCATATCTCCCCTCAGCCGTCTCTTTTCCAGGTTGAAGAGCCCCAACCTTTGTAGCCTCTCTTCATAGGAGTAGCCTTCCATCCCCTTCACCATTTGGTGGCTCTTCTCTGTACTTTTTCTAATAATGCTATGTCCTTTTTAAGATACGGTGACCAGAACTGCACACAATATTCAAGGTGCGGTCATACCATGGAACGATACAGAGGCATTATAATATCCTTTGTTTTATTTTCCATCCCTTTCTTTATGATACCTAGTATTCTATTTGCTTTCTTGGCTGCCGCTGCACACTGGGCAGAGGGTTTTAACATGTTATCCACGATGACGCCTAAATCTTTTTCCTGGGTGGTGGTTCCCAATGTGGAACCTTGCATTGTGTAACTATAGTGTGGGTTGTTCTTTCGTAGGTGCATAACTTTGCACTTATCCACATTGAATTTCATCTGCCATTTGGATGCCCAGTCTTCCAATTTATCGAGATCCTCCTGCAGTTTTCCACAATCCTCTTGGGTTTTAACAACTTTAAACAGTTTTGTATCATCTGCAAATTTGATAACCTCACTCGTTATTCCCTTTTCCAGGTCATTTATGAATATGTCAAAAAGTAGCGGACCCAGTACAGATCCATGGGATACTCCACTATTCACCTTTTTCCATTGGGAATATTGGCCATTTAGCCCTACCCTCTGCTTTCTATCTTTTAACCAGTTCCCGATCCACAATAGTACACTGTCTCCTATCCCATGACTTTTTAGTTTCGCCAAAAGTCTCTGATGAGGGACCTTATCAAAAGCTTTCTGAAAGTCCAGATACACTATATCAACCGACTCACCTTTGTCTACCTGTTTATGCACACCTTCAAAAAAACATATCAGATTAGTAAGACAAGATCTTCCTTGTCTAAAGCCATGTTGGCTGTCTCCCATTAGGCCATGACTATCTACGTGCTGTGTAATTTTGTTCTTTATGATGGTTTCTACCATTTTCCCCGGTACTGACATCAGACTCACCAGTCTGTAATTTCCCGGGTCACCCCTGGAACCCTTTTTAAAGATTGGTGTTACGTTGGCGACCCTCCAATCTTCAGGTATTACAGATGATTTTAATGAAAGTTCACAGATTACCAATAGCAGATCCGCAATCTCATATTTCAGTTCTTTCAACACTCTTGGATGTATACCATCCGGTCCAGGTGATTTGCTACTATTCAGTTTATCAAATAGTTGTAATATATCTTCCCGGTGTAGCGATATTTCTCTCAATTCCTCTGCAGTATCACCTTTAAATACCACTTCAGTTTTGGGTAACATCCCTACATCTTCCTCAGTAAAGACTGAAGCAAAGAATTCATTCAGTCTCTCTGCTATAGCCTCATCTCCTCTTACTGCCCCTTTTACCCCTCTATCATCTAATGGCCCAACGGACTCTCTCACAGGCCTTTTGCTACGAATGTACTTGAAAAAGTCTTTATTTCGTGTTTTTGCTTCTGTAGCAAGTTCCTTCTCAAATTCTCGCTTTGCGTGCCTTATCAATGCTTTGCATTTAACTTGCCAGTGCTTGTGCTGTTTCCAGTTTTCTTCGTTTGACTCTTTTTTCCATTTCCTGAAGGATTCTTTTTTGGCAGCAACAGCCTCTCTGACCTCACCTTTAAACCATGCTGGCAGTTTTTTGGACTTTCTTCCACTTTTCTTAATGCGTGAAATACAGCTGGTCTGGGCTTCGAGGATAGTATTTTTAAATAACACCCAAGCTTGCTGTAAGTCTTTAACCTTTGCAACCGTTCATTTTAGTTTTTTCTTAACTATATTCCTCATTTTATCATAGTCTCCCTTTTGAAAGTTAAAAGGTAGTACTGTGGATTTCTTTACTATCCCTCCTCCACTAATTAAATCAAACACGATCATGCTATGATCACTATTGCCAAGTGGTCCCAACACCCTTATTTCTTGCACCAGATCTGGCGTTCCACTAAGGACTAGGTCCAGTATGGCTTCCCCTCTGGTCGGTTCATGAACCAGCTGCTCCAAGAAGCAGTCATTTATTTCATCTAGAAACTTTATCTCCCTAGCTTGTCCTGCCGTAACACTGACCCAGTCAATACCAGGGTAATTGAAATCACCCATTATTACTACTCTGCTGTGACTTTTGTTAGCTTCCTTGATTTCTTTGAGCATTTCATCATCCATTTGTTCATTCTGGCCAGGCGGTCGATAGTATACTCCCACTGCCATCGCCTTCCCTTTTTTACATGGAATTTCAATCCATAGAGATTCTACAGCAAATTTTGTTTCCTGCAAAACTTTAATCCTTTCTGACTCAATGCCCTCTCTAACATAGAGCGCAACCCCTCCACCAATTTGATCAGTTCTATCATTACGATATAGTTTGTATCCAGGTATCACAGTGTCCCACTGGTTATCCTCCTTCCACCATGTCTCTGAGATTGCAATCATATCTAACCTCTTATTTAGTGCTATATATTCTAACTCTCCCATCTTATTGTTTAGACTTCTAGCATTTGCATACAAGAATTTTAGAGACTGTATTTTATTAATATTAATCTGGCTATTGGTAGGCATGGGTAATTTGGAATCTTTACGCTCTGTCTGCCCCTTACTCAAGGGCATTTGGGCTACTATACTCTTTTTTGGAACCTCACTGCTTTTGGTAGTATCCTTCAAGGATATCTTTGTCCGAACCATGCGCTCCTGAGTGACTGTCGGCTTTCCCCTATTTTCTAGTTTAAAAGCTTCTCTATCTCCTTTTTAAAGGTTAATGCCAGCAGTCTGGTTCCATCCTGATTAAGGTGAAGCCCATCCCTTCGGAAGAGCCCCTCCTTTCCCCAGAATGTTCCCCAGTTCCTAACAAATCCAAAACCCTCATCCTTGCACCATTGTCTCATCCACGCATTGAGACTCCGGAGCTCTGCCTGTCTTTTGGGTCCTGCACGTGGAACAGGAAGCATTTTGGAGAATGCTATCCTTGAAGTTCTGGATTTCAACTTCCTACCTAAAAGCTTAAATTTAGCCTCCAGAACTTCCCTACCACATTTTCCTATGTCATTGGTACCAACATGTACCAAGACAGCAGACTCCTCCCCAGCACTATCTATGATCCTATCTAGGCGGTGCGTGAGGTCCGCTACCTTCGCACCAGGCAGGCATGTTACCAGGTGATCCTCACGTCCACCAGCCACCCAGCTATCTACATTCCTAATGATTGAATCACCAACTATGACAGCTGTCCTGAATCTCCTCTCATGAGGACATGGCCCTGGAGGACATGGCGAGAGGGTTTTACATCACCTGGAGGACAGGTCCTAGTTACAGAATCACTTCCTGCCACACCAGGGTGATGCTCTCCTGCCTCTCCAGGAGGCATAGGCCAATGGGGCCTGTGGGTGTGTGTGTGGGTGTGTCTGGCCCTGTTGGCTGCTGCTTTACGGCAGAGTTTCCCAACTCCAGTCCTGGTATTCCAAACACTGTTCGGGTTTTCATGCTGTCCCTCACAAATATGCATGGGGGTGGTGCATAGATATGCAGCCAGGCATCTTTATTAGAGGCAGCATGGAACCTGAATGGTGTGGGGCCCTCCAGGACTGCATTTGCGAGACTCTGCTCTAGGTAATGCGTCTGTTTATGTTGTCTGTGTTTGGTGTGGTAAAATAGAGGCATATTAACCATGCATATGTTCTCTGCAATAAAGGAGTGTCTTTACTATCACTGTTTAGTGGTGGGTAAAACTATGGGGACTGGGTTGGCAGGAGCCCCAGCTGGGATTTGAACCTGTGACCCTCTGGTCTTACAGGCACTGGCTGTGTCTGTTGCACCACACTGTGGCCACAGAGACAGTGCAGTCCCTGGAGGTAGGAAAACTGGCCTGACGAGTCAGAAACCCTGCTCTGCACAATTTTACTGTGGACTCATTTACCTTGTATGAAGACAAACGTGCACATAAACCTCAAAAACGACCTCGAAAAAAGGGGCACACACCCATAACCAAGCTGAGCAACAATGATATCATTGGGCAACATTAAAAAACACTCCCAGGAAAGCTCCAATAAAATGAAATGCTTTTTGAAAGGGTCTACGGAGTGTAGACCCTTCCAAAAATCATTTCTTTTTTTTGGAGCTTTCCTGGGAGTGTTTTTTATTGTTGCCCATTGATATCACTGTTTCCCAGCTGAATTATAATTTTTAAAATATTTCTTGTGGTCATTTTAAGGTTTTATTTGAGATTTTGTTCTGTGCTCATATATCACACTGCTCACATTTTGTAGGTTTCCCCGGTTTTGCTGTACATTGCTGACGGAAATGGTTTCTCTTCCCTTTAATATGCCTTTAATGACAGGTTTTCATTCGCGTTGGAATTGAGCTCTGCACTTCAGCGCGTTAGTGTAAGGGGAGCCTCTCCCTGCCCACTCTCCGCCCATTGACCCCTTCTCTCCGCCCACTCTCCACCTTCTGTGCTGTTTTAACGCGCCGCGGGGCTTTACGATCGTTAATTACGGTTAACACGCGTAGTATGACGTTAACGGTCGTTGGCGCATGATTACGCGCGTTATACTGCACTTACAATCGTTAACGTCGTACAATGCGCGTTATTCACGTTTACTGCACTTTAGTAAACATACCCCAAAGAGTGTCCCAAGAGCAAGGTGAGACAGCTAAAACCTTTGAATGTTTTAGTCAGAGATAAAAAGCCTTGCAGCCATTATAGAAGCCCAGAGGAGAGGAAGAAATATCACTGGGAAAAGTTGTTTAAACTTTTAGAGGAAGTTAAACCTGCATTCTCAGAGACTGTTAAAAACCCAGAGGCATGTGAGTCCGATTATGAAGAAATGGAAACGGAGCCCTGTGAGGTGGAACAGGACTCTGTTGATTCTTTGATGGATTGCTCTTTATGCCTCACGTCAGAGTGAAGGGGAGCCATGGGTTTTAAGCTGGAAAAACCCAGAGCCAATGTATTTAAATGTCTTGATACTCTGAGTGTTGAAAACCTGAGAGAGAAAGAGAATTGCTAATGTTAAACTATAAGAAGTGTTCCAGTGTGAAGTGAAGGTTACAGAAGCAGTTATTCTGTGGGTAATACAGACAAGCACAACGGAGCCTTGTTTTAAACCCTGAACACTTGAAGGGAACTGATGTCTGTGCTGGAAGGTAATAGCAACCAGTAGGCAACACTTTCAACTGTGGCATTGGAAGAAAGAAAATACCCTCTGTTGTATATGAACTGAATGAAGCAAGTTTATTTTTATCACTGCCAGAACACTGTTTGTATGATACCTTTTTGAGTGGAGAAAATATCCTTCATTTTGTGTTGGCTTGTTCATAACTTCTAAAGAAGATTTTGTTTGCAAAGTTTAGACCACAAAATTACATTTCCTGTGTTTTGCCTCTAAAACCACTTGGACTGTTTTCTTTGCACACAACTACAATCCCAGAAGGCTTGGCTCTGGGCATAAAGCAATAAAAGGAACATTAGATGGCACGCCGCCTCCTATAGGCAACTGCCTAGACTGGGTGCAGCGCCAAACTGTTTAGAGTAACAATTTCTTTAACCGCTCGTATCTCTGCCAGCAGTTCTTGCATTGCCTCCGGGCCTTCTCGTCCTACTACTGCTGCCATTTTCTGAGGCGAGGGAGGTTCCGTTTTCGATCTCTTCGCACTCGAGTTTTGCCCCACGGCAAATTCTAGTCTTGTTGGCTTGGACCCGGACATCTTCTGTCAGCTATTCTGCTGTGTTTTAAAACTCTCTCTGCAGGGGAGACAGCGCAGACAGTGGGTTTGTCAGGATTCCCTCTGGAGCTCCGCTCTAAGCGTCCATTCCGCCCTGCTTCAGGCTCCGCCTCCCTGACTTGCCTCCCTTTTATCACCCCAAATACTTCTGTCTAGAGATACCACTGGCCTGCTGGTAGCTTGGTGTCCTCCTTAACTGACAGAACATTTGGTCCTGGCATGTCTTGAGAGAATCAGTGTCACTACTCCATTCAACACCCCAACTCAATTTTAAAACGTGCATGGAGTGGGTGGGGGAGGGAGAGGGGGAGGAATGCAATTTTGAATATCTGCCCTAGGTTCAGAGAAAGCTAATATCAGCTTTGATAAGACTGATGTGAGCTAAATCTTGCTGTTTTATTTGCCATTGCAATATTTTTTGAATAAAGGACCTATAACTTGGTGTGTCTGGCCTGAGAGATGCTCCCACAACCCAAATCATCACGGTTATTCATCCCTTTTATTACCGCATAATTTGTACACGAGCATGGCTGTAAAACTAGTAGGTATCCAGATGGGCCTTACAGAAAAGGTGTGTATCAAGTGAAAGTAGCTGGAGTGTGCCATTTTGCTACAGTGACCCCTTTGTTTGGTGCAATTGTGGACGGAACTGAGAGAGACAGCACATTTAGTGAAGCCCTCATTTAGTTAGATGCTAGAAATTTTAAAACAGGAATTTTGGGATCACTGTTGAAAGAGGCCCTGACTTGAAATGAGCTTAAATAAGATACTCTTATTTTAAATCATACCTTGTGGTTGCTCTACCTGTCAGCTACTCCTGCTTTCACTGGAGCTAGTAGAATCCCAGAATCAGGTTTCCTTGATGTCACCCTCTGTACTCAATCCCTTCCCAGCTCTCATTTACTTTTCTCTGTCTCCCATTCCCCATCTCCTTCCCTGTCAGTCATTCTCTCCGGTCTCTTTCATCTCTTATCCCACCCAGTCTCTGACTTCCCCCTTTAACCACCTCTCTAGCTTTCCATCCACCTCACTCATCTCTTTGCTAACTTCCCATGCTAACCTCTCCCACTTGATTCCACCATGCTCAGCTTCTCCCTTCTCACCCCTCTCCACTGTTCCCTCTAAGCTGTGCACGTGTGTGCGCGCACACACCTTGCCAAGCAAGCGCACATACTTTACAACAGAGCGCACAAAAATTACGGTTCTGATTCAGATAGAAAACAACACAGACGTCTTAAAATTTAAAAGTTGTGATTGTAATTACTAGAAATTTTCCGCTTCATTTAGTAATCATCTATTTTCATTTAATTTGATTAAAATCAATGTGGTACACATACTGTATTCTGACGTATAGTCAAATTTTAAAGTATATAACTCCGAGTGTCGTTATGTGGCGCACAAAAATGTAACCTTCCTTCAAAAGCTGCACAGCTGATATTTTATGTGCACACAGCCTACAGAAAATTAGAGGGAACATTGCCCCTCTCCCACCTACAATACAACATTTCCCTCTCTCATTCCCCACAGCTCATCTCCCTTTCCCTTTCCCCTTACATCCAGCATCATCACCCCCTCCCCTTAGCTCAGCATATCTCCTTCCTCCCTTTTCCCCTCCCTCCTCCACAGCCCAGCATATCCGCACCTAGCTTTCCTTTCCCTCTCCCCAGTAACCTGCATTTCTCCCTTTCCTTTCCAATTCCTGCCCCCTCTAACAGTGCAGCATCACCCCCCCTACCCCTCCTCAAAGTCCACAGTCCTGCATCTATCTCTCTCTCCTCCTTTTTCGTCCCCTTCCTCACAGCCTTATATCTCCCATCCCCTTCAGGCAGTCCATTATTTCTGCTCCCTCCTCTGGCCCGGTTTCAGCCCCTTCTCTCCCTCCCCAGAGTCCCCACCTGCCACTTTTCCTTTTGTTGCCATCAGTAGCAACAGCGGCAGGACCTGTAAACCGAGACTTCAACTACAACAAAAAGGTGCAGGCCTGTGCATCATTCCATTTGTGTGCAATATCAGAGGAGGTGGGATCAACTGGGCTGTGCACACAAATGGAATGATGCATAGGCCCACACTTTTTTTTTCTTTTGAAGTCTTGGCTTCAGAGGCCCTCCTGTTGTTGCTGCTGACAGTAACAAAAGGAAAAGCGGCAGTGGTGGCAGGCAGGGACTCCGGGGAGGGAGAGAAGGGACTGAAACAGGACTGGAGGGGAGAGCAGAGATGCTCTTTTGGGGGGGGGGGGGGCTTATAGGCAGTGAGAGCCATCCCTGAGCTGCCCATCATCGCAGCAATGAGCTTTTCCACAGCCAGTTTTACAGCTCTGCCGGCAGCCAGCCTGGCAATATAAGAACTGGCCAGGCCGGCTGAAAAAACTGTTCAACAGCCAAAATGCTTCGGACACGAAAGCAGCTGTTCTAAACTAATTTAAGGCTGCTGAACACAGAAATCATAATGAAAATGGCTGATTAGGTCTAGTTGCTAAGATATATGCTATTAATTAGTCATTAGGGGCCATTAACTGTGTATTATGCAACATTTGCGTGAGATTGCATAATCTCTACTTGCAACCAATAGAAATATCTGTCCAAAACCAGATGATGCAATCAGTATTTAAATTTGCATCACTTGACAGTATAAATCTTAAGGTGTATAAGTCACAGAAAAATTAAAAATGAATTATTTTGCATTATTTAATGTCGATAGGTCAATCACAGCGTATTCGGCGATGCATCGTACTTGTGTTAATAATGCAGATAATTTCTGCTATATTTGTGGTGAAGTGACTTTTACATCACAAAAACGGGATATGACTGTGGCGGCTAAGAAAGCCTGCAACTTATATTTTGGCTGCAGAATAGGAGATCAGGATAAGAGCTGGGCACCACACATATGCTGCAATACATGTGCAACAAATCTCAGGCAATGGATGAATGGGAAAAGGCAATCAATGCCTTTTGCAGTTCCAATGATCTGGAGAGAGCCCACAGATAATGTCAGCAATTGCTACTTCTGCATGGTTCCTCCAATTCAGAAAGGCATATCCAGAAAGAGTAAGTGGACTGTGCAATATTCAAACATTCCATCTGCAATATGCCCAGTGCCTCATGAAAATGGGTTGCAGATTCCCAAAATGTCAGAATCATTATCATTCGAATCAAGTGAGGAGGAGGAAGAAGTCTGTAGTCATGAACCGTCAACCTCACGTGACCTAGAATTTCTTCTGGCCACTGCTAATGAGCCACACCTCATAACGCAAGGTGAATTGAACGACTTTGTCATGGATTTGGATCTCCCGAAGAATAAAGCTGAGCTTTTGGGTTCCAGACGTCTTTTTTCCGGGACCGTCAGAAAGACTTGGTGTCATTCTTTTTCAAAGAACGTGATCTTGCTGCATGCAACAACATAAAAGGTTTAATGGCAGCTCTCAATATCAATTACAATGCAGATGATTAGAGGCTCTTCATTGATTCATCCAAAGCAAGTCATAAAGCTGTATTGCTGCATAATGGCAACTTGCTACCATCAATTCCTATTGGCCATGCAGCTTTTATGAAAGAGACTTATGACAATATGAAACAACTTTTGAAATGTATAAACTATGATCAACATCTATGGTCAATCTGTGGTGACTTCAAAGTGGTCGCCCTCTTGCTTGGTCTTCAGGGTGGATATACCAAGTACTGCTGCTTCCTGTGTGAATGGGATAGTCGTGCTAGAGATTGTCATTTTGTCAAAAGGGACTGGCCACTCCGTCAGTCACTGGATCCTGGAAGCAAAAATGTTCTGTTTCCAGCACTTGTAAACAGCAACAAGATTTTGATGCCTTCCTTGCACATCAAGTTGGGACTAATGAAAAACTTTGTCAAGGCGATGGATAAAACTAAACCTGCTTTCAGGTATTGATAGAAAGTTTTAAATTGTTGTTTTTACAAAAGTATCTATACGAAGGTGATAGAAGAACGTAAAATGTTATATTTATAGAATAAGAAAATTAAGTCAAAGAATGTAGTTATATAGAGGTTTCTAGAAATACTCTGCAAAACAAAAATGTCTGAGATAAATGTCTCGTATACAAACAATAAAAATACCGCTTGAGAGGAAATACTATCTAAATCAAAAAAACACCTCTCAATATACCACCAATATATAAACGAACTCTAGTCAAACTCTTATAATTTATAAATCATCACTAGTGTCACCACCAGGTGGGCAGACTGCTTCCAGGCTAGCAGGCCTGCGCCTGATGGCAATGAATGTAGTTGTAAGACTCGAGTGGTTGAAGGTAAATTAGGATTTATTCCCCTCCCGGGGTCGGATTATTCAAATAACAAACAAAACACAAGTACTCAAAAGAAATAAGCCATATTCTCTGGCAAAAACATAAAGAATATTAGAACAATTTCTTCTTGTTTCAAAGTAAGTAATAACGTTATGCATTCAACTGCAGCACACAGTCTCACTGTGTGGAAATCAGCATTTATCAGTTGCAGTGTTTTCCTGTAACACTATGCTCAGCTCTGACTAGCATAAAGACATTATTTTGTCAGATAAAATCAGTGTACAGTCCATTGGGTCACAGATGGACGAACACTCACTGAGTGTGTCAATTATCATTGGTTCTTGCACGTATTCAGAACCCTCCTTATTTCTATCCTCAGGTTGGGACAGATAATATCCTTTTCCCCTCTTGCTATCAGGTTTTAGCCTGCGGGGTTTTCTCTGAGGTTTAGGGATTTCTACCAGGTCATCTTCTGACATACACACGTCCTCTGGATAATATCTCTCCTTCTCTGGAGGTTTCACTGGCTCCTTGCTCAGCTCTCTGCTTAAATCTCTTGGTTGGGAGTTACAGCCCTGCCCCCACCTTAGACTTCCTGCATGAGGCTGCTCTGCATTCACACTGTAGGAATTTCTATCATTCACAAGTTTTAACTTCCCATTATAATCATTCCTCAGGTCACAGCTTCCTGATACATACAGTTTTGTCTTTGGTTTCCACTCACTCCGGCTGGAAGATAGCCCCCGTGCTCCAAAGTGTTTGCAATCAGCAGACCAGTCACACCTGTTCTCTGCTCTTGCTAGCTGCTTCCTCCTGTAGGACTCTGGGTAGTTACTTGGGTGAATCCTTCCTGTCTCTAACTCACTTCCTAGGTCAAAGTAAGAAACTCCTCCTGCTTCCTCCTGGCCAGCTGCTTCAGGTAAGACAGCCTGTTCTCTCTGCTTATGCTGCTCACGCTGTTCTGCCAGTTCTAACAGTTCTCCTCGTTCATGCTGTTCTCCTAGACCTCGGTCTCGCTGTTCTCGTTCTAACCCTGTGTTCCCTGCACTGTCCTTATAAGGGCTGTAAGCTCTTCCCCTTCTCAGGTGCACGCTATCAGGAACTAGGGAGTTTCTCTCAGCTGAGTGTTTTTTCAGACCTCGTGGCTGCATTTGTTTCTGTTGTCCCTGACAACAGCTGCTCACATGGTCTGTTTCCCTGTCAGCTTCAGGACTAAAATGCCGTGAATCTTGTGCTTTTAAGGTAGAGAATGGGGCTACTTCATCACATATCCCCCCCCCTTAAAACCTTACGGGCTGCTGACGCCCTCGTCTGATAGCACGTAAGCCTAGGGTGACTATCCCAACGCTTCTCTACTTTGACCAGCTGTACTGATGCTGATCGGTCTTGCCAGGGTTTTAGTAAGTTTAGGTGGTAGACCTGTTGACGCCCCCTTTCATGCTCAACTCTATACGAGACTGGGCCCACTCTGGCTACCACTGTACAGGGTCCCTTCCACCTAGATTCAAATTTTGGACCCGCGGCTGGCACTAGGACCAATACCTTGTCCCCTATGTCCAATTGCCTTTCTTTGCTCCCCCGGTCATAGTACCGCTTTTGCCGGCGTTGGCTCGCCTGCAAATTCTCTACAGACACCCGGGAAGTTCTTTCCAGGCGGTTTCTAAGGTCCCTGAGAAACTGGGGTACCCCTACCTCTTCTGCCTCGGGCTCAATCCATTGCTCTCTCAGGATATCTAAAATCCCCCTTGGAGCCCGACCAAATAATAGCTCATAGGGCGACGCCCCTAAAGATGCCTGCCTACGCTCTCTGCATGCGTAGAGCGCAAATGGAAGTAAATTATCCCATTCCCCCATGTTTCCCTCCAGGCCACGTCGTAACATTTGTTTAATCGACTGGTTCATCCTTTCAACCAGTCCGTTAGACTGGGGATGATAGGCGGAGGTTCGGATATGTCGTATCCCAAACGCGTCCCATACCAAGGCTAAATATTTAGAAGTGAAATTACTCCCTTGGTCTGTTAGGATCTCTTGGGGAAACCCGATTTCACAAAACAATTTGATGAGTTCTAGGGATATTGTCTTAGCCGAAATATTCCGTAGCGGAATAGCCCACGGAAATCTAGTGGCCACATCTACAATTACCAATAGGTACTGGAAGCCCCTTGGCGTCCTAATTAAGGGTCCAACTATGTCCATAGCCAGGCGACGGACTGGCGTGGCAATAGTGGGTGTGCTAATCATGGGCACAGGTTTTGGCTTGGTGGCAGTGACCTTTTGGCAAGCGGGACAAGACTGGCAATAGCGGGTGGTCTCTTTAAAGACTCCCGGCCAGTAGAATCGGGCCAAAATCTGGTCCAACGTGCCTTGTATGCCTTTGTGGCTGCCCACGGGATGATCATGTGCCAATCGCATCACTATCATTTTAAAAGTGGTTGGCACAACTACCTGCTTTCGGATAACCCCAGTATATGGGTCTGCACTTTCTCTATATAGTAACTCGCCCTCTAGCAAGAATCGAGGCAAGATGGCCCTACCCTCCTGAGCAAATTCAAAAGTTCTCTTTAGAGCAGGATCTGCCCTCTGCTCCTTTGGGAAGGATGGGAATTTCTGAACTAATTCAGCAGGGACCCATGGTAAATCTTCCCCCGCTACCAGCTCTGCTCTCCCTTGGGACCTATTCCTTTGCTCCCGACGTCTCTCTGCCTTTCCCTTTCTCTCCTTAGAGGGAAGGTTAATCAGATCATCATGAGAGGGGAGTACATTAACTAGCTCATCCCCTAGGCCCTCCTCCTCCTCTGGGGTCTCTTCCTCATCTGCGGGATCTGCCCCTATTTCTGAGGCCTTGGCCTGGGATCTGGTAGAAACTAAATTAGTTTTTCTACCTAAGCCTTTTTTAAGACCTTGGTTAAACGGTGGCCAATCACGTCCTAAAACAAGCTTGTAAGGGAGATGTGGGACTACAGCTACCTGCACTTTCTCCTGAGTGTTCATTCCTTTCACAGACACTCCATAACGTGGGTAACATATAGATGTGCCATGCACGCTCCTCACTTTTATTTTGTCCCTTACTTGATTTAGGGTGAATGGGTTACGGGCTGAGATGGTCTGCCACATTTCCTGTGAGACCATGCTTTGGCTGGCTCCAGAATCTAGGAGTGCCAAAGCCTCTACCCCGTCTATCTGGACTTTTAACAGAATGCCCTTCTCTAGGGGGTTCTCTCCTCTCGACACTAGAGCATTGCGCACATTACATTTTCTGTATACAATGTCCAGGCTGGCCACAATTAAAACATTTCATCTGAACATTCTTTTCCACATTTTTACCAAACATTTTGTCCTTATATACACTCTCACCATATGCATTTCCCTTAAAGGATTTTCTCATACCATTCATTCTCTCCAGACCAGCCACTTTTAAAACACTGCCCCCGGAGGTACTGGCTAATTCAGCCTCAAAATAATTCTCCGTGAGGTTGGCTGCGTCTTGAGTAGAATTACACTTTTGCAACATTATAAATGCTTTTATCTCTGGTGGTATAGCCTCCAAATATTGCTCGAGGATGACGGTGTCTAGCAATGACTCTACCGTCGCCCTCTCTGGAGCAAGCCATTTGGTAGCTAGCCCTCTTAATCTTTGTAACAAAGCTTTTGGTGTTTCTCTATTCATCAGCCTGGCTTCTCTAAAGAGCCTTTTATAGTGCATGGGTGTTAATCCCAGCCTATCCCTGATGGCTGACTTTACATCTGGGTAACTGGACGAAAGACCGACAGGCATGGTTTTGTAGGCCGCTAGCGCCTCACCAGACAAGGTCATAGCGAACCTTACAGCCCACTGATCATTCGGCCATTTAGCCGCTTCTGCGATCCGTTCAAATGCGTCTGTGAAGTCATCGAAGTTATCGTATGACTTCAACTGTCCCAATGACAAAGCACTACAGTCATTCAGTCCTACCGCCTTGGACACTGCAGGATTAACCTCTACTGCGGTACCAGTCCTCTCGATGAAAGTCCCAAGCAACTCTAACAGCGGCTGCAGCTGCTCAGTCATCGCGGCGAACATTCTTTCTTGGCTTAGTCTGGCCAGCTCCCCTTGGGCTTTCCATTGGGCCTCCATCCAGTCTTTCATCTGCTGTGGATCCATTTCCTCACTGCATCACGCACCTGTAAAGAAAAAGAAAGACAGGCCCACCAAGTGCGGCACAGACTATGTGGTTTTCTTTTTTTCTTTTTTTTTTTTTATTTTACTTGCTTCCCTTTGCACCACAGCTCCCCCTTTCTCTGATCCTAATCACCCCGTGCCTTCCTACCTTTACCTTAGCACGGTGAAGGATCGTGCGTTGAGAAAGCTGTGTCCTTTGCTGCGCTCCAGGTCAGGAACTTGGAAAATCCGCTCCGGTTTTTCTCTTTTCCTCCTTCCGGACAGCAAACTTTTTTTCTTCTTTTCAGCAGGTAATCCTTTATGTATCCTTGGTACTGTGCTGTTTTTCTCTTCTTGAAAAAAATCTGATAGACTACGCCAGGTTATGTCACCACCAGGTGGGCAGACTGTTTCCAGGCTAGCAGGCCTGCGCCTGATGGCAATGAATGTAGTTGTAAGACTCGAGTGGTTGAAGGTAAATTAGGATTTATTCCCCTCCCGGGGTCGGATTATTCAAATAACAAACAAAACACAAGTACTCAAAAGAAATAAGCCATATTCTCTGGCAAAAACATAAAGAATATTAGAACAATTTCTTCTTGTTTCAAAGTAAGTAATAACGTTATGCATTCAACTGCAGCACACAGTCTCACTGTGTGGAAATCAGCATTTATCAGTTGTAGTGTTTTCCTGTAACACTATGCTCAGCTCTGACTAGCATAAAGTCATTATTTTGTCAGATAAAATCAGTGTACAGTCCATTGGGTCACAGATGGACGAACACTCACTGAGTGTGTCAATTATCATTGGTTCTTGCACGTATTCAGAACCCTCCTTATTTCTATCCTCAGGTTGGGACAGATAATATCCTTTTCCCCTCTTGCTATCAGGTTTTAGCCTGCGGGGTTTTCTCTGAGGTTTAGGGATTTCTACCAGGTCATCTTCTGACATACACACATCCTCTGGATAATATCTCTCCTTCTCTGGAGATTTCACTGGCTCCTTGCTCAGCTCTCTGCTTAAATCTCTTGGTTGGGAGTTACAGCCCTGCCCCCACCTTAGACTTCCTGCATGAGGCTGCTCTGCATTCACACTGTAGGAATTTCTATCATTCACAACTTTTAACTTCCCATTATAATCATTCCTCAGGTCACAGCTTCCTGATACATACAGTTTTGTCTTTGGTCTCCACTCACTCCGGCTGGAACATAGCTTTCGTGCTCCAAAGTGTTTGCAATCAGCAGACCAGTCACACCTGTTCTCTGCTCTTGCTAGCTGCTTCCTCCTGTAGGACTCTGGGTAGTTACTTGGGTGAATCCTTCCTGTCTCTGACTCACTTCCTAGGTCAAAGTAAGAAACTCCTCCTGCTTCCTCCTGGCCAGCTGCTTCAGGTAAGACAGCCTGTTCTCTCTGCTTACGCTGCTCACGCTGTTCTGCCAGTTCTAACAGTTCTTCTCGTTCATGCTGTTCTCCTAGACCTCGGTCTCGCTGTTCTCGTTCTAACCCTGTGTTCCCTGCACTGTCCTTATAAGGGCTGTAAGCTCTTCCCCTTCTCAGGTGCACGCTATCAGGAACTAGGGAGTTTCTCTCAGCTGAGTGTTTTTTCAGACCTCGTGGCTGCATTTGTTTCTGTTGTCCCTGACAACAGCTGCTCACATGGTCTGTTTCCCTGTCAGCTTCAGGACTAAAATGCCGTGAATCTTGTGCTTTTAAGGTAGAGAATGGGGCTACTTCATCACACTAGAAACAGTAACAATAGGTTCTCACCGGACCTCAGGATTCATACACCCTCCATCTGGCGAAATTCATCACCATAGGGAAATGGTGGACACTTACATCATAGGTCCTTAACCTCAATAACTTATTAAACATTTTACCAAAATAATTCCTCCAACACTATAAGTAAATAACTTATCCTACCAATAACCTCAAATAAGGATTCATTCATTCATTCATTCAACACTCACACCAACAGATCAAAACCACAATCCACATATCACACCACAAACAATGGACGGCGGCTTGTGGGGCAGCTTGCTGGAATTGTAATGATGTGAAAAAATGCCGACTTTTGCTTCTTAGCAGATAAGTAACGGATTGTGTTTTGCAAAATGGTGATTGCTGAACATTAGTTTTACGATTTATGCTTCATTTTATTTTTCAGCGAATTCTTGCGGACATCAAGATTGAATGTATCCTTACCTAAAGATCTGCATTACCAATTCCGTGCTTTCTGCTTTGTGGAGACTTTTTAAGCAATATCGGACACTTCTATAGTAATGTGTTTATTTTGTTTGTGGTGTGATATGTGGATTGTGGTTTTGATCTGTTGGTGTGAGTGTTGAATGAATGAATCCTTATTTGAGGTTATTGGTAGGGAAGTTATTTACTTATAGTGTTGGAGGAATTATTTTGGTAAAATATTTAATAAGTTATTGAGGTTAAGGACCTATGATGTAAGTGTCCACCATTTCCCTACGGTGATGAATTTCGCCAGATGGAGGGTGTATGAATCCTGAGGTCCGGTGAGAACCTATTGTTACTGTTTCTAGTGATGATTTATAAATTATAAGAGTTTGACTAGAGTTCGTTTATATATTGGTGGTATATTGAGAGGTGTTTTTTTGATTGAGATAAATGTCTGCCATCTCATGCAGATTCTTCTCTCTCTCTCTCCATTGTTCTGCATCTAGAGATAGCAGAGCCTAAGAGACACTAAGTCCAGACTCCTCTCTTCCCCCTTCCCTTCCTAATCTTTGTGGTCCTTTATGATAAGGACTGATAGACAGAACAGAAACCTAAAGTTAAAAGGCATACTGTGTGGATCATGAGAGTCAAAAATGGTTAAAAAGTCAGGGAGTTAACTCCATATAAAATAAAGAGGATTATGTATTTGAAGTGTGTCTATTTATTGCCATATTGTAAGAAACAAGATAAATATATGCAAGACAGAAAAAGGTTAAATTAGACTTACCTGCTAATCAATGTTCCCTCTAATTTTCTGTAGGCTGTGTGCGCATAAAATATCAGCTGTGCGGCTTTTGAAGGAAGGTTACATTTTTTGTGTGCTACATAACGACACTTGGAATTATATACTTTAAAATTTGACTACGCATTAGAATACAGTATGTACACCACATTGATGTTAATCAAATTAAATGAAAATAGACGATTATTAAATGAAGCGGAAAATTTCTAGTAATTACAATCAGAAATGTGGTATTATTTCAGTTCATTTTTATTGAAAGCCATTGGTATTCCATGTAAATAATATATGTATGGAAGAAGAGTTCGGTGTCCTACATGGAGTGGTGGGTTCACCCCTAACAAAGACATGGGGAGAGGTGGCCTGCACAGAGCAACAGGTGCACCTACTCTTGCCATCTTGCTGGGCAGACTAGAGGGACCATGCTGGTCTTTATCTGCCGTCACTTACTATGTTCTCAAAATTTCTGTCTTCGATCTTTCAAATGTACCCAGTCTGAATAAATTTTATCAAGGTCTACCGATCCGCCATCTTGAAGATGACTCTTAACACGCATCAGCATTTCCAAATGTTCTAACTGTAAGCGATTCCTTATTTTGGTTTTTAAACTGTTCATCAAGCTGAAACCACGCTCACAATCTGCACTAGAAGCCAAAAATGTTCCACCAATATCGATCAATTTCGCTAAATCTGCAAACTGAGCATTCTGAAATGCCAAAGTCACCATATCCGGAAAACTGTTTATCAGTTTGCTTTTGATTTTTTCTGCGACTAAGAACTTGAAGTCATTGTACTGCTGAACAACAATATGTTCCTCCATAAGAAATTGTTTTGTACTTTAAACAGAGTGATCGGACGTTTTCAATTCCAAATTCATAATCACACTGTGCTATTGCTGTCAAGTCAAAAGCAGACCATTCCTCAATTTCATTTTCAGGAAATCTTTCCCCTAAATGCAGACACAGCATATTAATGAAAGTAAGTGTGGAACCAGTATCCACTGAAACGTCTCCAGGTATCTTGTCGAGAAGATTTTTAACATTATCAGTCCATTTTACTGTGTCACCCAAGTATTGCATTCGGATTTTGTTCAGCTTACCCTGTGCAAGATGATATGCTTCCAGTGGTGTTAGCCCACGTTTATGAAATGCCATTGTTAATGAAGCTAGTTCAGATAAAACATCATTCAAAATTTGCAGTGTTATATGGAATTGATGGCTGTTTAGCTTTTTATAACAGTACTTTGCAATGGGATCATCATCCTTCTCTTCTTCAAAGTATTTTAATAATGGATCATAATTTCGAATAATTGCTTGAAGAGCAAAATGTCTAGATAACCAACGCACTTCGTTCAGAGGTCTAAAAGCAATTGACTCGCATTCACAAGCATCTGCTAATTCTTTAAATTGTGACCTTTTAGTAGAAGATCGACAAAAGGTTGTGTAAACAGTTCTCATGAAAGTTTCAACTTCTTTCATCAACTTTACTTCCTTCCATGATTCAGAGATCCCCCAAATCTTCACGATGGGCAACACAATGCTGCTGCACTAAATGCGAAATATTTTGTTTGAGCTGCGCAGCAACACCATTTATTCTGCCTGACATGACAGAGGCACCATCCGAAGTAAACATGACCATTTTGTTAAGGTCAAGCTTGTATTTCCCATAGAATTCCCGGAGTGCACTGACTATTGATGCAGCATCGCATGCTTCCAACTGTAGCATCCCACCAAATGAAGTTTTATACAGACATGAATTTACTGGCCGATATTTGAAGTACAGTATTAAGTATTTGTTGACAGAAATGTCTGTGCTTTCATCAATAGTTAATGTATGATATGCTGCTGATGCAACATCTGCCATGAGCTTATCTTGGACATTCATGTTTATAATTTCAAGAAATTCAAACAAATAGTTTTTGCTTCTCCAGCTTTCAGGTATGGTTATGTACTTGGACATGTGTTCATTAATATCTTGAACAGAGAGCGTGGAAATATTCATCCGAACAGCCAGCAAAACACTATCAATTAGAATTTTAATTTCTTCTGGTGTAGAACGCTTCCGTTCATTACTAATTTGCCTTTTCTCTTTTTCAGCGGTGCTCTCAAGCAACAAGTTAAATAATCCTCCTCTTAAATTTGGATTTTTAGCTCTAAGTTTCTTAACACTTTCAGTATGAGTCTTACTAGACAGATGTCGTTTCAAAAAGTCCAGTTTCCACACATCATCCCAAATTTTGCCATTCGAAAACTCTCCGATGGTTTTTGCATCTCGGCAGTATAAACAGACTACTCCGCCATCCTCGTAAGTGAATATTTCACGCAGTTGAATGCACGTTTTATCCCGAGATTTCGGTGTCTCCGTTTCAATAATTTCTTCAAGCCATTCAGGCTTAAAAGCTTTGGCCATTCTCTTACGTTTTGCACCTCTCATTGCTATTGGTTTTGACATTTTAAAAGTGGTGTGGTGGTCACAGCAGGTGCTTTATTATTCAAAGCCTCATGGGCCTGGAAGTTGGAACTGCAAGCAATATAACAATATTGCTATAGTGGTAGCAAAGAGAAAAAGAATACATAGTAAAAAAGGCGGCACAGTATTACTTACATGGATTAACAGTTTAACACAAATCCAGAAAAGTGACTTAATTTTAAAACTATAGATATAGCCAAGATTAACACATAAAACACATCTATAAGGTATGTACATGTATAAAAACAACACACACCAAGATTTTATGTAAAGCAACTCAAAAAAACATATGGCGTAGTGACTTACCAAAAGGTCAAAACATTAAAATGACATTAAAATAGCTGAACACTAAAAATCGACGACCGAGGGATAACAAGCATCAATAACATGGGGGGGGGGAGGAAGGGGGAAGGGAGATAGGAAAGGGAGGAAGGAAGGGGGAAGGGGAAGGGGAAGAAAAAGAAAAGAAAAAAGAAAAAGAAACTGACATTGTATTGTAAGAGCTCTATCTGTTTAAAGAAAAGTGTGTGTGGGGGGGGGGGGGGGGGGGGGGGGGGGGGGGGGAACGGACAAATGGGACTAAAAAGTACCACTAATAAAAAAGGTGATGGATGGCATATGTAGTAAAAATAATAAATACTTTTGGCATTAAAAGATCTCTGAAAATAAGTATAAAAGTAATGATAACTACATTTGGCAAAAAGAAAGATAATAAAATCTACTAACCATATATTTAACCAAAGTCGCAGTCAATATCTCATACAACAGAGGCTGTATCATAGGAAGAATCACACGGAGGTGTGCTGAGAGGATTAGAAACAGAATCACACAAATAAATATACTAATAGTAAGATAGTGCTCTGCACGCTATAATTCTGTACAAGCTATGAGGGGCGGGAGAAACCGCCGCAGCGATACATAAATGAATGACCGAAAGAAACTAAATTATATCATCTATTAAAGCTACATTACTGTACAGCAAAAAAATGCTACAAGGTGAAAGTAAAACATAGGCGATCCGTCCAAAACAGAGAAGATGTGATCAGATAAAAACGTCATAAATTTAAAAACATAAATGACCAGCGAATAAGAACATAAGATATGCCATACTGGGTCAGACCAAGGTCTATCAAGCCCAGTATCCTGTTTCCAACAGTGGCCAATCTAGGTCATATGTACCTACTTACATTTGATATTCTCCTCCTCCTCCCTCGCCCTGTACATCAATAATACGAAAACCTGTGAATGCTCATGTAAGATCCAGGCTTCCCTATCAGGTGAATGTGACAAATTTCTGTGGTACAATCTTTTACCCTGCCATGTGTAACCCCAGTGCCAATATATCCAAAACCTGTTATTTGCATTAAAGAGCCTGCTGTGACATAACTTGTCCACCCCACTGCCTTCCCGGCAGCTAGTGAGCCCATTGGTATTTCCTTACTATTACTGGTGCATGGTAAGGGCAAGACCAGGCTACGTCACACCAAAGTCTTCAACATTAACAGGCTAATGCAGAAAGCTGGTGTTAGAGCCATGAACTAAAAGCCAAGTGAACATTTTTTAGCATGTGAGCACAGCTAAAATTGTGTGCTGCTATGCCATAAGCAAAATGTACAAATTTCTGCATTAAATGTGCAGTAGGTGCCAGATATGTACACAGAAAACTTAGTGCTAGCGTTGATATATCTGTAGAAAATTAGAGGGAACATTGTGGCGGGGTGACGGTGTGGGAGGCGGAGGCGGCTGCGGCGCGGCTGGGTGATGTACAGACATGCCGGCAGCCCGCAAGCGGGAGAGATAGAGAGGGACGACGAAGGACCCCAAATCGAGGAGCTGCCGCTGCTTGCTCTTTCTTGCCCAGGCCCGCCGCCTCCTCTTCCTCCTGTACACTAGTCAGATTACTATACGGAAAAAAACATAGATATGCACTCACCAGCTCCGCTGCCGATAACCCGTCCCCAGGCAGCAGTCCTGGCGCGGTGTGTTGCTCTCGCATGTGGCACTGAAGGCTGGCTGAGGGAGGGATTAGAGGAGGTGCGTGGCTGGCAGGCAGGCACAAGAGCAGAAAGAGGCTGGCTTGCTGGCTGCCCCTCCCTTTTATTTCCCTCTAGCTTGTCATGATTCGTCAATCGTCGTCACATGTGAGAGGAGTGGGGCAGGGGACTCAGTGCAGACAGAGGAGAGATTCAGAATCGGAAGTGACGAATGGCAGTAGATCGGTGGTGCAGCCGCGGCCTTAAAAGACCCAAGGTTTGAAAACTCATCATGAAATCGGTAATTTTTGTGCGCTCCTTTAAAAGTTGTGTGCGCTCGCTCGGCGAGGTGTGTGCACGCGCACAGCTTAGAGGGAACAGTGCTGCTAATTGTTGTTCCTGGAGTAGATACAGTCTGGTCCCGGACCTCTGGGTTGTCTACCTTAAACAGCAGCTTGGAGACTGAGGAACCACCTTCTTTCTCTGATGTCACCAGTATATGATGCTGGGATCCGCCTTCCCTCCCCAGTTACCTATTGACAAAGCAGACTCACCAGAGCAACAAGTAAGCATCTCAGCAATTATAGAAGGCCAAGCCGGCGCTATTCCGCGCCCAACCTCAAATAACAGAGAGAGAACAATTAAATAACATAAAAAAAACAAGAAAAAGTAGACTGTATCCCATAAACGTGCGAGGAATCTTCCCCCCAGCACACCCAGAAGAAGCCCGCCCCCGCCAGGAGAATACCCAAGAAGGAGCTCTGCACGCTTACCTGTGACAGACGACTGGCCCTTCAGGCTGCCCCTCTCGAGACACAATCACACCAGGGCGGGATACGAGACCAGACTGTATCTACTCCAGGAACAACAATTAGCAGGTAAGTCTAATTTAACCTTCCTGATCGTATCTCCAGTCTGGTCCCGGACCTCTGGGAAAGTACCAGAGCAGTACTCAACGGGAGCGACCCTCTGTGGCAGCCTGAATGACCGCTGCTCCAAAGCACACGTCCTGCTTTGCCTGGACATCCAACTGGTAGTGCTTCACAAAGGAATTCAAGGAAGACCACGTCGCCGCTTTGCAAATTTCCACCAGTGGAACCAAACGAGACTCCGCTTGTGCTCTAGTAGAGTGGGCTCGCAGCCCCTCCGGCACCGGCCGTCCCTTCAAAATATACGCCGACGCAATAGCTTGCCTAATCCACCTCGAAATGGAGGCCTTCGATGCCACTTCACCCCTACGCGGACTCGCGAACAACACAAACAGCCTCTCCGAACTACGGAACTCCGCTGTCCGGTGCAGGTACTTTTTCAACGCCCACTTGATGTCCAGTGGACTTCACACAGCGCCGGAAGCACCCTCCGCCGGCCCCCGAAAGACCAGCAAGGACACAACCTGACTCAAATGGAAAGCCGATACCACCTTGGGCAAGAAGGCTGGCACCGGCCTCAAAACTACCTTAGACTCAAAAAACGTCAGGTAAGGCTCCTTACACGAGAAAGCCTGCAACTCCGAGACCCTCCGGGCCGAACAAATGGCCACTAGGAACACCATCTTCAACGTCAAATCCTTCAGCGATGCCCGACTCAATGGTTCAAAAGGCTCGCGTTCTAAGGCCTCCAGCACAAACGGGAGGCTCCATTTAGCCACCAAGTTGCGCCCGGGAGGCCGCAGCAGCGAAACCGCCCAAAGAAAACGCTTAATATCACAATGCCTCCCTAGGGGGCGACCACCTATCTTACCTCTGTAACAGGCGAGGGCTGCGACCGGAACTTTCAGCGACGAAGCCGCCAACCCCTTGTCAAAATCGTCCTGTAGAAATTGCAAGACCTGCGGGACGGTGGCCTCCAGAGCCACTCCCGAGCGATCGGCACACCAGGCCTCAAACACTCTCCAGATCCTAACATACGCCAAGGACGTAGACCTTCTCCTAGCGCGCAGCAAAGTACTGATCACCGACGCGGAGTAGCCCCTCGCTCTCAGCCGCGCCCTTTCAAGAGCCAAGCCATAAGCGAGAACCGATCCAGGTGGGGCATCCACAGCGGACCCTGCGACAGCAGATCCGCCCGCCGCGGAAGCCGCCAGGATCTTCTTACCAACAGCCGCACCAAGTCCGCAAACCATGGCCGGCGAGGCCAATCCGGGGCAATGAGGATCACCTGCCCTCGGTACCCCTCGATGCGTTGGACAACTTGGCCTATCAGCGCCCGTGGCGGAAAAACATACAGGAGCTGACCCTCTGGCTAGCTCTGGACTAGCGCATCCAGACCTTCTGATATCCTTTCTCTTCTTCTGCTGTAAAAGTGAGCGACCTTTGCTGACTGAAAGGTCGCCATGAGGTCCATGACCGGGGCCCCCAGCACCGCACCAGCATGTTGAACACCTCCGGGTGAAGAACCCACTCCCCGGGATCCACCCGCACGCGACTGAGGAAATCCGCTTGCACGTTGTCCACTCCTGCCACATGCGCCGCCGAGAGGGCCTCGAGCTCTTCCTCGGCCCAGGCAAACAGGGCCTCGGCCTCTTCTTCCAGCACCGCACTGCTGGTACCTCCCTGACGAATCACATACACCACCGCCGTTGCATTGTCGGAGAAGACCCGCACCGCCGACCCCGCCAGAATCCCGTGGAAACTCTGTAAGGCCAGGGACACCGCCCGTAGTTCCAACCAGTTGATCGGCCAGGTCCTCTCCTGTGCATCCCAAAGTCCTTGGGCGAACTGACCCCGGCAATGCACCCCCCAGCCGCTTAGAATGGCGTCCGTCGTCACCGGGATCCAAACCGGCGATTCCAGCGGTCTCCCCTTTCGCAACACCGCGGGCTCCAACCACCACCGCAGGGCCAACCTCATTTCTTCGGGGCAAGGAAGCTTTCTGGTCAGAGAATCCCGCTGGTGCGACCAGCGCCTGAGCAGAGCTCGCTGCAACGGTCTCATGTGCGCTCGCGCCCACGGCACCAAGTCTATGGTTGACGCCATGGTGCCGAGCACCTGCAAGTACTCCCATGCCACGGGCACTCGGTGGCCCAGGAACCTCCGCACCAGCAGCTGAAAAGCACTGGCTCGCCGCTGCGGTAGAAACACCTGCCCTGACCTTGTGTCAAATCGAGCTCCAAGGTATTCTAAATTCTGCGAGGGAAGGAGATGGCTTTTCCCCATGATGACCACCCAACCCAGACTTTCCAGGAAGGACACTACTCGGGCAGTCACCCTTTCGCTCTCGTCCCTGGACTTTGCTCGAATTAATCAATCGTCCAGGTATGGATGAACCAGAATTCCTTCTTTCTGCAACGCCGCGGCGACTACCACCATGACCTTGGTGAACGTACGAGGCGCCGTCGCTAGCCCAAAAGGCAATGCTCGGAACTGATAATGGCCGGAAGGGACCGCAAAGCGAAGAAAACTTTGATGGTCCGGACGAATGGGAATGTGAAGGTACGCCTCCGCAAGGTCTAGGGACATAAGATACTCGCCCTTTCGCACCGCCACAACAACTGACCGAAGCGTCTCCATGTGAAAGCGTGACACGCGGAGCCGACGATTCACTCCCTTGAGATCCAGAATTGGTCGACAGTCCTTCTTTGGCACTATAAAATAAATGGAGTATCGACCGCAGCCGAGTTCCTTGCGAGGGATGGGAACTACGGCACTGAGTTCGAGGAGCCTCCGCACCATCTCCCCACCCCGCCGCACGCTTGCTTGGCGACCGGCAGGGAGACACTACAAAGGCGTCCCGAACCGGCATGCGGAATTCCAAGGCATAGCTGTCTCGAATAACCTCGAGCACCCATTGATCTGATGTGATGTGGACCCAGGCTGCATAAAACTCCTGCAGTCTCCCCCCTACCGAGGTTAGGGGAGCCTGGGCCCCCCTGGCATCATTGTGACTTTTTAAAGTTGGACGAGGAAGCCACGGAAGAGGCCCCAAATCCTCTTCCCGCCCCCCGATTTCCTGGTTTCTTCCGGGAAATCTACCTCTCTGAGGAAAATTAAATCTCTGAAATCGGTACCTGTGAAAATCCATAAACGGGCCCTTGCCCCCGGGAACCTTGCTAGCCTGCTTAGGCTTGTCTTCCGGCAGTCGACCGCCCTTGGACTCACCCAGGTCTTTCACCAACTTCTCCAGGTCTTCACCGAAAAGCAGGCGCCCCTTAAAAGGCAGCTTGCTGAGCCGTGACTTAGAGGAATTGTCCGCTGCCCAATTACGGAGCCACAGGTAGCGTCTGGCCGCCACCGCCGATGCCATGCTCTTGGACAAACCTCTCATGAGGTCATAATGCATATCTGCCAGATAGGCCGCCCCTGACTCCAACCTGGAGGCCTCATCGACACCAGCGCCGCTCCGCTCTCCTGCAACTCGCTGCGACCAGCAAAGACAAGCCCGGGCTACCCATGCTCCACAAATAGCCGCTTGGAGAGCCAAGGCGTTCACATCAAAAATTTGACGCAGCATGGCATCCAACCTTCTGTCCTGCGCATCCCTGAGGGCTGCACCCCCCTCAACCGGTATCATAGTCTTCTTCGTGACTGCTGCCACCGCTGCATCCACCTTAGGCGACTGAAAGACTTCCCTATCCTGATCCACCAGCGGATAGAGCCGACACATCACCCGCGCACCCTTCAACGGTGCCTCGGGGACATTCCATTCCTCCTGAATCATCTCCTGAAAGACCCTGTGAACCGGGAAAGCACGCTGAGTCTTCCGAAAAACTTGTAACAAAGGATCCTCCAGAGAGTCATCCTCCGCTGAACCCGGGACCGGCATATTCAAGGCCCCTAGGGATTCCACAATCAGTGCCGGGAGTTCCTCCCTTCGGAACACCCGCACCACTCTCGCCTGGTCCTCCTTCTCTTCGAGTTCACCTTCTTCCAGTTCCTCCTCTAGATCCACACTCTGGCACTCATCCTCGGAAAACCGCCCCTCCGAGACCACCGACGGATCCTTAGACTCCTCATCCTCCAGGCGTCGCGACTTGCCCTGGCGTTCCGCCGTGGGGATGGACGAGGAGGGCCTTTTTGCACCGCGCCTGACTGGGCTACTAATTTGCTGCGAGAGAGGAGCGCCTCCCATCGTCTGCTGCAGCAGCGAGAGAAAATCATCAGAAAAAATAGACGCCAGCCCCTTAGCCCAGGGCGCAGGAGCTGGAGCAATATCTGGAGCAGAAGAAGGACCTGCTACCAGCTCCTCCGAGGTCAACACAGCAGCCGGATCCGCATATGGCCCTGGATCGGTTCCGGGGACCCCGTTCTTGGCCTCTCTCCCCTGATCCATTAATGTGGCCTCTTTTGCGCACCCTTTGCACACACCCGAGTCGGCCACAGAGCCTTTCCTAGCCCCACACACAAAGCACTGGGGTCTGGAAGGCATGGTAAGAACCAGTAGCAGCCCCGCAGACCGCCGCTGTCACCCAAACACCTGAGGCAGGCAAGAGAGCCCAGTCAGAAGGCCCTGGTACCCTTGGACTGGCCCCCTCCTGAGGCTCCTTGCCCTTGTGCATTGAAGGCCCGTTGGTGCAATTTTATTTTATGTTTTATTTTATTTATTTATTTATTTATTTTTATTAAAGAGACACAAGGCACTACAAAAGATGGCCCAAACAAAACAAAAAGCTCAGAAAAAACCCCGAAGGGAAGTGCTACACCACCCGCACACACCCCCCAAGACACACACGCTGTACCGCACCACGCCGTGAGCCCGGCCACGCGGTAGGATTCAACAGGCCGAATTCGCCCCGAAAACAGGCAGAGCACAGAAAGAACCTCAGACGAAGTTACTCACCGTGATCGGGCCCTGGCGCATCAGTCTGCTGCACTCACACCCCGGCGCCTCACCGGTGCTGCCTCGGGGCTCTCCGGGCATGAGAAAAGGGAAAGAAAGCAAAGGCTTCTAATTCGCGGCCCCAACCGCTGCCGCCAGAAGCCGGACGCGCTGGCAGACAGAACGTCTGCAAAGCGCCGGCTCCACACACTCCGATGGCTCCGGTCTGCCACCGACCTAACGGCACAGCCCCAGAGCCACAGCAGCCCCTTTCCTAGTGCTGCCCTCACCCTCCCGCAGAAACCCGACCGGTTTAACGGGAGGGGGGAAGACTCCTGCAAAATTTAAAGGCACAGGCTGCACTAAATACTCTGGTGAAAAATAACCAGAGTTCCCCTTAAATCTATATATATATATTTTTTTTTTAAAGAAAACTATCCCAAAAGATTCCTAATCGTTCTTCCAGAGAGCCCGGACCCCCGGGCTGCCTCCCAACAGCTGCTTGGAGACTGAGGTAACTGGGGAGGGAAGGCGGATCCCAGCATCATATACTGGTGACATCAGAGAAAGAAGGTGGTTCCTCAGTCTCCAAGCTGCTGTTTAAGGTAGACAACCCAGAGGTCCGGGACCAGATTGGAGATACGATCAGGAACTAATTTTTTAGAGGTCAGGGTTGGTCTTAGGTTATAAAGCTATGGTAAATAAAAGAGATCCTTGCTCTGTTGACCTTTTGCAATGCAAAGGTCTTATGGAGCAAGCACAAAAGTAAATAAACCATTGACCATCAGTATGTACTACCATAAAGGGGTCAGAAGAACAAAGAAAACTGCATTCTGACATATGGTTTGTCATGAAAGAATATGGAATTATGTTAAATAAAGGGAATGAGCAGAAACCCACGTGTGTTGCCTGAGCACACTAGATAGGTCAATAACACTGTATTAGTTAGCCAATAAGATACTGGGGGTAGGGGCCTGTAGATTTGACAAAGGTATAAATGTCACTGAAATATGGAAAGGGGTGTGTCTCTTTACTTGGACACCCGTTGCTGCAGGAACGAATAATAATAATAAAGAGCTCTTATACTGCTTCACAATATTCCTCTCTGAGTCTCATTGGCCAGGTTGGCCACAGGTAAATAGGCTACAGGTAAAGGTGTTTATAACAGTATTTTAGTGGCAAATTTCCTAGACTGAGTGATGCCAAAGTTAAGGAAGGAGTTTTTGTTGGCCCTCAGATTCGTGCACTTCTTCAAGATGATGAATTTCTTCGTTTATTGCGTGGAAAGGAAAAGGCTGCATGGATAGCATTTGAATCAGTGACACAAAATGTTCTTGGAAACAACAAAGCAAAATTACCAAGAGATTGTTCAAGATCTTCTCAAGGCATACAAAAACCTTGGTTGCAACATATCCTTAAAGATTCATTTTCTACACTCTCATCTAGATTTTTTCCCACAAAATTGCGGAGCAGTAAGTGATGAACATGGAGAACAATTTCACCAAGACATTGCAGCCATGGAAGAGGTATCAGGGTAAATGGAGTCCATCAATGCAGTGACAAGGGATATTCCATTGCTTCAGTACAAGAAACAGCTCAGGAAGAGTCGTGAAGCCACTGAATGAGAACAAAAATTGCTAGAATGTACTTACAAATGTTCTTAAAGTTAAATTGCAGACATAATTACTCCTCTGTTTCTTCTAAGTATGTTTATGAACTTTATTTTATAAAAACATGCTTGTTATTGTGCAAAGTTTTATTTGTAATAAGATTTTGATTTATATCTAAGGATTTAGGCTTGATTTTCACCATACATAGTGGTAAAATGTACATTCTTCGACCTGGCTAGAAACAGTGCCTCTACAGCCCAAAAGGACTTCCAATCTCTGGGAGAGAAATTCAAGCCCATTGTTAACACTGTTGCATTCTCAGAAGTTCTACCTGTTCTTGGTAAGGGGACAAAAAGGCTGCATCGCATTAACAACTTTAATACATGGTTCCAGACCTGGTGCAAACAAGAAGGATTCAGATTTATTGGCAACTGGGGCAACAGATGGACCAACAAGAGACTATACTGTGCTGATGGACTACATCTCTCTGTCGCAGGGAAAAGAAACCTAAGTGAAAAATTCAGGCAGTATGTGGATATGCATTTAAACTAGGAAAAGGGGGTGACGGATGTGGAAGGTCAGCATCTGCATGCCACCCCCTGCAAAAGCAGAACAACATCAGAAACAGCCACACTCTTAAACCACACATCAAAAACAAGTGGGAAGAAGTGGGCAGAATAAAATCAATGCAAAATACACACAAGCCAGGTAAATGCTGGAAAGCAATGAGCACAAATGCTCGAAGCTTAGCCAAAAGAATTCCAGACCTGGAAGCACTAATGGTGGAAACGGATTTGGACATCGTGGCCGTTACGGAAACATGGTTTAATGAATCGCATGATTGGGATATAACCATAGCTGGCTATAATCTATTCAGAAGAGACAGAGAAAATGGAAAAGGAGGAGGAGTAGCCTTGTATGTCAAAAGCAGTATTAAAGCTACTGAAATGCAGGGAACATGGGGAAAAGAAGAAGCGCTCTGGATTGCGTTGGAAAGAGGAGATGGCACTGTCATCCATATTGCTGTAGTCTACAGACCTCCAACTCAAATTGAAGAGAGAGATAACAAATTGATTATAGATATTGCCAAGATAGCAACAAAGGGGGAAGCGATCATATTGGGTGACTTTAATCTACCTGATGTGGATTGGATTACTCCTGCACATCTGGAAAGAAGCAAAAAAATTGTGGATGCTCTCCAAGATGCATTACTTAGACAAATGGTGATGGAACCAACCAGGGAAAGCTCAAGCTGGATGTAGTGCTTACCAACAGTGATAACGTGTCGAATGTCTGTGTGAGTGCCCCTGTGAGCAACAGCGACCATCACACGGTGTGGTTTGAGATAAAAGCCATGGTACAGGCCAATCATAGCAAGCTCAAAGTCCTAAACTTCAAAAACACTGACTTCAATAAAATGGCCGAGTACTTAAAGGAGGAGATGACGGGGTGGAAGGAGATAAGGGAAGTGGAATTGTAATGGACTAAACTAAAGGCGGCAATAAAAGGGGCAACAGATAAATATGTAAGAAAAATAAATAAAAACAAGAGGAGAAGGAAACCTATTTGGTTTTCCAAAGAGGTGGCTGCGCAAATAAAGGCAAAAAACAAAGCTTTCGCAAAATTCAAAAGCTTGCAAACAGAAGAACACAGAAATGAATACAGGATCCAACTCAAAGAGTCTAAAAGAGTAATAAGGATAGCAAAATCAAAGGCAGAAGAAAATATGGCTAAAGATGTTAAGGGTGGCAACAAGAAATTCAGGTATATTCAGGAAAGGAAGATCAGAGTTGGAATTGCAGGACTCAGAAGTGCTGGGAAAGGACTTGTGGAAAGTGACACTGAAAAAGCGAAATTGCTAAACAAATACTTCTGCTCTGTTTTTACTAAAGAAGATCCTGGAGATGGACCAGCTGTGACTCCCAAATATAAAAATAGGACTGAAGTAGATACCACACCATTCACAGAAGATGAGGTGTTAGAACAACTTGCTAAACTGAAAGTGGACAAAGCCATGGGACCAGATGGGATACATCCCAGGATACTGAAAGAGCTCAGAGGGGTTCTTGCAGGACCATTAAAGGATGTCTTCAACAGATCCTTGGAAACAGGAGTGGTTCCTCAGGACTGGAGAATGGCTAATGTTGTACCTCTACACAAAAGTGGTGACAGGGAAGAAGTGTCAAATTACAGGCCCGTGAGCCTTACCTCGGTGGCAGGAAAAGTAATGGAGGCGCTCCTGAAAGAGCAAATAGTGAACTTTCTCAAAACCAACAGGTTGCAAAATCCGAGGCAACATGGTTTTACCGAAGGACGGTCTTGCCAAACAAATCTGATTGAGTTCTTTGATTGGGTGACCAAGGAACTAGATCTGGGGCATGCAATGGATGTCATCTATCTGGATTTCAGCAAAGCCTTTGATACTGTTCCTCATAGGAGGATTGTCAATAAACTCAGTAGCTTGGGGATGGGTCCCAAGATAGTAAACTGGGTTAGAAATTGGTTGACTGACAGACAACAGAGGGTGATGGTACATGGAGCTCACTCGGATGAGAGGAAGGTGATTAGCGGGGTGCCTCAGGGTTCGGTCCTGGGCCCGGCACTGTTCAATATATTTGTGAATGATATTGCTGAAGGACTGAATGGAAAAGTCTGTCTTTTTGCAGATGACACAAAAATTTGCAACAGAGTGGACTCCCCCGAGGGAGTGGATAACATGAGGAAAGATCTACAAAAGCTGGAAGACTGGTCTAATGCTTGGCAACTACGATTTAATGTGAAAAAGTGCAGTGTCATGCACTTGGGTAGCAGAAATCCAAGGGAAAAGTACACAATAGGGGGTGAGGTTGGTATGCACGGTTCAGGAGAAAGACCTTGGTGTGATTATCTCTGATGATCTCAAGGTGGCAAAACAGTGCAACAAGGCGGTGGCAAAAGCCAGGAGAATGTTGGGCTGCATACAAAGAGGGATTACCAGCAGAAAGGAAGAGGTACTTATGCCACTGTACAAGTCACTGGTGAGGCCTCACTTGGAATACTGTATTCAGTTTTGGAGGCCATATCTTGCAAAAGATGTAAAAAGACTGGAAACTGTTCAGAGAAAGGTGACCAAAATGATTTGGAGCCTGCGTCAGAAGCCTTATGAGAAGAGACTTGAAGACCTAAATATGTACACTTTGGAGGAGAGGAGGGACAGGGGAGATATGATTCAGACCTTTAAATACTTAAAGAGAAATAATGAACAAACAAACCTCTTCCAAAGACGGGGAAGCTGTAAAACTAGAGGGCATAACATGAAGCTGCAAGGTGGTAAATTGAAAGGCAATGTCAGGAAATATTTCTTCACTGAAAGGGTGGTGGATGCTTGGAATGCCCTCCCGATGGAAGTGATGGGGGCAAACACGGTGATGGAATTCAAAACGGCATGGGACAAACACAGTGGATCCCTTTACAGCAACAGGATAAAAGCAAAATAAATGGTACCATCTAACTTCTGAACTATCTAGCGTCTGAACAAATAAGGGTGTCCTACATGGAGTGGTGGGTTCACCCCTAAACAGAAACAAAAACATGGAGGGGTGGCCTGCACAGAGCGACAGGTGCACCTACTCTTGCCATCTTGCTGGGCAGACTAGATGGACCATGCTGGTCTTTATCTGCTGTCACTTACTATGTTACTATATCATAGAAACAGGAGCTAATTGACCAATTTCACTATCATATTTGAATTCAGCATATCAAATTCATTAATAAATAGCACATTTAATTTCTGAAGCAAACAATTTTTGAAAATTCGTAGAACAGTGAATCCGGTCAGTTGGCAACCCTACTTGCATGGCTGGTCTGTCCTTCCCTCCTCTGACACGAGCATATAGAGCAGCCATGCAAGAGTTAAGTCGGAAAGACCAGCGTGTTTTTTTTTTTAATTGGAGATCCGCTGCTGCCAAGGGAACAGGAAAAGTGGTGGCGAGGCAAGGGCAAGCCGTTCCTGGGTGAGCTGGCCGGACATGAGGTGGGATAAAATGGGGAGATGCTGGACATGGGATGATAGGGCAGAAGGGCTATGCTGGGCAAGGAGGGGATGGGGCTAATCATAAAAGTCTGACGTCATTGGAAGGGCAGCACTAGGTTTTCAAGTCGCAAAGGGTGCATTTATGGCTTGGCACGGCCCTGACTATATGGAAGACTTTCAGTTCTTTAAAAAAAAAAAAAAACCTAGAGAAATGTTAGCCAACAAGTATAAATGCAATCATATTTCCTTGATTCATTATTCTCCCCAATTACAACCGGCTTTTACACAAAGAGCGAAACCCTATCGAAATTAAGTTAGCATTAGCAAGTATGAAAATGGAACTTCCTGTCAAAACACTGTAAAAGTGGAGCCGAGATCTACAAAAGCTTATCTACTTCAAACAAGCCCCGATTCTCTCTTTCGACTCAAATTTTAAAGGCTTTTTCGCGTTCCAGTCACGTCGGGGGGGGGAATGATAGAGTTCAACATGTGGGCAACGTGAACATATGTTCCTTCACGTGCAAAAGGGGCGTTTCTCATTGCGAACGCAGCACTGGAGGGCAGTTGTAAGTTCACGCGTTCAGCACCCGACTGTTTGGCTATTGGCTTGTTTGTCTGTTGCAAATTGGGCTGCTTGAGGTTTCTCTTGCTGTAGAGATTTCGGGGCGGTTTGCGTTCTTTTGGTGTGCTGCAGTAAGGTAAAAAAAAAAAAAAAGTAAAACATCTTTCGCCGACCGAAGGATATATCATGGATGATTTTTGAAGTACTGCGGGAGCCGGGAAAGGAAGGAGATAGTCCAAAGTGCTTGTCTTGTTAAGTGATGCTTAGACGGTTTAGAATTCAGGCAGTAGTTTTGAAGGTTGAGGCGTAGGTAAGGAAAAGAGAATTCAATTCACAGTCAGAGCCATTGCAAGAGTACTGAGCGCCCTAGGAGAACGTTAAGCGTTATGCGCCCTCACACTTTGAGATTACAATCATTAACACACCACCTTTCCCACAACAGTCTTGTGAAAATACATAATTGGGCGTCATACTTTTAAATATTAAATGTGTGTCCGCACTCCCCCTACAGGCAAAAAATGTGCTGATGGCTCTGAGTTTGTGTGACTCTGGATCTATTTTTTTGTGGAAATTGGTAAAGAAAACGGATTTCCCAGATCCCATCCTATCCGCCTTAAAAACATTCACGAGATCTGCACCTTTTGTTTCAACTAGATCCAGAGGATCTGATTTTTACCCAGCCCTGTTTGAAGCACCCTGCAGTGCTAGAGTTCAGCAGCCTCTCTCCCCGAGGCTTCAGTTGCAGCATATACCCCATTTCTGGCTAATTAAAGAGCTAGATCCTCCAAGGATCTGATTTAAGGTAGGATCCAGATGTGTTTATAAATGAATCAAAACACTTGTTCCATTTGCAAACTATCCTTTCACACAACTGTCATCACACATGAGTGAGATAGCAACTTCATGGTCAGGGTTCCCAGTATATCTGATCTCTGCAATGAACAGAGATAAATGTCCTGAAGAGAATAATGCCCTGCATTAACAGACAGATGCAAGTAGAGGTCACCAATTCCTCTTGCTCCTTCTGTCAAGTCTGCTCTTTAGGACCAGAGCACATCCAACCTTTCAACTGGACTGAGGCAGTGTAAACAACGGTGTTATCTTTATGGGCTGATAACAGGGCATTCCTTTTTGTCTCTGTGGGCCAGTCCAGGAACAGTAGGGTAGTCAACCTCCTTCAGCAACTGAGGACTGAAATCATCAAAACGTTGCTGACAGCCTACTTAGCTCCTCCTGGTGTCAGAGAGCCTGTTTTTTCAGTCCTCAGCAGTTGAAGGGAGGGTTGCTGACAGGCTCTGAGAGAAGGAAAGGAAATTTAACAGCAAAAAAGTTCTCCTGGCTGGGTCGGTGTAAAGAGTGCTGAATCCAAATTAATGTTGTTTAAAGTTGTTAAAAAAACTGGTCAGTAGTCTGCTGAGGCGGCAGAGGCAGAGCCTGCCTCGGGGACCTGAGCCGTACAGGAGATCAGAGCACGGTCCTGGGAGCCCAGAGTCCTACCCTCTGCCTCCGGAGACCCGACCTTCTCTGCCACGAGCAGCGGTGTTTTGAAGTGTTGGTGAGAGATAACTTGTTAATCAGGTGCATTGTGTTTTTCTTATACTGGTGGGCTGCAATCGTCTGGGAACCGGGGGCAGCGGGGCTGATCCGGAGAACATGCTGCCGATCTCAGCAGGCGGCGCGTGGTACAGGAGCCGCCGTGTTTAGCCCGATTCGCTTTGGGTGTTTGTTTTGGCATCGGAAACAGCGTTTTGCAGTACACTTTCAGTGGCGGTGTTATGGAGGAGTCAACTCCAGCTCAGAATGTTTCAGGAAAGCCTCAGGCTGCGAGGGAAAAGGCGGGAATGGTGGCCATTTTAAAGGCCACTGCCGTTTCTCCTGCGCGGCAGCAAAAGCCTTTGAAGAAAAAACCTAAATCAAAGAAGTTGGCTCTAACAGCAATAGTGGACCCCGCACCACTTGTGGAAGTCCCCGAGAGTTTTCAATCTCTTTTTTTCTCCCGACTTTATTTTGTCCTTTCATAGAGTTTACTGCTTAAAGTTGGAGCAGGGGCAGAGCAAGGACACGTCTGGTTTGACCCAAGTGTCTGGCACAGCAGGAGACCCGGGTGAAGGGTCCTCCAAAGCAAGGGAGACGGCTGAGGGTCTGGGGCAGCAGACTCTGGATTTGCAGGGACCAGAGGAGGGAGAAATCCCTTCGGAGTCTGGTATGGATCTGTGGCCAGAGGACCTTGAGGAAGGTGAGCTGGGGGCTGGTGATGATCCCAATCTTTTCAGGGTGTTTCGGAAGGAAGAGCTAGGAACGTTGATTTCCCATTCACTAGCGGCCTTAAATATTGCCTTGCCGGCAGTACAGGCTGAGTCGTTGGAGGACCCTTTGCTGCAAGGATTTAGAGCGGAACAGAAGTGTTTCCCGGTTCACAGCATGATAAAGCAGATGGCTGAGTCCGAATGGGAATGTCCAGAAGCCACCCTGAGGGGTGGATGGGCATTAGTCCGCTTATATCCAGTTCCTCAAGAAGAGAGGGAATTGATGCGTATGCCGAAGGTCGATGCGTTAGTTTCGGTGGTGACTAAGAAGACTACTATCTCAGTAGAGGGCGGAGCGGCTCTTAAGGATCTGCAGGATAGGAAGCTGGAGTTCATTCTCAAACAAGCGTTTGATACCAATGCGCTAGCCTTGCAGGCTTCCATCTGTGGAGCATATGTATCCAGGGCTTCAATTAGATGGCTGCAGGTGGAGTCTTCTCCAGGATTGGAGGGAGCTTCGGCGCCGGAAGGGGCAAAATTAGAATTGGCGGCGGCATATCTTGCCGACACTTTCTATGACTTGGTCAGAATGTCAGCTAAATCCATGGCATCATTCATAGCCACTTGAAGATTTCTCTGGCTGAGGAATTGGTCAGCGGACGCGTCCTCTAAGGCGCGCCTTAGTAGGCTGCCTTATAAGGGCAAGTTAGTTACTCTAGTAATACCAAGCGAATCCATAAAACGTAACCAATCAACCATCAACAGAGCATTCGCAAACCATGCCCCCAGGTATTGGAACGAACTCCCTTCTAGCAAAAGAGCAATCAGAGACCTCATGCAATTTAGAAAGGCCCTTAAACATCACCTGTTCCTCTTACACTTTTCACAGACAGATGATCCCCCCCCGACACCCATCCAGCTAAGTCACCTGTGAACAAAGGCATACCAGTCTGTAATCAGTCCGTAATCCAGGATAATATTACTGCACTTTAACTATTCTTCACCAACAGAGTACAAAAATGCTGCAATCTGACCCTGATTGTAAAACCTGTCTGATTCAAACCGATATTCTTTAAGGTAAATTCTCATATGTATATAGTTTCTCAGTTAACTCCATGTTATAACCCTATTTTGTTTGATACTAAATTTCATATGTATATAGTTTCCCCAGTTAATTCCATGTTATATCCCTGTTTTATGTAAACGTAGGACAAAATGTATGTCCCAAGTGTTCAATGTTCAATGTAAACTGCACTGATGAGAAATAGCGCGGTATATAAGAAGTGTTAAATAAATAAATAAAGTTACTGTTTGGAGAAGCTTTGGAAAAGATTGTGAAGGATTTGGGAGACTCCAAATGCAGACGACTGCCGGAAGACCGTCCGAAGGGTCCAAAGCAGGGATTGGCGCAAAGGGGTCAAAGCAGAGATTTTTGGAGATTCAGAGGGACTCGGTTTGCTCCCTGTCCGAGTCAGAGAGGCTGATTTGTGCCCAGGGGGGCAGTCCTTTCGGTGTGCTTGGGGGTTTGGCGGACCTCAGCCGAGCGCCTCTAAGAAGCCGCAATGAAATGAGGGAGGTCCGGACGGAAAGTCTAATAGGGGGTCGGTTGCAGCTTTTCCTCTCCGTCTGGACCACCATAACTAGGGACCGCTGGGTATTAGAGATAATTTGAGAAGGTTATTCTTTGGAGTTAGAGCAACCGCTGTCAAGAGTGTTCGTGATGTTGCTGTGCGGGTCCCCCACGAAAGCAAGGGCGGTGAACGAGATGCTTCAACGGTTGCTACAGATTCAGGCGGTCGTTCCGGTACCTCCAGACCAGTACGGCTTAGGTCGATACTCAATTTATTTTGTAGTCCCCAAAAAGGAGGGCTCATTTCGGTCATTTCTCGATCTAAAATATGTAAACCGCTGTTTACGGGTGCCCCATTTTCGGATGGAGACTCTTCAGTCCGTGATCTGGTCTGTGAGGCCGAGCGAGGTGCTTTCCTCCATAGATTTGACAGAAGCGTATCTACACATACCCATCAAGCCTCAACATCAAAAGTTCTTGCGCTTTGGGGTACCCATGGGGCATTTTCAGTTCCGGGGATTGCCCTTCGGACTGGCCATAGCGCCACGCATGTTCACGAAAGTGATGGTGGTGGTAGCGGCAGCGTTGCGAAAAGAGGGTATTTTGGTTCATCCCTATCTGGACGATTGGCTCATTCGAGCTCGGTCAGTACCGGAATCGCGAGAGGCCACGTCAAGGGTAGTAGGCTTTCTCGAGAGTTTAGGATGGGTAGTCAATGAGACCAAGAGTCAGTTGACTCCCGTGCAGTCCCTGGTCTATTTGGGGGCCTTGTTCGACACGAAGCATGGGGCGGTATTTCTTCCGGAGGACAGGATTCAGAAGATTTTACGGCAAGTGTCAGCATTTTTGCGCATCAAGGCTCCGACAGTGTGGAGATACTTGCAGATCCTGGGTTCCATGGCAGCAACCTTGGACTTGGTGCCGTGGGCCAGGGCGCATATGCGATCATTCCAACATTCGTTGCTATTCCGTTGGTCTCCGCAGAAGCATCCGCTCAGTCAGCGGTTGGTTTGTCCCGTCGGGGTTTCCGAAAGTCTATTGTGGTGGTGCAATCCCACACATCTAAGGGCAGGAATGCCACTGGAAACACCGGATTGGGTATTGCTGACCACAGATGCATCTCTCCGGATGGGGAGCTCATTGTACGGCTCAAGTGGCTCAGGGTCGATGGACGGTAGAGCTGTCCGGCTGCTTCATCAATCAGCTGGAAATGAGGGCTCTACGTCTGGCGTTCCTGGAGTTCGAGTCTCTACTGCACGACAGAGCGGTGCGAGTGTTTTCGGACAATGCAGTAACAGTGTCCTATATCAATCGGCAGGGAGGCACAGGCAGTGCGGTCTTGATGGAGGAGAGTCAGGCACTGTTGCTGTGGGTGGAGGAGCATCTCTTAGCCCTATCGGCAGTGCATGTAGCAGGGAAGGACAATGTGCAGGCTGATTTCCTCAGTTGATATGTATTAGACCCCGGAGAATGGTGGTTGAATGACGCTGTCTTTCATGATATAACGAGGCATTGGGTGCGGCCAGTCTTGGATCTGATGGCTACGTTCGACAATGCCAAGGTGTTCAGGTTTTTCAGCAGAGGCAGGGAACGCATGTCGGAGGGCTTTGATGGTTTAGTTCAGCCTTGGTCGGAGGGGGAGCTTCTGTATGTCTTTCCTCCATGGCCGATGATTGGTCGGGTCATTCGCAGAATCGCCTGTCACCAGGGGAAGGTGATTCTCATTGCTGCAGACTGGCCGAGGAGAGCGTGGTATGCGGATCTCGTACGCTTGCTGGTCGACTGTCCTTGGAGGTTACCGAGTCGGGTGAATCTGTTGTACCAGGGGCCTATTATGCCGCAGGTGGATCGCTTCTTGCTTATGGCTTAGCTCTTGAAAGGGAGTGTTTGAGGCATAGAGGCTGTTCGGTGGCGGTGGTAACTACCATGCTGCAGGCAAAAAGAAAGTCCACGATGTTGGCTTATATCCGTGTTTGGCGAATTTATGAAGGATGGTGCACGAGGCACAAGGTTCAGCCGCAGATGGGGTGTCGGAGGTGTTGTCGTTTCTGCAAGACGGGCTGGATAGAGTTTTAAGCGCTAAGTACGCTAAAGGTACACCTGGCTGCTACAGCTTGCTATCGGGGCAAGGTACAGGGCTGGGGTTTAGCTTTACATTAGGATGTGATTTGATTTTTGCGAGCGGTCAAGAACATGAGGCCGCCTAGAAGGGACTTAAATTTGGTCCTGTGAGCTTTGATGCGCGCTCCATTTGAACTGGGGAAACGATAGCGCTGAGGGAACTTTCTTGGAAGACCGCGTTTTTGGTAGCCTTGTGCTCGGCTAGAAGGATTTCGGATTTACAGGCGCTTTTCTGTAGAGAACCGTATATTCAGTTTTCAGAGGAAAAGGTGGTCTTGCGCCCGGTTTCCTCCTTTCTGCCAAAGGTAGTGTCCATGTTTCATGTTAATCAGCCAATTTCACTGCCTACCTTTCGGGCTGGAGAGGAGACTAGGAAGGACGTGTCGCTTCATAGATTGGATCTTGGCAAAATTACTGCACAGATATATCCGAAGGACACGGTCTTTTCGGAAGACTGATAGGTTGTTTGTTCTGTTTTGGAGGAGCGCGGAAAGGGGAAGCAGCGTCCAAGGCCTCCATTACCCGCTGGGTGAAGCAGGCGATAGCAGCCTTGTATCAGGCGAGTGGGAAGGTGCCACCGGAGGTGCTGAGGGCTCATTCAACTCGGGGACAGGCGGCGTCGTGGGCCGAGAGAGCTTTGATTCCGCCAGTGGATATTTGTTGGGCGGCGACCTGGTCGTCTTTGCATACATTTGTGAAACATTATCGCTTAGATGTTCAGGAAGCGGGAGACGCGAAGGTCGGCGCTTTTGCCATTCTAGCGGGGCTATTAGGACCCTCCCGAGAGTAGGTACTGCTTTGGTACTACCCTACTGTTCCTGGACTGGCCCGGAGAGACGAAAAGGAAGAGTAAATTAGACCTTACCTGCTAATTGTCTTTCCTTGAGTATTCTCCGGGCCAGTCCTGGACCCACCCAGAACGTATTAGTGGGTAATGAGTTTCCGTACCTTCGCTGGTTCATACACAGGAGAGCTCGTACGACGGGGGCTGTAAGAGAGGCGTTTTGCGGTAGCAGAAAATGTCTTTGGGACTCGAGAGGGATCGGGTAGTTTCGCAATGAGACTGGCTAAGAGGCTCCTGTAAAGTTCAGGGCTCTGATTCCGAGAAAAAAAGAACAACCCAGATCTAATTCACAGGTTGTTGCAGTTTGTAACAGGAGCTTACTAGTTTTGGCCTTAGTTATGGGGACATGGTTTTGTTTTAGGTTACGTTAAGATTAATAGGCATAGCGTGTAGTGTTCTTGTTACTGCTTGGACATTGATAGATTGGCTCTCTGACACCAGGGGGAGCTAAGTAGGCTGTCAGCAAAGTTTTGAAGATTTCAGTCCTCAGTTGCTGAAGGAGGTTGACTACCCTACTGTTCCTGGACTGGCCCGGAGAATACTCAAGGAAAGACAATTAGCAGGTAAGGTCTAATTTACTCTTAGACACTCTAGCACTGGCATCATGTTCATCTAACTAAAGATAGCAGTCACTGCTTTTGTGGAGTTTGCCTCTTCCGGTTCCTGATCCTGCCTGGTTCCTGCACGGCTAACCCAGTGTCCTGGGTTTAGCCTCTCCATCTGTATTCCTGCCCAGGGTAAGCCTTAAAAGCTCAAACCAAAACCAGGATTTACATTAGTATGAAGTCAGCAGCAGAAATTCTGAGAAATATAGCAGAATCCTTGCAGACTCGGGAAGCGCTCCAGCCTTCTGGTCTGGAGCAAGGACAATGCGCTGCTCCACCCAGGCATCCGGTCATGGGGCTGTGCATACCATTGCCAGAAACATTTGATGGCACTAGAGAACTGCGTGGGATTTATGATTAGTTTGCTCGTGAAGAAAGCTTTGGCATGGGCCATTTCATTTCTGGAGCAGAACAATACTATTCTGAAGAGTCTAGAACATTTTTTGGCCACCCTCTCCCATGTTTTTGGAACAGAACTGAGTTCAGCTAACAGAACAATATGATGAATCAATGTCAGGGCTGACAAACAATGACAGAGTATGCTACAGAATTCTGCCACTGGGCTAATAATCTTAAGTGGAATGAGTTTGCTCTACACCCCCATTTCTGATAGGGCCTTGCTGCTTCTATAAAAGATGAGCTGGCATGATTGGATCTTCCAGATTATTAAAAGAGGCTATTTACACTGAAGGGCACTCTGTGCTGGCTGTCTCCCCCATGTACGGCCGATCAGAATTGGGTCGTACAGAGGTAGACCCAATTCTGATCGCGTGGGGGCTAGACGTGCCTGCGGGATGAGAATCAGGTCTACGGCCTGGACATGCGTGTCTTTTCAAAAAATATACAGATAATATCTGACTGTTAGCCGGTATCTGTATATTTGTGGTCCATGTTAGAGGAGGAGCAAGGGTAGGCCAGAAACTTATTCAGATAGTGGCAATATTCAGCCACTATTTAGATAAGTTTCATGTTTAGTTTAGGCCTGCCAAAAAACAGGCCTATCCTAAGCAGATTGTTTGCAGCATTGGTGAATAAACTAATTTATGTAAACGCTTCCAGCCCAGGCCCCACCCACAGTTCTACTTTTTTGTCTACAAATTAAGCACTGCCAGTAAGTACCAAGTTTCCTCCTGGGTTACTACATATCCCTGGATTTCCATCACAGCATCCCCTGGGTCACTCTCATTTCAAGATATGTTCTCACTCAGGACCGTACCAAGTTGGAAATGCACTCTGTACGACTTGCAAATCTGGCACTCCCCTCCATCCAGCTGCATGCAGGAACTTGCTCTTGTTGGACTTCCTAAAAGCTCAGTGTGGCATCAGTGCTCCTTCCGTACTTGCGCCCTATGCAGTCACACTGCTCGCACAGCTCTTGATATAGCCCTGTTCTCACTGGATATGGGGTTCATGCGTTTCTAGCCAGGACATCCCTAGGATTATGGAAAAATGTGGTTTGTGAATTAAATCAAATTGTATCACCTTCTGGTAATCCTGAATCATAGTCACTAAGTTAAAAGGCAAGCCATCAATAGTTTCCATTGCTACACTTACCCCTTCTCACGTACTGCAACCTGATGTTGCTGTGTAAATGTAAGGTCCATTAAAAATAACTAATGCTTCAGAGTCAGTCATGACATGTGTTAGGAGCTCTTTGTCCTTCCACAGAAGACAGATTGGGATAACACTGATCAACAAAATTTTACAAAAGTCATGTTACTGAAATAAAAATAGTCATTTCTTATCAATTTTTATATGCTGAACACGAATATGACAGTGAAATTGCAGAGTTGGCTCTAGTTTTTTTTGTAATCTACAAGAATTAATGTTTACATCACAAAATGCATGTCGATAGTAAATATAATAGGCCTTTGGTTAATACCTGTAAAAAAACAAGTCATAGACGACTACTTAGATTTTTTCGCCTGTCTCTTGTACAGCTGTTCGGGAGCTTCTCTGGGGAGTGTCCAGCAGTAGTCAGCCAGCATTGTAGTGGACCATTTTCCCTGGTATCTTTGCTCCATCGTTGCAATATCCTGGTGAAAACATTCGCCCTGTTTATCACTAACCATACCACAGTTGTCGGGAAAGAAATCAAGATGGGAATCAAGGAAATGGATCTTTAGAGACATATTGCAGCCAAGTTTCTGATACTGCATCAGCATGTCTTCTACTAGTTCCTTGTAGTTTTCTGCCTTAACATTCCCGAGAAAGTTTGACACTAGGCGAAAAGCATTCCATGCTTGTTTCGCATCACCCTGCAGCAAGTTGTTGACTTGGTCATCTTTGAAGAGCTCTCGAATCTGAAGACCCACAAAAACTCCCTCTTTAATCTTTGCTTCGCTGAGTCGAGGGAATTTTTCATGCAGGTGTCGGAAAGCTGGTGAAGTGCGGTCCATGGCTTTCACAAAGTTTTTCATCAAACCTAGTTTGATGTGAAGGGTTGGTAGCAGGTATTTGTGAGCCTCAACCAGAGCTGGGTGCTGGATATTCTTCTCTCCAACTGTTACATTTTGTCTGCGATTCCATTCCTTCTGCAAGTAGTGCCAATCCCTTGCTCGGCTATCCCACTCACATAAGAAACACATGTATTTTATATATCCCTGCTGCAGTCCCATTAAAAGGGCAACTACCTTCAAGTCACCACAGAGGTGCCAGCTGTACTTGTTATAGTTAATGGAAGTCAGTAGATGCTTTAAGTTATCGTATGTCTCTTTCATGTGGACGGCATGTGCTACTGGAATAAATGGAAGACGGTTTCCATTGTTCAAAAGCACAGCCTTAAGACTCAGTTTCAAAGAGTCTATAAATAGTCTCCAGTCTTGTGGGTCATGAGTGATTTTTAAGGCATTTGAGGCTTTCAATATCGGAACAGAATACCAGATTCCTTTCTGAAGAAAGGCTCCAACTGCTGGTGGTGCTTTCTATATGAAGTAATGTTCACATCTTCTTCTAGAAGATTCCATTGTTGGAGTCTTGATCCTAGCAATTCTGCCTTGTTCTTGGATAAGTCCAAATCATGAACCAGGTCATTTAATTCTTCCTGTGTTATTCTGTGTGGAGTTGATATGCATCCCAGTGAAAATCTGGGTCACTGCATGCTGATGGACCAGGAGAAGAACAGGTTGGCTCACCCTTGTCCTCATCAGATGAATCAAGAGAATATTCTGATGGAGGTTCTGGAATAGGAAGTCCCTCACCATGTGGAACTTGTCTCAATGCAGACGGAATGTTTGGGTAGACTATGCTCAACTTCTTTTGCTTCGTTATTCCGCTGGAAAGAGGAGGAACCAAGCAGAAGTAACAGTCATTTATGTGGTTGCTTGGCTCTCTCCACACCATGGGGACTGCAAACGATATTGATGGTCTTTTGCAATTCAACCACTGTGAAAGCTGTGTTGTACATGTATGTAACGCAGCATATATGCGGGGCCCAAGGCTCGTCTTGGTCACCAATCTTGCATCCGAAGTAAAGATGATATGCCTTCTTCAGTTGAGAAGTAATACTTTTCTTCTGGTTGGCAAATGTCACTTCCCCACAAATGTAGCAGAAATTGTCAATGGTATTAACGCACTTTCGCGGCATTACTGTTCTGTATTGTACCTAAATGGCTAAAATTATTTGATTAATAAAAGTTACATGTAACAGTAGCTTAAACTGTCTCGCACACAGTCTGAAATATTTTAAATGCTCAACCTTTCCGACTGCGTATTGTACACTGCTGACGTCAGATGGCTTCAACAGCCGTCTGGCAGTAGTATTGCATTTTTTACAGGTATTAACCAGATCTGGTGCAAGAAATAAGGGTGTTGGGACCACTTGGCAATAGTGATCATAGCATGATCATGTCTGATTTAATTAGTGGAGGAGGGATAGTAAAGAAATCCACAGTACTACCTTTTAACTTTCAAAAGGGAGACTATGATAAAATGAGGAATATAGTTAAGAAAAACCTAAAAGGAGCGGTTGCAAAGGTTAAAGACTTACAGCAAGCTTGGGTGGTGTTTAAAAATACTATCCTCGAAGCCCAGACCAGCTGTATTCCACGCATTAAGAAAAGTGGAAGAAAGTCCAAAAAACTGCCAGCATGGTTTAAAGGTGAGGTCAGAGAGGCTGTTGCTGCCAAAAAAGCATCCTTCAGGAAATGGAAAAAAGAGTCAAATGAAGAAAACTGGAAACAGCACAAGCACTGGCAAGTTAAATGCAAAGCATTGATAAGGCACGCAAAGCGAGAATTTGAGAAGGAACTTGCTACGGAAGCAAAAACACGAAATAAAGACTTTTTCAAGTACATTCGTAGCAAAAGGCCTGTGAGAGAGTCCGTTGGGCCATTAGATGATAGAAGGGTAAAAGGGGCAGTAAGAGGAGACAAGGCTATAGCAGAGAGACTGAATTCTTTGCTTCGGTCTTTACTGAGGAAGATGTAGGGATGTTACCCAAGACTGAAGTGGTATTTAAAGGTGATACTGCAGAGGAATTGAGAGAAATATCGCTACACCGGGAAGATATATTACAACTATTTGATAAACTGAATAGTAGCAAATCACCTGGACCGGATAGTATACATCCAAGAGTATTGAAAGAACTGAAATATGAGATTGCGGACCTGCTATTGGTAATCTGTGAACTTTAATTAAAATCATCTGTACTACCTGAAGATTGGAGGGTCGCCAACGTAACACCAATCTTTAAAAAGGGTTCCAGGGGTGACCCGGGAAATTACAGACCGGTGAATCTGACGTCAGTACCGGGGAAAATGGTAGAAACCATCATAAAGAACAAAATTACACAGCATGTAGATAGTCATGGCCTAATGGGAGACAGCCAACATGGCTTTAGACAAGGAAGATCTTGTCTTATTAATCTGATATGTTTTTTTGAAGGTGTGCATAAACAGGTAGACAAAGGTGAGTCGGTTGATATAGTGTATCTGGACTTTCAGAAAGCTTTTGATAAGGTCCCTCATCAGAGACTTTTGGCGAAACTAAAAAGTCATGGGATAGGAGGCAGTGTACTATTATGGATCGGGAACTGGTTAAAAGATAGAAAGCAGAGGGTAGGGCTAAATGGCCAATATTCCCAATGGAAAAAGGTGAATAGTGGAGTACCCCAGGGATCTGTACTGGGTCCACTGCTTTTTGACATATTCATAAATGACCTGGAAAAGGGAATAACGAGTAAGGTTATCAAATTTGCAGATGATACAAAACTGTTTAAAGTTGTTAATACCCAAGCGGATTGTGGAAAACTGCAGGAGGATCTGGATAAATTGGAAGACTGGGCATCCAAATGGCAGATGAAATTTAATGTGGACAAGTGCAAAGTTATGCACCTAGGAAAGAACAACCCACACTATAGTTACACAATGCAAGGTTCCACATTGGGAACCACCACCCAGGAAAAAGATTTAGGAGTCATCGTGGATAACATGTTAAAACCCTCTGCCCAGTGTGCAGCGGCAGCCAAGAAAGCAAATAGAATGCTAGGTATCATAAAGAAAGGGATGGAAAATAAAACAAAGGATATTATAATGCCTCTGTATCGTTCCATGGTACGACCGCACCTTGAATATTGTGTGCAGTTCTGGTCACCTTATCTTAAAAAGGACATAGCATTATTAGAAAAAGTACAGAGAAGAGCCACCAAAATGGTGAAGGGGATGGAAGGCTACTCCTATGAAGAGAGGCTACAGAGGTTGGGGCTCTTCAACCTGGAAAAGAGACGGCTGAGGGGAGATATGATAGAGGTCTATAAATTAATGAATGGAGTGGAGCATGTAAACGTGGATCAATTGTTTACGCTATCAGAATATAGAAAGACTAGGGGACATGCAATGAAGCTACAGGGTAAACTATTTAAGACAAATAAGAGAAAATATTTTTTCACTCAACGTGTAATCAAACTCTGGAATTTGTTACCGGAGGATGTGGTAAGGGCTGTTAGTGTAGCTGGGTTTAAAAAAGGTTTGGACAAGTTACTGGAGGAAAGGTCCATAAACCACTATTAAAAAGGGACCCAGGATAATCAGTGCTTGACCCAGTACAAGCATTGTCGAACCTGTGTCTTTTGGGGATACTGCTAGGTACGTATGACCTAGATTGGCCACTGTTGGAAACAGGATACTGGGCTTGATGGACCTCGGTCTGACCCAGTATGGCATATCTTATTGCATCAGAAAATGATGCAATCAACTCTGGATGATGTGTGCATGCTGGTATTATGCAATGTGATGCAATATTACATCATTCAAGGCTTATTTGGGATGTTGTTGATGTCCTACTGGATTAATTTACACGGTGAAACGTAAAAAATGAACTACATGCAATATCTTCAAAACGAGAGCCAATACATTTTTTCTAATGTTATATTCATGTTCAGCTCACCAAGATACTACAGATTAGGGACTTTTAAAGTCAGTAACGATTTCAATGTTGACCAGTGTAACAATTCTGAGGCCGATTTCTACAGTTATTTTGCATGTTCCCAGAAGTCCACCTTAGAGGCAGGAGCCTTTCCAGTGACATCTTTCCTGCTGCTCTACTCTCTGGAGGTACCAAACTGCGGCGGGAGCATGGACTGGAACCAGAAACGGGTTGATACTTGGGCTTGGTCTGGAAATGGTCTGATACTGGGGCTGGGAGTACTAGGACCAGAAATGGACTGATATTGGGCCTGGGGGGTGGGGGGGGGGGACTGTGACTGGAATTGGGCGGATACTGCGGCTGGGCATGAAAATGGGCTTATGCTGCAGGGGGATGGGGACTGGGATGTGAGGGATTCTGTTAACATATTGGTTCCGAGTAGGAATCTGTAGTAGTTTGGCTTGTTATCTTTTTCCAACTAGAGGTTACTGGTTTCCTTGAATATTTGCAGTGCTGATTTTTCATATGTAGGGTTGAGTTCTTAGACTTGATGCTAGTGTTGCTTGTCCATTTTCAGGGTTTTGTGTTATGAGTACAGTGTTTTGACAGTAGAGGGAGTTGGAGGTAGTCACCGATTTCAGATCAGACTTTGAATGGAATCTTTTGTTTTATGTTGAGTTGTAAAGTGAAAAACCCTACTTCTGTTGTGCATCTGTTGGAAGAGTTTTATTGGTGAATCTGGAAGTGCTATATATGAATGAATAATTATACCCTGTCAGACAAATGAATTTAGAGTCACCCTGCCCCAGTATCAACACATTTCTAGTGTCCCCCCAGCCTCAATAAAAACCAGTTTCCATTTTCATCCTCCCCAGTCCCACTATTGGCCTGTTTCCGGTCCTAGTCCTCCTCCCCTCAGGCGCAGTATCAGCCCATTTCCAGTCTTAACCATCCATTAGCACCACTATCAGTTTCCAGTCTCAATTTCCCCCAGTCCTATTATCAGTCTATTTCCAGTCCCAGTTTCCTCCAGCCCCAGTATCAGCCCCTTTCCAGTCACAGCCCCCTCATCCACCATTGGCCCTCTTCCAGCACCAGGCTCTCTACCACCATTCAATGTCTTAGCCCCTTTCTAGTCCCTCCCTCATCCTACATCAGCTGCCTAGTCCTAGACTCCCACACCCATCAGATCTATCTATTAGCCACCTCTTACTCCCATATCACTTGTAGCTAGATACTTCCTCTCTACCTTTTCCTCGTTATTCCTAAGTTAACACAGCCACAGGAGCATTTTTGTTTGCTTCCATGGCTGTGCTGTATGGAAGCAGCCCGACCGCGGCATTTTTAATAAAGCAAAATAGGCACTTCCTGTTTTACTAAAAATGCTGCGGCTGTGCTGCTTCTGTACAGCACAGCTGTTGGAGCAAACAACAGTGCTCCCATGGCTGTGTTAAATGTGAATATGGCCATGGCTACCGTCGCTCTTCTTCTCCCTGTTCAGTATTGCTGCAGCTATATTAACGCTTAACATAGACGCGGGAGCATTTTCGTTTGCTCCCATGGCTGGGCTGTACTGAAGCCCAGCCATGGCATTTTTAGTAAAGCAGAAAGTGCTTATTTTGCTTTACGGAAAATGCCATTGCTGGGCTGCTTCAGTACAGCACAGCTACGGGAGCAAACAAAAATGCTTCTGCGGCTGTGTTGTGTTAATATGGCCGTGGCAGCATAGAGCAGGGAGAGGAGGTGGGATGACAGAATCTATACTTCCACCCATGCCTTGACAAATTTTATTTGTATTGAGGAACCAGTCCAAAATCTTAGGAGCCAGTGGCTGTGATCTCCTTTTCCCGCGTGCCCCCCCCCCCCCAATTGCCTCCATCCTCCACTGACGTTCCTCCATTTGCAAACACCTACATGTCTGGGGAGGATGGAAGAGTTTTGAAGAGAGATGATAAAGTGTGTTTTACAATGGTAGTAGGGGCTATGCAAAGCACCTTTAGACAGAAATATGTAGAAAGTGTCTGTGTGCTTGTGTGGTGCAATGGTGGTTTGCCCGTCTGTGTGTGGGATGTGGTGGTGGATGCTTTTATATGGCTGGAGTGCAGGGCTGCAGTGCATGTACTGCAGAAGTAGAGAGCCTCTGTGTGTGTTGCACAGAGGTAGGGTGCCTATGTGTGTGTATGTGAGTACTGTATTGAGTGTGTGTGTGCGTGCGCCTGTGCTACAGAAGTGGGGTGCCTGTGTGTGTGCTTCTGTTGTATGGGCATGGGATGCTTGTGTGTAAGTGTGTTCTGTGTGGGGGGATGCACCTTTTGGTAAATATACACACATTGTGCCCTTTTGTCCCTGTATTCTTCCTTTTAACCATCAACATCATGCACTCTTCCTTCCCCCTTCCAACCCCTCCCCATTCTCTGTTCCCCTTCCACTCCCTCCCCCTGTCCTCCATTACCCCCATCCTGCCTTTTTTATTGTAATGTACCGCCCCTTTAAATGTTTGCTGCCTCATTCTCCCTCCCTCCTGTTTGACCTTTTCCATCAGACTCCGGATCTGGCTGTCCTGTGCCTGTAAGCAGCCTATGGCTTTCCAGGCTTTCTCCTGTCCTGCCCATGGGGATCCCATCTCCACAGGCAGACAGCTGCAATCCCAGCAAAAGCCCCTTTTTTCTCCTCCTCTTCTGCCCATGGGAGATCGATCTCTCATGGGCAGGACAGGAAGGGCTTTTGCCGCAATCCCTCCTCCTCTTCTGCCCGCAGGAGATGGGATCCCCGCGGCAGCCTGCTGCATCTGAGTCGCATGTCCTGCCCATGGGGATTGATCTCCCATGAGCAGACTGGGGTGGCATTTTCCACAAACGTGGCCTTCTCCTCTTTTGCCCACAGGGATCCGATCGCCCACAAGCAGAAGAAAACCACGATTAGGGTAAAGACCCTTTTTGTCTGCCCGCAGGAGATCGGATCCCTCTGGGCAGACAAAAGGGGTCTCATTCTCTGCTGCCTGTGATCATGGGTTTGTGTGGAGAGGGCAGGGCCGGGCTGGCCCGGCCCATCCATTGTGTGATAATGTTGTTTGCACAGGGCTCTGCACAAACTTTATTTTCACATAATGGATGGCTTCAGAGGTGAGTTGGGGAAGCCTGCGTGAGACCACGGCTCTCTCTGCACAGCTGCCAGGGTGAAGAGAGGTGTTTTCCCTCAAGCTGGCAGCTGTGTTACTGTGTAGTGCGTGAGTGCTGGTAAATGCCCTCTAACCTTTCCCTCACTCCGTGAACAAGAATTTATACAACAAATATTAGGTTCACAAGAAAATACCCTACACTTAAAAACCACTATTTTATGTCAGAGCAAGCTGTAGGAGAGTTGGTATTGAGACACAACTCACACCAGACAGCACGCTACATTTATTCAAAGAAAGGTTCACCACTCTATAACAATAACTACACTTATCTTGTCAAGGAAGACTTTGATTATTCTATTATTCTGCCATTCTCCAAAAACAAATGTTACTCTCAGAATGTCCTCATTGCACACGACGTGCACGTTTTGGGTATCCAACCCTGTATCAAGTGTTCTCTGTTCATGCAAAAGCTGGCAACAATGTTGAAAAAACGCCGTCACTGCGGCTAGGGTCAAGAATTCATTCAAGGCCGAATGGAAGCGTTTAAATATGGGAACCAACCAGTAGAAATAGGGAACACCCACCATCAAGGGAATCCCTAGTTTAATTGGTGCAACAGGTGGAACAGCGTCCAATACGTTAAAAAACGCTAAGCCAATCGATTTCACGATTAAGACGATTAGGTTCAACAGTGTCCAAAGAAAATATCCATTTCTGCTCAAGCCATTGAAAATGTTTCTCCCGATCACCCCCACAGGGGTTTAAAGGTACATGATCCATGATAGTCCATCGGAGATCCTCAAAGGAATGTTGAAATGTCAAACAGTGAGCCACCACCGGGGCTGTATCCACCTTCTGCCGTAAACGTGAAGCATGCTCCGCGAACCTCTTCTTAATGGGGCGGATTGTCCTGCCCACGTATACCATATTGCAAGGGCATTGTAGTAGATACACCACATAGGAGGACATACAAGAGGTATCCCGACGACGTTTATATATCTGAGACGTCTTTGGATGACTCCACTGTATCCCCGACAGGGTTGTAACACAATAAATGCAATTATTACACGGCCCATGACCGACCTCCCGTCGTCTAAATTCTATCCTGTCAGGTAACAGAGCAGTTTTTACTAGACGATCCCCCAATGTTTGACCCCTCAGATAAGCTATACGGAGTGTTTTTTTAAAACAATCATGTAATTGCTCTTTGGCCAGTGCTGCAATTACATGATTGTTTAAAAAAAAAAAAAACACTCCGTATAGCTTATTTGAGGGAATTTAGAGGACCGTAGGTCGGTCATGGGCCGTGTAATAATTGCATTTATTGTGTTACAACCCTGTCGGGGATACAGTGGAGTCATCCAAAGACGTCTCAGATATATAAACGTTGTTGGGATACCTCTTGTATGTCCTTCAATGGCTTGAGCAGAAATGGATATTTTCTTTGGACACTGTTGAACCTAATGGCCTTAATCGTGAAATCGATTGGCATAGCGTTTTTTAATGTATTGGACGCTGTTCCACCTGTTGCACCAATTAAACTAGGGATTCCCTTGATGGTGGGTGTTCCCTATTTCTATTGGTTGGTTCCCATATTTAAATGCTTCCATTCGGCCTTGAATGAATTCTTGACCCTAGCCGCAGTGACGGCGTTTTTTCAACATTGTTGCCAGCTTTTGCATGAACGGAGAACACTTGATACAGGGTTGGATACCCGAAACGTGCACATCGTGTGCAATGAGGACATTCTGAGAGCAACATTTGTTTTTGGAGAATGGCAGAATAATAGAATAATCGAAGTCTTCCTTGACAAGATAAGTGTAGTTATTGTTATAGAGTGGTGAACCTTTCTTTGAATAAATGTAGCGTGCTGTCTGGTGTGAATTGTGTCTCAATACCAACTCTCCTACAGCTTGCTCCGACAAAAAATAGTGGTTTTTAAGTGTAGGGTATTTTCTTGTGAACCTAATATTTGTTCTTTAACCTTTCCCGGCATTCAGCGTGCTGCACAGTAACACAGCTGCCAGCGTGAGGGAAAACATATACCAGGGCCTCGCACCGTTTTGAAACCTTGGATCAAGAAGGTCTTCCTCAATAGATGTGGTTTGATGTTCTTCCTATTAGAGCGTTGATTCAGGGCATAGTGTTGGTAGCCCAAAACGCAGTGCTGTGTCCGTGGAAGTGGAAGAAATTGTACAACTATGCAAACAACGAGTTGGACTCTTATTTCAAAGGATAAGGAAAATCTGCTGGTTTTTGGAGCTAAGAACTGACAGGACACTGACGGTTACAAGTCTATTTGGAAGTCGACACATCGGAAAGCAGATAGGTTTGTTTTACACTTACACTATATTGATTTTGTGTTTTGAACTTTTGTGAAAACAATTCAGTTTTTGTGGATAGGTTAAAAGAAAAGTATGTTGCACATGGTTGTGTGAACGCACATTTTTAGAAGTAGTTCACTGTTTTTTTGGGGTAAACCTTAAATGAGTAAACAGGAAAATTTGTTGCAGAGGAAGTAGTCTTCAAGACAAATATTCCAACATTAAAAATAAGGGATCAGCTGTTAGGTGTTTGGGATCTACTTTGTGAGATATGTTGGTGGATTCTTTGAATGGGTTTTAAATGGGCAGTGATTATAGCACTTCCTAATGTGCCTGGCGGTTGGCACTGGAGTATAGTAATGTAGAAATCTGGTAGTCTTTCTTTATCCAACACTCATCAAGAGGCATGTTTATTAAAAGTTAGCGCATGTTAACATTATGCAAATATTTATGCAAATGAGGCCCCGCAATGAGTCTCTGTACATGGCCCTGCACCCCCCCCTTGGGCTGCCCCTGGGAGAGGGAGTAAGATGGGATCCCTGCAGGCCCCTGGGATTTGTCAAGCCTTGCTTCCGCCCCCTCAAGAAATGCCAGAACACCATTCCACCCCATTCTGGTACAAATTAAGCCCTGCTTACTGGAAAAATAGTGGGATATCTTACGCCTTCATAGATCTGTGATTGTCCAATAGACTTAAACTTTGGACAGAAGTCCCATTTGGTGGAATTTATTCATTATCTGAGCTAGAGCTCAAAGCTCTAAGGGAATATCTGGAAGAGACCTTAAAGAAAGGATTTACCAAGCTGTTGACTTCTCCAGCAGGCGCCCTGATTTTCTTTGTATCCAAGAATGACAGCTGCCTTTAACCATGTAGAGACTCCTGTGACTATCCAAAATTGGTATGCACTCCCACTCATAAGTGAACTGTTGAAACACCTATAATCAGCTCAGATTTTTCACAAAGCTTGATCTTCTGGGGGTCTACAATCTTCTGTGTACACTAAGAGGAGATGAATGCACCCAGTATGGGCATTTCGAGTATCTAGTGATGCTGTTTGTATATTTATTTAACAGGGTTTTTTATACTACTTTATCATTAAGTCAAAGTGGTTTACATTGTAACTTAAAACATGGTAATGTACATTAAATAGAGACATTGATAACTTGGATTCTTCTGAGGCAATGGGGGGGGGGCGTTAAGTGACTTGCCTAAGGTGTGCTAATGGGAATCAAAACCTGGTCTCTTGGTTCCCAAGCCAGTACTCTAACCATTTAGGCGGCTACTCCACGCCTTTAAGAAATGCTCCTGCTACTTTCAACACTTGGTAAATGAGATATGCCAGTACTTTTGCACTGTTTTTGTAGCAGTACTTAGCCCACGCAGGGGGGGGCGATCAAGGTGAGTTACTTTTAGGTACAGCATGCATTTCCCTATTCACAAAGAGCTTACAATCTAAGTTTGTACCTGAGGCAATGAGGGTTACGAGGCTTGCTCAAGGCCACAAGGAGTGCCAGTGGGATTGAACCCTGATTTTTGTGGCTCTAGGCTGCTGCCCTAATCACTAGGCCACTCCTCGACATACTGGTCTATCTAGATGACATCCAGTTATTTTCTGAAAACCTGGTGGATTACAAGTGCTATGTTTGTCAAATACTAGAGTGCCTAAGGAAAAACAAGCTGTATGTCAAGTTAGAAAAATGTGAATTTGCTAAGAGATCCATAGAGTTTCTGGAATATTATTTCAACTGAAGGTATCCAGATGGATCTTTGGAAGATCTTGTCTATGAAGGAGTGGCCTTCCATAGCACATCAATAGTATCCCAGCTTTTTAAAAATAATTTATACACTTTTATCAGCATTTTGTTCAAGGTTTCTTCATAGTAGCAGCTCCACTGAAAGTCTTGAAGAATACTTTGCTCATAGGGGCTGAGAACAGTAGCAGGCTTTTCTCCAGGACCAAGCAGGAAGTCAGTCCTCACATATGGGTGACGTCGGCGCCGACGGAGCCCTCGCGGAGCAATTTTCCCCAGCTTTCAAAGAAAGCCTTTGGGAATTGCAGCGCGCATGCGCGGTCTCCTTCCCGCCCAAGGGTGCCATCTTAGCCAGTCTTCTTTTTTCCGCGGAGCCCTACAGACCTACAGGGTACTGTCGTGTCCCCGCTGAAAAAGTTGATTTTCGTGATTTATTTCTCTTTTTTCCTTCGGTTCGACGCCGGTCTTTTTCCTGCCCGGACTTGCGACGCCGTTGCGAGTCCTTCTCTTATTTTTCGGTTTTTCTGATTTTGGTCAGTTTCGTTTTCAGTTTTTCGCTGGCAGCCCGGTCCTTTGACCTTGCAGGGGCCCTTTTTCCCCCGATGGCTGCCAGTGGTTTCAAGCGGTGTGTTCAGTGTGACAGAAATATGTCACTCACTGACACACACGATAATTGCCTCCGCTGCCTGGGCCCGGATCACAAAGAACTGATCTGTGGGGCCTGTGGCAAAATGTCCTCCAAAGCGTTAAGGAGTCGGCGGCACCAGCGGGAAAGAATCTTCGCTGACCCCGGCCGTACCCGGACCTCGTCGGAGGCCTCGGCATCCAGAGGTTCCAGCTCTGACCATCACCGAAGCTCCTCCGACAGGGGTTCTCCCTCCGGGGACCATCGACGGAAGGTAAAACCCGCGAGGGCGGCGTCGGTGGACGCTCCTGGCTCCGCGAGGGCCAGGTCGCATAGCCCCGATAGCCGTCCTGGGTCTTTGGAGAAGGAGCACCTCCCGAAGCGACCTCGCCTGGAGTCGGAGTTGCCTGCTCGGGTAAGTCATGTAGTCCTCCTGGACTCGCCTCCGAGAGTTCCGACGTCGGGGCCCGAGTCGGGGGCTGCTGGGTCACCTGAGGTCGGACTCAGGTTGACGGCCTTGGAGAGCAGACTATCTGCCTTCATGGACCAGCAGCGGGCACTGATCGCTAGCCTCGCTGGCGCCACTGCCCCGACCGCCGGGACGTCGACGTCTAAGTCGACCCCGGAGACCGAGCCGATTCTCGAGTCCATGCGAACTCGAGTCGATCCTCGGTCGAGGTCACCCTCGGCCTCCCGTTCGGGACCGAGGTCGTCGACGCCGACTCCCTCGGTGTCGGGGCGGCCGACGCCTCCGCCTGCCCGAGCCGACCCCTCCGATTCCTCCTCGGAGTCGGCCTGGGAGTCTGAAGAGGAAGAGTCACCTGATTCATTTCGGACTCGGTGTGTCCCCTCGGACTCCCCTGAGTCCGAACCTCGGAAGCAGTCCCCTCCGGAGGATGCCCGGTTCTCGGACTTCGTCAGGGATATGGCCAAGGCTTTGGCCTTCCCTGCAGATCCCGAGGAGGAGCCTCGAGCCGAAGAGCTCGACGCCCTTCAGTACGACTCTCCCGCCAGGGAGCACTTTACTGTACCGGTTCCTCCCATGCTGGAACGACTACTCTTCCGCATGTGGGAGAGTCCGGCCTCGTCGCCGGTATTAAGCAAGCGGGTCGATTCCATCTATCGAGTCCGCAAGAGTCCTGGCTTCCAAAAAGCACAGCTGCCACACCATTCCATGGTAGTGGAATCGGCCATGCATAGGCTTAAGAGCCAAAAGATGCACTCCTCCGTGCCTCCTGGCAGGGAGGCCCGTAACCTGGATGGCCTTGGTAAGAAGTGTTTCCAGGGCTCTATGCTTGCTTGTCGTGTCCAGACCTACCAGCTATACATGGGCATGTATCTCCGAGACCTGGCTAAAGAGATAGCCGGATTCTCCGCTGGACTGTCCGAGGAACCTTTGCGGAGGTTCCTGGCCTTGACAACTGGTATTCGGGAATGCTCCAAATTCATGTCCCGAGCAGCCTATGATGGCTTTGAAGCATCGGCTCGCGTGGCCGCAGCTGGCATCGGTGCCCGCCGACAAGCTTGGCTTCAGTCGTCTGACCTGGAACCCTGGGTGCAGGACAAGTTGGTCGATGTCCCCTGCCGAGGTGAGAACCTCTTTGGCAAGCCCATGGCTGAAAAGGCTGCACAAATCGAGACGGAGACTCTCACCAGGACTAGGCTTTCTAGGAAGACCTCCGCCCCTTCCCAGAAAAAGAAGGGCTCGGGAAAGAAGTCCTTTTACCCGAGGAAGGCGGCTGCCTATAAACACTACCCACAATATCAGGCCTCCGCAGCTCCCCAACAGGGCCAGCAGGCCAAGGGACGGGGTAACGGGTCCCGTAGGCAGCAAGCCCCCAAGCCTGCACCACCAGCCCCTGCTCAGCAGGGTGGGGTTTTTTGACTTGTTCAGCATAGCCTCTCCCCCTCCGCTGGCTCCTCCCAGCACCGGAGGCCGGCTGGTTCACTTCGCACACAGGTGGTCCAACATCACTTCAGATGCCTGGGTGCTTCAAGTCGTAAGAGAAGGATATCTTCTCCACTTCCATCAGGTCCCTCCCTCTTATTTCCCGGGAGAACCTCCACGACTCCCTCTGCACAGTGACTTACTCCTTCAGGAGTTAGCAAGTCTTCTTCGGGAACAGGCTGTGGAACCGGTGCCCCACCACCTGAGAGGTCAAGGCTTTTATTCCAGGTATTTCCTGATATCAAAAAGGACAGGAGGCCTCAGACCCATCCTGGACTTGCGCAACCTCAACAAGTTCCTCGTGAGGGAAAAGTTCAAGATGCTTACCCTTGGAATCCTTCTGCCCTACCTCCAGCAGGGAGATTGGCTATGCTCCTTGGATCTAAAGGATGCCTACACACACATCCTCATCCACCCAAGCCACCGCCAATACCTACGGTTTGTGGTGGCAGGAAATCATTACCAGTACAGAGTACTGCCCTTTGGCCTATCCTCCGCACCGCGAGTCTTCACAAAATGTCTCGCGGTGGTGGCGGCCTATCTCCGGCTTCACGGCCTCTATGTCTTTCCGTACCTCGACGACTGGCTCATCAGAGCATCGTCCTCTCCGGCAGTCACCAATGCCACACACCGCACGGTGACTCTTCTGCAGTACTTGGGCTTTGTCATAAACTTCGCAAAGTCCACTTTGCTCCCCTCACAGGATCTCGAGTTCATCGGCGCAAGACTGCACACTCCTCAGGCACGAGCTTTCCTGCCTCTCGACAGGGCTCAACGGCTCATGGACCTAGCCGGCCGTTTTCGCAGCCAGTCCCTGGTCTCCGCCAGGCGCTTCCTGAGACTACTCGGCCATATGGCTTCCACCGTCCACGTGACCCCCAATGCCCGCCTGAATATGCGGCCTGCTCAATGGTGCCTTCGCAAGCAGTGGCAACAAGCCACCGGCGGACTAGCCGACTTAGTGCGCATCTCCGGGCCGCTGGCCTCTTCTCTACAGTGGTGGCTTCATCGGCCGAACCTGGTGCTCGGAATGCCTTTTCAGTCGCCTCAGCCGGCTCAAGTGCTGACGACCGATGCTTCCCTCCTAGGTTGGGGAGCACATTGCCAAGGGGCATGTACTCAAGGTCTCTGGACCGCGTGGGAGTCTGCTCAGCAGATCAACTTCCTGGAGCTCAGAGCAATCCGTCTGGCGCTCAAGGCTTTCTCCCACCTGACTTCTCACCAGTCCGTCCTTGTCCAGACGGACAATCAAGTTGCCATGTTCTACGTGAACAAACAGGGGGGCACGGGCTCCTTCCTTCTCTACCGAGAAGCTCAGAGGCTCTGCTCTTGGGCCGTCAGTCACGGCATTCTTCTCAAGGCGGTTTATCTCCCAGGCCAAGAAAATTGCCTGGCGGACAAACTCAGCAGGATACTCCAGCCGCACGAGTGGCGTCTGGATCCCTTGGTATTTCAGAAACTTTTTCTGAAGTGGGGACTCCCCACGATGGATCTCTTTGCCAGTCCTCTCAACCGGCAACTTCCTCGCTTCTGCTCCCGTCAGCCACATCCCCTTCGAGTAGCGGCAGATGCTTTTCTACTCTCATGGTCGGAGAGCCTTCTCTATGCTTTTCCTCCCATCCCGCTAGTCTCTCGAACTCTTTTCAAGGTTCTCCGAGACAAAGCTTCCATGATCCTGGTGGCTCCTCGCTGGCCCAGGCAGCCGTGGTTTCCACTCCTGTTGCAATTAGCGGTGGAGGATCCGTTCCCTCTGGGGTTTCAACCGGATCTCCTAACACAGGATCAGGGGTCCCTGCTACACCCCAACCTCAGATCTCTCAATCTAATGGCCTGGCGGCTGAAAGGGTAGTCCTTGCTCCCCTTCTCCTGCCGGCAGAGGTGGAAGAGGTCGTCCTAGCTTCTCGGCGACCTTCTACCCGCAAATGCTACGCCCTTAAATGGCGTCGCTTTTCCGTTTGGTGTGCCCAGCAGTCTCAGGATCCCTTCTCCTGCTCGGTGTCGGTGATCTTGCAGTACTTGCTCTACCTCTCTAACATGGGACTTAAGTCCAACTCCGTCAAAGTTCACCTCAGTGCTCTTTCAGCACATCATGTGCCGGTGAACGGCAGACCTCTTTCCAGCGACCCTCTCGTGGCAAGGTTTCTCCGAGGTCTCCTTCTACTTAAACCACCTCTGCGCCCGCCAGCACCTGACTGGGATCTGAATGTGGTTTTACAGCGGATCACCTGTCCGCCTTTTGAACCAATGGCTACCTGTTCTCTCCATTTTCTGTCTTGGAAAACTTTATTCCTGATAGCCCTCACTTCCGCTAGACGCGTAAGTGAATTGCAGGCCCTCGTGTCTGATCCCCCTTACACTCGGTTCTACAAAAATAGGGTAGTCCTACGGACTCACCCTAAATTTCTTCCAAAAGTGGTCTCCCCTTTTCACATCAATCAGGAGGTGGTACTTCCGACCTTCTTTCCCAGGCCACACTCCAGCCGAGCTGAAATGGTCCTGCATACCCTGGATTGTAGAAGGGCGTTGAACTTCTACCTTGACCGTACGCGGGAGCACCGCAAAGCTGCTCAGCTCTTTGTGTCTTTTGACCCCAATAAATTGGGGCTCCCTGTCTCCAAGCGTACTCTGTCCATCTGGGTTGCTGACTGTATCGCTTGGGCTTATGGGGCAGCCGGACTCTCGTTAGAAAGTCGAGTCACGGCTCATTGTGTTAGGGCGAAGGCTACGTCAGTGGCTTACCTCCGCTCTGTTCCGCTGGCAGACATCTGCCGGGCCGCTACTTGGTCTTCGAGCCAGACTTTTGCGGTCCATTACTGTCTCGAGAGGGAGTCCCGCAGGGACAGTGCTTTCGGACAGGCAGTTCTCCGAAATCTCTTCGAGGTTTGAGCAACTCCTACCCTCCATCCCGGATGAGGGCTACCGGTGGGTAATAATTCAGTGAAGATTCCTTCCTTCTGTGCCGCTGAGCTAGAGGGAGCTCATTTTTGTGCTTAGGGTCTCCGGTAGCCTTAAGCTTGGGAGTCCCATATGTGAGGACTGACTTCCTGCTTGGTCTTGGAGAAAGCGTAGTTACTCACCTGTAACAGGTGTTCTCCAGGAGCAGCAGGAATCAGTCCTCACAAACCTCCCTCCTCCCCTTGGAGTTGCGATTATCTGCTTTAGTTGTTTTGCATATTTTTACGCTGTCTTTTAGCTATGTCATCTGACTGGCTAAGATGGCACCCTTGGGCGGGAAGGAGACCGCGCATGCGCGCTGCAATTCCCAAAGGCTTTCTTTGAAAGCTGGGGAAAATTGCTCCGCGAGGGCTCCGTCCGCGCCGACGTCACCCATATGTGAGGACTGATTCCTGCTGCTCCTGGAGAACACCTGTTACAGGTGAGTAACTACGCTTTGCTAGCTTCAAGACAGTGTTCACATTTGCCTATATCCTGATCCAAAAGAGCCATACACAGTGGCGACTAATGTGTCCGGGGTGGCAGTGGGGGATACTGGTGCTGTACTATTCCAGAAGAAGGCATAGGGGAATCTTTTTCATCTATGTGCATTATACTCCTTGAAGCTTGACAGCACCTAAGAAAAATGACCATATCTATGACAAGACTGCCTTTTGAATAGTGGTGTCTATTCTTTGAGGGAGCACGCCATCAAGTCCAGATCTACATAAACCATAAGAATCTGGAATTTATTAAAACCTTATGAAATAATGAACTCCAGACAAGCATGTTGGTCACTTTTTTTTCTTTTCCTCTCTGTTCTGACCTTCTGACTGGTGTCCAAGAATAAGGCATGTAGAGGGCCTTCCGGGCCGCAAGGACCACTATCTCACCCTACATAGAGGAAGTACACAGAGACCAATTTTTCAGCAATATTCACAAAATCCTTATTGTACAGGATCCTTTTTTCAACATGAATTCTTCACACACAAATTCTACTTGCAGGTACAAGGTAGCTACTGCATAGAAAGGTTAATGGGGCAGTTCAGCACTCTGTCACCTTCATGGCAGGGCTGGATAATTCCCATTTTCTCTGCTATCCCAGTCTGTTTTTTAGGGGTACAGTGACACCTCCACCGGGGTGTAAACGCCAAGCTCTACCCGACACAGGCCGTGTTTCGGCTATGCCTTCTCCAGGGGTTCTTTTGGCATGCTAAAACAATAAATTACATTCAAAACAATTAAAATAAAATCATAAATATAAAACATATGGTAAATAATAAGAAATACACTAACATAAACAATAGTCCCTATCACATGTATAAATAGGATTAGCAAAGCAATACATAGAAATAAATAATAAATAAATAAATAATGGTAAAAGATGAAAATAAACACACATTCAAAATATTAAAACAACAAAATATAATTATCATTGTGACCAAACTGAAGAACAAGGGATGTGACGTACTACTGTGGGACAAGGAATAAATTGAACTGCAAACTTCTGTTATTACAAACCCCAAGGATTATGTGCTCTTGGCTAAAACCCCATCACATATGGCTTGCAAACTGAAGGAAGAGAAAAGAAAATTCAGATATTTTATCTATATAACTGATAATAACTATATATCAAATTGTATGTAACTGAAGCAGGAGTGGCTTAAAACAGGCTGACCTGCGATCACCATGCTATATCCATTCAGTGTGATGTTGGCTAACAGTAAAATTGCTATAAACTAAAACCTTAAATACTGGAGCAATAGTGACTATAAAAAAGAAAGAAACATCATCCACAATGCAAAATCTGCATTGTAATATAACTGATGTCACTAATGTAATGTAATTTCCTAAAACAAAATGCGTTCCTTATATTCAGACCGGATAGGGGATACATAAAACCATCATCCGCTAATGCAATCCCGGCTACTTAAACAATCCTGACATTACTCAAGCATCCCAATTCTAAATGAAATTAATAAATATGAAACCTAAGACACAGGCAGATAAGATATCTCTGTAAATGAAATTACCTTTCCACCGTGTGCTTTCTGAGCTTTTCTTTCTAGCAGAAAAATGCCTGCACCTGCGCTGTCTAAAGTTTATATCTTTGTGGGAATCGGAGCTCTTGCGCTGCCTTCTCATATTACAAAGACCCAGTGATACACTGAGAATACTATCCACCCAGTGTAGAGTGTTGTAAGAAACCTATAAGATACAATAGGTCGAGTTATTAAAATGTGGAGTCACGTATTTATTGATAAAAAAAATAGTAATTTAAAAATAAAGATGAAAAATAGAAATGACCTTCTACACGGGAAAACAATGTTCCCACACTGTCTTCTTATATTACAAGGTCCCAACCATATACTAAGGATTCTAACTTCCCCATATTAAATATAATTTGCAAACTCTAAAAAGACCAGTGGAACGCAATCATGCTGATTGCATGTAGAAACACCCGTTGTCAAAACAAAGTTTTAAAAATCCTTAATGGTTAAAATTAAGAAGTAAAAATAAAAAAATGTAACAATGAATGAACTTCAGCCATTGGTCCAATGGATCTCTACCTTCGGATAAAACCAAAAGGTTTATTGGTACTGCCCCTGTTGTATATAGTGCTATGCCTAGTGCCAAAGCTAAGCAACCAACTACTCCGCTGTTTGAAACCAAATATGAGCTAGCAATAACATAAGCCCTGAAAATTTTGAGATAAACCAAAACTAAAAAGCAGAAGCAAGGCGCCAATATTAACAAAAGTGAAACATTGTCCTGAACCACCTCGTTCTGTCTTCTACTACCTTATATAGTGTGAATAATTAACAACCAAAACTAATGGGTGGCTGAACCCCAATGTACTAAAACTACTCAAATCTCATAAATAATGGACACTACAAACCCCAAATACTAAAAATACCATTAAGTACAGCTTAACGGAGCCATGTCATTCACTACTAACATAATAACTAAGGAAACTGTGAATGTAAAAACAAAATATCCAGGGAGAGATAATCCAAATCAAAACATATGTCACTACATCAGTATCATAAAACCATAAATAGCTAAAATAAGTAAAAATAAAAAAATTAATTATTTAACGAAGAATAACTAAAATTATTAAAAAGCCATTAGGGCTAATAAAACCCATAGGTACTGCCAATCTAAACATCCTCATAAGCAACACACTGTACAGCTTTAAATGAAGTAAAAGTGAAAATAAAAAGAAATACCTATTATGTACAATCTTGAAGCCAAGGAAGGGCAAAAGGGGGGGGGGGCTGTGGAGGGGGGAAGAGGGAGTGAAGGAGAAGGGGGGGGGGAGGAGGGAAAGGGGGAGGGAGGGGAATCAATGGGGGAGGGATGGGGACCAGTGCCTAGTCAGATCTTATTCCCTGGTTCCCCTTCATGTCTCTTTCTTGTTTCATTTGGTGTTATCTGGTTTCCTTAGCAAAGTAGACTGGATTAACAACATTTTGTTTCACTTTCAGGATTTTCTCAGGCTGTCAGCAAATCATTCTTTTCCCCTGATACTTCTTTCTGGCCTAACAGTGATCAAGGGTCCAAAGCAGATCTGTGGCCTGTATCTAGGCCTGCCTCACAGGCCTAACTACAGAAGCCCTGTCCCAGCTTGGGTCCGATTCCCAACAACTCCTTCAGGGTTGAGTAGCGAAGCAGACTCAACACTGACCACCTACCTCTGGCCAGGATGGGGCTCTAGGGGAAGAGCATATGTAGATTGAATAATCGGACGAATCTCCATGTACTCCAAAGTATCCAGACGTGGTGCATTGCTATTGACAACCAAGATGCGAGTAGCTGATTTTTTGCAGAGAGACAGAGAGCAGGAACACAGGATACAGAACATAATGACAATAAGGAGTAGGGTTAAAAGTGTAAATAGCAGATTTTTTACCCATGAACTAAGGCCTGTGAACCATGAGAAAAGATTACTAAACCAATTGTCTATGGAAGGATCAACTCCACTCTCAGCATACATTCTAGCTGAAAGAGCAGGTAATTGTTTAATAAGTGATAAATTGCCTGCTGCTCCAGAATTGGGGGGGTGTATAGGTACAGCACCCCTTGCCTACCAAAGCACAGACACCTCCAGTGGAGGCCAGAAGATAATCAAGGGCAGGTCTGTTTGTTGTGTCATAAGGGTATTAGCAGCAAGTTTGGCAGAGAGTGCATTAAAACCATCAATAGTAGAATTAACTATTTTATTTATGTGACTTTTATACCGCCATTTCGAGTAATAATAGCGGTTTACATTATTAACAACTGAGTTACAATTTGTTTAATATGTTATAATGTAACAGGTGCAGATAAATTTCAATCACAGATATGTACATGATTCAAACTCTTTCCTCTTAGTCTCTCCGGGCCAGTCCAGGAACTCTCGGGTAGTCATCCTCCTCCAGCAGCTAAGGACTGAATTCTGAAAGTTTCTCTGACAGGCTATCCAGCTCTCTCTGGAGTCAGAGGCTCAGTCTTTCAGTCCTCAGCAGCTGAACAGGACGTTGGACTGACAGGCTCCCTGGAGAGAAGAAGAGAAATTAGGCAGTAGTGATTTAATAGAGGCAGGAGAAGCTGATGCCTGGTTTTTACCCTAGTGGGGTAATTCAGCCAAGGATTTTTGGTTGAAAGTTAAAAAAAAAAGAAAACGGACTGATGGTCTTTCCCTGCCTCAGATGTTACAGAGAGGCAGTAAAGGGCAGAGCCTGCCCTGCTGAGATAAATATTGAAGATCCGTCAATCCGGGGAGGTTGAGGAAGACACTGGGAGCCTCAGAATCCACCCCTCTCTCTCCGACGTGCCATCTCCGGTTCCCGCTAGCAGCGGTCGAAGGGGGATCGTGCGGTAGAAACAGCATTGGAGCACAGCGAGTGCATGTTACTGCCAATGGATTTGGCCTCGGTGCTGCGGTTTTAGGCTTTTCGGCGGAGTCGGGGTTTTTTTGTTCTTTTTTTGAGGTGGTGTGAGAGGGCATGTTACCGGCGGCAGCTCCTTGCGTGCAGTGTGGTAATCGCCGGGGGCTGTCCGGGCCAGGCTTCTGCCGCTCGTGCATTAGAGGAAGCAGTTGCATAGAGCATCTATTTGGGGGCCTGATGGAATCGAATACTGCGTCGGGGGAACCCTCAGATAAGCCTCAGAAATGTAGAGATCAAGGCGGGAACGGTGGCCATTTTGTTGGGAGCGGTCGTTCCTCCCGCGCCTCAGAGTAAGGCGGGAAAGAAAAAGGTGAGAGCAAATAAGGCCTCTTCTGTATGGATCCTTGTGCAGGGACAGACTGGGGGGTTCCCTGCTGGTTTATAGTCCGTTTTTATTTCGGCGGATTTTATACTGGCCCTTCATAGGGCTTATTTAAAGGTAGAACAAGCTTTGGGTAAGGAGGTTTCTCCCAGTCTATTAGCACAGCAGGGGGAAAGCAGCATGGCAGACCCGGGAGAGGGGCCCTCTCATCGGGAGAGAGGTCCAGAGACAGGCCAGGATGCCTTCGGGATGCAGATCTCAACGCCTCTGGGAGGAGAGGAGGGAGAGATCCTCTCAGAGACAGGTTTCGACTCCTGGGCAGGTGATTTGGAGGAAGGTGAAATCTTGCCCGGCGAAGACCCAAATGTGTTTAGGGTGTTTCGTAAGGAGGAGTTGGGAGTCCTGATTTCTCAGTCACTAGCGGCTCTGAATGTAGCTCTTCCGGTGGTTCAACAGGAGCCCCTGGAAGATCCGTTGCTGCAAGGCTTCAAAGTGGAGCAGCACTGTTTTCCCATTCATAGAGTGATAAAGCAAATGATTGAGTCGGAATGGGAATGTCCGGAGGTTACCTTAAGGGGTAGCCGGGCCACTGGTTGCCTTTACCCGGTCCCGCAAGAGGAGAAGGAGTTGTTGCGAATTCCTAAGGTGGATGCCTTGGTAGCAGTGGTGACAAAGAAGACAACTATCCCGGTTGAAGGTGGTACAGCTTTTAAAGATCTTCAGGACCATAAGTTAGAGCACTGCTTAAGCAGGCTTTTGATTCAAGTGCACTGTCCCTGCAGGCCTCCATCTGTGGGGCGTATGTGTCCAGGGCATCTATCCGGTGGCTTCAAGGGGAGCCGGGGCCGGACAAAGAGGACGGATCGTCCCTGGAGGTAGTGAAGTTGGAGTCCGCCGCGGCTTATTTAGTGGACGCCTTCCATGATTTGGTAAGGATAGCAACAAAGTCGATGGCATCAATAATGGCCGCTAGAAGGTTCCTCTGGCTTAGGAACTGGGCAGCTTAGTAAGCGTCCGTATAAGGGCAAGCTGCTCTTTGGGGAGGCACTGGAAAAGATTGTAAAGGATTTGGGAGATTTCAAAGGAGGCCGGCTTCCAGAGGACCGACCTAAAGCTGCAAGGCAGGGGTCGATCCCCAGAGGTCAAGGTAGAGGCAGGTTTCGCAGGTCTCGCTTTGCACTGTATCAAAGGGGTCGTTTTGTGCCCAGAGGTCAGTCCTTTCGAGGTGCTAGAGGGTTCGGCAGGGGGTAATTCAATGCCCAGCAGAACTCTAATAAGAAGCCGCAATGAAGGGGGGCTGGCCCAGACGGAGATACGTTTAAGGGAGTACATCTCTGTTTGGGCCTCTATAACTACGGACAGGTGGGTGCTGGAAAGCATTCACAAGGGTTACGCACTGGAGTTCGCTCAACCGCAGACAGAGGCCTTCGTGAGGTCCCCATGTGGGTCTCAGGCAAAGACAGAGGCAATAAGCAACACGCTTCAGCGGTTGTTGAGGCTCCAAGCGGTAGTTCCGGTGCCCCTAGACCAGTGCGGATTAGGTCGATACTCAATTTATTTTGTGGTTCCCAAAAAGGAAGGGTCTTTTCGACCAATTCTGGATCTCAAGCATGTGAACAGATGTTTACGTGTACCACATTTTCGAATGGAAACCCTAAGATCTGTAATTCGGTCAGTGCAGCCCAGAGAACGGACGCGTATCTACACATACCCATCAGAGGGGATCATCAGAGGTTTTTGCGTTTTGCCGTGCCCATGGGGCATTTCCAGTTCAGAGCGTTGCCCTTCGGACTAGCTACGGCGCCACGGACCTTTACAAAGGTAATGGTGGTGGTTGCTGCTGCGGCGTTGCGGATGGAAGGCATTCAGGTACATCCTTACCTGGACGATTGGTTGATTCGATCGGGATTGGTAGAAGAGGCGGTGGTCTCACCCAGACGAGTGGAACAGTTTCTAGAACATCTATTTTGGGTTATCAACCAGGCCAAGAGCAAGTTGCAACCCAGAACACGCCTTACTTACCTCGGAGCCTTGTTCGACATGGAGATAGGATCAGTGTTCCTGCCCGAGGACAGGATGCAAAAGATTTTGAATCAGGTAAAAGCCTTCTTGTGATTGCAGGCTCCGACGGCTTGGAGATACTTGCAGCTGCTGGGGTCCATGGTGGCAGCCTTGGACTTAGTGCCATGGGCCAGGGCTCATAGGCATCCTCTTCAGCGGGCTTTGTTGACCAGATGGTCTCCGCAAGATCATCCGCTGTCCCGAAAGCTGATATGCTCGGAGGACGTCAGCAACAGTCTGCAATGGTGGTTAGACCCGGGGCATCTTCAAGCAGGGGTGCCATTGAAAAACCCGGAATGGGTGTTGGTCACCACGGATGCCAGCCTTTCGGGCTGGGGAGCTCATTGTCTGACGCGGGTAACGCAGGGCATCTGGTCAGCAGAGGAGAGTGGAGGAGAGCGGTTGGTTGATCAATCGCTTGGAGCTCAGGGCCGTACGTTGGGCACTGCGGAAGTTCAGAGATCTGTTAGTCCGAATAGCGGTTCGAGTGTTCTCAGACAATCTGGTGACGGTGTCATATGTCAACAGGCAAGGAGGCACGGGCAGTGCGGTGCTGCTGGAGGAGAGTCAACAGTTGATGCAGTGGGCGGAAGCCCATCTGGTGGCTCTTTCAGCGGCGCATGTAGCAGGAAGAGACAACGTGCAAGCCAATTATCTCAGTCGTCATGTCCTGGATCTCGGAGAATGGGAGCTAAACGCGGATGTGTTTCACGACATCATGCTGCGATGGGGGCAACCAATCATGGATCTGATGGCTACCCTCAGAAATGCCAAGGCGTCCCGATTTTTCAGCAGGGGCAGGGAGCACATGTCGGAGGGCCTCGATGGCCTGGTGCAGCCCTGGCTGGTGCGCAGTCTATTGTATGTGTTCCCCCCTTGGCCAATGTTAGGCCGAGTCATCCAGAGAATTGTGGGGCACGACGGAACAGTGATTCTCATTGCCCCAGATGGCCCTGGTATGTGGATCTGGTGCGGCTTCTAGTGGATCGGCCATGGAGGCTGCCAGACCGAATCAATCTATTGTCTCAGGGTCCCGTTATTTTGCCGCAAGTGGATCAGTTCTTGCTTACGGCTTGGCTCTTGAAAGGGAAAGGTTGTGACGGCAGGGGTACTCGGCGTCGGTGATCAGTACCATGTTGCGATCCAAAAGGAGATCGACTTCCTTAGCGTATGTTCGTGTGGCGAATCTTTGAGGATTGATGTAAAGGCCGGGATCGAAGACCGATGGTTACAACTTTGCTGGACATCTTGTCCTTCCTGCAAAGGGGGACTAGAAAAAGGGCTAGCGCTTAGTACTCTCAGGGTTCATGTGGCGGCTCTAGCATGCTATAGAGGACGAGTGCAGGGAGTTGTTTTGTCCTCGCATCCGGATGTTCAGCGTTTCTTGAGGGCGGAAAGAAATATTAGACCTCCAATAAGACAGGTGGTCCCCACTTGGGACTTGAACTTAGTCTTGGAATCGTGGACGCAGTCTCCCTTGCAGTCGGTGGTGGCTGGAAATATGAAGGAACTGTCTTGGAAGATTGCATTTCTGGTGGCCTTGTGTTTGGCAAGAAGGATTTCCTGTAGGGAACCGTATTTGCAGTTTTTGGTGGAGAGGGTGTTGCTGAGACCGGTACCGTCCTATTTCCCTAAAGTAGTTTCCAGTTTTCACCTGAATCAACCGATTTCACTTCCGACTTTTTCCAATAGGATAACTGGGGCGATGGATGGCTCGCTTTGCAAGTTGGATCTGGGAAGAGTGCTGCGTAGGTACCTAAGAAAAATGAGACCATTTCGCAAGTCAGACAGATTATTTGTGTTATTTGGAGGTTCCCCATAAAGGGGAAGCGGCGGCCAAGGCATCGATTGCCCATTGGGTAAAGCAAGCGATTGTAGCGGCTTATGTAGCAAGGGGGAGATCGCTCCCCGAGGGGCTCAAAGCTCATTCTACCAGGGGGCAAGTGGCTTCCTGGGCCGAGTTCGCATTCATTCCTCCAGTGGAAATCTGTCGGGCGGCAACTTGGTCGTCGCTCCACACATTCAGTAAGCATTATCATTTAGATCTTCAGGCAAAGGGAGACACGAGAATCAGAGCCTCAATCATGATGGTGGCGGCTCGCCGGACCCTCCCAAGTTTAGGAACTGCTTTGGTACTTCCCGAGAGTTCCTGGACTGGCCCGGAGAGATGAAGAGGAAGGTAAAATTAGACCTTACCTGCTAATTGTCTTTCCTTGAGTTCTCTCTGGGCCAGTCCAGGGCCCACTCAGTTCGGCTCGAAGGGGCTAGGGCTCGGCCGATAAATAACAAAAAGTATTAGAAGTTCGGCTGCTGTTGGCCGGAGTGGAGAAGAGTATGCTGTCGTTTGGGCAGCAAATTTTGGAGATTTTTTGGCTTCAAACGGGGTGGAGTTTTGGATCCTGTAAGGAGAAATAATTCCTCCTCTGTGTGTGTAAATATATATATATATATATATATATAGTGACAAGGAAGCCTGTTTTGAGCCTATGAGTATAGAAAAGGCCAATGACTTTAACTTAGAGAAAGGAGAAATCCCTGCAGGGCATGGATTTCAGGCCCTTCATAGAGAAAGAAACCTGAGGGAGAGAAAGTTCACGCAGCCACACCCTAACTCCTATGACGTAACTGCAGACTTGGGAGGTGATTACAATCACCTGGGAGGAGTGGAGGAAGGGCTAGAGCCCTGGAGAGGGAAATATAAACCTCTGCTAAAGCAGAGGAAAGGGGAAGCTCAGAGGAAAGGAGAAACTCAGAGGAAGGAAGAAGCTCTGGGGGCCCTCCACTTAACGCAACCGGTGAGATTTCGGCCTTGCTCAGACAGTGTCTCAGCTGACACCATTGGTAAAGACAAACAACAGGCAGATCAAACTCTTGTTGCAGGACCGAAAAGGGTTTAAATGCACTATTATGTATCAGTTGACCCAGATTATATATGCCGTGCTTTATCCAAGTGTTCCAGACAAAGCTTCGTCCTGCAATCTTGAACCGCGGGTTCAACCATATAGATGTCCTTGTAGTACATTCTCTTGTGCCTTCTACATAGTTCTTAAAAATTTGATAAGCTTGCTGTGTAGCCCTCATCACTCCATTAGGTGTATTCCCCGAGGCATCATCAGCCCCAATGCGCACCCACAACGGAAGCGGTTTGCTTATGGCCGCTTCAGTTCGCAGCCATTGGGGATCCTCTTCCTTTATCTCCTCCTCCCTCCAACTGACACCTTGTTTCAGGAGAGCCGCTACATGATACACATAGAAATCTGGGAAGTGCACTCCCCCTTGTTTCTTTGGTAGTTTGAGTTTCCATGCCGCTATTCTTGCCGTTTTGTTGCCCCACAAAAAAGATAGCAGCAGTTTGTTTAGTTTTATATAGAATTGTAATTCAAATAGCATTGGTATCATACTTAAAATATGTTATCTTGGGGACAATCACCATTTTTATGGTTTTTAGCCTGCCCCACCAGGTTAGGTTCAACGGTGACCACTTATCCATGTATTCCCGAATCGTCCTCTCACAGATGGCTGTGTTTTGTTGCATTGTCTCATCCATGGTGGTCCCATATTTTATACCCAAGTACTTAAAAGAGGATTGTTCCACCTTAAATGGATATTGATTTAATTCTGATATGGAAACATGAGAATTTAGAGGTATTACCGTCGTTTTCGTTAAGTTAACCTTGTATCCTGATATTGCGAGTACTCCGCTATAACTTCGAGCACGGTTGCCAGAGAGCTGGGTTCTAAGAACAGAAACAAGTCATCCGCATAGGCTGATAGTTTGCATTGGCATCCACAGACATCTAAGCCTATGATATCCCTGTGTTGTCTGATCTTCAATGCCAGGGGCTCAAGTGCCAGGTTAAACAACAGTAGCGACAAGGGGCAGCCTTGTCGCGTTCCCCTGTGCAGCCAAAAGTCCGTTGACATCGTTGCATTTTCTTCAGGAATTTTTCTTTGATTCCAAACCACCTCAATGTTCTGAAGAGGAATAGCCACTCTACTCTGTTGAATGCCTTCTCGGCATCTAAGGCAAGCCCAACCACGGGGTAGTTTATCTTCTGCGCTCGCAACAAGACATGCGCCAACAATCGACCATTGTCTGTGGTCGACCTGCCTGCCATAAATCCACATTGATCTGGGTGAATAAGCACCTCGAGAACTTTTCCCAATCTATTGGCTAGTATCTTTGCATATATATTGTAATCAGCATTCAGAAGTGAGATGGGGCGATAATTTTCTACTTTCTGAGGATCCCTCCCGGGCTTTGGATGTATGACGATATTTGCCTCAGAAAGCGCCCCCAACATCTGGGCACTCTTCGTATAGTCTACTATAGTATACCTGCAGTTCTGGTGCTAACTGCTCAACAAATTTAGCATAGAATTCTAGGGGCAATCCATCTGGTCCGCTTGCTTTCCTCTTCGCTAATTGCCACACTGCCTGCTGAATTTCCCTGCAGGTAATATCTTCCAGCGATGACGCAAAGCACGGTGCCACTGAGCTATCGATGCCGGTTTTAAGGTTCTTGAATTAGTAGCTATTTAAAGATTTTACAAGTGTGGTTTCAATCCCAGTGCATACATTATACATAATGATATACCCCCTATAAAGGTGGTCAGTATAAGGTGAGCCTACCCCTGAAGAAGATTTTATCAAAACACGGCCTGTGTCGGGTCAGGTCTCCCTTTTTTTCATATATGGAACAATAAAGCTTTGGTGAGAACCTACACCTGCCTATGTCTTTTGTACTGTGTGCTCTAATATTCCTTCATCATCCACAATCAGACACTCTCATCTCGCAGACCAGTGATGCGTGATACCGCTTCTTTCGCTCTCAACGTGCGGGCTAAAAGCTGACTTGCCCGGTTGCTCTCGTGATAATACATACTCTGCTGCGCCTTAATTTGTCATTGTGCTTCTGAGTTCAAGATGGAGTTGTATTGGTAATACAACCTCTGTAGCCTTATCAACACCAGTGGATCTGATTGCTTGGCTAGCAGCCGTTCCCCAGCTCGAATTTCCAAATTTAACTCGTCCAGCTCTTTTTCTGTAGTTCTCCGCTGCTGTATACTATACGAAGTTATTTGCCCTCATATGGTCGCTTTTGAATGCTTCCCACCAGGCTCACGCTGATGTTTCAGATTCTACATTGTGTTCAAAATAGGCAGTGATACCTTTTTTTATATAGGCGACAAAGTCTTTATCCGCTAGCCATGCTTTATCAAAGCGCCATGTAGGTTTGGTGTTCTTTACCTTGTTCGAGTCTAGTGTAACCGATACTGCTGCATGATCCGAAATCGTGTTAGTTTGCATTCCTGTCTCTATGAGCTGAGGCACTATTGTTTTTGATATCAAAAAGTAATCTATTCTCGTTTGTGTATTATGTGGGAGGGAGTAGAATGAATATTCTCTATCTTTCGGATGCATAAGTCTCCATGGATCTACCAGCCCCAAAGTCTTCATCAGATTCTGCAGCGCTCGCCCAGATTTAGGTTTGGGCTGCTGCCTATAGGGAGTACGGTCAACTAACGGGTCCTGTATAAGATTAAAGTCCCCGCCTAGGAGTATACGTGTTGATGCCATCTCACTCAATTCCATTAACACTTGCTCAAAGAATTGCGGTTCATCCTGATTTGGGCCGTATATATTCATCAACGTGTATTCTTGACGATCAATCTGCACTTTCACTTTAGCCCATCTTCCACCAGTGTCTATCTTTGTTTCCATAATTGTCGGTGCCAGTGCTCTCCGGATCAATATGATCACTCCTCCCTTCCTTTTAACTGCTGGCACAGCTATTATATTTTGATATACGTTGCTCCCCACTTTATATGATTCAGACAAAGATAGATGGGTTTCCTGGATATAAAGTATATCCGCACCCTGTTGTTGGCCAATATGTCAAAATATTTTTCCGTTTGGGTTAGCGATGCCCTGAACATTCAAAGACAACACCCTTAACCTGTTACCAGCCATGTGAATTGCTATTGATTAATTTGGGAGCAGTGTCCACCACCAGGCGAGCCTCTATCAATCTTGCATTGCTCTTAAAGGTAACTATACAAAGCCTACTCCTGAAAAACAGAACAGCTGTAAACTGTCACAAGCACAACACCCGAAGCCACTTGCCTCTAGTGGTCGAAGGGCGTGTTGGTTGAGGGTTCCTTCTTCTATCAGCTCTTAGCAGCCTATTTCTTCGTGTTGGCTTCTGGGAAGTATAGTACTGCTAAAATATGTTGGTGCTTTTAAGTAGAAGGTTTTGTAGTTGAGGTAACCGAGGGTAAGGCTTGTAACAGAAAGTTTATTTCCATAACACAAAACACAGCTGGTTCAAGGTATCATTTACAGGATTATAACTGTAGGATTTTCTTAAGGTACAGCAAATAATGGCAAACAAACCAAAAGAACTCAGAAATGCCTTTTTAAAGTCCTCTTACTTGCAGAAGCAATTGCCTTTAGAAACTAGGCTGCCACTTTCCTTTTTAGTCCTTGTTAATCAGAGCATAAAAAAAAATTCAAGCTTAATTCTTCTACAGTAGTTTGGTTTCTGCCAGCCTCAAAAACCTCTCTAGGCTGCATTTCTACGTGAAACCAAACTTAGAACAAAACAAATATTCCAAGCTTTTATCAAAACTCTTAGCAGGCTTTTCATATAGGAGAGGAGCAAGCAAAAACTCTTATAGCAGCTAACTTGGCTTTTCTTGCCGTTGCACAGTTCAAACACAGGTGACAAACAAGCATGAATCAGAGCTTCCTGATTAGGCTTACGTTGCAGTAAATTTCCCTTTTAAAACAGACAGGAATTTACCTCCACACTGCTTGTGCCATATGGTTATCTTCCAAGGCGAATTACCTCTTTCAGGGCTAGCTTTTCCTCAAGACCTCCTGTCTAGAGCTTGGCATAGAGAGCAATCCATAAAGCAATCTTCTTCCCCCCAACTCTGACACTGGTTCTCCCAACTGCATGGGTTCTGACTCACCGACCTGGTCAGACTGCTCAGCTGACAACCTCTCTGGTGGTCTGAAAGCTTCTCCACTTCCTGGTCCCCACCTCTGTTGCCAACTTGCAGGGAATTCAGCTCTCTCAGCTCTGGGTAGCTCAGCTCTTCTCCAAGAATCAACTCCTTCTCTCGGCTTCTGTCTCAGCTGCTCTCCCGGCTGCTCTCCTTCTCGTCTCCCTCTCTCTGCATAATCTAACCCAGGCTTATACCTCCAGGGTTCTAACCCCACCTCTTTCTTTCCCAGGTGTTGGTAATCCCCCTGCCTTCTGATATTAGAATAATCAGTGCACTTGTTAAAGTAAGGGCTTTGGTCCTCGTGCTTGCAATCCCTCTTTCTTACTTTATCAGTCATTGGCTGAAACCTGTTCCAGCTGGGTTTTTTCTGTCTTTGAAACCTGGCTGTGGCTTTCTCTCCCTGCACTCCTAGAAGGGGACCCTTAACTAGGGTGAATTTGTTATGCTTCTCACCTCCCTCACTCTCAGGATAGCTGACCTTGCCACAAAACACTTGCATGGTGAAGCACCACCGGTTGCCCATATGATCAGGCTCCCCACCCCCGCCCTCCCGAATTTCACACATCAATCTTTATTCACCTCCCCCCTTCATTTGATTTTATCGCAGTACTTCCTATCCATGCACCAACAGTTTGCTTACAACAGCTAATTGCCCACATTTTATTTACAGTGATATGCTTTCATACTCAAGAACATCTGAAGCGGCTTAACTTTATACACTGAAAAGAAAAAGGGGACTTATAAGACCCATTGTGGAGTCTGCAGACTCATCTTGCCAAAGCTATTTCTACAGTTCATACTTAACCTGGCTGCCAGACTGCTTCAATTACAGCTCAACGCCCTACTTCCATTTGCATGTAGTCTTGTAGGAATGTCCGAAGTGCTGTTGCATTATCAAAGGTGCGTATGGTGTTGTCCACCGTTACCCTCATTCTGGCCGGATAAAACAATCCATATCTTGCCTGGATCTTTTGCATCATGGGCCTGGATCTTTTGCATCATGGCCTGCATGCTAACAGCTTCTTTCTTCATTCCGCCGGTTTCTTAGAAAGGTCTGGATAGAAGACAATCCTGTTCCTGTGTAGTTGCAACGTGCTCTTCTGTTTGGCGACTTGCAGGATCTGCAGCGCTTGTGGATATCTTAAGACTTTAATTACAAAAGGCCTTGGTCCCTTATTCTGGCTAGCTGCATGTGAAGGCACGCGATGTGCCCGCTCGAGTTCCAGCGCTTTAGCGAAGTTAATTTGAAGCAGCTCCGGTATCAATTTTTCCAAGTAAGCAATCGGATCTACCCTCTCTGCCCCTTCCGGAATACCAGTAATGCGCATGTTACTCCTTCTTGACCGGTTGTTCTGATCTTCATTTTGGATCTGTAATACTGCTATCCTTTTTTTTTTTTATTAAAGGCAGCAATTGAACACAGGAAAACATAAATGATATACATAATACAGTAGCAGAAGATAACAATGCCAAAAGAACCATCCACAAAGAATGAGCCAGCAAAATGCCTCTTCTTTTTGTTTTTTGTTTTGTTTTTTATGTTGGTGTCCCCGTGTTACCCTACCCCCATTCCCACCCCTCCCCACTCCCCAGCTATCCACAAAATACACTCCCAAAACTATATATCAGCCCCCCACCCTCCAATACCCCCCGACCCCCATCCCCTCCCGATCCTATCTAAACTGTCCCCCCTCCCCTCCCCCCCACGAACCTCCATGCCAACTAAAAGTGCAAGGAGCAGCCCGACCAGCCAGCGCACGCGGAACAAAAGGTGGGAATGCCAGGTTGCCGACACACAAGCTAATATAAGGCCCTCCCGCCCTCAAGATATACATCACCGTCGAGCACTCAGGAGCCATACTGGAGGAGAAAGGCTTCCCACACCTGTGCAAAGCGCGTCAATCGTAAGCGACCGGCTGCCACCCCACGTTCCATTGTATACGTATCCCACAACCGCTCCAGACAGACAGAGAAGGACGGGGCCAGGACCTACTTCCATGCAAAAGCCGCAGCCAGTCGAGCCGCATTCAGACCATGTCAAATCAAAGCCAGCTGAGGAGCTCGTGCCCCAGGGACATTAACTCCAAAAAGGAAAATGCCCGGATCCCAGGGAATGTTCAGCCCAACCAATTGTTTTAGGCGGAATTGAATCCCCCTCCAAAAGGTTCGAATGCGAGGGCAAGACCACCAAAAATGCGCCAGAGTGCCTTTCTGGCCACAGCTCCGCCAGCAAAGATACGGAACCCCTGGATACACTCGAGCGATCCGCTCAGGCGTCATATACCATCTGTAAAGGAGCTTATAGTTAGTTTCACGGACATTAATCGCCACAGAACTCCTCCACAGCCTGCCCTCCACCTGTTCCCATTGCTGCTCAGAGAACCGGAGATTTAAGTCAGAATTCCATTGCTCTCTATACTTGCCCCCTCTCGGTTGATGGGCCAGCAACTGGGCATACAAAGCAGTTATAAGACCTTTTGTGGTAGTACTCCCCTCGCAGAAACGCTCTAGATCCGTCAAGTCACGGGCCACAAGAGAGCGAACGGATCTAGCCTGAACCCAGTGGGCCACTTGCATATATTGAAAGACATGACCATCGGGAAGGTCAAATTCCTCCTGAAGTAAACGAAAGGACTGCAACTGACCCACATCGAACAATTGCCCAGCAGGACTAAGGCCCTTATGCCCCCAAATCCGGAAAACCGGGTCAGTCAGCCCAGGCGGGAGCGCAGCATTATCCACTATAGGCGCCAAAGGGGTCAGATCGACCCCTCGAGTCCGAAATGATTGGTCCCAACAGCGGAGAGTATGTATGATTATAGAGATTACCCAAACGTGGTCCCCCCCCACAACTTGGGGCCAAGCCACAGCCTATCCCCCAGACCCGTCCCCCCGCAATAGTCATTTCCAGTTGTACCCAACATTTGGAGCTCTCCGAATTCATCCATTCCACCCCGGCACGACATTGCGCTGCCGCATAGTACCAATGAAGGTTAGGCGCCCCCATGCCCCAGAGCGCGTGCGCGTATAAAGAATGTGGCGCGCTATACGCGGCCGACGATATTGCCAGCTAAATTTCATGTAAAACACGCTAGAATTAGTCTTCTCCTGAACGCACAACCTCTCGGTAAAAATAATCGTAACACGCTCAGAACAACAGGTGTAAGGAATATTCCTTCAAGACAATGATCCTGTTTCTTCTGATTTAATCTTGTAGCTTTACTAAAACTCCACAGGGTGGTCTCAGCCTAGCACCAGTTCCGTAGATTAAACATCAACTCGGAAACCCGTGTTACCCAATGGGTTAAATGCGATGATTGAATGGTCGGCATGTCTGTAAGCAAGGGTCCAGCTGTTTTAACTATAGGAACCCGTTCGGTTTGTAAATAGTGATCAGGCTATGTCCCCAAAGATTTTAGAAGAGAAATCAGCTGCAATGATTTGAATAATCAGGATGCCGCTTCGCAGTAGGAGGAGTCTGTCACGTTGTGATAGACTTTCACCTTTAAATAGAATTTGACAGTTCAGGCACGCATGCGCGGCGTCTTTTTGTTATCACGAGCAGTAATGCCTTAGAGAGAATGGAGATTTCTTCATACTAGACGCCGGCAGCATTACAGTGAGTTTTTCAGTCTCTACTGGTCTGTATTACGTTTTTGTAGAGCTAGTTAAAATAATGAGGGAGTTAAGTATGGAATGATTTCTCGTTCTATTCTGTTTATTCATAGGATCCATATCAGATCCCCTGAAGAACCCGAATAGGAGAAACGCGACGAAGGCGCTGGGGGGATGCGTCGGGATCGGGATCATTAAATGGCACTGAAGTGATTTACAGTTATGTGTAGTGGCATAAGAAGTCTGAAGTGAGGGATTACCCGCAGTAAAATATTTTCAATACATGGAACATGACCGCGGGGGAACCCTGAGGATTAAGATTTGATTTGCCATAACCACATACTGATAATAACCACAGTGGAGGTCGTTGATGTGATATAGCACATATGTTTCCGAGTTGATGTTTAATCTACGGAACTGGTGCTAGGCTGAGACCACCCTGTGGAGTTTTAGTAAAGCTACAAGATTAAATCAGAAGAAACAGGATCATTGTCTTGAAGGAATATTCCTTACACCTGTTGTTTTGAACGTGTTACGATTATTTTTACCGAGAGGTTGTGCGTTCAGGAGAAGACTAATTCTAGCGTGTTTTACACGATGGCAGAAGGTCAACCAGGATGGCAAGATGTTTTGAGTTACACACAGGACCATATAGTAGAATTGGTGCAAGAGAAGACTCCTTTTGCATCAGTCGAGACTGTGCTGCAGGATCAGGACACAGCGACGTGGGACTCCTTATTAATGCTACAGAAGAAGAAGACTCGGTCGGAATTGCACCGTTTATCTCTTGTCGAATACTTCCACCGGCAGCAAATCTCACGGGGACTCCGTATCTGTAAAGAGCCACGTATCTTTACAACTGAGTTGGATTTCATAGATAAGTGGAATAAAATACTGAACAAGTGTTCACTTGACCTAATGGTCCTTATAGTGGACACGGTGAAGAAAGATGTTCTGAAATTGACAGAAGAAGTAGAGGATCTCCAAAAAAGATTAAAGACCTCTGAGGAGGACAAGACTTATAAAGACAAACTGGATGATCTACAGCAGAAACTTTCCACGGTGACACAGGAGATAATGTCGAAGAAGTCTAAAAAACTGAAGAGGGACCATATGGACTACACTGTTGGGTACGTCTACCCATGGATGAACACAAAGCATAAGCCGAAGAAAACTAAGAAACGGGTGAAATTTAGTGATTCCACTGAAGATACTTTGTCAACTGACTCTAGTGCCTCCAGTAAGAATGGGCCTTTTTTAGACCGCGACAAGGAAGATCAACAAAAAAAACAGAAAAAGAAAGAGCCAGATCGTGTGAAGACAAGGGATCGCCCTCCCCCGAAGAGGAAATGAACGACACGTCTACTACAACACAGTCTGACTTGGTAGTGAATATCTCAGGAGTAGCCTTATCCCCACAAGAAATTATAGTTTTAAGCAAAGGCTTGTCTTTTGTTCCCCGGACGTTTTTTGATGCATTCCAGTTCCATGTGGATTTTGAAAAGTTTATACGAAAACTGTCATTAAAACATTTTTTTGCAGATCATTCTATTTCTACTCCATCATTGACTGGAACTAGTTTGGAACATGATACATCGCCGCGTATCCCACTACCTCTCAAGTCGAACTGGTCCCCCCCAGGCCCTTTACATCCGGGGCTTGAGATTTTTAAACAACTAGTTTTAACTGATGTACACAATTTACAACATTCTAAAAAATTAGTATGTCAAGCTCTGATGCATTCAGAGAACCAGGCGCTGTGCTCTTTGAAGCAACGTACTGATATTGTAATTAAACGGGCGGACAAGGGAGGGGCGGTGGTAGTACTGGGACGGGAGAATTATTTGAATGAGGCACTCCGCCAGTTAGGCGATGTTACCACCTATGAGAAATTATTGTTTAATCCAGGACCATCTTTACAATCTCTTATTAGGGATTTGACCACGACGGCCTTGTCTAAGAAATTGATTTCTAAAAAGGAATTTAACTATTTAAATACTGTTTCCCCGGCAGTGGCCAAATTTTATCTCGTGCCGAAAATACACAAGAATTTAGTCCGACCCCCCGGGAGACCTATAGTTTCCACCAAGGGGAGTCTGCTTGAGCCACTTTCCACTTATGTGGATTCGTTTCTGCGGCCCCTGTTAATTAAGATACCAGCTTACTTGAGAGACACCACTAGTTTTCTATGTGAATTAAGGGAGTTAGATAGATGGGCAGATAATACCGATGTTTTTTTGGTCACGATGGACATAGTTTCTCTTTACACCAACATCCCCCAGAGAGCGGCTCTGGAGGTAGTGAGAACTATTCTGTTGACGAGGGGTGATCTTTCCGAAAGTATGATTGAATTCATTATGGAATTAGCACAATTAGCCATCTATGAGAATTACTTTTCTTTTGAGGGGGAGTTATTTAAACAGATCTCAGGAGTCGCTATGGGTGCTTCTTGTGCGCCCTCCATAGCGAACTTCTATATGGCCAGTTTTGAGGACCGGTGGTTGAACACCTCTCCTTTTTTGTCTAATATCATTATTTGGAAGAGATATATAGACGATGTCTTCATGCTTTGGCAAGGGCTAGAATCAGAATTGCTTGCTTTTTTTCAGTGGGTGAATCAACTTGATAACAACATTAAATTTACGTTTGTCTATCATAGTAATATAATAACATATTTGGATGTCAGCATCACTAGAAGCGAAGGATGCTGGGATACGTCTATATTTCGGAAGCCCACAGATAGAAATACCCTTCTACACTATTCTAGTGCCCACCCTCGGTCATTGAAAGAGGGTCTCCCATTCTCTCAATATCTTCGAGTTCGCAGGAACTGTTCCACTGATAGTGAGTTTAAAAGACAGGCACGGGTATTAACGACCAATTTTTTGGAAAGGGGGTACCCGTATCAAATAGTTAAACGCGCATATAGGAGAGCCTTCTACAATAACAGAAATCTGCTCCTCACCCCGTCCCACCATAGGACGGATGACGAGGTTGAGAATATCAATTTAATTACAAAATTCTCTCCACTCAGTCGTGAGATTCAGCGTAGTATACGGAGACATCAAAATGTCTTAAGCACTATACCGGGATTGACAGGGAAGAAATTGCGTTGTGTCTGGCAAAGGCACCGCAATTTGAAGGAATTTGTGAGTCCAACGGTCCTCCCTAAAGTAGAGGGAGGGTTAAGGGAGCAGGGGCATCGGCGCTGTGGCACGTTTGATATATGTTTAATAACCCTCGAGACAACATCGTTCCATTACCATTTAAGGGATTACAACATATCGTCTTCAACGACATGTGATTCCATGGGGGTAGTGTATGTCATACAGTGCCCGTGTAATCTCTTTTACGTAGGCAAGACGCTCCGTACCTTTCGGGTACGGATGCGGGAACATCGGAGTAGACTGCGTTGTAAATCGGTGACGGCTCCTATAGTTCAACATTGCCTGGAGAAGGAGCACTGTTTTGAACAGTTGCTATGTTTTTGCATTGATCAACTTGAACAGGGCAGTGGGGGTAGAACTCTAGACCAAATTCTCATTCAAAGGGAACAACGTTGGATCCATAGATTAGATACCGTGTTACCCAATGGGTTAAATGCGATGATTGAATGGTCGGCATGTTTGTAAGCAAGGGTCCAGCTGTTTTAACTATAGGAACCCGTTCGGTTTGTAAATAGTGATCAGGCTATGTCCCCAAAGATTTTAGAAGAGAAATCAGCTGCAATGATTTGAATAATCAGGATGCCGCTTCGCAGTAGGAGGAGTCTGTCACGTTGTGATAGACTTTCACCTTTAAATAGAATTTGACAGTTCAGGCACGCATGCGCGGCGTCTTTTTGTTATCACGAGCAGTAATGCCTTAGAGAGAATGGAGATTTCTTCATACTAGACGCCGGCAGCATTATAGTGAATTTTTCAGTCTCTACTGGTCTGTATTACGTTTTTGTAGAGCTAGTTAAAATAATGAGGGAGTTAAGTATGGAATGATTTCTCGTTCTATTCTGTTTATTCATAGGATCCATATCAGATCCCCTGAAGAACCCGAATAGGAGAAACGCGACGAAGGCGCTGGGGGGATGCGTCGGGATCGGGATCATTAAATGGCACTGAAGTGATTTACAGTTATGTGTAATGGCATAAGAAGTCTGAAGTGAGGGATTACCCGCAGTAAAGTATTTTCAATACATGGAACATGACCGCTGGGGAACCCTGAGGATTAAGATTTGATTTGCCATAACCACATACTGATAATAACCACAGTGGATGTCGTTGATGTGATATAGCACATATGTTTCCGAGTTGATATTTAATCTACGGAACTGGTGCTAGGCTGAGACCACCCTGTGGAGTTTTAGTAAAGCTACAAGATTAAATCAGAAGAAACAGGATCATTGTCTTGAAGGAATATTCCTTACACCTGTTGTTTTGAACGTGTTACGATTATTTTTACCGAGAGATAAATTTCATGAGCAAGTTCTGCCAGGAGGCCAATATTCCCCGGGGCAATGATATAGGAAGGACCTGGAAGAGGTACAAAAAACGGGGGACAACCACCATCTTAACCACCGCTATACGCCCAAACCAAGATAACGTCAAACCGGCACAGGACTCCAGATCGCGCTGAACCTGCTGAAGTAACAGATCATAATTGGCCTTAAAAAGCGCCAGCCGGTCCACCGTCAACTGCACACCTAAATAGCGAAGGGCGCCTGTCACCCAACGAAAGGGGTAGGCCGCCCTCAATTTTTCACAGACCACCTTTGAAACTCCAACATTGAGAATCTCAGATTTATTATAATTGATTTTAAATCCAGACACCTGGGAGAAGGCCTCAAAAAACTGCATAGCAGCAGAGAGAGACGCGGTCGGGTTCACCAGCGATAATATGATATCGTCCGCAAAGAGTGCAATCCTATAATCAATAGGGCCCACACAAACGCCCCCTATACCCGGGTGCTCGCGAAAGCTTTGTGCCAAGGGTTCCATCACCAAGGCAAACAGCAACGGCGACAGAGGACATCCCTGGCGAGTACCCCTTTCCAGCGGGAAGCTCCTTGATTGACCCCCATTAACCCGGACGCACACCGTAGGGTCCTGATGTAGTCCATGCACCCAGCGGATAAAGTTAGGTCCAAACCCCATCGTGTCTAGCACGCACCAGAGATAGCCCCAGCTAACACGGTCAAAGGCCTTCTCAGCATCGACTCCCACCACAAGGGCCGGCTGCGAGTTCTGTTGGGCAGCATGAATGACCTGCAGCATTCGGCGAATGTTATCCACTGCCTGACAGCCCGGCACGAACCCAACCTGATCCGGGTGTACCAAAAACGGGAGAACCCGGTTCAATCGTGCTGCCAGCGTCGATACCAAGATTTTCACATCAGTGTTTAGGAGGGAGATGGGGCGGTATGATGCGGGTTCCTGGGGGGGTTTACCCGGCTTAGGGAGCATTGCTATCATAGCCTCATGCTGAGAAGGAGACAAGGGCGCCGCCCGCAACACCTCATTGAAGAGTATTACCAGTGTCGGGGCTAGCTGAGCCCGAAATTTTTTATAATACTCCGCAGGAAAGCCATCACAACCCGGCGCTCCCCCAGTCTGCAACCGGCGGATTGCAGTTTCCACCTCCTCCACAGTGAGGTCAACATCTAATTGGTCCCGATCTGAGTCAGACAATTGCGGCAAAGTGACAGACCTCAGGAACCCCTGCACCCGGACCAAATCAAAAGGCTCGGCTTTATATAACCGTTCCAGGAACGTAGCAAAAACATCACGTATCTCCCGGGAGATCACCCTCTTCCCCCCTTCGGAATCTCGAAGCGCACGAACCACCCTCAGAGTTTCTGCTGTCGGAGTCTCAGGGCAAGAAAACGGCCAGTCTTGTTCCCCTGCTCATAAAAAGTTTGCTGCAGTTTTCGGCGTTTATTGTCCAATTCTCTTTGGAGGCATGCATCTAAGTCTGCACGGGCCGCCCGCCATTGTCGTAACACTCGTTTAGAGCCAGTCCGGGCATGCTCCAAGCGCAGTCGGGTAGAATCCCCTACCAATTGGCAATATTCTCGTCTCCAAGCCCTCCGCGTGCGAGCCACTTCCGCTATTAATTGACCCTGAGCCGTGGCCTTAAAAGCATCCCAAACCGTGGGGAGCGGAACCTCCCCCGTATCATTTACCGCAAAGAATTCAGTTATAAAGCGTCCATGCTCCTGAACAGCGCACTGTCGCCTAAGAAATCGTATATCCAGTCGCCAAAGCCAATGCTGGGCACCGCAAAAATCTACTGGAAGAGTGAGCCAACACGGGACATGATCCGACCAGGTCAATGCCCCGTGGAGTGGAGGAGTGGCCCAGTGGTTGGAGCAAGGTACTTCAGGCCGGAAGATCGGGGGTTCAAATCCCACTAGAGGACAGCAACCTTGGGCCGGAAGGACTGGGGTTTCTAGTCCCACAGGTGCTCCTTGTGGTCTTGGGCAAGCCACTTAACCCTCCATAGCCCATGTTTCCTGTAAAATAGTTATCTCCAAGTTATAATGCCCTGTTCAATGTAATTTCAGTTTCTTCAATGTAAACTGCACTGATGCAGAATAGCGCGGTATATAAGAGAATGTAAATAAATAGATGAAATAAATAAATGCCCCATGCCCAACCTCCACCCCCTCATCCATCAGGCGCTGATCCAGAAGAAAATAATCCATGCGGGTATGTATCTGGTGAACGGGTGAGTAGTATGTATAACTTCTTTCCCCTTCATGTGTATCGCGCCAAACGTCATGCAAGCCCAATTCTGTCATAAATTTCTGCAACACTCTACTGGGTCCGCCCGCCCCCCTCCCAACGCCGCCCATCGAATCCAGGTGGGGTTCCATGTGGGCATTACAATCCCCGCCAAGTATAATAGGGCCTTTCGCAAAATCAGCTATTAAGGCTTTCAGCCGCGTAAAGAAGGATACTTGGCCTTCATTAGGGGCATAAATGTTAACTAGCGTCAATAAATGGCCCTCCAATCGCACATTCACAAATAGCCATCGTCCCGAAGCATCTTTTTTAACCTCCTCCACCGTGAGGGATAAGCATTGATGGAACAGCAAGACCACCCCACGTTTCTTCCACCCAGTCATGTCCGATGCTACCCACACCTCCGCATAAGGCTTGCGCTTTAACCACCCTTGGTTGCTAGGGCGAAGATGGGTCTCCTGCAGAAAAACAATCTCCCCTTTCAAGGATCTTAATTCCGAAAACAGCAATGATCGCTTTCTAGGAGAATTAAGACCCTTGACATTCAGAGAAATTACCCTCAACATAAGGAATCAGTCACTGTACCACCCTAGCCCGCATAAGCTAACCCCCCCGTCGCCAGCCGAACTACAAAGCTGGAGCAATAACAGCAGCCCCGCTCCCTTCAAACTCCGAGCTATCTTTGGAGGTTCATCCCACAGCCACCCACACTCCCTACCTCCGAAAAGTCCCCAGAGGCCCCTATCCCCTACACCCCTTCCCCTCCCCCTGCCCCCCCCTTCAGCACACACCCCCCCTCTAATCCCACCCCTTCCCCATCAGTACCACCTGCCTGCCCAGAAAAAAAAACAGGACATGATCAATGTTCCCTCTAATTTTCTGTAGGCTGTGTGCGCATAAAATATCAGCTGTGCAGCTTTTGAAGGAAGGTTAAATTTTTGTGCGCCACATAACGACACTCGGAGTTATATACTTTAAAATTTGACTACATGTCAGAATACAGTATGTACACCACATTGATTGCACTAGAAAATATTGTAGAACTTGAGAAAACCATAAATACACAACAACTTTTAAATTTTAAGATGTCTGTGTTGTTTTCTATCAGAATCAGAACCGTAATTTTTGTGCGCTCTGTTGTAAAGTATGTGCGCTCACTCGGTGAGGTGTGTGTGCGCGCGCGCGCACACGCGCACAGCTTAGAGGGAACAGTGGACACGATTGAACTGACCCCCAACCAAACTCCCCCCGGACTCCCTACCAGAAGAAAGCTCAAATAAAATATTGCATTATCTTTTTCCCCCATTAACAACTCACCAATAGAGATCGCATCCCAAATATACCTCTCACCAAAGCTCCTCCCCCCTCCCCCCCGCCCCCACATAGCCAAAAGCAATTACAGAAATCCCCATACAAGTAAAAATATACAGTACAACTTGAACAAATATAAACAAGATCTCTATGGAGCGAGGCTGATCAGACAGACCCTGTCTCAAAAACAGAGAACCCTGGAGTGCAGAACCAAGGTCAGGAAATCAGAGAGACAGTTGCCAAGGATACTCAAGCAGTTCTTCCCACCCGAGTCCACTTCGAATGCTGAGGCCGAGAGGGTGGAGGCGCCGGCAGCGCGTTATCCTCCATAAGACCCGCTTGGCGCAGTGCCCTCCAGGCCTCGGTATGATCCTTGGCTGAGATCTTTTTATTTCCCAAGAGGAATTTCATCCGAAATGGAAAGGACCAAGAGTAACGAATCCCTTTATTAGTCAGCACCGTTGTGATTGGCTTCATCTCTCTCCGGCGAGCCAGTGTGAAAGCCGAAATATCCTGATAGACAGCCAACATTGCATCCTGGTATGGAATGTTTTTTTTCTCCCTGCCCCTTCGCAGAAGTAGTTCCGCATCCACATACCTCAGGAATCGAGCTATAACATCCCGGGGTTGATTGTTAGGGGACTTTCCCAGAGCCCGGTGCACTCACTCAATCTCCATTTCAGGCCCACGGGATGCAAGTTCCTCCGGGGTGAGTAATACTCCTATCAGGGTTTTGAGCACCACCACCAGGTCTTCAGCGCCCCCCACAGCCTCCGGAATTCCTCGAAAACGCACATTATTACGCCGAGACCGGTTTTCAATATCATCAATTTTATATGTCAGTTCCATCGCCTGCGAACGCTGCTGGTCAGTTGCACATTGTAAGTCCACCAGAGCTCCGTCATGATCCTCCACTTTTGTCTCAACTTCCTCCACTCGAGTTCCGAGGTCTTTGATGTCACCCCTAAGTTCCGTAATGGTGCTCAACTCTTCCTCACGCATAGAGCGGAATTCTCCAGCCAGCTCCTCAAAGCCCCTCCGAAGCTCCCGCTGAATAAGGGTATGCGAAGCTAGAGCCGCAGGACCCAGATCTTGTTCGCACACAGTCTCATCACCTGAGCCCTCAGAGGTCTGTATACTGTTTGGGCTGGCCTGGGAACCACTTTTACTCAACAGACGCTGGGAGGTCCTCATACCCTCCCAGGCTTCAGGCCCCCTGGTCTTGGCAGCCATGGACAGTTTAAATAACCCCACTGTCCTGATGTAGAAGTGAGGCAACTGCAGAGAGGAGAGTGGCAGACAGCAATATAAAAAGACAAGATATAATTGAATCAGAGGAGAAATCCCACTTTGAAGCAGCAGATGGCGCCCCAAGTTCACTTATTCTTGCTGGGTCCCATAAGCACTGAAAGGAACTGATCCGAGTGCAGGCAGTCCAGGTACAGCCGGTTCCACAGGCGCAGGGAGCAGCAGAACTCACTGGAGTGGCTCCAAACTCAGCAGCACGTAGCAGGGGACTCACCAAGGCAGGAGCAGAATTCAGTGAGGGAGAGGAAAGGGACTACCGATCAGTGCCACAGACCCCGGAAACACTGATAGGCACGGAGCCAGGTATTAACTTGCTCGCTGCAGCCCACGTGATGACTTCCTGCCACAGCAGATTGGAACGCAGATAGAGTCCTGCATTCCAGAAGCACGTGGTAATGGCTGCTGAAGTCTCCAGGCAAGCGATCAGCCAATATGCACTGCAAGCACCCCGGATATTACGGTGCACGTACCTCTGCAAGGCTAAGGGAGTGCAGGCAGGGCAAAGAGATATGAAGAGCCGATGCACCAGGGGCACAGGAGAGCCGATCTGTCCTGCTACTCCAGCTCCCGATAGCGGATACCACAGTCTCACTGCCACAGTCGATCCCCTCTCAGTTGCCGGGTGATGGGCCCCAAGGCAGAAGCGCCGACGGATCGCTCCACAGTGCAGGCAAAAAGAGGAGCCTGATTCCAAGCAGCTCCAGCTGTCGAAGGGAGGCTGGCGGTACCAATCGCAGGGACAGATGTCAACGGGCTCCCATACACTCCGCGCACCTCTGAGCACCCCACCAGAGCGCAAAACAAGCCTGCAGTGTCTCAATGATCAAGTGCAGGTAAGCAGGAGAACATAAGAACATAAGATATGCCATACTGGGTCAGACTAAGGTCCATCAAGCCCAGTATTCTGTTTCCAACAGTGGCCAATCTAGGTCATATGTACCTAGCAGTTTCCCCAAGAGACACACGTTCCACAATGCTTGTACTGGGTCAAGCATTGATATCTTCGGTCACTTCTTAATAATGGTTTATGGACCTTTCCTCCAGGAACTTGTCCAAACCTTTTTTAAACCCAGCTACACTAACAGCCTTTACTACATCCTCCGGTAACAAATTCCAGAGTTTGATTACACGTTGAGTGAAAAAATATTTTCTTTTATTAGTCTTAGTGTAAATCATTTTTATTCACCACAAACACAACATTATCAACACACTAGCATGGTAAACCAGCCTGAACAAACTATACAAGTAGTAGAGCATATACGGTACATCCTGACATCAACAGCATAAAGTCACATTTTCACAGGTTTATCCCACTCCCCCCGCCCCCTTCCTCAGTCGCCCCCCCCCCCGATTACCAGTTTTACACACCATCTGAAATCTACTATACCTTCTAAAGAGTAAACAGATCCGGATCCTCATACTGGCCAATGAACAGTCCTCTCCCCCCCACAAGGCGAGGGTGGATCGCATGGGATGTCTATTATCCCCCCTAACCCTTACCCGCAGCTCCCCCAGACCACCCCCTCCCAAGTACCAATGCCCCCCCCCCTCCACGATCAGAAATCTGTTAGGTAAAGAAATATACCCCCCCTTCCCAAACTAAACAAAACTTGTTATCCCGCACCCCCTTCCAATACCCGATTACGTGCACCAGCCGGCAACATCTGAAGATGAGGACCCCAGCCCTGCAGAAAGGCCTCCCAGCGGTTCGGATTGATTCCCACCCGATACCTCTCCAGCCACAGCAGCCCATGTAGGCGAATTCGCCAGCGTCCATATGTAGGGCCCGTAGGGTCCAGCCAGGCATGTACAATGGTCCTACGCGCAGCAGCCGCAAGCACCACCCGCATCCAGTTACTTTCTGCCCTCCCCAGCTCCTCCCCACAATCATCTTCCCAAACATCAAGGATCAAGTTCACGGACGTTAACTGTAAAGACTTGCTCAAACACCGCTCAAGGTAGCGCACCACCCTACTCCAAAAGCCCTGTACTTTATCACAATGCCAGAACATATGCCCCAGCGTAGCTCCGACAGCCTCACACCACGGGCAGGAACTCGTAAAAGCTATTCCCGCTCGCCAGGCCCTATCTGGGGCAAAGTAGAGTCGGCGAATCAGACGATATTGCATGTCCCGATAGTCCACCGACACCAGCAATCTGGGAATGGTCGCAATAGCCTGCATTACCCCGTCCCCATCCACCGGCTCGCCAAGATCACGCGTCCAGGCCTCCGCCAAACCCCTTTCACTACCCACCGGCTCCAACTCCGAGAGGGACCTACGCAACTGAGCCACCCTTGCCATCTGATCCCCCCCCTAATAACAACTCCTCCATCCGAGAACAGATATCCCCTCGCAGGGAGCTCGCTGGGAGAGTGCCAATGTAGCTCCGAAGTTGAGCATAGGGAAAGACCTCTCTCCCCGACCAGTCATAATGGTCTTGCAGACGAGCGAAGGACACCATAGTCCCATCGTCCTCTAACAGCTGCTCAAGAGTGGAGATACCCATTCGTTCCCAGCGCACAAAGCTCCGGTCCGTCAGACCAGGCAAGAAGTCCTTATTACCACGCACTGGGAGATAGGGAGAGCAAGATGCCCGGCACCCCACCTTGGCACAGAGGTGCCGCCAGGCCTTAAGCACCGGAGACAACAGAATTGACCACACACTCCTATCAATATCCTTCGCAGTCCGCATGTGCAAGACATAGCGAACCTGCAAGGGCGCCACTAGGGCCCCAATCATCCCTAACGGGGTATAGTCCGCCGTCCCCCACAACCAATCACGAACATAGCGTAGTAGACAAGCCAGATTATACTGTTTTATATCAGGACAACCCATGCCCCCCAGTTCCCAGGACCGCTGTAAAATCGCCAGTCGCACTCGGGGGCGCTTACCCCTCCAAAACAAAAGGTTCATCTGCCTTTCCATGTGCTTAAGATCCTTCCGCTTCAACAACAGAGGCAGTGTCTGTAGGACGTACAACCACCGAGGGAAAATCACCATTTTGAACAATGCGATCCGACCCCCCAGGGACAGCGGAAGATCCTTCCATTTCTGCACCTTGTCCGTTAACTGTTTCAGCAACATCGAGATATTAAGCTGATATAAGGTCAGCAGATCCGCAGGCAGGTAAATCCCTAGATATTTGAAATGGCCCTCCGCCCACTTCAAGGGGAATACTCCCGGCCAGTGCTGTGATATAGACGGAAGCAACGGCAGAGCTTCCGATTTGTCTAAGTTGAGCCGCAACCCCGAAAACTGGCCATACTCCTGAAAAAGTTGCAAAAGAGCCGGTAGACCCTCCTCCGGGTTCTCCACATGCACCAGCAAATCATCGGCGAAGGCCGCCACACGGAATTCAGACTGCCCTACACGTATACCCCGAAATGCCCTTGTGGAACGAAGTTGACACAACAAGGGTTCCAATGTCAGCACGAACAAGAGAGGCGACAAAGGGCAACCCTGCCGTGTACCCTTTTGAATCGCAAACTCGGGAGACAAATTACCATTGATTAAAAGTGCCCCTCTCGGATCTGCGTACAACAATCTCACCACATCTACAAAAAAACCATGTATCCCCACGATCTCCAGCACCTGATACATAAAGCACCAGTGCACTCTATCAAATGCCTTTTCGGCGTCGAAACTCACTAGCATAGAGCGCGACCCTCCCGTGTACTAGCACAAATGGAGGCCAAAATCCGCTGCAAACTATATGCCACATGTCGACCCTTCACAAATCCCACCTGGTCCTTCTGTACTAAATCGGGCAGAACCCCCGCCAGCCTTTCCGCCATTATTTTCGCTAGAATTTTTATATCCACATTCAGCAAAGAGATAGGCCTATAAGAGCTAGGCAAAAGAGGATCTCTACCAGGCTTTGGGAGAACTGTGACAACAGCCTTATTAGCTTCATATGGAAATATCCCCCGCTGAATCAAGTCCTCAAAATACCCTACCAAGGGGAGCACCACTTTGTCCTCCAGAATTTTATACAACTCTCCCCTCATGCCATCAATACCAGGAGCTCTCCCATTTTTCAGACTAACAATAGCCTGCCGCACCTCAATCCCCGAGATCGGGGCATTCAGTACCCGCAGCTGCACTGGCGTTACCCGTGGCATATTGCACTCCCGCAAGTGGGCCCACTCTCCCCCAGGTATCGCGCCATCTTGTGTATATAACTTCCGATAATAGTCACAAAACACCTGTTCAATTTCTGCCGCTTCGTGTCGGACAGACCCATCAGCATGTCGGATGCCACCCACGTGCCTCGAGCCTCCCTCCACCCGCACCAGAGAGGACAGTAACTTCCCGGCCTTATTGCCATGCCTATACAGTTGGTATCGATAATACAGCATAGATTTCTTTGCCCTCTGGCCCAACAAGAATTCCAGTTCATTTTGCAACTCCTGCAGCCGCACCCGAGCCTCTGCAGTCCGAAATCGAGCATGCCAGCGGCGGGCTTTAGACAACTCTCTCTCCAACTGCACTATTCTACAGTTCATCCGCTTCCTCTTACTAAGATGGTAACTTATAATATCTCCGCGAAGCACCGCCTTCCCAGCCTCCCAAAACAGGGCAGGCTGATCCACATGTTGAGCATTATTCAAAGAATATTCTGCCCATTTGTTCCGAATATAGCTCCCAAACTCAGCATCATTAGCCAAATCCAGAGGGAAGCGCCAAAGCTTTCTACTGCCACATGCATGCCTCTGCAGCTCCATGAGTACCATAGCATGATCTGAGATGACTGGCGGCCCAATATCCACTCGCACTACCCAACTAAACAAGTCCTTAGACAACAAAAAATAGTCAAGTCTCGACCATGTGCCATGAGCCCGAGACATGTGGGTATACTCCCTCTCACCGGGGTGCAAAATACGCCAAACATCAAGCAGGTCATATCCTTCACACAGCCCCCGAATTCGCCTCGCGCCCCGCTGGTCCCTGGGCCCAGCCGATCCCGACCGATCCATTCCGTCATCCATAACTGAATTAAAGTCCCCTCCAAGTATCAGCTGGTGATTCCCTAGAGTCGACACCATCTGCATTACGCACTGATAAAAATGTGCCTCATATGTATTAGGTGCATAGACAGAACACAAGGCCACCTTCGTTCCATCTAGAGTCCCCCAGACGAACACGTACCGGCCCTCTACGTCCACCTCCACCCAATCCACCACTTTGGAGATCAAAATCGCCACTCCCCTCTTCTTTCCCACTGCTGCCGCACCATACACCTTACCCACCCATCCACGAGCCAACTTATCAAGCTCCACACTGGTCTGGTGGGTTTCTTGCAGCATGGCTATGTCCACCCCTTTCCGGCGCAGCTGTTGCAAGACCTTATACCGCTTTATGGGTGAACCCAGCCCACACACATTCCAGGAAGCAAAATGCAAAGACTTACCCATTATCCAAGGGCCACCAAAGACTCTGCTGCAGAAAAGAAAAAACATCCTGTAGGTCCAGATCCCCCCAGCCTAGGATCTGCACCTCCCCCAGCCCCCAGAACTCCACACCCAGAAACTTCTTTTGTGGGAGCGAATCCGTATCCAACCCCCTCCAGGTACCCTCCCCTACCCCCCCCTATCACCCATCCCATTCCTTACCCGCCCCCCACCTCCCCCCTGACCAGCCACCAGCATCCCCTTCCCCCCCCAACCCCCCACCCCCACCAACAAACGTCCCCACCACCCACCTTTGGGGACCCAATTCCAGTGACAGCCGGGTCCACCCCGTTATTAGCCCAAATCACCCCCCACCAGCCTATCCATCCACGAGGTACTTCCCCCCTCTTTGGGGGAGAGCTGGCAGACAAATACATACCCTCCTCAACTGCCTTTACCAGTAGGTCAGCTCCCCCAACCCCCCTCCACCTCCACTCCACTCATCAGTCTATCTAGACCCACCTGAACCCCAATATAACATGGAACATTGTCCTGTAGCGAGAGGGGAAAAAAGAACAAAAAAACCCCAACACCAACATGAACAGACCCCCCAGCCACATAAAAAGGCAAAGATCATATTGAGCAAACAGAACTTCAACACAGACCTCGAGGTAGATATTCCACCCCCTGATTAACAGCGCTGCAACACACCCGCCCCCACAGGCTTACTGCTACATGTTACATGTCCAAACCCAACAGCCAGACAGGTCCCCTCGAGCTTCTATGCACAGCCACTCGCTGGCTCAAGTGTCCGAAGCACCAGGTAACTGTTCCAGGAAGACGCGGGCCTCCCCTGGAGACGTGAAGTAGCTTGTGCGGCCGTTGTGATCAACCCGCAATTTCGCAGGGTACAGCAAGGCAAATCTCACCCCTCTATTAAAGAGCTGCCCACAGATTGTAGAATAGGGCTCTGTGCTGCTGGCTAACCGTTGCAGAATAATCTTGAAACACCAGCACTTGCGGGCCCTCTCCCGGCATCCGACGACGCCCTCGGGCTGCTCTCAAAACCTCCTCCTTCTGCCGGAACTCAAGAAACCGGGCAATGACCGCACGTGGCCGGCGCTGCCCATCCTGCCTCGGGCCCAGCCTGTGCACACGTTCTAATTTGAGCGGACCTTGCACCACATTGGGGAAAGTCTGTCCAATCCATGATTCCACATACCCTGCAAGCGCACTGTCCGAAACAGATTCCGCTATTCCCACGAAGCGCAGGTTCTTCTGTAGCAGCAGATAAGCATGCAATAAATAAATCCAGGAGTCTTTTCAAAGATCCAAGCCAGTTTAATGTGCACATGGCTCAAGCAATAAGCAATTTCAAAATGGCTGAGCCATGGCTTCTAGTAAAACAACAACTTTTATAGCTTTCTTGTCCATTCTAAGCATACACCTTATCAGTACCAATTAAACTTGTTTTTTCTATATTTTCTAAGTTTCGTTTCTGCTTAGCTATGTTCAGTTAAACTGAGTTAAGTTTCAATTCTATGGTGTCATCATTCAGGGGGGTTTTCATTCCTCTGGGCCTAACTACAGGCTTCAGTTACAGGTCAAGCTGCTCAGGCCTGTCTGCTTAGTTCCTGTGCACATTAAACTGGCTTGGATCTTTGAAAAGACTCCTGGATTTATTTATTGCATGCTTATCTGCTGCTACACTTCCGGCGTCCCCGGTTCTCCAGATCATCAAGTTTATCACTCTGCTGTTTCGCAAGGCCTTCTAGGGCCCGCACACGTTCCACCAACGCTCCGTGGGAGTCTTCCACCGTGGATATTCGGGCCTCCACCTGGTCAATGCGCTCAGTAAATTCCCCAACGCTTTGGGTCACCTGAGACATCTGCTCCGCTAGCGATTTAAATTTTTCATCCAGTGCCGACACCACCGCGGCACTGACTTCAGCCACTAGATCCTGCTGCAGATTGGCTGCACTGCTCGTCGGCGCCTCGTCCGCCATCTTGCCCTCCGGGACCCGACTCCTGTCCTTGCGGGCAAGTTTTGAAGCCATACACCGAGTGGGGACCCGAGCCCAGCGTCACACCTCGCTGTCAGGAACTCCGGATCGTTGCGGGAGGCGATTCGCGGTCTGCACCGCTATATAGAGGGGCTTAAAAGCCTGACGTTAAGGGGTCTCCCCGGAGCTGATCAGCACCACGTCTCACCAGCTCATTGCCACCGGAAGTCTTTTCTTATTAGTCTTAAATAGTTTACCCTGTAGCTTCATTGCATGTCTCCTAGTCTTTCTATATTCTGATAACGTAAACAATTGATCTACGTTTACCCATTCCACTCCGGTCATTAATTTATAGACTTCTATCATATCTCCCCTCAGCCGTCTCTTTTCCAGGTTAAAGAGCCCTAACCTTTTTAGCCTTTCCTCATAGGAGTATCCTTCCATCCCCTTTACCATTTTGGTGGCTCTTCTCTGAACCTTTTCTAAAATCTCTATATCCTTTTTAAGATACGGCGACCAGAATTGCACACAATATTCAAGGTGCGGTCTCACCATGGAACGATATAGAGGCATTATAATATCATTTGTTTTATTTTCTATTCCTTTCCTTATCATACCTAGCATTCTATTTGCTCTCTTGGCCGCAGCTGCACCCTGAGCCGAGGGTTTTAACATGGTATCCACAATGACGCCTAAATCTTTTTCCTGGGTGGTGGTTCCTAATGTGGAACCTTGCATCGTGTAACCATAGTTTGGGTTGTTCTTCCCTAGGTGCATAACCTTGCACTTGTCCACATTAAATTTCATCTGCCATTTTGATGCCCAGTCTTCCAGTTTATCAAGATCCTCTTGCAATTTTTCACAATCCTCTTGGGTTTTAACAACTTTAAATAGTTTTGTGTCATCTGCAAATTTGATAACCTCACTCGTTATTCCACTTTCCAGGTCATTTATGAATATGTCAAAAAGCAGCGGACCCAGCACAGATCCCTGGGGTACACCACTATTCACCTTTCTCCATTGGGAAAATTGGCCATTTAGCCCTACCCTCTGCTTTCTATCTTTTAACCAGTTCCTGATCCACAATAGTACACTGCCTCCTATCCCATGACTCTTTAGTTTTGCCAAAGTCTCTCATGAGGGACCTTGTCAAAGGCTTTCTGAAAGTCCAGATACACAATATCAACCGACTCACCTTTGTCCACCTGTTTATTCACTCCTTCAAAAAAACATAACAGATTAGTAAGACAAGATCTTCCTTGTCTAAAACTATGTTGGCTGTCTCCCATTAGGTCGTGACTATCTACATGCTGAGTAATTTTATTCTTTATGATGGTTTCTACCATTTTTCCCGGTACTGACGTCAGGCTCACCGGTCTGTAGTTTCCCGGATCACCCCTGGAACCCTTTTTAAAAATTGGTGTTACATTGGCGATCCTCCAATCTTCAGGTATTAGAGATGATTTTAATGATAGTTCACAGATTACTAATAGCAGGTCTGCAATCTCATATTTCGGTTCTTTCAACACCCTTGGATGATTTGCTACTCTTCAGTTTATCTAATAGTTGTAATACATCTTCCCGATGTATCGATATTTCCTTCAATTCTTCCGCACCTTTAAATACCACTTCAGTCATGGGTAACATCCCTACATCTTCCTCAGTAAAGACCGAAGCAAAGAATTCATTCAGTCTCTCCACTATCGCCTTGTCGCCTCTTAGTGCTCCTTTAACCCCTTTATCATCTAATGGACCAACTGACTCTCTCACAGGTTTATTGCTACGAATGTACTTGAAAAGGTCTTTATTTCGCATTTTTGCTTCCGCAGCAAGCTTCTTCTCAAATTCTCTCTTTGCCTGCCTTATCAATGCCTTGCATTTCACTTGCCAGTGCTTGTGCTGTTTCCAGGTTTCGTCGTTTGGCTCTTTTTTCCATTTCCTGAAAGATGCTTTTTTGTCAACAACAGCCTCTCTGAACTCACCTTTAAACCATGCTGGCAGTTTTTTGGACTTCCTTCCACTTTTCTTAAAGCGTGGAATACAGCTGGTCTGGGCTTCCAAGATAGTATTTTTCAACAACACCCAAGCTTGATGTACGTCTTTAACCTTTGCAACTGCTCCTTTTAGTTTTTTCTTAACTGTTTTCCTCATTTTATCATAGTCTCCCTTTCGAAAGTTAAAGGGTAGTACTGTGGATTTCCTTACTATCCCTCCTCCACTAATTAAATCAAAGGCGATCATGCTATGATCACTATTGCCAAGTGGCCCCAACACTCTTATCTCTTGCACTAGATCTGGTGTTCCACTAAGGACTAGGTCTAATATGGCTTCCCCTCTGGTCGGTGGACCCAGTAAAACCGTGGAGGCAAGGAAGGAACTGTAAATACCACCTTTATTTCATAAAGCCAGGCCCGACACAGGCTGTGTTTCGTTCAGAGGAGAGTGGCTTCGTAAAATGTTGGAATGCCATCTTGAACAAATGTTCACTAGATTTAATGATTCTGCTTATTAGTACAGCGAATAAAAAGTCTGAACTATATAAGGCTGACATAGATGAAAGATTAATAATATTGAAGGGAAATGATAATTTGAGAGAACACATAAGGATTTTGAAAGAAACAACATAACCTTTAAGAAGGAAATTAAGGATAAGAAAATGGAAAAATTCAAAAGGGATGTAATTTATTGTAATTTATTATTATTTTTAAGATATTGGTAATACAATATTATGTGGATAGAATAATGTATGGTTTTGGAAGTAATTTAGGACCTTTCTCTTCCCTTCTCCTCCTTTTCCTCCCTTGCTTCCCTTTCCTTCCTTTCCCTTCCTCCTCCCCCCCACTCCCCCTTCCTTTCCCTTTCCCCCCCTTCCCATCCCCCCCATCCTTCATCCCCTTTCTCCCCCTCCTTTCTCCTCCTTCCCCTCCCCCCTTTTCCCCCCCTCTTTCCCCCTCCCCCCTCCCTCCCCCCTTCCCTTCCTTCTCCCTCCCCCCCTTTTCCCCTTTCTCCCCCCCCCGTTTCTCCTTCCCTTCCCCCCCTTCCCCTCTTCCCCTCTTTCCTTCCCCCCCCCCCCCTTTTCCTTCCTTTGCTACATATAGGTGTAAATATAACGAGTTAAAGTGAAGGGTTGGAAAGATGGTATAAAATAAATTGCACATACACAAGAGTTTTTAAGACACATATATCTACTGAAGGATCAATAGATTGATACAACCATGGTAGACAACATAAGCTGCGATCCATGATGGCATTAAGTGTAATGTTGTTGACCAATGAGAGACGCTTGATGATGTCACTAGTTTTTCCAGCGCTTCTGAAGACTTAATAGCATTACGCAGTCGCGGGCGGCTTTAGATTCACTTGCAGAAAGAAAGGAGCAGTGCAGAGACGTTCCGGTATAATTGCAGAAACCATTTTTTAAAAAAAACCTTGGTGAGTGATCCATGGCAGTGGATCCGGCGTAGATGCCATGTTTTTGTAATAAATAAAATAAAGTCTGGATGTGTTGCAATAAGTTGATTTATAAAGGAGTAATATAGGGGGAGTTTATTACCTTAAAGCACATGGATTTTGCATGAACATTGGCTAGTTGGCATGTTTCTTAGAGTGTCTGGTGCAAGTGTGTATACAGCTATTATCAACGGAGTAAAGTGCACGTTGGATTCACGATTTACAAAAAATGTTTTTGAAAGGTTCTATGTCATTAAAACAGTGTGCCAGAAACTGTTGGCTTTGTACGGACTATAGTGGATGGGTTACCCATGACTAGGTAGTTGGATCTCAAAGGTGGAGTAGTTCACATTTAAAATAAAAAGTATGGCTGGCGAGCAGTGAATGTGGATACTGATGTCATCTTTTTCCCGCGCAGTTGCAGATTATAATACACTACACAATTGCGGGTAAAGTCAGACGAGAAAGCAGTGGCAAAGTATTTGCTTTGCCAGTTCTGGCATAAATACCCTGTAAGTGAAAAGGGTTTTATTGTTTTGAAAAAATTGTTTCAAAAAATAACACCAGTGCTTTGATCGAAAGAAGAGATGCTGTATGAGGATAATAATACTAGGCGTTTTTAAGAAATTCCACAGTTTGAATTATGGCTTAGGGTCAACACCAATTTTAATTTATGTAATTATTTTAAATTTTTTTAAATTTTAAATGTTTAGTTAGTTTTATAAAATACATAACACAATTGAACGAATGATCAATAGTCATGAGTGGTACCTTAGGTAGGGATTGGTAGGAATGCAAGAAGGTACTTTGCAAATAAATGTAGCATTTATTATATTAAATTATATAGAAAACAGTAGGTTTAAAGAGTCTCTGAGTAAGATGAATTTAAATATTGATGTAATTTGGTAGAGGGAGAATTAATGGATCATCTAATTAACTAAGATGCCCTTGGGTAAATAAATAAAAAAAAGTCTAATTGAAGAACGTTTATGGTGGAACGAAAGGATTCATATTATAATTTAAAGCAATCTATAAGACAATAAAATAATAGTAAATTGATTTTGCTTTAAATATTTATGTCAAATTATAAACACTTTAGACATTTATTTGACCTGTTGCGCTTTCCTGGGTTCAGTGTTCCTATAATTGTGTGGTTTTTGTTCACTTAATTTAATTTATTTTTTTAATCAATTTTTATAATAATTTTTTATAATTTTAATCACAATTTTTATCTATTATCGATTTATGCACCAATAAGGATTTTTGTAGAATGTAGTCATTGGATATGGCTCCTCTATTTTCTTTCCTCTTCTTTTCCTCCATTCATTGCAGTGTGTCAAAGTCATATAGGTAAGAATGTAATCAATAATTTTCAGTACATAAAATTGTAGGTTATGCTGTTTCTTGTTCAAATATCAGTTTTGTGGTTTATATATGGGTTATTTAATTTTAATTTTAGTTGAGTTTATAACTGTGTGGTTTTACATGTATTATATGTATATTATACATATGTAATTATTATTTTAATTAATTTATTATTATTTTTTAGTTAATGGACATTATGCTGTGCGTTATTAGTTAGTAATTTATTGATTATTTATTAATGTGACCATATGTTTATAAGCTTTTATATGTGTGGTTTTACATGTATTACACGTATGCAGTTATTTATTTATTTATTTATTTATCTGCCCTTTGGTTTATAGACCTTTCGCTGTACTTTAGTAGTTAACATTTATTTATTTATTGATTTATTTAATCATATTTGAGTTTTTATGTATTTTTAAGTTTAGAAGTGCCTTATATGATTATACCTATAATTTACTTCATGATTTTGTTTGTTTTTAATGAGATTTTTATATGTTGTTATAGCCAAAGCCCCTGATGAAGGCATAAACGAAACACGGCCTGTGTCGGGCCTGGCTTTATGAAATAAAGGTGGTATTTACAGTTCCTTCCTTGCCTCCACGGTTTTACTGGGTCTGCTGTTGGTACGTGGACTGTGCTTTTCCCCTCTGGTCGGTTCATGTACCAGCTGCTCCAAGAAGCAGTCATTTATTTCATCTAGGAACTTTATCTCCCTAGCATGTCCTGACGTGACACTGACTCAGTCGATACCGGGGTAATTGAAATCACCCATTATTATTACTGCACTGTAACTTTTGTTAGCTTCCTTGATTTCTTTGAGCATTTCATCATCCATTTGTTCATTCTGGCCAGGTGCTCGATAGTACACCCCTACTGCCATTGCCTTCCCCCTTTTATATGGAATTTCAATCCATACAGATTCTACAGCAGATTTTGTTTCCTGCAAAACTTTAATCCTTTCTGAGTCAATGCCCTCTCTAACATAGAGCGCAACCCCTCCACCAATTTGATCAGCTCTATCATTACGATATAGTTTGTACCCAGGTATCACAGTGTCCCACTGGTTGTCCTCCTTCCACCATGTCTCTGATTTAGGAGGAAATGCGCTAATGATAAGCAAGTGCTAGCAGTTGAAAATGAGAGTCCGGGACGGAGCTAGTTTAAAGCGCGGCCATTCCTTCGCGGGCTCACTAGCTTCCCCCATGCTACTATCCTTTTAGCCAGCGGACCTATTTGCACCAACATGCCCTCGTGCTTCTGGGCCAACGCCTCCACTTTGAGTAAGCGCCCACTCATATCCTCTAATTTCTCTTTTACCTCTTGTAAGTCTTCCTGCATTTGACCCAGTGTCAAACCATTGTTAGAAATTAGTTCCTTCACCACTCTCAGCTCTGTCGCCATTCTCTTTTTCCGGCGCCATCTTCTGCGGTGACGATGTTTCTTGTTTTGCTCGTTTCACAGCTTGCCAAGCCATCTGCTGAAACTCCAACTTCGCTGGCCTTAAAAATGACATTATCTTTGTTATCCACACCAAAATAGGTGCACCGCACTAAGCTCTACTGAGAGAGGAAGCTAGGATTCTTTTTATCGGGCAGGAGCGATCTCTTTAGGCAGCCATCTCGCTTCGCGGCTAGCTCCGCTCCCCATTTTTAAGTAATTCTAACATTGGTTAGTTTGTAGTTTTAGAGTGTTAAATTTATGGTAGTTTAGGCAGTTTTGACAATAATAGACTGAGCCTCTGACTCCAGGGGGAGCTGGATAGCCTGTCAGAGAAACTTTCAGAATTCAGTCCTCAGCTGCTGGAGGAGGTTGATTACCTGAGAGTTCCTGGACTGGCCCGGAGAGAATTCAAGGAAAGACAATTAGCAGGTAAGGTCTAATTTCTCCTTTGTTAACTTATTTACAATTCCTATAAATAAATGATGACCATATCACACTTTTTGTAACCATTTAGCATTAGTAGCAGCTGGGGTAAAGAAAGAAGCAGATTGTATCTCAGAGTTAGAGAAATGACGAAATTCATAGGGTACAGCAGTTTGTTTTTTTCTTTTTAAATAATTAGAATATTTAACATGCAGTGAACGTGTATAACGAGCCTGATGGTGATAGACGTGGGTAGATAAAAGAAAGGAAACGTTCTGGGAGGGAAAAACAGCAATAGGAGACTTTACGAAAACAAAGGAACATACACCTGTCCAATTAACTGGCAGACAAGAGTAAACAGTTTTACCACATTGATAAAAAAGATCAATGAATGGCATCCCAAACGCTGCATAGAGAATAGTAAGGTTGGTCAGAGAAATAATGGACTTACAATGTGTATTATTACCTACAAATGGACCACCACTAGGGCCTAGCAAACAGGTATTAAGGTTAAGCTGATGGGCAGTACCAACCGTGCAGCATGAATGTTGGGGAGCAGTGAGAAGACAAGAGGCAAGGTCAGGAGCAGTAAGCAAAGCAAAGGTACAGTTAAGTGCTAAGGAAGGAGGAGAAAAAGTAGTAGTACAGGAAGTTGGGCCATAGGGTTCCCATGTACTCCTTCGGGGGCCTGATGCACGGCGTTTAGAAACAAACAGAAACATTGACAAGGCCAGAATTAGTATAAGTTGAAGAGGAGAGAACGGAAAGTTGCATTTGGTCATATATCCTTGAGCTATTCCTAAAGGTGAGTGTGAACACACGGACCTGTGTCCAAAAAACACTGAGCACAAGCACTCGTAAGGAGAGCACAAGGAACCTGAGAGTAATCTACTTCCTTTGTTAGGAAAAAAGTTGTCATAGAAGAGGCATGGAAATGATAACTACAGATTACACAATCAGAGACATTCTGTAACTGAGCATGTCGGGCTAAGAAGTTGTACCATGAGTTAGAAGTGTACATGTTGTCGTAATCTGAAGGAATAAATGTATCATTCTGGTGGGAAAGAACAGCAAAGGTTAAGAGAAGAGGAAAGAAAAAAAGACAAGTAAACAAACATATGCATTGTGGAAAGAGAGGAAGGTGAAAGATGATACTAGTAAATTATGAAGTCTGTCTATACTTAGGCAATTGTACACACAACAGAATAAGGAACAGAAAACCTAGATAAATGGTAAAATAAAGAAGTCAAAGTAAGCATACTCTAGAAAGCAATCTATTATACTAATAATTTGAATTCAGCAGTCTATGCAGGGTTCATTTTTTTTATTCAGTGATTGCAAAGTCAATTAGTGCTCAGATACTATGTGAAACTGAAAGTAAATGCAGAATGTCTCTTAAAATGTTCTTATCTCAGGCAGAATCTGAGGGGATTCTGAACTTGTGCATGGTGCTGGACGGAGATCAGAAATGTGAATCCAAACTCTAGCAGGCTCCAGTTTCACAGTCAAAGGTTGCAGCAATTATTTCATGTGGTCCAGTATAAAAGGGAGTGAGCCAGGTCGAGCAATTGTGAACTCAACAGTAAACAAAGTCTCCAGGTGGATACGTGCACACGGGCTGGACCAAGGTGTGGTGACTGTGGTCTATGTAGGCGTGGTCTATGAGTATCCATGCAGTGTGAAGGGCGGTAGCATAGGCAGTGATGTCATCCTAGGTGCTCCCAGATGGAGGATGGGAAAAGGCGGTTTGATCAGTCAGAAGCTGATAGGGAGTCAGAGAGAATTTCTTCAGTGGACTGTTTCTCAGAGAAAAAAAGAACCAGAGGAAGGGATTTAAGCCAATTCAGGATGGAGTCACTGCAGATCTTACAGTATATGTAGAGTTGTTTTCAGGAGACCATTAACTCTTTTCACTAATCCATTTGCCCGTGGGCGATAAACATATACAAAATGCTGTTTAATACAGAGACGAGCAGATAATTGAGAAAGAAGCTCATTTCTGAAATGAGTGCCATTATCAGAGCACAGCAGGAATTGCAAATCTCGGGATGATTTCAGTGCAGAGTGCTGAAGGAATTTGTGAAGCTGTCTCTCTTCTACCAGGGAAGGCTTCTATCCATTGAGAGAAAGCACACACTGACACCAAGAGATATCTCTTACTGTGAACTGCTGTCTGCATATCTGTGAAATCAATGTGTAGACTCTGAAAAGGACCAACTGGATGGGGAAGCAGGGCATCCACTTTAGGGATAGGACAGTGTCCTGGTTGAGATTTAATACACACAAGGCATATAGAAACAAATTGCTGAACAATTGTACGTAGATTGGGAAAGCGATGTCACTCAGGGCCTAGCATCAGCAAAGTACTTTTAGTTTAAATATAAAACACAGAAGAGAGCTTGTAGTTTAAATTTCATAATAAGTTAGAGCCTAGCAGCAGCAAAGAGCTATAATTTAAAACAAATAAGAATATAGCTTACCTCAGCAGCACAGGACAGGGTACTGTGTAGCAGCCCTCTTTTAATAAGTGTTATTTCCCTCGCTCCCTCCCTACACCCATCCACCCCTGGGATAATCGTAGCTTTATAGGTACTTACAGATCCTAAAAGACAGGAGGTGCTCTCAGGTGAAGCTCGTTACCCAAATCAGTCATACACTAAGGACCTGAGATTAATTAAGCTTCAGGTGAACAAGGTATATTAAACGTATTAGGTACAGTTTTATTGGTATAAATATCCATAGCAACCCTTAGTAAGTAAAGAACTTAAAGATCTAAACAAAAACTTAAAACTAAGATGCAGACAGCAGTCCAGCAACGAGATGGGGGCTTTCCAGTCTTTTGTATTGAGTGTCACATGTATGATTTTCTCCCAGTTGGTGAGAGGTCTTACGTGTGCACTAGGTGCAAGGAGCTCTTTGCTCTCAGGGAACAAGTTCGTTCTCTAGAGGCTAGAGTAGCAGACTTGGAAAACATAAGAAAGACAGAGAGGTACATAGATGAGACCTACAGAGATATAGTCCTGAAGTCCCACCTCCAGTCTGGCAGCATCCCTGTTGCCATGGAGGACAGAGGTCACGTGACAGGAGAGCATCACCCTGGTCTGGCAGGAAGTGATCCTGTAACTAGGACCTGTCCTCCAGGTGATGTAAAACCCTCTCGCACCGAGGAAGTTTCTCCAGGGCCATGTGCCTATGAGGGAATGGTTAGGACAGCCGTTATAGGTGGTGATTCGATCATTAGGCATGTAGATAGCTGGGTGGCTGGTGGACGTGAGGATCGCCTGGTAACATGTCTGCCTGGTGTGAAGGTAGCGGACCTCACGCGCCACCTAGATAAGGTCTTAGATAGTGCTGGGGAGGAGTCTGCTGTCTTGGTACATGTTGGTACCAATGACATAGGAAAATGTGGTAGGGAGGTTCTGGAGGCTAAATTTAGGCTTTTAGGTAGGAAGTTGAAATCCAGAACTTCCAGGGTAGCGTTCTCTGAAATGCTTCCCGTTCCACGTGCAGGACCCAAAAGGCAGGCAGAGCTCCGGAGTCTCAATGCGTGGATGAGACAATGGTGCAGAGATGACGGGTTTGGATTTGTTAGGAACTGGGGAACGTTCTGGGGAAAGGAGGTGCTCTTCCGAAGGGATGGACTTCACCTTAACCGGGATGGAACCAGGCTGTTGACATTAACCTTTAAAAAGGAGATAGAGCAGCTTTTAAACTAGATAATAGGGGAAAGCCGACAGTCGCTCAAGGGCGGATGGTTCAGAAGAATGTATCCTTGAAGGATACTACCAAAAGCAGAGAGGTTCCAAAAAAGAGTAAAGTAGCCCAAATGCCCTTGAGTATGGAGTAGACAGAGCTTAAAGATCCCAAATTATCCATGTCTACCAATAGCCAAATTAATATGAATAAAATACAGTCTCTAAAATGCTTGTATGCAAATGCTAGAAGACTAAAAAATAAGATGGGAGAGTTAGAATATATAGCACTAAATGAGAGGTTAGATATGATTGGAATATCAGAGACATGGTGGAAGGAGGACAACCAGTGGGACACTGTGATAACTGGGTACAAACTATATCGTAATGATAGAGCTGATCAAATTGGTGGAGGGGTTGCGCTCTATGTTAGAGAGGGCATTGAGTCAGAAAGGATTAAAGTTTTGCAGGAAACTAAATTTGCTGTAGAATCTCTATGGATTGAAATTCCATCTAAAAAGGGGAAGGTGATGGCAGTGGGGGTGTACTATCGACCGCCTGGCCAGAATGAACAAATGGATGATGAAATGCTCAAAGAAATCAAGGAAGCTAACAAAAGTCACAGCAGAGTAGTAATAATGGGTGATTTCAATTACCCGGTATCGACTGGGTCAGTGTCACGGCAGGACATGCTAGGGAGATAAAGTTCCTAGATGAAATAAATGACTGCTTCTTGGAGCAGCTGGTTCATGAACCGACCAGAGGGGAAGCCATATTAGACCTAGTCCTTAGTGGAACACCAGATCTAGTGCAAGAGATAAGGGTGTTGGGGCCACTTGGCAATAGTGATCATAGCATGATCGCCTTTGATTTAATTAGTGGAGGAGGGATAGTAAGGAAATCCAGAGTACTACCTTTTAATTTTCAAAAGGGAGACTATGATAAAATGAGGAAAATAGTTAAGAAAAAACTAAAAGGAGCAGTTGCAAAGGTTAAAGACTTACATCAAGCTTGGGTGTTGTTGAAAACTACTGTCTTGGAAGCCCAGACCAGCTGTATTCCACGCTTTAAGAAAAGTGGAAGGAATTCCAAAAACTGCCAGCATGGTTTAAAGGTGAGGTCAGAGAGGCTGCTGTTGCCAAAAAAGCATCTTTCAGGAAATGGAAAAAAGAGCCAAACGACGAAACCTGGAAACAGCACAAGCACTGGCAGGTCAAATGCAAGGCATTGATAAAGCAGGCAAAGGGAGAATTTGAGAAGGAGCTTGCTGCGGAAGCAAAAACGCGAAATAAAGATTTTTTTTCAAGTACATTCGTAGCAAAAAACCTGTGAGAGACTCAGTTGGTCCATTAGATGATAGGGAGTTAAAGGGGCTGTAAGAGGCGACAAGGCGATAGCGGAGAGACTGAATGAATTCTTTGCTTCGGTCTTTACTGAAGAGTAGCAAATCACCTGGGCCGGATGGTATACATCCAAGGGTGTTGAAAGAACTGAAATATGAGATTGCAGACCTGCTATTAGTAATCTGTGAACTATCATTAAAATCATCTCTAATACCTGAAGATTGGAGGATCACCAATGTAACACCAATTTTTAAAAAGGGTTCCAGGGGTGATCCGGGAAACTACAGACCAGTGAGCCTCACATCAGTACCGGGAAAAATGGTAGAAACCATCATAAAGAATAAAATTACTCAGCATGTAGATAGTCACGACCTAATGGGAGACAGCCAACATGGCTTTAGACAAGGAAGAGCTTGTCTTACTAATCTGTTATGTTTTTTGAAAGTGTGAATAAACAGGTGGACAAAGGTGAGTCAGTTGATATAGTGTATCTGGACTTTCAGAAAGCCTTTGACAAGGTCCCTCATCAGAGACTTTTGGCAAAACTAAAGAGTCATGTGATAGGAGGCAGTGTACTACTGTGGATCAGGAACTGGTTAAAAGATAGAAAGCAGAGGGTTGGGCTAAATGGCCAATTTTCCCAATGGCGAAAGGTGAATAGTGGTGTACCCAGGGATCTGTGCTGGGTCCGCTGCTTTTTGACATATTCATAAATGACCTGGAAAGTGTAATAAGGAGTGAGGTTATCAAATTTGCAGATGACACAAAACTATTTAAAGTTGTTAAAACCCAAGAGGATTGTGGAAAATTGCATGAGGATCTTGATAAATTGGAAGACTGGGCATCAAAATGGCATATGAAATTTAATGTGGACAAGTGCAAAGTTATGCACCTAGGGAAGAACAACCCAAACTATGGTTACACAATGCAAGGTTCCACATTAGGAACCACTACCCAGGAAAAAGATTTAGGCGTCATTGTGTATAACATGTTAAAACCCTCGGCCCAGTGTGCAGCGGCGGCCAAGAGAGCAAATAGAATGCTAGGTATCATAAGGAAAGGAATGGAAAACAAAACAAAAGATATTATAAAGCCTCTATACCGTTCCATGGTGAGACCGCACCTTGAATATTGTGTGCAATCCTGATCGCCGTATCTTAAAAAGGATATAGTGTTATTAGAAAAGGTTCAGATTAGAGTCACCAAAATGGTAAAGGGGATGGAAGGATACTCCTATGAAGAAAGGCTAAAAAACTTAGGGCTCTTTAACCTGGAAAAGAGACGGCTGAGGGGAGATATGATAGAAGTCTATAAATTAATGAACAGAGTGGAACGGGTAAACGTAGATCGATTGTTTACGTTATCAGAATATAGAAAGACTAGGGGACATGCAATGAAGCTACAGGGTAAACTATTTAAGACTAATAAAAAATATATTTTTTCACTCAACGTGTAATCAAACTCTGGAATTTGTTACCAGAGGATGTAGTAAAGGCTGTTAGTGTAGCTGGGTTTAAAAAAGGTTTGGACAAGTTCCTGGAGGAAAGGTCCATAAACCATTATTAAGAAGCGACCCAGGATATCAATGCTTGACCCAGTACAAGCATTGCAGAACCTGTGTCTTTTGGGGAAACTGCTAGGTACGTATGACCTAGATTGGCCACTGTTGGAAACAGGATACTGGGCTTGATGGACCTTGGTCTGACCCAGTATGGCATATCTTATGTTCTTATGTACTTACCTGTAACGGGTTCTCCGGGGACAGCGGGATAAATCAGCCACACTTGGTGATGTCATCCGACGGTGCCGAGATGGAAGTACTCTCCATAGCTCAGAAGGGATTTTGCTCTTCTGAGCATGAGCCAACTGGTCCCACCCCCGGCCTGCCCCTAGCTAGCCAGTTCGTCACTAGCTGAGCCTTCGCCGCTTGGAGGTGGGCACCGGTCGGAGGCCGACCCCTTCCCAGGTGAGGAGGGTGGGTATGTGTGGCTGACTTATCCTGTTGTCCCCTGAGAACCCCTGTTACAGGTAAGTAACATTGCTTTCTCCTAGGACAAGCAGGATGAGTCAGCCACACTTGGTGCCTCCCAAACTACCAAGTGATGTGGTGGAAGGGGTAGCCGAGGTACTGGATTCTCACTGGTGTACCCTGGGAAACCTTGTAACAGCACCGTTAGGTAGGGTTAACCGTGGTGTGCCTGGAGGCGATGGCAAACGTGTAACGTGCAGTGCAAGTGTGCAGCGATAATGGGCATGCGCCCAAGAGATGCTGAACATGTAACCTGCAGTCCTAATGCGTGCATATGCCGTAGCAGTGATTACGAGAGCATAGGGTCTCCATGTGCAGCGGCAGAGATGCAGTAGTGGTGAGAGACTGAGTAAGGATATAGGATGCGCTACCAGAGTGATGCAAATTAGAGTATTAATACCGCCACAGTAAGAAGTGGACACACTGAGGATAAGAACAGCATCAATATCGATTGTGCTACAAGAGCGGTGTGAATGAAGCCTTAATACCACAATGGCCATGAGTCAGTCCCTGGCCTGGTCGTGTGCTAGGCGATGTGTTTGTCCATGTTGCAACGGTCTTGGACAGTATGTCGTGCAATGGTATTGGACAGGGTGGCCCAGGCACAATTAAGGCCGCAGGTTGGTGATGGCCTCTTTGGTGCGGTTAGAGTTCCGTGCTTGCCCTTGGAGTGACTTGAGCCCTTGCTTTTGCCCCTGGCCGAGTGGGGGAGCATATGGGATTCCTGGAGTTGTTTCCCTTGTTGCTGGTGCACTGTTTCGTGTGTGTCCTGTGCACATAGTTGCATAGGGCTGTGGTGCGATTCAGAGTATGGAGTCTCTGCTCCTCCAGGGAGGAATCCCGCAGTCCGATGGCCTGGCTGATGTCCGGGGTCCCACGGGTGGTTCATGTGTGTTGTCAGGAAGCATTTTGAACTGCTATCTAAATAGTCTTACTACCTCAGTTATGCCTGCAGAGGGGTAGTCCTCGAGGTGTTCACCATATTAGCATAGGGGTAGTCCCGAGCTGGTTGAGGGCAGGAGTAATGAGGCGGCGAGGCTGTTGAACGCAGTCGCCGGAGCCAGCGATCGCAAGGGAATTGGGGGACCTGTCTGGTTGCTGGTACTTGTTCCAGGTGCTTGCCAGGCGCTGTAGGACTTGCATGATGATGTTGCTAAGGCACAAGTTCATTCGTAGAAGACTATGGTCGGTCAGGTCTGAGTTACCACCTGTCAATCGGGTCAGGCTCTCGAGTTTCTCATTGACTACTAGCACTTGCAGTAATGCCAGGACTTTACCGCCAGTGAAAACCTGTCGGTAAATGCACTTTTGCAGGAGAGAGAGACAATTTCAGTGTCAGCAATGTACAGCACAGACAGGGAGCCCAAGAAAAGTGATAGCTATGCTGTTGCTGCAAATGGAGCACTGTGCCCAAGTATGAAAGGGCACAATGGTGATGGAACAAAGGGGGCTGTAGGCAGGATCTGCAATGGGGGCAGCTGGGGCACAGGGCAGACTAGGCCATCGCACAGGTGGCACATAGGAACACAGAAACTGGAAAACATCAAGACAGCCAGGGTATGATTAAGGTGGCCTGGGCTCTGTCCATCCTAAATCGTTGCCTTTCATGTTCTCCACATGGTGGGCAGGTCGATTAGTGGTCCGCCCGCCGATGTAAGAAGGAGGCTGATGGTCCAGGGTTCAGTTGCTACCTGCGGTTCGTTTGAGAGCAGAGTCTGCCAGGCAGCTCTCCCTGGGTCCCATTGTGAGGGCGCTTTTCAGTGGCGCTGCCCTGGGTGGGAGCTGCTTGGCCGTGGTAAGGCTGGGCTCAGAGTGGTAAGTCCGTGGTTTAGTATCTTCCTGCCGAGCAGGTTTGGGTCTGTAACTGCCTTGTCAACTATCAGGGCAGGCCTTAGAATGCAGAGCCGTTGCGTCAATCTGCTGATGTGCTTCAGTCCTTAACCAGGCCCGCTGCCAGGTCATGGACCTGTGATATTTTGTTAATATGCACCTGTCCTTTAATTGCTCATAAGAGGAGGATCCCTAGGCCGGTGATCCCCTTGCTGGTGTCGAGACTGCCACTCTCTAGTCATGCCCACAGTGGCCTAGGTTGTAGTGTCACGGGTCTCTTAGATTGTGGTGGTAGCATGTTGCTCCCATTTCTGGAGGACAGAGCGCAGCCAAGATTCTTGGCTCAGTCACTGGTATCGGTGGCTGCATAGTTTCACCAGGGATGCAGCCTCCCACAGTAGGCCATGGTATTCAGGTAATGTGAAAGCGTGTCCTGCGGGATCCAGAGTTGGAACCTGAACCTGAACCTGTGACGCAGCTCCAAGACACAGTGGCTGTGGATAATGTACCACACTGTAGCCACAACATGGTTGTGGAATTGTCATGATGATGAGTCCAAACACAGCTCACCATAGGAATACCATACGAAATCGCCGAGTCAACTGCCTACACTGAGGATGATGATGATGTCCCCCCAGTGTTGCGGGAAGATTGCCATGGGGACTGTGGTGTTGATGTTCGCTTCAACAGCATCCAATTGATGTGAGGCTTCCATCGGGGGATCGGTGCCTGGTCTTCCCACGATGGCACAGTGTTGGGGGGGACACCAATACTTTCCCAGGTAGTCTGTTGCTGACACATGATGCTGGGAGCACCTGTGGGGCAAGGAGTACAGGTATGTCGCTTGGACCTTATGACCGCCTATGAAAGGCCCTGCCCTGGTGCCAGAGTGTGAGGTAGTCCTGATGGTTGTCCCCTGATGGCAAGTCCTGACGGTTGTGCCTTCATGGCAAGAGTCTGAGAGACTGTTGGGTCTGAGAGACTGAAGGCGGTCCCCAGCCTGATACTGGAGGCTATGCTTGCCTCAGGTGTTTCGACCTTAGAATTTTATTTTATTTTATTTTATCTTTTTTTTTTTTTTAAACTGTGCTGCGGAGTGGCTACTTTTCCTTGGGCAACCTCTGTTGTCTTACTCCTGGGAAAGAGGCTGGTTACCGGATGCTCTCGCTTGCTACCTGCTGTCACCACCCCGATGTGGGGGTGGTTGAGTATGGGTCAAACCATACTAGGTGGCTACCATGTAAGGTTGGGAGGCATTCCTAATGAGGATGTATTCCTCCTCAGAGATGCGGAATACTGAACGTCGTGGACTGTGTTGGTTTGAGCTCCAGCCGACCCGGATCAGCACAGGGCAATGGCCACCTCAAGTAACCCTTTCTTCCAGCACTCCCCACTGCGATGCCAAGTCTTCCGGGTGCAGTAGTGATGGGAGTACGGGTGCAATGCGAGGGGGGCCTGTGGATCCCTGCACCTTGTCTGGGGAACCTATTCCCAGTGCCTAGGCGCATGCTGGTTGAGGCTCATGTTCGTAGGGTAATAGGCTCACTGTCATAGTGGGCCTGGTCAAAGAGCGGAGGTCTGGAGGGGCTCTGGTGGAATCAAGTTCTGGTATTGGCCGGCTGTACAAGAGACTTGTCAAAAGATCTTAGGGTTGCTATCATGGGAATCCAAGATGGCGTTTAGTCTGTGAGCTCTAGTGGCGGCGTTTGTTTTACCTTTTATGTGATGGGTAAAAGGAAGGCGAAAGGGCCTAAGAAGTCTTCCTCTAGCCCGGTAGTCCCCTCTGCCCTTCCCTCTCAGGTGGTTGGACCACTGGATTCATTTGTTACGCCGCTACGGCGGTCTGCAGTTCTGACGGAGGAGAGCCCCATTGTATCACAGTCGGGGCTGGGTGACTCGGGGCCTGAGATCTCTCCACTGGAGCAGTGGCGGCCTCCCTAAGGTCCATTGATAAAGTGGACTCCGGCGCAGGCTGAGGAGGAACTTCCTTCCATTGTGGGGGAGAGTTCTGGCCCTGGAGGATCGGCAGCGCAACGGAGAAGTGAGGCTTCTGGCTCCGCTCTACTTTTCAGCGCAGTGGATCCGGGTTTGTGGAGGTCTGCAGGCAGTATGGCGGCTGTCCTTTCTGCAACTGGGGATCCAGGAATTGAATGAAGGTCAACGGAGGAGCCCTTGGGGCAGTCTCAAGTTTTTTCATTGGAGCAACCAGCCGTCTGTACTTTGGAATCAATCTGGTCCGCCATAGTCAAGCTTGGAGAACTTTTAGCTCCCCAGGTTTAGTTTCATACTAACTTACTTCAACAACATACTCTTGAAGTTACAGCTCTACAATCTTCTGTAACAGAATTGCAACAGAGGGCTTCTACCTTTGAGGATGGTGTTTCCCTTCATCAGAAAGATATGGTGGCTTTGAAAGCAAGGATTGAAATGCTTAAAAATTCCTCTAGATATTGTAATCTTCGGTGTATAAATTTTCCTAGGTTGCCCTCTATCTCTGCTAAAGAAATGTTTAAGAAATATCTTTTGGAGGTGTTGGGGGTTCCAGTAGTATCTCACCCCCCTATGCTTAAGATTTATTATCTTCCTTCGGGGAAGAAAGTCCCTGCTGAGGGAACTTTGGAAAGAGGGGGTCAGTTTGATGTATTAAATATCTCTGCTATTTTGGAATCATCAACAATTGAGGGTGTTTCACCTTCGACATTGATAGCTACGTTTGTGTTAGCTTCAGATAGGGATTGGTTTCTCCGTATGTTTTTTAAGAAATGTACTATGCAATTTTGTGGGTTGACTGTTCGTGTTTTTCCTGATTTAGCCAAAGAAACTCAAAAACGTAGGAAAGAATTTGTTATTACGTCCTGGAGTATTGTTGTTGGGGGGTTTATATTTCTTAAAGTCTCCCTGTAAATGTATGGTCAAGTTTAATAATGAGTCATATATTTTCTATGAGCCGTCCCAGTTGGTGGGCTTTCTCAGTGCTCGCCGCCCTCCTGAGGTGTCCTCAGATTTGCTGCTGATAAGTTAGGCAAGATCGTTTGCTCACATTCTTTTTCTTTCTCTCTGGTGGGTGTCATTTTATTATTTTTCCTTGGATTCCCTCTTATGGTGGGCTATAGTAAGCGCTGGAATTTGTTTTCTTACCTTATCTCATATTGATGGTTATCATTGTTGTTTTTCCATACCAGTGTCTTAATTTCCATGAAGTTTTGGTATATGCTTCATTTTATGTAAAAATTGATAAAGTTTAAATAAATGTCTCTATCATATAAAAAAAAAACTTATGGTTGAAGATTGGACCAGGACTCCACATTGGGCTTCCCTTGCACCCAAGAGAGTCCACAGGTGGCGGGAACCTGGTGTCGTTTGGAGGTCCGGATGCCACTGTGGGCACACAGCCATCCTTTCAGTGCTGGAGTATGGTTTGGTGTTGCCGGGCTAGTGATGTGCCAGGCCAGCAATTTAAGGGTGAACCTTATGTCCTGTTAGCGCTGCCACCCTGGTGATACTTCAAAATGACACCTCCCTTATCCCTACCTGAGAGGGGATCCAGAAAGGAATTGTGATGCAGGTAGACCCTGCCCAAGGCGTATCATTATCCTGTGAAGTGGGCTGATGAGCTTGTGCTCCGGAAGCCCCTTCACCACATTGCACTGTGAATTACCTTCAGGTACAGCAGTGATCTCCAGGAACAAGCAGGAATGAGTCTTCACATATGGGTATCGTCGGTACCGACTGAGCCCGCGCGGGAATGCTCCCCAGCGTCCAATAGGAACGCTTTTGGGAGCATGCATCCACGCATGCGCGCTGCCTTCCCACCTATCTACCTCCCTCTCTTCAGTTCTTCGTTTTCCGCGGAGCCGACAGGACGTGAACCCTGTCACCGCAGAAAATTCTACTTTTATTTCTTATTTTTTGTGGTCGTGCCTGCCTTCGTTCGACGCCCACCGGTACCACTGGTGCTTTTTCTTTCTTTCTTTCTTTCTTTAAAAAAAAAAAAACAACACCACAGAACTTGTGCTTTTTCAGTCAGGGTTTTTTCCCCTGCTTGCTGCTTGGTGCCATTTTGGCCACTAGGCCTCTTTTTTCAGCATGGAGAAACCAACTACTGGTTTCAAAAAATGTTTGAAGTGTGCCAGCACAATTTCTGTCACAGACACCCATGACTGGTGTCTTAAATGTTTAGGTCCTGACCATTGCCCAGCGGAGTGTCTCTCCTGCAGGAAGCTGACTAAAAGAAGTCTTCAGAATCAAGCAAATCAACTCGGTGCCCTGTTTGCATCGGACACAGTGTCAGTAGCATCAGTGTCCTCCAGGGCCTCTACTTCTTCCCAGGGATCTCAGGTAACTAAACATAGGTCTAAATCAAGCCGGTCCTCGAGAGGTAGATCTCCGTCAAAGTATCGAGATGCCTCTGGCGTTGCCCTCGAGGATCCTGCACCGGCAAAACAGCCCCGGCGGGAGTCTTCGGGCTCCAAAGCACCATCGGGGCTCCAGGATGTTCTCAAGACTTTGGCCTCGATGGACGCTCCTGTTCCATGCTCGGGGGTTGTGGCCGCTTCAGTCGGTACCGACACCCCGGCATCGGAAATGGTAATGGATAAAAGACTCCTTGCCATTGAACGTAGTCTAGCAAATCTTTTGGCTACTTCGGTACCGCTAAAGTCGCTGCAGACCGTTCCACAGGCACCAGTATTACTGTCGGTACCGGTGCCGGTACCCTCGGTACCTGCTTTGGCAGGCTTACTTCCCCCGATGCCGAGTTTGGAATCACTCTCAAGCATGGGTGATCAAGTACCGACTCGCTTCGGTACCGACCTCGAGCGGTACCGAAGACAACTTTTGAAGGAAAACCCGGTGCTTCCTCCCTTTGAGTCTTCCGATTCCGATGACTCAGATGACTCCACCGGTACCAGAGCTGAACTTTTACAGGATTCAACTCTTTCTCCTCAATGTAGGATGTCTCCTCCTGAGGACATGTCTTTTCACGATTTTGTGCGTGATATGGCAAGGGCTCTTGCCATTACAGTAGTTCCTGAAAAGGAGCCTAGGGCAGAAGAATTAATAATTCTACAATACCCCTTGGCTCCAAAGGAAGCAGCTATGCTCCCTATATATCAGATCTTGCATGATCTAATGTTGAGGATGTGGGAAACTCCTTTAACAGTAACCCCACTTTCTAAACGCCGTGACACTATGTATAGAGTGCCACCTTGTCCAGGTTTTCAAAAGACTCAACTACCACACCACTCTATGGTGGTGGAGTCTGCCATGAGACGCATTAAGAGTACAAAGAGACACTCTTCTAATCCACCAGGTTGTGAATCTAGAACACTGGATGCTTTTGGGCGTAAATGTTTTCAGGCCTCCATGCTTTCAGCAAGGATTAGTTCCTATATTTTATACATGGGAATGTTTCTTGAGGAGGTTACAAAAAACTTAGAGCTTTTGAACCCCTTCCTTCAAGATGATAAAAGAGCAGATCATTTATCACTAGTCAAACATGCTCAGAATGTCTCTAAATTCATGAATCGTGCTACCTTTGACTGTTTTGAATGCATTAGCAGGACTTCTGCTATAGCTATAGGAGCCCGACGAATTGCCTGGCTCCAAGCTTCTGACTTGGAGGAATGGGTGCAGGAAAAGCTGGGAAATATTCCTTGCACTGGAGAAAATCTTTTTGGCAAGGATTGGCAATCTAAGGCTAATCAGTTAGACACTGATAATGCCACTTTGAATAGATTGTCAAAGATTTCTCCTAACCCAGCTAAGAAAAAGACCTTTAAGAAAACTTTTTTCTCTAAGAAGAAAAAGTTCTGTCCATCTTCCACTCAACAGGCATATGTTCCCCAAAAAGGGCAACAGCAGACAAGACAAAGAAAACCCAAACCCCAACCGGCTCAGCAAACTCAGCCTCCTCAGGGTTTTTGACTTTTTGTCCAGAGAACATACTCACTCTTCCTGTGTTAGGCCCAGAACCTCTAAACATTCCAGGCCGTATCTGCCACTTTGCCAACAGATGGCAACAAATCACATCAGAGGCCTGGACTTTGTCCATAGTGAGTCTGGGGTACAAGTTTCATTTCCTCAGTTTACCACCACCCACACTGGTAAAACAGTTCAACTCTCAACCTCTAGGCATAGACCTCTTGCTACAAGAAGTCTCTACTCTTCTAGCTCAAGGAGCTATAGAAGAGGTTCCTTTATGCCAGCAAGGTACAGGGTTTTATTCCCCCTATTTTCTCATTAAAAAAAAAACAGGGGGTTTAAGACTAATCCTGGATCTCAGAGAGCTGAACAAATTTCTAGTTCGAGAGAAGTTCAAAATGCTTTCCCTTGGCTCTCTTCTGCCATACCTTCACAGGCAAGATTGGCTATGTTCTCTAGATTTAAAAGATGCCTACATGCATATCCTTATTCATGTAGATCACAGGAAATTCCTTTGGTTCCTGGTCCAGGGAAGACATTTCCAGTACAGAGTCCTTCCCTTTGGGCTGGCCTCGGCTCCAAGGGTCTTCACAAAATGCATGTCAGTAATAGCAGCATTCATGAGGACCCTGGGGATTTTTGTCTTCCCTTACTTGGACGATTGGCTCATCCGAGCACAGTCATCTCAAGAAGCTCATCAGGCCCTGTTACGAGCAAAACAAATACTCCAGTATTTGGGGTTGGTCATAAATCTTCCAAAGTCTCAGCTCGCCCCATCTCAGACCCTCGAGTTTATAGGTGCTCGCTTGGACACACAGCTTGCAAGGGCTTTCCTGCCCCAACCGCGTTGTCTGTGAATCATCGAGCTAGCATCTCAAGCAGCGCTGCAGACCTTTCTCACTGCTCGACAGATGCTTCGCCTACTAGGTCACATGGCATCGACCGTCCATGTAATACCTTATGCTCGTCTTCATATGCGAGTGGCCCAGTGGACCTTGGCTTCCCAGTGGTCTCAGGCCTTTCAGACAAGATCAGGGTTACCACACGCCTGATTCTGTCTCTCCGTTGGTGGCAATCTCTGGAAAACCTTTTAATAGGCGCTCCTTTCCAGCAGCCACAACCTCCAGGCTATCCTCACAACAGATGCCTCCAAGATAGGTTGGGGAGCCCACTTGGACAGCCTATCAACGCAGGGCCTTTGGTCTTCACAGGAGGCTCTTCATATAAACCTCCTAGAACTCAGAGCCATCTCCAATGCTATTTGAGTCTTTTGCACCCAGCTCGTAAACAAAACAGTTCTGGTGCAAACAGACAATCAAGTAGCCATGTTTTACCTAAACAAACAAGGCGGAACAGGCTCTCTGCATCTATGCAACGAAGCTCTGCAACTATGGGTCTTTGCCAGAGAGCATCGGATTCATCTGCGGGCAGTCTATCTTCCAGGCGTTCAAAACGTTTGGGCAGACATACTCAGTCGAGTACTCCTGCCACACGAGTGGTCACTTCACTCTTATCATCTTGCTCGAGTTTTTCGTGTCTGGGGAACACCAGACATAGACCTCATTGCAAGTCCACAGAATGCCAAACTTCCCCGGTTTTGTTCCAGACTTCCAGCACAGGAATGTCAAGCCAGGGATTTATTTATTTATTTACATTCTCTTATATACCGCGCTATTCTGCATCAGTGCGGTTTACATTGAACAAACTGAAATTACATTGAACAGGGCATTATAACTTGGAGATAACTATTTTACAGGGAACATGGGCTATGGAGGGTTAAGTGGCTTTCCCAAGACCACAAGGAGCACCTGTGGGACTAGAAACCCCAGTCCTTCCGGCCCAAGGTTGCTGTCCTCTAGTGGGATTTGAACTTCCGGCCTGAAGTACCTTGCCCCAACCACTAGGCCACTCCTCCACATCCATAGGGATGCATTCCTGCTTCACTGGGGTCAGGATTACCTATATGCATTTCCGCCAATCCCTCTAATTCCCAAAACCTTATTCAAACTCCAGAGGGACAAGGGACGCATGATACTCATAGCGCCTTCGTGGCCGAGGCAAACATGGTATCCTCTTCTCTTGCAACTCTCTCAAGTCACCCCTTTGGAGTTAGGGAGTGCTCCAGATCTTCTGTCCCAGGACAACGGATCTCTACTACACCCCAATCCCCAGTCCCTACATCTCAAGGCCTGGTTACTCAAGGCCTAGACTTTCAAGATCTAGACCTGTCTCAACAAGTGAAGGACATTCTTCTGACCTCCAGGAAACCTTCCACAAGACGTTCTTACGCTTTTAAGTGGAAAAGGTTTTCTTCCTGGTGTAATCAGAGAGGACTTAATCCCTCTTTGGTACCAGTAGACTCTCTTCTAGAGTATCTCCTTCATTTGTCAACTTCTGGTCTTCAGACCAATTCTGTTAGAGTCCATCTTAGTGCTATTGCTGCATCTCATAAGCTCTTAGATGGACAACCAATTTCCTCTCATCCACTTATTTCTAGATTTATGAGAGGACTTCTAACAAAACCTCACATTAAACCACCTCCGGTGGCATGAGATCTTAACCTTGTTCTAGGTGTGCTCATGGAACCACCTTTTGAGCCTTTGGCTACTTTGGATCTAAAGTTTCTTTCATGGAAAGTTGTTTTCCTGATTGCCATCACTTCTGCTAGATGAATTAGTGAACTTCAGGCTTTAATGGCTGATCCACCTTTTACAAGGTTTCATCATGATAAGGTGGTTCTTAGGACCCACCCTTATTTTCTTCCAAAGGTGGTTTCACCTTTTCATCTAAACCAGTCAGTTTATCTTCCCGTTTTCTTTCATAGGCCTCATTCCTCCTCTGCGGAAAGGAAACTTCATACTTTGGACTGTAAAAGAGCTTTAGCTTTTTATCTCCAAAGAACCCAGCCTCACAGAAAGTCTTCTCAGCTTTTTGTGGCTTTTGACTCTAGCCATTTAGGACTTCCTGTCACTAAAAGAACCCTCTCTAAATGGATTGCAGATTGTATATCCTATACATATCAAAGTAAAGGAATACCTCTTGAAGGCCATGTCACAGCTCATAATGTCAGAGCCATGGCAGCCTCAACAGCTAACTTTCATTCTGTGGCTATTGATGAAATCTGCAAAGCAGCAACTTGGGCCTCAGTACATACTTTCACTGCCCATTATTGTCTAGACAAGGACTCCCGCCGGGATGCCTTGTTTGGTCAAGCTGTTCTACAACACCTTTTCCACTCATAATTCAACTCCTTCCCTCCATCCATTTGGATGCCTGAGGTCCCTTGGGGAAGCATGGCCCATCTACATAGATTTGCTACATGCTGGGTCTTCCCTAGGCATCTTTCAGCTCGGGAGTCCCCATATGTGAAGACTCATTCCTGCTTGTTCCTGGAGATAGCGTAGTTACTCACCTGTAACAGGTGATCTCCGGGAACAGCAGGAATAAGTCTTCACAACCCACCCGCCTCCCCTAGGAGTTGTCTTTCTCTCTCTCTTTCTCTATTTTTATCTACTTCTTCGGTCTCAGCTTTAAACTCAACTGAAGAGAGGCAGGTAGATAGGCGGGAAGACAGCGCGCATGCGTGGATGCACGCTCCCAAAAGCATTCCTATTTGATGCTGGGGAGCGTTCCCACGCAGGCTCCGTCGGTACCGACGATACCCATATGTGAAGACTTATTCCTGCTGTTCCCGGAGATCACCTGTTACAGGTGAGTAACTATGCTTTCCCTGTCCTCTGAGGCAGTTGCTGGTTAAGTGACTTGGCCAAGCCCCCTAGGAGCATCAGCAGGATTTGAACCCTGACTTTCCTGGTTCAAAATCTTCAGCTCTAACCACTAGGCTACGCATACTCGGGCTTGGGCGCGTGCAGATGACCCCCGAATTATCGGGTCTCATAGCACAGAAACTGTGCCAGGAGGAACAGGGGTGTCCCTCTTTCTGCTGTTTTCAGTGACTAGCTGCTGTCCTGGGAGCGGGCTACCACTTTTCGCACCCGGAGCAGAAATTGAAACATGGCTGCCACCGACCTCCCTACCATGTCCGGCCACAGGCAACGCCTGGTGGAGTCACCTCGGGAGAGTAGCCATGAGAGAGGAGTAAAAGCTGCATTCGGGCCACCTCACGCTTCTGCTGCTGAGGGGAGGACAATGGGTGGACAGCTCCTCAGTGTACCTCCGTGCCGGCATGGTGCTACTCCTGTTGTCATGGCGCCAGCCAATAGCACCGCCGGGGGTGGAGTTGAACGTGTTGACGTCACTTCCGGGAAAATGGCGGCGTGCATCTCACAGTTCGGCGCCATCGAGAAGCTTTCTCAGCACCGAGGCCTGAGCTCAATGGTGCTGCCAGCAGGTTATCCTTAGGTGGGGAAGGGCAACCAAGGCACTCCCCATCGACGCTGTGGAAGCAGAGGACGTCAATCACCGCTGTCCGGAGAACTTCCTTGCGGGTTCGGATCATTGTGAAAGAGGCCGGTGCGAGACCAGAGGTTCCTGGAGGGTCTGCAGGCTCGAGGAGCGCACGCAGGAGGAGGAGCAGCACAGTCGGGGATGGAGGCCTTGAGCGGCACATCCCAGGCTGATGAACAGTTGCCATCTTGGACTTGACCACGCACACGGCCGGCAGCACAGCCGGGGATGGAGGTGAATAGTCGCCATCTTGGACCTGGCTACACAGCCGGTCGGGACGGAGGTCCGGAGGGCGTGTCCTATGCCGCAGGGTTAGCTCTCTTCTTCTCTACGCAGCCAGAGAATAGGTGAGGTAAGCCGGTCACCTGGGCAGGTGTGCATCGGAGGGGGGGGGGGAGGGGCGAGCTGGAAAGCGTAGTCCTCGATTCGCAGCCCGACGGACTCCCCAGCACTGGTCTTCTTTGATATTGCAGAATCTGACTGCAGGACAGCAGTATCGGGAGGATATCAGCTGGCGTGCAAGCACATGGCTGGCAGGCACAGGGAGTCCGGCCACTCTGATCGTAAGAACACTGGAGCTAATATGAGCAAAGGAAGAATCAGAGAACATCATTAAAGACATTCAATTCATAAAAATAGTAAGTAAAAGGAGTATTATGGTAGATTTCAGTTGGAGAGGAGAGAGGTCCGTCTTGCTGGCAAGGCGGAAGAACTGAAACTGGCTAGCTAGGGGCGGGCCGGGGGTGGGGCCAGTTTGCTCATGGAGAGTATTTCCGTCTCGGCGCCATTGGATGACGTCGCCAAGTGTGGCTGACTCATCCTGCTTGTTCTAGGCGAACCCAATACAATTCAGAGAGTGAGGTCGGCATGACACGGGCAGAAGAATGAGCAGGAACATGTAAGTCAGATAGAAGAAGGAAAAGAGCTTTCTGAGTTAAACACAATTTACCACTGGGATGGGTCCACAAGCCATGAGGACCCTGGGAACATCCTGCAAGCTTCCATTGAGTTATTTCACTTTCTAGTTGGGAATCTTGAGAAGACTGGGCTGTGTCAGTGACTGAGGACTGGACATCATGTTCAGCATGCAGAACAAGATTCATGATCACATGATACATTTCTAATGCTGTAACAAGCAGCATGCATGCAACTTTGGCAGCCTGATCTGCAAGGTTATTGTAATGTGAAATGGGTGTTGGGTCAGCTTGATGGGCGGGACATTTTACTACAGCAATTGGCACTGCCATTTCATGTTTGCTCTCTAAGAGTGTCAGAAGAATTTTATGAGAGGGAGGTGCTGTAGATCCTTTCCAGCAGAGGAAATGAATCCACGCTTTTCCCATTTCACAGAATAGTTGTGTACTATGGACACCACATAAGAGGAGTATGAGAAAATTGTCACAAGGTCAGACAATGTCAGAGTAACATCAATGAGGCAACAAGAAGCTCAGCCAATTGTGCCGAGAAAATGGTGGGATCTAGTGACTATAACCAAAGAATTTTATCTGGGTCACAGGACGTACTAGAGCCGCGAATTATGGCTAGTCCCACGGAATCAGGAGCCTCCTGGGACTCCTGGGCAGAACCATCAACAAAGATCCATTGTCGATGTGACAATGGGTAACCACAAAGTAGCTTGTACAACTTTAGCAATTAAAAGATCGGGGTTTAGACCTCAGTACGCCTACAAGAACCACCAACCATAAAAATGGCAATAATGGTTCGAATGAGGCGTGATTGCATCACTGGTCTAATCAACCCCCTCCATCCTCATACACAAATAACATAAGAGCATGGCGTGGAACAAATATCATCAAAATACAACAATCACATTAAATTCACCACATTAATGATATTTTGATGAACATTAATAATATTTTAAGAACATTTTCACATCAAACAGACTTCCTTAATGTATCAGTGACCAAATTGAACTTTTCTCCTAATCCATGCCAAACTCATAAGCGAAATTCTCCAGCTTCAGCAAAACCCTGACGCCTCCATAGACGTCCTAGAGCGTTTCGCAGATGCTGCTTCAGGGGAATATGCTATAGAAATAAAAAGAAAAACACAAACCTTAAAACTTGTTACAATATCAAGCTACACCAACAAATACACCCCTCTCTCCCTTCGGACACGGAATCAAGTTGTCTTACCGCCCAACCATGAACTTGACCACAAACATGGACTATCAGTCTCCGTCCAGCTGGATCTTCCAGCACAATCCAATACCGCACATTTAAAAAAACCCGGCGTCTGATGTCATAACCACTCCCCACACAACTCCATACCCGGTATTTAAAGTTAAACACATGCTTTCCAGTCAATACTGAAATTCAACCCACCAGGAATGACCGTGCCAAGCAAAAATATCCAACGCTGCTCTCTATACACTAAATATTGTTCCCAAGTCATATCCTGGAAACCTCCAATGACCCGTTCAGTGCCAAAACACCGTAACTCAGCAAACTGATGTCCATACTGTAAACAGTGACCCACCAAAGGGGCCTCACGTTTTTTACAGCACAACCTACTTTTATGCTCGCCCAAACGAATACGCAGAGACTGAATAGTCTTACCTACATAAAGTAGTGAACAAGGGCAAAAAATCCCATAAACAACAAAATCTGATGTGTACGAAGTACTGGATTTTAACAGATATTCTTTCCCCCCATAAAAAAACCGATCAGATTCAAAACATACATCACAAAAAGCGCATTGTCCACATTTCACATGCCCCATTTTCTGCACACATACATCTTCAACCTGCCGCAACCGAGAGGGACTCAAAATCTCTTTCAAATTTTGGTTTCTTTGCCAAACACATCTTAAACCCCTAACTTCAAGACCAGGGACCATCCTAATCACATTACTGTGCTTCTCAATAATCTTCTGGATCTTCACACTAAATGGAGAATATCGAGAGACAAAATTCACATGCCCATCATCCTTGCCTGAACGATCCCGCGGAGATAGGCCCTATCATTAAAAAGGGCTCGCTTATATGCACGTTCCACCACCCTAATGGGATAACCCCTTTTCAAAAAATCTTCCTTCAACGAAAGTGCCTGAGCCTTAAAATCACTCACTGTAGAACAATTCCTCCGATACCGGATAAACTGTGAAAACGGTAAACCCCTAATCAAACTCTTCGGGTGGGCACTCATATAGTGCAAAAAGGTGTTCTTATCAGTTAATTTTTTGTGCACGATTGTCCCCCAACCATCAGCCTGCCTTTGAACTTGAACATCTAAAAACACAATTGTCTGAGCATCATAAGTAATCGTGAACTGTATATTATAATCTACAGTATTTAACCAGGCATGAAACTGCATAAGAGATTCCGCATCATCCGTATAATAAAGCTGGTTTTACGCACATTTCCTGTGGTAGGCCTGGTCTTTGGTAGTCCGCTTTTGCTCCTTTTGTCCTTTTTGCGGATACCTTCTTCTCCTGTTTTGATATTTGTTCCACGCCATGCTCTTATGTTATTTGTGTATGAGGATGGAGGGGGTTGATTAGACCGGTGATGCGATCACGCCTCGTTTGAACCATTATTGCCATTTTTATGGTTGGTGGTTCTTGTAGGCGTACTGAGGTCTAAACCCCGATCCTTTAATTGCTAAAGTTGTACAAACTACTTTGTAGTTAGGCAGTGGAGCTTTTTATTTTGCTTATGTAATACCATTTCTAGCTCTGATATTGACCTGTTTGAGTTTGTTGATGTGACAATGGGGCCTGGGAACAAAGTGGATTGTTGTGCACTACTTCATGGGCACAATCATGGTCTGAATGGCAACCTGTGTCGCTATCACCCTTTAAGGGTAGAGCAAATACGCTACTTGAAATACACAAGTTGGGGATTTCATTGAAATGGATGGAGAATCTAGCAATGTCAAATATTTTGATGGTGCTGGGCAGAAAGATTAGTAAGGGGTAAGGCTAAAACTGCCTTAACATCATGGGAACAGTAAACTGTCAGTTCATTTTGCATTACAGTGGGATGTGATATTTGTACAGCAGCTGCACAGGCTACCACTTCTTTTTCACATCTAGAAAATCCCATTTCTACAGTGGAAAACTTGGCAGACAGATACATGATTGGCAAGTGTTTGTTCTGGTACTCTTGGGTAAGGACAGCAGCTTGGACTTGTTCCCCTCCTAATTCCAAATTCAAGGGAACTGTAAATTTTAAATGTTGGGGTTTACCTGAGAATCCTACAGTTTTGGCTGTTTGATGAGACAAAGGGAAAGAGCAAGGCTGCCCAGAGCCAATACTGGATATAGAAGCACCAGTATCAAGTAAAAATTCTACTTCTCTTCCATTAACACGGGCTGTAACCATGGGATCATTTGAACCAAGAACGGCATCAAGGATAAACTGTCCTGTCGCTTGGTCTTCCGGGTCTAGTCGGTTATTATATCTGGGGTGACGACATTCTCGGCTAACATGGCCGTGGATACCGAAATTCCAGCAAATGGGACCACAGCGACGGTCTGGATTTCTTCTATTTGGAGTCCCTCTGCCTTGTGGACCCCTCTGAGGGTATGGAGGACCTCTGGGCCTCCCTTTATCAGTATTGTTTTTCTTTCAACTAATTTGGGCTAGTTGGTTGGTTGCCTGCTATATTTGAGTGGTTAAGAATTTTGTTTCCAAACTCTGATGCTGCTGCACCTTCTTTTGTTTCTCTCCAGCTTTCTCTTTGAGAAAGTGGTCAATATGAGCCAGTATTTCAGGCCACGATTTTTGTGACAAGGCTACTACAGTATCCAAGTTTCTTTTGTATGTCCTGGGGCAAACCGGCATGCAGGGTCTGGTAAAAGATCGCATACCCCAAAGCATCCCAGGGCACTCCTGACCTTTGTTCCCACATCTCCTGGAGCTCTTTCATATATAGATAAGTCTTCTCCCTCTTGCCAAACTCTGGCCACTACCTTATTAAAATCACAGACATCTGGATAGGCCTTCCACAAAGCGGTCCACGCTGCTTGGCGGTAGTGCCCTAAAGATACTCCGTCATGATCGTGAGTTCTGAAGGTAACTCCATCTAGTCTTGCCTCAGCAAAGATCTTATCAGTAGCATTCCCGATTAATTGTGCAAGAATGCTTTTTAAATTTCCCAGGGCCAGCTGTTAACCTGCAGTGATTTTCTCAAACTTTGCTATCCATTTGGAAGCACCCCTAACTAATGGAGGCAAGCTCCGGGTTACATTTTCCATATCCATAAAACTCCAGGGAACATATTCAAGCATGGTTGGGGCTCCTGCAGGTCCCAGTACATGCATTAGGGATTCTGTTGTATGGAGTGCTCAACAGTAGGTAGCCTGGAACCTTCCTGTTGGGCTACATTTGTGATCTGTGTAATTGCCTGTGTTGAGGGCTTGGGTGGTCTAAAATTATAACCTCCCTTACCCAATGTGCTTTCTTCCTCTTCCTCAGATATTTCATGTTTATCCTCTCTCTGCTGATAGTCTTCACAACTACTACTAGCTGTGAGACTTGAGCCCTTCTTTTTGGACATCCCTGAGTCCAAAATCTTACTACAAACCCGGGAGGAGCCAGAGGTGCTTGGGTGGTCTGCATCTGGTCCTAAATTCAGGTTTGTGTCTATCAGTGAATCAGGCTGTGGCTCAGAAAATAAATCTCTAATGTCATCAGCCAGCTCGGCATCAAATAAGTGCTCTGATCACAAAATACCACTAACTTGTTGGAATTGGTATTGGGAAGGGACACCAGCATGTGTTAAATTGGACTGTCCCTTATTTTCACATGGGGCTTTGGTATGACCTCTTTAGTTTTCCTTATCTTTAAAGCTGGATATAAAGATGGGGAGGTGTAGGTTGCAGACTTAGTTTCAGGGGCTGGAGCTGGAGGATCAAAGGTCAGCAAGATATAGTTGGCTGCTGCTATAGGAGCTGAGGGACTTGATTCTGTAGTTATAAAAACTCCCTATGGAATTCCCTTCTCATGGGAATATGGGGGCAGGTTGACTATAGTCCATTATTTTAAACAATCTAGGTGTTTCTGTCTGGATTTTGTCTTTTTCTTTGTGACTTCAATCCATGTTTATATGGCTGCTAAAGTGGCTGTGGAATAAGTCCCTTCTTCGGACCACGGGGTAGTCAAATGTTTGGTACCTTTATACTATTTGCTAGTACATTCTCTAAGAAGCTTTTATGCCTGCAGGAAGGTCTTAACCATTTCTTCTAAGGATGCTGTAAGATTTGGGGCTTGCAACATTTTTCCTAGCACAAGAAAGTAAAGGTAATAGGGGAAAACAAACTAAAACCTACCTTGTCTGAAGTCTTTTGGTCCTCGGGTTCCAAGTCTGGGTGATATGTCAGTTCCTGACTCTCTGACTGTGTATTGAGGGGTGGCAAGGGTGCTGCAATCACTCCTGGCTGGCTCGCCAAATGTAGAGGGTCTACCATGCTGCAAGGGCCACTATCTCCCCCTATACGGAGGAAGTACACAGAGACCAATTTCTCAGCTGTACTCGCAAAATCTTTATTGTACGGGATCCTTTTCTCAGCATAAATTTTTCACACACAATCTCTACTTACAGGTACAAGGTAGCTACTGCATAGGGGATAGAGGGAAGAGAAAGGTTAATGGGGCAGTTCAGCATTTGGTTACATTCATGGCAGGGCTGGATAACTCCCATTTTCTCTGCTGTCCCAGTCTGTTTTTTAATACAGTTTTTCTTAAAGGCTGCAGAATAACAATGGTTAGTTCTCTTTCTATAGCTGGGTATCTCTTGATACTTTTTCTGCACAGGATTTGGCACAATTTCACTTTTCCCAAGGTTCAAGTTAGCATAAAAACATCATGTCATCTTCCCAAAACCAGTGCCTATTCAGATCTTACTCCCTAGTTCCCATTCATGTCTCTTTCTTGTTTCATTTTGTGTTATCTGGTTTCCTTAGCAAAGCACACTGGATTAGCAAGATTTTGTTCCTTAGCGCTCCGCAGTGCAGTCCTCAACTTCTGGGTTGTCAACCTCCTCCTGCAGCTAGGAGACTGGCATGTGCAAATTCATGACATCACTGGATATATCCTGTCAGCTTCCCTCCTACTTCCAGTGTGACCAGTCTCCTTGCAGCACGGCAGCGTTAGCAGCTCCGTCAGTCTTCTGGATCTTCGGGGCAGCGATTGTGAGCAGCGGTAATCTGCTCGCTGGTCTTGGCGCCTTTTTTGCCTCAGGGCTTTTGCCGCGGCGGCCATTTTGAAGACGCTTGGCCCACCGCGTGTATTTCAGCACCTCGGGGCTCCATGAAATTGGTAAGTCTGGCTTTTAATTCCTTCCAACGCTGTTTCGTTTGCATTTCCTTTTACCTTTGATTTTGGTCTTTGACTTGCAAAGGGGATATTAGTAAGCCCTTCCCTTTGTTTTTTTCCCACGGAGGGTTGCATAAGGGGGGGGGGGTATCCAATAGTGGGCTCTTTGCTGGCATCGGGTTTATTGTTGAGGCCAATGCCACAGAGGCCCCTCTGCATAATTTGTGGAGCCCGTAGAGGTCCTATATCAGTCTTGGGAGTCTGCAGGGGTTGTGCAACCCTGTCTTCTCTCATGGAGCAGACGCTGGAGGTCAGAGAGCCTGAGGGGGATGGCTGAGCTTCCAGAACTTGAGGCTGAGCATTCTTCACGCCAGGGTGCGCTGGAGCACCGGTCAGAGGGGTCCGCTGGGCCCTCTGCTCCTCCGCCAGCAGGCATTGCGGTAGGACCCGGGGCTTTTAGTCCCGAGTTTGTTCTGTTAATGCACCAGGCGTTTTGTTTACGGCAGCAGGGCGCGGTACCTGGATCGGCTCCTCTGCTACCCCTTGAAGTCCCACAGGTCACGGGGGGTACTTCAAGTGTTCCTCCGCCCGCTCCGAAGAAAGCTCGTAGGTCCGCAGCTTCGGTAGCGGATGAGGAGTGGCCTGATGGCTCTGAAGCGGCCTGGGACCCGGAGGGGGATCCTCTGGATCTTGAAGACGGGGAGCTTCCGGAGCCGGAAGACCAGGCCAAGATCATTCGTGTTTTTCGCCGCGAGGAATTGCCGGCGCTCATTTCCGAGTCTTTGAAGGTCTTGAATATGGCGTCTCTGGTGGCCAAGGATGTAGAGATCGAGGATCCGGATATCCAAGCGGAGCGTCAATCGCGCATAGTTTTTCCCTTGCACCGGGTGGTGGACAAAATGATCACAGATGAGTGGGATAAGCCGGAAGCCGGATTGCGTGGCGTTCGCACCCTGTCTCGGCTTTATCCTTTGGCAGATCCGGATAAAGAACGTTTTCGTGCACCGCGTGTGGATGCGGTGGTCTCGGCGGTCACTAAAAAGACCACTATCCCGGTTGAAGGGGGTGCGGCCTTGAAGGATGCCCAAGACAGGAAGGTCGATGGCTTACTGCGGCAGGAACTACATTTCTTTGCAGGCGTCTGTGTGTGGCGCTTGGGTGGCTCGGGCGTGTTTACGCTGGGCTCAGCGGTTGCGTATGTCCTCGCGTCTCGAAGAGGAGGATGTGAAGGAGTTGGATCGCTTGGAGTCAGGGGCGGCGTATCTAGCGGATATTCATTATGATTTGATTCGCGCGTTAGCCAACAGTATGGCTTCGGTGGTGGCGGCCAGACGTTCAGTGTGGCTCAGGAACTGGGCGGCTGATGGCCCTTCCAAATCTCGTCTGTAAGGGGAGGGCTACTCTTTGGGGAGGATTTGGACAAGTTGGTCAAGGACCTCGGGGAGTCCAAGGCTGGCCGACTCCCTGAGGACAAGCCTAAGCCGCTTCGTTCGACCGTCTCGGTTAGGGGTAAGTCTCGGGATTTTCGCCGGTTTCGGTCCCCTCGCTATGCAGGTTTCTCTAGGGGCCGCTTCCAGGCCCGTGCGCAGGGCTTTCGGGGCTACAGAGGTGGCGCGAGGGGATTCTCTACGACCTCCCTCTCCACTTCTCGCAAGCCGCAATGAGATGAGGCGGGTCCCGGCGGTGAGCATTTCGGTAGGCGGCCGTCTGCGGGAGTTCCTCTCCGCTTGGACCCTCATCACAACGGATCAGTGGGTTCTCGATATCATTCAACACGGCTACGCCCTCGAGTTTGCTCGACCCGTTCGGGATTCCTTTATCCGCTCGCCGTGCAAGGGGGCCTCGAAAGCGGCAGCGGTGGCCGCCACTCTCAACAGATTGTTACGGTTGGGGGCGGTGACGGAAGTGCCCAAAAGCGACTACGGTACGGGTCGTTATTCTATTTATTTCGTGGTGCCCAAGAAAGGAGGGGACTTGCGACCCATCCTGGATCTCAAGGCTGTCAACCGTTGCTTGCGGGTACCGCACTTTCGGATGGAGACCTTGAGGTCGGTCATCGTCGCGGTGCGTCCCGGGGAGTTCTTAACGTCGCTAGATCTGACGGAGGCATACTTGCATATTCCTATTCTGGAGGCTCATCAGCGGTTTCTGCGTTTTGCTCTCCCGTGGGGGCATTATCAGTTCCAGGCGCTTCCTTTTGGTCTGGCGACGGCTCCTCGTACCTTCACGAAGATAGTGGTAGTCGTGGCGGCGGCATTGCGGCGCGAAGGGATCCTGGTTCATCCCTATCTAGACGATTGGTTGATTCGTGCAAAATCCAAGGAGGAAAGTCTTCAGGTGACGAACAAGGTGGTCCGTTTTCTGCAGAGCCTGGGTTGGGTGATCAATTTTGCAAAGAGTCATCTGGAACCCACTCAGGAACTAGTGTACCTCGGAGTCCGGTTCAACACGTGCTCGGGTCACGTGTTCCTTCCTTCCCCGCGAGCCGAAGCATTGCGCGCTCTCATTCGGAAGTTTCGAGCCACGCCGGCTCCGTCCGCCTGGGACTACTTGCGAGTGCTAGGTACCATGGCAGCGACTCTAGAAGTGGTTCTGTGGGCAAAGGTGCACATGCGACCGTTGCAGCGGGCACTGCTCCGTCGCTGGTCGCATCAAGCGGATCCTTTAAGCAGGAGGCTACCTTGCCCTCTGGCGGTTCACAGGTCTCTCCGGTGGTGGCTTCTCCATCGCAACTTAGCGGCCGGGATGCCGCTAGATCAACCCGATTGGGTACCTCTATTGACGGACGCCAGTCTGACGGGCTGGGGTGCGCATTGCCAGGGCAGTTTTGCGCAGGGCCTATGGTCAGCAGTGGAGACGTCGTGGTCAATCAATCGCCTGAAGCTTCGAGCCGTGTTTCTAGCTCTTCAGGCCTTTCAGCACTTAATTATGGGTCGGGCAGTGCGGGTTCTGTCTGACAACTCGGCGACGGTGGCCTACATCAATCGGCAGGGCGGCACGGGAAGCGCCGTCATGGAGCAGGAAGCGGATCTGTTGTTCCGTTGGGTGGAACCTCGGCTCCCGTTGATTTCAGCGGCTCACATTGCTGGAAAAGACAACGTAACGGCCGACTTTCTCAGCAGAGTTCACGTGGATGCCGGGGAATGGCAGCTGCATCCCGAAGTGTTCGGTCAGCTTGTGGAGCGCTGGGGATCGCCAGTGATGGATCTGATGGCGACCTTTCTCTCTGCACAGGTCCTTCGCTTTTACAGCAGGCGACGGGAACGGATGTCGGAGGGCATAGATGCGCTTCTGCAAGTTTGGCCGAGACAGGGACTTCTCTACGTTTTCTCCCCGTGGGCGTTGATCGGTCGGGTCGTTCAGAAGATAGGGCGTCACCCGGGGAGAGTACTTCTGGTGGCTCCCGATTGGCCTCGTCGACCTTGGTATGCGGATCTAGTTCGTCTCCTGGACGGTCGTCCCTGGCGGTTACCGGAGCGATCGGATCTCCTGGTTCAGGGTCCTCTTTTCATGCCTCAAGTGGATCGGTTCTCGCTTACGGTTTGGCCATTGAAAGGGCACGCTTGAGAAAGCAGGGATACTCGGCGGCGGTGATAGCCACGATGTTAGCATCCCGGAAGCGATCCACGTCGTTAGCCTACGTGAGAATTTGGCGCATCTTTGAGGATTGGTGTTCTCGGCATTGGATTCGAGCGGCCATGGTGGCCGTGCCCGTTATTCTGGACTTTCTGCAGGATTTATTTATTTATTTATTTAACAGTATTTCTAAACCGCCTTATCTTAATAATCAAGGTGGTATCACAGCAAACAATCGGGTAAGGTGAGTGTGTTATACATGCAGTGAAGGTGAAATTTAGTTGGGTGAGTGTTGTATTGTGTGCTAGATTGGTATGAGCTATGTACAAAGTGGGCTATATACAGTGGTTCTAAATACATTTTCCATACATACATTGTTTAGGCGGGGTCATGTGCTGTTATAGGATGGCTTCGCTAAAGGGCTGGCGGCCAGCTCCTTACGGGTTCAGCTGGCGGCGTTGGCCTGTTATCGAGGTAAGGTCAATGGTGTGTCGTTAGGGTCTCATCCGGATGTTCGGCGTTTTTTAACGGCGATTTCCAAGTTGCGGCCTTCCCTTCGGGTTGGCGTTCCATCCTGGGATCTTAATTTAGTTCTCCGAGCCCTGTGTCGGTCTCCCTTTGAGCCGTTGAAGTGCTCTTCTCTGAAGGATCTGACCTTGAAGGCTGTTTTTCTGGTGGCCATTTGCTCAGCGAGGCGTATTTCCGAATTGCAAGCCCTCTCTTGTCGGGAGCCGTTCCTGACCTTCTCGGCTGATAAGGTGGTGTTGCGTACCGTGCCCTCCTTCCTACCTAAGGTGGTCTCTCCTTTTCATATGGACCAGGTGGTCACTTTGCCGGTTCTCGGTTCACGTGATGAGCTCCCCCTTGATCGCGATCTGCGCCGGTTAGATGTTCGGCAGGTGTTGCGTCATTATTTGCAGGTCACGGACTCCTTTCGTAAGTCGGATCGCTTATTTGTGCTGTTTGGGGGTGTGCGTAAGGGGGAGGCCGCGGCGAAAGCTTCTATTGCCAGGTGGCTTAAAGAGGCGATTTCGGCGGCTTATCTGCTTCAAGGCCGTGTGGTGCCGTCGGGGTTACGGGCACATTCCACCAGAGCGCAGGCTTGCTCTTGGGCGGAGCATCTCTTGGTTCCGCCGGGGGATATTTGTAGGGCGGCTACGTGGTCGTCCTTGCATACTTTTAGTAAGCATTATCGTTTGGATGTGGAGGCGGCGAAGGATTCTCGCTTCGGGTCGGCGGTGTTGTCTGTCGTCCGGAAAGATCCCGCCCCTTAGGTACTGCTCTGGTACATCCCAGAAGTTGAGGACTGCACTGCGGAGCGCTAAGGAAATATTAATTACACTTACCTGGTAATTGTAGTTCCTTTAGCGACGACAGTGCAGTCCTCCATCCCGCCCTATTTCTGTCATTTTCAGATTTCCGGAGTGGAGTGCGGATTAACGAATTTATACAGGTGAGCCGACTCCGTTTTCCTTTTTGTTTTTCGCTGTCTTTTTAGTCTGTCTCTTGCCTCTGATTCTGTTGCTCGGAGGGCAGGGATGGAAGGCCGGGCATGAGCACGGTTGACATAGTAGTTTTAAAAAAAAAAATAAAAAAAAAGGTTTTCTTTTTGGATGTCACGTACTGTCTACTTATTTCTTGCTCCTTTGAGTCTGCTTTGTTAATAGTTCACACTGGAAGTAGGAGGGAAGCTGACAGGATATATCCAGTGATGTCATGAATTTGCACATGCCAGTCTCCTAGCTGCAGGAGGAGGTTGACAACCCAGAAGTTGAGGACTGCACTGTCGTCGCTAAAGGAACTACAATTACCAGGTAAGTGTAATTAATATTTTTACTTTCAGGATTTTCTCAGGCTGTCAGCAATTCATTCTTTTCCCCTGATTCTTCTTTCTGGCCTAACAGTGGTCAAGGGTCCAAAGCAGGCCTGTGGCCTGTATCTAGGCCCGCCTCACAGACCTAGCTACAGAAACCCTCTCCCACCTGTCCTGGCTCGGGTCCGATTCCCAACAGGCAGATACCCTCTCCAGAAGAGAAAGGGATGAGGTGGCCTAGTGGTTGGGGCAAGTTACCCCAGGCCAGAGGGTCGGGGGTTCAAATCCCACTAGAGGACAGCAACCTTGGGCCGGAAGGACTGGGGTTTCTAGTCCCACAGATGCTCCTTGTGGTCTTGGGCAAGCCACTTAACCCTCCATTGCCCATGCTCCCTGTAAGTATTAGTGTATGTGTCTCATATCCCCTCATGTTAAATGTATCCCCCAATTGTGTTGTGACCACTTTGATTGAAGGATAAGATGGTATACAAAACTGTCTAAATAAATAAATAATCTTCTATCCCAGTCCTCCACCCTGAGAGATTTTCCTGGGTACTGGAAAGTTTGAAATTCTGGAGTATGTAATAGCAAATTAGCCCAGTGATGAGTCTGCTCAAGATCCACAGTGGGGCTTGACAGGATCTGAAGAGGAGATGAGTTGGAACTGGTGTCAGTTTCAATACTTCTCACCAAAATCTTAAAATGAAGAGAGTACCATGGTCAGAGACTATGTGGAAAGGCAACCTGTGAAGGAAGACTACCTCCCAGACCAACAGGTCTCTTTCACATGCAGAAGGGAGGACAGCAATTGCAATGACGTAGGCCATCTTGGAGAAAGAGTCACCTAGCAAGACTGTAGATTTTCCTTACGATACAGGTAACTGTAATTAAGTCGATGGAAATCCATTTCCAAAGTTTAGAAGGTGTAACTAGTGGCATTAAAAGTCCCAGGGAGCTTTTCCATGGACCCTTATTTCAGGCAAATATTTCACAGAAGATATAAAGGAATATGATATCTTGGCCCCAACACTGGCCATCGGAAATCTCAGACCATTAGTTCCCTGGTCCAACAAATGCAGAAGTGAACTGCTTGTACGGCATCATGGCAGCTGGGAAACACTTCCAAGTATGCCTTGCCCTTGGGTATAGCATACTTGGAAGTGTTTCCCAGCTGCCATGATGCCGTACAAGCAGTTCACTTCTGCATTTGTTGGACCAGGGAACTAATGGTCTGAGATTTCCGATGGCCAGTGTTGGGGCCAAGATATCATATTCCTTTATATCTTCTGTGAAATATTTGCCTGAAATAAGGGTCCATGGAAAAGCTCCCTGGGACTTTTAATGCCACTAGTTACACCTTCTAAACTTTGGAAATGGATTTCCATCGACTTAATTACAGTTACCTGTGTCGTAAGGAAAATCTACAGTCTTGCTAGGTGACTCTTTCTCCAAGATGGCCTACGTCATTGCAATTGCTGTCCTCCCTTCTGCATGTGAAAGAGACCTGTTGGTCTGGGAGGTAGTCTTCCTTCACAGGTTGCCTTTCCACATAGTCTCTGACCATGGTACTCTCTTCATTTTAAGATTTTGGTGAGAAGTATTGAAACTCCTGGATATCCAAATCTACTTGTCATCAGCCTACCATCTGCAATCCAATGGGCAAACAGAACCTGCAAACCAGGTCATGTAACAATATTTATGATGCTTCTGTAATTGGCATCAAAATAAATGGACCCAGTTACTTCCAGTGATGGAATTTGCTTATAACAATTCAGAAAAAAGTGGCGGTCCCACAGTCCAACAGATCAAGTAATGGCTTTATTTGAAACTTGTAATATTATGACAACACACAATAATGAAGCTTCTATAAGAGCTACATCAAATTACCACATAGATACAGATAACCACATAGCCAGATAACCACATAGCACTAATTTCTTTAAAAACTGAACATGTTTTGGCATACACTTGCATCAGGGGTACATTAACAACATTTGAAAGTTTAAAAGCATATTAACGTATGTTGTATTCCAGAAACAAACCCTCCCCTGAAAATAAATGAAATATCAAAACAGCAAAACAATATAAAACCATCCTTCTCTCCTTTGAGGTGCCTTGTACACCCGCTTGACCAGGGGTTCTTGACCCAGTCCTCAGGATACACCTAGCAGTCAGGATTTCAGGATAACCACAATAAAGAGGCATGAGAGAGATTTGCATGCTTTGCCTTCATTGTATGCAAATCTCTCCATGTATACTCATTGTGGTTATCCTGAAAACCTAATTGGCTAGGTGTGTCCCAAGGACTGGGTTAATAACCCCTGCTCTAAACTCATTATTTGATCTGTTGAACTGTGGGACCGCCACTTTTTCCCTGTAGTGGGAATTGCCTCTGTTTATTGTGTTTACATTGGGCAACCAAGTTTTTGCCAACTTCATGAGGTAGTATGACGTGTGGTGGAAAGGGGGTTTTCTTTAAAACACAGACTAGACCGCAGTTCAAGGAAAACAAAAGCAATTTTTATTCTGTCTCAGCTTATTAAACTTCCACAAAGCAAAACCCAGAACAGACAGCAGTTTAGGGAAAACAAAATTAACTTTACTTCTGTTCCAGCTTGTTAAACCTCTACAAGCTAGTTCTCCTGGCCCTTCCTCCAGCCCCAGTTAAAGTTCTTATCTCAGAACTACTTTGCATGGCTTGCCTTGGAAGGACTTCTGGCTCCATGGGCCTCTCTCCCTCCTGCAGCCTGCTAGGTTCTTAACCTCTCCTTGTGAGCCATGCCCTCCCAGCCCTGAACTCTGGGCTGCAGATTCTCTTCAAGGGGACTGTTGATACTCCCTTTGGAGAGGGACAGGTGACATTCTATAGACCCCATAACACTTCACAAACACTGTAATTATTTTCATCCTTGTTTTCATGTCTGAGAAGTCTGGTATTCCAGTTCCAGGGGCAGCAGACTGGACTAAAACTGTGAGTGAAGAGCATGCACAAGAGCAGCAGGAGCTAGCAAAAGCAACAGAAGCCCAGAAAAGGTATGCGGGCAAATACTGTTGAGAGATTCTTCAGTTTGTGGTTGGGGATAAAGTCTGGGTCTCCACCAGACATCTGAAGAGTAAAAGACCTACCATAAAGTTCAAGCAGAATTTATGAGACTCTTTGTAATCCAAGAGCAAGTAAACACAGTGGCTTTTCAAGTGCAGCTCCCAGCCAACCTACAAATTCATTCAGTGTTCCAAGTAGCGCTTTTGAAGCCCAAACATGGACTCTATCTCCTGATAAGAGTCCCCCCCTCTTCTGCAGCTAGTAAGTGTAAGGAGTCATCAGGAATTTTGTCCAAAACATACTGGATTCCAAGTACCTCCAGGGCCATTTACATTACCTGATAGACTAGAAAGTTCATGGCTTTGAAGAGCTTAGCTGTGAACCAGTAAACAGCATTCACACTAATAACCTGCTGGCCAGATTTCACCAAGAACATCCAGACAAACCAGGTCCTAAGGCCCAAGGAGGAGCCAGCAGGAGGGGGATATTCTGTCAGGCTTGCTGAGGACTGAACCTGTGGTTTTGCAGACCAGAGGCCACAGATTTGTGCCTAGAGCCAGGGGAGCTGCATAGCCTGAGGTGGTAAAGGAAAGACCCGACTCAAGAGGAACCCATTGGACCAAAGAGGTGTGCCTTATCAGTGATCATATTGCTACTCTGTTTTCGGTGGGCCTGACCTGCCCCTTCCTTCACTATTTTAGAGAAGTGCTTTGCTTCTACTTTCTGCTCACTGCCAAGACCTCTGCTTTTATAACAGTTCAGAAGAAAGTGGTGATCCTACAATTCAACAGATCAAGTAATAGCTTTACTTGCTCCACGTTTGGTTCCTGCTCCATACCTGCCATAGTTACATTGTGTCAATCCCAGTGATGGGATGCATTCACAATCTACAAGGGGACAGGTAGCCTTAAGACGCACGCACACACACTTTGAGGTTTCTTTTCCCCTATCAGCTTGAAATTACACAATAATGGTGCCTAAAGCTGTTAAGCAATAATCACTATGGTTATTTTGATGTCCAAAGAAAACAAAACAAAAAAGGTTTCCTGGATTTTAGAACACCAGGAAAATTAACTGCAGTCCTATTGTGGATATTGCCTGTGTCTGCAGTTTCTTCACTGCAAGAAAACGAGAAAAAAACACAGCTATTTGTCCCATGGCAGTTTCTTCAAATCAGTCAGTTTTGCGCATACGATGGCAGTCATGAACCTCGCTTCTAAGCCAGGGTATGTAGGGTATGATTTTAGTTTCAAATTTACTGCTGATGCTCAGTGTAGTACCTGCATTGTGCCAAAAAAACCTCCTTCTGGAGTTCATAAGATGTAACATGTATAGATAATTTATCAAGATGTGCTTGGAAATTCTTTTTAATCAAGCCTTTGGCACACTACATGATGAGAAATAAATCTGTATCTTTCTGCTAAACTTTCTTGGTTTCTGACTGAGCCACGGTGATCCTGATAGCCCCCAGGTGGCCCAGGCAGCCGTGGTTCCCTCTTCTTCTGCAGTTGGCGGTGGATACTCCACTTCCTCTGGGGTTGCAACCCGACCTTCTGACTCAGGACCAGGGGTCCCTCTTGAATCCCTTTCTGTTGACCTTTCTTGGGCCGATGTCTGCAATTATCATCCTGGGCCTTGTCAGATTTATATTGTTATCTGACCTTTGCCCCACTCACTCAGTTCTTTTTGCTTTGTTCTCTCCCACCGCTCAGTTCCCAAGAAATATCTCTCTTTAACTCCCCGTGTTCTGACAACTATACTGGGGGCCATTTAATCTTCTTCATGTTAAGCTGGCATGCTTATATCTCATGGTTGCTTTTCTACCCTCTCTGTCCACCACTTACTGATAAGTGTGTTTTCACAATTTTTCCATATGATGTCACATACCTCTGAAAGCTTCATGATCTCAATACATTCCAGCTTTCAGACAACATTTAGATTTTTTTGTGCTACTGTGTTAACCCTTTCTCCTCTGGCTCCCACACGTGCCGGCGGACTCCACGAGAACACAGCTGCCAGACCCGGTGAAGGAAAACCCTGCTCTTTAATCCGGCAGCTGTGCAGAGGTGAGCCAGGGCCCCAGCCCCGGCCCCACCCCCACCCAGCTCCCTCTGAAGCCGTCCCTGCAAATGATCAGAACTTGGGAACCAAACAGCATGTGCGGCATGTTAGCGCAGGGCTCTGTGTGAACAACATTCCCACACAATGGACGGGCCGGCCCTGCCTACAGTGGCTTGCAAAGATGGTTGCTTCCATCCATCAGAAGTAACACAGAGCGGCTCAAGGGTGCTGCGGATGTTGGGCCACATGGCCTTCATGGTGCATGTGACCCCGCTGGCCCATCTAAGGATGCCCCAGGCTCAGTAGACTCTGAGCACTCAGTGGTGGCAAGTCATGGTCTGCCTCATTGACCGGGTGGCAGCTACTGTGCCCCTTGTGGAGTCCCTGCAGTGGTGGCTGGAACTACAGCACTTGCTGTGGGGTCTTCCCTCTCAGTCGACACTGCTGCACCGGACACTCACCACGGACTCATCCAAACTGGGCTGGAGTGCTCACCTGGACGGCCTGCACACGCATGGCCTGTGGACAGCGCAGGAGAACCTGCACCAGATAAATTTCTTGGAACTGCGGGCTATCGCAAACGCCCTCAAAACATTCCAGACACATCTAGCCAACCAGGTTATCCTAATTCAGATGGCAATGTTTTATGTCAACAAGCAGGGGAGCACAGGATTGTACCTCCTGTACTGGGAGGCAGTGCACCTCTGGTAGTTTGCTGTTGCCAATGGCATGGAGCTGAGGGCGACTTATTTGCCTGGAGAGCTCAATGCCCTGGTGGGCCACCTCAGAAGAGTCCTGTAGCCAGACGAATGGATCCTCAACAGGAGGGTGGTGGAGTGCATCCTTTGGGAGTGGGGCACTCTGACAGTGGATCTCTTCTCCACATCGCACAATGCTCAGGTGGATCACTTTTGCTCTGACATGACTTCCAGAGACAGGCTAGCCTTGGATGCTTTCCTCTTGGATTGGGGAGGGAGTCTGCTCTACACATACTCCCTGATCTCATTGGTAGCAAAGACATTAATCAAGCTGCAGGCGGACAAGGGGCCATGATATTTATCACCCTGTACAGGCTCAGGCAGCTGTTCTCCCTGTTGCTTCAGCTCTGATGTCAAGAGCCTCTTCGGCTGGGTTGCAACTGCAACCTCATCTCTCAGGAGGGTGGGACCCTGCTACATCCCAGTATCAGGTCCCTGGCCCTCATGGCTTGGATGCTGAGCGGGTAGTCCTTTAGGAGCTCCACCTGCCAGGGGAGGTGATGGATGACTTCCTGGCCTCCCGCAGGTATTCGGCGCAGTGTTCCTACACCTTCAAGTGATGAAGGTTCATGCTCTGGTGTACTAACAGGGCACTGGATCCTTCCTGATCGGTGGAAAGCTTGCTGAAGTACTTCCTGCATCTTTCTAGCTCGGGCCTTAAGTCCAACTCTGTCCGGGTTCACCTGAGCGCAATTGGAGCCTACCATTGTGACCTAGAGGGGTAAGTCTATCTCCACTTAGCCACTGGTGGCCCACTTCATGCGAGGCCCGCTTCTGTATAGGCCTCTGATTAAGACCCTGCTGGTGGTGTGGGTCCTGAATGTGGTGTTGGGGCAGCTCCTGTTGGCTCCCTTTGAGCTATTGACAACCTGCCTGCTGAAATTCTTGACCTGGAAGGTTGTCTTCAAGGTGGCACTCACCTTGGCTTGCTGAGTCAGTGAGCTTCAGGCTTTGGTGGCTCACCCACCATACACCAAGTTTCATCACAATCGGGTGATGATGCGTACACACCCGCATTTCTTACCCAAGGTGGTCTCTGCCTTCCATTTTAATCAGTCAGTGGTCTTGTCCACCTTTATTCCCAGGCCTCACGCCAACATGGCGGAGGCCCAGCTGCACATGTTGGACTATAAACATGCTCTGGCATTCTGCCTTGAGCAGACCAGAACACACTGTCGTTTTACACAGCTCTTTATCTCGTTTGGTCCTGGCAAGATGGGCGTAGCTGTCTCCAAATGCATGCTGTCCATTTGGGTAACGGATTGCATTTCTTTTGCCTTTGCTTAGTTAGGTCTGAGCCTTGAGGGTCATGTCACAGCCTACAATGTCTGGGCCATGGCTGCTTCTGTGGCCAATCTGCGCTCGGTCTCCAAGGAGATTTGGAGGGCTGCTATGTGGTCATCAGTTCACACTTTTACAGCCCACTACTGCATGGATGGGGAATTCCAGTGTGACAATAACTTTGATCAAGCTGTACTCCGGGATCTGTTTGGGACTTAGGTTCAACTCTTTCCCACCAGCCCTTCTGGCCATCCAGGCTACTGAAAGAGTGATCCTGATGTAGATGTATGCCATGGACTTTGAATCAGTTGAGTTCCAAGGAGGGACTACACATGCTGTTTCTTCCTGTTCTTGTTGCACCAGTAGGGCTGTTTTTCGTGTTCGGTAGCGTGTAGCTTGGGAGTCCCATACATGAGGACTTATTTCATGCTTGTTCATGAAGAAAGTGTAGTTACTCAAACTGTAGCAGGTGTTTTCTGTGAACAGCAGGCATAAGTCCTCACAATCCTTCCACCTCCCCTTGGAGTTTTTTTTGGCGACTAGATTTTGTACTGTACTGGAGATAAGATGCTGCCACAGCAGGCAGGAAGGCTTGCGTGATGGAGGCTCCCAAAAGCTTCCAATGGAAGCTGGGGAGCATTCCCGCGTGGGGCATGTCACCCATATGTGAGGACTTATTCCTGCTGTTCATGGAGAACTCCTGCTACAGGTGAATAACTATGTGTACTTTACTCGAGGCTAGCTGGTTTGGAAACAAACTTGATAACCTAGCATATTCAATCTCCTGGCAAGCAGACTTTACATATGTTACCAACAAAACATACCTGCACAGGCACTATCAGTTGTTTTCCCCATATCTTCTTTCTTCTCCCTGCCCATAGAACTCCAAAACACTTCAGCAAGGCTTGTTTCTGACATTTACCCCCCCCCCCCCCTTTTCCAATTGCTGTTTCTTGGTTCATGGCCTTGGTTGTGCTAAAAATGATGGGATGCAGTACTCCATAATGCTGCTGGTTCATGCATGTGCATGCTGTCACCTGGCCCCATTCCAGTAGCAGCAGCACTGCCACCCCCAGTGTACTCATGCACATTGCATCTCGTCCTCACAAGACATTTTGAAAAGCAGCAGGTTCCTAGGTAAATTTGATTCCTAGTTGAGATAGTTAGTTAAATGTCCATTTCTAATATATATTTCCTTATCAGACTGCTGCTTGACCAGTCCAGAGGAATGGGTTATGCATCCTTGCCAGCAGGAGGAGGCAGAATCAAGCAGATGATGCTGTCATCTTAGGATATATACTGGTGCAGCAGCCCTAAGGAGAAAGTTGTCTGCCTCCAGCAAGTGGAAAGGTGTCTGGATCTGGTGAAGTAGTGCAGACAGACCTGACTCCTCTGGCCCACCCAAAATTGCTTGGAGCAGGGTTTGCCTCTGTCATTTTGAGCTGGCAGTCGCCCTGGTTCCAGAGCTGTTACCCATGTATACCAGAATTGAGGGTGGGCTGCTGGAGGTGGGTAAGTTGGGCTGAGGCCCCTTTTCCTTCTTGCTGTCCTTTTCTGCATGCACCTTTTTTCAGTGAATTGTTTTCCAAGGCCCTCTCTTTTAGCCATTGTTTTCATTGGGCTGTATTTGGCTCTCAGATGTAACCTGTCTTAATAAACCAGGTTGAAGAAAAAAGGCCCTGGTGCTGACTGGTTTTTGTTTCCTTTTTTCCTACAAGCAGGGCCTACCGGCTTGTGTGGGTAGTTGAGAGGCAAGCCCTGATTGAGTTTTCTGGTTGGCTATATTAATGCTGGGACTCCTTTTTCGGGACCCCAGTTTTCACTGCAGTTATGATTTATTTAAAACCTGTGACTTTAATGAGGCAGCCATGAGGCTCTTACACAAGTGATCAGCCTGACCCTTCCCCCAAGCCATGAGGCTCTTACATAAAGTAATCAGCCTGCTATTTCAGTAGACACCCTTCCCCCACTCCAGGTCTGAGCACAGTATCCCCTAGCCCAGAAACCAACAGACCAGAGCACACCGGTTTGGACAGGTCACCCAGGTACCTTCCCCAAGGGCTGCTGATTGGTGGACAGGAAATACCTGTGGCAAATGGGATTATAGAATGAGTTTAAAATTGTACTGTATATAAGGCATTGAAGGACGTCCCTCGGGGCTCAGACTTTTTGTGGAGGGTACCGGCTCTCTGTCTGAACCTGTGTGCACATTAAAGATCCTGTTTGCATTCCAGCCTGTCTGTGAGTTTTCCTTCTGTGGGTGAGTGATTGAATAAGAGCTTTTCACAGTGTTTGCCATAACAATTTATTTAAAACCTGTGACTTTTTTTTTGTTGGGCCTTTCTTGGCCTGTGCATTATTTTTCAATGTGCTGTTTTCTTGCAGTCTAAATTCGCTCTTAATTTTGTTCCTTTGTTTTTTGTCTTTCAGACCACATTGAGCCTGGCTAGTATGCCACGTGCTTGTTGCTGCACTTCATGTAGTATTTGTGGAATCCAGTTTTTCGGTCTCTATAGGACACCCATCGATTCTGAAGCCTCGTCTGCATCTCGGGCAGGGCAGGTAGGCCTCCCAGTTGTCTGCTTTTACAGAGAGAGCAAAGGAAAGATGAGACCTCAACCTCTGACCAGCTGTTTCCTTCAGGGCCCCAGGAGACTGTAGTTGCTGGTCCTAAGCAGCAGCTGCTGAAATAGCTCACAGGCCAGCTTCAATCTTTATTAGCTGCATGCCAACTCCAGATACAGGGGTCTGAGGTAAAGGCCTCCCCTATGGGAGCTGCTGGACCTGGGTGGTGCTGCCAAGGCCATTCAGGGGGCTAAGCGCCACTGCTTGGCCTCTTCGCTGTGCCTTCTTCTGGGAATCCAGTCTTATCCTCTGCAGAGGTTGGCTGGGCAGCTGAAGGGACTCTTAGGCTTCAGAACATTAGTCCAAGGAAGAAGAGGGCAATGAATTATCCACGATCCAGCTTTTTTGCTGGGAGTACCTGTTTGTGCTAATTCAGGACATGATGGCAGCATTACTCATTGAGGAATCAACACCTGCACCTGTCTAAAGTGGATCTTATTTTGGAGGGTATTAGGCTTTGATCTGTTTTCTTCTTTTTTTCCCAGTGCCTGAGCTTATGGAACAGTTCCTGGTCTCTCAGTGGGAGATTCTGGGCTTCAAGATCTTCTCTTGGTTGTATCCCCTGCCTCCTGGCAAGTTGTATAGATTTCTTTGGGCGCCCCAGGGTGGATGCACGTATGGTAATGACTAAGTGCACAAATCCTTGTAGAGGGGGGTGCTGCGCTCAAGGAGACTCATGACAGGAAGGTGGAAGCCTTCCTTAATGCTTTTATGGCCTCCGCCCTGGTTAGCCAAGCAACCCTATGTGCAGGTCTGGTCACCAGAATGCTTCTGCGCTGGGTTCAGCAGATGATGAAAATGCTTCTGCGCTGGGTTCAGCAGATGATGAAAAGCCCTGAGACTGTCAGGCTGGAGACTGGGGCTGTGTACATGGCCAGTGCCCCTGTATGACTTACTTAGGATCTCCTCTAAGTTCATAGTGGAAATGGTAGTAGCTAGGCACTGGCTCTGGCTGTGCAGTTGGTCAGCAGATGCAGAATGCATCTGAGCAAGTTTCCCTTTCAGGGTAAGTTGCTTTTAGGTGAGGACCCTGAGAATCTGTTGCAGGACCTGAGAAAGTGTCACCCTCTGGCTTCCTAAAGATAAGATCCAAGGGCTATAGATTGACCCCCTTGGAGGGCCTCGTGGAGTGCTTGGAGATGTCCTCAGGGGGCTAGGGGTCTGGGAAAGTCCCACTCCTGCTATGGTCAGCGGACCAAAGAGATGCATTCCTTTCATGGCTCTCAGTGGCCTCAAGACCCACCAAAGCCTTCTTCCGGAGCTAGTAATTCCTCACAAAGATCTGATGGGTCCCTTCTGATGTGCAGCCGATTTTGAGGCGACTTCGGCTGTTTCTTACGGAGTGGAAGTGTTAAGTCTGGGATATGTTCTGGAGTTGGCAGAGCCCATAAAGGATGCCTTCATAGTCTCCCTGTGGCTCCCTGTTGAAGGGGGTGGCAGTTGAAGATACTCTACAGCACCTCCTGCAACTGCAGGCTATTGTACCCGTGCCTTTCACAGACCAAAGGCAAGGCCATTATTCCATCTATTTTGTAGTGCCTAAAAAGAGAGGCTCTTTCTGATCTGTTCTGGACCTGAAAACGATAAGTTCCTCTCTCTGGGTTCCTCATTTTAGCATGGAAACCATCAGATCAGTTTGTGCGACTGGGTGAGCTTTTCACCCCCCCTGAATCTGGCAGCAGCCTACTTTCCATATCCTCATATGAGAACAGCAGCAGTGGTTTCTCAGCTTCTGTGTTTTGGGCCATCGTTTCCAATTTAACGTATGCACCTTTTCGAAGTTGATGTGATAGTGGCGGTATTCCTGCACAAGGTTTATGAGTTCACACCTATCTGGACAACTAACTGATCAGGTCAGACTCCCTGCAGAGATCGATGGAGGATAAAATGTAGTTGATTCACTGGCTTAAATAGCTGAGATTAGTGATCAATTATCCCAAGAACAACCTGTGCCCCTCACAGAAACTGGAATACTTTGGAGCTCATTTCGACATGCTGAAGGGCCAAGTTTTCTTTCTTTGGAAAGAATGCACAAACTCCAGTCCCAACTGAAGCAGTTTTGTGCCAGTCTGGTTCTTCAGGCTTGGAATTATCTGCAACTTCTGGGATCCATCGCAACGCTGAAGCTGGTCCCTTGGGCAGGATCTCACATGTGCCCTCTGCAGAAGCATCTATTGTCCTTCTGGTCCTCTCGCTCCCAGAAGTTCATCCAGATCCTTCCCTTCACCAGGAAATTCAAGGAGCAATTGGAATGATGGCTCCAAATGAACCACTGGATGTGTGGCATGCTGCTAGAAGCCCCAGGTTGGGTGATAGTCATCGCAGGCACCAGCCTCAAAGACTGGGGAGCGCATTATCAAGGCCAATTGGTTCAGGGTCTGTGGTGCCACCCATCAACCAATTGGATGTCAGGGAATTCCTCCTGGCTCTGGTGAAATTGCAACCCTTGGTAACGGGCAAAACGGTCCACATGTTCTCAGACAATGCCATGACAGTGGTTTACATCAACAAGCAAGATGGGACTCATATTGCTGGGGTAGCACTTAAGGTTGCCGGCCTGTGCCAATGGGCAGAGAAAACCTACTCACTCTGTCAAATCCTGCTATATGGATTGTTGACAATGTGCAGTTCGACTTCCTGAGCCGGCACACAGTGGGCCCTGGGGAATGGGAGTTCAGTCCCCCGCCTTCAGCCTGATAATGTGAAGGCAGGCCTCCCAGGTGTTCGATCTGATGGCCACAGGGGAGAATGCCAAAGCTAAAAATGTTTTTAGTCACTGGAAGGAGCTGCGCCTTTAGGAGGCCCTTCTGCAGGCATGGCCCCAAGATGGACCGCTTTGTCTTTCTCCCCCTCTTGCGGCCCTTGTGAGCTGCCTCCTTTGCAGGATTTGGGCCTATCTGGGTCTGGTGATTCTGATGGCCCTGGACCGGCTGTGCAGTTTATGGTATGCAGATCTAGTGTATCTGCTTGTGGAGTCCCTGTTCTTGTTGCCTCGGGAATGGAACCATTTTCATCAAGGTTCCCTGTTAATAGAGAACCCCCCTTTTCCTTCTCCCTTATGGCTTAGATCTTGAGAGAGATAAACTGTCCAGACAAGGCTACTCTAGAGCCACGATAGATATCATGCTCAGAGCCCATAGGGCTTCAATCTCCCTAGGTTATGCTAGGGTCTGGAAAGTTTCCAAGAGGTGGTACTCCTCTTGAGCCTTTGTAACTAGAAGGGTGGATGTGGAAGCAGGGTTGGCTTTTCTTCAAGTAGGGCTGGATCAGGGACTGCCCTGAATTCGGTCAAGGTTCAGGTGGCGGCCCTTGCATGCTACTGGGGGCATATACAGGGCATGTCTTTAGCAGTACATCCTGATGTCTCTTGCTTCTTCAAACAAGTGAACTATCTTCACCCTCCAGTTCAGCTGATAATGCCCCAGTGGAGCTTGTCTCTGATGTTGAAAGGACCCCTCTTTGAGCCCATTTGGGGGTCACCAATTAAAATATGACCATTAAGGTAGTATTCCTTGTGGCTATGGCATCTACCAGACATATGTCAGACGGGCTGCAGGCCCTGTCCTGTCTGGAGCCCTTTTTGATCATCACAGTGGCTGTGGTTTTCTCGAATGAACAATGCCATCCTTTCTCCCTTAGGTGCTGTCCTCTTTCACTTCAGTCAAACTGTAATCTTGCCCTTGTTCTTTGTGGAGGATTATAGGGCAGACCCCTTTCTGCATCTGCTGAATGTGAGGAGAGCTCTTCTCTGATATTTGGAGGCAGGGCCATGCTGAGCCAGAATCACGCCCTGTGTGACTTGCACATCGGGCGCGCCCCCCTCTCATACCTCCGTCCAGTCTCTGCCTGCTCTTGCCCTGCTGCTGCCGCCCTCTCTTTTCTCCATGGTGGCAGCAGCAGGGCAAGAGCAGGCAGAGACGGGATGTAGGTTTGAGTGGGGGCATGCCCGATGTGTGAGTTGCTGGCAGCAGATCTTATCCCTCCATGCTCTGATGTCGCGTCAGAGGAGGGAGGGACCAGACCTGCAGAAAGACCCAAAAAGGCTTAGGAAGTGCATTTTGGATGCCTGCGGTTGCCCTGCCGCCGCTGAGAGAACAAAAGGTGGTGGCAGCAGGGCAACAGCAGGCAGCCAAAATGTGCCCCCTAAGCCTTTGCGCCCTGTGCGCAACTATATGGTCTTCACACTCCAGGTTGCAGTTGAAAGTTGGAGTTGATGGCATCTTCAGCAGTTCTGTCCAGAGCATCATCTTCTTCCCACCCTGGTTCCTGACTGCTTGGATATATCCCATTCATCTGAACTGGTCTAGCAGTATGATAAGGAAGGAGAAATTTTAATCATACCTAATAATTTCCTATCTCTAGGAACAAGCAGGAATGGAGTCTTCACATATGGGTAACGTTGGTACCGAGGAAGCCCGTGCGGGAACGCTCCCCAGCATCCAATAGGAAAGCTTTTGGGAGCATCCCACTGCGCCTGCTTAGTTGCCTTCCTGCCTTTCCAGCTCTCCCTCCTCAGTTCTTCGTTTTCCGCGGAGCTGACAAGAAGCAATTCCTGGCACCGCAGAAAATTTGTCCTTTCTTATTTTTTGTGGTCACGTCTGCTTTCCTGTTGATGCTGGTACCGGCCCCCATCGGTGCTTTCTTTCTTTCTAAAAACAAAAATAATAAAATCTGCGAGGGAAGGAATTTTTTCTTTCTTCAGGCGCATCAACGCCATCTTAGGCTTAGACCTCCCCTTCTGTCACAGACAAAATGGAAAAACCATCCAGTGGTTTTAAAAAGTGTTCTAAATGTGGCAGTATCATTTCAGCCACAGACACCCATGACTGGTTCCTAAAATGCTTAGGGACTGGATCATCAACTGTCAGAATGTCCTCTTTGTAGGAGGATGACAAAGAGAGGCCTACAGAACCGAGCTTCAAAATTAAGCACCCTCTTTGCCTCTGATGCAGTATCTTTAGCATCAACGTCATAGAGAGCTTCATTTTCCTCCCAAGGATCTCAGGTATTGAAACCTAGGTCATCTTCTAAGACTGGCTGGCCCTCCAAGGGTAGATCTCCTTCTAAGCAACGAGATGCCTCGGGCATTGCTCTGGAGGGGGGGACACACCGGCCAAACAACCCCGGCAGGAGGACCTTGCCTCCAAAGTCTTAGTGGTGTCCCAGGATGCTCCTGAGGCCTCCACCTCCGGGAGAGCTCCTGGTGCCATGCTCAGGGATCGTGGCCTGCAATTCCGGTATCGATACCCAATTCCGGTATCGATACCCAAGCATCGGCAAGCTCCATGAATCAACGTATCCTGCTTAGCGGCCTTACTGGTGGCCTCCGTACCGGTAAAGCCTTTACAGTCGATCCCTCGGGCATCGGTACCGGCACCGGTACCGGTACCAACACAGCCTGCATCGACTTTTTCGCCACTTACCACGCTACCGCCCATGCTGGCTCTCGAATCCGTTTTCGATACCAAGGTTCCGACACCACCAGCTTCAGCTACCAGTTTTGGTCGGTATCGAGTACCTACAGAGCGGGAACTTCCTGCCCGTTGATACTTTGTCTTCGGATTCAGATTCGTTGGACGATAAATCGACTGATACTCAGGACATGAGAACTCTCTCAGAAGATCCATCTCCGTTTCCACAACGTCGCATGTCCTTTCTGGAGGACATGTCTTTCCAGCACTTTATTTGTGATGTTGTTCGGGGTCTATCCATAACGCTGACCTCGGAGAAAGAGCCTAGGGCTGAAGAACTTGAAATTCTTCAAGCCCGAAGGAAGTTGCTACTCTCCCTATTCATTGCATACTTCACGACCTTATGCTTCGTGTGTGGGAGACACCCCTTACCATCTCTCCACATACCCGATGACTCGATATCATATATCCGGGTACCGGAGTGTTCTGGTTTTCAAAAGACGAAATTACCGCATCATTCCATGATGGTGGAATCGGCAGTGTGCCGAATAAAGAGTGCTAAGACACATTTCTTGAACCCTCCAGGTAGGGAATCAAGAACCTTCGACGCCTTTAGTCAACGACGTTTTCAGGCCTCCATGTTATCGGCCAGGATCATTTCCTACATACTCTATATGGATATGTTCCTTAGAGAGGTGGCTAGGGATTTGGACTTAATGGCTCCTCTTCTCCCTGATGACAAGAGAACAGATTATCTCACCCTTGTAAAACATGCTCAAAATGTTTCAAAGTTTGTTAACAGGGCAGCTTTTGACTGTTTTGAGTGCATCAGCAGAACTACATCTATCTGCATCGGTGCACGCACATCAGTGTACCCTGACGACGGATGCGTCCAAATTGGGCTGGGCAGCTATTCTGGACAATCTCTCCACTCGGGGGCTTTGGTCTCATCAGGAGTCACAACTCCACATAAATCTGCTGGAAGTCAGAGCCATTCACAATGCTTTCCAAGTCTTCCAGGACCATCTTCGATTCTGCACAGTTCTAGTCCAGATGGACAATCAAGTAGCCATGTTCTACTTGAACAAGCAGGGTGGAAGAGGCTCTTGGACCCTCTGCAGCATGGCCCTGCATCTGTGGTCTTTTGCCATACAGCATCACATTCACCTAGTACTTGCGGTGTATCATCTGGGAAAAGAAAATGTCTTGGAGGACCAACTCAGTCGAGTCCTTCTACCCCACAAGTGGTCTCTCCATGCAGACAAGGTCGCTCATATCTTTCAGATCTGGGGAACCCCAGAAATAGACTTTTCGCAAGTCCTCAGAATGCCAAGCTTCCTCGCTTCTGCAACGGACAGCCAGCAGGTGGATGCTTTTCACCTCCAGTGGGGTCAGGGCTTCCTATATGTTTTTCCTCCCATTCCCCTCATTCCCAAGACACTTTTAAAACTCCAGAGAGACAAGGAAATACATGATCCTCATAGCCCCACGCTGGCCATGACAACCATGGTATCCTCTCCTTCTATGTCTGTCTTGGGCGCTCAACCCTTAGTTCTGGGATCTGCTCCAGATCTTCTCTTTCAGGAGGAGGGGACGCTGCTCCATCCCAATCCACAGTCACTCCATCTTACAGCGTGGCTGTTGAAAGCATAGCCCTCCAGGGCATTAACCTCTCTCAACAGGTTAAGGATATCTTTTTAGCTTCCAGGAAGCTTTTCACCAGGCACTCCTACACCTTCAAGTGGTGTAGATTCTTTCTCTGATGTTCACAGAGGGCGCTTAACCCCTTCAGTTCTGGTGAATGCATTACTTGAGTATCTTCTCCACCTGTCTTCTTCTGGACTTAAAACCAATTTGGTAAGAGTACACCTAAGTGTAATTGCAGCCTCTCACATGCCCTTAGATGGTCAACCCATCTCTTCTCAGCCGCTTGTAGCACGCTTCATGAGGGGTCTTCTATTAACCAAACCTCCCATTAAGCCCCCTCCAGTGGCATGGGATCTCAATGTTGTTCTAGGACAGCTTCTCAAGCCGCCCTTTGAACCTCTAGCAACTACCTCTCTGAAGTTTCTCACATGATAGGTCACCTTCCTTATTGCTCTTACTTCAGCGAGACGCATTATTGAGCTCCAAGCTTTGGTGGCTGACCCTTCTTATACACGATTCCACCATGATAAGGTAGTCCTTAGGACTCATCCTCACTTTATGCCAAAGGTGCTCTTGCCCTTCCATTTAAACCAGTCAGTCTACCTTCCTGTCTTTTTCCCTAGACTTCATTCCTCTAGGGCAGAGACAACCCTTCACACTCTGGATTGCAAATGTGCCTTGGCTTTTTATCTCCAGAGAACTCGAGAGCACAGAAAAGCTTCCCAACTTCTCATCGCCTTAGACTCGAGTCATCTGGGCTTGTCAGTATCTAAGCAAACTCTATCCAAGTGGATAGCGGATTGCATCTCCTTTGCTTATCAAAGTACAGGACTTTCTCTTGAGAGTCACGTCACTGCACATGAGCCATAGCTGCTTCGATGGCAAATCTACGTTCTGTAGCGTTTGATGAGATATGCAAAGCAGCAACTTGGTCTTCTGTCCACACTTTGGTTGCTCACTATTGCCTGGACAAGGACTTCCACAGGGATGCCTTGTTTGGCCAAGCTGTTCTCCAGCATCTCTTTCAGACTTAGATCAACTCATACCCTCCGTCCTGAGTTTTGATACCAGACATCCTTGGAGGATACATGACCTACCTAGTTATGCCTGTGATCCACAGTTCACCCTGAGGTCATCTCTCTGGCATCTTCGAGCTAGGGAGTCCCATATGTGAAGACTACATTCCTGCTTGTTCCTGGAGATAGCGTAGTTACTCACCTGTAACAGGTGATCTCCAGGAACAAGCAGGAATGTAGTCTTCACACATGGATATTGTCGGTACCGATGGAGCCTGCACGGGAACGCTCCCCAGCATCCAATAGGAAAGCTTTTGGGAGCATCCCACTGTGCCTGCGTTGTTGCCTTCCCGCCTTTCCATCTCTTCAGATTTCATTTTCCGCGGAGCCGACAGGCAGCAAACCCTGTCATCGCAGAAAATGTTCTTTTTGTGGTCGCGTCTGCCTTCACTGTCGACGCCTATACTGGTACCACCGGTCTTTTCTTCATTTTCTTCCTTCTTAAAAAGAAAAAGAAAAAAATAAGTCGTCTTTTTGGAGGGTCTGTCCCCTCTAGGTGCCAGGCACTATTTTGGGTACTAGGCCCTCTTTTCTTATAAAATGGAGAAACCAACTAGTGGTTTCAAAAAATGTTCAAAGTATAGCGGTACTATTTCCACTACCATCACCCATGACTGGTGTCTTAAATATTTAGGTCCTGACCATTTACCATTGGAGTGTCTCCTCAGTAGAAAGATGACCAAGAGAGGCCTGCAGAACAGAGCTGCAAAACTCAGCACCCTCTTTGCTGCAGATGCGATGTCCGTTGCATTGAAGTCTTCCAGGGCTTCATCTTCCTCCCATGGATCTCAGGTAACTAAACCCAGGTCTTCCAAGACCGGCCGGTCCTCAAAGGGTAGATCTCCTTTGAAGCATCGAGATGCTACTAGCGTTGCCCTCGAGGAAAACATACCGGCAAAACAGCCCCGGCGGGAGACCCTGGCCTCCAAAGCACTAACGGGGCTCCAGGATGTTCCAGAGGCTTCCACCTCGGGAGAACTCCTGGTGCCATGTTCTGGTGTCGTAGCCGCTCCCTCTGGTACCGACTTCCAGGCATCAGTAGGGGCTATGGATCAACGAATCCTAACCATCGAACGCAGTCTAGCGGCTCTCTTAGCAGCTTCGGTACCGCTAAGACCGCTTCAGATGGTTCCGCGGTCATCGGTACCAGTACCACTGCACCTGCTTTAACCAATGTGTTTCCCTCCATGCCGACCCTCGAATCAATATCCGGTATCGAGGGCCCAGTATCGAGACAGTCCGACGCCGACTTCGATCGATACCGGCGCCAAGCAATGCAAGAACACCCGGCACGGAGATATTTCGAGTCCTCCGATTTCGAGGACTCTGCTGACTCTACCGGTACCGGGGTGATTCTACTGGAGGATCCATCTCCTTCTCCTCAACGCAGGATGTCTCCTCCAGAGGACATGTCTTTTCAGGATTTCATACGTGATGTAGCCCGAGGACTTTCAATCACGGTGACTCCTGAGAAGGAACCGAGAGCAAAAGAATTAGAAATTCTTCAATATCTGGCAGCTCCTATAGAAGCAGCTACCCTTCCCATTCACCGAATCTTGCATGATCTCATGCTAAGGATGTGGGAAGCTCCTTTAACAGTGTCTCCAAACTCTCGGAGACTCGATACCATGTACCGAGTTCCACAATGCCCTGGTTTTCAGAAGACACAATTACCACACCATTCAATGGTAGTGGAATTGGCAATGCGTAGAATCAAGAGTGCTAAAAATACGTTCTTCCAATCCTCCAGGCTGTGAAGTGAGGACACTCGATGCCTTTGTGCATTGATGCTTTCAATCCTCTGTTATCAGCCAGGATCAGCTCTTACATTCTCTACATGGGAATGTTTCTCAAGGAGGTTACAAGGGATCTAGAGCTTATGGCTCCACTTCTCCCTGATGATAAAAGGACAGACTTCCTCACCCTGGTCAAACATGCCCAGAATGTATCTTAAGTTCATAAATCATGCAACCTTTTATTGCTTTGAGTGCATTAGCAGAACCTCTGCTATTTCCATCGGTGCACGTCGTATTGCCTGGCTTCAGGCATCAGATTTAGAACAATTTATTTATTTATTTATTTAACACTTTTCTATACCGCACTATTCGGCATCAGCGCGGTTTACAAGGAACAGGTTTGAACAATGAGGAACAGCCGTACATTGAACTTACATAGAACAGGGAATTTAAACATGGATAACAGGTGAACTTTGTACATTATATACAAAAGGGGATTGCATCATATCTGAGTTTATGATACAGGCCCTAAAGGGGATAGTTGGATGAGGTGGGGAGTTATCATTGGGGATTGGTTAGGCAGCGTTGGATTGATAGGCTATAGGGTCATGTGATACTCTCTAGGTGATGCTGTCGGAGTTACCAAAGTGTTGTATAAATAGGTGCTGTTTGAGGGCTTTTATGAACTGGGGGAGGTTGTTTATGGACCGGATTTCTGTTGGGAGGGAGTTCCAGCATGAGGGGGCAAACAGGGCAAAGGCACGCTTTCTAGTGGATTCGTTGCATTTTGTGATGGCTTTTGGAAGGAGGATGGTATTGCAGGACGTGGTTCTTCTTAATCTGTTGTTTGGAGTAAGTTGAATCAGATCTGACAGGGTAGTTGCGGTGATACAGTTGATTGCTTTGAAGGTCATGGTTAGGATCTTAAATGTGATCCTGTATTGGACGGGGAGCCAGTGAAGGCTCTTCAGAATGGGGGTGATATGGTCTCTGCAGGGCGCTCCATAGAGGGTTCTAGCTGCGGTGTTCATCACCAGCTGCAAGGGGTTTAATGAGCTCTTTGGGAGGCCAAGTAGGATGGAATTGGCGTAGTCGAAGTGTGGCATGATTATGGCCTGGAACAATGGGTGCAAGATAAGCTGGGGAACATTCCTTGCACAGGAGAAAATCTCTTTGGCAAGGATTAGCAAGACAAGGCTAATCAGATTGAATCTGAAAATACAACCTTGAACAGATTATCAAAGGTTACAGCCAACCCGGCAAAGAAAAAGACAACTAAGAAACCCTTTTTCAACAAGAAGAAGAAATTCTACCCATCTTACACCCAGGCTGTCCACTGTCCAGTTCATGCTCCCCAGAAGGGGCAACAACAGCCCAGACAGCAAAGGAAGGCACAAGTTCATAGGGGCTCTTCTCGACACAAGGCAGTCAAAGGCTTTCCTGCCACAGCCACGTTGTCTTCAAATACTCCAGCTGGCTTCTCAAACACCTATGAAAACTTTGCTAACTGCTCGAGAAATGCTTCAGCTGCTGGGGCATATGGTATCCACTGTCCGTGTGGTTCCTTATCCTCGCCTTCACATGTGGGCAGCCCAGTGGATCCTATCCTCTCAGTGGACAGAGGCCTCGGGTCGTCTATCGGACAAAATCAGAAACTTGACACATCTCATTTCGACCCTACAGTGGTGGCAATCGCTGGAAAACCTTCTCATAGGCTCTCCCTTCCAGAGCCACTACATCAAGCCACCTTGACGACAGATGCGTCCAAGTCAGGCTGGGGGGCTCACTTGGATCATCTCTCCACCCAGGGTCTATGGACCCAGCAAGAGGCTTGTCTTCACATAAACCTCCTGGAACTCAGAGCCATCTTTTATGCTCTTCAAGTGTTTCAAACCCACCTCAGCTGCAGGACAGTTCTTGTCCAGACCGACAATCAAGTAGCCATGTTCTTTGTGAACAAACAGGGTGGGATGGGGTCTCAAGCCTTGTGCAACGAAGCTCTACGTCTCTGGGCCTTCGCCAGAAATCTTCAAATCCACCTTCTGGCGGTGTATCTTCCAGGCACGCAAAATCTCTTGGCGGACAAACTCAGTCGAGTACTGCTGCCACACGAGTGGTCTCTTCATCCAGAGCAAATTGCTCAAATTTTTCAGATCTGGGGAACTCCAAATATAGACCTCTTTGCAAGTCCTCAGAATGCCAAACTTCCCCGGTTCTGTTCCAGAATGCCGGCTTAGAACTGTCAGGCAAGAGATGCCTTCCACCTCCACTGGGGTCAGGACTTTCTCTATGCCTTCCCACCCATTCTCCTCATTCCCAAAACTCTCTTCAAGCTTCAGAGAGACAGGGGCCATAGCCCCGCGCTGGCCACGACAACCGTGGTATCCTCTGCTTCTACGTCTCTCTCGAGCCAGACCTCTGGAGTTGGGATGTGCTCCAGATCTTCTTTCCCAGGAGAACGGAACGCTATTGCACCTGAATCCTCGGTCTCTACACCTCAGGGCGTGACTCCTGAGATCCTAGAATTCCAGGATATCAACCTTTCTCATCAGGTAAAGGATATCCTTTTGGCTTCAAGAAAACCTTCCACAAGGTGAGCCTACGCCTTTAAGTGGAAAAGGTTCTCTATTTGGTGTTCAAAAAAGGAACTTAATCCCTTTTCAGTGCCAGTGAAGGTGTTACTGGAGTATATCTCCTCCATTTGTCATCCTCTGGTCTTAAGACGAATTCAGTAAGAGTCCATCTTAGTGCCATTGCAGCTTTCCACAAGCCCTTAGATGGACAACCTGTTTCCTCTCAACCACTTGTAGCAAGATTTATGAGAGGTCTACTTTTAACAAAACCTCCCATTAGTCCACCACCCGTGGCATGGGATTTGAATCTTGTCCTTGGGCAGCTCATGAAGCCGCCCTTCGAACCCTTAGCCACTGTATCCCTAAAGTTTCTTTCTTGGAAAGTGATCTTCCTAATTGCTCTCACTTCTGCAAGACGCATCAGTGAGCTACAGGCTTTAGTGGCTGATCCTCCTTATACAAGGTTCCACCATGATAAAGTAGTCCATAGGACTCACCCTCACTTTATGCCAAAGGTGGTTTCGCCTTTTCATTTAAACCAATCGGTTTACCTTCCTGTATTCTTTCCTAAGCCTCATGCCTCCAATGCAGAAAGGAATCTACACACTCTAGATTGTAAAAGAGCCTTGGCTTTTTACCTTCAGAGAACTAAGCAACATAGAAAGTCTTCCTAGCTGTTTGTTGCTTTTGACTCTAGTCATCTTGGACTACCAGTTTCCAAGTGAACTTTGTCTAAATGGATTGCTAATTGCATATCCTTTGCATATGAGAGTAAGGGACTTTCTCTGGAAAGGTCATGTCACAGTTCACAATGTGAGAGAAATGACAGCCTCTGTGGCTAACCTTCGTTCTATTTCCATTGATGACATTTGTAGAACAGCCACTTGGGCGTTCGTATACACCTTTGCAGCCCACTTCTGCTTGGACAAGGACTCCCATCGGGATGCCTCGTTTGGCCAGGCTGTTCTCCAGCATCTCTTTCAGACTTAGAGCAACTCCTACCCGCCGTCCCGGATTTCGATGCCAGAGATCCATGGGAGGAAGCATGACCCATCTCACTCAAACACCTACGAACATTACTGGACCCAAGTGATTTCCGAACTGTATATCAAGCCCTTATCCTACCCCATTTTGATTTCGCCAATGCCATTCTCCAAGGACTCCCACAATCTTCACTGGCACCCTTACAACTTGCCATGAATGCCGCTGCTAGAGTTCTTTTTGGAGCAGCGAGGTATGACCACATCACACCCATCTTATTGCAGCTCCACTGGCTCCCTACACACGGAAGAATCCTATTCAAGACCCTGGTACTTACCTTTAAAGCCATCCACGGCATAATTGCTGAAACATTAGTCAATCTACTTCAGCCCACTCCGCCCAACAGATCCAGAAGATCCACAACAGCAAACACCCTAATTATACCAAATGCATCAACTAAATGCACATTAACAACATCCAACAGAGCATTCAGTCTTTATGCCCCCAAGTGTTGGAATACATTACCTCCAGAAATTCGAGCAATTACCGATCTCATGCAATTCAGGAGGGCACTCAAGCACCACTTATTTATACAATACTACAAGATAAATCATAATCCGCCATAGCTGCACATAATGACTACTTTTAATACCTATCCGTAAATTGCTCATAAACCATTCCTCAAAGATTACGGTTACATATGTAAATAGCTGTTTTTCATGTCTCCCTAAGTTATCCAAGTTGTACTCCCCTGTTCTATGTAAAAACCAATACTTGTTATTTATGGTTCTTTGTTCCATGTAAACCGCGCTGATACTAAAGAGTGCGGTATATATGAAAATAAAATAAATAAATAAATAAATAAAATCTCAACCTGGGTTTTGCAGCTTTCTGGGGCAATCTCCCTGGCATCTCGTAGCTGGGGAGTCCCCATGTGTGAAGACTACATTCCTGGCTTGTTCCTGGAGATAGCGTAGTTACTCACCTGTAACAGGTGATCTCTGGGAACAGCTGGAATTTAGTCTTCACAACCCACCCACTTCCCCTAGGAGTTGTCTTTCTCTCTCTCTCTCTCTCTCTCTCCTTCTCTCCTTTGTCTCAGCTATAAACTCAATTGAAGAGGGAGAGTTGGAAAGGCGGCAAGGCAGTGACACAGATGCAGTCGGGTGCTCCCAAAAGCTTTCCTATTGAACACTGGGGAGCGTTCCTGCGCAGGTTCCGTTGGTACCGACGATACCCATGTGTGAAGACTAAATTCCTGCTGTTCCTGGAGATCACCTGTTACAGGTGAGTAACTACACTATCTCTGGGAACAGCAGGAATTTAGTCTTCACAACCCATCCTCCTCCCCTAGGAGTTGTACGTCTTCTTCTTCTTCTTCTCCTTCTCTCCTTTTATCTCAGCTACAAACTCAACTGAGGAGGCAGCTATGCAGGTGCAATGGTATGCTCCCAAAAGCTTTCCTATTGGACGCTGGGGAGCGTTCCCACGCGGGCTCCATCAGTACCGATGTTACTCATATGTGAAGAGTAAATTCCTGCTGTTCCCGGAAATCACCTGTTACAGGTGAGTAACTAAGTTTTCCTTGAATACTGCTAGACCAGGACCTGCCTTGGAAGACTCTCTACGAGTTGGGAAGCTCTGCTGTTCTAGCAGTTGCCTGATAGGTATTGTGCCTGATGCAGATTCTTCATGATGAGAGCCAAACATTTGCTCCAAATGAATGTTTCTCATGAATTCTACCTTAAGAATTGTTTGTGGAGGGCGCTCGGGAACCCGACCAACATGGCTGCTTTTGCTTAGAGCTCCTCAGATGCTCCCTTCTGATACTGAGACTTTAGGCTTTTAAAATGAAGTTTTTCGGCTGCAACTGATATGAATAAAAAGGGGTACATTAGCCGATCAATATGCTGCCGTTGGATCGCTCTTTATGTCTGAAGACTGTCCCAGGCTACTGATCTCCCCATTGATTCTGTCATTGGAGGTGACAATGAAGTATGGCTGTTGTCTCCTGCACTCTTGTCTCCTGCACTCGACATTCTACTGAAGCAGCTCTGTGAATAGCATTACATCTACATCGGAATTTAAGCGCTGCTTCAGCTGACTTGCCTGCCTATGTTTTCTGTCTCCTGAGCTGGCAAAATCAGTGTCTCAGACTCCCGATCCCCCTGAGGCTGCTTTACTTTGTGCAGACATGTTAAATGAGGCTATTACAGTTTCTTCGGTACACCCAGCTGCAGCGGAGATGTTAATTTAAAGATCTGTAAACTCGGGGTGAAAATCCTTCTTCAGCTGCCTTGCCTGACTCTACACTCCGTGTGCTGAACTGAATAAATGTAAGTGCTGCAGTTCTCAAGATTGAGGGGAAAGGGCCTAACTGAGAAGCTCTCCTCAGCAAACTGTATTTGAAATTAGTGACTTTGCCTAAGCTATCCCCTGCCTCCCGTGTTTCGCTGCAGGATAAATAAAGTGAACCTTAATGGTTAAGTGATTAAATAATGGTGGTACCTGTGCGATTGGAGTTGGAATGCAGATGAGGGGCTGAATGCAGGTGGGAAAACCTCTTTGGAACGCAAGCGGGTGCTGACGAAATCAGTGCTCCTGTTGCTGTGTACTGCGTGTCGAAGTGAATCCTCCTAAAATGGCTGCCGGTTCCTGGAACGCATGATTGGAACGCATAAATGCTCACAAGATGGCTGCCACCGGCGATTGACATCTGCTGCTTCTTTCCAGGGAGTTTATCAAGGCAAATTTGCATCGGAGCGGCAAGCTGATATCGGGGATGCTCACATTTCAACTGATCCTGTCTGTTCTGTTAAGGCTGACTGGCGTTTGCAGCTACTGCTCTATCTCGACGTCGGGTGCAGAGTGATGTGAGTGTTCGGCTATACTTGTATAGCTGATTTTTTATATTGGAGCGCCATCGTGTGTCCTTGAGCGGTACTGCAGGGTCTCTATAATTTACTATTCCTGCAGTCAATTTTCTTTGCTTTTTGAAGCTGCTTCCTTGATTCCAGTGCTGGAGGGAATCCTCTGGTGAAGATGGGATGCCTCTGCTGAAGAAGTTGGGGTTAAATTAACTGCTGTCAGTCTTCTCTGCTCATTGTTAGGGGGAAGCCACCCTAATTAAACAGGAGTTAAATTGTCTCTAAGTTGTGGGTCCAGGAGTTGGAGTCTCACAGGATAGCGTCAGCTCTCCTGGACTGTATTAGTGCACACAAAGTGTGATTTCTTCAGGTCGATCCGGTAGCTCTGTCTGTCAATTATGACTACTGCAAAATCCTACGCAGCTTCCCTCGCCAAGTTCGGGAGATCTTCGGATTCTGCTAATACTCAGCCCTCCCACACTGCTGAAAGTCTCTCCAGTTCCAAAGCTTCCGTATCTGGTCCGCAGTCTCCAGTTACTAAAGCGGATTTTCTGGAAATCTTAAAAGAGCTCAAGCTGTTTCGTCAAGATTTCTCAAAGGCAGTGAGTGATATTCGTTCTGATATAAAATCTCTGGATGACAGGGTTACACAGACCGAGCTAAATATCGGGGAACAAATGGACTCTTCTTTGGCCCTCCAGACTAAAATTGTGAAATTGGACCAACTCTCAAAGGAGCTAAAAGAACGACACGATGATCTTGAAAACAGACGACGCAATAACTTGAGAATACTGGGTCTTCAGGAACAACCGGGAGGGCTGGAGGATACGATGTCGCTAGTCCAAGTATGCTTTTTGTCTGCCCAATGCTCCTAAACCGGTTCGATTGGAACGTGCACATCGATCTCTGGGGGCTCACCGCTCCTCTAACTCAAAACCGAGAGCGATTATCATCTGCTTCTGCTTCTTCTCCGACAAAGCAGCGCTTATGAGAAGTTTGCGGGGGAAGCGATCCGTTGTCTTCAAAGGTCAGGAACTTCAAATTTATCAGGACCTTTCTCAGTATACCCTTGAGCGTCGACGGAGCTTTCAACCTTTAACTCAGGCCTTACAGAAGAGAGAAGTCTCTTACAGATGGGGGTTCCCCTTTGCCTTGATCTTCGATTGGAATAGCTGTGTTCAAAAAATCACTGAGTTGTCGACTGCAATGGACTTTCTTGATATAATGCAAAATGGAGAGCGACCACTGCGACAGAGAGGTACAAATGGAGAATGGGAGACATCTCTACCGAAGAGATGTAAGGTGCCGCGTTCCCGGAGATCATCTAACTCTGATACTGACTCCAATCTGCAGAAGGCAATGGACACTATTGCTCCCACTTGAGCTTTCTTGTTTGTTTAAGGCATGAGGGGAGGTGTATTTGAGATGGTTAGATTCTGTTTATTGGTTTTGGGGGAGAATGGTTTGTAAGGCCCTTTGTGAAACATAGTGATAGTTTGGAGGGACATGGAGGTTAGTTGCAGTAGAGGGAGGTGGTGGGGATCTAGGTGAGGTTTATGGGGGAGAGGTGGAGTTTGTGTGGGGAGTGAGGATAGGTCTACATTCTGTACCCGGAGGATATATCCGGGGTTAGGATTGTCACTTCTCTTTTGAGCCGGTCTGGGAGGGGGGGGGCAGCTGGGGAGACTCTTGTTTTTTTGTTTTTTTTTCTCTATTCTATGCCTCAGTTGATGGCACTTAATGTGTCATCTGCGTTGCGAGGGTTATATGGTAAATATACTTCCTGCAGTTATAGGAATGTGTGGGGGATGAGGATGGGAGGGGAAGGGGTGGGGGGAGGGTGGGGAGGGTTGGGATGGGGAGGTGGGATAGGGGAATCTTGTTGACCTAAGCATCTACTGGTCTTCTTTGTTTATTCTGAGTAATTTCTCCGACTCTTTTCCATTTCTCCTTTATAGGGAGGGAAGTTACAGTTCGGGTCTAGGGATTGGAAAAGCTGGTCCTGGTGTTTGGGGGCGCCACTGGCTCAAGACGAAGCTATGGATTGTCGCTTATCATTGGCTTTTTTTTCAGATTTGGATATGGTTAGGGCTCTTTCTTGGAATGTTCATGGTCTAAATAGCCCTGTTAAGCGCAGAAGGGTGTTGGATCAGCTGTGCAGGGAGAAAGCCGAGGTTATATTTCTCCAAGAAACTCATTTTTCTAAGAAGAATCACTTTGATTCAGCTAAAGGTAAGTTCCCACAAATCTATTTAGCTAATTATTCTACCAAGAAACGAGGGGTCACTATTCTGATGTCCACTGCCTGCCCCTTTCAACTGGTTGATAGTGTTAGTGACCCGGAGGGTCGTTTTTTGATATTGGTTGGTACTATTCAGGGTTTGACACTGACGTTCGTGAACGTGTATCTCCCTCCAACAGCGGTGAGAAGTTCTCTAGTGGATCTCTCGAGGGCGCTTCAGACCTTTTGTCAGGGACCGCTGATTGTGGGCGGAGACTTTAACTGTGTCTGCTCTGAGCTAGATCGTTCAGGGAATCGACTCTCAAGGTCCCCCTTGGGGAGGGTTTTGGAGGAGTGGGAAGCTCAGTTTGATTTGTGTGATGTGTGGCGACATCTACATGCTTTTGAGAGGGATTACACATTTTATTCGCCGGTACATCAATGCCATTCTCGTATTGACCGATGGCTTCTGTCTAGATCGGAGATCTCTTGGTTGAATCAGGCGGATATAGGGACCATGGGGCCTTCTGATCATGCTATCATATCTATTGGCCTTACATTAGGGGAGGACGACATGTCGGCTAGGGTGTGGTCTCTTCCTAGGGAGTTATTAGTTAATACTGAGTTTGCGGAAGGGGTGCGGAAAGGTTAGTTGGAATATTTACAGCTAAATGACTCCTCTGACATTTCTAGAGCTCTCTTGTGGGATGCAGGGAAAGCGGTCCTACGGGGACAGCTTATTTCTTTGTCGAGTGCGTTTAAGAAACGGTTATCAGCCCAACAGGAGATTTTACGGAAAGAAATTGCGGAGTTAGAAATAACTCATCGGAAAGGGGGTGGTAACAGGGTGTGGATGTTATTGACCAGGCGTAGAGGGGAATTAGTAGCTTTGGAAGCTGATCGTACGGCGTCGCTTTTGTTGCGCACCAAACAGTGGTATTATGAGCAGGGTAATAAGGCAGGGAAGCTGTTGATGTGGCAATTAAAAAGACAGCGGCAGCGGCGCCGAGTGACTGCCATTAAATCGCCACAGGGTCAAATGTTGTATCGATCCCAGGATATTGCATCCGAGTTTGCTAGATTCTATAAACGCTTATATACTAGCGAGTTATCGGCGATTCCATCGGACATCTCGGCGTGGTTGCGAGAGGCTACTCTCCCGCAAATTTCCGCGGAAGATAGGGATCACCTAGATAGACTGTTTACTTCAGAGGAGGTCTTGTTGGCTCTGAAGAATCTTAAATCTGCTAAGGCGGCAGGCCCCGATCTTTTACCTGCTGAGCTGTATAAGACTTTCCCTGATTTGTTTGCCCCAACTCTGCTCTCCGTTTTTAATGAAATTCTGATCCGGAAGACTCTTCCTGTTTCCTTTTATCAGGCGTCTATTGTTGTAATCCCAAAGGCTGCTAAAGACCCTCTGCACTGCTCTAACTATCGTCCTATTTCTCTTCTAAATCTAGATTACAAAATTTTTACATCCATTTTGGCTAGTCGATTGGGGAAACTCATACCTGATATAGTTCACCCGAATCAGACTGGCTTCATTAAAAACAGATATGGGTTTGAGAACGTTCGTAGGCTGATCAATCTTTCGCAGAGACTGGCACGGGACGATGGATTGTACGGCATTCTCTCGTTGGACGCTGAGAAGGCATTCGACAAAATAGAGTGGCCTTATCTTTTGCAGGTTCTGCGGGAATTTGGGTTTGGGCAGATCTTTTGTACATGGATTACAGCATTATACTCCAGTCCCCAGGCGGTGGTGTCCGTTAATGGCTCAGTTTCTTCTTCCTTTTGTCTGGGGAGAGGCACGAGACAAGGTTGTCCTCTATCTCCTTTGTTGTTTGCACTTGCAATGGAACCACTAGCAGCTCATATCAGGCTAAGAGCAGAGGACATCGGAATTTACCTCGGGTCGGAATGGCATTCTATTTCATTATACGCGGATGATACTTTAATTTATTTGAGGGAACCTTCTAGGGCTTTACCTATTGTGCTCTGTATCTTAGAACGTTTCTCCTCGGTTTCTGGGTTTTCTGTTAATCGCCAGAAGTCCACAATTTTGCACTGTATGTCCCATTCCTCAGTTGATGTTCAGGACTTTGGCGGAGATTTCCCGGTGGTTGATCACTTTAAATACTTAGGCATTGTCGTTCATCGTGATATTTCGCGGCTGTATAGTTTGAATTACATTCCTTTTCTACATTCAATTAAGGCGGACTTGGAACGATGGAGTTCCTGCTCGGTTACCTGGTTAGGTCGTATTAATACATATAAGATGTTGATCTTACCCAGGTTGCTTTTTCTCTTTATGCAACTACCTATCGCTCTACCTCGCAAGTTTTTTCAGAAGTTGCGGACGATCGTTACTAGATTTCTTTGGATGGGGAAGTGGCCGGCGATTAGTTGGCGGCTACTCACGCTGCCTCGAGGGTCTGGAGGGATGGGTCTTTCGGATCCGGAATTATACTACTCATGTATTTGTTTGAGATCACCCAGTCTATGATACGTGGTGATCAAACAAGGATACTTTATTAATAAACCTGAGAGCCCCTCAGGTTTATTAATAAAGTATCCTTGTTTGATCACCACGTATCATAGACTGGGTGTCTTTCATATAACGTGGTGAAGTGCTCCCTCGTTGGACCTTTGTTTGAGATCACTACCACTGTGGAGAATTCATCCGGGGCGGAATGGGGCCTCGCTGGAGGCGGATTGGTTACGCCCGATCCCGTTGGAAATGGTACCCTTTCTTTCTGAGTGTCGCGAGATTCATCAGGTGAAGATGCATGTGTTTATTGGGCCCTGTTGGTTGGCGTGGCGGCGGGTCTGTAAGCAGGCGGGGGTTTCTACTTCCCAATCGCCCTTTATTGTCTTGGGGGTTTTGGGCTTTATACGTGATATGTTCAAGGGATCGAATCTGGATTTATTAGCAGTCAGATTATCATCTTTATATGTACATTTGCGACCTGCTACTAAACGAGGATTAGAGGAACGCCTGGGTCGCTCCCTATCTTCGTTTCAGTATCTGCAAATCTCTCACTGCTTGACTACTCAATTCTCGGTGACCGAATTATCTCGACATCCTCGAGGTTGTGAGCAAGATCTTTTTATATCTAGAAAACTTAAGGCGTTCATAGCTCGGTTGTACAGGCATGTGATAACTGACATTAAAGCCTCGCCAAGTCTGAAGCTCCCCCAACAACGTTGGGAGACGACTCTACCGGGTAAGGAGCAGGAGTTCTGGCTGGAAGTATACTCTTATTCACACTCATGTTCCATCTCGCTGGGGTTACTTCATACACAACTTCAGATCCTTTACCGCTTAAATATTACGCCAGTTGATCTGTTTCACTGGCGGACAGCTGATGATCCGCTATGTTGGAGATTGTGTGGACGACAGGGCACTTTTGATCATATGTGGTGGTTGTGTCTGTACATTCAGAGATATTGGCGGACAGTAACGGGACATATTGCGGTAAAATTGCAGGTGACTCTCCCCGTCGAGATGGAGTCTTGTTTATTGGGGATGTGCCTGGATTTCCCTTCCCGGCGTCCTCTCCGAAGACTGGTGCAGTCACTTCTTTTAGCAGCCCGATCGGTGTTGGCTCGTTGCTGGAAACGCAGTAGAGCACCCTCTTTTCTTGAATGGCGTGCTAAGTGCTGGGAAATGTACCGGTTGGAAAAAATGACTGCTTCAATTCGGGGTCGTCCTTTTCTCGAAGAGAATCTCTGGAGCTTAGTGTTTCAAGAGGACACTTGAAGGTCTGACGACCTGTTTTGCTGGGAGGTCTGGGTGGTTTCTTCTCTTGGAAGGGGTTGGTTGTAGGATCTGTTCTTCCTGTTTCTGCTTTGCTTTCCTTTCTTCTTTCCTCCCTCATCTCGGGAGGAGTTGCTAGGTCAACAGGGTTGGGGGGGGAGAGAAGTAGGGGGAGGATGAGGTGGGATTGGGATCGTGGGGGGAGGGGGAGGGGGGTTATAGGAGCAGAGTTTGGCATTTCCCTCTGCTTATTTCAAGCATTGTGGGTACTTTCTACTTTTACGGTTTGGAAGGGTGTGGCAGTTGTAGTTACTTGCTCCACATCTCACAAGACTGTTTTGGTCTGCTTTATTCCGAGATGTCCTGCTTTGCTTGCTCTGTTCTGTATTGTTTTATTGTATGTAACTACACTCCTGTACTTGTCTCCCTTTGATTCTCTGATGTAGAGGACCCCCTTTATTCTGATTTGGGTGGCAAGGGAGGGGAGGGATTCTGAATACAGGGATGGTTAATTTTTGCTGCCTGATATTTGCTTTGGGGTTCTGATAGTTGTACTAGCTAATGTAACAGATTTGTTATCATACCTTGCTATTTGATGGCTGGTTGGTCATGTTCCAGAGGAATGGAGAATGTATTACATTGTTGTGTTTTAAGGTATTGGACTGTATGTTATCGCACTTTGCTCAATAAAATTTATTACACAAAAAAAAAAAAGAATTGTTTTTCAGCTGTTTTGTTTGTGCTCACTGCTTAGGGAGAGTCAAAAACTGGCTTCTCAGGACTGCTGCACCAGTATATATACTAAGATGACATCATCGAAGGTTGCCTGATTTTTGCCTCCACCTGCTGGGAAGGGGGCAAAACCCATTCATCTGGACTGGTCTAGCAGTATTCAAGAAAAATAACTCATCAGGTATGATTAAAATTTCTCCTTCCTTATCCTCCTAGACCAATTCAGACTGGTGGTTTTATGTTCCCTGATCAGCAGATTGAGGCAGATAACACTTAGGGGCTTGATTACAAAGCCGCGGTAGCGGTTCGCGATCGTTATTGGAGCTGCGGCCCCATTGAAATCAATGTGGCTGCGGCTCCGATAATAATCGCGAACCGCTACCGCGGCTTTGTAAACAAGCCCCATAGTTTAGTACATAAGAAATGCCATACTTGGTCAGACCAAGGTCCATCATGCCCAGTATCCTGTTTCCAGTAGTGGCCAATTCAGGTCACAAGTACCTGGCAGGTTCCCAAAAAGGCACAGAGGTTCTACAATGCTCGTAAAAGGGTAAGCAGTGGATTTCCCGAGTCCTCTTTAATAATGGTTTATGGACCTTTCCTCCAGGGACTTGTCCAAACCTTTTTTTAAAGCCAGCTACACTAATAGCTTTTACTATATCCTCTGGTAACGAATTCCAGAATTTGATTACGCGTTGAGTAAAAAAATAATCTCCAGGAACAAGCCGGAATGTAGTCCTCACATATGGGTGACATTGGGTACCAATGGAGCCCATGCGGGAGGCTCCCCAGCAACCAATAGGAAAACCTTTGGGAGCAGTCCACTGCGCCTGCGCTGCTGCCTTCCCGCTCTTCTAACTGACTCTCCTCGGTTCTCTTTTTTCCGTGGAGCCGACAGGATCACTCCTGTACCCGCTGAAGAACTGTTGCCTTCACCTGTAGCATTGATGCCCTTTTTCTTATCAGTATTCTTCTAATTTTCATTTCTACTTCTTCTGTCTTGATAAAATCTTTAAAAAAACCAAAAAACAACCTTTCACTCAGACTTTTCTCTGAGCACTCCTTTTCCTCTGGGCCTCACCAGGGCCAACCCCCTGCGGCCTATCCTCTGAGGCACTATGGAAAAACTAGTCAGTGGTTTTAAAAAAAATGTACCAAGTGCTCAGGCACAATATCGATAACCGACAAACATGACTACTCATGTACCAACAGACTGTGCACTCTGCAAGCAAATGACTAAATGAAGTCTTGGGAATTGAACCAAGAGGTTTGAAGAGCTCTTCCCAGCAGACACCCTCTCCCTGGCCTCCACCTCCACGAGGTTTCCTCTGGCTCCAAGCATTCAAAAGACTGCAGACACGGTGAGAAGGAGTCCTCTCCTTCCCGTACTCCCAAGGAGAAATCGATGCCCTGAGAGCCCTTGGAGACTCAAAAGGAGGGCAAGAAACCGAAGGACCACTTAGAGGTAGGCCCAAGATGTTGAGGGACAGATCCCATGAGTGTTCCTGCGCTCATCGGGAATCGTCTTGGACATCATCTGATTCCAGTAACCGGTCAAGGCATCCCTGGTGGGTGGACTCCTCCAAAGCCTCAGTGGGGAGTTGAGAGGTACCCGGAACAGCTACCTCCGTGGAACCTCCGATGCCAGGTCCAGGTCCGGTGGCAGCTGACCCCCCCCCCTCTACATAACAGGCAGACTTTGCCATTATGCCCACAGGTGGCATCTTATCACCTCAGAGCAGTGGACACTAACCATAGTGCGAGAGCGGTACAAGCTTCAACTGCAAAGTTCCCCCCCCTCCACTCTGGTGGGGGAATATCATTCTCAACCCCCCACTCACTGCTCTCCTGCAGCAAGAGATCAACTCTCTTCTGTCAGAGTGTGCCACAGAAGAGGTTTCAATATCCCAACAAGGGATGGGATTCTATTCTCCTTAATTTCTCATACCAAAGAAAAATGGAGGGTACAGACCCATCTTAGACCTCAGGAACTTAAACAAGTTTCTAATCCAAGAGAATTTCAAAATGGTTTCACTAGGAACCCTTCTACTTTATCTCCAGAGTCAGGACTGGCTCTGTTCTCTAGATCTAAAAGAAGCATATACTCACATCCTCATTGATCCAGGAGGTATGTACATTTCATCTTCCAAGGAAACACTACCAAAACAGAGTCCTTCTTTTCGGGCTCACCTCTGCCCCAAGAGTCTTCATAAAGTATATGGCAGTCGTAGCCGCATATCTAAGGACTCTTGGAATATTTGTCTTCCCCTGTTTAGACAATCGGCTTATAAGGTCAACCACATAAAAGGAGGTTCATCTATCCCTCCTTCGTACAATGAAGGTACTGAAGAATCTGGGATTTGTGGTAAATCTTCCAAAATCCCATTTTGTTCCCACTCAGACACTAGAATTCATAGGAGCTCTTCTAGACACTCGACGGTCAAGAGCAATCTCCAGAAACAAGCAGGAATGTAGTCTCCACATACGGGTATCGTCGGTACCGATGGAGCCTGCGCGGGAACGCTCCCCAGCGTCCAATAGGAACGCTTTTGGGAGCATTCCTCAGCACATGCGTGCTGCCTTCCCGCCTTTCCAATTGTCCTTCTTCAGTTCTTTGTTTTCCGCGGAGCCGACAGGATCCATTCCCTGTCACTGCAGAAAATTCTGTCTTTAAATTTCTTTTCTTGTGGTAGCATTTGCCTACCGCACGACGCCTACCGGTACTGCCGGTTCTTTTCTTTTCTTTTCATAAAAAAAAAAACAAAAAACCTTAGGCTTTAGACTTTCTTTTCAGAACCTTTTCTCTTTGGTGCTAGGTGCCATTTTGGGCACTAGGCCCCATATTCCTAAATCATGGAAAAGCCAACTAGTGGTTTTAAAAAATGTACTAAGTGTGGCGGTACTATTTCCATCACTGACACCCATGATTGGTGTCTGAAATGTTTAGGACCTGAACATTCTCCAACTGAATGTCTCTCCTGCATGGGGATGACTAAAAGAGGAAGACAGTACTGGGCTGCAAAGCTCGGTACCCTCTTTTCTTCAGATGCCAGATCCATTGCATCGACATCGTTAAGGGCCTCTTCTTCCTCCCATGGATCTCAGGTAACTAAACATAAAAGCCGGTTCTCAAGGGGTAGCTCTCCTGCTAAGCATCGAGAGGCCACTGGCATTGCCCTTGAGGGAACCACACCGGCAAAACAGCCCCGGCGGGAGGCTTCGGCTTCCAAAGCATCGATGGGGCTTCAGGATGTTCGAGGCCTCAACCTCACAAGAGCTTCCTGTGCCATGCTCAGGGGTTCCGGCCATCTTTACTGGTACTGACACCCAGGCATCGTCAGCGTTGATAGACCAGAGGTTCCTCGCTATCGAGCGCAGCATCGCAGCTCTTCTTTCAGCTGCGGTACCAATGGTCCCACGGGCACCGGTGCCGGTATCGACACTGACGATACCGGTACCGATGGTACCGGCCCCGGTGGGAACTCTTCCCATGCCATCTCTGGCTGGAATTGACAAAGCGGTACCGGGTCAGCTCGGTACCGACTTCGATCGGTACCGGGATCGTGCTTTGCAAGAGCATCGGGGTCAGGAATACTCCGATTCCGAGGACTCTGACAATTCTGCTGGGACTAGAGGGTTTCTCCTAGAAGATCCCTCTTCTCCCCAACGCAGAATGTCACCTCCAGAGGACATGTCATTTCAGGATTTCATCCGTGATATGGCCAAAGGTCTTTCAATCACAGTAGCTCCTGAAGACGAACCCAGAGCAAAGGAATTGGAAATTCTCCAATATCCTAAAGCTCCTAAGGAGGCAGCCACTCTGCCTATCCATGAAATTCTGCTTCTCCAGGACCAAGCAGGAAGTCAGTCCTCACATATGGGTGTCATCAACGCCGATGAAGCCCTAGCGGAGCATTTCCCCAGCTTTCCATGAAAGCCTTTGGGAATGCAGGCATGCATGCGCGGTTCCCTTCCCGCCTAAAGGTGCCATCTTACCTCAGTCTCTCTTTTTCCGAGAAGCCTACCAGATGTGTGTCCTGTCATCCCGAATAAAAGTTTGATTTTTTCAGCGATTCTCGCTATTTTTTCTTCCCGGTTCGACGCCGGTTCCCCTCTCGCCGGGTTCGGTACACCGGTATCGAGCCCGTTTCTTATTTTTCGGTTTTTGCCCTTCGTGGCTGGCGTTCGCGCCCTTTTTTGCTTTTTCCCTGGAAGCCTGGGCCTTTGACCTCGCGGGGACTCTTTTTTTTTCCCGATGGCTTCCAGCGGTTTTAAAAAGTGTGATCGGTGTAAAAAGTTGATGTCTCTCACAGACACACACGACTGCTGCCTTTGGTGCCTCGGTCCTGATCAGGACTCTAAGACGTGTGGACCATGTGGTAAGATGTCTTCCAAGGCACTGAGAAGTCACCAGCAGCAGAAAGAAAGGCTTTTTGGGCCCGGACCTTGTCTGAGGCCTCGACATCTCGGGATTTGGATCCCGAGCGCCATCGTGGCTCCTCGGACAGGGGGTCCCCTGACCGGGAACGCAAGAGGAAGAAGCGGCTCGTGAGGGCGTCGTCGGACGAGGTCCCTGGCTCCTCGAGGGCCAGGTCTAAGACTCCCGACCGTCGCCTCGGGCCCGTGGAACAAGAGAAGCCTGCCAAAGTTCCTCGCGTGGAGCCGGAGTCTGCTGGACACGCAAGTCCTGTAGTCCTCGAGGACTCTCCTCCCAGAGAGCCGACGTCGGGCCCGGCACCGCCGGGGCCCGAGTTGGTGGCTGCTGCGTCTCCCGAGCTGAGTCTCAGGATGACAGCCTTGGAGTGCAGACTGTCTGCCTTCATGGAGCAGCAGCGGGCACTGATGGCCATCCTGTCTGTCGCATCTGCTCCGACCACCGGGACATCGACATCGAAGTCGACCCCGGAGACCGAGCCAATACTCGAGACCATGAAGGCTCGAGGTCGACTGCGGTCGCGGTCTCCCTCGACCTCCTGTTTGGGACCGAGGGCGTCGATGCCGGTGCCTCCGGCATCGGGGCAGGTGCTCCCGGGCCCCGCGGGGTCGGACCCTGACTCCTTGTCGGACGAGTCCGCCTGGGAGACGGAGGATGAGGAGTCCCCCGACACATTCAAGACTCGGTGCGTCCCGTCGGACTCACCGCAGTCTGAACCCTGGAGTAGATCCCCTCCGGAGGATACCCGGTTCTCGGAGTTTGTCCGGGATATGGCCGCCGCGTTGGCTATCCTGGCCTGACCCCGAGGAAGAGCCTCGAGCTGAGGAGCTCGAGGCCCTTCAGTACGACTCTCCTCCGAAGGAGGCCTTTACTGTCCCGGTTCCTCCGATGCTGGAACGGCTCCTCTTCCGGATGTGGGAGGCACCGGTCTCGGCGCTGGTTCTAAGCAAGCGGGTCGATTCGATCTATCGACTCCGGAAGAGCCCTGGCTTTCAGAAGGCGCAGCTACCACACCATTCCATGGTGGTGGAATCGGCCGTGCATCGCCTGAAAAGTCAGAAGATGCACTCCGCGGTGCCTCCTGGCAGGGAGGCCCGAAACCTCGATGGTTTTGGTAGAAAGTGCTTCCAGGGCTCGATGCTTGCTTGCCGTGTCCAGTCTTACCAGCTGTACATGGGCATGTACTTGCGAGACCTGGCCAAGGAGTTGGCCGGGTTCTCTGCTGGTCTCTCCGGGGAACCCTTGCAAAGATTCAAATCCTTGTCCTCGGGGATTCGGGAATGTTCCAAGTTCATGTCCCGCGCCGCCTACGATGGCTTCGAGGCTTCGGCCCGAGTTGCGGCAGCCGGCATCGCGGCTCGACGCGAGGCATGGCTGCAGTCATCGGACCTCGAGCCATGGGTTCAGGACAAGTTGGTCGATGTCCCTTGCCGAGGTGAGAACCTTTTTGGCAAGCCCATGACCGAGAAGGCCGCTCAGCTCGAGACCGAGCACCTTATAAGGACAAGGCTGTCTAGAAAGACCTCTGCCCCTTCTCACAAGAATAAGGGCTCGGGTAAAAAGCCCTTTTACCCGAGGAAGGGCACTGCCTACAAACAGTACCCTCAGTATCAGCAAGCCAGGGGGCAGCCAGGGTCAGCAAGCCAAGGGGCAGGGTAATGGGCCCCGTAGGCAGAGGACCCCCAAGCCTCCGGCCCCTGCTCCCACTCAGCAGGCTGGGGTTTTTTGACTCCACAAGCATAGCCTTTCCGTCCCTGCTCTCCCAACCCTGCACAGGAGGTCGCCTCGCCCTCTTTGCCCACCAGTGGCCCCGCATCACTGGGGACAGTTGGGTGTTAAACATAGTCCACAGGGGCTATGCACTACACTTTCAACAACTGCCTCCTCCATATTTTCCAGGAGAGCCTCCAAGGCCTCCCCTGCACACAGATCTTCTCCTCCAGGAGCTCCAAGGTCTGTTGGTGGACAGGACGGTGGAGCCTGTGCCCCTTCAAATGCACGGTCGAGGGTTCTATTCCAGATATTTCCTGGTACCCAAAAGAACTGGTGGCCTTCGACCTATCCTGGACCTCAGGATCCTCAACAAATTTCTAGAGAAAGAAAAGTTCAAGATGCTTACTCTTGGAACACTTCTGCCCTACTTCCAGCAGGGAGATTGGCTATACTCCTTAGATCTAAAGGATGCGTACACTCACATCCTCATTCATCCAGACCACAGAAAGTACCTCAGGTTCATTGTGGGAGGAAACCATCATCAGTACAGAGTACTGCCTTTTGGCCTAACCTCCGCCCCCAGAGTCTTTACCAAATGCCTGGCAGTGGTGGCGGCCTACCTGAGAACTCAAGGCATCTTTGTCTTTCCCTATCTGGACGACTGGCTCATAAGAGGTCAGACGTGCCAGGAGGCCCGCCAGGCCACCCTCAGAACTATTGCTCTTCTTCAAAGCTTGGGGTTTGTAATAAACTTCGCAAAGTCCACTTTGCTCCCCTCCCAGAACTTGCAGTTCATAGGGGCAAGGCTGCACTCTATCCTGGCAAAGGCATTCTTGCCAGCAGACAGGGCCCAAAGACTGATGGACTTGGCCAAACTGTTTCTCAGCGGGTCAGTGGTCTCCGCCAGACTCTGCCTGAGGCTGCTTGGCCACATGGCTTTGACAGTTCATGTGACCCCCAATGCCAGGCTCCATATGTGGCCTGCACAGTGGTGCCTTCGGAGTCAGTGATCACAGGCCACAGGCAGCCTCAGAGACAGGATAAGGGTGTCCAGACCTTTTCTGAACTCCCTCAACTGGTGGCTGCACCCACCCAATCTACTGAAAGGGGTGCCTTTTCAAATTCCTGGGTACACGGTACTGACCACAGACGCCTCCCTGCAGGGCTGGGGTGCTCATTGTTTGAACAAGTGCACCCAGGGCCTGTGGTCTCCCTGGGAAGCTGCACAGCAGATCAATCTCTTAGAACTCAGGGCTATTCGATTAGCACTCAAAGCTTTCTCTCCTGCCCTGGCTCATCAATCTGTCCTCGTTCAGACAGACAACCAGGTAGCCATGTTTTATGTGAACAAGCAAGGCGGGACTGCGTCCAGGCTCCTTTGTCAGGAGGCACAGGACCTTTGCTCATTTGCCCTCAAGCACAACATGCTCCTCAAGGCTGTGTACCTTCCAGGCCAGGAAAACTGCCTGGCCGACAGGTTGAGCAGAATTCTGCAGCCCCACGAGTGGCAGCTGCATCCTTTGGTAGTTCAGAAGATCTTCCAGAAATGGGGTCTTCCTTTGATAAATCTGTTTGCCAGTCCACTGAACAAACAGCTGCCTCGGTTCTGCTCCAGACAGCCGCATCCTCTGCGCGTAGCAGTAGATGCTTTTCTGATACCATGGTCTCAGGGCCTCCTGTATGCGTTTCTTCCCACGCCTTTGGTGGCCCGAACTCTATTCAAGATTCTTCAGGACAAGGCCTCAGTCCTGCTGGTGGCTCCCAGGTGGCCGAGACAGCCTTGGTTTCCACTTCTCCTTCAACTGGCGGTGGATCCCCCACTGCCTCTGGGGTTGCAACCCGACCTTCTCTCCCAGGATCAGGGTTCACTTCTGCACCCCAATCTCAAAGCTCTCAATTTGATGGCCTGGAGGCTGCAAGGGTAGTTTTGGCTCCCTGGGGCCTGCCTCAGGAAGTTGAGGAGGTTGTTCTAGCCTCTAGGAAACAGTCCACTCAGAAAACCTATGCTCTCAAATGGAAAAGGTTTTCTGTGTGGTGTCAGCTATGTACAGAGGATCCTTTCTCCTGTACTGTACCAGTAGTGCTTCAGTACTTACTGCACTTGTCCAATCAGGGTCTTAAGTCCAATTCTGTTCGGGTCCACCTCTCAGCTCTAGCAGCTCTCCACTCACTAGTGGAAGGACATTCTCTGTCAGTTCACCCCTTGGTATCCCGTTTTCTCAGAGGCTTGCTTTTACTCAAGCCTCCTATCCTTCCTGCTCCTGAGTGGGAGTTGAATGTGGTCTTGCAGCAATTGACTCGCCCACCTTTTGAGCCGATGGCTACTTGCCCTCTACTCTTCCTATCCTGGAAGACTCTCTTCCTGATAGCCCTAACCTCGGCCAGGCGAGTGAGTGAGCTTCAGGCCCTGGTCTGTGACAGGCCTTACACCAGAATCTATAGGAACAGGGTAGTCCTCAGGACTCATCCTAAGTTCCTCCCAAAAGTTGTCTCCTCTTTCCACCTCAACCAGGAGGTGGTTCTTCCGACATTCTTCCCTAGGCCTCATGCAAGCCAGGCTGAAGCAGTTCTGCATACACTGGACTGTAGGAGGGCCTTATCCTTCTACCTTGACCGTACGCAGGGGCATAGAAGGGCTACTCAGTTCTTCGTGTCTTTTGACCCTAATAAGTTGGGGTTGGCTGTGTCCAAGCATACCTTGTCCATCTTGGTAGTTGACTGTATCACCTGGGCTTACAAGGCGGCTGACCTTCCTTTGCAGGGTCGGGTCACGGCCCACCGTGTCAGGGCAATGGCTGCCTCAGTGGCTCATCTCCGCTCTGTACCGTTAGTAGACATCTGCAGGGCTGCAACTTGGTCTTCAAGCCAGACTTTTGCGGCCCATTACTGTTTGGAGAGGGAGTCCCGTAGGGACAGTGCTTTTGGCCAGGCAGTGCTCCGGAATCTCTTTGAGGTTTAGGCAACTCCTGCCCTCTGTTGGGCTACCGGTGGAGGTTGTGTCAGTGAAAAGCCTTTCTTTAATGCTGGGACTAGAGGGAGTTCTCTTGTTCCGCCTGGGTTCCTTGGTAGCCCAGAGCTAGGGAGTCACCCATATGTGAGGACTGACTTCCTGCTTGGTCCTGGAGAAAGAGTAGTTACTCACCTGTAACAGGTGTTCTCCAGGAGCAGCAGGAATCAGTCCTCACAACCCTCCCTCCTCCCCTGGGAGTTGCAATTGTACATACTGTTGCGCCCTTTCCCCGCCTAGGCGGCTGCCTGACGAGGAAAGGGGGTGCGAATGTTCCTTTCAATAAACTCCAGGGCAAAGGCCTCTGGGAGTTGTAGTACTTTGAGCAAATGTAGTTGTAAAAAAAATGCTGAGCCGAGAATTGAAAGCAAACGCAGGAATATTTTTATTCGCCTCCCTTAATAGCGGGAACTTCAAAATGAAGCTTGGTATATCACGTGTACAAACATCCACAAGAAACTAAGGTAAGAATTGCTCTTGCTTACTTCAGCAAACAAATGTTATTTCTCCAGAAATAAAGCTTCACTTCACAGTGCTTTAACTAAACTCAAAATGTTCATTGAAACTTCAATGCAGCAAAATTCTAGCAAACAAACTTTCCTTCTTTGTTTCAAAAGCTTTAAGGGTTTCAATTAGTTATGCAGAGACTCCAGGCAGTCCTCCTGAGCAAGTCTCATTTAGAGCAGCAGCCATACTAATTAAAACTTCTTTGCTCTTTGAAACACCATGCCTACCATAGAAATAGAATTTTCCTCAAACTTATATTTCCAAACATTCTTATTTCACCACCAGGGATAACTCACATTCCATAGCCTGTTCAGGCTCACTCAAAAGATCATTTTCCCCGATGTCCATTGACTCACATTCTGAACACGATTGTTCTGTGACGTCGTTAGAAAACAGCTGTTCCTTCCCTCGGTACACAGAACTGTTCTCTCCCCAGGTTACTTCCTGGTCTTTCAGCATACGTTTTACCAGCTTTAAAACATTCAAACTTTCTATCTCCAGGAACAAGCAGGAATAAGTCCTCACATATGGGTACGTCGGTACCGACGGAGCCCGTGCGGGAAAGCTCCCCAGCTTCTTAGAATAGAAGCTTTTGGGACCTCCCACTGCACATGCGCACTGCCTTCCCGCCTTCCTGAACAGCTCTCCTCAGTTTCTCTTTTTCCGCGGAGCCAGCAGGTCGTGTTCCTGTCACCGCTGAAGAAATTGTTATTTTATTTGTTTCTTTAGACCGCGTACCTGCCTTCCCCATACCGATACCGGTATCGCCGGTCTTTTCTTTCTTTCTTTAAAAAATTATAATTCTTTTTTCTTATTTTTTAGCTTTTTGGTCACTTCAGAGAGGCCTCTCGGCCTACTCAATTTCTCCTCATGGAGAAGCCAGCCCCTGGATTTAAGAAGTGTACCAAATGTAATGCTGTTATTTCAGTCACAGACACCCATGACTGGTGTCTGAAATGTTTGGGGCCTGACCATTCCATACCGGACTGCCCATCTTGCTCCCACATGTCTAAACGTGGGCTGCAGAACCGGGCCAACAAATTCCATGTGCTGTTTGCTTCAGAGAATACAGCATCACAGTCATCCAGGTCTTCTTCTCCGGATGGATCTCAGGTAACCAAACCTTCTGTGGGCAAGTCCTCAAAGAGCAAATCTCCTTCAAAGCATCGAGAGGCTCTTAGCTTAGAACTTGAGGACCCTGCCCCAGCCAAACAACCCCGGCGGGAAGTCCAACTTCCAAAAACGCCAATTCAGGGGTCTCAGGTTGATATCGATGCTACGGCCTCGACAGATCACCTGTTAGCCTGCTCTGGGGTACCGGGTCACTCCGGTACCGACATCCAGGCAGCTATGGCGTCCATGGGCGATACTGTACAGTCCATGCAGCAAGCCGTCATGGCTTTCATTAAAGCTGCAACGCCATCGGTTCCGCTTTCAGCGGTTCCGGGCCCGATACCGGTATCGTCCGCCATGCCGGTATCGAGGCCGTCCACCTCTAAACGCAAGTCGGTACCGTATGGGCTTTCGCTCCATACCGGTTCCATACCCGATACGCCCGATATCGATACCGATCGGTACGCGTATCGTGCGTTAGAGGAAAGCACCGATTCCTCTGAGGATTTTCACTCCTCTGATGATTCTGCTGAGTTTTCACTCAACTTACCTGAGGAGCCCTCTTCTCCTAAAAGGAGAATGTCCCCTCCAGAGGATTTGTCCTTCCAGGACTTTGTTTTAGATATGGCTACAGCCCTTTCTATTACCACATCCTCTGAAAAGGAACCCAGATCCAAAAAACTGGATATTTTGGGATACTCAAAGGCCCCTAAGGAGGCAGTTACCCTGCCTATCCATGAAATCCTTCAAGAACAACTGATGGATTTCTGGGAAAATCCTTTGACTTTGTCTCCTTATTCCCGTAGGTTGGACACCATGTATAGGGTCCCTCCTTCTCCTGGTTTCCAAAAGACTCAATTGCCCCACCACTCTATTGTGGTGAAGTCTGCAATGAAGAAGATTAGGAGTACCAAAAGGCACTCTTCCACCCCTCCAGGACGGGAATGTAAGACTTTGGACTCTTTTGGTAGGAAAATTTTCCAGGCTAGTATGCTTATAGCCAGGATTAATTCCTACAGTCTCTATATGGGCATGTTCCTGGAGGAACTTGCCAAAAAGGTGCGGCATTTTGCCCCCTTTATCCCTGAGGATAAAAAGCAGGGATTCCTTTCCCTAGTGAAACAACTCTTAGAGGTTTCTAAGTTCTCTAATAGGGCAGCATATGATTCCTTTGAGGGAGCCAGTAGGGCTTCGGGCATTGCTATTGCAGCCCGACGTCTTGCTTGGCTCCAGGCCTCTGATCTGGAACCTTGGGTTCTAGATGGCTTACGGAATCTGCCCTGTACAGGTGAGAACTTATTTGGGGAAGAGTGGCAAATCAAAGCCACCCAGATGGATGCTGAAAATGCCACCTTGGAAAGACTTTCAAAGTCCACTTCAATTCCTACTAAGAAAAAGTCTTTTAAAAGGCCTTACTATAAGAAGGCCAGAGTTGCTTCAAATACTGGCCAGCAGTCTTCTCAACCTCGCTATACTGCTAAGCGTCAGCAATCCAAACAAGCACGAGCTAAGCCTGCAGCAGCTACTGTAGCTCAGCAGGCTCCAACCCCTCAGGGGTTTTGACTTGCTCCTAGGGAACTTGCCACTTCTGGTTCTAACACAACCAGAACCTCTCACCATACCCGGAAGGTTGGTTCACTTTGCTCCCAGATGGGAACAAATCACAACAGAACAATGGACCCTCTCTATCATTCGAGAGGGTTACAAACTTCATTTCTCCAGCCTTCCTCCCCATCATATGGTGAGACCATTCAATTCTCCCCCATCTCTCCTAACCCTGTTGGGTCAAGAGGTTTCCTCTCTTCTTGCCCAAGGGGCCATAGAAGAGGTTCCTCTTCCTCAACAAGGGTCCGGTTTCTACTCCCCTTATTTTCTCATTCCAAAGAAGACAGGGGGATTCAGACCAATCCTAGATCTGAGAGAATTGAACAAATTTCTCTTCAAGGAGAAATTCAAAATGCTGTCTCTCGGCATTCTCCTTCCTTACCTCCAGGGTCAGGACTGGCTTTGTTCTCTAGACCTACAGGATGCGTATACACATATACTCATCCATCCATCCCACAGAAAGTATCTTCGCTTTCTGTTTCAGGGAAAACATTTCCAATACAGAGTACTCCCCTTCGGTCTAGCCTCTGCTCCAAGAGTATTTACAAAATGCATGGCAGTCGTAGCCGCATTTCTAAGAGGCATGGGAATCTTTGTCTTCCCATATCTGGACGACTGGCTCATCCGAGCTCCAACTCAGTCACAGGCCCAGATTTCCCTGGACCACACAAGGAGCCTTTTGCAGTATCTGGGACTGGTAGTAAACCTTCCCAAGTCCCAACTCATCCCTACTCAATCTCTAGAATTCATAGGGGCCCAGTTGGACACCATCACTGCAAGGGCCTACCTTCCACATGTTCGAGGCCAGCGCCTCCTGAGTTTGGCCTCCCAAGCTCAGTCCAGCACTCACTTGACAGCCAGGGAAATGCTACGCCTACTGGGTCATATGGCCTCCACAGTGCATGTGGTGCCCTATGCTCGTCTTCATATGAGAGCAGCTCAATGGACCCTGGCCACTCAGTGGACTCAGGCGTCAGGAGCGCTCTCAGACCAAATACAAACCTCCGATCGTCTGTTTTGGTCCCTCCACTGGTGGACTTCCACCAAGAATCTGTTGTTGGGGGCTCCATTTCAACCATTGCTACCCCAAGCAACCCTCACAACAGATGCCTCCCAAACAGGGTGGGGAGCCCATCTGCAAACTCTCTCCACTCAGGGCACTTGGTCTCTACAGGAGACCACCCTTCATATCAATCTTCTGGAACTGCGAGCAATTTACCTTGCCCTCAAGGTCTTCCACTCCCTCCTAGCCAACCTCACTGTCCTAGTTCAGACGGACAATCAGGTGGCCATGTTTTACATAAACAAACAAGGAGGGACGGGCTCTCTGTCGCTTTGCAACGAAGCTCTAAGACTATGGGCCTTCGCCAGAGAGCATCAGATTCACCTGCTAGCAGTGTATCTCCCAGGAGTTCAAAACTCTCGGGCAGACAGGCTCAGTCGAGTTCTGCTGCCACACGAATGGTCCCTACATTTGGACCAAATAAACCGAATCTTTCAGGAATGGGGGACCCCGGACATAGACCTCTTTGCAAGTCCGTGGAATGCCAAACTTCCCCGGTTCTGTTCCAGAACTCCGTGTCAGGGAGCTCAGGCTACGGACGCCTTTCTCCTGAATTGGAATCAGGCATTCCTATATGCCTTTCCACCCATTCCTTTGATTCCCAAGACTCTGTTCAAACTCCAGAGGGATCATGGAACTATGATCCTCATAGCTCCACGCTGGCCACGCCAAGTGTGGTTCCCTCTACTTCTACAGCTCTCCCAGGGATCCTACTTGGATCTGGGAGCTGCGCCAGACCTCCTGTCTCAGGAGGAGGGGACTTTGTGGCACCCAAACCCCAAATCCCTTCACCTCAGTGCTTGGTTACTGAAGGCTTAAGCCTTCAAGACTTTCATCTTTCCCAACCAGTGAAAGATATCCTTTCTGCCTCTAGGAAACCCTCTACCAGGCGTTCCTATGCTTTCAAATGGAAACGTTTTTCCATTTGGTGTGCTCAGCAGGGTCTTGACCCTCTGGCACTTCCTTTGAATTCTCTTCTTGATTATCTCCTGCATCTATCCAATGCAGGCCTCAAGACGAATTCGGTAAGAGTCCATTTAAGTGCTATTGCAGCATCCTTGAAACATATAAATGGACAACCTATCTCCTCTCATCCTCTTGTTGCAAGATTCATGAGAGGCCTGACTCTCACTAAACCTCCCATCAGACCACCCCCGGTCGCATGGGATTTGAATCTAGTGCTCGGTCAACTTATGAAGCCACCTTTTGAGCCAATGTTTTCCACCTCCTTGAAATTTCTTTCCTGGAAGGTCATCTTCCTCATTGCAGTCACTTCGGCTCGCCGCATCAGTGAGCTGCAGGCTTTAGTGGCTAATCCACCTTACACAAGATTTCATCATGATAAGGTGGTCCTTAGGACGAATCCCCACTTTATGCCTAAAGTGGTCTCGCCTTTTCATCTTAATCAAGAGGTATATCTACCTGTCTTTTTTCCAGCTCCTCATGCATCCAATGCAGAGAGGAACCTTCATACTCTGGATTGTAAAAGAGCTCTCGCTTTTTACCTTAATAGGACTCAGCCACATCGAAAGTCTTCTCAACTTTTTGTGGCCTTTGATCCTTCCCATTTGGGACTTCCAGTCTCCAAGCGTACACTTTCCAATTGGATTGCTCAGTGTATTTCTTTTGCTTACCAGAGCAAAAACATTTCTCTGGAAGGCCATGTCACTGCTCACAATGTGAGGGCCATGGCAACTTCTATGGCTCATCTGCACTCTGTTTCCATAGATCAGATCTGTCGAGCCGCTACCTGGGCCTCGGTTCATACCTTCACAGCCCATTACTGTTTGGACAAGGACTCCCGCCGGGATGCCTTGTTTGGCCAGGCTGTCCTCAAGCACCTGTTCCATTCCTAAACAACTCCTGCCCACCTTCCCAGAATGGATGCCTGAGATCCATACGAAGATGGCGAACCTTTACAGGGGATCCCATGCATCTAAGCTAGGGAGTCCCCATATGTGAGGACTTATTCCTGCTTGTTCCTGGAGATAGCACAGTTACTTACCTGTAACAGGTGATCTCTGGGAACAGCAGGAATTAGTCCTCACAACCCACCCACCTCCCCTAGGAGTTGTATCTTTTATCTATCTATCTTCCTGTCCTCTCTCTGTTGACTCAGCTATAAACTCGAAACTGAGGAGAGCTGTTCAGGAAGGCGGGAAGGCAGTGCGCATGTGCAGTGGGAGGTCCCAAAAGCTTCTATTCTAAGAAGCTGGGGAGCTTTCCCGCACGGGCTCCGTCGGTACCGACGTACCCATATGTGAGGACTAATTCCTGCTGTTCCCAGAGATCACCTGTTACAGGTAAGTAACTGTGCTTTACTGAAAGGCTTCCTTTCCAGCTCTTCCTGGGTTCTTGAACCACCTGCAGGCTTTCTATAACCCTGGTGCTGGTTAAACTGCTGGAGCTGGCTCTGGGGATATCCTTCCCTCCACTTGCTGTCTGGGGACTTTTCCTGAGACCTTTGGCTAGTAACTTTAGCAGCAATACCTTTTGGGAGTTTCTTCAGCAATGCTTCACTGCCACTTCCCTGGCCATGCTGTTTTCTGGTTAAGGTAGCCCTCTCGTCTCTCTTCCTCCTGCAAGAGTGAAACTCTTGCTCAGAATGAGGCTCCCTCTCAGACTCCGCCTCTGAAACAGAGTCAGCTCTCTTCCTCTCGTGTCCTGGCAATCTTGCTGGTCCTGGCAAAACCGGCAATCTCCTTGCCTCTCTTGAGAATCTCCTCTCCTGCCCTGGGGATCCCGGCAATCTCCTTGCCTTCCCTGGGAATCTCCTCGGGAATCTATCTCTACCTGTTCTCTGGGGCTTATATGCCTGGGACTGGCCGGTATCTTTCCACCCCGCCCCCAGCTGTCCTGCATTACCACCCTCAGTTGCCATGGAGCTGGGGCATGGCTTTTGGACAACCACTTTTGACAGGTTTTTTTCAACCTTAGCTGCACTTTTAAAATGACCATTCCTTAGCGTCCCTCTAGTCCAGTCCCGGAAATGTAGAGTTGTCAACCTCCACCAGCAGCTTTGGAGACTGAATGATGTCATCATTTTGATGTCACTGGTACAAATAGGCTAGATCCGCCCCCTTTCACCAGTACTTTCAGTCTCCAAGCAGCTTGGAGGTTCTGAGCCCGGGACTGGGCTCAGAGGAACAAATAAGCAGAGCTTTAATTCTTTGTTTAAATTTAGGATTTTTCCTTTGCTTTCTTGTTTTTTAGCTGCCTGCTGCTGCTGACAGAGATTCTGTGCTGCTGGGGCTGTTTCTCTCCGTTCCTGCTCTCTTCTCCCCCCCCCCCCCCTTCCTTCTCTTTTCTTTCTTTGCCTTATTGCCCCAGCATTTAAACGAGCATTGTGAGTGCACTGGTGTGTGCCTGGCATTATCTCCCTGCTCCCGAACCCACTTGGAAGGGTGAGGAGCAGGTTGAGCACGTTTGGACTGCTGGCAGCAGGCAGGGGGAGTGTATAGCAGTCTCTCCAGGAGCTGATGCCGATTTAAGGGCTGTGCTCTTGAGGGGTTCAGCGCTGCCCTTCCTCACTCTCCTCCCGGTGTTTGGTGAGTAAATTTGCCTTAGGGTTCCTTGGGGGAGTGATCTTTGCTGGCAGCAGGGGTTTGTCAGCTCCATCAGGGTGCAGGAGGCCTGGCCGCATGATTTTTGGCGCCGCAAACGTTGCGGCGGCCATTTTGGATCCCGTTTTTTCTTCTGCCTAACAAGATCGTTTTTTCAGGGTTAGGAGCTTCGTTTTGGCAAACGGTGTTAGGGGGCAGCTAGTTAGAGCTAACTGCATCGATCTGTGTAAAAAAAAAAAAAAAAAAAAAAAAAAAAATCGCGTTTGTAATTTAGCTGTTCCTGGGGCTTTCAAAGGCTTCTTCTGCAGGGAAACTGCTTGTACTTTTTCTATCTCCATAGGGACCTGGCTGTCTTCGCCACCACAATACTTTATTTTTACTTTTTCGTGTGCTGTTCTTAGCTATGTCATTTGACTGAGATGGCACCTTTAGGCGGGAAGGGAACCGCGCAAGTGTGCCTGCATTCCCAAAGGCTTTCATGGAAAGCTGGGGAAATGCTCTGCTAGGGCTTCATCGGCGTCGATGACACCCATATGTGAGGACTGATTCCTGCTGTTCCGGGAGAACACCTGTTACAGGTGAGTAACTACTCTATAGCATGATGCTCAGAATGTGGGAGACACCTCTGACTACTTTTCCTCACTCTAGGAGACTTGATACTATGTATCGAGTTCCGCCATGTCCTGGATTTCAGAAAACTCAGCTGCCACACCATTCAATGGTAGTGGAATCAGCCATGCGTAGGATGAAGAGTGCAAAGAGGCATGCATCCAATCCTCCAGGTCGTGAATGCAGGACTCTAGATGCTTTTGGGCGCAGGACTTTTCAAGCTTCTATGCTTTCAGCTAGGATCAGTTCATATATCCTATATATGGGAATGTTCCTCAAGGAAGTCACAGGAGACTTGGAACTTATGAGTCCATTTCTCCCAGATGATAAGAGACAAGATTTTCTTGCTCTAGTTAAGCATGCTCAAGATGTCTCCAAGTTTGTCAATCGTGCAGCCTTTGACTGCTTCGAATGCATCAGCAGAGCCTCTGCTATTGCCATTGGCGCACAATGGATTGCCTGGCTACAGGCATCAGACTTGGAGACTTGGGTACAAGACAAGTTAGGCAACATTCCTTGCACGGGGGAGAATCTCTTCGGCAAGAACTGGCAGGAAAAGGCTAACGAGTTAGATGCTGACAATTCTACCTTAGATAGATTGTCAAAGTCTACAGCCACTCCAGCCAAAAGGAAGCCTTATAAAAACCCCTCTTTTAGCAAAAAGAGGAAGTTTTATCCGTCTTATACCCAGCAGAGTCAAACTCCAGGTCAGGTTGCCCAAAAGGGACAAACTAGACAGCAAAAGAAACCAAAAGGCCAGAGAGCCCAACCAGCTCTCCAGGTTCAACCCCCTCAAGGGCTTTGACTCCTTCCTAGAGAGCTTTGCCTCCCTGCCTCTGAGTGGCCCCCAACCCCTCAATATTCCAAGCAGGTTATGCCACTTTGTCAACAGATGGCATCAGATAACAGCAGACGATTGGACTTTGTCCATTGTAGGTGAGGGGTACAAGCTTCATTTTCACAGAATGCCCCCTCCTACAATTCTAAAGCAATTCAATTCACAAACCTCTGCAGACAATCTGCTAGATCACGAGGTCTCCACACTTCTTGCCCAGGGGGCAATTTTATTTATTTATTTATTTATTTAACTGCATTTATATACCGCTTTTCACCGGGTCAAAGCGGTGTAACATATAACAAAAGGGGGGGTCAATACTTTAGAGGGTGGGGTCATCACCAGGGGGCAACATTTATTGATTTGGGGAGGACATAGACGTGCAATAGAGGAAGTACCCATTCTTCAATGGGGTGTAGGGTTCTACTCCCCCTATTTTCTTATTCCAAAGAAAACAGGAGGATACAGACCCATTCTAGACCTCAGAGAATTGAACAAATATCTGTTTAGAGAGAAATTCAAAATGATTTCTCTAGGAACTCTTCTGCCATACCTTCAAAGCCAGGATTGGCTTTGCTCTCTAGACTTAAAGGATGCATACACTCACATTCTCATCCATCCAGATCACAGGAAATTCTTACGTTTCCTTTTCAGGGGAAAACATTTCCAGTACAGGGTTCTTCCTTTTGGTCTGGCTTCAGCACCAAGGGTATTCACGAAATGCATGGCAGTAGTAGCTGCATTTCTACGAACCCTGGGGATTTTCGTCTTCCCCTACTTAGACGACTGACTCATTCGAGCCCTTACAGTTGCAGAGACCAGCACTGCACTGTCCCATACAATGCGAATCCTCCAATACTTGGGATTGGTAATAAACTTCCCAAAATCTCAACTAGTTCCTTCCCAATGCCTAGAATTCATAGAAGCCTGTCTGGATACCAGACAGGCAAGGGTTTTCCTTCCACAAGCCCGGTGTCTTTGCATAATGCAACTAGCTTCTCAAGCAGCAGGCAAATCCTCCCTCACTACTCGGGAGCTACTGCAGTTACTGGGACATATGGCATCCACAGTTCATGTAGTCCCATATGCTCGCCTCCACATGCGAGCAGCTCAGTGGACTCTCTCCACACAGTGGACAAAGGCCACGGGTCATTTGTCTGACAAAATAACAATCTCTCAACGACTAATTTTGTCCCTCCAATGGTGGCAATCACTAAAAAATCTGACAGTGGGGTCTTCTTTTCATCAACCCCTCTTTCAGGCCACCCTAACAACAGATGCAAAACAGGTAGGTTGGGGAGCACACCTGAATCATCTCTCTACCCAGGGCACCTGGACTCCACAGGAGGTTGGTTTACACATAAACCTCCTAGAATTAAGAGCAATCTATTTAGCTCTTTGAGTGTTCCACGCCCAGCTCATGTACATGATTGTCCGTCTGGACTAGGACTATCAGGCAGCTATGTTCTATGTGAACAAGCAGGGCGGAATAGGCTCTCTTTCGTTATGGTGGTTTCGGCTTTTCATTTAAACCAATCAATTTATCTTCCTGTATTTTTTCCGAGGCCTCACGCCTCTAATGCAGAAAGAAACCTTCATACTTTGGATTGTAAAAGGGACTAAGCCTTTTACATACAAAGAATACAGCAACATAGAAAGTCCTCACAACTTTTTATAGCTTTTGACCCTAGTCATTTGGGACTTCCAGTCTCCAAAAGAACTTTATCTAAATAGATTGCCCAATGCATATCCTTTGCTTATGAGAGTAAGGGTCTTCCTCTTCAGGACCACGTCACAGCTCATAATGTGAGAGCCATGGCATCTTCTATGGCTAATCGCCACTCTGTGTCTGTCGATGACATTTGTCGAGCAGCCACCTGGGCTTCGGTACACACCTTCACAGCCCACTACTGCCTGGATAAAGCCTCCCGTCGGGATGCCTTCTTTGGCCAAGCTGTTCTTAAAAATCTCTTTCAGACCTAATTCAACTCCTACCCACCAACCCTGGTGGAATGCCAGAGATCCATGAGAGGAAGGATGCCTACAGCCTTCCTAGGGCTATCTCCCTGGCATCTTCAGCTAGGGAGTCCCCGTATGTGAAGACTACATTCCTGCTTGTTCCTGGAGATAGCGTAGTTACTCACCTGTAACAGGTGATCTCCGGGAACAGCAGGAATTTAGCCTTCACAACCCACCCACCTCCCCTAGGAGTTGTCTCTCTCTCTCTTTGTCTCTTTCCTCTCTCCCTCTATCCTTTCACTCAGCTACAAACATAACTGAAGAGGGACAGTTGGAAAGGCAGGAAGGCAGCGTGCATGTGCTGAGGGATGCTCCCAAAAGCGTTCCTATTGGACGCTGGGGAGCGTTCCCGCGCAGACTCCGTCGGTACCGACGTTACCCATATGTGAAGACTAAATTCCTGCTGTTCCCGGAGATCACCTGTTACAGGTGAGTAACTACGCTTTTCTACCCCAGGACCGTTGTACTCGACTAGTGCAGCAAACATCTCAGGCAAGGCTCAGAGACAATCTCTGAGCCCAGGAGATGCTCAACGTCTAGGCCATATGGCCTCCACAGTGCATGTAGTCTTATATGCCCATCTGCACATGCGGACCGCTCAATGGACTCTTGCCTCCCAGTGGAAGCAAATCTCCGGGGCCGTCAAGGACCCAGATCCAAGTCGCAGACAGTCTCATTGACTCCATTCTGTGGTGGTCTACCCCCAGAAAATCTTTTCATAGGGTCTCCTTTTCAGATCTCTCCACATCAATGCATCCTGATGACGTATGCCTCAAAACTGGGCTGGGGTGCCCACTTGGACTCTCTCTCTACTCAGGGCCACTAAACAGAGCAGGAGTTGCAGATCTAGATAAATTTACTGGAGCTTTGTGTTATCTTCAGTGCCCTTAAAGTATTTCAACAACATTTACAAGGCCACAGAGTTCTTGTCCAAATGGATAATCAAGTAACTATGTTCTACCTGAACAAGCAGGGAGGAATGGGCTATTCGGCTCTTTGCAGGGAGGCTCTCCATCTTTGGTCCTTTGCCATTGATCATGAAATACACCTCCACGCAGTGTATCTGCCAGGACAGCAAAATGTCTTAGTAGACAAATTGAGTTGGATCCTCCTTCCGCACGAATAGTCCCTCCATCAGGAAACAATTTCCTACATCTTTCAGACCTGGGGAACTCCAGAGATGAACCTTTTTGTCACTCCGTAAAATGCCAAACTACTTTGTTTTTGCACCAAAACCCCAATGTTGATCCTCCAACAGGTGGATGCTTTCCACCTTCACTGGGGTCAGGATTTTCTGTATGCCTTTCCTCCCACACCCCTGATTCCCAAAACGCTTCAAGCAGACAGGGGCCATGCTCATAGCCCCATGCTGGTCATGAGTATGTCCCCTGTCAACCGTGGTTTCCTCTTCTATTACATCTGTCCCAGACTCGCCCTCTGAGTCTCAGGTCAGCTCCTGATCTCCTCTCTAAAAAGGAAGGGACGCTACTCCATCCTAATCCGCAGTCTCCTCATCTTATGGCTTGGTTGCTGAGAGCGTAGTGTTGCAAGATCTTAACCTTCCTCAGAAAGTAAAGCAAATCTTGCTAGCCTCATCAAAACCATCCACCAGACGTTCCTATGACTTCAAGTGGCGTAGATTCTCCACTTGGTGTTCCCAGAATGATCTTAATCCCTTCTCAGCTTCCATGGAAGCTCTCCTTCAGTATCTTCTCCATCTTTCGTCCTCTGCTCTCAAAACAGACTAGGTAAGAGTTCATATCAGTGCAATTGCTGCTTCTCACTACCCCTTGGATGGGCAGTCTATCTCCTTGCAACCGCTTGTGATGAATTTCATAAGAGGGCTCTTATTGACCAAGCCTTCCATCAGGCCACCACCAGTGGCATGGGATCTTAATGTTGTCTTAGGACAGCTCCTTAAGCCACTTTTTTGAACCTTTAGCCACAACCTCACTAAAGTTTCTCTCTTGGAAGGTCATATTCCTTGTTGCTCTCACTTCAGCTAGATGCATCAGTGAACTTCAGGCGTTGGTGGCAGACCTGTCTCATAACCCAGTTCCACCATGATAAATTGGTCCTTAGGACTCACCCTCATTTCATGCCAAAAGTGGTGTCTCCTTTCCATCTCAATCAATCTGTTTACCTGCCTGTCTTTTTCCCTAGACCGCATTCCTCTAGGGCAGAGTCAACCCTCCATACCCTTGACTGTAAACGGGCCTTAGCCTTCTATCTTCAAAGGACTGCTGAGCATCATAAAGGCTCTCAGTTATTCATCTCCTTTGATCCCAGTTATTTGTGGTTGCCAGTATCCAAACGTACCCTTTCTAAATGGATAGTAGATTGCATTTCATTTGCTTATGATAAGGTAGGACTATCATTTGAAGGTCAAGTCATTGTCCATAACGTTCGTGCCATGGCTGCATCCACAGCAAACCTATGTTCTATTGCCATTGACGAAATTTGCAAAGCAGCCATATGGTCTTTGGTACATACTTTTGCGGCTCATTACTGACTTGACAAGGACTCTCATCGAGATGTCATGTTTGGTCAGGCGGTACTCCAGCACCTCTTTCAGACTAAGGGCAGCTCCTACCCTCCATCCTGGAATTTTTCGATTCCAGACATTCATGGAGGATTCATGCCCTCTTGAGGCCTTTTGTGAGGCAAATCTACCAATTCTGGGGGCATTTCTATGGCATCTGGGAGCTAGGGAGTCCCATATGTGAAGACTACATTGCTGCTTGTTCTTGGAGATAGCGTGGTTACTCACTTGTAACAGGTCATCTCCGGGAACAGCAAGAATTTAGTCTTCACAACCCACCTTCCTCCCCTAAGAGTTGTAGGGTTTCTCTCTCTATATATATTCTCTCCTTTTATCTCAGCTACAAACTCAACTGAGGAGGGAGAGTCACAAAGATGGGAAGGCAGCAGCGCAGGTGCAGTGGAATGCTCCCAAAAGCTTTCCTATGGGATGCTGGGGAGCATTCCCGCACGGGCTCTGTTGGTACCAATATCACCCATATGTGAAAACTAAATTCCTGTTATTCCCAGAGATCACCTGTTACAGGTAAGTAGCTACGCTGTACCAGAAGAATATAGGAGGGAGGAGTGGCTCAGTGGTTGGGACAGGTTACCTCAGGCCAGAGGACCGGGGGTTCAATTCCTGCATAAGGACAAGTAACCTCAGGCCGGAGGGATTGGGGTCTCTAGTCCCATGGCTGCTCCTTGTGGGCTTGGGCAAACCACTTAACCCTCCATTGTGAGCCCTTCGGGGACAATGGAATAAAAAAAGTACCTGTTAGTATATATATGTAAACCGCTCTGATGTGTAAGTAAAGGGTGGTATATCAAATGGCTAAACCATAATGATTCACATATCTCTGTTTTAAGAAATTTGTTTTTATGAGCCTTGTTATATTGATAAGTTTTTCTTATCATTGGCATTGTGGTCAAAGTAGATGTACATTTCCTTTGACCCTTAAAAATACTGGAGTTCGTAGGAGAGTTTTAAAGTTTGATACTGTTTAAGTTAATCTCCAGGAACAAGCAGGAATGTAGTCTTCGCATATGGGTATCGTCGGTACCGACGGAGCCTGTGCGGGAATGCTCCCCAGCGTTCAATAGGAACGCTTTTGGGAGCATCCCTCAGCACATGCTTGCTGCCTTCCCGCCTTTCCAACTGTCCCTCTTTAGTTCTTCGTTTTCTGCAGAGCCGACAGGTCACATACCCTGTCACGGCAGAAAATTTCTTCTTTAAACTTGTTTTCTTGTGGTTGCGCCTGCCTCCGCTCGACGCCTACTGGTACCGCCGGTTCTCTTTTCTTCTTTTAAAATAAAACCAAAACAAAACATATACAACCTCTGAAGTATTTCTCTTCAGAAACTTTTTCTTTTTGATGCTAGTCGCCATTTTGGGCATTAGGCTCCATTTTCCTGAAAAATGGAAAAACCAGCTAGTGGTTTTAAAAATTGTACTAAGTGTGGCGGTACCATTTCCGTCAACGACACCCATGACTGGTGTCTCAAATGTTTAGGCCCTGACCATTCTCCATCGGAGTGTTCCTCTTGTATGGGGATGACTAAAAGAGGAAGACAGAACCGGGCTGCAAAGCTCGGTACCCTCTTTTCTTCAGATGCGATGTCCATTGCATCGACGTCTTCCAGAGCCTCGTCCTCCTCCCATGGATCTCAGGTAACTAAACATAAGAGCTGGTCCTCAAAGGGTAGATCTTCTTCCAAGCATCGAGAAGCCATTGGCATTGCCCTTGAGGAAACTATACCGGCAAAACAGCCCCGGTGGGAGGCTTCAGCCTCCAAAGCACTAACGGGGCTCCAGGATGTTCGAGGCCTCGACCTCAGCACAACTACTGGTGCCATGCTCAGGGGTTCCGGCCGCTTCTACCAGTACCGACACCCAGACATCGGCAGCGTCGATAGACCAGAGATTCCTCGCTATTGAAAACAGTCTTGCAGCTCTCCTTACAGCCGCGGTACTGTTGACACCGCTACCGACACCGATACCGGTGCCGATACCAGTACCAGCATCGATGGTACCGGCCCGGTGGGAATTCTGCCCATGCCGATTTTCGGACATCGACAGATCGGTACCGGACCAACTCGTTGCTGACTTCGATCGATACCAATACCGTGCTTTGCATGAACATCGGGATTAGAGATGCTTCGAATCTTCTGATTCCGATGACTTGGATAACTCGGTTGGTACCAGAGTACTTCTTCCAGAAGACTCCTCTTCTCCTCAACGCAGAATGTCTCCTCCGGAGGACATGTCCTCAGGATTTTATTTGTGATGTGGCCCGAGGCCTATCAATCACGGTAGCTCCTGAAAAAGAATCTACAGCAAAGGAATTGGAAATACTCCAATACCCTAAGGCTCCCAAAGAGGCAGCTACCCTGCCCATTCATGAAATTCTTCATGATTTGATGCTCAGGATGTGAAACACCTCTGACCACATCTCCTCATTCTGGGAGACTAGATACCATGTATCAAGTTCCACCTTGTCCTGGTTTTCAAAAGACTCAGCTGCCACACCATTCAGTGGTAGTGGTATAAGCCATGCGTAGGATGAAAAGTGCAAAAAAAGACATGCATCCAATCCTCCAGGTCGTGAATGCAGGACTCTTGACACCTTTGGGCATCGAACATTTCAGGCTTCCATGCTTTCAGCTAGGATCAACTCATATATTTTATATATGGGAATGTTCCTCAAAGAAGTCACAGGAGACTTGGAGCTTATGAGCCCCCCTTCTCCCTGATGACAAACGACAAGACTTCCTTACTCTTGTCAAGCATGCTCAAGATGTTTCCAAGTTTGTAAATCGTGCAGCCTTTGACTGCTTTGAATGCATCAGCAGAACTTCTGCTATTGCTATTGGTGCACGTCGGATTGCCTGGCTTCAGGCATCAGACTTGGAGACTTGGGTACAGGACAAATTAGGAAACATCCCTTGAACAGGAGAAAACCTCTTTGGCAAGAATTGGCAGGAAAAGGCTAATGAGATAGACACTGACAATCTACAGTCACTCCAGCCAAAAAGAAATCCTATAAAAAAAAACTTTTTCAGCAAAAAGAGGAAGTTTTATCCATCCTATACCCAGCAAGGCAAGCTCAGGATCAACTTGCCCAAAAGGGACAACAGCAACAATCCAGACAACAAAAGAAGCCAAAAGGCCTGAGAGCTCAACCAGCTGCACAGGCTCAGCCCCCTCAAGGGCTTTGACTCCTTTCTAGAGAGCTTAGCTTTCCTGCCTCTGAAGGATCCAGAACCCCTAAACATTCCAGGCAGGTTGTGTCATTTTGTCAAGAGATGGCACCAAATAACTCTGTCCATTGTAGGGGAGGGGTACAAGCTTCATTTTCACAGCATGCCCCCTCCTACAATTGTAAGATGGTTCAATTCCCAAACCTCTCCAGACAATCTACTGGATGAAGAGGTCTCAACAATTGTAAGATGGTTCAATTCCCAAACCTCTCCAGACAATCTACTGGATGAAGAGGTCTCAACACTCCTTGCTCAGGAAACAATAGAGGAAGTGCCCATTCCCCAACAGGGTACAGGGTTCTACTCCCCCTATTTTCTTATTCCAAAGAAAACAGGAGGACACAGACCCATTCTAGACCTGAGTATTCACGAAATGCATGGCAGTAGTAGCTGCATTCCTGTGAACCCAAGGGATATTTGTTTTCCCTTACTTGGACGACTGGCTCATTCGAGCCCCCAAGATTCGAGAAGCCAGCTCTGCACTGTCTCGCACAATGCGAATTCTCCAATACTTGGGATTGGTCAGAAACTTCCCAAAATCCCAACTTGTTCATTCCCAGACCCTGGAGTTCATAGGAGCTTGTTTAGATACCAGACAGTCAAGGGCTTTCCTCCCACAGCCCCACTGTCTTCGCATAATGCAACTAGCTTCTCAAGCAGCGGGAAAGTCCTCCCTAACTGCTCGAGAACTGCTGCAATTACTGGGACATATGGCATCCACAGTTCATGTAGTTCACTATGCTCGCCTCCACATGCGCGCAGCCCAGTGGACACTATCCACACAGTGGACACAAGCCACAGGACGTCTGTCGGACAAGATATCAAACTCACAACGACTGATCTTGTCCCTACAATGGTGGCAATCACTGGAGAATCTTTTAGTGGGGTCTCCTTTCCAACAACCCCCATTCCAGGCCACCCTAACAACAGATGCATCACAGGTGGGATGGGGAGCACACCTGCACCATCTCTCCACCCAGGGTACCTGGAATCCACAGGAGGCTTGTCTTCACATAAACCTCCTAGAACTCAGAGCAATTTATCTAGCTCTTCGAGTATTCCATGCCCAGTTCAGCTACAAGACAGTCCTAGTCCAAACGGAAAACCAAGTAGCCATGTTCTACGTGAACAAGCAGGGCGGAACAGGCTCTCTGTCGTTATGCAACGAAGCTTTACGACCATGGGCCCTTTCCAGAGAGCATCAAATTCACCTTCTCGTGGTATATCTTCCAGGCATTCAAAACCTTTGGGCAGACAAACTCAGCCGAGTACTGCTTGCTGGAGTATCTCCTGAACTCGGGTCTGAAGTCCAACTCAGTGCAAGTCCATCTGAGCGCGATTGGTGCCTATCATCGCAGCTTGGAGGAGAAGCCCATCTAAGCACAGCTGCTGGTGGCCTGTTTCATGCGAGGCCTGCTCCTGTCGAAACCTCCAATTAAGCCCCCACCAGTGGCATGGGATCTGAAGTGGTGCTGGGGCAGCTCTTGTCGGCGCCTTTCGAGCTGCTGGCAACCTGCCCACTGAAATATCTGACCTGGAGGGTCATTTTTCACGTGGCTCTCACCTCAGCTCACAAGGTTAGGAAGCTTCAGGCCTTCGTGGCTCACCACCGTACATGAGGTTTCATCACAACCAGGTGGTACTGTGCACCCATCTGTGCTTCATGCCCAAGGTGTGGTCTCTGCTTTCCACCTCAACCAGTCTGTGGTATTGCCCACCTTCTTTCCCAGGCCTCATGCCAGCAGGGCGGAGGCCCGGTTGTACATGTTGGACTGTAAATGTGTGCTGGCCTTCTACCTTGAGTGGATGGGTCTGCATCATCGTTCTACACAGCTTTTTGTCTCCTTCTGTCCATCCAGGCTACTGAAAATGTCGTCCTAATATGAATGTCCACCATGAATGTTGAATCGGTTGAGTCCCAAAGAGGGACTACACATGCTGTGAATTCCCAGTTCTTGTTGCCCTGGTTGGGCTGTTTTCATGTTCCTGTAGTTTGGGAGTCCCATATGTGAAGAGTTTTTCCTGCTTGTTCACAGAGAAAGCATAGTTACTCACCTGTAACAGGTGTTCTCTGTGAACAGCAGGAATAAGTCCTCACAATCCTCCCACCTCCCCATGAAGTTGTTTTTTGGCTACTAGCTTTTGTATTCTACTGAAGATAAGATGGTGCTGCAGCAGGTGCGCATGTGCAATGGAGGCTCCGAATGTTTTCTGGTGGAAGCTGGGGAGCGTTCCCTCATGGAGCTCTGTCGGGGGATGTTGCTCCATAAGTGAAGTAGCAAAATTCCAGATACGTTCAATTGTAACACAGTGAGAAAAGTAGAGCTTTCAGTCAAGAAGAAAACTGCACTCTCTATTTTGTTCAGTAAGCGAAACAAGATCTCAGACTTATGTTGCACTCAATCTAGACTTTCGTCTGTTCATGTAGTGCCTTATTGCATCAATGACTTTCAAAATATGCAAACTTTCGCTACTGTTCAAAGTTATACTTTATATACAAGGACTTAGCTGTGCTGCCCCGCCGAACCTTCACCAGCATTCAAAGCAGATCTCGACGCACTCTCCGGGCGCCATGAAGGCGTTTCAAAAACAAAATTTCATCAGGAGATCCGTTACAGCCATCGTTCCCGTGTTTCCAAACTGATGCAGCCCACGTCTTCATTCATCCATTGAAATCAACTTCCGGTATCGAAACCAATCCACACGCTGTTTGCATAGACGTGGGCTGCATCAGTTTGGAAACATGGGAACGGTGGCTGTAACGGATCTCCTGATGAAGTTTTGTTTTTGAAACGCCTTCATGGCGCCCGGAGAGTGCGTCGAGATCTGCTTTGAATGCTGGTGAAGGTTCGGCGGGGCAGCACAGCTAAGTCCTTGTATATAAAGTACAACTTTGAACAGTAGCGAAAGTTTGTATATTTTGAAGGTCATTGATGCAATAAGGCACTACATGAACAGACGAAAGCCTAGATTGAGTGCAACATAAATCTGAGACCTTGTTTCGCTTACTGAACAAAATAGAGTGTGCAGTTGTCTTCTTGACTGAAAGCTCTACTTTTCTCACTGTGTTACAATTGAACGTATCTGGAATTTTGCTACTTTGAAACACGTTCAGTAATTGACTGAATAGCTTTGTGGCTCCATATGTGGAGACTTTATTCCTGCTGTTCAAGGAGTACACCTGGGTACAGGTGAGTAACTATGCTATATAGGGATAGCAAAGCTATACATGAATAAGATCATTTGTTTGGCTATTTAGCCCACCTATAAGGCTGGCATTTTGGTACTTTGGCAGTTTTACATCTGTAAATTTCTATTTACCCCATTTGTTATAAAATATTGAACTTGCCACATAGGTGATTCCCTAAAAAGATTTCCTGTGGAAACTGACAGTTGTTTCAACAACCCTTGTCACGGCCCCTCCTAGTGGCAGTGTGCCAAAGGGTCAGGGTGGACATTTTAATTTTGTTGAAGAAAGAAAAACTTTTAGACCAAGTGCATTCTGGTCCTTGTAGTCCCTCTTCCCAAAGAAAATAGATGTGTGAGCCTTGAGCAGGATGAAACAAAAAGGTTTTTATTCCCTTGTTACGCAAAAGGTTCTTCAGGAAACAAAGTAGAATTTACCTTACTTCAGGTTTAGTGCCAAGAATATTTACAAAAGGTCAGCAATTGTTACAAATACTTCACAGTTCTCTGTATCCAAGCAAGTTTCTCAAACAGCAAGAAAAACAAGACAAAACTTCTTCCTTCAGTTTTAAGAGAAGCAAAAGGTACTTTAAAACATGTGCTGCTGTTATATCTCGGTAAGAGATTCCAGGCTCTCGGTAATACACAGAGAACAGTCCATTGGTTCAAGCATCAACGGTTCTGGTTCTGCAAACTCAATTTGCATGGGTTCTAGCTCACACGTGGTGTCTTCTAATCCTGAGCTTTCCCTGGTTAACACAGGTTGCAGTTCAGTATTTCTTTCCCTCACTTTCCAGCCTTGCTGGCCTGGGTTTAGCAAATAACTGTTAGTGCTTTTCCCTATACCTCTCTGTACAGGGTTGCAAAACTTCCTCTAGCTTTGTTTCTTCTCAGAATGGCTTTTTAGGTTATCAGCCTTCCTAGGACCTGGCATCCATTTAATAAATGAAGTATCACTGTACCTTGGATCTCTGTAGCATTTACTGCTGGTGTTCTCTCCACCAGAGACTCTCCCTTTGTCACTGTCTTCCTTGAAGACTGGCTTCTGGAGTTTTCTAAGCTGGGCTTGTCCTCCCTGGAACTTAGCTCTGCTGTTTCATGTATCCAAGCTTCTCTGCCTTGCAGTGTACGAGGTTCCTTCCTCAGGTCCGTCCTTCATAGATCCTTTCTCTCTTTCTCCCAAAGGTCCTCCCTCGAGTTCCTTCTTAGATCCTCTCTGTCTGCTTCCTTGTGAGCACTGCTTAAAAAGGCGTTCCCCAAGTGAGTTTCCTGGCTTTCTGCTCAGGTGCCTTTGATTAGCTACTGCATTGCTACAACCTGGGTGTGTCAGCTTAACTTCTGCAGCCTCGTGCCTGCTCCCTCTAGCTGCACTTCTAGGTAATTGCACCCTCTATAACTGAGTTGCTTCATAAGAAAGAGAGGTTTTTTTCTACATCCATCGCTTCAATGGCTTCAGCTCCATCACACCCTTTGGGAAAGTAACTCAGACGTATGAGGGATATTTTCTCCTCAGGATTTAATTCATTCTTCTGCAATTGGTATTTTTTAGCCTTTCAGTTTATTATAACTGGGTTTTATATTTTTTATGTTATACTAAGGAGGATTATTACCAAAGTATGGTAAGCAGCACAGGTTTTAGCGCATGCTAACCATTAGCAGTAAAAAGCCCAACTTACTGCTTAACACAGGTTGGGTTGGGATCGGAGCAGGCAATATACAGAGAGAGGGCATGGATAGGGCTGTTGGTATGTTAATCTTTTTGTTAAAATAGTAAATAAAGGTAAAAGGAAAAGGAGACCGCTATGGCTTTCTAAAGAAGTAGCTGAAAAGGTGAAGAAAAAGAGGGAGGCCTTCATGAAATACAAGAGATCACAGAGAGAGGAAGACAGGCATCTATTTTTGTAAAAACTTAGAGAAGCTAGCAAAGTAGTCAGGAAAGCAAAGATTAAAAAAGAGGAGGAAATAGCTAATGCAATAAAATGGCGAGATAAGACATTTTTCAGATATGTTAGTGAGAAGAGGAAGGGCAAAAGTGGTATTGTCAGACTCAAGGGTGAAGGGGAGGAATATGTAGAAGCTGATGAGGATAAAGCAAAATTGCTTAACAAATATTTCTGTTCTGTGTTCACAGATGAAGAACCAGGAGCAGGACCTCAGAAAACACCCATAAACGGGAACAGAAGCGAGGGACATCTTGAACAATTTTCAGAAGACTGTGTTCGTTAGAAACTAGCTCAACTTAAAGTAGACAAAGCGATGGGACCGGATGGGATACACTCTAGAATACTGCGGGAACTTGGGGACGTTCTAGCAGCTCCACTGTCTGACCTTTTCAATGCCTTATTGGAGTCGGGAGTGGTGCCAAAGGACTGGAGAGAAGCTCATGTAGTGCCTTTACACAAAAGGGGAAGTAAGGATGTGGTTGAAAACTACAGGCTGGCTAGTTTAACTTCGGTGGTAAGTAAATTATTGGAAACGCTGCTGAAAGAGAAAATAGTGAGGTTTCTGGAGTCCAGCGGATTACAGGATCCGAGGCAGCATGGATTCACCAGAGGCAGGTCTTGTCAGACAAATCTGATTGATTTCTTTGACTGGGTTACCAGGGAGTTGGACCGAGGGAGAGCCCTAGATGTGGTGTATTTAGATTTCATCAAAGCCTTTGATACTGTTCCTCACAGGCGACTTACAGACAAACTGAGCACTCTAGAGATGGACCCTAAAGTTACTGCTTGGGTTAGAACTTGGTTGGGTGGGAGGCGACAAAGAGTACAGGTAAATGGAGCTCACTCTGAAGAGAAGGATGTTACCAGTGGTGTGCCCCAGGGATCTGTCCTTGGTCTAATTCTTTTTAATATCTTTGTTAGTGATATAGCGGAAGAGCTGTCGGATAAGGTTTGCCTCTTTGCGGATGATACCAAAATCTGCAATAGAGTAGACACCCAGGAAGGTGTAGATAACATGAGGAGGGATCTAGCTAAGCTTGAAAATTGGTCTAGAATTTGGCAGCTGGGATTTAATGTTAAAAAATGTAAGGTCATGCATTTGGGCTGCAGCAATCCAGGGAGCAATATAGTATAGGGGGTGAAGTACTTTTGTCCACTAAAGAAGAGCGGGACCTAGGCGTGGTTGTGTCTGATGATCTTAAAGTAGCTAAATAGATAGAAAATGCGACGGCAAAAGTTAGAAGGATAATTGGGTGCATACGGAGAGGAATGGCTAGGAGGTGATAGTGCCTCTGTTTAAGTCTTTGGTGCGACCTCATTTGGAGTATAGTGTGCAATTCTGGAGTCCGCACCTTCAAAAGGATATAAACAGGATGGAGTCAGTACAGAGGGTGGCTACTAAAATGGTTAGTGGTCTTCATTATAAAGCATATGAGGACAGACTTAAGGATCTTAATATGTACACCCTAGAGGAAAGGCGGGATGGAGGTGATATGATTGAGATGTTTAAATACCTCCGTGGCATAAATGTTAAGGGGGAGAGCCTCTTTCAATTGAAAGCAAGTTCTGCTACGAGGGGACTTGGGATGAGGGTGAAGGGGCATAGATTGAGGAGTGATATGCGGAAATATTTCTTTACGGAGAGAGTGGTGGATCCGTGGAATAGTCTCCTGGTGGAGGTGGTAGAGATGAGGACAGTATCTGAATTCAAAAAAGCATGGGACCAACACAAAGGATCTCTAAAGGAAAAAAGGGGACTGTTGTAGTTGTTGATATGGAAGGATAGAGTAGATAGGCCATGAGGTCTTTTTCTGTTGTCATGCTTCTACAATATGTTTCTATGTTTCTACTACATGTTACTTCAGCAGGTAGCATTAAGTGCAGCCACACTACCGGCAGCTAGATAGTACAACTCAGTATCAGAAATCATCCCTTCGTGGCCTACGTCAAAACACCCAAATCAAACCACCTTATTAGGCACCACCTGATCGAAAACTTTTTAAGACACCCTGATCAGAAGCCCCATGAGACACTTCCCCACTAATGAGTGACCCCCAACTCACTGCAGCCCTCTCCCCCCAAGAAAGGCCCCTCACCTGATGATGAGCCCTCCCCTCATAAACCATACTACCCTTGCCCCCCCCCAGCACTCAGTGGAGTAGCTCTGGTAGTTTAGTGGATGGGGCAGGAATGATCTCACTCTATTCTTGCCCTATTTCAGATTGGCAGCTATGACCCCTAGTGGTAGTCTTGTGGTACTACTGGAAGAGGTCAATCTGCCACATAAGGAGCGATTTGCCCTTATTTTGCAGAATGACCCCTAACGGTCTTAACATGAGTCAGCCTCTAACAGTCATAGCTACCATTTTGAAAATAGGAGGGGAGCAGAAAGCAATCATTCCTGCTGCTTCTTCTATTCCACTACTTCTCAACCCAGTCCTCAGGGCACACCCATCTAGTCGGGTTTTCAGTATATCCACAGTGAATATGCATGAGACAGATTTGCATACCAAGGAAGCAATGCATGCACATCTCTCATATGCATATTCATTGTGAATATCCTGAAATCCCAACTGGATTGGGTGTGCCTTGAGGACTGGATTGAGAACTACTTCACTAGACTACCGGGGCTACCCCGGTAAGTGTCAGGGGGAAAGGTTTGGTAGTGTGATAATTTGCCTGGTGGGGGGGGGGGAAGAGGGGGATTGGGTGGCATGATGGCTTGCCTGGGGCGTTAGTATTGAATTGGTACTTCAGATTGTAGGAGTTCAGATTAGGGGGAGGGGGGATAGATGAGGCTGTGGTTCAGTGCTGTGAGTCCTTTTTTCCCTAGTAGCACTTGGCCTGAGTTACATGCCTGCATTGATAGTGCAGATGTGCGCGCATACACCATCTGCTGATGCATATAATGTGAGCCCGTGCAATGTGTGTGTGTGTGTCCTATGCACTAACTGCAGGTCATTTGGAGAGTAATTCTTTTAAGGGTTGCTTAGTTCAACACACATTGTCATGTGCGTATTTGTCACCTATTCTGTAAAGAAAAGTACTCATGTACTTTATATTATAGAATAGGGTGTAAGTGATGAGATACATGTACCAAATCTGGACATGAACACTTAAACCAACCCTAAAATTGGTGTAAATGCCTGTGATTAGATTTGTTGGAATTGTGTGTAAGTTACAGTATTTTATAACTTATCAGTGTAAATTTGTGTTATACCTATGTGTCACCCAACTTCCACCGCTGTGCTTGTTTACTCCAAAACTACGTGCCATTGCCCTGACGCATGTACTAATATTCTCTGGGAACAAGCAGGAAGTCAGTCCTCACATATGGGTGGCGTTGGCACCAATAGAGCCCGTGAGGATTCACTCCCCAGCTTTCAAAAAAAGCCTTTGGGAATTAGACCACACATGCGCAGACACCTTCCCACCCGAGGGTGCCATCTTACCTCAGTCTTCTTTTTTCCATGGAGCACTGCAGATGTGCTGTCTGTTGTCCCCAGTAAAAGTTGATTTTTTTCTTCCCTCTTTGCGTATTTTGCTCTCTTTTTACCGGTTTGGTTCCCTATCACCTTCTCACCGCCTGAGTCCGCTCTAGTCTCAGCATCTTGTGTTTCTCTGGTCCTATTTTTTTCCCTTGTTTTTGTGGAATGTGGCCTTTCCTCGTGCCCTCCCTGACCGAGACATGTGAGTTTGTTCACATGAGTGCCGTAATCTCCAGGAACAAGCAGGAATGTAGTCTTCACATATGGTATCGTCGGTACCGACGGAGCCTGCACAGGAATGCTCCCCAGGGTCCAATTAGAAAGCTTTTGGGAGCATCCCACAGCGCCTGCGTGCTGCCTTCCTGCCTTTCCCAACTGCCTCTCTCCAGTTCTTCGTTTTCCACGGAGCCAGCAGGTCGTTTTTCCTGTCACCGCAGAAGTTATCCTATCTTTTTTCATTCTTTTTTGTGGTAGCGTCTGCCTTCCTCGACGCTATACCGGTACCACCGGTTTTTTCTTTCTTTCTTCAAAAAAAAAAAAAAGAATTTTTTGTAATCTTTTTTTTTTTCTCTTTTCTGTCGGGTGCCACGCACCATTTTGGGCACTAGGCCCAACTTTTCCTTCAGAATGGAAAAACCCGCTTCGGGTTTTAAAAAGTGTTCCAAGTGTGGTGGTACCATCTCTGTCACTGACACTCACGAGTGGTGCCTTAAATGTTTAGGTCCTGACCACTCCATCTCGGAGTGTGTTGCCTGTGGGATGATGTCGAAGAGGGGTCGGCAAAACCGAGCTGCTTAGCACCCTTTTTCCCTCCGATGCAGCATCCGTGGCATCGACATCTTCCAGGGCTTCGTCTTCCTCCCATGGATCTCAGGTAACCAAACATAAATCTGGTCGGCCCTCAAAGGGTAGATTTCCTTCCAAGCATCGAGATGGCTCTGGCGTTGCCCTTGAGGGACTTGTTCCGGCAAAATTGCCTCGGTGGGAGGCTTCGGCTTCCAAAGCACTATCGGGGCTCCAGGATGTTCTCGAGGCCTCGACCTCGGCAGAACTACTGGTGCCATGCTCTGTGGTACTGGCTGCTTCGTCCGGTACCGATACCCAGGCATCGGCAGCGTCAAGAGACCAGTGGTTCTTTGCTATTGAACGCAGTCTGGCAGCTCTCCTTGTGGCTTTGGTGCCTTCGGGGCCGCTTCAGACACTTCAGCCGGTACCGACACCGGTTCAGGCACCGATACCGGTACTGATAGCATCGACATCGGCGACTGTGTTACCGACACCGAGTCATGCTGTTTCCTCCGGTATCGACAGGCCGGTACCGGACCCCTCCGGTACCGATATCGTGCTTTGCAAGAGCACCCGGACAGGAGATATTTTGAATCCTCCGAGGAGTCTGAAGATTCTGACAGCTCCGTCGGTACCGGAGTACTTCTCTCTGAGGAGCCTTCCTCTCCCAATCATAGGATGTCTCCTCCAGAGGATATATCCTTTCAGGATTTCATCCGGGAGGTGGCTAGAGGTCTTTCCATCACAGTGGCTCCTGAAACAGAGCCCAGAGCAAGGGAATTGGAAATTTTACAATATCCTAAAGTTCCCAAGGAGGCGGCTACTTTGCCTATTCATGAGATCTTGCATGATCTCATGCTAAGAATGTGGGAAACACCTCTTACCACCTCTCCTCATTCTCGTAGGCTTGATACCATGTATCGATTACCTCCTTGTCCTGGATTTCAAAAAACCCAGTTACCACACCACTCCATGGTAGTGGAATCAGCTATGAGAAGGAACCAGAGTGCAAAAAGACATGCATCTAATCCGCCAGGACGTGAATGTAGGACTCTTGATGCCTTTGGGCGTCAAACCTTCCAGGCCTCTATGCTTTCTGCCAGGATTAGTTCCTACATTTTATATATGGGAATGTTCCTTAAGGAGGTTACAGGAGATCTAGAGCTTATGAGTCCTCTTCTTCCTGATGATAAGAGGCAAGATTATCTTACACTTGTCAAACATGCCCAAGATGTTTCCAAGTTTTTTAATCGTGCAGCTTTTGACTGCTTTGAGTGCATAAGCAGAACCTCTACCATTGCCATAGGTGCTCATAGGATTGCTTGGCTCCAGGCATCTGACTTAGAACTCTGGGTACAGGACAAACTGGGGAATATCCCTTGCACAGGTGAAAATCTCTTTGGCAAAAATTGGCAAGAGAAAGCTAATGAGCTGGATGCTGATAACACCACTTTGGATAGACTATCCAAGGCTACAGCTGATCCTGCAAGGAGAAAATCCTACAAGAAACCATTCTTCTCTAAAAAGATGTTTTACCCCTCCTATACCCAGCAGGGGCATTCTGCAGGTCAGTCTGCCAGAAAGGGACAGCAGCCACCAAAACTAAGGGAAAACAAAGGCTGCTAAGCCTCAACCGGCCCAACAGACTCAGCCTCCACAGGGGCTTTGACTCCCATCTAGAGAACTTGGCCTTCCTGGCCTTCAACGGGCCAGAGCCCTCCACCATTCCAGGAAGGTTGTGTTATTTTGCCCCCAGATGGGAGCAGATAACAGCAGAAGATTGGACTCTCTCCATTGTAAGGGAGGGGTACAAGCTTCATTTCCTCAACATGCCCTCTCCTACAATTGTAAGACGGTTCAATTCTCATACTTCACTCGAAAATCAGTTAAGTCAAGAGGTCAATTTACTTCTTGTCCATGGGGCAATAGAAGACGTACCCATTTCCCAACAGGGTACAGGGTTTTACTCCCCCTCTTTCCTTATTCCAAAGAAAACAGGAGGACACAGACCCATTTTAGACCTCAGAGAATTGAACAAATTCCTGTTCAAGGAGAAGTTCAAGATGATTTCTCTAGGAAATCTTCTGCCATACTTTCAGAGTCAGGATTGGCTTTGTTCTCTAGATCTCAAGGATGCGTACACCCATGTTCTCATCCATCCAACTCACCGAAGATTCCTTTGGTTTCTATTCCAGGGGAAGCACTACCAGTACAGTTCTTCCTTTTGGCCTGGCCTCAGCACCAAGGGTGTTTACAAAATGCATGGCTGTAGTGGCAGCATTTCTTCGCACTCTAGGAATATTCGTCTTTCCCTACTTAGACGACTGGCTTATTCGAGCCCCATCAGAATCAGAGGAGAGAATTTCCCTATCTTACACAATGCGTATACTTCAGTATTTGGGCCTGGTCATAAACATCCCAAAATCCAACCTAACTCCCACTCAGTCTCTAGAGTTTATAGGAGCTATGCTGGATACCAGGAAAGCAAGGGTCTATCTTCCACAGCCCTGCTGCCTTCGCATTGTGCAGTTAGCTTCTTAAGCAGTGTTAAAAACTCATCTCACTGCTCAGGAAATGTTACAATTACTAGGCCACATGGCATCTACCGTGTATGTGGTTCCCTATGCTCGCCTCCATATGAGAGCAGCCCAATGGACTCTATCCACTCAGTGGACTCAAGCATCAGGCTGCCTATCAGACAAAATAGCAAACTCAAGTCGCCTTATTTTGTCCCTGCAATGGTGGCAATCAACCCAAAACCGGTTGGTGGGGTCCCCTTTCCAACAGCCCTCACCCCAGGTCACTCTAACAACAGATGCCTCACAGGTGGGTTGGAGAGCTCACCTGTAAAATCTCTCTATCCAAGGCACCTGGACTCCACAGGAGACCCATCTACAAATCAATCTCTTGGAACTCAGAGCAATCTTCCTTGCTCTTCGAGTGTTCCACACCCAGCTGAGCTACAAGACAGTCCTAATTCAGATGGACAATCAAGTAGCTATGTTCTATTTGAACAAGCAGGGAGGAACAGGCTCTCTGTCGCTGTGCAACGAAGCTTTGCGACTATGGGCCCTCGCCAGAGAGCATCAGATTTATCTCCTTGCGGTGTATCTGCCAGGCATTCAAAACTCCTGGGCAGACAGACTCAGTCGAGTTCTGCTTCCACACGAGTGGTCTCTTCGTGCAGACCAGGTAGCAAAAACTTTTCAAATTTGGGGAACTCCGGACATAGACCTCTTTGTAAGTCCGTTGAATGCCAAACTTCCCCGATTCTGTTCCAGAATTCCGGCTCAGGGTTATCAGGCCAGGGATGCTTTCCTCCTCCATTGGGGTCAGGACTTCCTATATGCCTTTCCACCTATTCCCCTAATTCCCAAAACCCTATTCAAGTTTCAGAGAGACAGAGGTCACATGATTCTCATAGCTCCACATTGCCCATGCCAGGTGTGGTACCCTCTGCTCCTACATCTCTCTCAAGCTCCATCTCTGGAGTTAGGATCTGCTCCAGATCTCTTGTCTCTTGGCATCCCAATCCCCACTCCCTGCATCTCAGGGCCTGGTTGCTGAGGGCCTAGATTTTCATGGTCTTAACCTGTCTCAACAAGTAAAGGATATCCTTTATGCTTCTAGAAAGCCTTCCACAAGACGCTCTTATGCTTTCAAGTGGAAAAGGTTTTCCATATGGTGTTTGCAGAAGGGTCTTGACCCCCTGGCGATACCTTTGGAATCATTATTGGAGTATCTCCTTCATTTATCTAATGCAGGGCTTAAGACTAACTCAGTACGAGTCCATTTAAGCCAGCTTCTTTCAAGCCTTTAAATGGATAACCTATTTCCTCTCATCCTCTCATAGCGAGATTTATGAGGGGCCTCCTTCTAACCAAGCCTCCCATTAAGCCACCACCGGTAGCATGGGACCTAAATCTGGTTCTTGGACAGCTCATGAAGCCGCCTTTTGAACTTCTAGCTACTACCTCCTTGAAATTCCTTTCCTGGAAGGTTGTCTTTCTCATTGCAATCACATCAGCACGCCGCATTAGTGAGTTGCAAGCATTAGTGGCTGATCCTCCTTATACGAGGTTCCATCATGATAAGGTAGTCCTAGTCCTTAGAACTCATCCACACTTTATGCCAAAGGTGGTCTCACCTTTTCATTTAAACCAAGCAGTTTACCTACCTGTATTTTTTCCAAGGCCTCATGCTTCAAATGCAGAAAGGAGTCTTCATACTTTGGACTGTAAAAGAGCACTTGCTTTTTACTTACAAAGGACACAGCAACATAGAAAGTCCTCTCAACTGTTTGTTGCTTTTGATCCTTCTCATTTGGGACTTCCAGTCTCCAAAAGAACATTGTCCAATTGGATTGCACAGTGTATTTCTTTTACCTATCGGAGTAAAAAACCTTTCTCTGGAAGGCCATGTCACAGCTCACAATGTGAGAGCCATGGCAGCCTCAATGCCTCATCTACGCTCTGTGTCTATTGACGACATCTGTCGAGCGGCTACTTGGGCCTCGGTTCATACCTTCACAGCTCATTACTGCTTAGACAAGGAGTCCCGCCGGGATGCCTTGTTTGTTCAGGCTGTTCTACGACACCTGTTCCATACTTAATCAACTCCTACCCACCATTCCCGGTAGGATGCCAGAGATCCATGGGGGGAAGTGGAGCCCTTTCACAGGGGCACACAACTTCTGGGGTCTCTCCCTGGCATCTGTAGCTAGGGAGTCCCCATATGTGAAGACTACATTCCTGCTTGTTCCTGGAGATAGTATATTTACTCACCTGTAACAGGTGATGTCCGGGAACAGCAGGAATTTAGTCTTCACAACCCATCCACCTCCCCTAGGAGTTGTATCTCTCTTTTCTTTTCTTTCCCTCTCTCTCTCTCTCTCTCTCTTTGTCTCAGCTTTAAAACTCAGCTGGAGAGAGGCAGTTGGAAAGGCGGGAAGGCAGCATGCAGGCAATGTGGGATGCTCCCAAAAGCTTTCTAATTGGACGCTGGGGAGCGTTCCCGCGCAGGCTCCATCGGGACCGACGATACCATATGTGAAGACTAAATTCCTGCTGTTCCCGGAGATCACCTGTTACAGGTGAGTAACTATGCTTTCCCTACTGTCTTCGGTCAGTGGGTTCAGGCAATGTGGCAGGTGCCCCTGCACCAAGACCATTATGGACCACCACAGTTGCTGTATTAAGAGCCTCGGTGCGAACACGACGACTCTTCTTGCCTGCTCTGCCTTTAGATGTCAGCAAAGAGCCAGAAGAATCGTGTTCAGCAGCAAAGGTGCTGTTTGACTCTAAGGCCTCTGCTGTGGGGCTGGTCTTTGCCCTCAGGGACTGCATCTGACGACCTGACGTCACGTGAGCATGCTCAATCTGAGCCCTAAGGTCATGGAGCCTTGGACCGGGGGTCGTCCTCCAAGGACCTACCCCATGGACTCAAGACATCATCCAAGTCGAGGTCAAAGTCCAATCCTGGAGCTGGAGGTAAGTTCTTAGGTACCCGGCCTTGGAGCTCTCAACCCGACGCTAAGGGCGATAAATGGGAATGGCCTCCAAAACTGCCCTGGCAGAAGGAGACTCCTACCATGTTGGGGGATCGGGCTTAGTACCCTGACATGATCACCATCGGTGACTCCCCATTGAGGGAGCTGGTTCCGGGCTCGATGCCTTCGAGACCTGAACTGGTTACTGAGGAGCTTACTGGTCTCGAGGCCAGGATGGCGGCTCTGGAATCCAGCCTGGCTGTGTTACTTGTGATGCAGTAGGGCTTGATGCCTTGGACCTCGGGATCATCAACACCAACCTTGTACCCTCTACCTCAAAGACCTCCCTGGAGAATCTCCAGCCTGTGCTGGAGTGTTTTGTCCACTTGGAGCTGAGTCGGTCGGCCTCCAACTCGAGGTTTGACTCGACTCTGAGCTCCTTGGAGCCTGCATGTCGGGCACCATGCCCCCATCTGATGTCAGTGGCTCATCAGCTTGATAAGCACCTGGGACTCAAGGTCTTATCCAGCTCTGAGTCTGATTGGGAGACTGACAATGAGTCACCCAACACCGTCTTGCATAGGGATATGCCCTCTAAGCCATCTACCCTACAGGAGTGCTGCAGGTTTGCATCTGAGGACCTCGTGTTCCTCGACTTTATCTGAGAGATGTCGAAGGCATTGGCCTTTCTGGTGGAACTGGAGGATGGAGCCTCATGCCGAGAACCTAGAGATTCTCCAGTATGAGGTCTCTCCGAAGGAGGCACAGATGGTGCTGATTCCCCCCATCCTGGAGCTTTTGCTGTTCAGGATGTGGGAGAGCCTGGTGACTGGTCCAATCGTGAACCAGAGACTCGATTCCCAGTATTAAGTTGGCAAAAGCACTGGTTTTCAGTCAACACAGCTGCCTCACAACTCCATGGTTGTGGAGTTCAATAAAAAGCCAGAAGATGCACTCCTTGGTGCCCCCTAGTAAGGAGGCCCGGACCATGGATGGGTTTGGCAGAAAGTGCTACCAGGGCTCGATGCATCTAAGCTTAACAGCTGTACATGTGCATGTACCTGAGGGACCTGGCAAAAGAACCTGCCAATTTCTCAGCTAGGCTGGCAGGTAAATACTTTGAACGCTCCTGGACCTTGTTTCCTCAGTCAAGGAATGCTCCAAATTCCAAACTCGTTCAGCCTTTGATGGCTTCGAATCCGTGGCTCGTGTGTCTGTGGTGGGCATTAGTGCCTGCCGCCTGGCTTGGCTACAGTCCTTGGACTTAGAGCAATGAGAACAGGTCAAATTGGCTCATGTCCCCTTCCAAGAAGAGAACCTCTTTGGCAAGCCCATGACCAGCAAGGCGGCTGAGTTGGAGACAGAGTTAATGACCAGGACTAGGCTGTCCCGGAAGATGGCTGACTCTTCCCTTTGGAAGGTTTCAGGGAAAAAGCTCTTCTGCCCGAAGGGGAAAAAGGCTTATGGAAAATACCCCCATTTTCTGGCCTATCAGGCCCCCCAGAAGGGTCAGTAGGCCAAGGGCCAGGGGCACGGACACCGTAAGCAGAAAGCCCCAAACAGCACCCCAACAGCAGCTTAGAGGGGCTTTTGACTCTCTTTCCCTAGAAGGCCAGGGCCCAAGGACGTTTGGTCCACTTCGCTCACCTATGGCTGGTCATCATCACCGATGTCTGGATGTTGCAGGTAGTATGGAAGAGTTACTTTCTGCACTTCGACCAGACACCTCCTCTCTTTCTAGGGGAATGTCCCATGACCTCCCTGCACAGAGAGCTCCTGCAAAAAGAACTTGAGTCCCTGCTTGAGGATCGGGCAGTGGAACCAGTTTCCCAGCACCTCTGGGGTACGGGGTTCTACTCCCGGTACTGCCTCATTCTAAAAATGACAACCGGGTTTCAGCCCATCCTGAATCTGCGGGACTTAAACTGCTTTCTGGTCAAGAAGTTCAAGATGTTATCCCTTGGAACATTGCTGCCCTACCCCTCTGGGGAGATTGGCTATACTCCTTGGATCTCAAAGATGCATATACCCACATCATGATCATCCCCAGTACCGTCAGTACCTCTGCTTTGTCATCAGAGGTCACTACTACCAGGACAGGGTGCTCCCCTGTGGCCTCTCCTCAGCACCCAGGGTGTTCACCAAGTGCCTGGCATTCGTCGCCACTCACCTCCGCTTCTCCTATCTAGATGATTCGCTTATAAAAGCCAGCTCGCCAGAGGAGGTATCTCATGTGACTCACTGCACCACAAGAATGCTGCAACAATTGGGGTTTGCAATCAACTTCCTGAAGTCGCATCTGTGCCTCTGGACCGGGCGCAGTGCTTAGCATCTCTGGCAGGGGAGGGTCAGGGCCACTGATTGGCATCCGTACATCTCCTGGTGCGTCTGTTGGGGCACATGGCCTCAGTGGTTCACGTAACCCCACAGGCCTGTCTATGGATGCATCAGGTCCAGTGGACCCTCAACTCTCAGTAGACTCAGTCCACGGGCCATCTGGAGGACCAAGTCTGCATCACCATCCTCTGGCGGCCTCTCTTGCCTGGTGGCAGAGCTAAGAATCTCATGGCCGGCCTAGACTTCCAGGCCCCACTAGCTAGCACAGCACATCCTGACCATGGATGCCTCCAAGCTCGGCTAGGGAGATCACTGCAATGGCCTACAGTCACAGGGCACCTAGACTTGGGAGGAAAGTGCCCTCCAGATCAACTTCCTGGAACTCCAGGCTGTGACAAATGCCCTTTGGGTGTTCCAGGCCCATCTGGCAGGCCAGGTTGTATTGGTCCAGACAGACAATCAAGTGGCAATATTTTACATTAACAAACAGGGGAATCAGGCTCTCATCTTCTCTGCTGGGAGGTGATTCGCCTGTGGAACTTCGCCATGGAGAATGGCATAATCCTTTGGGCGGTCAACCTGCCAGGCCAAGACAATCTGCTTGTAGATCGGCTTAGCAGAGTTCTTCAGCCCCACAAGTGGCGCCTCAATCCAGCGGTGACCCTCTCCATTTTCCGACGTTGGATCTCTTTGCCAGCCCCAGGAATGCACAGCTTCCACAATTTTGCTCGCGGAAGCCAGCACCGGGCAGGGTAGCAGCAGATGCCTTCCGCCTGCCTTGGTCTGGGAGTTTGCTGTATGCACACCCACCTACTCCATTGATACCCAAGAAGTTGCTCAAGATCCGTTTGAACCAGCCCTCCGTGATCCTCATTGCCCCTCGATGGCCCAGGCAGCCATGGTTTCCTCTGTTCCTGCAGCTGTCCTAAGGGCCCCCATACTGCTGGGCCAGGATCTGGACTTTTGCTATGAGACTCTTCTTCATACCAACCTCCAGTCCCTTGCCCTGACAGTTTGGATGCTGAACGGCTAGCCACTGCACACCTCCACCTCTCCCAGGAGGTGGAGGATATTTTACTGGCATCATGCAAGGACTCAACACAGCAGGCGTATGCTTTTAAGTGGCCTAGAGGAATCTCAGCCCTTTCTCTTCCTCGGTGCAGAACATTCTGCAATATCTCCTGCACCTATCCCGAGTGGGTCTTAAGTCCAATTCTGTCAGGGTGCGCCTTAGCGGCTCATCATCACCTCATTGATGGACAGCCCGTTTCCATGCACCCCCTGGTGGGCCACTTCATGAGGGGGCTCCTTCTCTCATGGCCCCTATCCGTCCACTGCAGGTGGTGTGGAACCTGAACGTTGTTCTTGGGAGGCTGATGGCTTCCCTTTTTGAGCCTCTGGCTACATGCCATCTGTGACCCAGTAGCTCCCCAGGAACCGATCGACACAGATAAGCATCCAGTGGTAGAAGCTGGTACTGCAGGAGAAAGCAGGGATTTCTCTGCAGAAAGAAAAAAACTCAGAACTAATCAAGCAGAACAGCTCACCTCGGGGGAGGGGAGTAGTAAAGCTCTTGATTGGGCACGCCCCAAGAGGAGGCGGGCAGTGCAAGCTAGAAGCACCTGGTTAAATAGTCTGAAACCAGGAAGTGAAAGAGAGCCAAGGAAACTAGGGGAGCAAAGGAAACTAGGAGAGCCACAGAGGCTAAGAGAGAAGCCAAGAGAACAACAGGGACGGAGAAAATTTCCAGAAGGAGAAACAAGAGTTTCAGAGGGAAAGTCTGGAAGGAAATATCTTTGCTGCTGTGATTCCTCCAATAGTCTGCAACTAGCAGGTAGCGTGTGGAAGACTCAGAGGAGGAAAGGAACTGCTGGAGGCAGAATACTTTCAGAACGCTGAGAGATCCAAGGCTACAGGACCAGGCAGAGCTATGGAATAAAGGGCAGAAGGACAAAGAATTCTCCAAGGGAAAGCTTCTATACAAGGTACCCAGTGGGGGAGAAGTAGTGGATAAGTGTTATGCTCCAAAGCCAGAGAGAGTGTGCCCTAGTTTTAAAAGCCAAGTCAGACAAAATGGTGGCAGCTGTTTTCAGCAAGGAGAAGCTTTGAATAAAAGTGAATATTCTTACAAGCTAGCTGAAGAACCTAGCCAGGAAAGGGCTGACGTCAGTGCTTTTAAATATCTCTTTAAAGACTCTCCCATTACTGCTAAGTATCTAAGCACAGCACCCACGTGTAGAGAAAGGTGGGGAGATAACGTTAGCAGCACATTGAATGTTTGTTTTCCTGACACAAACAAATATTCTAATCAGCCTGAGATAGGCTCAGCAAACAATTGCTCACGGGAGAAAAGGAACGCCAGCTAAGTGAAGGGAAGTCACCAGCTGAATCACTTCTCCACGAGTTCAGAGAGTTTTTAGAACATAAGGCAAGTTTTAACTACAGTGCTCCAGAACCAGTTACTGGCTGTAAAGAAGGAATGCCTATTTCTAATTCTCTGCCTTCCTCAGAAGAGGATATGTTAATGGACTGCTCTACATGCTTAATTGAAAAAGACAATTAAGGGGAAAAGTTTACCTGTTATATGAAGCAATATAGCAGAGGCACTTAACTCGTCCTATACAAGAAGCTGGTAGAAAGTGAATGAGTCAATGTACCAGTGATTGCTATAACAGGAGCACTACTGTTGTAGGAACTTTTCTGTCTCACCTTTTTTGATTGGATCACATGAAGTGAATGTGAATTCCTGAAGATAGCACAGCATTGCAAGCCTGTTTAGCAAGTTTCTTTACTCTTGTTTTGGATTTATACTTCTGCACCGTCTGTACCATTTGAACTGCACAACTGGCAAATAAACCTCATGAAAAATAAATTTCTCTTTGCCATGCCTTACTGCTCGAAGCACTAAACACAACTACAACTAATTGCCTCCAGGGCATCACAAGGCAACCCCTCCTTAAACCCCCCAAGGTTAGGGAGCGGGCGGCGTGATAAGAGTGGCGTAGTTGGCAGGATTTCTGCAGACGCAAGAAGTGACCATAGCAGGAGCTACAGAGGCCAGACTTCCAGAGGAGCCCAGCAGAGGTGCTGCCGAGCCCAGCAGTGGAAGGGGACTGCAGGAAGCTGCTGAACTTCGTTGCTGACGTGCTTGTATAACTCCTGAGCCAGGTAAAGGGTATCCACCCAGGGTACCGAGGATACCAGGGCCAGGGGGGTCTCCTAGTGGTGACTGGGGGAAGAAAAAAAAAAAAAAGAAAAAAATATATTCCAAAGAGAATAGAAAACTCAGTATCCAGTGGTATCGCACTTTGGTCTGTGTTTCTCTTTTGTTTCAGGTTCCAAGATGACGCTGGAAGCCAAAGAGATCTTTGGATGGATGGCGACGCAGTTGGAACGCCAGAGAGACATGTCTCTAGAGGCACAGGCAAGAGCTAATGCTAGCTTCCATGAGCAGCAAAAACCCCTGCTAGCGTTAATGGAGGAGTTGTTGCGAGAAAAGAAGCCAGCGCCTGTTCCAGCCTCAACAACAGGTTCCACACTAACAGACAATGTACATCCTGTTAGCATACAGATGGGAACTTTGTTCAATTTTGGACAGCTTACAGATAAGGATGATGTGGATGATTATTTAGAAAGCTTTGAAAGAGTTGCACATCTTAGCTTGTGGCCTAAAGAGCACTGGCCGCTAAGACTGGCTGCATCCCTCACAGGGGAGGCGCTGGCCGCTTACCGTGCCATGCCAGCTGATTTAGCAGGAAGCTATGATGAGATTAAAAGAGCAATCAGGGAGAGATTGGGGCTCACTCCGGTGGTCTATCACGCTCGCCTGAGGAGTGTGAAATTGAAGCCCAGTGAGACTCCAAAATCTCTATGTCATCGCATACGCAGCTTGCTTAACAAATGGTTAAATCCAGAAGGGAGAGCTGTGGAGTCTATCTTGAATGACCTAGTATTAGAGCAGTACATGGATGCTCTTCCAAACAGTATCCGTACTTTTCTGATCTTGCAGAATTGCAAAACCCCTCAGGAGGCAGTAGCACTCTCGGAAAGATACATTGAGGCCGAGATTACAGGCCAGAGAGGTGGCTCTACTTCCCAGGAGTCTGGTTATTGCAGATCAGAAAGGGCACGAAGGGAGGAGAGCGGTCCTGTAAAAATGTGCATGCCTTTATGGAAAGGTGAAAAAGGTAGACAAAAATGTTACAAATGTGGCCAGGAAGGGCATTTGCAAAGACAATGTCATGTGAAAAGTGCATTAATAGCGGGTAGTGCTATGAGAGATAGGCAAGGTTTTCTTCTTTCTATAGAAGTACAGGGAATCACCGCCCAGGCTTTGCTGGACTCCGGGGCGGAGTTGAGTATGCTCTCCGAGGAGTTGTGGCATGAGATAGAGGCCAAGCAAGGCGGAGAAGTGATTCAGCCCGTTACTTCAGTGAAGATAAGGTGCGTACATGGTGGAACTTCCACTTACCCAGTGTACAAACTACACATAAAAGGGTTAGGTACACGTAGCAGTTATCCAAGCTATCCCACTAGCAGTTATCCAAGCTATCCCACTAGCAGTTATCCAAGGTCTTCCTCATGCTGTCATTCTAGGCAGGGATTGGCCTCAGTTTTATCAAGAGATGAAGCGAGAGTTGCATGAGAAAGGCGTGATGGTCTCCACGAGGGCCCAGTCTGCAGCCTCAGAGGATAAGGAGGGACCCTTAGAAAGGGAGGAAGACCACACAGAGGATCTTGGAGAAATTCTTCCTTTTGAGGATGCTTTAATAGAAACTCCAGATCCTAAAGATAAAAAGGAAAAGGCTGAAAAGCGTAAAGAGAAGCAATTACGCTCTAGAAACAAGGCGGAGATACAGGTCGGGCAAGAGCTGCCATGGGTGCCCGAGGAACTGATGAACAAGTTTCCCTCATTTCCGCATGAGCAGCAGGCAGACCCTGCCCTTACTCAGGCATTTAAGTGGGCCCAGAGCACTAGGGATACCCTGCCTAGGTTTCTGCTCACCGCTGGCCTACTCTATAGGGAGAGTAAAAATCCTTTTACAGGAGATACTAGGAAGCAGTTAGTTGTGCCGACCACTTTCAAAAACATAGTGTTACGGCTGGCACACGACCATCCCATTGGGGGACATAAGGGCAGTCAGGGGACCCTTGACCAGATCCTCGCTAGATTTTACTGGCCAGGTATATTTAAGGAGACGGCCAAGTTCTGCGAGGCTTGTCCCACTTGTCAAAGAGTCTCTGCAGCCCATCCCAGGGAGGTCCCAATGATCCCATCTCCTGTGATTAAAGAGCCCGTCCAAAGGATAGTGATAGACATAGTTGGGCCTCTAATTAAGACTCCGAGAGGATTCCGCTATATTCTAGTGGTAGTAGATCACGCTACAAGATTTCCTTGGGCCATGCCACTACGGAGCACATCAGCCAAAGTAATAGCTATGGAACTTATTAAGCTATTTTGTGAAATAGGTTTCCCGAAGGAAGTTCTCACCGACAGGGGGAGCAATTTCCTCTCAAAGTACTTAGGGCAAGTGTGGGATGCCTTTGGCATTACCCACATCAAAACAGCAGCATACCATCCCCAAACTAATGGTTTAGTCGAAAGACAAAATCAAACGATTAAGAGGATGTTACGTAGGAGTTTTGAGGGGGACATTGACAATTGGGATACCATGCTTTCCTTTATCCTTTATGCATGCCGAGAAAGGAAACAAGCCTCATTAGGAACGGCACCATATGAGTTACTATATGGCCGGTCACCCCGTGGCATTCTGGACATCCTAAAAGAACAATGGGTGGAGCCAGATCCAAGGGAAGTAGAGGTGCCCGAATTCCTTAAAGATTTAAAGAAACGGCTACGCCGAACTTCACAGGCAGCGGAAGAAAACTTAAAACGTAGTCAGGCTAAACAAAAATCCTACTACGATAGGAACACAAACAGCGTCAGTTAAATATAGGAGAGAAAGTCATTGTGATGGTGTCGGGTACGGAACCCAAATTCGAAAGCCATTGGAAGGGCCCTTGTCGGGTGGTGCATCCTGTGGGACCTGTTTCATATTTAGTGGAAAATAGGAAAGGCCGCAGGCAAGTCTACCACGTTAACCTCCTAAAGCCATGGCATGACAGGGTAGCCTTAGCCCAGATAGCCACAATAGACTCCCCAAGACAACAGCCTCAAGTACACCTTAACATCCCAGAGTCCATAAGTGGTATCACGTGCTGTGCTGTTAAGATAAAGCCAGCCCGTGATATCTTAAGGGGGGGGATCTGTGACCCAGTAGCTCCCCAGGAACCGATCGACACAGATAAGCATCCGGTGGTAGAAGCCGGTACTGCAGGAGAAAGCAGGGATTTCTCTGCAGAAAGAAAAAAACTCAGAACTAATCAAGCAGAACAGCTCACTTCGGGGGAGGGGAGTAGTAAAGCTCTTGATTGGGCACGCCCCAAGAGGAGGCGGGCAGTGCAAGCTAGAAGCACCTGGTTAAATAGTCTGAAACCAGGAAGTGAAAGAGAGCCAAGGAAACTAGGGGAGCAAAGGAAACTAGGAGAGCCACAGAGGCTAAGAGAGAAGCCAAGAGAACAACAGGGACGGAGAGAATTTCCAGAAGGAGAAACAAGAGTTTCAGAGGGAAAGTCTGGAAGGAAATATCTTTGCTGCTGTGATTCCTCCAATAGTCTGCAACTAGCAGGTAGCGTGGTGGAAGACTCAGAGGAGGAAAGGAACTGCTGGAGGCAGAATACTTTCAGAACGCTGAGAGATCCAAGGCTACAGGACCAGGCAGAGCTATGGAATAAAGGGCAGAAGGACAAAGAATTCTCCAAGGGAAAGCTTCTATACAAGGTACCCAGTGGGGGAGAAGTAGTGGATAAGTGTTATGCTCCAAAGCCAGAGAGAGTGTGCCCTAGTTTTAAAAGCCAAGTCAGACAAAATGGTGGCAGCTGTTTTCAGCAAGGAGAAGCTTTGAATAAAAGTGAATATTCTTACAAGCTAGCTGAAGAACCTAGCCAGGAAAGGGCTGACGTCAGTGCTTTTAAATATCTCTTTAAAGACTCTCCCATTACTGCTAAGTATCTAAGCACAGCACCCACGTGTAGAGAAAGGTGGGGAGATAACGTTAGCAGCACATTGAATGTTTGTTTTCCTGACACAAACAAATATGCTAATCAGCCTGAGATAGAGAGGCTCAGCAAACAATTGCTCACGGGAGAAAAGGAACGCCAGCTAAGTGAAGGGAAGTCACCAGCTGAATCACTTCTCCACGAGTTCAGAGAGTTTTTAGAACATAAGGCAAGTTTTAACTACAGTGCTCCAGAACCAGTTACTGGCTGTAAAGAAGGAATGCCTATTTCTAATTCTCTGCCTTCCTCAGAAGAGGATATGTTAATGGACTGCTCTACATGCTTAATTGAAAAAGACAATTAAGGGGAAAAGTTTACCTGTTATATGAAGCAATATAGCAGAGGCACTTAACTCGTCCTATACAAGAAGCTGGTAGAAAGTGAATGAGTCAATGTACCAGTGATTGCTATAACAGGAGCACTACTGTTGTAGGAACTTTTCTGTCTCACCTTTTTTGATTGGATCACATGAAGTGAATGTGAATTCCTGAAGATAGCACAGCATTGCAAGCCTGTTTAGCAAGTTTCTTTACTCTTGTTTTGGATTTATACTTCTGCACCGTCTGTACCATTTGAACTGCACAACTGGCAAATAAACCTCATGAAAAATAAATTTCTCTTTGCCATACCTTACTGCTCGAAGCACTAAACACAACTACAACTAATTGCCTCCAGGGCATCACAAGGCAACCCCTCCTTAAACCCCCTAAGGTTAGGGAGCGGGCGGCGTGATACATCTCAAGTTCTTGTCATGGAAAGTAGTGTTCCTGGTAGCACTCGTTTCAGCCAGACACGTTGGTGAGATGCAGGCGTAGGTGGCCCATGCCTCCTATACCATGTTCAACAAAAACAGGGTCGTTCTCTGAACCCACCCAAAGTTCCTGCCTACGGTGATGTCTGCTTTTCACATGAACCAGGCGGTGGTCCTTCCCACCTTCTTTCCCAGGCTTCACGTATCCCGAGCGGAGGCCTTGTTACACACCCTGGATTGCAAAAGAGCACTGTCCCTCTACCTTCAGAGGACCCAGCTCTATCGCCGCTCATTGCAACTGATTGTCTCCTATGATGCCCAAAGGCTCGGGATTGCAATCTCCAAGCGTATCTTGTCCACCTGGGTGGCAGACTGCATCTCCTTCACCTATGAGCAGGCTGGACTCTCCCTGGAACATCAAGTTACCCCACGTAATGTGTTTGCCATGGTGGCCTCGGTGGCCCACCTGTGTTCGGTTCCTTTGCTGGACATTTGCTGGGCTTTCACCTGGTCTTCAGTCCATACCTTTGCAGCACATTATTGCTTGGAGGAAAGCTCACAACATGACAGGGCCTTCAGCCAGGCAGTACTTCATCACCTCTTTATGGAATAGTGCAACTCCTTGTGGAATAGTGCATGTTGTGTCCAGGCTACTGGTGAGGTGATTCCATAGTCAATGTTGGGGCTGTGTCTCTGGACTTCAAGCCTTTCAGCATTCCATGCTGCCCTGCACAGTTTGCTTTTTTTGGGTTGCTTGTGGCTTCTACAGGTTTTTCAGTAACTTAGGAGTCCCATATGTGAGGACCGCCTCCCTGCTTGTTCCCGGAGAAAGCGTAGTTACTCAGCTGTAACAGGTGATCTCCAGGAACAAGCAGGAATGTTGTCTTCACATATGGGTATCGTCGGTACCGATGGAGCCTGCGCGGGAACGCTCCCCACCGTCCAATAGGAAAGCTTTTGGGAGCATCCCACAGTGCCTGCGTGCTGCCTTCCCGCCTTTCCAACTCTCCCTCTTTAGTTTTTTGTTTTCCGCGGAGCCGTCAGGACGCATACCCTGTCACTGCAGAAAAATTTATCCTTATTCTTTTATTTTTTGTGGTCGCATCTGCCTTCCTTCGACGCCTACCGGTACCGCCGGTTCTCTTTTCTTCTTTAAAAAAAAAAAAAATCCTACTAGTTTTCTAAAAGATTTTCTTTCAGGGGCCTTTTTCCTCCCGGGGTTAGGCGCCATTTTGGGCACTATGCCCATTTTTCTTCAAACATGGAGAAATCAGCTAGTGGTTTCAAGAAATGTTCTAAATGTGGTGGTACCATTTCCAACACCCATGAATGGTGTCTTAAGTGTTTAGGTCCTGACCATTCTCCATCGGAGTGTCTCTCCTGCAGAAAGATGACAAAGAGGGGCCTGCAGAATAGAGCTGCAAAACTCGGTACCCTTTTTGCCGCAGGTACGATGTCAGTTGCATCAATGTCTTCCAGGGCTTCATCTTCCTCCCATGGATCTCAGGTAACTAAACTTAAGTCTTCTAAGATTGGCTAGTCCTCAAAGGGTAGATCTCCTTCTAAGTATCGAGATGCCACTGGCGTTGCCCTTGAGGAAAGTTCACTGGCAAAACAATCCTGGCGGGAGGCCTCGGTCTCCAAAACATTAACGGGGCTCCAGAATGTTCCAGAGGTTTCCACCTCTGCGGAACTACTGGTGCCATATTCTGGGGTTGTAGCCGCTTCCACCGGTACCGACACCCAGGCATTGGCAGGAGAGAAGGATCACAGAATCCTCCCTATTTAACGCAGTCTAGCGGCCCTCTTAGCTGCTTCGGTACCGCTAAGACCGCTACAGATGGTTCCACAGGTATCTGTACCGACACCGGTACCGAGTGCCTTGGCGGGTATGCTTCCCCCCATGCCGAGCCTTGAGTCTATCTCAAGTATCGACGGATCGGTACCGAGACACCCCAATACCGACTTCGAGCGATACCGGTACCGTGCGTTGCAAGAACACCCAGCGCAGAGATACTTTGAATCATCTGATTCTGGTGACTCTGCCAGTACTAGAGCTATCCTTCCAGAGGATCCATCTCCTTCTCTCAACAAAGAATGTCTCCTCCAGAAGACATGTCCTTCCAGGATTTTATACGTTATTTAGCTCGAGGTCTTGCAATCACGGTGACTCCAGAGAAGGAACCTAGAGCAGAAGAATTAGAAATTCTTCAGTACCCTAAGGCTCCTAAAGAGGCAGCTACTCTGCCTATTCATAGAATCTTGCATGATCTTATGTTAAGAATGTGAGAAACTCCTTTAACGGTGTCTCCACACGCTCGACGAATCAATACCATGTACCGAGTTCCAAGCTGTCCTGGCTTTCAAAAGACTCAGTTACCACACCATTCAATGGTAGTAGAATCGGCGATGCGTAGAATTAAGAGTGCTAAAACACATTCTTCCAATCCTCCGGGCCCTGAATCGAGGACTCTCGATGCCTTTGGGTGTTGATGTTTCCAATCCTCCATGTTGGCAGCTAGGATTAACTCCTACATTCTCTATATGGGAATGTTCCTCAAAGAAGTTACAGGTGACTTGGAGCTCAAGAGCCCTCTTCTCCCTGAGGAAAAAAGGGGGGAATTCCTTATTTTGGTCAAACATGCCCAGGATGTCTCAAAATTTGTAAACCATGCAATTTTTGATTGCTTTGAATGCATTAGCAGAACATCTGCTATTTCCATCGGTGCATGTCGTATTGCATGGCTTCAGGCATCAGACTTAGAACAATGGGTGCAAGATAAACTGGGAAACATTCCTTGCACAGGAGAAAATCCCTTTGGCAAGGATTGGCAAGACAAGGCTAATCATATTGAATCTGAAAATACTACCTTGAACAGACAGTCTACAGTCAACCCAGCAAAGAAAAAGTCAGGCAAAAAAACCCTTTTCAACAAGAAAAATAAATTGTACCCATCTTACACCATCAGGGACACTGTCCAGTTCATGTTCTCCAAAGGGGACAGCAACAGAACAGACAGCAGAGGAAGCCACAGGTTCCAAGAGCTCAACAGACTCAGCCTCCTCAGGGGCTTTGACTCCCTCCTAAAGAACTTAGATTTTCTGCCCCTGAAAGGTCCAGAACCCCTTACTATCCCGGGCAGGTTATGCCATTTTGCCACAAGATGGCAACAAATAACATCAGAAAACTGGACTCTGTCCATTGTATGAGAGGGGTACAGACTTCATTTTCACAGTATGCCCCCTCCTACAATAAGACAGTTCAATTCTCAGGTCCCTATCACCAATCTCTTGGGTCAGGAGGTCGCATCACTTCTTGCTCAAGGAGCAATAGAAGAGGTACCCATACTCCAACAGGGTACGGGATTCTACTCCCCCTACTTTCTCATACCAAAGAAAACAGGGGGATACAGGCCTATACTAGACCTCAGAGAATTAAATAAGTATCTGTTCCGGGAAAGATTCAAAATGATCTCCCTCGGAACACTCCTGCCATACCTTCAGAATCAGGACTGGCTATGTTCTTTAGATCTAAAAGATGCATATACGCATATCCTCATCCATACAGATCACAGGAAATTCCTTCGATTCCTTTTCCAGGGAAGATACTTCCAATACAGGGTTCTTCCCTTCGGTCTGGCTTCTGCCCCAAGAGTCTTCACGAAATGCATGGCAGTAATAGCAGCATTCCTGAGAACTCTAGGAATATTAGTCTTCCCTTACTTAGATGACTGGCTCATTCGAGCATCAACAGCTCCAGAAGTCAGGTTCGCTCTTTCTCGCACCATGCGAATCCTTCGATACTTGGGACTGGTCATAAACCTCCCAAAATCTCATCTCACCCCTTCTCAGTCTCTAGAATTCATAGGGGCTTGTCTAGACACAAGCAGTCAAGGGCTTTCCTGCCACAGCCATGGTGTCTTCGTATAGTACAGCTGGCCTCCCAAGCAGCTATGAAGGTCTTCCTGACTGCTCGGGAGATGCTTCAGCTTCTGGGGCATATGGCATCCACGGTCCATGTGGTTCCCTATGCTCGCCTTCATATGCGAGCAGCTCAGTGGACACAGGCCTCGGGTCGGCTAACGGACAAAATCAGAAACCTCACACGTCTCATTTTGTCCCTGCAATGGTGGCAGTCACTGGAAAACCTTCTCGTGGGTTCTCCTTTCCAGCAGCCTCTATGCCAAACCACCCTAACAACAGATGTGTCCAAGTTGGGTTGGGGGGCTCACTTGCATGATCTATCAACTCAGGGTCTCTGGACCCCACAGGAGGCTTGTCTTCACATAAGCCTCCTAGAGCTCAGAGCCATCTTCCATGCTGTCCAGGTTTTTCAGGCCCATCTCAGCTATAAGACAGCTCTGGTCCAGACCGACAATCAAGTAGCCATGTTCTATGTGAACAAGCAGGGCGGAACAGGCTCTCTGTTGTTATGCAACGAAGCTTTGCGACTGTCGGCCCTCGCCAGAGAGCTTTAAATCCACCTTCTAGTGGTATATCTTCCGGGCATTCAAAATCTTTGGGCAGACAAACTCAGTCGAATACTGCTGCCACACGAATGGTCTCTGCACTCAGACCAGCTTGCTCGAGTGTTTCGAATCTGGGGAACGCCAGATATAGACCTCTTTGCAAGTCCACAGAATGCCAAACTCCCCAATTCTGTTCCAGAATTCCGGCTCAAAACTGTCAGGCAAGGGATGCTTTCCTCCTCCATTGGGGTCGGGACTTCCTCTATGCCTTCCCACCCATTCCCCTCATTCCCAAAACTTTGTTCAAGCTTCAGAGAGACAGAGGTCATATTATACTCATAGCTCTACGTTGGCCACGGCAGATGTGGTATCCTCTGCTTCTGCATCTCTCTCAAGCCACACCTCTGGAGTTGGGATGTGCTCCAGATCTTCTTTCCCAGGAGAACGGGACGCTATTGCACCCGAATCCCCAGTCCCTGCACCTCAGGGCCTGGCTACTGAAAGCCTAGGATTCCCGGATATCAACCTATCTCAACAAATAAAGGAGATCCTTGTGGCTTCCAGGAAGCCTTCCACAAGGCGATCCTACGCCTTTAAGTGGAAGAGATTTTCTCTATGGTGTTCTCAAAGGGAATATAACCACCATACAGTGCCTGTTGAATCGCTTCTGGAGTTACCTACTCCATCTATCAGATTCTGGTCTTAAGTCCAGTCCATCTTAGTGCCATTGCTGCTTCTTGCGAACCTCTGGATGGACAACCTATTTCCTCTCATCCACTCGTAGCGAGATTTATGAGAAGTTTACTTTTAACAAAACCTCCCATTAAGCCACTGCCAGTGGCATGGGATCTGAATCTTGTTCTCGGGCAGCTCATGAAACCGCCCTTTGAGCCTTTAGCCACTACAGCTCTAAAGTTTCTTTCTTGGAAGGTCATCTTCCTAGTTGCCCTCATTTTTGCAAGACGCATCAGTGAGTTACAGGCTTTAGTGGCGGATCCTCGTTATACAAAATTTTACCATGATAAGGTAGTTCTTAGGACTCATCCTCGCTTTATGCCAAAGGTGGTTTTGCCTTTTCATTTAAACCAAGCGGTTTACCTTCCTGTATTCTTCTCTAGGCCTCATGCCTCTAATGCAGAAAGGAATCTTCATACCTTAGATTGTAAAAGAGCCTTAGCTTTTTACCTTCAAAGAACTAAGCAGCATAGGAAATCTTCTCAGCTTTTTGTTGCTTTTGATTCTAGTCATTTGGGACTTCCAGTTTCCAAAAGAACTCTCTCTAGGTGGATTGCAAATTGCATATCCTTTGCTTATGAGAGTAAGGGACTTTCTCTTGAAGGCCATGTCACAGCTCACAATTTGAGAACACTGGCAGCCTCAATGGCTAATATTCATTCTGTGTCCATTGATGACATCTGTAGAGCAGCCACTTGGGCTTTGGTGCACACCTTTACAGCCCACTATTGCTTAGACAAGGACTCCCGTCGGGATGCCTCGTTTGGCCAGGCTGTACTCCAGCATCTCTTTCAGACTTGGTACAACTCCTACTCGCCGTCCCGGGTTTCGATGCCAAAGATCCATGGGAGGAATCATGACCCATCTCACCTGGGGTTTGCAGCTTGCTGGGGTCATCCCCCTGGCATCTCTCAGCTGGGGAGTCCCCAAATGTGAAGACAACATTCCTGATTGTTCCTGGAGATAGCGTAGGTACTCACCTGTAACAGGTGATATCCGGGAACAGCAGGAATAAGTCTTCACAACCCACCCACCTCCCCTAGGAGTTGTCTATCTGTCTCTCTCTCTTTGTCTACTCTTTCCTTTGGTCTCAGCTATAAACTCAACTGAAGAGGGAGAGTTGGAAAGGCGGGAAGGCAGCATGCAGGCGCTGTGGGATGCTCCCAAAAGCTTTCCTATTGGATGCTGGGGAGCGTTCCCGCGCAGGCTCCATCGGTACCAACGATACCCATATGTGAAGACTTATTCCTGCTGTTCCCGGAGATCACCTGTTACAGTGAGTAACTACGCTTTCTCTGGGGCAGCAGGAATTAGTCCTTACAACCCTCCCTACTCCCTGTGGAGTTGTTTTTCTCTTTACGCTTGATTAAGCTATGTCATCATACTGAGGTAAGATGGGCACCCCTGGGCAGTAAGGTGATCGCGTATGCATGGTCTAACTCCCAAAGGCTTTCTTTGAAAGCTGGGGAATGAATCCACATGGGCTCCATCAGTGCCGATGTCACCCATATGTGAGGACTGATTCCTGTTGTCCCTGGAGAACACCTGTCACAGTTGAGTAACTACGCTGTCTGCCCATACTCTGTGCGTAGATCACTAAAATACTGAGACTTATGTACGTACACTCGTATGGAACTCTAGCCACGACTTACAGAATTAACCTCTTGCTGACTACTCCCCCGACATGCATAGCCTTTGCATGTTAGTTTTTGCTGTTAATGAATGCGTCGTAAGTGCAAAAACTTACCATACTTTAGTAAACAGGTCCCCTTAATTATTTGGTGTTATATATGTAATCTTATCGTTTATTTATCCATTTTTATACCCGGCTGCAAATCCTGTTTTGGTGCCTTAAAATATTTTATGAAAATGTTTTATTTTTCAGTTCACATACACTATGGAATCCATGTAAATGAGTTTCTCCAGGACCAAGCAGGAAGTCAGTCCTCACTTATGGGTGACGTCGGCGCCGACGAAGCCCTCGCGGAGCAATTTTCCCCAGCTTTCAAAGAAAGCCTTTGGGAATTGCAGCGCGCATGCGCGGTCGTCTTCCCGCCCGAGGGTGCCATCTTAGCCAGTCTTCTTTTTTCCGCGGAGCCCTACAGACGTCCCCGTCTTGTCCCCGCGAAAAAGTTGATTTTCTTCTTTATTTTATCCTTTTTTCTTTCGGTTCGACGCCGATTGTTTTCCCGCCCGGACTCGCGACGCCGGTCTCGAGTCCTCTTACTTTTTTCGGTTTTTCTGACTTAGTCAGCTTTCGTTTTTCGGTTTCCCTGGCAGCCCGGTCCTTCGACCTCGCAGGGGCCCTTTTCCCCCCGATGGCTGCCAGTGGGTTTAAGCGGTGTGGTCGGTGTGACCGAAATATGTCACTGACCGACACACACGACTTTTGCCTCCGCTGCCTGGGCCCGGATCATGAGGAACTGATCTGTGGGCCCTGCAGCAAACTGTCCTCAAAGGCGTTGAGAAGTCGGCGGCATCAGCGTGAGAGAATCTTCGCTGACCCCAGCCGTACCCGGACCTCGTCAGAGGCCTCCGTGTCGAAAGGCTCCAGCTCGGACCGTCGCCGGAGCTCCTCCGACCGGGGTTCTCCCTCCGGGGACCATCGTCGGAAGGAAAAACCCGCGAGGGCGGCGTCGGTGGACGCTCCTGGTTCCGCGAGGGCCAGGTCGCATAGCCCCGACAGCCGCCCCGGGTCCTTGGAGAAGGAACACATCCCGAAGCGACCTCGCCTGGAGTCGGAGATGCCTGCCCGGGTAAGTCCTGTGGTCCTTCTGGACTCGCCTCCGCGACAGCCGACGTCGGGCCCGACGCCGTCGGGGCCCGAGTCGGGGGCTGCTGGGTCACCTGAGCTCGGACTCAGGTTGACGGCCGTGGAGAGCAGACTGTCTGCCTTCATGGACCAGCAGCGGGCACTGCTCGCTGGCCTCGCTGGCGCCGCTGCCCCGACCGCCGGGACGTCGACGTCCAAGTCGACCCCGGAGACCGAGCCGATCCTCGAGTCGATGAGAACTCGAGTCGATCCTCGGTCGAGGTCACCCTCGGCCTCCCGTTCGGGACCGAGGTCGCCGACGCCGACTCCCTCGGCGTCGGGGCGGCTGGCGCCGCGCCCTGCACGGGCCGACCCCACCGAGTTCTCGTCGGAGTCGGTCTGGGAGTCTGAGGAGGAAGAGTCACCTGATTCTTTCCGGACTCAGTGTGTCCCATCGGACTCACCGGAGTCCGAGCCTCGGAAGCAGTCCCCCCCGGAGGATGCCCGGTTCTCGGACTTCGTTAGGGATATGGCCAAGGCTTTGGCCTTCCCTGCGGATCCCGAGGAGGAGCCTCGAGCCGAAGAGCTCGACGCCCTCCAGTATGACTCTCCCGCGAGGGAACACTTTACTGTGCCGGTTCCTCCTATGCTGGAACGACTACTCTTCCGCATGTGGGAGAGTCCGGCCTCCTCGCCGGTCCTGAGCAAGCGGGTCGATTCTATCTATCGGGTCCGCAAGAGCCCTGGCTTTCAAAAGGCACAGCTGCCACACCATTCCATGGTAGTGGAATCGGCCATGCATCGTCTTAAGAGCCAGAAGATGCACTCCTCGGTGCCTCCTGGAAGGGAGGCCCGTAACCTGGATGGCCTTGGCAAGAAGTGCTTCCAGGGCTCTATGCTCGCATGTCGTGTCCAGACTTACCAGCTATACATGGGCATGTATCTCCGGGATCTGGCTAAAGAGCTAGCCGGATTCTCCGCTGGTCTCTCCGAGGAGCCCTTGCGGAGGTTCCTAGCCTTGTCCACGGGCATTCGGGAATGCTCAAAGTTCATGTCCCGAGCAGCCTATGATGGCTTTGAAGCCTCGGCTCGAGTGGCCGCAGCCGGCATCGGTGCCCGCCGACAGGCTTGGCTTCAGTCGTCAGACCTTGAGCCCTGGGTACAGGACAAGTTGGTCGATGTCCCCTGCCGAGGCGAAAACCTCTTTGGCAAGCCCATGGCGGAAAAGGCTGCACAAATTGAGACTGAGACTCTCACCAGGACCAGGCTTTCTAGGAAGACCTCCGCCCCTTCCCAGAAAAAGAAGGGCTCGGGGAAAAAGCCCTTTTACCCGAGGAAGGCGGCTGCCTACAAACAATACCCCCATTATCAGGCCCCTGCAGCTCCCCAACAGGGCCAGCAGGCCAAGGGACGGGGTAACGGGTCCCGTAGGCAGCAAGCCCCCAAGCCTGCACCACCAGCCCCTGCTCAGCAGGGTGGGGGCTTTTGACTCGCTCAGCATAGCCTCTCCCCCCCCGCTGGTTCCTCCCAGCACCGGAGGCCGGCTGGTTCACTTCGCCCACAGGTGGTCCAGCATCACCGCAGATGCCTGGGTGCTTCAGGTCGTGCGAGAAGGCTACCTTCTCCACTTCCATCAGGTCCCTCCCTCCTATTTTCCGGGAGAACCTCCGCGCCCCCCTCTGCACAGGGAGTTGCTCCTTCAGGAGTTAGCAGGTCTTCTGCAGGAACAGGCGGTGGAACCGGTGCCACACCACCTGAGAGGTCAAGGCTTTTATTCAAGGTATTTCCTGATACCAAAGAGAACAAGGGGCCTCAGACCCATCCTGGACTTGCGCAACCTCAACAAGTTCCTTGTGCGGGAGAAGTTCAAAATGCTTACCCTTGGAATCCTTCTGCCCTACCTCCAGCAGGGAGATTGGCTATGCTCCTTGGATCTAAAGGATGCCTACACGCACATCCTCATCCACCCAAGCCACCGCCAATACCTAAGGTTTGTGGTGGCAGGAAATCATTACCAGTACAGAGTCCTGCCCTTTGGCCTGTCCTCCGCACCGCGAGTCTTCACAAAATGTCTCGCGGTCGTGGCAGCCCATCTCCGGCTTCACGGCCTCTATGTCTTTCCGTACCTCGACGACTGGCTCATCAGAGCAGCAGCGTCCGCTCAGGAGGTCACCAGCGCCACGTGCCGCACGGTGACTCTGCTGCAGCACTTGGGCTTTGTTATAAACTTCGCAAAGTCCACTTTGCTCCCCTCACAGGATCTCGAGTTCATCGGCGCAAGGCTGCACACTCCGCAGGCGCGAGCATACCTACCGCTCGACAGGGCTCAACGGCTCATGGACCTAGCCGACCGTTTTCGCAGCCAGCCCCTGGTCTCCGCCAGGCGCTTCCTGAGACTGCTCGGCCATATGGCTTCCACCGTCCATGTGACCCCCAATGCCCGCCTGAATATGCGGTCTGCTCAATGGTGTCTCCGCCAGCAGTGGCGACAAGCCACGGGCGGCCTAGCAGACCTGGTGCGCGTTTCCGAGCCACTGGTCTCGTCTCTCCGGTGGTGGCTCCGGCTGCCGAACCTGATATTCGGAATGCCTTTCCAGTCACCTCAGCCGACCCGGGTGCTGACCACCGATGCATCCCTCCTGGGCTGGGGAGCACATTGCCAAGAGGCACGTACTCAGGGCCTCTGGACCACGTGGGAGTCGGCTCAGCAGATCAACTTCCTGGAGCTCAGGGCGATCCGCCTAGCTCTCAAGGCCTTCTCCCACCTGACTTCCCAACAGTCCGTCCTTGTCCAGACGGACAATCAAGTTGCCATGTTCTACGTGAACAAGCAGGGGGGCACGGGCTCCTTCCTCCTCTGTCGGGAGGCACAGAAGCTCTGCTCTTGGGCCGTCAGTCACGGCATTCTCCTCAAGGCAGTTTATCTCCCGGGCCAAGAAAATTGCCTTGCAGACAAACTCAGCAGGGTCCTCCAGCCGCACGAGTGGCGTCTGGATCCCTTGGTAGTTCAGAAGCTTTTCCTCAAGTGGGGTCTCCCCACGGTGGATCTCTTTGCCAGTCCTCACAACCGGCAGCTTCCTCGCTTCTGCTCTCGTCAGCCACACCCCCTTCGGGTTGCGGCGGACGCCTTTCTGATCTCGTGGTCGGGGAGCCTTCTGTACGCTTTCCCTCCCATCCCGCTAGTCTCTCGGACTCTTTTCAAGGTTCTCCAAGACAAAGCCTTCATGATCCTGGTGGCCCCTCGCTGGCCCAGGCAGCCGTGGTTTCCGCTCCTGCTGCAACTGGCGGTGGAGGATCCGATCCCTCTGGGGGTACAACCGGATCTCCTCACTCAGGATCAGGGGTCCCTGCTACACCCCAACCTCAGGTCTCTCAACCTCATGGCCTGGCTGCTGAGAGGGTAGTCCTTGCTCCCCTTCTCCTGCCGGCGGAGGTGGAGGAGGTCGTCTTGGCTTCGCGACGGCCTTCTACCCGCAAATGCTACGCCCTTAAATGGCGTCGCTTTGCAGTCTGGTGTACCCAACAGTCTCAGGATCCCTTCTCCTGCCCGGTGTCGGTGATCTTGCAGTACTTGCTGCACCTCTCTAATCTGGGACTTAAGTCCAACTCCGTCAAACTTCACCTCAGTGCTCTTTCAGCACATCATGTGCCGGTGGACGGCAGACCTCTCTCCAATGACCCTCTCGTAGCGAGGTTTCTCCGAGGTCTCCTTCTACTTAAACCACCTCTGCGCCCGCCAGCGCCTGACTGGGACCTGAATGTGGTTTTACAGCGGATCACCTGTCCGCCTTTTGAACCTATGGCTACCTGTTCTCTCCGTTTTCTGTCTTGGAAAACTCTGTTCTTGATAGCCCTCACTTCCGCTAGACGCGTAAGTGAATTGCAGGCCCTCGTGTCTGATCCCCCTTACACTAGGTTCTACAAGAATAGGGTAGTCCTACGGACTCACCCAAAATTTCTGCCTAAAGTGGTCTCCCCTTTTCACATCAATCAGGAGGTGGTACTTCCAACCTTCTTTCCCAGACCACACTCCAGCCGAGCTGAGACGGTCCTCCATACCCTGGACTGTAGAAGGGCTCTGAACTTCTACCTTGACCGTACGCGGGAGCACCGTAAAGCTGCTCAGCTTTTTGTGTCTTTTGACCCCAATAGATTGGGGCTCCCGGTCTCCAAGCGTACTCTGTCCATCTGGGTGGCGGACTGTATCTCTTGGGCTTATGGGGCAGCCGGACTCTCCTTAGAAAGTAGAGTCACGGCTCATTGCGTTCGGGCAAAGGCCACGTCAGTGGCTTACCTCCGCTCTGTTCCGCTGGCAGACATCTGCCGGGCCGCTACTTGGTCTTCGAGCCAGACTTTTGCGGTCCATTACTGTCTCGAGAGGGAGTCCCGTAGGGACAGTGCTTTCGGACAGGCAGTCCTCCGTAATCTCTTTGAGGTCTGAGCAACTCCTACCCTCCATCCCGGATGTGGGCTACCGGTGGGTGATAATTCAGCGAAGATTCTTTCCTTCTGTGCTGCTGAGCTAGAGGGAGCTCATTTTTGTGCTTAGGGTCTCCGGTAGCCTTAAGCTTGGGAGTCCCATAAGTGAGGACTGACTTCCTGCTTGGTCCTGGAGAAAGCGTAGTTACTCACCTGTAACAGGTGTTCTCCAGGAGCAGCAGGAATCAGTCCTCACTACCCTCCCTCCTCCCCTTGGAGTTGCAATCGTCTGCTTATGTTCTTTTTGCAAATTTTTATGCTGTCTTTTTTAGCTATGTCATCTGACTGGCTAAGATGGCACCCTCGGGCGGGAAGACGACCGCGCATGCGCGCTGCAATTCCCAAAGGCTTTCTTTGAAAGCTGGGGAAAATTGCTCCGCGAGGGCTCCGTCGGCGCCGACGTCACCCATAAGTGAGGACTGATTCCTGCTGCTCCTGGAGAACACCTGTTACAGGTGAGTAACTACGCTTTCCTAGTCTTATATTTATATCATGATAGGAAAATGAGGTTTCAGAAATCATTTGTATGTGTTTTTCCTCCAACAGAAACACTATGGCAAGCAAAAAGAAGGAGTCTCATTTACAGGTATGTATGTTTAATTCTAGAATATTGTGAACTTGATGTTTGGAGATAATTGTGTTATGCATGTTTTAGTTAAATGAGTTGCATGTTCTTTATTGTAGACAGTAATAAGCAATCAAGAAGAATGGAATGAAATGTTGAAGTCAGATGGACTGACAGGTAGCAATCATTTTCAATTGGTCTGTTGTTGTAAATACTGTATATGTATATACAATGTGCTTGCTTCTCTAGAATTGCCTATATAACTGGTTTGTTTATTCTGGATGTTAGCTTTATTTGGTGTAGAAGGGAACATCTTAGAATGGATTAAAATAATCTCCAGGAACAAGCAGGAATGTAGTCTTCACATATGGGTAACGTCGGTATTGACGGAGCCTGCGTGGGAACGCTCCCCAGCGTCCAATAGGAAAGCTTTTGGGAGCATCCCACAGCGCCTGCGTGCTGCCTTCCCGCCTTTCCTAACTGTCCCTCTCCAGTTCTTCTTTTTCTGCGGAGCCGACAGGTCGCACATCCTGTCACCGCAGAAAATTCCTTTCTTATACTTCTTTTTTATGGTCGTGTCTGCCTTCGCTCGATGCTATACCGGTACCGCCGGTGGTTCTTTTCTTTTTTCTAAAAAAAAAACAAAAAAACCCCCTTTGTTTCTGGAGTCTTTCTCCAGTAATTTTCTTCTCGGGTGCCACGTGCCATTTTGGGCACTAGGCCCAACTTTTTCCCTCAAAATGGAAAAACCCGCTTCGGGTTTTAAAAAGTGTGGCGGTACCATCGCAGTCCCCGACACCCATGACTGGTGTCTCAAATGTTTAGGTCCTGACCACTCTTATTTCAGAGTGTGTTGCCTGTGGAATGATGTCAGAAAGGGGCCGGCAAAACCGAGCTGCTAAGCTCAGCACCCTTTTTCCCTCCGATGCAGCCTCCATGGCATCGACGTCCTCCAGGGCTTCATCCTCCTCCCATAGATCTCGGGTAACTAAACATAAATCTAGCCGGTCCTCAAAGGGTAGATCTCCTTCGAAACATCGAGATGCCTCTGGCGTTGCCCTTGAGGGACTTTCACCGGCAAAATTGCCCCGGCGGGAGGCTTTGGCTTTCAAAGCTCTAACGGGGCTCTAGGATGTTCTCGAGGCTTCAACCTCGGCAGAACTACTGGTGCCATGCTCTGGGGTTCCGGCCGCTTTAACAGGCACCGATACCCAAGCATCGGCAGCATTGATAAACCAGAGATTCTTGGCTATTGAACGTAGTCTGGCAGCTCTTCTCATGGCCTCGATGCCCCTGAAACCGCTTTGGACAATTCAACTGGTACCGGCATCGACATGTCGGTACTGGACCGACATGTCGGTACCGGACCACTCCGATGCCGACTTCGATCAGTACCGGTATTGTGCCTTGCACGATCACCCGGATCAGAGATACTTCGAAGCCTCGGATGAGTCTGAAGACTCCGAAGGCTCTGCCGATACCAGAGTACTTCTTCCCGAGGATTCCTCTTCTCCTCAGTGTAGGATGTCTCCACCAGAGGATATGTCCTTTCAGGATTTTATCCGAGATGTGGCCCAAGGTCTTTCCATCACAGTGGCTCCTGAAAAAGAGCCTAGGGCAAAGGAATTAGAAATCCTACAATACCCTAAAGCTCCCAAGGAGGCAGCTACCTTACCTATTCATGAGATCTTGCATGATCTTATGTTAAGGATGTGGGAAACACCTCTAACCACATCTCCTCATTCTCGAAGACTCAACACCATGTATCGAGTTCCTCCTTGTCCTGGGCTTCAGAAGACTCAATTACCACACCATTCCATGGTGGTGGAATCAGCCATGAGACGGATGAAGAGTGCAAAAAGACATGCATCTAATCCTCCAGGACATGAGTGTAGGACTCTTGACGCCTTTGGACGTCGATCCTTCCAGGCTTCCATGCTTTCTGCTAGGATCAGTTCCTATATCTTGTATATGGGAATGTTCCTTAAGGAAGTCTGTCAACGGGAGCGCTGGGTGAGAATGTCCACAGTCTTGGCAAAGGCAAATATTCATATGACTTGCAAGGGATTGTGGGAAATGTAGTCCATTCATACCAGACTCATCCTTCACAATAAATTAGTTGTGCTTGAGTGTAAAGCCAATAAGATATTTATTTATGGGGTTATTTCTCCCAACACAGATATACTTGGTAGCGCATAAAACAGGATACTTGCTTTCAGTGTTATACTTAGAAAAACAAAATCAGGAAAACAACAGTTGAACTTGTCAGGCAATCAAATCAAAGAATAAAGACCTGGTTGGTAACAAACTGGTCTTTTCTGTAGGCTCTAGCTAATATTTTCTTAGCAGTGCTTCAATCAACAAACAAAACCCACAAAGTAGGGAAAAACGGTTCTTTTCAGGTTAACTTCTTATATCTTCACACACAGACCCAGAAGTGTTCCCTCAGAGCTCACAAGCAATTAGGTAAGGCTCAATTGCTAGCAATTACCCAGCTGAAACCCCTTAGCTGGCTTACTTTCTACTGCGTGGCTCAAATCCTACTCAGGAGCTTTTCTGAGTAGATTAAAGAACAAGTTTGTATTTCTTTGTAATGGTTGTTATACTTTGTAACAGCAATTTACAACAGGAGTTTAGACAGAGAGCAATCCATGTATTAACAGCCTTCATCTACAACCTCTCCCCCTTCTTCAACAATCATGGGTTCAATATCATGGATTGGCACAGAGGAATTTCTCAATGGAGTACTCTCAGGAGAATACTTGTTTCCCTGCTGTCTTTCAAGGGTATAGCTAGGGCATAGATCAGTGTTCATACCTGAGCTTCCATTGCTGTTAGAGATCCTCTCTAAATAGCCTGGCCAGTATGTAGTCCAGTTCTTATGTCCAGCCTTCTAATCCAGATCCCTGGACACTGGATCTCTCTTCACATACCTTCTGGCATGGGTCTTAGGGTCCCTTCCAAGTGCAGCCGTCTCCCTCACAGGTACCGTCTGGAGATTCCTGGCTTTGCAGCTCCACTCCTCTGGCTTTCTCCAGTCCAATGGTGTATGCTTGCCTTTGGAATGCCTCCCAGTATACGTACTGCTATGGACTCCTTTAGACCTCCCAAATGCTTTTCTCTTCTTTCTTCCAAAGGGTTTCTTGCTCTCTCTGTCCGTCCGCTCTGGCTTCTGCTGCTGATGATCCTCAAAAGACTGAAGAATGTTCTCTGTAGAATAAACTCTACCTTTATTCTGCTTAGATGAATGCTCCACCCTAGCACAGCGCAGCTGTGCTGAATCAGGCCCTGCCCTTTGAGATGAGTGCTTGGGGATTACCTCATAGCCCTCCTGATTGAACACACGTTTCCCCACTTCAGCTCCTCTAATGGCTGTTGGAAACCTGGTGCATTCTGGGACTGGTAGTCTTTTATGGAAATATTCTGTTTTCTTATTTCTACCAGAACTGACAGGTTGCTTGTTCAGAGTCACTTCACCTCTACTATAGCTCCTTCCTGAGCTATGATAAGCTTCCTTATCACATATCCCCCTGCTTAAGTTATTATGTACTGGTGTAACTGGTGAAACGTCTTTCCTACAGTCCGTAATACCTACGAGAGTGTTATCTTTTTGAAGCTCACTTACTTCCTGACTGGCTTCAGGGTCATTATTATTTACAGGCCTCTCCTTCCAAGACTTAAGTACATTAATATGGTAGGTCTGTCTACGCCCTCTTGCATTTTCTACCATATAAGATACTGGGCTCACTTGTCTAACAACCTTCCATGGCCCTTTCCACTGTACTTCAAATTTTGGAGCAGTACCTGCTACTTGAACCAAAATCTTTTCACCAATGCTTAATTGGCAGCTTTTGGCCTTCCTATCATACCACCCTTTCTGGCGCACTTGGCTGTCCTGCAGGTTCCTCTCAGCAACCTGCGAGGTCCTTTTCAAACGTGCTCTCAAGTCACGTAGAAACTGTGGCACTTCCTGGTTCAGGATCAATCCATTGTTCCCTCAAAATATCTAACAAACCCCGTGGAGCCCTACCATACATCAATTCATATGGAGTTACACCTAGGGACACCTGAATTCTTTCCCTGCAGGCATATAAGGCAAAGGGCACTAACATATCCCATTCTTTTTACCTCTCCTGCTAACCCCCTTCTCAACATTTGTTTGAGAGTTTGGTTGAATCTCTCCACCAAACCGTTTGATTGTGGATGGTAGGCTGAGGTTTTCACGTGATGAATGCCAAAGGCATCCCAGACCTGGGCCAAATATTTGGATACAAAATTGGACCCTCGGTCAGACAACACCTCTCTTGGGAATCCCACTTCGCAAAACAATTTTACTAGCTCTAAAGCTATTGTTTTTGCAGAAACATTCCTCAATGGTATGGCCCAGGGAAACCTTGTTGCCTGATCTACCATAACTAGGATGTATTGGAAACCTCGGGGCGTTTTGACTAATGAGCCTACAATATCCATGGCAATGCGACCAATTGGGTCTGTGATAATTGGCATGGGAATCAAAGGCACCACCGGTGGGTGAGCCGCTGTAACACGCTGACACGCTGGACATGCAGCACAAAACTGGGCAGTTTCTTTGAAAATACCTGGCCAGTAAAAACGCATAAGTATTTGATCCAGCGTTCCTTGCATCCCTTTATGACCTCCCACTGGATGATCATGTGCTAATCTAAGTACTAGCCCTTTGAAAGTTGTGGGTACCACCAATTGTTTACGTATGGTCCCATTTCTGGGGTCCTGACTCTCTCTATATAATATTTCATTATCTAGTCTGAATCTGGGCAATTCCTCCCTGACCTCCTGAGCATACTTAAAAGCTCGAGTGAGAGCTTGATCAGCTCGCTGTTCTTGTGGAAAGTTAGGAAACTTTGCCACTAACTCAGCTGGCACCCAGGGTAAACTTTGACCAGCTAACATCTCAGCCCTACCCTGTGCTCTGCAAAGTCTCTCACGCCGCTTTTGTGCTTTCAACTTTCTTACTTTCCCAGATGATGGTGGAGTTATTAAATCATCATGAGAGGGTAAGTCTCCTAATAACTCTGCCTGCTCCCCCTCCTCCTTTTGGCTCTCTACCTTAGCCTGCGAGCGGGTGGATACAAGGCCCCTCTTATTACCTATAGTTTGGCCTTCTGGAAGCTTAACCATCTTTTTAGCTAGGGACTGAGGACTTCCAAAGACAGGCCCGGGAGCTATTTCCATTATTCCTTCTCCCTCCTTCTTTCCTAGCCCTTCCACTAGTCCCTGCTTAAATCTTGGCCAGTCCTTTCCTAGAACCAAATCAAAGGGTAGCCTAGGCACCACTGCTAACAGAACTTCCTCTTGTTCCCCCAGGCACTTAACTATTAGCCTATAGGTGGGATATGATGTTGCAGCACCATGAATGCATCTGATGTGAACTTGGCTTTCAGGGGTTCTGGGCACAAATCCTTCTTGGGCCTCTATCCTCTTCCAAAGCCTTTTTGACAGCATACTCTGGTCTGCCCCAAAGTCTAACAAAGCATTTGTGGTAATTTCTTGCACATCAACCATCAAAAGAAATCCTCCTTTGGGCTGTTTTAAATCCACACCCATTAAGCTAGTGTGTGTCTGGCATCCCTTTTCTAAATGTCCCCATTTTCCACATTTGAAACATTTCTTTTTACTCCACTGTGTCATCTGGTTTGGCACAGTATATTTATTTTCAGAAACATTTTTAATCAATTTCTTTTCTGATACAGCACAGCTTGCCTCAGTACCGATCTTCAGAGGGCCACCCATTCTATGGCAAGCCTGCGTGGCTTCCAAGAATCTCTCTGCTAGCATGGTTGCCTCTCCAAGATTTTGGCAATTTTGCTGTATTAGGAAAGTGTGCACATCTTTAGGCACAGCAGACATAAATTGTTCAAGCATAATAATGTCTAATAACATTTCTACCGTCTTTCCCTCAGGCTCCAACCATTTTACAGCTAATCCTCTGATTCTCTGACTCAGAGCCCTGGGTGTTTCACCCACTCTCAATGCAGTAGCTCTAAACATTCGCCTATACTCTGAAATAGACAACCCTAGGCGATCTCTAATAGCAGCCTTTACATCCTTATAATTCAAAGCCTGGGCTGCTGGCATTGCTCTATAAGCTGCAAGCGCCTCTCCAGTTAATGAGGCTGCCAGCCTTACTGCCCACTGGGTCTCTGGCCATGCTAAAGCTTGTGCCACTCTCTCAAAAGACTCTAGAAAATCATCAACATTATCATCTGGAGTTAGCTTCCCAAAACTAAATGCCCCAATTCCCTGATTGAGTCCCACACTGTCCACATGTGGTATACCAGTATTTACTGCTGGTCTTGCATCTGGTCCACTTTGGTTCTGCAGTTTAACTAGGGCTTGCACCAGATCAAGCACTGGCGTCTGCTGGTCCATTAAGGCTTTCATAGCAGTGTCCTGAGCCTGCTGTGCTAGCTCCTGTTGCCTGCTAAACTGGGCTGCCATCCAGCTAGCCATCTCCCTCGGATCCATCTTGATCCCTGCAAGAAAACACAAAAAAAACAAAAAACCCACAGTGCACCACCTTCCAAACAGGTGTTTTTTTTTTCTACTTTTTTTTTCCAATTACCCCTGTGCCTTACTCCCATCCACCACTAGACATGCCCAGGTACTTGTTACCTTATGCCAGTGATGAATCCAGCTCTGCACAGGGTCTTTTCCTCCTGGGACAGCTACCTGGAACAGCCACCTCTCCTCCAAAGTGCAGTTGAGGGAAAATCTTTTTTTCCAGCTTTTAAACTTGAACTTTCTTTTTTCTTCAGACTTCAGTTGTAATCCTTAGCTTGTAAATCCTTTGTGCAAAAGCAATCCGAAAAACTACGCCATTTGTCAACGGGAGCGCTGGGTGAGAATGTCCACAGTCTTGGCAAAGGCAAATATTCATATGACTTGCAAGGGATTGTGGGAAATGTAGTCCATTCATACCAGACTCATCCGTTCACAATAAATTAGTTGTGCTTGAGTGTAAAGCCAATAAGATATTTATTTATGGGGTTATTTCTCCCAACACAGATATACTTGGTAGCGCATAAAACAGGATACTTGCTTTCAGTGTTATACTTAGAAAAACAAAATCAGGAAAACAACAGTTTAACTTGTCAGGCAATCAAATCAAAGAATAAAGACTTGGTTGGTAACAAACTGGTCTTTTCTGTAGGCTCTAGCTAATATTTTCTTAGCAGTGCTTCAATCAACAAACAAAATCCACAAAGTAGGGAAAAACTGTTCTTTTCAGGTTAACTTCTTATATCTTCACACACAGACCCAGAAGTGTTCCCTCAGAGCTCACAAGCAATTAGGTAAGGCTCAATTGCTAGCAATTACCCAGCTGAAACCCCTTAGCTGGCTTACTTTCTACTGCGTGGCTCAAATCCTACTCAGGAGCTTTTCTGAGTAGATTAAAGAATAAGTTTGTATTTCTTTGTGATGGTTGTTGTACTTTGTAACAGCAATTTACAACAGGAGTTTAGACAGAGAGCAATCCATGTATTAACAGCCTTCATCTACAACCTCGCCCCCTTCTTCAACAATCATGGGTTCAATATCATGGATTGGCACAGAGGAATTTCTCAATGGAGCACTCTCAGGAGAATACTTGTTTCCCTGCTGTCTTTCAAGGGTATAGCTAGGGCATAGATCAGTGTTCATACCTGAGCTTCCATTGCTGTTAGAGATCCTCTCTAAATAGCCTGGCCAGTATGTAGTCCAGTTCTTATGTCCAGCCTTCTAATCCAGATCCCTGGACACTGGATCTCTCTTCACATACCTTCTGGCATGGGTCTTAGGGTCCCTTCCAAGTGCAGCCGTCTCCCTCACAGGTACCGTCTGGAGATTCCTGGCTTTGCAGCTCCACTCCTCTGGCTTTCTCCAGTCCAGTGGTGTATGCTTGCCTTTGGAATGCCTCCCAGTATATGTACTGCTATGGACTCCTTTAGACCTCCCAAATGCTTTTCTCTTCTTTCTTCCAAAGGGTTTCTTGCTCTCTCTGTCCGTCCGCTCTGGCTTCTGCTGATGATGATCCTCAAGAGACTGAAGAATGTTCTCTGTAGAATAAACTCTACCTTTATTCTGCTTAGATGAATGCTCCACCCTAGCACAGCGCAGCTGTGCTGAATCAGGCCCTGCCCTTTGAGATGAGTGCTTGGGGATTACCTCATAGCCCTCCTGATTGAACACACGTTTCCCCACTTCAGCTCCTCTAATGGCTGTTGGAAACCTGGTGCATTCTGGGACTGGTAGTCTTTTATGGAAATATTCTGTTTTCTTATTTCTACCAGAATTGAGAGGTTGCTTGTTCAGAGTCACTTCACCTCTACTATAGCTCCTTCCTGAGCTATGATAAGCTTCCTTATCACAAGTCACAGGAGACTTAGAGCTTATGAGCCCTCTCCTTCCTGATGATAAAAGGCAAGATTATCTTACTCTTGATAAACATGCTCAGGATGTTTCCAAGTTTGTGAATCATTCAGCCTTTGACTGCTTTGAATGTATAAGCAGAACCTCTGCTATTGCCATAGGTGCACGTAGAATTGCCTGGCTCCAGGCATCTGACATAGAAATCTGGGTACAGAACAAACTGGTCCAAATCTACAGCTGATCTTGCGAGGAAAAGATCCTCTAAGAAACCATTCTTCAGTAAGAAGAAGTTTTATCCCTCCTATACCCAGCAGGGACATCGTTCAGGTCAGTTTGCCCAAAAGGGACAGCAGCAACAACCTAGGCAACAAAGGAAGCCAAAAGCAGCTAAACCTCAACCGGCTCAGTAGACTCAGCCTCCACAGGGGCTTTGACTTCTATCTAGAGAACTTTGCCTACCTGGCCCTGAACAGCCCAGAACCTCCACCATCCCAGGAAGGTTATGTCATTTTGCCCCCAGATGGGGGCAGATAACAGCAGAAAATTGGACTCTGTCTATTGTAAGAGAGGGGTAGAAGCTTCATTTCCTCTGGTAAGAGAGTTCAATTCTCAGACCTCTCTCAATGACCAGTTAGGTCAAGAGGTCACTGTGCTTCTTGCCCAAGGGGGCAATAGAAGAGGTACCCATTCCCCAACCGGGTACAGGGTTTTACTCCCCCTATTTCCTTATTCCAAAGAAAACAGGAGGACACAGACCCATTTTAGACCTCAGAGAATTGAACAAACTCCTGTTGAAAGAGAAGTTCAAAATGATTTCTCTAGGAACTCTGCTGCCATGCCTTCAGAGTCAGGATTGGCTTTGTTCTCTAGATCTCGAGGATGCGTACACTCATGTTCTCATCCATCCAACTCACCGAAAGTTCCTTCGATTCCTGATTCAAGAGAAGCACTACCAATTCAGGGTTCTTCCTTTTGGCCTGGCTTCTGCACCAAGGGTGTTCACAAAATGCATGGCTGTGGTGGCAGCATTTCTCCGCACCCTGGGAATATTCGTCTTCCTTTACTTAGATGATTGGCTCATTCGAGCCCCATCAGAGCCAGAGGCCAGGGTTGCTCTATCTCGCACAATGCACATCCTTCAGTATTTGAGACTTGTCATAAACTTCCCAAAATCCAACCCTGCTCCCTCTCAATCCCTAGAGTTTATAGGAGCTCTTCTGGATACCAGACAGACAAAGGCCTTCCTTCCACAGCCCTGCTGCCTTCGCATTGTGCAGTTAGCTTCCCAAGCAGTGCTAAAACCTCACCTCACTGCTCGGGAAATGCTACAATTGCTAGGCCACATGGCATCCACCGTGCATGTGGTTCCTTATACTCGCATCCATATGAGGGTAGCCCAGTGGACCTTATCCAATCAGTGGACTCAGGCGTCTGGTTACCTGTCAGACAAAATAGCAGACTCAGATCGTCTTGTTTTGTCCCTTCAATGGTGGCAGTTGCCCAAAAACCTTCTGGTGGAGTCTCCTTTTCAGCAACCCCCACCCCAAGCCACTCTAACAACAGATGCTTCACAGGTGGGTTGGGGAGCCCACCTACATGGCCTCTCTATCCAGGGTACCTGGACTCCACAGGAGGCCTATCCCTATATCAGGCTCCTGGAACTCAGAGCAATCTTCCTTGCTCTTCGAGTATTTCACACCCAGCTCAGCTACAAGACAGTCCTAATTCAAACGGACAATCAGGTAGCCATGTTCTATGTGAACAAGCAGGGCGGAACAGGCTCTCTGTCGCTGTGCAACGAAGCTTTGCGACTATGGGCCCTCGCCAGAGAGCATCAGATTCATCTCCTTGCGGTGTATCTTCCAGGCATTCAAAACTCTTGGGCAGACAGACTCAGTCGAGTTCTGCTTCCACACGAATGGTCTCTCCATGCAGACCAGGTGGCCCAAATTTTTCAAATTTGGGGAACCCTGGACATAGACCTCTTTTCAAGTCTGCTGAATGCCAAACTTCCCCGGTTCTGTTCCAGAATTCCAGTTCGAGGTTGTCAGGCCAAGGATGCTTTCCTCCTTCATTGGGGTCAGGACTTCCTGTATGTCTTTCCACCCATTCCCCTAATTCCCAAAACCCTGTTCAAGCTTCAGAGAGACAGAGGTCATATGATCCTCATAGCTCCACGTTGGCCATGGCAACCGTGGTATCCTCTGCTCCTACATCTCTCAAGCTCCACCTCTGGAGTTAGGATCTGCTCCAGATCTTCTTTCTCAAGAGGACTGAATGCTGTGACATCCCAATCCTCAGTTTCTGCATCCCTGGGCCTGATTGCTGAAAGCCTAGAACTTCATGGTCTTAACCTTTCCCAGCAGGTAAAGGATATCCTTCATGCTTCCAGGAAACCTTCCACAAGACGCTCTTATGCATTTAAGTGGAAAAGGTTTACCTTATGGTGCTTGCAAGGCATTGATAAGGCAGGCAAAGGGAGAATTTGAGAAGAAGCTTGCTATGGAAGCAAAAACGGAAATAAAGACTTTTTCAAGTACATTCGTAGCAAAAAACCTGTGAGAGAGTCAGTTGGTCCATCAGATGATGGAGGAGTTAAAAGGGCACTAAGAGGCAACAAGGCGATAGCGGAGAGACTGAATGAATTCTTTGCTTCGGTCTTTACTGAGGAAGATGTAGGGATGTTACCCATGACTGAAGTGGTATTTAAAGGTGCGGAAGAATTGAAGGAAATATCAATACATCGGGAAGATGTATTACAACTATTAGATAAACTGAAGAGTAGCAAATCACCTGGGCTGGATGGTATACATCCAAGGGTGTTGAAAGAACTGAAAATGAGATTGCAGACCTGCTATTAGTAATCTGTGAACTATCATTAAAATCATCTCTAATACCTGAAGATTGGAGGATTGCCAATGTAACACCAATTTTTAAAAAGGGTTCCAGGGGTGATCCGGGAAACTACAGACCGGTGAGCCTCACGTCAGTACCGGGAAAAATGGTAGAAACCATTAAAAAGAATAAAATTACTCAGTATGTAGATAGTCATGGCCTAATGGGAGACAACCAACATGGCTTTAGACAAGGAAGATCTTGTCTTACTAATCTGTTATGTTTTTTTGAAAGTGTGAATAAACAGGTGGACAAAGGTGAGTCGGTTGATATAGTGTATCTGGACTTTCAGAAAGCCTTTGACAAGGTCCCTCATCAGAGACTTTTGGCAAAACTAAAGAGTCATGGGATAGGAGGCAGTGTACTACTGTGGATCAAGAACTGGTTAAAAGATAGAAAGCAGAGGGTTGGGCTAAATGGCCAATTTTCCCAATGGAAAAAGGTGAATAGTGGTGTACCCCAGGGATCTGTGCTGGGTCCGCTGCTTTTTGACATATTCATAAATGACCTGGAAAGTGGAATAACGAGTGAGGTTATCAAATTTGCAGATGACACAAAACTATATAAAATTGTTAAAACCCAAGAGGATTGTGGAAAATTGGAAGAGGATCTTGATAAATTAGAAGACTGGGCATCAAAATGGCAGATGAAATTTAATGTGGACAAGTGCAAAGTTATGCACCTAGGGAAGAACAACCCAAACTATGGTTACCCAATGCAAGGTTCCACATTAGGAACCACCACCCAGGAAAAGGATTTAGGCGTCATTGTGGATAACATGTTAAAACCCTCGGCCCAGTGTGCAGCGGCAGCCAAGAGAGCAAATAGAATGCTAGGTATCATAAGGAAAGGAATGGAAAATAAAACAAAATATATTATAATGCCTCTAAATCATTCCATGGTGAGACCGCACCTTGAATATTGTGTGCAATTCTGGTCGCCGTATCTTAAAAAGGATATAGAGTTATTAGAAAAGGTTCAGAGAAGAGCCAGCAAAATGGTAAAGGGGATGGAAGGATACTCCTATGAAGAAAGGCTAAAAGGATTAGGGCTCTTTAACCTGGAAAAGAGACGGCTGAGGGGAGATATGATAGAAGTCTATAAATTAATGAACGGGGTGAAATGGGTAAACGTAGATCGATTGTTTATGTTATCAGAATATAGAAAGACTAGGGGACATGCAATGAAGCTACAGGGTAAACTATTTAAGACTAATAAAAGAAAATATTTTTTCACTCAACGTGTAATCAAACTCTGTAATTTGTTACCGGAGGATGTAGTAAAGGCTGTTAGTTTAGCTGGGTTTAAAAAAGGTTTGGACAAGTTCCTGGAGGAAAGGTCCATAAACCATTATTAAGAAGGGACCCAGGATATCAATGCTTGACCCAGTATAAGCATTGTGGAACCTTTGTCTTTTGGGGAAACTGCTAGGTACGTATGACCTAGATTGGCCACTGTTGGAAACAGGATACTGGGTTTGATGGACCTTGGTCTGACCCAGTATGGCATATCTTATGTTTTTATGTTCTTGCAGAAGGGTCTTAACCCTCTTACAATACCTCTGGAATCATTACTGGAGTATCTCCTTCATTTATCAAATGCAGGGCTTAAGACCAATTCAGTGAGAGTCCATTTGAGCGCTATTGCAGCTTCTTTCAAGCCTCTAAATGGACAACCTATTTCCTCTCATCCTCTCATAGCGAGATTTATGAGAGGCCTTCTTTTAACGAAGCCTCCCTTTAAGCCACCACCGGTGGCATGGGACTTGAATCTGGTACTTTGGCAGCTCATGAAACCGCCCTTTGAACCATTAGCCACTACCTCTTTGAAATTCCTTTCCTGGAAGGTTATCTTTCTCATTGCAATCACATCAGCATGTCGCATCAGTGAATTGCAAGCGTTGGTGGCTGATCCTCCTTATACAAGGTTCCATCATGATAAGGTGGTCCTTAGGACTCATTCACACTTTATGCCAAAGGTGGTTTCGCCCTTTCATTTAAACCAAGCGGTTTACCTTCCTGTATTCTTTCCAAGGCCTCACCCCTCAAATGCAGAAAGGAACCTTCATACTTTGGACTGTAAAAGAGCTTTGGCCTTTTACTTGCAAAGGACACAGCAACATAGAAAATCCTCTCAATTCTTTGTTGCTTTTGATCCTAGTCATTTGGGACTTCCAGTCTCCAAAAGGACATTGTCCAGCTGGATTGCACAGTGTATATCTTTTGCCTATGGCAGCCTCAATGGCTCATCTTCACTCTGTGTCTATCGACGACATCTGTCGAGCAGCTACTTGGGCTTCGGTACATACCTTCACAGCCCATTACTGCATATGGGGGAGTCCCCATATGTGAAGACTACATTCCTGCTTGTTCCTGGAGATAGCATAGTTACTCACCTGTAACAGGTGATCTCCGGGAACAGCAGGAATTTAGTCTTCACAACCCACCCACCTTCCCTACGAGTTGTATCTTTCTATCTCTCTCTCTCTTTCTCTCTTTCCCTCTCTCTTTTGTCTCAGCTTTAAACTCAACTGGAGAGGGACAGTTGGGAAAGGCGGGAAGGCAGCACGCAGGCACTGTGGGATGCTCCCAAAAGCTTTCCTATTGGACGCTGGGGAGCGTTCCCGCGCAGGCTCCGTCGGTACCGATGATACCCATATGTGAAGACTAAATTCCTGGTGTTCCCGGAAATCACCTGTTACAGGTGAGTAATTATGCTTTCTGTCAACCACACAACTGCTTATAAATTGGGAACTAATAGAGACGTTCAAGCTCACAAGTGGAACTAGGCAAGATTGTCCACTCACAGCACTGCTGTTCATATATTTTCCTAATCCTTGACTAGCAGGATTAGAAACTCTGAGGAACTAGAGGGCATTAATGTAGGAAAATCACATTCCTTATCCTGCTAGACAAGTCCAGATGTATGGGTTATGCTCCCTGGCCAGCACACTTGAACAACTTTCAGTGATGTTATCTTTGGTATATCTGCTGGTACAGCACTGAGAGAAGCCAGTATTTTCTGTCTCTAGCAGGTCGTAAGATGTGTGGACTGGTGTAGCAGTGCAGATAGACTTGCCTCCCCTGGCCCAGACTATGGTTCTTTGGCCTATGTGCATGAGACCAGTAAGTCTGTTTGATGGGAGCTTGCATATGCCCCTGTCTTCTTGAGCCAACAGCTTGCCCTGTGTCTAGTGCTGCTACCCACAGGTTTCTAGTGCTTGGTGGGCCATACCGCAGACAGGAGAATGCCACGCGACACCTGAGTGAGGTTAGTAAATTAGGCCCAGGCCCCCCTTTCACTGTCCTCTATCTGCTTGTATCTTGGTATTTTCTTCTCTCTTATTTTCTTTCCTCATTGATATACAACCCCATTGAAATCAAGTGAGCCCAGAAGCTAGGCTCACTACGTCTTCCTGTTGCATGGAGACTGGACACACTGGGGGCTGATGGGAGAGACCAGCAGGCTATATATCCAGTGATGTCATGAGTTTCATATGCCCAGTCTCCAAGCTGCAGGAGGAGGTTCACTACCCAGAGGTTGAGGACTAAACGGGAGGAACGATAAGGAAAAGGTTTTTTTTCAAGCAGCAGACAGTCAAATACAACCCGTCTGCTGCTTGAAAAAAAACCTTTTCCTTATCGTTCCTCCCGTTTAGTCCTCAACCTCTGGGTAGTGAACCTCCTCCTGCAGCTTGGAGACTGGGCATATGAAACTCATGACATCACTGGATATATAGCCTGCTGGTCTCTCCCATCAGCCCCCAGTGTGTCCAGTCTCCATGCAGCAGGAAGACGTAGTGAGCCTAGCTTCTGGGCTCACTTGGGGGAACAGATAAGGGGCATTTAGTGTGACAAATTATATTCTGATTTTACCTTTAATTTTACTTTTAATTCAGTTACCTTTGGTTAATTGGCAATCAGGGATTAGTTCCCTTTAGTTGTTAGGAGCAAATTTCCTTATATTTACAGTAATTTTAAATTTGAGCCTGGCTCTTTAAATTAGTAGCAGCTCCCGCCTTCACTCCTTGTCAGTTATTTTCACTTACTGCAGACATTCGCTGGTGCGTATCTCTCTCCCTTGACGGTACGGGAGAGAGTTCCGGGACCCGTACAGCCACACTGAAGCTGTGTGAGACGGAGCCTCTCCGTTGCTGCGTGATTTTAATTTTACTCTGTGGAACCGGCTGAGCGGTCCTTGTCGTGGCTGCTGGGCGCGACGTTGCGGCTGCTGGGCGCGACAGCGCGGCTTGAGGATCGGATGAATTCAAGGCAGTACGAGCAGGCTGCGTGGCTTTCGGCTGTGCAGGTAAGGCCTTCGGGCTCTGTTGGTCTGCTGAGGCCTCCTTTTTGCAGCGGCTGTTCTTGGCGCCAAAATTTGTTGGCAAAGGGGCAGCCATTTTCTCTCTAGGTATTTGGACCGCGTGGCGGGAGTTGCAATGAGCTGCCTGTGTGAGGAAGATGACAGGCAGAATAGCTAGATTTTTAGGTCTAGTGTTTCTTTCTTTTGTTTGTAGGTTTTTTGAGGTTCAGGGGGTTCCTCAGCCTTAAGGGGGCTGTTGTCAGTCCTCTTTATTTTTAAGTTTATTCTTAGTTTTATAGGACAGCAGTTTTGGCATTGATATCTGATGCCACATGTTCTTTCCCTCCTAATCATGTCTCTGAGGAGCATCTGTTAATTCCCGTGATATTAGGCAAATTTCCAGCTTTTAGGTTCTTCAAGGGCAGAGCCCTAACTTGTAGTTGGAAGGAGGGACAGGCTGGAATTGTGCTTTTGTGTTTTATATAGTGAAAGTTGCCCAAACGCCTGTGGTTTCACAGGGACAGGTTTAGGAAACCTTAGGATATAAAAAAAATATATAATAATAATAACAGTTAAACTGTCAACCAAGAAGTGCCTGTGCCTGTGCTATGGTCTATGGCCACCAAAGGGCAGCTGGTACACTCAATAGTGCCTTTCTCTGACCGTGTATATGCAGCCATCATCAGATTGATCTCTGCAAGTTAGGGAAGAAATAACCACAGGTCCACCTCATGGGCACTCAGGGGTTAGTGACTAAACAAGCATCTGTAATGTTCTGCAAATCCAGATTATATGACCAAGATTTAAAGCTCTTAACTTCTGTATCGTTTGTCGGGCTCTGGTGTCCTAAAGGCCACTGGATGGCAGCACTGCTCAGGAATCACATATAGTATTCAGTGCCCCCATCCCGGGGAGGGGGGGGGTTGTAAAATACAAAATCGTATTCTTCATCAGGTTCACACAGGCAGCAACCTCTAAGACCTCCACTTACAAGGTTGTCGGTGTATCCCACCGCTATTTCTCTGACCGCAGGAAGGCCGAGGGGTGCCTGTGTGTTTCATAGCTCCACTTAGCATGCCCTTCCCAGGAAATTCTCATTTATTTCTAGAGCCTGTGCTGTCAGAGCAGGGCTTTAAGCACTTAGCAGGGGCACTGACCCGTCTGTGCCATCTTGTTAAAGGGCCCGTGCTGAGGGTAAAGAGAAGGACGTCTAGGTAGCACAGTCTGGGGCTTAGCACTCCAGGGCACTGGAAGATTTCATAGCGGAAGTCAATACTCTGTGTATGCTCCATGCATTCAGCCTATGTTCAAGTGTGCTCACTGCACTGTGTTTGGGTGACAGGTGCTGGGTCACCCGTATATGTAGATGTGCATTTTGTATGTGCTCACAATTGCTTAGGCATGATTTTTGGGGGCACTCTTTGCAGAGTGAGACTGCATTTCTTTGCTCAGACTGTATTATCAGGCTAAGGTAATTTCTCCAGTAATGGGGGGATGTCGATTGTAATACAGTGCGTGAGGTCCTCATGGTGTTACATGGCGTTGGAGATGCAGTCGTGGGATCTGCTGTGGAATGAGCCGTCCGGAGGAGCTACAGTGTCAGTCACCAGTTTCCCTTTCTCTTTGGGCTTTGCTCCCAGATCCTAGCCCCTCTTTCTCTCTGATGTCCAGGATGCAAGGTCCCCCGCCCACTGGACAATCTATTCTCAGCCTTTTCTCAATGCTGGCAGAAGGACTGGGAGAGCGAGAATGGAAGACCAGGAACCAGCACCAGCTCTGATGTCTCTCCACTGCCAGTGGTTGCTACGGTCACATATTCCCAGTCAGTTATTTATTTGAGTATACTGATTGCCTACAGGTCAAGGTGGCATACAGTCGATTACGGTATTTCTATTTCCCTTGTACCTGAAGGGCTCACAATTTATGTTTTGGTACCTGAGGCAGAGGGTTAAGTCGCTTAACGAAGGCCAGAAGGACCACCTGTGGGACCAGAAACCCCAGTTTTTATGGCCCAAGGTTGGTGGTCTCGATTGGAATTCAAACCCTTGATCCTCTGGCAACTTGCCTCAACCACTAGGCCGCACTGCTCCGTGTGAGCTAGCCACAGGGCCATAGGGCCAGGCGCAGCCTGTTACTTCCAAGGCAGAGACCTTGGGGAGGTTCCGTTCATAAAGATACGAGAAATGCCATACTGAGTCAGAGCAAGCTCTTTCAGGTCCAGTAACCTGTTTCCTAGGGTAGCCAATCCAGGTCTTAAGGGCCTAGCTGGTTTCCAAAAAGACGAATAGGCTACTCAATGCTTGTATCAGGGCAAGCGGTGGATTCTTGTATGCTCATATTTTAAGGGTTCCGTTGCATGTACAACAGATGTGACTCTCTTTTGGATTGTGTGCCTTGTAGAACATCTTGAATTGGTGAAAGTTGGTATAAAAAAAAATTCATAATTTTCCAGCTTATCTCTAATAAAAGGTTATGGACCTTTCCTCTGGGAGCTTGGCCAAAAACATTGTTAAACTCCGCTACGTTCGGAGATCGTTTCGCACAAGGCTCTTGGTATACACAGGAAACCCAGTGGTCAATCATCCGACTGGAAGTGCGAACGATACACTGGGTGCTGCAGGCTTTCGAAGCTATGGCGACAGGTCGAGCGGTGTGAGTACTGTCCGACAACTCTGCTGCATGGCCTACATCAATCGGCAGGGCAGAACCGGAAGTGTGGCCAAAGAGGCCGTGGCAGAGGGTCTGTGTATGTGGATAGAGCTTTGGCTGCCAGTGTTTTCGGTGGCGCATGTTGCGGGTAAGGACATTGTGATGGCAGATTTCCTCAACTGGGTCCGAGTAGATGCTGGCGAATGGGAGTGGCATCCGGAGGTTTTTGCACAGATCGGTCGCATATGGGGACAGCCAGTAATGGACCTCATGGCGGCGTTTCACTCTGCGTAAACGGGCCACTTATTCAGCAGACGATGCGAAAGGAGGTCAGAAGGCATCGGCGCACTGTTTCAACGGCGGCCGTCGTTCGGTCTTCTCTATGTCTTTCCACCGGGGGCACTCATAGGTCGAGTGGTTCTGCGTATCGAAGCGCTTCGGGGAAACGTGTGGTTGGGGGCCTCGGGCTGGCCGAGGCGCCCGTGGTGTGCCTGCCTCATACGGTTGCTCGACGGGAATCCTTGGAGATTTCCGACATTGGAGATTCTGTTGCTGCGGAGTTCCCTTCAAATGCCTCAGGTGTATCGGTTTTCGCTTACGAGGTGGCCATTGAAAGGGCAAGCTTAAGGAAAAAGAGTTGCTCAGCAGCAGTCTTTGCCACCTTGCCGCAAAAAAAAAAAAAAAAGTCTGTCCCTTGCATATGTGCGTATATGGCGCATCTTTGAGGACGGGTGCTTGTGGAGGCAAGCTCGCGCGACAACAGTGTCAGTTCCCTTGGTATTACGTTTTCTGCAGGACGGGTTTGGTAAAGGCAGGTCCTGGAGAGTTCAGTTAGCAGCTCTGTCTTGCTATAGGGGCAAAGGTCAGGGAGTGGCTCTCATGCACAGGTCGATGTGGTACGCTTTCTCAGGCGGTTACCAGACTGTAGCCCTCTCGTAGAATATTAATTCCACCAGGGAAGCTCAAGTTGGTTTTAGGAGCATTAGCTAGCGTGCCATTGGGGCCCTTGCAACAGACGTAGGTTAAGGGTTTTGCCTTGAAGATTGTATGTTTGATGGTCATCTGTTCGGCGAGGCGATTTTCTGAGTTGCAGGCGTTGACCTGTCAGGAATCGTTTTTTGTCTGTCTCCAGACAGAAGGTGGCCTGGCGGCTGGTTCCGTCATCGTTGCCAAAGGTGGTTTCTACGTTCACCTAACTAAAATGGTCTCTCTTCCAGCGCTAGGTGCGGCTGAGGGGAGTGTATTGAACCATAGCTTGCGCTGTTTGGACATCAAGAGAGCGCTGCGGCAGTGTTTAAAGGTTTCAGAAACTTTCGCAAGGCGGATTGTCTCTCTTCGGGGTGTTCGGAGGGCCCCCGCAAAGGGAAGCGGCGGCAAAGGAGTCCATTTCTGGATGGATTGGAGCGGCGGGTGCATTGGCTTATCTTCTACGGGACCGTACAGTCCCAGGGAGCTTATGAGCTCACTCTACCAGAGTGCAAGCGTCTTCTTGGACGGAGCACAGTTTGGTTCCGCCAGTGGACATCTGTAGGGAGGCCACTTGGTTGTCTCTCCATACTTTCAGTAAGCACTACTGCCCTCTCAATGATTACTGCTCTGATACATCCCAGAGATTGAGGACTAAACTGGAGGAACGATAAGGAAATAGGAATTACACTTACCTGATAATTGTGGTTCCTTGAGTGACTCCAGTTTAGTCCTCATTCCTGCCCGGAGATGGGGTTTTAGTAGTGGTCTTTCTGTTGGGGGAAGTGCAAGGTTAAAAGTGGATATAGGCCTTCACTGGTGTTCAGTCGTTTTGATGCTTCCATTTGTTTTGCGCTATATTGTTATATTATTATATTATGATATATATTGCTATATTGCTCTGGATTGTTTAGGGCTAGGCATTCGACGGAAAGGAGAGCATGCAGGAAACAGTCCCTTTCCTTCTGGAAGGGGAGTAGTAGGTAGATAGGTTATATGTTCTGCGTGCCCTTGAATGTAATGTTAAGTTAAAAAAAAAAATTACAGATTTTTTGCTCCTTTGAGTCCCCAACATCAATCTCCCAACTCTGTGACTCCCTCAACATCAATCTTCCCATTCTCTGATCCCCCTGCCATCATTTTCCTCCCAAGAATTCTCACAAGCCTCAACTCCCCTGACAGCAACCCACTACTATCTGTCTCCCCGATATCAGTCCCCCTCTCCAATGGCCCCCATGACAGATCCCTCCAAAACTCCACCCCATGTTCTCTCTTTGGCTCCTACAGGGATCCCTAGTAGTCTACAGAGAGCAGTAGTGATCCCATCATTTCTGTTCATGGTGGCTCCAAGTTCAAAATGGCTCATATGACCCCAGTGGTATTCTCACTGTACTCCCAGATAGGGGTGTCCCAAGGGGGGTGTGGGGACATGTACGGAGACTCATTGCAGGGCCTCATTAACATAAATATTTGCATAATGTTAACATAACTTTTAGTAAACATGCCTTTTAATAAGTGTCTAGATAAAGAAAGACTATCAGATTTCTACATTACTATACTTCCGTGCCAACTGCCATGCATATTAGGAAGTACTATAAACACTCGCCATTTTGAACCCATACCAAACCCACCATATCATAGCAGCACTACCAGGACTCACAAACGCCAAACCCTACCTATCAAAAAGGCAACATTGCAAATATTAAACCAATATATCTCAGAGGATACCGATATATCTTCCACTGGGGAAAGAGAACAAGTGGCACTGTCAGATAGAAACTACATGAACAGAATACTTCAATAGTTCACTGGGGGCTGATGGGAGAGACCATCAGGCTATATCCAGTGATGTCATGAGTTTGACATGCCCATTCTCCAAGCTGCAGGAGGAGGTTCACTACCCAGAGGTTGAGGACTAAACTTGGAGTCACTCAAGGAACCACAATTACCAGGTAAGTGTAATTCCTATTTTTTTTCTCCAGCAGCTAGTCTTCAGGCCTACAGAGGTTGGCTGAAGCCTCCCTTCTCGGGTTTCCCTGGCCAGCCTGACAGTTTGGGGTTTCGCCTTTCAGGGTTCCTTTTTCGCTACAGTTGTGTTAATTCTTTTTTTTTTCAGGCAGTGCTGTTTCATGGTTTTTTTTTTCTTTGGGTTGTTGCTGGACTTAATTGTGGCCACTGTTCCCTCTAAGCTGTGCGTGTGTGCGCGCGCACACACCTCGCCAAGCGAGCGCACATACTTTACAACAGAGCGCACAAAAATTACGGTTCTGATTCTGATAGAAAACAACACAGACATCTTAAAATTGAAAAGTTGTTATGTATTTATGGTTTTCACAAGTTCTACAATGTTTTCTAGTGCAATCAATGTGGTGTACATACTGTATTCTGATGTGTAGTCAAATTTTAAAGTATATAACTCCGAATGTCGTTATGTGGCGCACAAAAATTTAACCTTCCTTCAAAAGCTGCACAGCTGATATTTTATGCGCACACAGGCTACAGAAAATTAGAGGGAACATTGTGGCCCAATTCAGCCAGAGGCCTTTGGTGTTTTTCCCCCTGGCTGCTGTTCTTTATTTATTTGGCTGTGTTTATATATTGCTTTTCACAGCTATAGGATTGCCTTGGGGCTTATTTATTTATTTAAATATTTCCATTTAATACAGCAGGAATATATAAAGAAACATGCAAGAAACAAAAAAAACATATCCCCTAAAGTCACGCAAAAAGGAATAAAACAAACGATATTGCAATTAGACCACATCCCTGGGGAACAAAAGGAGGACAACAAAACCTAGAGCCAATTATATTTCAGAGCTCTAATTTCCCACAACCCAATAACAAAACCTGCTCTCAGGCACAAAACATAACATAATCAATCTACCCTTTAAGTACCACTGGATACCCCACCCTCCATACTCTTCAAAAAATCCTTAAATTGCTGGGGGTCCGTATAAACATAACGGACATCCGAAAGACAGACCACACACTTGCAAGGAAACCTCAAATAAAATGCTGCTCTTAACGATATCACATGGGATTTTAACTGAAGAAAACTCTTAAGTCGTATTTGAGTGGCTCTAGCAACATATGGAAAAACCTGAACCGTCTGCCCACAAAAAGAACTTGATTTATATTTAAAGTATAACTTCATAACCTGTGATTTCTCAATATCAATAGCAAACGAAACCACCAGGGTAGCTCTCCCCGGAATATCATCCAAAAACTGGGACAAGTCTATGGGGGGGGGGGGGGGGGACCTGGCGGCTACATCAACCAACTTATCTGGTTAATGATATAACTTAGTAACTTGTATCTTATCTGCATCTTCCATTTTCAAACATTCCCTAAAGTATTTCCGCAATAATATCACTGGTGAAATGTAGTGAGTTCTAGGAAAATTAAGAAATCTTAAATTTTTACTATGCATCGAGTTCTCCAACAGTTCTAGCCTCCCTTAAAGTGGGTTCCTTATCGTCCCTCCAGTCTAGTCCTGAACCTCTGGGGTTTAGCACCTCCTCTTGTAGCTTGGAGACTGAACGTGTCACTCTTTTGGTGACACCAGTATAAATAGTCCAAGGACCGCCTCCTTGCTCTAGTAATCTCAGTCTCCAAGCAGCTGGAGGAGGCGTGAGCCCAAAAGGTTCGGGGCTCACTAGAGAAATGTTTAAAGGATAGGATGTAGTTAGTGTAGATTCGGTAGTGGATTGATAAAAAAAAAAAAAAAAGGGTGACTGTCCCTTTAAATTGGCGATTCTATTGCTGGGTGCTCTTAGAATTTGGGATTACTGCAAAGGCTGCCCCCCTTCTTCCCCCTTCCTGAAACAGTGGTTACTTACAGGGAAGAGTGTGGGAGTTGCTGTTGGGGTCTCCAGCTCCCGATCCTCCAGAGTGGGTGAGGAGCTGTAGAGACGCGGTTATCGGGCCGTGCACAGCGGGCGGTCAGTCGGAGCCACGGCGGTGCAGTTAGGGCGGCTGGTTCTCTGGCGGCTTTCCCCCCGACTCGACAGCCGCCAAAATAAAGGCTGGGAGCGGGTGTCCGAAGGGGGAGGATTGACGGCGCCGGATGAGGTAAGCGCCGTAACGGCCAAAGAGTGCCAGCTAATTAACTCTGTGGTGAGGCGTGCAGGGGTTTAGGAGCCGGCAGGCCCAGACCGCGTGGCAGCAGCGCGGGAAACCGGGCAAAGTCAAAATTTTCTCCTCACGAGCTGTTCAGATGATTTTACTTTTGTTTGTTTTGGACTATAGGCACTAGTTTGGGAAGAAGGCTCTAGGAATTAGCTGAGCTTTCGTTTAAAAAAAAATTTTTTGGTTTAAGAGAGATAAATATGCCTTCTAAGCCTCAGTGCCTCCTTTGTGGGGCCAGAAAAGGGTCAGTCTCTGAGGCGGGGGTGTGCAGGGGCTGCACACAAGAAGCGACTGCAAGGGAAATGACAGGGGATAGTGGGACAGAGAATTTAAGGGGGGATGCTTCTGTCCCAACCGAACATCTTTCTCCGTCTGCGCTACCTCAGGAGCCAGTGCTAGGGCCGTCCACTGCTCCAGATACCTCCTCTTCACAACCTCCATTGCAAGGAGAGTTGGCGGCAATATTCTCACAGGAATTTATGGCACTGCTCCAGCAGGCTCTTGGAGGGGCTGGACGTGGGTTGGCTGGGTCTACGGCGGAGGGGGTGCTGGGGTTGAAGCGCCCTGGGACTCCACTAGATGGGGGAGCGAGTACTGTCCCATTTAAAAAGCCTAAGCTGCTGACGGATAGGACGGAGCAGGCCTTGGTCTCAGAGGATCAGTCAGAGAATCTAGAAGACTCGGAGATAGAACAGGACCTAGAGGAAGGTGAGATAACGGAGCATGAGGACCAGACAAGAGTGATCCGCATATTCCGTCGTGAGGAACTATCAGCGCTTATCACAGAGACGCTGAAGGCATTGAACATGCCGGCGTCGGGACAGGCGGAGGATACCACTTTGGAGGATCCTTTGTTACAGGCAGTTCGAAAGTCCCAGAGAGCTTTTCCAATACATAGAGTATTTAAGGAAATGATTCAGGAGGAATGTGACACGCCTGAGCAGGCCTGAAAGGCTCCAGAGTGATGGTTCGTCTGTACCCGTTAGAGGAACCGTATAAGGAACTTTTAAAATCTCCTAAGGTAGATGCGGCTGTATCGGCGGTCACTAAGAAAACTACGATTCCAGTGGAAGGCAGTGCCACTCTTAAAGATGCACAGGACAGGAGGCTAGACACTTTGCTAAAGCAAGTCTTTGAGGTAAATACACTTTCCATGCATGCTTCCATTTGTGGAGCATGGGTGGCAAGGGCTTGTCTTAGATGGTCCCAAAGGATTAAGGAAATGCAGGTAGAAGAGGCGGTCAAGGAGGCGTCCCGGATGGAGTCAGGGGTGGCGTATTTAGCAGATATTCATTATGATCTTATTAGAGGTTTTTCAAAAAGTATGGCGTCGGTTGTGGCGGCACGAAGATATCTGTGGCTGTGTAATTGGGCTGCCGATGGGGCTTCAAAGGCAAGGCTAGGTAAGCTCCCTTTTAGGGGCAAGCTCCTCTTTGGAGAGGATTTGGACAAGTTAGTAAAGGTCCTCGGAGAGTCTAAGGGCGTAAGGTTGCCAGAGGACAAGCAGAAGCAGAGTCATTCCCTGTCGCCTTCCAAGAGTCAGCAGAGGGAGTTTTGTCGATTTCGTCCATCGAGATTTGGTCAATTTCAGAGAGGGCATTTTCAGTATAGATCCCAGGGGTTTCGGGGGTTCAGAGGAGCAGGCAGAGGTTTTGGATCCTCCTTCTCCCCGAACCTCAAGAAATCGCAATGAAGTGAGGGGGGGTGCAGGCAGGCTTGGTACCCGTTGGGGGTTGTCTAAGGGAGTTCTACCCTGCCTGGGCCCAAATTACGTCAGATCGGTGGGTGTTGGAGGTCATTCAAAAAGGATATGCGCTCGAGTTCCAACGACCAATGATGGATGCCTTCGTTCAATCCCCATGCAGAGCGAGATCAAAATTGTTGGTGGTGCGAGAGACTTTGGAAAGGTTGTTAGCCCTTAAAGCGGTGGTGCCGGTTCCTCCAGACCAATGCAGATGCGGTTGGTATTCCATCTATTTTGTGGTGCCAAAAAAAGGAGGGAACCTTGAGGCCGATCCTAGATCTCAAGGGAGTGAACAGATGTCTCAGAGTGTCGCATTTTCGCATGGAAACGCTGAGATCTATTATAGTAGCGGTTCGGCAGGGAGAGTACCTCACATCATTGGATCTTTCGGAGGCGTATCTGCATATACCAATCAGATTGGAGCGTCAGCGGTTCCTTCGGTTTGCGGTGCCCTTGGGGCATTTTCAGTTCCAGGCGATGCCATTTGGTTTTGCAACAGCGCCGCAAACCTTCACCAAGGTCATGGTGGTGGTAGCGGCGGTACTGCGCAAGGAAGGGGTATTGGGGCACCCTTACCTGGATGATTGGTTGATTCGAGCAAAGTCAAAGAAAGAAAGCAAAGTGGCTACCCGCTGAGTGGTGCAATTCCTGCAGAACCTAGGGTGGGTAGTCAATGTAACGAACAGCAAGTTGGCGTCGTTGCAGGAGTTGGAATATTTGGGGGCCCACTTCGACACGAAAAGCGGCAGAGTGTTTTTACTACACCCCAAGGCCCAGGGACTACGGCATCTTGTTCGGGCCTTCCTGGAGAGAAGGGCTCATTCGGCGTGGCATTATTTACAGCTGTTGGGAACAATGGCGGCCATGCTCGAATTGGTGCCATGGGCCAGGGCGCACATGAGACCATTGCAGAGAGCTCTGTTCAGAAGATGGTCGCATCAGTCCGATCAGTTGTCCCAAAGGCTGGTCTGTCCTCTGGAGACATGGCAGGACCTGCAGTGGTGGCTAGCTCCAGGGTGTCTAGAGAAGGGGATGCCTCTGGAATCGCTGGATTGGAGGCCGTTGACGACGGATGCAAGTCTGTTCGGCTGGGGGGCACACTTCAAAAGGCAGTTTCCCCAGGGTCAGTGGACAGAACAAGAAAGGAGTTGGTTGATCAACAGGTTGGAGTTAAGGGCAGTCACTCTAGCACTAAAAGCCTTTCAGCAGCATCTCCAAGGCAGTGCGATCCGAATGCTGTCAGACAACGCCACTACGGTGGCCTATATCCATCGTCAAGGCGGTACCAGCAGCGTGGCCCTCGAAGAGGAAGTGGAGGAGCTTCTGAGCTGGGCCGAGTTGCATCTGGAGGCGTTATCGGCAGCACATGTAGTGGGGGTGGACAATGTGATAGCCGATTTTCTGAGTCGAGTCAAGGTAGATCCAGGAGAATGGGTTCTCCATCAGGAGGTATTCAAATTGCTGGTGCATCGCTGGGGCCCTCCGATAATGGACCTCATGGCGACGTTCGCATCGGCGAAGGCAGAAAGATTTTACAGCAGAAGACGAGAAAGGATGTCGGAAGGTTTGGATGCTCTGATGCAGAGGTGGCCGGAGGAGCAGCTCCTACATGTATTTCCACCATGGGTGTTAATAGGTCAAGTTCTGCAGCAAATAGAGCGTCACAGGGGACAGGTAATCCCAATTGCACCAGACTGGCCAAGGAGGCCATGGTATGCCGACCTAATGCGTCTCCTGGTGGAGCCTCCGTGGAAACTGCTGGTCAGGAGAGATCTGCTAATGCAGGGTCCGTTAAGTATGCCACAGGTGGATCGGTTCTCGCTTACGGCTTGGCTCTTGAAAGGGCAAGGTTGACGGCCAAGGGTTACTCAGCAGCAGTGATTTCTACCTTATTGAGGTCCAGACGTAGATCTACTTCGGTGGCATATATCTGGGTTTGGCAGCTGTTTGAGTCTTGGTGCGAGGTTAGGCACGTAAGGGCGTTAAGTGCCTCTGTTCCACACATTTTGTCTTTTTTTCAGGATGGTTTTGATAAAGGACTAGTGGCAGCATCTATCCGAGTTCAGCTGGCAACGCTTTCTTGTTATCGCGGGAAGGTGCAAGGGATGGTGCTTGGGGCGCATCCGGATGTGAAAAGATTTTTACGAGCGGCGTCGCTATTGAGACCACCATGCAGAGCTTTGGTACCTGTGTGGGATCTCAACTTAGTGCTGGAAGCGTTGTTGTGAGAGCCATTTGAGCCACTGGCTAAGGCGACATTGAAGGATCTTATGCTTAAAGTGGTGTTTTTGGTTGCTATCTCTTCAGCGAGGAGAATTTCGGAGTTGCAGGCTTTGTCGTGTAGAGAGCCCTTTTTGTCCTTTTATGACAAGAAAGTAGTTTTGAGGACGGTGCCTTCGTTTTTACCTAAGGTAGTTTCGGTATTTCATATGAATCAGGTAGTGACTTTGTCAGTGTTTGAGAGAGAGGGCAAGGATAAGTCTAAAGGACGGCTGCATTGGTTGGATGTCAGTAGGGGGTTAAGGAAATATTTGCAGAGAACGGCTTTGCTCTGCAAGATGGACAGATTGTTTGCGTTGTTTGGAGGGCTGAAACAAGGGGAGCCAGCTTCAAGGTCGTCCATTGCTAGGTGGATTAAGGAAGCGATTGCGTCAGCATATATTTTAAAGGGCAAGGCAGTTCCAAAGGGCTTAAGAGCCCATTCGACTAGGGCACAGGCGGCTTCCTGGGCTGAGTTTTTAGTTTAGTGCCAGCAGTGGAGATTTGTAAGGCGGCGACCTGGTCGTCGTTGAATTCATTTGTCAAGCATTACAGGATTGATGTTCAGGTGGAAGGGGACACTAGATTTGGATCAGCAGTGCTTCAGGCTGGTCTGGCAGGTCCCTCCCAATAGAGTGTTCACTGCTCTGTTACATCCCCAGAGGTTCGAGACTAGACTGGAGGGACGATAAGGAAGGTGAAATTAGACTTACCTAATTGTTCCTTGAGGAACTCCAGTCTAGTCCCCCATCCCTCCCTGATGTTGAGTGCCAGACGGCAGCCTGAGGCAAAGTAAGATTTATCAGTTGGCTGCGTGGGCGGCTCTGCGGGCTGTGATTCATTCGGGGAACGGGGATGAGAAAGTGCTTATCAGTTCCATTGGTGGCTTCTAGGGGGTACGCGGGAGAAGGTGAGGCAAGCCTACGCAGTACACCACATAGGAGTTACCTGTTTAGTTGGCTGTTAACTTGTTTAGTTAATTTAGGTTTCTAAAGTTTTAATATCTTCTTACTTATTGTTCTGGTGAATCTGCTTTGTCAATAGGTTACTGGAGCAAGGAGGCGGTCCTTGGACTATTTATACTGGTGTCACCAAAAGAGTGACGTGCTCAGTCTCCAAGCTGCGAGAGGAGGTGCTAAACCCCAGAGGTTCGGAAATAGACTGGAGTTCCTCAAGGAACAACAATTAGCAGGTAAGTCTAATTTCACCGTATCTCTCATCCCCGCCACACTAGCCACCTGAATATTGGAAAGCTGACGATCAATCCTAGATATACCTCCACTTAATTGAGCTAAAACCACATCCTGTTGCTCAAACATATGGAGAACCTCCTTAGAGAAGAAGGCTGTCTGGTCAAGAACAGATTTGTCTGTGCAACCATAGTCCAAATATCCATTAGAGTAACAGAAACAGGGACAGGCCCCGGCGAGGGTTGAGGAGCCAATAAGGATACATCAAATTGCAAGCGTGTCGGCATAGGGACCGAAGATAAGTCAGAAAGAAAGGAGAAGTCAATGAGAAATCAAACTCGGGGGCACCCCAATTCAGTCTGCTCCTTCTCTCGCAGTAGCCCCAGGGCAGCTAAAGGATGTGGAGGTGGGGTTCGAGCAATGGGCCTTAAAGTAGCCCCCAACTCGGAGGGTGAAGATAACTGCGTGGGAGAACTTGCCTGGATTACTACAGCTGTAGAAGAAACATATCTATCCATGGGGCACATGATTTTACTCACAGTTGCTGAGCTCACAGATGGCACCTGACTCTTGTTCTTCCTCTTGTGTGGCATCCCTCCAACTCTCTCTTTTTGGCAACGAACTGACAATGAAGAGCCCTGGCTTTTGAAGAGGAATCGCAGTCAGATGGCACAGTAAATGGGCGGAGCCAGCACTCCCACGCCGATCTCTGGGCTTCAGGCAGGCTCAAACAAACACCCCACTGCTCACCACAGCTTCCTCTCGCTCCAGGCAGACACCCTCCACTCCCAGCGGCACCGGGAGGAGCCCTGGATTTTGAAGAGGAGTTGCAGTCAGATGGCAAACAAATGGACAGAGCCAACACTCCCACACCGATCTTCGGGCTTCAGGCAGGCTCTAACAAATACCCCATTGCTCACCATGGATTTCTGTGGCTCTAGGCATACATCCTCTGCTTCCTTGGGGCTTATTTTTGTGGCATGTTTGGGATCCCCCATGAGGGGCCCAAAGCCCAGTGCCATGTTCGGTGCTTCATTTGGGTGTCTGGGACCTTGGAGCACATCTGTCTGTATGGACTATGGGATTAGGTGCCCCCACTGCCCCCTATCAACTACGCATTTCTCCTTGAAACCAGTCTTATCCACTACCTACAGGGGTTGCTTGGGATGTAGAAGAGGAATTCTTTCTCCAGAAGGTGAGTCCAAGGAAGGACTAATTTCCCTTTATGAGAGTGCGGATCCTTCTGTGATTAGCTTGTTTCACTGAGAGAGCTTCCTGTTTTATTCAAGATACTATGGAAGGCTTGCATGTTTCAGATCCTGTTTCTGTACAGGTTCGCTAGCAGACCACATTTTGGGGTGTCAGGTGTCCTTTTGGCTCGTCCTCTTGCAAAACTTAGGCAGCTGCTTGTAGTCTCTTAGTGAGAGGCTTCTGTGCTGAGTTTTAGGGCCCCTAAGGTCCTTTCTCGGCTATGCCCTCTGCTCCAGGGCAAGCTTGATCAGTCTTTCGGGCTTCCTTAGATGGAAGCCCTGGTCATTGCTGTAGCAAAGCTCAGAACCATCTCCGTGGAGGGTGATATGTTCATGGGGTCTCCTGAAGGAAAGTAGGGATCTTCCTTGAGAATGCTTTGCAGCTGCTGCTTCAGACTGTCAAGCAGCGCTGTTGTCAGTGTTGGTGGCCCAATGCTGGATTGGGTTGAGCAACTGCCAGACAGCCCAGAGGCTGTGTGATTGGAATCATGGGCCACCTATGTGGTTGGTGCCCTCTACAACTTGATCAGAATCTCTTCCAAGTATACGATGGCAGAGATGGTAGCTCTGGCTCCTCATTTGTTCGGTGGATGCTGACTCAAAGGTGTGGTTGAGCAAACCCCTTTAAGGGCCAGTTACTCTTCAGGGTAGACCTGGAGAAGTTGGTGATAGCCCTTGGAGAAGATCATTCACAGAAACTCCTGGATGAAGGCATAGAGATGATATTCTCTTAGAAGGCAAGCAATCACATGGGGCAGATAATATAAATAAGAGAGCAATTTCCCAACATTAAGTTCCTGTATAGAATTGGGAGAAAAAAAGGGCACTATCTGGAAAACTACTACTACTACTAATCATTTGTATAGTGCTACAAGGCGTACACAGTGCTGTACATACAGATGAATCCCTGCTCATCCGAGCTTTACAATTTAATCAAAACAAAACACATAGCAAAACTGGGGAATAGAGTATGGTAAGATACACATAAGTAGTGGACAAAAGAGCGGGGAACATCAGGATCCAAAAATGGCTTCAAAGAGGTGGGATTTTAGCCTGGATTTGAATAGGGCTAGAGAAGGAGCCTGACACACAGACTCAGGTAGTCTGTTCCAGGCATATGAAGCAGCAAGATAGAATGAGTGACGTCTGGAGTTGGCAGTGGCAGAGAACATCACAGATAAAAGAGATCTGCCAGAGGAGCAGAGTTCCCAAGGAGGGGTGTAGAGTGAGATAAGAGAGGAAAGGTAGTGAGGAGTCGCAGAATGAATGCACTTATAGGTCAAGTTTGAACTGAATGTGGAAGCTGATAGGGAGCCAGTGAAGTGACTTGAGAAGGGTGGGGGGAGGGGTGTTACATGAGTATAGTGACCCTGCTCTGGCGGAAGATAAGCCGAGTACCTGAGTTTTGAACAGATTGAAGGGGAGAGAGATAATTCAGAGGAAGAGCAGCAAGGAGCAGGTTGCAATAGTCAAGGCGGGAGGTGACTAGTGAGTGGATGAGGGTCTTAATAGTGTATGTAGACAGGAAGGGATGAATTTTGCCAGTGTTATATGGAAAGAAGTAACAGGTTTTAGCTATCTATTGGATGTGTGCAGAGAAAGAGAGAGTAGAGTAAAAATGACCCCAAGGTTGCGAGCTGAAGAAACGGGGAGGAGTGTAATATCATTCACAGAAATAAAGAAGGGAGGAGGGGGGGAGAGGTGGGTTTAGGGGGAAAGATGAGGAGCTCAGTTTTGGCCATGTTCAGTTTCAGATAGTGGTGAGACATCCAGGCAGCTATATGGTAAGCAGACAGAGATCCTGAACTGGATTCCTGGAGAGATTTCAGGCACAGAGAAGCAGATCTGAGAGTTAGCAGTATAAAGATGGTATTGAAAATCATGGGAGGAATAATGTTCTGGGTGAAGAGACTGACTTGGATTTAGTGGCAGCCATGGAGATGTGGTTCAGGGAGAACTCTGACTGGGATATTGTTCTTACTGAGCTATAATCTAATTTAGAAGAACAACGTAGGAAGAAAGTGAGGAGAAGTGATGCTATATGTAAAGAAAATTAAAGTAACAGAATTGTAGGACTTATCCGGTAAAGAAAAGGCACTGTGGGTTAATCTGGAAGGAGGGAATGGAACATTTATTTACAACAGTGTGATATACAGATCTCTTTCACAGGCAGAAGTGGTGGACAGTGATTTTATTGAAGATATTCACAATATTGCTATGAAAGGGGAAGCACTACTGATAGGTGATTTCAATATGCCAGATGTTGATTGGGATGTCCCTGCTGCACTGTTATCTAGAAGTAGGAGGACCCCAGATTCTTTACAGGGAGAACTGTTCTGGCAAGCTGTAACAAAACCCATGCAGGAGGGGGCTTTTTTGGACCTGTTTACGAAAGGAGACCGTGTTTCTGATGATCTCCAGGAACAAGCAGGAATGCAGTCTTGACATATGGGTGACATCCCTGACAGATGATAGAGCTTGCGCAGGAACGCTCCCCAGCATCCAATAGGAAAGCCTTTGGGAGCACTCCTCTGCGCCTGCGTGCCTGCCTTCCCAACTTCTCTCCTCAGTTCTTCATCTTCCGTGGAGCCATTCAGGATGCACCGTCCTTTCACTGCTGAAAAACTCTTTTTGGTACCCTTCAGGGTACATTGTGCTTTTTGCCTTCCCATCAACGCCGGTACTGTCGAGTCAGACACAGGTCCTGATACTTTTCATTTTTTCTTTTCTATTAATTTTCACTACAGTTCTCACAGCTGGCCTAGGCCTCTAGGCCACCATAGCCTTGTCTTCACTCTTCAAAGACAATTTTTTCAGGCATTGAAAAGCCGGTCAGTGGTTTTAAAAAATGTACCAAGTGTGCCAATACCATTTTGGACACTGATAAACATGACGGGTGTTTAAAATGTTTGGGTCCTGACCACGAACCCACTTCTTGTCCTTTGTGCCAGCAAATGACAAAGAGAGGCCTCAAGAACTGAGCCAGGCAGTTTGGATCATTGTTTGCCTTAGACTTGGTTTCAGTGGCTTCCTCTTCATAGAGGGCATCGACTTCTTCTCATGGATCTCAGGCTTCTTCAAAGTACAAACACAAAAATAAGTCAAAATCTGGGGCCGTTTCCAAATCTTTGGCATCGAAGACTGATTCCGATGCCAGGGAATAGTCCCAATGCTTCCAATGCAGATCGGCCAGCCAAACAACCCCAGTAGGAGGATGTGTCCTCCAAAGCACAAATGGGGCTCTGGGATGCTCCCAAAGCATCAACCTCTGGAGAGCTATCGGTTCCTTGTTCTTGGACGGTGGCTCAGAGCCCTGTACGTGATTCCACCCAGACATTTGCCATCTCCGTGGACCAGTACATGCCGGCTCTCAAGAGGAGTTTGGCAGCACTCCTAGCAGCCTCAGTACATGTAACATCGAGAGCTTTAGGAGTTCAGGCTTTGGTACCGAGCCTACAGCCGAGCACCATATCGGCCCTGATACTGGCCCTTGAAGTGGCATTGTTGGAGCACCCAAGGCCGATTCCTCAGTTGGAACCAGACGATGCCCCCGGTATCCAACAGACTCAGGCTTACATTCCTCTCTATTCCAATAACTTGGAGTATCAGTATCAGCATCGACCATCAACTTCCATGAAGCACTGAGGTCGAAGCCATGATCGTCAATACTTTTATTTCTTACGGACTCTGATACAAGTTCTTCAGAATCTGACGCGGGGTCACTCAGTTCCCGGGAATGTCCTGATATTCCTTCAGAACATTTGCCATCTCAGGAACAGTATAGGGTCCCACCAGAGGATATGTCCTTTCAGGACTTCATCTGTGACATGGCAGCGGGGCTCTCAGTCATGGTAATCTTGGAAAAGGAACTGAGGGCCAAGGAATTAGAGATACTCCAGTACCCTCCAATGCCCAAAGAGGTTGCTACCTTACTGGTGCATCATATCCTTCAGGACCTTATGGCTCCGTATGTAGAAAGCCCTGCTCATGGTTCCCTCTGTTAGCAAGAGACTCAATACCATGTACCGAGTGCCAGAGTGCCCAGGTTTTTGAAAACCTCAGCTTCCTCACCACTCAATGGTGGTGGAATTGGCAGTGCACCGAATACAGAGCTCCAAGAACTATTCATCCATGTCTCCTGCCAGAGAATTGAGGACCCTTGATGCCTTTGGGCATCGACGTTTCCAAGCATTTTATTTATTTATTTATGTTTCTTTTATACCGCACTATTTGAAATCGGCGCGGTTTACAAGTAACACATTTGTCTAGTGTAGGCAAGGGCCTTACTGGACTTACAATAAACAGGTTCATTATACAGGGTTCAACAGGGTAACTATATACATTTGGGTATAGCAGTTCTTTATACAGGGTTAAACAGGGTGACTATGTACATTCTTGGGTGTCGAGGGATGTTGTGGTCCGCTTATAATTATTTACATGCTAACATCGTCAACATTTACATTCTCTCTGGTAATAGTTCTTCTTGTCTACATGTGGGGTTGGCTGTACACGGGGGGGGGGGGGGTGCACACAGGGGGAGGGTTTGAGCAGGACTATCGAGAGCAGGGGCTGGAGGTGAGTACTGGGTTGTGCTGGAGGTGCTGGGCTGGGTCATGAGTGTGATAGACTGGGAGAGGTCATTTGGTTCGGTGTAGTACTGAAGGAACAGGTGGTGCCTCAGTGCCCTTCTAAACTGGGAGAGGTCATTGATGGCTCTAATGGACGGTGGAAGGGCGTTCCAACAGGAGGGGGTATAGAAGGCGAAGGCTCTGTTTCTCGTGGCCTGGGAGCATCTGGTGATTGCCTTCGGGAGTGTAAGGGTGTTGATGGCAGCTGATCTCCTTACTCTGTTGAGGGGGGTGGTACTGATGAGATCAGTAAGGGAGGAGGAGGAGCACTTGTTGATGGCTTTGTAGGTCATCGTTAGGATCTTGAAGGATATCCTAGACTGTACCGGCAGCCAGTGTAGCATGCATGTTATCCTCCAGAATCAACTCTTACATGCCTTACATGGGCATGTTTCTAAAGGATGTCACCAGGGATCTGGAGACTTTCTCCCCCTGCTTTCAGAGGATAAGCAGGGTGCAATCCAGACCCTCATTAAGCAAGGTCAGAATACTTCTAAGTTTCTTACCAAAGTCACTTTTGATACTTTTGAGTCCATCAGCAGGGTTTCAGCATCTGTCGGCACTGGCAGAAGCTGCCCGGCTGATGCTGTCACCCAATATGATCACTTCCCCCTTTGTGGCTATCTTGGCAATATCTACGCTCGTATAATCAATTCATTATCTATTTCTTCGATTTGAGTCGGAGGTCTGTAGACTACAGAAGTATGGATGACAGTGCCGATTCATTAAACCATGTTTCTGTAATGGCCACAATGTCCAATTCCATTTCCACTATTAGGGCTTCCAGGTCTGGAACTTTGTAATCCTCACTCCTAATTCATAAGATCAAACAATAAGACAATGGGCCCGATATTCAAACTGATTAATGCAATTAGTGCCACTGAATATCTGCAGCTGTCAGCTCTACACGCCCTGGTACTAATTGGTTAGCATTCGGGCATATCCAGGGTGAAGCGGAGATGGCACCGCTTGCTAACCGACCGCGCAGCGGTGATATTGAGTGGCTGCCTGGCTAACAATATGTGGCAAAGGCCTGGTGCAGGAAACTCTGGCCTTACTTTCACTGCATATTGCTAACCGGGCGCTGGCTCAATATTGCTGCTGCCTAGTTAGCGAGTGGCCTATGCATTGACCCCTGGATATTTAGTACCGGGGCTGATTATGACCCCGCCCCTGAATATCTGTGTCTGATATTCAGCGCCAGAGGCTAGCCACATTAGCTGCCAGCGCTGAATATCAGGCCCAGTGTCTTTTGGAAAACACAACAAATGACTCAAAACGTCAGCTAGTCAGATGGATCCAAGTAGCAATAAAAGAATAAACTAATGTTTTTAATTCATAAATACTCTCATAAACAGGTTTTTATTTTCCTCCTGAAAGCTAACAAATCAGCCTCCTCACAAATCAGACCGTATTACAAAATATTGGATCCACAACTTAAAAACATTTGATTTTCCTGTTGGAAGCCCTTGAGAAAATTGTCTTTGTACAGCTCACTGTGCACTTGAATTCTATTCACTCGCTGTATCCCAGCCAATCTGGTTTCTGCCCTGGCCACAGCAATGAAACAGTTCTATTTTTTCTCAGTGAGGTTCATATGACTAACAATAATGATAATGTATCCTTTGCTGTCTTTCTTCATCTCTCTTCTGCATTAGATCTTATCAATCACACCATGCTTTTCCTTCGTCTTCATGATTTTGGTCTTTGGGGCTCAGTTATGCACTTGTTTCATTCCTTTCTCACTGGTCCTTCTCTGTTGTTTCTGGCTCCTCCTTTTCTTCATCTGCTTTGCTTCCCTGCGGTGTTTCTCAGGTCTCTTTTCTTGCCCCCTTACTTTTTGATGTATTTTTGGTCCCCCTCACTCTCCTGGTGCAACAGTCTGGGATCTCAGCATATTATTATCCAGATGACATTATCCTTCTCCTCCACACCGATCCCCTCTCACCTGATCTTTCTTCACTCAATTCCTGCCTTGCTCAGATCTTCACTTGGATGGTCACTAACTTTCTTCATCTGAACCCTGCAAAAACCTCTGCTATCTGGCACACTGGTAGAGGTCCTTGCCCTTCTGTCTCTCCTCTGCTCTGTGATGCCTCTATCTCTGCTGCCTTAGTGGTATTCTTCGTTCCGCCCTGTTCTTTCACGATCACCTCTCTGGGTTAACACATCATTCCTTCTATTCCCTTAGGCAAATCGGACTGTCTGTCCTTTTCTTTCTGTTCCCTCTCTGACCACCCTGTTTCTTACCCTCGTGATATTCCATCTAGATTACTGTAATGCTGTTCTTACTGGTCTTCCTTCCTATCAGTATCTCCAACTTATACAGAACACTGCCATCAGGATTCCGGCGCACGCTTCACGTTTTGATCAAGTCACTCTCCTCGTCTGTTTTCATTGGCTACCAATTCACTATCATATTCAGTTCAAGCTCATCGTTTTGATTCACAAAGTCATTCACACTAGCAACCCTCTCTATCTCCATGACACCATCCATCTCCACACCAGACAGCGCTGGTCACTCACTGCTGCTACATATGGCCTTTTATCATAAAAATTATAGTTCTGCCAATCCATTACACACAGTTCTAATGCCAGCTCCGTTGCAGTCTTTGGGAATGAAACCAGCACTTCAATAGACAATTCACCATCAATAACTGTTACATATAATTTGTTAACGTTTTTATACACTCCTATTTATTTCCTACACATTGAGAACATCCACAGAATCAGAGGTCTGATTTCCAGTTAATAGTCATTTTATATTTGCTGTTTCCTACCATTTTAGATGATTCAAAATTCGCTACTTGCTCTTGATTAGTTTTGTCCCTTTGGCTCCCTTCTCCTCTTCTACAGTTTGTCCTCTTGTGCCATTTCAATTAATTTTATCCTCCATGTTCTTATGAGTTTTATGATTGTTACATAACAATATAATCCTGTTTTATTTTCAGTTACTTGCATTCTGTTCAGTTACCCTCTGTTGGTACATAACATTGATTTTCAGCTTTTGGTGTGTTTTTACTTCATATTATTTCTGTTGTCTATATTTCACATGTATGTCACTTTATTTATTAGGGTTATTGTCAGTATTTGCTTTACAGTGTATGTATCATTTTTTATTTTTAATATTTCATGTATTTATATTTAGTTTTAATTTGCACATAACTAATATTACTTTTTTGTAGTTTTATTCTTTTATGTTTGTATGTTTTAATGAGTATCAGCTTACCGTTGTCCTATTTGTAAGACTTATTGTGTTTACCATAATTATTTATTTATGTACTCTTATGTTTTTAGTGGTCATAGTCCCCTGAGGAAGACAGATTGGCTGAAACATGTATTGGGCGGCCCCTCAATAAAGCTGTTTCCTTTGAAGGGACCACTTTGCCTGCTCTGTTTACAGACTGTATCTTCTTTGCTTACGACCGAAAAGTCGTCACCCTCACAGGTCATGTCACTGCTCACAATGTCTGGGCCATGGCAACCTCTGTAGCCAACCTATGATCAGTAGCTATTGATAAAATCTGCCAGGCAGCAACCTGGTCCTCCTCCATACCTTTGCCACCCACTATTGCTTGGACAAGGACTCCCCCTGGGATGCTGCCTTTGGTCAGGTGGTCCTCCAACATCTATTTGGCACATAGGTACAATTCCTACCCCCTCCCAAACTTTTCGTTACCAGATCACTATGGCGGGGATGTCCATGATTCCGTGTACCCTGTCTGAATCCTCCATTCTGACCTGGTCTCTAAGTCTCCTGTGATCTGGGAGCTGGGGAGTCCCATATGTGAAGACTACATTCCTGCTTGTTCCTGGAGATAATGTAGTTACTCACCTGTAACAGGTAATCTCCGGGAACAGCAGGAATTTAGTCTTCACAACCCACTCTCCTCCCCTTAGAGTTGTAGGGTTGTTTTTCACTCTTTTCAGCTACAAACTAAACTGAAGAGAAGGAGTTGGAAGAGCTGGAAGGCAGTCGTGCAGGCGCAATGGAGTGCTCCCAAAAGCTTTCCTATTTGATGCTGGGGAGCGTTTCCGCGTAGGCTCCATCGGTGCCGATCTTACCCATATTGTGACGACTAAATTCCTGCTGTTCCCAGAGATCGCCTATTACAGGTGAGTAACTATGATTTACTTATATATTCTAAATTGACCTGGTGAAATGTGAGCCATGTTGTAGAGCGATTCAAATTGTTGATTGGTGATAGTTATTGCAGCGGTTGAAAGCCTTAGCTTGTTCATATAATAGTTTGCTAAAACTTGTGGACTGATGGAGAAACTGTTTATCAGGTGATCTCCGGGAACAGCAGGAATTTAGTCCTCACATATGGGTATCGTCGGTACCGACGGAGCCTGCGCGGGAACGCTCCCCAGCGTCCAATCAGAAAGCTTTTGGGAGCATCCCACAGCGCCTGCGTGCTGCCTTTCCCAACTGCCTCTCTCCAGTTCTTCTTTTTCCGTGGCACCAGCAGGTCGTGTTCCTGTCACCGCAGAAGAATTTCTTTATTTCTTTATTGTGGTCGCGTCTGCCTTCTTTGACACTCTATCGGTACCGCTGGTCTTTTCTTTTCTATTTAAAAAAAAAATAAATCTGTTTTTCCTTTTCTTCAGGAGCACCCGCCTTTTTGGGCCTTAGGCCCAAAATTTCCTTAACATGGAAAAACCTGCCTCAGGTTTTAAAAAGTGCACAAAATGTGGCGGTACCATTTCCGTCACCGACACCCATGAATGGTGTTTAAGATGTTTAGGTCCTCACCACTCCATCACAGATTGTGTGTCCTGTGCTATGGTGTCTAAAAGAGGTCGACAGAACCGAGCTGCTAAGCTCAGTACCCTGTTTGCCTCTGATGCGGCTTCGGTGGCATCGATGTCTTCCAGGGCTGCTTCTTCTTCCCGTGGATTTCAGGTAACTAAACATAAATCCAGCTGGTCCTCGAAGGGTAGATCTCCTTCTAAGCATCGAGATGCCTCTGGTGTTGCCCTCGAGGATTCTGCACCGGCCAAATTACCTCGGCGGGAGGCTTCAGCTTCCAAAGCATCATCATCGGTGTTCCAGGATGTTCTCGATGGCTCGGCCTCGACAGATCTCCTGGTGCCATGCTCTGGGGTACCGGTGGTTCCCACTGGTACCAACTTCCAGGCATTGGCAGCGTCTATGGACCAGAGAATTCTGTCCATAGAACGCAGTCTAGCGGCTTTCCTTGCGGCATCGACGCCCTTGGTACCGCGACAAACAACTCCACCGGTACCGGCACTGGCATCCCAATCCCCAGTCTCTGCATCTCAGGGCTTGGTTGCTGAAGGCCTAGATCTCCAAGACCTTCATCTTTCTCAGCAGGTGAAAGATGTTCTTTATGCTTCCAGAAAACCTTCCACTAGACGTTCCTATGCTTTCAAGTGGAAGAGGTTTACTATCTGGTGTTCTGGGAAGGGTCTTAACCCCCTTGCCATACCTCTGGAATCTTTGCTGGAGTATCTCCTCCATCTGTCTAATGCAGGCCTTAAGACAAATTCAGTAAGGGTCCATTTTAGTGCTATTGCAGCTTCCCTTAAGCCTCTAAATGGACAACCTATTTACTCTCATCCTCTTATAGCAAGATTTATGAGAGGCCTCCTTCTAACTAAGCCTCCCATTAGACCACTTCCGGTGGCATGGGACTTGAACCTGGTTCTTGGTCAGCTCATGAAGCCACCTTTTGAACCTTTGGCTACCACCTCCTTGAAATTTCTTTCTTGGAAGGTTATCTTTCTCATTGCAATCACATCAGCACGCCGCATTAGTGAATTGCAAGCACTAGTAGCTAATCCACCTTATACAAGGTTCTGTCATGACAAGGTAGTCCTTAGGACTCATCCACACTTTATGCCAAAGGTGGTCTCGCCTTTTCACCTCAACCAAGAGGTCTACCTACCTGTCTTTTTTCCAGGACCTCGTGCATCAAATGCAGAGAGGAATCTTCATACCTTGTATTGTAAAAGAGCTCTAGCTTTATCTCCAGGAACAAGCAGGAATAAGTCCTCACATATGGGTACGTCGGAACCGACGGAGCCTGCGCGGGAAAGCTCCCCAGCTTTTCAGATGAAAAGCTTTTGGGGCTTCCCACAGCGCATGCGCGCTGCCTTCCCGCCTTCCTGACCAGCTCTCCTCAGTTTCTCTTTTTCCGCGGAGCCAGCAGGTCGTGTTCCTGTCACCGCTGAAGAAATTGTTAATTTTGTTTGTTTCTTTAGACCGCGTACCTGCCTTCCCCATACCGAAACCGGTACCGCCGGTCTCTCTTTCTTTCTTTCTAAAAAAAAAAAAAAAAAAAAAAAATCTTTTTTATTTTTCTTCAGCACAGCTTGGTAACTTTTGTTAGGCCTTTAGGCCTACACAAATTCTCCTCATGGAGAAGCCAGCCCCTGGTTTTAAAAAGTGTACCAAGTGCAGTGCTGTCATTTCTGTCACAGACACCCATGAATGGTGTCTTAAATGTTTGGGACCTGACCACTCCATACCGGACTGCCCATCCTGCTCCCAGATGTCTAAACGTGGTTTGCAGAACCGGGCCAACAAGTTCCATGTGCTGTTTGCTTCAGATAATCCAGCATCACAGTCATCCAGGTCTTCCTCTCCGGATGGATCTCAGGTAACCAAACTTTCTGTGGGCAAATCCTCTAAAAGCAAATCTCTTTCAAAAGATCGAGAGGCTCTCAATCTTGAGTTCGAGGATTCTGCCCAGGCCAAAAAACCCCGGTGGGAGGCTCCGGCCTCCAAAGCACCCATGGGGTCACAGGTTGACATCGATGGCACGGCCTCGACTGATCACCTGTTGGACTGCTCTGGGGTACAGGCCCATACCGGTACCGACATCCAGGCAGCAGTGGCGTCTATGGGCAATACTGTCCACACCATGCAGCAGGCCGTTCTGGCTTTCATTAAGGCTGCGACGCCCTCGGTACCGATTCCATCGGTACCGACTCGGGTTCCGGTATCCACACCGGAACCGAGACCATTGACTTCCAAGCGTCGATCGGTTCCGCATGCCGGATTCAGGCTTTCGCCCGATACCGATCCCATGCCCGATACGCCCGATGTCGATATCGATCGGTACGCGTATCGTGCATTGCAAGCACAGAGAGAATACTCAGATTCTTCTGATGAGTTCAATTCCTCTGATGACTCTGCTGAGCTTGATCTTCCTGAGGAGCCCTCTTCTCCAAAGAGGAGGATGTCTCCTCCAGAGGATTTATCCTTTCAGGATTTCATTGTTGATGTAGCTAAAGGACTTTCTATTGCTACATCTTCTGAAAAAGAACCCAGATCAAAAAAATTGGATATTTTAGGATACTCTAAAGCTCCTAAAGGGGCAGTTACTCTGCCTATCCATGAAATCCTTCAAGAACACTTGATGGATTTGTGGGAGACTCCTCTAACACTGTCTCCCCATTCCCGTAGGTTGGACACCATGTATCGGGTCCCTCCTTCTCCTGGGTTTCAAAAATCTCAGCTGCCTCACCACTCCATTGTGGTGAAGTCTGCCATGAAGAAGATAAAGAGTCCTAAAAGACACTCTTCTACCCCTCCAGGGCGAGAATGTAAGACCCTTGACTCTTTTGGTAGAAAGATTTTCCAGGCTAGTATGCTTATAGCCAGGATCAATTCTTACAGCCTTTATATGGGCATGTTTCTCAGAGAACTTGCCCTAAAGGTACAGCATTTTGCCCCCTTTATCCCTGAGGATAAAAAGGCGGATTTCTTTTCTGTGGTGACACAACTTTCAGAGGTCTCCAAGTTCTCCAACAGGGCAGCCTTTGATTCCTTTGAGGTTGCTGGCAGGGCTTCGGGAATTGCTATTGCAGCCCGACATCTTGCTTGGCTCCAGGCTTCTGACCTAGAACCCTGGGTTGTAGATGGCCTCAGGAATCTGCCCTGTACAGGTGAGAACTTATTTGGTGAGGACTGGCAAATTAAAGCTGCTCAAATGGACGCAGAAAATGCCACTTTAGATAGACTTTCTAAGTCTACTTCTACTCCTGCCAAAAAGAAGCCTTTTAAAAGGCCTTACTACAAGAAGGCCAGATTTTCTACAAATACTGGCCAACAATCTGCTCAGCCTCGCTTTGCTGCTAAGCGTCAGCAATCTAAGCAAGTAAAGTCAAAGCCTGCAGTGTCTGCTGCACCCCAGCAGGCTCAAACCCCTCAGGGGTTTTGACTTGCCCCTAGAGAACTTACCGTTTCTGGCTCTAGAACAACCAGAGCCCCTCACCATTCCTGGAAGGCTAGCTCATTTTGCTCCCAGATGGGAACAAATCACATCAGAGCAATGGACCCTCTCTATTATCAGGGAGGGCTACAAACTTCATTTCTCCAGCCTTCCTCCCCATACCATGGTGAGGCAATTCAGTTCTCCCCCATCTCTTCTGACCCTGTTGGGTCAGGAAGTCTCTTCTCTCCTTGCCCAAGGGGCAATAGAGGAGGTTCCTCCTCCTCAACAGGGGTTAGGTTTCTACTCCCCTTATTTTCTCATAACAAAGAAGACAGGGGGCTTCAGACCTATCCTAGATCTGAGAGAATTGAACAAGTTTCTATTCAAGGAGAAATTCAAAATGCTCTCTCTGGGCATTCTCCTTCCATACCTTCAGAGTCAGGATTGGCTTTGTTCTCTAGATCTCAAGGATGCGTACACTCATATACTCATCCATCCATCCCACAGAAAATATCTTCGCTTTCTGTTCCAGGGAAAACATTTCCAGTACAGAGTACTACCCTTCGGTCTGGCCTCTGCTCCAAGAGTATTCACAAAATGCATGGCTGTCGTAGCCGCATTTCTAAGAGGCATGGGAATCTTTGTATTCCCATATCTGGACGACTGGCTCATCCGAGCTCCATCTCAGTCAGAAGCCCAGATTTCTCTGGACCGCACAAGGCGTATTCTTCAATATCTGGGACTTGTGGTAAATGTTCCCAAGTCCCAACTCATCCCTACTCAGTCCCTGGAATTCATAGGGGCCCAGTTGGACTCCACCACTGCAAGGGCCTACCTCCCTCTGGTCCGAGGCCAAAGGCTAATAAGCTTGGCCTCCCAGGCTCAGTCCAGAAGTCACTTGTCAGCCAGGGAAATGCTGCAACTTCTGGGCCACATGGCCTCCACGGTCCATGTGGTGCCCTACGCTCGTCTTCATATGAGGGCAGCTCAATGGACTTTGGCCACCCAGTGGTCTCAAGCATCAGGACTGCTCTCAGACCAAATACTCCCCTCAAAACGACTGTTTTGGTCTTTCCAGTGGTGGACATCCTCCAAAAATCTGTGGTTGGGGACCCCCTTCCAACCTTCGTTGCCCCAAGCAACCCTCACAACAGATGCCTCCCAAACAGGGTGGGGAGCTCATCTCCACCACCTCTCCACTCAAGGCACCTGGTCTCCTCACGAAACCACCCTTCACATCAACCTTCTGGAACTGCGAGCGATCTTCCTTGCCCTCACAGTCTTCCACACCCTCCTTGTCAACCTGACTGTCCTAGTCCAGACAGACAATCAGGTAGCCATGTTCTATGTCAACAAACAAGGAGGGATGGGCTCTCTGTCGCTTTGCAACGAAGCTCTCAGATTATGGGCCTTCGCCAGAGAGCATCAAATTCATCTTCTGGCAGTATATCTTCCAGGAGTTCAAAACTCTCGGACAGACAGACTCAGTCGAGTTCTGCTCCCACACGAATGGTCCCTGCATATGGACCAGATACACAGAATCTTTCAGGAATGGGGGACCCCGGACATAGACCTCTTTGCAAGTCCGTGGAATGCCAAACTTCCCCGGTTCTGTTCCAGGACTCCGTGTCAGGGAGCTCAGGCCAATGATGCCTTTCTCCTGCATTGGGGTCAGGAATTCCTGTATGCTTTTCCACCCATTCCTTTGATTCCCAAGACTCTGTTCAAACTTCAGAGGGATCACGGATCGATGATCCTCATCGCTCCACGCTGGCCACGCCAAGTGTGGTTCCCTCTACTTCTACAGCTCTCCCAGGGCTCCTCCCTGGACCTGGGAGCTGCACCAGACCTTCTGTCTCAGGAGAAGGGGACTTTGTGGCACCCAAACCCCAAGTCCCTACATCTCCGAGCTTGGTTACTGAAGGCTTAAGCCTTCATGAGTTCAATCTTTCTCAACCAGTGAAAGATATCCTTCATGCCTCTAGGAAACCCTCTACCAGGCGTTCCTATGCTTTCAAATGGAAACGTTTTTCCATTTGGTGTGCTCAACAGGGTCTTGACCCTCTAGCACTTCCTTTGAATTCTCTACTAGACTATCTCCTGCATCTTTCCAATGCAGGCCTCAAAACGAATTCAGTACGAGTCCATTTAAGTGCTATTGCAGCATCCTTAAAACCTATAAATGGACAACCTGTCTCCTCTCATCCTCTTATCGCAAGATTCATGAGAGGCCTGACCCTCACTAAGCCTCCCATCCGACCTCCTCCGGTAGCATGGGACTTGAATCTAGTTCTGGGTCAACTTATGAAGCCACCTTTTGAACCGTTGGTTTCTGCCTCCCTGAAATTTCTTTCCTGGAAGGTTCTTTTCCTTATTGCAGTCACTTCGGCTCGCCGCATCAGTGAACTGCAGGCTTTGGTGGCTAATCCACCTTATACAAGATTTCATCATGATAAGGTGGTCCTTAGGACGAATCCCCACTTTATGCCTAAAGTGGTCTCGCCTTTTCATCTTAATCAAGAGGTATATCTACCTGTTTTTTTCCCGGCTCCTCATGCATCCAGTGCAGAGAGGAACCTTCATACCCTTGATTGTAAAAGAGCTCTCGCCTTTTACCTCAACAGGACTCAGCCACATCGAAAGTCTTCCCAACTTTTTGTGGCTTTTGATCCTTCTCATTTGGGACTTCCAGTCTCCAAACGTACACTTTCCAATTGGATTGCTCAGTGTATTTCTTTTGCTTACCAGAGTAAGAACATTTCTCTGGAAGGCCATGTCACAGCTCACAATGTGAGAGCCATAGCTACTTCTATGGCTCATCTTCACTCTGTATCCATAGATCAGATCTGTCGAGCAGCCACTTGGGCCTCGGTTCATACCTTCACAGCCCATTACTGTTTGGACAAGGACTCCCGCCGGGATGCCTTGTTTGGTCAGGCTGTCCTCAAACACCTGTTCCATACTTAAACAACTCCTGCCCACCTTCCCTGGATGGATGCCTGAGATCCATACGAAGATGGTTTACCCTTGGAGGGGGATCTCCCAGGCATCTTAGCTAGGGAGTCCCCATATGTGAGGACTTATTCCTGCTTGTTCCTGGAGATAGCACAGTTACTTACCTGTAACAGGTGATCTCTGGGAACAGCAGGAATTAGTCCTCACAACCCACCCACCTCCCCTAGGAGTTGTATCTCTATCTATCTATCTTCCTTTCCTCTCTCTCTATTGTCTCAGCTATAAACTCGAACTGAGGAGAGCTGGTCAGGAAGGCGGGAAGGCAGCGCGCATGCGCTGTGGGAAGCCCCAAAAGCTTTTCATCTGAAAAGCTGGGGAGCTTTCCCGCGCAGGCTCCGTCGGTTCCGACGTACCCATTTGTGAGGACTAATTCCTGCTGTTCCCAGAGATCACCTGTTACAGGTAAGTAACTGTGCTTTACTTACAAAGAACACAGCAACATAGAAAGTCCTCTCAACTCTTTGTTGCTTTTGATCCTTCTCATTTGGGACTTCCAGTTTCCAAGAGAACACTATCTAACTGGATTGCTCAGTGTATTTCTTTCGCCTATCAGAGTAAGAACCTTTCTCTGGAGGGCCATGTCACACAGCTCACAATGTGAGAGCCATGACAGCCTCAATGGCTCATCTAAACTCTGTGTCTATTGACGACATCTATCGAGCAGCCACTTGGGCCTCGGTTCATACCTTCACAGCCCATTACTGCTTGGACAAGGACTCCCGCTGGGATGCCTTGTTTGGTCAGGCTGTTCTCAAACACCTGTTCCATACCTAATCAACTCCTACCCACCATCCCTGGTAGGATGCCAGAGATCCATGGGGGGAAGTGGAGCCCTTTTCAGGGACACACAACTTCTGGGGTCTCTCCCTGGCACCTAAAGCTAGGGAGTCCCCATATGTGATGACTACATTCCTGCTTGTTCCTGGAGATAGCATAGTTACTCACCTGTAACAGGTGATCTCCGGGAACAGCAGGAATTTAGTCCTCACAACCCACCCACCTCCCCTAGGAGTTGTATCTCGCTCTCTATCTCTTTCCTTTCCCTCTCTCTTTCTTTGTCTCAGCTTTAAAACTCAACTGGAGAGAGGCAGTTGGGAAAGGCGGGTAGGCAGCACGCAGGGCCTGTGGGATGCTCCCAAAAGCTTTCTGATTGGATGCTGGGGAGCGTTCCCACGCAGGCTCCGTTGGTACCGACGATACCCATATGTGAGGACTAAATTCCTGCTGTTCCCGGAGATCACCTGTTACAGGTGAGTAACTATGCTACATTAGTACTGGGGATACAAGTTAAGGATTTCACAATCTCAAAAAGCTCTTTCGGACGCCTTTCAGCCTGGCTTGTATATCAAGACATTTAAATAAAGATAAAAGATAAAGATTGAGAGTGGTTTGAAGAACTTTTATATGGTATTCCTTCTTCCTATTAATGGATTCTCGGTAACGCTGAAGTGTATTCATGTGTTGCTTTCTGTCCTCAGTAGACTTAGAGATTCTCCAGGTACACTCCAGCTTCCTTAAACATATTTTCATTCCTTAAATCCAGAGTGTACCATTCCTCCATTCGTCTTTGTCTTCTATTGGTATGTGAGAAGGGTACCGTAGCAGTCTTAGATATAGTTGTGTTCTAGTTTAAAAGAATATCATCTAAGTCACTCAGGTCTGTGTTAATATGTGGAAGAATATCATTTATGAAAGCATTTTTATCAGACTTCTTATACCATGTAAATGAATTATCTCTATTGATAGGTATGGTAGTAGGTAATTAGATAGGAAATGATAAATGGATTAAGTAGTGATCAGACCTTAGAACTTGTAATGTTTGTGGAGGTGAGAATGTGTGATGTTGATAGATTTCATTAGGTAGGAATATTAGATCTAATACATTGAGAGAGCGTTCTAGAGCTCGGGGGAATGGCCGCTGATTAGTGTGGCTCCGTATTTAATTCCCTCTGCTGTTTGGCCAAAGGCGTGAAAATGCAAGGAAATGCCCCGAAATAATTAAAGACTGAGAGGAAGAAATGTGCTGCTGTTTTTCAACTACGATTGCATTTTGACAGCTCCGCTGTGATCGCAGTTTGAAGGCTTCGCTGTGATTGTAGTTTGGCGCTGTGATTTCTGATGATGGCTCTGATGTGACTGAAAATTTTAAAATCTGAGATGCGATGGCTTTGATGACAGATTATTTTTGAAGTGCTTTACAAAATAACGAGAAAAAGGAAAATAAGTGAATCGGAGAAATTCGATTGTGTGATGGTTAGTTTGATACTGAGAGGAAATCGGGGATTATTCACTGTGTAATGTAAGCTTAATTACAGAGCAGAAGAGATACAATGTGAAAGTTTGTTAAGCCGTAGATGATTGGAAAACGAGGAGGTTCCTGAGAGTCTGTGTCAACAAGTAATTTAAGCCTTTAGATATGAAAGTACTGCAGCCATTGTCAGTTCACATTGGAATGTTAAGGCATTTAAACTACTGCCATTAGATAAAGTAATGCAGGGATCTGTGACGGAAGATCAAATAAAAAATATATCTTGCACAGTAAGAGGTGAAAGTTATAAATTATAATTTGTTAGCATCTGAGAATTGTGCTATAATCAGCTGTGCCATACGTTATTTTGTATGATTCAGATCATAACATCAGCAAAGCTACAGTGACGTGCCCCGAATCAGAGAAAGATCGAGGGGAGTTTGAGATCAGGAGTGATAGCTGAGATGGTGAGGAGAAGGAGCAGTGCAGTCATCAATTGGCACATAGCACTTAATAGGTGAACAATGAAAATATTTAAATAAAACTCTCAAATAGTCTTTTCAGAGAGTTTTTCTTTTCTCTCTCCTCATTGGGGATTTGCTCTTGTTATACAAGCAAGTTCATCTCCAGGTTTTTCATTTGTTATGGCACCTTAAGATCATCAGAGAAATATTTGACAAATTTCAACTAAAAATATTAATTATTTAATGGAGTAGTGAAAATAAGAGACACTTCTGGAGACTTTATTGTTAATGTATACTTGTAAATACTCTTGTAAATAGTTGCAGTAATGACGTTCCATGTTTTATTCCAAGTTCTCTGACCTTGTTCTCTGTAAAACCTAACAGTTTATTGTTATGGTATGTTGTTGTATTGTGAACCGCGCTGATTCTGAATAGAGCGGTATATAAGAGCCTGTAATAAATAAATAAATAAATAAATAAATAAATAGATCTGGATTCTTTGAACTTGAGCTCCATCTAGTGGCTAGTAATAAGCTTGCATCTTTCATCTGGAATAACATAAGTGTACAAGCTAGATCAAGTGATACGTGTTTATTCTTTATAATGAAGACCGCCCGTCGAGAGCGTGAGAAAAAAGAAATAAGCTTAGCAACAACAAAGATGATTGATAGTTCATTCGGACAGCCACTGATGACTACTGAAGATGTGACTACCCCGACTCACTCATGACTCCACACATCCCTTCGACTTGTAAACATTATGTATATATATGAGTCACACCATTCACTCATTCTTTGAACATTCATCATTCCTTGAACATTACCAAACCCCATACTAAACTGTTACTAACTTGTATATAGTTTTATCTGTTCTCCAAGTTAAACTCCCCTGTTTTACTGTAAGTCCGCTGTAGATCCCCTACACCGGACATTTATATTATCCTTGAACCGCACTGATGATGAATAGCGCGGTATAGAAAAAACTCTAAATAAATAATAATGCAGTGGTCAGTGCTCTGAGTGGTCTTCTGGATGGGATCACAGGCCAGCTAGAAGGGATTAGTAAACAACTGGAATCAATGGGTACAAGGATGCAAGCAGCTGAGGACCGTATTTCAATACTGGAAGATGATCTGCATAGTGCAAATAAAAAAGATCTCCTCTTTTCAAGTGACAATAAGTAAGCAGGGTGAGAAAATAGATGATTTAGAAAATTGAAGTCGCAGGAAGAATCTTCGTATAATCGGTACACCAGAAACCATAAAAGATGTAGAGCTTAGCACTTATTTTTTGGGTATACTGAATTTCTTAAATCTGAGTGAGGGTAACACTCACTTTATCATAGAACGTATTCACAGACTTGGAAGACCTCGACCAGAAGATACGCGATCAAGAATAGTTCTGGCCCGATTTATGAATTTCCAACAAAAAGATAGAGTTTTAAAGGCGGTGCGAGCTAAAGGGACTCCGATGTATGAGGGGGACCGTATACAAGTCTTTCAAGATTACTCTGTACAACTAAGTTTGAGGAGGAAAGCATATGCTAATGTTTGTCAGAAATTGGTGGCATCACATTTGAAATTTATGTTACAGTATCCTGCGAGGCTGCGGATTTTCTATAATGGGAAAACCGAGATAATGGAGATGCTGGAAGATGCACAAATAGGGTTTCATAAACATATTAATAACATGAAAGATAATACCTGAACTATAGCCATTGGTTGAATTTTATAAAATGTTTGTATCTTATTCTGTTCAGGCAGTAAATAAAGGAACATAAGTTTACAGTATTGAGGCTATAAGTTCATAGCTTCATATTAGAATGTATGTTGGTTATTTTTGTAATGGTTATAATTCTGTAATAATTTTAATGATTAGGAAAGGGGTTTATAGATAAAAGTGATGTTATTGGTTCATTCGTAGAAGGAATGTGCAGCATAATTAATGGATGGGGATTTTAAAAGAAATGATAGATCAGCAGAAAGGGATTAGAATAGGATTTGCACTAATATGGGGGTGGAAGAAGAGGTGATTTTAATGTTAATGGATAGGGAAGGGTTTGGAGGTAATATGGGGGGGGGGAGGGTTGGGGAGGGGATAATAGGGGGAATATTAAAGTAGTATATACACAAAGCCAATTTACTGCTAAGAGGAGATGTATGAAAGTGTTAGTGATTGGAGTTGGGAGGGTCCTAGGCTGGGGGGACTCTTCTAATTTATATATTTGACATAGTTATGTTTTAATATTCTAATAATGATTTTTTTATGGGGATGAGAATACTCATGGAATGTATGCGGTCTTACAAGTCCTTTTAAAAAAAAATAAAATTCCATTAGCTGTGAGGCAACATAAAGCAGATGTTGTCTTGCTGCAAGAGACACACCAAGCTATAGAAGACTTGTCTCGATTAAAGAGGAAAGGTATAGATCAAATTTATGGGGCACCTGTGCAGGGGAGGAAAAGGGGGTAGCAATATTAATTATGACAGGAGTAGGCTTCCAGATGGAGCAGATGGTAGCAGATCCTGAAGGGAGATTTGTTTCAGTACAAGGAGATTTTAATGGGCAAAAGTTGTTAATGGGGAGTATATATGCCCCAAATGTGCCTGATCCTAATTTCTTTACTACATTGATGGCAGAAATTGATAAATTACCTGAGACAACAATTATATTAGGAGGTGGCTGGAATGGTGTCATTGATAAACAAATAGATGTGTCGGGGAGATTTGGGAATAACTGGCTTAGTATTACAAAACTTTTACGGAGGTTTACTCAGAGATGTCGACTTACAGATGTCTGGAGAGCTCTTCATCCATCAGAACGAGATTATACTCACTTGTCTAGAGCGCATGGTACGAGTGCGCGACTAGATGCTTTATTAGTTTCTGATTTATTTTTTACAAAAGTGATGGATACGGTCATTGGTCCGTATGAAATTTCAGACCATGCTCCCGTATGGGCAGATTGGGAAGGGGGTCAGTTGGGGGGTAGCAGAGGTCCTTGGCGCTTATCACTGGACATATGTTACGATACTAAATTCAAAGAGTTTTTAATGACCAAATGGAAAGAATATGAATACAATAATCGGATGCATAAAATGACCCAGAGTTATTTTGGGAGGCTTCAAAGGCTGTTTTGAGGGGAGATATAATTGCTTATACTGCTCGATGGAGAAGAATGCTAGCTGTTAGGATTCTTAGACTGGAGAAGCAAATTTGTAGAGAATGTAGACTCCTAGCTAATAAACCTAATACTGTTAATAAAGAGCAGTTGCTTACTACTCAGGCAACTTTGAATACTCTGATACATCAAAAAGCTAAAAAATCTTTGTTGTATTATAAATTCCATTTGTATCAGTATGGGGATAAATCGGGGAAACTCTTGGCTCGTCTGGCACGGTGTAAGAGATCTAGATTTGTGCCACTTTTAAAAGATGAAGGAGGAATAGTACGTATGAGCACTGTAGATAAAGGCAGAATTTTTGTAAACTATTATAATAAGCTATATATGAGAGAAGAGGTTTGCAATGCAAAAATTAAAAATTTTTTGGAGGCGTTACAATTACCTCGCCTTACAAAGGCTCAGCAAACACAACTGGAAACTCCTATAACATTAGAGGAAATACAGAGTGGAATTGATAATGCAACAAGGTGTAAGGCACCAGGGTTGGATGGCTTTAGAGCTGAGTATTATAAGTTGTTGCAAGTTCAGGTTACACCGGTGTTATTGGCTTTGTTTAATAGGCAGGTGAATACTGGAGTTTTCAGATATAATAATAATACTGCTCATATAGTGGTTTTACCTAAACCTGGTAAGATTCAACCTCTGTAACATCTTTATCGACCAATTTCTTTAATTAATTATGATCTTAAGGTTTTTGCGAAGATTTTAGCAGATCGTTTGGCAAATTATCTGCCTAATTTATTGCATGATTGTCAGACGGGGTTTGTGAGAGGATGGTATCACACAAAAAATGTCAGGAAAATATTAGGAGCATTGAGCTGGGTCAGGAAATTGGCTCTTCTTTCCTTATTGGTTAGTTTTGATGCTGAAAAAGCTTTTGATAGAGTAGAGTGGACATATTTATTTGAAATTTTGAAAAACTATGGTTTGGGCAAAGGATTTATACAAGGTATTAAAGCATTGTATCAGAATCCAAAGGCAGTAGTAGGAGTTAACGGGCTGATCACTAATAGTTTTATTATTACTCATGGAACCAGACAAGGTTGCCCATTGTCTCCATTGTTATTCGTGCACTCGTTAGATCCATTGCTGAGATTGATTTATGCATGTGATGATATACGAGGAGTGAAGGTTGGATCATGCATATTTAAGGTTTCGGCCTTTACGGATCATTTATTAGTCATGTTGTTGGATCCTCGTGCATCTTTAACAAGACTTTTAAATATGATTGGACAATATGGGGAGATAACTGGTTTAAAGCTGAATATGACTAAATCAGAAGCATTAGATGTAAATGGGGGATTATAAAACAAGTGGGGTGATGAGTTTCCCTTGCGTTGGGCAAAAAACAAATTTAAGTATTTAGGTATTTGGCTACCTAAAAATCCACGTCATTTGTATAGGCAGAATGTTAGGCCGTTGATTCGGGAAATACAAAATAAATTGCAAGATTGGACACCTTTGCCTCTATCGTTAGGTGGTAGGATAGCTGCCTATAAAATGATGGTTTTCCCTAAAATTTTGTATATTTTACAGCTAATTCCATTGCTGCGCATAAAATGAGAGTCAGAAGCTGTAAAGATGTCTTACGCATTGGAACATGGAACGTACGAAGCATGAATCAAGGGAAGTTGGAGGTGGTCGAGAATGAAATGGAACGTGTACAACTTGATCTGTTGGGTGTCAGCGAACTGAAATGGACTGGCATCGGGCACTTTGCATCAGATGATCACATGGTCTACTATGCTGGAAATGAAAGACAAAGAAGAAATGGTGTTGCATTTATAATAAAGAAGAAACTTGCAAGAACTGTAATAAAATACAATGCAGTCAGCGAACGCTTAATCTCTATTCGTCTATGAGGAATGCCTATCAACACAACTATAAGTCAAGTATATGCCCCAACAACAGCTGCAGAAGAGAATGAAATTGAAGAGTTCTATGAACAAGTACAAGCTGAAATTGACAGAACATGCAAACAGGATATCCTGATAGTCATGGGTGACTGGAACGCAAAGTTGGCAACAAAGAAGAAGGCAAAGTAGTTGGAAAATATGGACTTGGCAACAGAAATGAAGCTGGAGAAAGACTGATAGAATTCTGCAAGACAACGATCTATTCATCTCAAACACCTTCTTCCATCAACACAAGCGGCGACTGTACACATGGACTTCACCCAATGGATTGTATAAAAATCAAATTGACTACATCTGTGGAAGTCAACGATGGAAAAGTTCTATAACATCAACAAAGACAAAACCCGGAGCTGACTGTGGTACAGATCATCAACTACTAGTATGCAAACTCAAGCTAAAGTGAAAAAGAGCAAACCACTCATGAATGCAGCAAAATATGACCTTGAGAATACCACTGGAATTTAAAGACTGCCTGCAAAATCGATTTGCTGCTTTAGATACAAATGACAGAGCTCCGGAAGAGTTATGGAATGACATCAAGAAGGTCGTGTTGGAAGAAAGCGAGAAGTCTCTACAAAAGGTGAAAAAGCAAAAACGGCCAAAATTGGTGACTGAAGAAACTCTGAAAATTGTCCAGAAACGCAGAGAAGCTAAAGCCAGAGGAGAAAGAAAGACAATAACAGAACTCAGAGATTTCCAACGTGCAGCAAGACAGGACAAGGAAAAGTACTACAACGACGCATGCAAGGAAATAGAAGCAGAAACTATTAGAGGAAGAACAAGATCGGCTTTCCTAAAGCTACGAGAGTTAAAGAAAAAGTTCCAGCCTCGAATTGGAATGTTACAAGATGCTCAAGGTTCTATGTTGAATGATGCTGAGAAGATCAAGAAAAGGTGGAAGGAATATACAGAGTTTTTATATGATAAAGATCAAGTGGACCAACAGCCGTTTCAGCCTGTACCTTATGATCGGGAACCATTGGTGATGAAAGAAGAAGTTAAAGCAGCATTGAAAGCCTTATCAAAGAACAAAGCACCAGGCATTGATAGCATTCCCATAGAAGTATTACAGCAATCTGATGCAGCTGTTACCGTACTTACAAGGCTTTGCCAAGAAATATGGAAGACAACATCATGGCCAACTGACTGGAAAAGATCTGTGTTTATACCAATACTAAAGAAAGGTGATCCAACTGACTGTGGAAATTATCGCACAATCGCTCTGATCCCACATGCCAGCAAGATTCTACTGAAGATTATTCAAAAGAGACTACAACCATATCTGGAACAAGAACTACCTGAAGTGCAAGCAGGGTTCAGGAAAGGGCGAGGAAAGAGAGACATCATTGCGGATGTGAGATGGATCCTTGAAAAGACTAAAGAATACCAAAAGGATATCTATTTGTGCTTTATCGACTATAGCAAGGCTTTTGACTGTGAAAACCATGAGAAACTCTGGGCCACATTAAGAAGCATGGGTATACCAGAACACCTGATTGTACTCTTGCACAATCTGTACATTGATCAAGAAGCAACAGTTCGAATGGATCAAGGAGAAACAATGTTTTAAAATAAGCAAAGGTGTAAGACAAGGCTGCATACTTTCCCCCTACCTGTTTAATTTATATGCAGAACAAATTATCAGAGAAGCAGGATTGTATGAAGACAACAGAGGTGTGAAGATTGGTGGAAGACTCATCAGCAACCTTCGCTATGCTGATGATACCACATTACTGGCTGAAAGTGAAGATGATCTGAACATTTGCTTCTCACAATCAAAGAACATAGTCTCAAAATGGGTCTGCACCTTAATGTAAGATTTTTTTTTTTTTATTTATTTAGTATACATTTGTATACCGCTACTTCCAGCGATCAGCAGCGGTTTGATTACAGATTGGAAATTGTCAAATCATGACAGGAAATTTTTTGAGGTATAAACACATTGATTAGACAGGAAAGCACAGCACACAGAGAACTATTTTACAGGGAACATGGGCTATGGAGGGTTAAGTGGCTTGCCCAAGACCACAAGGAGCACCTGTGGGACTAGAAACCCCAGTCCTTCCGGCCCAAGGTTGCTGTCCTCTAGTGGGATTTGAACCCCCGACCTTCCGGCCTGAAGTACCTTGCCCCAACCACTAGGCCACTCCTCCACTCAGAAGAAGTGGAGAAAGACAAAGAAGACAAAGATCATGATAACTGGCATAATCAACAGGTTCATCGTTGAAGGAGAAGAAATTGAAATTGTGAACAACTTTAACCTACTTGGATCAACTATCAATAAAGAAGCAACAAACAGTCAAGAAATCAGACGACGCATTGCTCTTGGCAGAATGGCTATGAAAGACCTAGATAAGATTCTCAAGAGCAGAGATGTCTCTCTCCATACAAAGATTCGACTTGTTCAAGCCATGGTATTTTCAATAACATCATATGGATGTGAAAGCTGGACAGTGAAAAATATAGACAAGAAGAAAATTGATGCCTTTGAATTATGGTGCTGGTGGCGAATACTGTGTATACCATGGACCACCCAAAGAACAAACCAGTCGGTACTAGAGGAGATCAAACCTAAGCTTTCTTTAGAAGCTCAGATGACAAGACTTCGACTTTCATACTTTGGACACATCATGCGAAGAGAGAGATCATTAGAGAAAGACATCATGCTTTGCAAGATAGAAGGTAAATGCAAAAAAAGGAAGGCCAGCAATGAGATGGATTGATACAATAACAGCAGCTACAGGTACCAGTCTGTCAACAATGAGCCACCTGACTCAAGAATGAACACAATTTAGGATAGCTATCCAGAGGGTCGCTATGAGTCGACTCCGACTCAACGGCACTTAACAACAACATACAAAAAATGGAGAGATTATTACAGAGTTTCTTTTGGAGAGGGAAAAAGCCTAGGTTAAGAATTGATCGATTATATGGGTCTTGGCAGCAGGGTGGTTTGGGGTTGCCTTGTTTAGAACAATATAAATATGAGATGTTTACTTCGTCATGTTCGTGATTGGATAGGTGGCACATCGGTATACACGCCTTATGATTTTGAGTCTGCATTAGCTGCTCCATACTCACTTCGGTCAGTGTTACATGTGACGAGAGTGAATTTGCCAAAAGAATTTGGAAATAATATTTTATGGCAAGGGGTTCGCTGGAGCTGGCAGATGCTTTGTGAAAAATTGGGTGCTCCAAGTGAGGTGTCAGGATATTTGCCACTACAAGGTAACTTAGCCTTTCAAAAAAGTATAGTGTCTTTTTTATTCAGGGGATGGGAGAAAAAAGGTCTTCAACTGATGTGGCAAGTAATTGAGAGGGTGCACTAAAACCGTTTTTAGAATTTAAAAAATACTATGGTTTGTCTCAGGGGCATTTTTATGCATATCTACATTTAAAGTATTACTTGATTTCCATGAAAGATGGGAGATGTGGTTTGAAAAAAGAAAATTTTAAGAAGTTAGAAGAGTGGTTTGCATTAAAGGACAAAGAAAGAATAACTGTTGCGGAATATAGTAAGGCCTTAATTAATTTAGCTCAAGTTAAGAGCTATGAGCATTTGAGTTTTCAATGGGAAAGGGAATTAGAATTTAATCTTGAAGAGTTTGCATGGGAAAAGGCCATAGGGCGAATCCCTCGACTAATTTTGGGGGCAAAATTATGTGACATGCAATTTAAAATATTAGAACGTGCTTATATCTCCCCATATAGAGCGTGGAAGACGGGCTTTGCACAAAATAGTGAATGTCCATGGTGTGGAATGGAAAAGGGTACATTTGGGCATATGTTTTGGTCTTGTATACGAGTAAGGAAATTCTGGAATGAAATTCAAAACTTTTTACAAGGTTTAATGGGGCAAACTTTGATTCTAACCCTGGGGTTTGTTGTTCTGGATGTTCCTGATTCTATGGGACTTTCCTTATCAGGGAGTAGACTCTTGGTGAGGAAATGTTGTCTGCTTGCAAAACATTGTATGCTTCGGAAATGGAGAGATTCTAAAGGTCCAGAATATTGGGAGTGGAGAAATGTTTTACACCAACTGGTATTATGGGAGGGAGAATTTTTGAGAAGACATGTTCGTAAAAGAGCCTATTTTTTAAGGATTTGGTCTCCTTATCATGAACGGTTTTCGGCAAGGGCAAGGAATGATGTTTTAACAGTTTAAGTTGGCTTATTTTGGATAAGAATATAGAAGATAAGGGGGGGGGGGGTGGTAGGGTTTGAATAAAGGGTTGGTGGGGGAGGGAGGGGATTGGAGGGGGGAGGTGCTAAAGGGTGATGGTGAAGGAAAGAGGTGGGGGGGGAAATAAAATTATAATTATACCCTGTTGTAAGAAATGCTGCTGTTTATAATGTTTCTTTAAGTATTTTGTGATGATTACAATTTGTTTCAGTTTTTAATAATAATAATAAAAAGATTTAAATATATAAATCTAATACATTATCTTTATTGTGTATTGGAGCATTTATTATCTGTTGGTAGTCCATATCCACCATAGTATTGAGGAAGGTCACAGCATGTGTATGCTGTACTAAAGCTAGGTTAAAGTTGCTTAGTAGAATTAATGGCTTCTTTGTTGTGGCTGAGCATGCAGTTTCTAAAATAGTAGAGAGTCTGTTAGGGCAGACAAAATGATCATTGTTTATTTTCTATAACCAAGATATCCATGCCTTTCACATTTTTAGATGATAGTTGGGATGCTTTAAGCTAATCTTTTATTATAATGAGAACACCACCTCCACGCATGGTAACTCTGGGGCAATGGGAGATATTATAGTTTGGGATCTTGAGCTGATTGAATAACACCCTCTCCGTTTCTGATAGTCAAGTTCAGTAATCAATATAATGTCAAGATCATCATCATCATCATTAATAAGGTCTGTGATGACTGGTATTTTGTACCTTATTGATCTCACATTGGTAAGGCAGCATTTAAGGGGCATAGTTATGGCTATCTGTAGTAGTCTGTTGTAAAACAATCTATGAGGAGTAACATAGATAAGTCTGTTATGATTACGATGATGTCCATTTGTCTCATTATAGATGTCTACAACAGGCCTTTAGTGAGCATAGCTGTGGATTATTGGCATGCTATAGTATTGGATGAGTGAGGTAGGGTGAGAGTATGTCTGGATAAGCAGAGAATACAGAGAAGGCTGTAAATACGCATGAGATACATCTGCAGCTCCATATTGACCTAGCATATGATTGATAGTATGTATTAACCTACCAGATTGATTCAAGTAGCGTCGGGACTGGTATACCTGCATGTATGCTATGCTCCATGCTAAGGGCCACACCTAACCATGTTGGTGCTGCTGAATATCCTGCTTAGCGGTATCTATATGGTTTGCAGGTCTGCAAATCGTGTAAATGCCTTTGAATATCGGACCCTTAGTTTTTATCTTATTTTAGATGTATAGGGATGGAAGAAGAGAGACTGAATCTTGTCTTAAAAATTTTGGCCTTTAAGGGATAATTTAGTTTAATTTAGTTCATTTCTATTTGACTCTTTCAGCCCATAGGGAGTACAGAACAGATCACAATTCAATAAGAGATAACCACTACCGTACCAAATTTTCAGGCAAATACTGTGTAATTAATATGTTTTGCGGACATTTTAAAATTAGTTTACAAAATCTATGTGGAGTGGAGGAGTGGCCTAGTGGTTGGGGCAAGGTACTTCAGGCCGGAAGGTCAGGGGTTCAAATCCCACTAGAGGACAGCAACCTTGGGCCGGAAGGACTGGGGTTTCTAGTCCCACAGGTGCTCCTTGTGGTCTTGGGCAAGCCACTTAACCCTCCATAGCCCATGTTCCCTATAAAAAAAATAGTTATCTCCAAGTTATAATGCCCTGTTCAATGTAATTTCAGTTTGTTCAATGTAAACCGCACTGATGCAGAATAGCGCGGTATATAAGAGAATGTAAATAAATAAAATAAAAATCTGTGCTATAATATTCTGACAACTTTGGATTTTTTCTAATTTCAGTAATAGATGTTCATCAAGCTTGGTGTGGCCCATGCAAAGCGGTGCTTGCTTTATTCAAAAAGCTAAGATCGGATGTTGAGGATGATATTTTGCATTTTGCTGTGGTAAGAATTTCAACTATGAATTCAGATTATCTTTAGGTATTATTGTTTGAGAAAGTTTTACAAAGCATTGAATACATTATATTTATATGTCTTTCTCAGTGTATTAAAGTAAGATGAAAATAGTTCCCTGGCTATAGGTAAGTTTGGACTTTGAACAAATTGTTAAGAAGTTTGCATCTATTTTAGCTCTGAAGACAGGAGAAAGTCCTAATAGTTGTATCACAACACTATTCAGATGCATGCAGATTCACGTCCCAGGTGAACTGTAGTCTATGGCCCCTAGCCAAAGGACTGTTTCTGCAAAGGCTGAGCTATAGAGAGAGGTGAATATATAATGCAGGAAAATCACCAGGATGCAGGTCTTTGTGATATCACTAACTTCTCCGGGAACAAGCAGGAAGTCAGTCCTCACATATGGGTGACGTCGACACTGATGGGACCCTCAAGGAAGCATCCCCCCAGCTTTCAAAGAAAGCCTTTTGGAGATGCCACCAGGCATGCATGGTCCCCTTCCCGCCCAAGGGTGCCATCTTGCTCAGTCTCCTTTTTGCGTGGATCCCTTCAGACATTGTCTGATTTTCTCCCGGAAAAAGTTGATATTTTTTTGTCCTGAATTTTCAACTCGCCTCCGGTATCGCATCGGTACTCTTCCCGCCTACCAACCTCAGTGCCTCGGTGTCGAGTTCAGTCTAATTTTTGTAGTTTTTTGTTCTTTTTCTTTTCTGGCGCCTTTGTGCCTTTTTTCTCCCACTGGCAGCCTGGAGGGTCTTCGACCTCGCAGGGGTATTTTTTTCCCCCATGACTACCAGTGTTTTTAAGAAGTGTGATCGGTGCTTGAAAATTGTCTTTGACCAACACACACGACTGCTGTCTTTGCTGCCTCATGCCAGACCACGACCCAGCAGCCTGTAGTCTCTGTAAAAGGATGTCCAGTAAGGCCCTTAAGAGCTGCCAGCAGCAACACGATAAGTTTTTCCCCAAGTACCCAATGTCTCCGAAGGCCAGGGCCTCGTCTGAGGCCCCGACATCTTGGAAGGAACACTCTGAACCCGAGCGTCGTCGTGGGTCCTCAGAAAGGGGGGCTCCCTCGAGGGAACCCAGGAAGAGGAAGAAACCCTCGAATACGCGTCCTTGGATGGTTCCTACTAGCCGGGAGTCCCACAGGCCCGGTGTCGCAGTCCAAGACGCGCGTCAAAGAAGGAGCGACCTGCGAAGGTCTTCCGGAAGGACCTGGCCATGGACTAGCCTCAAACTCCAGACACTATCCTCTTTGAGGATTCCCCTTTGGGGGAGCGGCAGCGGGCTCGAGTCACCCGGTGCCTGCGTCGAAGGCTGCAGAGCCTTCTGGTCTGGAGTCCAGAATGGTGGCCCTGGAGCGCAGTTTGTCTGCCTTCATGGACCAGCAGTGGGTGCTATTGTCCGGCACGACTGGTTCATCCACCCCGACCACCGGGCACTCGATGTCCAAGATGTCCCCGGAGACCGAACCGATCCTCGAAGTCCTTCGGCCTTGAGTCGATCCTCGGCCGAGGTCGCACTCTGAGTCCCGCTCGACAGGACCTCAGTCATCCCCAGCGAGTTTAGTGGGTACCGACCATAGGACATCGGGGCTCTCCAAACTATTTTAAAGACGGTTACACAGAACTCATGATCATGACATCCTATCCTATTTAAGAGGAAGTAAGTGAAAAGTCAAACTTCTAAACACATTCTGAAATTCATCCATCTTCAATTACATATTGGGGATTCTGGTATCCCTTTATCTGTCCATTTCTGCACCCCTCATCCCCAAAACACACTTCAAGCTTCAGAGAGACAGGGGTCGCATGATTCTCATAGCGCCACAATGGCCACGCCAAGTGTGGTATCCCCTGCTTCTACATATCTCTCAAGCTGCACCTCTGGAGCTAGGGCATGCTCCAGATCTCCTTTCCCAAGAGAACGGGATGCTATGGCACCCGAATCCCCAGTCCCTGCATCTCACGGCCTGGTTGCTGAAGGCTTAGACCTCCAGGATTTCAACCTGTCTCAACAGGTAAAGAATATCCTTCAGGCTTCTAGAAAACTTTTCACAAGAAGATCTTATGCCTTCAAGTGGAAACGTTTTACTATATGGTGCTCCAAGAAGGGATTAAACCCCTTTGGCATACCCTTAGAATCGATACTAGAGTATCTCCTTCACTTATCGAATTCTGGTTTAAAGACCAATTCGGTAAGAGCACATCTTAGTGCAATTGCAGCTTCTTATAAGCCTCTGAATGGACAACCAATTTCCTCTGATCCACTCATATCCAGATTTATGAGAGGTCTTCTATTAACCAAACCTCCCATTAAGCCACCACCGGTGGCATGGGATCTAAATCTAGTTCTTGGGCAGCTCATGAAGCAGCCTTTTGAGCCTTTAGCCACTACAACCCTTAGGTTTTTGACCTGGAAGGTCATCTTCCTAATTGCAATCACCTCTGCACGTCGCATTAGTGAATTTCAAGCGTTAGTGGCTGATCCTCCTTATACTAGGTTTCATCATGATAAGGTCATTCTTAGAACTCATCCACACTTTATGCCAAAGGTGGTTTCGCCTTTTCATTTAAATCAATCAATTTATCTTCCTGTATTTTTCCCGAGGCCTCACGCCTCTAATGCAGAAAGAAACCTTCATACTTTGGATTGTAAAAGGGCCTTAGCCTTTTACCTACAGAGAACACAGCAACATAGAAAGTCCTCACAACTTTTTATAGCTTTTGACCCTAGTCATTTGCGATAACCAGTCTCCAAAAGAACTTTATCTCAATGGATTGCCCAATGCATATCCTTTACTTATGAGAGTAAGGGTCTTCCTCTTCAAGACCATGTCACACCTCATAACGTGAGAGCCATGGCAACTTCCATGGCTAATTTCCACTCTGTGTCTATCAATGACATTTGTCGAGCAGCCACCTGGGCTTTGGTACACACCTTCACAGCCCACTACTGCCTGGATAAAGCCTCCCGTTGGGATGCCTTCTTTGGCCAAGCTGTTCTTCAAAATCTTTTTCAGACCTAATTCAACTCCTATCCACCAACCCTGGTGGAATGCCAGAGATCCATGGGAGGAAGGATTCACACCTTTCCAGGGTGGCACCTTCCTGGGGCTATCTCCCTGGCATCTTCAGCTAGGGAGTCCCCATATGTGAAGACTACATTCCTGCTTGTTCCTGGAGATAGCGTCGTTACTCACCTGTAACAGATGATCTCCGGGAACAGTAGGAATTTAGTCTTCACAACCCACCCACCTCCCCTGGGAGTTGTCTCTTTGTCTCTTTCCTCTCTCCCGCTATCCTTTTCACTCAGCTACAAACTTAACTGAAGAGGGACAGTTGGAAAGGCGGGAAGGCAGTGCGCATGTGCTGAGGGATGCTCCCAAAAGCATACCTATTGGACGCTGGGGAGCGTTCCCGTGCAGGCTCCGTTGGTACCGACGATACCCATATGTGAAGACCAAATTCCTGCTGTTCCCGGAGATCACCTGTTACAGGTGAGTAACTACACTTTCTTTGCTGATATAAGGAAACCAAGAATTGCATTGCCAAGAGAAGGGCAAAGATAGGCACAATGACACGAGACACAAAATCAGTCTGTAAAATGTTCACATCATGCGAATCAAAGTTGTAATCAGTGACATCAGGGCTCTCCCGGTAAATAGAAAGTTCAACTGTGTGAGAGTCCTTGTAGTCCAGTAATGTCATGGCCTCGAAACATATCCAGCACTTGGATTTCAGTAGAAGCAGTGTCTGAATCTATATAAAACAGGACTACTCCACCAACAGTAACAATAGAGTGCTTAGGAACATCAATTAGGCAAACATTTTGTAGGGTAGAGGAACTTTATTAATGACATCAAGTTCCTTCAGAGGAGTGCTGACTAGCCATAAATTATTTAGAACAGAAACCCTTGTTTGGGAGAAATCATCATGCAATAGTCATAGTAACTTCACATTTCTCTTTCACATTTGCAGTAGTCAAACCACAAAGAGCTTCAGTAGTGTCCTTCAGGAAAGGTTTAACTGGGCACAACCAATGAATATACTTGGTGCGTTGTCACCAGCCTAAATTCGGTTCAAGATACTCTTGTGGTTCATCATGGTGATAAGCTAAATACTCAGAAGTGCTGACACGCAAATAAACTTTTTCAGACTGGGTGGAAACATTAACCACTTGTTCCTTTTCGTCCCTCTAGTCCAGTCCCGGAACCATAGAGTTGTGAACCTCCACCAGCAGCTTTGGAGACTGAAAGATGTCATCGCTTTGATGTCACTGGTATATCTTGGCAAGCACCGCCCCTTTTCCACCAGTACTTTCAGTCTCCAAGCAGCTTGGAGGTTCTGAGCCCGGAACTGGGCTCAGTAGGAACAAATAAGCAGAGTTTTTCTTTTTGGCTTATTTATTTTTGGTTTGGGTAATTTTCTCCTTTTGGGTTTCTTTTAGGTGCAGACCTGCTGCTGCTGAAAGGGTTCCTGTTTGGCTGTGGACCTGGTTCTTTGCCTTCTTTCTCTCTCTCCCCTTTTTTCCTTATCTGTTTTTTTCTCTAATTTGTAGCCCCAGCGTGTAAACGAGCATAGTAGAGTTGCTCTGTGCCTCCCTGCTCCCGAACCCGCTTTGAAAGGGTGAGGAGCAGGTGGAAGGAGGGACGGCAGTGCAGCAGCAGGACAGACGGCTAGGCCAGTTGAGATTTTTTTCTCTGCACCAGAAACTGGCAGCACAGACTTGTTCAAGGACCTCCCTGCTCCCGAACCCACTTACAAGGGGTGAGGAGCAGGTGGAAGGTGGATTGGCACAGCAGCGGCTGTGTCAGCGCTGCAAGCAGGTGAGACTTTTCCCTGCACTATTAGGAGCAGAACCGCGGGGGCTGCAGCCGGGGTCGGCAGTGCTCCGAGGCTAAAGGTATTCTTCTCCCCCTTCCTTCTCCTTCCTTTTTGCGGCAGCGGTGAATGAGAGGCCTCCTTTTGTTGGGCTATTGGCTTTGTCGTGTGTGTTTTTCGTTTGCGGCTGGATCTTTTGAGCGGGAATCATTGCCGGCGGCCATTTTAAGTACCGAGTTTTTAGCGGGAAGGGGCCATCGTGTTTTTTCGCGGTCTGGGGAGCTTCGTTTTAGCAGTCTTCGTTTAGGATTCAGCTAGTTGGCCATTTTCAGCGACTGTGAGTAGGATTTAAAAAAAAAAAAAAAGGGGGGGGGGGCTCCTTTCTGTTGGGGGCCTCTGTCTTCCTGAAACTTCGTCCTGCTCTTCTTCTTCTTATTGTGGTATTCAGCACAGGATCCTGACACAAGTTGGAGTGGGGGAGTCCTGCTGAGGATGCCAGCTAAGCCCCGCTGTCTCGTCTGTGGGGTCAGGCGTAGCGAGGTTTTGGAGTCTGGTGTGTGCAGGGGCTGTTCTATAGAGGCAGCAGTGATGGAAAAGGCGCACGGGGGACTGGCTGATCAGCCCGCAGCGGTCCCTTCGGAGGCAGGTGACTCCCAGCCGCCTACTTTGGAGCTCCCGGAGCCGACGGCGGGTCCATCCTCAATGGCAGGCATTTCGGCGGCGGCAGGCAGCCAGAGCGGAGGACTGCCAGGTATTCCCCCGGATTTTTTCTCCCTTATGCAGAAAGCGTTGGCTTTGTTGCAGCCCAGTCTGGAGGCTCAGGGCCCGAAAGCAAAGGTTCCGAAAAGGTCGGGGGGTCTTCTTGAGGAGGCAGGTCCGACCAAAAGATGTAGGGAACTGGTGGAGGAGAGTCCATCTTCGGTGGGGCAAGACGAGGGGCACCTCTCTGATTTGGACGTGGAAGGCGTTTCAGAGGGGGAACTAGAAGAGGGGGGAGTTGCCAGACGCGGAGGAGCAGAGTAGGGTAGTCAGGGTGTTCCGGTGCGAGGAGCTGCCGGCCCTGATTGTGGAAACACTCAAAACGCTCAATATGCCCGCTGTGGTGCCGTCGGAAGAGGAAACGTTAGAGGATCCTCTGTTGCAGGCCGTTCGGAAGTCCCAACGGGTGTTCCCGGTTCATAGGGTGTTTAGGGACATGATTCAAGAAGAGTGGGACGCCCCGGAATCGGCGCTCAGGGGCACCAGAGCTTTAGCCCGGTTATATCCCCTTTCGGACCAAGATAGGGAGATTTTTCGTTCACCGAAGGTGGATGCGGCAGTGTCGGCAGTTACTAAAAAGACCACAATCCCAGTTGAGGGCACCGCGGCGTTAAAGGATGTCCAGGACAGGAAGTTAGAAACCCTGTTGAAGCAGGTGTTTGATATGTATGCCCTTTCCTTGCAGGCCTCGATAGTGGGAGCGTGGGTGGCCCGGGGTTGCTTAAGATGGTCCCAACGGCTGCAAGAAGGACTCCTGGGTACGCAGGCGGAAGAATTAGCGAGGCTGGAGTCGGGCACAGCGTATTTGTCGTATATCCACTACGATCTGATTCGAGGTCTGGCCAAGAGTATGGCCTCTGTGGTAGCGGCGTGCCGGTATCTCTGGCTGCGTAATTGGTTGGCAGACGGGTCTTCCAAAGCGTGCCTTAGTAAGCTCCCCTTTCGCGAAAAACTTTTGTTTGGTACAGATTTGGAGAAGCTGGTCAAGGACCTTGGAGAGTCCAAGGGCGGTCGGCTCCCGGAGGATAGACTAAAGCAGGGCTGCGGGACGACTAGCGCCAGAGGGCTCTCAAGAGATTTTCGTAGGTTTCGGTCCTCGCGTTTTGGCCAATCGCAGAGGGGGCGTTTTCCTCCATGAGGCCAGGCATTCCGAGGGTTCTGGGGGGCGGGTAGGGGTTTTACTCCCTTCCACTCCTCTAGCGGAAAGAAATCACAATGAGATAAGGCGGACCCAGGGGGTGGACATTCCCATAGGAGGGAGGTTGCGGGAGTTTTACGCTGCCTGGGTCCAAATTACCACAGATCAGTGGGTGTTGGAGGTCATCCGAGAGGGATATGCTCTGGAGCTCCATCGACCCGTCTTAGATTCCTTTGTCCTTTCCCCGTGCAGAGCTCCGCAGACGTTGCGGGCGGGCGGTCGCCAACACGCTTCGGTGGCTTCGGCATCTCGGAGTGGTGGTGCCGGTGCCGCGGGATCAATACGGGTTTGGTCGATACTCTATCTATTTTGTCGTTTCAAAGAAGGAAGGTACGTTTCGGCCCATTCTGGATTTAAAGAGGGTGAATCGTTGCCTTTGAGTGTCCCATTTTCAGATGGAAACCTTGCGCTCGGTCATTGCAGCGGTCCGGAAGGGGGAATTCTTAATGTCCTTGGACCTCACGAAGGCGTATCTGCATATTCCCGTACGCGCCGAGCATCAAAAGTTCCTGCGCTTTGCGGTGCCCATGGGTCATTTTCAGTTCCGGGCGATGCCTTTCGGACTGGCGACGGCGCCTCAGACATTCACCAAAGTCATGGTGGTTGTGGTGGCGGCGCTCCGCAAGGAAGGGATTCTGGTGCATCCTTATTTGGACGATTGGCTGATTCGAGCAAAATCCAGGGAAGAGAGTGCGGCAGCCACCGGTCGGGTGGTGGCGTTCTTAGACAGCCTAGGCTGGGTGGTCAATTATGCGAAGAGCAAGCTGCTTCCTGCTCAAAGCCTGGAATACTTGGGAGCGCGCTTCGAGACAGTACTGGGAGTGGTGTTTCTCCTGAGAAAAAGGGCACAAGCCTTAAGGGAGCTAGTGCGGAGGTTTTTGGCGTGCAGGTCCCCGATGGCGTGGCAGTATTTACAGGTGCTCGGAACGATGGCGGCCACGATCGAAGTGGTGCAGTGGGCCCGGTTTCATATGCGCCCGTTGCAGAGCTCTCTTCTCCGGCGTTGGTCTCATCAACGGAACGCCTTGTCTCAGCGACTGGTGTGCCCGCCGGAGGTGAGGCAGGAGCTTCGGTAGTGGTTGAGGCCCGGAAACCTGGAAAGGGGCGTAGCGCTGGAGGCTCCCTCCTGGAGGCTAGTGACAACGGACGCCAGTCTCGCAGGCTGAGGGGCGCATTGCTAAGGCCGTTTTGCCCAGGGGGCTTGGTCGAGTCCAGAGCGGAGTTGGTCCATCAACCGGCTGGAGATGCGTGCGGTGTATCTAGCGCTGCGGCACTTTCAAGGAACCTTGGGTCGAGTGGCGGTACGGGTTTTCTCCGACAATGCGACGACGGTGGCTTATATCAATCGCCAGGGAGGCACAGGGAGTGCGTCGCTGGAGGAGGAGGCCGGCCAGCTGTTGCGTTGGGCCGAGCGACATTTGGTGGCGTTGTCGGTGCAGCATGTGGCCGGCGTGGAGAATGTCGAGGCAGATTTCTTCAGCCGTCGCAGAGTGGATCCGGGGGAGTGGAGTCTTCACCAGGATGTGTTTGCAAGGCTAGTGCAGCGCTGGCGGACGCCGATAATGGATCTCATGGCGAGCTTCGAATCCGTAAAAGTAGAAAGGTTCTTCAGCAGGCGGAGAGAGCGGATGTCGGAAGGACTCGATGCGTTGGCTCGACGGTGGCCAGTGGAGGGGATTCTCTACGTGTTTCCACCTTGGGCGCTTATTGGAAAAGTAGTCCAGCGCATAGAGCAGCACCGCGGCGTGGTCATTCTCATAGCACCCGATTGGTCCAGGAGACCGTGGTATGCGGATCTGATTCGGCTGGTGATAGACGAGCCATGGAGGCTCCCGGTCCGGGAAGACCTCTTACTGCAGGGGCCGTTACGCATGCCGCAGGTGGGTCGGTTCTCGCTTACGGCATGGCTCTTGAGAGGGCTAGGCTGAGGTCCAAGGGGTACTCGGCGGCAGTCATTGCTACATTACTGAAAGCGCGGAGGCATTCCACGTCGCTGGCGTACCCCAGGGTGTGGCGGGTGTTTGAAGCTTGGTGCGCGGAGCGCGATTTGCAGCCATTAAAGTCTTCGGTGCCGCATATTCTTTCGTTTTTGCAAGATGGCATGGAAAAAGGTCTGGTGGCTAGTTCCTTGCGGGTGCAGTTGGCGGCCATATCCTGTTTCCGGGGGAGGATTCAGGGTCAGCTGGTAGGAACGCATACTGATATTCGGCGTTTTTTGCGAGCGGTGCTGCTTCTGCGGCCGCTGAGACGTACGTCAGTCCCTCCGTGGAATCTCAATGTGGTGTTAGAGGCGTTGATGGGAGCGCTGTTCGAGCCGTTGAGTAAGGCCTCCATTAAGGACTTGACATTGAAGACGGTTTTTCTCGTAGCTATTTGTTCCGCTAGACGGATTTCGGAGCTGCAGGCTCTGTCTTGTAGGGAACCATTCTTGTCTTTTTTCGATCACAAGGTGGTCCTGCGCACGGTCCTGGCCTTCTTGCCTAAGGTGGTGTCGGGGTTTCACGTTAACCAGGTGGTGTCCCTTCCGGTTTTTTCGGGGGAACAGAAGGCTCAGTCGGGCGGTCGGTTGCATCGCTTGGATGTTCGGCGAGTGCTTAAAAAGTATCTTCGTAGGACGGAGGTTTTCAGAAAGTCAGATCGTCTGTTTGTCGCCTTCGGTGGGACGCGAAAAGGTGAAGTGGCGGCGAAATCTTCAATTTCTTGGTGGTTAAAGGAGGCTATTGCTTCGGCCTATCTGTTGAAGGGTAAGGTGGTGCCGGAGGGTCTTCGTGCGCACTCGACCAGGGCGCAGGCGGCGTCTTGGGCAGAATTCAGTTTGGTGCCAGTGGAGGACATTTGTAAGGCGGCAACTTGGTCCTCGTTGCATTCCTTCGCGAGGCACTATCGGCTTGATGTTCAGGCGAGGGGGGATGTGCGCTTTGGTTCAGCGGTACTTCAGGCTGGGCTTGCGGGTCCCTCCCGTTGATATTCACTGCTCTGTTACATTCTCTATGGTTCCGGGACTGGACTAGAGGGACGAAAAGGAAATGGAAATTAGACTTACCTGCTAATTGTTGTTCCTTAAGGAACTCTAGTCCAGTCCCGGATCACTCCCTAGGTGTTTCCCTGTACACAGCCTGAAGAAAAGAAACGGCAATGGGGGAACACCAACTATTTCTTTGTTTGGAGGGTACACAGGAGAACCACAGTGGGGTCTTTCTGGAGCAGCAGGCTCGGGGGCGCCAGGGAGCAGGCGTCTGGAGTACATAGTTTTACCATATTTTCTTAGATAGTTTTTTGCATAGTGTTATGGGCAGTTACCCGTGTTGATTTTTTCTGTTACTGCTTATTTGTTGCTCTGCCTAGTCTGCTTTGTCAATAGGTACTGGTGGAAAAGGGGCGGTGCTTGCCAAGATATACCAGTGACATCAAAGCGATGACATCTTTCAGTCTCCAAAGCTGCTGGTGGAGGTTCACAACTCTATGGTTCCGGGACTGGACTAGAGTTCCTTAAGGAACAACAATTAGCAGGTAAGTCTAATTTCCATTTTTAGCTGGTACACCTTATCAGGCACAATGAAAGACAAATACAACAGAAAAGCAATTTCCATATTCTGTACATCTACGTGTAGTGCAATAGCATTACCCATGTGGAAAGCAATCTAAACTTGAAGTGGCTCAATGCTAGTTCTGGTCACCTTAGCAAAGACTTCAGTAATAAAGTCGGTGGGTACCAGATACGAAGGAATCTGACATTGCATGAAGTTACTGATGCTGTTATTTAGTTCCCTAAACAAATCATAGGTAAGTTGACATACTGGTTGTATGAAAGTACACTCCTCTTTAACTATACCTTAAAGCACAGTTAATTCCACTGTGTTCTAGTTAATCAACTTAGAATGAAGATTGACCATAGTTACATTATTACATATGGTCTTGCCATGGGCAATTAATTGACCTTGTTGTGAACAGATCTGTGTTTTGATAATTTTCATATCAGCTTTTAACTCTTGAATATTACTCTGGAGTTTACTTACAGATACTGCATTCACCACAGACATTGTGGACAAAAATAATGAGCCTAGGCCCGTAAATAATGCCCTGACAACAAATCCTACGAATCTTTTAGGTCTAATATGATCTTGTGGCATGGTTGATCATAACCTTTTCCAACTGGCTTAAAATATTCTGTACATCAGCAGTGGCATAGTCCATATGTGCTTTTAATCACTGTTGTGTGTTAGGTGTGCGTGGATCTGAAGTATTGCAGTGTTTCTGTAAAACATGTTCTCCAGGAACAAGCAGGAAGTCATTCTCCAGGACCAAGCAGGAAGTCAGTCCTCACATATGGGTGACGTCGGCGCCGACGGAGCCCTCGCGGAGCAATTTTCCCCAGCTTTCAAAGAAAGCCTTTGGGAATTGCAGCGCGCATGCGCGGTCCCCTTCCCGCCCAAGGGTGCCATCTTAGCCAGTCTTCTTTTTTCTGCGGAGCCCTACAGACGTGCCCGTCTTGTCCCCGCTAAAAAGTTGATTTTTTCGTGATTTATCTCTTTTTTCTCGGTCGGTTCGACGCCGGTCCTTTTCCTGCCCGGACTCGCGACACCGTTGCGAGTCCTTCTGTTATTTTTCGGTTTTTCTGATTTTCTGTCAGTGTCGTTTTCGGTTTTTCGCTGGCAGCCCGGTCCTTTGACCTTGCAGGGGCCCTTTTTCCCCCAATGGCTGCCAGTGGTTTCAAGCGGTGTGTTCAGTGTGACAGAAATATGTCACTCACTGACACACATGATAATTGCCTCCGCTGCCTCGGCCCGGATCACGAGGAACTGATCTGTGGGGCCTACAGCAAGATGTCCTCCAAAGCGTTAAGGAGTCGGCGGCATCAGCGGGAACGAATCTTCGCTGATCCCGCCCGTACCCGGACCTCGTCGGAGGCCTCGGCGTCCAGAGGTTCCAGCTCTGACCGTCGCCGGAGTTCCTCCGACAGGGGTTCTCCCTCCGGGGACCGTCATCGGAAGGTGAAACCCGCGAGGGCGGCGTCGGTGGACGCTCCTGGTTCCGCGAGGGCCAGGTCGCATAGCCCCGATAGCTGTCCCGGGTCTTTGGAGAAGGAGCATCTGCCGAAGCGACCTCGTCTGGAGTCGGAGTTGCCTGCTCGGGTAAGTCTTGTAGTCCTCCTGGACTCTCCTCCGAGGGGTCCGACGTCGGGGCCCGAGTCGGGGGCTGCTGGGTCACCTGAGGTCGGACTCAGGTTGACGGCCTTGGAGAGCAGACTCTCTGCCTTCATGGACCAGCAGCGGGCACTGATCGCTAGCCTCGCTGGCGCCTCTGCCCCGACCGCCGGGACGTCGACGTCTAAGTCGACCCCGGAGACCGAGCCGATCCTCGAGTCCATGCGGGCTCGAGTCGATCCTCGGTCGAGGTCACCCTCGGCCTCCCGTTCGGGACCGAGGTCGTCGACGCCGACTCCCTCGGCGTCGGGGCGGCCGACGCCTCCGCCCGCCCGGACCGACCCCACCGATTCCTCCTCGGAGTCGGCCTGGGAGTCTGAAGAGGAAGAGTCACCTGATTCATTTCGGATTCGGTGTGTCCCCTCGGACTCGCCTGAGTCCGAACCTCGGAAACAGTCCCCTCCGGAGGACGCCCGGTTCTCGGACTTCGTCAGGGATATGGCCAAGGCTTTGGCCTTCCCTGCGGATCCCGAGGAGGAGCCCCGAGCCGAAGAGCTCGATGCCCTTCAGTACGACTCTCCCGCCAGGGAGCACTTTACTGTACCGGTTCCTCCCATGCTGGAACGACTACTCTTCCGCATGTGGGAGAGTCCGGCATCGTCGCCGGTATTAAGCAAGCGGGTCGATTCCATTTATCGAGTCCGCAAGAGCCCTGGCTTCCAAAAAGCACAGCTACCGCACCATTCCATGGTGGTGGAATCGGCCATGCATAGGCTTAAGAGCCAGAAGATGCACTCCTCGGTGCCTCCTGGCAGGGAGGCCCGCAACCTGGATGGCCTAGGTAAGAAGTGTTTCCAGGGCTCTATGCTTGCTTGTCGGGTCCAGACCTACCAGCTCTACATGGGCATGTATCTCAGAGACCTGGCTAAAGAGATAGCCGGATTCTCGGCTGGGCTGTCCGAGGAACCTTTGCGGAGGTTCCTAGCCTTGACAACTGGTATTCGGGAATGCTCCAAATTCATGTCTCGAGCAGCCTATGATGGCTTTGAAGCATCGGCACGGGTGGCCGCAGCCGGCATCGGTGCCCGCCGACAGGCTTGGCTTCAGTCGTCTGACCTTGAACCCTGGGTGCAGGACAAGTTGGTCGATGTCCCCTGCCGAGGTGAGAACCTCTTTGGCAAGCCCATGGCTGAAAAGGCTGCACAAATCGAGACGGAGACTCTCACCAGAACTAGGCTTTCTAGGAAGACCTCCGCCCCTTCCCAGAAGAAGGGCTCGGGAAAGAAGTCCTTTTACCCGAGAAAGGCGGCTGCCTATAAACACTACCCTCAATATCAGGCCTCCGCAGCTCCCCAACAGGGTCAGCAGGCCAAGGGATGGGGTAACGGGTCCCGTAGGCAGCAAACCCCCAAGCCTGCACCACCGGCCCCTGCTCAGCAGGGTGGGGTTTTTTGACTTCATCAGCATAGCCTCTCCCCCTCAGCAGGTTCCTCCCAGCACAGGAGGCCGGCTGGTTCACTTTGCCCACAGGTGGTCCAACGTCACCTCAGATGCCTGGGTGCTTCAGGTGGTGAGAGAAGGCTATCTTCTCCACTTCCACCAGGTCCCTCCCTCCTATTTCCCAGGAGAACCTCCACGACTCCCTCTGCACAGGGACTTACTCCTTCAGGAGTTAGCAAGTCTTCTTCAGGAACAGGCTGTGGAACCGGTGCCCCACCACCTGAGGGGTCAAGGCTTCTATTCCAGGTATTTCCTAGTACCAAAAAGAACAGGAGGCCTCAGACCCATCCTGGACTTGCGCAACCTCAACAAGTTCCTCGTCAGGGAGAAGTTCAAGATGCTTACCCTTGGAATCCTTCAGCCCTACCTCCAGCAGGGAGATTGGCTATGCTCCTTGGATCTAAAGGATGCCTACACGCACATCCTCATCCACCCAAGCCACCGCCAATACCTAAGGTTTGTGGTGGCAGGAAATCATTACCAGTACAGAGTACTGCCCTTTGGCCTATCCTCCGCACCATGAGTCTTCACAAAATGTCTCGCGGTGGTGGCGGCTTATCTCCGGCTTCACGGCCTCTATATCTTTCCGTACCTAGACGACTGGCTCATCAGAGCATCGTCCTCTCCAGAAGTCACAAAAGCCACACACCGCACTGTGACTCTTCTGAGGTACTTGGGCTTTGTCATAAACTTCGCAAAGTCCACTTTGCTCCCCTCGCAAGATCTCGAGTTCATCGGCGCAAGATTGCACACTCTTCAGGCACGAGCTTTCCTGCCTCTCGACAGGGCTCAACGGCTCATGGACCTAGCCGGCCGCTTTCGCAGCCAGTCCCTGGTCTCCGCCAGGCGCTTCCTGAGACTACTCGGCCATATGGCTTCCACCGTCCACTTGACCCCCAATGCCCGCCTGAATATGCGGCCTGCTCAGTGGTGCCTTCGCAAGCAGTGGCAACAGGCCACGGGCGGCCTAGCCGACTTAGTGCGCATCTCCGACCCGCTGACCTCTTCTCTACAGTGGTGGCTTCATCGGCCGAACCTGGTGCTCGGAATGCCTTTTCAGTCTCCTCCGCCGGCTCAAGTGCTGACGACCGATGCTTCTCTCCTGGGATGGGGAGCGCATTGCCAAGGGGCATGTACTCAAGGTCTCTGGACCACGTGGGAGTCTGCGCAGCAGATCAACTTCCTGGAGCTCAGAGCAATCCATCTGGCTCTCAAGGCTTTCTCCCACCTGACTTCTCACCAGTCCGTCCTTGTCCAGACGGACAATCAAGTTGCCATGTTCTACGTGAACAAACAGGGAGGCACGGGCTCCTTCCTTCTCTGTCGAGAAGCACAGAGGCTCTGCTCTTGGGCCGTCAGCCACGGCATTCTTCTCAGGGCCGTTTATCTCCCAGGCCAAGAAAATTGCCTGGCGGACAAACTCAGCAGAATCCTCCAGCCGCACGAGTGGCGCCTGGATCCCTTGGTGGTTCAGAAACTTTTTCTGAAGTGGGGCCTCCCCACGATGGATCTCTTTGCCAGTCCTCTCAACCGGCAACTCCCTCGCTTCTGCTCTCGGCAGCCGCATCCCCTTCGAGTAGCGGCGGATGCTTTTCTGCTCTCATGGTCGAAAAGCCTTCTGTATGCTTTTCCTCCCATACCGCTAGTCTCCCGAACTCTTTTCAAGGTTCTCCGAGGCAAAGCTTCCATGATCCTGATAGCTCCTCACTGGCCCAGACAGCCGTGGTTTCCACTCCTGCTGCAATTAGCGGTGGAGGATCCGTTCCCTCTGGGGTTTCAACCAGATCTCCTAACACAGGATCAGGGGTCCCTGCTACACCCCAACCTCAGATCTCTACATCTGATGGCCTGGCTGCTGAAAGGGTAGTCCTTGCTCCCCTTCTATTGCCGGCAGAGGTGGAAGAGGTCGTCCTAGCTTCCCGGCGACCTTCTACCCGCAAATGCTACGCCCTTAAATGGCGTCGCTTTTCCGCTTGGTGTGCCCAGCAGTCTCAGGATCCCTTCTCCTGCTCGGTGTCGGTGATCTTGCAGTACTTGCTCTACCTCTCTAATCTGGGACTTAAGTCCAACTCCGTCAAAGTTCACCTCAGTGCTCTCTCAGCACATCATGTGCCGGTGGACGGCAGACCTCTTTCCGGCGACCCTCTCGTGGCGAGGTTTCTCCGAGGTCTCCTTCTACTTAAACCACCTCTGCGCCCGCCAGCACCTGACTGGGATCTGAATGTGGTTTTACAGCGGATCACCTGTCCGCCTTTGAACCTATGGCTACCTGTTCTCTACGTTTTCTTTCTTGGAAAACCTTATTCCTGATAGCCCTCACTTCCGCTAGACGCGTAAGTGAATTGCAGGCCCTCGTGTCTGATCCCCCTTACAGTCGGTTCTACAAAAATAGGGTAGTCCTACGGACTCACCCAAAATTTCTTCCAAAAGTGGTCTCCCCTTTTCACATCAATCAGGAGGTGGTACTTCCGACCTTCTTTCCCAGGCCACACTCCAGCCGAGCTGAAATGGTCCTGCATACCCTGGACTGTAGAAGGGCATTGAACTTCTACCTTGACCGTACGCGGGAGCACCGTAAAGCTGCTCAGCTTTTTGTATCTTTTGACCCCAATAAATTGGGGCTCCCGGTCTCCAAGCGTACTCTGTCCATCTGGGTTGCTGACTATATCGCTTGGGCTTATGGGGCAGCCGGACTCTCCTTAGAAAGTCGAGTCACGGCTCATTGTGTTCGGGCGAAGGCTACGTCAGTGGCTTACCTCCGCTCTGTTCCATTGGCAGACATCTGCCGGGCCGCTACTTGGTCTTCGAGCCAGACTTTTGCGGTCCATTACTGCCTCGAGAGGGAGTTCCGCAGGGACAGTGCTTTCGGACAGGCAGTCCTCCGAAATCTCTTCGAGGTTTGAGCAACTCCTACCCTCCATCCCGGATGGGGGCTACCGGTGGGTAATAATTCAGCGAAGATTCCTTCCTTCTGTACTGCTGAGCTAGAGGGAGCTCATTTTTCTGCTTAGGGTCTCCGGTAGCCTTAAGCTTGGGAGTCCCATATGTGAGGACTGACTTCCTGCTTGGTCCTGGAGAAAGCGTAGTTACTCACCTGTAACAGGTGTTCTCCAGGAGCAGCAGGAATCAGTCCTCACAACCCTCCCTCCTCCCCTTGGAGTTGCAATTATCTGCTTTAGTTTTTTTGCAAATTTTTATGCTGTCTTTTAGCTATGTCATCTGACTGGCTAAGATGGCACCCTTGGGCGGGAAGGGGACCGCGCATGCGCGCTGCAATTCCCAAAGGCTTTCTTTGAAAGCTGGGGAAAATTGCTCCGCGAGGGCTCCGTCGGCGCCGACGTCACCCATATGTGAGGACTGATTCCTGCTGCTCCTGGAGAACACCTGTTACAGGTGAGTAACTACGCTGTTCTCACATATGGATGATGTCAGCACTGACGGAGCCTGCGCGGAGCATTTCCCCAGCTTTCAAAGAAAGCCTTTGGGACATGCTACCATACATGCGTGGTCCCTTTCCTGCCCAAGGGTGCCATCTTGCTCAGTATCCTTTTTTCCGCAGAGCCCAATGGACATTTGTCCTATTTCCCCAGAAAAATCCTTTGTTCCTCTTCCCGCCTAAAGCCGGAGCCAGCGCTGGCACCGGCGCTGTTCGCTGCTCCTTTTGTCTGTTTTGTTCGAGGCTTGCCCTGACCAGCGTTTGTGCCCTTTTTCACCTGGGGGTCGTCAAGCCCATCCGGGTGTTTCCCCACCATGTCCCCCAGTGGGTTTAAAAATGTGACCACTGCACTCAAACCATGTCTGTCACCAACACCCAACTGCTATCTGCGCTGCATGGGCCTATACCATGATCGTACCTTCTGTGACCTGTGCCAGGCATTATGCTAAGACCAATAAAAAGAGGTCAGAATTTCAGGAAAAACTGTTCCAGGTAGAGCTCTGCACCGGCCTCCCTGACGCCGAGCTCCAAGTCCAATACTTCCCATGAGGCCTGAGTGTCCTCGGAGTGCCATGGTGGCTATGACTCCGAGAAGACCCCGGACCCCGAGAGAAAGAAGAAAACAACCTCAAAGTCGGCCAAGGTTACACTGGAGAAACCCGCCGGCTCTGAGAAGCGTTCTACCAAGGTCGTCAAGAAGGATTCCTCGGCTGGTGGAGACCATGCGAGGTTCTTCGAGACTCTAATCCTCATCAAGGACGCACTTGCGAGAGTGCTGGCGCCAGGCCCAAGATCCTTGGTGCACGCGCTGAAGGCTGCAGAGCTTCTGACTTAGAAACCAGAATGGCGGCCCTGGAGCAGAACATCACTGCTATCCTGGTCCTGCAGCAGGCAATGATGGCTGGTTCATCTGCATCATCTGCGCTGATAACCGGGCCCCCGACTGCCGGGGAGTCCCCAGTCACTGAGCCGAGCTCCAAGCACCTCGGCCTCGGATTTGCCCTTGGCACTAGTCGAGGTCTCGGTCCTGTTCCTCGAGCATCCGATCCTTCCTGGCCAGTTTCCGGGACTCAGACTCAGGTCCTCCAGAGGTCACCAGCCCATTGGCACTGGCCTTGACATAATAAGTCGCAGGGCCTCAGACTCATCACCTCTCGATTCCGAGTGGAAAACTGACGACGAGGAATCTCCAGAAACCAAATGGCACCGAGATATTCCCTCGGACCATTCTCCACCTGTGCTCCGGCGCCATTCTTCTCTGGAAGACTGGCTTTCCATGACTGTCAAGGATATGTCTAGAGCCCTCTCGGTGCAAACTGAGGCGGAGGAAGATCCGCGCACCAAAGAACTGGAGATTCTCCAGTATGAGTCTCCACCCAAGGAAACTCTCATGGTACCTGTGCAGTCGATCCTCAAGTGGCTACTGCTCAGAATGTGGGAGACACTGGCATCGGTGCCGATGGTGAATTGGCACCACAAAGCCATGTACCATGTCCAGAAGGGCCCGGGGTTCCACAAACCCCAGCCGCCACATAACTCCGTTGTCGTCAAGTTGACTATGCAGAAACTTTAAAGCCAGAAGACCCACTCCTGTTTCCCCTGGAAGAGTTGCTAGAGCCTTTGACGCCCTCGGGCACAAGTGTTACTAGGGCTCAATGCTGGGTTGTAGGATCCAAGCCTGTGAATTGTACATAGGCATGTACTTGAAGGCTCTAACCCAGGAGTTGTCTGGGTTTTCAGCGGGGCTTGCCGAGGAACCCCTCCAATGGTTCCAATCTTTGATCCCCGGGATCAAGGATTGCTCTAAGTCCCTCTCCCAGGCGGCCTATGACGGCTTTCGGTCAGTAGCTCAAGTAGCAGCGGCTGGCATCGGTGCCCAGTGCCAAGCCTGGCTACAGTCTTCTGACTTCGAGCAATGGGTCCAAGACAAGCTGCTCGACATCCTCTGCACTGGGGAGGACATGTTTGGCGCCGGGGAGAACCTATAGTCGACAAGGGGCTGAGATCGAGGCCGATGTGGTGACTTGCCAGAGGCTTTCTAAAAAGACGTCATCCTTTCCCCTTAAGAAGCCATCAGGAAAAAGAGGCCCTTTCAATAGAGTCACCACTACCAGCCCTTCTTGGGCCAGCAGCAGGGTTCTTACCCTAAAAGACAAGACCATGGAGATCAGAAACCAAAGGCACAGAAGCCCCAGGCCCCCAGGTCCCGCCCAATCCGGGGGGGGGGGCTTTTGACTCCCAGGGCAGGGCCGCCCCTCCCCTGGTTGATCTTCACCAGTCCACAGGGGGCCGCCTGGTGCTCTTCAGCCATAGATGAGCCAATGTTACCTCGGACCAGTGGGTACTGCAAGTGGTAAGGGAGGGGTAGCTCCTCCACCTACAGCAGGTACCACCCAGGTTCTTCCCAGGAGAGTGGGTGCGACCTCTCCTTCACCAAACCCTTTTGCTCTCAGAGCTCACAGGTCTGCTCAGGGACAACACAGTAGAGTCTGCACCCAAGCACCTATGGGGAAAAGACTTCTACTCCAGATACTTCCTTGTCCCAAAGAGAACTGGGGGCCTTAGGCCCATACTAGACCTGAGAAACTTAAACAGGTTTCTGGTGAGGGAGAAGTTCAAGATGCTCTCCCTTGGAACACTGCTGCTTTACCTCCACCAGGGAGATTGGCTGTACTCCTTGGATCTAAAGGATGCATACACACACATCATGATCTACCTCTCCCACAGGCAGTACCTACAGTTCGTGGTGGGAGGAGGGCACTACTAGTACAGGTTGCTACACTTCGGCCTGGTCTCCTTGCCAAGGGTCCTTACTAAATGCCTGATGGTGGTAGTTGCCCACCTGCGCCTGCAAGGGGCTTTTGTCTTCCCCTACGTAGACACCAATCAGGGGTGGTATGGCCTCGAGGTCAGTCAGGCCGCAGAGCGTACAACCTTCCTTCTGCAGCACCTGGGATTCATCATCAACTACCCCAAATCCCATCTCTCTCCAGCCCAAAGCATGGAGTTCATAGGTGCTCAGTTGGGCATATTACAGATCAAGGCCATCCTTTCAGGAGAAAGGGAAGAACTCCTCAGGCAGCTGGCAGGAGAGGTACAACGCTGCCGGTCAGTGCTGGCTTATCTCCTCCTCCGCCTGCTGGGCTATATGGCTTTGACAGTGCACGTCATGCCCTCAACCTGCTTGCACATGCGGAAAGCTCAGTGGTGCCTCCGCTCGCAGTGGACTCAAGCCACGGGTAGGCTACGGGACAGGGTCAGGGTTACCCACCAATTGGTGGAGTCCCTCAACTGGTGGCAAAACCTGCGCCACCTCCAGGTGGGAATGCCCTTCCAGGCACCCGTGCCTCAGAGAATCCTACCACAAATGCCTCCCTGTTGAGTTTGGAGGGCGAATTGTGGGGACCGCCGCAGAGAGCTCAGCTGGTCTCAGGAGAAGTCACTCTTACAGATCAATCTCCTGGAGCTCAGTGTAATCTTTTGGCCCTACGAGTGTTCCGCCACTGCCTATGACACCGACCCATACTGATCCAGACGGATAACCAGGTCACCATGTTTTATATCAAGAAGCAGGGGGGCATGGGTTCGTACTCCCTCTGCCAGGAGGCGGTGGCCCTCCTCTCCTTCACAGCATGCAATAGCATGCTCTTGCAAGCAGTGTACCTCCTGGGCCAGGACAACTGTCTAGCGGACAGGCTGATCAGAGTCCTTCGTCCACACGAGTGGCGCTTGAACCCGAGTGACAAAGCGGCTCTTCTACCTCTGGAGCAGGCATCTGCATACTGATTGCCCTCAGGTGGCCCAGGCAACCTTGGTTCCCTGTGTTGCTTTCACTGTTTATGGCATTTCCAGTCCTACTGGGCCGAGCCCCGAACCTCCTATTACCAGGAGGAGGACTTCCTCCTGCATCCCTATCTGGGGTCGCTAACGCTAACTACGTGGCTGCTGAAAGGACCCTTTCAGTCTTCCGGGAGAAGTTGAGATCCTGCTGGTCTCCCGAAAACCCTCCACCAAACGGACTTATGCCTTTAAGTGGAGAAGGTTTTCCGCCTGGTGTGCAGAAAGGAGGGAGAACCCCGTCTCCTGCCATGTACAATTAGTACTCCAGTACCTACTGCACCTGTCACACACTGGGCTGAAACCTTACTCTCTGTGGGTACTGTTGCCAGGCGCCCCTACTGGCGTAGGAAATAAGGGCGTCCGGTGACATTTAATTTATATTAAGGAGTGGTTTGAGCTGAAGGACCAGGAGGATTCTGGTCCTTGTAGTGCAGAACTCCTTACAAAGAACAATCTACGCCAAAGTGTAGGGTAATAAGGCTTTATTTCCCCGTTCAACGCTTAGGTTCATTAAGACACAAAAGAAAATGAAGGTAATTCTTTCCTCTAACAAAAAGGTTCCACCGTTATATAAACAGTTAAAGGTTGTAGGCTTCACAATTAACTGTTTATCTGGGTTAAGGCTTCTTTCAAAGCAATAAAAATTAACATCAGGAAACAAATGGTTATCAACTTCACCATATGCAGAGTTCTCTTTTCTCTATACATCTAGCAAGGCCATCAAGCTAGTTCTTGAACAAAAGTTACATTCCATTGGTTCACTCTGAGGAATGGGAACACTGTTTTCACAATCACAGTCCATTGATTCTGGGTCACTACCTTCTTCAATGCTATGACTGTCTTCAGTATCTGTTAACTCCTCACAAGGGTTCTTTGGTTTCTCATACAACTTCCTTAGCACAATGTTGGGAAGTGCTTTTAAAAAGTTAGCTTTACTTCTTCTAACTTTCTGAGGCTTATCTATTTGCATAAGGTTTTCATCACTTAAACTTTCCCTTATAATGAAAGGCTTTTCATACCTTGGCTTCTGTAGAGTGTCACACCCAGGACTCAGCTTGCGACGTAGCTTCTCAGGCTGACAAGCTGTTCTGTGCACTGCTCTACAATCAGAGTTACCAGGAAAACCTGACGTGGATTTCCACTCTCTGTGTTTCTTGGCAAAAGTGTCACTGTAGAAGGAATCTCCTTTCCTTGCGCCTTTTTGGCTTAGCATAGGAGACTTACTTGGGCTAGGAGAATTGTTTTCATCAGGCAAGCTGCTTCTTTGGTTTGCTTGGCTTTGGCCTCTCTGGACTTTATTCCTTTGAGTATACCTCTTTTGGAATCTATCTCCTCGAGTTGGCTGCACATGGAAGCCTTCCTGTTCCAGGCTTCTCTCACTGCTCCTGCTGCCGGTCCTTCTTCCCCAGCTCTTGCCTTCGTCTCTGCTCTTGCCTGTATCTCTCCTCCTTCCAGTTCCTGTTCTTCCTTCTCTCTCACTGATCATCTGGTTTCCTTTATAAAGGGATTTCCAGTTTGCACGTTCTAAGTTTGAGGACAGGTGAAACTGCTTGTTACTAATGTGATCAGTGCTAGAGCACGTTGCTTCAGGTACTGTGTAATTGTTCATGCGCCCTCTGGCTGAGCTGCACTGGAACTGCGCTCTCTGCCTTTTCTGAGTTCCATGAAAATCAGGAGTTTTTTTCAACACTGTTTCTTCTCTAGCTCCAGCCTCATGACATATCCCCCGAGTTAAAATATTACAAGCTGAGTGTTCAGCCTCACTACAGCTTGTAATTGCAGCTTCTTCAACTGCCTTACAAGGCGGCTGTTTGTCTCTATTCTCCTTGCTATGGCAACGTGGGTGCCATATCCTGTATTGAGATCCTTTCTTGACTGACGTAAATAAAGCCAGTCTCTCACGCCAAAGTCTAAGGACATTTATATGGTATGTCTGTTCCCGACCGTTTGTATCTCTTACCAAATAAGAGGTAGGACTAAGTGGTTTGACAATCGTATAAGGTCCCCTCCATTGGGCTTCAAACTTTGGGGTAGGCCCGGATACTAAAACAATTACTCTGTCACCAGCAGTAAGTTGTCTGGGCACAGTACCTTTGTCGTAATATTTTTTCTGCTTCTGCTGACTATCTTTCAGCTTCTCTTCCGCCAGCTTGGAAGTCCGTTTTAGACGGGTTCTTAATTTTTTCAAGAATTGTGGAATGCTGCATTCATTTTCCACGGGCTCCACCCACTGTTCCTGGAGAATGTCCAGCAGTCCTCTAGGTGGTCTCCCGTACAATAGTTCGTATGGTGACGTACCCAACGAACTTTGCGTCCTCTCTCTGCACGCATACAGTATGAATGGGAGGATCACATCCCACTCGGTCGTTTCGCCATCTAATGACCGACGCAACATCTGTTTTATGGATTGGTTCATTCGTTCAACCAATCCATTACACTGTGGGTCACTGTTCCCTCTAAGCTGTGCGCGTGTGCGCGCGCACACACCTCGCCGAGCGAGCGCACACAACTTTTTTTTTTAACAAAAATTACTGATTTCATGAGTTTTCAAACCTTGTGTTTTTGAAGGCCGCGGCTGCACCACCGATCTACTGCCATTCTGTAATTTTCGTCACTTCCGAATCTCTCCTCTGTCTGCACTGAGTCCCCTGCCCTCACTCCTCTCACATGTGACGACGATTGACGAATCATGACAGGCTAGAGGGAAATAAAAGGGAGGGGCAGCCAGCAAGCCAGCCTCTTTCTGCTCTTGTGCCTGCCTGCCAGCCACGCACCTCCTTTAATCTCCCTCAGCCAGCCTTCAGTGCCACGTGCGAGAGCAACACACGGCACCAGCGAAGAAGAGAGAGACCGGTGCTCCGGGACTGCTGCCTGGGGACGGGCTATCGGCAGCGGAGCAGGTGAGTGCATATCTATGCTTTTTTGCATATCTGTGTAGTAATCTGACTGAGTCCCCGACGCGTGAGGCATCGCGAGAGCCTACACAATTAGGCAAGGAAGAGCAAGCAGCGGCAGCTCCTCGATTTGGGGTCCTTCGTCGTCCTCCTCTATCTCTCCCGCTCGCGGGCTGCCTGCATGTCTACTCTGCACTACGCCCAGCCCAGCCGCCTCCGCCTCCCACACCGTCACCCCGCCACCAGCAGCAGTACCCCATCGCCGCTGCGCTGGATGCAAGTAAGTGGGCATTTGTGGTGAGGGGGATGGAGATGTGTGGGCGTCTGTGGCTTCTTCTCCGTGCCTCCCGCCCACTCCGGCCGGTGTTCTTTGTGCCGCGCGCCGCCCTCGCCTGGTGCTGTCGGGGTTCGCAGCTCAGTTTTTATTTGTCATCTTTTTTTCACCCTGGGGGAAATGGGGAGTTCTCTCAGTAGAGTGGAAAGCTGGGTGGCGTTTAGTTAATTTTAGACTTAACGAGACCTTGTTCTGTAGATTCTGTCTTTTAATGCCATCTTCTCTGGCTTCATTATTTTCACGCATCTGCCGCTTTGTTTCTGCATGATTAAACTTTGTACTTGTGTTCAGTAGAATTATTGATGTAGGACTTAAGGAAAATAGTATACCTCAAATTTTAACTAAAAAAGTGGTTTGTATTGGGGGAAAAAAACCCCTCTGACTTGAGGAAGGAGCATGTTAAAAACACTGGGGGACTGCTGCTCCTATTGAGGATGCTCTTCTCACAACTGTCACTGACTACTTTCTTCAGAAAGTTTGTTTAAAGCCATTTATTCCCTGACACCATTCTTACCTGTTGTGTAAGGCCCCCTAGAATTTCAGTGTGTGTTTTGCTCTTCTCTAAATGGTACTATTCATCTGTGTTTTAATGAGAAGGTGAAGAATGTCGCAGGGGTTACCTAGGAAAGCACTTAAGAAATGAGGAGTGGGATTTCTAAGTTCTTGCCCCCTTTTCTTTTTACTTCAGGTGGTTTCCCCATAGGGCTGGCGAGTACAGGCATAGGAACCCTGTGAAAGAGGGAAAATGTCCTTGACTTGCCCCCACTTTTCTCTCTTCTTTAACCAGAGATGATCTTTCTTTTTGCCAAATGTACTTATTACTTTTATACTTATCTTCAGAGATATCTTTTAATGCCAAAAGTATTTATTATTTTTACTACATATGCCATCCATTACCTTTTTTATTAGTGGTACTTTTTAGTCCCATTTGTCCCCCCCCCCCCCCTTTTCTTTTAAACAGATAAAGCTCTTACAATACAATGTCAGTTTCTTTTTCTTTTTTTATTTTCTTTTTCTTCCCCTTCCCCCTTCCTTCCCCCCTTTCCTATCTCCCTTCTCCCTCCCCCCCCCCCCATGTTATTGATGCTTGTTATCCCTCGGTCGTCGATTTTTAGTGTTCAGCTATTTTAATGTCATTTTAATGTTTTGAACTTTTGGTAAGCCATATGTTTTTTTGAGTTGCTTTACATAAAATCTTGGTGTATGTTGTTTTTATACATGTACATACCTTATAGATGTTTTTTGTGTGTTAATCTTGGCTATATCCATAGTTTTAAAATTAAGTCACTTTTCTGGATTTGTGTTAAACCATGTAAGTAATACTGTGCCTTCTTTTTTACTATGTATTCTTTTTCTCTTTGTTACCACTATAACAATATTGTTATATTGCTTGCAGTTCCAACTTCCAAGCCCATCAGGCTTTGGATGAAATGCATTGGGGCATTTCTTTTGAATAATAAAGCACCTGCTGTGACCACCACACCACTTTTAAAATGTCGAAACCAATAGCAATGAGAGGTGCAAAACGTAAGAGAACAGCCAGAGCTTTTAAGCCTGAATGGCTTGAAGAAATTATTGAAACGGAGACACCGAAATCTCGGGATAAAACGTGCGTTCAACTGCGTGAAATATTCACTTACGAAGAGGATGACGGAGTAGTCTGTTTATACTGCCGAGATGCAAAAACCATCGGGGAGTTTTCGAATGGCAAAATTTGGGATGATGTGTGGAAACTGGACTTTTTGAAATGACATCTGTCTAGTAAGACTCATACTGAAAGTGTTAAGAAACCTAGAGCTAAAAATCCAAATTTAAGAGGAGGATTATTTAACTTGTTGCTTGAGAGCACCGCTGAAAAAGAGAAAAGGCAAATTAGTAATGAACGGAAACGTTCTACACCAGAAGAAATTAAAATTCTAATTGATAGTGTTTTGCTGGCTGTTCGGATGAATATTTCCATGCTCTCTGTTCAAGATATTAATGAACACATGTCCAAGTACATAACCATACCTGAAAGCTGGAGAAGCAAAAACTATTCGTTTGAATTTCTTGAAATTATAAACATGAATGTCCATGATAAGCTCATGGCAGATGTTGCATCAGCAGCATATCATACATGAACTATTGATGAAAGCACAGACATTTCTGTCAACAAATACTTAATACTGTACTTCAAATATCGGCCAGTAAATTCATGTCTGTATAAAACTTCATTTGGTGGGATGCTGCAGTTGGAAGCATGCGATGCTGCATCAATAGTCAGTGCACTCCGGGAGTTCTATGGGAAATACAAGTTTGACCTTAACAAAATGGTCATGTTTACTTCGGATGGTGCCTCTGTCATGTCAGGCAGAATAAATGGTGTTGCTGCGCAACTCAAACAAAATATTTTGCATTTAGTGCAGCAGCATTGTGTTGCCCATCGTGAAGATTTGGGGATCTCTGAATCATGGAAGGAAGTAAAGCTGATGAAAGAAGTTGAAACTTTCATGAGAACTGTTTACACAACCTTTTGTCGATCTTCTACTAAAAGGTCACAATTTAAAGAATTAGCAGATGCTTCTGAATGCGAGTCAATTGCTTTTAGACCTCTGAACGAAGTGCGGTGGTTATCTAGACATTTTGCTCTTCAAGCAATTATTCGAAATTATGATCCATTATTAAAATACTTTGAAGAAGAGAAGGATGATGATCCCATTGCAAAGTACTGTTATAAAAAGCTAAACAGCCATCAATTCCATATAACACTGCAAATTTTGAATGATGTTTTATCTGAACTAGCTTCATTAACAATGGCATTTCAGAAACGTTCCCTAACACCACTGGAAGCATATCATCTTGCACAGGGTAAGCTGAACAAAATCCGAATGCAATACTTGGGTGACACAGTAAAATGGAGTGATAATGTTAAAAATCGTCTCGACAAGATACCTGGAGACGTTTCAGTGGATACTGGTTCCACACTTACTTTCATTAATATGCTGTGTCTGCATTTAGGGGAAAGATTTCCTGAAAATGAAATTGAGGAATGGTCTGCTTTTGACTTGACAGCAATAGCACAGTGTGATTATGAATTTGGAATTGAAAGATTTGAAAGATTGCCCTACAGCTCTAACCGTATTCTCTACCCCCACCAAGAAAGGAATTGAAGACACAATTATGGCCCTTAACACCACCACATCTCAATCCGATCCATGCCCAGCCTTCTGGATTAAGGAGCTCCGCAGCTACTTCAGCCCAATACTATCCAAAATAATGAACCTCTCCTTCACAACAGGTTCTTTCCCCTCAGCTCTTAAGCATACCTCTATCAGACCTCTTCTAAAAAACTGCAAGCTCGTTCCCCAAAAAGTAGATTCATACAGACCTATATCCAGTATACCTCTACTTGCGAAGATCATTGAAAAAGAGGTCCAACGACAACTACAGGATCACATCGACGCTGTTGCACCATTAGACCCGTGCCAACATGGTTTTAGGGAATTCCACGGAGTGGAAACTCTTCTTACCACCCTCTTCTGCAAGATAATCACTGGCATTGATGACATCCGTCAAGGATTTGCTCTCATCTTTCTGGATATCGCTGCAGCTTTCGATTCAGTAAGTCATGAGCTTCTCTTAGGATGACTAATTGAGAAAGGCATTAATGGAAGAGCGCTTGAATGGTGCAGATCTTACCTGTCCGGAAGATGGCAGCATGTTCGTTCTGGAGGGATAACTTCGGAACCTTTCCACCAAAGCCAGGGAGTCCCACAAGGTTCCTCCCTTTCAGCCCTCCTGTTCAACATTTACATGCAGCCAATTTGCAAGATCATCCGATCCTTCAATGTTGACTGCATGTTATATGCTGACGATGTCCTGCTGTACATACCCTTCTCTACGGAACATCTGGACCTCTCTCCACTGACGAGCTGTTTCAGTGCAATATCTGACTGGCTTCTCTCCCAAAACCTCCAAATACAACATAAGAAAACGGAAGTACTCTTCATTACGAGGAACCCTAACTTCACCCCACCACAATTCCTTAAAGTAAAAGAAGCAGAGTTACAATCTAAACCATCAATACGCTACCTGGGAGTCACCTTGGATCAACGCCTGGACATGAAAGCCCACATAGGGAACACAGTCAGAGCAGTATACTACAAGATCCGCTCACTTAGGCATTTACGATCCATGCTGGAACCAAATGACTTCAGGACTATATACCAGGCGTTGATCATACCTCATTTTGACTTCGCCAATGCCATCCTACAAGGCCTGCCCCTATCCACCTTGAACCCGTTGCAGCTCGCCATGAACGCAGCAGCAAGGGTCATCCATGGAGCCTCCAGAAGTGACCACGTGACACCTCTGCTGATACAGTTGCATTGGCTGCCTATCCAGGCTAGAATCGTTTTCAAGACTTTGTTACTCACTTTTAAAGCTATTAACAAGCTCTCCTCTGAATCAATAACTGCCCTCATCCATACCACATCTCCAAATAGAGCAAGAAGATTCACGGCTATAAACTCCCTAAAAGTCCCGAAAGCATTAACAGATTGCACTGCATCCACAGCCAATAGGGCGTTTAGTATCAGTGCGCCAAGATGCTGGAACGCATTACCTCCAGATATCCGGGCTATTAAGAGCCTTACACAGTTTAGGAATGCCACCTTTTCAATAAGTACCTCATAGAACCCAACCCCACCCTATTGAGACCGGAGATGCAATCCGCTAAGCAAATATATGGTTGATACTCTAACCCTTAGTGGTGCATATGTTTCTATGGAATTCATGTTCATATGACTCTATGTAGCAAGATTTGTAAATAGTTTACCCCTGTTATCCAAGTTATTTGCCCTGTTATCTGTAAACTCATACGTATTAATTGTACTGAGCATTTTTGTTCCATGTAAACCGCGCTGATGCTGAATAGTGCGGTATATAAGAGACTGTAAATAAATAAATAAATAAAATAAATAAAAACGTCCGATCACTCTGTTTAAAGTACAAACAATTTCTTATGGAGGAACATATTGTTGTTCAGCAGTACGACTTCAAGTTTTTAGTCGCAGAAAAAATCAAAAGCAAACTGATAAACAGTTTTCCGGATATGGTGACTTTGGCGTTTCAGAATGCTCAGTTTGCAGATTTCGCGAAACTGATCGATATTGGTGGAACATTTTTGGCTTCTAGTGCAGATTGCGAGCGTGGTTTCAGCTTGATGAACAGTTTAAAAAACCAAAATAAGGAATCGCTTACATTTAGAACATTTGGAAATGCTGGTGCGTGTTGAGTCATCTTCAAGATGGTGGATCAGTAGACCTTGATAAAATTTATTCAGACTGGGTACATTTGAAAGATCGAAGAGAGAAATTTTGAGAACATAGTAAGTGACGGCAGATAAAGACCAGCATGGTCCATCTAGTCTGCCCAGCAAGATGGCAAGAGTAGGTGCACCTGTTGCTCTGTGCAGGCCACCTCTCCCCATGTCTTTGTTTAGGGGTGAACCCACCACTCCATGTAGGACACCGAACTCTTCTTCCATACATAAATTATTTACATGGAATAACAATGGCTTTCAATAAAAATTAACTGAAATAATACCACATTTGTGATTGTAATTGCTAGAAATTTTCTGCTTCATTTAGTAATCGTCTATCTTCATTTAATTTGATTAACGTCAATGTGCTGTACATACTGTATTCTAATGTGTAGTCAAATTTTAAAGTATATAACTCCATGTCGTTATGTAGCGCACAAAAAATTTAACCTTCCTTCAAAAGCCGCACAGCTGATATTTTATGCGCACACAGCCTACAGAAAATTAGAGGGAACATTGCTGTGGGTGGTAAGCCGACGTTTTCAGATGATGGATTCCAAACGCGTCCCAGACCTGCGCTGGGTATCGGGACATGAAGTTACTCCCTCGGTCTGACAGCACTTCCCGAGGAAATCCTATCTCGCAAAATAGTTTTATGAGTTCATTGGCGATGGTTTTTGCGGATATATTCCTTAAGGGCATTGCCCAAGGGAAACGTGTGGCTTGATCTATGACAACCAGTATATACTGGAAGCCTCTGGGAGTTTTGATAAGAGGTCCCACTATGTCGACCGCCAGCCTTCGTGTAGGGTCCGAGATTATTGGCATCGGCTGTAGGGGTACCTCAGGTGGACGCAGGGATGTCACTCGTTGGCATGAGGCACAAGATTCACAGAACTGCAAGGTTTCCTTGAACACCCCTGGCCAATAAAATCTGGCCAGTATTTGGTCAAGTGTTCCCTGTATTCCCTTGTGACCGCCTATTGGGTGGTCGTGTGCCAACCTTAACACCGCGGACTTGAAGGTCTTTGGAACGACTAATTGCTTCCGCACTTCATGGGTCCGTGGGTTTATGGCCTCCCTGTATAGTATTTCCTCTTCTTTTATAAACCTTGGAAAGGTATTTCTTTTTTCCTGAGCATATTCAAACGCACGTTTTAGCGCAGGGTCATCCCTTTGTTCTTTTATAAACGAGGGGAATTTTTCCACCAGCTCCGCTGGAATCCAGGTCAACCCCTTCCCTGCTTCTAAGTCTGCCCGGCCTTGAGAGCGGTATTGCTTCTCCTTACGTTTCTCTGCCGTTGACTTCTTTATTTTCGTTGAGGGTTCCCCTATTAGGTTATCATGTGAAGGGAGATTCAGAGACAAGAATACAGCACAGATCTTAAGTTAATCAAGAGCCCTAGTAAATAATATATAAATAGATCTTATTTTAAGGAAAACGGCAGGGATTGATATTTGCTCCCACACTCTCAGACTAATGGTGTGACATGTTTATATTTTGGCTAGTTTTAAAGTTTTTAAATAAATTTTTCCGCCCTGATATATGGTAGAAGTTCAAAATTCATATCACAAGGACATTTTAGTAAGAAAACAGTAGTATGTGCAAAGGTTTAAAGTAAGCTATACATGCGCTCTTCACGGGTGAGTGCTCCCTTTGGTGGTAATCAGATATTTTTCTGTTATAGTAAAAAAAAAACAAAAAAAAGACGGCGATCTATGCAGAAACACTTTCATTTTGGAAGAGCATCAAGGTATAATATATATTATATACACTATATTCATCCTTAGATCAGGCAGGAATAAATCATTTAATATGGTATCTGGTCTTTTCCGCGTTTTTTTATGGATAGGTCAGTAAGCTATATAGCAATTATAGTAATACAACACTGTACATTTGAATAGAATGGTGATAGATCAGTACATATTTTCCTGGTTACTGAAATGCGGGTATCAACTAATTGTTGATGATATGGCTACACTATTACTATTGAGACCTTCCATGGTGCATGTATAATTATAAATTTTGGAGAACCATATTTTGTTTTGTAATTAGGCGAAGATGCTTGTTGTTCCACTGATTCCTTCTTTTGTGATAGTTCCTTTTTTGTTATTTTTAACCCCCTTCTTTGACTTTTAATCTTTGTTGTGTTTATTTATAAGGGTTTGCATATTAGGTCTTCCTCCTCTCTTAATGATATAGTATGTATTGAGTATACAAGTGTATATAGAGGTAGTTTTTATCGTTATTTATTGTATACCATATTTGAGATATTTTCAGTCAGATGACAAGTTATTTGATATGTAATAATTTATTGATTTACCCATAGATGTACATATTTTATTTTTCCAACTAATAATAATGCTTGTGCTTATTTTATATTTTACATTATGTTTTTATTATGTCTGTACATGCATGTTTTCATTATTTATATTAATGGTTATGGCACAATAGTTCATTTTATGGTCTTTTTATGTTCATTCATCAAACTTTTCACTTTAATTTTATATTGATGTATTTATTATCATTTTATACTTGATTTTATATGTTGTAGTTAAGCCAGCTTTAGCCCCTGATGAAGGCAGCACGAAACACGGCCTGTGTCGGGCCATTGGCTTAAGTCAATCAATAAAAGATATTCTTCCTCTGCTTTCCACGTTTCTGGACTGGGTCTGTTAATAGCACGTGGATTTGTGCTTTGTCATTGTTGGACTTCTGTCCTAGGACTACATGACAGTCCTGCATCCCAATCTGTGGTCTTTCCATCTGACAGCATGGCTGCTGAGAGTTGATACTGCAGCATCTCAATCTTCCACAAGAAGTAAAAGATCCTCAGCGTCAATGAAACCATCCACCAGATGTGCCTACTCCTTGAAATGACACAGATTTGCTTCATGGTGCTCTGGGAAAGGTCCTCAATCCATTCACTGAACCAATAGCTTTGCTTCTGCAATATCTACTTCACCTGTCCCCCTCAAGACTCAAAACCAATTCAGTGAGAGTTTATTTCCGTGCAATCGCAGCTTTCCACAAGCCAGTCGACAGTCAACCGTTCTCACATCCACTGGTTGCATGCTTCATGAGAGATCTCCTACTCTCTAAGCCACCCCTCAAATCTCTGGTAGCTTGGGACCATAATGTGGTCTTAGCACAACTTCTCAAACCACTGTTTGAACTTCTAGCCACCACTCACCTGCGGTTCTTGTCTTCGAAGGTCATCTTCCTCTTTGCTCTGACCTCAGCCAGTTGCATCAGTTAACTTCAAGTTGTGCTGGTGCATCCACAATATACCAGATTCCATCATGACAAGGTTGTCCTTCGCACGCATCCCTACTATTTTACCAAAATTGGTATTGCCTTTCAATATCAATCAATCTGGTTTTCTTTCCAAGACCACACTCTTTCTGTACAGAATCAACACTGCACACTCTCAAATGCAAACAGGCCCTGGCCCTCTATCTCCAGAGAACCAAGGATTCCATAAATCCTCAAAATTGTTTGTGTCCTTTGACCACAATCACTTGGGGCTTCCTGTATCGAAACGCAGTTTCTCCAGATGGATAGCAGATTGTATATCCTTTGCTTATGACTGAGCAGGCATCACCCTCATAGGGCACGTCCATGCTCACAATTTCTGAGCCATGGCAACCTCCATGGCAAACCTATACTCAGTAGCCATTGATGAAATCTGTCGGGCAGCAACCTGGTCCTCCATCCATATCTTCGCTGCCCACTATTGCTTGGAGAAGGACTCCTGCCAGGATGCTGCCTTTGGCCAGGCGGTCTTCGAACATCTATTTGGCACACAGCCACAACTCCTGCCCCCCGCCCAGACTTCTTGTTACCAGATCACCATGTCGGGGATGTCAATGAATATGTGTCCGAATTCTCTATTCTGGCTTGGTTTCTAAGTCTCCTGTGATCTGGATGCTGGGCAGTCTCATATATGAAGACTACATTCCTGCTTGTTCCTGGAGATAGCGTAGTTACCCATCTGTAAAAGGTGATCTCCGGGAACAGCAGGAATTTAGTCTTCACAAATTGCCCTCCTCCCCTTGGAGTTGTAGAGTTGTTTTAACTCTTTTTTTATTAGCTACAAACTAAACTGAGAAGAGGGAGTTGGAAGAGCAGGAAGGCAGCTGCGCAGGCACAGTGGAATGCTCTCAAAAGATCTCCTGTTGGATGCTGGAGAGCGTTCCCGCGTGGGCTCCGTCGATACCGACATCACCCATATGTAAAGACTAAATTCCCACTGTTTCCGGAGATCTGTTACAGGTGAGTAAATACGCTATCTCCACCCAAAAATGAGGAAAGATTTGGCTTCATCTTCGTCAGCTCCGAAGGGGGATCATGCTGAGCACTGAGTGAAGGCTCTGGTGTATCGGAGTCGAAGCCCCTTGAGATAGGGCATTGAGAGCAATGAGGGTCTGCGAGAGCACCACTCCAAGGGTGCAGAGCTAATCATCCAGGATATTGGAGGGGCAGCAATGGCCTGCTGAGAACACAGACCAAGGCACTAATAACCCTGTACAGATTCTGCATACATCAGTGGAAGTTGCTGAGGCCCTGCAGCCTTTGACGTCAGCAGTTATGGAGAAACTCCTTCTGCAGGTTCTTGAGGAATGGATCGTGGTGCTTTTGGCCATGCAGCAGGCCGGGACTTTAATGTCAACTGCATTGACATCAGCAACCGTCCAACCAATCCTCGAGAAACACAGTTTGCCTGTGGGAGTGACATTGACATCGGGACATCAAAGGACCCCAACACCGGTGCCTGCCCAGCTGATATCACACTCTAGCGTTTCAGGGTTCGATGCTCCCTCGAAGACTAGACGAGGATCAGTGCATCATCGCTCCTGAAGGAGCTCCCAATCCCCGTGGATCAGGAGAGAGGTCCAAACGGAGACTCAGAAGTACTTTGATTTCCTCTCTGATTCTGACTCAGAAGGCTGGGTCACCATTGTTAAGTCTGCAGACTTGTTGGGTCTCCTAAGCTCCCATCAGACCCTTCTCCTCATGAGCAGCACAGGTTCCCTCCTGAGGACATAACCTTCTAAGATTTTGTCAGCGATATGGCCAAGGCCATACCATTTTCTTTTGAGACTGAGGATGAACCCAGGGCAGAAGAATTGGAGATCCAGCAGTACTCTTCAGCCCTTAAGGAAGCAGTGATAGTGTCCATGCACTGAATTCTCCAAGAAGTGCAGATGAGAATGTGGGAGAACCCGCTCACTGGAAGGCTTGACTCCATGTATAGAGTTCAGAAGGCTGTCAGATTCAAGAAGCCCCCTGCTTCCTTACCATTCCTTGGTGGTCGAATCTGCCTTTAAGAGATGCATTCCTCGGCACCTCTAGGGAATTCATGGGAGCTCTGCTCGACACAACTCAGGCAAGAGCCTTCCTCTCACAGACGTCACATGCCACCCAGACAAGGTTTTATATAGTGCTGGCGAGGAGCCTGCTGTCTTGGACTTATTCCTGCTGTCCATGGAGAACACCTGCTACAAATGAGTACCTTTTCTCCATTAAGAGAATTGGCCATTTAGCCCCACTCTCTGTTTTCTATCTTTTAACCAGTTCCTGATCCACAATAGTACACTGCCAAGACTCTCTCGTGAGGGACCTAGTGAAAAGTTTTCTGAAAATCCAGATTCACTATATCAACCGGTTCACCTTTATCTACCTGTTCATTCACACCTTCAGAAAAATATGACAGATTAGTAAGTCAAGACTTTGCTTGGCTAAATCTATGTTGGCTTTCTCCCATTAAACCATGACTATCTAGATGTTCAGTAATTTTATTCTTTATAATGGTTTCTTCCATTTTTCCCAGTATTGATGTCAGGCTCACTAGTCTATAGTTTCCTGGATCACCTTGGAACCCTTTTTAAAAATTGGCATTAGTGGGGCGTGTCATGATGGCTGCCTGAGCTGTGTGGTGCTCTGAGCTTTTCATGGGCAAGCGGAAGGCTAAAGTAAGGTCGGGGAAAGTACCCTTGGCGACCCCGGCTTTACTTCTAAGAGGTCCAATGGATCAGTTTTTGTGGAAGCACCAAACAGCATCTGGCTCTTCAGCGACTTAGGCTGCATCAACGCCGTTGTCAGTGGACCCGGTGTCTTCTTCGGAGCATAACATCTCGCTGACTCCGGAGGATCATCGACCCCCCCCCCCCCCAGCCTCCTGCATCTGGCACACAGCCACAGAAGGACAACTTGATTCCCTGTCAGATGTCGGTGTGGGAGAGTCTAGCGATTGAAGGAGTGCATCTGTGGCTGGCGTTGCACTGTCTCACCGGGTAGAGACCCAATGACTTCAGCAATGACTTTGGGGGAGAGAGAGGAGTGGATGGAGTGAAGGAGCTTCAGCGGGGGCCTCTATTGGAACAGGTGTGGCTAAGGCTGAGACGTCCCTAACTGCATTGGTCTCAGCAAGACCAGCAGTATTTATATTAGAAACGTTGTGGGATGCGATTGCTAATCTGATTTTGGCGTTGTCTTCTCAGACGCAGTTGCTGCAAGCACATTTACAAGAGCAAGCTAGTATGGTCGCTTCTCAGAAAACTAAAATTGCCGCTTTAAAGCTTCTGTATCAGATCATATGGTTAGGATTGACTCAGTTTGTGACTCAAATTTTGCAATAATTAAGGATTTAATATCTGCTCATTTGAAGTTAAAGACTCTTAAAAACACTACTCGGGCTTCTAATTTGCATTTTTCCAAAATCCTCAACTGTATCTCCACATGAAATGTTTCATAGGTATCTAACTGAGATATTGCAGGTGCCAAGGATGCAATTCCTCCGGTTTCTCATATATTTTATCTTCCTACTGGAAGGAAGCAAATGGGGTGTGAAGTTGCATCCGTGGACACACTGAATGTTTCAGCTGTTTTGGAGGAATCACAGTCTGAGTCATTGATTTCCTCTACATTATTAGTATCATGTGCTTTAACTTTGGATAGAGAATGAATTTTTTAAGAAGCAGACGATCCCTGTCATAGGCTTTAATTATTAGGGTCTTCCTGGACCTCGCTAGGGATACCCAGAAGCGTCGCAAAGAATTTCTTGTGTTAAAACCTGGAGTTTTGCAGTTGGGGTGCCTTATGCAAATGCCTAGTAAAGTATAATTCAGTTAATTATGTTTTTTTTCAACCTGCTAAACTAGCAGATTTTATTAATGCTAGGCAAATAGTGGTTGCTTCTTCTTCTCCCGTTCCGCTCTAGAAAGCTCATTGCTGAATATTATGTTATGCTGCTTGCTCAGGTTATGTCATGTATTCTTTATTTGAATGTTCTTCCATTTCAGCTAGGCCTCCTCTGCTTTTTGAGGGTTTTTGAGTCAATGTCCCAATAATTTTTCTAATGATCTTTTTTGTTGGGTATTCGGATTTGTATTCTGGGGCTTGTCTCTTTTCTGTAATAAGTGGATTGCTTGTATGTAGTTATAAAAATTCAATAAATATAAAATGGAAAAAAAATTGGCATTGCATTGGCCACTCTCCAATCTTCAGGTACTAGAGATGATGTTAATGATAGCTCACAGATCACTGATGATAGGTCTGCATTCTCCAGGAACAAGCAGGAAGTCAGTCCTCACATATGGATGGCAGCTCCGATGGAGCCCGCGCGATAACCTCTCCCCTGCTTTCAAAGAAAGCCTTTGGGAGATCTACCCACGCATGTATGGTCCCCTTGCTGCCTAAGGGTGCCATCTTGCCTCAGTCTCCTTTTTCCCACGGAGCCCATCGGACATATGTCTATCCCCCCCCCCCCCCCCCCCCCGGGAAAAAGTTGATTTTTTTTTCTCTCTTAGTTTTCGGTTTTCAGATCGATTCCCTTCTTCGGTTTGCATATCGGTATCCTTCTCGCCTCCTGGGTCCGCATGCCTTGGGCATCGTGGTTTTTTCCTTGAGTTCTTTCTTTTCCTCAGGTTTTTCTCCTGGTGCGTGGGTTTCAGGGCCAGTGCAGTTTGATCTCGCAGAGGCCGTATTCCCTATTATGGCCTCGGTCAGTGGCTTTAAGCCCTGAGACCGTTGTGCACATACATGTTGCGCATGGACCCACATGACCGTTACCTCGGGTGCCTTATGGCGGACCATGATGCCTCAGCTTGCGGTCTCTGCCAGCAGATCACTCCAAAGGCCCTCCGAGGCCGAAAGAAGCAGCATGAGTCGATTTTCCACAAGACTGACTCAGCCCCAGAGTCGTCGAGCACCACCACAGAGGATTCAGCCTCGCGTGGCAACCATGCTTCTTCAGAGCCTGAAGGTCACGAGGCATTGAACTGAGGCTCCCTTGGGGAGGGAAACCCTTCAAAGAGCCAGATGTCATTGATGGCCTCGTCGGGTGACAAGACCAGGTCCATGGGCAAGTTCCATGGCCACTGGCCTCGGAGCCCTTGATGCGAGACCGAGGGCGATGGCCAGGAGCAGCCCTTGAAGCTGCCCCGTGGGAGAAGACACCATAAATATCCATGAATTGGTCTCAGTCTTCCAAGAGCATCCTCGTTGAGGACACCGAATTGACAGTTCCGGAACTGGGCCAAAGATCCTCGGTGTCCATGCCAGGGGCTGTGGAGCCTTCTCGCCTCGAGGCCAGGATGGCTGCTCTGGAGTGCAGTATGTCTGCCTTCTTGGCCCAACAGCAGGCTCTGATGCCTGGTTCCTCCAGGTCATCACTCCCGACCACCGGCTCCTTCACTGCGAGGGAGTTCCTGGAGGTGGAACCGATCCTGGAGCACTACCGGACTTGAAATACCCCTCGGCACCAATCCTGGTTCAGTTCCACTTGAGTCCAAGGACTTTCCTACCCAGCACCCCTGGCTCAGAGCGCAGGGGCATCATGATCCCTGGGCTGTTGGGGCTATGGTGCAAGCCCGAGGTCCGAAGGATCTTCGAGGCCTTCTCCAACTCTGATAACTTAGCACATTTTTGGCACACCACCATCTGGTCAGGGGTAAGCCCCTCTCCTCTCAGCCCCTTGTGACTCACTTCCTCAGGTGCCTACTGTTCTCATGGCCGCCGGTCCATCCTCCGGCAGCAGCATGGGGATCTCAATATTGTTCTCTCAAACCTTACCGTACCAACCTTTGAGCCTCTCAGCTCTTGCTACCTCAAGTATCTCTCCTGGAAGGTGGTCTTCCTTGTGGCGCTCACCTCTGGTAGCAGGATTAGCGAGCTCCAGATTCTTGTGGGCTATCCATCATATACGAGGTTCCATAAGAACAGGGTCATGTTCTGCATGCACTCCAAGTTTCTTCCTAAGGTGGTGTCCCCGTTCCACCTTAACCAAGAGATGATGCTTCCCACCTTCTTCATGTGGCCTCATACTAACAGTGCGGAGGCCACCCTCCACACTCTGGACTGTAATTGGGCCCACCATAGCTCCTCACAGCTCTTTATCTCCTATGACTCAAATTGGCTGGGGGCAGCGGTCTCCAAGCATGCCCTGTCCATTGGCGTGGCAGACTGCATCGCCTTTTCCTATGAGCAGGTTGCTCTTGCTGTAGTGCCGCATCATGGCGCACAGTGTCCGGGTTATGGCGGCGTCTGTGGTGAATCTACACTTCGTCCCCTTGCCAGAGATCTGCCAGGCTGCCACCTGATCCTCAGTCCATACCTTCCACACTACTGCCTGGAGAGGGTCCCACCGAGAGGGAGGAAGGAACACAAAGGGAGCTACCCTCGCAAAACAAAGGCAAACACAAAAGAGTGAAGGTATGGAGGTCATAAGTGCTTTATTAAAAAAAAAAAACAACGCGTTTCGGCTTATGCCTTCATCAGGAAGCGGGGAACTGCAAAAACAATTTAAAGACGTGTATAAAGTAAATATAAACACAACAAATTAGTACCCAAGATTTATAAAAATATAACAATTAAAACAATCAATTAAAACAGATAAAAATAGTTATGATTGATAAAATATATTGAACTAATAAAATATATAAACATGGAGACAGACTATTATAAAACAAATAAAGATCAAACTAAAAGAGAATGCCACCTGATCCTCAGTCCATACCTTCCACACTACTGCCTGGAGAGGGTCCCACCGGGACAGCACCTTCAGCCAGGGGGTACTCTGTCATCTGTTGGGGGTGTAAGGCAACTTCTGCCCTCTGGATCTTCTGTGTGTTCAGGCTACCAGAGAACTGGTTCCTCGCTTGATACTCGGGGCTGTTCGGGGCTTGCGTTGTTCCTTGACCCCTTTGCTGCTTCTCACAGTTTACCTTTTTCGGTCACTTATGGCTTTTACAGGTTTTTTTGGTAGTCTGTAGCTGGGGAGTCCCATATGTGAGGGCTGACTTCCTGCTTGTTCCTGGAGAAAGCATAGTTACTCACCTGTAACAGTTGTTCTTCAGGGACAGCAGGAATCAGTCCTCACAACCCTCCCTCCTTCTTGTGGAATTGCTTTTTGTCATTTTTGCCTTCTTGAGCTATGTGATCATACTGAGGCAAGATGGCACCCTTAGGTGGGAAGGGGACCATGCATGCGTGGTAGATCTCGCAAAGACTTAATTCGAAAGCTGGGGAGAGGTTACCACACGGGCTCTGTTGGTGCCAATGTCACTCATATGTGAGGATTGATTCCTGCTGTCCTCGGAAAACACCTTTTACAAGTGAGTAACTATGCTATCTCATATTTCAGTTCTTTCAGCACCCTGGGATGTAAGCCATCTAGTCCAGGTGATTTGGTACTCTTTAGTTAATCAAATTAAATACCATTTCTGGCATAGGTAACTTCCTTACATCTTCTTCCTTAATGACCGAAGTTAAGAATCCATTCAGTCTCTCTGCTATGGCCTTGTCCTCTCTTAGCATCCCTTTTACCCCTCTTTCATCTAATGGTCCAACTGATCGGCTCTCGGCTTGTCCACTCCACTCCCGGATGTCGCAATCCAGTCCTGGTTTTGTAAAGCGCCAACAAACAGTTTGTCTTAACCTATCTATCATTCGGAGTATACTCTGACCGGGGGAAAGTCCCACAAAAATCCAAGACTCAAGACAGTGTGCTCTTCTGTGCAGCAGCTCCAGAATGAGTCATGGCTTCAGACACTCCCCAACAGTACAGCAAATTCACATGTCACAGCAGAACTATTGCAGCAAAGTTTTTCATATCTCTCAACATCTTCAGATAAGAAGCACAGTTCTCAGCTCCCTCCACCAGAAGAAGAAGTTACAGAGTATCTCACAGCTCTATTAGCTGTGAAAGTAGCCCTCCCTCCCTTCTTTCAGGTGTGCACTACCCTCTCCCACAGGCTGCTTCTTACAGTACCTTAAACGTCCATGGGTTCAGTGGTGTCTTATTCCCCAAACTCAATAGTTTCCATGGGTTGCTCCTGGGCTTCTCCTCCCGTGCACTGCCCTTTCAACCATATGCCTCACCCCCACCCTAAGTAAGGCCTTGGTTGCTCATTACTAGCCCAATCCACCTGTGTGCCCTCTCCTAATTGGTTCTTTTGGTCCTTCCTGGGGAGGGCCTTCCCAACCCAAAGGCTTCTGGGACATGTAGTGTGTCTGACCTTGTCACAGTATTCTGACTCTCCTATCTAACCTTTTAGACTTCTAGCATTTGTATAGAGGATTTAGGGGTTGTATTTTGTTCATATTAACAATATGATTATCAGTTGACAGGAGTAATTTGGAATCTTTCTACTCTGTCTGATTTTTACTTAAAGGCATCTAGATTACTTTTACCTTTCTCTGGGACAATTAAGTCTTCACATATGGGTGACGTCACTGACGAAGCCATTGCAGGAATGCTCCCCAGCTTCCATAGGAAGCTTTTGGGAGGACCAAAGCACATTCTTGCCTGTCTTCCTGCTCGTAAGGAGCCATCTTACCTCGATCTTCTTTTTTACACAGAGTCTGTCAAACGTCTGTCTGTCCCTGGAATTTAGTTGATTCCCATCGAATTGTTTTTCGGTCATTTTTCAGTCATTTTACTAATCACATGCTCGTCACCTTCATCATGCCTTTTCCCAGGAGCGTCAGTACTTTGGTGATGTGTTTTTTCTCAGGTTTCTTTTTCTTTTTTGGGTGCATGTTTTTTTTCTCTCACATCTCCCTGGTCGGCTGGGGCATTGGAGTCCTTTGGCTTGGCGGAAGCGGTCTTCCCCAACATGTCAAAGCTGGCCAGTGGCTTCAAGAAGTGCTCCCAGAATGGCTGGGCCATCTTCATGACGGACTGCCATAACTGGTGCTTTCATGCTTCAGGCCTGACCATGAGCCCTCCATCTGTGCTCTCTGTTTGCAGATGACGTGCAAGGGGCTCAGGAATCGGAAAAGACAGTGAGAACTGCTGTTCGGGTCCTCAGAGTCCTCAGCATTGGCATCACCATCGACGTCTGTGTCTAAGCCCTCGAAGGCCTCCACCGAGGCTTCGGCTTTGCATGGAGATCGTGCTCATTCGGAGCAGAAGGATTGTGGTGCATTGGATCGATGGCCATCCTTTCATGAAAGTCGGCCCCAGAAGAAATAGAATTCTGCCCCATTGAAGTCAAGGGGCTATACTGAGAGCTGGGACAAGTTCCATGAACACCGGTATTGAAGTCCGAAGCTGCCCCAGTGGGAGGAGTTGCCTTCCAAGGCTCTGGAGAGCTGTTGGGTGACTCCCAATACTGTCACCATCATGAAGTCCCCGACGAGGGAACCAACACTAGAGACTGCAGTTGCTGTCCTGGTTCCTATGACATCGGACTCCACGCTGCTGGTTGAGCGCATGGAGGCACAAAAGCGCAGCCTAGCTGTGTTCCTGGCCTAGCAAGTTGCCTGAGACCCGATGCCCTCAGGTTTCTCAGTGCTGAGGGTGGCCCTGTCCACAGTGATGGCTTCCTCTTCGAAGGTGCAGCTATTCTGGAGGCCCATGCTCTACCCAGCTGGGGAGACAGCATGGACAGGTGGCTGATGTCCCAGTTGGTGCCCTGGGGTTCCCCCACCCCCCACAAGCGCCTCCAGGTTGGACCATCCGGAGCCTCTGACTCTGTCCTCCCCTCCTGACCGCTGCAAGTGCCATGTGCCAGTATTTCGATTTCCTTACCGATATTGATTCTGAGGAGGAAGAGGAGTCCCTAATGCCCGAGCGCCATCGGGATATCCTTTTGGATCCCTCTCCACTGTATGAGCGCTAAAAGTCCTCACTAGAGAGTATATCCTTCCATGAGTTTTGAGGGACATGGCAAAAGCCTTGCTGTTTAGCATCGAGGCTAAGGAGGAGCCCAGGGAGGAGTAGTTGGAAATTCTCCAATATTCTTCCCCTCCTATGAAGGCTATTACAGTCCTTATCCACTGGATCCTGGAGTTGCTACTGTTTCGCATGTGCGAGACTCCCCTCACTGTGCATCCGGGGAGTAGATGCCTGGACTCCATTTACTGAGTCTACAAAAGCCTTGGGTTTGAAAAATCACAGCTCCTGCACAATTCCATGGTCATGGAGTTGTCTGTGAGGAGGATCAAGAGCAGCAAGACCCATTCTTCTATGCCTCCAGGCAGGGAGGCTAGGACCCTGTATGGCATTGGAAGGAAGTGCTACCTGGGTTCCATTTTGGTAGCCTGCATCCAGGCCTATCAACTTTACACAGGCATGTTTCTTGGGGATCTGGCCGATTTCCTGGCTGTCCTTACGGATGAACGCGTTGAGTGCTACCATAGCCTTGTCTGTAAGGTCAAGAAATACATGACTCGGGTGGCTTATGATGGGTTGAGCGCTACCATAGTCTTGTCTCTAAGGTCAAGAAATACATGACTCAGGTGGCTTATGATGGGTTTTAATCAATGGCCCGGGTAGCCACAATGGGCGTCAGGGCTTGCCGTCTGGCATGGCTGCAGTTCTCTGATTTAGAACAGTGGGTGCAGGACAAGCTGGCGGATGTCCCCTGCGGTGGTGAAAATCTCTTCGAAAAGCTGATGGAGGACAAAGCTGGAGAGTTTGAATGTGAGCAGTTGACCATGAACCGACTTTCTCACAAGATGGGGTACCCTGCTAAGATGAAGTCCTCAAAGAAGAAGTTTTTCTACCCCCAAAAGAGGAAATACTTTGCAGATTACCTGCCGTATCAACTCTATAATGGCTCTCAGCAGGAACAGCAACAGAAGGGCCAGGGCCAGCATCAATAGTGCCGCCCCAAGCCCCATAAGTCCCAGTCTGTACCACAACCGCAGCCTAGAGTAGGATTTTGACTCCTTTCTAAGGAGCATGGCATCCCTTCCTGTTCCAGATTCTGTTCCACCTCAGGTGGGAAGGAGATTGATTCATTTCGCATACAGGTGGCTCTCAGGATTGTCTGGGACAGGTACCTGTTGCATTTCGATCAACTTTCCCTCACCCTTCTTCCGAGGGGAGTATCCCCTCGATCCTTCCCACTGGGATTTCCTCCAGAAGGAGATCCAGTTCTCTTGGCTGATATGGTCATCAAACTCATCCCTCTTTTGCAGATTGGAAAAGGGTTCTACTTCCATTACTTTCTGGTTCCCAAAAAGACGGGTGGCTTCAGGCCCATTTTGGATCTGCAGAACCTCAACCGGTTCCTACTGAGGGAAAGTTTAGGATGATCTCCCTGGGAATCTTGTTGCCTTACCTCCAACGGGAAGACTGGCTGTGCTCTTTGGATCTCAAAAATGCTTATACTCACATCCCCATTCACCCCTTTCATTGTTGGCAGTATGTCTGCTTCATTCACAGTCAACAGCACTATCAGTACAGCGTGCTATCCATCGGCATCACCTCCACCTGGAGGGTTTTCAAAAAGTATCTAGAGGTGGTTGCCACTTTTCTTTGGATGCTGGGGATTTTTGTCTTTCCCCCTACCTGGACGACTGGTTAATAAGAGGCCAGATGCCGGATAAAGTCCGGCAGTCCAAATGGATCGCCATTCAGCTGCTGGAGCATCTGGGCTTTGTCATCAACTACTCCAAGTCTCACCTACAGCCCACTCAGTGCCTCAAGTCCATTGGGGCCCTCCTAGATACCACCCAGGCTTGGGCCTACTTACCCAAAGATCGAACCTTCTGGTTTATTGGTTTAGCCAGGTTGTTGCACAGCAGCCTGGTCACCACAGCCAGGGGCATGCTGAGCATTCTCGGGCACATGGCCTCTATGGTGCATGCCACTCCACTAGCCCGTCTGCAGATGTGACAAGTGCAGTGAACTCTCTGCATGCAGTGGCACCAAGATACGGGTCACCTCAGGGACAAAGTGGTCGTCGTTCCTGATATGGTGGCTGCATCCACAACACCTGCTTAAGGGACTTCCCTTTCAGGCCCTTCCTCATCAGCGGATTATGACTACAGATGTATCAAAAACAGGCTGGGGAGCCCATCTTGATGGCCTCTGCACACAGGGCCTCTGGATGGTGGGAGAAAACCTTCACCGGATCAACTTCCCGGAGCTCCGTGCCATTTCCAGTGTGCTTAGGAGAGGTCTTCAACCAAGTTGCCCTCATTCAGACCGACAACCAGGTGGTGATATTCTGCATCAACAAGCATTGAAGCATGGGCTCTTTCCTTCTCTGCTGGGAGACAGTGCGCCTTTGGAGATTCGCTGTTTCACATGTCACGCTTCGAGCGGTTTACCTCCCGGGGGGAGCTCAATGTCATGGCGGATCACCTCAGCCGAGTCTTTCAACCGCATGGGTGGACCCTCCACAGACAAGTTGCAGGCGCATCTTCCATAGAGCGCTTTGCATCGCCGGACAATGCCCAGGTAACACATTTCTGTTCTAGGCTTCCCTCAGCGGTAGGATAGCTCCCCAATGTCTTTTTGCTGGATGGGAGTGAGGGCCTGCTTTATGCCTATCCACCAACTCCTCTGGTGGCCAAGACCCCACTTCAAGCTGCAGGAGGACAGAGCTACTCCAATCCTCATTGCTGCATACTGGCCCAGACAGCCATGGGTTCCCCCTTCTACTCCAGCTATCTCGGAGGCAGACACGTGACTCATCTCAGACCCGGATCTTATCTCCCAGGACAGGGGATCCCTTTTTCACCCCAGTGTGTGCCTCCTGGCACTCACAGCGTGGATGCTGAGTGCGTAGTTCTCACAGAACTCCATCTGCTGGCCGATAAGGAGAACATAGAAACATGAGAGCAGAAAAAGACCACTTGGCCTATCTAGTCTGCCCTTCCATATCAACTCTACAACAATCCCCTTTTTTCCTTTAGAGATCCTTTGTGTTTGTCTCATGCTTTTTTGAATTCAGATACTGTCCTCATCTCTACCACCTCCACTGGGAGACTATTCCACGGATCTACCACTCTTTCCGTAAAGAAATATTTCTGCATATTACTTCTGAGTCTATCCCCTTTCACCCTCGTAGCAGAGCTAGCTTTCCATTGAAAGAGGCTCTCCTTCTGTGCATTTATAGCATGGAAGTATTTAAATATCTCAATCATATCACCTTTGTCCCACCTTTCCTCTATACATATTAAGATCCTTAAGTCTACTACTACTACTACTACTACTACTACTATTTAGCACTTCTAGAGCGCCACGCACGTAGCGCTGTACAGCTAACCTACAAGAGGTAGTCAGCAGCATAAGTCTGTTCTCATATGCTTTATAAGGAAGACCACTAATCATTTTAGTAGCCACCCTCTGCGCCGACTCCATCCTCTTTATGTCCTTTTGAAAGTGCTGTCTCCAGAATTGTACACAATACTCCAAATAAGGTTGCACCAAAGACATACAGAGGCACTATCACCTCCTTTCTTCTGCTGGCCATTCCTCTCCCTATGAAACCAAGCATCCTTATAGCTTTTGCCATTGCCTTTTCTACCCATTTAGCTTCTTTAAGATCATCAGACACAATAATGCCTAGGTCCCTCTCTTCTTTTGTGGACATAAGTACTTCACCCCTATACTGTATCACCCCCTTGGATTGCTGTAGCCTAAATGCATGACCTTGCATTTTTTTAACATTAAATCTCAGTTGCCAAATTCTACACCATTCTTCAAACTTAGCTAGATCCCTCCTCATGTTATCTACACAGAGTAGATCTACTCTGTTGCAGATTTTGGTAGAGGCTAACCTTACCTGACAGCCCTTCTGCAATATCACTAACAAAGATGTTAAAAAGAACTGTACTAAAGATAGATCCCTGTGGCACTCAACTGGTAACCTCCTCCTCCTTAGAGTGAGCTCCACTTACCTGTACCCAGGGCCGTACCGAGTGTGAATCGCGCCCTGTGCGACTTGCACATTGGGCGTGCGCCTGGCCCCCCCCGCACCTCCATCCAGCCACTTTCTGGACAGTGACGGGAGAGAAGAGGCGTGCCCGATGTGCAAGTCGCCAGCGCGCTAAGCCAAACTGTCCCGCCCTGCTCTGATGCCGCGTCAGAGGAGGGAGGGACCAGACCTGCTTAGCGTGCCATGAAAAGGCTTAAGGGGCATATTTCAGCTGTCTGCCGTTGCCTGCTGCCGCTGAGAGAAGAAAAAGTGGTGGCAGCAGGCAACGGCAGACAGTTGAAATGCGCCGCTTAAGCCTTTGCGCCCTTTGCGGCGCACCGCTCGCACAGGGCTAGGTATGGTCCTACCTGTATGCTTTGTCGCTTCCCACTCAACCAATTTCTAACTCAATCAGTAACTTTAGGGTCTATCCCTAGAGTGCTCAGTTTGTTTATAAGTCACCTGTGTGAAACAGTGTCAAAGGCTTTACTGAAATCTAAATATACCATATCTAGGGCTCTCCCTTGGTCCAACTCCCTGGTCACCCAGTCAAAGAAATCGATCAGATTTATCTGACAAGACCTGCCTCTGGTGAATCCATCCTTGGATTCAGTAATTCAATGGACTCCAGAAACCTCACTATTTTCTCTTTCAGCAGTGCTTCCAATAATTTATTCACCACTAAGGTTAAACTAACTGGTTGTAGTTTTCAACCACAGCCTTACTTCTGCTTTTGTGTAAAGGGACTACATGTGCCTCTCTTCAGGCACAACTCCTGACTCCAAAGAGGCATTGAAAAGAGCTGCTAGACTGTCCCCAAGTTCCCTCAGTATTCTCAGATGTATCCAATCTGGTCCCATCGCTTTGTCTACTTTTAGTTTAGCTAGTTCCTCACAAACACAGTCTTCTGAAGGTTGTTCAAGATGCCCCTTGCTTCTGTTCCTGTTTTCTGAGGTCCTGCTCCTGGTCCTTCATCTGTGAACACAGAACAGAAATATTTGTTAACCCGTTTTGGACCAGCAGCGTATGTTTTACATACATAAGGTTTCCATACTTACTACTCAACTGTTTACTAATTAATGGTTATAAATTCAATGGAACTATGTTTAGCTATTATCGTTATGTCAAAAAGCGTTATATACAGATTTTTTTATCTGAGATCTAGTTAGTTTAATAGGTATTCGAAGTTTGCCGATTTTGCCGATACTGGCGGCTCAACATAAAAAGATCACAAAAAATAGTAAGTAGCTTATAATGCTGTAATAGCTACTATTTTGCAAATAAAAGTATTTGTAGACTTTAGAAAATAGGTTTAGATAACTGTAAATTACTTAGTGTCAGAGTTATTGGTGCGTATATTGGCCTTGTATGTTTTTCATACCCTGGGCTAATATGTTGTTGAAACTAATTGCTGTCAAGCATTCTGTTCTAGGTTTTTCAGTGGTGCAATATTGACGCACTGCATCAGAAGTGTTTTCACTTGTATCATATTCCGCCATCAGAATGGACTATTGACAAACTATATTATATCATAATAAAGTGTTTTAAATGAAAACTGCAGTTTCAATAGTATCATACAATATGTTTATGTCAATGAATATTGGAACTGAATCCTATCTTTTCTGAAGACGGACAATATACTATATTGGACCAGTGTATGAAAAACATACACTATTGGGCTTGTTTACAAAGCCGCAGTAGCCCCTATGTGAAACTTCTATTTCCTTATCGTTCCTCCCGTTCAGTCCTCTACTCCTGGGTTGTCAACCTCCTTCTGCTGCTGGAGACTGGTATGTCAGAATGATGACATCACTGGATATAGCCTGCTGATCTCCACCTCTCCTTCCTGTGTTACCAGTCTCCTTGCAGCAGGAGGACTTTGTGAGCCCGGGAGAGGGCTCACTGGAGGAACAGATAAGGAGAGTTAGGTTCAGCCTTAGGGCAATTAATTTATTTGGTTGGTTTTCTTATTGAGCATATAAAAAAAAAAAAAAAAGTCAGTAGACCTGGAGAACCAGCTTGCTTGGCTTGCTTACCTCTGCCTGTGACCAAATCCACCGGTGCGGTGTGCAAGGGAAGGGCTTGGGCCCTTGGCGGCAGGAGTCTCTCTCCCTCCGGACTTTACGGGGGAGAGCCCTCTTTGACCGTGCTGTGTGCTGTCTGACCGCGAGCCTGCTGCTGTCACTATCGCGCGGCTCTGTGCCTGCAGGCACGTTGTGTTTTTTGTTTTCTTCTGTTCTGCTGCGTTCCGGGCTGTGTACGAGGCTCCGGAAGGCAGAGGGGAATCCCGCAGACCTGCCCGGTCAGCCCTTCACCGGCGGCAGGCTGTGGCGCTGACGGAGACAGTCCAGGGTCAGGGTGAACGCGCTTTGCGTTTGGCGTCCTTTTTCAATATAGGCTCCCGGCGGCCATTTTGGGCAGCCTGGCAAACCACGTGGCTGTTCGGCGTCGCTGGGATTGCAGCAGGTAGGCAGTCTTTGGGCTTTCTTTTGGGGGCTGCGCTTTCCTTTTGTTTTCCCCGCGTGGTTTTCTTTAATTTCTTATTTCCGTCGTGGCTCTGGGCCAGTCGCTGGGAGAAGTGGGGGGGGGGGGGGCTCTTCCTTGGGGCGGCTGCAGCCTGGGCTGTTAGTACACTGTAGTTTGTAGCTGGTACTTTATTCTGTTCTATTAGCTTGCTGTGCTTTCAGTTTGCAAAAAAAAAACCAACTTACAAACAGTGCAAAACCCAAGAGAACAGCGCAGATTGACAGTGCTGTTGGCTAAGAGCTTTTGGGCTGATCACACTTATGGCGGGTCGCCCCCAGTGTGTAATCTGTGGGACCCGAAGGGGCACGGTGGCTGAGTCGGGGGTGTGCCGTGGGTGTGCCTCCCTGTCATCCTCAGTGGAGCAGCAGATGGACCTTAAAGAACCTGTGGAGCTTCCGGAGGGACTGGAGGGGACTTGGGCTGAGTCGCCTCTTGTCCCTCTGCAAGAGGGTCTCGTGGAAGAGTTACCGGGATCTTCTGCGGCGCTCCTCGCAGAGCAGACTGAGGTGCCCGCGGACTTTTGTCCTGAGTTCATCTTGATGCTCCATAAGGCGTTCTGTTTATGGCGCCAAGGTAGAGCAACTGATGATCCACACAGAGCAGGACCGGCGGCCCCAAGCGTGGCCTCGGGCGATGCCGGGGAGGGTCCCTCGGCGCCTAAGAAACCTAAGGTCAAGGCCGGACTTCGACGAAGATGACGGCGATACTGAGGAAGGGCTGCAGGATCTGGAGGAAGGGGAAATCCTGGAGCCCGAGGAACAGTCTAAAATTATCAGGGTCTTCCGTAGAGAGGAGCTTCCGGCGTTGATCACGGAGTCACTGCAGATGTTAAAACTGGCAGCTCCGACGTCGCAGGAGGACGACATTGAGGATCCCGTTATTCAGGCGGTCCGACAGAACCAGGTGGTGTTTCCGGTCCACAAGGTGGTTGATAAGATGATTCAGGATGAATGGGATCAGCCAGAGACAGGGCTCCGAGGCATCCGCACCTTGAATAGGCTGTATCCTCTGCCTGATAAGGACAAGGAGCGGTTTCAGACGCCCCGCGTGGATGCTGTGGTGTCAGCAGTCACCAAAAAGACAACCATTCCAGTGGAGGGCAGCGCAGCGCTGAAAGATGCCCAGGACCATAGAGTGGACGGTCTCCTCAAGCAGACCTTTGAGGCTGATTCGCTCTCGTTGCAAATCTCTATTTGTGGTGCCTGGGTGGCTAGGGCGTGTTTGTGCTGGGTGCAATGGTTGCGTCTTTCCCCTCATTTGGATTTGGAGGAGCTCAAGGAGCTGGGGCGTCTTGAGTCCGGTGCGGCTTATTTGGCCGATGTCCACTATGATTTGATTAGGGCACTCGCAAATAGCACGGCGTCCGTAGTTGCCGCCCGCAGGTCTGTGTGGTTGCGGAATTGGGCGGCGGACGGTTCTTCTAAATCTCGGCTTAGTAAGCTTCCTTTCAAAGGTAGGTTGTTGTTCGGAGAAGATGTGGATAAGTTAGTTAAGGACCTCGGGGAGACTAAGGCGGGTCGGCTTCCTGAGGACAAACCGAAGCTGGGAAAGTCACCGCAAGGGTTTAGAAGCCAGTTTTGGGACTCCCGCAGATTTCGGTCCCCGCGCTACGGGTCCTTTCAGAGGGGTCGGTTTGCTTCCCGAGCGCAGGGGTTTCGGGGGTTTCGGGGAGCTAGTAGGGGTTTCTCCTCCAGCTCCGCCCCAGCAGCTCGCAGACCGCAATGAGATGAGGCGGATCCCGGCGGAGGAAATTTCCATAGGGGGGAGGCTCCGGGAATTTCTCTCTGCCTGGGCCCTTATCACGTCCGATCAGTGGGTTCTAGAGGTGATTCGGCACGGTTATGCACTGGAGCTCGCGCGGCCCATACGAGATTCGTTCATAATGTCTCCTTGCAGAGGTCGAAGGAAGTCTTTGGAGGTCCGCAGCACTCTGTCCCGACTGTTGCGCTTAGGGGCAGTCGTGGAAGTCCCGAAGGCGCAGTACGGTTTGGGTCGGTATTCCATCTATTTCGTGGTGCCAAAGAAAGGTGGAGCGCTGCGGCCTATCTTAGATCTCAAAGGCGTGAATAGCTGTCTGCGGGTGCCCCACTTCCGTATGGAAACATTGCGGTCGGTGATCGTGGCGGTGCGTCAGGGCGAGTATCTGATGTCGTTGGATCTGACGGAGGCTTACTTGCACATTCCCATTCGGGAGGCTCATCAGCGCTGGCTAAGGTTCGCGTTGCCCTGAGGACATTATAAGTTCCAGGCGTTGCCCTTCGGCCTCGCGACGGCTCCACGCACCTTTACCAAAATCATGGTGGTGGTAGCGGTGGCGTTGCGCAAAGAAGGTGTCTTGGTGCACCCTTACCTGGACGATTGGTTGATTCGGGCGAAGTCCGAGACGGAAAGTCGTCAGGTAACTGGAAGGGTGGTAGACTTCTTGCAGAGTCTCGGTTGGGTGGTCAATCCGACAAAAAGCCGGCTCCAGCCTTCGCAGGTGCTGGAGTACTTAGGCGTGCAGTTCGACACTCTCAAGGGGCAGGTGTTTTTGCCGGCCAGAAGGGCGCAAGCTCTCCGCAATCTGGTCCGCAGCTTCCGGGCTACTCCTGCTCCGACGACATGGATGTATCTTCGCGTCCTCGGTACGATGGCGGCGACGCTGGAGGCGGTGCCTTGGGCCAAGGTTCATATGCGTCCCTTACAGAGGGCCTTGCTCCAACACTGGTCGCATCAGCGCGACCCCTTGAGCAAGCGTCTCCCCTGTCCCTTCAAGGTGTGGCAGTCGCTCCGGTGGTGGTTGGTGCCGGCTTCGTTAGCGGCCGGAATGCCACTGGAACAGCTGGAATGGATTCCATTGATGACGGATGCCAGTCTGGCGGGATGGGGAGCACACTGCGAGGGCCGCTTCTCGCAGGGACTGTGGTCTCCCCTGGAAACGACGTGGTCGATAAATCGTATGGAGTTAAGAGCGGTAGTCAGAGCCCTGCAGGCGTTCGAGGGCCTTGTGTTCGGATGTCCAGTTCAGGTGCTATCTGACAATTCCGCCACGGTCGCCTACATAAACCGTCAAGGCGGCACGGGCAGTGCTGCGATGGAGGAGGAGTCCGATTTGCTGTTCGCATGGGTGGAGAGTCGGCTGACGGCGATTTCATAAGGTATCATAAGGAAAGGAATGGAAAATAAAACAAAAGATATTATAATGCCTCTATATCGTTCCATGGTGAGACCGCACCTTGAATATTGTGTGCAATTCTGGTCGCCCTATCTTAAAAAGGATATAGCGTTATTAGAAAAGGTTCAGAGAAGAGCCACCAAAATGGTAAAGGGGATGGAAGGATACTCCTATGAAGAAAGGCTAAAAAGGTTAGGGCTCTTTAACCTGGAAAAGAGACGGCTGAGGGGAGATATGATAGAAGTCTATAAATTAATGAACGGAGTGGAACGGGTAAACGTAGATCAATTGTTTACGTTATCAGAATATAGAAAGACTAGGGGGCATGCAATGAAGCTACAGGGTAAACTATTTAAGACTAATAAAAGAAAATATTTTTTCACTCAACGTGCAATCAAACTCTGGAATTTGTTACCGGAGGATGTAGTTAAGGCTGTTAGTGTAGCTGGGTTTAAAAAAGGTTTGGACAAGTTCCTGGAGGAAAAGTCCATAAACCATTATTAAGAAGGGACCCAGGATATCAATGCTTGACCCAGTACAAGCATTGTGGAACCTGTGTCTTTTGGGGAAACTGCTAGGTACGTATGACCTAGATTGGCCACTGTTGGAAACAGGATACTGGGCTTGATGGACCTTGGTCTGACCCAGTATGGCATATCTTATGTTCTTATGTTCTTATGTTCACATTGCAGGGAAGGACAATGTGATGGCGGACTTCCTCAGCAGAGTTCAGGTGGATGCCGGGAAATGGGAATTGCACCCGAGGTGTTCCAACAATTGATCCTACGCTGGGAGCTGCCCGTCATGGACTTGATGGCGTCCTTTCAGATGGCAAAGGTTCTGCGGTTCTTCAGCAGGAGAAGAGAAAGAATGTCCAAGGGCATAGACGCGCTTTTACAGCGGTGGCCTTCCAGGGGTCTCCTATATGTTTTCCCGCCGTGGGCGTTGATCGGGCGGGTAGTTCAGCGGATAGAGAGACACAGGGGCAGAGTACTTCTGATTGCGCCCGACTGGCCCCGGCGGCCATGGTACGCGGATCTGGTGCGCCTGCTCGACGGGCTGCCTTGGCGCCTTCCCGTTCGGTCGGACCTGTTGCGGCAGAGTCCCCTCTTCATGCCTCAGGTGGATCGATTTTCGCTTACGGCATGGCCATTGAAAGGGCTCGGTTAAGGAAGAATGGCTATTCTATGTCTGTTATTTCTACGCTACTAAGAGCACGCAAGCATTCCACTTCTTTAGCGTATGTGCGCATCTGGCGTATTTTTGAGGATTGGTGTTCGCGCCAGCAGATTTGGGCGGCGACTGTCTCTGTAGCTGCGGTTCTCAGCTTTCTGCAAGAGGGCTTTGAGAAAGATTTGGCAGCTAGCTCCTTGCGAGTACAGTTGGCGGCGCTGTCATGTTATCGTGGTAAAGTTCAAGGCATGGCTTTGGGGGCTCATGCGGATGTGGTGCGTTTTCTGAGAGCGGTGACTAGGCTGCGTCCCTCGCGTAGAGTGATGGTACCGTCCTGGGATCTTAATTTGGTCTTGTCTGCCTTGGTGGAGCCTCCCTTTTAGCCCTTACATCGCTCGTCGTTGAAGGATTTAACTTTGAAAACGGTGTTTTTGGTGGCGATTTGTTCGGCGCGGCGTATTTCTGAGTTGCAGGCATTGTCTGCTAGAGAGCCGTTCTTGGTTTTCTCCAAAGAGAAGGTGGTTCTTCGGCCTGTTCCGTCGTTTTTGCCCAAGGTGGTTTCTCCCTTTCACTTGCAGCAGTCCGTGTGCCTGCCGGTGCTGGGGTCCTCGGAAGGTACTGCGGGGGACCGCAGTTTACGGAAGCTAGATGTCAAGAGAGCACTGCGTCAGTATTTGAAATCTACGGAATCGTTTCGAAAGTCGGATCGGCTCTTTCTGTTGTTTGGTGGTCGGCGCAAGGGGGAAGCAGCGTCTAAGGCTTCCATTGCAAGGTGGATTCGGGAGGCGACTTCCTCCGCCTATTTGCTCCGCGGTCGTGCTGCTCCGGTGGGTTTACGAGCTCATTCCACTAGGGCGCAAGCGGCTTCGTGGGCGGAGCATGGCTTGGTGCCTCCGAGTGAAATTTGTCGGGCGGCCACTTGGTCCTCTCTTCATACCTTCAGTAGACATTACCGTCTTGATGTGGCAGCATCTCGGGATGCTTGTTTCGGGGCAGCTGTGTTGCGTGCCGGCTGGAAAGGTCCCTCCCATTGAATACTGCTCTGGTACATCCCAGGAGTAGAGGACTGAACGGGAGGAACGATAAGGAAATGATAATTACACTTACCTGGTAATTGTAGTTCCTTGAGTGATGACCGTTCAGTCCTCCATCCTGCCCAGATACTTTCATTTCAGTGAAGAGGCAGCCGGCTGACACAGACGCCATTGATACAGGTGAGTCGGTTTCCTTGTTTGCGTTGCCCATATGCCTTTGCCTGGTGGGCTTGGTGACAGGGCACGATGTACGCAAGCTAGGTTTGTAGAAAGTTCTCATACCATAGTTGTTTTGAGTTCCTTAATTACATGTGTTTAAACTACTTATTTGTTGCTCCTTTGAGTCTGCTTTGTTAATAGTTTACACTGGAAGAAGAGGTGGAGATCAGCAGGCTATATCCAGTGATGTCGTCATTCTGACATACCAGTCTCCAGCTGCAGGAGGAGGTTGACAACCCAGTAGTAGAGGACTGAACGGTCGTCACTCAAGGAACTACAATTACCAGGTAAGTGTAATTATCATTTTCTGCAAAGTTTTAATATGTTTATTATTGCCGGTATTTCATAGCTGTTTGAGTGTAACAAATCTAATAAATCATCCAGAACAGAGAGAGAATATGCGAGCTGTCCAAAACGGGTTAAGCAATTCCGCTTTATCCATATCAGCTTCTACATATTCCTACCCTTCACCTTTGATTCTGACAATACCACTTTTGCTCTTCCTCCTCTCACTAACATTTGTTTATTTATTTAACCAGTTTTATATACAACCTTTTCCTTCAATCAAAGTGGTTTACATGTTGCTAAGTGTGCATTTGGGTTAGGTGGGGATAGGTGAGGAGAGGTTATTGGGTGGGCACTTGGGAAAGAAGTTTGTGGTCTGTGGGGGTGCCATGAGTTGCTTGGTTGCGATTGTGCTCATATGTTGGTTTGTAGGTTCTGGGAGGGTCCATAGTATTGTATAAATAGTGTGGTTTTGAGCATAGTTTTGAAGTCATTTGTCACTCATGGATCTCATGCTGTCAGGCAGGGTGTTCCACAATTCTGGTGCGTAGAGGGATGGTGCCCTTCTGGATGTTGTGTGAGTAGTCCTTTGGTATTCAGGTGGGGTGGCTATCTTGTTATCCATCAAAGTGGTTTACATGTAACTAAGTTGTGTACATTTATGGGGTCAGGGTGAGGAAGATACTTGGGAAGGAATGGGTACTGGGGGAGGTAAATACGACACTGATAGTTTACAATTACATATAGAGACCATTGCTTGTTGTTTGCGATCACGTTCATAGCTTGGTTTGTAGGCTCTAGGAGGGTCCATAGTATTGTACAAATAGTATGGTTTTGAGTATATGTTTGAAATCCTTTGTCACTCATGGATCTCATGCTGTCAGGTAGGGTGTTCCATAATTCTGGTGCATAGAGAGATGGTGCTCCTCTGGATGTTGCCTGATTTGTTCTTTGGCATTCAGGTGGAGTGGCTATCTTGTTATCCATGCTGGTTCTCAATGGTCTCGTGCTGGTGTGTCTGGTTATTAAGTTCTGGAGGGCATTAGCTGACGTGTTATTAATGATTTTGAAAATGTATAAAGTCGCCTTGAATCTTGCGCGAGCTTGAACGGGCAATCAGTGGAGGTTCTGGAGCACTGGAGTGATGTGTTCATTGTTTAATGTGTTTGCGATGTTCTTGGCTGCTGTGTTCTGCACCAGTTGGAGAGGGTGCATGGTTTGTTTAGGAAGTCCAAGATATAGCAAGTTACCATAGGCGTGATGATTGCCTGACATACTGTTCTGAAGTGGTCTTGGCTTAGGATTGGTTTGAGTCTCCTTATGAGTTTTAATTTGTAGTATGCCTTAGCAGCGGATTTGTTAATGTGTGAATGGAGGTTTAGCTTGCTGTCTAGGGTGATTCCGAGGTATCTTACCTCATCCTTCACATTGATGGATTTGTCCCGGATGCTGATTGTGGGTGTGGGTTGAAGTTGGTTCCTCTGGTTATGAACATGGCTTCCGTCTTGCTATAGTTTACTGACAGGTTGTTGTTAGTGAGCCATGTGATCATCTCATCCAGGCAGTTGGTTATGGGGATGAGGTCCGGTGCCTGTATATATCTCCAGGAACAAGCAGGAATGAGTCTTCACATATGGGTATCGTCGGTACTGAAGGAGCCTGTGCGGGAACGCTCCCCAGCATCCAAAAGGAAAGCTTTTGGGAGCATCCCACATCGCCTGCGCGCTGCCTTCCCGCCTTTCCCAACTGCCTCTCTCCAGTTCTTCTTTTCCGCGGAGCCAGCAGGTTGTGTTCCTGTCACCGCTGTTCTTTATCTTATTTTATTTCTTTGGTCGCGCGTCTGCCTTCTCAACGCTAGACCGGTACCGCCGGTCTTTTCTTTAATAATTCTAAAAAACCCCCAAAAAAACTACTGTTTCTCCAGGACCAAGCAGGAATCAGTCCTCACATATGGGTGACGTCGGCGCCGACGGAGCCCTCGCGGAGCAATTTTCCCCAGCTTTCACAGAAAGCTTTTGGGAATTGCAGCGCGCATGCGCGGTCGCCTTCCCGCCCAAGGGTGCCATCTTAGCCAGTCTTCTTTTTTCCGCGGAGCCCTACAGACGTACCCGTTGTGTCCCCGCTAAAAAAGTTGATTTTCGTGAGTTTTACTCGTTTTTCAATTCGGTTCGCCGGTCGTTTTCCTGCCCGGACTTGCGACGCCGTTGCGAGTCCTTCCCTTATTTTTCGGTTTTTCTGATTTTGGTCAGTTTCGTTTTCGGTTTTTCACTGGCAGCCCGGTCCTTTGACCTTGCAGGGGCCCTTTTTCCCCCGATGGCTGCCAGTGGTTTCAAGCGGTGTGGTCAGTGTGACAGAAATATGTCACTCACTGACACACACGATAATTGCCTCCGCTGCCTGGGCCCGGATCATGAAGAAATGATCTGTGGAGCCTGTGGCAAAATGTTCTCCAAAGCGTTGAGGAATCGGCGGCATCAGCGGGATAGAATCTTCGCTGACCCCAGCCGTACCCGGACCTCGTCGGAGGCCTCGGCATCCAGAGGCTCCAGCTCTGAACATCGCCGAAGCTCCTCCGACAGGGGTTCTCCCTCCGGAGACCATCGACGGAAGACAAAACCCGCGAGGGCGGCGTCGGTGGACGCTCCTGGCTCCGCGAGGGCCAGGTCGCATAGCCCCGACAGCCGTCCCGGGTCTTTGGAGAAGGAGCACCTCCCGAAGTGACCTCGCCTGGAGTCGGAGTTGCCTGCTCGGGTAAGTCCTGTGGTCCTTCTGGACTCGCCTCCGAGAGGTCCGACGTCGGGCCCGACGCTGTCGGGGCCCGAGTCGGGGACTGCTGGGTCACCTGAGGTCGGACTCAGGTTGACGGCCTTGGAGAGCAGACTATCTGCCTTCATGGACCAGCAGCGGGCACTGATCGCTAGCCTCGCTGGCGCCGCTGCCCCGACCGCCGGGACGTCGACGTCTAAGTCGACCCCGGAGACCGAGCCGATCCTCGAGTCCATGCGAACTCGAGTCGATCCTCGGTCGAGGTCACCCTCGGCCTCCCGTTCGGGACCGAGGTCGTCGCCACCGACTCCCTTGGCGTTGGGGCGGCCGACGCCTCCGCCTGCCCGAGCTGACCCCACGGATTCCTCCTCGGAGTCGGTCTGGGAGTCTGAAGAGGAGGAGTCACCTGATTCCTTTCGGACTCGGTGTGTCCCCTCGGACTCACCTGAGTCCGAACCTCGGAAACAGTCCCCTCCGGAGGATGTCCGGTTCTCGGACTTCGTCAGGGATATGGCCAAGGCTTTGGCCTTCCCGGCGGATCCCGAGGAGGAGCCTCGAGCCGAAGAGCTCGACGCCCTTCAGTACGACTCTCCCGCCCGGGAGCACTTTACTGTACCGGTGCCTCCCATGCTGGAACGACTACTCTTCCGCATGTGGGAGAGTCCGGCCTCGTCGCCGGTATTGAGCAAGCGGGTCGATTCCATCTATCGAGTCCGCAAGAGTCCTGGCTTCCAGAAAGCACAGCTACCACACCATTCCATGGTAGTGGAATCGGCCATGCATAGGCTGAAGAGCCAGAAAATGCACTCCTCGGTGCCCCCTGGCAGGGAGGCCCGTAACCTGGATGGCCTTGGTAAGAAGTGTTTCCAGGGCTCTATGCTGGCTTGTCGTGTCCAGACCTACCAGCTATACATGGGCATGTATCTCCGAGACCTGGCTAAAGAGCTAGCCGGATTCTCTGCTGGACTGTCCGAGGAACCTTTGCGGAGGTTCCTAGCCTTAACATCTGGTATTCGGGAATGCTCCAAATTCATGTCCCGAGCAGCCTATGATGGCTTTGAAGCATCGGCTCGTGTGGCCGCAGCCAGCATCGGTGCCCGCCGACAGGCTTGGCTTCAGTCGTCTGACCTTGAGCCTTGGGTGCAGGACAAGTTGGTCGATGTCCCCTGCAGAGGTGAGAACCTCTTTGGCAAGCCCATGGCTGAAAAGGCTGCACAAATCGAGACGGAGACTCTCACCAGGACCAGGCTTTCTAGGAAGACCTCCGCCCCTTCCCAGAAAAAGAAGGGCTCGGGAAAAAAGTCCTTTTACCCGAGAAAGGCGGCTGCCTACAAACACTACCCCCAATATCAGGCCCCTCCAGCTCCCCAACAGGGTCAGCAGGCCAAGGGACGGGGTAACGGGTCCCGTAGGCAGCAAGCCCCCAAGCCTGCACCACCAGCCCCTGCTCAGCAGGGTGGGGGTTTTTGACTTCCTCAGCATAGCCTCTCCCCCTCAGCTGGTTCCTCCCAGCAACGGAGGCCGGCTGGTTCACTTCGCCCACAGGTGGTCCAACATCACTTCAGATACCTGGGTGCTTCAAGTCGTGCGAGAAGGATATCTTCTCCACTTCCATCAGGTCCCTCCCTCTTATTTTCCGGGGGAACCTCCGCGACTCCCTCTGCACAGGGACTTACTCCTTCAGGAGTTAGCAAGTCTTCTTCAGGACCAGGCTGTGGAACCGGTGCCCCACCACCTGAGAGGTCAAGGCTTTTATTCCAGGTATTTCCTAATACCAAAAAGGACAGGAGGCCTAAGACCCATCCTGGACTTGCGCAACCTCAACAAGTTCCTTGTGCGGGAAAAGTTCAAGATGCTTACCCTTGGAATCCTTCTGCCCTACCTCCAGCAGGGAGATTGGCTATGCTCCTTGGATCTAAAGGATGCCTACACGCACATCCTCATCCACCCAAGCCACCGCCAATACCTAAGGTTTGTGGTGGCCGGAAATCACTACCAGTACAGAGTACTGCCCTTTGGCCTGTCCTCCGCACCGCGAGACTTCACAAAATGTCTCGCGGTGGTGGCGGCCTATCTCAGGCTCCACGGCCTCTATGTCTTCCCGTACCTCGACGACTGGCTCATCAGAGCGTCGTCCCCCCCGGCAGTCACCAATGCCACACACCGCACGGTGACTCTTCTGCAGTACTTGGGCTTTGTCATAAACTTCGCAAAGTCCACTTTGCTCCCCTCACAGGATCTCGAGTTCATCGGCGCAAGACTGCACACTCCTCAGGCTCGAGCTTTCCTGCCTCTCGACAGGGCTCAACGGCTCATGGACCTAGCCGGCCGTTTTCGCAGCCAGTCCCTGGTCTCCGCCAGGCGCTTCCTGAGACTACTCGGCCATATGGCTTCCACCGTCCACGTGACCCCCAATGCTCGCCTGAATATGCGGCCGGCTCAATGGTGCCTTCGCAAGCAGTGGCAACAAGCCACCGGCGGGCTAGCCGACTTAGTGCGCCTCTCCAGACCTCTGGCCTCTTCCCTACAGTGGTGGCTTCATCGGCCGAACCTGATGCTCGGAATGCCTTTTCAGTCGCCTCAGCCGACTCAAGTGCTGACGACCGATGCTTCCCTCCTGGGCTGGGGAGCTCATTGCCAGGGGGCGTGTACTCAAGGTCTCTGGACCGCGTGGGAATCTGCTCAATAGATCAACTTCCTGGAGCTCAGAGCAATCCGTCTGGCGCTCAAGGCTTTCTCCCACCTGACTTCTCACCAGTCCGTCCTTGTCCAGACGGACAATCAAGTGGCCATGTTCTACGTGAACAAGCAGGGGGGCACGGGCTCCTTCCTTCTCTGCCGAGAAGCTCAGAGGCTCTGCTCTTGGGCCGTCAATCACGACATTCTTCTCAAAGCTGTCTATCTCCCAGGCCAAGAAAATTGCCTGGCGGACAAACTCAGCAGGATCCTCCAGCCGCACGAGTGGCGCCTGGATCCCTTGATAGTTCAGAAGCTCTTTCTAAAGTGGGGCCTCCCCACGATGGATCTCTTTGCCAGTCCTCTCAACCGGCAACTTCCTCGCTTCTGCTCACGTCAGCCACATCCCCTTCGGGTAGCGGCAGATGCATTTCTGCTCTCATGGTCGGAAAGCCTTCTCTATGCTTTTCCTCCCATCCCGCTAATCTCCCGAACTCTGTTCAAGGTTCTCCGGGACAAAGCGTCCATGATCCTGGTGGCTCCTCGCTGGCCCAGACAGCCTTGGTTTCCACTCCTGTTGCAATTAGCGGTAGAGGATCCGTTCCCTCTGGGGTCTCAACCGGATCTCCTAACACAGGATCAGGGGTCTCTGCTTCACCCCAACTTCCGATCGCTCAACCTAATGGCCTGGCGGCTGAAAGGGTAGTCCTTGCTCCCCTTCTCCTGCCGGCAGAGGTGGAAGAGGTCGTCCTAGCTTCTCGGCGACCTTCTACCCGCAAATGCTACGCCCTAAAATGGCGTCGCTTTTCCGTTTGGTGTGTACAGCAGTCTCAGGATCCCTTCTCCTGCCGGTATCGGTGATCTTGCAGTACCTGCTCTACCTCTCTAATCTGGGACTTAAGTCCAACTCCGTCAAAGTCCACCTCAGTGCTCTTTCAGCACACCATGTGCCGGTGGACGGCAGACCTCTTTCCAGCGACCCTCTTGTAGCACGGTTTCTCTGAGGTCTCCTTCTACTAAAACCACCTCTGCGCCCGCCAGCACCTGACTGGGATCTGAATGTGGTTTTACAGCGGATCACCTGTCCGCCTTTTGAACCGATGGCTACCTGTTCTCTGCGTTTTCTTTCGTGGAAAACCTTATTCCTGATAGCCCTCACTTCCGCTAGACGCGTAAGTGAATTGCAGGCCCTCGTGTCTGATCCTCCATTCACTCGGTTCTACAACAATAGGCTAGTCCTACGGACTCACCCAAAATTTCTTCCAAAAGTTGTCTCCCCTTTTCACATCAATCAGGAGGTGGTACTTCCAACCTTCTTTCCCAGGCCTCACTCCAGCCGAGCTGAACGAGTCCTGCATACCCTGGACTGTAGAAGGGCATTGAACTTCTACCTTGACCGTACGCGGGAGCACCGTAAAGCTGCTCAGCTTTTTGTGTCTTTTGACCCCAATAAATTGGGGCTCCCGGTCTCCAAGCGTACCGTCCATCTGGGTTGCTGACTGTATCGCTTGGGCTTATGGGGCAGCCGGACTCTCCTTAGAAAGTCGAGTCACGGCTCATTGTGTTCGGGCGAAGGCTACGTCAGTGGCTTACCTCCGCTCTGTTCCGCTGGCAGACATCTGCCGGGCCGCTACTTGGTCTTCGAGCCAGACTTTTGCGGTCCATTACTGTCTCGAGAGGGAGTCCCGCAGGGACAGTGCTTTCGGACAGGCAGTCCTCCGAAATCTCTTCGAGGTTTGAGCAACTCCTACCCTCCATCCCGGATGGGGGCTACCGGTGGGTAATAATTCAGCGAAGATTCCTTCCTTCTGTACTGCCGAGCTAGAGGGAGCTCATTTTTGTGCTTAGGGTCTCCGGTAGCCTTAAGCTTGGGAGTCCCATATGTGAGGACTGACTTCCTGCTTGGTCCTGGAGAAAGCGTAGTTACTCACCTGTAACAGGTGTTCTCCAGGAGCAGCAGGAATCAGTCCTCACAACCCTCCCTCCTCCCCGTGGAGTTGCAATCATCTGCTTTAGTTTTTTTGCAAATTTTTATGCTGTCTTTTAGCTATGTCATCAGACTGGCTAAGATGGCACCCTTGGGCGGGAAGGCGACCGCGCATGCGTGCTGCAGTTCCCAAAGGCTTTCTGTGAAAGCTGGGGAAAATTGCTCCGCGAGGGCTCCGTCGGCGCCGACGTCACCCATACGTGAGGACTGATTCCTGCTGCTCCTGGAGAACACCTGTTACAGGTGAGTAACTACGCTTTTTCTCACTTCAGTGCATTTTCTTCTTTGGCCTTAGGCCTAGGAGATTTTTCCTCATTGAAAAGCCCGCCTCTGGGTTTAAAAAGTGCACGAAGTGCAGCGGCACTATTTCTGTCACTGACACCCATGAATGGTGTCTGAAATGTTTAGGTCCTGACCACTCCGTTACGGATTGTGAGTCCTGTTCCATGATGTCTAAAAGAGGTCTACAGAATCGAGCAGCCAAGCTCAGTACCCTTTTTCCCTCTGATGCAGCTTCGGTTGCGTCGACGTCTTCTAGGGCTTCTTCTTCCTCACATGGATCTCAGGTAACCAAACTTAAGTCCAGCCGGTCCTCGAAGGGTAGATCTCCCTCCAAGTATCGAGATGCCTCCGGGCTTGCCCTTGAGGAATCCGCACCGGCAAAATTACCCCGGCGGGAGGCTCCGGCTTCCAAAGCTTTATGGGGTCACAGGTTGACATCGATGGATCGGCCTCGACCAATTACCTGTTGCCATGTTCTGGGATACCGGTGGTTGCCACTGGTACCGACATCCAGACATTGGTTGCGTCGATGGATCAGAATATCCTGACCATGCAGCGTGTCATCACGGCATTCATACAAGCTGCGACGCCTTTGGTACCGCAACAAACTCTGTTGCCGGTACCAACTCCGGCACCGGTGCCGATATCGGTTCCGGTGCTGGTACCAATTGCATCGACATCTGCTTCGGTGTCGACTGCAGCGGTACACTGTTCTGTGATGCCCATCGTACCAAATCGGTACCGATCACTCCCGATGACGATACCACCCGGTACGCGTATCGGGATCTGCAGGAGCATCCAGACAGGCGATACTTCGATTCCTCTGAAGACTCTGATGAATCAGAGGTCTCTGTTGAAGCAACGGTGATACATCCTCAGGAGCCCTCTTCTCCAAAAAGGAGAATGTCTCCTCCAGAGGGCTTATCTTTCCAGGACTTCATTAGGGAAGTGGCCAGGGGCCTTTCCATCTCAGTGGCCCCTGAGACAGAGCCTAGAGCCAAAAAATTAGATATTGTACAATATCCTAAGGCTCCTAAAGAGGCAGCCACTTTACCAATACATGAGATTCTTTATGATCACATGTTGGGCTTATGGGAGACTCCTCTCACCACTTCCCCTCATTCTCGCAGGTTGGACACCATGTATCGTGTTCCTCCTTGTCCTGGCTTCCATAAAACTCAGCTTCCTCACCACTCCATTGTGGTAGAGTCTGCTATGAAGAAGATAAAGAGTACTAAAAGGCACTCTTCTGCTCCTCCAGGAAGAGAATGCAGAACTTTAGATGCTTTTGGCAGGAGAATTTTCCAGGCCAGTATGCTTGTTGCCAGAATCAACTCCTATAGTCTCTATATGGGGATGTTTCTAAAAGAAGTTACAGATCACCTGCAAACTTTATCTCCTTTTATTTCAGAAAATAAAAGGGAAGAGTTCCTCACCTGGCTCAAACATGCCCAGGATATTTCCAAGTTTTACAACCGTGCAGCCTTTGACTCTTTTGAAGGTGCCAGCAGAGCCTCGGCTATTGCCATAGGTGTACGCAGAGTTGCTTGGTTGCAAGCTTCTGATTTGGAACCCTGGGTTCAAGATGGATTAGGAAACCTTCCTTGTACAGGTGAAAACCTTTTTGGCAAAGATTGGCAAGCAAAGGCCACCCAAATGGATGCTGAAAATTCTGCTTTAGATAGACTTTCAAAGTCTACTTCTGCTCCTTTTAAGAAAAGGTTGTTCAAAAAGGGTTTTTTTTCCCAAAAAAGGGAAATATTATTCTGCTTATGGTCAGCAGTCATCTTCTGCAGGTCGTTTTGCTACAAAGAGACAGCAACAACCGAAACAGGCCAAGCCTAAGGCTGCTAGGACTGCTACGGCCCAACAGCCTCAGCCTCCTCAGGGCCTTTGACTTCCACCTAGAGAACTTAGCCTTTCTGGCTCTAGAACATCCAGAGCCTCTCACCATTCCAGGAAGGTTAGCTCACTTTGCTCCCAGATGGGAACAAATCACAACAGAGCAATGGACCCTCTCCATCATAAGGGAAGGGTACAAGCTTCATTTCTCAAACCTTCCCCCTCACACCATGGTGAGACAGTTCAATTCTCCAACATCTCTTCTCGACCTTCTGGTTCAGGAGATTGCTACCCTTCTTGCCCAAGGGGCAATAGAAGAAGTACCCCTTCTTCAACAGGGGTCAGGGTTTTACTCCCCCTACTTTCTCATCCCAAAGAAAACAGGGGGCTACAGACCCATATTAGATCTCAGAGAATTGAACAAGTTTCTATGCAAGGAGAAATTCAAGATAATTTCTCTCGGTACTCTCCTTCCATACCTCCAGAGTCAGGACTGGCTTTGTTCTCTAGATCTCAAGGATGCGTACACCCATGTTCTCATCCATCCAGCACACAGAAGGTTCCTTCAGTTCCTTTTCCAGGGAAAGCACAATCAATACAGAGTGCTTCCCGTCGGTCTGGCCTCTGCTCCAAGGGTGTTTACAAAATGCATGGCAGTAGTAGCTGCATTTCTACGCACTCTAGGAATATTCGTATTCCCATATCTGGACGACTGGCTCATCAGAGCTCCATCCCAGTTAGAGGCCCAGACTTCCCTGGCCTGCACAAGGCATATTCTTCAGTATCTGGGACTTGTAATAAACATCCCAAAATCCCATCTCACCCCTATTCAATCTCTAGAGTTCATAGGGGCCCTACTAGATACCACCACTGCAAGGGCCTATCTTCCCCAGGCCCGTTGCCTATGCTTGGTGCAGTTAGCCTCCCAAATTCAGTTAAAGTTCCATTTAACTGCTCGAGAGATGTTACAACTGTTAGGCCACATGGCCTCAACCGTGCATGTGGTTCCTTATGCTCGCCTTCACATGAGGGCAGCTCAGTGGACTCTGTCCACCCAATGGACCCAGGCATCAGGGTGCCTGTCAGACAAAATAGCAACCTCCAGTCGCCTCTTTTGCTCTCTCCAGTGGTGGAAGTCCACTCAAAATCTGTTGCTGGGGTCCCCCTTTTCAACAGGTGTTACCCCAAGCAACCCTTACCACAGATGCCTCCCCAAAGGGTTGGGGGGCTCATCTACAAGATCTCTCCACCCAAGGCATCTGGTCTCCACAGGAGACATCTCTACATATCAACCTCTTAGAGCTCAGAGCAATTTTTCTAGCTCTCAGAGTCTTCCACACCCTGCTCAGCTACAAGACAGTCCTCATCCACACGGACAACCAAGTAGCCATGTTCTACGTGAACAAGCAGGGGGGAACTGGCTCTCTGTCGCTTTGCAACGAAGCTCTGAGATTGTGGGCCTTCGCCAGAGAGCATCAAATTCATCTCAAGGCAGTGTATCTTCCAGGAGTTCAAAACTCTTGGGCAGACAGACTCAGTTGAGTTCTGCTTCCACACGAATGGTCCCTCCATGAAGGAGGGATGCCTTCCTCCTTCATTGGGGGCAAGATTTCCTCTAAGCCTTCCCACCCATTCCCCTAATTCCCAAGACACTGTGCAAGCTTCAGAGAGACAGGGGGTCTATGATCCTCATAGCACCACGTTGGCCACGCCAAGTGTGGTACCCTCTACTTCTGCTTCTCTCTCAAGCTCCCTCCCTGGACTTGGGATCTGCTCCAGACCTCCTGTCCCAGGAGCAGGGAACGTTGTGGCACCCAAATCCCCAGTCTCTTCATCTCAGGGCCTGGTTGCTGAAGGCCTAGACCTTCAGGGTTTGCATCTTTCTCAGTAAGTGCAGGATATCCTTCGTACTTCCAGAAAGCCTTCCACCAGACGTTCCTATGCTTTTAAATGGAAGAGGTTTACCATTTGGTGTGCAGAGAAGGGTCTTAACCCTCTTGCAATACCTCTGAATTCTTTACTAGAGTATTTGCTGCATTTATCCCATGCAGGCCTTAAAACGAATTCAGTAAGAGTCCATTTGAGTGCTATTGCAGCATCCCTTAAGCCTCTCAATGGTCAGTCTATCTCCTCTCATCCTCTTATAGCAAGATTCATGAGAGGCCTTCTTTTGACTAATCCTCCCATTAGACCACCTCCAGTGGCATGGGACTTGAATCTGGTTCTTGGTCAGCTTATGAAGCCACCCTTTGAACCCTTAGCCACTACTTCCTTGAAATTTCTTTCCTGGAAGGTTACTTTTCTCATTGCAGTCACTTCAGCTCGCCGCATCAGTGAGCTGCAAGCCTTGGTGGCTAATCCTCCTTATACAAGGTTCCATCATGACAAGGTAGTCCTCAGGACTAATCCACACTTTATGCCTAAAGTGGTTTCACCTTTTCATCTGAACCAGGAAGTTTATTTACCTGTCTTTTTTCCAGGACCTCATGCATCAAGTGCAGAGAGGAATCCTCATACCCTGGATTGTAAGAGAGCTCTTGCTTTTTACTTACAAAGGACACAGCAACATAGAAAGCCTTCTCAACTCTTTGTTGCTTTTGATCCCTCTCATTTAGGACTTCCAGTCTCTAAGAGAACTCTGTCCAATTGGATTGCTCAGTGTATTTCTTTCGCCTACCAGAGTAAGAACCTTTCTCTGGAGGGCCATTTCACAGCTTACAATGTGAGGGCCATGGCAGCCTCTATGGCTCATCTAAATTCTGTGTCCATCGACCAGATCTGTCGAGCAGCCACCTGGGCCTTGGTTCATACCTTCACAGCCCATTACCATTACTGCTTGGACAAGGACTCCCGCCGGGATGCCTTGTTTGGTCAGGCTGTTCTCAAACACCTGTTCCATACCTAATCAATTCCTACCCTCCATCCCTGGCTGGATGCCTGAGATTCATGTATGTAGGTAGAGCCCTTCCCAGGGACTCACAACCTGGGTGATCTCCCAGGCATCTCTAGCTGGGGAGTCCCCATATGTGAAGACTCATTCCTGCTTGTTCCTGGAGATAGCACAGTTACTTACCTGTAACAGGTGATCTCTGGGAACAGCAGGAATAAGTCTTCACAACCCACCCACCTCCCCTAGGAGTTGTACCTCTCTATCTATCTTTCCTTTCCTCTCTCTCTCTCTCTCTTTGTCTCAGCTTAAAAACTTGAACTGGAGAGAGGTAGTTGGGGAAGGCAGCGCGCAGGCGCTGTGGGATGCTCCCAAAAGCTTTCCTTTTGGATGCTGGGGAGCGTTCCCGCGCAGGCTCCGTTGGTACCGACGATACCCATATGTGAAGACTTATTCCTGCTGTTCCCAGAGATCACCTGTTACAGGTAAGTAACTGTGCTTTATTGGGGTATATGTCATTTATTTATTTAACAGGTTTTTTTATACCGCTTTATCATTTCAATCAAAGTGGTTTACATTGTAACTTAAACTTGGTAAACGTACATTAAACAGGGACATTGATAACTTGGATTTTTCTGAGCAATGGAGGGTTAAGTGTCTTGTCCAAGGCCACAAGGAGTGCTAGTGGGAATCGAACCCTGGACTCTGGGTTTGATTCCCACTAGCTCTCTCTAACCACTAGGCGGCTACTCCACTCCAAGGATAGCATGATATCGTCCGCATAAATGTGGTAGAGCATCCTGTGTTTTTTGAGTATATTGCAGATGGGTTGAATGTACAGGTTGAAGAGAATGGAGGACAATGTGGATCCCTGGGGTATACCCTGTGTCATGTCAAAGCGTGTCGATTTCTTGTCACCACATTTCACCTGTTGTGTTCGGTTGGTGAGATAAGATTTGAACCATTTTATTGTGTTGTTGCGTAGGCCAACTTCTTATTGCCGTTGTATCATTTTGTTGTGGGAGACTGTATCAAAGGCGGCAGATATGTCCATAAAGATTAGGAGGAATCCTTTTTTGATATTGTCTATCCCCCTTGTGAGGTTGTCCATTAGGGAAGTCAGCAGTATTTCCACATTGTGGTGAGGTTTATGTCCATAGGTGTATTTCCATAGGTGCATTCAGGTCAATGTGCTCTTGTAGCTGCTTTTGTACAGATTTTTAGATTATTTTTGCAAGGAAAGGGAGGCTGGAGATTGGGCAGTAGCATATGGGATCCATGTGGTTTAGAGTGGCATTCATAAGAACTGGGCGAATGATGGATTGCTTGAGGTGAGTCGACATATATCCTTGGCGGAGGGAGATTTCTACTACTTTCTGGATGTGCTGGCTTAGCTGATCCTTGGCATCTTTGATCCAAGCCACTGGGCAGGGGTCTGTAGTTGAAGTTGTTGTATTGAAGGAGTCGATTATTTAATCTGGAGCACTGAGGGAGTGGTGAAGTCTTCCCAAATTCTTTTGATTTCTGAGGTTGTTGTGTTGTTCCTGCTAATGTCTTCTCCCCCCATTTTATTGCACTGGCTGTTACCTCCTCTTTTTGAATCTTTGCTTTCCTGACTACTTTGTTATCTTCTCTAAGTTTTTCCAAATATAGATGCGTGTCTTCCTCTCTCTGTGATCCTCTTGTATTTCATGAAGGCCGCCTCCTTTTTCTTTTCAGCTACCTCTTTTGAGAACCATGCAATGCAATGCAATGTGTGCCTTCAAGTCAGTCCTGACTACTGGCGACCCAGAAGCTCCTGGGTTTTCTTGGCAGTGTCACCGGAAGTAGATTGCCAGGCCTTTCTTCCGAGGCAATGGAGGGTTAAGTGACTTGCCCAAGGCCTCAAGGAGTGCTAGTGGGAATCGAACCCTGGTTGCTTGGTTACCAAGCCAGTGTTCTAACCGGCCTCCTTTTCCTTTTATTTACTATTTTAACAAAAAGGTTGGTTACCCTTAAAATATTCCTTTTCAATTTTGCCCACTGTTTTTGTACGTCCCCTAGCTGTTCCCATCTCACTAATGACTCCTTGAGGTTCTGGTCTATCTTGGCAAAGTTAATTTTCCTAAAGTCGAAGACCCTCACTTTTGAATGGATATTATCAGCCCTAGTCCTAACACTGAGCCACACCATCTGGTGATCAGTGGATGCAAGATGATCTCCCACTATAACATCAGAAACACTTTTACCATTGGTAAGCACCGAGTCCAGTATGGCCCCTTCACGTGTGGGTTGTGTTACCAGTTGCCTGAATAGTTCCTCCCTGTAGAGAATCCAGGAACTCCTTACTTCTAGATGATACTGCAGCAGGGATGTGCCAATCAACATTTGGCATATTGAAATCTCCTATCAGTAGCACTTACCCCTTTCCTGGCAATGCGCTGTGGATGTCTTTTATTAAATCTCTGTCCACCTCTTTATGTGGGAGGTCTGTATATCAAGTCAATGCAAATGGATTTCTCTTTCCCTCTTTCTAGTTCAACCCACAGTGCCTACTCTTTCCCTTTTAAGCCCTGTATTTCCATAGATTTAATATTATTTTTTTACATATACTGCCACTCCTCCTCCCCTTCTTCCTACCCTGTCCTTTCTGAATAAAATATAGCCTGGTATAGTTACATCCCTGTCATGGTTGTCCATGAACCATGTCTCTGTTACCGCCACTAAATCCAAGTCAACCTTTCCCATTAAAGCATCAACATCTGGGATCTTATTTCCCATGCTATGCTCATTTATAAACACTGTTTTCCATATGTTGCCCCTTTTACCTTTTTCATAAAGGTATTTAATGTTCCACTTACCTGGGGGCTTTCTTTACCCATCCCCAACAAATCTAGTTTAAAGCCCTTTTCAGTAGGTTAGCCAATCTGCTACTGATGACACGTCGACCCTTCTTTGACAGATGGATGCGATCTCTGCTCTGCTACCCATCAAACAGCATGTCATGGTCCTGGAAACCAAAACGCTCTCAATGACACCATGCATGCATCCATGCATTTATTTCCACGATGCGAGCTTCTCTGCTTTGGCCTTTACCTTCAACAGGGAGGATTGAAGAGAAAACTATCTGCACATCTATCTGCTTCACCCTCTGTCCCAGAACTATGAAGTCACTTTTGATACACTCAGAGGGATACCTGGCATTATCATTTGTGCTGATATGATGAGCAACATTGGGTAATAATCAATGGGCTTGTTGAATCTCGGCAAACTCTCCGTAACATCTTGGATTTTGGCACCTGGCAGACAGCATTCCTCTCTGGAAATCAAGTTTGGTCGGCAGATGGACACCTCAGTACCCCTCAGAAAAGAGTCGCCAATCACCACTACCCTTCGCTTCTTTGTGGTCACTGATTCTGCAACTTTGAGGTGCTTGAGCTCCTTTCCTGGGATGCTTTCACCTCCTCCACTTCCAGAGCTGCATAATAGTTCTTCAAATCAAGGGCTGAAGGAGTTAGATTGGTGATTCTGCAGGCACTGGTGACTCATGTCCAACCTTCATCATTCTGTAGGCTCCCTTCACCTCTGCTGGAGAGCTTGGAGTTTCAAGAAGCATCTCATCAATGTACATCTTACTATCTTGAATATTCCTCAGCCTTGCTATCCTCCTTGCTTCGCGAAAGGACTCCACTCCATGTTCATATGCCTTTAAGTGGTAAAGATTCTCTCTGGTGTGCAGACTAGCCGCTGAACCCCTTCTTTCGTTCGGTGGAAGCTTTATTGACCTACCTGCTCCACCTGTCCAACCAAGTCCTCATATCAAACTCTGTGAGGGTGCATCTCAGCACAGTGACAGCCTACCATCATGGGGTAGATAGCATACCCATTTCTGCGCACTCACTTGTCAGTTGTTTCATGAGAGGCGTCTTGCTGTCTCGGCTTCTGCTCAAACCCCCGCTTGTAGCATGGGACCTTAACATGGTGCTTGGGCAGCTTCTTTCTCCCCTTTTTGAGCCCCTCAGCTCCTGCCCAATCAAGTTTCTCACTGGAAGGTCAGCTTCTTAGTGGCGGTGACCTTTGCACACAGAGTTAGTGATCTCTGGTGGCGTATCCTCTGTACACGAGGTTTCACCAGAATAGAATGGTCCTCCAGACTTACCCTAAGTTTCTCCCTAAGGTAGTCTCTGCCTTTCACTTCAATCAGTCGGTGATGTTGCCCACCTTCTTTCCTAGACCTCACGCGAACACTGTTGAAGCTTTCTTGTATATCTTGGATTGCAGAAGAGCACTAGCTTTCTACCTGGAAAGAACGAAAGCCCACTGCTGCTCTTCTCAGCTGTTTGTCTCCTTTGACCCAATCAGCTGGGGGTAGCAGTCTCCAGGCATGCCCTTTCACTCTGGCATCTCCTTTGCATACACGCAAGCTTGAACGACATGTCACGGATCATAATGTCTGAGCTAAGGCTGCTTATGTAGTGAACTTGGGCTCTGTTTCCACAGTGGAGATCTGTAGGGCTGCAACATGATCCTCTGCCCACACCTTCATGGCCCACCACTGTCTGGATGGGATTTCCCAGCATGACAGTATCTTTGGCCAAGCCATACTCCAGCACCTCTTTAGTAATTAGTTCAACTCCTTTCTTCAGCCCTTCTGTCTGTCTAGGCTACTATAGAGTCGTGCTGATTTGATGTCCAAGCTAGATACTGACTCAGAACCTTCCAACGAATTCTCATGCTGCCTTTCTTTGTTCATTTTTTCTGGGTGCCCTAAATGGGCTTTTTACCATTTTTTTCATTAGCCTGTAGCTTGGGAGTCCCATATATGAAGGCTTACTTCCTGCTTGGTCCTGGAGAAGGCGTAGTTACTCATCTGTAGCAGGTGTTCTCTAGCAACAGAAGGAATAAGTTCTCACTACCCTCCCACCTCCCCATGGAGTTGATTCTTTTTTGCTTGATTAAGCTATGTCATATTGAGGTAAGATGGCTCCTTTTGGGTGGGAAGGCGGGCACGTATGTGCATTGGTCCTCCGAAAAGCTTCCTATGAAAGCTGGGGAGCATTCCCACGTGGGCTCTGTCAGTGATGTCACCTATATGTGAGGACTTATGCCTGCTGTTCTCCGGGGACAAGCTGGAAGCCATTTCTCACATATGGGTGATGTCGGCACCAACGGAACTGGTGAAGATCCAATCCCCCAGCTTTCAAAGAAAGCCTTTGGGAGCTAAACAGCCTATGCACGGTCAACTTCCCACCCAAAGGTGCCATCTTACCTCAGCCTTCTTTTTTCCACAGAGCCCTATAGACGTGCTGCCTGTGCACCCCCGAAAGAGTTGATTTTTTTTTCACCGTTGGTAAATTTCTTGCTTACTTCAGTATAGGTCACCTCTCGCCGCTTCAGTCAAACACCACAGCATCATGTTTTTCCCTTATGTACTGCTTTTTCTTTAACTTTTTTAACCCATGGCCCAACTGGTCAAGACATCAGAGTTTAAATTCGGGCGGATCGTTTTTCCCGCTATGTCTTCGACCAGTGGATTTAAGCAGTGTCGCAAGTGCAACCTCACCATGTCCCACATGGACTGCCACAGTACCTGCATTAAATGCCTAAGGGCGAACCATGATGTGTCTTCCTGCCTGATCTGTCTTTTGATGTTGCCAAGGCCCGTAAGGATTGCAAAAGGCGGCAGGGGAAGGTGTTTGTAAGTCTGCCTTGGGATTGGCATCGGGGGCGGAATCTCTGCCTTTGACGCCATCATGCTCTCGGGCCCAGTTGGAGCCCTGGGATTGCTGTGTGTCAGAGTTGACCTTGGAGGACCTTCCCCAGGCATCGAAGGCATCATCAAAGCTGAAATCAAGATCTGACCCTGGCCCAGGGGGTAAGACCTTTGGGACCCAGCCATGGAGTCCTCAACTCGACACTGGTGATGATGGCTGGAAACATCCCTCCAAGCAACCTAGTGGGAGGCATCATCGACAGAGTCGGGTTCCCCGCTGCCATCACCATCAGGGACTCACCTGCAGAAACCCAGTGCCAGCATCAACGTCCTGAAGCTGGCGCCCGCATCTGTAGAGCCATCGGGCATCGAGACCAGGATGGTGCCCTGGAACGCAGCTTCACAGCGTTCATTGAGGCACAGAGGGACTCGACTCTTGGTTACTCTGGGTCGTTGGCACCCGCCTCTAGGCCTTCCTTGACTAGGACCTCTCCGGAGGGTGTTCCACCCATCCTTGAGCAGCTGACTCAATTAGTGTTGACTCCGTTGGCGACTGAGTCGAGGCCTCGCATGGCATCGTATATGGCAGCGCCAGAACCCCATTGCTGAGTGTCATCAGTGCCGAGCCAGTCTGATGACTGCATGGTGCTCACTGAGTTCTCCGGCTCCAAGTCAGTGTGGGATACAGATGAGGAATCTCTGGACACCATCCTCCACTAGAAAATCCCCTCTGGCCCATCCCCGTCACACTATCGGTGGCAATTACCTCCGGAGGAACTTGCATTCCTGGAATTTTTGTGGGAGATGTCCCAGGCACTCGCCTTCATGGCGGTGCCCGAGGATGAGCCAGGTATAGAGGATCTCGAGATCCTTCAGTACGAGGCTCTTCCTCGGGAGGCATTGACAGTAACCATGCCTCCCATACTCAAATGGTTCCTGTTCAGGATGTGGGAGATGCCGGTGATGGTGCCAGTTGTGAACTGTTGACTTGATTCACAGTGTATCGAGTCAGCCAGATCCCCGGCTTCCAGAAAACCTAACTGCCACATAATTCCATAGCATTGGAGTTGTCTCTGCATTGCATTGAGAGCCAAAAGACACACTCCTTGGCACCCCATGGCAGGGAGGTACGCACCATGGAAACATAGAAACATAGAAAGATAACGACAGAAAAAGACCACATGGCCTATCTAGTCTGTCCTTCCATATCAACAACTACAACAGTCCCCTTTTTTCCTTTAGAGATCCTCTGTGTTTGTCCCATGCTTTTATGAATTCAGTTACTGTCCTCATCTCTACCACCTCCACTGGTAGACTATTCCACGGATCCACCACTCTTTCTGTAAAGAAATATTTCCGCATATCACTCTTAAACATATCCCCCATCACCCTCATCCCAAGTCCCCTCGTAGCAGAACTTGCTTTCAATTGAAAGAGGCTCTCCCCCTGAACATTTATGCCACGGATGTATTTAAACATCTCAATCATATCACCTCTGTCCCGCCTTTCCTCTAGGGTGTACATATTAAGATCCTTAAGTCTGTCCTCATATGCTTTATAATGAAGACCACTAACCATTTTAGTAGCCACCCTCTGCACTGACTCCATTCTGTTCACATCCTTTTGAAGGTGCGGTCTCCAGAATTGCACACAATACTCTAAATGAGGTTGCACCAAAGACTTATACAGAGGCACTATCACCTCCTTTTTTCTGCTAGCCATTCCTCTCCCTATGCACCCAAGCATCCTTCTAGCTTTTGCCGTTGGCATTTCTACCTGTTTAGCTACTTTAAGATCATCAGACACAACCACGCCTAGGACCTGCTGTTCTTTAGTGGACAAAAGTACTTCACCCCCTATACTATATTGCTCCCTTGGATCGCCGCAGCCCAAATGCATGACCTTACATTTTTTAACATTAAATCCCAGCTGCCAAATTCTAGACCATTCTTCAAGCTTAGCTAGATCCCTCCTCATGTTATCTACACCTTCCTGGGTGTCTACTCTATTGCAGATTTTGGTATCATCCGCAAAGAGGCAAACTTTACCCGACAGCCCTTCCGCTATATCTCTAACAAAGATGTCAAAAAGAATCGGACCAAGGACAGATCCCTGGGGCACACCACTGGTAACATCCTTCTCCTCAGAGTGAGCTCCATTTACCTCTACTCTTGGTCGCCTCCCACGCAACCAATTTCTAACCCAAGCAGTAACTTTAGAGTCCATCGCTAGGGTGCTCAGTTTGTTTATAAGTCGCCTGTGAGGAACAGTGTCAAAGGCTGTACTGAAAACTAAATATTCCACATCTAGGGCTCTCCCGCTTGCCAACTCCCTGGTCACCCAGTCAAAGAAATCAATCAGATTTGTCTGACAAGACCTGCCTCTGTTGAATCCATGCTGCCTTGGATCCTGTAATCCGCTGGACTCCAGAAACCTCACTATTTTCTCTTTCAGAAGCATTTCCAATAATTTTCTTACCACCGAAGTTAAACTAACCAGCCTGTAGTTTTCAACCACATCCTTACTTCTGCTTTTGTGTAAAGGCATCACATGAGCCTCTCTCCAGTCCTTTGGCACCACTCCTGACTCCAATGAGGCATTGAATAGGTCAGTCAGTGGAGCTGCTAGAACGTCCCCAAGTTCCCTCAGTATTCTAGGGTGTATCCCATCCGGTCCCATCGCTTTGTCTACTTTAAGTTGAGCTAGTTTCTCACAAACACAGTCTTCTGAAAATTGTTCAAGATGTCCCTCGCTTCTGTTCCTGTTTGTGGGTGTTTTTCTGAGGTCCTGCTACTGGTTCTTCTGTGCACACCGAACAGAAATATTTGTTAAGCAATTCTGCTTTATCCTCATCAGCTTCTATATATTCCTCCCCTTCACCCTTGAGTGTGACAATATCACTTTTGCCCTTCCTCTTCTCACTAACATATCTGAAAAATGTCTTATCCCCCCCCCCCCCCCCCATTTTATTGCATTGGCTATTTCCTCCTCTTTTTGAATCTTTGCTTTCCTGACTACTTTGCTAGCTTCTCTAAGTTTTCCAAATATACATGCCTGTCTTCCTCTCTCTGTGATCTTTTGTATTTCATGAAGGTCTCCCTCTTTTTCTTTACTTTTTCAGCTACTTCTTTCGAAAACCATAGCGGTCTCCTTTTCCTTTTACCTTTATTTACCATTTTAATAAAAAGGTTTGTTGCCCTTAAAATATCCCCTTTCAGTTTTACCCATTGTTTTTCTACATCCCTCAGCTGTTCCCATCCCGCTAACGACTCCCTGAGGTATTGGCCCATCCTGGCAAAGTTAGTCTTCCTAAAGTCTAAGACCCTCACCTTTGAATGGATTCTAACAGCCCTAGTCTTAATACTGAACCACACCATCTGGTGATCACTGTATGTAAAATGATCTCCCACTATAACAACATAAACACTTTCACCATTGGTAAGCAGCAAGTCCAGAATGGCCCCTTCACATGTGGGGTCTGTTACCAATTGCTTGAATAGTTCTCCCTGTAGAGAATCCAGGATCTCTTTACTTCTAGATGATACTGCAGCAGAAATGTGCCAATCAACATCGGGCATATTTTGAAATCCCCTATCAGTAGCACTTCCCCTTTTCTAGCAATGCTGCGTATGTCTTCAATTAACTCTCTGTCCACCTCTTCCTCTTGTGAGGGAGGTCTGTATATCACACCAATGCAAATAGATTTCTCTTTCCCTCTTTCTAGTTTAACCCACAATGCCTCCTCTCTCCCTTTTAAGCTCTGTAATTCCAAAGCTTTAATAGTATTTTTTACATATAGTGCCATTCCTCTTCCCCTTCTTCCTACCCTGTCCTTTCTGAATAAAGTATAGCCGGGTATAGATACATCCCAGTCATGGTTTTCTGTGAACCATTTTTCTGTAACTGCCACTAAATCCAAGTCGGCCACTCCCACCAAAGCTTCAACATCAGGGATCTTATTTCCCATGCTACGGGCATTTATACACACTGCTTTCCATATGTTACCCCTGTTACCCATTTCTATAAAGGTATTTAATGTATCACCTGGGGGCTTTCACTTACCTAGGGGCTTTCTTCACCTATCCCCAACGAATCTAGTTAAAAACCCTCTTCTGTAGATTAGCCAGTCTACTACTGAAGACGCGTTGACCTGTCATGGACAGATGGACGCCATCTCTGCTCTGCAACCCTTGGAACAGCATCCCATGGTCTATGAAACCAAAACGCTCTCGATGACAGTATCCACGCAGCCATGCATTCATCTCCAGGATGCGAGCCTCTCTGCCTTGGCCTTTACCCTCAACAGGGAGGATTGAATAGAATACCACCTGTGCACCTAACTGCTTCACCCTCTGTCCCAGAGCCATGAAGTAATTTTTGATACGCTCAGAGGGATCCCTGGCAGTGTCATTTGTTCCGACATGGATTAGCAACATTGGGTAATAGTCGGTGGGCTTGATGAGTCTCAGCAAACTCTCCGTAACATCTTGGATTTTGGCACCAGGCAGACAGCATACCTCTCTGGACATCAAGTCTGGTCGGCAGATGGACATCTCAGTACCCCTCAGAAGAGAGTCACCAACCACCACTACCCTTCGCTTCCTTGTGGTCACTAATTCTGCAACTTTGGGGTACTTGAGCTCTGGTTCTTCCCTTTCCAGGGATGCTTTCACCTCCTCCATGTCCAGGGCTGCATAATGGTTCTCCAATGCAAGGGCTGGAGAAGTTGGATTGGTGATTCTGCAGGCCTTGGCGACTTGTGTCCAACCTTTGTCATTCTGTTGGCACCCATCTTCTCCTCTGCAGGAGAGATGGTTGCTGCAAGAAGCATCTCATCAATGTACTTCTCACTGTCTTGAATGCTCCTCAGCCTCGCCACCTCCTCTCTGAGTTCCTCCACTTGTTTCCTGAGAGCTTCAGCATGCAGGCACTCCTGCACATGGAACCGGTCCTTCAACTGGCATTGGGACCTCTGTGTGGACAGAGGCAGAAGCTGTATTGGGGGCAACAGCTTTAGCGATACAATTTTTCCCAGCCATTGTTCTGTTCGTGGAGCTTAGGTATCTGTTAAAGCAAAGAGAGAGATCTACCAAAGTACCAGACGGTTTCCCAGCTGTCCTTTCAGAGAAACAGCAGTTAAATCTCCTTAATTATATTCAGAATGTGCTGTTCCAAGTCCCTGTGCTTTGTTAAATGGGAAGGCGCCCTATAAAGCAATATTGCTCATTAGGGGTGGGTGGGAGTTGGGGTGGGTAGGGAGGGAACTAACACCTGATTAAGTGTCAGCAGTTTCACAAAAGCTGAAAAGGTTACTAGAGTTTAAAACCTAGTCCAGCAAAGAAAATATTTCTATTAAAGCACCACAAAGAATGTAACTTTGCTTTAAAAATATACCAAAACCCTTTTAAGAGCTCCCAGTCAGAGAGCTAGCAATTTAATAAAAATAAACCCTCAAATCCTTACCATTGTTTGACCTGTAGAGCCCCTGTTAGGAATGCCTCAACAGGGCAGAGCTCTGAAGCCTTTTATTCAGGCCTCAGTTGCTCTCAGGTAATCAGGCCCACTAACTCCTGATTAGGTGTCAGCAGTTTCATAAAAGCTGAAAAGGTTACTAGAGTTTACTAGAGTTTGAGATGTTTGCTGCGGGCCCTCCTCAAGATCCAGATGGAAGCGGTCTCAGTCCTCTTTATTGTGTCCAGGTGGCCCAGGCAGCCTTGGTTTCCCCTGCTTTTGCAGTTGTCTCAGCAGGACCCACTACTGCTGGGGAGTGCCCCAGCCCTGCTGTCCCAGGAGGACGGGTCACTACTGCACCACAGCCTTCAGTCCCTTGCCCTGATGCTGAGAGGCTAGCTATAGCGCATCACTGCCTCTCCCAATCAGTTGAGGATGCTCTTGCCTCACATAAGGACTCCACGCGACGGGCGTATGCTTTTAAGTGCTGCAGCTTTTTGTACTGGTGTGCGGTGGAGTGTCTTAAGCCCTTCTCCTGCACGATATCGTACATTTTGTGGTACCTTCTGCATCTGTTGGGGGCTGGCCTCAAGTCCAGCATTATCAGAGTTCACCTATGTGCCATCTTGGCTCACCACCGTACTGTGGATGATCAGGCCGTATCATTGTACCCTATGGTGGGCTGGTTTATGCGAGGCCTCCTCCTCTCCTTGACCCTGATCCGTCCACTACCAGTGGCGTGGGACCTCATTGTGGTTTTGGGCAAGCTCATGGCTCCAACCTTCGAAACCTTGGCTACTTGCCACCTTTCTTGGAAGGTTATGTTCCTAGTGGTGTTCACCTCTGCCAGGCATGTGAACGAGCTGCAGGTGCTACTGGTACATGCACCCTACACCAGGTTCCACAACAGGGTCATCCTTTGGCCTCACTCCAAGTTCTTGCCAAAGGTTGTCTCTGCCTTCTACTTGAATCAAGAGGGGGTGTTGCTCACCTTCTTCCCTAGGCCTCATTCCTCTAGGGCGGAAGCCTCCTTATACACACTGGACTGCAAGGATGCCCTGTCCTTTTACATCCAGAGGATGCAGCCCCATCATCACTCAGTGCAGCTCTTTGTCTTATTTGGCCCCAGTCAGCTTGGGCTCGCAGTCTTCAAGTGCATACTCTCATACTGGGTGGCTGACTGCTTTTCCTTCACCTATCAACGGGTGAGGCTCTCTGGAGCATCATGTGATGACTCACAATGTGCGTGCCATGGCAGTCTCAGTGGCAAGTTTGCTCTCGGTGCCCTTTCTGGACATCTGCCAGGCCGCCACCTGGTCCTCTGTGCACACTTTCACTGTGCACAACTGTTTGGAAGAGACCTCCCGAAGGGATAGCACCTTCGACCAGGCAGTACTCTGTCACCTCTTCGGGGAATAGTGCTGCTCCTTCCTTCCGACCTGTGATGTTCAGGCTACCGGAGTGGGGATTGCTTCTTTGATGCTGCTGCTGCAGTGTCAGACTTCCAGCCAATCAGTGCCCCCTGCTGCTCTTTACGGTCCGCTTTTTGGGTCACCCGTGGCTTTTAAAGATTTTTCGGTAGCCTGTAGCTTGGGAGTTCCATATGTGAGGACTGACTTCCTGCTTGTTCTTGGAGAAAGCGTAGTTACTCACCTGTAACAAGTGTTCTCCGGGGACAGCAGGCATCAGGCCTCACTACCCTCCTTCCTCCCCGTGGAGTTGGTTTATCTTTTTTATGCTTTATTGAGCTTTGTCATCATACTGAGGTAAGATGGCACCTTTGGGCAGGAATGTAGATCCCAAATGCTTTCTTTGAATGCTGGGAATTGTATTTGGGTGAACTCAGTTGGTGCCTACGTCACTCATCTGTGAGGACTGATTCATGCTGTCCCTAGAGAACATCTGTTACACGCGAATAACTATGCTTTCCTAGAGAACACTTGCTACAAGTGAGTAACTTTATTGGAACTTCTCTAATGGGATGCCCTAACTTCCCTCTTATGCTAGTATCCATATGCTCTTGGGTGATTGTCATCTTTCTCCTATTATCTAGTTTAAAAGCTGTTCTATCTCCTTTTTAAAGTTTAATGCTAGCAGCCTGGTTCCACCCTAGTTAAAGTGGAGCCCTCCTTTTGGAAAAGCCCCCCATTCCCTATAATATTGCCAAGTTCCTAACAAAACCAAAACTCTCTTCTTTGCACCATCGTCTCATCCAAGTATTGCGACTGGAGCTCTGCCTGCCTTTTGGGTCCTGCATGTGGAATGGGAAGCATTTCTGATAATGCTACTCTGGAAGTTCTGAATTTCAATTTCCTATCTAAAAGCATAAATTTGTCTTCCAAAACCTCCCTGCCACACTGTCCTATATCATTGGTACCAGGTAGGCATGTTACGAGGCAATTCTCATGTCCACCAACTACCCACATGCCTAATGATCGCATCGCCAACTATAACGGTCTTCCTAACCCTTCCCTCATGGGCACATGGCCCTGGAGAAAATTTCTCAGTGTAAGAGGGTTTTATATTAATTGGAAGACAGATCCTAGCTACAGGATCACTTTCTGCCACACGAAGGTGATGCCCTCCTTTCAAATGACCTCTGTCCTCCACGGCATTGACCAAAAAGATCACAATATCCATGGAAGGGGGGTGGTGTTAAAGGACCCAGATGATACGAAATTGGAGACCTTGCTGAAGCAGGCTTCGAGGTCAATGCTTTGGCTCTGCAGGCCTACATGGTGCCAATGTGGCTTGAGCGTGGTGTGGTAGTTGCAAGCCCTGTGGGGTTTGAATCCAAGTCAGTACCAGGGTTGCCGGAAGCCATCTGACTGGAGTCCGCAGCGGCATATCTGTTGGATGCCTTCTACAATTTGCTGCAGTCCACTGCCAAGGCCATGGCGTCAGTGGTTGCAGCCCCGTCAACTTCTCTGGCTTGGAAATTGGTCAGCAGACATGTCCTCCAAGCATCATTTAACAAAGCTTCCCTTTCAGGGGAAATTGTTGTTTGGTGAGGAATTAGAGAAGTTAGTGAAAGAGTTGGGTGACTCTAAGCCTGTCAGATTGCCAGAGGACAAGCCTAAGCCCACCAAGAAGGCTCTGGCTCCTTGTGGTCAGAGCCGAGATTTCTGCTGCTTTCGTACCTCTTGATTTGCACTGTATCAGATGCCGAGGTACCCCTCTTGGGGACAGCCATTTCACGGAGGCAGGGCTTCTGGTCAGGGTTTCTTTCCCAGCACCAGGGCCAATTCTAAGAAACCGCAATGAGTCGCAGGTAACTCAGGTGGAGTGCATGCCGGTGGGTGGTTGACTTTGGCACTTCTACTCCTTCTGGGTCCAGGTGACTACAGACCAATGGGTTCTGAAGGTCATCTGGAAGGGCTATGCATTAGAATTTGCTCACCCCCTGTCAGATGGCTTCCTCAGTTCGTTTTGTCAGGCGATCATCAAACGGTGGTCAGTACGAGACACTTGGTTCCAGCTGATGCACTTGCAGGACATAGTGCCTGTCCCTCCAGACCAATTAGGATGCGGTCAATACTCGATTTGCTTCGTGGTCCCCAAGAAGGAGAGGTTCTTCAGGTTCATTCTCAAACTGAAGCTGGTCAATCGGGTGCTTTGGGTTCCTCATTTCCAGATGGAAACACTGAGATCCGTCATCATAGCAGTGCGCCGGGGGGAGTTCCTGAGTGCCTTGGATCCATGGAGGCCTACTTGTTTGTGCCCATCCAGCCAGACCATCAGTGATACCTCCGGTTTGCCTTACCCATAGGCCAGTTTCAGGCCTTTCTGTTTGGGGTAGCGATGGCACCACCACATACCTTCATGAAGATCATGGTGGTAGTGGCAGCCTCACTACACAGTCAGGGAATATTGGTACACTCCTACCTAGACGATTGGCCCATCAGGGTGAAGTCAAAGGAGGAGAGCATGCAGGCCACACAGCATGTACTACACCTCCTTCGAAGCCTAGGCTGGGTGGTAAATTTGGCCAAGAGTCATCTCTCTCCCTCCCAGGAGCTTCTCTGTCTCGGGGCTCGGTTCGACACAGAGCTGGGAATAGTGTTTCAGCCGAAGGAGCATGAGTGCAAGCTTCAGTGTCAGATCCTTCAGTTTCTGAGGCGCTGCTCTCAGTCAGCGTGGAAGCTTATCTGCAGGTCTTGGGGTCCATAATTCAAAAAAAACACTCTGTGTACTCACCAAAACTACTTCTCAAAAAACTTCAATGTTTGTGTGTTCTAATTTTAAACAAACAAACACTACACGGAAGGTCTCAGCAACCATGGGCTTATAATCGGCATGGTGAAAAATACCTGCTACCACACACAAGCCCTCATAACATCAATGACCCTCCATGCAGATTTTGGGATAGCCACTACACACCATGCCCCTTAAATGGTAGAGTACTTAGGGATGGGTTGGCCACCCGTTTGAAAATTGAAGAAGCAATATATTTTCGTACGAGCTAAGTACTCTACCATTTGAGGGGCATGGTGTGTAGTGGCTGTCCCAAAGTCTGCATGGAGGGTCATTGATGTTATAAGGGCTTGTGTGTGGTAGAAGGTATTTTGCACCATGTCGATTATAAAGCCCATGGTTGCTGAGACCTTCCGTGTAGTGTTTGTTTAAAATTAGAACACAACAAACATTGAAGTTTTTTGAGAAGTAGTTTTTGTGAGTACACATAGAGTGGTTTTTTTGAATTTTGGATTATTACATTCTGAGAAACGACCGGTTATTGATTTGGGTCTTGGGGTCCATGGCAGCATTCGTGGACCTGATTCCCTGGGCAAGGGTGCACATGCATCCTCTTCAATGAGCATTGCTGTCGCCCTGGTTGCCGCAGAAGCATTCCTTGCAGAGATGGCTTCAATGGCCTTTGGAGGTCTGCCGCAGTCTGGCCTTGTGGCCTCTAGAGCAGACAGAGTAGATTCTGGTAACAACAGATGCCAGACTGTTCGTATGGGGATGCATTGCTTGGTGCAGGTAACTCAGGGCAGTGCTCACCGGCACAGTCCCTATGGTCGATCAGTCGCCTGGAAATGCGGGCTGCTCAGTTGGCGCTACAGGCATTCTTGCCCTTGATTCATCATCGGGCGGTGCGTGTTCTGTCAGACAACACTACCACGGTGGCCTATATCAATCGTCAGGGTGGGACAGACAGCACACTCCTGGCAGAGGAGATTGCTCAGCTTCTTCAGTGAGCGGAAGCACATCTTCAGTTGTCAGAAGCACATGTGGCAGGAAAGGACAACGTGCAAGCCAATTTTCTCAGTCATCAATGGCTGGATCCAGGAGAGTGGATGATAGTACCGGCAGTATTTCAATGTCTCGTCTGGTGGTGGGGGTTGCCAGTCATGGACTTAATGGCGGTGACAGACCATACTTGGGTAAACCGTTTCTTCAGTCGCCATCAAGAGTGCAAGTCTGAGGGCCTGGATGTGTTGGCCCAGCTTGGATGGGGGAGGGCCTTCTTTATGTCTTTCCGCCAAGGCCTCTAATAGGTGGTGCAGTGCATAGAGGTGCGTCGAGGCTGCATGATTCTTGTAGCCCCGGATTGGCCTCATTGCCCATGGTACACAGATCTGGTTCGCCTGACGATTGACAAGCCACGGCGCTTACCACCGTGGCCTGAACTACTGGTTCAGGGGCCAGTTCAGTTGCCCCCAGGTGGATCCATTCTTGCTTGTGGCTTGGCTCTTGAGAGAGTGTGCCTGAGAAAGCAGGGCTAGTCTTAGCAGGTCATTGACACCTCTTTAAAGGCTCGGTCTGGGTCTGGCACATCTTTGAAGCCTGGTGTGCAGACTGCAGTTTGTTTCCTTGTCTGCTGTGCTTCCAGATATTTTGGAGTTCCTCCAGGATGGAATGGATAAAGGTTTGACCATGAATTCCTTGAGTGTACAAGTCGCCACTCTGGCCTGTAAACTGTGGACGAGTGCAAGGTGCCGCTCTCACGTCACACCCAGATGTAACATAGTAACATAGTAAATAACAGCAGATAAAGACTAGTATGGTCCATCTAGTCTGCCCAGCAAGAGGGTGAGAGTAGGTGCACCTCTCGCTCAGTGCAGGTCACCTCTCCCTTTGTCTTTGTTTAGGGGTGAACTCACCACTCTGTGTACGGCACCCCAGTTTGTTGAGAAATTAGTTAAGTTTATTTTGATTTTATCCTGTTGCTATAGAGGGATCCACTGTGTCTGTCCCATGCCATTTTGAATTCTGTCACTGTATTTGCCCCCACCACTTCCATCGGGAGGGCATTCCAAGCATCCACCATCCTTTCAGTGAAAAAGTATTTCTTGACATCGCCTTTCAATTTACTCCCTTGCAGCTTCATGTTATGCCCTCTAGTTTTACATCTTCCCCATCTTTGGAAGAGGTTTGTTTGTTCAATAATACTCTTTAAGTATTTAATGGTCTGAATCATATCTCCCTTATCCCTCTTCTCCTCCAGAGTGTACATATTTAGGTCTTCAAGTCTCTTCTCATAAGGCTTCTAACGCAAGCTCCAAATAATTTTGGTCACCTTCCTCTGAACCGTTTCAAATCTTTTTACATCCTTTGCAAGATATGGTCTCCAAAACTGAACACAGTATTCCAAGTGAGGCATCACCAGTGACTTATACAGTGGCATTAGTACCTCTTCCTTTCTGCTGGTAATTCGTCTTTGTATGCAACCCAACATCCTCATGGCTTTTGCCACTGCCTTGTTGCACTGTTTTGCCACCTTGAGATCCTCAGAAATAATCACACCAATGTCCTTCTCCTGGTCCGTGCACACCAACCTCTCACCCCCTATCGCGTACATTTCCCTTGGATTGCTGCTTCCCAAGTGCATGACACTGCACTTCTTCGCATTAAATCTTAACTGCCATTCTTCCAGCTTTTGTAGATCTTTCCTCATGTTATCCACTCCCTCAGGGGAGTCCACTCTGTTGCAAATTTTCGTGTCATCTACAGAAAGACAGACTTTTCCATTCAGTCCTTCAGCAATATCACTCACAAATACATTGAACTCTACCAGTCCCAGGACCGAACCCTGGGGCACCCCGCTAATCACCCTCCTTTCATCCGAATGAGCTCCATTTACCATCACCTTCTGACGTCTGTCAGTCAACCAATTTCTAATCCAGTTTATCATCTTGGGACCCATCCCCAAACTATTGAGTTTATTGATAACTCTCCTATGAGGAACAGTATCAAAGACTTTGTTGAAATCCAGGTCGATGACATCTGTTGCATGCTCCTGATCTAGTTCTATAGTCACCCAGTCAAAGAACTCAATCAGATTTGTTCTGCAAGATCATTCTTTGGCAAAACCATGTTGCCTTGGATCATGCAACCTGTTGGTTTTGAGAAAGTCCACTATTCACTCTTTCAGGAGCGCCTCCATTATTTTTCCTGCCACTGAGGTAAGGTGCACCGGCCTGTAGTTTGTCACTTCTTCCCTGTCACCACTCCCTCCTCCAGTCCTCCTTCCAAGGAACTGTTAAAAACATCCTTTAACAGCCTTGCAAGAACCTCTCTGAGCTCTTTCAGTATCCTGGGATGTATCCCATCTGGTCCCATGGCCTTGTCCACTTTCAGTTTTGCAAGTTCTTCTAACACATCATCTTCTGTGAATGGTGTGGTATCTATTTCATTCCCATTTTTATATTTGGGAGTCACAGGTGGTCCTCCAGGATTTTCTTTTGTAAAAACAGAGCAGAAGTATTTGTTTAGCAATTTCGCTTTTTCAATGTCATTCTCCACGAGTCTGTTCCCAGCACTTCTGAGTTCTGCAATTCCACCTCTGATTTTCCTCCTCTCCCGAATATACCTGAAGAAAGTTTTGTCGCCACACTTCACATCTTAAGCCATCTTTTCCTCTGCCTTTGATTTTGCTTTCCTTATTTAGATGTAGTGTGTTATCTCTAGGAACAAGCAGGAATGTAGTCTTCACATATGGGTGACATTGGGTATCGACAGAGTCCGTGCAGGAAGCTCCCCAGCTACCAATAGGAAAGCCTTTGGGAGCACTCCACTGCACTTCCAACTCCCTCCCTTCGGTTCTTCTTTTTCCATGGAGTCAACAGTTCAAAACCCTGTCACTGGAGAAAACAACTTAAAATTTTTCTTCAAAAAGCGCTTCTGCCTCACCGCACCGGTATCGCTCAATTCTGGTATCATTTTCTTTTTGTTTTTTCCTCTAAAATTCCTTTTTTCTTTTTCAAAACTTTTTCCTCAGGGCCTTGTGCCCACTGGACCTTGCCCACCATCTTCACGATGGAAAAACCCTGGAGTGGGTTCAAAAAATGCATTAAGTACTCTAGCACCATTTCGGTGACAGATAAACGCGATTGGTGTCTGAAATGCCTTGGTCCCAACCATGTACCCCAAACCTGCTCCGTCTATAAACAGATGACAAAGAGAGGCCTAGGTAACCAGGCCAAAAAGTTTGAGAACTATTTTCATTGGACTCGATGTCATTGGCCTTGATTTCCTCCAGAGCATCCTCATGCTCTCAGGGCTCTAAACATTTGGAGAAAAAGACTAAAAGACCCACGTCTCCTTTGCGGTCTTCCAAGGAAAAGCAAAAGCCTTGAAAATCCTCAGAGAAGTCAAAGGAATCGAAGGAGAGGTCCAAGGATTCCTCAGGCAAGTCTCGGGAATTGAGGGAAAGATCCCGCTCTAAACACTAGGAGTCTTCCAGGACCTCTTCTGACTCTGGCCATCGGTCCAGGCATCCCCAGTGGGAGGACTTGTCCTCCAAAGCCTTGGTGGGGAATCGGGAGGCACCTGAGAAACCCTGATGCCTTGCTCTGGTATGGTGGCAGCAAGCCCCATTCTTGCATTGTGCCAGACACAGGCAACCTCCTTGGATCGCAGCATCGGTTCCTCTTGCACCGACAGCTGGGGGACTGCATACCAGGGCATCGACATCTATGACCGCCATTGACACCGATCCAGGCATTGACATTGGTACCACCATTGGCACCGATCCAGTCTGCATCGAGAACCTAGGCCTTGGTACCGACACCGACATTGATATCGGCCACCGAGATCCCATAGGTAAGAACCACAGTTCTAGACCCCGAAGGTATTGAGGAGCATCGACACCATTCATACTCTACTGGAGAACTCTGCTCATTTCTTCGGCCAACTCTTGCACTGTTGCAACATCTGTGATTTGTAATAAACTTCCCAAAGTCCCATCTCACTCCAACCCAAAGATTAGAGTTCATAGGTGCTATATTGGACACTCAGTAATACAGAACCTTCCTTCCTATGGACCACCTGAACAGGTTGGTGGACTTAGCCACCCACATGCGCCAATAGCAGACTGCAACGGCTCAAGCCTTCCTGTGCCTCTTAGGCCACATGGCATCCACAGTATATGTAGTACCTTATGCAAGACTGAACATGCGATTAACACAATGGACCCTCTCAACCCAGTGGACCCAAACCACAAGGAATCTATGGAATATCGTTCAAGTAACACACCCTTTGGCCGAACCACTCCGTTGGTGGCACACCCCAACAAATCTTCTCGAAGGGTCACCTTTTCGGATACCCCAGTCTCAACATACCCTGACCACAAATGCATCCAAGATTGGTTGGGGAGCCCATCTAGATTCTGTCTCCACACAAGGACTATGGACAGTCAAGGAGTCAACTCAACAAATCAACCTCCTCGAGCTTCAAGCAATCACAAATTTATTTATTTATTTATTTACAGTTTCTTTTATACCGCACTATTCGACATCAGCGCGGTTTACAATGAACAGAAACTACACTTATCAAATATTGATCAGTGCTTACAATGAATGCCCTCTGAGCTTTCCAGCACTACCTCTCCAACAGCCAGGTCCTGGTCAGGACAGACATTCAGGTAGCAATGTTTCACCTAAACAAACAAGAAGGGATGGGGTCTCTTCCTCTCTGTCAGGAAGCCTGCCGCCTATAGAACTTCGCTATTCTCCACCACATGCACTTCCATGCAGTTTATATTCCAGGAGAGAACAATTACTTGGCAGACAAACTGAGTCAGATCTTACAGCCACATGAGTGGACCCTAGATCCGAAGACAGTGGCACAAGTCTTCCAAGCCTGGGGAACCCCAGTCCTAGATCTCTTTGCCACTCCACAGAACTCTCAACTTACGCAGTACTGCTCCAGGATACCATCCAAATTCAGTTTGGCATCAGATACCTTCCTGATTCACTCAGGTTGGGAACTGCTTTGTGTTTCCCTCCATACCCCTGATTCCGAAGACCCTCCTCAAACTCCAAGCAGACAAGAGACATATGATTCTCATAGCTCCTCGCTGGCCCCATCAGCCTTGGTTTCCCCTTCTGCTTTGGCTGAGACAGACTTCACCGATTCCATTGGGATCCAAGCTGGGTCTTCTTTCCCAGGACGATGGAACAGTCCTGTATTCCAATCTGCAGTCTCTCCAGTGTGGATGATGAGCACATGATGTTTCAACATCTGCCACTATCTATAGCTGTGAAAGATGTCCTCCTTTCTTCCAGAAAACCCTCCACCAGGAGGACGTACTCCTTCAAATGGCATTGATATGCTTCATGGTGCTCTCAGAATAATCATAATCCCTTTAAAGCAACAGTACCCATGCTTCTTCAATACCTTTTGCATTTGTCCTCTCTAGGACTCAAAGCAAATTCAGTACGTGTGCACCTCAGTGCTATTTCAGCTTTTCATAAACCTGTAGATGCCCGACCCCTCTCCACAGTTCCTCTAGTGGCACATTTCATGAGGGGCCTCCTCACCAAGCCACCCTTTGATGTCACTCACAAAAGTCACCAATGACCTGTTCCTGGCTAAATCTAAGGGCCTCTATTCTATCCTCATCCTTCTTGACCTTTCTGCTGCCTTTGACACCGTTGACCACAACCTTCTCCTCACCAACCTCTCCTCGCTTGGCTTCACGGACTCCGTACTATCCTGGTTCTCCTCCTACCTCTCCCATCGCTCATTCAGTGTATGCTCTGGTGACTTCTCCTCTTCCTCTACTCCGCTCCATGTAGGTGTACCCCAGGAATCTGTCTTGGGCCCCCATGGGACCTAAAAGAGACCTCTTCTCTCTCTATACCCAAGGCCTTGGCGCGCTTATCTCCTCCCATGGCTTTCCGTACCATCTCTATGCCGATGACTCCCAGATCTACCTCTCTACACCTGGTATTTCTCCGGCAACCCAGTCCAAGATCTCTGCCTGTCTTTCGGACATCGCTGCCTGGATGTCTCATCGCTGATTGAAACTGAACATGGCAAAGACTGAACTCCTTGTCTTTCTACCCAACTCCTCCCCCCCCCCACTTCCCCCTCTCTCAGTCCATGTGGATGGATCTACTATCCTTCCTGTTCCCTCTGCCCGCAATCTAGGGGTTATCTTTGACACCTCTTTCTCCTTCTCCACTCATATCCAGCTTGTAGCTAAGACCTGCCACTTCTTTCTCTACAACATCAGCAAAATCCGCCCCTTCCTCTCTGAACACACTACCAAAACGCTTATTCACTCCTTAATCTCCTCTCGCCTCGATTACTGCAACCTACTCCTTGCTGGTCTCCACATGAGCCACCTCCTTCCCCTTCAATCCATACAAAATCACGCTGCTCGACTAATTTTCTGTCAGCCTCGCCATGCCCACATTGCTCCTCTTCTCAAGTTGCTTCACTGGCTCCCTGTCCAATTCCGCATCCAATTCAAGCTTCTCCTATTGACCTATAGGTGCATTCACTCTGTGGCCCCTCAATACCTCTTATCTCTCCTTACGTCCCCTCTTGAAATTTGCGCTCCGCTGACAAATTACTTCTATCAATGCCTTTCACCCGCACCGTGAACTCCCGACTGCGCTCCTTTCACCTTGCTGCACCATACGCCTGGAACAGCCTACCTGCGTCTGTGCACCAGGCATCCTTCCTGGCCCTCTTCAAATCCAGGTAGAAGACCCACCTCTTCACCGTTGCATTCAGATCCTGACTCCATCCTCATCTTACCCTAACCCACGTCAACATTTATGACCAAACTATAGACCAGACTGTACCACACCGTACCTTGCGCAGAACTGGCTAATGCTCTGTACTATTTTAACTAGATTGTAAGCTTCGATGAGCATGACTCTGACAGGCAGGGACTGTCTCTTGTATGTTGGCTATCTCTTGTAGGTTAGCTGTGCAGCACTGCGTGCGTGGCGCTTTATAAGTGCTGAATAGTAGTAGTAGTAGTAGACTACCTCCAGTAGTGTGGGATCTTAATTAGTATTGGCTCAACTCCTCAAGCCTCTGTTTGAGCCCTTAGCAACTACACACCTGTGGTACTTATTTTAGAAAGTTTTATTCCTCATTGCCCTGACCTCAGCCAGGCACTCAGTGAGCTGCAGGTCTTAGTGACGCATCCACCGTATACCAGATTCCATCATGACAAAGTCGTCCTTCGGACACATCCCCACTTTTTGCCAAAGTGGTGTCACCTTTCCACATCAGTCAATCAGTAATCCTTCCAGTCTTCTTCCCGATACCTCATGCATCCCACACAGAGGCAGCCCTGCATACACTTGACTGCAAAAGGGCTCTAGCCTTCTATCTCCAAAGGACACAGGATATCAGAAAATCTTCTCAATTATTTGTGTCCTTTGACCCTAACCGCCTGGGTCTCCCGGTAATTATACGCACACTCTCCAGATGGATAGCAGACTGTATATCACTGGCATACGACAAAGCAGGACTTACCCTCACTGAGCATATTACTGCTCATAATGTCCGAGCCACGGCAAAATCTGTGACGAGCCTATGTTCAGTAGCCATTGATGAAATCTGCCGGGCTGCAACATGGTCCTTCATCCACACCTTTGCCACCCACTACTGCTTGGATAAACACTCTCGCCGGGATGCAGCTTTTGGCCAAGCGGACCTTCAGCACCTCTTTGGAACATAAAGAAAACACCTACCCCCCCCCCCGCCCAATATTTCTATCAGATCTCCAAGGCAGGGAAGCCTAGGCTAACCTAACCCAGTCTAACTCTTCAGAGATCTGGGAGCTAGGGAGTCCCATATGTGAAGACTGCATTCCTGCTTGTTCTTGGAATAGCGTAGTGACTCACCTGTAACAGGAGATCTCTAGGAACAGCAGGAATTTAGTCTTCACAACCCACCCTCCTTCCCTTGGTGTTATAGGGTTCTATTTTTTTGTTTGTACTCCGTCTTTTCAGCTACAAACTCAACTGAAGAGAGGGAGATGGAAGAGCGGAAAGACAGAGGCGCAGGCGCAGTGGAGTGCTCCCAAAGGCTTTCCTATCGGTAGCTGGGAAACTTCCCGCATGGGCTCCATCGGTACCCGATGTCACCCATATGTGAAGACTAAATTCCTGCTGTTCCTGGAGATCACCTGTTACAGGTGAGTAACTACACTTTCTCAGAGCAGTCACAGCTGAGACCCCCACGCAGACCACTGGTTCCTACTTGGGATTTGAATCTTGTTTTGCTGATGTTGGTGGAAGCACCGTTTGAGCCTTTGGCATTGACTTCTCCGAAGGATTTGACTTTGAAGACTGATTTTTTTTCATGGCAATTTGTTCTGCCCACCGGCTATCCAAGCTCCAGATGCTCTCATGTTAGGAGCCATACTTGGTACTTGCTAAAGATAAAGTTATTCTGCACACAGTCCAAGCCTTTCAGCCTAAAGTGCTCTCCAAGGTTCACCTCAACCAGTCTGTCGTCTTGCCCTCCTTTCCGGTCGATCTGGGAGCACAGCTACATTGTCTGAACATGTGACGGATGCTGCGTTGCTATTTGAAGCAGATGTCTGCCTTTTGGAAGTCTGCTTTTTTTTATGTTGAACAATTTTATTGAGAAATCATAAGAAATACATAACTTGTAGGAGAACAGGCAAAAAGCATAAATATGCCATTGACTAACAATCACGTTTCCAACTTCTTTCCATCCAGACTCTGAGGAAAAATGAAAAGCGAAAAAAGTGAAAAAATAGACAGCACAATAACCACCCTTTTTTTTCTTTAGTGCCATCAAGTCAGTGTTGACTCACAGTAACCCAGCTATCTCTGGGTTTTCTTGGCAGTGTATCACCGGAAGTAGATTGCCAGCCTTTTCTTCCGAGGCAGTGGAGGGTAAAGTGACTTGCCCAAGGTCACAAGGAGTGCCATTGGGAATCGAACCCTTGATCTTCTGGGTACTAGGCAGTTGCTCTAACCACTAGGCTACTCCTCCACTCAACCACCCTTGCCAGTTGACAAAAAAAAAAAAAGTTCCCTTCCATTAAATCTCGATGAGAACCCACGCCCCCCTCCCTCCCTATCACCCTACCCTTCAAACCCCCCCCCCCAACCCATCCCCTTAGAGCTACTATATCGGTAGGAACTGGGAGTAACTGGGACCTAAAAGAGACCTAGAAGCGGCTGGACGGAGCCACATGTGAACCAAGGTACTCGATAGAGGATATTCTATTGGGAGCTAGCAGCGCAAAGTCTTTTCAGAAAGAATTATCACAATGAAGTACTTTATTCCACAGATTATCGCTACAGAAGAGAACTCCCCGGGATGCTGCTTTAAGTTTGTCAAAGCAGTAAATCTCCCATACTTTCACTAACCAATCTGCCAAAGAGGGCGCAGGCGTTCTCTTCCAAAACCGAGCCACAACCGATCTTATTTCCAAGAGAAGACTAGTGGATATTTGCCCTTTGGGTTCTTCTCGCCACCCGTAAGGCAAAGTGCCCAGCATGCAGGTTTCCAGAGTGAAAGCTAAAGAGAAGTCTAGGGTTCACGTAATACGTTCATAAACCACAAACCAGAATGCCTGTAAGAAAGGATATGACCACAACATATGTTCAAAAGTCCCCTTCTGTCCACAGAGTTATTAGCATAGGGGGGCCATCCACTCTGTGCCATTTAAACAAAGAGGTCGGGGGAATGGACATGCAGAATAGAATCCGCAATTGCGTGTTCACCAATGAAAGAGAGATGGAGCATGAGTGGGCATATTGATAAAGATCATTCCAAAACTCTTCAGGAGAATCAAGCTGTAGAGAATTCCAATGTTTGTCCGGTAGAAGATTCCCAGGGGAGCAGGGAAGACCGGAGACGATGGCTTGATACAATTTTTTGAGAAAGGATTTAAGGCGGGTCGAGCTAAAAAGGACACGGTCCCAATTCATAGGAGAATGCCCACCACATCCCGTACGCTCACAGTGTTGAAACAGTGGTATATTTGCAGATACTGAAACTGTGACAGCGGCATCCCCCAAGCTTGCTCCAATTGCAGTTTGGTTTGCAAAACTGAGTTCTCGTACAACGTTTCCAAACACACAGAGGCAAGGCAAGAGAGGAACTGCCTCCCAAAATCCCTTACAAAATTAAAGATGCTAACGGTGAAAAGGAAGAAAGGCAGGTTGATAACCTGAACTGCAAACAAGTGCTATGCCATGCCCTCCATAAGGGATTAAAAAAGGGATGTAGGAACACCTTCTGCTTCTCCACCGAAATCTGGAGTAAGGGAATCACATCCAGCAGAATTGGGGCCATCCAGTCTCTCTCCAAAGTGACCCAATCCATTTTGGCAGTGAGGTGCCAAGAGACCAGGGCCCACAGACAAGTGCAGCGATAATAAAGCTCAGGATCTGGCATTCCCAGGCCCCCTGAAAACTTAGGGCGTATCATAACCCTCCAACTAAGCCTAGGACGGCGACCTTGCCACACATGATGTGCAAGTGCATGGCAAAGGGTTTTGAAGAAGGTTCTAGGGACAGCAATGGGCAGCTGCATAAACAGAAATAAGAGCTTCAGTAACAATAACATTTTAATAGAATTGACTCTACCTAGGCATGAAACAGAGGAGGAGTGCTATGACCTCAATTCCCGTTGAAGGTTCTTGAGGATAGGGTCATAGTTAAGGGTATAAAGTCTAGAGAGATCTTAGTGGATGACAAGGTATCTAAATTGCTGGACAACCTGAAAGTCCCCCCAGACTGCATCTGCCACCATGCTGCCAGTTTTTGACAGACAAGGAAGAAGAGTAGACTTCTGTCTAACATGACATGTAGGAGAATTGATCTAAGATTTTAGTGACAACAGGGAGAGATCGCGAAGGTTCCTTTAGATAAATCAGAGTATCGTTTGCGTATAGCGAAATGGTATGTGTCTCCGCCTCCAAGAGGATGCCAATCTCTGCCGAACACTTCCTGATGTGGGTCGCTAGTGGCTCTATGGCTAAGGTGAAAAGTAGCGGGGACAAAGGGCATCCCTATGTCGTGTTGCAGCTGAGGAAAAAAGGAGTAGAAAGAAACCCACTGACCAATACTGAGGCTTGTGGTTGAACATGCACAGCTGCAATCCAGCCTTGAAACGATGGTCCAAAGACAAAGGACTTCAGGACCTCCATCAAAAACAGCCATTCCACCTTGTCGAATGCTTTTTTGGTGTCTAAGGAAAGAATTGCATACCGATTGTCTACTGCTTGAATCCGATGCATTATATTCACAAGGCAGCGCACATTTTCGAAGTTGTAGCGCTGTTTGATAAAACCGGTTTGATTCAGAGGCACTATGGATGTGATCTGAGCTTCTAGACAGTTTGCTATGACTTTGGTAAAAATTTTATAATCTGTATTCAAGAGACATATGGGACGGTAATTGCCACAATTTAAGAGATCTTTGTCCCCTTTCGGGATGACGGTAATGGTAGCCTGGTGAAAGGATACTGGCAGATTCTTTTTTGGCAAAATATCATTGAATACATGAACCAAGATTGGGGCAAAACTATCTGAGAAAGTCTTGTAGACATCTGCTGGTAGCAGGTCCAGACCTGTAGCCTTTGACACCTTTAGCCCACGTATAGCTTGTAACACTTCTTGAAGGGAGAAAGGGTAATCGATTGAGTACCTCGCTTCGTGCAACAGCTGTGGAAACCCCGCCTCACTAAGCCACTCTTGGATAGCAGGAATATCTGCACGCAGGCTATGGGAACACAATCTCTCATAAAAGTTTTCAAATATGTCAGCCATCTCTCGCAAACATCGAGTATGAGTCCTCGTTTTTAAGAACAGAGCCGAGAGCCTATGTTTCTGTCTGTGCCACTTGAGTTGCCATAAAAGTATCTTCCCAGCCTTATTACCGTGCTCATAAAACTGCTTTCTGGTCCATTTCAATAAGGAAGCCACATACCCCGTATCTAAGGCAGCCAATTCTCCCCTTAACTGAACCAACAGATGCCATGTCCTGTGCCCTCCCGTCCGCCTATGTTGACGCTTCAGGACATCAATTTGCCTATGTAATTCAGCCTGCTTGACTGTCCTCGCCTTCTTAAAGGCGGTGAACAGTGAGATTAATTGCTCACGTAAGACCGCCTTGCCTGCATCCCAAAGCGAAAAGGTCGACATTTCCGGAGAGTCATTAAACTAAAGATATTCTTGCCATTTGGAGTGAAACGCTGTCACAAAATCAGCATCCAATTTCAAATCACGCTGAAGCAACCATGTGCATGGCGGCGACTCTGTCCCAACAACATTCAAGTGTATAGAAACCAAAGTTGGTCAGACGGACCCATGGTGCCAATATTCAATAGCGTTGTCCAGGGGAGAAGTGATCAAGAGACCAGACACATGTCTATACAAGAATAACTCTGGTGGGTATGGGAAAATAAGGTGTAGTCTTTTTCATTTCCATGTGTGCATCTCCAAGTGTCGCACAGGTGTAACCGCAAAGTCAAATCTACCATTTGCGAGGATGGTGTTTCAATCTTGCTTAGGATGCGTGTGTCAGAGGAGAACACATATAATGTTTTTCTCCATCCAATGAGTAAAGAGGGAAGCAGCCTCAGGTCTAATTCAGGAGTGATGGCGTGTGAGCTTATTGGCCTTGTTGAATTTGTGCCGCGCGCTAGCAAAAAGGCGAGCTCAGGAGCCTAAGATGATCGATTTTCCCACCTGCATCGAGACCTTCTGCGTTCCATTCATGGATTTCAATACTTAGCAGCGCCCAACGCCTCACTGTAAAACCAGGCCACAGCTGGGTGATTAGTGATCTGTTCTCCCCATTTGTATGGGCTGGTAGCACTCGAGTTCCCCACAAATTGCACAGTCTCCCTGGTTTCCTACCTAACACCCCTCAGAATTGCAATTAGTTTCAGCAGAAAACGTGGGGTTTGAAAGTAGAGGCTGCTATGATATGATAGTAGTGTCAGGGAGTTTCTCTCAGCGGGCACCCGCACATCTACTTATCCCCAGATAGAGTCTTGCATTCCTCCTCTTTTATCATTCCGAAGAGTCACTCCTTTCCCTGAGAGTAATGATCTTGATGGGCTTATTAAGCTTAGCGGAGGAGCAGCGGATTGCGCTGATAGAACGTGACAGGTCTTCAATTGCTTGTGCTTAGGGGGCCGAGGTAAAGACACCGTCCAGCCAGTTCATGAGGCAGCTTGATGTACACATGCTGGATATCATCAGAAATGGCTCTGTTTTTGCCAAACATGATCTCATTAATAAGCCTCACTGATTTCAATTGTGCGGAGCTCTTTTACCTCGCAGGGTACGTAGATATTAGTGGTTTGGGTTGCAGGATCGGCGGAGCCACTCTCTGCTGCAGCTATCTTTGTTGGGCTCACTAGTGCCCTCATCTGCTTTTTAACATATTCGTAAATGACCTGGCAATGGGAATAATGAGTGAGGTAATCAAATTTGCATGTGACACAAAACTGTTCAAAGTTGTTAAAACCCATGAGGATTGTGGAAAATTGCAAGAGGACCTTGATAAATTGAAAGACTGGGCATCCAAATGGCAGATGGAATTTAATGTGGACAAGTGCAAAGTTATGCACCTAGGAAAGAACAATCCAAGCTATGGTTACACAATGCAAGGTTCCAAATTAGGAACCACCACTCAGGAAAAAGATTTAGGCGTCATCGTAGATAATATGTTGAAACCCTCCGCCCAGTGTACAGTGGCGGCCAAGAGAGCAAATAGAATGCTAGGTATCATAAGGAAATGAATGGAAAATAAAACAAAGGATATTATAATGCCTCTGAATCTTTCCATGGTATGACCACACCTTGAACATTGTGTGCAATTCTGGTCGCCGGATCTTAGAAAAGAGAGAGCATTATTAGAAAAGGTACAGAGAAGAGCCACCAGAATGGTAAAGCAGATGGAAGGATACCCCTATGAAGAGAGGCTAAAAAGGTTAGGGCTCTTCAACCTGGAAAAGAGACGGCTGAGGGGAGATATGATAGAGGTCTATAAATTAATGAATGGAGTGGAATGGGTAAACGTAGACTGATTGTTTATGCCATCAAAATATAGAAAGACTAGGGAACATGCAATGAAGCTAAAGGGTAACTTATTTAAGACTAATAAGAGAAAATATTTTTTCACTCAACGTGTAATCAACTCTGGAATTTGGTACCGGAGGATGTAGTAAAAGCTGTTTGTGTAGCCGGGTTTAAAAAAGGTTTGGACAAGTTCCTGGAGGAAAGGTCCATAAACTATTATTAAAGGGGACCCGGGATATCCACTTCTTGACCCAATACAAGCATTGTGAAACCTGTGTTTTTTGGGGAAACTGCTAGGTACTTGTGACCTAGATTGACCACTGTTGGAAACAGGATACTGGGCTTGATGGACCTTGGTCTGACCCAGTATGGCATATCTTATGTTCTTATGATAAGCTGTTCGTGCTCTTTGGAAGTCCACATAAGGGCATAGCAGTGTCCAAGGCCTCCATTGCTCAGTGGTTGAAGGAGGCAATCAGTTCATTTACCTTTTGCAGGGTCGACCTGTTCCAGAGGGTCTGCGGGCTCATTCAACTCGAGAGCAGATGGCATCCTGGGTGGCGTGTGCTCTGGTTTCCAATGATAAAAAGTATATCTTACTTTATTTCTGGCCATGTAAATTCAGTCACCTCTTGTTCATGGGCTTTCAGCGATGCTGTGTCTTGCCACTAACCATAAAAAACACAACACATGTGTATGAATGGTTATAGAAGATTACACCCTACTGATCAATCAGCATTGTTTACTATCATTACGCAGTTGAAAGAATCCCCCTAACCTGTAAGACATATGTTGTGGAGTGGAGAAGTAGCCTAATGGTTATAGCACTGGCTTGGGAACCAAGAGATCAGGATTTAATTCCCACTAGCACACCTTTTGGCCTTTGGCAAGTCACTTAACCCTCCATTATCTCAGAAAAATTGAAGTTATCAATGTCCCTGTTTAATGTACATTACCAAGTTTAAGTTACAATATAAACTGCTTTGACTGAAATAAAATAAATAAATATGTTATCTTATGATATGCCTGGTAACAAAACAGCAAGTTAAATTAATAGTGAAGTTTAAGGCAATCTTGATGCCAATACTTAATAAATGTCCATACTTATCATGGGAAAAGAAAGACCCAAAAAGGGGACAAGCTTAACAAACACTGAATAGTAACTTATGTTGCTCTCTTGAGTCAGCCTAACCCAACAATCACCCTCCCTGGTTCCCCAAAACATCCAGCCTGATAATTAATCTTCAAACGCTGGTGTTAAATCCTTGTGACTCTGTGGTCCCAAGGATGAAAATCCAATCTCCAGGAACAAGCAGGAATGAAGTCTTCACATATGGGTGATGTCGGTACCGACAGAGCCCATGCGGGAATGCTCCCCAGCATCCAATAGGAAAGCCTTTGGGAGCATTCCAGTGCGCCTGCATAGCTGCCTTCCCACCTTTCCAGCTCTCCCTCTGCAGTTCTTTGTTTTCCGTGGAGCCGACAAGAAGCAATTCCTGTCATCGCAGAAAATTCATCCTTTCTATTTTTTTTGTGGTCGCATCTGCCTCCTCGTCGGTGCTTTCTTTCTTTTAAAAAAAAAAAAAGAAAATGTTCCGTGAGGCTTAGGCCTCCCCTTTTGTCACAGACAAAATGGAAAAACCATCCAGTGGTTTTAAGAAGTGTTCCAAATGTGGCAGTACCATTTCGGACACAGACACCCATGACTGGTGTCTAAAATACTTTATAACCAGATCATTAATCATCAGAATGTCCTCTTTGTAGGAAGATGACAAATAGAGGCCTACAGAATCGAGCTCCGAAACTCTGCACCCTCTCTGCCTCCGATGCAATATCTTTAGCATAGACGTCATTGAGAGCTTCATCTTCCTCCCAAGGATCTCAGGTATCGAACCTAAGTCTTCATCGAAGACTGGCCGGCCCTCCAAGGGTAGATCTCCTTCTAAGCATTGAGATGCCCCTGGCATTGCCCTGGAAGGGGATACACTGGCCAAACAACCCTGGTGGGAGGACCTTTCCTCCAAAGCCTTAGTGGGGTCCCAGGATGCCCCCGAGGCCTCTACCTCTGGAAAGCTCCTGGTGCCATGTTCAGGGATCATGGTACCGACACAACCTGCATCGACTTTTTGCCGCTTACCACACTACTGCCCATGCTGCCCTCAAATCCGTTTCTGGCACTGAGGTTCCAGCACCACAAACCTCAGCTACCAGTTTTGATCGGTATCGGGTACAGGCAGAGCAGGAACACCCTGACCGTCGATACTTTGAGTCTTCGGATTCCGATTCAACGGATGATGAATCGGCCGATACCTGGGACATGAGAACTATCCCGGAAGACCCATCTCCGTCTCCATAACGTCGCATGTCCCCTCCAGAGGACATGTCTTTACAAGACTTTATTCACTATGTTGCTCGAGTTCTCTTCATAACAGTGACATCGGAGAAAGAGCCTAGGGCTGAAGAAATTGAAATTCTTCAGTACCCTACAGTCCCGAAGGAGGCTGCTATGCTATCTATCCATCGCATTCTTCATGACATTATGCTTCGTATGTGGGAGAAACCCCTTACTATCTCTCCTCATACCCGATGACTCGATACTATGTACCGGGTACTGGAGTGTCCAGGTTTTCAAAAGATGCAGTTGCCGCACCATTCCATGGTGGTAGAATTGGCAATGTTTTGAATAAAGAGTGCTAAGACACATTCCTCGAACTCTCCAAGTAGGGAATCGAGAACCCTAGATGCCTTTGGTCGACGTTGTTTTCAGGCCTCCATGTTATCGGCCAGGATCAGTTCCTACATACTCTATATGGGTATGTTCCTTAGAGAGGTGGCTCGGGATTTGGAGTTAATGGCTCCTCTTCTTCCTGATGACAAGAGAGCAGATTATCTCACCCTTGTAAAGCATGCTCAGAATGTTTCAAAGTTTGTTAACAGGGCAACCTTTGACTGTTTTGAGTGCATCAGCAGAACTTCATCCATCTGCATCAGTGCACACAGGATTGCTTGGCTCCAAACATCGGATCTTGAACAATGGGTTCAAGATAAGTTGGGTAATATCCCTTGCACCGGTGAAAACCTTTTTGGCAAGGATTGACAGGGCAAGGCCTCTCAGTTAGAATCCGAGAACACCACTCTTAATAGGCTATTTAGATCTACTTCCAACCCAGCTAGGAAAAAAGCAGCAAAGAAAGCTTTTTTCAATAAAAAGAAGTACTATTCTTCTTACACCCCTGCTGTACAGTGTCAACACCATACTCCTCAGAAGGGGCAGCAGCCAGCAAAGCAGCAGAAGAAGGCTCAGACTCCTAAGTCACAGCCACTTCATCAGACCTAGCCTCCTCAAGGTCTTTGACTCCTTTCTGGAGAACATAGCCGTACTGTCTCTGGAGATTCCAGATCACGTCCACATCCCTGGCAGACTCTGTCACTTTGCCCACAGGTATCATCTTATCACATCAGAACAGAGACTATCCATAGTACGGGAAGGATACCAGCTTCATTTACGAAGTCTACCCCCCTCCCCCCCTGGACTCCTCCAAGAGAATTCTGTTCTCAGCCCCCTCTCGATGCTCTTTTGCTGCAAGAGGTCACCTCCCTTCTCTCACAGGGCGCAACAGAGGAGGTTCCACCATTCCAACAGGGAATGGGCTTTTATGCTCCATTTTTCCTCATTCCGAAGGAAAGAGGAGGGTACAGGCCCATTCTGGACCTCAGAGAACTGAACAAGTACCTATTACGAGAGAAGTTCAAAATGATCTCCCTAGGGACCCTTCTCCCCTATCTCTAGAGTCAAGATTGGCTCTGTTCTCTAGATCTAAAGGAGGCATATACTCACATACTTATTCATTCACAACACAGAAAGATCCTGCGTTTCATGTTCTAAGGGAGACATTATCGATACAGAGTCCTGCCTTTCGGCCTCGCCTCTGCCCCAAGAATCTTCACAAAATGCATAACGGTAGTAGCCACATTCCTAAGGACTCTCGGGATATTTGTCTTCCCTTTCTTAGACAACTGGTCATTCGAGCAAATATCTCTCTAGAGGCCAGCCTTTCCCTCTCGCATACGATGCAGGTACTGCAACACTTGGGATTTGTAATAAATCTTCCAAAGTCCCCTCTCAAACTCTATAGGGGCTCTCCTGGACACTCAGCAATCAAAGGCATTTCTGCCCCAACTCCGCTGTGCTCGACTCAATCCGTTAGCATCTCAAGCATGCCTCATGAACTGTCTCGCTGCTTGAGAAATGCTAACAACTTCTGGGCCATATGGCATCAACAGTACATGTTGTTCCATATGCTTGTCTACATATGTTTGCAGCTCAGTGGACTCTGGCTTCCCAGTGGTCTCAAGCATCGGGTCGCCTGGGAAACAAAATAATGGTATCTACCCACCTAATCTCGTCTCTCCAGTGGTGGCAATCCCCAGAAAAGCTCCTGGTAGGGTCACCTTTTCAGATGCCAGCACATCAATATACCCTGACAACAGATGCGTCCAAATTGGGCTGGGGAGCTCATCTGGACAATCTCTCCACTCAGGGTCTCTGGTCTCATCAGGAGTCACAACTTCACATATATCTGCTGCAGCTCAGAGCCATTCACAATGCTGTCAAAGTGTTACAGAACCATCTTTGATTCTGCACCGTTCTAGTCCAGGCAGACAACAAAGTAGCCATGTTCTACCTGAACAAGCAGGGCGGAACAGGCTCTTGGACCCTCTGCATTTGTGGTCCTTTGCCATACAGCATTGCATTTACCTGCATGCGGTGTATCTTCCGGGCAAACAGAATGTCTTGGCGGACAAACAGAGTCGAGTCCTTCTACTACGCGAGTGGTCTCTCCATGCAAACAAATCTGCTCACATTTTTCAGATCTGGAGAACCCCAGAGATAGACATGTTCGCAAGTCCTCAGAATGCCAAGCTTCCTCGTTTCTGCTCCAGGGCTCCTGCACCACACAGCCACCGGGGTCAAGGCTTCCTATATGCCTTCCCTCCCATTCCCCTCATTCCCAAGACTCTTTTCAAACTCCAGAGAGACAGGTGCTATATGATATTCATAGCCCCGCATTGGCCACGACAACCGTGGAGGGGTTGCGCTCTATGTTAGAGAGGGCATTGACTCAGAAAGGATTAAAGTTTTGCAGGAAACAAAATCTGCTGTAGAATCTATATGGATTGAAATTCCATATAAAAGGGGGAAGGTGATGGCAGTGGGGGTGTACTATCGAGCACCTGGCCAGAATGACCAAATGGATGATGAAATGCTCAAAGAAATCAAGGAAGCTAACAAAGGTTACAGCGCAGTAATAATAATGGGTGATTTCAATTACCCCAGTATCGACTGGGTCAGTGTCACATCAGGACATGCTAGGGAGATAAAGTTCCTAGATGAAATAAATGACTGCTTCTTGGAGCAGCTGGTTCATGAACCGACCAGAGGGGAAGCCATATTAGACCTAGTCCTTAGTGGAACACCAAATCTAGTGCAAGAGATAAGGGTGTTGGGGCCACTTGGCAATAGTGATCATAGCATGATCGCCTTTGATTTAATTAGTGGAGGAGGGATAGTAAGGAAATCCACAGTACTACCTTTTAACTTTCGAAAGGGAGACTATGATAAAATGAGGAAAACAGTTAAGAAAAAACTAAAAGGAGCAGTTGCGAAGGTTAAAGACGTACATCAAGCTTGGGTGTTGTTGAAAAATACTATCTTGGAAGCCCAGACCAGCTGTATTCCACGCTTTAAGAAAAGTGGAAGGAAGTCCAAAAAACTGCCAGCATGGTTTAAAGGTGAGGTCAGAGAGGCTGTTGTTGCCAAAAAAGCATCTTTCAGGAAATGGAAAAAAGAGCCAAACGACGAAACCTGGAAACAGCACAAGCACTGGCAAGTCAAATGCAAGGCATTGATAAGGCAGGCAAAGAGAGAATTTGAGAAGAAGCTTGCTGCGGAAGCAAAAATGCGAAATAAAGACCTTTTCAAGTACATTCGTAGCAAAAAACCTGTGAGAGAGTCAGTTGGTCCATTAGATGATAAAGGGGTTAAAGGAGCACTAAGAGGCGACAAGGCGATAGCGGAGAGACTGAATGAATTCTTTGCTTCGGTCTTTACTGAGGAAGATGTTACCCATGACTGAAGTGGTATTTAAAGGTGCGGAAGAATTGGAAGAAATATCGATACATCGGGAAGATGTCTTACAACTATTAGATAAACTGAAGAGTAGCAAATCACCTGGGCCGGATGGTATACATCCAAGGGTGTTGAAAGAACTGAAATATGAGATTGCAGACCTGCTATTAGTAATCTGTGAACTATCATTAAAATCATCTCTAATACCTGAAGATTGGAGGATCGCCAATGTAACACCAATTTTTAAAAAGGGTTCCAGGGGTGATCCGGGAAACTACAGACCGGTGAGCCTGACGTCAGTACCGGGAAAAATGGTAGAAACCATCATAAAGAATAAAATTACTCAGCATGTAGATAGTCACAACCTAATGGGAGACAGCCAACATGGCTTTAGACAAGGAAGATCTTGTCTTACTAATCTGTTATGTTTTTTTGAAGGAGTGAATAAACCGGTGGACAAAGGTGAGTCGGTTGATATTGTATATCTGGACTTTCAGAAAGCCTTTGACAAGGTCCCTCATCAGAGACTTTTGGCAAAACTAAAGAGTCATGGGATAGGAGGCAATGTACTATTGTGGATCAGGAACTGGTTAAAAGATAGAAAGCAGAGGGTAGGGCTAAATGGCAATTTTCCCAATGGAGAAAGGTGAATAGTGGTGTACCCCAGGGATCTGTGCTGGCTCCGCTGCTTTTTGACATATTCATAAATGACCTGGAAAGTGGAATAACGAGTGAGGTTATCAAATTTGCAGATGACACAAAACTATTTAAAGTTGTTAAAACCCAAGAGGATTGTGAAAAATTGCAAGAGGATCTTGATAAATTGGAAGACTGGTCATCAAAATGGCAGATGAAATTTAATGTGGACAAGTGCAAGGTTATGCACCTAGGGAAGAACAACCCAAACTATGGTTACACGATGCAAGGTTCCACATTAGGAACCACCACCCAGGAAAAAGATTTAGGTGTCATTGTGGATACCATGTTAAAACCCTCGGCCCAGTGTGCAGCGGCGGCCAAGAGAGCAAATAGAATGCTAGGTATGATAAGGAAAGGAATGGAAAATAAAACAAAAGATATTATAATGCCTCTATATCGTTCCATGGTGGGACCGCACCTTGAATATTGTGTGCAATTCTGGTCGCCGTATCTTAAAAAGGATATAGCAATTTTAGAAAAGGTACAGAGAAGAGCCACCAAAATGGTAAAGGGGATGGAAGGATACTCCTATGAAGAAAGGCTAAAAAGGTTAGGGCTCTTTAACCTGGAAGAGAGACGGCTGAGGGGAGATATGATAGAAGTCTATAAATTAATGAACGGAGTGGAACGGGTAAACGTAGATCGATTGTTTACCTTATCACAATATAGAAAGACTAGGGGACATGCAATGAAGCTACAGGGTAAACTATTTAAGACTAATAAAAGAAAATATATTTTCACTCAACGTGTAATCAAACTCTGGAATTTGTTACCAGAGGATGTAGTAAAGGCTGTTAGTGTAGCTGGGTTTAAAAAAGGTTTGGACAAGTTCCTGGAGGAAAGGTCCATCAACCATTATTAAGAAGTGACCGAAGATAACAATGCTTGACCCAGTACAAGCACTGTGGAACTTGTGTCTCTTGGGGAAACTGCTAGGTACATATGACCTAGATTGGCCACTGTTGGAAACAGAATACTGGGCTTGATGGACCTTGGTCTGACCCAGTATGGCATATCTTATGATCTTATGATCTCTCCTACGTCTGTCTCGGGCTCAACCCATAGATCTGGGGTCTGCTCCAGATCTCTTATCTCAGGAGGAGGGGACATTGCTCCATCCCAGTCCGCAGTCCCTCCATCTCACCGCATGGCTGCTGAAGGCTTAGCCTTCTAGGACATTAACCTTTCCCAGGAGGTCAAGGAAGATCCTCTTGGTTTCTAGGAAGCCATCCACCAGGTGCTCCTACATCTTCATGTGGCGTAGATTTGCTCTCTGGTGTTCTGAGAGGGATCTTAATCCCTTCTCAGCTCCGGTGGAGGCATTACTTGAGTATCTCCTCCACCTATCTTCTTCTAGATTGAAAACCATTTCGTTAAGAGTACACCTAAGTGCAATTGTGGCCTCTCACATGCCGTTAGATGGCCAACCCATCTCTTCTGAGCCACTTGTAGCATACTTCATGAGGGGTCTTCTATTAACCAAACCTCCCATTAAGCTCCCTCCAGTGGCATGGGATCTTAATGTTGTTTTAGGACAGCTTCTCAAGCTGCCCTTTGAACCTCTAGCCACTACCTCACTGAAGTTTCTCACGTGGAAGGTCACCTTCCTTATTGCCCTCACTTCAGCAAGACGCATTAGTGAGCTCCAGGCTCTAGTGGCTGACCCTCCTTATACACAGTTTCACCATGATAAGGTAGTCCTTAGGACTCATCCTCACATTATGCCGAAGGTGGTCTTGCCCTTCCATTTAAACCAGTCAGTCTACTTTCCTGTCTTTTTCCCTAGACTTCATTCCTCTAGGGCAGAGGCAACCCTTCACACTCTGGATTGCAAATGTGCCTTGGCTTTTTATCTCCAGAGAACTCGAGAGCACAGAAAAGCTTCCCAACTTTTCATATCCTTTGACTCAAGTCACCTGGCCTTGCCAATATCCCAACGAACTCTTTCCAGGTGGATAGCAGACTGCATCTCCTTTGCTTATGAAAAGACAGGACTCTCTCTCGTAGGTCACGTCACTGCACATAATGTTCTGGCCATGGCTACATCTATGGTAAATATACACTCTGTAGCGATTGATGAGATATGCAAAGCAGCAACTTGGTCTTCTGTCCACACTTTTGCTGCTCACTATTGCCTGGACAAGGACTCCCATCGGCATGCCTTGTTTGGCCAAGCTGTTCTCCATCATTTCTTTCAGACTTGGATCAACTCCTACCCTCCGTCCCGGGTTTTGATATAAGACATCCTTGAAGATACATGACCTCCTTAGTTATACCTGTGATTCCACAGTCGACTCTGAGGTGATCTCTCTGGCATCTCCGAGCTAGGGAGTCCCATATGTGAAGACTACATTCTTGCTTGTTCCTGGAGATAGCGTAGTTATTCACTTGTAATAGGTGATCTCCGAGAACAGCAGGAATTTAGTCTTTACAACCCACCCTCCTCCCCTAGGAGTTGTAGGTCGTCTCTTTTTTTCCTTCTCTCCTTTTATCTCAGCTACAAACTCAACTGAGGAGGGAGAGCTGGAAAGGCAGGGAAGCAGCTATGCAGGCATAGTGGGATGCTCCCAAAGGCTTTCCTATTGGACGCAATGGAGCATTCCCGCGCAGGCTCCGTCGGTACTGACGTCACTCATATGTGAAGACTAAATTCCTGCTGTTCCCAGAGATCATCTGTTCCAGTCTTAACTACATAAGCTTATTGCATGGAAAGAGAATATAAACAAGAAAGGCAGATTGACAGGAAGTCCACCACAAAGGGTAGCATCTCTGATTGTATTCAACCCTCTCAATGTCCAAAGTAATACTGCAAATATGACAATGGCTGCATCTCCGATGTCTCATAGGTCTGATTGTATTGATCTATTCAGCTGATACTGTCCTTGATGTTGGTAGCATAGCCAGACTCATTAATTCCTTCAAATTACGATCTCTCATATAAACCAAATGAAACTTGTTTCATTCAAATCCAGGAAATCAATGGAGAATCTGTGAATGCTTTAATAAAATTTCTGTATATATTGTGTCCTCTTGGAGAATATCTCATTAGAAAACTAAAAATTCCATATTGTCATGATTGCCTGCTTATTATGATTCCCATAATTTGTCAACAAAGATTTCTTCTGTTATATGCTGCTCTCTTGTATGCTTGTTTAACAATGAGATGAGGATATCCAGATTGTGGAAATCCATAGACAGTCACTCGGATTGCAATAGGTATTGTTCAATTCTCCAGGCCCAAGCAGGAAGTCAGTCCTCACATATGGGTGACGTCGGCGTCTACGGAGCCCCCATGCGGAGCATTTCCCCAGCTTTCAAAGAAAGCCTTTGGGAATGCAGCGCGCATGCGTGGTCCCCTTCCCGCCCAAGGGTGCCATCTTGCTCAATCTTCTTTTTTCCGCGGAGCCCAACGGACGTGTATCGTGGTCACCCATGAAAAAGTTGATTTTTCGGTGTGGATCCGTGTAATTACTCTGTTCAACGCCGGTTCCCTTTCCCGCCTGGGCCCGGTACACCGGTATTGAGCCCAGACTTCATTTTTCGGTTTTTGTCCTTAGAGACTAGCGTTCGCGCCATTTTTTCATTTTTCCCTGGCAGCCCAGTCTTTTGACCTTGCAGGGGCTTTTTCCCCTGATGGCTGCCAGCGGGTTTAAGAAGTGTGATCGGTGTAAGAAACTGATGTCTCTCACCGACGCACACGACTGCTGCCTCCGGTGCCTCGGGCCTGACCATGACCCGCTGGTCTGTGTCCCGTGTGGCAAAATGTCCTCCAAGGCATTGAGGAGCAGGCAGCATCAACGCAAAAGGATCTTCTCTGATTCCGTGTCAGGCCGAGCCCGGACTTCGTCAGAGGCCTCGACGTCTCGGGAGTCCGACCCCAAGCATCATCCTCTTGAGAGGGGGTCTCCTTCGCGGGAGCACTGCAGAAAGAAGAAACCCACGAGGACGGCATCGGTGGACGCTCTTGGCTCCTCGAGGGCCAGGTCGCATAGCCCCGATCGCTGTCCCGGGTCTTCGGAGTCGGAGAGGCCTGCTAAACAACCTCGTGTAGAGACGGAGGCCCTGAGTCACGTGAGTACTGTAGTCCTCGTGGACTCTCCTCCGAGGGAGCCAATGTCGGGCCCGACGCCATCGGGGCCTGAGTCGGAGGCTGCTGGGTCTCCTGAGCTCGGACTCAGGTTGACGGCCTTGGAGAGCAGCTTGGCTGCCTTCATGGAACAGCAGCGGGTGCTGATCGCCGGTCTCACTGGTGCATATGCCCCGACCACTGGGACCTCGACATCCAAGTCGACCGTTCCTCGAGTCCATGCGATCTCGAGTCGATCCTCGGTCGAGGTCCCCCTCGATCTCCCGTGCGGGACTGAGGTCGTCGACACCGATACACTCGGCGTCGGGGCAGATGGCATCGGCGCCTGCCCAACCGGAGCCGCTCAACTCCTCCTCGGAGGGGTCAGGATGGGAAATGGAGGACAAGGAGTCCCTGGACACTTTTTGGACTCGGTGCATCCCTTTGGACTTACCGGAGTCTGAACCTCTGAGAAGGTCCCCCCCCCCCCCGGAGGATACCCGGTTCTCGGACTTCGTGAGGGATATGGCCAAGGCCTTGGCCTTCCCCGCGAACCCGAAGCCCTGCAGTATGACTCTCCCTCCAAGGAGGCCTTTACTGTACCAGTTCCTCCAATGCTGGAACGGTTGCTCTTCCGCATGTGGGAGGCGTCGGCCTCGACACCAGTTCTTAGCAAGCGGGTCTATTCCATTTATCGAGTACTCAAGAGCCCTGGGTTCCAGAAGGCACAGCTGCTGCACCACTCCATGGTTGTGGAATTGGCCATGCATCGTCTGAAGAGTCAGAAGATGCACTCTTTGGTGCCTCCAGGCAGGGAGGCCCGGAACTTGGATGCCCTCGGTAGAAAGTGCTTCCAGGGCTCTATGCTTGCTTACCGTGTCCAGACTTACCAGCTGTACATGGGCATGTACCTACGAGACCTGGAAAGGAGATTGCTGGGTTCTTTGCTGGTCTCTCTGAGGAACCTTTGCAGAGGTTCAAAGCCTTGTCATCTGGGATCCGAGAGTGCTCGAAGTTTATATCTCGAGCAGCCTATGATGGCTTCGAGGCTTCAGCCTGAGTAGCCGCAGCCGGCATCGGTGCACGCCATCAGGCCTGGCTACAATCATCGGACCTCAAGCCATGAGTGCAGGACAAGTTGGTCGATGTCCCTTGCCGAGGTAAAAACCTCTTTGGCAAGCCCATGGCTGAAAAGGCTGCAGAGCTAGAGTCCGAGACTCTCACCAGGACAAGGCTGTCCAGAAAGACCTCTGCCCCTTCTCAAAAGAAGAAGGGCTTGGGGAAAAAGTCCTTTTACCCGAGGAAGTCCTCTGCCTACAAATCTTACCCTCAATACCAGGCCTCTGCAGCTCCCCAACAGGGTCAGCAGGCCAAGGGGCAGGGACATGGGCCCCGTAGATAGAAGACCCTCAAGCCACCAGCTCCGGCTACTGCACAGCAGGGAGCGGGGTTTTGACTCCAGTGGCATAGCCTCTCCTCCTCAGCTGGCCCCTCTCAGCACAGGAGGCCGGCTGCCCCTGTATGCCCACAGGTGGTCAGCCATAACAGGGGATACCTGGGTGCTCAACATAGTCCAGAAGGGCTATTTGCTCCACTTCAACCAGTTACCCCTCTCCTACTTTCCAGGGGAGCCTCCAAGACTCCCTCTGCACAGGAACTTACTCCTTCAGGAGTTGACAAGTCTTCTAAAGGAGCAGGCGGTGGAACCGGTGCCCCACCACCTGAGAGGGCAAGGCTTCTATTTCAGGTACTTTCTAGTACCAAAAAGGACAGGAGACCTCAGGCCCATCCTCTACTTGCGAAATCTCAACAAGTTCCTGGTGAGGGAAAAGTTCAAGATGCTTACCCTTGGAATTCTGCTCTAGCAGGGAGATTGGCTATGCTCCTCCAGCAGGGAGATTGGCTATGCTCCTCCAGCAGGGAGATTGGCTATGCTCCTTAGACCTAAAGGATGCTTATACTCACATCTTCATTCATCCAGACCACAGACAATATCTCAGATTTGTAGTGGGAGGAAATCATTTTCAGTACAGAGTACTTCCATTTGGCCTAACCTCCACACCCAGGGTTTTCACCAAATGCCTGGCGGTGGTAGCGGCCTATCTCAGAGTCTAAGGCATATTTGTCTTTCCATACCTGGACGACTGGCTCATCAGGGGTCAGTCTCCACAGGAAACCAGACAGGCCACCCTCCGCACTGTCTCCCTTCTACAGCATCTGGGCTTTATCATAAACTTTGCAAAGTCCACTTTGCACCCCTCACAAAACACAGAGTTCATAGGAGCAAGGCTGGATACCCTTCAGGCAAAGGCTTATCTGCCTGTAGACAGGGCCCACAGACTGATGGACTTGGCCAGACAGTTCCACAGCAGTTCTCTGGTTTCCGCCAGGCAATTCCTGGGACTATTAGGCCACATGGCATCCACGGTCCATGTTACTTCAAATACCCATCTACACATGAGGCCTGCTCAGTGGGGCCTCAGAACTTAGTGGCTGCAAGCCACAGGACACTTGGGAGACAAAGTAAGGGTGTCCAAACTGCTGGCGACCTCCCTGCAATGGTGGCTGCATCTCCCGAATCTAGTGCGAGGAGTGCCTTTTCAGCCACCGCCACAAACACAAATGCTGACAACAGATGCTTCTCTTCAGGGTTGGGGTGCACATTGCCAGGGGGCATGCACCCAAGGTCTCTGGTCCCCTTGGGAAGGCCGCACAGCAGATCAACCTCTTGGAGCTGAGATCTATCCGTTTGGCTCTCCAAACTTTCTCTCATGCCCTCTCTCACCAGTCTGTTCTGGTTCAGACAGACAATCAAGTTGCCATGTTCTATGTGAACAAACAAGGAGGCACAGGGTCCCGACTTCTGTGTCAGGAGACTCAAGCCATGTGCTCAAGGGCAGTCAAATAGGGCATGCTTTTCAAGGCAGTTTATCTGCCCGGCCAAGAGAATGACCTTGTAGACAGGTTGAGCAGGATTCTGCAGCCACACGAATGGCAGTTGAATCCTCTGGTTGTCCAGCGCATCTTCCTAAGGTGGGGTCTTCCAACCATCGTTCTCTTTGCCAGTCCACTCAACCGTCAACTACCCAGGTTCTGCTCCAGACAATTGCATCCTCTGAGAATAGCAGCAGATGCGTTTCTAATCTCTTGGTCTACGAGCCTACTGTATGCGTTTCCTCCTACGCCTCTAGTGGCACGGACCCTTTTCAAGGTGCTTCGGGACAAGGCCTCGGTGATCCTGGTAGCCCCCAGATGGCCGAGGCAACCGTGGTTTCCACTCCTTCTGCGGTTGGCTGTGGACACTCCACTCCCTCTGGGGGTGCAACCCGATCTCCAATCTCAGGATCAGGGATCTCTCTTGCACCCCAACCTCCAGTCCCTCAATTTGATGGCCTGGATGCTGAATGGGTAGTTCTAGCTCCCTTACTGCTACCAAGGGAAGTGGAGGAGGTGGTCTTGGCCTCTAGGAGGCACTCCACTAGAAAATCTTATGCCCTCAAGTGGCGTAGGTTCTCCACCTGGTGTGCTCAACACAAGGAGCCAGTGGTGCTGCAATATTTGCTTCACCTGTCTGACCTGGGCCTTAAATCCAACTCTGTTCGGGTCCACCTCAGTGCTCTGTCAGCGCACCACTCACTGGTGGAAGGTCAGTCTCTGTCAGGCCACCCTTTAGTGGCCCGCTTCCTCAGAGGCCTCCTTTTGCTCAAGCCTCCGATTCGTCCACCTGCAGCTGAGTGGGATTTGAATGTGGTCTTGCAACAACTTACTTGCCCACCATTTGAGCCTATGGCTACTTGTCCTTTACGCTTTCTTTCCTGGAAAGCGTTGTTTTTGGTAGCTCTTACCTCAGCCAGGCGCGTCAGTGAGCTTCAAGCTCTGGTCTCAGAGGCACCATACAAAAGGTTCTATAGGAACAGGGTGGTCTTACGGACTCACCCAAAGTTCCTTCCAAAGGTTGTCTCCTCCTTCCATCTCAATCAGGAGGTGGTTGTTCCGACTTTCTTTCCCAGGCCGCATGCCAGCCGGGCTGAAATGGTCTTGCATACCCTGGACTGTAGGAGGGCGTTGTCCTTCTACCTTGACCGTACGCAGGGACATCGAAGGGCTGTTCAGCTCTTCGTATCTTTTGACCCTAATAAGCTGGGGTTACCTGTCTCCAAGCGTACCTTGTCCATCTGGGTGGCAGACTGTATCGCCTGGGCGTATAGGGCAGCTGGTCTCTCCTTGCAGGGTCGAGTCACGGCCCACCGTGTCAGGGCGAAAGCCGCATCAGTAGCTCATCTCCGCTCTGTTCCGTTGGCAGACATCTGCTGGGCCGCTACTTGGTCTTCAAGCCAGACTTTTGCGGCCCATTACTGCCTCGAGAGGGAGTCCCGCAGGGACAGTGCTTTCGGACAGGCGGCACTCCATAATCTTTTTGAGGTATAGGCAACTCCTATCCTCCAGCCCTGGTGTTGGGCTACTGTATGGGGGCGTTCTCAGAGAAGATTCTTTCATGCATGCTGGAGCTCTAGAAGGAGCTCATTGTTCAGCTTTTGGTCCCTGGTAGCCTGAAGCTGGGGAGTCCCATATGTGGTTAGCAGATGGTGCGAATTGTCCTCTGCCTCCCTGCACTCCGGCGCACCATCTGCTCTCCTCCTGCCGAGGATCGAGCACGCCGGAGCACCGGACCACCCCTCCAGCATGAGCTGCCCAATTAGGGCAGCCTGAAGCAACCTTAAAAGCAGGGCTGATCAGGCATGCCCGCGCCTGAGGGCCTCGCCAGAGGGCCCTTTGGCGTGGCCCTTAGGCGAAGGCCCTCCTGAACCCAACTCTGAGCACAACCAGGCCTGCAGTCACAGAATATCAACCCCGGCATCCCTGAATGGACTTTCCACCACCACACCTGACATCCCTGAAAGGACCCTCCACCGCCACACCAGCCGATCTACCGGTATGGAACAAACTGAGAAAACACTACTGGATCATGAGGTAACCACTGTTTCAAAGAGGACACTCCAACTTGCATCACTGTAACTAAATTGGACACTAAGCTGATAGCTCGAGTCTCCGTAACCTAATTGGCCTCTACATAAATGCTTAGATATACCCCTACCCTATTTGATATATTGTTTATTAATTTCTGCTACTTTTGGCTTAAATTTGCTTAAATGTCTTGATGTTCCCTGTAACCTTGGGCTTAGTCTTGCAGATCCTGTGCATAGAATAATTACCTTACCTTGAACATGCATCTTAAGACACCTGGATACTATCAGACCCCCGGCCCACAATCTGATGTTGACCCAGACCTAGATAGTTTTATTGTCTAATTACATTTACTGTCTAATTGCATTACCTACCTAATCGCATTTACCTGTATCTATTTACTGACAAACACACACAGCTCATCTGTTGCACTCTACACATAACCAACACAAAACATAGGACCTAGGCCTTATTGCTTCGGGCCACCAGATCCTATGGTTCCCTACCCACCTTCAATCTAAACTTCGTTCAACTATCCGAACATCTCAGGAACACCCCAAGATGCATCCAATCCTGTCATTAATCCTTATCTTCCTTACCTCTGGGCTCCCCAGCATATCGCATGCCTTCAATCCTTGCATCAATTACATACCGATCCTCTATAATAATGGAAGGAGATGGTCTGAAAACCCCCGCCACACCACAATAAAAACCAGCAATACATTCCATCCACACCTACTACACATCCCTCTACAAAACATTAAGAAGAATCAAACTGAGAAACACCATCACCAACGCCCACTGAAGTGCGCTCTTATAAACGCCAGATCAATATGCTCCAAATGGCCAGTAGCCACCGACCTGATACCTCTCCATGATCTCGATATTCTAATGATCACTGAGACATGGCTGTCCGACTGTGACAACGTACTCATTAACCAGATGTCACCACCCAGGCTTCTCTCTCTATGCCTGCCATAGGACCAACCAGAAGGGAGGCGGAACACTCATCCTTGCTAAAGCTGAACTACAATTTAAACTAAGCAACGCCACCAGCACAACCCACCTTGATACGATCACCATATCGAATGAGCACTGTACAATCAACCTACTTTACCGAGCACCAGTACCATCATCAGATGACCTACCGACAATAATCGACCTTGCTTGTAACTCAAACACCCCTCGCTCCCCGAATTGGTTACTAGGAGATTTCAACCTGCTTTCCCTACAAGATGACCATGCAGCAGCCTTCCTGGAAGCACTGGAGGAGCTGGGCTACAAACAACTTGTCGACTCTCCTACACACATTAAGGGAAGTAAGCTAGACCTTATCTTCGCCCCTCAGACTGCGGTCGACACAACCCAAGGCCTGGCGCTATCCATAACACCAGTACCTTGGTCTGACCATAACCTCCTCAGATTCTACATACCCACGAACCGCTACAACAAGAGAAGCAATAAATCCAATGCCCCCCCTAGAACTCCAACAGCACGTTTTTGGCCCCTCGTTAAGAATGATGTTCTCGAGAAGGTCCTACCTCTCCTTACCAACACAACCCTCGACCTAGACGAACTGGTATCCAACTGGGATGAGAGCCTCAGAGCTGTCGCCCGCCTCCCTCCCACTGGCAAGAAACTAAGGAAACAGGAACATGCACCATGGTACTCCAAAAACCTGCGAGCATCACTCCTCCACCTACGCAAGCTCGAGAGACAGTGGCGCTGGACCCAAACCTCTGAGGCACATGCCGCATACACCTCACACTTAATTACTCACCGAGAGAAAATAATGCAAAAAAGGAAGCATTACCATACGGACATACTAAAACGTTCAATGAACAAACCACACAACCTGTTCAGTATTGTAAAGTCCTTAACAGGGGATCCAGCATTGGCTCATCCACCCATGCCTCAGCCGCAGGACTACTACGACTATTTACAATCGAAGATGATCCAGACCAACATGGGCACAACCACCATAAACCACACCACCCTGCATAAAATTACCCAGCCAGCACCACTGCTTAAATTCAGTGAGGTATCTAATAAAGAGATCGAAGACATTATAGCCTCTATCAACCTCACCACCGCACCCAGCGATCCCTGTCCGGCCAGTTGGATTAAAGAGCTACGTCAGATCCTGAGCAGAATTCTGAACCAATCCTTTTCAACTGGTTCTTTCCCACAGAGTCTAAAACACACTTCAATCAGACCACTGCTGAAAAATAGCAGACTCGACCCATCTAAAGTTGAATCATACAGACCAATTTCGAGCATCCCCCTGCTCGCCAAAATCATCGAAAAGGTTGTCCAGTGACAAATCCAACAGCAAGTAGATGCTGAAGCACTGCTGGACCCAGCCCAACATGGCTTCAGGGAAGCACATGGTGTTGACACCATCCTCACAACCCTCTTTAATAACCTAGTCAGAGGAATTGACAACATCCACCAAGGATTCGTTCTCATTTTCATGGACATTTCAGCCACCTTTGACTCTGTGAACCATGAGATACTATTACAACGCCTCAAGGAAAAGGAGATATAAGGTACTGCACTGGATTGGTGCAAATCATACCTGTCCAATAGATGGCAACAAGTCAGGGCGGGTTCCACGACCTCAGAGCCATTTCTTCAGACACAGGGGGTGTCACAGGGATCTTCCCTATCTGCATTGATGTTTAACATTTACATGCATCCCATCTGTGCTTTGATCCACTCCTTAAACGTCCAATGTCTCACCTATGCAGACGACATCCTGCTATACACACCATTCACGATCGACCAGACAGATTTCTCCCCAATAATAAGATGCTTCGAAGCAGTAGCTGACTGGCTCCTTACACAAAACCTACGGATTAATCACAGCAAAACCGATGTTCTATTTGTCATGAGAAACCAGAAGTTTACACCACCTTCGTCATTACAAGTCAACAATGCTGAGTTGAAAACTAAATCCACAATTCGTTATCTAGGCATTACGCTTGATCAATGTCTCGACATGATAACACATGTGAAAAACACCATGAAAGCAGTATATCACAAGATACGAACACTACGTCATCTTCGCCCACTGCTTGACTTCATCGACTACCGAACAATCTTCCAAGCCCTAGTGATCCCACATCTGGACTTCACTAATATCATCCTCCACGGACTCCCACAGTCAACACTAAATCCGCTCCGACTTGCCATGAACTCAGCCGCAAGAGTACTTGCAGGATTATCAAGATCCGACCACATAACGCCAGTCCTGAAGAAATTCCACTGGCTACCTTTGCAGGCCAGAATCCATTACAAGACCCTAGTCATGACATTCAAAGCTCTAAAAAATCATCCCCCCACGCCCATCAGCAAGTTGATCCATAGCATGCCGGACAACAGAAACAGAAGACCTACAATGATGAACACATTAGAAGTCCCCAAGATGATGACAAAATGCACAAAGACAACAGCCAGTAGGGCCTTCTCGATATTCGCACCTAGAACCCGGAATGCCCTCCCATCTGAAATTCGAGCCATCACAAGCCTGGCTTTATTCAGAAAAGCCTTGAAATATCACCTTTTCCTAGAATACTATCCAGAAACTAACCCAGGAAAACACGCAACTAGCACTCTGTCTGCCTACCCAAGCCGCCCCAACACTCTGACCCAGAAAGAAAATGGTTAGCCAGCTCACATCCCCTGTCCCACACTGCCCTGACCCACAAACGTATGTGTAATATGCAAAGGATTTGTAGATAGTGTAAAGTTAATTTGTATATAGTTTCCCCGGTTACATCCATGTTCACTGCCCTGTTCATTGTAAACTCAATGTTGCTTGTTGCATTGTAGTATGTTCTGTTCAATGTATACCGCACTGATCCTAATAGCGCAGTATAGAAGAAATGTAAATAAATAAATAATAAATAAATGTGAGGACTGACTTCCTGCTTGGTCCTGGAGAAAGAGTAGTTACTCACCTGTAACAGGTGTTCTCCAGGAGCAGCAGGAATCAGTCCTCACAACCCTCCCTCCTCCCCTGGGAGTTGCAGTCATATAATTAATTTTGTTTTTTTGCTGTCTTTTAGCTATGTCATCAGACTGAGCAGGATGGCACCCTTGGGCGGGAAGGGGACCGCGGATGCGCGCTGCATTCCCAAAGGCTTTCTTTGAAAGCTGGGGAAATGCTCCACATGGGGGCTCCGTCGGCGCCGACGTCACCCATATGTGAGGACTGATTCCTGCTGCTGGAGAACACCTGTTACAGGTGAGTAACTACTCTTAAGGATCAAGATGCATACTCGAAGAATGCAATAAAGTTTTATGATCAATAGGTTTCTTATGTACAGATGTAACAATTGCTGTACTGATATTGATATTTGCATTGTATGTGTCTATAAAGGCAGTTTTTGAGGCCCAACTCCCTTCCTTCTAAGGCTCATTGTTACAATTTTGTGGGTTTACCTATTTGTTTTTTCCTTTTTTCTACACACAAGACAAAGGCAAAGTAGATGTTTTGTTTCCCCATCAAGAAAACATTTTTTGCTATTGCTGAACCCTGTTCGTTTGTGTTTTTGTTGAAGACAACCTTTACCTAGAGACTGAGCTACTGTCTTTATAGAAAGTAAAATTGTTTACCTGTAAGATGTTCTCTGAAGACAGATAGACCAAAAAGGGAAACAAAAGGGAAATTAATTTAGCTCTTGACCTTTCTCAGAAGTTCAAGCAAGTTACATTCAGGCACAGTAGATTTCTCCAGGACCAAGCAGGAAGTCAATCCTCACATATGGGTGTCATCGGCGCCGATGAAGCCCCAGCGGAGCATTTCCCCAGCTTTCTATGAAAGCCTTTGGGAATGCAGGCACGCATACGCGGTTCCCTTCCTGCCTAAAGGTGCCATCTTACCTCAGTCTCTTTTTTTCCGTGAAGCCCACCGGACGTGTGTCCAGTTTTCCTGGTTAAAATTAGATTTTTCAGCGATTTTTTGCTCTTTTTCTACCGGTTCGACGTCGGTTCCTCTCCCGCCGGGTTCGGTACACCGGTATCGAGCCCGATTCTTCTTTTTCAGTTTTTGCCCTTCGTGGCTGGCGTTCACGCCCTTTTTTCTCTTATTCCCTGGAAGGCCGGTCCTTTGACCTCGCAGGGACTCTTTTTTCCCCGATGGCTTCCAGTGGTTTTAAGAAGTGTGATCGGTGTAAGAAACTAATGTCTCTCACCGACACACATGACTGCTGCCTTCGGTGCCTCGGCCCCGACCACGATCCTAAGTCGTGCAGGGCCTGTGGAAAAATGTCTTCCAAGGCACTGCAAAGTCGCCAGCAGCAAAAGGAAAGGCTTTTCTCGGACTCAGCCTCCGGCCGGGCCCGGACCTCGTCTGAGGCCTCAACATCTCGGAATTCCGATCCCGAGCGCCGTCGAAGCTCCTCGGACAGGGGGTCCCCTGACCGGGAACGCAAGAGGAAGAAACGGCTCACGAGGGTGTCGTTGGAAGAGGTCCCTGGCTCCTCGAGGGCCAGGTCTAAGACCCCCGACCGTCGCCCCGGGCCTGTGGACCGGAGAAGCCTGCCAAAGTTCCTCGTGTGGAGCCGGAGTCTGCTGGACACATAAGCCCCGTAGTCCTCGTGGACTCTCCTCCCAGGGAGCCGACATCGGGCCCGGCACCACCGGGGCCCGAGTCGGTGGCTGCTGCGTCTCCCGAGCTGAGTCTCAGGATGACAGCCTTGGAGAGCAGAATGTCTGCCTTCATGGAGCAGCAGCGGGCACTGATGGCCAGCCTGTCTGGCGCATCTGCCCCGACCACCGGGACATCGACTTCGAAGTCGACCCCGGAGACCGAGCCGATACTCGAGTCCATCCTGGCTCGGAGTCGACCTCAGTCGCGGTCTCCCTCGACCTCCCGTTCCGGACCGAGGGCGTCGACACTGGTGCTTCTGGCGTTGGGGCGGGAGCTCCATGGCCCCCCGGGATCGGACCCCAACTCTTCCTCGGACGAGTCGGCTTGGGAGATGGAGGACGAGGAGTCTCCTGATACCTTTAAGACTTGGTGCGTCCCTTCGGACTCACCGCAGTCTGAGCCACGGAGTAGGTCCCCCCCCCCTCGGAGGTCACCCGGTTCTCGGAGTTCGTCTGGGATATGGCCACTGCCTTGGCTATTCCGGCGGATCCCGAGGAAGAGCCTCGAGCTGAAGAGCTCGAGGCGCTGCAGTATGACTCTCCTCCGAAGGAGGCCTTTACTGTCCCGGTTCCTCCGATGCTGGAAGGGCTCCTCTTCCGTATGTGGGAGGCACAGGCCTCGGCGCCGGTTCTTAGCAAGCGAGTCGATTCCATCTATCGACTCCGGAAGAGCCCTGGTTTTCAGAAGGCACAGCTACCACACCATTCCATGGTTGTGGAATCGGCCATGCATCGTCTGAAGAGTCAGAAGATGCACTCCGCGGTGCCTCCTGGCAGGGAGGCCCGAAACCTCGATGGCATCGGTAGAAGGTGTTTTCCGGACTCGATGCTTGCTTGCCGTGTCCAGTCTTACCAGCTGTACATGGGCATGTACTTGTGGGATCTGGCCAAGGAGTTGGCTGGGTCCTCTGCTGGTCTCTCCGGGGAACCCTTGCAGAGATTTAAGTCCTTGTCCTCGGGGATTCGGGACTGCTCGAAGTTCATGTCCCGCGCCACCTACGATGGCTTCGAGGCTTCGGCCCGAGTTGCGGCAGCCGGCATTGCGGCTCGACGCCAGGCATGGCTGCAGTCATCGGACCGCGAGCCATGGGTTCCGGACAAGTTGGTCGATGTCCCTTGCCGAGGTGAAAAACATTTTGGCAAGCCCATGACCAAGAAGGCCGCTCAGCTTGAGACCGAGCACCTCACTCGGACAAGGCTGTCGAGGAAGACCTCTGCCCCTTCTCATAAAAAGAAGGGCTCGGGTAAAAAGCCCTTTTACCCGAGGAAGGGCACTGCCTACAAACAGTACCCACAATATCAGGCTGCCCAAACTGCCCCCCAGGGTCAGCAAGCCAAGGGCCAGGGTAATGGGCCCCGTAGACAGAGGACCCCCAAGCCTCAGGTCCCTGCTACCACTCAGCAGGGTGGGGGTTTTTGACTCCTTGAGCATAGCCTCTCCTCCACTGCTCTCCCAACCCTGCATAGGAGGTTGTCTCGCCCTCTTTGCCCACCAGTGGCCCCTTATCACCAGGGACAGTTGGGTGCTGGAGATAGTCCACAAGGGCTATGCCCTCCATTTCCACCAACTGCCACCCCCATACTTCCCAGGAGAGCCTCCAAGGCCTCCTCTGCACACAGACCTTCTCTGTCAGGAGCTTCAGGGTCTGTTGGTGGACAGGGTGGTGGAGCCTGTGCCTCCCCACTTGCAAGGTCACGGGTTCTACTCCAGGTATTTCCTGGTGCCCAAAAGGACCGGTCGTCTTCGTCCCATTCTGGACCTCAGGAACCTCAACAAGTTGCTAGTGAAAGAAAAGTTCAAGATGCTTACTCTTGGGACCCTTCTGCCCTACCTACAGCAGGGAGATTGGCTATGCTCCTTAGATCTAAAGGATGCATACATTCACATCCTCATTCATCCAGACCACAGAAAGTACCTGAGGTTCATCGTAGGAGTGCAGTACAGAGTGCTGCCTTTCGGCCTCACCTCCGCCCCCAGAGTCTTCACAAAGTGCCTAGCAGTGGTGGTGGCCTACCTGAGAAATCAGGGCATCTTTGTCTTCCCCTATCTGGACGACTGGCTCATCAGGGGTCAGACAGGTCAGGAGGCCAATCAAGCCACCCTCAGGACCATTGCTCTTCTGCAACGCCAGGGGTTTGTCATAAACTTTGAAAAGTCCACTTTGCTCCCCTCCCAGAACTTGGAGTTCATAGGGGCAAGGTTGGACTCTCTCCTGGCAAAGGCATTCTTGCCCGAAAACAGAGCCCAAAGGTTGATGGCCTTGGCAAGTCAGTTTTCTCAGCAGGTCCCTGGTCTCCGCCAGACTCTGCCTGAGGCTTCTGGGCCACATGGCTTCGACAGTACATGTGACCCCCAGTGCCAGGCTCCATATGAGGCCTGCACAGTGGTGCCTTTGGACTCAGTGGTCACAGGCCACAGGCAGCCTCAGAGACAGGATAAGGGTGTCCAGACCATTTCTGCACTCCCTCAACTGGTGGCTGCATCCACCCAATCTACTGAAAGTGGTGCCTTTTCAGATTCCAGGGTACACAGTAGTGCTGACGACAGATGCCTCCCTGCAGGGCTGGGGAGCTCATTGTCTGGGCAAGTGCACCCAGGGCCTCTGGTCTCCCTGGGAAGCTGCACAGCAGATCAATCTCCTCGAACTCAGAGCTATTCGATTAGCCCTCAAAGCTTTCACACCTACCCTGGCTCACCAGTCTGTCCTGATTCAGACAGACAACCAGGTTGCCATGTTTTATGTGAACAAACAGGATGGAACTGGGTCCAGGATCCTTTGTCGAGAGGCTCAGGACCTTTGTTCTTTTGCCCTGAAGCACAACATGCTCCTCAAGGCTGTGTACCTTCCAGGCCAGGACAACTACCTGGCAGACAGGTTAAGCAGGATTCTGCAGCCCCACGAGTGGCGGCTGCATCCTTCGGTAGTTCAGAAGATCTTTCTCAAATGGGGTCTTCCTTTGATGGATCTTTTTGCCAGCCCACTGAACAAGCAACTGCCAAAGTTCTGCTCCAGGCAACCACATCCTCTGCGGATAGCACTGGATGCTTTTCTGATATCTTGGTCTCAGGGCCTCCTCTATGCGTTTCCTCCCATGCCCTTGGTGGCCCGAACACTGTTCAAAATTCTTCAGGACAAAGCCTTGGTCCTGCTGGTAGCTCCCAGATAGCCAAAACAGCCTTGGTTTCCTCTTCTGCTTCAACTGGCAGTGGATCCTCCACTACCTCTGGGGTTGCAACCCGACCTTCTCACACAAGATCAGGGTTCCCTTCTGCACCCCAATCTCAAGTCTCTCAATTTGATGGCCTGGAGGCTGCAAGGGTAGTCTTGGCTCCCTGGGGCCTACCTCAGGAAGTTGAGGAGGTTGTCCTAGCCTCTAGGAAACAGTCCATTAGGAAAATCTATGCTCTTAAATGGAAGAGGTTTTCTGTGTGGTGTCAGCTACGTACAGAAGATCCTTTCTCCTGTACTGTCCCAGTAGTCCTTCAGTACTTACTGCACTTGTCAAATCAAGGTCTTAAATCCAATTCTGTTCGGGTCCACCTCTCAGCTCTAGCAGCTCACCACTCATTAGTAGAGGGACAGTCTCTCTCTGGTCACCCCTTGGTGTCCCGCTTTCTCAGGGGCCTGCTTTTGCTCAAGCCTCCCCTCCATCCTCCTGCCCCTGAGTGGGAGCTGAATGTGGTCTTGCAGCAGCTGACTCGCCCACCTTTTGAGCCGATGGCTACTTGTCCACTACGCTTCCTCTCCTGGAAGACACTCTTCCTGATAGCCCTTACCTCGGCTAGGCGAGTAAGTGAGCTGCAAGCCCTGGTCTGTGACAGGCCTTACACCAGGATTTACAGGAACAGGGTAGTCCTCAGGACTCATCCAAAGTTCCTCCCTAAGGTTGTCGCCTCTTTCCACCTCAGTCAGGAGGTGGTTCTTCCAACATTCTTCCCTAGGCCTCATGCTAGCCCGGCTGAAGCAGTCCTGCATACCCTGGACTGTAGGAGGGCCTTATCCTTCTACCTTGACCGTACGCAGGGGCATAGAAGGGCTACTCAGCTCTTCGTATCTTTTGACCCCAATAAGTTGGGCTTAGCTGTGTCCAAGTGTACCTTGTCCATCTGGGTGGCTGACTGTATCACTTGGGCTTACAAGGCGGCTGACCTTCCTTTGCAGGGTAGGGTCACGGCCCATCGTGTCAGGGTAATGGCTGCCTCAGTGGCTCATCTCCGCTCTGTGCCCTTGGTAGACATCTGCAGGGCTGCAACTTGGTCTTCAAGCCAGACTTTTGCGGCCCATTACTGCCTGGAGAGGGAGTCCCGTAGGGACATTGCTTTTGGCCAAGCAGTACTCCGGAATCCTTTTGAGGTTTAGGCAACTCCTGCCCTCCTGCCCTCTGTTGGGCTACCGGTGGAGGTTGTGTCCTTGAAAAGCCTTTCTTTGCTGCTGAGACTAGAGGGAGTTCTCTTGTTCAGCCTGGGTTCCTCGGTAGCCCAGAGCTTGGGAGTCACCCATATGTGAGGACTGACTTCCTGCTTTGTCCTGGAGAAAGAGTAGTTACTCACCTGTAACAGGTGTTCTCCAGGAGCAGCAGGAATCAGTCCTCGCAACCCTTCCTCCTCCCCTTGGAGTTGCAGTTGTACATAGTTTATTTTTCATTTTTTTGTGTGCTGTTCTTAGCTATGTCATTTGACTGAGGTAAGATGGCACCTTTAGGCGGGAAGGGAACCGCGCATGCGTGCCTGCATTCCCAAAGGCTTTCATAGAAAGCTGGGGAAATGCTCCGCTGGGGCTTCATCGGCGCCGATGACACCCATATGTGAGGACTGATTCTCCAGGACCAAGCAGGAAGTCAGTCCTCACATATGGGTGACGTCGGCGCCGACGGAGCCCTCGCGGAGCAATTTTCCCCAGCTTTCAAAGAAAGCCTTTGGGAATTGCAGCGCGCATGCGCGGTCTCCTTCCCGCCCAAGGGTGCCATCTTAGCCAGTCTTCTTTTTTCCGCGGAGCCCTACAGACGTACCCGTCGTGTCCCCGCTGAAAAAGTTGATTTTAGTAATTTATTTCTCTTTTTTCTGATTTTTGGTCAGTTTCGTTTTTCGGTTTTTCGCTGGCAGCCCGGTCCTTTGACCTTGCAGGGGCCCTTTTTCCCCCGATGGCTGCCAGTGGTTTCAAGCGGTGTGTCCAGTGTGACAGAAATATGTCACTCACTGACACACACGATAATTGCCTCCGCTGCCTGGGCCCGGATCACGAAGAACTGATCTGTGGGGCCTGCGGCAAAATGTCCTCCAAAGCGTTAAGGAGTCGGCGGCACCAGCGGGAAAGAATCTTCGCTGACCCCGGCCGTACCCGGACCTCGTCGGAGGCCTCGGCGTCCAGAGGTTCCAGCTCTGACCATCGCCGAAGCTCCTCCGACAGGGGTTCTCCCTCCGGGGACCATCGACGGAAGGTAAAACCCGCGAGGGCGGCGTCGGTGGACGCTCCTGGCTCCGCGAGGGCCAGGTCGCATAGCCCCGATAGCCGTCCTGGGTCTTTGGAGAAGGAGCACCTCCCGAAGCGACCTCGTCTGGAGTCGGAGTTGCCTGCTCGGGTAAGTCCTGTAGTCCTCCTGGACTCGCCTCCGAGAGGTCCGACGTCGGGCCCGACGCCGTCGGGGCCCGAGTCGGGGGCTGCTGGGTCACCTGAGGTCGGACTCAGGTTGACGGCCTTGGAGAGCAGACTATCTGCCTTCATGGACCAGCAGCGGGCACTGATCGCTAGCCTCGCTGGCGCCACTGCCCCGACCGCCGGGACGTCGACGTCTAAGTCGACCCCGGAGACCGAGCCGATCCTCGAGTCCATGCGAACTCGAGTCGATCCTCGGTCGAGGTCACCCTCGGCCTCCCGTTCGGGACCGAGGTCGTCGACGCCGACTCCCTCGGTGTCGGGGCGGCCGACGCCTCCGCCTGCCCGAGCCGACCCCACCGATTCCTCCTCGGAGTCGGCCCCACCGATTCCTCCTCGGAGTCGGCCTGGGAGTCTGAAGAGGAAGAGTCACCTGATTCGTTTCGGACTCGGTGTGTTCCCTCGGACTCACCTGAGTCCGAACCTCGGAAGCAGTCCCTTCCGGAGGATGCCCGGTTCTCGGACTTCGTCAGGGATATTGCCAAGGCTTTGGCCTTCCCTGCGGATCCCGAGGAGGAGCCTCGAGCCGAAGAGCTCGACGCCCTTCAGTATGACTCTCCCGCCAGGGAACACTTTACTGTACCGGTTCCTCCCATGCTGGAACGACTACTCTTCCGCATGTGGGAGAGTCCGGCCTCGTCGCCGGTATTAAGCAAGCGGGTCGATTCCATCTATCGAGTCCGCAAGAGTCCTGGCTTCCAAAAAGCATAACTGCCGCACCATTCCATGGTAGTGGAATCGGCCATGCATAGGCTTAAGAGCCAAAAGATGCACTCCTCGGTGCCTCCTGGCAGGGAGGCCTGTAACCTGGATGGCCTTGGTAAGAAGTGTTTCCAGGGCTCTATGCTTGCTTGTCGTGTCCAGACCTACCAGCTCTACATGGGCATGTATCTCCGAGACCTGGCTAAAGAGATAGCCGGATTCTCCGCTGGACTGTCAAGGAACCTTTGCGGAGGTTCCTGGCCTTGACAACTGGTATTCGGGAATGCTCCAAATTCATGTCCCGAGCAGCCTATGATGGCTTTGAAGCATCGGCTCGAGTGGCCGCAGCCGGCATCGGTGCCCGCCGACAGGCTTGGCTTCAGTCGTCTGACCTTGAACCCTGGGTGCAGGACAAGTTTGTCGATGTCCCCTGCCGAGGTGAGAACCTCTTTGGCAAGCCCATGGCTGAAAAGGCTGCACAAATCGAGACTGAGACTCTCACCAGGACTAGGCTTTCTAGGAAGACCTCCGCCCCTTCCCAGAAAAAGAAGGTCTCGGGAAAGAAGTCCTTTTACCCGAGAAAGGCGGCTGCCTATAAACACTACCCTCAATATCAGGCCTCCGCAGCTCCCCAACAGGGCCAGCAGGCCAAGGGATGGGGTAACGGGTCCCGTAGGCAGCAAGCCCCCAAGCCTGCACCACCAGCCCCTGCTCAGCAGGGTGGGGGTTTTTGACTTCATCAGCATAGCCTCTCCCCCTCAGCTGGCTCCTCCCAGCACCGGAGGCCGGCTGGTTCACTTCGCCCACAGGTGGTCCACCATCACTTCAGATGCCTGGGTGCTTCAAGTCGTAAGAGAAGTCTATCTTCTCCACTTCCACCAGGTCCCTCCCTCTTATTTCCCGGGAGAACCTCCACGACTCCCTCTGCACAGGGACTAACTCCTTCAGGAGTTAGCAAGTCTTCTTCACGAACAGGCTGTGGAACCGGTGCCCCACCACCTGAGAGGTCAAGGCTTTTATTCCAGGTATTTCCTAATACCAAAAAGGACAGGAGGCCTCAGACCCATCCTGGACTTGCGCAACCTCAACAAGTTCCTCGTGCGGGAAAAGTTCAAGATGCTTACCCTTGGAATCCTTCTGCCCTACCTCCAGCAGGGAGATTGGCTATGCTCCTTGGATCTAAAGGATGCCTACATGCACATCCTCATCCACCAAAGCCACCGCCAATACCTAAGGTTTGTGGTGGCAGGAAATCATTATCAGTACAGAGTACTGCCCTTTGGCCTATCCTCCGCACCGCGAGTCTTCACAAAATGTCTCGCGGTGGTGGCGGCCTATCTCCGGCTTCACGGCCTCTATGTCTTTCCGTACCTCGACGACTGGCTCATCAGAGCATCGTCCTCTCCAGAAGTCACCGATGCCACACACCGCACGGTGACTCTTCTGCAGTACTTGGGCTTTGTCATAAACTTCGCAAAGTCCACTTTGCTCCCCTCACAGGATCTCGAGTTCATCGGCGCAAGACTGCACACTCCTCAGGCACGAGCTTTCCTGCCTCTCGACAGGGCTCAACGGCTCATGGACCTAGCCGGCCGTTTTCGCAGCCAGTCCCTGGTCTCAGCCAGGCGCTTCCTGAGACTACTCGGCCATATGTCTTCCACCGTCCACGTGACCCCCAATGCCTGCCTGAATATGCGGCCTGCTCAATGGTGCCTTCGCAAGCAGTGGCAACAAGCCACCGGCGGACTAGCCGACTTAGTGCGCATCTCCGGGCCGCTGGCCTCTTCTCTACAGTGGTGGCTTCATCGGCCGAACCTGGTGCTCGGAATGCCTTTTCAGTCACCTCAGCCGGCTCAAGTGCTGACGACCGATGCTTCCCTCCTGGGTTGGGGAGCACATTGCCAAGGGGCATGTACTCAAGGTCTCTGGACCGCGTGGGAGTCTGCTCAGCAGATCAACTTCCTGGAGCTCAGAGCAATCCGTCTAGCGCTCAAGGCTTTCTCCCACCTGACTTCTCACCAGTCCGTCCTTGTCCAGACGGACAATCAAGTTGCCATGTTTTACGTGAACAAACAGGGGGGCACGGGCTCCTTCCTTCTCTGCCGAGAAGCTCAGAAGCTCTGCTCTTGGGCCGTCAGTCACGGCATTCTTCTCAAGGCAGTTTATCTCCCAGGCCAAGAAAATTGCCTGGCGGACAAACTCAGCAGGATACTCCAGCCGCACGAGTGGCGTCTGCATCCCTTGGTAGTTCAGAAACTTTTTCTGAAGTGGGGACTCCCCACGATGGATCTTTTTGCCAGTCCTCTCAACCGGCAACTTCCTTGCTTCTGCTCTCGTCAGCCACATCCCCTTCGAGTAGCGGCAGATGCTTTTCTACTCTCATGGTCGGAGAGCCTTCTGTATGCTTTTCCTCCCATCCCGCTAGTCTCTCGAACTCTTTTCAAGGTTCTCCGAGACAAAGCTTCCATGATCCTGGTGGCTCCTCGCTGGCCCAGACAGCCGTGGTTTCCACTCCTGCTGCAATTAGCGGTAGGGGATCCGTTCCCTCTGGGGTTTCAACCGGATCTCCTAACACAGGATCAGGGGTCCCTGCTACACCCCAACCTCAGATCTCTCAATCTAATGGCCTGGCTGCTGAAAGGGTAGTCCTTGCTCCCCTTCTACTGCCGGCAGAGGTGGAAGAGGTCGTCCTAGCTTCTCGGCGACCTTCTACCCGCAAATGCTACGCCCTTAAATGGCGTCGCTTTTCCGTTTGGTGTGCCCAGCAGTCTCAGGATCCCTTCTCCTGCTCGGTGTCGGTGATCTTGCAGTACTTGCTCTACCTCTCTAATCTGGGACTTAAGTCCAACTCCGTCAAAGTTCACCTCAGTGCTCTTTCAGCACATCATGTGCCGGTGGACGGCAGACCTCTTTCCAGCGACCCTCTCGTGGCGAGGTTTCTCCGAGGTCTCCTTCTACTTAAACCACCTCTGCGCCCGCCAGCTCCTGACTGGGATCTGAATGTGGTTTTACAGCGGATCACCTTTCCGCCTTTTGAACCTATGGCTACCTGTTCTCTCCGTTTCCTTTCTTGGAAAACTTTATTCCTGATAGCCCTCACTTCCGCTAGACGCGTAAGTGAATTGCAGGCCCTCGTGTCTGATCCCTCTTACACTCGGTTCTACAAAAATAGGGTAGTCCTACGGACTCACCCAAAATTTCTTCCAAAAGTGGTCTCCCCTTTTCACATCAATCAGGAGGTGGTACTTCCGACCTTCTTTCCCAGGCCACACTCCAGCCGAGCTGAAATGGTCCTGCATACCCTGGACTGTAGAAGGGCATTGAACTTCTACCTTGACCGTACGCGGGAGCACCGTAAAGCTGCTCAGCTTTTTGTTTCTTTTGACCCCAATAAATTGGGGCTCCCGGTCTCCAAGCGTACTCTGTCCATCTGGGTTGCTGACTGTATCGCTTGGGCTTATGGGGCAGCCGGACTCTCGTTAGAAAGTCGAGTCACGGCTCATTGTGTTCGGGCGAAGGCTACGTCAGTGGCTTACCTCCGCTCTGTTCCGCTGGCAGACATCTGCCGGGCCGCTACTTGGTCTTTGAGCCAGACTTTTGCTGTCCATTACTGTCTCGAGAGGGAGTCACGCAGGGACAGTGCTTTCGGACAGGCAGTCCTCCGAAATCTCTTCGAGGTTTGAGCAACTCCTACGCTCCATCCCGGATGGGGGCTACCGGTGGGTGATAATTCAGTGAAGATTCCTTCCTTCTGTGCCGCTGAGCTAGAGGGAGCTCATTTTTGTGCTTAGGGTCTCCGGTAGCCTTAAGCTTGGGAGTCCCATATGTGAGGACTGACTTCCTGCTTGGTCCTGGAGAAAGCGTAGTTACTCACCTGTAACAGGTGTTCTCCAGGAGCAGCAGGAATCAGTCCTCACAACCCTCCCTCCTCCCCTTGGAGTTGCAATCATCTGCTTAAGTTTTTTTGCAAATTTTTATGCTGTCTTTTAGCTATGTCATCAGACTGGCTAAGATGGCACCCTTGGGCGGGAAGGAGACCGCGCATGCGCGCTGCAATTCCCAAAGGCTTTCTTTGAAAGCTGGGGAAAATTTCTCCGCGAGGGCTCCGTCGGCGCCGATGTCACCCATATGTGAGGACTGATTCCTGCTGCTCCTGGAGAACACCTGTTACAGGTGAGTAACTACGCTTTCCTGCTGCTCCTGGAGAACACCTGTTACAGGTGAGTAAGTACTTATTTTTCCTGTCACCAGAGGGTTTACAATCTAAAGCTGTACCTGAAGTAATGGAGGATTAAGTGACTTGCCCAAAATCACAAGGAGGAGGAGTGGGATTCAAACCTTGGCTTCAGCACCGTGCTCTTACCATTAGGCTACTCCTTCAAACCAAATGACTTCCTGTTATAAAATTATGCTTTACCTAACTTTTCTGCACATCTGTTTATGCATGCACTGAAGCTGCTGGTATACCATAGGTGCTCAGTTAACCCTGTATATGCCTAGCAAAACATTTCAGAGAAGAGTGGCCAAAATGATAAAAGGGATGGAAGGATACACCTCTGAAGAAAGGCATAAAAGGTTAGGACTCTTCCACTTGGAAAAGAGATGCTGAGAGGAGATATGACAGAGGCCTATAAAATAATGAGTGGAGTGGAACAATTAGGGGACACGTAATGAAGCTACAGTGTAGTACATTTAAGACTAAATGGAGAAAATCTAATCAGGATCTGTGCTGCGCCCATTGCTTTTGTACTTCTTCATAAATGACCTGGAAATGGGAATAATGAGTGAGATGATGAAATTTGCAGATGACACAAAATTATTCAAAGTTATTAAATCACAAGAGGATTGTGAAAAATTGCAAGAGAACCTTAATAAATTGGAAGACTGGACGTCCAAATGACAGATGACTTTAATGTGAACAGGTGCAAAGTTATGCACTTAGGGAAGAAGAATCCAAACTATGATTACACGATGCGAGGTTTCACATTAGGAACCATCACCCAAGAAATGGGTTTAGACGTCATTGTGGATAATACGTTGAAATCCTCTGCTCAATGTGCAGCAGCAGCAAAGAAAGCAAATTGAATGCTCGGAATCCTAAGGAAAGGAACGGACAACAAAACAAAGGATATTATAATGCCTCTGTATTTTTCCATGATGCAGCAGCACGTTGAATATTGTGTGCAATTGTGGTCGCCATATCTCAAAAAGTGTAGAAGGGGACTCGAATGGTGCTGGGGTCTCAGGGAAAAGTTCAGGGTGTGAGAACAGCTCTGAATATGCTGACAGGTTCACAAGGGGTGTTTATGAATAAGTGAAGGTTACATCGTGCGAGATAGAATATTTGTTTGCAGAAATGTTTGTCATGACTAAAAGTGGTCAATATGTCTGTACCCAGCTTTACCTGAAACATGTAGGGCCTGATATTGGAAAGGCATTTACATGGTTTACAGCCTAGTAAACCATGTAAATGCCTTAAATCAGGATATTCAATGGCACTTACATGGTTAGTGCCGTTGAATATCTCCTTCTAACCTTACTACACAGCCCAATGCAAAGCGGTTAGCATTGGGTCCTGTTGGGGGTGGAGCGGAGGCAGAAACTGTCACTAACCAGGTAGCGGCGATATTGCACTGCTACCTGGTTAGCAATCAGTGGGTAAAACTAGGCATAGCAAAAGCTGGCCTAGTTTTACCCATGGAAGCTAAGCAAATGGTGCAATATTGCCGCTACCAAGTTAGCATCGGTGGCTCCGGGGCATGTGCAACAACCCGGGATATTCAGTGCCATCACCGCGGTATTGCATATCCGGATTTAAGGGCCGGTGGGAAGAGCTATGTGCCGTAGCGGCGCATAGCCTGCCCATTTCAATATTGGGCCCATAGTGTTTAGCTTGACCAGTAACATGTAGATAAATAAAAAGAAAAGCAAGAAGCATGACGTAGAGTGATAAGATAAAATTGTACAATGTGGCAATTTTTCCTAATAAAAGAAAGTGCTGCAACCAAGCTAAGGAAGGGGTTACAGGAGACTGCTCAGGTTTACCGGCTTGTGAATTCCTCCCCTTAAAGCTTTAGGCAGATTTTGTTATGGTATAATTCTGTGTGTTTTGTTTTCATTTCATTTCTTTACTCACTTACTTTGGAATCCAAAGCTGGAACCAAAGAACCGAGGCCCTGCCCAGGTAATCAGGAACAGATTACATGCAACAAAAAAGATATAGCAGAATTAGAAAAAGTACAGAGAAGAGCCACCAAAATAGTAAAGGGGATGGAAGGATATTTCTATGAAGAGAGGCTTAAAAGGTTAGGGCTCTTCAGTTTGGAAAAGAGATGTCTGAGGGGAGATATGATAGAGGTCTATAAATTAATAAATGAAGTGGAATGGGTAAACCTTGATTGGTTGTTTACTTCTTCAAAAAGTAAAAAGACTAGGGGACACTCAATGAAACTACAATGTAGCCCATTTAGGACTAATAAGAGAAAATATTTTTTCACTCAACAAGTAATCAAAATCTAGAATTCGTTACTGGAGGATGTATTAAAAGTTGTTAGTGTAGCTGCTTTTAAAAAAGGTTTGGACAAGTTCCTGGAAGAAAAGCCCATAAACTATTATTAACGAGGACCAGGGAAATCCATTGCTTACCCCAGGATAAGCATTGTGGAATCTGTGTACCTTTTTGGGAACCTGCCAGGTACTTGTGACCTGGATTGGCCACTGTTGGAAACAGGGTACTGTACTGGGCTTGATGGACCTTGGTTCTTAAAATATTTTTTCACTTAGCATGTAATCAAACTCTGGAGTTTGTTGCCAGAGGGTGTAATATAAGCTGTTAATGTAGTTAGGTTTAAAAGAGGTTTGGAGAAGTTCTTGGAGGATAAAGCTATAAACTATTATTAAAGTGATCAGGGGAAATCATCTGCCTACTTCTGGGATAAGCAGCATGGAATCTGTCTACCTTTTGGGAACCTAACATGTGACCTGGATTGGCCACTGCTGGAAACAAGATACTGAGTTTGAAGGACCTTTGTTCTGACCCAGTATGGCATATCTTATGATATTATGCTTGAGAAAACTCTGGAAGACTTTCCATTTTGCGTGTGATGATCACATGATTTCTTTTGTGACTGACCTGTGAGTTCAGAGAAAAGCTTTAAGGGTTAGTTTTCTTTAACAAAACATATAATTTGTTACAGACTATCATATTTAATTATGGTGGAGCCTTTACATGTGCGTTTTGAATTGAATGGAAAAAATGGCAATAACATATTGTACAAGGAAAATCTGTTTACTTTTCTTATAGGCAGCAGCAGACAACATTGAATCTTTGCAAATATTTAGAGGAAAGAGTGAACCAATATTTCTTTTCTGTGCTGTAAGTTTCAAATTTCACAAGTTTTACTATTGTGGACTAGTTTGTAGGTGCATTTCACATCAGGTGATTGTGCTTTTCATTGTGGTCTCCCATGCTTGTATTTGCTTTTAAGCTTACAAACTGTAAGGTTGTTCAGTTATCTCCATTCCTACCTGCCTCCTACATATCTTCATAACTTTTTGCAACTTTAATCCATTACCTATTTCTTCTCTGTCCTGGTGTTTTCTCCAGCATTTTCTAGTTTCCTCCCCCAGCTCTAATCTCCCTGAATGACTAAACCCTCCCCCCCCCCCCCCCAACTTTGCTTAACTCTCTTTTCCTGTCTTTTGTTTCCCACCTGTGCTGATTTTTCTCTCTGCCTCTGCACTGAGAAGCTGCATACCTGCTGTGCTGCCAGTTTGGGCACTCTTACCTGGCAACTTGTAAGTCCTGTGGGTCCATTGAAATATTTATTTTATAATTGTAGTGTGCTGTTTATTTATCTGTAAGCTTGTTCAGATTTCTCTATTCCTGTTCAGATTTCTCTATTCCTCTATTCCTATCTCCTACATATCCTCATAACTTTTATCCTTCCTCCCTCCCTTCTACCCACTCACCCCTTGACGTTCAGTCTCTTATAGCCATCTTCTGCTCATTACCACGATTATTCACTGGTGCACCTAATCCTCTGTGGTCTCTCTCCCACCTATCCTTATTTCTTCTGGCCTCTGTTCACCTCTCTTCTGGGGCTCCTCATCACTTTCTCTTCCTATTCCTCATACTCCCTAATTGTCTCCCCTCGTATCAACACCTTCAATCCTCCCTTATCTCCCCTTTACCATCCACACTTACCCCTTCATCCTGTCCTCTACCCTGTCATTGTCTCTTGAGCTACAGCACTTTCTCCTCATTCAACCATTTCTTGTCTCTCTAAAACAACCTCATCCTCCTTACCACCGTGCTGTCTCCTCTCTGCCCCGCACTTTCTACTCCTTCTCCTTCTCTCATCCAGAGATATCAGTCCCAACCCTGGCCCGCCTAGAGTTTTGTCACACTCTGAGAAGAGATCTTCACGCAACACCTCAAATCTTATTCATATCCCTCTTCTTTCCCCTACTCTCCTTTTCTCATGTGCCTTGTGGAATGCACACTCCATCTCAAATAAACTTGTCTTTATTCATGAACTCTTTACCTCTAATGCTCTCCATCTTCTTACTCTAACTGAGACTTGACTCCTCCCAGAAGACTCGGCCTCAGTCGCTGATCTGTCATGGCAGCTATCAGTTCTCCCACATGCCTCATCCCACTGGCCGTGGTGGTGGTATTGGGCTTCTACTGTCTTCTTCCTGCCAATTTCAACCCCTCCTGCTGCCTCATTCTCACTCCTTTCCCTCCTTTGAAGTCCACTCCATCTGCCTTTTTACTCCACTACCTCTCCCATTAGCTGTTATTTATTGACCTCCTGACAAGTTCACCTCTACCTTTCTCACTAACTTTGACTCGTGGCTTTCCTTCTTTCTGGATTTTTCTTCCCCCTCTCTTATTCTTGGGGATTTTAGCATTCATGTTGCTAACTCTTCTGATCCTCATGCTTTAAAGCTCCTTTCTCTTACCTCTTCATTTGACTTCTAGCTTTGTTCTACTGTCCCCACTCACCAGCATGACCACTGCCTCGACCTTTTATTCTTCTCTAATTGCTTATCTTCAAACTGTACCTCAGTCCTTCCCTTATCGGACCTTCACCTGCTAAGCTTCATTCTTCATTACTCACCACTTCAACTTTGCCCTGTCTCCTCCATCCTCTTTATAAATCTTCATGCTATTGACCCCTTGGCTGTCTCCTCCATTGTCTCATCACCACTTTCCTCCACTATGTCATCTGCATCTGTTGATGAGGCAGTAGCCTCCTATAATGCTGCACTCTCCTCTGCTCTTGATGCTCTTTCTCCGCACATGCCACTTCCTGTGAGGCGTACCATACCCCAACCCTGACTGTCTTCCACTACCCGCTGTCAACGTTCCTGTGCCCGTTCAGCTGAGCATGCTTGGCTCAAATCCCGCTCCCTTGTGGGCTTTCTACACTTCAAATTCATGCTTGTTTCTTTTCAGTCAGCCATAGCACTTGCCAAATAAGACGATTATACTGTATCCATCTGACTAACTCTCTTGCCTCTGACCCTTGCTGTCTCTTTATAAATCTCAACTCTCTTCTAAAGGTGCCACCACCTTCTACCCCTCCCTCCCTTTCTGCCCAAAACTTGTCTGACTATTTCCATGACAAAATCCACAAGATCACCATCCAATTCCCCATGAGGTCAGCTACTTCCCCTCCTCCCCCTCCTCACAACTTTCCTTTCCTACCTCTGCTACCTTTTCTTTTTCTATGATTTCTGAGGAGACCACACACCTTCTTTCCTCCTCCAAACACATTACCTGCTCCTCTGATCCTATTCCCACCCATTTCCTAAGCCCCATCTCCTTCACTGTTGTTCCTTCCTTCTCTCATATTCTCAACCTATTGCTCTCCACTGCAACTGACCCTGCAGTCTTCAAGCATGCTGTGATTATCTGCAGGAACAAGCAGGAATGTAGTCTTTACATATGGGTATCGTCGGTACTGACGGAGCCTATGCGGGAACGCTCCCCAGCGTCCAATAGGAACGCTTTTGGGAGCATCCCTCAGCACATGCATTCTGCCTTCCCGCCTTTCCAACTGTCCCTCTTCAGTTTTTCATTTTCTGCGGAGCCGACAGGTCACGTACCCTGTCACCGCAGAAAATTTCTTCTTTAAACTTGTGGTTGCGTCTGCCTCCACTCGACGCCTACCAGTACCACTGGTTCTCTTTTCTTCTTTTCGAAAATAAATAAATAAATATATATATATATATATACTTTCTGAAGTGTTTCTCTTCAGAAACTTTTTCTTTTTGGTGCGAGGCGCCATTTTGGGCATTAGGCCCCATTTTCCTGAATAATGGAAAAATCAGCTAGTGGTTTTAAAAAATGTACTAAGTGTGGCGGTACCATTTCCATCACCGACACCCATGACTGGTGTCTCAAATGTTTAGGCCCTGACCATTCTCCATCAGTGTGTCCCTCTTGTATGGTGGTGACTAAAAGAGGACGACAGAACCAGGTTGCAAAGCTCGGTACCCTCTTTTCTTCAGATGCGATGTCCATTGCGTTGATGTCTTCCAGAGCCTCGTCTTCCTCCCATGGATCTCAGGTAACTAAACATAAGAGCCGGTCCTCAAAGGGTAGATCTCCTGCTAAGCATCGAGAACCATTGGCATTGCCCTTGAGGAAACTACACCAGCAAAATAGCCCCGGTGGGAGGCTTTGGCCTCCAAAGCACCAATGGGGCTCCAGGATGTTCTCGAGGCCTCGGCCTCAGCAGAACTACTGGTGTCATGCTCAGGGGTTCCGGCCGCTTCTACTGGTACCAACACCCAGGCATCGGCAACGTCGATAGACCAGAGATTTCTCGCTATCGAACACAGTCTTGCAGTTCTCCTTACAGCTACGGTACTGTTGACACCGCTACCGACGGTTCAAAGGGCACCGATACCGATGCCGGTACCAGCACTGACGGTACCGGCCCTGGTGGGAATTCTTCCCATGCCGGCTTTTTCAGGCATCGACAGATCGGTACCTGACCAACTCGGTACCGACTTCGATCGATACCGATACCGTGCTTTGCATGAACATCGGGATCAGAGATACTTCGAATCTTCTGATTCCGATGACTCTGATAACTCTGCCGGTACCAGAGTTCTTCTTCCGGAAGACGACTCCTCAACGCAGAATGTCTCCTCCGGAGGACATGTCTTTTCAGGATTTTATTTGTGATGTGGTCCGAGGTCTATCAATCACGGTAGCTCCTGAAAAAGAACCTAGAGCAAAGGAATTGGAAATTCTCCAATACCCTAAGGCTCCCAAAGAGGCAGCTACTCTGCCCATTCATGAAATTCTTCATGATTTCATGCGCAGAATGTGGGAAACACCTTTGACTACATCTCCTCATTCTAGGAGACTTGATACCATGTATCGAGTTCCACCATGTCCTGGCTTTCAAAAGACTCAGCTGCCACACCATTCAATGGTAGTGGAATCAGCCATGCGTAGGATGAAAAGTGCAAAAAGACATGCATCCAATCTTCCAGGTCGTGAATGCAGGACTCTTGATGCCTTTGGGCGTCGAACGTTTCAGGCTTCCATGCTTTCATCTAGGATCAGCTCATATATTTTATATATGGGAATGTTCCTCAACGAGGTCACAGGAGATTTGGAGCTTATGAGCCCCCTTCTCCCTGATGACAAATGACAAGACTTCCTTATTCTTGTCAAACATGCTGAAGACGTTTCTAGGTTTGTAAATCGTGCAGCCTTTGACTGCTTTGAATGCATCAGCAGAACCTCTGCTATTGCCATTGGTGCACGTCGGATTGCCTAGCTTCAGGCATCGGACTTGGAGATTTGGGTACAGGATAATTTAGGAAACATCCCTTGCACAGGAGAAAATCTCTTTGGCAAGAATTGGCAGGAAAAGGCTAATGAGATAGATGCTGACAGTATCACTTTAGACAGATTGTCAAAATCTATAGCCACTCCAATCAAAAAGAAACCCTATAAAAAATCCTTTTTCAGCAAAAAGAGGAAGTTTTATCCATCCTATACCCAGCAAGGGCAAGGTCAGGGTCATGTTGCCCAAAAGGGACAGCAGCAACAATTCAGACAACAAAAGAAGCCAAAAGGCCTGAGAGCTCAACCAGCTCCACAGGCTCAGCCCCCTTAAGGGCTTTGACTCCTTCCTAGAGAGCTTAGTGTTCCTGCCTCTGAAGGGTCCAGAACCCCTAAACATTCCAGGCATGTTGTGTCATTTTGCCAACAGGTGGCACCAAATAACAGCAGAAAATTGGACTCTGTCCATTGTAGAAGAGGGGTACAAGCTTCATTGTCACAGCATATGCCCCCTCCCACAATCGTAAGACAGTTTAATTCCCAAACTTCTGCAGACAATCTACTGGATCAAGAGGTCTCAACGCTCCTTGCTCAGGAAGCAATAGAGGAAGTACCCATTCTCCAACAGGGTACAGGGTTCTACTCCCCCTATTTTTTTATTCCAAAGAAAACAGGAGGACACAGACCCATTTTAGACCTGAGAAAATTGAACAAATATCTATTCCAAGAAAAGTTCAAAATGATTTCTCTGGGAACTCTTCTGCCATACCTTCAAAGTCAGGATTGGCTTTGCTCTCTAGATCTAAAAGATGCATATACTCACATTCTGATCCATCCAGATCACAGGAAATTCTTACGATTCCTTTTCAAGGGAAAACACTTCCAATACAGGGTTCTTCCTTTTGGTCTGGCTTCGGCACCAAGAGTATTCACGAAATGCATGGCAGTAGTAGCTGCATTCCTGCGAACCCTAGGGATATTCGTCTTCCCTTACTTGGACGACTGGATCATTCGAGCCCCCACGGTTGCAGAAGCCAGCTTTGCACTGTCTCGCACAATGCGAATCCTCCAATAATTGGGATTGGTCATAAACTTCCCAAAATCCCAACTTGTTCCTTCTCAGACCCTGAAGTTCATAGGAACTTGTTTAGATACCAGATGAGGGCTTTCCTCCCACAGCCCCGCTGTCTTCGGATAGTGCAACTAGCTTCTCAAGCAGCGGGAATGTCCTCCCTAACTGCTAGAGAATTGCTGCAATTACTGGGACATATGGCATCCACAGTTCATGTAGTTCCCTATGCTCACCTCCACATGCGAGCAGCCCAGTGGACCCTATCCACACAGTGGTCACAGGCCACAGGACGTCTGTCGGACAAGATATCAAACTCACGACGACTGATCTTGTCCCTACAATGGTGGCAATCACCGGAGAATCTTTTAGTGGGGTCTCCTTTCCAACAACCCCTATTCCAGGCCACCCTAACAACAGATGCATCACAGGTGGGATGGGGAGCACACTTGCACCATCTCTCCACCCAGGGTACCTGGATGCCACAGGAGGCTTGTCTTCACATAAACCTCCTAGAACTCAGCGCAATCTATCTTGCCCTTCGAGTATTCCATGCCCAGCTCAGCTACAAGACCATCCTAGTCCAAACGGACAATCAAGTAGCCATGTTCTACGTGAACAAGCAGGGCGGAACAGGCTCTCTGTCGTTCTCCAGGACCAAGCAGGAAGTCAGTCCTTACATATGGGTGACATCGACGTCAATGGAGCCTCTGCAGAGCATTTCCCCAGCTTTCTATAAAAGCCTTTGGGAATACTGCACGCATGCGCGGTCCCCTTCCCGCCCAAAGGTGCCATTTTGCTCAGTCTCTCTTTTTCTGAGGAGCCCGTCGGACGTCTGTCCTAGTTCACCCGGAAAAAAGTTAGATTTTCTTGATCTTCTCTGCGATTTCATCGCGGCTTTTTGCCCGGTTCGACGCCGGTTCCCCTTCCCGCTGGGTTCGGTACACCGGTATCGAGCCCGTTCTCATTTTTTCGTTTTTTGCCCTTCGTGGCTGGCGTTCACGCCCTTTTTTTCTTTTCCCTGGAAGACCGGTCCTTTGATCTCGCGGGGGCTCTTTTTTCCCCCGATGGCTTCCAGTGGTTTCAAGAAGTGTGATCGGTGCAAGAAACTAATGTCTCTCACCGACACACATGACTGCTGCCTTCGGTGCCTCGGTCCTGATCATGATCCTAAGATCTGTGGACCCTGTGGCAAAATGTCCACTAAGGCTCTATGAAGTCGACAGCATCAAAAGGAAAGGCTTTTCTCTGATTCGGTCTCCGGCCGGGCCCGGACCTCATCTGAGGCCTCAACGTCTCGAGAGTCTGACCCTGAGCATCGTCGGGGTTCCTCGGACAGGGGGTCCACCGAGCGGGAGCGAAAGAGGAAGAAGCGGCTTGCGAGGGCAGCGTCGGAGGAGGTCCCTGGCTGCTCAAGGCCCAGGTCTCGGACCCATGACCGCTGTCCCGGGCCCGTGGAACAGGAGAAGCCGTCAAAAGTACCTCGTGTGGAGTCGGAGTCTGCTGGACACGTAAGTCCTGTTGTCCTCGAGGACTCTCCTCCCAGGGAGCGGACGTCGAGCCCGGCACCGCCGGGGCCAGAGTCGGTGGCTGCTGAGTCTCCTGAGCTGGCTCTCAGGCTGACAGCCTTGGAGTGCAGAATGTCTGCCTTCATGGATCAGCAGCGGGTGCTGATGGCCAGCCTTGCTGGCGCATCTGCCCCGACCACCGGGACATCGACGTCGAAGTCGACCCCAGAGACCGAGCCGATACTCGAGACCATGAAGGCTCGAGGTCGTCCTCGGTCGCGGTCACCTTCGACCTCCCGGTCGGGATCGAGGGCGTCGACGCCGGTGCCTTCGGCGTCGGGGCAGATGCTGCCGGGCCCCACGCGGTCGGAGCCCGACTCCTCTTCGGACGAGTACGCCTGGGAGACGGAGGACGAGGAGTCCCCCAATACCTTCAAGACTCGGTGCGTCCCGTCGGACTCACCGCAGTCTGAGCCCTGGAGTAGATCCCCTCCGGAGGATACCCGGTTCTCGGAGTTCGTTTGGGATATGGCCACGGCTTTGGCAATCCCCGCGGAACCCGAGGAGCTCGAGGCCCTCCAGTATGACTCTCCTCCGAAGGAGGCCTTTACTGTGCCGGTTCCTCCGATGCTGGAACGGCTCCTCTTCCGGATGTGGGAGGCACTGGCCTTGGCACCGGTTCTGAGCAAGCGGGTCGATTCCATTTATCGACTCCGTAAGAGCCCTGGTTTTCAAAAGGCGCAGCTACCACCAGGGCCGGATTTAGCTAGAGTGAGGCCCTACGCCAAGAAAAATTGTGGGCCCCCCCGTGCAGTCCTGGACCCCCCCCGTGTAGTCCTGGGCCCCCCTGTGTCCCCCCCCCCCGTGCCCCCGTGCAGTCCTGGGCCCCCCGTGCTCCCGTGCAGTCCTGGGCCCCCCCGTGCTCCCGTGCAGTCCTGGGCCCCCCCGTGCTCCCGTGCAGTCCTGGGCCCCCCCGTGCTCCCGTGCAGTCCTGGGCCCCCCCGTGCTCCCGTGCAGTCCTGGGCCCCCCCGTGCTCCCGTGCAGTCCTGGGCCCCCCGTGCTCCCGTGCAGTCCTGGGCCCCCCCGTGCTCCCGTGCAGTCCTGGGCCCCCCCGTGCTCCCGTGCAGTCCTGGGCCCCCCCGTGCTCCCGTGCAGTCCTGGGCCCCCCCGTGCTCCCGTGCAGTCCTGGGCCCCCCGTGCCCCCGTGCAGTCCTGGCCCCCCCGGACAGCATCGCGGCTGTCTGAGGGGCTTCAGAGGGAGCTGGGGAAGCCCGCTCGAGGCCCTGGCTCCCTCTGTACAGCCGCCAGCGTGAAGAGCCTTTTCCTTCATGCTGGCGGCTATTTCTGTGAAGCCGCGAATGCTGGGAAAGGTTAAAGGTTGCCCTTTAACCTTTCCCGGCATTCGCGGCTTCACAGAAACAGCCGCCAGCGTGAAGGAAAAGGCTCTTCACGCTGGCGGCTGTACAGAGGGAGCCGGGGCCTTGCGCGGGCTTCCCCGGCTCCCTCTAAAGCCCTCCGGTGGGCCCTTGCCAGCTGTGGGCCCTACGCCACGGCGTACGTGGCGTATAGGCAAATCCGGCCCTGGCTACCACACCATTCCATGGTAGTGGAATCGGCCATGCATCGTCTGAAAATTCAGAAGATGCACTCTACGGTGCCCCCTGGCAGGGAGGCCCGGAACCTGGATGCGTTTGGTAGAAAGTGCTTCCAGGGCTCAATGCTTTCTTGCCGTGTCCAGTCTTACCAGCTGTACATGGGCATGTACTTGCGGGACCTGGCAAAGGAGCTTGCCGGGTTCTCTGCTGGTCTCTCCGGGGAACCTTTGCAGAGGTTCAAGTTCTTATCCTCGAGGATCCAGGAATGCTCTAAGTTTATGTCCCGCGCAGCCTACGATGGCTTCAAGGCCTCGGCCCGTGTAGCGGCAGCCGGCATCGCGGCTCGACGCCAGCCATGGCTGCAGTCATCGGACCTCGAGCCATGGGTTCAAGACAAGTTGGTCGATGTCCCTTGCCGAGGTGAGAACCTTTTTGGCAAGCCCATGGCCAAGAAGGCTGCACAGTTCGAAACCGAGCACCTCACGAGGACAAGGCTGTCCAGAAAGATTTCTACCTCTTCTCATAAGAAGAAGGGCTCGGGTAAGAAGTCCTTTTACCCGAGGAAGGTGACTGCCTACCAACAGTACCCAACTTACCAGGCCTCCCCAGCTCCCCCACAGGGTCAGCAGGCCAAGGGGCAGGGACATGGGCCCCATAGGCAGAAGGCCCCCAAGCCTCCGGCCCCTGCTCCCACTCAGCAAGGTGGGGTTTTTTGACTCCCAAGGCATAGCCTCTCCATCTCTGCTGTCCCTTCCCTGCACAGGAGGTCGAGTAACCCTGTTTGCCCACAGGTGGCCACCCATTACAGGAGACAATTGGGTTCTCAGTATAATCCACAAGGGCTATCTGCTTCATTTCCATCAGTTGCCTCCTCCTTACTTCCCAGGAGAGCCTCCAAAACCTCCTCTCCACACAGACCTCCTTCTTCAAGAGCTTTAGGGTCTGTTGCGAGACAAGGCGGTGGAGCCTGTGCCTCCCCACCTCCAAGGTCACGGTTTCTACTCCAGGTACTTCCTCGTACCAAAGAGAACTGGAGGCCTCAGGCCTATTCTCGACCTCAGAAATCTCAACAGGTTCCTGGAGAAAGAAAAGTTCAAGATGCTTACTCTTGGAACACTTCTGCCCTACCTCCAGCAGGGAGATTGGCTATGCTCCTTAGATCTAAAGGATGCGTACACTCACATCCTCATTCATCCAGACCACAGAAAGTATCTCAGGTTCATTGTGGGAGGAAACCATTACCAGTACAGAGTACTGCCTTTTGGCCTAACTTCCGCCCCAAGAGTCTTTACAAAGTGCCTGGCGGTGATGGCGGCCTACCTGAGGAATCAGGGTATCTTTGTCTTCCCCTACCTGGACGACTGGCTCATAAGGGGTCAGACATGTCAGGAGGCCAGGCAAGCCACCCTCCGGACCATCTCGCTCCTTCAGCACCTGGGGTTTGTCATAAACTTCGAAAAGTCCACTTTGCTCCCTTCCCAGATCCTAGAGTTCATAGGGGCAAGATTAGACTCTCTGCAAGCAAAGGCTTTCTTGCCAGAGGACAGAGCCCAAAGATTGATGGCCTTGGCCTACCAATTTATCAGCAAGCCAGTTCTTTCAGCCAGACTCTGGCTGCGGCTTCTGGGCCACATGGCTTCGACAGTACATGTGACTCCCAATGCCCGGCTCCATATGAGGCCTGCACAGTGGTGTCTCAGAACTCAGTGGACACAGGCCACAGGGAGCCTCCGAGACAGAGTACGGGTGTCCAGACCATTCCTGAACTCCCTACACTGGTGTCTACACCCCCCCCAACTTACTGAAAGGGATGCCTTTTCAGCCACCTGGGTTCACAGCAGTGTTAACCACCGATGCCTCCCTGCAGGGCTGGGGGGCACATTGTCGAGGCAAGTGCACCCAGGGCCTCTGGTCTCCCTGGGAGGCCACGCAACAGATCAACCTCCTGGAACTCCGGGCTATTCGCTTGGCCCTGAAGACTTTCTCTCAAACCCTGGCTCACCAGTCTGTCTTGGTACAAACAGACAACCAAGTAGCCATGTTCTATGTGAACAAGCAGGGAGGCACTGGGTCCAGGCTCCTTTGTCAGGAGGCATGGGACCTTTCCTTGTTTGCGCTCAGACACAGCATGTTTCTCAAGGCTGTTTATCTACTTGGCCAGGACAACTGCCTGGCGGACAAGTTGAGCAGGATCCTACAGCCTCACGAATGGCAGCTCCACCCATTAGTGGCTCAGAAAATTTTCCTGAAATGGGGACTCCCATCTATAGATCTCTTTGCCAGTCCCCTGAACAGACTGCTGCCCAGGTTCTGCTCCAGGCAACCACATCCCCTGCGACTGGCAACAGATGCTTTTCTGATTTCCTGGTCCCAGGGCCTCCTGTATGCGTTTCTTCCCACGCCTCTGGTGGCCCGAACCTTGTTCAAGATTCTGCAGGACAAGGCCTCTGTTCTTCTGGTAGCTCCCAGGTGGCCGAGGTAACCTTGGTTCCCACTTCTGCTTCAACTGGCAGTGGACACCCCACTGCCTCTGGGGTGGCAGCCCGACCTTCTCTCTCAGAATCAGGGTTCTCTTCTGCACCCCAACCTAAAATCTCTTAATCTGATGGCTTGGAGGCTGCAAGGGTAGTTTTGGCTCCCTGGGGCCTTCCTCAAGAAGGTGAAGAGGTGGTCTTGGCCTCTCGGAAGCAGTCCACCAGGAAAACCTATGCACTGAAATGGAAAAGGTTTTCTGGGTGGTGTCAGCTGCGTACAGAGGATCCTTTCTCCTGTTCTGTGCCAGTAGTCCTGCAGTACCTGCTGCACTTATCCAATCAGGGACTCAAGTCCAACTCAGTTCGGGTCCGCCTCTCAGCTCTAGCAGCTCACCACTCGCTGGTGGAAGGACACTCCTTGTCTGTTCACCCCTTAGTGTCCCGCTTCCTCAGAGGTTTGCTCCTGCTCAAACCTCCTGTCCGTCCTCCAGCCCCTGAGTGGGAATTGAATGTTGTCTTGCAACAACTGACTCACCCACCCTTTGAGCCGATGGCAACTTGTCCTATTCGCTTCCTTTCCTGGAAGACCCTCTTTCTGGTAGCCCTGACCTCAGCCAAGAGGGTGAGTGAGCTTCAGGCCCTGGTCTATGACAGGCCTTACACTCGCTTCTATAGGAACAGGGTAGTCCTTAGGACTCAACCTAAGTTCCTCCCAAAGGTTGTCTCCTCTTCCCACCTCAACCAAGAGGTGGTTTTTCCGACATTCTTCCCTAGGCCTCATGCAAGCCAGGCTGAGGCAGTCCTGCACACCCTGGACTGTAGGAGGGCCTTATCCTTCTACCTTGACCGTACGCAGGGACATAGAAGGGCTACTCAGCTGTTCATATCTTTTGACCCTAATAATTTGGGGTTAGCTGTGTCCAAGCGTACCTTGTCCATCTGGGTGGCTGACTGTATCACCTGGGCTTACAGGGCGGCTGACCTTCCCTTGCAGGGTCGGGTCACAGCCCACCGTGTTAGGGCTATGGCTGCCTCAGTAGCTCATCTCCGCTCTGTACAGTTGGCAGACATCTGCAGGGCTGCAACTTGGTCCTCCAGCCAGACTTTTGCGGCCCATTACTGCCTGGAGAGGGAGTCCCTTAGGGACAGTGCTTTTGGCCAGGCAGTACTCCGGAATTTCTTTGAGGTTTAGGCAACTCCTGCCCTCCATTGGGCTACCAGTGGAGGTTCTTTCAATGCGAAGCCTTTCTTTGATGCTGGGACTAGAGGGAGTTCTCTTGTTCAGCCTGGGTTCCTGGTAGCCCAGAGCTAGGGAGTCACCCATATTTGAGGACTGACTTCCTGCTTGGTCCTGGAGAAAGAGTAGTTACTCACCTGTAACAGGTGTTCTCCAGGAGCAGTAGGAATCAGTCCTCACAACCCTCCCTCCTCCCCTGGGAGTTGCAGTTGTATATAGTTTATTTTTACATTTTTATGTGCTGTCTCTTAGCTATGTCATTTGACTGAGCAAGATGGCACCTTTGTGCGGGAAGGGGACCGCGCATGCGTGCAGTATTTCCAAAGGCTTTTATAGAAAGCTGGGGAAATGCTCCGCAGGGGCTCCATCGACGTCGATGTCACCCATATGTGAGGTCTGATTCCTGCTGCTCCTGGAGAACACCTGTTACAGGTGAGTAACTACTCTTTATGCAATTAAGCTTTACGACTATAGGACCTTGCCAGAGAGCATCAAATTCACCTTCTGGTGGTATATCTTCCAGGCATTCAAAACCTTTGGGCAGACAAACTCAGCCGAGTTCTGCTGCCTCACGAATGGTCTCCACCTAGGCCAGGTGACAAAGATATTTCAATTCTGGGGAACCCCAGACGTAGACCTCTTTGCAAGTCCACTGAATGCCAAACTTCCCCGGTTCTGTTCCAGAATTCCGGCTCACAATTGCCAGGCAAGGGACGCCTTCCTCCTTCACTGGGGTCAGGACTTCCTCTATGCCTTCCCACCCATTCCCCTCATCCCCAAAGTACTCTTCAAGCTTCAGAGAGACAGAGGTCATATGATCCTCATAGCGCTACGGTAGCCACGACAAACGTGGTATCCCCTGCTTCTACATCTCTCTCAAGCTGCATCTGTGGAGTTAGGCTGTGTTCCAGACCTTCTCTCCCAGATCTGCCTCTCTACATCTGAAATCTCTCCGGCAATCCAGGCCTGTATCTCTGTCTGTCTTTCTGACATTGCTGCTTGGATGTCTCACCGCCACTTGAAATTGAACTTGGCCAAAATTGAGCTTTTGATTTTTTTCCCCCTAAAACCTCCTCTCCCCTTTCTCCTTTCTCAGTTTCTGTAGATAACTTTCTATTCTTCCCTATTTCCTCAGCTCCCAACCTTGGAATCATCTTTGACTCCTCTCTCTCCTTTTCCACACACATCCATCTGATAGCTAAAACCTGCCATTTCTTTCTCTATAATATCAACAAAATCCGCCCATTCCTTTTTGAACAAACTACTAAGACACTAATCCATTTTATCTCCAGGAACAAGCAGGAAATCAGTCTTCACATATGGGTGAGTTGGCACCGACAGAGCTCGGCACGGGAACACCCCCCAGCATCCAATAGAAATGCTTTTGGGAGCATTCCTCCACGCATGCATGGCTGCCTTCCCACCTGGTCTCCTCAGTCGTCTTTTTTCCGCGTCACTTTCAGCCGCATCTAGAGACTTCAAAAAAATTCTTCCAAGTACCGTCGAAAGTACTCTGGTTACCTTCCTGTTGACCAACTCGACTCCCCACCGGTTCTGGTTCCCTTTTTATTTTATTTTTTCTTCATTTATTTTACTTTGGGTTTTTTGATAATTCTTCTTTGAGGCCTACGGCCTCCTTGGGCACTGCCCAATTTGATTTTGCCTCCAAATTATTTTCAAATATGGAGAAACCCTGAAGTGGGTTCAAGAAATGATCCAAGTGTTCTAGAACAATTTCCACCACTGACGAATATTCTTGGTGTCTGAAATGTTTAGGCCCAGACCATAATGTCGAGTCCTGTCTCTCCTGTCGCCATATCATAGAAACATAGAAATATGACGACAGAAAAAGACCACATGGCCTATCTAATCTGTCCTTCCATATCAACAACTACAACAGTCCCCTTTTTTCCTTTAGAGATCCTCTGTGTTTGTCCCATGCTTTTTTGAATTCAGTTACTGTCCTCATCTCTACCACCTCCACTGGGAGACTATTCGACGGATGCACCACTCTTTCCGTAAAGAAATATTTCCGCATATCACTCCTGAATCTATCCCCCATCATCCTCTTCCCATGTCCCCTCTTAGCAGAATTTGCTTTCAATTGAAAGAGGCTCTCCCCCTGAACATTTATGCCACGGAGGTATTTAAACATCTCAATCATATCACCTCTATCCCGCCTTTCCTCTAAGGTGTACATATTAAGATCCTTAAGTCTGTCCTCATATGCTTTATAATGAAGACCACTAACCATTTTAGTAGCCACCCTCTGCACTGACTCCATCCTTTTGAAGGTGCGGTCTACAGAATTGCACACTATACTCCAAATGAGGTCGCACCAAAGACTTATACAGAGGCACTATCACCTCCTTTTTTCTGCTAGCCATTCCTCTCCGTATGCACCCAAGCATCATCCTAGCTTTTGCCGTCGCCTTTTCTACCTGTTTATCTACTTTAAGATCATCAGACACAACCACGCCTAGGTCCCGCTCTTCTTTAGTGGACAAAAGTACTTCACCCCCTATACTATATTGCTCCCTTGGATTGCCGCAGCCCAAATGCATGACCTTACATTTTTTAACATTAAATCCCAGCTGCCAAATTCTAGACCATTCTTCAAGCTTAGCTAGATCCCTCCTCATGTTATCTACGCTTCCAAAGGTCGGAAAAAATGAAGCAAACAGAAGGCTAAGCTGTTTCCTGTAGACTCACCTCCTTTGGTGCACTCCTTGGGGACATTGACTCCATCAAAGTCGTCCCATGGTCTAAGTCCTCACCAGCAAAGGAGAAGCATCACTGAGAGTCACCAGTGCTTAAGATGAAGAAGACATCGACTTCGGCATTGAGGTTATCAACTTCCAGGTTGGCATCGGCTTCTAATATCGAGTGTCAGCATCGGCATCACCATTCATCGAATTCTGATGCAGACCGTCCATCTAAACAACCCTGGTGGGAGATGTCACTCTCCAAAGCCATACAGGGGTTTGGGGATGCCCCCGAGGTCCAGTCCTTGGTGGAGACCCCGATACCGGCATCAGGAGTTGTGATCCACCCATCTGTGTCTGGAGCCACTCCTCTTCCAGTACCATCATTGGATGACTGTGTCATCGCCATCGAGCATAGCATCACTAAACTCTTAGCGGTTGTAATGCCAATAGCATTGACTGCTCTGCAGCTGGCACCTGTACTGGTTCCACCGATACCAATGGTGACCACAGTAATCAACATTCTACCACAGGCATCCCCTGCTTCACATAGTTCACCGATACCAAGGCCCTCAGTGCCATCGGTTCCCATACCTTCGACATCCAAACATCTGAACATCGAAGGTATCGAACATCTCATAGAGATTATTTTGATTTCCTTCTGGACTCCGATTCCGAGGAGGCATTCGAGGTGGAATCCATCGAGTCCGATACACCCAAAGATGTACCATTGGATCCATTGCCTCCTTATGGATTTCAACGTTCGTCGCCCAAGAACATGTCTTTTCAAGACTTCATTAAGGACATGGTGGCAGCTCTCGATGTTTCAATGGCTACAGAAACGGAGCCAAGGCCTGAAGAGCTCAATATATTCCAGTATACATCAGTACCAAAGGAGACTGCCACTCTCCTAGTGCACAACAACCTTAAAAACCTTGATAGTTAGAATGTGGGAAGCCCCCATGTCAACTCCTGCAGTAAGCAAGAGGCTAAATGCCTCCCTCTCCAGGTTTCCAAAAGCCACAACTTCCACACCATTCCATGGTTGTGGAGTCTGCCATGAGAAGGATCTTAAGTCAAAAGAATCACTCCTCAGTGCCTCCTGGCAGGGAGGCCAGGACTCTAGATGCATTTGTTCCCTGTAAAATAGTTATCTCCAAGCCCATGTTCTCTGTAAAATAGTTTTCTCCAGGATCAAGCAGGAAGTCAGTCCTCACATATGGGTGACGGCGTCGACGGAGCCCCCATGCGGAGCATTTCCCCAGCTTTCAAAGAAAGCCTTTGGGAATGCAGGCACGCATGCGCGGTCCCCTTCCCACCCAAAGGTGCCATCTTGCTCAGTCTTCTTTTTTCCGCGGAGCCCTACGGACGCCTGTCTTTGTCTCCCGTGAAAAAAGTTGATTTTTCCTGCGTTGGGTCGAGTTTTTCATCGGTTCGACGTCGGTTCCTTTCCTGCCTGGACTCGGTACACCGGTGCCGAGCCCAGATCTCTCTTTTTTCTTTTCCCTGGCCGCCCAATTTTTTGATCATGCAGGGACCCTTTTTCCCCCGATGACTGCCAGTGGCTTTAAGAAGTGTGATCGGTGTAAGAAACTGATGTCTCTCACCGATACACACGACTGCTGCCTCCGGTGCCTGGGTCCAGACCACGATTCTATGGTCTGTAGTCCCTGTGGCAAAATGTCTTCCAAGGCATTGCGGAGCTGTCAGCACCAGCGTGAGAGGATCTTCTCTGAGTCTGCCTCTGGACGGGCTCGGACTTCGTCAGAGGCCTCGACGTCTCAGGAGTCTGACCCCGAGCATCATCGGGGCTCCTCTGAAAGGGAGTCCCCCTCGAGGGAGCACTGAAGGAAGAAGAAACCCGCGAGGGCGGCATCGGTGGACGCTCTTGGCTCCTCGAGGGCCAGGTCGCATAGCCCCAATCGCCGTCCCGGGTCTTCGGAGTCGGAGAGGCCTGCCAGTCATCCTCGTGTAGAGTCGGAGGCCCCGAGTCACGTGAGTACTGTAGTCCTTGTGGACTCTCCGGGGGAGCAGACGTCGGGCCTGACGCCGTCGGGGCCCGAGTCGGAGGCTGCTGGGTCTCCTGAGCTCGGACTCAGGTTGACGGCCTTGGAGAGCAGATTGTCTGCCTTCATGGAGCAGCAGCGGGTGCTGATCGCCGGTCTCACTGGCGCATCTGCCCCGACCACCGGGACATCGACATCCAAGTCGACCCCGGAGGCCGAGCCAATCCTCGAGACCATGCGAACCCGAGTCGATCCTCGGCCACGGTCACCCTCGGCCTCCCGTTCGGGACCGAGGTCATCGACGCCGGTTCCCTCAGCGTCGGGGCAGATGGCATCGGTACCCGCTCACTCGGAGCCGCTCGATTCCTCCTCGGAGGAATCGGCGTGGGAGATGGAGGAGGAGGAGTCCCCTGACACCTTCCAGACCCAGTGTGTTCCCTTCGGACTCACCGGGCTCTGAGCCTCGGACAAGGTCCCCCCCGGAGGATACTAGGTTCTCGGATTTTGTATGGGACATGGCCAAGGCACTGGTATTCCCTGCGGACCCCGAGGAAGAGTCTCGAGCCGAGGAGCTCGAGGCTCTGCAGTATGACCCTCCTCCCATGGAGGCCTTAACTGTCTCGGTTCCTCCAATGCTGGAGCGGTTGCTCTTCCGCATGTGGGAGGCGCCCGCCTCGATGCCGGTTCTAAGCAAGCGGGTCGATCCCATCTATCGAGTCCGCAAGAGCCCCGGGTTTCAGAAGGCACAGCTACCGCACCATTCCATGGTGGTGGAATCGGCCATGCATCGCCTGAAGAGTCAGAAGATGCACTCCTCGATGCCTGCCGGCAGGGAAGCCTGGAACCTGGATGCCCTCAGTAGAAAGTGCTTCCAGGGCTCTATGCTTGCTTGCCGCGTCCAGACCTACCAGCTGTACATGGGCATGTACCTTCAAGACCTGGCAAAGGATATTGCCGGGTTTTCTGCTGGTCTGTCCGAGGAACCTTTGCAGAGGTTCAAGGCCTTGTCGTCCGGTATTCGAGAGTGCTCAAAGTTTATCTCTCAAGCAGCCTACGATGGATTTGAGGCTTCGGCCCGAGTAGCAGGGGCCGGCATCGGTGCACGCCGTCAGGTCTGGCTACAATCCTCGGACCTTGAGCCATGGGTACAGGACAAGTAGGTTGATGTCCCTTGCCGAGGTGAAAACCTCTTTGGCAAACCCATGGCCGAAAAGGCTGCAGAACTCGAGACTGAGACTCTTACCCGGACCAGGCTGTCCAGGAAGACCTCTTTTTTTATTTTTATTATTTTTATTACAGTTTCTTATATACCGCGCTATTTAGAATCAGCGCGGTTTACATCATAACAAAACGACCATAACGACAAACTGTCAGGTTTTACATTGAACAGGAGTACAAACTTGGATAACTGGGTTAACTATATACATAAACTATCTACACTGCAGTGTGAGGGCATTTCTAGATTGCCTATAAAACCTACCCTCACTACCAGGCCTCTGCAGCTCCCCAACAGGACCAGCAGGCCAAGGGTCAGGGTCATGGGCCCCGTAGGCAGAAGGCCCCCAAGCCTCCTACTCCGGCTCCTGCTCAGCAGGGAGGGTTTTTTTGACTATACCAGCATAGCCTCTCCTCCTCTCCAGGGCACAGGAGGTCGGCTGACCCTGTACGCAGACAGGTGGCCAGCCATCACAGGGGATACTTGGGTGTTAAGTATCATCCAAAGGGGCTATCTGCTCCACGTCACCCAGATACCCCCCTCCTACTTTCCAGGGGAGCCTCCAAGACACCCTCTGCACAGAAACTTACTCCTTCAGGAGTTGGAAATTCTACTAAGGGACCAGGCGGTGGAACCGGTGCCTCACCACCTGGAAGGGCCTTCTACTCCAGATACTTCCTGGTACCAAAAAGAACAGGAGGCCTCAGACCCATCCTCGACCTGCGAAATCTGAACAGATTTCTGGAGAGGGAAAAGTTCAAGATGCTTACCCTTGGAATCTTACTGCTCTACCTCCAGCAGGGAGATTGGCTATGCTCCGTAGACCTGAAGGCTGCTTATACTCACATCCTCATCCATCCAAGCCACAGACAATTCCTCAGATTTGTGGTGGGAGGAAAGCACTTCCAGTACAGAGTGCTTCCTTTTGGCCTCACCTCCGCCCCCAGAGTTTTTACAAACTGCCTGGCGGTGGTTGCGGCCTACCTCAGGAACCAGGGGATCTTTGTGTTTCCTTACCTGGACGACTGGCTCATCAGAGGCCAGTCTCCACAAGAGGCCAGGCAGGCCACCTGCAGGACCATGTCCCTGCTTCAGCACCTGGGGTTCATTATAAACTTCCCAAAGTCCACTTTTGTCCCCTCACAAGACGTGGAATTCATAGGGGCCAGGTTGGATACCCTCCAAGCAAAGGCCTTTTTGCCTGTGGACAGAGCTCACAGGCTGATGGAGTTGGCCGGTCAATTTCGGGCGGACTCTCTGGTCTCAGCCAGAGACTTCCTCCCCCTCTTAGGCCACATGGCTTCCACAGTGCATGTCACCCCACATGCCCGGCTACACATGAGGCCGGCTCAGTGGCACCTCAGAATGAAGTGGCGGCAGGCCACAGGGAAGTTGTCAGACAGAATAAAGGTGTCCAAACCCTTGGTGGACTCCTTACGCTGGTGGAGGCATCTCCAAAATCTGATCAGGGGTGTTCCTTTTCAGGCCTCCCCACACACTCAAGTACTGACAACTGATGCTTCCCTGCAGGGCTGCACCCAAGGCCTGTGGTCCCCATGGGAGGCCGCCCAGCAGATCAACCTGTTGTAATTGAGGGCCATTCGTCTGGCCTTGCAGACTTTTTCTCAGGTCCTGTCTCACCAGTCTGTCCTAGCTCAGACGGACAACCAGGTGGCTATGTTCTACGTCAACAAGCAGGGCGGCACGGGATCCAGGCTTCTCTGCCTGGAAGCACAAGCTCTCTGCTCCAGGGCTGTCACCCAGAGTATAACCCTCAAGGCAGTCTACCTCCCAGGCCAGGAAAACTGCCTGGCGGACAGACTCAGCAGACTCCTGTGGCCTCACGAGTGGCAATTGGATCCTCTGGTTTTGCAAAAGATCTTTCTGAAGTGGGGTCTTCCGACCATGGATCTTTTTGCCAGTCCGCTCAACAGGCAACTACCCCGGTTCTGTTCCAGGCAACTACATCCCTTGAGAACAGCGCCTGATGCCTTCCTGATCCCTTGGTCAGGGGGCCTGCTGTATGCTTTTCCTCCCACACCTCTGGTGGCCCGGACTCTCTTCAAAATCCAGCAGGACCGAGCCACGGTGATCCTGATAGCCCCCAGGTGGCCCAGGCAGCTGTGGTTCCCTCTTCTTCTGTAGTTGGTGGTGGATACTCCACTTCCTCTGGGGTTGCAACCCGATCTTCTGACTCAGGACCAGGGGTCCCTCTTGCATCCCAACCTCAAGTCTCTCAATTTGATGACTTGGCTGCTGAAAGGCTAGTCCTTGCTCCCTTGCTCCTATCTAGGGAGGTGGAAGAGGTGGTGTTGGCCTCCAGGAAACATTCCACCAGGAAGGCCTATGCTCTTAAGTGGCGTAGGTTCTCTACTTGGTGTTCTCAACAGCAAGAGGACCCTTTCTCCTGCTCTGTCCAGGGGGTGCTTCAATACCTGCTCCACCTTTCCAACCTAGGACTTCAGTCCAACTCTGTGCGGGTTCACCTCAGTGCCCTCTCAGCTCACCACTTGCAGGTGGATGGACAATCTCTCTCAGGCCACCCTCTGGTGTCCCGTTTTCTGAGAGGCCTGCTTCTGCTTAAGCCTCCTATTTGTCCGCCTGCCCCTGAGTGGGATCTCAATGTGGTCTTGCAGCAGCTGACACGCCCACCTTTTGAGCCAATGGCAGCCTGCCATTTACGTTTCCTCTCTTGGAAGGTATTGTTCCTTGTGGCATTCACCTCAGCTAGGCGGGTGAGTGAGCTTCAGGCCCTGGTCTCAGATAGGCCGTATACCAGGTTCTATAGGAACAGGGTAGTCTTGCGGACTCATCCTAAGTTCCTTCCAAAGGTGGTGTCCTCCTTCCACCTCAACCAGGAGGTGGTACTTCCAACTTTCTTTCCCAGGCTGCACGCCAGTAGGGCAGAGACTGTCTTACATACCTTGGATTGTAGAAGGACGCTGTCCTTTTACCTTGAACGTACGCAGGGGCATAGAAGGGCTTCTCAGCTTTTCATTTCCTTTGACCCTAATAAATTGGGGTTACCTGTCACTAAGTGTACGTTGTCCCATCTGGGTGGCAGACTGTATCGCCTGGGTTTACAGGGCAGCCGGCCTCTCCCTGGAGGGTTGAGTCACGGCCCACCGAGTTAGAGTGAAGGCCGCATCAGCAGCTCACTTCCGCTCTGTTCCATTGGCAGACATCTGCCGGGCCGCTACTTGGTCTTCAAGCCAGACTTTGCAGACCACTACTGCCTCGAGAGGGAGTCCCGTAGGGACAGTGCTTTCGGGCAAGCAGTACTCCGTAATCTCTTTGAGGTTTAGGCAACTCCTACCCTCCGGCCCTGGTGTTGGGCTACCGTTCAGATGTGGTCTCAGAGAAGATTCTCTCACTGTTGCTGAGGCTCTAGAGGGAGCTCTATTTTTCAGTCTGGGTTCCTGGTAGCCCAGAGCTAGGGAGTCACCCATATATGAGGACTGACTTCCTGCTTGGTCCTGGAGAAAAGAGTAGTTACTCACCTGTAACAGGTGTTCTCCAGGAGCAGCAGGAATCAGTCCTCACGACCCTCCCTCCTCCCCTTGGAGTTGCAGTTGTATATAGTTCATTTTCTTTTTTTAGTGCTGTCTTTTAGCTATGTCATTTGACTAAGCAAGATGGCACCTTTGGGTGGGAAGGGGACCGCGCATGCGTGCCTGCATTCCCAAAGGCTTTCTTTGAAAGCTGGGGAAATGCTCCGCATGGGGGCTCCGTCGATGCCGACGTCACCCATATGTGAGGACTGATTCCTGCTGCTCCTGGAGAACACCTGTTACAGGTGAGTAACTACTCTATCTCCAAGTTATAATGCCCTGTTCAATGTAATTTCAGTTTGTTCAATGTAAACCGCACTGATGCAGAATAGCGCGGTATATAAGAGAATGTAAATAAATAAATAAATAAATATGGAAGGAAAGCATTCCAAGCTACCATGCTAGCCTCGAGAACAGACTCATATGTGCTATATACGGGTATGTTTCTTAAGGATGTATTCAGGGATTTATCTGAATTCACCTCCTTGTTGCCCCCTAATAAGAGGTGGCTCATCAGGTCTTGGTGGCACATGCCCAGAATACATCCAAATTTTTAACAAGAGCAGCATTTGATGCTTTGGAGGCTAACTGCAGATCTGCTGCAGCTTGCATAGGGGCTAGAAGGACAGCATGGCTTCAAGCATCTGACCTGGAACAATGGGTCCAGGACGAATTAATCAACATACCCTGTAATGGTGGGAACCTCTTTGGACAGTGGTGGAGGGAAAAGGCCGATGAGATAGAGACTGACGACTTTACCATGAAAAGGCTGTCAAATAAAATGGCAGACCCTTCTAAGAAGAAGGCTACCACCAAGAAACCTTTCTTCCCTAAGAAAAAGAAGTTTTATCCTCCATATCAGGCCTATGCTGCCTACGCTGCTCCACAACAGCAACAGAAGCAACCAGGCCAGAACCAGATTAGGAAACCCAAGGTTACCAAACACAGCCTGCACCATCTACTCACCTCAGAGTTTTTGACTGCTTCAAGAAGAACATGGCCAATTCTCCCATGAATTTCCCTCCTCCTCCCATGATCCCAGGAAGGCTAGTGCTTTTTGCACACTGCTGGATCAACATCACTTCTGAGCCTTGGACCCTACATTTAGTCAGTCAGGGCCTACAACTAAAATTCTAGACTCGTCCTCTCACTCACTTTATGGGACAACCTATCCTGGATCCCCTTCACTCCTCCATGCTCCAACAGAAAATCCTCTCATTGCTGAAACAAGGAGCCAAAGAAGAAGTACCCTCTGCTTAACAGGGCCTGGGATTCTACTCCAGATATTTCCTAATTCCAAAAAAGACAGGAGGTCACAGGCCTATATTAGGCCTCTGAAATCTCAACAGTTTTCTCATCAAGGATAAATTCAAGATGACTTCTCCTTCTGCCATACCTCCAACAAAACAATTGGTTATGCTCTCTGGATCAAAAGAATGCTTACACACACACCCTCATTCACCCAGACTACAGAAGGTTCCTCAGGTTTGTCTTTCAAAACAACCACTATCAGCACCAGGTCCTCCCATTTGGACTGGCATCAGCACCCAGAGTCTTCACAAAGTGTTTAGCCATTGTGGAGGCCTACCTACGAACTTTGGGGATTTTTTTGTTCCCCTACTTAAATGACTGTCTGCTAAGGGCAGACTCTGCTTCAGCAGTCTCCTCCGCCCTAAATCAAACCACATATGTCCTCCAGGAGTTGGGTTTTGTGATAAATTATCCAAAATCACATCTCAGTTCATAGGAGATCGTTAGGCTCTGCATCTTATCATATCCATTCTCCCAGATCACAGATGCCTCCGTCTCATTGCTTTAGTCCACAGGTGCAGCAGCAACCATCAGTTACTGGCAGAACATTTCTACGCCTCTTAGGCCACATGGCTTCCACAGTCCATGCCGTGTCCTACGCATGTCTCCACATGAGAATCACACAGTGGTCTGTCTCACAGCAGTGGAAGCAGTCCACAGGTCATCTCTCAGACTTTGTCAACATCACTCCACAGACGAAGGCAGACCTTCAGTGGTGGGTCACGCCACAGAATCTAGTCGAAGGGTCACCTTTTCAGCAGTCTGCACTGCAGTATACCTTAACTACTGATGCATCAAAACTAGGCCGGGGAACCCCTCTCAATGGCCTCCAACACAGGGCCTTTTTGTCCACTCAGGAGAAACTCCTCCAGATCCATTTTCTGGAGCTCAGAACAGTCTTCAATGCTGTCAGAGTCTTCTCTCCCCAACACAGGGGGCATTCTCTTCTTGTGCAGACCGACAACCAGGTAGCTATGTTTTATATGAAGAAACAAGTGGGGACAGGCTCTCAAGCCCTATGCAAGGAGACCATTCACCTTTGAAACTGGGCAATTCCCAAAGGTATTCACCTTCACGCAGTCTACCTTCGGGGAATATGGAATGAATTGGCCGACAGGCTAAGCAGGATCCTCCATCCACACGAGTGGATGCTGTATCCTCAAGTAAACAAACACTTGTTCCAACTCTGGGGAACCTCTTTGCATCTCCCCTCAATGCCCAACTACCTCTGTTCTGCTCGAGGATTCCCTCTCACCACAGGGAATCATTGGATGCCTTCCTCATCCATTGGGGTCAATAGCTCCTTTATGCTTTCCCTCCACTTATGCTCATAGCAAAGAAACTCTTCAAGCTCCAGGACGAACAGAGACAAATGATTCTCATTGCCTCTAACTGGCCCAGACATCCATGGTTTCCTCTCCTCCTTTAACTTGCTCAAGCACCTCTCCTCTGGTTCGGTTACTCACTGATGCTACTCTCCCAGGATCAAGGGACCCTTTTGCACCCCAAGCTCAAACCGCTGCGCATGACGGCCTGGAAGCTGAGCACTTTGTCCTCTCACACTTAAATCTCCAAGAGGACGTGTTGCATGTCCTTTTATCATCAAGAAAGGATTGAACCAGATATTCTTATGCCTTTAAATGATGCAGGTTCTCCATTTGCTGTTCTCTTAAAACACTGGATCCTTTCACATGTCCCATTCTGGACTTACTTCAGTACCTTCTTCATTTGTCTTCTTCTGGTCTCAAGACCAGTTCAGTGAAAGTGCATTTATCTGCTATTGAGGCCTGCCACCATACTCTAGGGAGCTGCCCTATCTCTGCGCACTCCTTAGTGGCCAGATTCATGCGGGGTCTTCTCCTGACCAAACCGCCTTTGTCCACCTCCCACCCCGTGAGATCTAAATGTTGTCCTTGCACAACTCATGCGCAAACCTTTTGAACCAATGGGGTCAGCTCCATTAAAGTTCATCACATGGAAGCTTCTCCTCTTCATAGCAGTTACCTCAGCGTGCTGAATCAGTGAACTGCAAGCTTTAGTAACCTGTGAACCTTGTACCACTTTTCATCATGACAAGGTAGTCCTTTGCACACATCCTAAGTTCTTGCCGAAGGTCGTCCCCTCCTTCCTCCTGAATCAATCGGTCTCGCTATCGACTTTCTATCCATGACCCCACGCCTCTCCGGCTAAAGCCAAACTTCATACTCTCGCTTGCAAGAGAGCGTTGGCATTCTATCTAGAGCTCACTAAGGATCATCGCCAATCCCTCTCAGTTGTTTGTCTCCTTTGACCAAAGGCATTTGGGGACACCAGTATCCAAAAGAACAGTTTCAAATTAGTTAGCATATTGCATATCCTTCGCTTATTGACAGGCTGGGCTGTCTCTACCATACCGTGTCACAGCTCATAGTGTCAGAGCCATGGAAACTACTTTAGCTAATCTTTGCTCTGTCCTTATCTCAGACATCTGCCAAGCTGCAACATGGTCTTCTCTGCATAACTGTGCAGCGCACTATTGCCTGAATAAATCTCCAGAGCTGATGCTTAATTCGGACAAGCTGTTCTGCAAAATCTCTTTCAAATTTAGACAATTTGCCCGCCGCCCATATGACTACCTCATTAGGAGTGCTCTGAATGAACTGAGTCTGTCAGATCCCTGCTGCAACCTCTAGCTGTGCAGGGATACTTTTCTCACTTGGTTGTCTTGAGCTAGGGAGTTCCATATGTGAATACTGACTTCCTGCTTGTCCTGGAGATAGCGTAGTTACTCACCTGTAACAGATGATCTCTGGGAACAGCAGGAATCAGTCTTCACAACCCACCCACCTTCGCATCAAGTTGTCTGATTTTTATTCTCATTCCTGGTATAAAAATTGTTTATTCTCCGCTATACACCTGACTGAGGAGATCAGGAGGAAAGGTGGGAAGGCAGTCACACATGTGTGAAGGAATGCTTCCAAAAGCATTCCTATTGGAAGCTCAGGAGTGTTCCTGCGCCAGGCTCCGTCGGTGCCGACATCATCCATCATTTAGTCTTGAAGGACTAGAAAAAGGGACTGCTACTTCTGGAGAGAGATCTGCAATTGTGAGTATATATTTGGGTTGAAGGAGTGAATAAACAGGTGGACAAAGGTGAGTCGGTTGATATTGTGTATCTGGACTTTCAGAAAGCCTTTGACAAGTTCCCACATCAGAGACTTTTGGCAAAACTAAAGAGTCATGGGATAGGAGGCAGTGTACTATTGTGGATCAGGAACTGGTTAAAAGATAGAAAGCAGAGAGTAGGGCTAAATGGCCAATTTTTCCAATGGAGAAAGGTGAATAGTGGTGTACCCCAGGGATCTGTGCTGAGTCCGCTGCTTTTTGACATATTCATAAATGACCTGGAAAGTGGAATAACGAGTGAGGTTATCAAATTTGCAGATGACACAAAACTATTTAAAGTTGTTAAAACCCAAGAGGATTGTGAAAAATTGCAAGAGGATCTTGATAAATTGGAAGACTGGGCATCAAAATGGCAGATGAAATTTAATGTGGACAAGTGCAAGGTTATGCACCTAGGGAAGAACAACCCAAACTATGGTTACACGATGCAAGGTTCCACATTAGGAACCACCACCCAGGAAAAAGATTTAGGCGTCATTGTGGATACCATGTTAAAACCCTCGGCCCAGTGTGCAGCGGCGGCCAAGAGAGCAAATAGAATGCTAGGTATGATAAGGAAAGGAATGGAAAATAAAACAAAAGATATTATAATGCCTCTGTATCGTTCCATGGTGAGACCGCACCTTGAATATCGTGTGCAATTCTGGTCGCTGTATCTTAAAAAGGATATAGCAATTTTAGAAAAGGTTCAGAGAAGAGCCACCAAAATGGTAAAGGGGATGAAAGGATACTCCTATGAAGAAAGGCTAAAAAGGTTAGGGCTCTTTAACCTGGAAAAGAGATGGCTGAGGGGAGATATGATAGAAGTCTATAAATTAATGAACGGAGTGGAACGGGTAAACGTAGATCGATTGTTTACGTTATCAGAATATAGAAAGACTAGGGGAGATGCAATGAAGCTACAGGGTAAACTATTTTAAGACTAATAAAAGAAAATATTTTTTCACTCAACGTGTAATCAAACTCTGGAATTTGTTACCGGAGGATGTAGTAAAGGCTGTTAGTGTAGCTGGGTTTAAAAAAGGTTTGGACAAGTTCCTGGAGGAAAGGTCCATAAACCATTATTAAGAAGTGACCGAAGATATCAATGCTTGACCCAGTACAAGCATTGTGGAACTTGTGTCTCTTGGGGAAACTGCTAGGTACATATGATCTAGATTGGCCACTGTTGGAAACAGAATACTGGGCTTGATGGACCTTGATCTGACCCAGTATGACATATCTTATGTTCTTATGTACTTCTGGGAATATTCTTAAAGGACTTCTTTGTAATCTCCAGGAACAAGCAGGAATGTAGTCTTCACATATGGGTATCGTCGATACCGACGGAGCCTGCGCGGGAACGCTCCCCAGCATCCAATTAGAAAGCTTTTGGGAGCATCCCACAGTGCCTGCATGCTGCCTTCCCGCCTTTCCCAACTGCCTCTCTCCAGTTCTTCGTTTTCCGCGGAGCCAGCAGGTTGTCGTTCCTGTCCACCGCAGAAAATTATCCTATTCTCCTTTTTTGTGGTCGCCTCTGCCTTCCCGTGACGCTATACCGGTACTGCCGGTTCGTTCTTTCTTTCTTTAAAAAAAAAAAAAAAAATCTAATAGTTATTTTTTCCAAAACTTTTCTTCTTCAGGTGCACGTGCTATTTTGGGCACTAGGCCCAAAATTTCTTTCACTATGGAAAAACCCGCTTCGGGTTTCAAGAGGTTTACCAAGTGTGGCAGTACCATCTCCATCACTGACACCCACGAGTGGTGCCTTAAATGTTTAGGTCCTGACCACTCCATCTCGGAGTGTATGGCCTGTGGGATGATGTCAAAGAGGGGTCGACAAAACCGAGCTGCTAAGCTCAGCACCGTTTTTCCCTCCGATGCAGCCTCTGTGGCATTGACGTCTTCTAGGGCTTCGTCTTCCTCCCATGGATCTCAGGTAACTAAACATAAGTCTGGCCGGTCCTCAAAGGGTAGATCTCCTTCCAAGCATTGAGATGCCTCTGGCATTGCCCTTGAGGGTCTTGCACTGGCAAAATTGCCCTGGCGGGAGGCTTCGGCTTCCAAAGCATTATTGGGACTCCAGGATGTTCTCGAGGCCTCAACTCGGCAGAACTACTGGTACCATGCTCTGGGGTACCGGCCGCTTTCTCCGGTACCGATACCCAGGCATCAGCAGCGTTGATAGACCAGAGGTTCCTGGCTATTGAATGCAGTCTGGCGGCTCTCCTTGTGGCATCGGTACCCTCGGAACTGCTTCAGACAGTTCAACCGGTACCAGTACCGACAGCATCGGCATGTAAATAAATAAATAAATACTTTGAATCCTCGGAGGAGTCTGAGGATTCTGACAGTTCGGTCGGTACCGGAGTACTTCTCCGGGAGGAGCCTTCCTCTCCTAAATGCAGGATGTCTCCTCCAGAGGATATCTCCTTTCAGGATTTTATCAGGGAGGTGGCTCGAGGTCTTTCCATTACAGTGGCTCCTGAAACAGAGCCCAGAGCAAAGGAGTTGGAGATTCTACAATATCCCAAGGCTCCTAAAGAGGCAGCTACTTTGCCTATCCATGAGATCTTACATGATCTCATGTTAAGAATGTGGGAGACACCTCTTACCACCTCTCCTCACTCTCGTAGACTGGATACCATGTATCGAGTGCCTCCTTGTCCTGGCTTCCAGAAGACTCAGCTTCCTCACCACTCCATTTTAGTGGAATCGGCTATGAGAAAGATCAGAAGTGCAAAGAGGCATGCCTCTAATCCTCCAGGACGTGAGTGTATAACTTTGGATGGCTTTGGACGTCGTACTTTTCAGGCTTCCATGCTTTCTGCTAGGATCAGTTCATATATTTTATATATGGGAATGTTCCTTAAGGAAGTCACAGGAGATTTGGAGATTTTGAGCCCTCGCCTCCCTGATGATAAGAGGCAGGATTTTCTCTCACTGGTTAAACATGCCCAGGATGTTTCTAAGTTTGTCATTCGTGCAGCTTTTGACTGTTTTGAACCTCTGCCATTGCCATAGGTGCACTAGGATTGCCTGGCTCCAGGCATCTGATTTGGAGCTCTGGGTGCAGGACAAACTGGGCAATATCCCTTGTACAGGTGAGAATCTATTCGGCAAAAATTGGCAAGAGAAAGCCAATGAGCTCGATGCTGACAACTCCACTTTGGATAGATTATCCAAAGCTACAGCTGATCCTGCAAGGAAGAAATCTTTCAAGAAACCATTCTTCTCCCAAAAGAAGAGGTTTTATTTATTTACATTCTCTTATATACCGCGCTATTCTGCATCAGTACGGTTTACATTGAACAAACTGAAATTACATTGAACAGGGCATTATAACTTGGAGATAACTATTTTACAGGGAACATGGGCGATGGAGGGTTAAGTGGCTTGCCCAAGACCACAAGGAGCACCTGTGGGACTAGAAACCCCAGTCCTTCCAGCCCAAGGTTGCTGTCCTCTAGTGGGATTTGAACCCCCGACCTTCTAGCCTGAAGTACCTTGCCCCAACCACTAGGCCACTCCTCCACTCTTATATCCAGCAGGGACGTTCTGCAGGTCAGTCTGCCCGAAAGGGTCAGCAACCACCTAAACAAAGGAAAGCAAAGACTGCTAAGCCTCAACCGTCTCAGCAATCTCAGTCTGCACAAGGCCTTTGACTTACATCTAGAGAACTTAGCCTTCCTGGCCCTCAATGGAGCAGAGCCTTCCACCATTCCAGGAAGGTTATGTCATTTTGCCCCCAGATGGGGGCAGATAACAGCAGAGGATTGGACTCTCTCCATTATAAAAGAGGGGTACAAGCTTCACTTCCTTTGCATGCCCCCTCCTACAATGGTAAGACAGTTCAATTCTCAGACGTCTCGCAACAACCTGTTAGATCAAGAGGTCACTATGCTTCTTGCCCAAGGGGCAATAGAAGAGGTACCCATTCCTCAACAGGGTACAGGGTTTTACTCCCCCTATTTCCTTATCCCAAAGAAAACAGGCAGACACAGACCTATTTTAGACCTCAGAGAATTGAACAAATTCCTGTTCAAAAAGAAATTCAAGATGATTTCTCTGGGAACTCTGCTGCCATATTTTCAGAGTCAGGACTGGCTTTGTTCTCTAGATCTCAAGGATGCGTACACTCATGTTCTCATCCATCCAACTCACAGAAGATTCCTTTGGTTCCATTTTCAGGGAAAGCACTACCAATACAGGGTGCTTCCTTTTGGCCTGGCCTCAGCACCAAGGGTGTTTACGAAATGCATGGCTGTGGTAGCAGCATTTCTGCGCACTCTAGGAATATTCGTCTTCCCCTACTTAAACGACTGGCTCATTCGAGCCCCATCAGAGTTAGAGGCCAGGATTTCTCTATGTTGCACAATGCGTATCCTTCAGTATTTGTGTCTGATCATAAACATCCAAAAATCCAGCCTAACTCCCACTCAGTCTCTAGAGTTTATAGGAGCTTTGCTGGATACCAGAAAAGCAAGGGCCTATCTTCCACAGCCCCGCTGCCTTCGCATTGTGCAGTTAACCTCCCAGGCCGTGTTGAAAACTCATCTCACTGCTCGGGAAATGTTACATTTACTAGGCCACATGGCATCTACCATGTACAAACTTAAAACTAAGATGCAGACAGCAGTCCAGCAGTGGGATGGCGGCTTTCCAGTCTTTTGCATTGAGTGTCACATGTATGATTTTCTCCCAGTTGGTGAGAGGTCTTACATGTGCACTAGGTGCAAGGAGCTCTTTGCTCTCAGGGAACGAGTCCGTTCTCTAGAGGCTAAAGTAGCAGACTTGGAAAGCATAAGACAGACAGAGAGGTACATAGACGAGACCTACAGGGATATAGTCCTGAAGTCCCACCTCCAATCTGGCAGCATCCCTGTTGCCATGGAGGAAAGAGGTCACGTGACAGGAGAGCATCACCCTGGTGTGGCAGGAAGTGATCCTGTAACTAGGACCTGTCCTCCAGGTGATGTAAAACCCTCTCGCACCGAGAATGTTTCTCAAGTGCCATGTGCCCATGAGGGAAGGGTTAGGACAGCTGTTATAGTTGGTGATTCGATCATTAGGCATGTAGATAGCTGGGTGGCTGGTGGACGTGAGGATTGCCTGGTAACATGCCTGCCTGGTGCGAAGGTAGCGGACCTCACGCGCCACCTAGATAAGGTCCTAGATAGTGCTGGGGAGGAGTCTGCTGTCTTGGTACATGTCGGTACCAATGACATAGGAAAATGTGGTAGGGAGGTTCTGGAGGCTAAATTTAGGCTTTTAGGTAGGAAGTTGAAATCCAGAACTTCCAGGGTAGCATTCTCCGAAATGCTTCCTGTTCCACGCGCAGGACCCAAAAGGCAGGCAGAGCTCCGGAGTCTCAATGCGTGGATGAGACAATGGTGCAGAGATGAGGGTTTTGGATTTGTTAGGAACTGGGGAACATTCTGGGGAAAGGAGGGGCTCTTCCGAAGGGATGGGCTTCACCTTAACCGGGATGGAACCAGGCTGCTGGCATTAACCTTTAAAAAGGAGATAGAGCAGCTTTTAAACTAGATATTAGGAAAAAGCCGACAGTCGCCCAAGAGCGGATGATTTGGAAGAATGTATCTTTGAAGGATACTACCAAAAGCAGAGAGGTTCCACAAAAGAGTAAAGTAGCCCAAATGCCCTCAAGTATGGAGCAGACAGAGCTTAAAGATCCCAAATTACCCATGTCTAATAACAGCCAAATTAATATGAATAAAATACATTCTCTAAAATGCTTGTATGCAAATGCTAGAAATCTAAAAAATAAGATGGGAGAGTTAGAAAATATAGCACTAAATGAAAGGTTAGATATGATTGGAATATCAGAGACATGGTGGAAGGACGACAACCAGTGGGACACTGTGATACCTGGGTACAAACTATATCGTAATGATAGAGCTGATCAAATTGGTGGAGGGGTTGCTCTCTATGTTAGAGAGGGCATTGAGTCAGAAAGAATTAAAGTTTTGCAGGAAACAAAATCTGCTGTAGAATCTATATGGATTGAAATTCCATGTAAAAGGGGGAAGACAATGGCAGTGGGGGTGTACTATCGAGCGCCTGGCCAGAATGACCAAATGGATGATGAAATGCTCAAAGAAATCAAGGAAGCTAACAAAGGTTACAGCACAGTAATAATAATGGGTGATTTCAACTACCCCGTATCGACTGGGTCAGTGTCACGTCAGGACATGCTAGGGAGATAAAGTTCCTAGATGAAATAAATGACTGCTTCCTGGAGCAGCTGGTTCATGAACCGACCAGAGGGGAAGCCATATTAGACCTAATCCTTAGTGGAACACCAGATCTAGTGCAAGAGATAAGGTTGTTAGGACCACTTGGCAATAGTGATCATAGCATGATCGCCTTTGATTTAATTAGTGGAGGAGGGATAGTACGGAAATCCACAGTACTACCTTTTAACTTTCGGAAGGGGGAGACTATGATAAAATGAGGATAACAGTTAAGAAAAAAACTAAAAGGAGCAGTTGCAAAGGTTAAAGACGTACATCAGGCTTGGCTGTTGTTGAAAAATACTATCTTGGAAGCCCAGACCAGCTGTATTCCACGCTTTAAGAAAAGTGGAAGGAAGTCCAAAAAACTGCCAGCATGGTTTAAAGGTGAGGTCAGAGAGGCGGCTGTTGCCAAAAAAGCATCTTTCAGGAAATGGAAAAAAGAGCCAAACGACGAAACCTGGAAACAGCACAAGCACTGGCAAGTCAAATGCAAGGCATTGATAAGGCAGGCAAAGGGAGAATTCGAGAAGAAGCTTGCTGCAGAAGCAAAAACGCGAAGTAAAGACCTTTTCAAGTACATTCGTATCAAAAAACCTGTGAGAGAGTCAGTTGGTCCATTAGATGATAAAGGGGTTAAAGGAGCACTAAGAGGCGACAAGGCAATAGCGGAGAGACTGAATGAATTCTTTGCTTCAGTCTTTACTGAGGAAGATGTAGGGATGTTACCCATGACTGAAGTGGTATTTAAAGTTGAAGAAGAATTGAAGGAAATATCGATACATCGGGAAGATGTATTACAACTATTAGATAAGCTGAAGAGTAGCAAATCACCTGGGCCGGATGGTATACATCCAAGGGTGTTGAAAGAACTGAAATACGAGATTGCAGACCTCCTATTAGTAATATGTGAACTATCATTAAAATCATCTCTAATACCTGAAGATTGGAGGATCGCCAATGTAACACCTATTTTTAAAAAGGGTTCCAGGGGTGATCCGGGAAACTACAGACCGGTGAGCTTGACATCAGTACCGGGAAAAATGGTAGAAACCATCATAAAGAATAAAATTATTCGGCATGTAGATAGTCATGACCTAATGGGAGACAGCCAACATGGCTTTAGACCAGGGGTCTCAAACTCAAATTGCTTTGAGGGCCAAATGAGGACTTGTAAAGTAACCCGGGGGCCGCATAAGACGCGGGGCCTCATTTGCATAAGGGGCCTCATTTGCATAAATATTTGCATAATGTTACCATACACTAACTTTTAGTAAACATGCCTCTTTAATGAGTATGGATAAAGAAAGACTAAAAGATTTAGAAACAAGAAGACAATAATTAAACTGGGAACCCCAAAAGCCAAACTTGGAATGTACAACAACACTGTAGAAATAAAACTATAAATTAATTTCCTCTTGTACTAAACAAAGCGCAAACATTAATGATGCACATTTCCCAGAGCTGACATATTCCAGTTAATAAATTCAAAATAAAGAGATATTTTTTCTACCTTTTGTGCATTTTTTTCAGTTGCAATTGTTCCAGCCACTTTCTTCTGGTTTCTTCATGTCTTCTGCTAACTCTCCATCGTCTGCTGTCCATTTGCCCGTTCTTCTCTCCAAGTTTTTTTTTCCATTCTCTCTCTCTCTACATCTGCTTTAACATACTAATCTTTCTCCTTTTTCTCTTTCCTCATTCCTATTTCATCCACTCAAATTTTACCCCTCCATCCTCAATCCCCACTTACTCTCCCAATACCTGGCCAATTGTAGATTTGTCTTCTCTCCCAGACAAAATATTTTTCCCCTCTCCATTTCACTTTCCCAGCTCCATCCCATTCTAATCCTCCCCCAACATCAGCTCCCTTCTAGTTCCAGCCCCACCCAGCATCCGCTCCCTTCTAGTCCCCCCATTAGTCCATTTCCAGTCCTATCCTAGCCTCACCATCAGCCCATTTCCAATCCTAGCCCCCCATCAGCCCATTTCCAATCCTAGCTCCCTCCCCTCACAGCCCATTTCCATTCCAAGCCCCCCTCCCCATCAGCCATTTGCAGTTCAAGCCCCCCTTCCACTCAGCCCATTTCCAGTCCTAGCAACCCCCCCCAGCCCATTACCAGTCCTAGACCCCCATAGCCCATTACCAGTCATAACCTCCCCATTGCGCACTTCCAGTTTTACCCCCATCACCCCATTTTCAGTTTTACCCCCCCCCCATAGCCCATTACCAGTCATACCCCCCTGCCAATAGCCCACTTCCAGCCCTAACCCCCATTACCCCATTTCAGTCAGCCCTTCCATAGCTCATTACCAGTCCTAACTCCCCCCATCAGACCAACTCCAGTGCTTCCTTAACCCCCCCTGCCCATTTCCAGTCCTAGCCCCCACCATAGCCCATTACCAGTCATAACCCCCCTGCCAATAGCCCATCTCCAGTCATAACCCCCCCCCTGCCAATAGCCCATCTCCAGTCATAACCCCCCCTGCCAATAGCCCATCTCCAGTCATAACCCCCCCTGCCAATAGCCCATCTGCAGTCATAACCCCCCCAGCCAATCGCCCCAGTCCCTTCATACCCCCCGCCAATAGCCCATTTCCAGTCATACCCCCCCTGCCAATAGCCCATTTCCAGTCCTACACCCCCCCCTGCCACTAGCCCATTTCCAGTCCTACACCCCCCCCAATAGCCCATTTCCAGTCCTACACCACCCCCTGCCATTAGCCCATTTCCAGTCCTACACCCCCCCTGCCAATAGCCCATTTCCAGTCCTAACCCCCCCCCTGCAAATAGCCCATTTCCAGTCATACACCCCCCCCCAATAGCCCATTTCCAGTACTACACCCCCCCCTGCCAATAGCCCATTTCCAGTCCTACACCCCCCCCCCAAAACCCCATTTCCACTCCTACACCCCCCCCCCCTGCAAATAGCCAATTTCCATTCCTAAAACCCCCCCCCCCCCCCCGGTAAATTAAAAAAAAACCTGGCTTCTCCAGGACCAAGCAGGAAGTCAGTCCTCACTTATGGGTGACGTCGGCGCCGACGGAGCCCTCGCGGAGCAATTTTCCCCAGCTTTCAAAGAAAGCCTTTGGGAATTGCAGCGCGCATGCGCGGTCGTCTTCCCGCCCGAAGGTGCCATCTTAGCCAGTCTTCTTTTTTTCCGCGCCGTCTTGTCCCCGCGAAAAAGTTGATTTTCTTCTTTATTTTATCCTTTTTTCTTTTGCCGATCGTTTTCCCGCCCGGACTCGCGACGCCGGTCTCGAGTCCTCTTACTTTTTTTCGGTTTTTCTGACTTAGTCAGCTTTCGTTTTCGTTTTCCCTGGCAGCCCGGTCCTTTGACCTCGCAGGGGCCCTTTTTCCCCCGATGGCTGCCAGTGGGTTTAAGCGGTGTGGTCGGTGTGACCGAAATATGTCACTAACCGACACACACGACTTTTGCCTCCGCTGCCTGGGCCCGGATCATGAGGAACTGATCTGTGGGCCCTGCAGCAAACTGTCCTTAAAGGCGTTGAGAAGTCGGCGGCATCAGCGTGAGAGAATCTTCGCTGACCCCAGCCGTACCCGGACCTCGTCGGAGGCCTCCGTGTCGAAAGGCTCCAGCTCGGACCGTCGCCGGAGCTCCTCCGACCGGGGTTCTCCCTCCGGGGACCATCGTCGGAAGGAAAAACCCGCGAGGGCGGCGTCGGTGGACGCTCCTGGCTCCACGAGGGCCAGGTCGCATAGCCCCGACAGCCGCCCCGGGTCCTTGGAGAAGGAACACATCCCGAAGCGACCTCGCCTGGAGTCGGAGATGCCTGCCCGGGTAAGTCCTGTGGTCCTTCTGGACTCGCCTCCGCGACAGCCGACGTCGGGCCCGACGCCGTCGGGGGCTGCTGGGTCACCTGAGCTCGGACTCAGGTTGACGGCCTTGGAGAGCAGACTGTCTGCCTTCATGGACCAGCAGAGGGCACTGCTCGCTGGCTTCGCTGGCGTCGCTGCCCCGACCGCCGGGACGTCGACGTCCAAGTCGACCCCGGAGACCGAGCCGATCCTCGAGTCAATGAGAACTCGAGTCGATCCTCGGTCGAGGTCGCCCTCGGCCTCCCGTTCGGGACCGAGGTCGCCGACGCCGACTCCCTCGGCGTCGGGGCGGCTGGCGCCGCACCCTGCCCGGGCCGACCCCACCGAGTCCTCGTCGGAGTCGGTCTGGGAGTCTGAGGAGGAAGAGTCACCTGATTCTTTCCGGACTCGGTGTGTCCCCTCGGACTCACCGGAGTCCGAGCCTCGGAAGCAGTCCCCCCCGGAGGATGCCCGGTTCTCGGACTTCGTTAGGGATATGGCCAAGGCTTTGGCCTTCCCTGCGGATCCCGAGGAGGAGCCTCGAGCCGAAGAGCTCGACGCCCTCCAGTATGACTCTCCCGCGAGGGAACACTTTACTGTGCCGGTTCCTCCTATGCTGGAACGACTACTCTTCCGCATGTGGGAGAGTCCGGCCTCCTCGCCGGTCCTGAGCAAGCGGGTCGATTCTATCTATCGGGTCCGCAAGAGCCCTGGCTTTCAAAAGGCGCAGCTGCCACACCATTCCATGGTAGTGGAATCGGCCATGCATCGTCTTAAGAGCCAGAAGATGCACTTCTCGGTGCCTCCTGGCAGGGAGGGCCCCGTAACCTGGATGGCCTTGGCAAGAAGTGCTTCCAGGGCTCTATGCTCGCATGTCGTGTCCAGACTTACCAGCTATACATGGGCATGTATCTCCGGGATCTGGCTAAAGAGCTAGCCGGATTCTCCGCTGGTCTCTCCGAGGAGCCCTTGCGGAGGTTCCTAGCCTTGTCCACCGGCATTCGGGAATGCTCTAAGTTCATGTCCCGAGCAGCCTATGATGGCTTTGAAGCCTCGGCTCGAGTGGCCGCAGCCGGCATCGGTGCCCGCCGACAGGCTTGGCTTCAGTCGTCAGACCTTGAGCCCTGGGTACAGGACAAGTTGGTCGATGTCCCCTGCCGAGGCGAAAACCTCTTTGGCAAGCCCATGGCGGAAAAGGCTGCACAAATTGAGACTGAGACTCTCACCAGGACCAGGCTTTCTAGGAAGACCTCCGCCCCTTCCCAGAAAAAGAAGGGCTCGGGGAAAAAGTCCTTTTACCCGAGGAAGGCGGCTGCCTACAAACAATACCCCCATTATCAGGCCCCTGCAGCTCCCCAACAGGGCCAGCAGGCCAAGGGACGGGGTAACGGGTCCCGTAGGCAGCAGGCCCCCAAGCCTGCACCACCAGCCCCTGCTCAGCAGGGTGGGGGTTTTTGACTCGCTCAGCATAGCCTCTCCCCCCCCCGCTGGTCCCCCCCAGCACCGGAGGCCGGCTGGTTCACTTCGCCCACAGGTGGTCCAGCATCACCGCAGATGCCTGGGTGCTTCAGGTCGTGCGAGAAGGCTACCTTCTCCACTTCCATCAGGTCCCTCCCTCCTATTTTCCGGGGGAGCCTCCGCGCCCCCCTCTGCACAGGGAGTTGCTCCTTCAGGAGTTAGCAGGTCTTCTGCAGGATCAGGCGGTGGAACCGGTGCCACACCACCTGAGAGGTCAAGGCTTCTATTCACGGTATTTTCTGATACCAAAGAGAACAGGGGGCCTCAGACCCATCCTGGACTTGCGCAACCTCAACAAGTTCCTTGTGCGGGAGAAGTTCAAAATGCTTACCCTTGGAATCCTTCTGCCCTACCTCCAGCAGGGAGATTGGCTATGCTCCTTGGATCTAAAGGATGCCTACACGCACATCCTCATCCACCCAAGCCACCGCCAATACCTAAGGTTTGTGGTGGCGGGAAATCATTACCAGTACAGAGTACTGCCCTTTGGCCTGTCCTCCGCACCGCGAGTCTTCACAAAATGTCTCGCGGTCGTGGCGGCCCATCTCCGGCTTCACGGCCTCTATGTCTTTCCGTACCTCGACGACTGGCTCATCAGAGCAGCGTCCGCTCAGGAGGTCACCAACGCCACGTGTCGCACGGTGGCTCTGCTGCAGCACTTGGGCTTTGTCATAAACTTCGCAAAGTCCACTTTGCTCCCCTCACAGGATCTCGAGTTCATCGGCGCAAGGCTGCACACTCCTCAGGCGCGAGCGTATCTACCGCTCGACAGGGCTCAGCGGCTCATGGACCTAGCCGACCGCTTTCGCAGCCAGCCCCTGGTCTCCGCCAGGCGCTTCCTGAGACTGCTCGGCCATATGGCTTCCACTGTCCATGTGACCCCCAATGCCCGCCTGAATATGCGGTCTGCTCAATGGTGTCTCCGCCGGCAGTGGCGACAGGCCACGGGCGGCCTCGCAGACCTAGTGCGCGTTTCCGAGCCGCTGATCTCGTCTCTCCGGTGGTGGCTCCGGCAGCCGAACCTGACATTCGGTATGCCCTTCCAGTCACCTCAGCCGACCCGGGTGCTGACCACCGATGCATCCATCCTGGGCTGGGGAGCGCATTGCCAAGAGGCGCGTACTCAGGGCCTCTGGACCACGTGGGAGTCTGCTCAGCAGATCAACTTCCTGGAGCTCCGGGCGATCCGCCTAGCTCTCAGGGCCTTCTCCCACCTGACTTCCCAACAGTCCTTCCTTGTCCAGACGGACAATCAAGTTGCCATGTTCTACGTGAACAAACAGGGGGGCACGGGCTCCTTTCTCCTCTGCCGGGAGGCTCAGAAGCTCTGCTCTTGGGCCGTCAGTCACGGCATTCTCCTCAAGGCAGTTTATCTCCCGGGCCGGGACAATTGCCTTGCGGACAAACTCAGCAGGGTCCTCCAGCCGCACGAGTGGCGTCTGGATCCCTTGGTAGTTCAGAAGCTCTTCCTCAAGTGGGGCCTCGCCACGATGGATCTCTTTGCCGGTCCTCGCAACCGGCAGCTTCCTCGCTTCTGCTCTCGTCTGCCACACCCCCTTCGGGTTGCGGCGGACGCCTTTCTGATCTCATGGTCGGGGAGCCTTCTGTATGCGTTCCCTCCCATCCCGCTAGTCTCTCGGACTCTTTTCAAGGTTCTCCGAGACAAAGCCTTCATGATCCTGGTGGCCCCTCGCTGGCCCAGGCAGCCGTGGTTTCCGCTCCTGCTGCAACTGGCGGTGGAGGATCCAATCCCTCTGGGGGTACAACCGGATCTCCTCACTCAGGATCAGGGGTCCCTCCTGCACCCCAACCTCAGGTCTCTCAACCTCATGGCCTGGCTGCTGACAGGGTAGTCCTTGCTCCCCTTCTCCTGCCGGTGGAGGTGGAGGAGGTCGTCTTGGCTTCGCGTCGGCCTTCTACCCGCAAATGCTACGCCCTTAAATGGCGTCGCTTTGCAGTCTGGTGTACCCAACAGTCTCAGGATCCCTTCTCCTGCCCGGTGTCGGTGATCTTGCAGTACTTGCTGCACCTCTCTAATCTGGGACTTAAGTCCAACTCCGTCAAAGTTCACCTCAGTGCTCTTTCAGCACATCATGTGCCGGTGGACGGCAGACCTCTCTCCAATGACCCTCTCGTAGCGAGGTTTCTCCGAGGTCTCCTTCTACTTAAACCACCTCTGCGCCCGCCAGCGCCTGACTGGGACCTGAATGTGGTGTTGCAGCGGATCACCTGTCCGCCTTTTGAACCTATGGCTACCTGTTCTCTCTCCGTTTTCTGTCTTGGAAAACACTGTTCTTGATAGCCCTCACTTCCGCTAGACGCGTAAGTGAATTGCAGGCCCTCATGTCTGATCCCCCTTACACTCGGTTCTACAAAAATAGGGTAGTCCTACGGACTCACCCTAAATTTCTTCCGAAAGTGGTCTCCCCTTTTCACATCAATCAGGAGGTGGTACTTCCAACCTTCTTTCCCAGACCACACTCCAGCCGAGCTGAAACGGTCCTCCATACCCTGGACTGTAGAAGGGCTCTGAACTTCTACCTTGACCGTACGCGGGAGCACCGTAAAGCTGCTCAGCTTTTTGTGTCTTTTGACCCCAATAAATTGGGGCTCCCGGTCTCCAAGCGTACTCTGTCCATCTGGGTTGCGGACTGTATCTCTTGGGCTTATGGGGCAGCCGGACTCTCCTTAGAAAGTCGAGTCACGGCTCATTGCGTTCGGGCAAAGGCTACGTCAGTGGCTTACCTCCGCTCTGTTCCGCTGGCAGACATCTGCCGGGCCGCTACTTGGTCTTCGAGCCAGACTTTTGCGGTCCATTACTGTCTCGAGAGGGAGTCCCGCAGGGACAGTGCTTTCGGACAGGCAGTCCTCCGTAATCTCTTTGAGGTCTGAGCAACTCCTACCCTCCATCCCGGATGTGGGCTACCGGTGGGTGTTAATTCAGCGAAGATTCTTTCCTTCTGTGCTGCTGAGCTGGAGGGAGCTCATTTTTGTGCTTAGGGTCTCCGGTAGCCTTGAGCTTGGGAGTCCCATAAGTGAGGACTGACTTCCTGCTTGGTCCTGGAGAAAGCGTAGTTACTCACCTGTAACAGGTGTTCTCCAGGAGCAGCAGGAATCAGTCCTCACTACCCTCCCTCCTCCCCTTGGAGTTGCAATCGTCTGCTTATGTTCTTTTTGCAAATTTTTATGCTGTCTTTTTTAGCTATGTCATCTGACTGGCTAAGATGGCACCTTCGGGCGGGAAGACGACCGCGCATGCGCGCTGCAATTCCCAAAGGCTTTCTTTGAAAGCTGGGGAAAATTGCTCCGCGAGGGCTCCGTCGGCGCCGACGTCACCCATAAGTGAGGACTGATTCCTGCTGCTCCTGGAGAACACCTGTTACAGGTGAGTAACTACGCTTTCTGCTGCTCAAGCAGCAAAATCAGCTGTCCTGCGGCCCCTTCCCCTGTGCCCAGAGATCCGAGTCTGCTCTATCAGCGGCGTGCTTTTCAAGCCGCGAGGAGAGTATTCCCCTCTCGCGCGGAAACCGCGCGAGAGGGGAATACTCTCTTCGCGGCTTGAAAAGCACGCCGCTGATAGAGCAGACTCGGATCTCCGGGCACAGGGGAAGGGGCCGCAGGACAGCTGATTTTGCTGCTTGAGCAGCAGAAGCCAGGTTTTTTTTAAATTTGACAAGTGATTCTGCCGCTGCCACGGCGGCAACGGCAGAAGCCAGGGTTTTGGGGGTTTTTTGTTTTCCTCTGTCGCGGGCCGCACAAAGTTGTCTCGCGGGCCGCATGCGGCCCGCGGGCCGCGTGTTTGAGACCCCTGCTTTAGACAAAGAAGATCTTGTCTTACTAATCTGTTATGTTTTTTTGAAGGAGTGAATAATCAGGTGGACAAAGGTGAGTCAGTTGATATTGTGTATCTGGACTTTCAGAAAGCCTTTGACAAGGTCCCTCATGAGAGACTTTTGGCAAAACTAAAGAGTCATGGGATAGGAGGCAGTGTACTATTGTGGATCAGGAACTGGTTAAAAGATAGAAAGCAGAGGGTAGGGCTAAATTTATTTATTTTATTTATTTATTTGTTTATTTAGCTGTATTTATATCCTGCTTTTCACCGGGTCAAAGTGGTCAATTGGGAGATACATTTAACACGAGGGGATATGACACACATACGCTAATACTTACAGGGAACATGGGCAGTGGAGGGTTAAGTGGCTTGCCCAAGACCACAAGGAGTGCCTATAGGACTAGAAATCCCAGTCCCTCCGGCCTGAGATTGCTGTCCCCAGGTGGGACTTGAACCCCTTGCCCTCCGGCCTGAAGTACCTTGTCCTAACCACTAGGCCACTCCTCCAATTGGCCAATTTTCCCAATGGAGAAAGGTGAATAGTGGTGTACCCCAGGGATCTGTGCTGGGTCCGCTACTTTTTGACATATTCATAAATGACCTGGAAAGTGGAATAACGAGTGAGGTTATCAAATTTGCAGATGACCCAAAACTATTTAAAGTTGTTAAAACCCAAGAGGATTGTGGAAAATTGTAAGAGGATCTTGATAAATTGGAAGACTGGGCATCAAAATGGCAGATGAAATTTAATCTGGACAAGTGCAAGGTTATGCACCTAGGGAAGAACAACCCAAACTATGGTTACACGATGCAAGGTTCCACATTAGGAACTACCACCCAGGAAAAAGATTTAGGCGTCATTGTGGATACCATGTTAAAACTCTCGGCCCAGTGTGCAGCGGCGGCCAAGAGAGCAAATAGAATGCTAGGTATGATAAGGAAAGGAATGGAAAATAAAACAAAAGATATTATAATGCCTCTATATCGTTCCATGGTGAGACCGCACCTTGAATATTGTGTGCAATTCTGGTCGCCGTATCTTAAAAAGTATATAGCGATTTTAGAAAAGGTTCAGAAAAGAGCCACCAAAATGGTAAAGGGGATGGAAGGATACTCCTATGAAGAAAGGCTAAAAAGATTAGGGCTCTTTAACCTGGAAAAGAGACGGCTGAGGGGAGATATGATAGAAGTCTATAAATTAATGAACGGAGTGGAACGGGTAAATGTAGATTGATTGTTTACATAATCAGAATATAGAAAGACTAGGGGACATGCAATGAAGCTACAGGGTAAACTATTTAAGACTAATAAAAGAAAATATTTTTTCACTCAACGTGTAATCAAACTCTGGAATTTGTTACCGGAGGATGTAGTAAAGGCTATTAGTGTAGCTGGGTTTAAAAAAGGTTTGGACAAGTTCCTGGAGGAAAGGTCCATAAACCATTATTAAGAAGGGACCCAGGATATCAATGCTTGAACCAATACAAGCATTCTGGAACCTGTGTCCCTTGGGGAAACTGCTAGGTACATATGACCTAGATTGACCACTGTTGGAAACAGAATACTGGGCTTCATGGACCTTGGTCTGACCCAGTATGGCATATCTTATGTTCTTATGTATCTGGTCCCCTATGTTCGCCTCCATATGAGAGCAGCCCAATGGGCCCTATCCACTCAGTGGACTCAGGCATCAGGCTGCCTATCAGACAAGATAGCAAACACAAATCGCCTTATTTTGTCTCTCCAATGGTGGCAATCAACCCAAAACTTGTTGGTAGGGTGCCCTTTCCAGCAGCCCCTACCCCAGGTTACTCTAACAACAGATGCCTCACAGCTGGGTTGAGGAGCTCACCTGCAAGGTCTCTCTACCGAGGGCACCTGGACTCCACAGGAGACCCACTTACATATCAATCTCCTAGAACTCAGAGCAATATTCTTTGCTCTTCGAGTGTTCCAAACCCAGCTGAGCTACAAGACAGTCCTAATTCAGACGGACAATCAAGTAGCTATGTTCTATCTGAACAAGCAGGGAGGAACAAGCTCTCTGTCACTTTGCAACGAAGCTTTGCGACTTTGGGCCCTCGCCAGAGAGCATCAAGTTAATCTCCTTGCAGTGTATCTGCCAGGCATTCAAAACTCTTAGGCAGATAGACTCAGTCGAGTTCTGCTCCCGCACGAATGGTCGCTCCATGTGGACCAGGTAGCAAGGATTTTTCAAATTTGGGGAACCCTGGACATAGACCTCTTTGCAAGTCCACTGAATGCCAACTTTCCCCGGTTCTGTTCCAGAATTCCGGCTCAGGGTTGTCAGGCCAGGGATGCTTTCCTCCTCCATTGGGGTCAGGACTTTCTATATGCCTTTCCACCCATTCCCCTAATTCCCAAAACCCTATTCAAGCTTCAGAGAGACAGAGGCCATATGATTCTCATAGCTCCACATTGGCCACGGCAAGTGTGGTACCCTCTGCTCCTACATCTCTCTCAAGCTCCATCTCTGGATCTCAGATCTGCTCCAGATCTCCTGTCTCAGGAGGACGGGATGTTGTGGCATCCCAATCCCCACGCTCTGCATCTCAGGGCATGGTTGCTGAGAGCCTAGACCTACATGGTCTTAACGTTTCTTAACAAGTAAAAGATGTCCTTTGTGCTTCCAGAAAACCTTCCACAAGATGCTCTTATGCTTTCAAGTAGAAAAGGTTTTCCATATGGTGTTCGCAGAAAGGTCTTCGGCTCGAGGCTACTCCTCGGCGTCCGTAGGGAAGACCAGGGCAGAATGGCGTCGGGATTTAGGAACAGGACACATGCACGGGATGATTGATATCTACGAAGATAAGTTTTGGTTTCTATTGGACATTGTTAATTCAAGTTTGTATTTAATAGGGAGGTTAAGGAGGACTGGTCATTGATGCGATCAGACACATTGAGTGTCTGTCAGTTTGGCAGTGTTATACTCTGGTGTCGCTAAGTCTGAGACCATTCTCCATTGAAATTTAAGTCAGAGGCATGCTAAATATTTTGAATGGAGGTTTGATGTGTGGAGTAAATTAATATATAGAGTTTACGATACGTTTTACTCCGAAAAGAGCCCACAAGAGGACTGAGTGTATTTCACGAATAATGGAGGGGCAAAATGTCTGGAAGGACGTTTGGAGCTTTTCGCAGGATCATATTAAAGAACTTTGCAAAGAAAAAAAACCATTTGCGATGGAGGGAGATGAGGAACAAGAGCCAGGCAAATTCAGTTGGGATTTAGTATTGCAACTACAAAAACGCATAGTGAAATTAGATCTACATCGACTATCCATGCTAGAATATATTAATCGACAGCACATACCTAGGGGCTTAAGAATGTTTAAGGAGCCCAGGATGTATAATTCTAATAGTAGTTTCATGGAAAAATGGAATAACATACATAATAAATGCTCACTGGACCTAATGGTCTTGATAGTAGACACCGCAGCCACCCAGTTGAAAGAACTAAATAATTCAATGTTGGTGGGAGTAAAGGCGGTTTTGACAGAGGAGCAATTCAAAATTAAAAATGAAGAAGTGCTTCAGCAGATAGCCACATTGAAACAGGAAGTAAGAACCATAAAATTGAAAAAATTGAAACGTGATTATGATGATTATACAACTGGATACGTATATCCCTGAATGGACAAAAATCACAAAAGTAAGAGATTTAGAAAGCAGGTGAATTTTGAAGTACTCTCTGATGAGACTACCACTACGGAGTCTCGTTGGTCGTCCAGGGAGGATTTTACAGAGGGCGAAGAAAAAAAGAAAAAGAAGAAGAGCTGAGGCAGAGGAAGATCAAAAGGCCGAGGAATACAACGTTGAATACGGCGAAGAGTACATTGGGACATCTACAGGATTTGGTGGTTAACATTTCTGGGATACAGTTGACAACAGATCAACAAATCGTATTAAATAAAGGCCTTTCCTTTGTTCCGTCCATTCGGCATGACCCTTTTCAATTACGTTTGGACATTGAAGGGTTAATTCGAAAGCTCAATTTAAAAATTTATTTTGCTGAACATCCATTGAACCATAATATAGAGGTGGTTTCATCATCAGACAGGACTCTGACTCGTTTACCGTTACCCCTCAAATCTACCTGGTCTCCACCTGGACTGGTACATCCGGCTATAGCACTATTTAGCGACTTAGTTTTGAGTGATTTATGTGATGCAGAGAATACATACAAGTGGCAATACAATCAGCTCACCAAGACAGAACGTGAAGCTTTGCATTCTTTACAAGATAGAACAGATATCGTTATTAGACGGGCTGACAAAGGGGGCGCGGTGGTCATACTCAGTCGTGAATTTTATCTAGCTGAGGCAACAAAACAACTTACTAATTTGAAGATTTGTAAGAAGTTAACGTTTGACCCCACAGCAAACATCAGTGCGACAATAAAGGACATAACTATGGAGGCGCTACATTCTAAATTAATCATCAAAAAAGAATGGCAATTTTTGAATCCACCTTCATCAATGGTAGCTAAATTCTACCTCGTACCAAAAATTCATAAGAATTTGAGGGAACCACCAGGTAGACCAATTGTGTCCACTAGGGGGACGAATTTAGAACCAGCCTCAATTGTGCTCCACATAGGGGAAACCTGCTGCCAATTACTGATCCCTTCAACGGCTTTAAAATCGCTGCAGCTGAGGTGTAATTAGAATCGGGGAAAGATAACTACATCAGCTGTTTGCCAGAATTGTGCTCCACGTAGGGGAAACCTGCTGCCAATTACTGATCCCTTCAACGGCTCTAAAATCGCTGCAGCTGAGGTGTAATTAGAATCGGGGAAAGATAACTACATCAGCTGTTTGCCAGAATTGTGCTCCACGTAGGGGAAACCTGCTGCCAATTACTGATCCCTTCAACGGCTCTAAAATCGCTGCAGCTGAGGTGTAATTAGAATCGGGGAAAGATAACTACATCAGCTGTTTGCCAGAATTGTGCTCCACGTAGGGGAAACCTGCTGCCAATTACTGATCCCTTCAACGGCTATAAAATCGCTGCAGCTGAGGCGTGCCCGCGCCTTGCGTGCCCGTGACACTTAGGCTAAAGAAGGTTTCAACACAGAAAAATCCATGCTTCATAGCAGTAAACAATACTTCATCAACTATAAGAACAAGCATCTAAACGCACGTATTAGTTTCAGTTTTGCCCTCTATTGCCTTAAAGCAAATATCTGATTTATTGTAATAGTTTCTTACCACTTCTCATCAGATTGTATTTATTTTCTATATTTTAGAGTACGAATATTATTCTCAACACTAATTATTCTAATTCTGCACTCTACCAATTAAGGTATTTCATTAGTTACTAAAGGTCAAACCACACTTTCCTTTGATGGTTAAAGATAAGGACAACAATCTTCAACTATGGCAGTGCCTTCCTATCACCCTAAAGTTTTATTCAACCACCTACTCTACCCCATGAATTTAGTAACTTTACACATACACCCCTTATTTATATGGTTACCAACAATCATCTCAACGTATCGCATGCTTCACTATCCTTCGCTGAACGTACACAATAGAGCCAGAAACAATGACAATAGCCTTAAACAGTGTAATCATTTAAATCCAGAGGCACACCCTAAAATACCCTATAACATAAACTCCACATCCATAGAACTTATGAACACCAGATCTGTAAGAAACAAGATCAATATCATCAGAGACCACATTGAAGATCAACATCCTGACATCTTATGCATTACAGAATCCTGGCTCAATCCCACTAACCACGTTCTCCTCAACCAACTGGTCCCCCCCTCATACTCCGCCTTTAACAACCCTCGCACTCACAAAAGAGGAGGTGGAGTGCTAATCATCGCAAAAGACTCACTAAAGCTTCAAACCATTACTGCTAACAGCTCTGACCATTGCAGCTCTATTGTAGTAGGAAATAAGCATTTAGCCATTTGCCTAATTTACAGAGCCCCCCACACTCCAGCGGAAGAACTAACCTCCATTCTTGAAACCATCTGTGCAATCAACACGAACCACAAACCGCTAATCCTACTAGGTGACTTTAACCTCAGCTCTGCCTCAAATAATGACAAGGTAACCTTCCTACAAGCAATGGACTCTTTACAATACACCCAACTTATAAGCACTCCCACGCATAGATACGGATCCACCCCAGATCTCATTTTCGCACCAAAACACATCATGGACAGAGGCTTCATATCATCACCTGTAATTACTCCTGTTCCTTGGTCTGACCATCACAGAATCAAAATAGAATTCTTAAACAAAATGGATAAGCTTAAAAATACACAATCTTCTTTATTTAGGTTAAGAAGATTCAAAGCTTTCAAAAAAGAACAGTTCCTAAAAGAAACGATACCTTACCTTAATTCAAACGAACTCGATCTAAACAAGCAAGTTAACAATTGGTACAATACCATCAACACAGCAGCGAAAACTAATTTAGTCAGAAATTCGAATAACAAAAGACTTCACGCACCTTGGTACTCCAATAGCATACGCCACGCTAAAAGAGAATTAAGAAAGTTAGAACGCCATTGGAGACGTTCCAAATCGCCCACCTTACAGAACTCATATTCTACACAGCAAATTAAATACAACAATCTTATTAACGAAGCAAAACGTGAATTTCACACTAATACAATCATGAGATCTTTTAACAAACCCAGAGAACTATTCGATATAGTAAAAAAACTTACCAATGAACCCAGCTCTGACATAGACATACAAGTCAACCCTCAAATATATGCAAATTTTCTTCAAGAAAAAATAGGCCTTTCACCCCCTCAAAAACTCACAGGAACCATTATTCTTACCATACCCGTCACAAGTTGGGATAGGTTCCATATTCCTTCAACCAAGCAGGTTTCAGACATCATCTCTTCTCTCAACACAAGTACTGCACCCACCGATCCTTGCCCAGTCCCATGGATCAAAGCAACCAAGCAAAACTTCATCAATTTTTTACACAACCTTGTTACCAACTCCCTAACTCAAGGAATAATGCCGGAACAACTAAAATTAGCCACAATAAGGCCTATCCCCAAAAAAACTAACCTAGAAAAGAGCAATCCAGCTGCATACAGGCCAATCTCCAGTATACCTCTCCTTGCTAAAATCATCGAAAAAACTGTCCAACTACAACTTCAGGACCACATTGACGAACATGCCCCGCTCGACATTCACCAACATGGCTTCCGCCCTAATCATGGAGTTGAAACCTTACTGCTCTATCTGTTCAATGACATCATCCACACCATAGACAATTACAATCAAGGAACATTATTGATTTTTATAGATATATCAGCGGCCTTCGACACAGTGGACCACAGTATCCTACTAACCAGACTCCAAAGCATTGGCATTACTGGCACTGTCCTAAATTGGTTTAAATCTTATTTAACTGATAGGCAGTTCAAGGTAAAAATTAATAATGTCACCTCTCTACCCACTAAGATTAAACAAGGTGTTCCCCAAGGTTCTGCGCTTTCGTCTCTTCTTTTCAACATTTTTATCCAACCAATATGCAACATCATGGTTGCCCATCAAATAGATTATACTATTTATGCTGATGACATAATGATTTACACGACAGTCAACCTGAACAGCCCCGATTATAACAAGATTACGAACTGCCTCGACAACATGTCTGCCTGGCTTACTCTCAACAACCTGGCCATGAACCATAACAAAACAGAAGCTCTTATCATTACTCGAAACACTGACTTCAGCCCCCCACCTTTTATTAAATTTAAAAATACAACAATACCGTTAAAGGACGAAGTAAGATACCTCGGAGTAACCCTTGATAAGCGACTCAACCTTCAATCTCATATCAGAAGAACTGTTAAAAGCGCTTACTATAGAATGAAAATTATTAGACGCCTGAAGCCCCTTCTCTCCCAACAACATTTCCGCTCAGTCTGTCAAGCTCTAATAACTCCAATTCTTGACTTCTGTAACCCTATTTACAACGGAATCCCGAAACACTCCCTAAAGCCACTTCAGATGGCTCAGAACACAGCTGCCAGAATAATCGCCGGCTCTTCTACTCAAGCCCACATCACCCCAATTCTTAAAGAACTCCACTGGCTCCCAATAAGCCTCCGTATCAGATACAAGTTGGTCATCAATATATTCAAAATCAGACATAAGACTTCAGCAATCAGTCTCCAAGCCCTCTTATTCCCTAACACCAGCAAAAGACCTAGAAGGAAAACCACAGCTGACACCCTCGGCACCCCAAGTAGCTATACTAAAGTCTGTAAACTCACCTCACAAAGAGCTCTTTCCTTATCGGCCCCTCAAATATGGAACTCTCTCCCCCCCGACCTACGATCCATTGAGGAACTGAAGGAATTCAGAAAACAACTAAAGTTCGTTCTTTTCATTGAGCACTACGGCTATGACACTTAACCAACTCATATTAATTGTAACCTCTCTACATTGTGTTTTTTGTAATAGTTCACCATGTTATGTATCCCACCTTTCACTTCCCATGCCTATGTTTAGCTTTTGTATGTCTTTGTAACCGCTTTGATTTAAGGAAAAGGCGGTATAAAAAACCTGTTAAATAAATAAATAAATAAATTTATGTCCTTTGCTGACTGCTATTCCTTCTTATATACGTGACACAACTCATTTTTTAAATATTGTAAGTATGAACAAATCATGGGCCAAGGTATCTGATATTCTACTAGTCATTATGGATATCGCAGCACTCTATACCAGCATACCGCAAACTGCCGCATTTGAGGTAGTTAAAACTTCCTTACAAAATAGGGAGGATTTGTCAGCAGCATCAGTTTCTTTTCTACTTCAATTAGCACGGTTGGTGATTTTTGAAAATTATTTTCAGTTTGAAGGTTTGATTTTTCATCAATTTTTAGGAGTTGCGATGGGCGCAACATGCGCCCCTTCTATAGTGGTCACACGTCCGACTGTGGTGTAGATACATAGACGATATCTTCATGCTTTGGCAAGGCTGAGAAGATCTTTTACATGAATTTCATGAATGACTGAATTTGCGTGATGAAAATATTCAATTCACTTGTTCGTTTCATCAATATACGATTACGTTTTTAGATGTGCTGATCACGAAGACCGCAACGAAGTGGAGCACATCGGTATACCGAAAACCGACAGATCGCAACACACTCCTACATTACAAAAGTGTACACCCTAAGAGTTTGAAGGATGGTTTACCCTTCTCCCAATTCATCCGTTATCGCAGAAATTGTTCAGAGAACGTGGACTTTAAAATACAAGCAAAGTTATTATCCCATAGTTTTCAACAGCGCGAACATCCTCCTTCAGTGATTAGAAAGGCTTACCTTAGGGCCAAGTTTAATAACCGGGAGTTGTTATTAGCGGGTACGCGGGAAAGATCAGTTGACGAGAATCATGTAAATTTAGTGACAAATTTTACGCCATTTAGTTACAACATTCAACGTATTATACGCAAACCTTCGAATGTATTACATTTAGTCCCGGGGCTGTTTGATAAGCGAGTTAGGTATGTTTGGAAAAGGGCCCCCAATCTGAAGGAGATTTTAAGTCCGTCAGTGTTGCGGGACCCCTTGATATCCGATAGGGAGGTGATTGGACATAAGTGTTGTGGTAGCTGCAATATGTGTGGCATTATGAATGAGATACAGAGTTTTGAACATCAGGGTAGAGTCTATAGATTATACAACAATACTAATTGTATGACTCCATATGTAGTGTATGAAATTAAATGTCCTTGTCATTTATTATATACAAACTATATCGTAATGATAGAGCTGATCAAATTGATGGAGGAGTTGTACTCTGTTAGAGATGGCATTGAGTCAGAAAGGAGTAAAGTTTTGCAGGAAACAAAATTTGCTGTAGAATCTCTATGGATTGAAATTCCATGCTAGGGAGATAAGTTCCTAGATGAAATAAATGACTGCTTCTTGGAGCTGCTGGTTCATGAACCGACCAGAGGGGAAGCCATATTGGACCTAGTCCTTAGTGGAACACCAGATCTGGTGCAAGAGATAAGGTTGTTGGGGCCACTTGACAATAGTGATCACAGCATGATCGCGTTTGATTTAATTAGTGGAGGAGGGATGGTAAGGAAATCCACAGCACTACCTTTGAACTTTTCAAATGGAGACTATGATAAAATGAGGAAAATAGTTAAGAAAAAACTAAAAGGAGCAGTTGCAAAGGTTAAAGACTTACATCAAGCTTGGGTGTTGTTGAAAAATACTATCTTGGAAGCCCAGACCAGCTGTATTCCACGCTTTAAGAAAAGTGGAAAGGAATCCAAAAAACTGCCAGCATGGTTTAAAGGTGAGGTCAGAGAGGCGGCTGTTGTCAAAAAAGCATCTTTCAGGAAATGGAAAAAAGAGCCAAACGAAGAAACCTGGAAACAGCACAAGCACTGGTAAGTCAAATGCAAGGCATTGATAAGGCAGGCAAAGGGAGAATTTGAGAAGAAGCTTGCTGCGGAAGCAAAAACGCAAAATAAAGACTTTTTCAAGTACATTCGTAGCAAAAAACCTGTGAGATTGTCAGTTGGTCCATTAGATGATAGAGGGGTTAAAGGGGCACTAAGAGGCGACAAAGCGATAGCGGAGAGACTAAATGAATTCTTTGCTTCGGTCTTTACTGAGGAAGATGTAAGGATGTTCTCCAGGAAGCAGGAGTCAGTCCTCACATATGGGTGACGTCGGCGCCGACAGAGCCCCCGTGCGGAGCATTTCCCCAGCTTTCAAAGAAAACCTTTGGGAATGCAGCACGCCTGCACGGTCCCCTTTCCGCCCAAGGGTGCCATCTTTCTCAGTCTTTCTTTTTCTGCGGAGCCCAACGGATGTGAGTTTGTGTCACCTGGGAAAAGTTGTTTTTTTTTGGAGATTTTCGCGTTATTTTCTCCGGTTCGACGCCGGTTCCCCTCCCCGCCTGGGCTCGGTACACCAGTATTGAGTCTGGACTTGTGATTTTCTGTTTTTGTCCTTCGTGGCTAGCGTTTGCGCTCTTTTTGTGTTTTCACTGGCAGCTCGGTCGTTTGATCTTGCAGGGGCCCTTTTTCCCCCGATGGCTGCCAGCGGGTTCAAAAAGTGTGATCGGTGCAAGAAACCTATGTCTCTCACCGACACAAATGACTGCTGCCTCCGATGCCTCAGGCCCGACCATGACCCGCTGGCCTGTGGCCCATTCGGCAAAATGTTATTGAAGGCGCTTCGGAGCCATCAGCATCAGCGTGAGAGAATATTCTCTGATTCTGCATCTGGCCAGGCCTGGACTTCGTCAGAGGCCTCGACATCTCGGGAGTCTGATCCCGAGTGCCGTCGAGGGTCCTCTGAAAGGGAGTCTCCCTTACGGGAGCACTGCAGGAAGAAAAAGCTTGTGAGGGCAGTGTCGGTGGAGGCTCCTGGTTCCTTGATGGCCGGGTCGCGTAGCTCTGACTGCCGCCCCGGGCTCTCGGAGTTGGAGAGGCCTTCCAAGCTACCTCGTGTGGAGCTGGAGTCCCTGAGTCACATAAGTGCAGTTGTCCTCATGGACTCTTCTCCAGGAGAGCCGATGTCGGGCCCGACGCCGTCGGGGCCCGAGTCAGGGACTACTGAGTCTCCTGAGCTTGGACTCAGGTTGACGGCCTTGTAGAGCAGCTTGGCTGCCTTCATGGAACAGCAGCGGGTGCTGATCGCCAGTCTGACCGGTGCATCTGCCCCGACCACCGGGACCTCGATGTCTAAGTCGACCCCGGAGACCGAGCCGATCCTCGAGTCGATGAAGTCTCCAGTCGATCCTCGGTCAAGGTCCCCCTCGACCTCCCGTGCGGGGCCGTGGTCGTCGACGCCGATACCCTCAGCGTTGGGGCACATGGCACCGAGGCCCACACGGCCTGAGCTGTTCAACTCCTCGGAGGAGTGGGAGACGGAGGACGAGGAGTCCCCCGACACCTTCCGGATCCAGTGCGTCCCTTTGGACTCATTGGAGTCCGAGCCGCGGAGAAGGTCCCCCCCCGGAGGACCCGGTTCTCGGACTTCGTGAGGGACATGGCCAAGGCCCTGGTCTTCCCTATGGACGCCGAGAAGTAGCCTCGAGCCGAGGAGCTCGATGCCCTCCAGTATGACTTTCCTCCGAAGGAAGCCTTTACTGTATCGGTTCCTCCGATGCTGGAACGGCTGCTCTTCCGTATGTGGGAGGCACCGGCCTCGGCGCTGGTTCTTAGCAAACAGGTCGATTCCATTTATTGAGTCCGTAAGAGCCCTGGGTTCCAAAAGGCAGCTACCGCACCACTCCATGGTTGTGGAATCGACCATGCACCGTCTGAAGAGTCAGAAGATGCACTCCTTGGTGCCCCCCGGCCGGGAGGCCCAGAACCTGGATGTCCTTGGTAGAAAGTGCTTCCAGGGCTCTATGCTGTCTTGCCGTGTCCAGACCTACCAGCTGTACATGGGCATGTACTTAAGAGACCTGTCAGGGTGCACCTGAGTGCTCTTGCAACTTATCACCGCAGCTTTGATGATTGGCCCCTTTCTGCTCATCCATTCAGAGGATGCTTTATGGAGGGCTATCTGCTTTCTTGTCCCTCTATTTGACGGTGGTGTGGGATCTCGATGTCATTCTGGGACAGCTACTCTCTTTGAGCCACTGGCCATCTGTCCTCTCAAGTTCCTCACCTGGAAAGTCATCTTTTTGGTGGCTGCGGAATCAGTAAGCTGCTGGTGCTCATAGTGCCACCTGCCTTATACCAGGTTCTACAAAATAGAGTAGTACTACGCACTCATCCTAAGTTTCTCCCTATGGTAGTTTCAGTATTCCATCTAAATCAGTTTGTGGTACTGCCCATCTTTTTCCCATGGCCTCACGCCTCCAGGGTGAAGGCCTCTCACCATACTTTGGATTATAAAAGAGCACACACTTTTTTTCTTGAACAGATGAAGCCCCATCTCCATTCCACTCAGCTCTTTGTTTCCAACAGGCTAGGGATAGCCATCTCCAAGTGCGCCATATCCATCTTGGTAGCTGACTGCATCTCTTTTGCTTATGCCCAGACTGGGCTTACCTTAGAGCACCATGTCACAGCGCATAATGTTCGCATTATGGCAGCGTCAGTGGCTTACTTGCGCTCTGTCTCCACAGGGAGATTTGTAGGGCTGCTACGTGGTTGTCCGTCCACACCTTTGCAGTCCACTACTGCCTGGATGAGGATTCCTGGCACGATAGCACCTTCGGCCAAGCCATACTCCAGCACCTCTTTGGGAATTAATGCAACTCCTTCTCTCCAGCCCTTCTGTCTGTCCAGGCTACCAGAGTGTCAACTGTTGGTTGATGCCTGAGGCTGATGTTGACTCTTGGAAACTCAGCATTTCTCAGTTTGTTTTTCTGGTAGCCCTGTTGGGCTATCTACAGGGTTTTTCACTAGCCTGTTGCTTGGGAGTCCTATATATGAGGACTAACTTCCTGCTTGGTCCCAGAGAAAGCGTAGATACTCACCTGTAGCAAGTCATCTCCAGGAACAAGCAGGAATGTAGTCTTCACATATGGGTGATGTTGGCACAGACGGAGCCTGCGTGGGAACGCTCCCCTGCGTCCAATAGGAAAGTCTTTGGGAGCATCCCACTGTGCCTGTGAGCTGCCTTCCCGCCTTTCCAGCTCTCCCTCCTCAGTTCTTCATTTTCCGCGGAGCCGACGACATGCAGAAAATTAGGTTTTTTTCTTATTTTTTGTGGTCGTGTGTGCCTTCCCATCGACGCTGGTACTGACTCCATTGGTGCTCACTTTCTTTCTTCTAAAAAAACCCCCTAAACTTTACTGAGGGGAGAAACCCTTCCCTCAGGGCGCATCGACGCCATCTTAGGCTTAGGCCTTTTTTCCCAAAATGGATAAACCAGCCAGTGGTTTTAAGAAGTGTTCCAAATGTGGCAGTACAATTTCAGCCACGGACACCCGTGACTGGTGTCTAAAATGTTTAGGACCGGATCATCAGCCGTCTGAATGTCCTCTCTGTAGGAAGATGACAAAGAGAAGCCTGCAGAACAGAGCTGCGAAACTCAGCACCCTCTTTGCCACCGATACAATGTCAGTAACATCGATGTCATCGAGAGCTTCATCTTCCTCCCAGGGATCTCAGGTATCGAAACCCAGGTCTTCATCGAAGACTAGCCGGCCCTCCAAGGGTATATCTCCTTCTAAGCATCAAGATGCCGTAGGCATTGTCCTGGAGGGGGACACACCTGCCAAACAACCCCGACGGGGAGGTCCTTGCCTCCAAAGCCTTAGTGGGGTCCCAGGATGCTCCTGAGGCCTCTATCTCCGGAGAGCTCTTGGTGCTATGCTCAGGGATCATGGCCCGCAACTCCAGTAGTGATACCCAAGCATCGGCAAGCTCCATGGATCAATGTATCCTCGCTATTGAGGGGAGCTTAGCGGCCTCACTAGCAGCTTCCGTACGGGTAAAGCCTCTACAGTCAATTCCTCAGCCATTGGTACCGACGACTGTACCGAAAGTGCCTACATCGACTTTTTTGCCGCCTACCATGCTACCACCCATGCCAGCCCTCGAATTCGTCTCCGGTACCGAGGTTCTGGCACCGCAGTTTTCAAATATTGGCTTCAAGCGATATCGAGTATGTGCAGAGCACGAGCACCCTGCCCGTCGATACCTCGAGTCTTCTGACTCTGATTTGTCGGATGACGAATCAGCCGATACCCAGGAAATGAGAACTCTCCTGGAGGATCCATCTCCATCCCCTCAATGCTGCATGTTCCTTCCGGAGGACATGTCTTTCCAAGACTTTATTCGCGATGTTGCTCAGGCCCTTTCCATAACAGTGACTTTGGAGAAGGAACCTAGGGCTGAGGAGCTCGAAATTCTTCATTATCCTGCAGCCCCAAAGGAAGCTGCTACTCTCCCTATTCATCAAATACTTCACGACCTTATGCTTTGTGGGAGACACCCTTAACTATCACATATTCGAAGGCGCGATACAATGTACCGGGTACCGGAGTGCCCCTGCTTCCAGAAAATGCAATTGCCACACCATTCCAAGGTGGTGGAATCAGCAATGCGTTGAATTAAAAGTGCTAAAACGCATTCCTTGAACCCTCCAGGCAGGGAATTGAGAACCCTCGATGCTTTTGGTCATCAATGTTTTCAGGCCTCCATGTTATCGGCCAGAATCAATTCCTACATACTCTACATGGGTATGTTTCTTAGGGAAGTGGTTAGGGATTTGGAGTTGATGGCTCCTCTTCTTCCTGACTACAAGAGAGCTGATTATCTCACCCTGGTGAAACATGCCCAAAATGTTTCCAAATTTATTAACAGGGCAATTTTCGACTGTTTTGAGTGCATTAGCAGAACTTCAGCTATATGCATTAGTGCACGCAGGATTGCTTGGCTCAAAACCTCTAATCTTGAACAGTGGGTTCAAGATAAGCTGGGTAATATACCTTGCACAGGTGAAAACCTTTTTGGCAAAGACTGGCAGGATAAGGCTTCTCAGTTAGTATCTGAGAACACCACTCTTAATAGACTTTCTAAGACTACTGCCAACCCAGCTAAGAAAAAGACATAGAAAAAACTTTTTCAATAAGAAAAAGAGATACTGCCCTTCTTACACCCCTGCGGTGCACTGTCCCATCCATGCTCCCCAAAAAGGGCAGCAACAACCAAAACAGCAAAGAAAGGCTCAGACTCCCAGGTCTCAGCCAACCCAGCAGACCCAACCTTCTCAGGGTCTTTGACTTCTTTTTGGAGAACATAGCCGTCCTGCCTCTGGAGATCCCTGATCCCATCTGTATTCCTGGCCAACTATGTCACTTTGTCCACAGGTGGCATCTTGTAACATCAGAACACTGGACTCTCTCCATAGTAACGGAGGGGTACAAACTTTATTTCAGAAGTCTTCCCCCCCCCCCCAGTCTCCTCCAAGAGAGTTCAGTTCTCAATCCCCTCTTACCACTCTATTATTGCAGGAGGTCACCTCCCTTCTTTCACAGGGTGCAATAGAGAAAGTGCCACTCTCCCAGCAAGGTCTGGGCTTCTATTCTCCTTACTTCCTCATTCCAAAGAAGACAGAGGGATACAGGCCCATCCTGGACCTCAGAAAACTGAACAAGGGAGAAATTCAAGATGATCTCCCTAGGTACTCTTCTTCCCTATTTACAGAGTCAGGATTGGCTCTTTTCTCTAGATCAAAAGGACGCATATACTCACATTCTTATTCACGCAGAACACAGAAGGTTCCTGTGTTTCCTGTTCCAGGGGAGACATTATCAGTACAGAGTCCTACCTTTTGGCCTTGCCTCTGCTCCAAGAGTCTTTACAAAGTGCATGGCAGTCGTAGCTGTATTCCTAAGGAATCTAGGGATATTTGTCTTCCCCTGCTTAGATGACTGGCTCATTTGAGCAAGCACACTTCTAGAGGCCAATCTTTCTCTCACGCGCACCATGCAGGTGCTGCAACACTTGGGATTTGTAATAAATCTTCCAAAGTCCCTTCTCGTTCCCTCTCAAACTCTAGCATTTGTAGGGGCTCTCCTAGACACCCAACAGTCAAGTGCTTTTCTGCCCCAAGTCCACTGTGCTCGATACATCCAGCTTGCAGCATTTCTTGAGCAGTGAAAAAGGTCTTGAAGCATGCTTGCGAAGCAAGCTGGATGAGACGAGCACTTGGGGCAGAAAAGCTCTTGACTATTGAGTTTCTAGGAGAACTCCTGGGCCATATGGCATCTACTGTACATGTGGTTCTATACGCTCGTTTGCATATGCTGTGGCAAGGAGGCATATCCAGAGTATGAGGGAGGACAAAGAGACGGGGAATTCACCCTAGTAAAGGGCCCCCTTTTACCAAGGCAGGATAGGAAAGACACAAACACAGCTAGGAATCAGAAAACTTCCACATGGCCCACATTCCATGCTCCCCCTAGTGGAAGGAAAGGGAGAGGATACAGAGCCCAGATTCCCTTAGGCAGGGAGTGCTCCAAGTATGCAGGTGCACGAAGTCATGCTGATTGCCATCACCTGGCTAGGGAGGGGTGGAAGAGAGAGCCCTGGAAGTATAAACTGAAGCCAGAGTGTGAGAGGAGGGGGAGAGCGACGTCATCAGGAGGAGCAGGGGAGAAGGAGAAGCAGGAAGCCAAACTGCCATGAGCCAAGGCACAGCTGCAAGCTGGTAAAGCTTGACCGGTGCAGAGCTGAGCAGAGCCCCTGAGCTGCCAAGAGAGGAGAGTGCTAAGTGGAATATAGCACATCTGCCAGAGAGTTTTAAGCCAGGAACAGGAGAGACTCCAGGATTCCCTGGGAGACTGGTAGCTGAGGACTGTGACCAAGGAGAGTCTGAGCCTATGCAGCTGGGAGAGCCTGAGGTAATGCTAAATGGGGAAGAGATTCCTATGGACTGTTCTGTGTGCAAGGCTTTAAACCTGAGGAACAGGGAGAAACAAGCCAACCCTGAGAGAGAGTTTACCAGGGAAGGGAACCCATAGTCTACAAGCCGGTAGCCCTGATTCCCTCTTGTTGGTAAAGGGAAAGGTCACAAGGACTAAGGAGTAGCCCTGGAAGCTGTGGAAAGCTTGTTAAGCACCTGCTGCAGGAACAAGGACACTGGGGTAAGAAAGTAGCTTTTGTGACAGAGCTTTCTTGTACTCTGAATTGTATTTGTTATGTGAAGGTTTATGCAGGTGAAGAGAAGCTATACTATCACGGACAGTGAATGTGATTTTTGTTTGTGCTTTTGGCCAGCAAGGCTACAAAGAAAGTGAATTATCCATTCTGTTAAAAAGATTGTATATCCTGCAATATGGAAATCCTTTAAACAGACATTTTTGGTTTGTGTTTGTTTTTGGGGAATACTCTGTTTCACAGAGACCTGAACCAATATCCTGTACGTGGTGAGAACGAACCATTGTGTAAAATAAATTCTGTCATTTGCCTTAACCCCTTGGAGCCTAACTACAGCTTTTTGTCTGATGCACACATACAGCCAAGCAAAGACTACCTTTCCCAGAAGGCACTACGGGAAATAGTTGAAAAGGGCTAAAAAAGCAGACAGCAAAAAGTTTTCATAAAATAACCACGCCCCTCTTAGCTGGAGGCGAGCGGTGGCGGTGTGACAGTGGCGTAGTTGTGAGGATTTTCTACCACTAAGGATTTCCACTGTTCAGGATTTACAACATTCAGGATTTATGCTTACCAGAGTGGTAGCACAGAGGTTGGCAGAAAGGACAATTTTTGTTCTTCAAGAGGCAACACCTGAGCAAGGTATCGTGGGAGATGGATCCAAAAGAACTGGTACAATGGATGGCCATGCAGTTTCAGCGCCAGCAGGAGTTAGCCCAGCTAGCGCAGGAGAATGCTGCAGCAGCTATGAGGGAGCATCAAAAGCCTGTTCTGGACTTAGTGGAAGCCCTTATTACTTCCCAGAGGCAAGGAAGTGGAGGAACACTAACCACGGAGAGACCAGCAATGCAGCAAATGGACAGTCTAGCAGGCCCACATACCAGCAGGGCGTTCACTTTTGGAAAACTTTCTCCTGAGGACGATATAGATGACTTTTTAGAGTCATTTGAGAGAGTGGCTCAAGCTGTGGGATGGCCAGATAGCCAGTGGGCCGTGAGATTGGCAACCTCCTTAACAGGAGAAGCACTAGCCGCATATAGGGCTATGCCAGCTGCCCAGGCCATGGACTATGATGCTGTGAAAACTGCCATTAGAGACCGATTGGGGTTAACAAAAATGTTGTATCACCGCATGTTTAGAGCCACGGTCTTAAAGGCCGGAGAGACCCCTAAGGCCTTAAGCCAGCGGATTTGAGGCTTAGCTGTAAAGTGGCTAGTCCCGGAAGGAAAAACTATAGATGCGGTGGTGGATATGATGATATTAGAGCAATTTATGTCTGCAGTACCTAAAAGGGTACAATCTTTTCTGATTCAGCAGACCTGCCAGAGCACAGGAGAGGCAATCCTTTTGGCGGAGCGCTACATAGAAGCTGAATGGGCGTTTCCCCCAAAGGCAGGCCCTTCAATGGTACAGGCAGAGGCCAGTTTTGGTTTATCAGAAAAGAAACAGGGAAATAATGTAAAATGTATGAAAACCTGTGTCTCTGCTCATGAGGGTAAATGGGCTGAGAAAAAATGTTATCGTTGTGGGGAGACGGGACACCTGCAGAGAGGATGCAAAGCTCGCATTGGGTTGACTGGCACTAAGGTGAAACATTTAGGAGAGAGATTTCTCTTAAGTGTTAACATACAGGGGGTCACTACCCATACTCTGCTCGACTCTGGGGCCGACCAAAGCATGGTGTCACGGAAGCTTTGGCAGGCAATTGAGGCCCAAGATGAGTCTAGTCAGAGGAAGCCAGAAGGGCGAGTCCAAATTAGGTGCATCCATGGAGCTGCTTCTTTCTACCCTGTATACAAAGTAATGATAAAAGGGCTGGGGGTGCAGAAAGAAGTTCTTGTGGCAGTGGTTCCAAAGCTACCCTATGACTTAGTATTAGGAAGGGATTGGCCCCAATTTAGAGAAGGATTAGAGAAAGGCCTTGGGAGAAAAGGGGAGGGGATGAGGACAGTGGTCCCTGGCCCTCTTTTTGAGAACCCCCGAAAGCCAAGAAAGAACCCAGGGAAAGAGCCCCTTGGAAGTGTGGTTTCCCTTAAACAGAAGTTTGTATTAAAGTTTTGTAAGGTATCTGAGAATGCCCAAGCTCCCAGGAGGGCGTCCCCGCAAGCTGCGGGATATGATTTATGCAGTGCTGAAGATCGGGTGATACCCAGCCGTGGAAAGGCTCTCATTGATACTGGCCTTCAGATGGAGATGCCCATAGGATGTTATGGTCGGATAGCACCGCGATCAGATCTGGCCCTGAAATATTTCCTGGACGTCAGAGCTGGGGTCATCGACCCTGATTATAGAGGGACTGTAAAGATACTACTATTCAGTTTTGGCAACGAAGACTTCCAGGTGAAGGTGGGAGATCGGATTGCCTAGCTGCTGTGCGAGAGAGTGGGTTTTCCCCCACTGGAAGAGGTCCCTATGTTATCTCCTACGGATCGAGGAACCTCTGGATTTGGTTCTACCGGAGGGGCTGGGAGGAAAAGCCTGACAGCCACCTGTGGAGAAAGAATGGAGGAGACCGAGAAAGATGACCTGGGACCTCAAGTAGCGGACTGCAGGAAGAACCTGGAGCCCCATGTAGGGGAGGAACAACTATCGTTGGTCCAGAGACGGGATCTGGCTCGACTGTTGGAGAAGTTCCCAGATGTACTGACCCCGATCCTGGGTGAAACTCGACTGGTGGCGCATGAGATCCTGATGCCACCGGGGAAGGTGGTCAGGCAACGACCTTACCGCTTACCAGAAGCCAAAAAGGAGGAGGTCGTGGCACAGGTGCGTGAGATGTTAGCATTGGGTGTCATTGAAGTATCAAGGAGCCCGTGGTGTAGTCCTATTGTCCTGGTTCCGAAGCCGGATGGTACATTACGCTTCTGCATAGACTTCAGACAGGTGAATGCCATCTCGGTATTCAACGCTTACCCGATGACCCGTATCGAGGAGCTTTTGGACCGCTTGGGGCAGGCTCAGTTCTTGAGCACCCTGGACATGACAAAGGGGTACTGGCAGATTCCGTTGACTAGGGAATCTCGGCCGAAGACTGCCTTCAGCACCCCGATTGGGCTATTCCAGTTTAAGAGGATGCCCTTTGGCCTTCATGGTGCCGCAGCGACCTGCCAGAGACTAGTAGATCAAGTCCTGCATCCTCATCAAGAATATGTTTTCGCATATATGGACGATATTATCCACAGTTGCAGTTGGATAGAACATATCCCGAGAGTAGAAGCCGTCCTGCGATCCATGAGGCAGGCGGGCGGGCCTCACCCTAAACACGAGCAAGTGTGCTTTCGCCAAGCAAGAAGTGAAATACCTGGGCCATATGGTAGGTCGGGGAAGGATTAAGCCCTTGATTGACAAAGTGGACAGCATCAAGAATTTTCCTCGTCCCACGACCAAGAAGCAGTTAAGAAGCTTTCTAGGCCTGATTGGCTATTACAGGAGATTCCTGTCAAGCTTTGCAGAAGAAAGTTCTATCTTCACCGACATGTTGAAAAAGAATTGCCCAAATCAACTCTGTTGGACTCCGGAGGCGGAGAGGGCTTTCACCAGATTAAAAGGAAGGCTATGCACAGCACCAGTGTTACGCGGAATGGATTTCACGCAACCCTTCGTGGTGCAGATGGATGCCTCGGAGATAGGCTTAGGGGCCGTCCTGTCCCAGAAGCATGAAGGAAACGAGCATCCTGTGATGTTCCTAAGCAGGAAGTTGTCCCCGGCAGAGCAACACTACTCTGTGATTGAGAAGGAATGTCTCACCATCAAATGGGCAATAGAGACCCTCTGGTTCTACCTCACCAGACGAAGATTCCTGCTAGTTATGGACCACGCACCTTTGAAGTGGCTCCAGCAGATGAAGAACCACAATGCAAGATTAACCAGATGGTACATGGCCCTGCAACCTTTTGATTTTAAGGTAGAGCATCGGGCAGGGAAGCTACACCACAATGCAGATGCCTTATCCCAGATTACGGACTGTTCGGAGGAGCCACAACAGCCTCTGCCAGCCCGTAATATCTTTAGTAGGGGGGTATGTGGCAAGGAGGCCTATCCAGAGTATGAGGGAGGACAAAGAGACAGAGAATTCACCCTAGTAAAGGGCCCCCCTTTACCAAGGCAGGATAGGAAAGACACAAACACAGCTAGGAATCAGAAAACGTCCACATGGCCCACATTCCATGCTCCCCCTAGTGGAAGGAAGGGGAGAGGATACAGAGCCCAGATTCCCTTAGGCAGGGAGTGCTCCAAGTATGCAGGTGCACGAAGTCAGGCTGATTGCCATCACCTGGCTAGGGATGGGTGGAAGAGAGAGCCCTGGAAGTATAAACTGAAGCCAGAGTGTGAGAGGAAGGGGAGAGCGACGTCGTCAGGAGCAGCAGGGGAGAAGGAGAAGCAGGAAGCCAAACTGCCACAAGCCAAGGCACAGCTGCAAGCTGGCAAAGCTTGACCAGTGCAGAGCTGAGCAGAGCCCCTGAGCTGCCAAGAGAGGAGAGTGCTAAGTGGAATATAGCACATCTGCCAGAGGGTTTTAAGCCAGGAACAGGAGAGACTCCAGGATTCCCTGGGAGACTGGTAGCTGAGGACTGTGAACAAGGAGAGTCTGAGCCTATGCAGCTGGGAGAGCCTGAGGTAAAGCTAAATGGGGAAGAGATTCCTATGGACTGTTCTGTGTGCAAGGCTTTAAACCTGAGGAACAGGGAGAAACAAGCCAACCCTGAGAGAGAGTTTACCAGGGAAGGGTACCCATAGTCCACAAGCCGGTAGCCCTGATTCCCTCTTGTTGGTAAAGGGAAAGGTCACAAGGACTAAGGAGTAGCCCTGGAAGCTGTGGAAAGCTTGTTAAGCACCTGCTGCAGGAACCAAGGACACTGGGGTAAGAAAGTAGCTTTTGTAACAGAGCTTTCTTGTACTCTGAATTGTATTTGTTACGTGAAGGTTTATGCAGGTGAAGAGAAGCTATACTATCACGGACAGTGAATGTGATTTTTGTTTGTGCTTTTGGCCAGTAAGGCTACAAAGAAAGTGAATTATCCATTCTGTTAAAAGACTGTATATCCGGCAATATGGAAATCCTTTAAACAGACATTTTTGGTTTGTGTTTGTTTTTGGGGAATACTCTGTTTCACAGAAACCTGAACCAATATCCTGTACGTGGTGAGAACGAACCATTGTGTAAAATAAATTCTGTCATTTGCCTTAACCCCTTGGAGCCTAACTACAGCTTTTTGTCTGATGCACACATACAGCCAAGCAAAGACTACCTTTCCCAGAAGGCACTACGGGAAATAGTTGAAAAGGGCTAAAAAAGCAGACAGCAAAATGTTTCTATAAAATAACCACGCCCCTCTTAGCTGGAGGCGAGCGGTGGCGGCATGACAATGCGTGCAGCTGAATGGTCCCAGTGGTCTCAAGCACTCCAGTGGTGGCAATCTCCAGAATACCTTCTCGTAGGGCCACCTTTTCAGAAGCCTCTACCTCAATGTACCCTGACGATGGATGCGTCCAAATTGGGCTGGGGAGCTCATCTGGACAACCTCTCCACTCAGGGTCTTTGGTCTCATCAGGAGTCACAACTCCACATAAATCTGTTGGAACTCAGAGGCAGCCACAATGCTCTCAAGGTGATCTCCAGGAACAAGCAGGAATGTAGTCTTCGCATATGGGTATCGTCGGTACCGACGGAGCCTGCGCCAGAATGCTCCTCAGCGTCCAATAGGAACGCTTTTGGGAGCATCCCTCAGCACATGCGTGCTGCTTTCCCGCCTTTCCAACTGTCCCTCTTCAGTTCTCCGTTTTCTGCGGAGCCGACAGGACACATACCCTGTCACCGCAGAAATTTTCTTCTTTAATCTTGTTTCTTTGTGGTCGCGTTTGCCTCTGCTCGACGCCTACCGGTACCGCCGGTTCTATTCTTTTCTTCTTAAAAAAAAAAAAATCGGAATTGTTTCTCTTCAGAAACTTTTCTTTTTTGGTGCTAGGCGCCATTTTGGGCATTATTTTTCCTTAAAAATGGAAAAACCAGCTAGTGGTTTTAAAAATGCACTAAGTGTGATGGTACCATTTCCGTCATAATGTGAGAGCCATGTCAGCCTCTATGGCTAACCTTCACTCTGTGTCTATGGATGACATTTGTCGAGCAGCCACCTGGGCTTCAGTGCATACCTTTACAGCCCACTACTGCCTAGATAAAGCCTCCCATCGGGATGCCTTCTTTGGCCAGGCTGTTCTTCAAAATCTCTTTCAAACTTAAGAACATAAGAACATAAGATATGCCATACTGGGTCAGACCAAGGTCCATCAAGCCCAGTATCCTGTTTCCAACAGTGGCCAATCCTAGCAGTTTCCCCAAAAGACACAGGTTCCACAATGCTTGTACTGGGTCAAGCATTGATATCCTGGGTCCCTTCTTAATAATGGTTTATGGACTTTTCCTCCAGGAACTTGTCCAAACTTTTTTTTAAACCCAGCTACACTAACAGCCTTTACTACATCCTCCGGTAACAAATTCCAGAGTTTGATTACACGTTGAGTGAAAAAATATTTTCTTTTATTAGTCTTAAATAGTTTACCCTGTAGCTTCATTGCATGTCCCCTAGTCTTTCTATATTCTGATAACGTAAACAATCGATCTACGTTTACCCGTTCCACTCCGTTCATTAATTTACAGACTTCTATCATATCTCCCCTCAGCCGTCTCTTTTCCAGGTTAAAGAGCCCTGGAATTCTCTCCCACCCAACATACGAGCAATCACTGACTTGGCCCAATTTAGGAAGGCAGTGAAACACTACCTATTCCTTCAATACTACAAGATAGACGAAGATACAGTAACATCACCTACAGTCTAATATAGATATCATGACAAAACCTCCGCTATAAGACACTTATAAGTATAGCTTGTATAATATGAAAATCTGATGTAAATAGTTACCCCAAGTTATCCAAGTTCTAGTTCCTGTTACCTGTAAACACTTTCATTATATGCAACGTGTATGTTTTATGTTCTATGTAAACCTCACTGATGTTGAATAGCGCGGTATAAAAGAAATGTAAATAAATAAATAAATAAACCTTTTTAGCCTTTCTTCATAGGAGTATCCTTCCATCCCCTTTACCATGTTGGTGACTCTTCTCTGAACCTTTTCTAATAACGCTATATCCTTTTTAAGATACGGTGACCAGAATTGCACACAATATTCAAGGTGCGGTCTCACCATGGAACGGTATAGAGGCATTATAATATCTTTTGTTTTGTTTTCCATTCCTTTCCTTATGATACCTAGCATTCTATTTGCTCTCTTGGCCGCCGCTGCACATTGGGCTGAGGGTTTTAACATGTTATCCACAATGACACCTAAAACTTTTTCCTGGGTGGTGGTTCCTAAAGTGGAACCTTGTATCGTGTAACCATAGTTTGTGTTGTTCTTCCCTAGGTGCATAACTTTGCACTTGTCTACATTAAATTTCATCTGCCATTTTGATGCCCAGTCTTCCAATTTATCAAGATCCTCTTGCAATTTTCCACAATCCTCATGGGTTTTAACAACTTTAAATAGCTTTGTGTCATCTGCAAATTTGATAACCTCACTCGTTATTCCACTTTTCAGGTCATTTATGAATATGTCAAAAAGCAGCGGACCCAGCACAGATCCCTGGGGTACACCACTATTCACCTTTCTCCATTGGGAAAATTGGCCATTCAGCCCAACCCTCTGCTTTCTATCTTTTAACCAGTTCCTGATACACAGTAGTACACTGCCTCCTATCCCATGACTCTTTAGTTTTGTCAAAAGTCTTTGATGATGGACCTTGTCAAAGGCTTTCTGAAAGTCCAGATACACTATATCAACCGACTCACCTTTGTCCACCTGTTTATTCACACCTTCAAAAAAAAATAAGATTAGTAAGACAAGCTCTTCCTTGTCTAAAGCCATGTTGGCTGTCTCCCATTAGGCCAATGCTATCTAAATGCTGAGTAATTTTATTCTTTATGATGGTTTCTACCATTTTTCCCGGTACTGACGTCAGGCTCACCGGTCTGTAGTTTCCCGGATCACCCCTGGAACCCTTTTTAAAAATTGGTGTTACATTGGCGATCCTCCAATCTTCAGGTATTAGAGATGATTTTAATGATAGTTCACAGATTACTAATAGCAGGTCTGCAATCTCATATTTCAGTTCTTTCAACACCCTTGGATGTATACCATCCGGCCCAGGTGATTTGCTACTCTTCAGTTTTTCTAATAATTGTAATACATCTTCCCGATGTATTGATATTTCCTTCAATTCTTCCGCACCTTTAAATACCACTTCAGTCATGGGTAACATCCCTATATCTTTCTTAGTAAAGGCCGAAGCAAAGAATTCATTCAGTCTCTCTGCTATCGCCTTGTCGCCTCTTAGTGCCCCTTTAACTCCTCTATCATCTAATGGACCAACTGACTCTCTGACAGGTTTTTTGCTGCAAATGTACTTGAAAAAATCTTTATTTCGCGTTTTTGCTTCCACAGCAAGCTTCTTCTCAAATTCTCCCTTTGCCTGCTTTATCAATGCCTTGCATTTGACTTGCCAGTGCTTGTGCTGTTTCCAGGTTTCGTCGTTAGGCTCTTTTTTCCATTTCCTGAAAGATGCTTTTTTGGCAACAACCGCCTTTCTGACCTCACCTTTAAACCATGCTGGCAGTTTTTTGGACTTCCTTCCACTTTTCTTAAAGCGTGGAATAAAGCTGGCTTGGGCTTCCAAGATAGTATTTTTCAACAACACCCAAGCTTGATGTAAGTTTTTAACCTTTGCAACTGCTCCTTTTAGTTTTTTCTTAACTGTTTTCCTCATTTTATCATAGTTTCCCTTTCGAAAGTTAAAAGGTAGTACTGTGGATTTCCTTACTATCCCTCCTCCACTAATTAAATCAAAGGCGATCATGCTATGATCACTATTGCCAAGTGGCCCCAACACCCTTATCTCTTGCACTACATCTGGTGTTCTGCTAAGGACTAAGTCTAATATTGCTTCCCCTCTGGTCGGTTCATGAACCAGCTGCTCCAAGAAGCAGTCATTTATTTCATCTAGGAACTTTATCTTCCTAGCATGTCCTGCCGTGACACTGACCCAGTCGATACCGGGGTAGTTGAAATCACCCATTATTATTACTGCGCTGTAACTTTTGTTAGCTTCCTTGATTTCTTTGAGCATTTCATCATCCATTTGTTCATTCTGGCCAGGCGGTATATAGTACACCCCCACTGCCATCGCCTTTCCCTTTTTACATGGAATTTTAATCCATAGAGATTCTACAGCAAATTTAGTTTCCTGCAAAACTTTAATCCTTTCTGACTCAATGCCCTCTCTAACATAGAGCGCAACCCCTCCACCAATTTGATCTGCTCTATCATTACGATATAGTTTGTACCCAGGTATCACAGTGTCCCACTGGTTGTCCTCCTTCCACCATGTCTCTGATATTCCAATCATATCTAACCTCTCGTTTAGTGCTATATATTCTAACTCTCCCATCTTGTTTTTTAGATTTCTAGCATTTCCATACAAGCATTTTAGAGAATGTATTTTATTCATATTAATTTGGCTATTGGTAGACATGGGTAATTTGGGATCTTTAAGCTCTGTCTGCTCCATACTCGAGGGCATTTGGGCTACTTTACTCTTTTCTGGAACCTCTCTGCTTTTGGTAGTATTCTTCAAGGATACATTCTTCCGAACTATGCGCTCTTGGGCGACTGTCGGCTTTCCCCTATTATCTAGTTTAAAAGCTGCTCTTTCTCCTTTTTAAAGGTTAATGCCAGCAGCCTGGTTCCATCCCGGTTAAGGTGAAGCCCCTCCCTTCGGAAGAGCCCCTCCTTTTCCCAGAATGTTCCCCAGTTCCTTACTAATCCAAAACCCTCATCTCTGCACCATCGTCTCATCCACGCATTGAGACTCCGGAACTCTGCCTGCCTTTTGGGTCCTGTGCGTGGAATACAACTCCTACACCCCAACCCTGGTAGGATGCCAGAGATCCATGGGAGGAAGCATGGCTCACCTCACTATAGGTGGCAGCTTCCTGTGGTCATCTCCCTGGCATCTTCAGTTAGGGAGTCCCCATATGTGAAGACTACATTCCTGCTTGTTCCTGGACATAGCGTAGTTTCTCATCTGTAACAGGTGATCTCCGGCAACAGCAGGAATTTAGTCCTCACAACCCACCCTTAGGAGTTGTCTCTCTATCTCTCTGTCTCTTTCCTCTCTCCCTCTATCCTTTCACTAAGCTAAAAACTTAAATGAAGAGGGACAGTTGGAAAGGCGGGAAGGCAGCGTGCATGTGCTGAGGGATGCTCCCAAAAGTGTTCCTATTGGACGCTGGGGAGCGTTCCCGCGCAGGCTCCGTTGGTACCGACGATACCCATATGTGAAGACTAAATTCCTGCTGTTCCCGGAGATCACCTGTTACAGGTGAGTAACTACGCTTTCCATGACCACCTTCGCTTCTGCACAGTTCTAGTCCAGACGGACAGTCGGTTAGCCATGTTCTACTTGAACAAGCAGAGTAGAACAAGCTCTTGGACACTTTGCAACGAAGCCCTACACCTGTGGTCCTTTGCTATTCAGCATCAGATTCACCTACTTGCAGTGTATCTCCCAGGCAAACAGAATTATTTATTTATTTTATTTATTTAACAGTTTTTCTATACTGCTTTTCTTGTATTCAAAGCGGTTTACAATGAATAAGAAACATTACATAGAACAAGGTTTTTAAACTTGGAGAACAGGAGTATTAACAGTATTATTCACATGATTTCTTTTTACAGGTTGTGGGAATTTAAAATTGGGTGTTTGAGATAGGTTGTAGTTACTGGTTGGTGTGGATGGGTTCAGATTTTATTTTAGTGGCTACGTTTCTCTTACGAATCTCTTGGCGGACACACTCAGTTGAGTACTGCTACCCCACGAGTGGTCTCTCTATGAGGACAATGTGGCTCACATTTTTCAGATCTGGGGAACCCCAGATATAGACCTGTTGGCAAGTCCTCAGAATGCCAAAGTTCCCCACTTCTGCTCCAGAACGCCTGCTCAAAACAACCAAGCGGTAGATGCCTTTCACCTTCACTGGGTTCAAGGCTTCCTATGTGCATTCCCCTCATTCCCAAAACTCTTTTCAAACTCCAGAGAGACAAGGGCTACATGATTCTTATAGCCCCATGTTGGCCACGACAACTGTGGTATCCTCAGCTTCTACGTCTCTCTCAAGTTCAACCAGTAGATTTGGGGTCTGCTCCAGATCTCCTCACACAGTAGAACGGGCCACTGCTGCATCCCAATTCGCAGTCCCTACATCTTACAGCATGGCTGCTGAAGGCATAGCATTCCAGGACATCAGCCTCTCTCAACAGCTGAAAGCTATTCTTTTGGCTTCTAGGAAACCTTCTACAGGGCGCTGCTATGCCTTCAAGTGGCGTAGATTCTCTCTTTGGTGTTTGAAAAGAGATCTTAACCCATTTCAGCTGCGGTGAAAGCATTACTTGAATATCTGCTCCAACTCTCTTCCTGAGGACTCAAAACCAATTCGGTAAGAGTCCATCTAAATGCCATAGCGGCTTCTCACATGCCCTTAGATGGTCAGCCCATCTCCTCTCAGCCACTTGTAGCACGCTTCATGAGAGGTCTTCTATTAACTAAGAAACATAGAAACATAGAAATATGACGACAGAAAAAGACCACATGGCCTATCTAGTCTGTCCTTCCATAACAACTACAACAGTCCACTTTTTGCCTTTAGAGATCCTCTGTGTTGGTCGCATGCTTTCTTGAATTCAGTTACTGTCCTCATCTCTACCACCTCCACTGGGAGACTAATAGAAACATAGAAATATGACGACAGAAAAAGACCACATGGCCTATCTAGTCTGTCCTTCCATAACAACTACAACTAAGCCTCCCATTAAGCCACCCCCAGTGGCATGGGACCTTAATGTTGTTTTAGGACAGCTTATGAAGCCGTCCTTTGAAACCCTAGCTACTGTTTCTCTTAGGTTTCTTACCTAGAAAGTCACCTTCCTTATTGCCCTCACTTCAGCAAGGCGCATCAGTGAATTTCAGGCTTTGGTGGCTGATCCTCCTTATACATGATTCCACCATGATAAAGAAGTCCTTAGGACTCATCCTCACTTTATGCCAAAGGTGATCTCGCCCTTTCACTTAAACCAGTCTGTGTACCTCCCTGTTTTTTTCCCTAGACCTCATTCCTCTAGGGCAGAAGTAACCCTTCATACTCTGGATTGCAAATGTGCTTTGACCTTTTATCTCCAGAGAACTCGGGAGCACAGAAAAGCTTCCCAACTTATCATTGCTTTTGACTCCAGTCACCTAGGAACTCCAGTATCCAAGCTAACTCTCTCCACATAGATAGCAGATTGTATCTCCTTTGCTTACGACAGTGCAGGACTCTCTCTTGAGGGTCACATCACTGCACATAATGTTCGGACCATGGCTGCCTCAATGGCAAATCTACACTCTGTAGCGAGTGATGAGATATGGAAAGCAGCAACCTGGTCCTCTGTCCATACTTTTGCTGCTCACTATTGTCTGGACAAGGACTCCCGCCGGGATGCCTCGTTTGGCCAAGCTGTTCTCCAGCAACTCTTTCAAACTTAGATCAACTCCTACCCCCCGTCCTGGGTTTCGATACCAGACATCCTTGGAGGATATATACTTAGCCCTGTGTTTCACAGCTCACTCTGAGGACATCTCTGGCATCTCCAAGCTAGGGAGTCCCACATGTGAAGACTACATTCCTGCTTGTTCCTGGAGATAGCGTAGTTACTCACCTGTAACAGGTGATCTCCGGGAACAGCAGGAATTGAGTCTTCACAACCTGCCCTCCTCCCCTAGGAGTTGTACTTTTTCTCTTCTCCTCCTTCTCTCTCAGCTGCAAACCCAACTGAGGAGGGAGAGCTGGAAAGGCAGGAAGGCAGCTACGCAGGCAGAGTGGGATGCTCCCAAAGGTTTTCCTATTGTACGCTGTAAACGGGGGTGCTTGTTGTGAAAGTTCCACAATCTTGGCAAGGACATGAATTTACTTGACTTGCAAAGGATTGTGGGCCTTGTAGTTCATTCACACAAAACTAGCCGTTTAACAAGAATAAAGAATTGTAGTTGCTCGAGTGTAAAGCAGAAAACAGATTTTATTTATGGGGTGTTATTCCCTCGCACAGATATGCTTGGTAACATCAACAGGATAATTTTTCCAGGAGTTTTATTCCAGAAACAAAACAAATAAGGCAACTGAATTATTTATGCAACAACTTAGTAAAGAACTTGATGGAACAGAAAAGGTCTTTCTTCTAGCCCCTGCTAATAAACTTTCTTAGCAGTGCTGGAATGAAAAATAAACCCAAAAGGAAAATTCTCGTTATCAAAAAAAAAACAGCTTTCTTCCTTTCACACAGAGAAGTTTTTTTTCGAAGTCCCACGTGCACTTGTGCCTTGCTCTAATCACAGGTGCTTAACCAGCTGCAAACTATTGCTGGTCCACTCTCCACGTGGCTCCAACTTTCCCCAAAGCTTTCTCTCAAAGAAACTTTTCTGGGAAGCTAAAAATCAGTACAGTTCCTTTTGGTGTTTGATCCTTAACTGAGGATTACTTTAGAACAGCAGCTTAGAAAGAGAACAATCCATACATTCAACTTTCTCATCTGATATTTCCCCTTGCTCTTGAAATATCATAGGATCACTTTCATACACTGGCTCAGAGGATTTCTCTAACTGATCTCTACCAGGATAGAAACTGTATCTCCAGGAACAAGCAGGAATGAGTCTTCACATATGGGTACGTCGGTACCGACGGAGTCTGCGCGGGAACGCTTCCCAGCGTCCAATCAAAGAGCTTTTGGAAGCATCCCACCACGCCTGCGTGCTGCCTTCCCGCCTTTCCCAACTGCTTCTCCTCAGTTTTCGTTTTTCCGCGGAGCCGGCAGGACGTCCTCCTGTCACCACAGAAAATTCTGTTTTATTTCTTTACTTTTCTTGTGGTCGCGGCTGTCTTACCTGACACCACCGGTACCGCCGGTGTTTTCTTTTCTTTTCTTGTGAAATTTTCCTTTTTCAAGGTCTATTTTTTCTTCATAGCTTTTTCTCAGGCCTTTAGGCCTCTTCTTTTTCCTTCATGGAACCGCCAGCCACTTTCTCCAGGAAATATTCAGACTGTGGCGGTACAACTTTATTTTTAGACCCTCAAAGCCGGTGTCTAACCTGTTTGGGGCCTGACCTTTTTCCTCCGGAGCCTTTGGGCAACAGTTTGGTGAGAAGAGGGTTTCAACATCGAGATTTCCTCGATACCCGGTTCCCCTCCAACTTCAGGGCACCGTCTCTTTCTTCTTCTACACAGGATCAGGTAACCCACAAACAGTCTGTTAAGACTAGCCAGTCCTCGAGTGGTAGGTCTCATGCACAGCATGTAGACGGCTCCGGCCTTGCCCTCGAGGGCCCACTGGCTTCAAAACCCCGGCGGGAGTCTTCGGTCTCCAAAGCATATAAGGGGTTTCAGGTTGTTCCTGGGGTTCACCCCTCACAGAACATACCTGAGCCGTGTCCGGTGGTGGCATCCTCTTCGAGCGGTACCGATACCCCGGCTCCGACACTGGTATTGGATGAAACACTCCTCACCAGGGATCGTCATCTGGCGTCCTCGGTACCTTCGGGTCTGGTGGATATTTCCCAGACTGACTTTCCGGTATCGGTACCGACACCGATACGACCACCGACGTTGGTACCCTCCAGACGTGCATCGATAGACTCGCTTCCTTCGATGCCGAGTCTGGAATCGATTTCTAGTCTGGAGGATTGGGTACCGACTCGCCTTGGTACCGGCTCCCCTCGGTACCAAAGGCTCGGTTCCGGTGATTCGGATCCGCAACTCTCAGTTCCTCCGATGCCGTTTGAGTTGCCACCGGTTGGCCTTCATCCACCGGTATCAGACACGGTACCGAAGTCGGTACCGATGTCCACATTACCTTTGCGGTCGGTGCCTGCTGTGCTTCCTTCATCAGGCTCATTGCCCTCGATACCGAGTTTGCAATCGATCTCTAGTCTGGAAGACTGGGTACCGGCACGCATTGGTACCGACACCGATCGGTACCGCAGGCTTGGTACCGAGGATGGCTGCCGGAGGTCTTCGATTACCTCGGTACCGATTGAGCTGTCATCGATGGCTACTCCGATGTCTGTGTCACCTTCGGCTCCGACATCGGTACCGGTGTTGACATCGGTACCGGTTTCCACAGTAGCATCGTGGCCAGCTCATGCCCTGCTTCTTTCAACAGGATTGCTCCCTTCTATACCAGGCTTGGAGTCGATACCTGGCATGGACGATGAGGTACTGACGGATGCTGCTCCTGACAGCCAGTACCAGCAATCATCCTTTAAGGATACCACCCTGCACCATGCAGGATCTTCTATGCCTATATATTTGGATAGATCCTTCGGTGCTCGGGCTAGTTCTTCTAATCTAACCTGTCCAAAGGAGATTCCCATTGGAGATCCCTCTTTTCAGAGTTTTCTCCTGGAAATAGCAAGATCACTTGCCATTCCTATCTCTGGACATGATCCTGCACAAGGCTCTGTTCCTACCAAAGCAAAGGAGAACATAATGCTTCCTTTGCATCATTCCTTGCAGGATCTCCTTCTAGGTCTGTGGGAAGCACCTTTAAGGGTACCCCCACTTTCCAGAGCAACTGTTCTCCTATGTCAGGTGCCCCCCTCTCCAGGGTTTCAAAAGACTCAACTTCCTCATCATTCCATAGTAGTGGAATCAGCACTGAGGCGAGTAAAGAGTAAGAAAAAACACTTTTCTTATCCGCCAGGTCGTGAATCTAGAACACTAGATGCCTTTGGACGTCAAACCTTCCAGACTTCTATGCTTTCTGCAAGAATTCTCTCATATATCTTTTATATGAGTCTATCTCTTGAGGAGGTCACAAGAAATTACATCTTTTGACTCCTTTCCTTCCAGATTCCAAGAGTTCAGACTATTCCTCACTGCTTAAGCATATCCAGAATATCTCTTGGTTTCTTTCTCGTGCTTCCCTAGACTCTTTTGAGTCTGTTAGCAGGACTTCTGCTATAGCTATAGGGGCACGACGTAGAGCCTGGCTCCAAGCTTCAGACTTGGACAAATGGGCACAACAAAGACTGGGACATACTCCTTGCACTGGAGAAAATCTCTTCAACAAGGAGTCTTTACGTCATGTTACTCAGTTGTCCACTGATTTACCTGTTCCTAGGGGTTGTTCTACACCTTCTTTTGTCCCAGTAGGTAGGAAATGTCCTTCCAAACTTTCTTCCCATAGGAGGAGAAGGTTTTATTCATCACCTGCCCATCATACAGATGTTCCCAAACAGGGGAACCATCGTCCTGGTCTGAAGAATCCAACCTCTCACCAGGCTCAGCAAACCCAGCAACCGCAGGGTTTCTGATCAATCATCATCAGATGCTTGTGACTCTTGGGGTTTAGAATCTGCAGTTTGCTTCTTCTCAATAGAGGCAATCCACCGCTTCATTCTACCCCCTAGACATGGATCTCTTTCCAAAAGACATCCATTTTTTCTATATTTCTATGAGCTGTCAGGATGTTCATGCCCATAGGTCACATAGGTTTCTCCTCTTCTTCCTGCTAGGGAAAGAGGTCTAACCACTATCAAATGATAGTTTCCTGTGCCAGCATGTATTTTTTCCTTTCTATAGACTTACTACTTGGTAAGTCTTCTTCAGCTCCATTCTCTTCACCCTCTTACCAAGCTTTTTCCTCTGTAAGAGTGGTATTACTTCACTGGAGGGTTTTTTCTTCAGCCTCTCTACTTTTGTCACTTTCCAGTGCGGAGTTTTTCCTCTCTGAGTTAACTCCTCTTTTTCAGTCTTGCTTTGGGGCAGCTTATCAGACATGTCCAGAGTTTTCTACTCCTGTTCTGTCTGTCCTTTCTGTTTTTAAACAGTAAGATTCTTTCTGCTGTCTTGCTAGCAGCTGCCTATGCAGGAGCCTTAATGTTTGGGCCACTGGTTCTGTCCATAAACAACCAAATTTGTCCTACACTAACTTTCTGTCTAGTCTTAGTAGTGGCTCCAAGTCAGTGCTTTCATCTATCTTGGAGATTATCTCACTACAAGCTTTCTGGATTGTCTTCTATTTCTGCCATCTCCATTCTCCTGGGTTTGGCAGCATAGTTGGCTGAGATACTGGCTCTCCAGCAGCCAGTTCTATCTCCTCATTCTCCTGCATCATGCTCTCTGCAATTCTACAGAGAAGCTTTCCACTATGGGCCCTTGCTAGAGAGCATGGGTTTTTTTTCTCCAACAGCTATCCTAGATGGTTGGAAAAGGCTTTTCAGTCATGTCTCCCATGACTAGAAGGGTTCGCCCTTCTTTTACTATCTCCTTTTTGATATAAAGGACATAGGCTTTCTCATTGCAGCTCGTCCTCATGGTAAGCATGCATGATACCTTTTGCCCTTAAGCAGGTCAACATGGTATCTCATCTCTATGCGTCTTCTGTCCACTTACCATGCTAGAGTTCTGGAAGACTCGGGATTTCCTAGCTGCAGACTGAAATTATCCTCTGTTTTTCACGTAACCGTCCTGGTTATTTTCACTAGCTAGCATCCTTGCAGATCATAACCAGGAGGAATAGATTCTCTATATATCTTCTCAAGTAGGTTCCACCTCCTTGTTATTAGATGGATCTTTCCTCTCAACATATCCTATGTGAATACCATGCTGTAGGCATATCTGTCTGTTTAATTGCAGACACCCATTTATAGGCCTACATATTCATATCTATCTTTTGTGTATATTTTATGCCCTTCCATATCTCACTATAGATGTATTCTTATATGTCTATTGTGATGGGGCCCGTGTGATGGAGCCCTGGTGAACCCTATTTAGGTGGCTGCCTAGGGTTTTGAGTTTCAATCTGCTCTTTTACTAAAACAGAGTCTTTCAGTCGAGTGGTAAAGTAAATAAATTAGGGCTTTATTCCCTTTCCCGAAACAGATATTCTTGGGAATGCAAACACAACAAACAGCATCAAACAAAAGACGGCTACAGAGAAAAATATCTTCTTTTCCTTTGTTAATGTCACAAGGTTATTTTCTTCAAGGTTAACACAAAGAAATGATGTCATCCGAAAAACATATCGTACAGTCCATGGGAATTGGGTCTGAAGAATAACTGTTATTTTCCCATTGCATTACTTCAGGTTCATTCCCAATACTACCAGAGTCACACTCATTACATGTGCTGGCTTCTGACACACTTTCCTGTGGCACACGAATACCTTTTCCTACAAAGTGTTCTTTAAGCCCAGGGCTATAACTGCCTGGTATACGAATGGCTTCTTGCTGGGTTTTCTGTCCCTTCTCACCTAGTGAGAACATTGGGTATCTTTCAGCTTTATAGTTAGTTCCAGGGCCACGCCCTTTAAAGCATACAGAGCTTTTAGCTCCTTCTTTATAAAAACAAGGTTCCCACCTTTCTACCTTGTTCCTGGCTTTTGCTTCTGGGTTGTTGAGGACTTTTTCCCGGGCTCTCCAGCTACCCTCAGAGCTAGCAAGATCCTGGTTACCTCTCCAGCTGTTCCTTGCTCTGAAGTCACGCTTAGAATTTCCTTCTACCGGCAAACTTCCTTCAGCATGACCTGTGCTCATTGGCTGTTTGCTCAGTCCTCCTGAGCTGCTGCCCCTCCTCCTGCTCCTGCTGGGACTCTCTCTCTAAGACTGCTTCTGAGTCTCTCCTCTCCAGGACTTCCTTCTCCCGGTCTGCCCTCTCCAGGACTCCTCCTTCCAGAATTGCCCCTCCCTGGTTCTAACCAGGAATTTATATGCTTCCCTTCCCTGCACGTTACGTGGGACTTTGGGCACAGGTGCTCCTGATGAGCCTTTCTGTTTCTCCCTGCGTCACAACTATTACAGGGAAAATTCCTTCCAATGTCTTTTGGCTTTTCTTGTGCTGGAGGCATTTGCTGCTCAGCTGTTTCTCCGTGTACGGAGCTTTCCTGTTCAGCCAAATCTGAGGTAAGTTTCTTATTTTCACTAACCTCCATGGGCTCTGTATTATCCACTGTATCACATACCCCCCCCCCCTTAAGATATTACGGGATGGGGAACAGCCGTTCACACAGCACGTAATCTCCGCTGGACATCTAACCTTCCTGCTGGATCGGCTGTCTGCTGCTTCGCTACCCTGCCAAGGTTCCTTACAGCCTGCAATCACTAATCTACTCCTGACTTTTATACTGGAGCAGCTAGCTGCTGCCGTTCTCTCCTGCCAAGGTTTTAGCACATTTATATGGTATATCTGAGGACGCCCTTTGTCGTTCTCCACCACATATGATACTGGACCTTTACGTTCTACCACCATATAAGGATCTTTCCACTGGGCCTCGAACTTACGCCCAAGGTCAGCAACCATTACCACTACTCTGTCGCCAACGGCCAGTTGCCGTGGCTTCTTGCCCCTGTCATAATAGTGCTTCTGACTTTGCTGACTGTCTTGCAAATACCCGTCTGCGACTCGCGAAGCCCTCTGTAGGCGACTCCGGAGCCCACAAAGGAACTGGGGTACCCCCATTACTTCCCCTTCCGGCTCGACCCACTGGTCCCTTAAAATATCTAGGACTTCCCCGTGGGGCACGTCCGAACATCAGCTCATAAGGGGAAGATCCTAATGAGGCTTGTGTACGTTCCCTACTGGCATATAAGGCAAACGGGAGCAAAATGTCCCAGTCAGCCATCTGTCCATTCAGCCCTCGTCTTAACAGCTGCTTAAGGGTCTGATTGAAGCGCTCCACCAGACCATTGGTCTGTGGATGATACGCGGCAGTTTTGATATGGTGGATGCCAAAAGCATCCCATACCTGGGCCAGGTATTTTGACATGAAATTACTCCCCCTATCAGTCAGCATTTCCCTTGGGAACCCCACCTCACAGAATAGCTTGACTAGTTCTGTGGCTATGAACTTAGCTGAGATGTTTCTCAAAGGTATCGCCCAGGGGAACCTGGTGGCATAGTCCATTATTACGAGGATGTACTGGAATCCTCTGGGGTTTTTTATTAGGGGCCCCACAATGTCCATTGCCATCCGGTGAACTGGTTCGGTTATTGTAGGGGTCGGGATCATAGGAACTCCTATGGGCTTGGCGGCACTTACCCTCTGACAAGAAGGACAGGCCTCGCAGAACTGCTTCGTTTCTCTAAACACCCCTGGCCAATAGAAACGGTCTAGGATCTGATCGAGCGTACCCTGAACTCCTTTGTGTCCCCCAACAGGGTGGTCATGGGCCAGTCTCATGACGACGGCCTTAAAGGTAGTGGGGACCACTAACTGCTTCCTAATTGCACCAGTATGGGGGTTGTTGCTCTCCCTATACAAAATGTCTTCCTCTATCAGGAACCTGGGGAGCATGTCCCTACCTGTCTGGGCAAATTCAAAGGCATGTTATAATACTGGGTCTGCCTTCTGTTCCCTCGGAAAGGACGGGAATTTTTTTACCAGATCGGCAGGTACCCAGGGTAAACCCTGCCCGTCTGCTACTCCGGCCCTCAATTGAGCCCGGTGATGTCTTTCTTGGCGCTTTTCACCCTTACTTTTCTTTTTAGCTTTAGAGGGAGCACTAATTAAGTCTTCATGCTGGGGAAGCTCGCTTAGGCTCTCCTCTATAATCCTATCCTCCTCCTCTAAAGGCTCTTCTTCCTCTCCTATATGGTCAGGATTTTCCTCTGGAAGGTCACTTTGCATCTCCAAGCCTTTTGCCTGAGACCGGGTGGAAACCATGCCTCCCTTTACGTGTGTACCCTCCTCTATTCCCCTATAGAAAGGAGGCCAATCCCTCCCCAGTACAATATCGTACGGTAATTTAGGGATTATAGCCACTAGGATTTCTTTCTGGGTTCCCAAACCCTTAACCTTTAATCTATAAAGGGGATAATGGGTTGATGCCCCATGCACACACTTTATCCTAGTCATTCCTTCTTGTTGACTCGGGGGAAAATCATTTCGGGCCTGTATGGTTTGCCAGAACTTTCGGGAGACCATACTTTGATCCGCCCCCGAGTCAAGCAAGGCTCTTGCAGGGACTCCTTGCACCTCCACATCTATGCGGAATCCCTCCTGTACATGCTTGTTATCATTTGTTATCAGTGCAGTTCGGTAGATGCAATCTTTCTTCATGTGCCCTAGCTTTCCACACTTAAAACATTTTAACAAAGCATTCCTATCCTCCCTCTTGGGCAAACACTCATTTGTATACCGAGCACCCATTCAAGGCTCTCTATTTGCCTTTCCAGAACTAGCCAATCCCAACTTACTTTCAGCGCCTCCTGGTGTCTTTTTAGCCAATTCAGCGTCAAGGAACCGCTCTGTTAACTGCGCTGCTTCAGTTGAGGTTTGGCAATTCTGTAAGGTTAAAAAGGTTTTCACCTCTACAGGAACTGCCTCATAGTACTGTTCTAGCACAATTGCATCTATTATGCTATCTAGAGTTTTTCCCTCTGGTTGAAGCCACTTCAAAACCAAACTGCGCACCCTATGGCACAGTGCCTTCGGTGTTTCCTCTGCTTGAAGCTTAGTTGACCTTAGCATATGTCTATACACAGCAGGTGTTAGGCCTAGCCTGTCACGTATTGCTCTTTTTACCTCTTCATACTCTGATGCCAGAGCGGCAGGCATTGCTCTATAAGCTGACAGAGCTTCTCCTGTTAAGGATGAGGCCAGTCTGACTGCCCACTGCTCTTTAGGCCAGCGTGCATTGCGAGCTACCCTCTCAAATGACTCCACATAATCGTCAAAATTATCATTGTTAGTCATTTGTCCAAATGTCCACACCCCACAATTCTGTGGGCCTACCCCACAGAGGTACTCTTGTGGTACTGTCTCTTTTCTTGGTTCCTCCAGTAGAGCTTGCAACAGGTCCGTTAGGGGCTTCTGCTGGGCCTGTAGGGCTGCAGTGGCCTGCTCCTGGCTTAGCTGGGCTAGCTCCCTCTGTTTGTCGAATTGTGCTCTCATCCAGCGCAAGACTTCCTGGGCCTCCGTTTTCAGGCTCACACTCTGAGCCAGGTGGAGGTTCACACTTTGAGAAGGTGCTTGTCTCTGCTGCAGTATCTGGGTCCTTCTGGGCGTGCCAACGTCCTCTCCTTCCGCGCTGTCCTCTGCTGCGTCGTGGTTGTACACTCCTTTTGAATGATCCTGCCAACTACGCCATTTGTGATGGGGCCCGTGTGATGGAGCCCCGGTGAACCCTATTTAGGCGGCTGTCTAGGGTTTTGAGTTTCAATCTGCTCTTTTACTAAAACAGAGTCTTTCAGTCGAGTGGTAAAGTAAATACATTAGGGCTTTATTCCCTTTCCCGAAACAGATATTCTTGGGAATGCAAACACAACAAACAGCATCAAACAAAAGACGGCTACAGAGAAAAATATCTTCTTTTCCTTTGTTAACTTCACAAGGTTATTTTCTTCAAGGTTAACACAAAGAAATGATGTCATCCGAAAAACATATCGTACAGTCCATGGGAATTGGGTCTGAAGAATAACTGTTATTTTCCCATTGTATAACTTCAGGTTCATTCCCAATACTACCAGAGTCACACTCATTACATGTGCTGGCTTCTGACACACTTTCCTGTGGCACACGAATACCTTTTCCTACAAAGTGTTCTTTAAGCCCAGGGCTATAACTGCCTGGTATACGAATGGCTTCTTGCTGGGTTTTCTGTCCCTTCTCACCTAATGAGAACACTGGGTATCTTTCAGCTTTATAGTTAGTTCCAGGGCCACACCCTTTAAAGCATACAGAGCTTGTCAGACGGCTGCCTGGGTGAGAATGTTCACAGTCTTGGCAAGTGCATATATCAATATGATTTGCAAGGGATTGTGGGAAATGCAGTCCATTCACACCAGACACAGCTGCTCACAATAATTAGTTGTGCTTGAGTGTAAAGCCAATAAGATATTTATTTATGGGGTTATTTCTCCCAACACAGATATGCTTGGTAGCACATAAAACAGGATACTTGCTTTCAGTGTTAAACTTAGAAAAACAAAATCAGGAAAACAACAGTTGAACTTGTCAGGCAATCAAAGCAAAAAAATAAAGACCTGGTTGGTAACAAACTGGTCTTTTCTGTAGGCTTTAGCTAATATTTTCTTAGCAGTGTTTCAAACAACCAGCAAAACCCACAAAAAAGGGAAAAACTGTTCTTTTCAGGTTAACTTCTTATATCTTCACACATAGATTCAGAAGTGATTCCCTCAGAGCTCACAAGCAATTAGGTAAGGCTCAATTGCTAGCAGTTACCCAGCTGAAACCCCTTAGCTGGCTTGCTTTCTACTGTGTGGCTCAAATCCTACTTCAGGAGCTTTTCTGAGTAGATTAAAGAACAAGTTTGTATTTCTTTGTGATGGTTGATGTACTTTGTAACAGAAAATTACCAAAGGAGTTTAGACAGAGAGCAATCCATGTAAACACAGCCTTCATCTGCAACCTCTCCCCCTTCTTCAACAATCATGGGTTCAATATCATGGATTGGCACAGAGGAATTTCTCAATGGAGCACTCTCAGGACAATACTTGCTTCCCTGCTGTCTTTCAAGGGTATAGCTAGGGCATAGATCAGTGTTCATACCTGAGCTTCCATTGCTGTTAGAGTTCCTCTCTATATAGCCTGGCCAGTATGTAGTCCAGTTCTTATGTCCAGCCTTCCAATCCAGATCCCTGGACACTGGGTCTCTCTTCACATACCTTCTGGCACAGGTCTTAGGGTCCTATCCAAGTGCAGCCGTCTCCCTCACAGGTACCGTCTGGAGATTCCTAGCTCTGCAGCACCATTCCTCTGGCTTTCCCCAGTCCAATGGTGTATGCTGGCCCTTGGAATGCCTCCCAGTATACGTACTGCTCCGGACTCCTCTAGACCTCCCAAAGGCTTTTCTCTTCTTTCTTCCAAAGGGTTTCTTGCCCTCTCTGTCCGTCCGCTCTGGCTTCTGCTTCTGATGATCCTCCAGATGATGAAGCTGTCCAAGATGAGGATATCCAAGCTGATCATGAAGACGATGATAATTCTATGTAGAATAAACTCTACCTTTATTCTGCCTAGATGAGTGCTCCACCCTAACACAGCGCAGCTGTGCTGAATCAGGCCCTGCCCTTTGAGATGAGTGCTTAGGGATTACCTCATAGCCCTCCTGATTGAGCACACGTTTCCCCACTTCAGCTCCTCTAATGGCTGTTGGAAACCTGGTGCATTCTGGGACTGGTAATCTTTTATGGAAAAATTCTGTTTTCTTATTTCTACCAGAACTGACAGGTTGCTTGTTCAGAGTCACTTCACCTTTACTATAGCTCCTTCCTGAGCTATGATAAGCTTCCTTATCACAAGCTTTTAGCTCCTTCTTTATAAAAACAAGGCTCCCACCTTTCTACCTTGTTCCTGGCTTTTGCTTCTGGGTTGTTGAGGACTTTCTCCCGGGCTCTCCAGCTACCCTCAGAGCTAGCAAGATCCTGGTTATCTCTCCAGCTGTTCCTTGCTCTGAAGTCACGCTTAGAATTTCCTTCTACCGGCAAACTTCCTTCAGCATGACCTGTGCTCATTGGCTGTTTGCTCAGTCCTCCTGAGCTGCTGCCCCTGCTCCTGCTGGGACTCTCTCTAAGACTGCTTCTGAGTCTCTCCTCTCCAGGACTTCCTTCTCCCGGTCTGCCCTCTCCAGGACTCCTCCTTCCAGAATTGCCCCTCCCAGAGCTGCCCCTTCCTGGTTCTAACCAGGAATTTATATGCTTCCCTTCCCTGCACGTTACGTGGGACTTTGGGCACAGGTGCTCCTGATGAGCCTTTCTGTTTCTCCCTGCGTCACAACTATTACAGGGAAAATTCCTTCCAATGTCTTTTGGCTTTTCTTGTGCTGGAGGCTTTTGCTGCTCAGCTGTTTCTCCGTGTACGGAGCTTTCCTGTTCAGCCAAATCTGAGGTAAGTTTCTATTTTCACTAACTTCCATGGGCTCTGTATTATCCACTGTATCATACTATCTATATATCTATATGTATATGTGTGTATATATATATATATATATATATATATGTATGTATCTGTCGAGATCTTTTATTATAGATAGATATGTATCCACATACTTATCTATCTGACTGTCTATGCTCATATACCTATATGATTCCGACAGATGGGCTCTACCCATACCTATGCTATCCAGCAGGTTTGGGGTTCTACATACACAACCACTCCTGTGGTAGTCAACAGGTTTTATACCATAACCTTAGGGTTTAGGTACCTCTGAAGCTCTCCATGCTCCAATGTCTCTCCTAACTTACCCCAGTTAGGAGAGATATTGCGGATCTTCAGTTAATCACAGGCTTTAACGCCTCAGGCATTTGTCCTCTCTTTTTGGGATACAAGGGGTTCCCAAACCCTTTCTCCCCGCAAGGACTGTGCCTGTTTGTCCAAATCAGTTAGCCACTCTGCCGCCAAAAGAGTTCGGCTTTTGTCATAAAGCCTTCCGCTGAAGGCCCACCGTTTTTGTACTACCCCAGTTTGTTTTTACTGGGGTTACCTGTTACCTTTCAGGATTCTGACCTCCACTGTTTTTCCTACAGGTTTATTACCTCCACTTTTCAGTGAGGTCCTCTTCGAGGTTCCTCTACTGGGTTCCCCAGTAGATCCCATGAACCTCCATACTTCTGTGAAATCCTGTTAGGGGAGGTCCATATTGCAATATTTATTTTCAATATCATTGATGACAATTATCATCCACACAGGGACTTCTTGTCTGCAGTCCTATGCTAGGTTAATATGTTTTCCACAGCACCTTTCTCTTTCAACTCCTACCCTCCATCCTCAGGATGCCTGGTGTTATTAGGTATAGCATGTTCTAATCTATGACATGCTGGGACTCCAGGCATCTCAGCTTGGGAGTCCCCATATGTGAAGACTCATTCCTGCTTGTTCCTGGAGATAGCACAGTTACTTACCTGTAACAGGTGATCTCTGGGAACAGCAGGAATAAGTCTTCACAACCCACCCACCTCCCCTGGGAGTTGTATCTCTATCTATCTTTCCTTTCCTCTCTCTCTCTCTTTGTCTCAGCTTTAAAACTTAACTGAGGAGAGGCAGTTGGGAAAGGCGGGAAGGCAGCACGCAGGCGTGGTGGGATGCTTCTAAAAGCTCTTTGATTGGACGCTGGGAAGCATTCCCGCACAGACTCCGTCGGTACTGACGTACCCATATGTGAAGACTTATTCCTGCTGTTCCCAGAGATCACCTGTTACAGGTAAGTAACTGTGCTTTCCCTGCTGTCTTCCTTGTGCAAAGCTAGGGAACAGATCAGAGTTCATACCTGAGATCACGTTGTCATTAGGTTTCCTCTCTGGGTATTTTGGCCAGTAGGTAGCAAAGCTTCTGTGCCCCGCTCTCCAGTCAGAATCTCTGGTCTTCAGGTCTCTTTTCCCATACCTCCTTAAATAGGTATTAGAGCTCCTTCTTTCTGTAGATGCAGCTGTCTCCTTTACAGGTGCTGTCTGGGGGTTCCTGGCTGTATACCTCCAAGCCTCTGGCTTCCTCTAGTCCAATGAAGAATGCTTGCCCCAGGAATCTCTCCCAGCATACGTACTGCCTTGGGCTCCTTTCTTAGACCTTCTGGACGTCTTGCTGTTCTTCCTTCTGCTCACGATCAGTCTCTCCTTCTCCAGCTCTTGCTGTCTCCGTTCCTTCCTTTACCACCATTGCTGTCTGTCTGATGAATTTCTTCTAGCTTTAAAGTGCCTAGATGGCTGCTCCACCCTAGCACACTGCAGGTGTTCTGAATTAAGCCCTGCCCTAGGAGATGTGTGATTAGGGATTACATCATTGCTTCTCTGATTAGGCACACGTTTCCCTACTTCAGCTCTCCTAGAGGCTTTCTGTAAACCAGTGCATTCTGGGTCTGGTAGTCTTTTAGGTAAACACTCTGTTTTAGTGCTTTTACCAGCCAGCACAGGTTGCTTATTCAGAGCCAATTTACCTCTTGTATTACTTTTCCCTGAACTATGATAAGCTTCCTTATCACAACGCTGTGCAGCGCTCTCGCACGGGCTCCGTCAGTGCCGACGTCACCCATATGTGATGACTCAATTCCTGCTGTTCCCGGAGATCACCTGTTCAAGGTAAGTAACTGTGCTTTCTCCAGGAACAGCAGGAATCAGTCCTCATTGCCCTCCCTCCTCCCTGTGGAGTTGTTTTGTTTTTGGACTTGCTAAGCTGTGCCATCATGCTGAGATAAGATGGCTCCTTCAGGCAGGGCGATTGGCACACATGCATGGAGTACCTTCCAAAAGCTGCCTTTGGAAGCTGGGAAGCATACCTGCGTGGGCTTTATTGGTGACGTCACCCATATGTGAGGAATGATTCCTGCTTTTCCCAGAGAACACCTGCTACAGGTGAGCAACTATGTTTTTTTCATCAAGACATTTGATATTTAGCCTTTATTCCTTACTATTCCTGCCCACACCTCCTCCTTTTGTGTAAGTAATCAAACTCAGCAGTCTTGGTAGAAATTGTCTTGCTATCCCATCTACCCTCACCATGTTCTCTCTGCTTTGTGTTGTGTTTAATATGTTTTTGTTTCAATACACAAATGACTGGTTTTCTTTGTAAACCACTACAATGCGTATGCTATTAGTGGTATAAGTTGGTGTTGCTAAGTATCGTCAAGTCTGTCTCGGCTTATGGCGACCCTCTGGATAGTTATCCTAAACTGTGTTTGGTCTTCAGTCAGGCGGCTCATTGTTGACAGACTGGCACCCATAACTGCTATTATTGTATCGATCCATTTCATTTCTGGCCTTCCTCTTTTGCGTTGACCTTCTACCTTGCTAAGCATGCTGTCTTTCTCTAATAATCTCTCTCTTCGCATGATATGTCCAAAGTATGAAAGTCGAAGTCTTGTCATCTGAGCTTCTAAAGAAAGCTTTGGTTTGATCTTCTCTAGTACTGACTGGTTCTTTGGGCAGTCCATGGTATACATAGTATTTGTCGCCAGCATCAATGGCATTCAAAGGCATCAATTTTTTCCTGTCTATCTTTTTCACTGTCCAACTTTCAAATCCATATGACGTTATTGAAAATACCATGGCTTGAACAAGTCAAATCTTTGTATGGAGAGAGACATCTCTGCTCTTGAGAATCTTATCTAGGTCCTTCGTAGCCATTCTGCTAAGAGCAATGCATTGTCTGATTTCTTGACTGCTTGTTGCTTCTTTATTGATAGATGATCCAAGTAGATTAAAGTTGTCCACGATTTCAATTTCTTCTCCATCAGCGATGAGCTTATTGATTTTGCCAGTTGTCAGGAACTTTGTCTTCTTTACATTTAACTGCAGGCATATTTTAAGACTATGTTCCTTGATCTTGAAAAGCAAATGTTTCAGATCGTCTTCACTTTTAGCCAATAATGTGGTATCATCAGCATAACAAAGGTTGTTGACGAGTCTCCCACCAATCTTCACACCTCTGTTGTCTTCATACAGTCCTGTTTCTCTAATGATTTGTTCTGAATATAAATTAAACAGATAGGGGAAAAGTGTGCAGCCTTGTCATTCACCTTTGCTGATTTTCGACCATTCTATTTCTCCTTGTTCCGTTCGAACTGTTGCTTCTTGATCAATGTAAACATTGTGCAAGAGAACGATCAGGTGTTCTGGTATACCCATGCTTCTTAATGTGGCCCAGAGTTTCTCATGGTTTACACAGTCAAATACTTTGCTGTAGTCAGTATTGGAACATAGATAATCCTTTAGGTATTCTTTTGTCTTTTCAAGAATCCATCTCACATCCGTGATGTCTCTCATTCTTTGCCCTTTCCTGAATCCAGCTTTCACTTCCAGTAGTTCTCGTTCCAGGTATGGTTGTAGTCTCTGCTGAATAATCTTCAGTAGAATCTTGCTGGCATGTGGGATCAGAGTGATTGTGTGATAATTTCCACAGTCAGTTGGATCACCGTTCTTTTCCATTCAGTTGGCCATGATGTTGTCTTCCAAATTTCTTGGCAGAGCCTTGTAAGTATGGTAAAAGCTGCATCAGATTGCTGTAATACTTCTATGGGAGTGCCATCAATGCCTGGTGCTTTGTTCTTTGATAAGGCTTTCAGTGCTGCTTCAACCTTTTCTTTAATCACCAATGGTTCCGGATCATGAGGTACAGGTTGAAACAACTGTTGGTCTACTTGATCTTTATCATATAATAACTCTGTATATTCTTTACACATTTTCTTGATCTCAGCATCATTCATCATAGATCCTTGAGCATCTTATAACATTCCAATTCGAAGATGGAATTTTTTCTTTAACTCGCCTAGCTTTAGGAAAGCCAATCTTGTTTTTACTCTAATAGTTTCTGCTTCTATTTCCTTGAATGTGTCATTGTAGTACTTCTCCTTGTCTTGTCTTGCTGCAAGTTGGAAATCTCTGTTGAGTTCTGAGATTGCCCCTCTTTCTCCTCTGGCTTTAGCTTCTCTGCATTTCTGGGCAGTTCTCAGAGTTTCTTTGGTCATCCGTTTTGGCTGTTTTTGCTTTTTCATCTTTTGTAGAGATTTCTCACTTTCTTCTAACACAATCTTTTTGATGTCATTCCATAACTCTTCTTGAGCTCTGTCATTTGTATCTAAAGCAGCAAATCGATTTTGCAGGCAGTCTTTAAATTCTGGTGGTATATTCTCAAGGTCATATTTTGCTACATTCATGAGTGGTTTGCTCTTTTTCAACTTTAGCTTGAGTTTGTATACTAGTAGTTGGTGATCTGTACCACAGTCAGCTCCAGGTTTTGTTTTTGTTGAATTTATAGAGCTTTTCCATCGTTGATTTCCACAGATGTAGTCAGTTTGATTTTTGTACAATCCTTTGGGTGAAGTCCATGTGTATAGTCGCCGCTTGTGTTGCTGGAAGAAAGTGTTTGAGATGATTAGATTGTTGGTCTTGCAGAATTCTATCCGTCTTTCTTCAGCTTCATTTCTGTTGCCAAATCCATATTTTCCAGCCATTTTGCCTTCTTCTTTGTTGCCAGCTTTTGCCTTCCAGTCACCCATGACTATCAGGTTATCCTGTCTGCATATTCTGTCAATTTCAGCTTGTACTTGTTGATAGCACTCATCAATTTCATCCTCATCTGCACCTGTTGTTGGAGCATATATTTGAATTATAGTTGTGTTGATAGGCATTCCTCGTTGACGAATAGAAATTAAGCATTCATTGATTGCATTGTATTTCATTACAGTTCTTGCAAGTTTCTTCTTAATTATAAATGCAACACCATTTCTTCTTTGTCTTTCATTTCCAGCATAGTAGACCATGTGATCATCGGATGCAAAGTGCCTGATGCCAGTCCATTTCAGTTCACTGACACCCAACACATCGAGTTGTACAGGTTCCATTTCATTCTTGACCATCTCCAACTTCCCTTGGTTCATGCTTTGTACGTTCCATGTTCCAATATGTAAGACATCCTTGCAGCTTCTGACTCTCATTTCATGCTCAGCTACATCAGCAGTCAGACGTCCCGAGGGCTTTGATCCAACCACATCATAAATGCTGGCTTTACTCTGAAAAGTCTTCAGCTCCTCCCCAGTAGCCAGTTGAGTGCCTTCCAACCTGGGGGCCTCATCTTCCAGCACTATAGTGCAATTTGTTTTGTTGTGACTATCCACTGTTTTTTGTGGCAAGATACAGAAGTAGATTGTCAGGCCTTTCTTCTGTGCAGTTTAAATTTAGTGTTGTTGCCGTTGCCACCAATACCATCCCTGTCTGCTGCTGACCAGATGGGTGGTTTGTCTTGGTCTGGCACCTCAGCTGAGACCTGTCCAAATTGGGAGACCCTGCCAGTAGTTAAGCTAATGATAGCTTAGCCCTCAGCATCACTGATGCACGCAAGCCCTCACAGCGCGACAGGCTGCAAACCAAATGAGGGTAGTGGAATATAAATATTTTAATTAACTTAATAAATAAAATATTCAAAACACAAGAGAGACCATTAAATCACTTCCTTCTCTGAAGAAATTTCTCTAAAGGGTAAGGCAAAGAAAAAAACATACTGTTTCCTCTGATATTTAACCAAACACCTATAAGGGACCTTTAGAAAGAAAGTAGGCCCTAGGGCCAATACTTGAGCCTTTAGGGCCACATATTGCTTCCTGCATTCTTGTGCCATGTAAGTAAAGACAAAAATATGTGACCACAAAAATTCCACTCCCTCTTCTTAAAGGAATTCTGCAAAACAAGCAACTTATAACTTTCAGAGGGGAAAATTACCAGTAAAGTAGAGCATTGGTAAATTGTATCAGTGGAATCCTCCAGAAACTTGGTAAGGTCGATTTCCCCACCAGAATCAGGTGAATGAATCTCCACATGCAAATCGTAATATCTTCAGAATTTGACAATTGAAGAACATCTTTAAAGTACTTAACTATATCATTGGAGACAAAAAGTAAATCCTAGGAAAATTCAAAAACTTTTGATTATTAATTCTTAAGGAATTTGCCATCATTTTCAATTTAAAATGAAGGCTGAGTCTATCCTTAATATGGGATACGCCTACCATCTGCAAAGAATTAACTTGAGGCTGTATGGAAGAAAACCTTTTTCTCAATCACTTGCATGCTAACATCCACTTCCTTGAGTGACCCTACTACTTCTGCAGTAAAGTCACATAGCTGTGAGACAGCCCCTTTCAGCTATTCCTCAGTTCTGGTAACAGTGCACCAGATATCTGTCAAAGAGATATCTTGTTGCTGAGAAGGCTGCTGTGGAATTTTCACAGCAGACTTTGACATTACCCCGGACATGTGTTTCCCAAACAGTGCTACTGCTAAGATGAAATTTTATCACTTACGGAAGTAGGAACATGAGTTAAGGCCCCTGATAAGTCCAGAACTTCCCCAGGGTGATTTAAAGGAGGTGGAGGAGTAGACTTGCCCTGGAGCTGAGGGAGACGACCTCAACAGAAGAGAGTGCGACCTGAGCTGAACTCTTCCCTGAGTTGACTTGCACAGTCACATGTTTGTCCATAGGCTCTTTAGTAACGGATATGGAGGCCGCCAAAGGTTACGTCTTCTCTTTCCCTTTCCTCTTCATGATCACCCTATAACACAAATAGAGGGGTCCAGCGTCTTCCACAAATTTGAAAGGTTCTCTGATCCCTCAAGCTTTTCAGTTGCTCTGAAGGGGATCGCACACAGCTGCAGTCATGCACCATAGCCCACTGTTGGTTATGAGAAGTAAGGAAGAAGATGCATAATTTGGCGATGGATCGATGTAGCATACCAACACCATGGGACTGCTAGCCTCTTGCTCTCCCTTCAGGTATTCGTCCCAGTGTCGCTGCTCCTTTCGTAGTCCATATTTTTTTCCGTGGAACCCCTTGGGTGCTGTCCACAGTGCTCTGTGAGTATTTATGGTTGGATGAGAATTTGGTGATTTTTCTGCAGTTTTTTTGCTATTTCTTTTTTTATATTTTTTATTTATGAAATTTTTACAAATAAATCAAGAAAGTTTACATAAACCATTCTTGCAGAAATAGAGCAGACAAAATGAAAAGTACTCAAAAAACCAGAATACATCAACAACGAAATAATCATGAATCATTACCAAATGAGAAATACTAAATGCCTGCTCTCCCTAGTCCACAAAAGGGGGGGGGAAGTTTCCTATTACAATCAATAAAAGCAACATGTAAAGAAAACAAAGCAGACAGTCATCATTCGGAACTATATCCATAGGGGCCTAAGGGGGATCAATAGAGGATTCCAGTCATCTGGCATTAATGAAAGCTAACAGCTGGGAGGGCTCATAGAATATATAAGAAACCGACTGATAGGTCACCAAGCACTTGCATGGATGTTTAAGAAAAAAGAGCCCTCCCAATTGTATAACCCCAGGATGGGGCAGAAGAAACTCTCTGCGCCGCTTCTGGGTATCTCTTTCTAAATCAGGATATATACGTACAGATAGACCTCGAAATAAAAGTTTCCGTTTCTGAAAGAATAATTTTAGCAACCATTCTTTATCAGATAACAAAGCAAATGTTTATTAGAAGTGTAGATGGAACCTGAGATTCATACCCTGAGTTTTCTAACAAATCTGTAACATTCAAGATATTCTCCTGAGGGTAATCGCCCCCTGACTCACCCAAGGCCGGAGCGAGCTTCGCCTTAGGCAGATAGTAAATTTTAACCAGGGGTGGGATTAACTCAGGAGATACTCCCAATATCTCCACCAAATATCATTTAAACATGTCTCTAGCTGAGACTGAAGACAACCTTGGAAAGTTAATAATTCTCAAATTATTAGCTCTAGATAAATTATCCAAGTGTTCCAATTTAACTTGAGGTGACAAAAAGTTCTTTTTATAAATGTCAGAATGTTCCTCAAGACTCACAACCTTGTTACGTGTTGCTTCGAACTCCATTTGCATAGCAGAAACTTTCCTTTCCAACTCGCACACTGCAATCATAGAAGTATTCACCTTTGTAGCCAAAGAAGATACCTGAGGCAGAAGAACTTCTCCCAACGATACAATAGCATTCCAGATAGTCTGCAAAGAAAAAGTCACAGGTCGCTGTAGAGAAAATACCACTTCTTTCTCCAGGACCAAGCAGGAAGTCAGTCAGTCCTCGCGGAGCAATTTTCCCCAGCTTTCAAAGAAAGCCTTTGGGAATTGCAGCGCGCATGCGCGGTCCCCTTCCCGCCCAAAGGTGCCATCTTGGCCAGTCTTCTTTTTTCCGCGGAGCCCTACAGACGTTGTCTAATAGTCACCGCCGAAAAGTTGATTATTTCCTTGTTTTTGTCAGTAATTCTTCGGTTCGACGCCGGTCCTTTTTCCGCCCGGCCTCACAACGCCGGTTGCGAGGCCTCCCCTTCTTTTTCGGTTTTTTCTGTCCTTCGCGACATCTTCACGCCTTTTTTCCTTTTTCCCTGGCGGCCCGTTTGTTCGACCTCGCAGGGGCCCTTTTTCCCCCGATGGCCGCCAGTGGCTTTAAAAAGTGTGTTAAGTGTAAGAAGCTTATGTCTCTTACCGACACACATGATTGCTGCCTCCGTTGCCTGGGCCCCGATCATGAAGAAATGATCTGTGGGCCCTGTAGCAAAATGTCCGCGAAGTCTTTGCGGAGTCGGCAGCATCAGCGGGAGAGAATCTTCTCTGACCCCAGCCGTACCCGGACCTCGTCAGAAGCTTCGGTGTCCAGAGAATCTGGCTCTGAGCACCGCCGGAGTTCTTCTGAGCGGGGGTCCCCTAGCCGGGAACATCAGCGGAAGAAGAAACCCGCGAGGGCGGTGTCGGTGGACACTCCTGGCTCCTCGAGGGCCAGGTCGCATAGCCCCGACAGCCATCCCGGGTCTTTGGAGCTGGAGCGGCCGTCCAAACAGCCTCGTCTGGAACTGGACTCCTCTGCTCACGTAAGTGCTGTTGTCTTCGTTGTCTCGCCTCCGACTGGTCCGACGTCGGGCCCGACGCCGTCGGGGCCCGAGTCGGGGGCTGCTGGGTCTCCTGAGTTCGGACTCAGGTTGACGGCCTTGGAGCGCAGCTTGACTGCCTTCATGGACCAGCAGCGGGCATTGATCGCTGGCCTCGCTGGCGCGTCTGCCCTGACCGCCGGGACGTCGACATCTAAGTCGACCCCGGAGACCGAGCCGATCCTCGAGTCCATGCGGGCTCGAGTCGATCCTCGGTCGAGGTCACCTTCGGCCCCCCATTCGGGGCCGAGGTCGTCGTCGCCGACTCCCTCGGCGTCGGGGAGGACGGCGTCTGTGCCCGCCCGACCGGAGCCGCTCGACTCCTCCTCCGAGGAGTCGGCCTGGGAATCCGAGGTGGATGAGTCACCTGGTTCTTTCAGGACTCGGTGTGTCCCTTCTGACTCCCCCGAGTCCGAGCCTCGGAGGCAGTCCCCCCGGAGGATGCCCGGTTCTCGGACTTCGTAAGGGATATGGCCAAGGCCTTGGCCTTCCCTGCGGATCCCGAGGAGGAGCCTCGAGCCGAAGAGCTCGATGCCCTCCAGTATGACTCTCCTGCGAAGGAGCACTTTACTGTACCGGTTCCTCCGATGCTGGAACGACTTCTCTTCCGCATGTGGGAGAGCCCGGCGGCGTCGCCGGTGTTAAGCAAGCGGGTCGATGCCATATATCGAGTCCGCAAGAGCCCTGGCTTCCAGAAAGCACAGCTGCCGCACCATTCCATGGTGGTGGAATCGGCCATGCATCGGCTCAAGAGCCAGAAGATGCACTCCTCGGTGCCTCCCGGCAGGGAAGCCCGCAGCCTGGATGGCATCGGTAAGAAGTGTTTTCAGGGCTCTATGCTTGCTTGTCGGGTCCAGACTTACCAGCTCTACATGGGCATGTATCTCCGGGACCTGGCTAAAGAACTAGCCGGATTCTCTGCTGGTCTCTCCGAGGAACCTTTGCGGAGGTTCCTGGCCCTGTCCACTGGTGTTCGAGAGTGCTCCAAGTTCATTTCTCGAGCAGCCTATGATGGCTTCGAGGCATCGGCTCGAGTGGCCGCAGCTGGCATCGGAGCCCGCCGCCAGGCTTGGCTCCAGTCTTCCGACCTCAAGCCCTGGGTGCAGGACAAGTTGGTCGATGTCCCCTGCAGAGGTGATAACCTCTTTGGTAAACCTATGGACGAGAAGGCTGCCCAGCTCGAGACAGAGACTCTCACCCGGACTCGGCTCTCAAGGAAAACCTCTGCCCCTTCCCAGAAGAAGAAGGGCTCGGGAAAGAAGCCCTTTTACCCGAGGAAGGCGACTGCCTATAAACACTACCCCCATTATCAGGCCTCCGCAGCTCCCCATCAGGGTCAGCAGGCCAAGGGACGGGGTAACGGATCCCGTAGGCAGCAAGCCCCCAAGCCTGCGCCACCGGCCCCTGCTCCGCAGGGTGGGGGTTTTTGACTCGTTCAGCATAGCCTCTCCCCTCCGCTGGTTTCTCTCAGCACGGGAGGCCGGCTGGTCCACTTTGCCCACAGGTGGTCCAACATCACGTCAGACGCCTGGGTGCTCCGCATAGTCCGAGAGGGCTATCTGTTGCACTTCCACCAGGTACCTCCCCCCTACTTCCCAGGGGAGCCTCTGCGAACCCCTCTCCACCAGGACTTACTCCTTCAGGAGTTGGCAAGTCTTATTCGGGAACAGGCAGTGGAGCCGGTGCCCCACCACCTGCGGGGTCACGGTTTCTATTCCCGGTACTTCCTGGTACCGAAGCGGACTGGAGGCCTCAGACCCATCCTAGACTTGCGGAACCTCAACAAGTTCCTGGAGAGGGAAAAGTTCAAGATGCTTACCCTTGTAATCCTGCTGCCCTACCTCCAGCAGGGAGATTGGCTATGCTCCTTGGATCTAAAGGATGCCTATACTCACATCCTCATCCACCCCAGCCACCGACAATACCTAAGGTTTGTGGTGGCGGGCAATCATTACCAATACAGAGTACTGCCCTTTGGCCTATCCTCCGCACCACGAGTCTTCACAAAATGTCTCGCAGTGGTAGCGGCTTATCTCCGGCTTCAAGGCCTCTTCGTCTTTCCGTACCTGGATGACTGGCTCATCAGGGCCCCGTCCGCCACGGAGGCCACTCACGCCACGCAGCGTACTGTGGCTCTGCTCCAGTACTTGGGCTTTGTCATAAACTTCGAAAAGTCCACTCTGCTCCCCTCTCACGACCTCGAGTTCATCGGCGCCAGGTTGGACACGCTTCAGGCGCGGGCTTTTCTGCCGCTCGACAGGGCTCAGCGGCTCATGGCTCTCGCCAGCCGTTTTCACAGCCATCCCGGGTCTCGGCCCGGCTCTTCCTGAAGCTGCTCGGCCATATGGCGTCCACGGTCCATGTGACCCCCAATGCCCGCCTGAACATGCGGCCGGCTCAGTGGTGCCTTCGCTCCCAATGGCGTCAGGCCTCGGGGAGACTGGCGGACTCAGTACGCATCTCCAGCCCGCTAGTCTCTTCTCTGCGATGGTGGCTTCACCTACCCAACCTGGTGCTCGGAATGCTTTTCCAGTCTCTTCCGCCGGTTCAGGTTCTGACGACCGACGCTTCTCTCCTGGGTTGGGGAGCACATTGCCAGGGGTCATGTACTCAGGGTCTCTGGACCCCGTGGGAATCTGCCCAGCAGATCAACTTCCTGGAGCTCAGGGCCATTCGCCTGGCTCTAAGGGCCTTCTCCCACCTCACGTCTCACCAGTCTGTGCTGGTTCAGACGGACAATCAAGTTGCTATGTTCTACGTGAACAAGCAGGGGGGCACGGGCTCCTTCCTTCTCTGCCGGGAAGCACAAAAGCTCTGCGCTTGGGCTGTCGGCCGGGGAATCCTCCTCAAAGCTGTCTATCTCCCAGGTCAAGAAAATCACCTGGCAGACAAACTGAGCAGAATCCTCCAACCGCACGAGTGGCGATTGGACCCGTTGGTGGTTCAAAGGATCTTTCTCCAGTGGGGCCTCCCCACTCTGGATCTCTTTGCCAGTCCTCTGAACAGGCAACTTCCTCGATTCTGCTCTCGGGAACCGCATCCCCTCCGAGTGGCAGCGGATGCTTTTCTGCTCTCATGGTCCACGGGCCTTCTGTATGCCTTTCCTCCCATGCCGCTGGTGTCTCGAACTCTTTTCAAGGTTCTCCAGGACAAGGCCTCCGTGATCCTGATTGCTCCCCGGTGGCCCCGGCAACCGTGGTTCCCGCTTCTGATGCAGCTGGCGGTGGATACCCCGTTGCCTCTGGGGTTTCAACCCGACCTCCTGACCCAGAATCAGGGGTCTCTCCTACACCCCAACCTCAGATCTCAATCAGATGGCCTGGCTGATGAAAGGTAGTCCTTGCTCCCCTCCTGTTGCCTCCGGGGGTGGAGGAAGTCGTGCTGGCTTCCAGGCGACCCTCTACCCGGAAATACTATGCCCTTAAATGGCGTCGCTTTTCCAACTGGAGTTCTCAACGCTCTCAAGATCCCTTCTCCTGCCCGGTGTCGGTGGTCTTGCAGTACTTGCTTTCCCTCTCCAATCTTGGGCTCAAGTCCAACTTGGTCAAGGTTCACCTCAGTGCTATTTCGGCACATCATGTGCCGGTCGAAGGCAGGCCTCTTTCCGGCCACCCCCTCGTGGCTCGGTTCTCCCGGGGCCTCCTTCTCAAACCACCATTGCGCCCCCCAGCCCCTGACTGGGACCTGAACGTGGTTTTACAGCGGATCACCTGCCCGCCTTTTGAACCCATGGCTACCTGTCCTCTCCGTTTTCTCTCTTGGAAAACCTTATTTCTGATAGCCCTCACTTCCGCTAGACGCGTTAGTGAGCTGCAGGCCCTAGTGTCTGATCCTCCCTACACTCGGTTCTACAAGAATAGGGTAGTCCTGCGGACTCACCCTAAGTTTCTTCCAAAAGTGGTCTCCCCTTTTCACATCAATCAGGAGGTGGTGCTTCCGACCTTCTTTCCCAGGCCTCACTCCAGCCGAGCTGAGAGGGTCTTGCATACCCTGGACTGTAGAAGAGCGCTGAACTTCTACCTTGATCGTACGCGGGAGCACCGTAAGACGGTTCAGCTCTTCCTGTCTTACGACCCTAATAAATTGGGGCTCCCTGTCTCCAAGCGCACTCTGTCCATCTGGGTAGCTGACTGTATCGCTTGGACTTATGCGGCGGCAGGCTTTTCGTTGGAGAGTCGAGTCACCGCTCATCGGGTTCGGGCAAAGGCTGCGTCAGTGGCTTACCTCCGCTCTGTTCCATTGGCAGACATCTGCCGGGCCGCTACTTGGTCTTCGAGCCAGACTTTCGCGGCCCATTACTGCCTCGAGAGGGAGTCCCGCAGGGACAGTGCTTTCGGACAGGCAGTCCTCCGTAATCTCTTCGAGGTTTAGGCAACTCCTACCCTCCATCCCGGATGTTGGGCTACCGGTTGGAGATTACTCAGAGAAGATTCCTTCCTTCTGTGCTGCTGAGCTAGAGGGAGCTCATTTTTGTGCTTAGGGTCTCCGGTAGCCTTAAGCTGGGGAGTCCCATTATTTATTTATTTATTTATTTATTTATTTATTTAACATCTCTTATATACCGCGCTATTAAAATCAGTGTGGTGTACATTGAACAAAATATACTGCAATGTGTACAGGTAACATCGAGTTTACAGAGAACAAGGGAATATATAACATGGAATAACAGGGATAACTATGTACAATCAACATTATACTATGAATATGCTTTTATTATATACCATATTTAAACTCGAGTGGATATTGTACGTGTATTCATGGGTGGCATGGGTCAGTAGTAGTAAAGTGAAATATCGTGGGAACTAACCATTTTCTGATTGGATAAAGGTGCTAAAGTGTTTGGTGTGAGTGGGAGGCCTGTTGGCTGTGTGAGTGTCTGTGGTCACTTCTGGGTAGTATTTTGTGAATAAGTGATGCTTTACGGCTTTGCGGAATTGTAATAGGCTTTTGATGCCGCGGATTTCATGGGGATGTATATTCCAGTTCCTGGGTGCGAATAATGAAAAAGCTCTGTTTGATGTAGCTTTAGTACATGATGTCATATGTGAGGACTGACTTCCTGCTTGGTCCTGGAGAAAGCGTAGTTACTCACCTGTAACAGGTGTTCTCCAGGAGCAGCAGGAATCAGTCCTCACAACCCTCCCTCCTCCCCTTGGAGTTGCAATCTTCTGATTTAGTTTTTTGCAATTTTTTTGCTGTCTTTTCGCTATGTCATCAGACTGGCCAAGATGCCACCTTTGGGCGGGAAGGGGACCGCGCATGCGCGCTGCAATTCCCAAAGGCTTTCTTTGAAAGCTGGGGAAAATTGCTCCGCGAGGGCTCCGTCGGTGCCGACGTCACCCATATGTGAGGACTGATTCCTGCTGCTCCTGGAGAACACCTGTTACAGGTGAGTAACTACGCTGATTCAGCTGCAGATGACACTGGCTCCATAGACGTTGACGACCCCTCTCCATGCGTAGCTGGGATTTCCTTTCCAGCATGCGCCTCTCCAAACGACGCCAAAGTTGTTATCGAGCAAGGCTCTCAAGTAACAGCACTCTCTGACTCCACTAGCACAGCCTGTCCTGGGCCTCTCGAGGGACTCACTCCACCAGACAACGGAGGAGAAACCAACTCCAGGAAGCCTTCCAGCAAGGGTTGGCTGTGGAGCAATTTCGGTGCCGGGCTCAATGCGGGAGAGAGAGATGCTGCCGAAGCAGACGCCGAGCACACCGACCCCGGCGAAACTGCTAACCGGCTTACTCTACCAGCTCCTTCCGAAGCTCGGGCTGTGTGAACTAAGAACGGATCCAGAGGGCCAACCACCAAGTTAGAAACCGGCGTAGAGGTACACGAGGGCTGTGAGGGCAATAGCCCTGATTTCCCCTTATGCTTCTTCCCCATGAAATGCGCTCACACGAGACTAACTGCTGCTGCCGCCGCCATCTTGGAAACCTCCCCTTTGCTATTTCTTAAGTACCTGCCATTGTAGTGCCCAGCTTTTTCCTTTAGTTTCTCTTAGTAAGGGTTTTCGAGCATTAAGGTTTCCTTTATTTTTCCGGGAACAAGTAGGAAGTCAGTCCTCAAATATGAGTGCCAATGAAAGCCCGCACAGTAACCTCTCCCCAGCTTTCAAAGAAAGCCTGTGGGAGATGTACCATGCATGCGCAGTCTCCTTCCTGCCTAAGGGTGCCATCTTGCCTCAGTCTCCTTTTTTCCGCAGAACCCATTGGATGTGTGTCTGTTCTCCCTTGAAAAACTTGATTTTTTTCTTATCTTTTTACTTTAATTCTCCTCTGGTCGTGCACCGGTGCCCTCCTGCCTCCCGAATCCGCTTAATTTCGGCATCACATTTTTCTTCAGGTTCTTTTTCTTTTCTTTATCTCCTTTGGGGTCTCCTCTGGTGCGCGGGTTTTTTGCACCCTTTCTGGCCAGGCCTAGAGAGTTTGTGGGGATCGTCTTTCCCGCTATGGCCTCTGTCAGTGGCTTCAAGCATGTGACCCTTGCGCTCTTAAGATGTCATGCATTGACCCGCATGATTGTTGACTTCAGTGCCTTGGGCCAGATCATGATGCCTTGCTGTGTGGTCTCTGCTGGTATATGATGCTCAAGACCTTACAAGGCCACACGAAGCAGCATGAGTCGATTTTCCATAAAACCCAAAGTCATCTGCCCGGACCAGGCCCGGAGTAATCTGCAGGACCAGTGCCCTTGAGGGCCGCCATCCTCATGCAGCAACAGTGCTGCCTCAGAGCCTCAAAGACACGGTGTGCTGAGCCAGGGCTCCCTCAAGGAGGGACGTCCCTCGAAGAGCTTGACATCATTGGTGGCCTCCTTGAGTGACGAGTCTGGGACCGTGGGGAAGCTCTTGAAGCAAGGCTGAGGGTGATGGCCAGGAGCAGCCCTTGAATCTGCTCCACTAGGAGAAACTGCCATCGACCTCGGGGGATTGGCCTTGGTACTCCAAGGCCATCCTTATCAAGGACATACCCTCGATGGCACTGGCATCAGGATCAAAGTCCTTGGTACCTGCGCCAGTGGTTGTGGAGCCTTCGGGCACGAAGGCTAGGATGATGGTCTTGGAGCCCAGTTTCTGATGCCCACTTCCTCCGGGTCATTCAACCTAATCACTGGTCCCTCCACTGTGAAGGTCTCCCCAGAGTTGGAGTCAATCCTTGAGTGCTACCAGCCTCAAGACGCTCCTGGGGCCCTGTCCTGGTTGGGACTGAGGACTTCCCCACAAAACTCACCTGACTCAGGGCCCAGGGACATCGGGATACCTGTGCCATCAGTGCTGGGGTTCCAGCCCAAGTCCCAGAGAACCTTCAGAGTCTCCTCAGACTCTTGGTCTGACTGGGAGACCAAGGACGAAGGATCCCTGGATACCCGGCTCCACAGGGATGTGCCCTCTGACCCTTCCCCTCTGGAGACCCAGTGCCAGTCCCCAACCAAGGACCTGGACTTCGTGAGGGGCATGGCAATAGCTCTTGCCTTCATTACTGAGTCCAAGGAGGAACCTCGGGCAGAGGACTTCAAGATGAGGCTTCCCCCCAAAGAGGCCCTTGTGGTGCTGGTTCCCTCTATCCTGGAGTGGCTGCTCTTTTGAATTTGGCATCCCTGGTCTTGTTTTCTATTGTGAGCAGGCAGCTGGACTCGATGTACCAGGTTCGCTGGAACCCTGACTTCCAGAAAGCTCAACTGCCCCAGAACTCCATGGGGAGGTTTAAGAGTCAGAAAACATGCTCCTTGGGTGCCCATGGGTAGGGAGGCCCGTGCCATGGACACCCTGGGCAGGAAATACTTCCAGGGCTTAATGCTCGTCAGCTGGATCCAGGCCTACCTGCTGTACATGGGCATGTACTTGTGTGATGTGGCCAAAGGGCTCTCTGGGTTTGTGGCTAGTCTCTCTGAGGAACCTCTTCAGCTGTTCCGGACCCTGGTCTTCACGGTCTGGGAGTTCTCCAAATTTATGACTCGAGCGGCCTAGAACGGCTTTGAGTCGGCGGCTAGAGTAGCTGCGGTGGGCATTAGTGCCCGCCATCATGCCTCGTTACAGTCTTCTGACCTGGAGCAATGGGTACAGGACAAGTTGGTCGATGTCCCTTGCCAGGGAGAGAACCTCTTCAGCAAACCCATGACGGACTTGACCACCAAGCTGGAGTCTGAGTTCATGTCCAGGATGAAGCTCTCCAAGAAGAACAATGACCCTTCCCGATGTTCGGCTTCAGGCAAAAAGTTGTTCTGCCCAAAAAAGAGGAAGGCTTATAGAAACTACCCTCAGCACTTGGCCTTCCCAGCTCCCCAACAAAGCCAGCAGGCCAAGGGACAAGGGCATGGCCCTCATAAACCTAGGACTTTGATTGAAGGAAAGGGTAGTAAATAAAACTAGATAGATAAATAAATAAAATAAAAGGCCTCCTAGCCCCAGCCCACACCTCAGGTACAACCTTGGGGGGGGGGTGTTTTGACTCCTGGGGCATAGCTTCTCTTCCCCCGGAAGGGTCTGCCCCACACCACACCGGGGAGGGGGGGGGGGGGCGGGGCGTCTGGTGTTTTTTGCCAACTGCTGGCCCGCCATCACCACAGATGGGTGGGCTTTCCAGGTAGTGAAGGAGGGGTACCTCCTCCATCTCAAACAGATATCCCTGCCATTCTTTTCAGGAAAGCTCCTGTTGCATCCCCTTCACCAGGAACTTGTAAACCTCATGACAGACAGGGCAATGGAGCCCATCCCCCTCAAACTTGGAGGCAAAGGGTTCTACTCCCACTACTTCCTGGTGCCCAAAAGGACCAGGGGATTTCGGCCTATCCTAGACCTGCGAGATCACAACATGTTCCTTGTGAGGGAGAAATTCAAGATGCTCTCCCTTGGAACATTGCTGCCATACTTCAGGCAGGGAAACCTTCGCGGCTCACTACTGCTTGGAGAGGGAGGCCCGACGAGACAGCACCTTCAGCCAGGCTGTACTCTATCTCTTCAGGGTGTAGGCATCTCCTGACCTCTGAACCTTCTGTGTTCAGGTTACCAGAGTGCTGGTTCTCTGCCAGACACTTGGGTCTTGTGAGAGTCTCTGAGTTAGGACTCAACTGCTGCAGCTCATGGCTCACCCTTTGCAGGTCACCGTGGTGTTTTCTACAAGTTTTCGGTAGCCTGTAGCTGGGGAGTCCTATATGTGAGGACTGACTTCCTGCATTTTCCTGGAGAAAGCATAATTACTCACCTGTAACAGGTGTTCTCTGGGAACAGCAGGAATCAGTCCTCACATCCCTCCCTCCTCCCCTTGGAGTTGCTTCTGTACTGTATTTTCATTTTTGCCGTCTTAGCTATGTCAGACTGAGGCAAGATAGCACTCTTGGGTGGGAAGGGGACCACGCATGAATGGCACATCTCCCAAAGGTTTTCTTTGAAAGCTGAAGATATGCCTTCTGTGCAGGCTCCGTCGGCGCCGACGTAACCCATATGTGAGGACTGATTCCTGCTGTCCCCGGAGAACACCTGTTACAGGTGAGTAAGTACACTTTATTGCCAGGACTGTCCAGGGCAGAGCTTGGGAGGAACTGACACTTAATTGGATAGCGGTGATCCGCCATCTGGATAGGTTATCTGTTAATTTAGGACATCTGAAAGGTAGTCGTAAAATTAGCCAATTAACTATCCAGATAGTGGACTGAATATCGCCACTATCTGGATATTGCTGGCAGTCAGTGCTGAATCCAGATAGTCAGTGTCTGTTACTATCAAGATACTGGAGCTGAATATCTAGGTTTTTTTTGAGGCGCAGACTGCCATGGCTGAATATTGGCCTTGATACATATACTGTAGCTCAGTGAATAATAAAATATGTGACTTTGTGAAGGTTTTAATCAACAATAAAAATGTATCTCCAGGAACAAGCAGGAATGTAGTCTTCACATATTGGTGAGCATCGGTACCGACAGAGCCTGCGCGGGAACGCTTCTCAGCGTCCAAAAGGAAAGTTTTTGGGAGCATCCCACTGCACCTGCATAGCTGCCTTCCCGCCTTTGCCACTCTCCCTCCTCAGTTCTTCATTTTCCATGGAGCCATCAGGAAGCAAATCCTGTCACCGCAGACAATTCCTGTTTTTCATATTTTTGTGGTTCGCGTCTACCGTCCCGTCGACGCTGGTACCGACTCCCGGTCGGTTCTTTTTCTTTAAAAAAAAAAAAAAGGAAATTCTCTTTCTTCAGGCGCATCAATGCCATATTAGGCCCAGGCCTTTCATTCTGTCTCTGACAAAATGGAGAAACCAACCAGTGGGTTTAAAAAATGTTCTAAGTGTGGCAGTACCATCTCGGCCACTGACACCCATGACTGGTGTCTAAAATGTCTGGGTCCTGACCATCAGCCCTCAGAATGTCCTCTCTGCAGGAAGATGATGAAGAGAGGCCAACAGAATTTGGGCTGCACCCTCTTTACCTCCGACGCCGTCTCTTTAGTATCAATGTCATCAAGGGCATCATCTTCTTCCCATGGATCTCAGGTATCGAAACATAAGTCATCATCGAAGACTGGCCACCCCCCAAGGGTATATCTCCTCCTAAGCATCAAGATGCTTTGAGCGTTGCCCTGGAGGGGGATACAACGGCCAAACAGCCCCAGTGGGAGGACCCTTCCTCCAAAGCCATCGTGGGGTCCCAGGATGCTCACAAGGCCTCCACCTCTGGGGAGCTCCTGGTGCCATGCGATGACCCTCAACTCCAGTACCAATACCAAGCATTGGCAAGTTCCATGTATCAGCGCATAGTGGCCATCGAGAAGAGCTTAGCAACCTTACTGGCAGCCTTGGTTCTGGTAAAGACTTTACCGTTGGTTTCACAAGCGTCAGCACCATCTTTGGTACCAGTCCAAATCACACCGGGTCACATGCCGCTCGATAAGCTGCTGCCCATGCCTGCCTTCAAATCCATTTCTGGTACCGAGGTTCCTGCTAGCAAGTTCCCCGTACCGACTTCGATCGGTACCGAATTATGACGTAACGTGAACAACCCCGCCCGTCGATACTTCAAGTCTTCAGAATCAGATTCATTGGATGACGAATCCACCAATGCTCGAGGCCTACAAAGTCTACTGTCACCTTTTCTGCAATGTTGCATATCCCCGCCAAAGGACATATCTTTTCAAGAATTTATATGCGATGTTGCCAGAGGCCTTTCCATAACAGTGACATTGGAGAACGAGCCTAGAGCTGAAGAATTGGAAATTCTCCAATCACCAACATCTCCTAAGGAAGCGACCACACTTCCTATTCACTGCATTTTCCATGACCTCATGCTCCATATGTGGGAGACACTCCTTACCATTTCTCCACCTACTCGACGGCTCGATACCATGTACCGGGTACCAGAATTTCCCGGTTTCCAAAACACACAATTGCTGCAACACTTGATCGTAGTGGAATCGGCAATGTGTCGAATCAGAGTGAAAAGACACATTCCTCAAACCCTCCGGGTAGGGAATTGAGAACCCTCAATGCTTTTGGTCGACGTTGTTTTCAGGCCTCCATGCTATCAGCCGGAATCAGTTCCTACGTACTCTACATGGGTATGTTCCTCAAGAGGTAACTAGGAATTTAGAATCTATGGCTCCTCTTCTCCCAGATGACAAGAGAGCAGACTACCTTGCTGTAGTCAAGCATGCTCAAAATGTCTCAAAGTTTGTCAATAGAGCAACCTTTGATTGTTTTGAGTGCACCAGTAGAGCTTCATCAATCTGCATCATTGCACTCAGAATTGCATGGCTACAAGCATCGGATCTTGAGCAATGGGTTCAAGATAAGTTGGGTAATATTCCTTGCACCGGTGAAAGCCTTTTTGGCAAAGATCGGCCAGATAAAGCATCTCAGTTAGAATCTGAAAACACTACCCTGAATAGGCTTTCAAGATCCACTGCCAACCCAGCTAAAAAGAAGGCAGCAAAGAAAGCCTTCTTTACAAAGTAGTACTATTCTTCTTACACTCCTGCTTCTCAGTGCCAGCATCATGCTCCCCCAAAGGGACAGCAACCTTCAAAACCAGAGGAAGTCACAGACTCCTAAGGTGCAGCCAGCTCAGCAGACTCAACCTGCTCCTGGATTTTGACTCCTTCCTAAAGAACATAGCTGCTCTGCCTCTGGAGAACCCCCATCCCCTCCACATTTATTTATTTATTTATGTATTTATTTATTTAACATGCTTTTATATACCATTGCTGGCAGACTATGCCATTATGTCCACAGATGGCATCTGATCACCTCAGAGCAGTGGACTTTAAAGATAGTCAGGAAGGGGTACAGACTTCATCTTCAAAGCCTGCCCCCCTCTACCTCAGTAAGAGAGTATCATTCTCAACTTCCCTCACTGCTCTGTTACTGCAGGAGGTCACCTCCCTTCTATTGCAGGGTGCAATAGAGGATGTTCCAACATCCCAGCAGGGAATGGGCTTTTATTCTCTGTACTTTCTCATCTAAAAGAAAACAAGAGGATACAGGCCCATCCTGGACTTCAGAAACCTAAACAAGTTTCTCATATGCGAGAAGTTCAAGGTAGTCTCTCTGGAGACCCTTCTCCCCTATCTCCAGAGTCTGGCTTTGTTCTCTAGACTTAAAAGAAGCGTACACTCATATCCTGATTCATCCAGAACACAGAAAGTTCCTACACTTCATGTTCCAAGGAAGACACTATCAATACAGGGTCCTTCCATTCGGACTGGCCTCTGCCCCAAGAGTCTTCACAAAATTCATGGCAGTCGTAGTCGCATTCCTAAGAATTCTGGGGATATTTGTCTTCACTTACTTAGATGACTGGCTCATAAGAGCAAGCACCTCTCAGGAAGCCAGCCTATCTCTGTCATGCACCATGCAAGTTCTACAACACTTGGGATTCATCATAAATCTTCCAAAGTCCCAACTAGTTCCCACTCAGTCTCTAGAGTTCATAGTGGCTCTCTTAGACACTCAGCAGTCAAAGGCATTTCTGCTCCAACCATGCTGCTCTTGGCTCAATCAGCTGGCATCTCAGGCATGTCTCAAGGACTACCTCACTGCCTGGGAAATGCTGCAACTTCTGGGTCATATGGCATCAATGATGTATGTAGTTTCTTATGTCCGTCTACACATGTGCACAGCCCAGTGGACTCTGGTTTCCCAGTGGACTCAAGCCTCAGGCCATCTCGGGGACAAGATACTTGTGTCTCCGCCTCTGACGGCATCTCTCCAGTGGTGATGTTCCGCAGAAAAGCTCCTCGTAGGGTCACCTTTTCAGATGCTTCCACATCAATGAACCCTAATGACGGATGTATCCAAACTGGGCTGGGGAGCCCATCTAGGGCATCTTTCCACACAGGGCCTCTGGTCACCACAGGAATCACAACTCCAAATAAATCTACTGGAGCTTTGAGCCATCTCCAGTGCTCTCAAAATGTTTCAGGAACACCTTTCTTACCACAGAGTCTTGGTCCAGACTGACAATCAAGTTGCCATGTTCTATGTGAACAAGCAGGGAGGGACAGACTCTTGGTCCCTCTGCAAGGAAGCTCTACAGCTCTAGTCCTTTGCCATTGCTCACCACATCCACCTACAAGCGGTGTATCTTCCAGGCAAACAAAATGTCTTAGCAGACAAATTGAGTCTGATGCTTCTTCTCCATGAATGGTCTCTCTATGTAGACACAGTATCCTACATCTTCCAGATGTGGGGGACTCCAGAGATAGACCTCTTTGCCACCCCGCAGAATACCAAGCTCCTGCGCTTCTGCACAGGACTCTCACGTCGGACAGTCAGCAGGTGGATGCTTTTCACCTCCATTGGGAGCAAGGCTTACTTTATGCCTTTCCCCCCATTCCCCTGATTCCCAAAACTCTGTTCAAACTCCGGGCAGACAGGGGCTCCATGATACTCATAGCCCCCACACTGGTCACATCAACCGTGGTTTCCTGTCCTCTTACGTCTATCTCAGACTCAACCAATAGATCTCGGAGCTGCACCAGATCTGCTCTCTCAGAGGGAGGGGATGCTGCTCCATCCTAAACCACAGTCTTCCCACCTCACAGCATGGCTGCTGAAGGCATAGCCTTTCAGCACCTTAACCTTTCTCAGGAGGTTAAGGACATCCTTTTAGCTTCTAGAAAGCCATTCACCAGACGTTCCTATGCCTTTAAATGGTATAGATTTTCACTCAGGTGTTCACAAAGGGATCTTAATCCCTTCTCAGTTCCTGTGGAGGCACTTCTCCAATATCTCCTCCACTTTTCCTCCTCTGCTCTCAAGACCAACTTGATAAGGGTGCACTTAAGTGCAATTTCAGCCTCTCATCATCAGTTAGAGGGGCAGCTCATCTCCTCATGGCCGCTCGTCTCACGCTTTATGAGAGGACTTCTTTTAATCAAGCCTCCCATCAGACCACCACCAGTGGCATGGGACCTTAATGTTGTTCTAGGGAAACTTCTCAAACCACCCTTCGAACCTTTAGCCACAACCTCTCTCAAGTTTCTGTCCTGGAAGGTCATCTTCCTTATTGCTCTCACTTCAGCTAGATACATTAGTGAGCTTCAGGCCTTGGTGGCCAACCCGGTTGTCCTGGGGACTCATCCTGTTGACAAGGTTGTCCTGAGGACTCATCCTTGCTTTATGCTGAAACTGGTTTTGCCCTTTCATATGAATCAAGCAGTTTATCTTTCTATCTTTTTCCCTAGACTGCAATCATCTAGGGCAGAGGCAACCTTCCACACTCTGGATTGTAAACGTGCTTTAGCATTCTACCTTCAGAGGACAAAAGAACACCAAAAGGCTTCTCAATTGTTCATCTCCTTTGACCCTAGTCATTTGAGGTTGCCAGTATCCAAACGTACCCTCTCCAAATGGATAGCAGACTGCATCACTTTTGCTTATGATGCAGCAGGCCTATCCCTTGAAGGTCATGTCACTGCCCATAATGTCCAGGCTATCACTACCTCGATGGCAAATCTACACTTTGTGGCTATTGACGAAATCTGTAAAGCAGCAACTTGATCTTCAGTCCATACCTTTGCTGCTCATTACTGTCTGGAAAAGGATTCTGCTGGGATGACATGTTTGGCCAGGCTGTTCTCCATCTTCTCTTTCAGACTTAGAGCAACTCCTTCCCTCCTTCCTGGAATTTTCGATACCAGACATCCATGGGGGATCCTTGATTTCTTTTAGCCTCTTCTGAGGAGAACCATTACTGGTTCCGAGTTCTCTCTCTGGTATCTTCCAGCTAGGGAGCCCCATATGTGAAGGCTTCATTCCTGCTTGTTCCTGGAGATAGCATAGTTACTCACCTGTAACAGGTGATCTTCGGGAACAGCAGGAATTTAGTCTTCACAACCCACCCTCCTCCCCTAGGAGGAGTAGGTTTTCTTTCCTCCTCTCCTTTTATCTCAGCTATGTACTCAACTGAGGAGGGAGAGTGGCAAAGGCAGGAAGGCAGCTAGGCAGGTGCAGTTGGATGCTCCCAAAAGCTTTCCTATTGGAAGCTGGGAGCCTTCCTGCACTGGCTCCGTTGGTACTGATATCACCCATATGTGAAGGCTAAATTCCTTTTCTTCCTGGAGATCACCTGTTACAGGTGAGTAACTATGCTTTCTCTGTGGACAAGCAGGAATGAGTCTTCATATATAGATGATGTTCCTGACAGAGCTCCGTGCGGGAATGCTCCTCAACTTCTATTGGAAGCTTTTGGGAGACTCCATCGCTCCTGCGTGCCTCCTTATCGACTGCTACTGCAGCATCATGATGCCTCAATCTTTCATTTTCCTTTTTTAAAATTTATTATTTATAAATTTACAAATATGATCCTCAAGCATAATAACTTATACGGAAATATGAGGGTCTTGATGAAACAACAAAAAAACAGGAAAATTAATAGTCAGAAGAAAGGTAGGAGAAATATCCCAATTCATGCCCCCAATACGGAGAGAGTTCTAAAAGAAAAACTAAACCATACTCAAAAAGAAATTACTCAGGTACAACCAGCTGACATCAAATTAACTACGGAGTAACATCACATGCTAGTTAAACAGTAGTACTACGTACATTAATAAAGGCAATAAGCTGGAAGGGTTCATAAAAAATATAACTCACAGACTGGTACTTAACCAGGCATTTACAAAGATATTTATAAAAAGATCAAACGCCTCAGTTGCAGCAAACCAGTCCTCAGAAGGAGGAAATCTTTCCATCTCTTCTGCATCTCCCTGGCTAGGACTGGAAATATATGAAAATGCAACCTTTATAAAAAAACATTCCTTTTCTTGTAAAACGTTTTGAAAATCCATTCACAATCAGATGTAAGAGCGAAAGATTTTATTAACATAGCAGGAATCACAGAGTCAACAGAGAGAGGAAGACAGGCATCTGTATTTGGAAAAACTTAGAGAAGCTAGCAAAGTAGTCAAGAAGGCAAAGATTCAAAAGGAGGAGGAAATAGCCAATGCAATAAAATGGGGGGATAAGACATTTTTCAGATATATTAGTGAGAAGAGGAAGGGCAAAGGTGGTATTGTCAGACTCAAGGGTGCAGGGGGGGAATATATAGAAGCTGATAAGGATAAAGCGGAATTGCTTAACAAATATTTTTGTTCTGTGTTCACAGATGAAGAACCAGGAGCAGGACCTCAGCAAGCACCCACAAATAAGAACAGAAGCGAGGGACATCTTGAACAATTTTCAGAAGACTGTGTTCGTGAGAAACTAGCTCAACTTAAAGTAGACAAAGCGATGGGACCGGATGGGATACACCCTAGAATACTGAGGGAACTTGGGGACATTCTAGCAGCTCCACTGACTGACCTTTTCAATGCCTCGTTGGAGTCGGGAGTGGTGCCAAAGGACTGGAGAGAGGCTCATGTGGTGCCTTTACACAAAAGCGGAAGTAAGGATGTGGTTGAAAACTACAGGCCGGTTAGTTTAACTTCGGTGGTGAGTAAATTATTTGAAACGCTGCTGAAAGAGAAAATAGTGAGGTTTCTAGAGTCCAGCGGATTACAGGATCCGAGGCAGCATGGATTCACCAGAGGCAGGTCTTGTCAGACAAATCTGATTGATTTCTTTGACTGGGTGACCAGGGAGTTGGACCGAGGGAGAGCTCTAGATGTGGTGTATTTGGATTTCCGTAAAGCCTTTGACACTGTTCCTCACAGGCGACTTATAAACAAACTGAGCACCCTAGGGATGGACCCTAAAGTTACTGCTTGGGTTAGAAATTGGTTGGGTGGGAGGCGACAAAGAGTACAAGTAAATGGAGCTCACTCTGAGGAGAAGGATGTTACCAGTGGTGTGCCCCAGGGATCTGTCCTTGGTCCGATTCTTTTTAACATCTTTGTTAGTGATATAGCGGAAGGGCTGTCGGGTAAGGTTTGCCTCTTTGCAGATGATACCAAAATCTGCAATAGAGTAGACACCCAGGAAGGTGTAGATAACATGAGGAGGGATCTAGCTAAGCTTGAAGAATGGTCTAGAATTTGGCAGCTGGGATTTAATGTTAAAAAATGTAAGGTCATGCATTTGGGCTGCAGCAATCCAAGGGAGCAATACAGTATAGGAGGTGAAGTACTTTTGTCCACTAAAGAAGAGCGGGACCTAGGCGTGGTTGTGTCTGATGATCTTAAAGTAGCTAAACAGGTAGAAAAGGCGACGGCAAAAGCTAGAAGGATGCTTGGGTGCATACGGAGAGGAATGGCTAGCAGAAAAAAGGAGGTGATAATGCCTCTGTATAATTCTTTGGTGCGACCTCATTTGGAGTATGGTGTGCAGTTCTGGAGACCGCACCTTCAAAAGGATGTGAACAGGATGGAGTCGGTGCAGAGGGTGGCTACTAAAATGATTAATGGGCTTCATTATAAAGCATATGAGGACAGACTGAAGGATCTTAATATGTACACCTTAGAGGAAAGGCGGGATAGAGTTGATATGATTGAGATGTTTAAATACCTCCGTGGCATAAATGTTCAGGGAGAGAGCCTCTTTCAATTGAAAGCAAGTTCTGCTATGAGGGGACATGGGATGAGGGTGAAGGGAGATAGATTCAGGAGTGATATGCGGAAATATTTCTTTACAGAAAGAGTAGTGGATCCATGGAATAGTCTCCCAGTGGAGGTGGTAGAGATGAGGACAGTAACTGAATTCAAAAAAGCATGGGACCAACACAGAGGATCTCTAAAGGTAAAAAGTGGACTGTTGTAGTTGTTGTTATGGAAGGACAGACTAGATAGGCCATGTGGTCTTTTTCTGTCGTCATGTTTCTATGTTTCTATGTAACATCTGAGGTTTCTAATATAGCGGAGATATTTAAAACGTCCATCTAAAGTGCTTCAGTACGTTGATCCCCCACCAGAGTCTTTCTTTGCTAAAGGTAGATAATAAATCCAGGTCAAAGGAGGATGTGATTCTGGGGGAACCCCCCAAAACCTCCACCAGATAAGTTTTAAACATATCTCTAGGAGAGCTCATTGAGGATTTGGGAAAACTAATTAACCTCAAATTAGCCAAACCTGTAACATTTTCCAAATGTTAAATTTTAAACTTAACAGCTTTCATATCTGCAACAAATAAATCACTAGCAGTCTCCACTTGAGAAAGTTTGGTGTCCATCTCAGATAGAGACCACTGTACGCCAGCTATTTCTTCTGAGTTTTTATAAATGGCCACCATATTCGCTTAAATTTGTCCAGTCAATACTTGCATTTGTGGAATAATGGCCTCACCTAATTTGGAAATGGCATCACCAAATAGACTCCAATGACTTCAGGTCGAGTTAGAGAGAAAGAAGTCAACTTCTGTAAGCCTGGCTCAGGAGTACAAGAAACAGTAAGTTGCACTCCCCTGCTGCTGATCTGTTAAACTGCATCATCCAGAACATCGACACCAGACATCCGAACCTGCACAACCTCAGCCAATAGATACTGCAGAGTAATTCCCCCCCCCCCCCCTCTGCAGGAACACCAGGAGCTGACCCTTGTCCAGGCGTAGCACCAGCCACTCCAGATGGGCAAGTACCTAATAGTTATCCGGAGGAAAGAAGGCCGAGGATGGCAATGCGGGACTCCGCATCTCATGGGGATAAAGATGTCTCCAAGTCCAAAAGAGAAGCCGAGCCTCCTGTCTTCAGCATTTCCATTGCCGGGATTTCATCCGATACAGACAACTTGGATAGAGGCTGCTGTAAAATGAAATCCACTAGACCTGAGGAAATTGGAGGTAAGTCAGAAGGAACAGCCGGGCTAGCAGAGGGTGTCTTGCCCAACTTCGCCTTCCTCTTCCCCATGATTTAGTGACTCTTATCAGTGTGCTTGAGAAACGCTATGTTAGGAAGGCCAGCGGGTTAAAAAAGTGTTCCAAATGCTCTAGGACCATATCCACCATGGATACTCATATTTCGTGCCTATAGTGCCTGGGACCCAATCATCAGCCCTCTTCTTGTAATCTGTGTTTACAGATGACACAAAGTGGACACAAGGGTCATGAGAAGCAGTGTAAATCACTTTTTGGTGCTCAGAAGTCTGATCCATCACCTTCGGCATCAACGGCATTGGTCTCTGTCTTCCAAGGCTGCATCAGATGCTAGCAGTGTATTGACATTGAGGAGCTCTCAAGCTCAATCAGAGCCGAGCACCTGTAGTGCCTTGGAGCATTGGTCATCGATCGATCTTCACCGTAAGAAGAGGGGTGACCACATCGAACTTTGGGTGAAGACTCTGGTGCATCAGCCTTGAAACCCATCAAGGCATGGCTTTGAGCGCAATAGGGGTCATGTGAGTGCCCCTCGAAGGTGCTCTGAAGAAAGGAGAGCTCATTTTCCAGGACATCAGAGGGGCACTGACAGCCACTGACAGAACAGACCCAGCCGCCGATATCCGTGTACACATATTGGGTACATCCGTCGAATTTGCTCAGGCTCTACAGCCTTTGGAATTGGCAGCCATGGAGAAGTGCTTTCTGTAAGCACTTGAGGAATGCATCAAGGCACTGCTAGCGATGCAGCATGCCAGGGCTTCAACGTTAGCTGAGTCGAGACCTCCAACCACAGAAGTGGATGCTAGACAGAGAGGTTGCAGCCCTTGATAGATCTATTTGTGACCTTACACAATGCCCAAGTCAATCAGTTCTGCTACAGAGTAAGATCACACAGCGTATTAGCATCAGGTGCTTTTCTCCTACATTGGGGAAAGGGTCTTCTGTATGCATATCCTCCAATATCTCTCATGCTACAGACCCTCCTGAAACTCTGAACAGATGGGGCATGATGATTCTCAACATTCCCTACTGGTCTTGACAGCTTTGGTTTCCTCTCCTGCTGCAGCTGTCCAGTCAGGAGTCTCTCTTTATTATTATTATTATTATTATTACAATTTCTTATATACCACACTATTCGGTATCAGCGCGGTTTACATTATAACACAATGACCATAACAACAAGCTGTTTGGTTTTACATCGAACAGGAGTGCAAACTTGGATAACAGGGGTGAACTATATACATGAGATATTTACACGGAACAAGATTAGGTAACAATCACATAATGAACGTAAGGGTCCTTTCTTAAGTGGGTCATTTCTTCAGAGGGGATATCTAGGTTCAATTGCTGATTGGGTAGTATTGGAGGAAAAGGTGGTATTTGAGTGCCTTCCTGAACTGAGATAGGTCGGCAATGGCCCTAATGTCAGAGGGTAGAGCATTCCAGCATTTGGGGACATAGAAACTGAACGCCCTGTATGTGGTTGTCATGTTGCACTTTGTCAATGCCTTTGGGGTTGTTAGTAGGTTTACGGCTGTTGCTCTTCTGGATCTGTTGGGGGGCACCATGTGAATAAGTTCTGTGAGTGAGGAGGATGAAATACCTTTGATTGCCTTGAATGATAGGAGTAGGGTTTTAAAGATGATCCTCCCATGGATAGGTAGCCAGTGAAGCTGTTTGAGAATGGGAGTCACGTGGTCACTTCTGGAGGCTCCGTAGAGGACCCTTGCTGCGGCATTCATGGCCAACTGTAATGGGGTTAGTGTGGATTGAGGGAGACCTTGTAAGATGGCGTTTGCAAAGTCGAAGTGTGGCAGGATTAGCGCTTGGTATATGGTCCGGAAATCATCTGGGTCCAACAGGGAGCGTAGATGCTTGAGCATGCGAATTTTGAAATATACAGCTTTGACTATGTTGCTTATGTGGTGTTTCATATCCAGACGTTGGTCCAAAGTAACTCCAAGGTATCTTATTGTTTCTTTAGTTTGTAAGTCAGCTTCCTTGACACTGACATGGGATGGAGGAGTAAAGTTGGGGTCTCTGGTGATGAAAAGCACCTCCGTTTTTTTATGTTGAATGCGTAGATTCTGTGATTGGAGCCACACTGAGACTGCATTGAAACAGTCTCTGACTTGACCATGCACCAGCTCTGATATCGCAGGATGGTGGGACAATGTTGCACGCTAACATCTGGTCCTTGGCCCTCACGGCGTCGATGTTGAGAGGGTAGTTTTGTCGGAGCTTAACCAGGTGGACAGTGACTAAAGTCCTTTTGGCCTCCAGGAGGGCTTCTACGAGAGAATCTTATTTTTGCAAATAGAAGAGGTTTGCTGTCTGGTGTGAATGCCAGGTCCTAGATCCTTTTGCCTGTTCCACACAAAAACTGCTTGAATACCTCCAATGTCCCTCTCAATCTGAACTCAGATCCAACTCTGTCAGAGTCCACCTCAGTGCAATTGGAGATTATCATCGAGATGTGGAAGGAAAGTCCATCTCAGTACAGCCTTTAGTTGTTTACTTCATGCAGGGACTACTCCTCCTGAAGCCTCCCTACAAGCCTCCCGCGGTGTCTTGGGACCTCATTGTGGTTCTTGCGCAACTCATGAAAGAGCTGCTCGCTTCCTTTGCTCTGAGGTTCTTGACCTTGAAAGGTCTTGTTTCTGGTGGCGGTCACTTCAGCATGCAGGGGAGTGAGCTTCAAGCCCTAATAGTTCATCCATGTTACACCAAATTCCATCTTAATGGAGTGCTCCCTAAATTCCTTCCAAAAGTGTTTCAGATTTCCATATTAATCAGTCAGTTGTTCAACCAACATTTTTCCCAAAACCTCATGCCCACAGGAGGGTGGCTGCGTTGCACATGTTGGACTGCAAGCAAGCATTAGCCTTCTACTACATCCAGTTTTTTTTTCTTTTGACTCCAGCAAGCTAGGGGCTGGCATTTCCAAATGTTCTCTTTCAGTTTTGCTAGTGGACTGCATTTCTTTCACTTATGCTCAGGCAGGAGTGAGCCTTTGATAGTCATGTCGCTGTTCATAATATCAGGGTTATGGTTGCGTTGGTGGCCAACTTACGCTCTGTATTCATGGAAGAGGTCTGCAGGGTAAAACGTGGTCTCCGGTCCACACATTCTCATCTCATTACTGCCTAGATGGGGATTCCCACTGCAACAGCAACTTCAGCCAGTCTGTACTCTGGAATCTGTTTGGGAATTAGAATCTAACTCCATCCTCCCTAGCCCATTGTATTCTGTCCAGGCTACCACAAAAAAAAGGGAAATGTGATGGGGTCTGTAGAATGTTACCTGTCCCTCTCCAAAGGAAGTATCATAAGAACATAAGATATGCCATACTAGGTCAGACCAAGGTCCATCAAGCCCAGTATCCTGTTTCCAACAGTGGCCAATCTAGGTCATACGTACCTAGTAGTTTCCCCAAAAGACACAGGTTCCACAGTGCTTGTACTGGATCAAGCATTGATATCCTGGGTCCCTTCTTAATAATGGTTTATGGACCTTTCCTCCAAGAACTTGTCCAAACCTTTTTTAAACCCAGCTACACTAACAGCCTTTACTACATCCTCCGGTAACAAATTCCATTGTTTGATTACATGTTGAGTGAAAAAATATTTCCTTTTATTAGTCTTAAATAGTTTACCCTATAGCTTCATTGCATGCCCCCTAGTCTTTCTATATTCTGATAACGTGGAGTGGAGGAGTGGCCTAGTGGTTGGGGCAAGGTACTTCAGGCCGGAAGGTCGGCGGTTCAAATCCCACTAGAGGACAGCAACCTTGGGCCAGAAGGACTGGGGTTTCTAGTCCCAAAGGTGCTCCTTGTGGTCTTGGGCAAGCCACTTAACCCTCCATAGCCCATGTTCCCTGTAAAATAGTTATCTCCAAGTTATAATGCCCTGTTCAATGTAATTTCAGTTTGTTCAATGTAAACCGCACTGATGCAGAATAGCACGGTATATAAGAGAATGTAAATAAATAAATAAATAATAAATAACGTAAACCATCGATCTACGTTTACCCATTCCACTCCATTCATTAACTTATAGACTTCTATCATATCTCCCCTCAGCCATCTCTTTTCCAGGTTAAAGAGCCCTAACCTTTTTAGCCTTTCTTCATAGGAGTATCCTTCCATCCCCTTTACTATTTTGGTGGCTCTTCTCTGAACCTTTTCTAATAACGCTATATCCTTTTTAAGATACGGCAACCAGAATTGCACACAATATTCAAGGTGCAATGAATATTCATGGAACAATATAGAGGCATAATAATATTTTTTGTTTTATTTTCCATTCCTTATGATACCTAGCATTCTATTTGCTCTCTTGGTCATCTTTAAGAGAGTCTGTGTCCCAGAGTTCAGGGCTGGGAGGGCATGGCTTACAGGGAGAGCTTAAGAACCCAGGAGGCAGCAGGAGAGAGAGTAGTCCATGGAGCCAGAAGTTCTTTTAAGGCAAGCTGTACAAAGGAGTTCTGAGATAAGAACTTTAACTAGGGCAGGAGGAAGAGCTGGGAGAGCCAGCATGTAGAGGTTTAACAAGCTGGGACGGAATACAAACTGCTTTTGTTTTCCCTGAACTGCTAGTCTGGTCTATGTTTTAAAGAAAAGCCCTTCCCACCGCACACCACACTACCACAGGAAGAGAGAAATTCACTCATTTTATAAATAGTTGTTGTTTGAGTTGTTCTGGTCTCTCACCATTTTGCAGTTTCGTTTGCCTCGGGCTTCTCAGTGGCTTTTTCACTTTTCGGTAGCTTTTGCTTGGGAGTCCCATTCGTAAGGACTCATTCTTGTTTGTCCACCTGTAGCAGGGGTTCTCCGTGGACAGCAGGAATGAGCCCTCACAATCCTCTCACCTCCCCGAGGAGTTATCTTTGACTACAGCTAAGTTATCAGACTGAGGCATCATAGCGCCGCAGTGGCAGATGGGAAGGAAGCACGCAGACACAGTAGAGCATCCCAAAAGCTTCCAATAGAAGCTGGGGAGCATTCCTGCATAGGGCTCCATTGAGATGTCACCCATATGTGAGGACTAATTCTTGCTGTCCATGGAAAACACCTGCTACAGTTGAGTAACTATCTTTTACTAAGATGTACTTAAGAGTTTTGAAATCAGATATTTATTGCTGAGTTGAACTTCTAAATGAATTTTACAGGGTGGTAAAGTTGTCTCCATTGTAAGAGGTGCAAATGCACCACTGCTTAATAGAATGGTAATTGCAAAACTAGAAGAAGAGAAGAAAGTTTTGGAAGGGCTAATGGATCGTTCTGAGGTAAATATATCTAATATTTCTATTTTGATAGAATGAGGTTATTCCTACTTGTGAACCTTACAACTTCATACAGTATGTATTTATCTGTTTGTAAAGAAAAGTAATCTCTTTAAGCTTTGGTATCTATCAACTTTTCCCTGACATAAGCATTGTGATTAGAGGCACATTGATGTGATCATGTAATCTTTCTTGTGCTGACCAAAATCAGTGGTAATTTTCTTTTGAAAAAAAATATAGTGCCAGATTATGGTCAATAGTGGACTCCACATTTTTCCTTAATTAGGATGCTATCAGGCACACAAGTGGGTAACATCATCCCATGTAACCAGGATGGAACAGCTCTCCCAGAGCTCAAAACTAATGAAAAGTTCACATCATATGTGTCCTTTCCTGCATGTAACACTCACGGGTCCCTCTGCTGTTTTTTTAGTTGTTATGTTTTTTCTTTTATGATTTCTAATTCTCCACAACATCTCTCCAATCAAATCTGGTTTAAGACTATGCCCAGAATGTGGAAGATGATCAAGAACTTCAACATCCATTATAGATGTCGCACATGTTTGGGTTCCAAACAATTAGACTGAATGTAAGCAATGTGGAAGAATGTCTGTGTGAGCTCAAAAGAATTGCTGCCTCTCAGTATTCTTCCTCTCAGAATTCTGCCTCTCAGTATTCACTGTCTTCGTGAATACTGAGAGGCAGAAAAGAAGCTCCTCATGGTGCAGCAAGAAAACAAATCCTCTTCTGCAAAGAAATTAGCAGATTCAGCCATTCCAATTGATCTTATCTGCTGTCATTGTTTCCACTACATTTACACTGAAGTCAAAAGTCCAGTTATCAAACTACACTGACAGGATACTTCTTCCTCTGTGCATTCTACGAAGGAGTTATCTAGAACTAAAGCATTGTTGTCTCACTTGCAGACACACGGGCCTGAGCAGAAAGTTGTCTCTAAACTACTTTCTAAAGTGACAGAGAAGCGTCATTGTCTCAGTGAAGATGTCACCTCCAAGTGAAAAGAGTACATACTGATCCTGCACAGTCAGTGCTGAGCAAGAAACTCATCCAGAATAGGGCTCTGAACTTCATCTACAGCTACTAGTTCAGAGGGTTCGATGTTCTTCAATCTCAAGTACTCCTCCACAGTTGGGTTCCACACTGCTTTTACAGTGCAGTGATTCCTCCAGTGCAGCCTGGGCAGACATCCTTCTTCTCCAGGAACAAGCAGGATCTCCAGGAACAAGCAGGAATGTAGTCTTCACATATGGGTTTCGTCAGTACCGAAGGAGCCTGCGCGGGAATGCTCCCCAGCGTCCAATAGGAACGCTTTTGGGAACATCCCTCAGCACATGCGCGCTGCCTTCCTGCCTTTCCAACTGTCCCTCTTCAGTTCTTCGTTTTCCGCGGAGCCGACAGGACACATACCCTGTCACCGCAGAAAATGTCTTCGTTAATCTTGCTTTCTTTTTCTTTCTTTTTCCATGGAGCCCAACTGACGTCTGTCCTTGCCACCCGGAAAAGTTGAATTTTTTTCTGCGATTCGTCTTCCCTTACTTGGTCGACTGATTCATTCGAGGCCCCACGAGTGCAGAAGCCAGCTCTGTACTGTCTCGCACAATGCGAATCCTCCAATACTTGGGATTGGTAATAAACTTCCCAAAATCCCAACTTGTTCCTTCCCAGTCTCTGGAGTTCATAGCAGCCTATTTAGATACCAGACAGTCAAGGGCTTTCCTTCCACAGGCCTGGTGTCTTCGCATATTGCAACTAGCTTCTCAAGCAGCAGGAAAATCCTCCCTAACTGCTCGAGAACTGCTACAGTTACTGGGACACATGGCATCCACAGTTCATGTAGTTCCCTATGCTCGCCTCCACATGGGAGCAGCCCAGTGGACCCTATCCACACAGTGGATACAGGCCACAGGATGTCTGTCAGACAAGATATCAAACTTTCTCCAGGACCCAGCAGGAAGTCAGTCCTCACATATGGGTGACGTCGATGGAGCCCCCATGCGGAGCATTTCCCCAGCTTTCCAAGAAAGCCTTTGGGAACACCCACACATGCGCGGTCCCCTTCCCACCCAAAGGTGCCATCTTGCTCAGTCTTTCTTTTTCCATGGAGCCCAACGGACGTCTGTCCTTGCCACCCGGAAAAGTTGGATTTTTTTCTGCGATTCTCGCGACTCTTTTTTTGTCCGGTTCGACGCCGGTTCCCCTTCCTGCCCAGGTTCGGTACGCCGGTATCGACCCAATCTCTATTTTTTGTTTTTTTGCCCTTCGTGGTACGCGTTCGCGCTCTTTTTTTCTTTTCCCTGGAGGATCGGTCTTTTGACCTCGCGGGGGCCCTTTTTTCCCCCGATGGCCTCCAGTGGTTTTAAAAAGTGTGATCATTGTAAGAAACTCATGTCTCTTACCGACACACACGACTGCTGCCTGCGTTGCCTCGGGGCCTGACCATGATCCCAAGGTCTGTGTCCCATGTGGCAAAATGTCCACCAAGGCACTCAGGAGCCGGCAGCATCAGAAGGAGAGGATTTTCTCGGACTCGGCCCCCGGACGAGCCCGGACCTCGTCAGAGGCCTCGACGTCTCGGGAGTCTGACCCCGAGCTTCATCGGGGTTCCTCTGAAAGGGGGTCCTCCAGTCGGGAGCATAAGAGGAAGAGAAAGCTCGTGAGGGCGGTGTCGGAGGAAGCTTCTGGTTCCTCGAAAGCCAGATCTCGGACCCCTGACCGCCGCCCAAGGCCCTTGGAGCTGGAGAAGCCAACTAAGGTATCCCGTGTAGAGCCGGAGTCTGTTGAGCACGTAAGTCCTGTTGTCCTCGAGGACTCTCCTCCCAGGGAGCCGACGTCGGACTCGGCGCTGCCGGTGCCCGAGTTGGTGGCTGCTGAGTCTCCTGAGCTTGGACTCAGGCTGACAGCCTTGGCGTGCAGATTGTCTGCCTTCATGGATCAGCAGCGGGTGCTGATGGCCAGCCTGACTGGTGCATCTGCCCCGACCACCGGGACGTCGACGTCTAAGTCGACCCTGGAAACAGAGCCGATTCTCGAAGCCATGAAGGCCCAAGTCCGGTCTCGGTCACGGTCTCCCTCGACCTCCCGTTCGGGACCAAGGGCGCGACGCCGATGGCCCCGGCGTCAGGGCGGGTGTTGCGGAACCCACGCGGTCGGAGCCCCTCGACTCTTCTTCGGATGAGTCTGCATAAAAGATGGATGACGAGGAGTCCTCCGATACATTTCAGACTCGGTGTATCTCCAGGAACAAGCAGGAATAAGTCCTCACTTATGGGTACGTAGGTACTGACGGAGCCTGAGCGGGAAAGCTCCCCAGCTTCCCAGAAAGGAAGCTTTTGGGGCCTCCCACTGCACATGCGCGCTGCCTTCCCGCCTTCCTGACCAGCTCTCCTCAGTTTCTCTTTTTCCGCGGAGCCAGCAGGTCGTGTTCCTGTCACCGCTGAAGAAATTCTTATTTTAGTTTGTTTCTTTAGACCGCGTACCTGCCTTCCCCATACCGAAACCGGTACCGCCGGTCTTTCTTTTCTTTTCTTTCTAAAAAAAACCCAAAAAACTTTTATTTCAGCACAACTTGGTGACTTCTGTTAGGCCTCAGGCCTACACAAAATCTCCTCATGGAGAAACCAGCCCCTGGTTTCAAGAAGTGTACCAAGTGTAGTGCTGTTATTTCTGTCACAGACACCCATGACTGGTGTCTTAAATGTTTGGGACCTGAACAAATTCCATGTGCTGTTTGCTTCAGATAATCCAGCATCACAGTCATCCAGGTCTTCCTCTCCGGATGGATCTCAGGTAACCAAACCTTCTGCGGGCAGGTCCTCAAAGAGCAAATCTCCTTCACTTCTGAATCTGAGGACCCTGCCCCAGCCAAACAACCCCGGCGGGAAGCTCCGGCTTCCAAAGCTCCACCTATGGGGTTACAGGTTGACATCGATGGCACGGCCTCGACCGATCACCTGTTAGACTGCTCTGGGGTACCGGCCCATACCGGTACCGACATCCAGGCAGCAGTGGCGTCTATGGGCAATACTTTCAGTCCATGCAGCAAGCCGTCCTGGCTTTCATTAAGGCTGCGACGCCCTCGGTACCGCATCTAGCGGTACCGGGTCCGGTTCCGGTACTGGCTTCCATACCGGAACCGAGGCCATCGTCTTCCAAGCGCAAGTCGGTGCATGCCGGATCCGGGTTTTCACCCGATACCGATCCCATACCCGGTACGCCCGATGTCGATACCGACCGGTATGCGTATCGAGCGTTGGAAGCGAATAGAGGATACTCCGATTCCTCTGAGGATTTTGACTCCTCTGATGATTCTGATGAGCTCTCTCTTGTTCTTCCTGATGAGCCTTCTTCCCCAAAAAGGAGAATGTCTCCACCAGAGGATTTGTCCTTTCAGGACTTCATTATAGAAGTTGCTAAAGGACTTTCTATTACTACATCCTCTGAGAAAGAACCTAGATCAAAGAAATTGGATATTTTAGGATACCCTAAGGTTCCTAAAGAGGCAGTTACCCTGCCTATCCATGAAATCCTTCAAGAACACTTGATGGACTTATGGGAGGCTCCTCTACCATTGTCACCTCATTCTCGTAGGTTGGACACCATGTACAGGGTCCCTCCTCCTGGTTTCCAAAAAACTCAGCTGCCTCACCATTCCATTGTGGTGAAGTCTGCGCTGAAAAGAATTAAGAGTACCAAAAGGCACGCTTCTACCCCTCCAGGGCGAGAATGTAAGACCCTAGACTCTTTTGGTAGGAAAATCTTTCAGGCTAGTATGCTTATAGCCAGAATTAATTCATACAGTCTGTATATGGGCATGTTTCTAAGGGAACTTGCCCTAAAGGTAAAGCATTTTGCCCCCTTTATTCCTGAAGATAGAAAGGAGGAGTTCATTTCTTTAGTGAAACAGCTTCTAGATGTTTCTAAGTTCTCCAACAGAGCAGCTTTTGATTCCTTTGAGGGTGCCGGTAGAGCTTCGGGCATTGCCATTGCAGCCCGACTTCTTGCTTGGCTTCAGGCCTCTGACCTAGAGCCCTGGGTCCTAGATGGCTTGCGGAATCTGCCCTGTACAGGTGAGAACTTATTTGGTAAAGACTGGCAAATTAAAGCCACTCAAATGGACGCAGAAAATGCTACTTTAGATAGACTTTCTAAGTCTACCTCTACTCCTACCAAGAAAAAGTTTTTCAAGAGGCCTTACTACAAGAAGACCAGATTTTCCACAAATACTGGCCAACAATCTTCTCAGCCTCGCTTTGCTGCTAAGCGTCAGCAACCTAAACAGGCAAGGTCCAAGCCTGCGGCGTCTGCTACACTTCAGCAGGCTCAACCCCCTCAGGGGTTTTGACTTGCCCCTAGAGAACTTAATCTTTCTGGCTCTACAACAACCAGAGCCCCTCACCATTCCCGGAAGGTTAGCTCACTTTGCTCCCAGATGGGGGCAAATTACATCAGAGCAATGGACCCTCTCTATCATCAGAGAGGGTTACAAACTTCATTTTTCCAGCCTTCCTCCTCATACCATGGTGAGGCAGTTCAATTCTCCCCCATCTCTCCTGGCCCTGTTGGGTCAGGAAGTCTCTTCCCTCCTTGCCCAAGGGGCAATAGAGGAGGTTCCTCTTCATCAACAAGGGACAGGTTTCTACTCCCCTTATTTTCTAATACCAAAGAAGACAGGGGGTTTCAGACCAATTCTAGATCTGAGAGAATTGAACAAATTTCTTTACAAGGAGAAATTCAAAATGCTTTCTCTGGGCATTCTCCTTCCATACCTTCAGAGTCAGGATTGGCTTTGTTCTCTAGACCTCAAGGATGCGTACACACATATACTCATCCACCCATCCCACAGAAAATATCTTCGATTTCTGTTTCAGGGAAAACATTTCCAGTACAGAGTACTTCCCTTCGGTCTAGCCTCTGCTCCAAGAGTGTTCACCAAATGCATGGCAGTCGTAGCCGCATTTTTAAGAGGCCTGGGAGTTTTTGTATTCCCATATCTGGACGACTGGCTCATCCGAGCTCCATCTCAGTCAGAGGCCCAGATTTCCCTGGACCGCACAAGGCGCATTCTGCAGTATCTGGGACTGGTAGTAAACCTTCCCAAGTCTCAACTCATCCCTACTCAGTCTCTGGAATTCATAGGGGCCCGGTTGGACACCACCACTGCAAGGGCCTACCTACCTCAGGTCAGGGCCCAACGTCTGCTGTGCTTGGCCTCCCAAGCTCAGTCCAGCAGTCACATGACAGCCCGGGAAATGCTGCGACTTCTGGGCCACATGGCCTCCACGGTACACGTGGTGCCCTACGCTCGTCTTCATATGAGAGCAGCTCAATGGATCTTGGCCACCCAGTGGACTCAAGCATCAGGAGCGCTCTCAGACCAAATACTACCCTCAAAACGTCTGTTTTGGTCCCTCCAATGGTGGGTATCCACCAAGAATCTGTTGTTGGGGGCCCCCTTCCAACCTTTGTTGCCCCAAGCAACCCTCACAACAGATGCCTCCCAAACAGGGTGGGGAGCCCATCTCCAAGACTTCTCCACTCAGGGCTCTTGGTCTCCTCAGGAGACCACCCTTCATATCAACCTCCTGGAACTGCGAGCAATATACTTTGCCCTCAAAGTCTTCTATACCCTCCTTGTCAACCTGACTGTCCTAGTTCATACAGACAATCAGGAGGCCATGTTCTATATAAACAAACAAGGAGGGACGGGCTCTCTGTCGCTTTGCAACGAAGCTCTCAGATTATGGGCCTTCGCCAGAGAGCATCAAATTCATCTTCTAGCAGTGTATCTTCCAGGGGTTCAAAACTCTCGGGCAGACAGACTCAGTCGAGTTATGCTTCCACACGAATGGTCCCTACACAGGGACCAGATACGCAGAATCTTTCAGGAATGGGGGACCCCGGACATAGACCTCTTTGCAAGTCCGTGGAATGCCAAACTTCCCCGGTTCTGTTCCAGGACTCCGTGTCAGGGAGCTCAGGCCAACGACGCCTTTCTCCTGCATTGGAGTCAGGAATTCCTATATGCCTTTCCACCCATTCCTTTGATTCCCAAGACTCTGCTCAAACTCCAGAGGGATCACGGGTCGATGATCCTCATAGCTCCACGCTGGCCACGCCAAGTGTGGTTCCCTCTACTTCTGCATCTCTCCCAGGGACCCTCCCTGGATCTGGGAGCTGCTCCAGACCTTCTGTCTCAGGAGGAGGGGACTTTGTGGCACCCAAACCCCAAGTCCCTACACCTCAGAGCTTGGTTACTGAAGGCCTAAGCCTTCATGACTTCAATCTTTCTCAACCTGTGAAAGATATCCTGCATGCCTCTAGGAAACCTTCCACGAGGTGTTCCTATGCTTTCAAATGGAAACGCTTTTCCATTTGGTGTGCTCAGCAGGGTCTTGACCCTCTAGCACTTCCTTTGAATTCTCTACTGGACTATCTCCTGCATCTTTCTAATGCAGGCCTTAAGACGAATTCAGTAAGAGTCCATTTGAGTGCTATTGCAGCATCCTTAAAACCTATAAATGGACAACCTGTCTCCTCTCATCCTCTTATTGCAAGATTCATGAGAGGCCTGACTCTAACCAAACCTCCCATTCGACCTCCCCCGGTAGCATGGGACTTAAACCTGGTTCTGGGTCAGCTGATGAAGCCACCTTTTGAACCGTTGGTCTCTACCTCCCTGAAATTTCTTTCCTGGAAGGTTCTTTTCCTTATTGCAGTCACTTCGGCTCGCCGCATCAGTGAACTACAGGCCTTAGTGGCTCATCCACCTTATACTAGGTTTCATCATGATAAGGTGGTCCTTAGGACGAATCCCCACTTTATGCCCAAAGTGGTCTCACCTTTTCATCTTAATCAAGAGGTATATCTACCTGTCTTTTTTCCGGCTCCTCATGCATCCAGTGCAGAGAGGAACCTTCATACTCTAGACTGTAAAAGAGCTCTCGCCTTTTACCTCAACAGGACTCAGCCACATCGAAAGTCTTCTCAACTTTTTGTGGCTTTTGATCCTTCTCATTTGGGACTTCCAGTCTCCAAACGTACACTTTCCAATTGGATTGCTCAGTGTATTTCCTTTGCTTACCAGAGTAAGAACATTTCTCTAGAGGGCCATGTCACAGCTCACAATGTGAGAGCCATGGCCACTTCTATGGCTCATCTTCACTCTGTATCCATAGATCAGATCTGTCGAGCAGCCACCTGGGCCTCGGTTCATACCTTCACAGCCCATTACTGTTTGGACAAGGACTCCCGCCGGGATGCCTTGTTTGGTCAGGCTGTCCTCAAACACCTGTTCCATACTTGAACAACTCCTGCCCACCTTCCCTGGATGGATGCCTGAGATTCATACGAAGATGGCGAACCCTTGGAAGGGGATCTCCCAGGCATCTTAGCTAGGGAGTCCCCATAAGTGAGGACTTATTCCTGCTTGTTCCTGGAGATAGCACAGTTACTTACCTCTAACAGGTGATCTCTGGGAACAGCAGGAATTAGTCCTCACAACCCACCCACCTCCCCTAGGAGTTGTATCTTCTATCTATCTTCCTTTCCTCTCTCTATTGTCTCAGCTATAAACTCGAACTGAGGAGAGCTGGTCAGGAAGGCAGCGCGCATGTGCAGTGGGAGGCCCCAAAAGCTTCCTTTCTGGGAAGCTGGGGAGCTTTCCCGCTCAGGCTCCGTCGGTACCGACGTACCCATAAGTGAGGACTAATTCCTGCTGTTCCCAGAGATCACCTGTTACAGGTAAGTAACTGTGCTGTCCCTTTGGACTCGCCGCAGTCCGAGTCCTGGAGTAGGTCCCCTCCGGAGGATACCCAGTTCTTGGAGTTCGTTAAGGACATGGCCAAGGCCTTGAATGTTCCTACGGACCCTGAGGAGGAGCCGAAGAGCTCGATGCCCTCCAGTATGACTCTACCCCCGAGGGAGGCCTTTACTGTGCCGGTTCCTCCGATGCTGGAACGGCTCCTCTTCCGAATGTGGGAGGCACCGGCCTCAGCGCCAGTTTTGAGCAAGCGGATTGATTCCATGTATCGAGTCTGGAAGAGCCCTGGTTTTCAGAAGGCGTAGCTGCCGCACCGTTCTATGGTTGTGGAATCGGCCATGCATCGTCTGAAGAGCCAGAAGATGCACTCTGCGGTGCCCCCCCCAGCAGGGAGGCCCGAACGCTAGATGCCATCGGCAGAAAGTGCTTCCAGGGCTCGATGCTTGCTTGCCGTGTCCAAGCCTACCAGCTGTACATGGGCATGTACTTGCGGGACCTGGCTAAAGAGCCGGGTTCTCGGCTGGCCTCTCCGGGGAACCTTTGCAGAGGTTCCAATCCTTGTCAGCGGGGGTCCAGGAATGTTCCAAATTCATCTCCCGGGTGGCCTACGATGGCTTCGAGGCTTCGGCCCGCGTAGCAGCAGCCGGCATCGGTGCTCGACTCCAGGCATGGCTACAGTCATCGGACCTCGAGCCATGGGTGCAGGACAGTTTGGTCGATGTCCCATGCCGGGGTGAAAACCTCTTCGGCAAGCCCATGGCCAAAAAGGCGCGGCGCTGAGCTCGAGACTGAGACTCTGACGAGGACAAGGTTGTCCAGGAAAACTTATGCCCCTTCTCATAAGAAGAAGGGCTCGGGGAAAATGGCCTTTTACCCGAGGAAGACGCCTGCCTACAAACCTTTCCCTCATTATCAGGCCTCCCCAGCAGGGTCAGCAGGCCAAGGAGCAGGGACATGGGCCCTGTAGGCAGAAAGCCCCCAAGCCTCCAGTTCCTGCTCCTACTCAGCAGGGAGGGGGTTTTTGACTCCCTCTGCATAGCTTCTCCACCCCTGCTGGCCCACCTCAGCACGGGAGATCGCTTGGTCCTGTTTGCCCACCAGTGGCCACCCATCACAAGGGATGCTTGGATACTGAGCATAGTCCAAAAGGGCTATGTGCTCCATTTCAATCAGGTACCCTCCTCCTACTTCCCAGGGGAGCCTCCAAGGCCTCCTCTGCATCAGGAACTCCTTCTCCAGGAACTGCTAGGTCTTCTTCAAGACAGGGCGGTAGAGCTTGTACCTCCACACTTGTGGGGGTCAGGGCTTCTACTCCCGGTACTTTCTTGTGCCAAAGCAGACTGGAGGTCTCCGGCTCATTCTGGACTTGAGAAATCTCAACAAGTTCTTGAAAAAAGAGAAGTTCAAGATGCTAACTCTTGGAACACTGCTACCCTACCTCCAGCAGGGAGATTGGATATGCTCCTTGGATCTAAAGGATGCGTACACTCACATCCTCATTCATCCAGACCACAGAAATTACCTCAGGTTCGTGGTGGCAGGCAGCCATTTTCAGTACAGGGTACTGCCCTTTGGCCTAATCTCCGCCCCATGAGTCTTCACAAAGTGCCTAGCGGTGGTAGCGGCCTACTTGAGAAACCAGGGTATTTTTGTCTTCCCCTACCTGGACGACTGGCTCATCAGGGGTCAGACTCTCCAGGAGGCCAGGCAAGCCATCCTCCGTACTCTCTCTCTTCTTCAGCAACTAGGCTTTGTCATAAACTTCGCAAAGTCCACTTTGCTCCCCTCCCAGAACCTAAGAGTTCATAGGGGCAAGGTTGGACTCCTTGCAAGCAAAGGCTTACTTGCCAGAGGACAGGGCGGAAAGGCTGATGAACTTGGCCAGACAGTTCATGAGCAACCCACTGGTTTCCACCAGGCTTTGCCTAAAGCTCCTAGGCCATATGGCGTCGACAGTACATGTGACCCCTAATGCTCGCCTGAATATATGGCCTGCACAGTGGTGTCTCAGAACTCAGTGGAGGCAGGCCACAGGAAGCCTCAGAGACAAAGTAAGGGTGTCCAAACCCTTCCTGAACTCTCTGCAGTGGTGGCTACACTCCCCCAACCTTCTACAGGGGATTCCTTTTCAGGTACCTGTTCCCACTGTGGTACTCACAACCGATGCCTCCTTGCAGGGCTGGGGTGCACATTGTCTGGACAAGTGCACACAAGGCCTGTGGTCCCCATGGGAGGCCAATCAGCAGATCAACCTGCTAGAACTTAAAGCGATACGCTTAGCCCTCAAGGCTTTCGCCCACACCCTGGTCCACCAGGCTGTCTTGGTGCAGACAGACAACCAGGTGGCAGTGTTTTAAGTCAACAAGCAGGGGGGCACAGGGTCAAGGCTCCTGTGTCGAGAGACACAGGCCCTCTGCTCCTTTGCGCTTCAACACAATATGCTGCTCAGGGCAGTCTATCTTCCTGACCAGGAAATCTTTCTAGCAGACAGATTGAGCAGGGTTCTACAACCTCACGAGTGGCAACTGCACCCTTTAGTGGTCCAGACCATTTTTTTGAGGTGGGGACTTCCGTCTATCAACCTTTTTGCCAGTCCCCTAAACCGGCAGCTGCCCCAGTTCTGCTCCAGGCAACCGCATCCCAAAAGATTGGCGGCAGATGCCTTCCTGATTTCATGGTCCCAGGCCCTCCTGTATGCGTTTCGTCCCACACCCCTGGTGGCTCGAGCCTTGTTCAAGATTCTAAGGGACAAGGCCTCGGTCATCCTGGTGGCCCCCAGATGGCCAAGGCAACCCTGGTTCCCCCTCCTGTTGCAGCTGGCGGTGGACACCCCACTCCCTCTGGGGTTACAACCCGATCTTCTTTCTCAAGATCAGGGATCCCTTCTGCACCCCAATCTCAAAGCTCTCAATTTGATGGCCTGGAGGCTGCAAGGATAGTGCTGGCTCCCTGGGGCTTGCCTCAGGAAGTCGAGGAGGTTGTCTTGGCTTCTAGGAAGCAATCCACCCGAAAGACCTATGCCCTGAAATGGAGGCGGTTCTCCCTGTGGTGTGATCAGCGCCAGGAGAACCCCTTCTCCTGTCTTGTGCCAGTGGTGCTTCAGTACCTGCTGCACTTGTCTAATCAGGGTCTTAAGTCCAATTGTACACCTCTCTGCTCTGGCAGCCCACCACTCAGTGGTGGAGGGGCACTCTTTGTCGGTTCACCCCTTGGTGGCCAGGTTCCTCAGAGGCTTGCTTTTGCTCAAGCCTCCTCTCCGTCCACCAGCTTCTGAGTGGGAGTTGAATGTGGTCTTGCAACAGCTTACTCGCCCACCCTTTGAGCCGATGGCTATGTGTCCTTTTCGCTTCCTTTCTTGGAAGCCTCTCTTCCTAGTGGCACTGACCTTGGCCAGGCGAGTGAGTGAACTTCAGGCTCTGGTCTGTGACAGGCCATACAGCCGTTTCTATAAGAACAGGGTAGTCCTTAGGACTCATCCTAAGTTATTCCCGAAGGTGGTCTCCTCTTTCCACCTCAACCAAGAGGTGGTTCTTCCAACATTCTTCCCTAGGCCCCATGCAAGCAGGGCTGAAGAAGTCCTCCACACCCTGGACTGTAGAAGGGCCTTGTCTTTCTACTTGGAGCGTACTAAGGGTCATAGAAGGTCTACTCAGCTCTTTCTCTCCTTTGATCCAAACAACTTGGGGGTTCCTGTCTCCAAGGGTACCTTGTCTATATGGGTGGCGGACTGTATCACCTGGGCTTACAGGGCGGCAGACTTTCTCTTGCAGGGTCGAGTTACAGCCCACTGTGTCCTGGCCATGGCTGCATCAGTAGCTCATCTCCGCTCTGTACCGTTGGCAGACATCTGTAGGGCTGCAACTTGGTCCTCAAGCCAGACTTTTGCAGCCCATTACTGCCTGGAGAGGGAGTCCTGTAGGGACAGTGCTTTTGGTCAGGCAGTACTCTGGAATCTTTTTGAGGTTTAGGCAACTCCTACCCTCATGCCCTCTTGTTGGGCTACCGGGGGGTTCTGGTCTTGGTGAAATTCTTTCCTTCATGCTGCGGCTTCACAGAGGGGGTTTCTTTTTCAGCCTGGGTTCCTGGTAGCCCAGAGCTAGGGAGTCACCCATATGTGAGGACTGACTTCCTGCTTGGTCCTGGAGAAAGAGTAGTTACTCACCTGTAACAGGTGTTCTCCAGGAGCAGCAGGAATCAGTCCTCACAACCCTCCCTCCTCCCCTAGGAGTTGCAGTTGTACATAGTTGATTTGTTTTTGTGCTGTTTTTTAGCTATGTCATTAGACTGAGCAAGATGGCACCTTTGGGTGGGAAGGGGACCGCGCATGCATGGGTGTTCCCAAAGGCTTTCTTGGAAAGCTGGGGAAATGCTCCGCATGGGGGCTCCATCGACGTCGATGTCACCCATATGTGAGGACTGATTCCTGCTGCTCCTGGAGAACACCTGTTACAGGTGAGTAACTACTCTCTCATTAACTGATCTTGTCCCTTCAATGGTGACAATCACTGGAGAATCTTTTAGTGGGGTGTCCTTTCCAACAACCCCTATTCCAGGCCACCCTAACAACAGACGCATCACATGTGGGTTGGGGAGCAAACCTGCATCATCTCTCTACCCAGGGCACCTGGAAGCCACAGGAGGCTTCTCTTCACATAAACCTCCTAGAATTCAGAGCAATCTATTTAGCTCTTCGAGTATTTCATGCCCAGCTCAGCTACAAGACAGTCCTAGTCCAAACGGACAATCAAGTAGCCATGTTCTATGTGAACAAGCAGGGCGGAACAGGCTCTCTGTCATTATGCAATGAAGCTTTACGACTTTGGGCCCTCGCCAGACAGCATCAAATCCACCGTCTCGTGGTATATCTTCCAGGCATTCAAAACCTTTGGGCAGGCAAACTCAGCCGAGTACTGCTGCCTCAGGAATGGTCTCTCCTCCTAGACCAGTTGACAAAGATATTTCACATCTGGGGGACTTCAGACATAGACCTCTTTGCAAGTCCACTAAATGCCAAACTTCCCCGGTTCTGTTCCAGGATTCCGGCTCACAATAGCCAGGTAAGGGATGCCTTCCTCCTTCACTGGAGTCAGGACTTCCTCTATGCCTTCCCACCTATTCCCCTCATCCCCAAAACACTCTTCAAGTTTCAGGGAGACAGAGGTTGTATGATCCTCATAGCACCACGGTGGCCACACCAAACGTGGTATCCCCTGCTTCTACATCTCTCTCAAGCTGCGCCTCTGGAATTAGGGTGTGCTCCAGATCTCCTTTCCCAAGAAAGCGGGACCCTATGGGACCCAAATCCCCAGTCCCTGCATCTCATGGCCTGGTTGCTGAAAGCTTAAATCTTCAGGATCTGAACCTTTTCCAGTAGGTAAAGGATATCCTTCAGGCTTCTAGAAAACCTTCCACAAGACGATCTTATGCATTCAAGTGGAAACGTTTCACTATATGGTGTTCCCAGAAGGGGTTAAACCCCCTGGTGATACCTTTGGAAGCGATACTAGAGTATCTACTTCATTTATCAAATTCTGGTCTAAAGACCAATTCAGTAAGAGTCCATCTTAGCACAATTACAGCTTCCTATAAGCCTCTAAATGGACATCCAATTTCCTCTCATCCTCTCATATCCAGATTTATGAGAGGTCTTCTGTTAACAAAACCTCCCATCAAACCACCACCGGCGGCATGGGATTTAAATATATTTCTCGGGCAGCTCATGAAACTGCCCTTTGAACCTTTAGCCACTACTACCCTGAAGGTTTTGTCCTGGAAGGTCATCTTCCTAATTGCAATCACCTTTGCACGTCGCATTAGTGAATTGCAAGCGTTAGTGGCTGATCCTCCTTACACTAGGTTTCACCATGATAAGGTTGTCCTCAGAACTCATCCACCCTTTATGCCAAAGGTGGTTTCGCCTTTTCATTTAAATCAATCGATTTATCTTCCTGTATTCTTTCAGAGGCCTCATGCCTCTAATGCAGAGAAGAACCTTCACACTTTGGACTGTAAAAGAGCCTTAGCTTTTTATCTACAAAGAGCACAGCAACATAGAAAGTCTTCTCAACTTTTTATTGCTTTTGATGCTAGTCATTTGGGACTTCCAGTCTCCAAGAGGACTTTATCCAAATGGATTGCACAGTGCATATCCTTTGCTTATGAGAATAAGAGTCTTCCTCTTCAAGGCCATGTCACAGCTCATAATGTGAGAGCCATGTCAGCCTCTATGGCTAACCTTCACTCTGTCTATTGATGACATTTGTCGAGCAGCCACCTGGGCTTCGGTACATACCTTTACAGCCCACTACTGCCTAGATAAAGCCTCCCATCGGGATGCCTTCTTTGGCCAGGCTGTTCTTCAAAATCTCTTTCAAACTTAATACAACTCCTATCCACCTACCCTGATAGGATGCCAGAGATCCATGGGAGGAAGCATGGCCCACCTCATTATAGGTGGCAGCTTCCTGGGTCTTCAGCTAGGCAGTCCCCATATGTGAAGACTACATTCCTGCTTGTTCCTGGAGATAGCGTAGTTACTCACCTGTAACAGGTGATCTCCGGGAACAGCAGGAATTTAGTCTTCACAACCCACCCACCTCCCCTAGGAGTTGTCTCTCTATCTCTCTGTCTCTTTCCTCTCTCCCTCTATCCTTTCACTCAGATACAAACTTAACTGAAGAGGGACAGTTGGAAAGGCGGGAAGGCAGCGCGCATGTGCTGAGGGATGCTCCCAAAAGTGTTCCTATTGGACGCTGGAGAGCGTTCCCGCACAGGCTCGTCGGTACCGACGATACCCCATATGTGAAGACTAAATTCCTGCTGTTCCCGTAGATCACCTGTTACAGGTGAGTAACTACGCTAAGTCAGTCCTCACATATGGGTGACATCGGCGCCGACGGAGCCCTCGTGCGGATCAAATCCCCAGCTTTCTAAGAAAGCCTTTGGGAATTGCATCACGCATATGCGGTTCACTTCCCGCCCAAGGGTGCCATCTTGCTCAGTCTCCTTTTTTCCGCGGAGCCCAACGGACGTTGTCCCAGTGTCCCCGAGAAAAAAGTGTTTAAAAGTGAGAAATTACTTTTCTTTTTTGATCGATTTGACATCGGTTCCCCTTCCCACCTTCTGCTTGGTCCACCGGTATCAAGTCCGGTCCAATTTTTCGGTTTTGGTCCTTAGTGACTAGCGTTTGCGCTCTTTTCATTTTTCCCTGGCAGCCTGGTTTTTAGACCTCGCAGGGGCCCTTTTTCCCCCGATGGCTGCCAGCAGGTTTAGAAAGTGTGATCCGTGTTCAAAATTAATGTCCCTCACTGACACACACGACTGCTGTTTCCGGTGCCTCGAGCCCGACCACAACCCAAAGGTCTGTGGCCCATGTAGGAAAATGTCTTCTAAGGCCTTGAGGAGCCGTCAGCAGCAGCATGATAGGATTTTTCCTGAGTCCGCACCCTCCCGGTCCCAGACCTCATCGGAGGCCTCGACATCTCAGGAGCTGTCTGAACCCAAGTAGCATCGGGTGTCCTCCGAAAGGGGGTCTCCCTCGTAGGAACACCAGAGGAAGAAGAAATTCGTGAGGGCGTCGTCATTTGGATGGTTTAGAACGGCCTGGTTCCTTGCGGGACCAGTCGCGGAGCCCCGACCGTCGTCCCGGTGCCTCAGAGTCGGAGTGGCCTGCAAAACTCCCTCGACGGGAACCGGAGCAGCCGAGGCAGGTAACCACTGTCCTCGTCGAGGACTCTCCTCCGTTAGAACCTGCGTCGGGACCCGATCTGGGGGCTGCGGAGCCTTCTGAGCTCGGTCTCAGAATGGTGGCCTTGGAACGCAGCATGTCTGCCTTCATGGAACAGCAGCGGGCACTGATAGCCGGTCTCACTGGTCCTTCTGCCCCGACCACCGGGACATCGACATCCAAGTTGACCCGGAGGCCGAGCCAATCCTCAAGACCATGAGGACTCGAGTCGATCCTCGGCTGAGGTCTCCCTCGACCTCCCATTTGGGACCAAGTTTGTTGACGCCGATAGTTGAAACCGAAGACCTCAAGTCCAGAGCCACTCGATTCCTCCTCGGAGGAGTTGGGGTAGGAGTCAGTGGGCGAGGAGCCACTGGACACCCGTCAGACCAGAGACGTTCCCTCAGATTCCCCGGTGTCTGAACCTCGGAAAAGGTCCCCCCCTGGAGGACACTCAGTTCTTAGACTTCGTTTGGGACATGTCAAAGGCATTGGCATTCCCGGTGGAGGCTGAGGAAGAGCCGAAGAGCTCGAGATCCTCCAGTATGACTTTCCCCCTCGGGAAGCCCTTACTGTACCAGTGCCTCCGATTCTGGAACGGCTGATGCTCTGCATGTGGGAGACACCGACATCGATGCCGGTACTCAGCAGGAGAATCGATTCCATCTTTCGAGTTCGCAAGACCCCTGGATTCCGGAAGGCACAACTGCCGCACAACTCCATGGTTGTGGAATCAGCCATGCGCCAGCTCAATAGCCAGAAGACGCGCTCCTTGGTGCCTCCTGGCAGGGAGGTCCGCAACATGGATGCCCTCGGCCAGAAGTACTACTAGGGTTCAGTGCTATCATGCCAAATCCAGACATACCAGCTATACATGGGCCATGTACCTACGAGACCTGGCAAAGGAGATTGCCGGGTTCTGAGCTAGTCTCTCCGAGGGACCTTTGCAGCGCTTCAAGACCTTGTCCACTGTGATCCATGAGTGCTTGAAGTTTGACTCGCGCAGCCTATGATGGCTTTGAAGCGTCAGCCCGGGTAGCTGCGGCCGGCATCGGTGCACTCCGCCAGGCATGGCTACAGTTGTCATACCTGGAGCAGTGGGTACAGAACAAGTTGGTCGATGTCCTTTGCCAAGGTGAAAACCTCTTTGGCAAACTCATGACAGAGAAGGCTGCTGAGATTGAGTCTGAGTACCTGACCCGGACACGGCTCTCAAAGAAGACTTCTGCCCCTTCTAAGAAGAAGGGCTTGGGTAAAAAGCCTTTTTCCCGAGGAAAGGTACTGCTTACCACAACTACCTCACATATCAGGCCTCCCCAGCTCCCCAACAGGGGCAGCAGGCCAAGGGACAGGGGCATGGCCCACGTAAGCAAAAAGCCCCCAAGCCCCAGGCACCAGCTCCGGCCCAGCCTGGAGGGGGTTTTTGACTCCCAAAGCATAGCCCCTCTCTCCAAGGAAGTAAGGCCATGCACAGGGGGAAGGCTGGCCCTGTATGCCCACAGGTGGCCAGCCTTCACAACAGATACCTGGGTTCTCCAGATATTCCAAAAGGGCTATCTGCTACATTTCACCCAGGTACCTCCCTCTTACTTTCCAGGGGAGCCTCTCAGACCCCCTCTTCACAGGGATCTCCTCTTGAAGGAGTTAGCGGGTCTTCTCAAGGATCAGGTGGTAGAACCGGTGCCCCACCACCTGCAGGGAAAGGACTTCTACTCTAGGTATTTCCTGATAACAAAAAGAACAGGAGGCCTAAAACCTATCCTTCACCTGCACAACTTAAACAAGTTCCTGGTGAGGGAAAAGTTCAAGATGCTTTCCCTTGGAATATTGCTGCCTTACCTCCGCCAGGGAGACTGGCTATGCTCCTTAGACCTAAAGGATGCATATACACACATCCTAATTCATCCAGACCACAGACAATATCTCCATTTTGTGGTGGGAGGAAACCATTTTCAGTACAAGGTACTTCCCTTTGGCCTAGCCTCTGCACGCAGAGTATTCACAAAGTGCCTGGCTGTAGTGGCCGCCTTCCTCAGGAACCAGGGGGTATTTGTTTTCCCCTACCTAGACGACTGGCTCATCAGAGCCACGTCAGCTCTGGAAGTCCAGCAGGCCACATCTTGCACCATTTAGGTGCTGCAACATCTCGGATTTGTGATCAGTCACACCAAATCTACTCTAGTTCCCACTCAAGGCCTGGAGTTTATAGGAGCAAGGCTAGACACCCTTCAAGAAAGGGCTTATCTACCAGAAGACAGGGCACAAAGGCTCCTGGGCCTGGCAAAACAAGTGAGTCGACAGTCCCAGATATCAGCAAGACACTTCCTGCGACTAATTGGACACATGGCTTCCACGGTGCACGTGAAACCCAATGCCTGCCTCCACATGCGAACAGCTCAGTGATGCCTCAGGGACCAGTGGACACAAGCCACAGGCAGACTCCGAGACAGGATCAAAGTGTCCAAAGGACTGATACAGTCATTAACATGGTGGCTTCAACCACACCACTTGGTGGCGGGGGTGGATTTTCAGGCTCCTCTGCACACGAGGGTCCTGACTACAGATGCATCCTTGCTGGGCTGGGGAGCCCATTGCCAGGGACTGTGTACCCAGGGTGTGTGGTCTCCACAGGAGAGCACACAACAGATCAATTTCCTAGAGCTTCGAGCTATCCGCCTTGCTCTCCGGGCTTTCTGTCAAACCCTGACTCATCAACCTGTCTTAATACAGACAGACAACCAGGTAGCAATGTTCTATGTGAATAAACAGGGAGGCACGGGTTCCCACATCCTGTGTCAGGAAACCCTAGACCCGTGCTCCTTTGCAGTCTGGCATGGAATGCATCTCAAAGCAATTTACTTACCGGGCCAGGAAAATTGCTTAGCCGACAAGCTAAGCAGAATTCTCCAGCCGCACGAATGGCAACTGGATCCCAACATAGCCCAAGGGCTGTTTCAGACCTGGGGACAACCATGCATAGATCTGTTTGCGAGCCCACAGAATTATCAGTTGTCCCAATTTTGCTCCAGACAACCACACCCAAACAGGGTGGCTGTGGATGCTTTTCTAATCTCATGGTCTGTGGGCCTCCTCTATGTGTTTCCTCCCACGCCTCTAGTGGCCAAGGCTCTATTCAAGATCATCCAGGACAAGGCCTCGGTCATTCTAGTAGGACCCAGGTGGCCAAGACAACCCTGGTTTCCACTTCTGCTTCAACTGGCAGTGGAGGCCCCAATTCCTCTGGGATCACATCCCAACTTCCTATCACAAGAGGGGGGCACTAACATGCATCCCAACCTCAGATCCCTCAACCAGATGGCCTGGCTGCTAAAAGGGTAGTACTCACACCACTCCTTCCCAAAAATGTGGAAGAAGTGATCTCCAGGAACAAGCAGGAATGTAGTCTTCACATATGGGTATCATTGGTACCGACGGAGCGTGCGCGGGAACGCTCCCCAGCGTCCAATAAGAACGCTTTTGGGAGCATCCCTCAGCACATGCGTTATGCCTTCCCGCCTTTCCAACTGCCCCTCTTCAGTTCTTCGTTTTTCACGGAGCCGACAGGACACATATCCTGTCACCGCAGAAAAAATTCTTCTTTAATCTTTAATCTTTTCTTGTGGTCGCGTTTGCCTCCGCACGACGCCTACCGGTACCGCCGGTTCTTTTCTTTTCTTCTCTTCTAAAAAAAAAAAATTCTGAATTGTTTCTCTTCAGAAACTTCTTTTTCGGTGTTAGGTAACATTTTGGGCACTAGGCCCCATTTTTCCTTAAAGATGGAAAAACCAGCTAGTGATTTAAAAAAAAAAATGCACTAAGTGTGGCGGTACCATTTCCATCACTGACACCCATGATTGGTGTCTTAAATGTTTAGGCCCTCACCATTCTCCATCTGAGTGTCTCTCTTGTATGCGAATGACTAAAAGAGGAAGACAGGACCGGGCTGCAAAGCTCGGTACCCTCTTTTCTTCGGATGCCAGATCCATTGCATCGGCATCTTCAAAGCCTCTTCTTCCTCCAATGGATCTCAGGTAAGTAAACATAAAAGCCGGTCCTCAAAGGGTAGCTCTCCTGCAAAGCATCGAGAGGCCATTGGCATGGCCCTTGAGGGTTCCACACCGGCAAAACAGCCCCGGTGGGAGGCTTCGGCCTCCAAAGCATCAACGGGGTTCCAGGATGTTCTCGAGGCCGAGGCCTCGACAGAACTACTGATGCAATGCTCAGTGGTCCCGGCCGCCTTCACCAGTACCGACACCCAGGCATCGGCAGTGTCGATAGACCAGAGATTCCTCACTATCGAGCACAGTATTGCAGCTCTCCTTACAGCTGTGGTACCGTTGACACAGATGGTTCAACGGGCACCGGTACCGGCACAGATACTGGTACCGGCACTGACGGTACCAGCCCCGGTGGGAATTTTTCCAATGCCGTCTTTGCCGGGCATCGAAAGATCAGTATGGGATCAACTCGGTACCGACTTCGATCGATACCGGGACCGTGCCTTACATGAACATAGTGATCAGAGATACTTTGAATCCTCCGATTCCGATTACTCTGATAATTCTGCCGGTACCAAAGTTTTTCTCCTGGAAGACTCTTCTTCTCCCCAACGCAGAATGTGGCCTCCGGAGGACATGTCTTTTCAGGATTTTATTTGTGATGTTGCCAAAGGCCTTTCAATAACGGTAGCTCCTGAAAAGGAACCTAGAGCAAAGGAATTGGAAATTCTCCAATATCCTAAGACTCCAAAGGAGGCAGCCACTCTGCCCATTCATGAAATTCTTCATGATCTGATGCTCAGAATGTGGGAGACACCTTTGACCACATCTCCTCATTCTAGGAGGCTTGATACCATGTATCGAGTTCCACCATGTCCTGGATTTCAAAAGACTCAGCCTCCACACCATTCAATGGTAGTGGAGTCAGCCATGCGTAGGATGAAAAGTGCAAAGAGACATGCATCCAATCCTCCAGGTCGTGAATGCAGGACTCTGGATGCTTTTCGGCATCAAACTTTTCAGACTTCCATGCTTTCATCTAGGATCAGCTCATATATTTTATATATGGGAATGTTCCTCAAGGAGGCCATGGGAGATTTGGAGCTTATGAGCCCACTTCTCCCAGATGACAGACGACAAGACTTCCTTACGCTTGTCAGGCATGCTCAAGATTTCTCCAAGTTTGTGAATTGTGCAGCCTTTGACTGCTTTGAATGCATCAGCAGTACCTTTGCTATTGCCATTGGTGCACGACAGATTGCCTGGCTTCAGAGGCTTCAGGCATCAGACTTGGAGATTTGGGTACAGGATAAATTAGGCAACATCCCTTGCACAGGAGAAAACCTCTTTGGCAAGAATTAGCAGGAAAAGGCTAATGAGATAGATGCTGATAATATCACTTTAGATAGATTGCCAAAATCTACAGCCACTCCAGCCAAAAAGAAACCCTATAAAAAACCCTCTTTCAGCAAAAAGAGGAAGTTTATCCATCCTATACCCAGCAAAGCCAAGCTCACGGTCAAGTTGCCCAAAGGGGACAACAACAATTTAAACAGCAGAAGAAGCGAAAAGGCCCGAGAGCTCATCCAGCTCCGCAGGTTCAGCCCCCTCAAGGGCTTTGACTCCTTCCTAGAGAGCTTAGCCTTCCTGCCTCTGAGGGGTCCAGAACCCCTAAATATTCCAGGCAGGCTGTGTCATTTTGCCAACAGATGGCACCAAATAACAGCAGAAAATTGGACTCTGTCCATTGTAGGAGAGGGGTACAAGCTTCATTTTCACAGCATGCCCCCTCCTACAATCCTAAGGCAGTTCAATTCCCAGACCTCTGCAGACAATCTGCTAAATCACAAGGTCTCAACACTTCTTGCCCAAAGGGCAATAGAGGAAGTACCCATCCTCCAGAAGGGTTCAGGGTTCTACTTCCTCTATTTTCTTATTCCAAAGAAAACAGGGGGACACAGACCCATTCTAGACCTCAGAGAATTGAACAAATACCTGTTCCGAGAAAAGTTCAAAATGATTTCTCTAAGAACTCTTCGGCCATACCTTCAAAGTCAGGATTGGCTTTGCTCTCTAGACTTAAAGGATGCATATACTCACATTCTGATCCATCCAGATCACAGGAAATTCTTACGATTCCTTTTCAAGGGAAAACACTTCCAGTACAGGGTTCTTCCCTTTGGTCTGGCTTCTGCACCAAGAGTTTTCACGAAATGCATGGCAGTAGTAGCTGCATTCCTGTGAACCCTAGGAATATTTGTCTTCCCTTACTTGGACGACTGGCTCATTCGAGCCCCCACGAGTGCAGAAACCAGCTCTGCACTATCTTGCACAATGCGAATCCTCCAATACTTGGGATTGGTAATACACTTCCCAAAATCCCAACTTGTTCCTTCCCAGTCTCTGGAGTTCATAGGAGCCTGTTAGATACCAGACAGTCAAGGGATTTCCTTCAACAGGCCCGGTGCCTTCGCATAGTGCAACTAGCTTCTCAAGCAGCGGAAAAATCCTTCCTAACTGCTCGAGAACTGCTACAGTTACTGGGACACATGGCATCCACTGTTCATTTAGTTCCCTATGCTCGCCTCCACATGCGAGCAGCCCAGTGGACCCTATCCACACAGTGGACACAGGCCACAAGACGTCTGTCAGACAAGATATCAAACTATCATCGACTGATCTTGTCCCTTCAATGGTGGCAATCACTGGAGAATGTTTTAGTGGGGTCTCCTTTCCAACAACTCCTATTCCAGGCCACCCTAACAACAGATGCATCACAGGTGGGTTGGGGAGCACACCTGCATCATCTCTCTACCCAGGGCACCTGGACTCCACAGCAGGCTTGTCTTCACATAAACCTCCTAGAATTAAGAGCAATCTATTTAGCTCTTCGAGTATTCCATGCCCAGCTCAGCTACAAGACAGACCTAGTCCAAACGGACAATCAAGTAGCCATGTTCTATGTGAACAAGCAGGACGGAACAGACTCTCTGTCGTTATGCAACGAAGCTTTACGACTTTGGGCCCTCGCCAGAGAGCATCAAATCCACCTTCTCGTGGTATATCTTCCAGGCATTCAAAACCTTTGGGCAGGTAAACTCAGCAAAGTACTGCTGCCTCACGAATGGTCTCTCCACCTAGACCAAGTGACAAAGATATTTCTCCAGGACCAAGCAGGAAGTCAGTCCTCACTTATGGGTGACGTCGGCGCCGACGGAGCCCTCGTGGAGCAATTTTCCCCAGCTTTCAAAGAAAGCCTTTGGGAATTGCAGCGCGCATGCGCGGTCCTCTTCCCGCCCAAGGGTGCCATCTTAGCCAGTCTTCTTTTTTCCGCGGAGCCCTACAGACGTACCCGTCCTGTCCCCGCGAAAAAGTTGATTTTTCTTCAGAATTTCTCTTTTTTTCCATTCGGTTCGACGCCGGTCTTTTTCCCGCCGGACTCGCGACGCCGGTCTCGAGTCCTCTTCTTATTTTTCGGTTTTTCTGACTTAGTCAGTTTTTCGTTTCGGTTTTTCCCTGGCAGCCCGGTCCTTTGACCTCGCCGGGGCCCTTTTTCCCCCGATGGCTGCCAGTGGTTTCAAGCGGTGTGGTCAGTGTGACCGAAATATGTCACTAACTGACACACACGACTTTTGCCTCCGCTGCCTGGGCCCGGATCATGAAGAAATGATCTGTGGGCCCTGCGGCAAAATGTCCTCCAAAGCGTTGAGAAGTCGGCGGCATCAGCGGGATAGGATCTTCGCTGACCCCAGCCGTACCCGGACCTCGTCGGAGGCCTCCGCGTCCAAAGGTTCCAGCTCGGACCGTCGCCGGAGTTCCTCCGACAGGGGTTCTCCCTCCGGGGACCATCGTCGTAAGGTGAAACCCGCGAGGGCGGCGTCGGTGGACGCTCCTGGCTCCGCGAGGGCCAGGTCGCATAGCCCCGATAGCCGTCCCGGGTCCTTGGAGAAGGAGCATCTCACGAAGCGACCTCGCCTGGAGTCGGAGCTGCCTGCTCGGGTAAGTCCTGTGGTCCTCCTGGACTCGCCTCCGAGACAGCCGACGTCGGGCCCGACGCCGTCGGGGCCCGAGTCGGGGGCTGCTGGGTCACCTGAGCTCGGACTCAGGTTGATGGCCTTGGAGAGCAGATTGTCTGCCTTCATGGACCAGCAGCGGGCACTGCTCGCTGGCTTCGCTGGCGCCGCTGCCCCGACCGCCGGGACGTCGACATCCAAGTCGACCCCGGAGACCGAGCCGATCCTCGAGTCGATGCGAACTCGAGTCGATCCTCGGTCGAGGTCACCCTCGGCCTCCCGTTCGGGACCGAGGTCGCCGACGCCGACTCCCTCGGCGTCGGGGCGGCAGGCGCCGCGCCCTGCCCGGGCCGACCCCACCGAGTCCTCGTCGGAGTCGGTCTGGGAGTCTGAAGAGGAAGAGTCACCTGATTCTTTCCGGACTCGGTGTGTCCCCTCGGACTCACCGGAGTCCGAGCCTCGGAAGCAGTCCCCCCCGGAGGATGCCCGGTTCTCGGACTTCGTCAGGGATATGGCCAAGGCTTTGGCCTTCCCTGCGGACCCCGAGGAGGAGCCTCGAGCCGAAGAGCTCGACGCCCTCCAGTATGACTCTCCCGCAAGGGAACACTTTACTGTACCGGTTCCTCCCATGCTGGAACGGCTACTCTTCCGCATGTGGGAGAGTCCGGCTACCTCGCCGGTCCTGAGCAAGCGGGTCAATTCTATCTATCGAGTCCGCAAGAGCCCTGGCTTCCAAAAAGCACAGCTGCCACACCATTCCATGGTAGTGGAATCGGCCATGCATCGTCTTAAGAGCCAGAAGATGCACTCCTCGGTGCCTCCTGGCAGGGAGGCCCGTAACCTGGATGGCCTTGGCAAGAAGTGTTTCCAGGGCTCTATGCTTGCGTGTCGTGTCCAGACCTACCAGCTATACATGGGCATGTATCTCCGAGACCTGGCTAAAGAGCTAGCCGGATTCTCCGCTGGTTTGTCCGAGGAACCCTTGCGGAGGTTCCTGGCCTTGTCCACTGGTATTCGGGAATGCTCAAAATTCATATCCCGAGCAGCCTACGATGGCTTTGAAGCGTCGGCTCGAGTGGCCGCAGCCGGCATCGGTGCCCGCCGACAGGCTTGGCTTCAGTCATCTGACCTTGAGCCCTGGGTGCAGGACAAGTTGGTCGATGTCCCCTGCCGAGGCGAAAACCTCTTTGGCAAGCCCATGGCTGAAAAGGCTGCACAAATTGAGACGGAGACTCTCACCAGGACTAGGCTTTCTAGGAAGACCTCCGCCCCTTCCCAGAAAAAGAAGGGCTCGGGAAAGAAGTCCTTTTACCCGAGGAAGGCGGCTGCCTACAAACAATACCCCCATTATCAGGCCCCTGCAGCTCCCCAACAGGGCCAGCAGGCCAAGGGACGGGGTAACGGGTCCCGTAGGCAGCAAGCCCCCAAGCCTGCACCACCAGCCCCTGCTCAGCAGGGTGGGGGTTTTTGACTCACTAAGCATAGCCTCTCCCCCCCCGCTGGTTCCTCCCAGCACCGGAGGCCGGCTGGTTCACTTCGCCCACAGGTGGTCCAGCATCACCTCAGATGCCTGGGTGCTTCAAGTCGTGCGAGAAGGCTATCTTCTCCACTTCCACCAGGTCCCTCCCTCCTTTTTTCCGGGAGAACCTCCACGACCCCCTCTGCACAGGGAATTACTCCTTCAGGAGTTAACAGGTCTTCTACAGGAACAGGCGGTGGAACCGGTGCCCCACCACCTGAAAGGTCAAGGCTTTTACTCCAGGTATTTTCTGATACCAAAGAGAACAGGAGGCCTCAGACCCATCCTGGACCTGCGCAACCTCAACAAGTTCCTCGTGCGAGAGAAGTTCAAGATGCTTACCCTTGGAATCCTTCTGCCCTACCTCCAGCAGGGATATTGGCTATGCTCCTTGGATCTAAAGGATGCCTACACGCACATCCTCATCCACCCAAGCCACCGACAATACCTAAGGTTTGTGGTGGCAGGAAATCATTACCAGTACAGAGTACTGCCCTTTGGCCTGTCCTCCGCACTGCGAGTCTTCACAAAATGTCTCGCGGTGGTGGCGCCCCATCTCCGGCTTCACGGCCTCTGTCTTTCCGTACCTCGACGACTGGCTCATCAGAGCAGCGTCCGCTCTGGAGGTCACCAACGCCACGCGCCGCACGGTGACTCTTCTGCAGCACTTGGGCTTTGTTATAAACTTCGCAAAGTCCACTTTGCTCCCCTCACAGGATCTCGAGTTCATCGGCGCAAGGCTGCACACTCCTCAGGCACGAGCGTACCTACCGCTCGACAGGGCTCAACGGCTCATGGACCTAGCCGACCGTTTTCGTAGCCAGCCCCTGGTCTCCGCCAGGCGCTTCCTGAGACTACTCGGCCATATGGCTTCCACCGTCCATGTGACCCCCAATGCCCGCCTGAATATGCGGCCTGCTCAATGGTGTCTCCGCCAGCAGTGGCGACAAGCCACAGGCGGCCTAGCAGACCTAGTGCGCGTCTCTGAGCCGCTGATCTCGTCTCTCCGGTGGTGGCTTCAGCAGCCGAACCTGATCTGCGGAATGCCTTTCCAGTCACCTCAGCCGGCCCGGGTGCTGACAACAGATGCATCCCTCCTGGGCTGGGGAGCGCATTGCCAAGGGGCACGCACTCAGGGCCTCTGGACCACGTGGGAGTCTGCTCAGCAGATCAACTTCCTGGAACTCAGGGCGATACGCCTGGCTCTCAAGGCCTTCTCCCACCTGACTTCTCACCAGTCCGTCCTTGTCCAGACGGACAATCAAGTTGCCATGTTCTAAGTGAACAAGCAGGGGGGCACGGGCTCCTTCCTCCTCTGCCGGGAGGCGCAGAAGCTCTGCTCTTGGGCCGTCAGTCACGGCATTCTCCTCAAGGCAGTTTATCTCCCAGGCCAAGAGAATTACCTGGCGGACAAACTCAGCAGGATCCTCCAGCCGCACGAGTGGCGTCTGGATCCCTTGGTAGTTCAGAAGCTCTTTCTAAAGTGGGGCCTCCCCACGATGGATCTCTTTGCCAGTCCTCACAACCGGCAACTTCCTCGCTTCTGCTCTCGTCAGCCACACCCCCTTCGGGTTGCGGCGGACGCTTTTCTACTCTCATGGTCGGGGAGCCTTCTGTACGCTTTCCTTCCCATCCCGCTAGTCTCTCGGACTCTTTTCAAGGTTCTCCGAGACAAAGCCTTCATGATCCTGGTGGCCCCTCGCTGGCCCAGACAGCCGTGGTTTCCGCTCCTGCTGCAATTAGCGGTGGAGGATCCATTCCCTCTGGGGTTACAACCAGATCTCCTCACTCAGGATCAGGGGTCCCTGCTACACCCCAACCTCAGGTCTCTCAACCTGATGGCCTGGCTGCTGAGAGGGTAGTCCTCGCTCCCCTTCTCCTGCCGGCAGAAGTGGAGGAGGTCGTCCTAGCTTCTCGGCGACCTTCTACCCGCAAATGCTACGCCCTTAAATGGCGTCGCTTTTCCGTTTGGTGTGGCCAACAGTCTCAGGATCCCTTCTCCTGCCCGGTGTCGGTGATCCTGCAGTACTTGCTCTACCTCTCTAATCTGGGACTTAAGTCCAACTCCGTCAAAGTTCACCTCAGTGCTCTTTCAGCACATCATGTGCCGGTGGACGGCAGACCTCTTTCCAGCGACCCTCTTGTAGCGAGGTTTCTCCGAGGTCTCCTTCTACTTAAACCACCTCTACGCCCGCCAGCGCCTGACTGGGATCTGAATGTGGTTTTACAGCGGATCACCTGTCCGCCTTTTGAACCTATGGCTACCTGTTCTCTCCGTTTTCTTTCTTGGAAAACACTGTTCTTGATAGCCCTCACTTCCGCTAGACGCGTAAGTGAATTGCAGGCCCTCGGGTCTGATCCCCCTTACACTCGGTTCTACAAAAATAGGGTAGTCCTACGGACTCACCCAAAATTTCTTCCAAAAGTGGTCTCCCCTTTTCATATCAATCAGGAGGTGGTACTTCCAACCTTCTTTCCCAGACCACACTCCAGCCGAGCTGAAACGGTCCTCCATACCCTGGACTGTAGAAGGGCTTTGAACTTCTACCTTGACCGTACGCGGGAGCACCGCAAAGCTGCTCAGCTCTTCGTGTCTTTTGACCCCAATAAATTGGGGCTCCCTGTCTCCAAGCGTACGCTGTCCATCTGGGTTGCAGACTGTATCACTTGGGCTTATGGGGCAGCCGGACTCTCCTTGGAAGGTCGAGTCACGGCTCATTGCGTTCGGGCAAAGGCCACGTCAGTGGCTTACCTCCGCTCTGTTCCGCTGGCAGACATCTGCCGGGCCGCTACTTGGTCTTCGAGCCAGACTTTTGCGGTCCATTACTGTCTCGAGAGGGAGTCCCGCAGGGACAGTGCTTTCGGACAGGCAGTCCTCCGTAATCTCTTTGAGGTCTGAGCAACTCCTACCCTCCATCCCGGATGTGGGCTACCGTGGGTAATAATTCAGCGAAGATCCTTTCCTTCTGTGCTGCTGAGCTAGAGGGAGCTCATTTTTGTGCTTAGGGTCTCCGGTAGCCTTAAGCTTGGGAGTCCCATAAGTGAGGACTGACTTCCTGCTTGGTCCTGGAGAAAGCGTAGTTACTCACCTGTAACAGGTGTTCTCCAGGAGCAGCAGGAATCAGTCCTCACAACCCTCCCTCCTCCCCTTGGAGTTGCAATCGTCTGCTTTACGTTTTTGCAAATTTTTATGCTGTCTTTTTTAGCTATGTCATCTGACTGGCTAAGATGGCACCCTTGGGCGGGAAGAGGACCGCGCATGCGCGCTGCAATTCCCAAAGGCTTTCTTTGAAAGCTGGGGAAAATTGCTCCGCGAGGGCTCCGTCGGCGCCGACGTCACCCATAAGTGAGGACTGATTCCTGCTGCTCCTGGAGAACACCTGTTACAGGTGAGTAACTACGCTTTCACATCTGGGGGACTCCAGACATAGACCTCTTTGCAAGTCCACTGAATGCCAAACTTCCCCGGTTCTGTTCCAGGGTTCCGGCTCACAATTGCCAGGCAAGGGATGCCTTCCTCCTTCACTGGGGTCAGGACTTCCTCTATGCCTTCCCACCTATTCCCCTCATCCCCAAAACACTCTTCAAGCTTCAGAGAGACAGAGGTCATATGATTCTCATAGCGCCACGGAGTCCACGGAAAACGTGGTATCCCCTGCTTCTACATTTCTCTCAAGCTGCACCTCTGGAGTTAGGGTGTGCTCCAGATCTCCTTTCCCAAGAGAGCGGGACCCTATGGCACCCGAATCCCCAGTTCCTGCATCTCATGGCCTGGTTACTGAAAGCTTAAATCTTCAGGATCTCAACATTTCCCAACAGGTAAAAGATATCCTTCAGGCTTCTAAAAAACCCTCCACAAGACGATCTTACGCCTTCAAGTGGAAACGTTTCACTATATGGTGTTCCCAGAAGGGGTTATACCCCCTGGTGATACCTTTGGAAGCGATACTAGAGTATCTACTTCATTTACCAAACTCTGGTCTAAAGACCAATTCAGTAAGAGTCCATCTTAGCGAAATTACAGCTTCCTATAAGCCTCTAAATGGACCACCAATTTCTCCAGGACCAAGCAGGAAGTCAGTCCTCACTTATGGGTGACGTCGGCGCCGACGGAGCCCTCGCGGAGCAATTTTCCCCAGCTTTCAAAGAAAGCCTTTGGGAATTGCAGCGCGCATGCGCGGTAGTCTTCCCGCCCGAAGGTGCCATCTTAGCCAGTCTTCTTTTTTCCGCGGAGCCCTACAGACGTCCCCGTCTTGTCCCCGCGAAAAAGTTGATTTTCCTCTGTATTTATCCTTTTTTCTTTCGGTTCGACGCCGGTCGTTTTCCCGCCCGGACTCGCGACGCCGGTCTCGAGTCCTCTAACGGTTTTTTCGGTTTTTCTGACTTAGTCAGCTTTCGTTTTCGTTTTTTCCCTGGCAGCCCGGTCCTTTGACCTCGCAGGGGCCCTTTTTCCCCCGATGGCTGCCAGTGGCTTTAAGCGGTGTGGTCGGTGTGACCGAAATATGTCACTCACCGACTCACACGACCTTTGCCTCCGCTGCCTGGGCCCAGATCACGAGGAACTGATCTGTGGGCCCTGCAGCAAACTGTCCTCGAAGGCGTTGAGAAGTCGGCGGCATCAGCGCGAAAGAATCTTCGCTGACCCCAGCCGTACCCGGACCTCGTCGGAGGCCTCACTGTCGAAAGGCTCCAGTTCGGACCGTCGACGGAGCTCCTCCGACCGGGGTTCTCCCTCCGGGGACCATCGACGGAAGGAAAAACCCGCGAGGGCGGCGTCGGTGGACGCTCCTGGCTCCGCGAGGGCCAGGTCGCATAGCCCCGACAGCCGCCCCGGGTCCTTGGAGAAGGAACACCTCCCGAAGCGACCTCGCCTGGAGTCGGAGATGCCTGCCCGGGTAAGTCCTGTTGTCCTTCTGGACTCGCCTCCGCGTCAGCCGACGTCGGGCCCGACGCCGTCGGGGCCCGAGTCGGGGGCTGCTGGGTCGCCTGAGCTCGGACTCAGGTTGACGGCCTTGGAGAGCAGATTGTCTGCCTTCATGGACCAGCAGCGGGCACTGCTCGCTGGCTTCGCTGGCGTCGCTGCCCCGACCGCCGGGACGTCGACGTCCAAGTCGACCCCGGAGACCGAGCCGATCCTCGAGTCGATGAGAACTCGAGTCGATCCTCGGTCGAGGTCGCCCTCGGCCTCCCGTTCGGGACCGAGGTCGCCGACGCCGACTCCCTCGGCGTCGGGGCGGCTGGCGCCACACCCTGCCCGAGCCGACCCCACCGAGTCCTCGTCGGAGTCGGTCTGGGAGTCGGAGGAGGAAGAGTCACCTGATTCTTTCCGGACTCGGTGTGTCCCATCGGACTCTCCGGAGTCCGAGCCTCGGAAGCAGTCCCCCCCGGAGGATGCCCGGTTCTCGGATTTCGTTAGGGATATGGCCAAGGCTTTGGCCTTCCCTGCGGACCCCGAGGAGGAGCCTCGAGCCGAAGAGCTCGACGCCCTCCAGTATGACTCTCCCGCGAGGGAGCACTTTACTGTGCCGGTTCCTCCTATGCTGGAACGACTACTCTTCCGCATGTGGGAGAGTCCGGCCTCCTCGCCGGTCCTGAGCAAGCGGGTCGATTCTATCTATCGAGTCCGCAAGAGCCCTGGCTTTCAAAAGGCGCAGTTGCCACACCATTCCATGGTAGTGGAATCGGCCATGCATCGTCTTAAGAGCCAGAAGATGCACTCCTCGGTGCCTCCTGGAAGGGAGGCCCGTAACCTGGATGGCCTTGGCAAAAAGTGCTTCCAGGGCTCTATGCTCGCCTGTCGTGTCCAGACTTACCAGCTCTACATGGGCATGTATCTCAGGGATCTGGCTAAAGAGCTAGCCGGCTTCTCCGCTGGTTTGTCCGAGGAACCCTTGCGGAGGTTCCTAGCCTTGTCCACAGGTATTCGGGAATGCTCAAAGTTCATGTCCCGAGCAGCCTATGATGGCTTTGAAGCCTCGGCTCGAGTAGCCGCAGCCGGCATCGGTGCCCGCCGACAGGCTTGGCTTCAGTCGTCCGACCTTGAGCCCTGGGTACAGGACAAGTTGGTCGATGTCCCCTGCCGAGGCGAAAACCTCTTTGGCAAGCCCATGGCGGAAAAGGCTGCACAAATTGAGACTGAGACTCTCACCAGGACCAGGCTTTCTAGGAAGACCTCCGCCCCTTCCCAGAAAAAGAAGGGCTCGGGAAAAAAGACCTTTTACCCGAGGAAGGCGGCTGCCTACAAACAATACCCCCATTATCAGGCCCCTGCAGCTCCCCAACAGGGCCAGCAGGCCAAGGGACGGGGTAACGGGTCCCGTAGGCAGCAAGCCCCCAAGCCTGCGCCACCAGCCCCTGCTCAGCAGGGTGGGGGTTTTTGACTCGCTCAGCATAGCCTCTCCCCCCCCGCTGGTTCCCCCCAGCACCGGAGGCCGGCTGGTTCACTTCGCCGACAGGTGGTCCAGCATCACCGCAGATGCCTGGGTGCTTCAGGTCGTGCGAGAGGGCTACCTTCTCCACTTCCATCAGGTCCCTCCCTCCTATTTTCCGGGAGAGCCTCCGCGCCCCCCTCTGCACAGGGAGTTGCTCCTTCAGGAGTTAGCAGGTCTTCTGCAGGATCAGGCGGTGGAACCGGTGCCACACCACCTGAGAGGTCAGGGCTTCTATTCAAGGTATTTTCTGATACCAAAGAGAACAGGAGGCCTCCGACCCATCCTGGACTTGCGCAACCTCAACAAGTTCCTTGTGCGGGAGAAGTTCAAAATGCTTACCCTTGGAATCCTTCTGCCCTACCTCCAGCAGGGAGATTGGCTATGCTCCTTGGATCTAAAGGATGCTTACACGCACATCCTCATCCACCCAAGCCACCGCCAATACCTAAGGTTTGTGGTGGCAGGAAATCATTACCAGTACAGAGTACTGCCCTTCGGCCTGTCCTCCGCACCGCGAGTCTTCACAAAATGTCTCGCGGTCGTGGCGGCCCATCTCCGGCTTCACGGCCTCTATGTTTTTCCGTACCTCGACGACTGGCTCATCAGAGCAGCATCCGCTCAGGAGGTCACCACCGCCACGTGCCGCACGGTGACTCTGCTGCAGCACTTGGGCTTTGTCATCAACTTCGCAAAGTCCACTTTGCTCCCCTCACAGGATCTCGAGTTCATCGGCGCAAGGCTGCACACCCCTCAGGCGCGAGCGTACCTACCGCTCGACAGGGCTCAGCGGCTCATGGACCTAGCCGACCGCTTTCGCAGCCAGCCCCTGGTCTCCGCCAGGCGCTTCCTGAGACTGCTCGGCCATATGGCTTCCACCGTCCATGTGACCCCCAATGCCCGCCTGAATATGCGGCCTGCTCAGTGGTGTCTCCGCCAGCAGTGGCGACAGGCCACGGGCGGCCTAGCAGACCTGGTGCGCGTCTCCGAGCCGCTGGTCTCGTCTATCCGGTGGTGGCTCCGGCAGCCGCACCTGGTATTGGGAATGCCTTTCCAGTCACCTCAGCCGACCCGGGTGCTGACCACCGATGCATCCCTCCTGGGCTGGGGAGCCCATTGCCAAGAGGCACGTACTCAGGGCCTCTGGACCAAGTGGGAGTCTGCTCAGCAGATCAACTTCCTGGAGCTCAGGGCGATCCGCCTAGCTCTCAAGGCCTTCTCCCACCTGACCTCCCAACAGTCCGTCCTTGTCCAGACGGACAATCAAGTTGCCATGTTCTACGTGAACAAGCAGGGGGGCACGGGCTCCTTCCTCCTCTGCCGGGAGGCACAGAAGCTCTGCTTTTGGGCCGTCAGTCACGGCATTCTCCTCAAGGCAGTTTATCTCCCGGGCCAAGAAAATTGCCTGGCGGACAAACTCAGCAGGGTCCTCCAGCCGCACGAGTGGCGTCTGGACCCCTTGATCGTTCAGAAGCTCTTCCTCAGGTGGGGCCTCCCCACAGTGGATCTCTTTGCCAGTCCTCACAACCGGCAGCTTCCTCGCTTCTGCTCTCGTCAGCCTCACCCCCTTCGGGTGGCGGCGGACGCCTTTCTGATCTCATGGTCGGGGAGCCTTCTGTACGCTTTCCCTCCCATCCCGTTAGTCTCTCGGACCCTTTTCAAGGTTCTCCGAGACAAAGCTTTCATGATCCTGGTGGCCCCTCGCTGGCCCAGGCAGCCGTGGTTTCCGCTCTTGCTGCAACTGGCGGTGGAGGATCCAATCCCTCTGGGGGTGCAACCGGATCTCCTCACCCAGGATCAGGGGTCCCTACTGCACCCCAACCTCAGGTCTCTCAACCTCATGGCCTGGCTGCTGAGAGGGTAGTCCTTGCTCCTCTCCTCTTGCCGGCAGAGGTGGAGGAGGTCGTCTTGGCTTCGCGACGGCCTTCTACCCGCAAATGCTACGCCCTTAAATGGCGTCGCTTTGCAGTCTGGTGTACCCCACAGTCTCAGGATCCCTTCTCCTGCCCGGTGGCGGTGATCTTACAGTACTTGCTACACCTCTCTAATCTGGGACTTAAGTCCAACTCCGTCAAAGTTCACCTCAGTGCTCTTTCCGCACATCATGTGCCGGTGGACGGCAGACCTCTCTCCAACGACCCTCTCGTAGCGAGGTTTCTCCGAGGTCTCCTACTACTTAAACCACCTCTGCGCCCGCCAGCGCCTGACTGGGACCTGAATGTGGTTTTACAGCGGATCACCTGTCCGCCTTTTGAACCTATGGCTACCTGCTCTCTCCGTTTTCTGTCTTGGAAAACGCTGTTCTTGATAGCCCTCACTTCCGCTAGGCGCGTAAGTGAATTACAGGCCCTCGTGTCTGATCCCCCCTACACTCGGTTCTACAAGAATAGGGTAGTCCTACGGACTCACCCAAAGTTTCTGCCTAAAGTGGTCTCCCCTTTTCACTTGAATCAGGAGGTGGTACTTCCAACCTTCTTTCCCAGACCACACTCCAGCCGAGCTGAGACGGTCCTCCATACCCTGGACTGTAGAAGGGCGTTGAACTTCTACCTTGACCGTACGCGGGAGCACCGTAAAGCTGCGCAGCTTTTTGTGTCCTTTGACCCCAATAAATTGGGGCTCCCGGTCTCCAAGCGTACTCTGTCCATCTGGGTTGCGGACTGTATCTCTTGGGCTTATGGGGCAGCCGGACTCGCCTTAGAAAGTCGAGTCACGGCTCATTGCGTTCGGGCAAAGGCCACGTCAGTGGCTTACCTCCGCTCTGTTCCGCTGGCAGACATCTGCCGGGCCGCTACTTGGTCTTCGAGCCAGACTTTTGCGGTCCATTACTGTCTCGAGAGGGAGTCCCGTAGGGACAGTGCTTTCGGACAGGCAGTCCTCCGTAATCTCTTTGAGGTCTGAGCAACTCCTACCCTCCATCCCGGATGTGGGCTACCGGTGGGTGATAATTCAGCGAAGATTCTTTCCTTCTGTGCTGCTGAGCTAGAGGGAGCTCATTTTTGTGCTTAGGGTCTCCGGTAGCCTTGAGCTTGGGAGTCCCATAAGTGAGGACTGACTTCCTGCTTGGTCCTGGAGAAAGCGTAGTTACTCACCTGTAACAGGTGTTCTCCAGGAGCAGCAGGAATCAGTCCTCACTACCCTCCCTCCTCCCCTTGGAGTTGCAATCGTCTGCTTATGTTCTTTTTGCAAATTTTTATGCTGTCTTTTTAGCTATGTCATCTGACTGGCTAAGATGGCACCTTCGGGCGGGAAGACTACCGCGCATGCGCGCTGCAATTCCCAAAGGCTTTCTTTGAAAGCTGGGGAAAATTGCTCCGCGAGGGCTCCGTCGGCGCCGACGTCACCCATAAGTGAGGACTGATTCCTGCTGCTCCTGGAGAACACCTGTTACAGGTGAGTAACTACGCTTTCCTCTCATCCTCTCATATCCAGGATCATATAGAAACCTCAGCCCCACTTGATGATCAACAATATGGCTTTCGCCCTTACCATGGTGTAGACACCCTATTAACAGTACTCCTCGATACATTAATAAGAGGCATTGATAACCATAAACAAGCTTTCATTCTCCTCTTTCTAGACATCTCTGCAGCGTTTGACAGTGTACACCATGCTCTAATGCTTAACAGACTAGAACAAATAGGAACCCACTCAACTGTACAAAATTGGTTCACCTCATATCTAACTGATCGAACACAAACCGTCCGAACTAACACTGAAACTTCTAAAACATACAAACAGGAAATTGGTCTCCCACAAGGCTCCGCCCTCTCTGCCCTCCTATTTAATATATATATCCAACCGGTATGTGACATCTTCAAGAAATTTAAAGTCCACTACCACATATATGCAGACGACATGATGATGTACATTCCATTCACAATCCCAACACTCCCACTACAACTGTTAACAGAATGCTTCTCTGAATTAACAACCTGGCTAAAAGAACACAATCTCCATATCAATCATTCTAAAACGGATATATTAATAGTAACCAAAAACCAATCCTACATACCTCCAACACACATCACTCTCCAAAATCACAACATTACTATAAAAAATGAAGTGAAATACCTGGGTGTCACTCTTGACTCACACCTTAGTATGGACACACATATTCGTAACATCACTAAGAAGATCTACTTTAAACTCAAAATTTTAAAACAATTACGTCCTCTTGTACTTCTACATGATTTTCTGAGCATTGTACAGGCCATCATCACACCACACTTTGATTTTGCAAATCTCACCCTACTAGGAACAACAAAACAAAACATTAAAAGACTCCAACTTGCCCAAAATGCAGCAGCAAGAATTGTAATGAAGGTCCCACCATTTGAACACATTACCCCTATACTAGCAAACCTTCACTGGCTCCCAATTCAATCCAGAATAAATCACAAATTGATTATCACCACATTTAAGACTTTAAACACAATGGCCCCAGTCCCCTTGACAAAACTTATCACCAAAGACACATCCCAAACTTCGCTCCGGAGAGGCCACACGAACAGAATTAGGATCCCGAAAGAATTCACAACTGCTAAAAAGACTACTAATAGGAAAGCGTTCTCACATGCAGCTCCCACCCTATGGAACTCCCTCCCTGAAGAAATAAGAGCATTAAATGATGCAAAGGAACTCCGCAAGAAATTAAAAACTTATCTATTCACCTCCCATTTTGGCACACTTGAAAACACCTTACCTCCGACAGGTAATGGTTAATAACAACCTAGGGTACACCAACTCTAATTCTCCTAGCAAACTACAATTACAATTAAAATCGAATAAATAACTACTTGTAAATCCTGTATATAAATATATGTAATAAATCAAAATATGTAAATAAGTTCGTTTGTTTTAACAAGTTTTACCATATTTAGTCACTCATGATTAATGTATATTGCAAAATTGTACCAAGTTAACAAATGTTCTATGTAAAACAGCTACTTTGTACCTAGTTAACAAATGTTCCATGTAAAACAGACTTGTAAATCTGTTCATTCTTGTTCATTGTAAACCGCACCTGATCTGTGGAAGGTAGCGGTATATAAGCAACTGTTAAATAAATAAATAAATAAATATGAGAGGTCTTCTGTTAACAAAACCTCCCATCATACCACTACCGGTGGCATGGGATTTAAATTTAGTTCTCGGGCAGCTCATGAAACGCCTTTTGAACCTTTATCCACTACTACCCTGAACGTTTTGTCCTGGAAGGTCATCTTCCTAATTGCAATCACCTCTGCACATCGCATTAGTGAATTGCAAGCGTTAGTGGCTGATCCTCCTTACACTTGATAAGGTTGTCCTCAGAACTCATCCACACTTTATGCCAAAGGTGGTTTTGCCTTTTCTTTTAAATCAATTGATTTATCTTCCTGTATTCTTTTCGAGGCCTCATGCCTCTTATGCAGCGAAGAACCTTCACACTTTGGACTGTAAAAGAGCCGTAGCTTTTTATTTACAAAGAACACAGCAACATAGAAAGTCTTCTCAACTTTTTATTGCTTTTGATGCTAGTCATTTGGGACTCCAAGAGGACTTTATCCAAATGGATTGCACAATGGGTATCCTTTGCTTATGAGAGTAAGAGTCTTCCTCTTCAAGGCCATGCCACAGCTTGTAATGTGAGAGCCATGTCAGCCTCTATGGCTAACCTTCACTCTGTGTCTATGGATGACATTTGTCGAACAGCCACCTGGGCTTCGATACATACCTTTACAGCCCACTACTGCCTAGATAAAGCCTCCCGTCGGGATGCCTTCTTTGGCTAGGCTGTTCTTCAAAATCTCTTTCAAACTTAATACAACTCCTACCCACCAACCCTGGTAGGATGCCAGAGATCCATGGGAGGAAGCATGGCCCACCTCACTATAGGTGGCAGCTTCCTGGATTCATCTCCCTGGCATCTTCAGCTAGGGAGTACCCATATGTGAAGACTACATTCCTGCTTGTTCCTGGAGATAGCGTAGTTACTCACCTGTAACAGGTGATCTCCAGGAACAGCAGGAATTTAGTCTTCACAACCCACCCACCTCCCCTAGGATTTGTCTCTGTCTCTTTCCTCTCTCCCTCTATCCTTTCGCTCAGCTACAAACTTAACTGAAGAGGGACAGTTGGAAAGGCGGGAAGGCAGCTCGCATGTGCTGAGGGATGCTCCCAAAAGCATTCCTCTTGGACGCTGGGGAGCGTTCCCACGCAGGCTCCGTCGGTACCGATGATACCCATATGTGAAGACTAAATTTCTGCTGTTCCCGGAGATCACCTGTTACAAGTGAGTAACTACGCTTTACTAGCCTCAAGGAGGCACTCAACAAGGCGAACTTATGCTTTCAAGTGGCATAGGTTTGAGGAGTGGTGCGCAACACAGAAGGAAAACCCCTTCTCCTGCCAGGTTACTGTGGTACTCTAGTACCTTCTTCATCTTTCTGATTTGGGCCTTAAGTCTAACTCGGTCAGGGTCCACCTTAGTGCCTTGGCCGCAAACCACTCTCCAGTGGAGGGCAAACCTCTTTCTGCACACCCTTTGGTGTCCAGGTTCCTGAGAGGTTTACGTCTTCTGAAACCCCCGGTTCGCCCTCCAGCGACCGAGTGGGATTTAAATGTGGTCTTAGAGCTGCTCACCCGCCCACCATTCGAGCCAATGGCAACTTGCCAGCTACGCTACCTTTCTTGGAAGATAGTTTACTTGGTGGCACTCACATTGGCCAGGCGAGTGAGTGAGCTGCAAGCTCTGGTATCCAACAGACCTTACACAAGGTTCTATAAGAACAGTGGTCTCTTCGTTCCACCTTAATCAGGAGGTAGTTCTCCCTTCCTTCTTTCCCAGACCCCATGCCAGCAGGGCAGAAGCAGTGCTGCATACCCTGGACTGTAAGAGTGCATTAGCCTTCTACATTGAGCGTACGCAGGGGCATCAAAGGGCTTCTCAGCTCTTTGTATCCTATGACCCCAGTAAGTTGGGGATGGCTGTCTCCAAGCGTACGTTGTCCACTTGGGTGGCAGACTGTATTGCCTGGGCATACAGGGCAGCCGATCTTCCGTTGCAGGTTTGAGTTACGTCCCACCGGGTCAGGGCTATGGCGGCATCAGTGGCTCACTTCCGCTCTGTTCCACTGGCAGAAATCTGCCGTGCCGCCACCTGGTCTTCGGGTCAGATGTTTAGAACCCATTACTGCCTGGATAGGGAGTCCCGACGGGACAGTGCTTTCGGCCAGGCTGTACTCCATAACCTTTTCGAGGACTAGGCAACTCCTACCCTCCGACCCTTTGGTGTCAGGCTACCAGAGTGTTACTCAGTTTAAATCCTATCATGGCTGCTGCGGCTCTCATAGAGGGAGCCTCTTTTTCAGCTATGGGTTCTCTGTAGCCTATAGCTAGGGAGTGCCATATGTGAGGACTGACTTCCTGCTTGTTCCTGGAGAAAGAGTAGTTCCTCACCTGTAACAGGTGTTCTCCAGGGACAGCAGGAATCGGTCCTCACAACCCTCCCTCCTCCCCTTGGAGTTGTAGTCCTATTATTATTTTGCTATTTTGCTGTCTTTTAGCTATGTCATTTGACTGAGCAAGATGTCACCCTTGGGCAGGAAGGGGATCGCGCATGTGTGATGCAATTTCCAAAGGCTTTCTCTGAAAGCTGGGGATTTGCTCTGCACGAGGGCTCTGTCGGCACCGACTTCACCCATATGTGAGGACTGATTCCTGCTGTCCCTGGAGAACACCTGTTACAAGTGAGAACTACGCTTACTCCTCAATCATGCCAAAAGCTTTTCTTTTGCCAGGTCAGGGAAAGGAGTTTGGATTTAGCTCACACCTTTTTCAGGAATAGCTCAAGATAAGTTCCATGCAGGTATAGTAGTATTGGTAAGCTAACCACATCCATTCCAGTATTAGTCACAGAAGTGGACAAATCTGTCCTGGTAGCTTCCTTAGCCTTACCTGAACAGCTTCATTCTTTCTTGCCAAGAATTTTTATGACTCTGTAAGAATTATTGAAAAGACCTTAGAGATGTGCAGTATAGTGAGGTAGGTAAGTGCAGGCCCCTGTGCAGAGAGAGACACATATCTCTCAGGATCCTATAGTGTCTTTTTTTTAATCTTTCTCTGAATCACAAGGCGGACAGACATTTCTTCTTCCTTATGAAGATCAGAGGTCTCAGAAAAGTACTATTGAGATCCTTCATGATGAGAAGGGAGTTTAAAACAAGTATTCCATCTTACCCCTCTTCTCCTCCATGGTGTAATAGTCTCCCTACAAAGATATCTGTAATTCATGAATTGTACTCATACTGAGAATGTCAAGAGAGATTCATTTTCTTCTTTAGCAGGAGGCAGAACTTTGACTGGATATGTTTGGCTGTTAAAGTTCATAGAAGCTCCCAAGGCTACCGGTGCAGTTCGTATCCATGGCCTCTCTTCAGCCTGAAGTACAAAGTTCAACCAACTTTATATCTCAGTAAAGTACAGTTGCCTGACCCTCTTTCATTGTGAAATCAGTAATGAAGAAGGCAAAGAAATGTAGAAAACTTTCCAATCTCTAGGAACAAGCAGGAATGTAGTCTTCACATATGGGTGACATCGGCACCGACAGAGCCCGCGCAGGAACGCTCCCCAGCCTCCAATAGGAAAGCTTTTGGGAGCATGCCACTGCGCCTGCATAGCTGCCTTCCCGCCTTTCCAGCTCTCCCTCCTTAGTTCTTTGTTTTCCGCAGAGCCGACAAGAAGCAATTCCTGTCACCGTAGAAAATTTGTGTTTTTTTTTCTCTTTATTGAATATTTAATAAACAACAAGAATAACAATACATCTTGTCATAGAAAAGAAGACATTATAGGTGAAAATATCTCAACAAATCACAAACAAAGAAATAAATGTCCCATAATTCTACTGCAGACCACATAATGAGAGGAGGTGGGAAGAAAAGTTAACCAGAGTAGGAGCCCCCTGGTAAACAATTAAAGAAATCCATCAACATCACAGTAACAATTAAAGAATATCAACTGACTACTAGAGACCCTGGGTATATTCATAATAAGAGGAAGATCAAATCTAATCATTCTGGAACTGACATAGCAGACAGTCTAGCATTAATAAAAATATCTAAATCTTTAGGATCAGAAAAAAACATAACGGGTAGAATTAATAATGACTAGACATTTGCAGGGAAAACATAAAAAGAAAGTTCCTCCAATACGTAAGACTCCAGGTTTATAAAGGAGAAAGTGTTTATGCCGTTTTTGAGTGTCCTTTGCAAGATCAGGAAACATCGATACAATACGACCAAAAAAGGTCTCTCTGTACTTCCTCTACCCTGCTAGTACATTGTGCGCTGGTTTCAGACAAAGATTGGCTGTTGAGGTTATTTTTTAAAATTTGTGTTTTTTAAAATATTTTTTGTGGTTCGCGTCTGCCTTCCCGTCGACGCTGGTACCGACTTCCGTCGGTGCTTTCTTTCTTTTAAAAAAAAAAATCGGTGAAGGAAAGAGTTATTTCCTTTCTTCAGGCACTTCAACGCCATCTTAGGCCTAGGCCTTCCATTTTGTCACAGACACAATGGAAAAACCATCCAGTGGTTTTAAGAAGTGTTCCAAATATGGCGGTACCATTTTGGCCTCAGACACCCATGCCTGTTGTCTAAAATACTTAGGACTGGATCATCAGCCGTCAGAATGTCCTCTCTGTAGGAAGATGACAAAGAGAGACCTACAAAATTGAGCTGCAAAGCTGAGCACTGTCTTTGCCTCCAATGCAGTATCTTTAGCATCGACGTCATCAAGAGCTTCATCTTCCTCCCAAGGATCTCAGGTATCAAAACCTAAGTCTTCATCGAAGGCTGGCTGGCCCTCCAAGGGTAGATCTCCTTTTAAACATCGAGATGCCTCGGGTGTTGCCCTGGAGGGAGACACACAGGCCAAACAACCCTGGTGGGGGGACCTTCTCTCCAAAGCCTTAGTGGGGTCCCAGGATGCTCCCATGGACCAGTAAAACCCTTACAGTCTGTACCGGCTCTGGTACCGATACAATCTGCATTGACTTTTTTGTCGCTTTCCATGCCACTTCCCATTCCGGCCCTTGAATCTATTTCTGGTACTGAGGTTCCGACAGCACAGGCTTCAACTACTGGTTTCGATTGGTACTGAGTTCATACGGAGCGGGAACACCCTGCCCATCGATACTTTGAGTCTTCGGATTCCGATTCATTGGATGATGAATCGATCGATATCTGAGACGTGAGAACTATCCCGGAAGATCCATCTCCATCTCCACAACGTCACATGTCCCCCCCAGAGGACATGTCTTTTCAAGACTTTATTAATGATCTTGCTAAGGGTCTGTCCATTACAGTGACATCAGAGAAACAACCTAGGGCCGAAGAACTCAAAATATTTCAATACCCTACAGCTCCAAAGGAGGCTGCTACGTTCCCTATCCATCGGATACTTCACCTCCTCATGCTTCGTATGTGGGAGACACCTCTTACCATTTCTCCCCATACCCGGTGACTCGATACCATGTACTGGTTTCCAAAAAAATGCAATTGCTGCACCATTCCATGGTAGTAGAATTGGCAATACGTCGAATAAAGAGTGCTAAGATATAGTCCCCAAACCCTCCGGGTAGGGAATCGAGAACCCTCGACACCTTTGGTCGACGTTGTTTTCAGGCCTCCATGCTATCGGCCAGGATTAGTTCCTATATACTCTATATGGGTATGTTCCTTAGAGAGGTGGCTAAGGATTTAGAGCTAATGGCTCCTATTCTCCCCGATGACAAGAGAGCAAATTATCTCACCCTTGTAAAGCATGCTCAGAATATTTCAAAGTTTGTTAACAGAGCAACCTTTGACTGTTTTGAGTGCATCAGCAGGACTCCATCCATCTGCATTGGTGCATGCAGGATTGCTTGGCTTCAAGCATCAGATCTTATACAATAGGTTCAACATAAGCTGGGTAATATCCCTTGCACTGGTGAAAACCTTTTTGGCAAGGATTGGCAAGACAAGGCCTCTCAGAATCTGAGAAAACTTAGAATCTAGATCTATTGCCAACTCAGCTTGGAAAAAAAGCAGGAAAGAAAGCTTTTTTTCAATAATAATAATAAGTACTATCTTATATCCCTGTTGTTCAGTGTCAGCATCCTGCTCCTCAGACAGGGCAACAACCACCAAAGCAGCAAAAGAAGGCTCAGAATCCTAAGTCACAGCCACTTTAGCAGACCCAGACTACTTAAGGTCTTTGATTCCTTTCTAGAGAATATAGCTGTCCTGCCTCTGGAGAGTCCAGATCCTGTCCACATCCCTGGCAGACTCTGTAACTTTGCCCACAGGTGGCATCTCATCACATCACATCACATCACATCACATCTTTGGTCTCCCCCCTGCCCCGGCCCAGCCACTGCTCTCCCAGGCAGGATCGAGCACGCCGGGGGCAGCCTGCAGCCGCCCAGAAGTCTGCCTGCCCAATTGGGGCAGGCCAGCCCGCAGCCGCCCAGAAGCCTGCCTGCCCAATCGGGGCAGCCCAGCCCGCAGCCACCCAGAAGCCTGCCTACCCAATCGGGGCAGCCCAGCCCGCAGCTGCCCAGAAGCCTGCCTACCCAATCGGGGCAGTCCAGCCCGCAGCTGCCCAGAAGCCTGCCTGCCCAATTGGGGCAGCCCAGAGGACCGTAAAAGGGAGCGCCATCCGGCGCACCCGCACCTGGCGGACCCATGCCTGAGGGCCTCGCCAGAGGGCCCTTTGGTGTGGCCCTTAGGCGTGGACCTCTAACAGGACCCCCACGGTGATCCCACAGAAACCAGGCCCGCGACCAGAACGAGCTCCAGAGACACAAACAAACGTAATGCAAGGATGTCATCACCACCCCTCAACGCAGACGAATCCTCAACGGAGCTTAACTTCCTTCAGCAAAATAGGTAATCTAAGCCTTTATATAACACATGGACCTAGCCGATGACAATACTTAAATGAACCCAACAGTGAACTTATCTATCTCTGCCCATAATACCTACCTGTGCATGCCTACAATATTTGTCCGGGATAGCACAAACGTTATTTATTGCAGATGCGTACCGGTGATACCTGGCTAAGATAGTATATGATGTGCCTGTTGTAACTACATACCGGTGTTACCTGTCTGTGGTTAGCTCAGCCTGTGTACCTGCCTGCCTGCCTGCCTGTTATAACTGCACACCTGTGTACCTGCCTGTGATAGCTCAAACTACTTCTCTATTCACCGGCCAGCCCAGACGAATCCCTTGGCCACACACAACAGGATAGATACCAAGAATGGCCCTGTCCCTCATTGCCATAATTTGCTGCTACCTCCTCTCCGGATGGCTCAGTAGCATTACGGCCTTATCTCCTACCCACAAGCACATACCAATCCTACTGAGCCATGGGAGGAGATGGTCAAGTGCTCCCTACTAGAAGACAAAGGAAGATACCTGCACGCTCCACCCCCACTTACTACACGTCACACTTCAACATACTAAGAAAGCCAAACAAGAAGAAAGTGCCCTCCCCCAAAACCTAAAACGTGCCCTCATAAACGCTCGCTCAATCCGCAAGAAATGGCCAGTTATCTCAGACTTGATATCACTCCATGACCTGAACATACTCCTGATCAAAGAGACATGGCTATCCAGTGATGACAATGTCCTCCTCAACCAACTCCTGCCCACCGATTTCTCAATACACACCTGCCATAGAGACAACAAAAGAGGGGGAGTACTCGTCCTCATCAAGACAGACCTCCATTTCCACCTGATTAACGCCACTAGCACAAAACACCTCGATACAATCACTATAGCAAACAAGCACTGCTCCATCAACCTTCTCTACAGAGCCCCATCAACCTCCCCTGATGACCTCGCAACAATAATTGATCTCACCTCCAATGTCTGGAGCCCTTGCATACCAAGCTGGGTACTAGGCGACTTCAATCTGCCAGCCCTGCAAGATACTCAGGCGTCAGCCTTCCTCGAAGCCCTGGAGGAACTAGGATACAAGGAACTAGTCAGTGAACCTACCCACATGAAAGGAAACATATTAGACCTGGTATTCGCCCCACAGATAACATTCGACTCAACCCACGTCCCCATGCTGTCCATTACTGCAGTACCCTGGTCGGACCACAAACTAATCATATTCCAAATACCCTTACTCAACAACTGCCAGAAGAACGCCAGAAGTCAGAGCAGCACCACCAGGGCACCACCTCGAAGGTTCCGACCATTCGACAAAGACTTTATTCTGAGTAAAACCCACCCACTCCTCGCCTCGACAGCACCCAACCTCGATGTTCTGGTCTCCGACTGGAATAATAACCTCAGTGCCATTGCCCAACGTCCACCATCTAACAAACCTCCAAGGAAACGAGCCACCTCAGCCTGGTACTCCACTGATCTGCGATCATCACTCACTCTCCTAAGGAAGCTGGAAAGACGCTGGCGTCAATCTCACTCCGCAGAAGATCAGAGGGCATATAACCTTCATCTGATAAAACACCGTGAAGCAATAACAGAGAAAATCAGACAATTCCACATGGACACCCTAAAACGATCACTAAACAAACCGCATGACTTGTTTAATCTAGTCAAGAACCTAACAAAGGAGCCAGCCCCTGACCAACCAAACGAGATCCACCCTCAAGAATTCACGAACTACCTGCAATCAAAGCTATGCCAGACCAATAAGCCCTCAGCACCCACCACCGTACACGGAAAAACCTACCTAACTCACCTGACCATCTTCTCCACTCCACCCAAGAAGTACATCAAAGACACTATCGCTGCGATCAACACCACTACGGCACAAACCGACCCCTGCCCCGCCTTCTGGATAAAAGAACTACTCTGCGATTTCAGCCCGTTCATAGCCAGGCTCATGGACCTATCCTTCACAACAGGCTCGTTCCTCCAATGCCTCAAACATACGTCCATCAGGCCTCTGCTGAAAAACAGCAAGCTTGACCCCCAGAAGGTGGACTCGTACAGACCTATATCCAGTATACCACTTCTGGCCAAGATAATTGAAAAAGAAGTCCATAGACAAATACAAGAGCACATCGAAAATGCCGCTCCGCTGGACCCCTGCCAACACGGATTTAGAGAGTCCCATGGTGTCTAAACACTCCTCACCACCCTCTACAGTAACATATTTGCTGGAATTGATAACATCCGTCAAGGATTTGTCCCCATCTTCATGGATATAGTTGCTGCTTTTGACTCAGTAAGCCACGAGCTTCTCCTGGGACGCCTCAAGGAGAAGGGTATCCGTGACACAGCACTAGAATGGTGCAAGTCATACTTGTCTGACAGATGGCAGCACGTACAATCTGGGGCCTCAACATCAAAACCTTTCCACCAGAGGCAAGGCGTGCCACAAGCATCTTCCCTCTCCGCCCTGATGTTCAACATATACATGCAGCCCATCTGTAACCTCATCCGATCATTTGATGTCAACTGCTTGATATATGCTGATGATGTACTGCTCTACATGCCATTCTCAACAGAGCAGCTGGCCCTCTCCCCACTGACAGACTGCTTTGACGCAGTATCCAACTGGCTCGAATCTCAAAACCTACAAATACAGCACAAGAAAACAGAGGTTCTTTTCATTACGAGGAACCAAAACTTCATCCCGCCACCCCACTTAAAGGTTAAGGAAGCAGAGCTACAAACCAAATCCACAATCCGATACCTTGGAGTCACGTTAGACCAACGACTGGACATGAAGGTGCACATAAGCAAAATAGCAAGAGCAATTTACCACAAAATCCGAACACTCAGGCACTTACGCTTCCTACTAGAGCCGGACGACTTCCGGACAATCTATCAAGCGTTAATTATACCGCACTTTGATTACGCTAATGCAATCCTACAAGGGCTCCCACAATCCACCCTGAACCCGCTCCAACTCGCAATGAATGCCGTGGCGAGAGTTCTACACGGGGCTTCTAGGAGCAATCATGTTACGCTCATCCTGAAGCACCTCCACTGGCTCCCTATACATGGCAGACTTGCTTTCAAAACCCTACTGCTGACTTTCAAGGCCATCAATGGGCTCTCCTCCACATCACTAGCAAAGCTTATCCAAACCATGTCCCCCAATAGGTCCAGAAGATCTGCAGCAGTCAACACACTGGTAATCCCGAAGGAAATAACCCAATGCACCCATGCAACAGCAAAAAGGGCTTTCAGATTCTGTGCACCCGGATGCTGGAACACCCTACCACCCAGCATCTGGGCAATCCCTGACCTAACCCAGTTTAGGAAGGCATTGAAGCACCACCTCTTCCTCAAATGCTACCCGGAAGACAGTGCTCCAATAGCCCCCTCCCCCATCTAGTACAGCCACAGCAACATACCCAGCAAGCCATCCATGACTACAATTACTTTTGACACAACATAACGTGTCGCCTAGATGTAAATAGCTACCCCAGTTTTATCCAAGCTGTAGTACCTGTTCTTTGTAAACACAGATCAACTTGCTGCACTGTGCTAGTCATTCTGTTTCATGTAAACCACACTGATGTTGAATAGCGCGGTATAAAAGAGACTGTAGATAAAAATAAATAAAAAAATTAATAATAAAAATCAGAGCAGTGGACATTGTCCATAGTAGGTGAGGGGTACAAGCTTCATCTACGAAGTTTACCCACCAGACTTCTCCAAGAGAGTTCTGCTCTCAACCCCCTCTCACTGCTCTGTTGCTACAAGAGGTTACCTCCCTTCTCTTGCAGGGTGCAATAGAAGAGGTTCCACCATCCCAACAGGGAATGGGCTTTTATTCTCCATACTTCCTCATTCCAAAGAAAACAGGAGGATACAGGCCCATTCTGGACCTCAGAGAAAACTGAACAAATACCTACTATGGGAGAACTTCAAAATGATCTCCCTAGGGACTCTTCTCCCCTATCTCCAGAGTCAGGATTGGCTCTGTTCTCTAGATCTAAAGGAAGCATACACTCATATACTTATTCATCCACAGCACAGAAAGTTCCTGTGCTTCATGTTCCAAGAAAGACATTAGCAATACAGAGTTCTGCCTTTTGGCCTTGTCTCTGCCCCAAGAGTCTTCACAAAATGCATGGCAGTAGTAGCCGCATTCCTAAGGACTCTAGGGATATTTGTCTTCCCTTACTTAGAAGACTGGCTCATTTGAGCAAGCACCTCTCTAGAGGCCAGCCTATCCCTCTCACATACCATGCAGGTGCTAGAACACTTGGGATTTGTAATAAATCTTCCAAAGTCCCAACTCGCCCCATCTTATACTCTAGAGTTTATAGGGACTCTCTTAGACACTCAGCAATCAAGGGCATTTCTGCCCCAACTCCGCTCTGCTCGACTCATTCAGTTAGCATCTCATGCATGCCTCAAAATCTTTCTCACTGCTCGAGAAATGCTACAGCTTCTGGGCCATATAGCATCAATGGTGCATGTTGTTCCATATGCTCGCTTACATATGCGCACAGCTCAGTGGACACTTGCATCCCAGTGGTCTCAGGCATCAGGTCACCTGGGAGACAAGATAATGGTCTTTGCTCTCCTAATCTCGTCTCTCCATTGGTGGCAAGCCCCAGAAAACCTCCTTGTAGGGTCACCTTTTCAGATGCCAGCACATCAATGTACCCTGATGACAGATGCCTCAAGATTGGGCTGGGGAGCTCATCTAGACACTCTCTCCACTCAGGGACTCTGGTCTCATCAGGAGTCACAGCTCCACATAAATCTGCTGGAGCTCAGAGCCATTTTCAAAGCTCTCAAAGTGTTCCAGGACCGTCTTCATTGCCGCAGAGTTCTAGTCCAGATGGACAATCAAGTAGCCATATTCTACCTGAACAAGCAGGGTGGAACAGGCTCTTGGACCCTCTGCGGCGAGGCTCTACATCTTTGGTCCTGTGCCATACATCATCGCATTCACCTACATGTGGTGTATCTTCCGGGCAAACATAATGTCTTAGTGGACAAACTAAGTCGAGCCCTTCTCCCCCACGAGTGGTCTCTTCATGTAGACAGTCTCTCTCATTTTTCAAATCTTGGGGACTCCAGGGATAGACCTGTTCACAAGTCCTCAGAATGCCAAGCTCCCTCGCTTCTGCAATAGGACTCCTGCACCGGACAGCCAGCAAGTGGATGCTTTACATCTCCACTGGGTCAAGGCTTCCTATATGCCTTTCCTCTCACTCCCCTAATTCCCAAGACTCTTTTCAAATGCCAGAGAGACTAGGGTTTCATGATACTCATAGCCCCACGCTGGCAATGTCAACCCTGGTACCCTTTCCTTCTACATCTGTCTCGGGCTCAACCCATAGATCTGGAGTCTGTTCCAGATCTCCTATCTCAGGAGGAGGGGACACTGCTCCATCCCAATCTGCAGTCTCTCCATCTCACAGCATGGCTGCTGAAGGCATAGCCTTCCAGGACATTAACCTTTCCCAGGAGGTTAAGGACATCCTCTTAGCTTCTAGGAAGCCATCCACCAGATGGTCCTATGCTTTAAAGTGGCGTAGGTTTTCTTTCTGGTGTTCTCAGAAGAATCTTAATCCTTTCTCAGCTCTGGTGGAGGTACTACTTGAGTATCTCCTCCACCTATCTTCTTCTGGACTCAAAACCAATTCGGTAAGAGTACATGTAAGTGCAATTTCTTCCTTTCACATGCCCTTAGATGGCCAGCCCATCTCTTCTCAGCCGCTCGTAGCACACTTCATGAGGGGTCTTCTATTAACCAAACCTCCCATTAAGCTGCCTCCAGTGACATGGGATCTTAATGTTGTTCTAGGACAGCTTCTCAAGCCGCCCTTTGAACCTCTAGCCACTACTTATTTAAGTTTCTCACATGTAAAGTCATCTTCCTTATTGCCCTCACTTCAGCAAGGTGCATTAGTGAGCTCCAGGCTTTGGTGGCTAACCCTCCTTATACAAGGTTCCTCCATGATAAGAATGTCCTTAGGACTCATCCTCACTTCATGCCGAAGGTGGTCTCGCCCTTCCATTTAAACCAGTCAGTCTACTTTGCTGTCTTTTTCCCTAGACCTTATTCCTCTAGGGCAGAGGCAACCCTCCACACTCTGGATTGCAAACATGCCTTAGCTTTTTATCTCTAGAGAACTTGAGAGCTCCCAGCTTTACATTTCCTTTGACTCGAGTCACCTTGGCTTGCCAGTATCCAAACAAACTCTCTCCAAGTGGATAGCTGACTGCATCACCTTTGCGTATGAAAAGGCAGGACTATCTCTCGAGGGTCAAGTCACTGCCCATAGTGTTCGAGCCATGGCTGCCTCTATGGCAAATCTACGATCTGTAGCTATTGATGAGATATGCAAAGCAGCAACTTGGTCTTCTGTCCACACTTTTGCTGCTCACTTTTGCCTGGACAAGGACTCCCGCCAGGATGTCTTGTTTGGCCAAGCTGTTCTCCAGCATCTCTTTCAGACTTTGAGCAACTCCTACTCTCCGTCCCGGGTTTCGATACCAGACATTCATAGAGGATACATGACCTCCTTAGGCATACCTGTGATTTTTACAGCCGACTCTGAGGTCATCTCTCTGGCATCTCCTAGCTAGAGAGTCCCATATGCGAAGACTACATTCCTGCTTGTTCCTGGAGATAGCGTAGTTACTCACTTGTAACAGGTGATCTCCGGGAACAGCAGGAATTTAGTCTTCACAACCCACCCTCCTCCCCTAGGAGTTGTAGGTCTTCTTCTCTTTCTCTCCTTTTATCTCAGCTACAAACTCAACTGAGGAGGGAGAGCTGGAAAGGCGGGAAGGCAGCTACGCAGGTGCAGTGGCATGCTCCCAAAAGATTTCCTATTGGACGCTGGGGTGCTTTCCTGCGCAGGCCCCGTTGGTGCTGATGTCACCCATATGTGAAGACTAAATTCCTGCTGTTCCTGGGGATCACCTGTTACAGGTGAGTAACTACTCTTTACATCCCCTGAAAAAGATCCCATATTGTTGGATCATATGGGCAGAGAGATATTCTAAGGAGCAATATTTTATGCTCAAAGTGCAGCACATGAATTCTACAGGGTATAATGCATGCATGCTTTTTTCAACAAGTTCTAGGTTTTTCATCTCATGTTCCTTCCCAGGCTATCTATGTTAGCTACCATTATTCTGCAAGGGAAAGCAGGATACATATCTAGTCCATAGAAATGGGTGAAGACATATGACCGAGCCAGTGTGCCATAAGGCCCTTCAGCCCAGAAAAATTCTGGCTTTAAGAGGCATCACCGCACATGCATGCAACATCCTGCATAATCTTTTTAGCCTTCATATTTCTGCAGAGCTTTTGGGATGTTCAAAGAATTGAAGAAGGAACCAAATGAAGAAAACAGGAACTAGCATACACACTGGCAAATTTGAATTGATAAAGGAGGCAGAGAGAAAATGTGAAACGAAATTTGCCATAAAGGCAAAAACTCACAACAAAACCTTTTTCAGGTACATTTGAAGCATGAAACATGTGAGGGAGTCATTTGGACACCATTAGATGATCATGTCTTGCCACACTGGTTGCATTTGGGGACATAATGTCTGGAAAAATAGCTGCAGCAAAATTGAACAACTTGAGTTTGAAAAACTAACAGGACCGGGACACCTATAGCAGTAACGCATGAAAATAAAGGAAATCTAAAAACAGCCCAAAACGCACAAATTCATAGTAGCTCTGCGAGACACAACTCAGGCAAATGCCTTTCTCCTGCTAGAAAGAATCACCAGCTTGTCTGTAGTTCAGGAGGTTCTACTGAGTTGGGGCATGGGGCATGTTGAGGTTGTTGGGCCTTGTGGCCTCAATAGTGCATATGACTCCTTAGCACATCTCAAAATGAAGCAAGCCCAATGGATCATACATTCTTAGTGGACTCAGGTCATCCAAAGTTTATGAGATATAGCCTGTATTCTCCATGGTCAAGCAGGAAGTAAGTCTTCATATATAGGTGACTTCCCCAATGGAGCCTCATGCGGGAACACTCCCCAGATTCTATTGGAAGCTTTTGGGAGGCACCATCTCACCTGCACGCCTCCTTCCTGCGTGCTGCTGCGGTGCAGTCATCTTCAGTCTTTGGTTTTCCGCAGAGCCCATAGACATGTTCCAGTAATGATCTCTGTCTGTAATCACTATCTTCCCTTGGGGGGGGGGGGGTGCTTTTTTGCATTGACTTTTCCTGCCTGCCTTTGCAGTTCTTTTATATTTCTCCTTTTGTATTTTTTAAATACTAATCCAGCGGCACCGTCGGTGCTCTGGTCAAGCTCTCCACCATCAAGCTGTTTGATTTTTGCCACAGCTATTTTTCCAAACATGTCCCAAAAACTGATCAGTGGGTTTACAAAGTACACTAAATGTGCCCGGAACATTTACGTCATGGACAAGCACAATTGGTGCCTATATCCCAATTCTTCAACCCTCTTCTTGTAATTTGTGCCTGCAGATGACAAGTAGAACCCTCAAGAGTTGTGAAAAATAGCAGAAACTGTTCAGCACTCCACAGACTGATCCATCGCCTTAGACTTTGATGTCATTGGCCTCTATGTCTAAGAAGGCACTAGGAAAAGGCTCGAGTGCATTGGCATTGGAGCCTTTTGTGACATGGCTTCAAGAGCGATGGCGGGCTGTGTGAGCGCCCCTCGAAGGTGCCACGCAGGGAGGACTGCTCAACCTCCAAGGGTTTGGAGGAACACTGACAGCCTCCAGATAGCCGAGCCCAAGCTTACGATAGCTCCGCACAGGTACTGGGTACATGGGTTGAAGTTACTCAGACCTCTGAGCCTTCAGAATTGGCAGTCATGAAGAAATAGCTCCTAAAGGTGTTTGAGGATCACATGGCAGCCCTGTTTGCGATGCAGTGCACCGAGGCATCGGCATTGACCATCATACAGCCGATTCTGGAGACGCATGCCCTGCCCCTATCAGAGGCATCGACATCGGGCATCGAAAGGATCGGCCTCCTGTCTCCAAATTCCACTTGCTTCTGGCGTCACATTTCTTTGGGGTTCCTTTTTCTTTTTCCCCTTCAGGGGTGTTTCTCCAGTGCACGGGTATTCATGCCCTTTCTGGCCGGGCCTAGAGAGTTTGACCTCGTGAGGACAGTCTTCCCTGCCATGGCCTTGATCAGTGGCTTCAAGTGGTATGATTGCTGTGCTTATAACATGTTGTGCATGGACCCGCATGATTGTTGCCTTTGGTTCCTCGGGCCGGATAATGATGCCTTGGTGAGTGGTTTCTGCCAGCAGATGACTCCCAAGGCACTATGAGGCCAGAAGAAGCAGCATGAGTTGATTTTTCTGAAGACCGACATAGCCCCGGAGTCATCTGTAGGGCCAGCGCCCTTGGGGACCACTGTGGAGGCTCCCTCCTCATGCGGCGACAGCACTATCTTGGAGCCTTGAGGACATGGAGTGCTGAGCTGGGGCTCCCGCAAGGAGGGAGCCCCTCGAAGATACTGACATTGTCGGTGGTCTCCTCGGGTGATGAGTTTGGGACCGTGGGGAAGTCCCATGGCAACTGACCTCGGAGCCCTCAATGCAAGGCCGAAGGTGATGGCCGGGAGCAGCCCTCGAAGCTGTCCCAGTGGGAGAAAGTGTCATCGGTGTCTGTGGATTAGTCTTGGTTCTTTGAGGCCATCCTCATTGAGGACAGCCCATTGATAGCGCCAGCGTCAGGGCCAAGGTCCTAAATGCCCTCGCTGTTGGCTGCGGAGCCATAGGGCATCAAGTCCAGGATGGCAACCTTAGAACACAGTCTGTCTGCCTTCATGGCCCAACAGTGGTCTCTGATGCCCGGTTCCTCCGGTTCATCAATCTCGACCACCGGCACCTCCACAACGAAGGCCAAGGTGGAGCCAATCCTTGAGTACCACCGGCCTTGAGATGATCCTTGAGCCCGGTCCTGGTCTCAAGTCAGGACTGAGGACTTCCCAGCACAGCACACAAGACTTGGGGCACAGGTGCATTTGGGACCCCCAGGCCATTGGGCTGGGACTCCAGCCCGAGGCTAGGGGGAACCTTTGAGGTTTCCTCGGACTCTGGTTTGGACTGGGAGACTGAGGACAATGAGTCCCTGGATACCCAGCTCCATAGGGTTGTGCCCTCAGGGCCCTTCCCCACTGGAGACCTGGTGCTGATCTCCACCGGAGGACCTAGCCTTCCTGGAATTCGTGAGGGACATGGTAAAAGCCTTTGCCCTCACCACCAAGTCAGAGGAGGAGCCTGGGGCAGAAGACCTTGAGATCTTCCAGTACAAGACTCCTCCCCAAAGAGGCCCTCATGGTGCCTGTTCCTCCTATACTGGAGCAGTTGCTCTTCATATTCTGGGAGACCCCAACCTCAGTTTCCATCGTGAGCAGGCGGCTGGACTCAATGTACCAGGTCCGCCAGAGCCCTGGCTTCCAAATAGCTCAACTGTCCCATAACTCCTTGGTGGTGGAATTGGCCATGGCTGGTGGACGTGAGGATTGCTTGGTAACATGCCTGCTGGTGCGAAGGTCTTAGATAGTGCTGGGGAACAGTCTGCTGTCGTGGTACATGTCAGTACCAATGACATAGGAAAGTGTGGTAGGGAGGTTCTGGAGGCTAGATTTAGGCTTTTAGGTAGAAAGTTGAAATCCAGAACGTCCAGGGTAGCATTCTCCGAAATGTTTCCTGTTCCACGCGCAGACCCAAAAGGCAGTCAAAGCTCCGGAGTCTCAGTGTGTTGATGAGACAATGTTTATGTTTATTTCATTTGATATACCACCCTTTATAATATCAGGGTGATGTACAGTTGCTAAGACAATACAGAAAGTCAGAGGCCAGAAAAAGAAAAGGAACTACAATATATGACAGGAAAGAAAAGATAGGTGAGCAGACAAGACAAGAGAGACACCAATTATACAGGATCACACATTAGGTGTTGGAGATCAAAGGCAGAGGAGAACAGGTAGGTTTTGAGAAGTGATTTAAATTTGGTATAGTTCTGTTTAAGCCTGAGGGGAGTAGGTTCCATAAGGCTAGACCAAGAAAAAAGAAAGCCAAATGACTAGTGGGACTGTAGGTGAGCATGAGCAGGAGAGGGGAGGTGCAGGCGGTTAATATGTGCTGAGCGAAGGTGGTGGCTGGGAGTATGGAAATGGTGTATGATGCAAGGAAGAGGATTTTGGATTTGTTAAGAACTGGGGAACATTCTGGGGAAAGGAGGGGCTTTTCCAAAGGGATGGGCTTCACCTTAACCGGGATAGATCCAGGCTGCTGGCATTAACCTTTAAAAAGTAGAGAGAGCAGCTTTTAAACTAGATGATAGGGGAGAGCCGACAGTCACCCAAGAGTGCATGGTTTGGAACAATGTATCCTTGAAGGATATTAGCAAAAGATTGAAGTTATTGCATATCAGCAGAGAGGTTCAAATAAAAACAAAAGTAGCCCAAATGTCCTTGAATACAGAGCAGACAGAGCTTAAAGATTCCAAATTACCCATGCCTACCGATAGCCAGATTAATATGAATAAAATACAGCCTCTAAAATGCTTGTATGTAAATGACAGAAGTCTAAAAAATAAGATGGGAGAGTTAGACTATATAGCACTAAATGAGAGGTTAGTTATGATTGGTATCTCAGAGACATGGTGGTAGGAGGACAACCAGTGGGATACTGTGATACTTGTATACAAACTGTATCGTAATAACAGAGCAGATCAAATTGGTGGTGGGTTTGCACTCTGTGTTGGAAAGGGCATTAAGTCACAAAGGATTAAAGTTTTGCAGGAAACAAAAATCACTGTTGAATCTCTATGGATTGAAATTTCATGTAAAAAGAGGAAGGAGAAAGCAATGGCAGTAGAGGCATACTGTTGACCACTTGGCCAGTGAACAAATGGATGATGAAATGCTCAAAGAAATCAGGGAAGTTAACAAAAGTTACAGTACAGTAATAATAATGGGTGATTTCAATTACCCCGGTATTGACTGGTTCAGTGTCACGGCAGCACATGCTAGAGAGATAACGTTTCTAGATGAAATAAATGACTGCTTCTTGGAGCAGCTGGTTCATGAACCGACCAGAGGGGAAGCCATTTTGGACCTAGTTCTTAGTGGAATACAAGATCTGGTACAAGAGATAAGGGTGTTGGGGCCACTTGGCAATAGTGATCATAGAATGATAGCATTTGATTTAATAAATGGAGGAAGGAAGGTAAGGAAATCCACAGTACTACCTTTTAACTTTCAAAAAGGAGACTATGATAAAATCAGGAAAACAGTTAAGAAAAAACTAAAAGGAGCAGTTGCAAAGGTTAAAGATTTACATCAAGCATGGGTGGTGTTTAAAAATACTATCTTGGAAGCCCAGACTAGCTGTATTCCATGCTTTAAGAAAAGTGGAAGGAAGTCCAAAAAATTGCCAGCATGGTTTAAAGGTGAGGTCAGAGAAGCTGTTGTTGCCAAAAAAGCATCTTTCAGGAAACGGAATAGGGAGCCAAATGACTAAAACTGGAAACATAAGCACTGGCAAGTTATATGCAAGACATTGATTAGGCAGACAAAGAGAGTTTGAGAAGAAGCTTGCTGTGGAAACAAAAACACGTAATAAAGACTTTTTCAAGTACATTCGTAGCAAAAAACTTGTGAGAGAGTCAGTTGGACTATTAGATGATAGAGGGATAAATTATTATTATTAGCTGTATTTATATCCTGCTTTTCACCGGGTCAAAGCGGTCAATTGGGGGATACATTTAATACAAGGGGAAATGAGACACATACACTAATACTTACAGGGAACATGGGCAATGGAGGGTTAAGTGGCTTGCCCAAGACCACATGGAGTGCCTACAGGACTAGAAATCCCAGTCCCTCCGGCCTGAGATTGCTGTCCCCAGGTGGGACTTGAACCCCTGGCCCTCCGGCCTGAAGTACCTTGTCCTAACCACTAGACCACTCCTCCCTATAGGATAAAGGGGGCACTAAGAGGGGCAAGGCCATAGCGGAGAGACTGAATGAATTCTTCACTGAGGAAGATGTAGAGATGTTATCCATGACTGAAATGGTATTTAAAGGTGATGCCACAGAAGAATTGAAAGAAATATAAAAACAGCAGGAAGATGTGTTACAACTATTTGATAAACTGAAGAGTAGCAAATCACCTGGACCAGATGGTATACATCCAAAGGTGTTGCAAGAACTGAAATATGAGATTGCAGACCTGTTATTAGTAATCTGTGAACTATCATTAAAATCATCTGTAATACCTGAAGACTGGAGGATGGCCAATGTAACGCCAATTTTTAAAAAGGGTTCCAGGGGTGATCCGGGAAACTACAGACCTGTGAACCTGATGTCAGTACCAGGAAAAATGGTAGAAACAATCATAAAGAACAAAATTACTGAACATGTAGATTGTCATAGCTTAATGGGAGACGGCCAACATGGCTTTAGCCGAGGAAGGTCTTGTCTTACTAATCTGTTTTTTTGAAGGTGTGAATAAACTGGTAGAAAAGGTGAGTCGGTTGATATAGTGTATCTGGATTTTCAGAAAGCCTTTGACAAGGTCCCTCATGAGAGACTTTTGCCAAAATTAAAAAGTCATGGGATAGGAGGCAGTGTAATATTGTAGATCAGGAACTGGTTGAAAGATGGAAAGCAGAGGGTAGGGCCAAATGGACAATTTTTCCAATGGAGAAAGGTGAATAGTGGAGTACCCCCAGGGATCTGTGCTGGGTCCGCTGCTTTTTAATATATTCATAAATGACCTGGAAATGGGAATTATGAGTGAGGTAATCAAATTTGCAGATCACACAAAATTATTCAAAGATGTTAAAACGCATAAGGATTGTGAAAAATTGCAAGAGGACCTTGATAAATTGGAAGACTGGACGTTCAAATGGCAGATGAAATTTAATGTGGACAAGTGTAAAGTTATGCACCTAGGGAAGAACAACCCAAACTATGGTTACATGATGCAAAGTTCCACATTAGGAACCACTACCCAGGAAAAAGATATAGGCATCATCATGGATAACATGTTGAAACCCTCCGCCCATTGTGCAGCGGCGGCCAAGAGAGCAAATAAAATGCTAGATATCATAAGGAAAGGAATGGAGAATAAAACAAAGGATATTATAATGCCTCTGTATCGTTCCATGGTGTGACTGCACTTGACTATTGTGTGCAGTTCTGATCACCGTATCTTAAAAAGGATATAGAGTTATTAGAAAAGGTACAGAGAAGAGCCACCAAAATGATAAAGGGGATGGAAGGATACTCCTATGAATAGAGGCTAAAAAAGGACCAACAGGCGCTTCAACCTGGAAAAGAGATGGCTGAGGGGGAGATATGATAGAGGTCTATAAATTAATGAATGGAGTGGAATGGGTAAACGCAGATCGATTGTTTACGCCATCAAAATATAGAAAGACTAGGGGGACATGTAATGAAGCTACAGGGTAACCTATTAAAGACTAATAAGAGAAAATATTTTTTCATTCAATGTGTAATCAAACTCTGGAATTCGTTACTGGAGGATGTAGTAAAAGCTGTTAGTGTAGCTGGGTATAAAAAAGGTTTGGACAAGTTCCTGGAGGAAAGGTCTGTAAACCATTATTAAAAGGGACCCAGGATATCCATTGCTTGCCCCAATACAAACATTGTGGAACCTGTGTCTTAAGGAAACGGCTAGGTACTTGTGACCTAGATTGACCACTGTTGGAAATAGGATACTGGGCTTGATGGTCCTTGGTCTGACACAATATGGCATATCTTATGTTTTTATGATGAGTGTTAAGAGATAGAAAATGCACTCCTTTCTCCAGGACCAAGCAGGAAGTCAGTCCTCACATATGGGTGATGTCAGCGCCGACGGAGCCCCCGTGCGGAGCATTTCCCCAGCGCGTTGTTTTATCTGGTTCGACGCCGGTTCCCCTCCCCGCCTTGACCAGTATTGAGTCCGGACTTGTGATTTTCTGTTTTTGTCCTTCGTGGCTAGCGTTCGCGCTCTTTTTGTGTTTTCACTGGCAGCTTGGTCGTTTGATCTTGCAGGGGCCCTTTTTCCCCCGATGGCTGCCAGCGGGTTTAAAAAGTGTGATCGGTGCAAGAAACGTATGTCTCTCACCGACACACATGACTGCAGCCTCCGATGCCTCGTGCCCGCCCATGACCCACTGGGCTGTGGCCCATGTGGCAAAATGTCATTGAAGGCGCTTCAGAGCCGTTAGCATCAACGTGAGAGAATTTTCTCTGACTCCACGTCCGGCCGGGCCCGGACTTCGTCAGAGGCCTCGACATCTTGGGAGTCTGACCCCGAGCGCCGTTGGGGTTCCTCTGAAAGGGAGTCTTCCACCCGGGAGCACAGAAGGAAGAAAAAGCTTGTGAGGGTGGCATCGGTGGAGGCCCCTGGTTCCTCAAGGGCCAGGTCGCGTAGCCCTGACCGCCTCCCCGGGCTCTCGGAGTCGCAGAAGCCTTCCAAGCTACCTCGTGTGGAGCCGGAGTCCCCGAGTCACGTAAGTGCAGTTGTCCTCATGGACTCTCCTCCAGGGGAGCCGACATCGGGCCCGACGTCATTGGGGCCCGAGTCGGGGGCTGCTGAGTCTCCTGAGCTTGGACTCAGGTTGACAGCCTTGGAGAGCAGCTTGGCTGCCTTCATGGAACAGCAGCGGGTGCTGATCGCCGGTCACACAGGTGCATCTGCCCCGACCACTGAGACCTCGACGTCTAAGTCGACCCCGGAGACTGAGCCGATCCTCGAGCCAATGAAGTCTTGAGTTGATCCTCGGTCAAGGTCCCCCTTAACCTCCTGTGCGGGGCCGAGGTCATCGACGCCAATACCCTTGACGTCGGGGCGAGTGGCACCGAGGTCCACACGGCCGGAGCCGCTCGATTCCTCCTCGGAGGAGTCGGAGTGGGAGACGGAGGACGAGGAGTCCCCGGACACCTTCCGGACCCAGTGCATCCCTTCAGACTCACCGGAGTCTGAGCCGCGGTGATATTCCCCCCCCCCCCCCCCCCGGAGGATATCCGGTTCTTGGACTTCGTGAGGGACATGGCCAAAGCCTTGGCCTTCCCCGCGGACGCCGAGGAGGAGCCGAGGAGCTCGATACCCTCCAGTATGATTTTCGTCTGAAGGAATCCTTTACTGTACCGGTTCCTCTGATGCTGGAACGGCTGCTCTTCCGTATGTGGGAGGCACCGGCCTCGACGCTGGTTCTTAGCAAATGGGTCGATTCTATTTATCGAGTCCGTAAGAGCCCTGGGTTCCAAAAGGCGCAGCTACCGCACCACTCCATGGTTGTGGAATCGGCCATGCACCATCTGAAGAGTTAGAAGATACACTTCTCGGTGCCCCTGGCAGGGAGGCCCGGAACCTGGATGCCCTCGGTAGAAAGTGCATCCAGGTCTCTATGCTATCTTGCCGTGTCCAGATCTAACAGCTGTACATGGGCATGTAGCTACGAGACCTGGCAAAGGAGATTGCTGGGTTCTCTACTGGCCTCTCCGAGGAACCTTTGCAGAGGTTCAAGGCTTTATCAACAGGGATCCGAGAGTGCTTGAAGTTTATCTCTCGAGCAGCCTATGATGGGTTCGCGGCTTCGGCCCGGGTAGCAGCGGCCGGCATCGGTGCACACCATCAGGCCTGGCTACAGTCATCAGACCTAGAGCCATGGGTACAGGAAAAGTTGGTCGATGTCCCCTGCTGAGGTGAAAACCTTTTCGGTAAGCCCATGACTGAAAAAGCTGCAGAAATCGAGACTGAGACTTTCACCAGGACAAGGCTGTCCAGGAAGACTTCTGCCCCTTTATGAAATTTATGATAGGTAGCTCATAGAGGGTCATTGATGCTAAAGGGCACAAAGATTAGATGTTTAATAAGTCTAAAAATTTAAGTGCCATTAAGTCTGAGACCCTCAATAGTATTGAGAAATAACCATATGAGATAAAAGGTTCGAAAAGAAATCTAGATCCTTTATCAAAATAGTTGAGTGTTTTCTCATTTCATATATATGTCATCAGACTGAGAAAGATGGCACCCTTAGGCGGGAAGGGGACCGCGCAGGTGCGCTGCATTCCCAAAGGTTTTCTTTGAAAGCTGGGGAAATGCTCCGCACGGGGGTACCGTCGGCGCTGACGTCACCCATATGTGAGGACTGATTCTTGCTGCTCCTGGAGAACACCTGTTACAGGTGAGTAACTACTCTTTGTGCCCCCGGGTAGGGAGGCCCACGCCCTTGGCAAGAAATGCTTCCAGGGTTCGATATTCAACAGCTGAATCCAGACCTACCAACTGTACATGGGCATATACTTGTGGGACACAGCAAAAGAACTCACCGGGTTTGCGGCTGGTCTCTCCCAGAAACCTCTTCAGCAGTTCTAAATCCTGGACTCCACGGTCTGGGACTTGAGTGGCCTATGACGGCTTTGAGTCGGCAGCTAGAATAACAACGGTGGGCATTAGTGCCTGCTGCCAGGCCTGGCTACAGTCTTCCGACCTGGAGCAATGGGTACAGCACAAGTTGGTTGATGTCCCTTGCTGGGGAGAGAACATCTTCAGCAAACCCATTATGGAAAAGACTGCCAAGCTGGAGTCCGAGTTCATGACCAGGACCAGGCCCTCTAAGACCACCACTGATCCTTCCTGAAGGGAGGCTTAAGGTAAAAAGCCCTTCTACCTTAAAAAGTGGAAGGCTTACGGAAACTACCCTCAGCATACAGCCTTCCCAGCTCCCCAACAGGGCCAGCAGACCAAGGGACAAGGGCATGGTCCTTGTAAGCCTAAGGCCCCCAAGCCCCAACCCGTGCCTCAGGCACAACCTGGAGGGTTGGGTTTGATTTCCCAGGGCATAGTTTATCTTTCCCTGGGAAGACCTGCCCCACAACATATTGGGGGGGGGGGGGGGATCTGGTGTTTTTTGCCAACCGCTGGCCCGCCATCACCACAGATGGGTAGGATCTGCAAGATATGAAGGAGGAATACCTCCTCCACCTTGAACTGACGCCCCCACCATTCTTTCCAAGAGAGCTCCCAAGCATCCCCTTCACCGGGACCTGCTTTAGCAGGAACTCACAAACTTCATGGCAGACAGGGCGGTGGAACCTGTTCTCCTCAAACTCAGAGGCAAAGGGTTCTACTCCCACTATTTCCTGGTGCCCAAAGGGACCGGGGGGGGGGGGGGAGGGGTTTCGGCCTATCCTAGACCTCTGAGACCTCAACAGGTTCCTGGGGAGGGAGAAATTCAAGATGCTCTCCCTTGGAACTTTACTGACATACCTCTTTCAGGGAGACTGAGTATGTTCCTAGGATCAAAAAAATGCCTACACGCACATCCTTATCCACCCCTTGTTCTGGAACATCTGGGGTTTGTCATAAACTATCCAAAGTCCCATCTCCAGCCAATGCAATGCCTGGAGTTCATGGAGACAATGCTGGACACCATCCAGGACAAGGCCTTCTTCCCTCCGGACAGGGCCCAGTGCCTTCAAGCACTCCCAGGGCACGTCTAGAGTCGACTCTCAGCTCTGCCCTACTCATGTTTCATCTTCTAGGCAACATGGCATACACGGTGCACGTCACCCCGAACGCCCATCTGCACATGCAGCTGGCCCAGTGGGCTCTCAGCTCCAAGAGGTCGCAGGCAATGGGGCATCTAAGGGACATAGTGGTCATGACCCGCTCCCTGTACAACTTACTCGACTGGTGGCAGCAGCTCCAGCACCTGCAGGCCGGAATGCCCTTCCAGGATGCCTCAAAGGATCCTCTCCACAGATGCCTCCAAATTGGACATTGTGACAACCTCCACACTCAGGGCAGCTGGTCACAAAAGGAGAGCTTCCATCAAATCAGTCTCCTGGTGCTCCTAGTGGTAGCGCTCATCCTGTGGGCTTTCCAACACCACATTCAACATCAAGTGGCCCTGATACAAACCGACAACCAGGTGGTGATGTTTTAAATCAACAAACAGTGAGGGATAGGGTCGTTCCTCCTGTGCCAAGAGGCGGTGAGCCTCTGCTCCTTTGCTAGCAGAAGCGGAATGCTCCTACGGGCGTCTACCTCTTGGACCAGGACAACATCCTGGCAGACTGGCTCAGTCAAGTCCTCCAACCACATGAATTGCAGCTGGGCCCCAAGGTGGCCAGTTGACTGTTCCATCTCTGGGGGCTGCCGCAGTTGCACCTCTTCACCAGCCCAACAAAAGCTCAGCTGATCTGCTTTTGTTCCTGGCAGCCACATTCCTTGCAGATGGTGGCAGATCTGCTATGCCTTTCCGCCCACACTGCCAATCGCCAAAACCCTTTTCAAGGTTCAGATTGACAGAGCCACATTAATACTGGTGGTCCCCTCGATGGACTCGGCAGCCATGGTTCCTGCTGCTCCTCTGCCAGTCCCAGGTGCCCCCGCTTCCTCTAGGGTATGACTTGGGTCTGCTTTCGTGGGAGCATGGCTCTCTCCTGCATCCCAATCTGGGGTCCCTACCTCTGACAGGTTGGCTGCTGAAATGGTAACTTTGGCCCACCTTGATCTCTCTAGTGAGGTGGCAGCAGTTCCCTTGGCTTCACACAAACCTTCCGCCCACCGGGTCTACTCCTTCAAGTGGCAAAGATTTTCAGTCTGGAGTGCAGAGAAACAGATTAACTCCTTCTCCTGTTCGGTCCAGCTGGTACTCCAGTACCTGCTCCACCTGTCCCAGGTAGGGCTGAATTCAGGCTCCGTCAGAGTTCACCTCTGTGTGCTTTCAGTGCATCATCATCTGGTTGAGGGCAAGCCCCTCTTCCCTAGCCCTTCATAATTCGATTCCTGAGGGGCCTATTTTTTTCTAAACTACCCGTCTGCCCTCCAGCAGTGGAGTGGCTCCTCAGTGTAATTCTGTCAAAGCACACTGCACAACCGTTCAAGACATTCAGCTCGTGCCACCTCAAGTATCTCTCCTGGAAGATGGTCTTCCTCACGGCGCTCACCTCAGCTCGCAGGGTCAGTGAGCTCCAGGCCTTGGTGGCTCACCTACCTTACACAAGGTTCTACAATAATAGGGTTGTGTTCCGCATTTACTCTTAAGTTTCTTCCAAAAGTGGTGTCTCTCCATTCTACCTCAACCAGGAGGTGGTGCTTCCCACTTTTTTCCTGTGACCCCATGCCAGCAGGGCTGAGGCCGCTCTCCACACTTTGGGCTGTAAGCGGGACCTGTCCTTCTACCTAGAGCAGAGGTTCCAAACTCCAGTCCTGGAGGGCCAGTGCATGCAAATGCATCTCATGCATATTTATTAGGGACAGCCTGAAAACCTGAATGGTGTTTGGCCTTCCAGGACTGGAGTTGGGAACCTCTGACCTAGAGCATACTCAGGCCCACTGCCGCTCCTCACAGCTCTTCATCTCCTACAACCCAAGTATTTATTTATTTATTTAAAATCGTTTCTATACCGCACTCTTTAGAACCAATGTGGTAACATTAATTGGTACAGCAGGCAGAACAAGCCTATTTGCACTTAGTAGGCTGGGGACTGCGGTTTCTAAGCATACCCTGTCCACTTGGGTGGCAGACTGCATTGCCTTCGCTTACGAGCAGGCTGGTCTTTCTCTGCAGCGCCCAGTGACAGCACACAGCATCTGGGTCATGGCGGCATGTATGGTGAACTTGCGCTCTGTCCCCTTGGCGGAGATCTGCAGGGCTGCATCCTGGTCCTCTGTTCATACCTTCGCAGGCCACTACTGCGTGGAGAGGGAGTCCTGCCAGGACTGTACCTTCAGTCAGGCAGTACTTCATCATTTTTTTGGGGTGTAAGGCAACTCCTGCCCTACAGCCCTTCAGTGTGTTCAGGCTACTGGAGAACTGGCTCCTTGCTGGACATTTGGGCCGCTCATGGATCTGGTGTCTTTCGACTCAGCTGCTCCTTCTCACTGCTCACCCTTTTATGTTTATGTTTGTTTATTGATTTGATTGACCGCCCTTCAAAATAGCAGAGCGGTTTACAATGATAATAAAATATTACAGTAACAGCAAGGCACAAGGCCGGAAATGTAGAAAGAAAGTTACAATTACTTTGTAGAGAGAAAATGGGAGAGCAGGTTGATATCAAAGGGTATAGGAAAAAAGGTTAGGGGTGAGAGGAGGGAGGGCCAAAGGCAAGGGAGAAAAGGTGAGTCTTTAGATCCAGCTTGAAGGTAGGGTGGCTTTTCTGGTCACCTGTGGCTTTTTACAGGTCTTTTGGTAGCCTGTAGCTTGGGAGTCCCATATGTGAGCACTGACTTCCTGCTTGTTCCCAGAGAAAGCGTAGTTACTCACCTGTAACAGGTGTTCTCCAGGGACAACAGGAGTCAGTCCTTGCAACCCTCCCTCCTCCCTGTGGAATTGCTTTTCTTTTTGCCGTCTTGTGCTATGTTATCATACTGTGACAAGATGGCACCCTTAGGGGTGGTGTGGGGACCACGCATGCATGGTACATCTCACAAAGGCTTTCTTTGAAAGCTGGGGAGAGGTTACTGCGTGGGCTTCATCGGCGCCAACATCACCCTATGTGAGGACTGATTCCTGCTTTCCCCGGAGAATAGCTGTTACAGATGAGTAACTGCGCTTTCTCTGAGTGCAGGTCTCCAGAGCTCTCATCAGACCCTTCCCCACCTCATGAGCATCTGAAGTCTCCCCCTGAAGGCATGACCTTCTAGGATGTTGTGAGGGATGTGGCCAAGGCCATACTTTTATCTCTGGAGACGGAGGATGAACCAAGGGCAGAGGAGTTGGAAATATTGCAGTATTCTTCGGCAGCTAAAGAGGTGGTGACCATTCCCATAGATCATATCCTGTAGAGGGCACAGATGAGGATGTGAGAGAGGCCCTTCATGGTACCTCCAGTGAGTAGACCACTTGACTCGTGGTACAGGGTGCAGAAAGCTCCTGGTTTTGAAAAGCTTCAGCTCCCGCACCACTCCTTGATGATCGAGTCTGCCTTGAAGAGGATTACGAATACCAAGACTCATTCTTCAGCGCTTCCGGGAAGGAAAGCTCGGACCTTGGACTCTTTTGGGAGGAGATTTTTTCCAGGGCTTGATGCTTGTTGCCTGAGTGGTCTCATACCAGCTGTACATAAGCATGTTCCTCAAAGACATCATGTGGGACCTAGCTGACCTTTCTCGGTTCCTTCCTCCTGAGAAATTGGAGCAGTTTCATACCCTAGTGGGCCATGGTAAGGACTGCTCAAAGTTCCTAGTCCAGTCAACTTATTATGCCATCGAGAGTGGCTGCAGTAGGCATTGGGCCTCGAGACTCGCCTGGCTCTAGTCTTCTGACTTGGAACTTTCTGTTCAGAATAAACTGGTGTATGTACCATGTTGTGGTGAGAATCTCTTTGGTGAACAGGTGGAGGAGAAAGCACATTGTAGAGAAGCAACATATCATGCTTACCAGACTCTCCAGGCGTACATCTGAACTGGCTTTACCGTAGGAGGTACCAAGGAGGGGGGCCAGAAGAAGATCTACTACTTTTGTAGGCATTGGTACTTACTTGGACCCCATACCTCCCAGCAGAAACGTCAGGCCGCTCACCACCAATAGTGCAGAGAAGTCCCAGAAAGCCCAGGCAGCCCCGCAAGCTAAAGCCCGGGGTGAGGTTTTGACTGGTGCCTCCAGAACATAGCCAATCTATGAGGGGTTGCCAAGCTGAACCCTCCGGTAGGGGGAATGTTCAATCTCTTTGCCCAGAGATGGCCTCTCATAACCTTGGGGACTCCTGGGGGCTACAGATAATCCAGAGTGGGATACCAGTTGCACCTCTCTGAACTACCTTCAAGCTGGCCCCCTAGCACCTCCCCCCCCCCCCTCCATTATCAGGAACTGCTTTGGAAGGAAATCTCTGTTCTCCTGGCCAACCTAGCTATCAAGCTCGTTTCTCAGGAGCAAATGGGGCGGGGCTTGTATTCCAAGTACTTTCTGGTCCCCAAGAAGATGGGAGGTTTCCGTCCCATCTTGGAGATCTCGGACCTAAACACTTGGTGAGCGAAAAATTCAAGATGATTTCTCTGGATACCCTACTCCCGTACCTTCAAAGAGGAGATTGGCTATGCTCCCTGGATCTAAAAGATGTATACAACCACATACGTCCTGTGAATAAGATGAATCAGTATCTCGGATGGCAACATGGTCAGTATCAAGTGCTGCATTTCAGCCTAGCCTCAGTCCCCTGAGTCTTCCCAAAATGTCTCACAGTAGTGGCAGCCTACCTCGGAATGCTGTGGTTGTTTGTCTTCCCTTACCTAGGTGATTGGCAAATAAAAAGCACCACTCCGGAGGGAGTTTGAGACTCTACATGACTGATGATTCAGGTGTTAGAGCTGTTGGGGTTTGTGATTAACTACCCAAAGTCCCAAATTAAAGCAAGGCAAAAGTGACATCATGCATATTAAGTGCAGATTCAATTTGCTGCGGTGTGCCTGTGCTGTTTGTAGATGCCAGTGGGCCCCAAAACCATGTAAATTATTCTGCTGAAGAATGCACCAAAATCCCAAGCCAAAAATGGTCTATTCAATAGATCACCCATTAAAAAAATTAAACCTCTACATGAATGTAAGTTGACTAATGCACTATGTAAAAGCCGTCTGTTCATCAGAATTACAGCAAATCGTTTGCTAAGTTTACGTACCGCTGTATATCATGAATAATCTATATCTAATTCTTATTCCATGATAGCCATCCCGGCACTCCTCATATTTGCAGTGTAACATATGAAACAGCAGGTACTCAGCAGAGGGCACAGATGCTAATTCATTAAAAATCAATATAGTTAGAGGAGCATCCTGTGAGTATAGAAAATATAGTAATGGCCAACAAAAATCAACATTCGTGTGCCTGGATGATGATCGCCTCGATCAAAAAGCGATCAAACCAGGGGACATAGGAACGGGACACTTGACGCTGCTCAGATAAATAACACTGGTCAACATTGAAATCGTTACTGACTTTAAAAGGCCCTAATCTGTAGTATCTTGGTGAGCTGAACACAAATATAACATTAAAAAAAATTATTGGCTCTCATTTTGAAAATATTGCATGTAGTTCATTTTCGACATTTCACCGTGTAAATGTATCCAGTAGGACATCAACAACATCCCAAATAAGCCTTGAATGATGTAATATTGCTTCACATTGCATAATACCAGCATGCACACATCATCCAGAGTTGATTGCATCATTTTCTGATGCAATGCAATACTACTGCCAGACGGCTGCTGAAGCCATCTGACGTCAGCAGTGTACTATACGCAGTCGGAAAGGAAAGTAATCTGGTATTCTGTTCCGATATTGAAAGCCTCATGAATGCCTTAAAAATCACTCATGACCCACAAGACTGGAGACTATTTATAGACTCTTCGAAACTGAGTCTGAAGGCTGTGCTTTTGAACAACGGAAACTGTCTTCCATTTATTCCAGTAGCGCATTCTGTCCACATGAAAGAGACATACGATAACTTAAAGCATCTACTGACTTCCATTAACTATAACAAGTACAGCTGGCACCTCTGTGGTGACTTGAAGGTAGTTGCCCTTTTAATGGGACTGCAGCAGAGATATATAAAATACATGTGTTTCTTATGTGAGTGGGATAGCCGAGCAAGGGATTGGCACTACTTGCGGAAGGAATGGAATCGCAGACAAAATGTAACAGTTGGAGAGAAGAATATCCAGCACCCAGCTCTGGTTGAGGCTCACAAAATCTTGCTACCACCCCTTCACATCAAACTAGGTTTGATGAAAAACTTTGTGAAAGCCATGGACCGCACTTCACCAGCTTTCCGATACCTGCATGAAAAATTCCCTCGACTCAGCGAAGCAAAGATTAAAGAGGGAGTTTTTGTGGGTCCTCAGATTCGAGAGCTCTTCAAAGATGACTGGTTCAACAACTTGCTGCAGGGTGATGCGAAACAAGCATGGAATGCTTTTCGCCTAGTGTCAACAAACTTCCTCGGGAATGTTAGGGCAGAAAACTACAAGGAACTAGTAGAAGACATGCTGATGCAGTATCAGAAACATGGCTGCAATATGTCTCTAAAGATCCATTTCCTTGATTCCCATCTCGATTTCTTTCCTGACAACTGTGGTATGGTTAGTGATGAACAGGGCGAACATTTTCATCTGGATATCGCAACGATGGAGCAAAGATACCAGGCAAAATGGTCCACTACAATGCTGGCTGACTACTGCTGGACACTCCCAAGAGAAGCTCCCGAACAGCTGTGCAAGAGACAGGCGAAAAAAATCCAAGAAGTAGTCTATGACTTGATTTTTTACAGGTATTAACCGAAGGCCTATTATATTTACTATTGACATGTATTTCATGATGTAAACATTAATTCTTGTAGATTACAAAAAAACTGGAGCCAACTTTGCAATTTCATTGTCATATTCGTGTTCAGCATATAAAAATTGATAAGAAATTACTATTTTTATTTCAGTAACATGACTTTTGTAAAAATTTGTTGACCACTGTAATTTTAATAAATAAATGAGATCAATAAAAACATACATGTTGGTCTATTAATATATAACCATGATCCCTAAAATGAATATAAAACCTTATATGTAAAGGGGGTTTAAAAAAGGAGGAGAAATAAACCATGAAAATATGGAAGTGATAGTCCGTAATTAAAACCATAGTAAAGAACCCTGAGAATATAGAGTGCATAATAACAGCAAACCTAAGGGAAATTATACTCTAGCCAGTGGTACCCACCAATTCATTGGCCCTCATAGTCATTGAGATCCAAAGTGTAAAGTACAAATTTAAAAAAAAAAAAATCTTGAATCACTTGGTGGAAATAAATAACTAAAAACCTAAAAACTAAACAAGGGGACTAAGAGGGGGAGAGAAGGGGAGGGGGGAAGGAATAGAACAACATAAGTTAAAAAGTTATCAATGTTTTAATGTAAACTGATATGACAAACCGTTGAAGGTTCGAAACAAGTTGTAAGAATATGTCAAAATGAATAAAATATAAATTGCAAATAAAAAGGGAAAAACCGTAACCAATAAAAACAATAAAACCAAAATTGAAAGTATAAAATTAATAATAATAGTGGCAATAAATATGGACAGCAGAAAGCACTTATTAAAACCATGAATAAGATAATCAGTGCTAATAATAAAGGAAGTAAAAAACTAAAACCGGATAAAGGGGGGGGGATGGTAAAAAAAGGGGGGGTGGAATATAGAGGATTCATAAAAAAAACCAGACAAATCAGACTCTTGATTAAGGCCATGGGGATGAAGTGTATCCATCTTAAAAAATCATCTTCTGCTCCAACCGAGGAAGTGTGATGTTAATGTCTCCACCCCGCCAGTGTGGACGCACTTGTTGTAAAACCAGGAATCTCAAATCTGACGGAGAGTGGCTAGCCTCCAATCAATGGCTCACAAGTGGTTTCTGAAGGGAAGAACATCTGATCGCACTACGGTGTTCAGTAATCTTTTGTTTAACACTGTCGCAGCTCTTCCCAATATATAGAAGATCACATGGACAGCTGATCAAATAAATGACATTCTCCAAATTGCAGTTGATGAATGCACTAAGTGGAATCCATAGTCCAGTCTTAGAATTGGGGCATACCATCGTGGGGTAGATGGGAAATCCATTTCGGCACAGCCTTTGATTGTTATCTTCAAGCGAAGGCTGCTTCTCTGGAAGTGTCTGCCTGTAGAAGCCCCCTGCTGTGGCTTGAGACCTCAATGTTGTACTAACACAGCTTCATAAAGAATTGCATCGCTATGAACCTCTGGATTGCATGATGACATCCACGTGAAATAAGCAGATGCACCTTACATGGGTGACACATTTTTTTGACAATAAATTTAGAACCTTGATACTGTCAAAGATCATCGAACTACAGTACAACATTTATCAGTGGTAACCCAAGACTCTGTATCTTCCTCTAGAACCATTGCTTCTTAGTGTCACAGCCCTTATTACTATGGGACAAGATCTTTCCTGCCTGTCTCAAGACAACTCCAATCTTCTCAATGCTAGTCTTATACCCAAGAGAATGCCAAAGCCAATAATTGCTGTGCAGACTAAACATTTTGCTCTCATTTAGATTGTGCATACTGTCGGCGCCCCCCCCCCCCGTGTGGCCAGGCAGTTGCCTAGTGGTACAGGAGAGTCTCCAATTGTCCTTTGTGTGAATCAGCCCAATTAGCGTGTTGTTGTGTCCTTGAAAGGATTAGAGCCAAGTGCCAAAGGTCGCAGGAATATTTCTTTATTTGAGAAATAAGGATTTCCTAACCGGATTCAATTCTTTGGCAAGAATTGGTTGAAGCTTACAAAATAAAGTTCAGGATACTTCTCCATATAACACAAGCCTATTGAACAGTCCTTGGCTTGGTACAGCTTTAAACCTTTGTTCCACATAAAACTCTATTTACATCAGCACTCTGTTCCTGGTCTCCAGGAGGCACTATAACTCCCCTGTTACTCTCACAGCAGGTATAGCACGGCTTCCTGGTCCACCCAGAGACTTTCAATGCAGTAGTATTTTCTTCCAGTTATAATACAAACTTTTAGCTCCTTCCTGGCTTTCTTTCCCAAGCAGCTTTAAACAGTCAAGCTACTTTTAAAAGCACAGCTAAAAGTTATGGGCTTTCTTACAATGTCCTTGATAAGAACTTCTGGGTTTTTCCAGGTAACAAACCCTATTCAGTTCTTTTACTCTGGCACAAGGTAACACATTTAGTAATTAGGAACAACTGGGTTTCCTTCAGCTCTTTAAACCCTATTTGGTTCCTTTACTCTTCCTTAGCACAAACAGCACAATCTATCTCCATGTCTGACACACTGCTTGCATCCACACTATCCCCCAAGTCCATCTCCTCCACACTAGACTCCTTTGGATATCTGCTCTCTCTGGTATCTTCCTGAGAAGCCTTTGTAGGTTGCAAAGCCTTTAATACTTTCTCCCAGGTACCCTTAGCAGAACGTGAGCTTGTGGGGGAAGGGCAGGAAAAACTTTCCCTGTTTAGCAGCTCCTTTAAGATTTGTAAAGGGCTCACCTTGCTTGTAGTGCTTTTCCTCCCTGTAGGCTCCTTACTAGGCGAAGAGTTAAGCCATGAACCTCTGGAGAATATTTCCTCCTCCGAGGACTCCTCCCCTGAGCTCTCCACTGGCCTTCTCAGCTCTCTGCTCCTACTTCCAAATTGCTTCTGTGCAAGCTGCTTCCGTGTCTCCTTCCAATTCTGTTTCTCTGCCCGTGACTGTTTCTCTCTTGTGCTTCCTTCCTTGTTCCGCAGATACTGCCGGTTCTTTCCCTCCTGGTTCCCTCGTGTCTGTGTCTCCTGATACTGTGTCTCCCGTCTCTGTTTGCGAGTGCAACTTCCCAGCCTAAATGTTTGGGGCTGTCCTATGGGTCTTGACTCCGCCTCCAAACCACTCCCTTCTCCTCCCTCTATCTCCATGGGAACAGGGTGTGTTCCTAGGTCTGCACTCCTCTGCAGGGAATCCCTATCCTTAGTTTGGGAGTTAACCCTTCCTGTGCCTGCAGTTTCTTTATGAAAAGAAAAAAAAGGCTGTTTTTTCTTTCTCTCTCTGCTTTCTGAGCCTGCTTCTCCACCACAATACCAAACACTTAAGTTCTTGTCATTGGTACACATCCTGCTCTAGCTGTTAGTCAAGTGCAGTTTCTTCTTCAAGAATGGCAGAAAATAACAATGGACGCCTGTAAAATCGAGTTACTGTATCTGTCCATCCTGAACTAACTGCCCCAGCCTCGGCTTAGGTTGACTTTGATTCACTCTCATCTCCCCCATGAGAGAGTCATCCTTCTGAAGATCAGTGCAATAGAACCCATTCCACCTTAAGAAATAAATGAAGGGTTCTATACCAGTTGCTTCTTTATTGCCAGAAAGGAGGCCTACAACCTATCTTAGACCTAAGATGTCAATGTATTTCTCTACAAAAACATTCAAGATGAATACTGTTCCTGCTACCTTTCCTCGCCCAAAGAAACTATGTGTCTCTCTGGGAACAAGCAGGAAGTCAGTCCTTACATATGGGTGATGTTGGTGCCAACAGAGCCTGTGCAGAAGCATTTCCCAAGCTTTCAAAGAAAGCCTTTGGGAGATTATCCATGTAGGCGTGGTCCCCTTCCTGCCTAAGGGTGCCATCTTGCCTCAGTCTCCTTTTTTCTGTGAAGCCAACTGGACGTCTGTCCTGTTTCCCCAGAAAAAGTGTCTCTTTTTTGTCTTAAAATTATCCTTCCAGTATGCATACCGGTTCCTCTTCCCGCCTCCAAACCAGCTCGCCTCAACATCGCTCCTCAGGTTTGTTTTCTTGTTTTTCCTCGATGTCCATCAGCCGGCACTTCGTGCCCTTTTTGGCCAGTAGGGCTCAGACCCTCACCCAGGTTCAAGGACCCATTTTTTCCCCTTGGCCTCCAGCGGCTTAAAAAATGATCAGTGCAGTAAGATGTCCCTCACCAACCCATATGACTGCTGCCTCCTCTGCCTTGGACCGAACCACAGTAACTCAGGTTGTGACCTTTACAAGTCCATGTTTGCAAAGGCCATCAAGAGCCGTCAGCAGCAGCAGGCAAAGTTGTTCCATAGATCTGACTCTGCGCTGGAGTCGCTGGCGACACCACGCTCCAGGGCCCCTTGGTACCTCGGTGCCCTGTGATGCCTGGGCTGCCTCAGAGTCCCATTGCCACGGCTTCTCCAAGAGGAACTCCCTGGAGGTGGAACACAAGAAGAGCTTGAAAACCTCAAAGATCACCTCGGAGGACGGATCTGGAAAAGCGGATAAATACCACACCAGGCCCCACAGTCCCCGGCGCGAATCCAAAGGGTCAGAGGGGGAGTGGCCTCACAAGCTGCTCCCAAAGGAGTTGTCAGTGTTGGGGGACTAGCCTCAGACCCCCGAGGCCATCCTGGTCAAGGATTCCCCCTTGTTAGAACAGACACGGCCCAACGTCATCAGTGCCCGTGTTGAAGACTGCAGAGCCATCTGGCATGGAGACCAGAATGGCGGCCTTGGAGCGCAGTATCACTGCCCTCCTGGCACAGCAGCAGGTGCTGATGTCTGGTTTCTCTGGTTCATCCACCCTGACGACTGGACCCTCGACCTCGAGGGCTTCCCTGTTGTTGAGCCGATCCTCGAGTGACACCCACTTCGAGAAAACCATTGGCATCTGGCAAGGTCCTGATCCTGTTCCTCAGGACACCGGTCCTCTTTGGTGAGTGCACGCAGCTCAGACTGCAGGTCCCCCCAAAGGCATGGGCCTTTGGGCTCGGGGCCCAACCATAGTTGCTACAGAGCCTTGGATTCTTCCTCTGACTTTGAGTCAGACTGGGAGACTGAGGACAAGGAGTCCCCAGACACCCAGCGATACCGAGGTGTGCCCTCAGACCCATCTCCACCAGTGCCCCGGCACTGTTCCCTGCCTGAGGATGTTGCCTTCCTCATCTTTGTGCGGGATATGGTAAAGTTGCTTGCGTTTGAGACTGAGGCGGAGGAGGACCCCTGTACGGAGGAACTTGAGATCCTCCAGTACAATGCCTCTCTGAAGGAGGCCCTCACGATGCCCATCCCTCCAATCCTTGAGCACCTCGTTCTCCGTATGTGGGAAATACCAGCATCGGTGCCCATTGTGAGCAAGACAGCTCGACTTCATGTACCGAGTCCGCTAAAGCCCGGGGTTCCAGAAAACCTAGCTCCCTCACAATTCTATGGTTGTCAAGTCAGCCATGCAGCACTCAAAAAAAAAAAAAAAAAAGACTCATTCCTTGATGCCCCCAGGTAGGGAGGCCTGGACCTTGGATACCTTCGGTCGAAAATGCTACCAGGGCTTGATACTGGTTTGCCAAGTCCAGTCCTACCAGTTGTACATCGGCATGTACCTAAAAGAACTGGCAAGGGAATCGGCCAGTTTCTTTTTAGGCCTCGATGGGGAACCTCTTCAGCAGTTCAAGTCACTGGCCTCGGCAGTCAAGGAGTGCTCGAAGTTCATATCTCGAACAACATATGATGGCTTCGAATCCTCAGCCAGTAGCCACCGCGGGCATCGGAGCCTGACGCCAGGTGTTGCTGCAATCATCTGACTTCAAGCAGTGGGTCCAGGAAAAACTCATTGATGTCCCTTGCACTGCAGTGAACCTCTTTGGAAAACCCATGTCAGACAATGCTGTTGAGATAGAAACTGAGTTCCTGACCAGGACCAGACTCTCAAAGATGACCTCTGTGCATCCCTGTAAGAAGGCTCTGGGGAGGAAGCCCTTCTTCCCGAAAAAGAAGGGGGTGTTTGCTGATGCCCCACAGAACCAGGCCTTCTCTGCCTCACAGCAGGGGTAACAGTCCAAGGACAAGGCCCCCACAAGCCTAAGACCCCTAAGACCCAGGCACTGGCCCTGGCCCTGGCCCAGCCTGGAGGGAGTTTTTGACTCCTTGGGTATGGCCTCCTCTCCACCAGGAGACCCTCAGCAGCCCACAGGTGGGCGTCTAGCCCTGTTTGCCCACAGGTGGTCCTCCACCACCACCAATTCCTGGTTGTTGCAAGTAGTCAAGTAGGGATACCTCCTTCACTTGCAACAGACACCGCCCTCTTTCTTCCCAGGAGAACCTGTAAGGCCTGTTCTTCACCAGATTCTGTTCCTCACCGAGCTCGCAGGCCTCCTCATGGACAAAGGCAGTGGAGCCACTGCGCAAACATTTCTGGGGCAAAGGCTTCTACTCCAGATATTTCCTCATTCCCAAGCGAAGAGGGGGCCTCAGGCCCATCCTGGAACTACAGGACTTGAACAGATTTCTGATGAGGGAGAAGTTCAAAGTGTTCTCCCTTGGAACACTGCTGCCTTACCTCCAGCAGGCAGACTGATTATGCTCCTTAGACCTGAAGGATGCTTATACACACATCCTGATCCATCCAACCACTGACAATACCTCCAGCTCATGGTTGGAGGAGGTCACTACCAGTACAGGGTGCTACCCTTTGGGCTGGTGTCATCGCCAAGAGTCTTCACCAGGTGCCCACTTTCATCTCCAAGGAGCCTTTGTCTATCTCCAGGAACAAGCAGGAATGTAGTCTTCACATATGGGTGACATCGGTACCAATGGAGCCCACGCAGGAACGCTCCCCAGCGTCCAATAGGAAAGTTTTTAGGAGCATCCCACTGCACCTGCATTGCTGCCTTCCCAACTCTCCCTCCTCAATTCTTCGTTTTCTGCGGCTCCAGCAGGAAACAAATCCTGTCAACGCAGAAAATTTGTGAATTCTATTTATTTTTGTTTTTTGTGGTTTGCGTTTGCCTTCCCGTCGATGCCAGAACTGACTCTCAGTCGGTCTTTTCCTTTTTTTTCTTGTTTCTTTCCTGTAAAAAAAAAAGGTAGAACTTTTCTTCGTGCACACTGACGTCCTTTTAGGCCTTAAGCCTACCGTTTTGTCTACTGACACTGTGGAGAATCCAGCTAGTGGTTTTAAGAAATATTCTAAGTGTGGTGGTACCATCTTGGCTACCAACACCCACAACTGGTTTCACATGCCTTGGTCTTGACCACCAGCCATTAGAGTGCCCTCTATGTAAAAAGATGACAAAGAGAGGCCTACAGAATCGAGCTGCGAAGTTAGGCCCACTCTTTGCTTCAGATGTGGTTTCTTTGGCATCGAGGGCATCATCTTCCTCTCATGGATCTTAGGTATCAAAGTATAAGTCTTCTTCGAAAGGGTAGATCTCTTTCTAAGCATTGAGTTGCCTTGGGCATTGCCCTTGAGATGGATCAGCTAGCCAAACAACCCCGGCAGGAGGACCTTCCCTCAAAAACCATCGAGGGATCCCAGGATGCTCTTGAGGCTGCCTCCTCCAGAGAGCTCCTGGTGCTCTGGGACAGTAGCCTGCATCTCCGCTACTGATCCCCAAGCATCGGCGGGCTCTATGGATCATCTTATCCTGCCCATTGAGCAGAGCTTAGTGGCTCTACTGGCAGCTTCCGTTCTGGTCAAATCTTTACCGGCGGTACCGCCAACACCAGCACCATCTATGGTACCAATGCAAACTGCATAAGGCTATATGCCGCTTGATGCGCTACTGCCCATGCCTGCCCTCGAGTCCATTCCTGGTACCGGGGGTTCGTCCAGGCAGATTCCTCGCTCCGATACAGACTTTAATCGGTATCGAGTTTTATTGGAGCAGGGACATCGTTCACACTGATACTTCAAGTCTTCCGAGGATGAATTGATCAATACCCGAAAACTTCAAAGTCTACCAGAGGACCCTTCTCTGTCTCTGTAATGGCACATGTCCGCTCCTGAGGATATGTCTTTTCAAGAATTTATTTGAGATCTATCAATGGGCCTTTCCATAACAGTGACATCGGAGAAAGAACCCAGAGCAGAGGAATTGGAGATTCTTCAATACCCTACAGCTCCTAAAGAGGCGGTCACACTTTCAATTCATCCCATTTTCCATGATATCATGCTCCGAAAGTGGGAAACACCCCTTACTATTTCTCCACATACTCGGCGACTCACTACCATGTATGAAGTACCGAAGTGTCCCGGCTTCCAAAAGATGCAGCTGCTGCACCACTCAGTGGTAGTGGAATTGGCAATGCGTCGAATTAAAAGTTCTAAGACACATTCTTCTAACCCTCCAGGTAGAGAATCTAGAACTCTTGATGCTTTTGGGCATTGGTGTTTTCAGGCATTCATGCTGTCAGCCAGAATAAGTTCATACATACTCTATACGGGTCTGTTCCTCAAAGAGGTTACTAGGGATTTTGAGTCAATGTCCCCTCTTCTCCCTGATGAGAGAGCTGACTATCTCACCTAGAACTTCTCAAAGTTTGTCAATAGAGCAACTTTTGACTGCTTTGAGTGCACCAGTAGAGCCACATCAGTCTGCATCGGTGCACTTAAGATTGCTTGGCTCCAGGCATCAGATCTTGAACAATGAGTTCAAGACAAACTGGGTAAAATTCCTTGCATAGGTGAAAACCTTTATGGCAAGGACTGGCAGGATAAAGCTTCTCAGCTAGAATCTGAAAATACCACTTTAAATAGGCTTTCTAGGACCAGTGCCAAACCTGATAAGAATAAAACAGCTGCAAAGAAAACTTTCTTTAGTAAGAAAAAGAAGTTTTACCCTTCTTACACCCCTGCTTCTCAACACCAACCTCAGGGTGCTCAGAAGAAGCAAAAGCCTCCCAAATAACAAAAGCCACAGGCTCCTAAGGCTCAACCAGGTCCACAGCCTCAATCAGCTCCTGGATTTTGGCTCTTTCCTAGAGAACATAGCCACTCTGCCTCTGGAGAACCCCCATCCCCTCAACATTGCCGGCAGACTCTGTCATTATGTCCACAGATGGCATCTCATCACTTCAGAGCAGTGGACACTGACCATAGTGAGAGAGGGGTACAGACTTCATCTACAAGATCTGCCCGTCCCCCTATACCCTAGTAGGGGATTATCATTCTCAGCCCCCTCTCACTGTTTTTTTGCTACAGGAGGTGACTTCTCTTTTATCACAAGCTGCAATAGAGGAGATTCCAAAATCTCAACAGGAAATGGGTTTCTATTCTCTGTACTTTCTCATCTCAAAGAAACCAGAGGATACAGATCCATTCGGGATCTCAGAAACTTGAACAAGTTTCTCATCCAAAGAAGTTCAAGATGGTCTCTCTGGGGACCCTCCTACCCTATCTCCAGACTCAGGACTGGCTCTGTTATCTAGATTGGAAAGAAGCGTACACACATATCCTCATTCATCCAGGGCACAGGAAATATCTATGCTTCATGTTTCAGGGAAGACACTATCAATACAAATTTCTTCTCTTCGGACTTGCCTCTGCCCCAAGAGTCTTCACAAAATGCATGGCGGTCGTAGCCGCATTTCTAAGATCTCTAGGGATATTTGTCTTCCCTTACTTAGATGATTGGCTCATAAAAGCAGGCAGCTCCCTGGAGGTCAGCCTGTCTCTCTTCCATACCATGCAGGTACTGCAACATTTGGGATTTGTGATAAATCTTCCAAAATCCCATCTTGCTCCTACTCAGACACTAGAGTTCATAGGAGCTCTCTTAAATACTCAGCAGTCAAGACCATTTCTACCATAGCCCCACTGATCTCGTCTTATTCAACTGGCATCTCAGGTGCATTTCAGAGACAACCTAACTGCCCGAGAAATGCTAGAGCTTCTAGGTCATATGGCCTCAAAAGTACATGTAGTACCATATGCCCGCCTGCATGTGCGCACAGCCTAATGGACTCTAGCCTCCCAGTGGAGACAAGCCTCAGGCCATCTCAACGATAAGATCTGAGTCTCTGCTTCCCTGGCCACATCCCTTCAATGGTGGTGTTCACCAGAGAATCTCTTCATCGGGTCACCTTTTCAGATGAACATAAGATATGCCATACTGGGTCAGACCAAGGTCCATCAAGCCCAGTATCCTGTTTCCAACAGTCGTCAATCTAAGTCATAACTACCTAGCAGTTTCCCCAAAAGACACAGGTTCCACAATGCTTGTATTGGGTCAAGCAGTGATATCCTGGGTCCCTTTTAATAATGGTTTATGGACCTTTCCTCCAGGATCTCGTCCAAACCTTTTTTTAACCCAGCTACACTAACAGCTTTTATTACATCCTCCGGTAACAAATTCTAGAGTTTGATTACATGTTGAATGAAAAAATATTTTCTCTTATTAGTCTTAAATAGGTTACCCTGTAGCTTCATTGCATGTCCCCTAGTCTTTCTATATTTTGACGATGTAAACAATCAATCTACGTTTACCCGTTCCACTCCATTCATTAATTTATAGACCTTTATCATATCTCCCCTCAGCCATCTCTTTTCCAGGTTGAAGAGCCCTAACCTTTTTAGCCTCTCTTCATAGGGGTATCCTTCCATCCCCTTTACCATTTTGGTGGCTCTTCTCTGTATCTTTTCTAATAACGTTATATTCTTTTTAAGATATGGTGACCAGAATTGCACACAATATTCAAAGTGCGATCGCACCATGGAACGAAACAGAGGCATTATAATATCCTTTGTTTTATTTTACATTCCTTTCCTTATGATACCTAGCATTCCATTTGCTCTGTTGGCTGCCGCTGCACACTGGGTGGAGGGTTTTAACATATTATTCATGATGACACCTAAATCTTTTTCTTGGGTGGTAGTTCCTAATGTTGAACCTTGGATCGTGTAACCATAGTTTGGTTTGTTCTTACCTAAATGCATAACTTTGCACTTGTCCACATTAAATTTCATCTGCCATTTGGATGCCCAGTCTTCCAGTTTATCAAGATCCTTTTGCAATTTTCCACAGTCCGCATGGGTTTTAACAACTTTAAATAGTTTTGTGTCGTCTGCAAATTCGATGACCTCAGTTGTTGTTCCCATTTCCAGGTCATTTATGAATATGTTAAAAAGCAGTGGACACAGCATAGATCCCTGGGGTACACCACTATTCACCTTTCTCCATTGGGAAAATTGGCCATTTAGCCCTACACTCTGCTCTCTATCTTTTAACCATTTCGTGATCCACAATAGTGCACTGCCTCCTATCCCATGACTTTTTAGTTTTGCCAAAAGTCTCTGATGAGGGACCTTGTCAAAGACTTTCTGAAAGTCCAGATGCACTATATCAACCGACTCACCTTTGTCTATCTGTTTATTCACACCTTCAAAAAAACATAACAGATTAGTAAGACAAGATCTTCCTTGTCTAAAGCCATGTTGGCTGTCTCCCATTAAGCCATGACTCTCTACATGTTGAGTAATTTTGTTCTTTATGATGGTTTCTACCATTTTTCCCGGTACTGACGTCATAATCGTTCCATGGTGTGACTCCACCTTGAATATTGTGTGCAGTTCTGATTGCCATATTTTAAAAAGGATATAGTGGAATTAGAAAAAGCACAGAAAAGAGCCAGCAAAATGGTAAAGAGGATGGAAGGTTACCTTATAAAGAGAATCTTAAAAGGTTAGGGCTCTTCAACTTTGAAAAGAAATAGATAGAGGTCTACATAAAGTGGAACGGGTAAACGTAGATCGATTATTTACACCACCAAAAGTAGAAAGAGTAGGGGACATGCAATGAAGCTACAATATAACCCATTTAAGACTAATAAGAGAAAATATTTTTCACTCAATGTGTAATCAAAGTCTGGAATTCATTACCGGAGGATGTAGTAAAAGTTGTACTTATGTTCTTATATAGATTGCCAATGTCCCTTACCAAGATGAGAACTTCTTCAGGAAGCCAGTGGAGGTGAAGGTGGAGGAGCTCGAGAAGGAGCATGTGACTCTCTTGAGGCTCTCCAGGAAAACCTCGGATCCTGCACAGAAGAAACATCTACCACCTTCTACCTGCACCCTCGCCAGTATTACCAGGCGCAGCCGAAGGCACAGATTCCTCGCCAGCAGCAGAGGGAAAAGACACTGAAGGTACAGCCCATACCGGGGGTGGGCTTTTGATAGGTTCTTTAGGAGCATAGCCAGCTGGCTGCTGTCCGCCGGGGTACCCCTGCAGGTAGGGGGCGGCTTGTCCATTTTGCCCACTGGTGGCCCCTCATCACCTGCAGGTCAATCAAAGTGGATATTGGCTGCATCTCACCCAACTGCCATCCCCCATACGTCCCCAGCGAATACTTCATGGACCATGTGCACCGGAGCCTGCTGCAGAAAGATGTCTCCACTTTGCTAGCCAACTTAGCCATTGAGCCGGTTCCCCCTGCTCAGGTCGGTTGGGGTTTCTATTCGAGATACTTCCTGGTTCCCAAAAAGACTGGCATGTTCCGGCCCATCCTGGACCTGTGAAACCTGAACCGGTTCCTCATGTGCTAGACGTTCAAAATGTCTTGCTAGGGATGCTGCTCCTGTACCTTCAGGGTGATTGGCTATGCTCCTTGGATCTAAAGGATGCCTACACATACATCCCAGTCCACTCAAGTCACAGACAGTATCTACGATTTGTGCTGAGCGGCCAGCACTTTCATTACCAAGTGCTTCCCTTCAGGCCCCTTAGGTCTTTGCGAAGTTTCTGGTGGTTGTAGCCACCTTCCTCTGGACAATGAGAGTCTTCATCTTCCTGTACCTGGAGGACTGGCTCATCAGATGTCCCGCACAGTACAGCGTCTGCCAAGCTCACCATTTAGATGAATACCATGTTTTAGGTCTAATATGTAAATAGTTTACCCAGTTAATGCTCCAAGTTAACTATCCTGTTAAAATGTAAGCACAAGACAGTTTTGACTGAATTGAGCAAGAATTGTTAATTGTAAACCACACTGATAATAACGAGCGCGGTATATAAAAGTGGTTAAATAAATAAATAAAATAAATAGATGCTCAAGCGATTGGGCTTTGTGATCAACTACCTGAAGTCCTATCTCCATGCCACACAGCAGCTAGAGTTCATCGGGGCTTTCCTCGACACCACTCAGGTTCAGGACTTTGTACCGGCCGACCACATGCAACGGCTCATCGAAATGAAATGGAACATGTACAACTCTATTGGTTGTGTGTCAGCGAACTGAAATTGACTGGCATCGGGCACTTTGCATCAGATGGTCACATAGTCTACTATGCTGGAAATGAAAGACAAAGAAGAAATGGTGTTGCATTTAATTAAGAAGAAACTTGCAAGAACTGTAATGCAATACAATGCAGTCAGTGAATGCTTAATTTCTATTCTTCTATGAGGAATGCCTATCAACACAACTGTAATTCAAGTATATGCCCCAGCAACAGCTGCAGAAGAGGATGAAATTGATGAGTTCTGTGAACAAGTACAAGCTGAAATCGACAAAACATGCAAACAGGATATCCTGATAGTCATGGGTGACTGGAACGCAAAAGTTGGCAGTAAAGAAGAAGGCAAGATGTTTGGAAAATATGGACGTGGCAACAGAAATGAAGCTGGAGAAAGACTGAAAGAATTCTGCAAGACCAACAATTTATTCATCTCAAACACCTTCTTCCAGCAACACAAACAGTGACTGTACACATGGACTTCACCCAATGGACTTTACAAAAATCAAATTGACTACATCTGTGGAAGTCAACAATGGAAAAGCTCTATAACATCAACAAAGACAAAAGCTAGAGCTGACTGTGGTACAGATCACCCATTACTAGTATGCAAACTCAAGCTAAAGTTGAAAAAGAGCAAGCCACTCATGAGTGTAGCAAAATATGACCTTGAGAATATACCACTGGAATTTAAAGACTGCCTGCAAAATTGATTTGCTGCTTTAGATACAAATGGCAGAGCTCCAGAAGAGTTATGGGATGACATCTAGAAAGTTGTATTGGAAGAAAGTGAGAAGTCTCTACAAAATAGTGAAAAGCAAAAATGACCAAAATGGTTGACCGAAGAAACTCTGAGAATTGCCCAGAAACGCAGAGAAGCTAAAGCCAAAGGAGAAAGAGAGGCAATCTCAGAACTCAACAGAGATTTTCAACATGCAGCAAGAAAAGACAAGGAGAAGTACTACAATGGCACATTCAAGGAAATAGAAGCAGAAACTATTAGAGGAAGAACAAGATTGGCTTTCCTAAAGCTATGAGAGTTAAAGAAAAAATTCCAGCTTCGAATTAGAATGTTATAAGATGCTCAGGGATCTATGCTGAATGATGCTGAGATCAAGAAAAGGTGGAAAGAATGTACAGAGTTTTTATATGATAAAGATCAAGTGGACCAACAGCTGTTTCAACCTGTACCTTATGATCTGGAACCATTGGTGATTAAAGAAAAAGTTGAAGCAGCATTGATGAAGCGCAACCAGCAAACTTCCCCCATACCCCAGTCGACCCTGCACGTCAACACCACTGACAATAGGTAGTCCCCACTCAAGCCCAACCAACCACTAATCTCCTTCTCCAAATTCAATGCAACTCCCACACATATTAGATTTTTGTACATAGTTTCAAGTTGATATTTATTTAGTTTCCACGATTTCGATCCCATGTTCAATTCCCTGTTCTTTGTAAACTCAATGTTGCTTGTATGCATTGCAGTACTTTTGTTCGATGTACACCGCGCTGATTCTAATAGCGCGGTATAGAAGAAATGTTAAATAAAATAAATAAATAATAAATAAAGCACCAGGCATTGATGGCATTCCCATAGAAGAATTACAGGAATCTGATGCAGCTGTTACCATACTTACAAGACTCTGTCAGGAAATTTGGAAGACAACATCATGGCCATCTGACTGGAATAGATCTGTGTTTATAGCAATACTAAAGAAAGGTGATCCAATTGACTGGAAATTATTGCACAATAGCTCTGATCCCAGATGCCAGCAAGATTCTACTGAAAATTATTCAACAGAGACTACAACTATACCTGGAACAAGAACTACCTGCAATGCAAGCAGGGTTCAGGAAAGGGTCAGGAACAAGAGACATTATTGCGGATATGAGATGGATCCTTGAAAAGACAAAAGAATACCAAAAGTATTTTTATTTGTGCTTTATTGACTACAGCAAGGTTTTTGACTGTGTAAACCATGAGAAACTCTGGACCACATTAAGAAGCATGGGTATAATAGTACACCTGATCGTTCTCTTGCACAACCTTTACATTGGTCAAGAAGCAACAGTTCGAACGGAACAAGGAGAAACAGAATGGTTTAAAATCAGCAAAGGTGTACGACAAGACTGCATACTTTACCCCTACCTTTTTAATTTATATGCAGAACAAATCATCAGAGAAGGAGGATTATATGAAGACAACAGAGGTGTGAAGATTGGTCGAAGACTCATCAACAACTTTCGCTATGCTGATGATACATTATTGGCTGAAAGTGAAGACGATCTGAAACATTTGCTTCTCAAGATCAGGGAACATAGTCTTATAATGGACCTTAATGTAAAGAAGGCAAAGATCATGACAACTGGCAAAATCAATAAGCCAGTTGATGGAGAAGAAATTGAAATAGTGTACAGCCCCAAAGCCCTTGAGTACAGAGCAGAAAGAGCTTAAAACTTCCAAGTTACCCCTGCCTACTAATAACCAGATTCATATGAATAAAATACAGTCTCTAAAATGCTTGTATGCAAATGCTAGAAGTCTAAAAATAAGATGGGAGAGTTAGAATATATAGCACTAAATGAGAAGTTAGATATGATTGGTATCTCAGAGAAATGGTGGAAGGAGGAAACCAGTAGGACACTGTGATACCTGGTTACAAACTATATCGTAATGATAGAGCTGATCATATTGGTGGAAGGATTGCGCTCTATGTTAGAGAGTGCATTGAGTCAGAAAGGATTGAAGTTCTACAGGAAACAAAATTCACTGTAGAATCTCTATAGATTGAAATGCCATGTAAAAAGGGGAAGGCAATGGCAGTGGGGGTGTACTATCGATCGCCTGGCCAGAATGAACAAATGGATGATGAAATACTCAAAGAAATCAGGGAAGCTAACAAAAGTTACAGAACAGTAATAATAATGGGTGATTTCAATTAACCCCGTATTGACTGGCTCAGTGTCACTGCAGAGAACACAAGGAGAGCAAACAAAGCCCTCGCAGCAAGGTACAGGCGAACACAAGAGGCAAGGGTATAGGAGGTCACTGGTGCGAATTTTATTTGAATTACCCCAACGCGTTTCGGCAAGATGCCTTCTTCAGGGGGCACACATCTTATAAAAATAAAACATACGTTAATAAAATTAATAATAAATAACATAAAAGTCACAGTGTAAAATGATAAAACCACAAGTAAAATATAAAATGTAAAAATAACCCAAAGTCATGTTCAAAATTAAAAATGGGCATAAAACATATAAAAGAGAAGTTACAGTAAAAAGTACATTCATATTAAATAAAAATCAAGGAAAAACTGGAGGAGACACAATGAGACCAGCTGATTGAAACACACATATCCCAGAGCCAGAGGGAAGTAAGGTCATTCAGCACATCGCGGTAAAACATGGAGGGGAAACGGAGTAAAACTCATTAATTTCATAATATGGAACAAATAATTATAGCCAGTGGGCATAATATGATTATAGAAGCTCGATGTAGAAAAATGCAGAGGTGGAAAATCCCAATTTAGTGAAGCCCCAAGAAACTAAACTAAGATAAATTGTTTTAAACTTACATATATTAAAATCAATCATGTGAGTGGACGAAGAGCCCGTGCTGCACTAAAAAATAAAACTGCAGTGGTAACATCATGGTATACATTAAAACAGCTCATACCAAAAGCAAGGAGTCGCCAATGGCAGGTATGCCGCAGGTGGGTTCTTAAGCAACTTGGAGACATATGATAAACCTCATTGTTTTAAAGATTGTGTGCAGTCAAAACCTCATATTCAGACACAATGTAAGCTCGGCTCAATGAGGCTGACAAAGAACTAACTAAGAGGTAAATCATTGTAAATTGTACAGGCAAAAACAGCCTACATCAAATGCCAAGATGACTCGGAGCTATTAAAAAAACGTCCGTGGTGAAACTCTAAACACAGAGCTAACATTGCAGACATATGGAACTATTAGAGGACAGAGAAAAAAGGGGGAAGAAGTGGTGCATAAATAACCAGAGTAAACCTCAACTGTTGAAGTCTCGGAGGTATTCTGAGCACATAGTGTAAAAACAAAGGAATGAATAAAAAAGTGGGAACGAGCAAAAGCAACACAGGTGCAATTTAAAGTACTGCTGCCTTTTTGCAGCACACATGAATCAAGAAACATCCATTAGAGGTTCTCATACCTGAAATTGTATAATGTACACGAAGCATGATTGCAGGAGCGCATAGCTCAGAGATCTGCTTAGGACAGCGTCTTTGTGTTTCGCGCTCATCCGGGGCTTATTTATATTGGTCAGCGCATGCTCAGCTCGAACTATTGTAGTGTAAAACTACAGAGAGTGTAATATTGCTAGCGCTAAACATCAAAAAGGATAATAAGACAGACTCTTAAAAGCTAATAAACATAAGAGGTAAGAAAAAACAAAATTAAAAATGACAGAGATTGAAAAATAAACAAATTTAAAAGAGGATAAACAGTGTGCCATAAAAAATGAGGTTTCCATAAGGCTGTTTTAAAAAAATAAAACATAATAATATATCAAAAACAATCTTAAAAAATACATATAAAAACCATTGTACTAACCAAATTCTAACTTGTTGAGGAAGGGAGGAGGGGGGGAAGGGGAAGGGGGAGGGGAGGGAGGAAGGGAGGGAGGGGGTGGGGAAGGGGGGAGGGGAGGGAGGGGGTGGAAGGTGGGAAACACCATTGCACAAAGGGGGGGAGGGGACAAGGGGAAGGGGGTGGAGAGGAGGAAGGATGAGGGAAGAGAGAGAAAGGGGGGAAAAGGGCGGGCGGCAGGCAGTGGGATAGAGCTAAAATAATAAAACATAGATTCTATACATTAAAAATTGATGACTAAAAATGTTAAAAACAAATGATTAAAAAGATAAAACCAAAAAATTGGTATTAAATCATAGGTACAATGTTAAAAATAAAAGTACAATGTTAAAAATAAAATAAGGAGAAGAACACTATCATATAAAGGGAGCCAAAGAAAGAGGAGTGCCAGGGCAATTCAAAGGAGTCCAGAACAGGTGTACCAAATAAAAACAACAAATAAAAACTATAAAATGAAAATACAATGAGAATAAAAATATATTTAAACATATTAAAAACCACATTAAAACTTCAATGGAACTACACTGAATGGATGGGAGACCAGAGAGAATATGTAAGGAGAGTATCTACAAAAAAACAGAAAGCTTCACTTCTTGATTGAGTCCCAATGGGGTCATGGTCTGAAGTTCATATATGTATCTTTGTTCAAGCTTCAATAGCACTTTGTCCAAGTCACCACCTCGCCAATGTGGTTCAACTATTTTGATTACAAGAAACTGCAAATCTGAAACTTGATGTGCTTTCTCAGTCCAGTGTGCAACCAGGGGTTTATCTTGAACACATCATAGAAGACAGCTTTTGTGTTCAATGATATGCTTCTTAACCGGTCGCTTGTTTTTTCCTACATAGAGTAATCCACAAGGGCAGCGTACAATATAAATCACATATGGCGTATCACAATTTGAAAAATGATGCAAATAAAAAGTTTTTCCTTGATGAGAGAAGAAGTTCTTGGTGACCAATGTATTAAAACAAACTGAGCATTTGCCACACTGGACGTGCCCTTTGACTTTAGGGGCAATCCTGGGCTTAGATAGTGCTGAGGGGACGAGGACGTTGCCTAGATTGCGATTCCGTTTAAATGCAACAGTGAGTTGTTTTGATTTAAAAGCTGGAAGAGAGGAAAGAAGATGCCATTCTTGTTTAAGGATCTTTACAATATCCCTGGACAAATTGGAAAAGTTCAAAACGCAGATCAATCTGTTATCAATAGACGGATCTTGGTCTTCAACAATGATCTTCTATCAGTCTGTTTTGCCCTACTGTATGCTTTTTTGATACAATCTTTAGGGTACCCACGTGACAAAAATCTATGAGCCATGGTTTTGGCATGGTGGTCGAAGTCCTTTTCAATTGCGCAGAGGCATCAAAGTCTCAAGAACTGACTGACAGGGAGATTCCTCTTGAGGAAACTGTTATGGAAGCTATCATATCTTAATAGATTATTCCTATCTGTGGGTTTACGGAATAGATTTGTGACAAAACCAGTATCACTCTTCTTGATAAGAATGTCTAAATAAGGAATCCATTCTGTACTATAAGTACCTTCAAAATGTAAATTTTCATCTAGGGTATTAAGTCACTGAAAGAATTCCATTAAACGTTCCTCTGGGCCATCCCAAATTAAAAGATCATCATCAATGTATCTCTTCCATAATTTAATATGTATTTTGAACAGGTGTTTGCCGGACAAATGTATATCTTTAAAGAGTGCGACATATAGATTGGCAACATCTGGAGCCATAGAAGAGCCCATGGCCACTCCTTTAATCTGTTTATAAAAAACTCCTTTAAAAAAAAATAATTCTCTGTCATCGCTAAAATGGCCATTTGGAGCAGAAAAAAGGAATCTGTTATGTTTTTTGAAGGTGTGAATAAACAGGTAGACAAAGGTGAGTAGGTTGATATAGTGTATCTGGACTTTCAGAAATCCTTGGACAAGGTCCCTCATGACATACCTTTGGCAAAACTAAAAAGTCATGGGATAGGAGGTGATATACTACTGTGGATCAGGAACTGGTTACAAGATAGAAAGCAGAGGGTAGGGCTAAATGGCCAATTTCCCCAATGGAAAAAGGTGAATAGTGGAGTACCCCAGGGATCTGTGCTGTCTCCGCTGCTTTTTAACATATTCATAAATGACCTGGAAAAGGGAATAACGAGTGTGGTTATCGAATTTGCAGATGACACAAAACTACTTAAAGTTGTTAAAACCCAAGAGGATTGTGGAAAATTTCAAGAGAATCTTGATAAACTGGAAGACTGGGCATCCAAATGGCAGATGAAATTTAATGTGGACAACTACAAAGTTATGCACCCAGAAAAGAACAACCCAAACTATGGTTACACGATGCAAGGTTCCACATTGGGAACCACCACCCAGGAAAAAGATTTAGGCGTCATCGTGGACAACATGTTAAAACCTTCCGCTCAGTGTGCAGCGGCAGCCAAGAGAGCAAATAGAATGCTAGGTATCATAAGGAAAGGAATGGAAAATAAAACAAAGGATATTATAATGCCTCTGTATCGTTCCATGGTGCGACTGAACCTTGAATATTGTGTGCAATTTTGGTCGTCGTTTCTTAAAAAAAGATGTAGCGTTATTAGAAAAGGTACAGAGAAGAGCCACCAAAATGGTAAAGGGGATGGAAAGATACTCATTTGAAGAAAGGCTAAAAAGGTTAGGGCTCTTCAACCTGGAAAAGAGACGGCTGAGGGGAGATTTGATAGAGGTCTATAAATTAGTGAATGGTGTGGAACAGGTAAACGTAGATCGATTGTTTACGTCATCAGAATATAAAAAGACTAGGGGACATGCAATGAAGCTACAAGGTAACCTATTTAAGACTAATAAGAGAAAATATTTTTTCACTCAACGTGTAATCAAACTCTGGAATTTTTTACCGGAGGATATAGTAAAAGCTATTAGTGTAGCTGGGTTTAAAAAAGGTTTGGACAAGTTCCTGGAGGAAAGGTCCATAAACCATTATTAAAATGGACACATGATATCCACTGCGTGACCCAATACAAGCATTGAGGAACCTGTGTCTTTTGGGGAAACTGCTAGGTATTTATGACCTAGATTGGCCACTGTTGGAAACAGGATACTGGGTTTGATGGACCTTGGTCTGACCCAATATGGCATATCTTATTTTCTTATGACAACTTTAACCTACTTGGATCAACTATCAATAAAGAAGCAACAAGCAGTCAAGAAATCCGACGACGCATTGCTCTTGGCAGAATGGCTATGAAGGATCTAGACAAGATTCTCAAGAGCAGATTCTCTCTCCATACAAAGATTCGACTTGTTCAAGCCATGGTATTTTTAGTAATGTCATATGTATGTGAACGTTGGACAGTGAAAAAGGTAGACAGGAAGAAAATTGATGCCTTTGAATTATGGTGCTGGCGACGAATACTCCGTATACCATGGACTGCCCGAAGAGCAAACCAGTCATTACTAGAGGAGATCAAACCTAAGCTTTCTTTAGAAGCTCAGATGACAAGACTTACGCTTTCATACTTTGGACACATCATGCGAAGAGAGAGATCATTAGAGAAAGACATCATGCTTTGCAAGATAGAAGGTCAACGCAAAAGAGGAAGGCCAGCAATGAGATAAATCGATACAATAACATCAGCTATAGATGCCAGTCGGTCAACAATGAGCCGCCTGACTGAAGACTGAATGCAGTTTGGGACAAGCATCCAGAGGGTTGCCATGAGTCGACAACGACTCGTTGGCACTTAGCAACAACAATAGGGGCATATATTCAAATAGATAACATTTTGTGTTTCACAGTTCAAAAAATCATCTGTCTTAGTAATCCAAGAGTTCGAAGAATGTTGATGTTATTGGTCCTTCACAACCCAACAGTGTGCACAGATGGAACACCGATCACATCGAAAATGACCCCTCACTCTGTGAAAAATGTGGGGTTTGGCTAACGAAGATTCCTTTTTAAAGTGGTCTCGCGGGATTTGTCACTTCTATGCTTGGCAGCATTGGTTTGCGCTTGTAACCGTGAGTATATGTACTTCGCCTCTTCATCGTGCTACATGGTAATCTTTTTTTTGTTTGTTCTCTAATTTGTGTTGTACTGTTCTGTGTTGGGTAATATTTCCTGGTTTTTGATAGCAGGTTTTTTAATCCATAACATATTAGTATGCCTTACAATTTAATTAGCCCTGATTATTCTAAACACAATTTACACAAAGTTTTAATTTACATAAGCTAAGCCATGACGGATTGTTTACACAAAATTCTAACTTTATTCAAATTTTGGTTATCTGGATACTTATAGCATTCTCTGATTGGTTTGTGAAACATATCTTGGGATCGTATTTAGTCTCAATGTGGAGATATGATTACAATATTATTCTGTTTCACTACTGATCTGTATGTTCCCTTTGTAGACATAGCTGTGACCCCCGACTTAGTGTCCTGACAGTTGCACTTTCTTTGAGCTGAATGTCAGGAATTGAATAGCATTTATATATTGGTCCTTTACACATGGTTTACTTCGTTGGTCCTCCTCATCCCTTGCTATTTAAGCAGTTTTAATGTTTATGTATGTCAATTTTTTAAGTTTGTCCTTTTCCCTTGTTTTCTGTCACAGATTTCACTGCCTGCCTTGCCCATATGAGTTTTATCACTGATTGAATGATATCTGTCTTGCATTTATTTATTTAGATTTATGGGTATGTTTTTAATAGTTTTTAACACTTTTAATTAATTATTTAATAAACAAGTATTTGTTTTTCACTTTTAATATTTTATGCTTTTATTATCTTTCTTTTTTATTGTCCATTGTTATTTTATCTATTCTTGATGTTTGCACCCCCTGAAGAAGGCCTCTGGCGCGTAGGGGTTGGTTCAGAATCAATAGAGCCTTACCACTTGTCCTCGTACCTACTGTTTTGTTCCTACAATTATAATTGGAGTTTTGCTGAGCAGCTTTCCCCCTAGACTGCAGGGATTAGCAGATCCATTACTCAAGGAGTGCACCTGCTGCACCAATAACAGTACAAAAGAGTCCTTTGAGAGAATATCGCCATTCAGCTTTCTGAAGCGTGCCTGGTGGCTGATCATGTCACTAAATATTGTGATAAAGTAAAACTGATCAACTCAATTCTCCAAGAACAAGCAGGAAATCAGTCCTCAATATGGGTGATGTCTGTGTGGAAGCATCTCCCCAGCTTTCAATGAAAGCCCTTGGGAGATGCCACCACGTATGCGTGGTCCCCTTCCCGCCCAAGGGTGCCATCTTACTCAGTCTCCCTTTTTCTGCAGAGTCCAACAGACGTCCATCTTCTTTTCCCAGAAAAAGTTTATTTTCTTGTGCATTTAAAGTGTCTTTCTTTCTCCAGTTAGGACCGGTCTCTTTCACACCTTTGAACCTCGTTGTCTCTGCTTCAAGTCTCAGAACCGTTTTTTTGTTTTTTTCTTCCAGTACGGTTTCACACCTTTTTTTTTTTATAGAATTTGCAAATTATACATGTCCACTTTCAAAAGGAAAAACATCATACAAAGCACATAAAGAGAAAACAATCACATTACATCAAAACAAAAGAAAAGGTGTTCAAGCCCACATCATGGGGAATTTACACCAAGAAATAACCCACATAAGCAAAAAATAATTAGGCACAAAAAATGCACCATATTTAGAAGGAGTTCTATACTTCCAACCAACACAGCCCAACCCTACTTCCGCCTATCAGTCAAAAACTTTTCTAAATGGGAAACATCAAGAAACATATAGGACTGTCCGTATAAGGTAATAAGACATTTACAAGGAAATCGTAAATAAAACGTTGCACCCAGGGAAAGAATTCTCTGCCTCAAAGCAAGAAACTGTTTCCAACGTGTTTGAGTTGATCTAGTAATCAGGAAATACATTTATTTTCTGACCACAAAATGGAACATCCTTATACTTAAAATATAACTTGAAAATTTGTACCTTCAGTGCCGCAGTAGCAAAGGTAACCAATAAAGTGTTTCTTTTTGTGACCGTATCGGAAGAATCTTCCAAAAATTCAGTAAGATTATGGCTTAGAGTTGGATGAAGGGAATTAAACTCCCCTTCATCCAATGAAGCCATCTGAATTTTAGAAGGTACATAATATAATTGAACAATGTCCACAGGTTGAGGCAACTTCAAAATCTCAGTAAAATATTTAGTAAGAAGAATTTCTAGTGCTAATAAGTGCGGAAAGTTAAAAAAATGCAAGTTACAAGCTCAAGAAGCATTTTCCAATGCCTCAGTATGAGCGTGAATGAATCCTTAATCAAAGCCACTTGCGCAGTGGAAACCAACTGTACCTGAGCTTCCACTTGGACCACTGAATTTTGCAACCTAGACAACCTAGCATCCATTTCAGAACTTTTTTCCACAACACCCTAAGTAAAAGTACATAAGGCAACAATGGTAGAAGAAAGTTTGACATCAATGGCACGAATCACACCCCACAAATCTTTTAGAGTGACTTCCCCATCCAAGGAGGCCGTCACAACCATTGAAGACTCTATAAAAATTAACAGACTTTAGAATTAAGACCTTGAGTGTCTCCAACTATCTCCCCAGGGGAGCCAGTTCCCAATAACATTGATGACAACACAGGCAGGGGGTGAGGTAGCAGTGTCGGAGCCCCAAAGCTTAAAGAAGCTCCATCAGGGGAAGGCTGACCACCCTGCAAAGAAACTAAATGTTTATCTAATGGACCAACAATTTTACCTGCCAAAGATGTCTCAATGTCCATTTTCCCCACCTTTGTTTTTCCGTTTCTCCAGCTCACTGGCAATCATTAACATTCACCAGCTCAAACACACCATCGGTGTGCCGAAGGGATGCCAAAGGGGTGTGTCCAGCCCCTTTGGTCATACCCCTTTAGTACGCGACCTGCAGCCAAATGCCACAGGGAGTTTATAGAGCGGTGGGAGGGGGAGGGTCGTCCTCAAGAACAGCTGCACACTGACTTCCTGCAGAGGGAACCAGAAACAGCAGCAGGTAGGAGAAACAGAGCAGTTCACAAGCCCCTCTCTTCCTCCACGATGTAACAGTTCAATTCCCCTTGCGCCTTTTTCTATCCACTGGCTGTGTCTATGGTCTTCAACCTCGCAGGGGTCCTTTTTGCCCCAATGGCCAGTGGGTTCAAAAAGTGTGATCGGTCGCAAAGACCATGTCTCTAACCGATACATTCGGTTGTTGCCTCTGGTGTTTAGGTGTCGACCACAACCCAGATGTTTGCGCCCTGTGCAAAAAAATGTCCGCCAAGGCCATCCAAAGTTGCCAGCAGAAGCAAGACGACATCTTCCACAGGTCTGACTCTGCCCCGGTAATCTCGCACTCTAAGACCTTGCACGGATCCTTGGAGTCATGTAAATCCCCTGCAGCATCTGACTGGGTCCGTGGACACTCCAACAAGGGTTTTCCTGACCGTGAGCATAAAAAGAAGAAAATATCTTCGAGGACCTCATACTGGGAAGCCGGACACATACAAGTCCCATGCCAGGTCCCACAGTCCTCTGAGGGTATCAGCGGAGTCAGAGCAGGAGTGACCAGCAAAGGTGCCCAGGACAGATGTCAAGGCCTCCGGTGATGGATCACAGACCCCCGAGGCCTGTCCCATCGAAGACTCCATCTCTTCACTGACCCCAGACCCGGTCACCCCAGTATCTGCGTCGAAAGCTGCAACTCCTGAATGGGAAGCCAGGATGATGGCATTGGAGTGCAGTGTCACTGTCTTCCTTGCCTCGCAGCAAGTATCGATGCCCAGCCCTACTGTTGTTCATGCAGAGACCACAGGGACCTTGATATCGAGGACTCCCCCGGGTTGCCGAGACAATCCTCGAATGCCCTGAGCCACGAGCCAATCCTCGGTGATGGTCTTGATTCTGCTCCCGTTCCTTGGGAGTGAGATTCTCCCCAGCAAGCACTTATGGCCCCGGCCTAGCAGCCACAGTGGGTCACCGAGGACCCGACCTGAGCCCGATGCCTCAGGAGCCATCAGGCCTCGAGTCCTTGACCGACTACTCGGACTAGGAGTCCAAGGATGAGGCTTCCCTGGAGACGTGTAAGCACTGTGATCTCCCCTCGGACCTGTCTCCCCTGCCGTCATGATGCCAGTCCCCATCCGAGGACACATTATTCCTCAAATTTGTCCGGGACATGGCAAAAGCCTTCTCTCTCACCACAGAGTTGGAGGAGGACCCCCGCATGGAGGAGCTGGAAATCATTCAGTATGAGGCTCCACCTAAGGATGCCCTTACGGTCCCCGTCCCCGCCATCCTCGTGCGAATCCTCTTTCGGATGTGGGAGACGACAGCGTCGGTGCCAATAGTTAGCGGACCTTTCGGCACCATGTACCGGGTCCAGCAGGGCCCAGCTTTTGGAAGGTGCAACTCTCTCACACCTTTATGGTGGTGGAGTCAACTATTTGTTGGCAGAAAACCCTGAAGACTCACTCCTCTATGCCCCCGGGCAGGAAGTCCCACATCCTTGATGCCCTTGGATGCAAATGCTATCAGGGCTTGATGCTGGGTTGCCGAATCCAAGCCTACCAGCTGCATATGGGCATGTATCTCTGAAACCTAGCAAAAGAACTCACAGGTTTCTCGGTGGGTCTACAGATGTCACCTCCAGTGATTCCAAACCCTCAGGAAGTGCGTCAGGGAGTGCTCGAAGTACATGTCTTGTGCTGCCTACAACGGCTTTGAGTCTAACGCGAGGGTGGCCATCACAGGCATCAGTCCTTGAGCGGTAGGTCCAGGAGAAACTCCTTGATGTCCCCTACCTTGATGAAAACTTCTTCGGCAAACCGATGGAGGATAAGGTGGTGGAGATCGAGACCGAGTTTTTCATGAAGACTCGGCTGTCCAGGTAGACCTCCACCCTTCCCAAGAAAAAAACATCGGGAAGAAGCCTCCTTTTCACAGGAAAGGCCACCCTTACTGAGGCTATCCACAATACCAGGCCCCCCATACCAAACAGTAGAGTCACCAGGGCAAAGGAGCGGGCCAAGGCCAGTGCAAGCCTAAGGGCTCTTAGCCCCAAACACCGGCTCCAGCCCAGACTGGGTCAGGATATTGACTCCCTGAGCATAGCCTCTCTTCCCAGGTGAGCGCATCTGCCAACAGGGGGTTATCTGATCCACTTTTTCCATTGGTGGCCATCCATACCCATGGACACCTGGGCCCTCCAGGTGGTCAGAGAAAGCTACCTCCTTCACTTGGACTGCACATCTCCCCCTTTCTTTCCAGGAGAGCCCCCTTGGACTCCCCTGCACCAGGCCCTGATACTGCAGGAACTCACAGGCCTTATCAAGGACGGAGCCGTGGAACCAGTACCCCTCCACCTCAGGGGCAAGGGGTTCTACTCCTGTTACTTTCTAGTCCCAAAAAGAATAGGGGGCCTAAGGCCTATTCTGGACTTCCGAAACCTGAAAAAGTTCCTGGTGTGGAAGAAGTTCAAGATGCTTTCCCTTGGAACATTGCTGCCCTACCTCCAGCAGGGAGATTGACTATGCTCCTTGGACCTAAAGGATGCTTACACCCACATCCTTATTCATTCCAGTCACAGGCCGTACTTAAGGTTCATGGTCAGGGGCATGGTACTACCCTTCGGCCTAGCGTCTGCACCAAGGGTCTTCACCAAATGCCCAGCAGTGATGGCCGCCTACCTCCATCTCCAAGGGACCTTTGTCTTCCCATACTTAGATGACTGGCTCGTGAAAGGAGACATGGCCACCGAGGTGCAACAGGCGACAGCTCACACCATCAAGGTCCTGCAGCATTTGGGGTTTGTGATAAACCACCCCAAATCTCACCTCACTCCAACACAGGACACTCTCTGGCTAGGGCCTTCCTTCCCCTGGACAAGACAGACCATCTCAAGATACTGGCCATTGAGGTACAGCGCCATCATTCAGTGTTGGCACGGTCCATGCTCCGTCTACTAGGCCACATGGCATCCACAGTCTGTGGTTCCGAACTCCCACCTCTACATGTGGGCAGCTCAGTGGTGTCTCCACTCACAATAGATACAAGCCACAGGCAGGCTCCAGGACAAGGTCTCAGTGTCCTGTCAACTAGCAAAGTCGCTCGACTGGTGGCAGGGCACCCAGCAGCTGCAGAAGGGCATGCCTTTCCAGCCTCCAAGCCCCCAGAGAGTCCTCACCATGGATGCATCCCTTCTGGGCTGGGGTGTCCATGTGAGGAACTGCGCACCCAGGACAACTGGTCTTTAGCAGAGAGCCAGCAACAAATCAACCTGCTGGAGCTCAAGGTCATTTTCCTAGTGATCAAGGCCTTCCACCACCGCCTGCGGAATCAGTTGGTGCTAGTCCAAATGGACAACCAGGTCATGATGTTTTACCTGAACAAGCAGGGAGGGGTCTCAGCGCCTCTGCCAGGAGGCAGTAGCCCTTTACTCATACGCGATCGGTCAGAGAATGCTCCCCAGGGCAGTATACCTTCTGGACAGGACAGTGCCCTAACAGACAGGCTGAGCAGGGTCCTCCAGCCACACAAACGGCGACTAGACCCCAGGGTGGCACAGTAGCTATTCTGACTCTGGGAACCCCATCTGGACCTCTTCGCCAGTCTGACCACTGCTCAGCTGCCCCGTTTCTGCTGTTCTGAACCGCATCCGTTCCGGATAGCAGCAGATGCCTTCCTCATCTTGTGGTCAGAGGGCCTTCTGTATGCCTTTCCTCCCACACCTCTAATCTCCTGAACCATCTTCAAGGTCCTGCGGGAAAAGGCCTCCATGATTCTGGTGGCCCAGGCAGCCTTGGTTTGCCTTGTTGCTCCGCCTCTCAACAGAGCTCCTGGTCTCTCTGGGGAACACTCCGGACTACTGACTCAGGAGGAGGGCTCCCTCCTTCTCCCCAACCTGGAGTCCCTGTCGCTAGCAGCATGGCGACTGAGTGGGTAGCCTTAGCACCCTTCAACCTCCCGAGTCCTCCTGGCCTCTTAAAAGAACTCCACGAGATGAACCTACACCTTCAAGTGGCGCAGATTCTCAGTATGGTGTGTAGAGAAACGGGTTGACCCGTTCTCTTGCCAGGTGCGCACGGTGCTACAGTACTTGCTCCACCTTTTGCAAACTGGACTCAAGTCCAACTCTATTAGAGTGCATCTGAGCGCGCTCTTGGTGCATCATCACTCCATAGAGCGCAAACCTCTTTCGGTGCAGCCCCTCATTACCCAATTTAGGCAGGGATTTCTGTTCTCTAAGCCTCCCATCCATTTGCCCCTGGCAGAATGGGACCTCAACGTGGTTCTGACGCAGCTCACCAGGCTGCCTTTTGAACCTCTGGCTACCTGCCATTTGCTTTATCTCTCCTGGAAGTTCATCTTCCTAGTGGAACTCACCTCTGCCCACAGAGTCAGTGAGCTTCAGGCCTTGGTGGCCGTGCCACCTTACCCCTGGTTCTACAAGAATAGGGTCATGCTTCGCACCCACCCTAAATTCCTTCTGAAGGTGATATCCGCCTCCCACCTCAACCAGGAGGTGGTGCTCCCCACCTTCTTTCCATGGCCCCATGCCAACAAGGCGGCAGCTGTTCTCCATACTCTGGATTGTAAGAGGGTCCTGTCCTACCTACAACATACCCAGAGTCACTTCAAAGCCTCACAACTTTTCTTTTCCTACAGCCACGAGTCATGGCGCACAACGTCAGGGCCGTGGAGACCTCGGTTGCAAGCTCTGTTCTATAGCAGACATTTGCCAGGCTGCCACCTGGTCCTCATTTCACAACTTTGCAGCACACTACTGCCTGGAGTGGGAGTCCTGATGGGACAGTGCCTTGAGCCAGACCATACTCTGTAATCTATTCGGGGTTTAGGCATCTCCTGCCCTCCGACCCTTCTTAGTCAGGCTACCAGAGCGATGATTCTCCCTGGACACTGGGGTTCTTAGAGTCTTTCCTTAGACTCGCTTGCGGCTGCTCACGGCTGGGCTGTGTTTTTCTACAGGTTCTCGGTAGCCTGTAGCTAGGGAGTCCTATATGTGAGGACTGACTTCCTGCTTCTTCCTGGAGAAAGCATAGTTACCCACCTGTAACAGGTGTTCTCCAAGGACAGCAGGAATCAGTACTCACAACCTTCCCTCCTCTCTTTGATGTTGCTGTACAGTTTTTGCCATCTTCTTTTGTCAGCTCTAGCTATGTCATCTGAGTAAGATGGCACCCTTGGGTGGAAGGTGACCACACATGCATGATGGCATCTCCCATGGGCTTTCTTTGAAAGCTGTGGAGATGCTTCCGCACGGGTTCCATCGGCGCCGGCATCACCCATATGTGAGGACTGATTCCTGCTGTCTCTGGAGAACACCCATTACAGGTGAGTAACTATGCCTTCTCTTTTGCTCTTGTATCTTCCTACTTGCTTATAAAAAGGCCACGAGTAAGCTTGGAACATGGGACTTGTTTGTGAGTACTTATGGTAGAAATGGGAAAACTACTAGACTCCAGGAGAGTAGGTGAAAGGAGAACAGAGTTCCAGGAGAGCAGAAGATTAACATGACTGGGTGTTCATAACTGTCTTCTGTATCATTAGGAAATGTTTTCAGAGAGCTGTGAGAAAGATTATGATTACAGAGAGAAAGGAGCAACCTCGGGTGGAATCTTGCCCTCTAACTCAAAAGGGCACCAGTGTTTGACTATTTCCCTACTCTATGACCACCTTGTGTAGGTGCAGGAATGGCAGCACTATATAAAGTAAAGCAAATTATTTTGTGGTCCATAGTGAAACTGTAGGATGTATTTGAGCAAACTGGAGGCTAAACAGTAAATCATCACAGAATTCTGAAAAACTCCAGTATGAAATTACAGACCTGCTATTTTGTCACGTAGCATTAAATCTGCCAAGGTACTTGGAGGGTGGCCAGTATAGCACCCATTTTTAAAAGACCCTTTAAGGGTGATCCAGGAAACCACTGACCAGTGAGCCTGAGATTAGTACCAGTCAAAATGGTATAAGCTCTTATTTACAGATTTTCAGGGTGTATAGGTAAACTTGACATAAATGGGAGAGAGGCAACATGGAAAGTCATGCCATAGCAATTTATTAGAACTGTTTGAGGATGATAATAAACCATGGATAAGAGTGACCTAATTGATGTAGTTTCCTCTTGATTTTCAGAAAGTGCTTGATAAAATCCCACAAAAGAGATTTCTGAATACATTTTAAAAAGTCATGGATCTGAGGTACTCGGCTGGAATTCTGCACACAATGGCATACACCATTCAAAAGTTTGTGCCAAAAGGTCTGAATTATGCAAAATCCTGCATGCTTTGTTTGGCAAAGTAACAATGCATATTGTTTTTGAGTGATAATTTGAAATGCAAAATGCAATGTGTGCCTTCAAGTCAGTACTGACTGCTGGTGACCCAGCAGTGCCTGGGTTTTCTTGGCATTGTGACCGGAAGTAGATTAATCAGGCCTTTCTACTGAGGCAGTGGAAGGTTAAGTAACTTGCCAAAGGCCATAAGGAATGCAAGTGGAACTTGAATCCTGTCTCTTGGTTACTAGGCCAGTGCTCTAACCACTAGGCTGCTACTCCACTCCATTGTATTTAAAATAAAATGCAGAAACAAAAGATCAGAAAAAAAGTGCAGCATTTTGAAGTATTGTGTTTAGAGTTCCAGCAGGAGTAACTGGAGGCTATGTCCTATTGTTCATTGATTGAAAGATAGGAAATAGGGTATGTCAAAATGATTAGTTTTCCCACTGGAGAGAATTGAATGGTGGAGTAGCCATGGAACTTTACTGGGCTCACTGTTTAACATATTCATGAATGATTTGGAAAAAGGAGCAATGAACAAGGCAGATGAAAAAAAAATTATAGAAAGTAGTTAAAGCACCAGCTACTCTCCTCCCCTAGCCTCACCATCTTGCTGTAAAAAGGAAAAGCCCAAAGGACAACATGCTGAGATTCAATCATTAGGCCTATAGATAGGTGGGTGGCTGGTTGTCGTAAGGATTGCCTAGTTACCTGCCTGCCTGGTGCAAAGGTAACAGACCTCACACACCACTCAATCACACCACTCAATCACTACGCTTCTGACACTGTCCTTTGCCCTCTTGAATTGCCTGTCTCTGCACACCAAGACCCACCTGCTGCATGATCTCTTGACGCAGCACTCCCTCAATGCACTCTTCCCCACAGAAACCTGGCTTCATGAGGGAGAGGACGACCTCCTCCACCGCTGCCTTCCCCCTGGTTACTCAGCATTTCACACCCCTTGGTTGCATCGATCAGGGGGAGGTGTGGCGGTCATTCACCGATCTTCCCTCTCTGTCTCTTATCACACCTGCCCCATCCTATCCAGAATCTCTTCTATTTCATTCACGGTCTTCCACCCCTATATACTTCCTCTTGCTCTACGCCCCTCCGTCTCTGCTCCCTGATTTGTGGGATTCTCTTATTCTCTCTCTCTCTGAAACAGCTCTCCTGTCCTCTCATCTTGTGGTTCTTGGGGGCTTCAATGTCCATCTTGGCTCTCAGTCGAGATCTCGAGATAAAGCTTTTTTCTCACTCATCACCAATCTCTGTTTTATTCAGCATGTAGACTGCCCCACCCATACCTCAGGGCATACCCTCGACCTTATCCTTACGCATGATTCCTCTCCATTCCAACCAGCTAATGTTTTGCCCCTTCCCCTTCCATGGTCGGATCATAGTTGTATTTTCTTCTCCCTCCCCTTTCCCCCTGCTCATGCATCCGCTCCTTGTAACTCAGAACCTCTTCCATAGTTACTCAAACGTTGCATCACCCCTACCACCCGCCAGCTTCTTCCCCCCGCTGACTCTTTTTCCTTCTGAGTTTTCTTCCTTCTCTGTAGACCAACAGGTCGACCTTTGGTCCTCCATTCTTTCTGCCGCCCTGGATTCTATTTCACCCCTCCATCCCTCCTCTCCCCATTCCTCCTCGCATCACTCCTGGTTCCATCCAGGTCTTTACTTGCAACGTTCTTATCTTCAGCGTGCAACGCGGACCTGGTGCAAACACCCTTCTGACACCTCCCTCTCTACTTTCCGCCATGCACAGAAACTCTACCGCTCGATGATATCAACCGCCAAACAGACACACTATTCGAGCCTCATTACTGCATCTTCATATTCTTCTCGCTGCCTCTATCAGGTTCTCAATTTTTTCTCTTCACCTTCCACCTCCTCCTCCTCCTCCTCAATACCTCCTTCCGCTGCTCCCAGTCCATCCACCCTTGCCACTTTCTTCTCAGGCAAGATTCAGACACTCCGCTCTACTTTTGTCTCCTGCCCTCCCCCCCTCTCCCCTCCCCTTGTTCCCCCCGCCTCCTCTCCCACTTTCTCTGTTTCATTCTCACACGTCCATCCACACACGTGGTCTAAGTTCCAGCCTATCACCTCTGCTGACCTCGCCAAGGCCCTCTCAGTCTCCCACAAAACTACCTGTCCGCTTGATCCACTTCCCTCATCCTGGCTTCTGGATCCTTCACTCACTCTTGCTCCATACATTCTCACCATACTAAATTCTAGTTTTGAGCTCTGGCTGCTTCCCTTCCTGCTGGAAGCACGCTTTGGTTTGTCCTCTTCTTAAAAAAGCTAATCTTGACCCCTCTGTTCCTGCAAACTGGCGTCCTGTCTCCAACCTTCTTTTTCTGCCAAAGATTCTTGAAAGACTTGTTTTTCACCAACTTACCTCTCACCTCGATTCCACTCTCTCTCTTCACCCTCGCCAATCCGGATTCCGGACCGGCCATAGTACTGAAACTATTCTCTTGGCACTTCTTAGCGAGTTGCACCGCTCACATGACTGTGGTGACATATCTATCGCTGTTTCTTTGGACCTCTCTTCTGCGTTCGACATGGTAGATCACCGCACACTCCTCACTCGTCTATCAGATCTCGGTATCCACGGCACTGTTCTAAAATGGTTTCGGTCCTTCCTTTCGTCTCGCACTTTTGCTGTCTGTTCAGGATCCATCACCTCTCCCTCCTTCCCTCTTCATCGTGGTGTCCCCCAGGGTTCTATCCTCGTTCCCCTTCTCTTTAATGTCTTCCTTGCTCCCCTGGCCCTGCTTATACAACAGGCTGGCATCTCGGCCTACTTCTTTGCCGATGATATTCTTCTGGTCCACCATACAAGTCCATCAGCCCCGGATCTCTCTGCTCTCAACACCTGCCTTACCTCTGTTTCTGACTGGTTTGCTAACAACTACCTACATGTTAATCCCAAAAAGTCAGCCGCTATTTGGTTCACCCTTGGTGCCCCTTCCCCCACTTTGACACCTCTTATGGCTGCTTCCCCGATTCCTCTGGTCTCTATTCTTCGCTACCTCGGTGTTACTCTTGATTCCTCCCTCTCCTTTCACCAACACATCTCCACACTTGTACGTAGCTCATTCTTCCATCTTCGTAGAATCCGGGCTGTTCGTCCTTTTCTTCCCCTCTCCTCTCTTACTACTCTTGTCCTCTCTTTGGTGATTTCTCGACTCGATTACTGCAGTTCACTTTTCGCAGGTCTCCCCCAATATCAGCTTCGTCGGCTCCAACTAGTTCAGAACACAGCTGCATGTCTTCTCACTCACTCCTCCCCTCGGGATCATGTGACTCCCTGTCTTCTTTCCCTTCACTGGCTTCCTATCAAAGTTCGTTTCCTGTACAAGCTTCTCACCATTACTCATAAGGTTCTTCACACCAGTACACCCCAGTACCTTGCCGACATCATCTATCTCCAGCCAACTCCCCGTCTACTTCATTCAGCCCACGGTAATCGTCTCCTCCTTCCGTCCCCTGCCCAGGTTCACCTCAAATCGACCCGTCATGCTGCTTTTTTCTTCTTGAGTCCTGCCCTCTGGAACTCTCTGCCTCACCTTCTCCGTACTGAAGCATCCTTTTCCCGGTTCAAGGCCCTTCTCAAGACCCACCTCTACTGCCAGGCCTACGATCTCCCTATTCCTCCTGATTTCCATTCACCAAGATGCCACTGAGCTACTCTCCTCTGCAATATCGCCTTACATTCTCTGGTATTCAGGTTACAGCCCCTCCCATCCCCCACCAGTCCGGTCTACCACCTCTTGTCTTGGTCTTTATTTGTAGCGTCCTTTGTCTTTATTTATAGCGTCCCCCTACTGCTATCCTTACTATCCTTCTCTCTATTGGCTCTCCTATCATACCGATAGCATTCCTTCTTCCTTCTTTACTTTCACCAGTTGCACTTGGTTATTATTGTACACCGCTTTGACGCTCCGGCAATGGGCGGTATATCAAATGTTTTGAATAAAGATAAAGACCACCTAGATAAGATTTTAGATTAGTGCTGGGAAGGAGCCTGCTGTTTTGGTACATGTTGGTACCAATGATATAGAAAAGTGTGGGAGAGAAGTTCTGGAAGCTAAATTTAGGCTTTTAGGTAAAAAGCTGAAATCTAGAACTTCCAGGGTAAGCATTCTTAGAGATGCTTCCCGTTCCCTGCAGAACCCAAGATGCAGGCAGAACTCCGAGTCTCAATGTGTGGATAAGATGATAGTGCAAGGAAGAAGGTTTTAGATATGTTAGGAACTGAACAACATTCTGGGGAAGGGGGGGGGGGGAGCTTTTCTGAAAGGGTGGCACCAGACTGCTGGCATTAACCTTTAGAAAGGAGATGAGCAGCTTTTAAACTAGATAATAGGGAAAGCCAACAGTTGACCAAGAATGCATGGTTCAGAATGATGTATCTTTGAAGAGTACTAGCAGAACAGGGAAGTTAGGGCATCCCGATAGAGAGGTTCCAATAAAGTGAAAAGTAATCCAGGTGCCTTGAAGAAAATTCAGGCAGAGTTATACGATTCCACTTTGCCCCTTTTATTCAATATCTAGACTGTTAATGTGAACAAAAAACATATTTTGAAAGGCCTGTATGCAAATTCTAGATATCTAAAAAATAAGACAGGAGAGTTAGAACAATAGCACTGAATGAAAATTAGATATAATTGGTATCTCAGAAACCTGATGGAAGGAAGATATCCAATGGGACACTGTGATACTAAGCTACAAACTATATCACAATGATAGGGTAGATCACAAAAGTGGAGAGGTGGCGCTATATGTTAAAGAGGGCATTGAGACAAACAGGATAACGTTTTTGCAGGGAATAAAATTAGTTTCTTCTTCCTCTTGGTTTAAGGACAGGGGTTTTTTTGCCCCCCACCCCGCGGTGCAGTTGTCCCTCGGAGGGCAAAAGAGGAGGACGTTTGCTGCGGCCGCATCGGGGAAGGAAAGTTGGGGAGAGCTAGTCAGCCCATCAGAGGCCTTGCTCCTGCCTGTTCCGCCTCGCGCCAAAGCCCAGTCTGGTGGGTGAGCGCGGGGCAGGTGACTCACTGGTGCTTCTGTGGAGGAAAGATTCCTGATGTTAAAGCCGGCGCCAGAGGAGACAGGCGAGTGAAGCGGAGAACAGCCGCGTGTTGTTTCGCCTCTCGCGGCTGCCGGCGGCAGGGACCTGCGCATCCTGATCCGCTATGTGGGAAGGGTGTCGGGCGGCTGCCGACGGCAGGGACCTGTGCGGCCTACTCCTGCACGTGGGGCAGCAGCAGGAGGTAGGTGTCTGGCTGTTTTTGTTCGCGCGTTTTTCGCACGTGCTTAAGGGGGAGACAGTTGAAGTTGCTGAAGGTGTAATTTGGATGCAAGAGGACCTTTGCTGCCAATCACTAGTGTAAAAAAAAAAAAATGAGTTATTGGTGTTTATTTATTTATTTTAAGTGTAGTTTTGAGGGGGGGGGGCAGGCATAGAGAAGTCTTATTCTCTGCAGTTTCTGGAAGCAATCAAAGAGCACCGCGCCATGCCGGGTAAGCTGCAGTATCTGGTCTGCGGCACCCGACGGGGCATGGGGTCAGAAGCAGGGGTCTGCAGGGGCTGTGCTGCAGAGGCTGCTTCGGTGGAGCAGGAGATGCAAGTGGGGTTATCCCATGAGCAGCAGACCTCTGACTCCCAGGGGTCAGGAGATCCCCTGGAGGTGGGGGGTGAACGGACCTCCCCTCTATCCTTAGCCGTGGATCTGACGGGGCCTTCTTTGTCTCAGCCTGCCCCTTCCACGTCCTCTGGAGAAGGGGGAGGCTGTGGGGACTTCTCCCCTGAATTTGTTTTACTGCTGTATGCGTCAGCAAGGAAAGGGAGGCCCTTTGCTGCAGGTACGTGGGCCTTCCGGACAGGAGATGAACAAGGATCAGGAGGCCGGCGTCTTGCCTAAGCGGACGAGGTTGTTGAATGAGGAGAGTATCATGTCCCCTCTGTCTGAGGTTCGGGAAGGAGAGACCTTGGAAAGGGAATTAGGGGAATATGAAGAGGAACTCGAAGAGGGAGAGATTCCGGAGGAGGAACAAGCCTGGATAGTACGAGTTTTTCATCGGGAGGAACTCCCAGCATTGATTGCTGAATTGCTGAAAGTGCTCAATATGGCAGCTGACGCTCCAGTGGACGAGGAGGTTTTAGAAGACCCATTGATCCAGGCCGTCAGGAAATCCCAGAAGGTATTTCTGGTCCACAGAACAGTGCGTCAGATGATTCAGGAGGAATGGAATCAGCCAGAAGCCAGCTTAAGGGGGGTACGATCTATGACTCGTTTGTACCCCTTGCCAGAGCTGGATAAGGAATTGTTGCGATCTCCCAGAGTGGATGCGGCTGAGGGAGCAGTCACAAAAAAGACGACTATCCCGGTTGAGGGCAATGCAGCTCTGAAGGATGCCCAGGATAGAAAACTGTATACGTTGCTGAAGCAAACCTTTGATGTTAGTGCCCTTGCCCCCTACAGGCTTCGGTGTCGGGGGCTTGGGTGGCAAGAGCCTGTCTGAGGTGGTTGCAGCAGCTTCAGATAGCGGGTGGCCTTGCCTTTAATGCACAGGGAGAAGCAGCTAGGATAGAGTCAGGGTCGGCCTACCTGGCGGATAGTCAGTATGACCTCATTAGGAGCTTGGCAAAGAATATGGCCTCGGTAGTGGCAGCTCAGCGATACTTGTGGCTACGCAATTGGGTGGCAGATGCTTCCTCGAAGGCCCGTCTTAATAGACTCCCCTTTAAGGGTAAGTTGCTAGTGGGGAAGACCTGGATAAGTTGGTGAAGGAGCTAGGCGAGACTAAAGGGGGCAGACTCCCAGAGGATAGGCCTAAACAGGCCCGTTCTCCTGCCCCCACGCATAGCCAGCCAAGAGATTTTCAGAGGTTTTGGCCGGCTAGGTCAACACCCTTTCAAAGGGGCCGGTTCCCCGCAAGGGGAAACGGTTTCCGTGGATTTCGTGGAGCGGGAAGAGGATTTGCGGCCTCTTCCTCCTCCGCGGGTCCTAGGAAAGCACAATGAGACAACGGGGGCCCGGGAGGGGGTTCTGCCAGTGGGAGGTCGGTTAAGGCAATTTCTTCCCGCCTGGGCCCGGGTCACGTCCGATCAATGGGTTTTGGAGGTGGTCCGAGAAGGATATGCTCTCGAGTTTGCAAAATCAATTCGTCCGGCTTTTGTTCCGTCCCCTTGCAGGTCCCCGACAAAGAGGGCAGCGGTAGAATCCACTCTTTCGAGGCTACTGTTACTAGGGGCAGTGGTACCGGCTCCTTTAGATCAGGGGTATCCAACCCTGTCCTGGAGGGCTGCAACCCTGGCAGGTTTTTGGGATAGCCCTAATGAATATGCATGAGATATATATGCATTAGAGAGATCCTGCCAGCCTGACTGGTTTTTGGCCCTCCAGGACTGGATTTGGAGACCCCTGCCTTACACCTCTGTCATTTAAGATTGTGAGTGGGCAAGGTGCAGATGTCCTAGACATCAAAAGGATAGATAGAATTTGTCACATTCCTCGTCAGTTCTCACCACCACCAAAAAGTTGTCTAATAGACAACTTTTTGGTGCTGGTGAGAAGCACCCCTGTTCTAAAGGAACCGGTACCACTGCCCCTAGTAACAGTTGCCTCGAAAGAGTGGATTCTACCGCTGCCCTCTTTGTCGGGGACTTGCAAGGGGACATCTAGGACATCTGCACCTTGCCCACTCACAATCTTAAATGACAGAGGTGTAAGGCAGGGGTCTTAAAATCCAGTCCTGGAGGGCCACAAACCAGTCAGGTTGGCAGGATATCTCTAATGCATATATATCTCATGCATATTCATTAGGGCTATCCTGAAAACCTGCCAGGGTTGCGGCCCTCCAGGACAGGGTTGGACACCCCTGCTTTAGACTAATACGGTTTAGGTCGATGCTCAATTTATTTTGTAGTGCCAAAAAAAAAGAAGGGTGTTTTTGACCAATACTCAACCTAAAACGGCTCAATCGGTGTCTCAGAGTACCGCACTTTTGGATGGAAACTCTGAAGTCAGTGATTGTGGCCATTCGACAGGGAGAGTTTTTGACTTCCCTAGACCTGACAGAAGTGTATTTACATATCCCCATTCACAAGGCACATCAGTAGTTTCTGAGATTTGCAGTACCAAGGGGGCATTTTTAGTTCCAGGCTCTGCCTTTCGGCCTAGCAACAGCTCTGCGGACTTTCACCAAGGTGATGGTAGTGGTGGCTGCAGCGCTGCGCAAGGAGGGAATCTGGTACATCCCTACCTAGACGACTGGCTGATCCGGGCGAAATCAGAAGAAGAGTCACATGGCGACGGCCAGAGTGGTGACATTCCTGGAGGAGTTGGGATGGGTGATCAATCTGGAAAAAAGCAGATTAGTGCCTACGCAGGAACTCGAGTACCTCGGAGCAAGGTTCGACACTGGAAGAGGCAGGGTGTTCCTGCCGACTCAGAGAGTAAGGGAGCTAAGACACCTAGTGTCGCAGTTTCTACACAAGCGGAATCTTATGGCCTGGCATTACTTACAGGTGCTGGGGACCATGGCGGCAACGACAGAGTTGGTACCGTGGGCAAGAGCACAGATGAGGCCGCTTCAACGGGTTTTGCTTTGGCGATGGTCCCATCAGCAGCAGCTGTTGTCCATGGCGTTGTCCTGTTCCCAGGTGACCAAAAGGGCCTTACAGTAGTGGCTCTGTCCGAGGAACTTAGAATGCGAAATGCCCCTCCAGCCTCCACAGTGGATGCAGTTGACGATGGATGCGAGCTTAGCCGGTTGGGGGGCTCATTGCGAAGGCCATATTGCCCAGGGTCTCTGGAGTGCAGTGGAGGCCCAGTGGTCCATCAACAGACTGGAAATGCAGGCAGTAGTTTAGCGCTCAGAGCATTAGAGTCTTTGGCCCATCAAAGAGCAGTCCGGGTCCTGTCCGACAACGTCACGACAGTGGCCTACATCAGCCTTCAGGGCGGGACAAGCAGTCCACCATTTTAGGAGGAAGTGGGCAGTCTGTTACAGTGGGCCGAAGTCCATCTAATAGCCCTGTTGGCACAACAACGTGGCCGTGATAGGAAACATCACGGCGGATTACCTGAGCAGGTGCAAGATAGACCATGGAGAGTGGGAATTCAGTCAGGAAGTGTTCGACCAGGTGATAGCCCATTGGGGGGTGCCGGTCATGGACCTTATGGCAAGGTGGGAGTCGGCCAAGGCGTGTTGGATTTTCAGTCGCAGAAAGGAAAGAATGTCGGAGGGTTCAGAGGTGGCCCTCAGAAGGGCTCCTGTACGTCTTTCCCCCTTGGGCTCTCATAGGGAGGGTCCTGCAGGGGGTGGAAGCCCACCAAGGATTTGTGATTCTCATAGCTCCGGATTGGCCTCGGAGGCCGTGGTATGTGGACTTAGTGAGACTGTCGGCCGATTGTCCGTGGCGGCTTCCCTGCAGGGACGATCTCCTAGTGCAGGGACCAGTGCGGATGCCCCAGGTGGATCGGTTCTCGCTTATGGCCTGGCTATTGAAAGGGCTTGGTTCCGGAAGCGGGGGATATTCAGGGGCAATGATTTTGACTTTGTTGGGTGCGCGCGATGGACTGACAGGGGCCCTTTGAGTGATTAGGTAAGGGCTGGTGTGGTTTCAGGTAAGCCTCCTCCTCCTCCTTTTTCCGGGGAGTGGAAAGTTCCTTCTGGGAGGGAGGGGAGGAGATATTTTAGTGTTTGGTAGTTAATTTACACTTTGTTTATGAAGTTATAGTTACTTAATTGCCTCTCCGTTAGATCTGCTTTTTCAATAGATTACTGGTGCTAGTGGGTGGTTCCAGTGGTATTTATACTGGAGCATCATCAAAGCGATGCTCAGCTTCCAAGCTGCTGGAAGAGGAGCACAAACCCAGAGTAAAGGGACTGGACTGGAGTTCCTTCAGGAACACTAATTAGCAGGTAAGGTCTAATTACTCTTTAAGCAAAAAGCTAAAAGGAGCAACTGCAAAGGTTAAGAGTTTACATCAGGCCCGGGCATTATTTAAAAATACCCATCTTGGAAGGCCAAACCAGATATATTCCATGCTTTAAGAAATGTAGACCAAATGACAGCTAGCACGGCTTAAAGATGATGACAGAGAGACTGTTATAACTGAGAGAATCCTTCAGAAAATGGGAAAAACAGCCAAATGAGAAAACAGGAAACAAAAAATGTACTGCCAAGTGAAATTCTAGGCAATGATAAGGCAGGCAAAGAGAGAATTTGCCATGGAATTAAAAGTTCATAGTAAAAACTTTTTCAAGTACATTCATAGCAAAACACCTTTAAGAGAGCCAGTTGGACCATTAGAGAAAAGAGGTTTAAAAGGGGCATTAAAAAAGGACAAGGCCATAGTGGAGAGATTGATTGAATTCTTCAGTCTTTACTAAAGTAGATGTGAGAAACTTACCCATGCCAGAAATGATATTTAAAGGTGATGTATCAGAGGAACTAAAACAAATCTCCATAAATCAGGAAGATATTATATAGTTACTTCATAAACTAAAGAGCAGCAAATCACCTGGACGAAATGGCATATATCCCCAGTGTGCTCAAAGAACTGAAATATGAGATTACAGACCTACTATTAGTAATCTATGAACTATCATTAAAATCATCTGTAGTATCTGAGGATGGAGAATGGCCAATGTAATGCCAATTTTTAAAAAGGGTTCCAGGGGTGATCTGGGAAACTATAGACGGGTGAACTTGACGTCTGTACTGGGCAAAATGGTAGAAAACATTCCTTATCGTTCCTCCAGTCCAATCCCAACTTGTAAATTGGCATGCCTCACCAGGAGCTTGGAGATTGAGCATGTCAAACTTGTGACATCAGCAGATTTATGCAACTGACACCACCTACTAGTCCCTAGTATCTCAGTCTCCAAGCAGCTGGAGAGGCATGATCCCATAGATTGGATTCAGTTTAGGGACAACTAAGAGTTACCCTTGGTCTGTATACAATTGGTTTGAGGGCTGTAGTGGACTCTCTCTCCTTAAATTGACAGTGATTGCAGAGCAGTGCTGAATAAAAAAAAAAAATAAAGCAATGGAAGATCGCTGTCTCAGGCAGGGGGGTCCTTTTTGGTTGGAAGCAGTTACCATGTCTGGTCCCAGTTCTCACAGCAGCTCCCGATCTCTTTTTGGGTGAGAAGCCGCTGATTGGAGAGAGATCGGTCATTCTTCTGCCTTCGGAGGAGTCCCACCACTGCCAAAGCCGCTGGGGAAGGCTGAGCAGATGGGTGGAGTTTAGCGGCTTTGCTGCCGCTGGGAGTGGAGTCACTTAGGAAGTCTTCGGTGGTGGGCTTTTTTTTGTTTTGGGGCCATGCCAATCTCCAGGAACAAGCAGGAATGTAGTCTTCACATATGGGTATCGTTGGTACCAACGGAGCCTGCGTGGGAACGCTCCCCAGCGTCCAATAGGAACGCTTTTGGGAGCATCCCTCAGCACATGCGCGCTGCCTTCCTGCCTTTCCAACTGTCCCTCTTCAGTTCTTCGTTTTCCGCGGAGCCGACAGGACACGTTCCCTGTCACCGCAGAAAATGTCTTCTTTAAACTTGTTTTCTTGTGGTCGTGCCTGCCTCCCCATGACACCTACCGGTACTGCCGATTCTTTCTTTCTTCTTTACTAAAAAAAAAAATATATATATATATATTTTTTTTTTTAAACTGTTTCTCTTCAGAAACTTTTTCTTTTGGTGCTAGGCGCCATTTTGGGCATTAGGTCCCATTTTTCCTAAAAGATGGAAAAAACAGCTAGTGTTTTTAAAAAATGTACTAAGTGTGGCGGTACCATCTTCGTCACCAACACCCATGACTGGTGTCTAAAATGTTTAGGCCCTGACCATTCTCCATCTGAGTGTTCCTCCTGTATGGGGATGACTAACAGAGGAAGACAGAAGGTACCCTCTTTTCTTCGGATACCAGATCCATTGCATCGACGTCTTCAAGAGCCTCATCTTCCTCCCATGGATCTCAGGTAACTAAATATAAGAGCCAGTCCTCAAAGGGTAGCTTTCCTTCAAAGCATCGAGAGGCCATTGGCATTGCCCTTGAGGAAACTACACCGGCAAAACAGCCCCGGTGGGAGGCTTCGGCCTCCAAAGCATCAACGGGGTTCCAGGATGTTCTCGAGGCTTCGACCTCGGCAGAACTACTGGTGCCATGCTCAGGGGTTCTGGCCACTTTTACTAGTACCGATACCCAGGCATTGGCAGCGTCGATAGGCCAGAGATTCCTCGCTATCGAATGCAGTCTTGCAGCTCTCCTTACAGCTGCAGTACCGTTTACACCGGCGGTTCAACAGGCACCAGTACCAGCACCAACGGTACCGGCCCCGGTGGGAATCCTTCCCATGCCGACTTTTTCTGGCATCGACAGATCGGTACCGGACCAATTCGGTACCGACTTCAATCGATACCGAGACCGTGCTTTGCATGAACATGGGGATCAGAGATACTTCGAATCCTCCGATTCCGATGACTCTGATAATTCTGCCGGTACCAGAGTGTTTCTTCCGGAAGACTCTTCTCCCCAACGCAGAATGTCTCCTCCAGAAAACATGTCTTTTCAGGATTTTATTCGTGATGTAACCTGAGGCCTTTCAATCATGGTAGCTCCTGAAAAAGAACCTAGAGCAAAGGAATTGGAAATTCTCCAGTACCCTAAAGATCCCAAGGAGGCAGCCACTCTGCCCATTCATGAAATTCTTCATGATTTGATGCTCAGAATGTGGGAGACACCCTTGACCACATATCCTCATTCTAGGAGACTTGATACCATGTATCGAGTTCCACCATGTCCTGGTTTTCAAAAGAGCTGCCACACCATTCAGTGGTAGTGGAGTCAGCCATGCGTAGGATGAAAAGTGCAAAGAGACATGCATCCAATCCTCCAGGTCATGAATGTAGGACTCTTGACGCTTTTGGGCGTCAAACTTTTCAGGCTTCCATGCTTTCAGCTAGGATCAGCTCATATATTTTATATATGGGAATGTTCCTCAAAGAGGTCACAGGAGATTTGGAGCTTTTGAGCCCCCTTCTCCCTGACGACAAATGACAGGACTTTCTTACTCTTGTCAAGCATGCTCAAGATGTCTCCAAGTTTGTAAACCGTGCAGCCTTTGACTGCTTTGAATGCATCAGCAGAACCTCTGCTATTGCCATTGGTGCACATCGGATTGCCTGGCTTCAGGTATCAGACTTGGAGATTTGGGTACAGGATAAATTGGGAAACATCCCTTGCACAGGAGAAAACCTCTTTGGCAAGAATTGGCAGGAGAAGGCTAATGAGATAGATGCTGACAATATCACTTTAGATAGATTGTCAAAATCTACAGCCACTCCAGCCAAAAAGAAACCCTATAAAAAACCTTTTTCAGCAAAAAGAGCAAGTTTTATCCATCCTATACCCAGCAAAGGCAAGCTCAGGGTCAAGTTGCCCCGAAGGGTCAACAACAACAATCCAGACAAAAGAAGCCAAAAGGCCTTAGAGCTCAACCAGCTCCACAGGCCCAGCCCCCTCAAGGGCTTTGACTCCTTCATAGAGAACTTAGCCTTCCTGCCTCTGAAAGGTCCAGAACCCCTAAACATTCCAGGCAGGTTGTGTCATTTTGCCAACAGATGGCACCAAATAACAACAGAAAACTGGACTCTGTCCATTGTGGGAGAGGGGTACAAGCTTCATTTTCACAGTATGCCCCCTCCTACAATCGTAAGACAGTTCAATTCACAAACCTCTAGAGGCAATCTACTGGATCAAGAGGTCTCAACACTCCTTGCTCAAGAAGCAATAGAGGAGGTGCCCATTCTTCAGCAGGGTGCAGGGTTCTACTCCCCCTATTTTCTTATTCCAAAGAAAGCAGGACACAGACCCATTCTAGACCTCAGAGAATTGAACAAATATCTGTTCCGAGAAAAGTTCAAAATGATTACTCTGGGAGTCTCCACGGTTCCAGAAGCCAGATCTGCACTGTCTCGCACAATGCAAATCCTGCAGTACTTGGTATTGCTCATAAACCTCCCAAAATCCCAACTTGCTCCATCTCAGTCCCTAGAGTTCATAGAAGCTCGTCTAGATACCAGACAGTCAAGGGCTTTTCTCCCACAACCCCGCTGTCTTCGTATAATGCAACTAGCTTCTCAAGCAGCGGTGAAGTCCTTCCTAACTGCTCGAGAACTACTACAACTATTGGGACATATGGCATCCATGGTTCATGTGGTTCCCTACGCTCGCCTTCATATGCGAGCAGCCCAGTGGACCCTATCCACACAGTGGACACAGGCCACAGGACATCTGTCGGACAAGATATCAAACTCATGACGACTGATCTTGTCCCTACAATGATGGCAATCACTGGAAAATCTTCTAGTGGGGTCTCCTTTCCAGCAACCCCTATTCCAGGCCACCCTAACAACAGATGCATCACAGGTGGGATGGGGAACACACCTGCATCATTTCTCTACCCAGGATACCTGGACTCCACAGGAGGCTTGTCTTCACATAAACCTCCTTGAACTCAGAGCAATCTATCTAGCTCTTCGAGTATTCCATGCCCAGCTCAGCTACAAGACAGTCCTAGTCCAAACAGACAATCAAGTAGCTATGTTCTACATGAACAAGCAGGGGGGAACAGGCTCTCTGTCATTATGCAACGGAGCTTTATGACTATGGACCCTCGCCAGAGAGCATCAGGTTCACCTTCTCGTGGTATATCTTCCAGGCATTCAAAACCTTTGGGCATACAAACTCAGCCGATTACTGCTGCCTCATGAATGGTCTGTCCACCTAGACCAGGTGGCTAAGATATTTCAGATCTGGGGAACCCCAGACATAGACCTATTTGCAAGTCCAGAATTCCAGCTCAAAATTGCCAGGCAAGGGACGCTTTCCTTCTTCACTGGGGTCAAGACTTCCTCTATGCCTTCCCACCCATTCCCCTCATCCCCAAAACACTCTTCAAGCTTCAGAGAGACAGAGGTCGTATAATCTTCATAGCGCCACGGTGGCCACCCCAAACATGGTATCCCCTGCTTCTACATCTCTTTCAAGCTGCACCTCTAGAGTTAGGCTATGCTCCAGATCTCCTCTCCCAAGAGAACAGGATGCTATGGCACCCGAATCCCCAGTCCCTGCATCTCAGGGCCTGGTTGCTGAAAGCTTAGACCTTCAGGATCTCAACCTTTCCCAATAGGTAAAGGATATCCTTCAGGCTTCTAGAAAGCCTTCCACAAGACGCTCTTACCACTTCAAGTGGAAACATTTTACTATATGGTGTTCATAGAAAGGGTTAAACCCCCTTATGATACCTTTGGAATCGATACTAGAGTATCTGCTTCATTTATCAAATTCTGGTCTAAAGACCAATTCAGTAAGAGTCCATCTTAGCACAATTACAGCTTCCTATAAGCCTCTAAATGGACAACCAATTTCCTCTCATCCTCTCATATCCAGATTTATGAGATGTCTTCTGTTAACAAAGCCTCCCATCAGGCCACCACCGGTGTCATGGGATTTAAACCTAGTTCTCAGGCAGCTCATGAAACCACTTTTTGAACCTTTAACCACTACAACCCTAAAGCTTTTGTCCTGGAAGGTCATCTTCCTGATTGCAATCACCTCTGCACGTCGCATTAGTGAATTGCAAGCTTAAGTGGCTGATCCTCCTTATACTAGGTTTCACCATGATAAGGTTGTTCTCAGAACTCATCCACACTTTATGCCAAAGGTGGTTTCGCCTTTTCATTTAAATCAATCAATTTATCTTCCTGTATTCTTTCCGAGGCCTCATACCTCTAATGCAAAAAGGAACCTTCATACTTTGGATTGTAAAAGAGCCTTGGCTTTTTACCTACAAAGAACTCAGCAACATAGAAAGTCTTCTCAACTTTTTATTGCTTTTGATTCTAGTCATTTGGGACTTCCAGTCTCCAAGAGAACTCTATCCAAATGGATTGCACAATGCATATCCTTTGCTTATGAGAGTAAGAGTCTTCCTCTTCAAGGCCATGTCACAGCTCACATTGTGAGAGCCATGGCAGCCTTTATGGCTAACCTTCACTCTGTATCTATTGATGACATTTGTCGAGCAGCCACCTGGGCTTCGGTACACACCTTTACAGCCCACTACTGCCTAGATAAAGCCTCCCGTCGGGATGCCTTCTTTGGCCAAGCTGTTCTTCACAATCTCTTTCAGACCTAATTCAACTCCTACCCACCAACCCTGGTGGGATGCCACAGTTCCATGGGAGGAAGCTTTGCCTACCTTACTATAGGTGGCAGCTTCCTGGGGCTATTTCCTTGGCATATTCAGCTAGGAAGTCCCCATATGTGAAGACTACATTCCTGCTTGTTCCTGCAGATAGTGTAGTTACTCACCTGTAACAGGTGATCTCCGGGAACAGCAGGAATTTAGTCTTCACAACCCACCCACCTCCCCTAGGAGTTGTCTCTCTATCTCTCTGTCTCTTTCCTCTCTCCCTCTATTCTTTCACTCAGCTACAAACTTAACTGAAGAGGGACAGTTGGAAAGGTGGGAAGGCAGCGCGCATGTGCTGAGGGATTGCTCCCAAAAGCATTTCTATTGGACGCTGGGGAGCGTTCCCACGCAGGCTCCGTCAGTACCGACGATACCCATATGTGAAGACTAAATTCCTGCTGTTCCCGGAGATCACCTGTTACAGGTGAGTAACTACACTTTTTGGGTCTGGGCACAGCAGGGCTGTCAGCTGCTCTGGGCTGGTTGGGTAAGGCAGCCATTTTCTGTGTCTGCACAGCACCGACCAGCGAGGAAAGCACCCCTGGGGTTTCTTAGATGCTCTGGGGGTCTCTGCATTCACAATTTGTTGTTTTCGGAGGCTGCAGCTTCTTTTTGGATGCTTTGTGTTTGATCCAGCAACAGAGGGGAAAAAAGAAAAGAAAGCAAACGAGAGACCAAGAAGTTGGAAGGCACTAAGGTAAGCACAGTATGCCTTCCAAGGCCACATGTTTGGCATGTGGAGCCCATAGTGGCTCCATTTCCACAGAGCGCGTCTGCTGTGGGTGCGAGACAGAGGCTTGCTCTGTGGAGGACAGTTTCCAGGTGGAGAAGCCCATGATGCCTAAGGGGGGGTGGGGACCTCAGAGAACAGAGGTCCGCCCACTGTTGTTGGAGGGTCACCCCTCATCCATGGGCATTATAGGAACCGCAGCTTAGACAGAGGGGGAGGAAGGCACTGCCCTTGCCCTCCTGACTGCTAGGGAAAAGGCAGCCAGGACACTGCTGCCCTCTCCGTCACAAAAGGCCCCCATAGGGGGGTGTTCAGGAGGGTTTTCCCAAGAGTTTGTCCTCCTCATGCATAAGGCCTTCTGCATGAAGCAGCATGGGGAGGATGTTATTGAGGGACTTGCAAGAGGGCCAAGAAGCAGGATGGAGGCAAATCTGGCTTGGCCTCGAGAGTGGAGGACGAGCCGCTTGCGTGTCTCAGGCAATTGGAAAGTGACCCTTGGGAGGACTCGGGGTCCATTTGGTCGGATGAAGTGGAGAACCAATATGGGGAAGCGTATCTAGGAGAGGAATCCAGTGAACTTGAAGGCAAAATTCCCCTGGAGGCATAATCGCACATTGTGCGGGTTTTCAGATGGGAGGCGTTGGCAGTGTTGATCTCCCAGTCCTTGAAGACTTTGAACATGGCCGCAGGTCTACTGGTTGAGTACGAGCCTCTTGAGGTTTCCTTGTTCCAGGCAGTTCGTAAGAGACAAATGGTGTTTCCCCTGCATCAATTGATCAAGCAGATGATTCATGAAGAGTGGGATGTCCCAGAGGCCGCCCTCAAGGGGACGCAGACCAGGGCATGGCTCTGTCTGCTTCCAGAGCAGGAAAAGGAGCTGTTCTGATCTTCTAATGTGGATGCGGTTGTTTCAGCAGCCACCAAGGAAACCACTATCCTATTTGAAGGTACGACGGCACTCAAGGATGTGCAGGATAGAAAGTTGGAGACATTGCTAAAGCAGGCCTTTGATATCAATGCCTTGTCATTGCAAGAGTCCATTTGTGGAGCTTTTGTGGCTTGGACGTGCTTGCGCTGGGCTCAAAGCATCTTGGAAGCGTCAGGGGATTTGTCCCTGCTGTTGCTTGAGGCAACTAAATTGGAGTCCGGGGCGGCTTATTGGATGCCTTTTATGATCTTATCAGGGAGGAGAGGCCTAGTGGTTGGGGCATGTTACCTTGGGCCGGAGGGCCAGAGGTTCAAATCCCGCTAGATGACAGCAACCTTGGGCCGGGAGGACTGGGGTTTCTAGTTCCACAGGTGCTTCTTGTGGCCTTGGGCAAGCCACTTAACTCTCTGTTGCCTCAGGTACAAAAAACAGATTGTGAGCCCTTCGGGGACAAGGGAAAGAAAATATACATATACAGTACCTGAATGTACACTGCTTGGACTGGTAGAAAAAGCAGTATATAAGCCAAGTTAAATAAATCAGGAGCCTTGCTAAAAACATGGTGTCTGTAATATCCGTTAGATGGTACTTATGGCTTTGGAACTGGTTGGCTGATGTTTTCTCGAAATCCCGCTTGAGCAGTCTCCCTTTCAAGGATAAGCACTTATTTGGGGAGGCCCTGGAGAAGTTGATGAAAGATTTAGGAGAGTCCAAGGGGGGCAACCTCCCCGAGGATAAGCAGACACCAGCATGGGGCCTGCCTCAGGATTTCCACAGGTTCTGGGCAGTGTGTTTTTCATCCTAGCAGATGGGGTGCTTCCTGGTGTGGAGGCAGGCCTTTTGTGGTTTTCGGGGGACCAGAAGAGGATTCTACTCTGCCTCTTCCATGGCCACCAAGAAGCTCCAGTGAGGCAAGGGGGGGAGGGGGGCCCAGGTGGGAGTGGTTCCCATAGGGTGGCGACTCTGGGATTTTTACCCCACCTGGGTCCAAATTACCTCTGACCAGTGGGTGCTGGATATTATCAGGGAAGGATACGCTCTCGAGCTCGCCCTTCCTCTCATGGAGGCCTTTGTCAGGTCTTCCTGCAATATGCTGCGCAAGACCAAGGCTGTGCGGGAACCTTGGAGAGGCTTCGAGACTTACAGGCTATGGAGGAAGTGCCGTCAGACTAGTGCAGCTTGGGTCGATACTCCACATATTTTGTGGTGCCCAAAAAGGAGGGGTCCTTCCAATCCATTTTGGACCTCAAGCACATAAATCGTTGTCGTTGAGTGCCCTGTTTTCACATGGAGAAGCTCCGGTTGATTATTGTGGACATCAGAGTGGGTGAGTTCTTGACCTCATTGGATCTCACGGAAGCTTATCTGCATGTTTCTGTTCACCCAGAACATCGGTGGTTCCTCCAGTTTGCCATGACCATGGATCATTTTCAATTCTGAACACTACCCTTTGGCCTGGCAACCATGTCCCGCACCTTTACCAAGGTCATGGTGGCGGTCACAGCTGCTCTGCGGCAAGAGGGTATTTTGGTGCATCCATACCTAGACAATTGGCTTATACGAGCGAAGTCCAAGGCCAAGAACGTGAGGGCCACGGCCAGGGTGGTGGATTTCCTACACAGCCTTGGATGGATCATCAATTGGACCAAGAGCAGGATGCAGCCAACACAAGAGTTGGTGTATCTTGGAGCTTAGTTCCAGACAGGCGAGGGCAGAGTGTCCTTGCCTCTGGACTGAGTGCATAAGCTTCAGTGGCAGGTCCGGGAGTTTTTCAGGCTGTGGGCCCAACTGCTTGGCATTACTTTCAGGTGTCAGGTTCATTGGCAGCGACGATTGAGTTGGTCCCATGGGCACGGACCCACATGAGGCCCTTGCAGAAGACTCTGCTGCAGAGATGGTCAGCCCAGCATCACTCGTTAGGACAGGCAGCTGCCCTGCCCAGAATGGATCCTGGACATGGAAGTTACAGCCTGCATCTTTTGAGAGTGGGGCACCTCCTCAATAGATCTCTTTGTGTCTCCTCAGAATGTCCAGTTGGATCAGTTCTACACCAGAGTAAGGTCACACACCAAACTAGCCTTGGATGCTTTCCTCCTTGATACATATCCTCCAATTCCTCTCATTGCCAAGACCCTCCTGAAGTTCAAAACAGACTCGATGATGCCCATCACTCCCTACTGGCCCAGAGAACCTTAGTTGCCTCTCCTGCTACATCTTACCGGTTGGGAACCAATTCGCTTGGGCCATGTACTGAATCTGATATCACAAGAGAATGGATTGATGTTAGATCCCAACATCAAGTTCTTGGCCCTTACAGCTTTGATGTTGCAAGGCTAACTTTGTCTGAGCTCAGTCTTCTGGTTGGTGTCACCAGTGTTCTTTTGGCCTCCAGGAGGGCTTCAACGAGAAGATCCTGTTCATGCAAATGAAAGAGGTTTGCTGTCTGATGTAACATTCCCTAGATCCTTTTGCCCTATATCACACAAAACCTGCTCGAGTATCTTCTATACCTCTCCAAATCTGGATTCAAGTCCAAATTAATTAGGGTTCATCTCAGTGGAATTGGAGCTTACCACCAGGGTGAAGAGGGTAAACCCATTTCTGTATAGTCTTTAATTGTTCACTTTATGCAGGGTTTGCTTCTATTGAAACCTCCCTACAAAACAACCTGCAGTGTCTTGGGACCTCAATGTGTTTCTTGTGCAGCTGATGAAATCTCTTTTTGAGCCACTCAGTACCTGTCCTCTGAAGTTCTTGGCATGGAAGGTATTATTTCTAGTGGAAGTAATACCAGCTCACAGAGTGAGCAAGCTTCAGGCTCTAGTAGTTCATCCACCTTTTACTAAATTCCATCTCGATAGAATGCTCCTCTGTACTCATCCCAAATTCTTTCCAAAGGTGGTATTGGATTCAGGGCTGGCCAATCCCACAAGACGAGCTAGGCGGTCGCCTAGGGTGGCTGGTCTGGGTGAGCGGCAGCGGCACACATGGGCGGCTGTGCTGCCTCTCCCCCTCTAGCTCCTGCCAATTCCGTTTAGGGGGAAGTGGGCAGTAGCAGTATTTCCAAAAGTGGCGGCAGCATCAGCGCGGTGGGGGGGGGGGGGGTGGTGACGATGACCATGAGGCTGCGGTTTCTGCCTAGGGCAGCAGAAACCCCTGGGCTGGCTCTGATTGGACTTCCATCTTAATCAGTCAGTTGTTCAACCAACATTTTTCCAAAAACCTCACAATCATAAAGGGGAAACTGCGCTGCACATGTTGGACTGCAATAAGCCTTAGTTTTCTACTTGGAGTGGACAAAAGCCCAACTATTTTTTTTAATTTTATTATTTAAAGTTTATTAATCAAAATGAGCCACACTATAAAACAACTCTTAATGTCACCTGCTAGCCTGTACAAATCACAATTCAAGTATTTTTCGTAAACATGCAAAGAACATGGCTACCCCTCCTCTCCCCCCCCCCCCCTTTGATCCCAACAAGCTAGGGGTTGCCATCTCCAAATGCTCACTTTCAAATTGACTAGCAGACTGCATCTCTTTTGCTATGCCCAGGCAGGCCTAAGCTTTGAGAGTCAAGTCATGGCCCATAATGTCAGGGCTATGGCTGCATCGGTGGGCCACTTGCGCTTGGTCTCTATGGAAGAGATTTGCAAAGCTGCATCATAGACATCAGTCTACAGATTCACATCTTGCTACTGTCTGAAGGGGGATTCCTGATGTGACAGCATCTTCGGCCAATCAACTACAGAATCTGTTTGGGGTGTAGAATCCCACGCTATCCCCCCACTAGGCCCATTTTGATTTCTGTTCAGGCTACCTAATAAAAAAAATAAAGTATACATAAAATACAAAAGGCCTGTTAACAAAAAATTCAGGGATTGCCCCTGTTGTACAATGTCTGTTTCCTTTTTTATTTGTAGCTAGGTAGTCTCATAAAGGAGGACTTATTTCCTGCTTGTCCACAGAATAAAGGAGGTTACATAATAAAGCAGGTGGTGTTCATGGACAGAAGGAAAAGTTCTCAGAACTCACCCATCTTCCATAGGAGTTGTAGTATAAGACTGAATAAACATGGCACCGCTGCAGCGAGTGGGAAGGTGAGACACATTCGCAGAGGAGAGTTCCAAAAACTAGAAGGAGCTGGGAATACTCTTGGATGAGCTCGGTCAGATGACATAACCCATAGTTGAGGACTTTTCCTGCTGTCCTCAGAGAACACCTGCTACAGGTGAGTTAACTACCTTTTCCATGGGAAATGTCCTAGTTCTGCTCTGCACCCATTGCTGAGAGAGACGTTTCTTTGGTTGCAAAATATATGTTCAGAAAGAAAAAGCAAGAACCACAGCACTGTTTAAAACAGCAAAATAAAATTAGTTATTATAATTTTTTTTGGTGTTATAAATTGTGCTGTGGTTCTTTTTTCTTTGTACTCTGTATGTGATCACCTTGCATCCCCATTGTCTTTTGCAGACTATATAGTTACTTAAATGCCGTTCTGGTCCATTGTGTCATATCAGGAGTCAATATGTTTTATATTAGATTTCCAGGCTACATAATTAAACAGCTACAGTTTTATATAAACATCATTGCAAAGGAGAAAAAAAAACATATAGTTTGGGACTGGGAATATATTTCTTTCTTTATTCTTGGGGCAACCACCTGACTGATGTTCTGAGTGAGGAGACCCCTTGTTCCCTGACTAGAGTTCTGAGGAGGCCCCTCCATTTTGGCTGCTGGGGGGGGGGGGGATGGGAGCACAGCTCATCTCTTGCCTCAGACAGCAGATTGTGTTGAGGCGGCCCTGCATAAATACACCATTAGCAAGGGGAAATGGCCAGACTGTAGCTTCCAGACATGGCAATTGCCCAAGCAGTTGAGTAAGAGATGGAACTGGAGGTCCCTTGAAAAGAAGTTGATAAAACAGCCAGAGAGAACAATTTGGGGAGGAGAAGCAGGGGCCATGGTTGCAGTTGCCACAAGTAAAGCAGACCTCTTTTCTTTGTGAAAAAAGAACTCTGCCTACAGGTGGTTGTAGCAATAGTTTGGTAAAGCTAAAGCGAGTTCTAACTCTTAGCAGCAAGGTAGGTGGCAGAGTGGTTAGTTCTATGGAGAACCAAGCTCAAGAAAAAGAATAATCATAAATGTCAGGGACTAAGGGAACACTGCTAGAGTTGCATACAAACAAAAAAGTGGAATGAAAAGCCAAGGACTAGGGCAATTACTGTATATGGGAATTTGTTCTGCAAGGCTCCTGAAGTTTAGGTGGACTGTTTTTGAGTCACTATCGCCTTAAACTACTACTGGAAAGGTTTGCGCTAAATACAAATAAATAAAGTTAAAATGGACTGTTTTTTGAACTTATAGCTGAAGTTAAAATGGAGTGATTTTCTGCAATCCTGAACAGGAAGGTCGAGAACTACAGCTGAAGAAGAGCTCTTAATCTAAGAAACTCAGTTATAGATTTCATGATTAATTTATTCATTTATAGTCCATCTATCAAAAAACATCAGGCAGATCACAATATTACAGGCATAAATCAATTATTCTATTTATTGTGTAGATTTTGCTTTACTGCCTTTCGAGATATGTTGAGGCAGTTTACAGTTATATTATGAGAAAGGCCTTTCCATTTTGGTTGTCTGTAGATTAATAATTACATAAGAGGAAAAATAAGGGGAGGGAGAAAACAAATTGGAAAGGGAAGTAATCATGTGTCTTAGGTACTCAGTCCATGGGTAAGAAAGAATGGGTGGGTTTTATAAAATCTAGAAAGATTTGTTCGAAGAACAGAGCCTTCGAGCCTTTGTTAGAAATGCTCTTGATGTAAGTATATAGAAAGAGCATTCCATAGGGAAGGTACCAAAGCAGAATGATTGTTGTGTGGCTTCCCAATGGATGTGAACTGATGATGGAATAGTTCAGCATGTTAAGATCTGAAAACATTAGTTAGGCCATATGGAGTTAAATAGGAAGAAAGATATAGAGGCTGATCGAGTGTAGTGCCCGATGAGTAAGTATTAAACTTTTTTTATTTAATACGATAAAAAACTGGTAGCCAGTGTTGGGAGGCCAACAGGGGGGATACATGGTCTTACATATGAATGTTTGACAGGATTACTGTGGTATCTTGGACCAATGGTAACTGACTAAGAAGGGTCCTAGAGAGGCCATTATAAAAAGTATTGCAATAGTCATTTTTAGTGATAGCAAATGCATGAATTAGTGTGACTAATAAATATGTAGCTGATGATAAAGCCTTAAAAGAATGGATCTTTTGCAGAGCTACAGTATAAAGGAAGATTGTGCTACTGACAAGATATGAGACTCTTTTGGAGGGTTCTACAAATTACAATCTCAAGAGAAAGCAATTTGTCCAAAATACGGCTATAATATTACTTTCTTTTGCTACCACTAGAGATAATATCACTCCCCTTTTAATTGAGCAGTGACGGCTGCCAATAATGAACAGAATAAAATATAAAATTTTGTCACTTATGCACAAAATTTACTACACAGGATGTCTATTTTATTTACACTCGTTGATTATTTCATATTGCCCAACTTGACTATTACTTTCATTAAACAAAACTTCTTGGTAATACCACCGCTCTCCAGATTTAGACTGGAACTATTAAGACATTCTTTGTTCAGTTTTTGGGCCCCACATTATGGAATAGTTTGCCACTGAATCTCAAATTGAAGAGTTCAACTAAGAAATTTAAAAAAGGTGTTATAAAAGCTTTTCAAGTTAACCTTTTCTCTAGGGTATAGAGGCAGAGGCTGTCATGTCTTAATTAATGTTCTAAATTAGTGTTGTTCTATTTGTTCTGTTAATTCTAATGTTTTGTTTTGAAATAATTTTATGTTTCTGGTTTATATTTGTATTATGGTCTATAGCCAAAGAGTGGTATACCAAATAAATAAAAATAAAATATTTATTTATTTATTTATTTATTTGCATTTCTTATATACCGCACTATTTGCGATCAGCGCGGTTTACATAGAACAAACAGTATCCGACAATATGCAAAAGTCAGGTCATTACATTGAACAGGAACAAGTAACTTGGACAACAGGGTAAACTATATACATATGCGATACCTTGAGTAAGGTAAATTATATATATATATATAATTATAAATATATATAAATATAAAAAAATGAATGATATGAATGAATTATATATATATATATAAATTATGAATTATATATATATAAATATAAAAAAATGAATGATATGGTAGAATTGAGGCAAACTCTTAGTGTCTGGATTTCTGTTTTAAGCATCAGTGAAGACCCATGAATCTGCAGGGAATTAGAAAAGTAGACTGGGATAAAGTAAAATAAAATTCTTCCCTTCTTGAAGTGTGTAGACTGAGTATTTGTTTAAGCCAATTAGCAACTACATTTAGACAAAGGTCAACTGTTGAGATGTTAAAGATCTCAAGGTCAAAGGAAAAGAGGATTTGGATATCATTGGCCATAGATGTATGGACTGCCACCAAGGGTTTTGAATTGATGGGGTTAGAAGAACTAGATAGATATTAAAAATGGTGGGAGACAGGAGAGAGCCTTGAGAGAAGCCATATTAAATTATAGGATCACATTGTAAAAGCAAATTGAAACAAAGGTGCATTAAGCTTCATATGGAATTTTAAAAAGTCCTCCAAATGTAATTCAACAGGCAAATCATTCCATAATTGCAGATGTACAATTAAAAGACCGAAGATCTTGTAGAAAATCAACTTACTGTGGCGAGAGAAGATACTTCAAGAAATTCTGTTTTGTTAGAGTAAAGCAAACGTAGGCTCATAACTGCTTTCTCCATGTAAGGTTTTATGACTCAAACAAAACTCTTAAATGTATCCCTCCATTTAAGAGTTTGTAGCCAGTGAAATTCCAGTATTTTTTCTGAGATGTGGTCCATTTTCTTTAGACCAAATATTACACAAGCAGCATATTTTGAATCATTTTAAATGAACTAAGCAGTATCTTAGGAAGCTCAGAGTATAAAATGTTACAATAATTGATATATGATAAAATTAAAGATTGTACCATCATACAAAAGTTCTCTAATTCCAAATAATGTTTTCATCCTTGAACAATCCTTAGCTTAAACCATGCAGCATAGTGCTAGGCACCGTAATTCTAGTTTTGATATCTATCTCCTAAAGGTCTTAATAACAGGCAAGACTGTATGCAGAGGCTTTTCTGTTTAGAGAAGTCTGATCAACCTTCACTGGCATCAAAAGAGGCCTGGAGCTGCACTGGAAGCTGGTGGTGCAATAGCATTAAAGAAACATCATTTCTCTTTGACATCAAGCACCAATAGAGGCCAGTGAAACAAAGCTTCCTCTAACTCTTCCCACCTGATGAACGTGAAGGATTCTGTCTCATTGGTATTGGAGTATCGAGCAATGGCTAAGAAGAGTTGGTACCTGTTACCATTGATATATTGTGCTTAGAACAGGGCATATGGGTTGCTGTCAGCCAAATTGAACATCCCCACAGAGGACCACTCACTCTTGAAAGAAATGGGAGCATCTTGTCAGTCTGAGGGCCCAAGTCATTGACATCAATAATCTCAAGTGACCCAAAAGGACGTCACCATTTATCCTGTTTCCCATTCCCATTAGTCATTGGCATTGTTTGTGGAGAAACTGAACAGAAAGTGCAGGATCATTATTTTGTTAGCATCAGTGCATTGGTGGCAACAATGTAGATAGAAATTAAACCCATTCTGGAAATTTAATTGCACTTAGCTGTATCAGATCAATACCAGTGGCCTCAGGGACATCAGTACTGGGTCTAACTGCACCATCGTCAATATCAAAAGCATTGGAGCCAAGGGCCTCCCAGACAGTTGAGGTCCTCTCTGAAGTCTGGGTGATAGACTGCTGAAGTCTCAGGGGGGTTTTTTCCACCACTTCATGAAACAAATAAGAGTCTAAAGATTTTGGGGGCTATGATTCTCCAGGACCAAGCAGGAAGTCAGTCCTCACATATGGGTGACGCCGACGGAGCCCTCGCGGAGCAATTTTCCCCAGCTTTCAAAGAAAGCCTTTGGGAATTGCAGCGCGCATGCGCGATCCCCTTCCCGCCCAAAGGTGCCATCTTGGCCAGTCTTCTTTTTTCCGCGGAGCCCTACAGACGCTGTCTACAAGTCACCGCTGAAAAGTTGATTTTCTTTATTTATTTTAGTATTTTCTTCGGTTCGACGCCGGTCCCTTTTCCGTCCGGCCTCGCGACGCCGGTTGCGAGGCCTCCCCTTCTTTTCGGTTTTTCTGTCCTTCGTGACAAATTCGCGCTTTTTTCACTTTTCCCTGGCGGCCCGACCGTTTGACCTCGCAGGGGCCCTTTTTCCCCCGATGGCCGCCAGTGGCTTTAAAAAGTGTGTTAAGTGTAAGAAACTTATGTCTCTTACCGACACATGATTGCTGCCTCCGTTGCCTGGGCCCAGATCATGAAGAAATGATCTGTGGAGCCTGTGGCAAGATGTCCGCGAAATCTTTGCGGAGTCGGCAGCATCAGCGGGAGAGAATCTTCTCTGACCCCAGCCGTACCCGGACCTCGTCAGAAGCTTCGGTGTCCAGGGACTCTGGCTCTGAACACCGGCGGAGTTCCTCTGAGAGGGGGTCTCCTACCCGGGAGCATCATCGGAGGAAGAAACCTGCGAGGACGGCGTCGGTGGACGCTCCTGGCTCCGCGAGGGCCAGGTCGCATAGCCCCGATAGCCGTCCCGGGTCTTTGGAGCTGGAGCGGCCGTCCAAACAGCCTCGTCTGGAGATGGACTCGTCTGCTCACGTAAGTCCTGTTGTCCTCGTGGACTCACCTCCGAGGGGTCCGACGTCGGGCTCGACGCCGTCGGGGCCCGAGTCGGGGGCTGCTGGGTCTCCTGAGTTCGGACTCAGGTTGACGGCCTTGGAGAGCAGCCTGGCTGCCTTCATGGACCAGCAGCGGGCATTGATCGCTGGCCTCGCTGGCGCTTCTGCCCTGACCGCCGGGACGTCGACGTCTAAGTCGACCCCGGAGACCGAGCTGATCCTCGAGTCCATGCGGGCTCGAGTCGATCCTCGGTCGAGGTTCCCTTCGGCCTCCCGTTCGGGGCCGAGGTCGTCAACGCCGACTCCCTCGGCGTCGGGGCGGACGGCGTCTGTGCCCGCCCGGCCAGAGCCGCTCGACTCCTCCTCCGAGGAGTCCGCCTGGGAATCCAAGGTGGAAGAGTCACCTGATTCTTTTCGGACTCGGTGTATCCCTTCGGACTCCCCCGAGTCCGAACCTCGGAGACAGTCCCCCCCGGAGGATGCACGGTTCTCGGACTTCGTGAGGGATATGGCCAAGGCCTTGGCCTTCCCTGCGGATCCCGAGGAGGAGCCTCGAGCCGAAGAGCTCGATGCCCTCCAGTATGACTCTCCTGCAAAGGAGCATTTTACTGTACCGGTTCCTCCGATGCTGGAACGACTTCTCTTCCGCATGTGGGAGAGCCCGGCGTCGTCGCCGGTGTTAAGCAAGCGGATCGATGCCATATATCGAGTCCGCAAGAGCCCTGGCTTCCAAAAAGCACAGCTGCCACACCATTCCATGGTGGTGGAATCGGCCATGCATAGGCTAAAGAGCCAGAAGATGCACTCCTCGGTGCCTCCCGGCAGGGAAGCCCGCAGCCTGGATGGCATTGGTAAGAAGTGTTTCCAGGGCTCTATGCTTGCTTGTCGGGTCCAGACTTACCAGCTCTACATGGGCATGTATCTCAGGGACCTGGCTAAGGAATTAGCCGGATTCTCTGCTGGTCTCTCCGAGGAACCTTTGCGGAGGTTCCAGGCCTTGTCCACTGGTATTCGAGAGTGCTCAAAGTTTATCTCTCGAGCAGCCTATGATGGCTTTGAGTCGTCGGCTCGGGTAGCCGCAGCCGGCATCGGGGCCCGCCGACAGGCTTGGCTTCAGTCATCCGACCTCGAGCCCTGGGTGCAGGACAAGTTGGTCGATGTCCCCTGCAGAGGTGAAAACCTCTTTGGCAAACCTATGGACGAGAAGGCTGCACAACTCGAGACAGAGACTCTCACCAGGACTCGGCTCTCCAGGAAAACCTCTGCCCCTTCCCAGAAGAAGAAGGGCTCGGGGAAAAAGCCCTTTTACCCGAGGAAGGTGGCTGCCTATAAACACTACCCTCATTATCAGGTCTCCGCAGCTCCCCAACAGGGTCAGCAGGCCAAGGGACGGGGTAACGGGTCCCGTAGGCAGCAAGCCCCCAAGTCTGCGCCACCGGCCCCTGCTCCGCAGGGTGGGGGGTTTTGACTCTTTCAGCATAGCCTCTCCCCCTCCGCTGGTGTCTCTCAGCACGGGAGGCCGGCTGGTCCACTTTGCCCACTGGTGGTCCAACATCACGTCCGATACCTGGGTGCTCCACATAGTCCGAGAGGGCTATCTTCTACACTTCCACCAGGTACCTCCCCCCTACTTTCCAGGGGAACCTCTGCGACCCCCTCTTCACCGGGACTTACTCCTTCAGGAGTTGGCAAGTCTTCTTCAGGAACAGGCGGTGGAACCAGTGCCCCACCACCTGAGAGGTCAAGGCTTTTATTCCAGGTACTTCCTGATACCAAAGCGTACTGGAGGCCTCAGACCCATCCTGGACTTGCGGAACCTCAACAAGTTCCTGGAAAGGGAAAAGTTCAAGATGCTTACCCTTGGAATCCTACTGCCCTACCTCCGGCAGGGAGATTGGCTATGCTCCTTGGATCTAAAGAATGCCTACACTCACATCCTCATCCACCCAAGCCACCGACAATACCTAAGGTTTGTGGTGGCAGGCAATCATTACCAGTACAGAGTACTGCCCTTTGGCCTATCCTCCGCACCACGAGTCTTCACAAAATGTCTCGCAGTGGTGGCGGCTTATCTCCGACTTCAGGGCCTCTTTGTCTTCCCTTACCTAGACGACTGGCTCATCAGAGCACCGTCCTCCACGGAGGCCGCTCACGCCACGCAACGTACTGTGACTCTGCACCAGTACCTGGGCTTTGTCATAAACTTCGAAAAGTCCACTTTGCTCCCCTCTCAGGATCTCGAGTTCATCGGCGCCAGGTTAAACACGCTTCAAGCGCGAGCCTTTCTGCCGCTCGACAGGGCGCAACGGCTCATGGCTTTAGCCAGCCGCTTCCGCAGCCATTCCCGGGTCTCGGCCCGGCACTTTCTGAAACTGCTCGGGTTCGGGCGAAGGCTGCGTCAGTGGCTTACCTCCGCTCTGTTCCGTTGGCAGACATCTGCCGGGCTGCTACTTGGTCTTCGAGCCAGACTTTTGCAACCCATTACTGCCTCGAGAGGGAGTCCCGCAGGGACAGTGCTTTCGGACAGGCAGTCCTCCGTAATCTCTTCGAGGTTTAAGCAACTCCTACCCTCCATCCTGGATGTTGGGCTACCGGTTGGAGATTGGTCAGAGAAGATTCCTTCCTTCTGTGCTGCTGAGCTAGAGGGAGCTCCTTTTTGTGCTTAGGGTCTCCGGTAGCCTTAAGCTTGGGAGTCCCATATGTGAGGACTTACTTCCTGCTTGGTCCTGGAGAAAGCGTAGTTACTCACCTGTAACAGGTGTTCTCCAGGAGCAGCAGGAATCAGTCCTCACAACCCTCCCTCCTCCCCGTGGAGTTGCAGTCATATGATTTAGTTTTTGCAAATTTTTTGTTGTCTTTTCGCTATGTCATCAGACTGGCCAAGATGGCACCTTTGGGCGGGAAGGGGACCGCGCATGCGTGCTGCAATTCCCAAAGGCTTTCTTTGAAAGCTGGGGAAAATTGCTCCGTGAGGGCTCCGTCGGCGTCACCCATATGTGAGGACTGATTCCTGCTGCTCCTGGAGAACACCTGTTACAGGTGAGTAACTACGCTTTATGGATCTGAAGAATACGTTTCTCAGGCATCATCAACAGTTCTTTCCTCTGACCCTCTCCTCCACAGGAAAGGAGAAGTTATCAAAAAAAGAAACTCTCTTTAGTAATGTTTGTTAAGTGAATGTTTGAGGACATTCCATTCAGCTGGAGAAGTCCAAGCCCAAGGCCCAATTACTGGATATCCTCCAATCTTTCAATCTTCTTAAGGAGATTGGAGTAGTGCCCTTCAGGTATAGATGAGAATGTGGGATCTTCCTCCTATTCTATATCAGGAAAGTGGATTTATCATTATCCTGAAGGTTCCTGGATTCTGCAGCCAGCAGTTACCTCATCAGTCTGTGGTAGTCAAACCACTCTCACAATGGCCAAGAGATCCAGAAGTCATTCCTTGGTGCGATAGGTTCAGATCCTTAAACCCTTGAGGCCAGATTGTGTCCCACGAATAGCGAGGATGGACGTCCCAATGGGATGGAGCTGTACATCTGGGATGGAATAAGCCTGTTGACCTTGTTGAGAAAGAGATTAATCCAAATGCTATTTTTAATCCCTACTTATCTTCATATCAGTTATTCCTGGGCCAGTATATGCATAACATCCTTTAAAAGTTAAAATTTTGTCAGACTGTCTTCATCAAGAAAAATGTAACGATCTGGTAGAATGGTGGACAAGGTTAAGGAGAGTAGAAAACACTTGATCAGGTTAACCTATGATGATTTCAAGATGGCAACTAGAATCTCTGCAATAGAATTTGTCATCCATAGACTCTTATGCCTTCAGTCTTTCGAGTCTCAGTCTTTTGTCAAAAGAATAAATTGTGCATTAGCTACAGCTCCTAGCAAAAGTCTTTACACCCTTGTGCATTTTTCACTTTCTGCATGAAAGGAAGTGTTTGTTCCAATGATCTACACAACATACTTTACACTTTCAACATGAAAGAAAAAATTATAGAAAAATTCTAAAAGCATTTAAGAATAGAAATCAAAAAGTTTTGATTGCATAAGTCTGCACATCCCTTGACTCAATACTTGGTGGAAGCCCCTTTAGCAACAATAACAGGCATGAGTCATTTAGAATAAGTCTACCAACTTTGTTTTGTGAGATGATGCAGTTTTGCTGATTTTTTCCCACAAAATGACTAAAGTTATTTTAAGATGGCTGGCTGGGAATCATCTCTGGATTGCAGTCTTTTAAGTCTTGCCACAGATTTTCTATTGGATTCAGGTCTGACTGGCCATATGAGGACATTCACTTTCTTCTTGTGCTTATGATCATTGTCCTTTTGAAAGCTAAATCATCTTTCCAATCACAGGTCTGTGGCAGACAGGAACAGGTTTCCCTCCAGGATATGTCTGCACTTTGCACCATCCATTTTTCTCTCAATCTTCACAAGACTCCCTAGTCTTCACTGCAGCAGAGCATCCCCACAACATAATGTTACCACCACCATCCCTTACTCTAAGGATGATGTTGGGGTAATATGCTGTGTTTGTTTTACACCACATGCATCACTTAGCACTGAGAGAACTTTCACTTTGGAAAAACACATTCTCTATGCATGTGGTACCCCCAAGTGGTTTTTTTTTTTCAAAATGATATGCAGCACATCATATGGCGTTTCATCAGCAGTGGCTTCCTTCTTGCCACCCTCCCATATAGACCATGTTTGTGGAGAATTCTTGAAATTGTTGAACTGTTAACATTTTGCCCAGTCTCAACCGGACACTCTGTAGTTCTTCTAAAATAATCTTAGGCCTCAAAGTTACTTTTTCTCAGCACTTTCTTTAACTCACAGCTACTTTTGATGGACAGCCTGACTGAGAAAGTGTCTTGTTTTGCCAAGCTGGTCCCATGTTACAGTAGTGGTAGAGTTCCAAGAGATATTCAAACATTGAAAGTGTCTTATAGCTTTCCCCCCATGTGTACCTTCGAATAACTTTATCCTGAGGTTCTTTCAGCAACACTGCATTCCACCTTTGCATCAAATTCACTTCATATGATAGAAACATCTTGATTCTTCATCCAGGAGTATTTGAATCCACTCAGCTACTGTGACTGGACACAGGTGGGCTCTGTTTAACTTATTATGGGCTTTAAGGCAGTTTTTAGAAACTAAGTCAATCTGGGTTTGCTGTGACAAAGGTTGTAAAGATTTATACAATCAGGACTTTTGGTTTATTTTTTAATTAAATTACTTTTGAATTTAATCTATAACTATTGTTTCACTTTGAAAGTGTAGAGTATGTTGTATTAATCAGTGGAATTCCTACATTAGTGCATTCTGGATTTATGGTTTAGATAAGAGAATGTGAAAAATGCACAGAGATGTGAAGACTTTTGCAAGCCACTGTATGAATCAAAGTAAGACCATAACGCAGAAATATGTGCATGGGTGTGTCAGTGGGTAATCAAATAGAAATAAACTACATAAATTAATCTAGTGTATGTTCAGCTTAAAAAAGGCAAGTTCTTTGTGACCAAGTTTGTGGAATAGGATTATAAATGCTAGCCATAAAGTATGGGGTTTTTCCCTTTTGTTTGCTCTCTTTTCAAATGGAAACTTAGGGATATGTCTACTAAAGGGCCTTAGCTGCTATAGCAGGGTTAATGCAGAATGCAGAATTAACTCCCCGTGGTAGCAGCTAACCTGTGAACACATCAGATATCGCAGGCAATTTTCTGTGATATCTGATTTTCGCGTGGTGCAGGCTCTAGGGATGGGATCAGAGTGGGGATTGGCAGTGGCAGTGGCTGGCAGCCACTGTGCGAAAACATTTTCATATGGTGGCTGCTAAAATCTGGCCTTATCACAGTGGCATATAACAGCACCTCAAGATGTGGCATTATCTGCCTGAAGGTCTGGTAACATGGCAGTGTGGCCACTGTCCTGGAGCAAATTGGGCTTCACTCCCTCCACAATATTGTCAGTGCCACGGTGCTGCAATCCGTGGCACCAACAATAATAAATGAATAAAGTGCAAGCCCCCCCTGCAGCACTGATTCCCTCTTTCCCAGGGAGGATCAGTGTACCCCCTCCGAAGTAAACCTCAACCTAGCTAGCCAGTTGGGCTAAGTCGCCCTCCTCCTCCCACCCAACCCACTACTCAAAGGGGGGCCCATGACCCCCCTCCCCAGTATTAAAAAAGAAAAAAAGTTATAACTAGTCAGCTGATAAAGGAGAGGCCTATCTTAGTGAAATCTGGTGGCTGATTATCTGGCCAATCCAAAATGGGGAGACCTGAAAGCCTTTAAGTGCTGAACCACTGTGAAAATGTTTGGTTGGATAAGTTGCTATGGAGACGCAAAGTACTTACTATTCCTGAAACTGTGCTAGCTGCTATATGATTTGAAACATGGTGCTGTGTCAGATGTATGATTAATGAATACTTAATGATAAGAATTTGCTGAAGTTTATAGTTTTTGTTGAATAAATGTACATATAGAAAAATGGACCTGAGATTGGATGCTGACACACATTGATAGTGATAGGTTTGTGATGGCTTGACAAAATATTTTTTATCACTTACTGTACAAGGGGGTTTCTTATTATATTCTTGAGTTTACTATGGACCCCTGTGATCTTTTGTGTGATAGCTGAATCTAAAATGGCTGCCATCATGAGATGCTGCTTTTGAGCCTCACGCTAAAGGGTAGTACCGCAAAAAATGGCTGTGATCTTGCTGTGCTGCTCCTTAGTTTGAGGCAGAAGGCCAGCACCTTGTGATGGTGGCCATTTTGAATTATCTGGATGATGGGGCAGGGAGCGGAGAGGACCGCTCCTGTCCTGTGGACCCACTAGACCACCAGATTTCACTAAGGTAGACATATGAGGGGTGTGAAGAGGAGTCACGGGCTAACTGGGAGAAATGTTTTTACCAGGGAGGTGGGAGGGGCTCCCCCTTCAAGTAGTGGATCAGTGGGGAGAGCTTAGCCTGATTGGCTAGTTGGGATAAGGTTTATCTCGGCGGGGTACATCGGTCCCTCCTGGGCAGCTCCCAATGTGGATTATTATTTTTAATATTGTCGGTACCGCAGATGACAACACCGTAGCACCAACAATATTGTGGAGGGGGAGCCCTGATCAAGGCTGTTGGGGGATGGGGGGGATGGCAGTGATTTGAGCACAGAACCCCTGACAGCTCTGTGCACCCGATCACTACCATCCATCCCCATGGATTTACCGTGGGGACCCATGGTAACTGCTTCAACAGGCACTGTGGGACTTTTCCTGCAATATCTGCCTAGGCAGGTAACGCAAGGTCTCCATGGGAAATCCAGTGCTCTGCGGTATCTGCAGGGGCTACTCCGGGAATGCCCCCTGCAGATACTGCAGGGTTTTCTTCTTACCGTGCGTTTTTGGAAATTAATGCACCACCTTAGCTGCTAAACCCTAGTGCAGTTTAGTAGACATACCCCTTAGTTCTTTGCCAAAGTAATGTCTTATTTGGATATGAGAATTGACAATTACAGCAGCAGGAGAGACAGTAAACATATATGGATAATTTTATGTGATTCTAAAGGCACAAATCAAAAATAGGCATAAGAACTACCATACTGGGTAGACCAAATGTCCATCAAGCCCAGTGTCCTGTTTCCAACCATGGCCAATCCAGTCCACAAGTACCTGACAAATCCCAAAAGTAGCCAGTTTCATGCTACTTATCCCCAGAGATAAGCAGTGGTTTTCTCTTTGACAACCTTAATAACTGTTTATGGACTTTTCCTCCATGAATTTGTCCAAACCTTTTTTTAAACCCAACTACACTAATTGCTTTTACCACATAACACTGGCAGTAAAAAGATAAAACACCTGCTGCACTATCCCAGAAATCATCTTCTGCTGGAGACAAATGCTGACTAGTGCCTCTAGCTGCACATTTCTTTATATCTGTGGTGATGTCACTAGAAAGTTCTGGTTTCTCTGTCTCCATCATCTGCTGACTGGGGAACATAATCCGTTTTCTGGACTGGTCTAGCAGGGTGAAATAAAAATCGGGTGGTGAATACTGAGTAAGAATAATATCCTAAAGTAATCAGAACCAGGAATATTATATAAATGTATATGAACACTTTACCCCCCAACTGGGCATAGGCCCGTGAACAGGCAACTGCCCTCCTGCTCATAGTTATGAGATAGGTGATCTAAGGGGATATCAGAAACAAAACAGATTATTGTAAATAAAAACAATAAAATTAACTCTTTCAAGGTTAGGGCTCTTCAGCCTAGAGAAAAGACATCTGAGGGGAGATATAATTGAAGTCTATAAGACCTGAGTGGAGTGGGTAGATGCAAATCAATTGTTTACTCTTTCAAATAATACAAGGACTAGGGGGCATGCCATGAAGCTACAAAGTAATATATTTAAAACAGATAGGAGAAAATATTTTTTCTCCGGGAACAAGCAGGAAGTCAGTCCTCGCATATGGGTGACGTCGACGGAGCCCTCGTGCGGAGCAAATCCTCAGCTTTCAGAGAAAGCCTTTGGGAGTTGCCATCATGCATGCGCGGTCCCCTTCCCGCCCAAGGGTGCCACCTCGCTCCGTATCCTTTTTTCCGCGGAGCCCTTCGGACGTAGTCCTTGTGTCCCCGAAAAAAAGTTTTTTTTCTCTTGTTTTTCAACTGTTCGACACTGGTACCTCTTCCCGCCCTTAGCTCGATACGTCGGTATCAAGTCCATCTCTATTTTTCAGTTTTTGTCCTTCTTGACTGGTATTCGCGCTTTTTTTCTTTTTCACTGGCAGCCCGGGTCTTCAACCTTGCAGGGGCCCTTTTTCCCCCGATGGCTGCCAGAGGGTTTAAGAAATGCGATCGGTGCATGAAACTTGTATCCCTCACTGATACGCACGACTGTGGTCTCTAGTGCCTTGGGCCCGACCATGACCCGTCAGTCTGTGGCCCTTGTAGGAAAATGTCCTCGAAGGACCTGAAGAGCCACCAGCAGCAGCATGATAGGATTTTTTCCAAGTCCTTGCCTCCAAGAGTCCGGACATCGTCCAAGGCCTCCACGTCTCGTGGGGAGCACTCCGAGCCCAAGCAGTGTCGAGGTTCCTCGGAAAGAGGGTCCCCCTCGAGGGAGCACAAGAGGAAGAAGAAATCCTTGAAGGTGGCATCTCTTGATGGCTCCGAGTGACCCGGCTCCTCCCGGGGCCTGTCGCGGAGCCCCGAGCGCCGACCGGTATCTTCAGAGAAGGAGCGCCCGGCAAAGATGCCTCACCAAGAGACGGATCAGCCGAGGCAAGTACCTACTGTCCTCGCCGAGGACTCCCCTCTGGGGGAACTGGCGTCGGGGCCCAAGCCTGTGGCTGCTGAGTCCTCCGAACTCGAGTCCAGAATGGTGGCCTTGGAGTGCAGTTTCACTGCCTTCATGGAGCAGCGGCGGGCGCTGATAGCCGGCCTGTCTGGTTCCTCCGCCCCAACCACTGGACCTTCAATGTTGAAGTCTACCCCAAAGGCCGAGCCGATCCTCGAGGCCTTTCGGGCTCTAGTTGATCCTCAGCCAAGGTCTCTCTTGGTCCCCATTTGGGACCGAGGTTGTTGCCGCTGAGCCTGCCAGCATCGGGGCAGTTGGTGCCGGGGCCCTCGATGCCCGAAAAGCCCCTCAATTCCTCCTCGGAGGCGTCGGCGTGGGAAACCGAAGACGAAGAATCCCTGGATACCCGCCAGCATAGGGATGTCTCTTTCAATTTCCCGGTATCCGAGCCTCGGAGAATGTCCCCTCCGGAGGACATGAGGTTCTTGGACTTCGTGTGGGATATGTCTCAGGCTTTGGCGTTCCCCAAAGAGTCTGAGGAGGATCCTCGAGCCAATGAGCTCGAGATCCTCCAGTATGAGGCCCCCCCTTGGGAGGCCCTTACTGTACCCATGCCTCCGATCCTGGAATGACTGATGCTCCGCATGTGGGAGATACCAGCGTCGGTGCCAGTAGTCAGCAAACGGCTCAACTTGATGTATCGGGTCCGCCGGAGCCCTGGGTTTCAGAAGTCGCAACTGCCGCACAGCTCCATGTTTGTGGAATCAACCATGCGCAGGCTGAAGAGCCAGATGCACTCCTCGGTGCCTCCTTTGATGCCCTCGGCAGGAAGTGCTTCCAGGGTTCAATGCTGACTTGTCAGATCCAGGCATACCAGCTGTACATGGGCATGTACCTGAGAGACCTGGCAAAAGAACTCACTGGGTTCTCGGCTGGTCTCTCCGAGGAACCTTTTTCAGTGTTTCAGGGGCCTGTCCAAAGCCGTCCGTGAGTGCTCAAAGTTTGTGTCTCGGACGGCCTATGACGGTTTCGAGTCAGCAGCCCGGGTAGCTGCGGTGGGCATCAGTGCATGCCGCCAGGCATGGCTGCAGTCGTCGCACCTCGAGCAATGGGTTCAGGGCAAGTTGGTTGATGTCCCATGCCAAGGGAAGAATCTCTTTGGCAAACCCATGACCGACAAGGCCGCAGAGCTGGAGACCGAGTACATGACGAGGACACGGCTCTTCAAGACCTCTGCCCCTTCTCGCAAGAAGGGCTCAGGTAAAAAGCCCTTTTACCCGAGGAAGGGTTCTGCTTACCGAAGCTACTCCCATTTTCAGGCTTCCAGGCCAACAGGAGCAGCAGGCCAAGGGACAGGGGCATGGCCCACATAAGCAGAAAGCCCCCAAACCCTAGGCACTGGCTCCAGCCCAGCCTGGCAGTGGCTTTTGACGCCTACAGCATGGCCCCTCTTCCCACAGGAGACAGGCAGATCACAGGAGGCCAGCTTGCTCTGTATGCCCACAGGTGAGCAGCCATTACCACCGATGCCTGGGCTTTGCAGGTAGTCCGGGAGGGCTATCTTCTTCACCTGGCCCAGGTGCCTCCTCATTACTTCCCGGGAGAGCCCTTCAGGTCTCCCCTTCACCAGGACCTTCTTCTGAAAAAGTTGGCAGGTCTTCTCGAGGATCAGGTGGTAGAACCGGTGCCCCACCACCTGCAGGGCAGGGGCTTCTTCTCCAGGTACTTTCTGGTGCCAAAGAGAACAGGAGGCCTCAGACCCATCCTTGACCTGCGCAACCTCAACAAATTCCTGGTGAGGGAGAAGTTAAAGATGCTCTCCCTTGGGATATTGCTGCCTTACCTCCGCCAGGGAGACTGGCTGTGCTCCTTATATCTAAAAGATGCTTTTACACACATCCTAATAAACCCAAGCCACAAGCAATATCTGCGCTTTGTGGTGGGGTGCAATCACTACCAGTACAGGGTACTTCCCTTTGGCCTTGCCTCGGCCCCCAGGGTGTTCACAAAGTGCTTGACAGTGGTGGCTGCCTTTCTCAGGCTCCAAGGGTTCTTTGTCTTCCCCTATCTCAATGACTGTCTCATCAGAGGCACTTCAGCCATCGAGGTCCATCAGGCCACAATCCGCACCATCCAGGTGCTGCAACACCTAGAGTTTGTGATCAACTACCCCAAATCCAGCCTCACTCCGACTCAACAGTTGGAGTTCATCGGGGCCAGAATCAACACCCTTCAAGCAAAGGCCTATCTGCCTGCAGAAAGAGAAAGCAGACGTCTGGCTCTGGCAGGGCAAGTGACTGCGGACTGTTCAATGGTGTCTCAGAGAACAGTGGTCCCAGGCCATAGGGTGCCTCCAGGACAGGGTCAAAGTGTCCAGGCATCTGATATGGTCCCTGGCCTGGTAGCCCCAACCTCAACACTTGGAGGCGGGAATGCCTTTCCAGGATCCCCTGCCCATGAGGATCCTCACCACAGATGCATCCCTGCTGGGCTGGGGGGCCCATTGCCAGGGTTTCCGCACACAAGGTTTGTGGTCTCCGGACGAGAGGACCCCACAGATCAATTTCTTGGAATTCTGTGCCATCCGCCTAGCCTTGGCAGCTCCTGACCAACGAACCTGTCTTAGTGCAGACAGACAACCAAGTGGCCATGTTCTATGGGAACAAACAGGGTGGTACGGGGTCCCATCCCCAATGTCAGGAAACCCTGGACCTATGCTCCTTTGCAGCCTGGCATGGCATTCATCTCCGAGCAGTCTACCTGCCGGGCCAGGACAACTGGCTAGCTGACAGGCTCAGCAGGATTCTTCAACATCACGAATGGCAGCTGAACCGCGGGGTAGCCAATTGGCTCTTCCAGATCTGGGGGCGGCTGGTGATGGACCTGTTTGTAAGTCTGGACAATCACCAGTTGCCCCATTTCTGCTCCCGGCAACCCCATCCGCACATGGTGGCCGCCGATGCGGTTCTGATATCATGGTCCGGGGACCTTTTGTATGCGTTCTCCTCAACACCTCTGGTGGCCAAGACGCTGTTCAAGGTTCTCCAGGACAGAGCTTCGGTCATCCTTATCTCCCCACAGTGGCCCAGGCAACCCTGGTTCCCGCTTCTTCTACAGCTAGAGGTGGAGGCTCCCATTCCCTTGGGGTCCTCTCCACGTCTCCTATCTCAGGAGGGGGGTTCTCTTCTGCACCCCAATCTCAGCTCCCTCAACTTGATGGCATGGCTGCTGAAAGGGTAATTCTCGCTCCGCTCCTCCTTCCAAGGAATATTGAAGAGGTCTTGCTGGCCTCGTGGAGGCCGTCGACTAGATGGACGCATGCCTTGAAGTGGCACAGGTTTGCGTCGTGGTGCAAGTAGCAGGAGGTAGATCCTTTCTCTTGCTCCGTAGGGGTGGTTCTGCAATACCTTCTCCACCTCTCTGATTTGGGCCTCAAGTCCAACTCTGTTAGGGTGCACCTCAGTGTCCTTGCAGCAAACCACTTTTCCGTGGATGAGAAGCCCCTCTCCGCCCACCCCTTAGTCTCTTGGTTTCTGAGAGGCTTGCTTCTCTTGAAAACCCCGGTCCGCCCCCCAGCGACCGAGTGGGATCTGAATGTGGTATTGGGGCAGCTTACTAGGCCACCCTTTGAACCAATGGATACCTGCCATCTACGCTATCTTTCTTGGAAGGTGGTTTTCTTGGTGGCACTCACATCCGCTCGGCGAGTGAGTGAGCTCCAGACCTTAGTGTTGAAAAGACCCTATACCAGGTTCTATAGGAACTGGGTGGTGCTTCGCATGCACCCCAAGTTCCTTCCGAAAGTGGTCTCCTCGTTCCACCTCAACCAGGAGATGGTTCTGCCTACCTTCTTTCCCAGGCCGCATGCCAGTCGGGCAGAGTTGGTCCTGCATAACCTGGGCTGTAAGAGGGCGTTGGCCTTCTATATCCAGCGTACGCAACCACATTGAAAGGCTTCTCAGCTTTTTGTATCCTGTGACCCCAGTAAGCTGGGGCAGCAGTATCAAAGCGTACGCTGTCCACCTGGGTAGCAGACTGTATTGCCTGGGCATACAAGGCAGCCGAGTTTCCGATGGAGGGTCATGTTACGGCCCATAGGATCAGGGCCATGGCGGCATCAGTGGCTCATTTGTGCTCTGTTCCTCTGGCAGACATCTGCTGGGCTGCCACCTGGTCTTCGAGTCAGACTTTCGCAACCCATTATTGCCTGGATAGGGAGTCCTGGCGGGACAGTGCCTTCGGCCAGGCTGTACTCCGTAGCTTTTTTGAGGTTTAGGCAACGCCTGCCCTCTGACCCTTCTGTGTGTTCAGGGTACCAGAGTGCTATTCCTTTAGTTTGGATTTCTCTAGCGGCTGCTTGAGGCTCTCATAGAGGGAGCCTTTTTAGCTATGGGTTCTCAGTAGCCTATAGCTGGGGAGTCCCATATGTGAGGACTGACTTCCTGCTTGTTCCCGGAGAAAGCTGGGGATTTGCTCCGCATGAGGGCTCCGTTGGCGCCAACGTCACCCATATGTGAGGACTGATTCCTGCTGTCCCCGGAAAACACCTGTTACAGATGAGTAACTACACTTTCTCTCAATTAGTCTTTGGAATTATCCACCCTTGGTGAAAGCTGATCAGGTGTGCTCAAGCCCGTTGATATTTCACTTATAAATTTTTGTTTTTGTATCTATAATTCCAGATGCAGTCATCCTTTTGAAACATAGCCATGTCTGTGGCTTTAATTTTATTTTAGTTGGTTGTTTTGATTCTTAAAATCACCCTGGTTGTCAATAAAATCTATGGTTTTATATTTTTATGCCTATTTATTATTTTGTCTTTCTATAATCACACAAAAAATCTACATAAGGTTAGCATTTCTCCTGCTTTTATGCTTGTCTGTTCTACATTATGCAGAGACTTGACTTGCTATTGCTGTTGTATAGGTATGAGAATTAGCAACATTTCTGGAAATTTATAGAGATGCAGCCCAAACAGTAGCAGCTAATTCATGATATAGCCATGAGCTTTATTTTGATACTTGACTCCTATTTTAAAGGATGAAGACTGTACCTTATTCAAAATAATAATTTTCAGCCACAGAGAACCCCCTAATATGAACAGTACTACAGCATGTAGTTGCTTGATGTTTACCATTAGTAACAGCATGAATTTAACATATTGAAAGGTCAAAGAGGTTAAATTACAACCTGAAGAAACTGAAGAACCTGTAGAGAGGCCACCTACTGAAGAACAAATGGCAGCTGTCATTGCTGGCAAGTGTTATAGCTATTTGAATTTTTGTTTATAGTAAAGAGGTAATTAGAGTATATTAGCTTATATGAAATATATTATCTACTGTGCTTAGAGAACCCTTTTGTATACGTATTTAGCAGTATTGCATTTGAGGAATTAGTTTGACTCAAGCTTACACACTAATCTGTTTTTTTTAAATCACATTGGAGTGTTTTAAGTGGATAGAAACTCAAGTGAAATAACAGAAATTCACTAGGCTATCTCTGTTCACAGTTTTTAGAGATAAATAATATACATTGTATTTGTGGAGAGGTTCTTTCTTACATGGTTCATTTTGCTTCTTGTTTTGTGCATAATTAGCAAATTATGGGTCTCATGCAGAAAAGCAGGTTGCGGGGCTGCTTCCCCACAAGCCGTTGGGGTCCGATTCTCCCACCAGCTCTCCCTGTACGTCCTGTGCATCAGGATGGTGGTGGGGGCGGAGCGGGGGGCAGCCTAGCCTGGCAGCACATACGGGTCGATTCAGGTCACGACCCAATATGTGCTGCTGGGCCCATTGGGACGTGATATTTATTCCACCTCAGAGGTGGAATAAGCAGTACTTTTTCCGTGATAGGGACCGGGGATTCCCGCTGCCCAATTCAGGCCATGGCAGGCCAGCCTTGGGTCATGTGTCAGGGAAAAGGGGGGCCAGGAACTCCAGAGTCTGGGGTGCCTGGGGAGAGGATGTCTCCGCTGGTGGCAGGGGCACGCTGAGCCATCTTTGTGATTGGGCTCCACTTGTACCTTCTCTACAGCAGTTTTACTTACTCTTCATATTGTAAGGGATTTCTCCAAAGACAAGCAGGCCAGTGGCCTGCACACAGGGATAATGTTACCTGAGGGAGCCCAGAGCCTACTGCATTGTAAAGAAAACTTTGACATTTTTTAAAGAACTCTACTGTGGGAGTTGCTGCGTCATTGTTTTTGTGCAATCACCTCAGTACTCTTCTTTCTGCAGTCTACAGGTCATATATTTCCCAGAAGATATATGAGTGCCATCAAACGTCTTTAAAAATTGCTTTTGCATGTTAGACCTGCTCATGGGCATAACTTGACTGCTTCATTTGGGGATGGCAAAGGGTGGGGTGGCATATTTGCATATTCATTGTGGTTCTCTTTTTAAAAAACACATGGAACCCGATCCCAGATGGGGCACGTCCAGGTCGTCTGGACAGCCCCAAACAGGGCAGGCCCATCAGCACCTGATTCTGCACCGTGGGAACAAGATGGCCCAGCATGCCCCTGCATCGCCGTGGGGAAGTCCTCCTCTTGCTACATCCAGCCCGCTGCTGTGGAGATCCCAGTTTCCCTGCCCCTCGACCCTGGCGGGGGCAACCAGGGCCCGGATAGGTTGGCGGGGATTTTCCACTGTTGCTGCTGGAAGGCTGGCCAGCCGATCTGGTTGGTCGGCCAGTGCTTATTCCACCTCTGAAGTGGAATAGACTGACCGTCCCCCTAGTGCTCCCCGGACGTATGGGGCCATGACCTGAATTGGCCTTATACATCCGGGGGCTGGTCCCGTCCACTCTTTGCCCCTGTGCCGCTGCCACAGCATGCACAGCGGCGGCATATGGTGCAGACGACTAGCGGGGCTGGACGTGCCGCCAGGACATACAGCCCCGCTATCCACCTTGCAGAATCAGGCCCTAGGTGAATAGGAAGCCAGTATATCAAATAGGTGAGGAATGAGCTGGCATCTCCAAGATACTCAAAAAAGAAACAGATGTCCTTATTCAGTGGCTTTGCCAAAAAAGAGGAACTCAACATATTCTCAGGCTATATAATTAAATTGCAGCAAATATTGTAGCTGTTTCATTTTTTATCCTAGTACTCTAAGATAAAAAAAAATACTGATGCTTGTAAATATGTATTCTGCAAAAGATAAAGGCCATATAAGGTGCTGAGACGCCAAGGGGCAACCACAGCACAATTTCTAACATCAAAATAAATTACTACTAATTTTATTTTGGTGTTAGAAACTTCATTATGGTTCTCTTTTTCTTTCTGAACATATATTTTGCATCTAATGAAACCCATCTTCCAACAGTAGATGTAGAGCAGAATTAGGACATTTCATCGTAGAACCCAACATACAAGAAAAAAATCAGATTCCAGTGTCGTCTCATTAATAGCAATATAAGGCCTCTCAGTACCAGGCAGATTGTGAACTAACACAATCCCCTATAAAAGTCACCAAAGACCTATAAAAGACGGCAGTGAACCTTAGAACATTTTCACACTTATTCAGAAAACTGAACAAGCCAGATTACTACAGATCTTATATAGAAACTCCATGCTAACCAAACACTTGGTCTCAGTCACACAGGCAGAACATAGTTAGCCCCTCACCAAGTACAGAATAAGGTATAACAAACTCGAAGTAGAAATAGGTAGACAAAATCAAATTGAAAGTCCAACAAGTTAGGCTCTCCATGCAGTGCAACACGAGAAATAGAGGAGGCAGGCGGGAGACACTTTACCTCACCTTTGCTGAGCAGTTGCATGAGACACACAGACCTCTCTGATACCACATGTAGGTGGTGCAGCATCTCCTCACAGTCTTCCGCCTCCATCAGTCTCAGAGCCTGGTTACTGATTAGGTGCAGTGCTGGCTGTCCTCGGAGCCCATTGCTAAACAAGAATCACTGAGATCGAGAGGGGGGGCAGACCATGGGAAGAGGTAGCGCTGCATGTATGTGAGATAAGAGAGAACGGTGCCTCGTTACTGCTCAGCAAATGTAAAACCAGCAGCTAGCAGAGAGATGCACATGGTGATGGGATTTTAATTGTGCAGCTGTGCAGCCTGTAGCTGGCGCCAAAATTCCTAAAATGCTGTGCCTCTATTGCAGGCTTCGACAAATATTATGAGGATTTAGGAGTCAGGCTAAAATCTTAGGAGCCAGTGCTTGTGACCTCCTTGCACTCCCCTCTTGTTTCTTGCACTATTCTCAAGTCTCACAAGACCAGCACTAGAGTTCCCATACTGTGCCGCATCTGTATAGAAAATACAGATAACATAGCTTCAGATATTAAGTATCTGTACAAGTGTGTAGTGCAACAGTGGTGTGCTTTCTGCGCATGGGATGTGGCGGTGGTTGCCTTTGTGCAGGTAGGGTATGGGTCTGCAGTATGTGTGTCTTGCAGAGTTGGGGAGACTCTTTGTGTGGGCAGAGGTAGGATGCTCATGTGTGAGGGGATGTGGTGCAGAGACAGGATGCCCATGTATGAGTATGTGTGTTGCAGAGGTGAGGTGTCTGTGTGTGCGTGTGTGTGCATCTTATGGAGATGGGATGCCTGTGTGTTGTATGTGTGGAGGGGAGTGGTTGTGTGTGTGCTCTGGGAAGAAGGGGAATGCACCTTTGGCAACACCTTCCCTTCCCCTCCAACCCTTTTCCTTCTGACTCTTCTCCTCTTTTACCTTTCTAGACTCTCCTCCCTTCACCAACCCCCTAGCTCTCCCATTCCCTGCCCTAAAATCTCCTCATTCTTCTTTTTTTTCATAAGGCTCATTGCCCCTTTAAATTGTTCCTGCCTTCTCTATTTTACTTCGTCCACCTCCTCCCCACACAACCTTTTTTGCAGCAGGCCGCGATTGCGGTCATCTCCTGCTCTTTTACCTGCAGGGATGGGATCCCCTCAGGTAGACAGAAGAGACCTTTTCTGGGATCATAGAAGTGCTGTCCTTTTCTGTCTGTGGGAGATGGAATCCCCATGGCAGAAATGAGGGGTTATGGCCATTGGGGCAACTCATTTGGGGAGCAGTGCCCCCTCACTCCACCAAATTATGCCCATAGACCTATTTAATTCTTTCCTTTCCCCTTTAGAAAAATCCTTAGGTTAGCATTATGGTAACACAGACACCCATGATGCATTCCATCTCCAGGAACAAGCAGGAATACGTCATCACATATGGGTACGTCGGTACCGACGGAGCCCGCGCGGGAAAGCTCCCCAGCTTTTCAGATTAAAAGCTTTTGGGGCCTCCCACTGCACATGCGCGCTGCCTTCCCGCCTTCCTGACCAGCTCTCGTCAGTTTCTTTTTTTCCGCGGAGCCAGCAGGTCGTGTTCCTGTCACTGCTGAAGAAATTGTTAATTTTATTGTTTTCTTTAGACTGCGTACCTGCCTTCCCCATTCTGAAACCGGTACTGCCGGTCTCTCTTTCTTTCTTAAAAAAAAAAAAATATATTTTTTTTTCTTTTCTTCAGCACAGCTTGGTACTTTGTTAGGCCTTCAGGCCTACACAAATTCTCCTCATGGAGAAGCCAGTTACTGGTTTTAAAAAGTGTACCAAGTGCAGTGCTGTCATTCCTCTTACAGACACCCATGAATGGTGTCTTAAATGTTTAGGACCTGACCATTCCATACCGGACTGCCCATCCTGCTCCCAGATGTCGAAACGTGGATTGCAGAACCGGGCCAACAAGTTCCATGTGCTGTTTCCTTCAGAAGCATCACAGTCATCCAGGTCTTCCTCTCCGGATGGATCTCAGGTAACCAAAACTCCAGTGGGCAAATCCTCTAAAAGCAAATCTCTTTCTAAAGATCGAGAGGCTCTCAATTCTGAGTTCGAGGATTCTGCCCAGGCCAAAAAACCCCGGCGGGAGGCTCCGGCCTCCAAAGCAATCATGGGGTCACAGGTTGACATCGATGGCGCGGCCTCGACAGATCACCTGTTGTACTGCTCTGGGGTACCGGCCCGTACCGGTACCGACATCCAGGCAGCAGTGGCGTCTATGGGCAATACTGTCCAAGTCATGCAGCAGGCCATTCTGGCTTTTATTAATGCTGCTACGCCCTCGGTACCGCAGCCAGCGGTACCGGGTCCGGTTCCGGTAATGGCTTCCATACCGGAACCGAGGCCATCGTCTTCCAAACGCAGATCGGTTCCGCATGCCGGATCCGGGCTTTTGCCCGGTACCGATCCCATACCCGGTACGCCCGATGTCGATACCGAACGGTATGCGTATCGTGCGTTGGAAGCACATAGAGGATACTCTGCTTCTTCAGAGGATTTTAACTCCTCTGATGATTCTGATGAGTTCTCCCTTGATCTTCCTGAGGAGCCTTCTTCTCCTAACAGGAGAATGTCTCCACCAGAGGATTTGTCCTTTCAGGACTTCATCATAGAAATGGCTAAAGGTCTTTCTATTGCTTCATCCTCTGAAAAGGAACCCAGATCAAAGAAACTGGATATTTTAGGATACTCTAAGTCTCCTAAAGAGGCAGTCACCCTGCCTATCCATGAAATCCTTCAAGAACACTTGATGGACTTATGGGAGGCTCCTCTAACATTGTCTCCTTCTTCTCGCAGGTTGGACACCATGTACCGTGTCCCCCCTTCTCCTGGTTTCCAAAAAACCCAGTTGCCTCACCATTCTATTGTGGTGAAGTCTGCAATGAAGAAGATAAAGAGTACCAAAAGGCACTCTTCTACTCCTCCAGGGCGAGAATGTAAGACTCTAGACTCTTTTGGCAGGAAAATTTTCCAGGCTACTATGCTTATAGCCAGGATTAATTCCTATAGTCTTTACATGGGCATGTTTCTCAGTGAAATCGCTCTAAAAGTTCGGCATTTTGCCCCCTTTATCCCTGAGGATAAGAGGGAGCAGTTCATTTCCTTAGTGAAACACCTTTTGGATATTTCAAAGTTCTCCAACAGGGCAGCTTTTGATTCCTTTGAGGGTGCTGGTAGGGCTTCGGGCATTGCTATAGCAGCCCGACGTCTTGCTTGGCTCCAGGCTTCTGATCTAGAACCTTGGGTCCTAGATGGCTTACGAAATCTGCCCTGTACAGGTGAGAACTTATTTGGTGAGGAGTGGCAAATTAAGGCCACTCAAATGGATGCAGAAAATGCCACCTTAGATAGACTTTCTAAGTCTACCTCCACTCCTGCCAAGAAGAAGTCTTTTAAGAGGCCTTATTACAAGAAGTCCAGATTTTCTACAAATACTGGCCAACAATCCTCTCAGCCTCGTTTTGCTGCTAAACGTCAGCAACCTAAACAGGCAAGGTCAAAGCCTGCGGCGTCTGCTACGCCTCAGCAGGCTCCACCCCCTCAGGGGTTTTGACTTGCCCCTAGAGAACTTAACTTTTCTGGCTCTAGAACAACCAGAGCCCCTCACCATACCCGGAAGGTTAGCTCACTTTGCTCCCAGATGGGAGCAAATTACATCAGAGCAATGGACCCTCTCTATCATCAGAGAGGGTTACAAACTCCATTTTTCCGACCTTCCTCCTTATACTATGGTGAGGCTGTTCAATTCTCCCCCATCTCTCCTGGCCCTCTTGGGTCAGGAAGTCTCCTCCCTCCTTGCCCAGGGGGCAATAGAGGAGGTCCCTCTTCTTCAACAGGGGACGGGATTCTACTCCCCTTATTTTCTAATACCAAAGAAGACAGAGGGCTTCAGACCAATTCTGGATCTGAGAGAATTGAACAAATTTCTTTTCAAGGAGAAATTCAAAATGCTTTCTCTGGGCATTCTCCTTCCATACCTTCAGAGTCAGGATTGGCTTTGTTCTCTAGATCTAAAGGATGCGTATACACACATACTCATCCACCCATCCCACAGAAAATACCTTCGATTCCTGTTTCAGGGAAAACATTTCCAGTACAGAGTACTCCCCTTCGGTCTAGCCTCTGCTCCAAGAGTGTTCACCAAATGCATGGCAGTCGTAGCTGCCTTTCTAAGAGGCCTGGGAATTTTCATATTCCCATACCTGGACGACTGGCTCATCCGAGCTCCCTCTCAGTCCCAGGCCCAAATTTCCCTGGACCGCACAAGGCGTCTTCTGCAATATCTAGGACTGGTAGTAAACCTTCCCAAGTCTCAGCTAATCCCTACTCAGTCTCTCGAGTTCATAGGGGCCCAGTTAGACACCATCACTGCAAGGGCCTACCTGCCTCAGGTCAGGGCCCAACGCCTGCTGAGTTTGGCCTCCCAAGCTCAGTCCAGCAGTCATTTGACAGCCCGGGAAATGCTGCGACTTCTGGGCCACATGGCCTCCACGGTACATGTGGTGCCCTACGCTCGTCTGCATATGAGAGCAGCTCAATGGACCTTGGCCACCCAGTGGACTCAAGCATCTGGAGCGCTCTCCGACCAAATACTCACCTCAAGCCGTCTATTTTGGTCCCTCCAATGGTGGACATCCACCAAGAATCTGTTGTTGGGGGCCCCCTTCCAACCTTTGTTGCCCCAAGCAACCCTCACAACAGATGCCTCCCAGACAGGGTGGGGAGCTCATCTTCAGAACCTCTCCACTCAGGGCACTTGGTCTCCACAGGAGGCCACCCTTCATATCAACCTCCTGGAACTGCGAGCAATTTACCTTGCCCTCAAGGTCTTCTATACCCTCCTTGTCAACCTGACTGTCCTAGTTCAGACAGACAATCAGGTAGCCATGTTCTATATAAACAAACAAGGAGGGACAGGCTCTCTGTCGCTTTGCAACGAAGCTCTCAGAATATGGGCCTTCGCCAGAGAGCATCAAATTCACCTTCTTGCAGTGTATCTTCCAGGAGTTCAAAACTCTCGTGCAGACAGACTCAGTCGAGTTCTGCTTCCACACGAATGGTCCCTACATATGGACCAGATACGCAGAATCTTTCAGGAATGGGGGACCCCGGACATAGACCTCTTTGCAAGTCCGTGGAATGCCAAACTTCCCCGGTTCTGTTCCAGAACTCAGTGTCAGGGAGCTCAGGCCCACGATGCCTTCCTCCTGCATTGGGGTCAGGAATTCCTCTATGCCTTTCCACCCATTCCTCTAATATCCAAGACTCTGTTCAAGCTCCAGAGGGATCACGGGACTATGATCCTCATAGCTCCCCGCTGGCCACGCCAGGTGTGGTTCCCTCTACTTCTGCATCTCTCCCAGGGATCCTCCCTGGACCTGGGAGCTGCGCCAGACCTCCTGTCTCAGGAGGAGGGGACTTTGTGGCACCCAAACCCCAAATCCCTACATCTCAGAGCTTGGTTACTGAAGGCCTAAGTCTTCAAGACTTTAATCTTTCTCAACCTGTGACAGATATCCTTCATGCCTCTAGGAAACCTTCCACGAGGCGTTCTTATGCTTTCAAATGGAAACGTTTTTCCATTTGGTGTGCTCAGCAGGGTCTTGACCCTCTAGCACTTCCTTTGAATTCCCTCTTGGACTATCTCCTGCATCTTTCAAATGCAGGCCTTAAGACGAATTCAGTAAGGGTCCATTTGAGTGCTATTGCAGCATCCTTAAAACCTATAAATGGACAACCTGTCTCCTCTCATCCTCTTGTTTCACGTTTCATGAGAGGCCTGACTCTAACTAAACCTCCCATCCGACCTCCTCCGGTAGCATGGGATTTGAACCTAGTTCTAGGTCAGCTTATGAAGCCACCTTTTGAGCCTTTGGACTCTACCTCCTTCAAATTTCTTTCCTGGAAGGTTGTTTTCCTTATTGCAGTCACTTCGGCTCGCCGCATCAGTGAACTGCAGGCTTTAGTGGCTCATCCACCTTATACTAGGTTTCATCATGATAAGGTGGTCCTTAGGACGAATCCCCTCTTTATGCCCAAAGTGGTCTCGCCTTTTCATCTTAATCAAGAGGTATATCTACCTGTCTTTTTCCCGGCTCCTCATGCATCCAGTGCAGAGAGGAACCTTCATACTCTGGATTGTAAAAGAGCTCTTGCCTTTTACCTCAACAGGACTCAACCACATCGAAAGTCTTCCCAACTTTTCGTGGCTTTTGATCCTTCTCATTTGGGACTTCCAGTCACCAAGCGTACACTTTCCAATTGGATCGCTCAGTGTATTTCTTTTGCTTACCAGAGTAAGAACATTTCTATGGAGGGCCATGTCACAGCTCACAATGTGAGGGCCATGGCCACTTCTATGGCTCATCTTCACTCTGTGTCCATAGATCAGATCTGTCGAGCAGCCACTTGGGCCTCGGTTCATACCTTCACAGCCCATTACTGCTTGGACTCCCGCCGGGATGCCTTGTTTGGTCAGGCTGTCCTCAAACACCTGTTCCATACTTAAACAACTCCTGCCCACCTTCCCTGAATGGATGCCTGAGATCCATGCGAAGATGGTTTACCCTTGGAGGGGGATCTCCCAGGCATCTTAGCTAGGGAGTCCCCATATGTGATGACGTATTCCTGCTTGTTCCTGGAGATAGCACAGTTACTTACCTGTAACAGGTGATCTCTGGGAACAGCAGGAATTAGTCATCACAACCCACCCACCTCCCCTAGGAGTTGTATCTCTATCTATCTATCTTCCTGTCCTCTCTCTCTATTGTCTCAGCTTTAAACTCGAACTGACGAGAGCTGGTCAGGAAGGCGGGAAGGCAGCGCGCATGTGCAGTGGGAGGCCCCAAAAGCTTTTAATCTGAAAAGCTGGGGAGCTTTCCCGCGCGGGCTCCGTCGGTACCGACGTACCCATATGTGATGACTAATTCCTGCTGTTCCCAGAGATCACCTGTTACAGGTAAGTAACTGTGCTTTCCATGCCTGGGGCCTATACAGTAGGTACATAGGGGTTTCTTTATTAGGAGATGCCTACTTTTAGGCAGTTTCAATGCATATACCCTCACTTGGTTTGCAGCTTGTCGTGCTGTGAGGGCTTGTGTGTATCAATGATGCTGAGAGCTAAGCTATCAGTAGCTTAACTATTAGCAGGGTCTCCTAAGATGGATGGGTCTCAGCTGAGATGCTAGACCACAACAAACCACCCATCTGGGCAGCAGCAGAATGGGATGGTGTTGGCAGCGGAGGATCACATTTCTGTGACAATGGAAGCAACACTAGAATTACCTGCGTGGAAGAAAGGCCTGGCAAACAACTTCCATATCTTGCCAAAGAAACCCATTAGATAATCACAACAAAACAAATTCCACTATAGTGTTGGAAGATATGAGACCCCCAGGTCGGAAGGCACTCAAGTGGCTACTGGGGATGAGCTGAAGACTTTTCAGAGAAAAGCCAGCATTTATGATGTGGTTGGATCAAAGCCCTTGGGATGTCTGACTGCTGATGTAGCTGTGCATGAAATGACAGTAAGAAGCTGCAAAGATGTCTTACATATTGGAATATAGAACGTAAGAAGCATGAACCAAGGGAAGTTGGAATCGGTCAACAATGAAATGTAATGTGTACAACTCGATCTGTTGGGTGTCAGCAAACTGAAATGGACTGGCATCGGGCACTTTGCATCTGATGATCACATGGTCTACTATGCTGGAAATGAAAGACAAAGAAGAAATGGTGTTGCATTTATAATCAAGAAGAAACTTGCAAGAACTGTAATGAAATACAATGCAGTCAGTGAACGCATGGAGCCCAATTCCCATAGGGGCACATCTGGGCCGTCTGGACAACCCCAGGCAAGACGGGCCCATTTGGACCCAATTCTGGACTACAGGAACAAACTGTTTCTGTGGTAGCCAGAATTGGGTTCGAGGATGGCCCGGTATGGCCTTGGAAGGCACAGTGTGCCCTTAGTGCCTATGGGGACACCCTCTCTGCAGGCGCCCCCGACTCTGGTGTTTCTGACCCCCCCCCCCCTTATCACTGCCACCCAACACATGGCTGGCCTGCCATAACCTGGATCGGGTGGTGAGAACTCCCCTGTACTCGGCTCCAGTCCCGGGGGGTTCCCCGGGCCCGATCACCAGGTTTTCGCTGCTTAGATCACCTCTGAGGTGGTATAAGCAGTTCATCCCTAAAGGCCCGTCAGTACATACAGGGCCATGACTTGAATTGGCTCACTAACTGCTGCAGGGCTAGCCTGCCCCAGCTCTGCCCTGACCCCGCCCTCTCCTGCCCCCTGCCAGCTCTCCCTGTCTTAACAGACGGGACATACAGGAAGGGCAGGAGGAGGAATAGGGTCCAGGTGACTTGCGGTGCTGCACAACCCGCACGCAACCCGCATTTCAGAATGACCTCCTTAATTTCTGTTCATCTATGAGAAATGCTCATCAACACAACTATAATTCAGGCATATGTCCCAACAACAGCTGCAGAAGAGGATGAAGTTGGTGAGTTCTATGAACAAGTACAAGCTGAAATTGACAGAACATGCATACAGGATAACTTGATGGTCATGGGTGACTGGAGCGCAAAGTTGGCAAGAAAGTGGAAAGCAAAGTGGTTGGAAAATATGGATTTGGCAAGAGAAATGAAGCTGTAGAAAGAATTCTGCAAGATCAATAATCTACTCATCTAAAACACCTTCTTCCAGCAAATCAAGTGGTGACTGTACACATGGACTTCACCCAATGGATTGTACAAAAATCAAACTGACTACATCTGTGGAAGTCAACGATGGAAAAGCCCTATAACATCAACAAAGACAAAACGTGGAGCTAACGGTGGTAGCAAAATCTGACCTTGAGAATATACTACCAGAATTTAAAGGCTGCCTGCAAAATCGATTTGCTGCTTTAGATAGAAATGACAGACCTCCTAAAGAGTTATGGGATGATATCAAGAAGGATGCAGTAGAAGAAAGTGAGAAGTCTCTACTAAAGGTGAAAAAGCAGAAACAGCCAAAATGGATGACCAAAGAAACTCTGAAAATTGCCCAGAAATGCAGAAAAACTAAAGCCAGAAGAGAAAGAGAGGCAATTGCAGAATTCAACAGAGAGTTCCAATGTGCAGCAAGACAAGACAAAGAGAAGTACTACAATGAGACGTGCAAAGAAATAGAATCAGAAACTATTAGAGGAAAAACAAAATTGGCTTTCCTAAAGCTACAAGAGTTAAAGAAAATAATTCCAGCCTCGAGTTGGAATGCTACAAGATGCTCAGGGATCCATGTTGAATGATGCTGAGAAGATAAAGAAAATGTGGAAAGAATATACAGAGTCATTGTACTATAAAGATCAAGTGGACCAACAGCCATTTCAACCTGTACCTTATGATCAGGAGCCATTGGTGATGAAAGAAGAAGTTGAAGCAGCATTGAAAGAACAAAGAACAAAGCACCGGGTATTGATGGCATTCCCATTGAAATATTACAGCAGTTTATGTTTGTTTATTAAAACTTTATATACCGCCCAATACAGTTAGCATCTGGGCGGTTCACAATACATAAAATCAAATTAAAAAGAGAGCTGCGAAAGGAGAAACAGAGAGAGAACGCCATAAAATCATACAGAAAAGAGATGAGGACAGAGAACAGTCGGGGAACAAAGGTGGCAACATAAGGGGGGAGGGGAAACACACTGACAATACAGAAGGGTGGAGGAAAGAAAGGGATAAGGAGCTGGAATGGTAGTACTAGGAAGGAGAAGGGGACGGAGCAGGAAGGGGGAGATTAAATGCAGAACAGAAAAGATGAGTTCTTAGTTTAGCTTTAAAGGACGGGTAGGAAGTTTCTAATCGAAGGGAGTGAGGAAGTGAATTCCAAAGCCTCGGACCAAGAAAAAAGAAAGCTGAAGATCGGGTGGATTCTAAGTCAGCCTGGGAGAGTGAGGGAAGAAAGACACGGTTGGCATGAATGGAACGTAGAGACCGATGCGGGGTATGGAGGTGAACTTGATTTGCAAGATACAGGGGGATACCAGAGTGGAGTACCCTGTGTACCTAAATAAGGACTTTAAACTGAACATGGAAGGTAACAGGGAGCCAGTGAAAATGTATTAGCAAGGGGGTGATGTGATCAAAACGTGAGGCATGAGAGAGGACACGGACAGCGGTGTTTTGAACCCGTTGAAGACGACAAATTTAGGCAGATGCAGCTGTTACCATACTTACAGGGCTCTGCCATAAAATTTGGAAGACGACATCATGGCCATCTAACTGGAAAAGATCTGTGTTTATACCAATATTAAAGAAAGATGATCCAACTGACTGGAAATTATCGCATAATTGCTCTGATCCCACTTGCCAACAAGATTCTACTCAAGATTATTCAGCAGAGACTGCAACCATACCTGGAACGAGAACTGCTTGAAGTGCAAGCAGGGTTCAGGAAAGGTCAAGGAATGAGAGACATCATCGCAATTGTGAGATGGATCCTTGAAAGACAAAAGAATACCAAAAGGATTTCTATAAGTGTTTTATCGACTGTGTAAACAATGAGAAACTCTGGGCCACATTAAGAAGCATGGATATACCAGAACACCTGCTAGTTCTCTTGCACAACCTTTACATTGATCAAGAAGCAACAGTTCGAATGGAACAAGAAGAAACAGAATGGTTTAAAATCAGCAAAGATGTATGACAAGGCTGCATACTTTCCCCTACCTGTTTAATTTATATGCGGAGCAAATCATCAGAGAAGCAGGACTGTATGAAGTACGAAGATTGGTGAAAGACTCAAAAACCTTCGCTATGCTAATGATACCACATTACTGGCTGAAAGCGAAGATGATCTGAAACATTTGCTTCTCCAAATCAAGGAACATAATCTTAAAATTGGCCTACACCTTAATTTAAAGAAGACAAAGATCCTGGCAACTTGCAAAATCAATAATTTCATTGTTGATGGAAAAGAAATTGAAATAGTTGACAACTTTAACCTACTTGGATCAACTATCAATAAAGAAATAACAAGCAGTTAAGAAATTTGACGCATTGCTCTTGGCAGAATGGCTATGAAAGACCTAGACTAGATTCTCAAGAGCAGAGATGTCTCTCTATACAAAGATTTGACTTGTTCAAGCCATGGTATTTTCAATAATGTCATATGGATGTGAAATTTGGACAGTGAAAAAGATAGACAGGAAGAAAATTGATGCTTTTGAATTATGGTGCTGGCGACGAATACTGTATATACCCTGGACTACCCGAACAACAAACCAGTCAGTACTATAGCAGATCAAACCTAAGCTTTCTTTCATACTTTGGACACATCATGCGTCGAAAAAGATCATTAAAGAAAGACATCATGCTTGGCAAGGTAGAAGATCAACCAAAAGTGGAAGGCCAGCAATGAGATGGATTCATACAATAACAGCATCCATGGGTGCCACTCTATCAACAATGAGCCACCTGACTCAAGATCGAACACAGTTTAGGACAACTATCCAGAGGGTTGTTGTAAGTAGACACCGACTCTATGGCACTTAACAACAGCAACAACGCATGTAAATATCAGTATTTTAATAATTTATGCAGGTAAGTGGCCACACTGTGCATGTAAATGGCTGCTCTTAAAGTGCTGACCAGTATAGTGGTCATGTGATGTGGTAGACTCAGGGAATCTGCAATTCTCTCTGAGCTTCTGGGCACTCCTTGCAGTTTTCAATATAATCTGCAATTGTACGAAAAAACCGTAGCAGTCAAATCATTCAGTTTTGCTACCAGCAGCTGTGAGACGCATGCTTGTACCTTTCGGGAAGATGGCAGCGAAAGCTTCAAGCAAAGAGAAGGAGAAAGTTAATCTCCCCCTAATACAAAGATGGCTGCCGGTGCAGACACCGGAACAGATTCACCTACTATGAGCATGACGGTAAAGGAGGTATCTGAGGCAGTGGTATAGTCATTGAATAACAAATTTGAACGGGTCAAGATGAATATGATGAACAGTTCCTTGGAGGCTTTCCTGAGGCAAGTGGCAGAAATGGAGCATAGAATTAATGCCATGGAGGAGATGGTGGTGGAGGAGATGGCAGCACTGAAGGGAGGCCTAGAATGGTCTAGAGCAGGGGTTCTCAACCCTGTCCTCGGGATCCACCTAGCCAGTCGGCTTTTCAGGATAACCACAATGAATATGTATGAGAGAGATTTGTATACACTGCCTCCATTATGTGAAAACTCTTCCATGCATATTCATTGTGGTTATCCTGAAAACCCGATTGGCTAGGTGGGTCCCGAGGACAGGGTTGAGAACCCCTGGTCTAGAGCTTGAAGAATGGTTTAGAATTTGGCAGCTGGGATTTAGTGTTAAAAAATGAGAGGTCATGTATTTGGGCTGCAGCAATCCAAGGGAGCAATATAGGGGGTGAAGTACTTTTGTCCACTAAAGAAGAGCAGGACCTCGGTGTGGTTGTGTATGATGATCTTAAAGTAGCTAAACAGGTAGAAAAGGCGACAGCAAAAGCTAGAAGGATGCTTGGGTGCATAGGGAGAGGAATGGCTAGCAGAAAAAAGGAGGTGAAAGTGCCTCTGTATAAGTCTTTGGTGCAACCTCATTTGGAGTATTGTGCGCAATTCTGGAGTCCGCACCTTCAAAAGGATATAAACATGATGGAGTCAGTACAGAGGGTGGCTACTAAAATGGTTAGTGGTCTTCATTATAAAGCATATGAGGACAGACTTAAGGATCTTAATATGTACACCTTAGACTTAGAGGAAAGGTGGAATAGAGGTGATATGGTTGAGACGTTTGAATTCCTCCATGGCATAAATTCACAGGAGAGCCTCTTTCGATTGAAAGCAAGTTCTGCTATGAGGGGACATGGGATGGGATGAGAGTGAAAGAGGATAGATTCAGGAGTGATATGCGGAAATATTTATTTACGGAAAGAGTGGTGGATCCGTGGAATAGTCTCCCAGTGGAGGTGGTAGAGATGAGGACGGTATCTGAATTTAAAAAAAGCATGAGACAAACACAGAGGATCTCTAAAGAAAAAAAGGGGACTGTTATAGTTGTTGTTATGGAAGGACAGACTAGATAGGCCATGTGGTCTTTTTCTGTCGTCATTTTTCTATGTTTCTAAGTGCAACTGATGACCTGGATAATAGGTTGTGCTAGAATAATTTAAGGTTCCTGGGCATCCTGGAGAATATTGCAGAAGCAGAGTTGTGCAGCTTTTTAGAAACCTGGCTGCAGTATAGCTTAAAACTGGGCAGAGCTCTAGGCTTGCTTATGATAGAGAGAATGCACCAGATGGGTCCAAGTTGGGAGGCCGAAGCCTGGCCACATGCCATGATAGCTCAATTCCTGAATTTTGTCTAGAAAGATGCAGTGCTTTTGGCAGTATGTAAGCAGTGGTTCCTTATCATCCCTCCAGACCAGTCCCGCACCTCTGGGTAGTGCACCTCCTCCAGAAACCTGGAGACTGAGTGTGTCATCTTTTTGATGACACTAGTGTACATATGCATCTGGCACTGCCCATCAGCCCCAGTAAGCTCAGTCTCCAAGCAGCTGGAGGAGGTTGTGAGCCAGGGTGCTGGACTCGCTGAAGAGACAACTAAGGAGATAGGTTTAGTTAGAGTTTGCTTTTATTTCCCCTGTTAAGGTGCAGGTTTCTTTGTTTTTAAAGGCAGAAGTGTAAAAAAAAAAAAAATCAGAAGGAACAGAGAGAACCCGGGGGACAACAGGGCTGAGGGGAGGATATTCCTTCTTCCCCCTCTCCCCCCCAGAATTTTGGGGGGGGGGGGGGAATTCTGTGGGAGCCTTCCTCAGTCTGAGACTTCTGGCTGCTCCCGAACCCGTTATCGGGTGAGGAGCCACTGCTGGGGCTGCAGTTGCTTGACAGGAGTGAAAGCTGGCAGCCCCGAATTACTCTCCTCAGCGCCGAAGCCTGGAAGGAAGGCTCAGCGCGAGGGGTAGAAAAGCCATGCGGCAAAAAGGCTCCAAGGTAAGAGTGGCGGGGTGGGGGGAGAGGACAGCAGGAACCCCTAGACACTGCCAGAACATGAGGAGACAGAGAGCGGCCTGCAGCCACATGTTTGGGAGCCTGCAGCAGTGTGGAAAACTCCCCCTGCGGAATTTAGGCGCAATTTCTTCTTATTCAGGCCCGCATGTGTTTAACCCCCTGCTGTGTTTTGGGTGCCTGGGAGAGGCAGCAACCGGAGAATAAAGCAGGACAGAGCAGCCTCTTTCTAGGGGGCCATTTGCTGTTTCTTTTTAATTTCAGTTTCAGTTAATTAGATTTTGGTTTTATTTTATTTTATTTTAGTTCAAGTACTCTAGTGCTCTGTGCCTGAGCCTGTGGAGGTGCACTGTGCTGGGGATCCTTTTACCTACCCGGATACAAATTGAGGGCATTCCTGGGGAGTGCCCCCAGCCCTTCCCAACATGCCGGCCAGACTGCAGTGCCTTGTATAGGATGGTATCAAGGGGCATGAACCCCACTTAATCCTTAAGCATTCCTTGTGTTATACAGCTCAAAACTGATTCAGTGCACAATGACTTGATGCAGACATGTGGGAAAGGCCTAATCAGCTAGGCCATTGTTGTTGCTGGGCGGATTTTCAGAGAAGTGTTGTGCTGGGTTAGGTGATGTAACTGGCACTTGGTTGAAACATTGTTGCGTTTTCCTGAGAAGGGTCTGATAAAAAGTCTGAGACAGAAATAAAGATAGGTGTTAAAAAAAAAAGCAAAAAAAAAAAAAAAGAGGAACTGCATATAGGTTTGTAGCAGCTACAGCTCTGGAAAACAGGAAGTACCTGCATACATACATACAAGAAATGTATGTAATTTTGAAAGATAGTCAAGTCAGTGGATTGGACGCAAATGAAATCCTTCCATCTGTCTATGGCCAGTGAGTAACCTGACATGATCATTTCTTGTCGCTTAGCCCAGATTATGTACCTATTAAATCTGTAATATTGCTTGCAAGGGAAGCCGTACTCCCTTACAGCCATTTGAAGTATTAGAAGAAAAACGTTAACTTGGAGAACGTGTCAGTTTGATTGGATCAGGGCAAGGTCCATTTCATATCTTTAAGATACAACACTGCAGCGCAATCTAAAAATCCTCAAGATATGCAGTTCCTGATGTGGTGTGGTCTCGGAGGCAGGCGTCTGCCTAAACTGCACGCAAAAGGCCATCATGGGAGCAGGACCTGCAGGATGAGATGAGGCAGGAGAGTCCCTCCCGGTTGCAAGAGACCCTGGGGGCGGGGGGCGCCATGTTACCTTCAACGGATCCAGCCCCTGGTCCCTGCACGATGCCTGGACCATCCACCCCTTGAGCCCAGGGAGCAGTAGGGCTCCTGAGGGAGTTCTCACCGGAGTTTTTCTTACTTTTGCAGAAGGCATTTTCCTACCAAGTGGCTCCTCAGCCTCAGAACACAGGGCTAAGAGGATGTCAGACACAAAAGAGCACGAGTCAGGAGCAGTGGCATCTAAGCGGGCTAGAGGCTTAGAGGAGTGGCAGCAATCGCCATTGTTGGAGGGGCTGGATGGGGAAGACCTTGACACGGAGCTGGATCTGCAGGAGGAGTTGGAAGAAGGAGAGAGCCTAGAACAGAAGGATCAAGCGCGGATTGTTTGGGTTTTCCGCCGAGAGGAGCTACCAGTGCTCATATTTATGCAATTTCTCAATATACTGCCCAGGCCGAAGGCCATTAGAGTGGTTTACAATCACTACTAGCGGGTACTGATACAATTCCTCGTCCCCAAAGGGCTCACATTCTATGTGTACCTTGGAGACCCTCAAAGCCCTGAATATGCCTGCTAACCTCCTGGCAGAGGAAGAGGTGCTGTAGGATCCACTGTTCCAGGCGGTACAGAAATCACAGAAAGTCTTACCAGTACATGGAGTAGTAGAACACATGATCCAGGATGAGTGGGATCTGCTGGAGTTTGGTCTTAAAGTGGTGCAATCCATAATGCGCCTATATCCGCTGCCGGAGCAAGAACGAGCTACTTTAATCACCCAAAGTGGGTGCAGTGGTGTTGGCAGCAGTCGAAGAGACCTTGACTTGTCTTCTGCAGCTGACAGCCGTGGAACTGGTTCCGCGAGACCAATATGTCTGCGGTCGATGCTTCGTGTATTTCGTGGTGCCCAAATGGAAGGTTCATTTCACCCATTTCTCGACTTCGAGTGCTTGAACTACGGTCTCCAGGTACCGCATTTTCACAGTAATAATGGCAGTAGGAAGCAGAGATTTTGGGCAACTTGAGATCTCACAGAGGCATATCTGCACATTCCCATCCATCCAGAACATCGGCAGTTTCTCCACTTTGTGGTGCCAAGGGGCCATTTCAAGTTTTGAGCGTTGCCCTTCGGTCTGGCGACCACACCCCATACCTTTACCAAGGTCTTGGTGGTGGTGGCAGCAGCTCTCTACAAGGAAGGGGTTCTCGTCCACCCATACCTAGACGATTGGCTGGTCCAGGCGAAGTCCAGGGACGATAGCGAAAAGAGCAACAGCGCGGGTGAGAGTTCTTTCAAAGTCTCGGTTGGGTCAACCTGGCCAAAAGTCAGTTACGGCCGGCCCAGGAGCTAGAGTATTTGAGAGCGTGCTTTGATTTTCCTGCCGGTTCACCGGGCACAGGAGCTATGACAGTCGTTACGGCAGGTCCTGAAGATGGCAAGACCATCAGATTGGCATTATCTGCAGGTTCTGGGGACCATGGCGGCCACTCTCGAGCTAGTCCCATGGGCAAGGGCGCACATGCAACTGCTGCAGAGGGCCCTGCTCATTCGATGGTCCCATCAGAGTCAACGCCTGTCCCAAGTACTCCCCTACCCGCGGAGTGCCAGGAGAGCCCTCAGTTGATAGCTGCATGTGGAGAGCCTGGAAGGAGTCCCGGTGTGGGTTCCTCTGATGACCGATGCCTGCCTGTCAGGTTGGAGAGACCATTGCGAAGGACGCTTTGTTCAGGGATAAGAGTCCTCAGGAGGCCCTGTGGTCGATCAACAGGCTCGAGATGCGAGCGGTGACCTTGGTGCTAGAAAGTTTTGAGCCATGGTTGCAGGGGGAAGGTTGTCCAAGTCCTCTCAGACAATGTGACCACGGTGGCTTACATCAACCAGCAATGAGGCACAGGCAGTGCAGCCCTGGAAAAGAAGGCCGAAAAGCTGTTCGGATAGGCTGCGATTCATCTCCAGGTGTTATCGGTGGCGCATATAGCAGGAGTTGACAGTGTGACGGCAGCCTACCTCAGCCAAGTGCGCATGGACCCCGGAGAGTGGCAGCTCAATCAGGAGGTGTTCGAGCAGGTGGTCCACTGATGGGGCACACCGGTCATGGACCTAATGGCAATGTTCAAGTCGGCCAAGGCCTGCCGGTTTTTCAGCAGAAGAAGAGAGGAAGTCCAAGGGCCTGGATGCTCTAATTCAGCAGTGGCTTGAAGAGGGTCTTCTCTGTTTTTCCCCTTGGGCGCTTATAGGCTAGTTAGTACAATGGCTAGAGGTGCACCGGGGATTTGTAATTCTGGTGGCACCAGAGTGGCCGAGGTGCCAGTCGTATGCTGACCTGATTCAGATACTGGCGGATTGACTGTGATGGCTTCCGATTGGAACGACCTCTTGACACAGGAGCCACTTCGCATGCCGCAGGTGGATCAATTATCACTTACGGCATGACTCTTGAAAGGGTGAAGTTGAAGAAGAAAGGATAATCAGGCTCGGGGATAGTGACCTTGCTACAGGCCCACAGGTGGTCTATGAACCTGGCGTGCATCTGCTTAGGGCGCATCTTTGAATCATGGTGTGGAGAGAGGCAGGCGCGCCCTTCCACTGCCTCCATCCTGGACATCTTGGTGTTCTTGCAGTCTGGTTTTGATAAGGGTCTAGCTGCCAGTTCCTTGAGGATGCAACTGGCGGCGATTTCCGGTTATCGCGGGAAAGTCTACAGGGTGCCGTTGGGTACACACCCAGACGGGCTGAGCTTTCTAGGGGTGGTGACCCACCTCCGTCTGTCAAAGAGGGCAGTGGTATCACCTTGGAATCTCAATGTGGTGCTGACGGTGCTGTCTGGGGAACCCTTTGAGCCATTGAGCCTAGCTTTCCTGAAGGATTTGACTCTGAAAATGGTATTCCTGGTGGCGATTTGCTCGGCACGCAGGATTTCAGAGCTTCGAACCCTGTTATTCCAGGAGCCATTCCTTTCCTTCTCCAAGGAGAAAGTGGTCCTGCGCCCGTTACCTTCATTTTTGCCCAAAGTGGTGTGAGCATTTCATGTAAATCGGGCCATTTCCTTACTGGCTCTGGCGAGCTCGGATGTGGGCAAGAGCCGATATGGGCTCTGCCTCTCCACAGCTGTGCCACTTGGAGGCGAAGGTATGTGAAAAGGCTGTCATCCTTTTGGAGATCGGACCGTCTGTTGCTTCTGTTTGGCGGGTCGCGCAAAACTGAGGTGGCAGCTAAGCCTCCATTTCCAGATGGATCAGTGAGGCAATCACGCCTGCATACATCTTGAAGGGTAGAGCAGTGCCGGTGGGGTTGCAGATGCATTCCATGAGGGCTCAGGCAGCCTCATGAGCAGAGTATAGTTTATTTCCGCCGGTGGAGATCTGTAGAGTGGCATACTTTATTTGAACATTTTCTCCTGGATGTCCAGGCGACGGGGGATGCTTGTTTCGGCTCGGCCAGTGCTTCAGGCTGGTTGTGCGGGTCCCTCCCATTAGTTTAAATGCTCTGATACATCCCAGAGGTGCGGGACTGGACTGGAAGAACAATAAGGAAAGAGAAATTAGATTTACCTGCTAATTGTTGTTCCTTGAGGAACTCCAGTCCAGTCCTGGAACCCTCCCTGAGTGCTTTCTGTGATAATCTATGCACACCCTGGTCCTGAACTGGTTCCCTTGGTGGAGGAAGTGGCCAGGAGAAGTCGGGGAGGGGTGTGCAATCAGTGTTTGGGGGAGGGGCAGACCAGAAGAGCTGTCGGTTGCTCGCTTCCCGCTGGTTGAAGTTGCTCAAGCGCTCAACAGGTAGGCCTTCCCATCCTGGAGGGGGGGACGGGGTATCCTTTCCAGGGGATGGAGGGGGTACTAGTTTATTTAGACGTAGAAGTGTTTGTTGCATGTTTAACTACTTATTTGTTGCTCATCTGAGTCTGCTTTGTCAATAGGTACTGGGGTTGGTGGGCGATGCCAGCTGCATATGTACACTAGTGTCATCAAAAAGGTGACAACCTCAGTCTCCAAGCTGCTGGAGGAGGTGCACTACCCAGAGGTGCAGGACTAGACTGGAGTTCCTCAAGGAACAACAATTAGCAGGTAAATCTAATTTCTCTTTGCTAATGCATGAGGGAAACAACACCTTTGTGTTTCAGGACTACACTCAATTAGCACAAAAACAAAGGTGTGTTGCCTTATTTGTACTTGGTTGTTTGAGTGGAATGGTAAGTTCATCATTCCTAACATCAAGATCTAGCAGTCAAGGAGTAGCCTCGTGGTTAGAGCAACTAGCTAGTACCCAGAAGATCAAAGGTTCCCACTGGCACTCCTTGTGACCTTGGGCAAGTCACTTTACCTTCCATTGCCTTGGAAGAAAAGGCTTGGCAATCTACTTCCAGTGATACATTGCCAAGAAAACCCAGAGGCAGCTGAGTCACCAAGAGTCAGCACTGACTTGATGGCACTTAAAAAAGAACCATCAAGATCTAGCAAGGAATATTTCAGGAAGACGGTCACCATTTCTGTTTTATATGGTCTTTAATCCACTAAGTACTGTCATCAGTTCTTTGGGATACAGATTTAGCTTTAATTCAAAGGATGGTAATTTTATTTATTTACATTCTCTTATATACCGCGCTATTCTGCATCAGTGCGGTTTACACTGAACAAACTGAAATTACATTGAACAGGGCATTATAACTTGGAGATAACTATTTTACAGGGAACATGGGCTATGGAGGGTTAAGTGGCTTGCCCAAGACCACAAGGAGCACCTGTGGGACTAGAAACCCCAGTCCTTCCGGCCCAAGTTTGCTGTCCTCTAGTGGGATTTGAACCCCCGACCTTCCGGCCTGAAGTACCTTGCCCCAACCACTAGGCCACTCCTCCACTCCCCTATGTAATAACCATGGTTGTTGCATCATGGTTATTGCACTATGGTTACATGATGCAAGGTTCCACGTTGGGAACAATTACCCAGGAAAAAGATTTAGGCGTCATCGTGGTTAACACGTTGAAACCCTCCGCCCAGTGTGCAGCGGCGGCAAAGAGAGCAAATAAAATGCTAGGTATCATAAGGAAAGGAAAATAAAACAAAGGATATTATAATGCCTCTGTATCATTCCATGGTACGACCGCACCTTGAATATTGTTTGCAATTCTGGTCGCTGTATCTTAAAAAGGATATAGCATTATTAGAAAAGGTGCAGAGAAGAGCCACCAGAATGGTAAAGGGAATGGAAGGATACTCCTATGAAGAGAGGCTAAGAAGGTTGGGGCTCTTCAACCTGGAAAAGAGACGGCTGAGGGGAGATATGATAGAGGTCTATAAATTAATGAATGGAGTGGAACGGGTAACCGTAGATCGATTGTTTGCTTCGTCAGAATATAAAAAGACTAGGGGACATGCAATGAAGCTACAGGGTAACCTATTTAAGACTAATAAAAGAAAATATTTTTTCACTCAACGTGTAATCAGACACTGGAATTTGTTACCGGAGGATGTAGTAAAAGCTGCTAGTATAGCTGGGTTTAAAAAAGATTTGGACAAGTTCCTGGAGGAAAGGTCCATAAACCATTATTAAAAGGGACCCAGGATATCACTGCTTGACCCAGTACAAGCATTGAGGAACCTGTGTCTTTTGGGGAGACTGCTAGGTACTTATGACCCTAGATTGGCCACTGTTGGAAACAGGATACTGGGCTTGATGGACCTTGGTCTGACCCAGTATGGCATATCTTATGTTCTAACGCAGAGGTAACATCACATTTATCCTTTGTAGATGTCCTGAAGTCTTACATTTCCAGTGTCCAACAGTTAGCGGTAGAATACAACCTAAACAACGGAACAATTCTGTGCAGTGAAAAGCTTCTCAGATGACATCAAGAAGACTTGGCCTTTACAAATGTGCTAATCAACCTTTCCTAGAGGAAAACTGAGCAAAACTGAAAATATCTCCCTGACCGAGAACTGTGATATTAAGAAACTGGACCAAAAAGATATATACGTAATTACGTAGGAGTACGACATTGAAAGGCATAAACCGGGATATTGATTGTGCTATGTACCGGGGGATTGTGCCATCTGTTCACCGGCTGGAGCCTCTTCCTGCAGCTGGTTGTGCTGGCGATGGAGGAGCTCTGCCCTCTGATCAGTATCAGAATGATTTAAAGCCCTGCAGAGCCATGGGACGTAGCCATGGGCACATGTCCTTAAGGGAGTGACCTAAGTGACAGGCCACACCCTTTGGAGCTCCTTCAAAGCAAATAAGGGGCAATCGAGGATGCATTTTTGGAAGATTTCTTGCAAATGGGGTAAGCAGCATGTAAAAAATCTGATTCTTGATGGAGAAAAGCCCCGTGAATCAACAGTTAAAGAATGTGGACTACCAGGTTGCTATGTCTAAGCCCCAAACTGTGAGCATTTCATCTGGCTTTGAGGACTCTCTAAGCTCCAGATTTTGAACCCTTACTCCCCAGCCTTCTTTCACCATTGGCATGGCTGCATTGGATACCAAAGAGGTTTGCCAAGGTGCCACTCCAAGTATTTTTGTCTTTGGATCATCCACTAACTGCCTAATTTCCAGGAACAAGCAGGAGTGTAGTCTTCACATATGGGTATCATTGGTACTGACGGAACCTGCGCAGGAACGCTCCCCAGTGTCCAATTAGGAAGCTTTGGGAAGCACCCCACAGCGCCTGTGTGCTGCCTTCCCGCCTTTCCCAACTGCCTCTCTCCAGTTCTTCATTTTCCGCGGAGCCGGCAGGTCGCACTTCCTTTCACCGCAGAAAATATTCCATTTATTCTCTTTTTTATGGTCGCGTCTGCCTTCCTTCGACGCTACAGCGGTACCGCTGGTTCTTTCTTTCTTTTCCTAAAAAAAAATATATATACTTTTCCTGGAGTCTTCCAGCTTTTTTCTCCTCTGGTGCCACGCGCCATTATGGGCACTAGGCCAAACTTTCCTCTACATTGGAAAAACACGCTTCGGATTTTAAAAAGTGTTCCAAGTGTGGCGGTAGCATCTCCGTCACCGACACCCATGAGTGGTGCCTCAAATGTTTAGGTCCTGACCACTCTATCTCCGAGTGTGTTGCCTGTGGGATGATGTCGAAGAGGGGTCCGCAAAACCGAGCTGCTAAACTTAGCACCCTTTTTCCCTCCGATGCAGCATCTGTGGCATCAACATCTTCCAGGGCTTCGTCTTCCTCCCATGGATCTCAGGTAACTAAACATAAGTCTGGCCGGTTCTCAAAGGGTAGATCTCCTTCCAAGTATCGAGATGCCTCTGGCATTGCCCTTGAGAGACTCACACCGGCAAAATTGCCCCGGCGGAAGGCTTCAGCTTCCAAAGCATCATCGGGGCTCCAGGATATTCTCGAGGCCCCAACCTCGGCAGAACTACTGGTGCCATGCTCTGGGGTACCGGCCGCTTCGTCCGGTACCGATACCCAGGCATTGGCGTCGATAGACCAGAGATTCTTGGCTATTGAACGCAGTCTGGCGGTTCTTCTCTCAGCATCCATGCCCCCGAAACCGCTTCAGACAATTCAACTGGTACCGTCACCTACATTGGTACCGGGGGCCAATTGCAGGTGGACTGCCGGTACCGACGCATGCTATGCCCTCCGGTACTGACAAGTTGGTACCGGACCCTGTCGATACCGACTTCGATCGGCACCGGTATTGTGCGTTGCACGATTACCCTGACAGGAGATACTTTGAATCCTCCGACGAGTCTGAGGACTCTGACAGCTCTGTCGATACCAGAGTGTTTCCTCCTGAGGATTCTTCCTCTCCTAAACGTAGGATGTCTCCTCCAGAGGATATATCCTTCCAGGATTTTATCCGGGATGTGGCTCGAGGTCTTTCCATCACAGTGGCTCCTGAAACAGAGCCTAGGGCGAAGGAACTGGAGATTTTACAGTATCCTAAAGCTCCCAAAGAGGCAGCTACTTTGCCTAGTCATGAGATCTTGCATGATCTCATGCTAAGGATGTGGGAAACAACTCTTACCACTTCTCATTCTCGTAGGCTCGATACAATGTATCGAGTTCCTCCTTGTCCTGGCTTTCAAAAAAACTCAGCTGCCCCACCATTCCATGGTGGTGGAATCAGCTATGAGAAGGATCAAGAGTGCAAAAAGACATGCATCTAATCCTCCAGGACGTGAATGTAGAACTCTTGATGCCTTAGGGCGTCGAACCTTCCAGGCCTCTATGCTTTCTGCCAGGATTAGTTCCTACATTCTATATATGGGAATGTTCCTTAAGGAAGTTACAGGAGATCTAGAGCTTATGAGCCCTCTTCTTCCTGATAATAAGAGACAAGATTATCTTGCATTTATCAAACATGCTCAGGATGATTCCAGATTCGTAAATCGTGCAGCTTTTGATTGTTTTGAGTGCATAAGCAGAACTTCTGCTATTGCCATAGGCACAGGTAGGATTGCAGGCATCTGACTTGGAACTTTGGGTACAGGACAAATTGGGGAATATTCCTTGCACAGGAGAGAATCTCTTTGGCAAAAATTGGCAAGAGAAAGCTAATGAGCTAGATGCTGATAATCTCACCTTGGATAGATTATCAAAGTCTACAGCTGATCCTGCAAGGAAAAAGTCCTACAAAAAAACATTCTTCACTAGAAAGAAGTTGTTCTACCCTTCCTATACCCAGCAAGGGCATCGTTCAGGTCAGTCTGCCCTAAAGGGTCAGCAGCAACCAAAACAAAGAAAAGCAAAGGCTGCTAAGCCTCAACTGGCTCAGCAGACTCAGCCTCCACAGGGGTTTTGACTCCCATCTAGAGAACCTTGTCTTCCTGGCCCTGAACGGACCAGAGCCTTCCACCATTCCAGGAAGGTTATGTTATTTTGCCCCCAGATGGGGGCAGATAACAGCAAAAAGTTGGACTCTGTCCATTGTAAGAGAGGGATGCCAGCTTCACTTCCTCAGCATGCCCTCTCCTACAATGGTAAGACAGTCCAATTCTCAGATCTCTCTTAACTCCCAGTTAGATCACGAGGTCAGTCTGCTTCTTGCCCAAAGGGCAATAGAAGAAGTACCTATTCATCAACAGGGTTCAGGGTTCTATTCCCCCTTTTTCCTTATTCCAAAGAAAACAGGAGGGCACAGACCCATTTTGGACCTCAGAGAATTGAACAAATTCCTGTTCAAAGAGAAATTCAAAATGATTTCTCTGGGAACTCTACTGCCATACCTTCAGAGTCAGGACTGGCTTTGTTCTTTAGATCTCAAGGATGCGTACACTGATGTTCTCATCCATCCAACTCACCGAAGGTTTCTTTGCTTTCTATTTCAAGGGAAGCACTGCCAATACAGAGTTCTTCCTTTTGGCCTGGCCTCATCACCAAGGATGTTCACAAAATGCATGGCTGTGGTGGCAGTAGTCCTCCGCACCCTAAAAATATTCGTCTACCCTTACTTGGACAATTGGCTCATTCGAGCCCCATCATAGCCAGAGGCCAGGATTTCTCTATCTCGCACAATGCGTATCCTTCAATATTTGGGACTTGTCATAAGCGTCCCAAAATCCAACCTAGCTCCCACTCAGTCTCTAGAGTTCATAGGAGCTCTGCTGGATACCAGACAGACAAGGGCCTATCTTCCACAATCCCGCTGCCTTCGCATTGTGCAGTTAGCTTCCAAAGCAATGCTAAAGTCTCACCTCACTGCTCGGGAAATGTTGCAATTGCTAGGCCACATGGCATCCACAGTGCATGTGGTCCCTTATGCCCACCTCCATATGAGGGCAGCCCAGTTGACTCTATCCACGCAGTCAGACAAAATAGCAACCTCAGATCATCTTATTTTGTTTCTCCAATGGTGGCAGTCACCTCAGAATCTGTTGGTGGGGTCCCCTTTTCAGCAACCCCCACCTCATGTAACAACAGATGCCTCACAGGTGGGTTGGGGAGCCCATTTGCAAGGCCTCTCTACCCAGGGTATCTGGACTCCACAGGAGACCGATCTACACATCAATCTTCTAGAGCTCAGAGCAATCTTCCTTGCTCTTCAAGTGTTTCACACCCAGCTCAAAACTGTCCTAATCCAAACAGATAACCAGGTAGCCATGTTCTATGTGAACAAGCAGGGCGGGACAGGCTCTCTGTCGCTCTGCAATGAAGCTTTGCGATTTTGGGCCCTCGCCAGAGAGCATCAGATTCATCTCCTTGCAGTGTATCTGCCAGGCATTCAAAACTCTTGGGCAGACAGACTCAGTCGAGTTCTGCTTCCACACGAATGGTCTCTCCATGCAGACCAGGTGGCCAAAATTTTCCAATTTTGGGGAACCCTGGACATAGACCTCTTTGCAAGTCCGCTGAATGCCAAACTTCCCCGGTTCTGTTCCAGGATTCCGGCTCAGGGTTGTCAGGCCACAGATGCCTTCCTCCTCCACTGGGGTCGGGATTTTCTGTATGCCTTCCCACCCATTCCCCTAATTCCCAAAACCCTATTCAAGCTTCAGAGAGACAGAGGCCGTATGATTCTCATAGCCCCACATTGTCCACGACAAGTGTGGTACCCTCTGCTCTTACATCTCTCTCAAGCTCCATCTCTGGAGCTAGGATCTGCTCCAGATCTCCTATCCCAGGAGGACAGGATGCTGTGGCATCCCAATCCCCAGTCTCTACATCTCAGGGCCTGGTTGCTGAAAGCCTAGAACTTCATGGTCTTAGCCTTTCTCAGCAAGTAAAGGATATCCTTTATGCTTCCAGGAAACCATCCACAAGACGCTCTTATGCTTTCAAGTGGAAAAGGTTTACCATATGGTGTTCACAGAAGGGTCTTAACCCTCTTGCAATACCTCTGGAATCATTACTGGAATATCTCCTTCATTTGTCTAACACAGGGCTTAAGACCAATTCAGTGAGAGTTCATCTGAGTGCTATTGCAGCTTCTCTCAAACCTTTAAATGGGCAACCTATTTCCTCTCATCCTATCATAGCGAGATTTATGAGAGGCCTTGTTCTAACCAAGCCTCCCATTAAGCTACCACCAGTGGCATGGGATTTAAGTCTGGTTCTTGGCCAGCTCATGAAGCTGCCTTTTGAACCATTAGCTACTACCTCTTTGAAATTCCTTTCCTGGAAGGTTATTTTTCTTATTGCAATCACATCAGCACGTCACATCAGTAAATTGCAAGCGCTGGTGGCTGATCCTCCTTATACAAGGTTCCATCATGATAAGGTAGTCCTTAGGACTCATCCTCACTTTATGCCAAAGGTGGTTTCACCTTTTCATTTAAACCAATCAGTTTACCTTCCTGTTTTTTTCCCAAGGCCTCATGTCTCTAATGCAGAAAGGAATCTTCATACTTTGGACTGTAAAAGAGCTTTGGCCTTTTACTTGCAAAGGACTCAGCAACATAGAAAGTCCTCCCAACTCTTTGTTGCTTTTGATCCTAGTCATTTATGGCTTGCAGTCTCCAAAAGGACACTGTCCAACTGGATTGCGCAGTGTATATCTTTTGCCTATCGGAGTAAGAACCTTCCTCTTGAAGGCCATGTCACAGCGCACAATGTGAGAGCCATGGCAGCCTCTATGGCTCATCTTCACTCTGTGTCTATCGACGACATCTGTCGAGCAGCTATCTGGACCTCGGTTTATACCTTCACAGCCCATTACTGCTTGGACAAGGACTCCCGCCGGGATGCCCTGTTTGGTCAGGCTGTTCTTCAACACCTGTTCCATACTTAATCAACTCCTACCCACCATCCCTGGTAGGATGCCAGAGATCCATGGGGGGAAGTGGAGCCCTTCCGAAAGGGCACACAGCTTCTGGGGTTTCTCCCTGGCATCTAAAGCTGGGAGTCCCCATATGTGAAGACTACATTCCTGCTTGTTCCTGGAGATAGCATAGTTACTTACCTGTAACAGGTGATCTCCGGGAACAACAGGAATTTAGTCTTCACAACCCACCCACCTCCCCTAGGAGTTGTATCTCTCTTCTTTTTCCCTCTCTCTCTCTCTCTTTGTCTCAGCTTTAAACTCAACTGGAGAGAGGCAGTTGGGAAAGGCGGGAAGGCAGCATGTAGGCGCTGTGGGGTGCTTCCAAAAGCTTCCTAATTGGACGCTGGGGAGCATTCCCGCGCATGCTCCGTCGGTACCGACGATACCCATATGTGAAGACTAAATTCCTGCTGTTCCCGGAGATCACCTGTTACAGGTGAGTAACTATGCTTTCTCAGCCTCAGGACCAAAACAATGTTTAATGTCCTAAATTATGTTGCCGCCTCCTTAATTACCTGTTAATGCTACACTGGCTTCTGAGAAAATTTAAAGGTTTCTTTCAGGGATGTGTGAGTGGCAGTTATGAGAGAGGAGAGTTTAGTAAAGGGGGCATTGAGCAAACTGTGTGAATTTACTGTTGAATCAGTTAAAAAGTTAAAGCAACATGTTTCTATGCTTGCTTCTCTTGATGTTAGAATCTCTAAATAATTATTTGCCATCTTTGCAGTCCTTAGGGAATATTGCCATTAAAGATAGCTTGGTTATTCATAATAAGTTAGAAATCTTTGAAAATATAATGAAGGGAAAAAATGATATTTTTGAATTTTCCTGTAATGCGGTTACTTCCTCATTTGGAATCATTAAAATCCAAGTCTTGGAATATCTAAACTATTTCTAATATTTATTGTCTTCCCAGAGGGGCCAAGGCTGGGGTGGGGAAAGGAGAAATCTTTGATCAAATTGTTTCTCCAGATAGTTTGGAATTGATGGAATTTTTGGAGACTTCACAAGATAATGTTACTAAAAGAGTTATATTGTTAGTGACTTCCATTTCTGAGATGGAAAAAGTTGCTATTTTGAAAATATAGTTTGCTAAAAGGTCTGTTCACTTTTGTGGGCAACGTAATAGTATATTTTCAGATGTGGCTAGAGCTAGGCAGCTGTGTAGGAAGGCTTTTTTGCAATTAAAACCTAAAGTGCCAGCTGTAGGAGCTATGTTCTATCTTCAGTTCCCTTGTAAATATATCCTGTCCCACTCGGGGAATAGGTATTTTTTCCTGGATGTATCTTAGAAAATTTTTATTGGAAATATCTGAGAAGCATAGGATGTGAGTTTTCAGGTAGTCTGCCTCACTTAAGTTGTGGAAGAATTGAGGAATACATATATTTTAAAAGGCGGGTGCTTTATCTTGTAGTTAAATGCCTTCCCTTGATGTGGGCTACAGCATAGGATTGTGATAATTTTGTTTTATTTATTCTTCATAGTTTGTATTCAAGCCATATGCTTTCTTATATTGTTTATTGTAACATGCATATTAAAATAAAAAAAAAACACTTTTAAATATCACGAAATAAGATACAGGCAACTGGTAATTCCTGTACTTTCATATAACTTTGGGACTGTAGACTGGCCTCTTAAAGATCTTGAAAAATTGGATACACAAACAATAAGAACCAGTGCATGCCAAGGCTGTACATTCCTCAAGCTAAGATTTTTTTTTTTAATACTTTATTTAAATCCACGAATAAAGTACAAGCAAACAGGAACAACCAACAAAGCCTCCACGAGGGGCGTACTCTTATCCCCTCCGGAAGACAACAGAAAAATTCAACAGGTGGCTTATATCATATTATCCCCTCCCCCCCCCCTCAGCCCCCCCACCCACCCCCCTCCCTCGCTTCCGCCCCCGCCCCCCTCCCTCCACACACTCCAACATCAGCAAAATAGAAATCTAAAGCAATAATTGGCAGCAACGGCTACTCACCCCACCTCCCCCTTGACCAGTTCCCCTTCAACTCCCCACTTGTAGGATTTCATTGCGGCTGCGAGCCCCTAGTTGCTGAATATAGGGTTCCCATATTGACATAAACACTGTCCAACGCTTGACACTGCCCCTCACAATCCAACATTCCATCAACATCAGGTGGTGAAAACTGTTCTGCCATTCACTAAAAGTTGGCGGCTGACGTTCTCTCCATAACCGGAGAAGCGGCCCTTTACCCACCAGACAAGCCTTCCGCATAAGCAAACGCGCCCCCGCCTTCGCAGGCCAGGGAGGCGCCAGCTGATCCAGAACCACAAAGAAACCAGTCCATCTAACCCGCTGTTGCAACAGCTGACTAAGAAAATCCCGTATCTTAGCCCAATACGGCCGCACTGTACGACATCCCCACCACATGTGCAGCAAAGTCGTCAAGGGTTCGGAACAGCGGGGGCAACTGCCTTCCGTCGCCAACCGACTACGAAGGGCACGTTGTGGCGAAAAGTGAGCTCTAGTCACACACTTAAATTGGATCTCTCTCCAACGGGCCCCCTGCGCCACACGAACAATCCATTTCAAGGCCTTACCAACCAACCCCGGGGCCACCTCCCCGCCCAATTCAACAGCCCAAGCCAACTCAACCTCACGGTAATCGGGAATTACCCGGTAACAATCCAACCGACTCTTCAACTAGGAAATGGACGGGGGACTATCCTCCCCTATCCCAAAAAATTCCAAAATCTGGGCCGAGTGGTCGACATGCAGCGCCTCCCGCGGTAATGAGGCCACATAATGAGATACTTGCATATAGGCAAAACAATATTTAGTGGGCAAGTCGTACTCCCGACTCAGGGCCAAAAAGGACTTGCAGCGTCCCGAGGGTTCGACTAGATGCCCTACATTCCGTATTCCATGTACCCACCAGTCCCGAAATGCAGTCGTCTTGGACCCCGGGAGGAACTGAACATTCCCCCGAAGGGGTAACCAACTGGAAGCGCTCCATGGTGTATTCCAATATTTATTAAGCTGTTGCCATGTACGTCTAGCCGAGTCCTCTAAGGCACTCCTCTGGACCGTCTCCGACAAATCGCGATACCGCCCATGCAAAACCCCCAACAGCGTCCACGGAGCTACTAAGCACTCTTCCACGACTCGAGGCGTATAAACGTCCGTCCCACCTAACCAATCTCCCAGATGCCGCGCTTGACACGCCAAGGCATACAGCTTCAGGTCAGGCAGCCCCATACCCCCTTCCCTCCATTTCCCCAATAACCTACCCCACGGAATCCGAGCCCTCTTCCCTCTCCAAAGAAACGCCTTGAGAGAGGCTTCCACCCTACGCAGGTCCCGACATAAAAACCAGACGGGCAAGGTCTGCAACCAGTACAAAATATGTGGTAATATAACCATCTGTACAGCCGCAATTCTCCCAGACAAAGACAGTGGAAGGGACTCCCAGACCTTCAACTGTAGCGCCAGACGCCGCAAGATACAATCTAAATTGGGTCTATAGAGCGCTTGGGGTTGACGAGGCAGCACTATACCCAAATAAGCAAATTCCTCTACTGCCAACCGGAGGGGAAAGGGGCCTCCCCAGGAACCCCGGAGTTGCCCCAGAGTATCTAATGCTTCATATTTATCCTTATTAATGCGAAGGCCTGCAAGGGCCCCAAATTGCCCAAATTCCTCCAACAGATTCTGAAGAGAAACAACCGGGGCGGTCACATGGACCAACAGGTCATCCGCGAAAGCCGAAATCACAAACTCCTGCGAGCCCATCACCACACCCTTAATCACTCCCGAGTTCACAACCGTGCGATTCAAAGGGTCCAGTGAAAGAACAAATAACAGTGGAGATAGGGGGCAGCCCTGACGCGTACCCCGCTCCAAAGCAAAACCTTCCGAAAGCACTCCGTTACACAGAATCCCCGCCGTCGGTGTTATATATAAACTTCGCACCATTTCGCAAAAAGCAGCCCCGATACCGTAGTGCGGCAACAGCTCCCATAGATATTGCCAATTCACTCTATCGAATGCCTTTTCGGCATCGAAGCTGACAAGTAGCGAGGGTATCTGTTGAGCATGTACCCATTCCAAGGAGGCCAGAATTTTCCGAAGATTCCGAACGGCGTGTCGCCCTTTAACAAAGCCCACTTGGGCGTCGTGAACTAAGTTTCCCAACACTCCAGCCAGCCGTAAAGCCAAAACTTTCGCCAGGACTTTGAGGTCAAAATTGAGGAGGGAAATAAGCCGATAAGAGGCTGCTAGCATCGGATCTTTACCTGGTTTTGGAATCAAAGTAATATGGGCATGGTTCTGCCCCCAACGAAAGGCCCCCCCATTCCCCCCTCACACTAAAAACCTCCCTTAACACGGGACTGATACCATCACCAAGAATCTTGTAAAATTCCGCACCCAGGCCATCCGGCCCTGGAGCCCTACAGCAGCTAGCCGCAGAGATAACCAGTTGTATCTCCTGGGGAGTAGTAGGCTGATCTAGCACCCCCCTCTGCGCCTCTGTAAGCCGTGGCAAGTTCAGATCGTGCAAATAGTTGGACAGGGTCGTAGCGGATCCAGACTCAGCTTTATACAATGACTGGAAAAAATCCCGAAAAACCCTTGCAATATCCACATTCTTCTTATACACGGTCCCCTTGTCATCCCGAAGGGCCGCCACCAGAGAGGAGCCACGCCGGCCCCTCAAACAGCGAGCCAACAGTTTCCCAGGCTTATTGCCATAACAATGCAACCGATAGCGATAATAAAGAACCGATTTCTTGGCTTTCTGATGCAGAAGCTCATTAAGGTCTACCTGGGTTTCCCAGAGCTTCCTCTTGTTCTCGGCCGACGGTAAATGGGCACACCTACGCCTAAGTTTAGTAACCAGTTGTTCTAATGCAATGATGCGTTCCGCGAGTATCCGGCGCTTCCGAGCTGCGAATCCGATAATATCCCCCCTAAGGACCACCTTCGCCGTTTCCCATACCAATTCAGGATCGTCCACATGGTCCTGGTGATCACTTACAAACTCAGTCCATCGTTGACGCAGAAAATGATGAAACTGCGCATCATAATACAACCCCAGCGGGAACCGCCAAAGATGCGTCCGAGCAATGTCGCCTCCCCAATTCAAATCCAGCCAGACCAAAGCATGGTCCGACACCTCTAGGGGGCCAATCTGGGCCTCCTCTGTGTGAGCAAACAAATCCCCCGATACAAACAAATAATCTATGCGGGCACTGGTGCCATGTGCCCTGGACTGGTGTGTAAAGTCTTTCTCAGAGGAATGCAACAGTCGCCACGGATCAATTACACCTAGTCTCTTACAAAAACGTTGTAACAACCGAGAGGACGACCCCCTCTCCCTCATCTCTCCCCCCGAGACGTATCCAATTCTACATCCATGACCCCATTAAAGTCCCCCCCCAGAATCAAGGGGCAATCGGGGAGCTGCTCCACTCTGGAGGCCGAGCTACTGTAAAAGTCAAAGTCAGGCACATTAGGTCCATAGAGAGCCCTGAGCGTCACCGGCTTCCCTTCCAATTGGCCATGTATCAGGAGAGACCTACCCACATCATCTGCAATAACAGTCTCCGCCACGAATCTAATCTTCTTGTGGACCAAAATAACTACCCCCCCCCCTTATTCCCGACAGCCGGGGATCCCCAGACTTGCCCCACCCAGGTCCTACAGAGTTTGCTATGCTCCTCAGCCGTCTGGTGGGTCTCCTGTAGCAGGGCTATATCGCATTTATGACGGGCCAGTGTTTGGAGAACTTTATATCTTTTAATGTGGTTACCCAAGCCACAAACATTCCAGGTAATAACCCTCAAAGCGATGGGGCAGTGTCAAGGCTCCTCCAGAGAGAAAAATCTAAGCATGTCAGAGGGACTTCCCCAGCCTGAAGCCCCCCACTGTCATCTACCAAAGTAGTACTGTGCTGCCAATTCTTAGACCCCAGAGTGTGAACCCTCCCATCCCATATCATCCCCCCCCTCCACCCCACACCCTTCCACCCCGTCCAGTCCGTCCAACAGGTCGGACACTTCCATTGGCAATCGAGACCCTCCCTGAGACACACACACTCTCAAGAATCCCCACTACCCAGCTGCGAGGGAGTACTGTACTCCCCCTACTAACCCACCATCTCCTCCCCTCTCCCTCTCTACCCCTGAAATACAACCAACCCCATTCACAGGACGGACCAGGCATAGCCCAGACCCCCCCTCCTTTGATTGGGAAGTACTCCCCGACCCCAACAAGCCGCTCCTCCCTTCCTCCAATACTAGGCCATCGCTCTCATATCCTGCATTCTTTAAATCCACCAGCTCCCAAGGGGGAAGCTCAGCTAGGCTGACCCGTAGAGGTGCATTGATACCCGCGAACCAACAGTCAGGTCTACTTGTCGAATCTCTGCCCAACCCCAACCCCTATCCGCTCTCCCACCTAGCAAACACCTCCACCCCACATTGCCTCATCCAAACCCCCCACCCCCCCGAGAGCTTAGCCAAACAGAACCAGGGCCTAGACGAATCGCCCCCGCAGGGCCGCCCCGCTCCCTCCTATTCCCCTCGCTCACACACCCCACAACCGACCAGGCATCCGTCTGCCAAACCCCCAAGGAACCAACACTCATCCCCTCCCCAGCCCCCTGGGACCCCCCTCCCCAAGAAGCAGGCCCAACAGAAAGTACACCAGACCCTCCCTCTGCCCTCCCTACCCAACAAATTACATGGATCAGGAAACAACCAGGAGAAAAAAGAAAATGTAAACTTACATGATAACCCAGCGCTGCAGCAACAATGTTATTAACGACAGAAACAGTTGCACTCAGTTACTCTGTAGCTATCCCAGGCAACTAAGTAACCTGCCCGCTACAGATATGCCTCCTCCCAACCCCAGTATATTGCAGCTCCATGCAGTAGAAAGAGAGTGAAAGACAAAGAATGGAGAAACTTGAAAGAGGGAAGGGGAAGACATATGAGAAGGAGCCCGGCAGCCCAGTCCAATATAAACATAGGTCCCAGTGCACCAGGTCCCGCCGCCGGCTTCTCATTTCGGTTCCCATCTCCCGAGCGTCCTCCTCCTTCTCGTAAACAGTTCACTAAGTCTAATTGTTGACTCAGGAGTTGGAATCCGCAGGCTTATTCAAAGACTCTAAAAAAGTCACCGCCGCCTCAGGAGTCGAGAAATAGTGTGTATGGCCCTGAAATTCCACTCGTAGACGTGCCGGGTAAAGAAGAGAGAAACGCACTCCCTTTTTCAGCAGCTGTGCACAACTATTGGAGAAGGCCTGACGTTGCTGACTGACCAGGGCAGAGTAATCCTGGAAAACTAGAATTTGCTCACCGTCGTGTTTTTGCCCTTTAGGACTCCGAGCAGCCCGGAGCACTTCCTCTTTCTGGCGATAGTCTAAGAAGTGGGCAATTACTGCACGTGGATGCCGAACTTGGTCACGCCAGGGGCCCAACCGATGCACCCGCTCTAATCGCAAGGGGTTGTCCCCCTGGCCCCCCAGAAGTTGCTCAATCCAAGCCAACAGGAATCTGTACAGGGCGCCATCCAGAACAGTTTCAGGGATGCCCACAAACCGCAGATTCTTACACCTCCCGCGGTTTTCTAAGTCGTCCAGTTTTTCCCCCTGTTGCTTAACAAGGGTCTCCAGGGCCTCCACCTTGGCCTGCAGTGGATGCAGGATATCCTCCACGTTAGAGACACGCGTCTCTACCTGCTCCACCCGTCCCGTAAAGTCGGCAACGCGTTGATCAACAGCATGGATCTGCTCCTTAAGATCTTGAAAGCGGGTATCAAGCGCTTGGACCACTGCGGCCGACACCTCTGCAACCAGACCCTGGGTGCCTCCCGATCCCGGGCTGCTGGGCGCCCCCTCCACCATCTTGGCCTCTGGGACTCGGGGCTTTTCCCTCCATATGGTCTTCGATGCCATCTAGCAAGTAATCTCGCCACCGGCACTCCGTTCCAGTCACACCACCTTCAGCCACACAGACAAGTACCAGGTAGTGGGGAAATCCACATAAAGTGGGCTTTTATTGCTGATTTGCAGGGTAGGCTACCCGGAGCTGATCAGAACGTGACCGATCAGCTCATTGCCAAACCGGAAGTCCCCTCAAGCTAAGATTTTACACATGGAAATTGTGAATAAGGCTTCTAAAATAACCCCCTTAGTGTCCGCCAGAACCTGTACAGCACATTCACTTTTCTGTTTGGAAACGTCTATTAGATGTACTTAGGCTTTCATTTGAAAAGGCTGTCTTGGTGGACAAGCATGATGTATAGTTCTCCGGGAACGAGCAGGAAGTCGGTCCTCACATATGGGGTGACGTTGGCGCCGACGGAGCCCTCGTGGAATCATCCCCCCAGCTTTCAAAGAGAGCCCTTAGGAGATGCTACCACACATGCGTGGTCCCCTTCCCACCCAAGGGTTCCATCATGCTCAGTCTCCTTTTATCCGCAGAGCCCTTCAGACATCTGTCTGCTCTTTCCCTGGAAAAAGTTGATTTTCTCGACCTGAGTTTCATACTCTCCTCTGGTAGTGCACCGGTACTCTTCCTGCCAACTGAGCTTGCTGTCCCGGCATCGAGTCTCAGGTTCTTAGATTTTTTCCCTTCTTGGCACCTTTGTGCCCTGTTTTTTTTTCCCAACTGGCAGCACTGCGGGTCTTCGACCTTACTGGGGTACTTTTTTCCCCCCTGGCTACCAGTGGCTTTAAGAAGTGTGATCGGTGTGCCAAAATAATGGCACTGACCGACACACATGACCACGATTCCACGGCATGTGGCCTCTGTAAAAAGATGTCCATCAGTGCCCTCAAGAGCCGCCAGCAGCAGCATAATAAGTTTTTCCCGGAGTCCCTGGTACTTCTGAAAGCTAGGGCCTCCTCTGAAGCCTTGGAATCTCGGAGTAGTCTTACAGATCCCAATCGACGCCGTGGTTCCTCAGAAAGGGGTCTCCCTCAAGGGAACTCAAGAAGAAGAAGAAGAAGAAGACATTGAAGGCAGTGTCCCTGGATGGCTCTGACGGACTGGATAAGCCCCTGCAGTCCTAGACACCATCCTCATTGAGGGCTCCCCCTTGGGGGAACTGGTGTCGGGCCTGATTCCCTCGGTGCCTGCGCCAATGGCTGCGGAGCCTTCTGGCCTGGAATCCAGAATCTTTATAATCTAAAACACTCCACTCTAACTTGTATAGTTCTCCGGGAACGAGCAGGAAGTCGGTCCTCACATATGGGGTGACGTTGGCGCCGACGGAGCCCTCGTGGAATCATCCCCCCAGCTTTCAAAGAGAGCCCTTAGGAGATGCTACCACACATGCGTGGTCCCCTTCCCACCCAAGGGTTCCATCATGCTCAGTCTCCTTTTATCCGCAGAGCCCTTCAGACATCTGTCTGCTCTTTCCCTGGAAAAAGTTGATTTTCTCGACCTGAGTTTCATACTCTCCTCTGGTAGTGCACCGGTACTCTTCCTGCCAACTGAGCTTGCTGTCCCGGCATCGAGTCTCAGGTTCTTAGATTTTTTCCCTTCTTGGCACCTTTGTGCCCTGTTTTTTTTTCCCAACTGGCAGCACTGCGGGTCTTCGACCTTACTGGGGTACTTTTTTCCCCCCTGGCTACCAGTGGCTTTAAGAAGTGTGATCGGTGTGCCAAAATAATGGCACTGACCGACACACATGACCACGATTCCACGGCATGTGGCCTCTGTAAAAAGATGTCCATCAGTGCCCTCAAGAGCCGCCAGCAGCAGCATAATAAGTTTTTCCCGGAGTCCCTGGTACTTCTGAAAGCTAGGGCCTCCTCTGAAGCCTTGGAATCTCGGAGTAGTCTTACAGATCCCAATCGACGCCGTGGTTCCTCAGAAAGGGGTCTCCCTCAAGGGAACTCAAGAAGAAGAAGAAGAAGAAGACATTGAAGGCAGTGTCCCTGGATGGCTCTGACGGACTGGATAAGCCCCTGCAGTCCTAGACACCATCCTCATTGAGGGCTCCCCCTTGGGGGAACTGGTGTCGGGCCTGATTCCCTCGGTGCCTGCGCCAATGGCTGCGGAGCCTTCTGGCCTGGAATCCAGAATCTTTATAATCTAAAACACTCCACTCTAACTTGTATAGTTCTCCGGGAACGAGCAGGAAGTCGGTCCTCACATATGGGGTGACGTTGGCGCCGACGGAGCCCTCGTGGAATCATCCCCCCAGCTTTCAAAGAGAGCCCTTAGGAGATGCTACCACACATGCGTGGTCCCCTTCCCACCCAAGGGTTCCATCATGCTCAGTCTCCTTTTATCCGCAGAGCCCTTCAGACATCTGTCTGCTCTTTCCCTGGAAAAAGTTGATTTTCTCGACCTGAGTTTCATACTCTCCTCTGGTAGTGCACCGGTACTCTTCCTGCCAACTGAGCTTGCTGTCCCGGCATCGAGTCTCGGGTTCTTAGATTTTTTCCCTTCTTGGCACCTTTGTGCCCTGTTTTTTTTTCCCAACTGGAATCCAGAATGGCAGCCCTGGAGTGCAACTCGTCTGCCTTCATGGACCAGCAGTGTGCGCTATTGTCCGATACCACCGGTTCCTCCACCCATACAACCGGACCCTCAATGTTGAAGATGTCCTTGGAGGCTGAGCTGATCCTCGGCCAAGGTCTCGATCCAGATCCCGTTCTAAGGGGCCACGATCTTTCCCACCCAATGTGCTTGGTGCCACCCACAGGGTCTTCGAGGGCCTCAGGCAGGGGTCAGCCCCAGAGCCTGTGAGCCATCTTTTCCTTGAGTCCTCGATGGACTATTCCAAGTAGGAGACGGAGAACGAGGAGTCACCAGACACCAGTCACCACTGCGACGTCCCCCCGGACTCTCCTCCTTCAGAACCCCAGTGTCGGTCCCTGCCCGAGGACATGGTATTCTTTGACAGGGACATGTTCAAGGCTCTAGCATTCCCAACAGACTTGGAGGAGGACCCTCGGACGGAGGAGCTAGAAATCCTCCAATACGAGGCCCCCCTGAGGGAATCGCTTACGGTGCCCATCTCACCTATCCTGGAACGGCTAATGCTCCGCATGTGGGAAACACCGGCATCAATGCCAGTGGTGAGCAAGTGGCTCGACTTGATGTATCGAGTCCACCAGAGCCCGGGCTTCCAGAAGTCACAGCTGCCACACAACTCCATGTATTGGCCATGTATCGGTGTCGGCCATGTATCGGCTGAAGAGTCAGAAACACACTCCTCTGTGCCCACCGGCAGGGAGGCATACACCCTTCGGCCAGGCTGTCCTCCGTAATATTTTCGAGGTCTAGGCAACTCCTACCCTCTGACCCTTCTGTGTTCAGGCTACCGGAGCGTCGTTTCCATCGGACACACGGGTCCTACTGCAGTCTGCACCTGCGGACTCAATTGCTGCTGCTCACAGCTTCCCTTGAGGGTAATCATGGTTTTTTTCTCTATGGGCTTTTGGTAGCCTGTAGCTAGAGAGTCCCATATGTGAGGACTGACTTTCTGCTTGTTTCCAGAGAACGCGTAGTTATTCACCTGTAACAGGTGTTCTCTAGGGACAGCAGGAATCAGTCCTCACGACCCTCCCTCCTCCCCTTGAAGTTGCTTCCTTCATTTTTGCTGTCTTTAGCTACTACTGCTACTACTGAGCATTTGTATAGCGCTACCAGTCATACGCAGCGCTGCACAGACATGTAAGAGACAATCCGTGCTCATCAGAGCTTACAGTCTAGTCAAGAGAAAACACAGAAGGTGTAAGCAGGGGTAAAACAAGGGAAAAGAGAGGAGATCAGATCAGATGAGTCAAGATCCAAAAGCAGCAGCGAAGAGGTGAGCTTTCAACCTGGATTTGAAGAGGGTTAGAGAAGGTGCCTGGCATACAGACACAGGTAATTTGTTCCAGTCGTAAGGTGCAGCAAGGTGAAAGGAGCGAAGTCTGGAGTTGGCAGTAGGAGAGAAGGGCACAGATAGAAGCAGTTGGCTAGAAGAGCGGAATTCCCGAAGGGGGTTGTAAGGAGAGATAAGGGAGGAAAGGTACTGAGGAGCCGCAGAGTGAATGCATTTATAGGTCAACAGGAGAAGTTTGAACTGGATGCGGAAACGGATAGGGAGCCAGTGAAGTGACTTGAGAAGAGGAGTAATATAGTCATGACAAGGCTGGCGGAAGATTAGCCGTGCAGCGGAGTGTTGAACAGATCGAAGGGGAGAGAGATGATTCAAAGGGAGACCAGCAAGGAGTAGGTTACAGTAGTCAAGACGGGAGGTGATTAAGGAGTGGATAAGCATTTTAGTGGTGTTCAGAAAGGAAATGGCAGATTTTGCTAATGTTATAAAGAAACAGCAGGTCTTAGCTACGAGATGGATATGTGTGGCGAAAGAGAGAGAGGAGTCAAAGACAACCCCCAGATTGCAGGCCGAGGAAACAGTAAGGAGTACAGAGCTATACACAGAGACTGAGAAAGGAGGAAGAGGAGGGGAGGTTTTAGGGGGAAAGATAAGAAGTTCAGTCTTAGCCATGTTCAATTTCAAGCGGCAGTGAGACATCCAGGCAGCAATGTCAGAAAAGCAGGCAGAGATCCGGGTCTGGATTGCTGGAGAGAGTTCAGGCGTAGAGAGGTAGATCTGGGAGTCATCAACATACAGGTGGTACTGAAAGCCATGGGAAGAGATAAGCGCACCAAGGGACTGGGCATAGAGAGAGAAAAGGATCGGACCCAAGACAGGTCTTTGGGGTACACCAACTGGGAGCGGGGTAGCGGAGGAGGAGGAGCCACCAGAACACACACTGAAGGAGCGATGGGAGAGATAGGAGGAGAACCAGGATAGTACAGAGCCCTTAAAGCCAAGCGAGGACAGGGTATCGAGGAGAAGGTTGTGGTCAACTGTGTCAAAAGCAGCAGAGAGGTCAAGAAGGATGAGGACAGAGTGAGTACAGGCCCTTGGATTTAGCCAGGAACAAGTCACTGGAGACTTTGACAAGAGCCGTTTCAGTAGAGTGTAAAGGACGAAAGCCAGACTGTAAGGGATCCAGGAGGACATGAGAGGAGAGGAAGTCGAGGCAGGGGTGGTGAACCACACGTTCAAGTAGTTTAGAAATGAAGGGAAGGAGAGAGATAGGTCGATAATTAGAAGGACAGGTGGGATCCAAGTGAGGGTTTCTTGAGCAGAGTTGTGACCACAGCATGCTTGAAGTCCGCAGGGACAGTTGCAGTGGAGAGCGAAAGGTTGAGAATATGAGAGATGGAAGGGACAACGGTGGAGGAGATGAGGCCTGGTAGATGGGTGGGGATAGGATCAGAGATGCAGGTGGTGAGTTTGGAGGAAGAAAGAAGGTGTGCAGTTTCCTCTTCAGAGATGACAGGAAAGGAAGAGAGGGTAGCGAGGGAAGGGTGGGGGAGAATTGGGATTGGAGAGGGGGAGGAGGGGAAATAGCTGAGTTTGCGGGGAATTGGAGGGTGATCTTGTGGATTTTGTCATGGAAATAGCCAGGGTTTGGGCAGAAAGGGAGGGAGGGAACAGAGGTGGAGGCACTTTAAGGAGAGAGCTGAGAGCAGTAAAGAGATGGCGAGGATCAGAGGCAAGAGAGTTAGTCAGATGGACATAGTAGTCTTGTTTGGCAAGAGCTATGGCTGACTGGAAAGAGACAAGCATGAATTTGAAGTGTAGAAAGTCCTCAGGGGAACAGGATTTGAGACAAGCACGTTCAGCAGAACGGGCACAGGAACGTAGATAGCGGGTAGTGGATGAAAGCCAGGGCTGGGGTGCAGAACGTCTCACAGGACGTGGGGTGGGTGGAGCGAGAGCATCCAGAGCCGAGGAGAGTGCAGCATTATAGGAAGATACTGCCTTGTCGACAGACTTGGATGACATAGTGGAAGAAAGAGATGGAGAAATGGTGGAAGAGCGAGTCAAGGGATCAATAGCATGAAGGTTTCTAAATAGGTTGGAGGAGACGAGGCTGAGGCAGCGGGAGATGAAGATTAAAGCTTAAAAGGTGATGGTCAGATAAGGGAAGAACTGAGCTATGGAGGTTCGAGGGTAAGGAACTAGAGAAAAATATCAGGTCCAGGCAGTGGACATGCTGGTGAGTGGGGGCAGTGGAACAAAGTTGGAGGTCAAATGAGGAAGTGAGGGAGAGGAGCTTTAAAGCATGAGGATCAGAGGGGTTATCCACATGAATGTTAAAATCCCCAAGAATAAGAGTGGGGGAAGAGGAATCCAGAAAGAAGGAAAGCCACGAGTCAGTCAGTGAGAAAGGTAGAAGCAGACTTGTCAGGAGGTCGATAAATAACAGCTAGCCGGAGAGGAAGTGGCGTGAAGAGGCGGATAGAGTGGACTTCGAAAGAGAGAAAGGAGTGAGACTGAGGCAGCAGGAGGGGTTGGAATTGGCAAGAGGGAGAAAATAGAAACCCAACCCCACCACCATGGCCAGCAGGACAAGGTGTGTGAGAGAATTGATAGCTCCTGTGGCAGAGGGCAGCAGTAGATGCGATATCATCTGGGAGGAGCCAGGTCTCAGTTAGATCAAGAAGATGTAGAGCATTGGAAATAAAGAGATCATGAGTAAAAGCGAGTTTATTAGAGACAGAGTGAGCATTCCATAAGGTGCATGGGAAAGGGATAGTGGAAGGGTAAAGGAGAGGGATATGGATAAGATTAGACATGTTGCGTGAGGATCTCTTCTCAGAGTGAGACCAAAATCTAGGGGAGCTGGGATTGGGGTTGGTATCTCCGGATGAGAGGAGGAGAAGGAGTAGCAGAGTACGGGGTAGAGAGGAGACAGTACGGCAGAAACGAGGGTGAGGTTGCCTTAGGGAGAGAGGAGATGGTTGAATGAGAGGGAGAAAGTGATGAAGCTCAAGAGCTGATGATTTGGTTAGAAGACAGAATGGAGGGGGTCATGAGGGTGGTAAAGGGGGGATGAAGAGTGGAGGAGTGAAGGTGCAGGTAGGAGGGGAAACAGGGAGTATGAAGAAAAGGAAGATAATGTGATGTGGAGCCATGGAAGAGGAATAGAGAGGGGCTATGCAGCATATGTTATTTTACAAGCAGTGAGGTAGCAATGGAGTCTACAGGCTATGCAGCGTATGTTATTTTTACAAGCAGTAGCAATGAGGTAGCAATGAGATAACAATGGAGTCTGCAGCATATGTTATTTTTACAAGCAGTGAGGTAGCAATGGAGTCTACAGGCTATGCAGCATATGTTATTTTTACAAGCAGTGAGGTAGCAATGGAGTCTACAGCTATGCAGCATATTTATTTATTTAGACAGATTTGTATACCACTTTATCCTACAATCAAAGTGGTCACATCACAATTGGAGGGTTACATTTAACATGAGGGTATTTAACAACAGTTAGACAGCACAATTGTAGGGTTACATTTAACATGAGGGTACTTGACAACATTATACAGTGAACTCGTATGTCTAATTGGGATGAGTGGGTATCGAGTTAGCGGAGGTAGTTGCATTACCGTTTGGGTGGAGACTGTTGTCCGTCTGCTCATAGGTTTCTGTAAAGAGCTGAGTTTTAAGGGCCTTGCAGAAGTCTATGATGTCATTTAATGCCCTCAGGCTCGTTGGGAGGGAGTTCCAAAGTGTGGACGCCAGTAGTGAAGGAGCTCTACTTGAAGTTGTTTGTTTAGTCTTGTGATATCTTGCAGGTGTGCTGATCATGTTGTCATTTGTTATATTTACCAGGATATGTTTTATTTACCAGCAATGACTGGTTGTAGGAATTGTTGGTTCTTTAATTGTTACGTTGTGTTGTGCCATCTGACTGAGTAAAATGGCACCCTTGGGCGGGAAGGGGACCACGCATGTGTGGTAGCATCTTCCAAAGGCTTTCTTTGAAAGCTGGAGGGCTGCTTCCATGAGGGTTCCATTGGCACCGACGTCACCCCATATGTGAGGACTGATTTCTGCTGTTCCCGGAGAACAACTATTACAGGTGAATAACTATGCTTTCTTGCTAGTTGCTTTTTTAATCTTTAGTTTGTTTGTAATGAGAGTTGAAATGCGGAAGGGGTGGGATAGGTTTACGCCAATAAGCTATTGGTTTAATAGAAATTTCTTTTTCTTTGTGTACCTTAATTTGGCCCTTCTGACCATAATGTGGACTAAAGGAAATATTGAAAGATGTTTATTTTAATTAATTGCCAATTTATTATTTATTTTGTATCAGAACTGCCTGCCTATTTTTTTAAATTCCTGTTATTAAATTGTGTTATGAAAATTAGTAATTAAAAAAAAAAGTTAGCCTTCGCATATTGGTGATATCACAGACAAAGCCTGAGTGCAGGAGCAGCTCTTCAGCTTCCAGCTGATACAGAACACTGCCATCATTTTGTTAGCTCACGCTTCTCGATTTGACCACATCACCCATTTGCTCCTTTGTTTCCACTGATTTCTAGTTTGGTTCCGTATTCATTACAAACTCCTCATACTCATTCACAAAATCCTGCTCACCAGCATGCCATTTATCCTCTCTCATCATTCTCCACACACCACACACAGTTCTCCAGACAAGTCATTCCGACCGCCTCCACTTCCCCACTGCCTCCCAGGCTAGAGTCTACCCATAACTTTGCATGCTATTTCCTCAATCCCAGCCTACCCCTACCTAGATCTTCTGCTCAAATCATTCTACACCAGATTTAAAGCCCAGCTTGAGACACATCTATTTCATAAGGCCTTTGATCTCCCCATCCTCTGACATCCTTTGCTGGGATGCGGCTCTCGCCCACTTCCTCCCTCCTTCCCCACCTCTGACTATACTGGCCCCTTTCCTGTCTGCTGACGATGCATTTCCTTTCTTCTTTGGTAATTGTATTTCTATTTTATTTTATTGTAAACTGCCCCGCTGCTCCGCGAGGGGTATATATCAAACTGAATAAACATAAACAAAACTTCTAGAAGCATTTGGGAGTGGATCACCACACATGCACATGTTTTTCTGCCTGCTGCTGTTGCACGATACGGTCTCAGTCTTCATTTTTTCAGATGCGCCATTCTGGTCTATAGTCAGTAAGCTGTTTTCCTTAACCATGTTCTAAAACTATTAGGTTTCCTTATTTTTCTTCTTGTTGCTGCTATAGGCTGCATTTAGACCTCAGGTGCTCTGGGTGGGAGTTCATTTGTAAAAATCAAGCCTTTTGATTTTGCCTCAGCTAATTTTCTGGACAGTGTGACCTTCAGCTAACTGTCCAGTGGATTTAAAAGGTGTACCAAGTTTAACAAGATCATGTCCATGACATGTTCATAATTGGAGCCTGCAGTGCTTGGGCCTTGACCATAATCCCTTTTCTTGTAAATCATGTTCACAGATGACAGAAGTAGGTGTAAAAGGCTATGAAGAACAGCACTAAAGTTTTATTGCCATTGATAAGTCTGGTTCATGAATATATCTGCATTGAAAGCATTGGTCCCCATGTCCCACAGAACTCCATCGGATGCTGATAGTGCATTGGTATCGAGAGGACATCAATCTCACTTGATGTTAAGCATCGATAGTGTCCATCGGGAATGGACATACTCCGATTCCTGCCCAAAGATGATGAAGGATTTTTTGTCATCATCAATATTGAGAGCTCACATCACTGAACACATGGTAGAGACTGTTGTGCATCAGAGCCACAGGTCATCAGGGCACCGCCTGCTCCCCTCCGGCCCAGCCACTGCTCTCCCTATCGGGGAAGAGCACGCCGGAGCAACGGTCCTCCCGCCCACAGACTGCTCTACCCAATCGGGGTTGAGCAGCCTGCACCAAAAGAGAGCGCCGGTAGGAACACAGGCCTCTCCACCGCCTGCTCCCCTCCGGCCCAGCCACTGCTCTCCCGATCGGGGAAGAGCACGCCGGAGCAACGGTCCTCCCGCCCACAGACTGCTCTACCCAATCGGGGTTGAGCAGCCTGCACCAAAAGAGAGCGCCGGCAGGAACACAGGCCTCTCCACCGCCTGCTCCCCTCCGGCCCAGCCACTGCTCTCTCCCGATCGGGGAAGAGCACGCCGGAGCAACGGTCCTCCCGCCCACAGACTGCTCTACCCAATCGGGGTTGAGCAGCCTGCACCAAAAGAGAGCGCCGGCAGGAACACAGGCCTCTCCACCGCCTGCTCCCCTCCGGCCCAGCCACTGCTCTCCCGATCGGGGAAGAGCACGCCGGAGCAACGGTCCTCCCGCCCACAGACTGCTCTACCCAATCGGGGTTGAGCAGCCTGCAACAAAAGAGAGCGCCGGCAGGCGCACACACGCGCCGAGCGGGCCCGCGCCTGGCCCTTAGGCAGTGGTCCATCACCGATCTACTGAGCCCATAATAACAGCTACTAAGAATCTTGGCTCTCTCACCACAACATCCCGAAGGAGGTCCCCACCTTTTCCTCCACCGGCTCCTCTCTACACTCCATATCCGACCAAATATTGACGGCAACAACCATTAGACTGGATTTTCTGCATTTCATCAGTCTGCCATGGACGCATTGAGAGAAGCTCACAACAGAAGGTATACAGAATCTGTTTAAATGTGTTACAGCCAAGTATTTGCTTCCCTTAAACAAAGACACTCCACCGCTGTAAGGCACAGGAGAGTTAACCTAGAAATAGTATACTAGTTATCAATTTTCCAGGCTTTTTACTTAACCCTCAGCTGTGTACTTTACTATCAGTAAACAGTAAAAGGAATGTTAACTGTTATACTACATAGCTACTATGTAACCAAGACCTTGTAACAAAAACTGTGATGTTCTCACAAGTTGTACCATAGTGTTCTCCTCTGGCATTACCATCTCACATTGACACTGAGAAAACACTGTATCCCATATACACCATTTATCACCATTTACCCAAACCTCACTATATCTCCAGGTACCATTAGATGCCCTTCACAAACAACCGAGATAACATTAAAGAAAGCTAATTATGACTACCTCAACCCTAACTTTCTTTTTTCTTTATACCATTGCCCTGTCCATTCATGACTCTGACTCAGCCATACATGATCATAACCCTATCCCAGTATTCCTAGGATCAAATAGAAAATATCACTACAACCATTATCAACCTCATCCAAACCTACAACACAAGAGACAGACACGCCTGCTCTACATATCTCTGGAGACCATTACTAACAAAAAGATCAACAAAGATGACATGCAACACGAGCTCAGGTGTGCACTCATCAACGCACGGTCTGTGCGCAACAAATGGCCGGCCATCACAGACCTAATATCCAACTACAACCTAGACCTTCTAATGGTCACTGAGTCATGGCTGTCTGACACAGACACTGCCATAATTAACCAAATCACTCCCCCTAATTTCTCACTTTTCGCTTGTAACAGAGATAACAGAAGAGGTAGAGGAGTCTTCATAATAGCAAAGTCCGAGCTGCAATACCGAGTATCCCTAACCAGGAGCTCCCAGCACCTAGACACTATAACTATCACAAATAGAAGCAACTCTATCAATCTCATTTACGCAGCACCAAACGCAGTATCAGAGGATTTCTCGGATATAATAAACTTGGCCTGCAACTCTGATAATCCCAACAGGCCAAACTGGTTGTTGGGAGATTTCAACCTTGCCTCTCTACATCACGACTTATCTAGTACATTCCTCGATGCAATGACAGACCTTGGATACAAGCAAATCGTGCTCAACCCCACACACAAACAAGGGAACATCCTCGATTTGATATTCGCTCCTCCAGCAGTTACAAGCGTAAATAACCATACCCAACCATCTATTATCCCAGTCCCTTGGTCAGACCATAGCCTGATCATCTTTCAGATACCAACAAATCCAAACACACTCGCCCAGCCAGTCACCTCAACAGCAAGTTCAGGGCGATTTAAGCCGTTAGACATAGAGACCCTCACTAAACAAGTGCTGCCAAAATTATCCAAGCCAACGGACAACCTAAACGAAGTGATCTCTAACTGGAATGACACTCTCTATCAGTACGCCCATCAGCCAATCACAAACAAGAAACTCCCATCCAAGAATCGCTCCAATAAAAAGCAGGATGCCCCATGGTTCTCTACAGAATTACGTACATCTCTACTCCAACTGCGAAAGTTAGAAAGAAAATGGAGACACACCCACAACAGCCAGGAGCAAGATGAATACCTCACTCACCTCAAAAAGCATCGCGAACTAACTTGGGCCACAAGGAAAGAATTCCACTCCGATCTTCTCAGCAAAGCGCTAAACAGACCACGTGATCTCTTCAATTTAGTAAAAACTTTAACCAAAGAACCATCGCCACCACATCAAGAATCCATACAACCACAATTATATGCCAACTTCATCCAATCCAAATTGGTCAAGGCAAATACAGTTCCATCACAAGTACTAACCCAATTCCCTCAAGCTCAAGCTTCACTTGATAAATTTTCACCTCCATCAAGAAGAACCATCGAAGATATTATCGCCACCATAAACACCACCACGGCACCAAATGACCCATGTCCAGCACACTGGATCAAAACCTTACGTGCTGAGCTTAGCCCTTACATAGTTAAGATCGCAAATATCTCCTACCTAACTGGGATTTTCCCTACGGCCCTTAAACAAACATCAATTCGCCCTCTACTAAAAAATAACCAGATGGACCCAAAGAAGGAAGAGTCTTACCGCCCAATTTCCAGTATTCCCTATCTAGCCAAGATACTTGAGAAGGAAACTCAGAGGCAGATCCAACAACACATAGACACAGCAGCCCCGTTGGACCCATGCCAACACGGATTCCGAGAAGCTCATGGAACTGAAACACTCATGACTTCACTATTCAACAAACTCATTTGTGGGATTGACAACATTCACATGGCCGTTGCAATGATTTTCCTGGACATATCAGCGGCATTCGACTCAGTTGACCATAAGATTATGCTAGCTAGACTTCACGAAAAGGGCATCCATAACCTTGCCTGGGACTGGTGCAAATCATACCTAGAGGAGCGTTGGCAACAGGTCCGTATAGGCAACATTACATCTTAACCCTTCCAACAGAAACAAGGAGTACCCCAAGGCTCATCTCTATCTGCGCTGCTTTTTAATATATACATGCAGCCAATCTGTGACATCACCAGAGACTTCGGTATATCTTGTCTATTATATGCAGATGACGTGCTAATTTTCACACCGATCAATGTATCAAATCCTGACTACTCCGCACTAATCAACTGCTTCAATGCAATAACCGACTGGCTTCTCAATCAGAACATGAGAATAAATTTCAAGAAAACCGAAGTGCTAATAGCCACAAGAAACAAACAGTTTTCGCCACCAACCACCCTCATAGTGAGAGATGCAGAGCTCCCGATCAAGGCATCCATAAAGTACCTCGGTGTGACACTCGATCAGAAACTCAATCTTAAGGAGCACATAAAGAACACAGTAAGGTCAATATATTACAAACTAAAAACACTGCGACACCTGAAACCAATGCTGGAGACCAAAGATTTCCGTACAGTTTTCCAAGCAATAGTCACACCGCACTTCGACTATGCAAATATCATCCTGCACGGCCTACCCAAGAATACACTAAGACCACTACAACTGGTGATGAACGCGGCAGCCCGCATCTTATCCGGAGCTTCAAAAAGAGAGCACATAACACCAATACTGGTCGACCTACACTGGCTCCCGATAAACTGCAGAATAATATACAAAGCTCTCCTCATCACATTCAAGGCTATTAATAAAATATCACCTGCATCAATCTCAAATCTAATCACTCACGCACCGAATGATAGATCCAGAAGACTAGTAGCAGAAAATACACTAGTCACTCCTAGTATCTCCACAAAATGGACACAACAAACCACTAACAGAGCTTTTGTGTCTTATGCCCCCAAGTGCTGGAACAAACTACCCCCCAGCATCAGATCAATCAGAGATATCACCCAATTCAGAAAGTCCCTCAAGCACTATTTATTCACTTTGCACTTTAAGCTACCATACACACCAGAGAACTGTCTTCCGCATCACTCAACTAACTCTTACACACATCAACAACCCAGAACAGAGGTTTAAAATGGGAAAATACCGAACTTCATCAAATACCAAACCTTTGATGTAACATATTTAATTGTATATAGTTATTCCCCAGTTTGCACCCAGTTTACCTTCCCTGTTATCTGTAAACCTAGATCAGTTATATATTGACAGGTATGTTGTTGTTTAATGTAAACCGCACTGATGATGAATAGTGCGGTATATAAAAACTGTTAAATAAATAAATAAATAAAAAAATGTGATGAGCTTAGAGGTATCAGATAAATGGTACCCTTGAAGGAGCCCTGACATGAGGTCTGGTTGTTGTCCTTGACAGCAGAGAAACTATGCCAGTCTCCAAGGGGCTAGAAACCAGTCTGCCAATTCCTCTCAACCGGTTCCAGAGTCAATGGTCAATCCTATACTGCATATCCAGTGTCCATCTCCAGTATATTGAGAGGGGAAGCTTCACTGAGACATTGGCTCATGTTAGTTGTCATCATGCTTTGTTTCTTATGTTTTATTGTAAACTGCAGATGATGTACAAGACCCGCTTTATATAAGATTTACTAATCAAATACCGTATATACTCGAGTATAAGCCGACCCGAATATAAGCCGAGGTACCTAATTTTACCACAAAAAACTGGGCAAAACTATTGACTCGAGTATAAGCCGAGGGTGGGAAATGAGGCACCTACCGTATATACTTCGAGAGGCTTGTAATCCTCACAGCCGATCTTCCGACAAAAAGTATTTTCAGCGCTGGCTCAAATGATAATAGTGTCACTCTTCTTTTGATTTGGAACTTTGGTTTTGTGGAGTGCTTGTTTTTTGTATTTCTGGGTAAGGATAGGAGCACAGCTGGTAGGGGGGGAGGGGAAGAGGGAGGGGAAATGAGATACACAGGGGGTTTGAAGGGGGATGCTACAGAACTAAATGAGATGGACAGGGACAGAGAGTCGGGGAATAAAAGATAGCCAAAGACGGCGGAGCCTAGCGTCGAGAAAGATGGCTGCATAGAGCTTCGGCTCCGGAGGGCTTCTGTAGAATTTTGCAGACGTCCTGCAGACGTTGACTCGAGTATAAACCGAGGGGGCCATTTTTCAGCACAAAAAATGTGCTGAAAAACTAGGCTTATACTCGAGCATATATGGTAAATATATGTGCATGTTATAAAACACACGTGTATCTGTGAAAATAGGTAGAAAACCTAGGCCTGCCTTTTTGTGCAGGGGTTTTGAGCAGTATTTTGAAGTACTATTTTGAGCACTATTTTGAAGATAAATGTCTGAGATGCATAGCAACTATTTTTAATTCCATTTATAAAATAACAAAAAATTCAAACAGATATTTAAATGCAATCAAGAAAAAGAATGGACCAATGATTGCTAAGTAGAGTTAACATAGCAGTTTGAGTACTGCATTTGACTTCTTCATCTGAAATCGTTATGCTATAGTTAAAAAAAAATGTTTTTAGTGCAACCAGAAGGTTTGCCCTTACGCTAGGTTTGAGGTTTTTGGGGTTTTTTAGGTTCTTTTATAAAGCCAACAAATATGTTTCTGTGCTTTATAACATAGCCCATTGTAAAGCTGCCTCTGGAAATGCCTATGCATATATTGCATAAAGGTATTGCTGTGCAGCTGCAACACATACTTCTAGGTATTCATGCTCTCAAGCAATTTTATAAGTGCCTATTTCTGTATGTAAAGCACTGTTTTATGCACAAAAAAGGCATATAAAATTATTCCCTTAGATGCTTATGTGAAAAATTTTCTGAGTTAGCAGCTGCTTTTTGTGAAACTTTGCTGTGGAGTCAGCCAGTGGCATTTTGCAAGGTAATGTCCCTTTGAGGCTACCATTTTTTATTTGTGTATGGAGCCTCATAGTCAGGGGGCTTGCTAGAGATAGCAGTTTTTTTTCCTTGCACCTGGATTAGTTTTGAGGGTTGGTTCCTGCTGCCCACTAGAACAGTAGAAATTTGCTGCCCTGGTGAGGTGCCCATCAGGGAACATGTTTTTCTTTTTTGTTAAAAGTGTGTGGCTCTTTACAGGAACTGAGGCCTCACAAGTGGATGCTTTATTTATATAGTTTAAAATGGGTTGGGGTGGTATGAAGTTGGGAGAAAGGGTCCGCTTATAGCACTAGGATATTTCAGTCCCAGGAGAGGAGGGTTTGGGGTGCTTTCAGCTTAAGCCTGTTGCCATGCATGAATCCAGATCAGGGGTGTCCTATAAATAGATAAATATAGTGTACCTCTTAACAGATGTTCTGTCCTTTTTGTGAAAATGGGTTGATAAAAAAATGTTTACATGCTGTTTTTGCAAAGTGCCACATTAATGAACTGCTATGCATGATTTTGCATCACTGCAGCTTATTAATGCAATATTTATATACACTCTTGTGTGTAACAGACTAGTTGCAAAGATTTATTACTGCAAAGCCCTCTGTATTGCGATTCTCCAGGACCAAGCAGGAAGTCAGTCCTCACTTATGGGTGACGTCGGCGCCGACGGAGCCCTCGCGGAGCAATTTTCCCCAGCTTTCAAAGAAAGCCTTTGGGAATTGCAGCGCGCATGCGCGGTAGTCTTCCCGCCCGAAGGTGCCATCTTAGCCAGTCTTCTTTTTTCCGCGGAGCCCTACAGACGTCCCCGTCTTGTCCCCGCGAAAAAGTTGATTTTCCTCTGTATTTATCCTTTTTTCTTTCGGTTCGACGCCGGTCGTTTTCCCGCCCGGACTCGCGACGCCGGTCTCGAGTCCTCTAACGGTTTTTTCGGTTTTTCTGACTTAGTCAGCTTTCGTTTTCGTTTTTTCCCTGGCAGCCCGGTCCTTTGACCTCGCAGGGGCCCTTTTTCCCCCGATGGCTGCCAGTGGCTTTAAGCGGTGTGGTCGGTGTGACCGAAATATGTCACTCACCGACTCACACGACCTTTGCCTCCGCTGCCTGGGCCCAGATCACGAGGAACTGATCTGTGGGCCCTGCAGCAAACTGTCCTCGAAGGCGTTGAGAAGTCGGCGGCATCAGCGCGAAAGAATCTTCGCTGACCCCAGCCGTACCCGGACCTCGTCGGAGGCCTCACTGTCGAAAGGCTCCAGTTCGGACCGTCGACGGAGCTCCTCCGACCGGGGTTCTCCCTCCGGGGACCATCGACGGAAGGAAAAACCCGCGAGGGCGGCGTCGGTGGACGCTCCTGGCTCCGCGAGGGCCAGGTCGCATAGCCCCGACAGCCGCCCCGGGTCCTTGGAGAAGGAACACCTCCCGAAGCGACCTCGCCTGGAGTCGGAGATGCCTGCCCGGGTAAGTCCTGTTGTCCTTCTGGACTCGCCTCCGCGTCAGCCGACGTCGGGCCCGACGCCGTCGGGGCCCGAGTCGGGGGCTGCTGGGTCGCCTGAGCTCGGACTCAGGTTGACGGCCTTGGAGAGCAGATTGTCTGCCTTCATGGACCAGCAGCGGGCACTGCTCGCTGGCTTCGCTGGCGTCGCTGCCCCGACCGCCGGGACGTCGACGTCCAAGTCGACCCCGGAGACCGAGCCGATCCTCGAGTCGATGAGAACTCGAGTCGATCCTCGGTCGAGGTCGCCCTCGGCCTCCCGTTCGGGACCGAGGTCGCCGACGCCGACTCCCTCGGCGTCGGGGCGGCTGGCGCCGCACCCTGCCCGAGCCGACCCCACCGAGTCCTCGTCGGAGTCGGTCTGGGAGTCGGAGGAGGAAGAGTCACCTGATTCTTTCCGGACTCGGTGTGTCCCATCGGACTCTCCGGAGTCCGAGCCTCGGAAGCAGTCCCCCCCGGAGGATGCCCGGTTCTCGGATTTCGTTAGGGATATGGCCAAGGCTTTGGCCTTCCCTGCGGACCCCGAGGAGGAGCCTCGAGCCGAAGAGCTCGACGCCCTCCAGTATGACTCTCCCGCGAGGGAGCACTTTACTGTGCCGGTTCCTCCTATGCTGGAACGACTACTCTTCCGCATGTGGGAGAGTCCGGCCTCCTCGCCGGTCCTGAGCAAGCGGGTCGATTCTATCTATCGAGTCCGCAAGAGCCCTGGCTTTCAAAAGGCGCAGTTGCCACACCATTCCATGGTAGTGGAATCGGCCATGCATCGTCTTAAGAGCCAGAAGATGCACTCCTCGGTGCCTCCTGGAAGGGAGGCCCGTAACCTGGATGGCCTTGGCAAAAAGTGCTTCCAGGGCTCTATGCTCGCCTGTCGTGTCCAGACTTACCAGCTCTACATGGGCATGTATCTCAGGGATCTGGCTAAAGAGCTAGCCGGCTTCTCCGCTGGTTTGTCCGAGGAACCCTTGCGGAGGTTCCTAGCCTTGTCCACAGGTATTCGGGAATGCTCAAAGTTCATGTCCCGAGCAGCCTATGATGGCTTTGAAGCCTCGGCTCGAGTAGCCGCAGCCGGCATCGGTGCCCGCCGACAGGCTTGGCTTCAGTCGTCCGACCTTGAGCCCTGGGTACAGGACAAGTTGGTCGATGTCCCCTGCCGAGGCGAAAACCTCTTTGGCAAGCCCATGGCGGAAAAGGCTGCACAAATTGAGACTGAGACTCTCACCAGGACCAGGCTTTCTAGGAAGACCTCCGCCCCTTCCCAGAAAAAGAAGGGCTCGGGAAAAAAGACCTTTTACCCGAGGAAGGCGGCTGCCTACAAACAATACCCCCATTATCAGGCCCCTGCAGCTCCCCAACAGGGCCAGCAGGCCAAGGGACGGGGTAACGGGTCCCGTAGGCAGCAAGCCCCCAAGCCTGCGCCACCAGCCCCTGCTCAGCAGGGTGGGGGTTTTTGACTCGCTCAGCATAGCCTCTCCCCCCCCGCTGGTTCCCCCCAGCACCGGAGGCCGGCTGGTTCACTTCGCCGACAGGTGGTCCAGCATCACCGCAGATGCCTGGGTGCTTCAGGTCGTGCGAGAGGGCTACCTTCTCCACTTCCATCAGGTCCCTCCCTCCTATTTTCCGGGAGAGCCTCCGCGCCCCCCTCTGCACAGGGAGTTGCTCCTTCAGGAGTTAGCAGGTCTTCTGCAGGATCAGGCGGTGGAACCGGTGCCACACCACCTGAGAGGTCAGGGCTTCTATTCAAGGTATTTTCTGATACCAAAGAGAACAGGAGGCCTCCGACCCATCCTGGACTTGCGCAACCTCAACAAGTTCCTTGTGCGGGAGAAGTTCAAAATGCTTACCCTTGGAATCCTTCTGCCCTACCTCCAGCAGGGAGATTGGCTATGCTCCTTGGATCTAAAGGATGCTTACACGCACATCCTCATCCACCCAAGCCACCGCCAATACCTAAGGTTTGTGGTGGCAGGAAATCATTACCAGTACAGAGTACTGCCCTTCGGCCTGTCCTCCGCACCGCGAGTCTTCACAAAATGTCTCGCGGTCGTGGCGGCCCATCTCCGGCTTCACGGCCTCTATGTTTTTCCGTACCTCGACGACTGGCTCATCAGAGCAGCATCCGCTCAGGAGGTCACCACCGCCACGTGCCGCACGGTGACTCTGCTGCAGCACTTGGGCTTTGTCATCAACTTCGCAAAGTCCACTTTGCTCCCCTCACAGGATCTCGAGTTCATCGGCGCAAGGCTGCACACCCCTCAGGCGCGAGCGTACCTACCGCTCGACAGGGCTCAGCGGCTCATGGACCTAGCCGACCGCTTTCGCAGCCAGCCCCTGGTCTCCGCCAGGCGCTTCCTGAGACTGCTCGGCCATATGGCTTCCACCGTCCATGTGACCCCCAATGCCCGCCTGAATATGCGGCCTGCTCAGTGGTGTCTCCGCCAGCAGTGGCGACAGGCCACGGGCGGCCTCGCAGACCTGGTGCGCGTCTCCGAGCCGCTGGTCTCGTCTATCCGGTGGTGGCTCCGGCAGCCGAACCTGGTATTGGGAATGCCTTTCCAGTCACCTCAGCCGACCCGGGTGCTGACCACCGATGCATCCCTCCTGGGCTGGGGAGCCCATTGCCAAGAGGCACGTACTCAGGGCCTCTGGACCAAGTGGGAGTCTGCTCAGCAGATCAACTTCCTGGAGCTCAGGGCGATCCGCCTAGCTCTCAAGGCCTTCTCCCACCTGACCTCCCAACAGTCCGTCCTTGTCCAGACGGACAATCAAGTTGCCATGTTCTACGTGAACAAGCAGGGGGGCACGGGCTCCTTCCTCCTCTGCCGGGAGGCGCAGAAGCTCTGCTCTTGGGCCGTCAGTCACGGCATTCTCCTCAAGGCAGTTTATCTCCCGGGCCAAGAAAATTGCCTGGCGGACAAACTCAGCAGGGTCCTCCAGCCGCACGAGTGGCGTCTGGACCCCTTGATCGTTCAGAAGCTCTTCCTCAGGTGGGGCCCTCCCCACAGTGGATCTCTTTGCCAGTCCTCACAACCGGCAGCTTCCTCGCTTCTGCTCTCGTCAGCCTCACCCCCTTCGGGTGGCGGCGGACGCCTTTCTGATCTCATGGTCGGGGAGCCTTCTGTACGCTTTCCCTCCCATCCCGTTAGTCTCTCGGACCCTTTTCAAGGTTCTCCGAGACAAAGCTTTCATGATCCTGGTGGCCCCTCGCTGGCCCAGGCAGCCGTGGTTTCCGCTCTTGCTGCAACTGGCGGTGGAGGATCCAATCCCTCTGGGGGTGCAACCGGATCTCCTCACCCAGGATCAGGGGTCCCTACTGCACCCCAACCTCAGGTCTCTCAACCTCATGGCCTGGCTGCTGAGAGGGTAGTCCTTGCTCCTCTCCTCTTGCCGGCAGAGGTGGAGGAGGTCGTCTTGGCTTCGCGACGGCCTTCTACCCGCAAATGCTACGCCCTTAAATGGCGTCGCTTTGCAGTCTGGTGTACCCAACAGTCTCAGGATCCCTTCTCCTGCCCGGTGTCGGTGATCTTACAGTACTTGCTACACCTCTCTAATCTGGGACTTAAGTCCAACTCCGTCAAAGTTCACCTCAGTGCTCTTTCCGCACATCATGTGCCGGTGGACGGCAGACCTCTCTCCAACGACCCTCTCGTAGCGAGGTTTCTCCGAGGTCTCCTACTACTTAAACCACCTCTGCGCCCGCCAGCGCCTGACTGGGACCTGAATGTGGTTTTACAGCGGATCACCTGTCCGCCTTTTGAACCTATGGCTACCTGCTCTCTCCGTTTTCTGTCTTGGAAAACGCTGTTCTTGATAGCCCTCACTTCCGCTAGGCGCGTAAGTGAATTACAGGCCCTCGTGTCTGATCCCCCCTACACTCGGTTCTACAAGAATAGGGTAGTCCTACGGACTCACCCAAAGTTTCTGCCTAAAGTGGTCTCCCCTTTTCACTTGAATCAGGAGGTGGTACTTCCAACCTTCTTTCCCAGACCACACTCCAGCCGAGCTGAGACGGTCCTCCATACCCTGGACTGTAGAAGGGCGTTGAACTTCTACCTTGACCGTACGCGGGAGCACCGTAAAGCTGCGCAGCTTTTTGTGTCCTTTGACCCCAATAAATTGGGGCTCCCGGTCTCCAAGCGTACTCTGTCCATCTGGGTTGCGGACTGTATCTCTTGGGCTTATGGGGCAGCCGGACTCGCCTTAGAAAGTCGAGTCACGGCTCATTGCGTTCGGGCAAAGGCCACGTCAGTGGCTTACCTCCGCTCTGTTCCGCTGGCAGACATCTGCCGGGCCGCTACTTGGTCTTCGAGCCAGACTTTTGCGGTCCATTACTGTCTCGAGAGGGAGTCCCGTAGGGACAGTGCTTTCGGACAGGCAGTCCTCCGTAATCTCTTTGAGGTCTGAGCAACTCCTACCCTCCATCCCGGATGTGGGCTACCGGTGGGTGATAATTCAGCGAAGATTCTATCCTTCTGTGCTGCTGAGCTAGAGGGAGCTCATTTTTGTGCTTAGGGTCTCCGGTAGCCTTGAGCTTGGGAGTCCCATAAGTGAGGACTGACTTCCTGCTTGGTCCTGGAGAAAGCGTAGTTACTCACCTGTAACAGGTGTTCTCCAGGAGCAGCAGGAATCAGTCCTCACTACCCTCCCTCCTCCCCTTGGAGTTGCAATCGTCTGCTTATGTTCTTTTTGCAAATTTTTATGCTGTCTTTTTAGCTATGTCATCTGACTGGCTAAGATGGCACCTTCGGGCGGGAAGACTACCGCGCAATGCGCGCTGCAATTCCCAAAGGCTTTCTTTGAAAGCTGGGGAAAATTGCTCCGCGAGGGCTCCGTCGGCGCCGACGTCACCCATAAGTGAGGACTGATTCCTGCTGCTCCTGGAGAACACCTGTTACAGGTGAGTAACTACGCTTTTTACTTTGCAAAATTGGACTTCATTCAGAAAATTGCACAAAATGACAATTGTAGCATGTTTGCACTGTTTGCATAATCTTTTGCATAATGACTACTTTTGTGAAGTAATTTCACAACTAAATATATCAAGCTTGTAAATTTTTTGCTGAAGCATTGCCATTGAAGCCATTAAGGGACAACTGAAGCAGTAAATAATCTTGCATTAAAAACGCAGTGAAAGTGAATTTAGAGGTCTATTTTAAAGTTGTATATGTACTTACAAAAATGTTTAAAATATTGCCTGCTTATGCTTTGTATTTTTAAAATAGATTATCGTTGAAATTTCTAGGACTATGCATTTTAAAATATTTAAATATTAATTTATTGATTTTTACAGATGTGCCATACATTATTGCAGTTATAAAACCGAATGCTGTTGCTGATGGAAAAATAGAAAATATTAAAGAAAAGGTAAATATATTTTATTTATTTAAAAATTTATATTTTGCTCACTAACCTGGCAGATTACATGAAGTACATGCAAAATCATATGAAGTAAAAGCAATATTAAAATCTAAATTACAAAGTAGTATAAAACAAAACCTCAAATTAATATAAAGACATAAAAATTAACATAACAAAACAAAACTAAACAAACACGAAGGCAACAATCAGATTGCAGTTCTAACTATACAATTTGTAACATAGGGGTATGTTTACTAAAGTGTGGTAACATTACCGGCGTTAAGTGCAGCGTTAACGTGAGCAATGCCATATAAGGAAGTGGGCGTACTGGCGTTAAGATAGCAATGGCCGTTTAACGCGCGTTAAAGGGCGTCTTGGCCAGTTATCGCACGTTAACGGGACATTGCACATTAAAGCAGACAAACAAAGCACATTACAAGGCTGACAAGGTGCTTTATAAGGTGCCCTATAGGGTGCCTTATAAGGCGCCTTAACCTAAGGTGCTGTATAAGGTGCCCTAAGGATGTTAAGGTGCCCCAAGATATGGTGCCCAAGAGCAGTAAGGTGCCCCAAGTTGACAAGCATGAAATGTAAGGCCAAAAAACTGATGTAACCCTAACACTGCACAGAGCACCAAGGAAAGGCAATGGACAAGTGATGGAAGGAAGTAGAGGTGAGAGCTGATGGACCTGCCAAATCTGCATGCTGCTGATGTGGCAGATGGTAAAATGGATAAACATATTGGAGGCAGCTGTACCAATGCACAGGGTGTTGGCAATGTAAAGTGCTACAATGACAGTGGGTGGAAGAGGATGGGAATACATGTCCGCCAGTGGAGGTAGAGGTGGCAAGATATTTGCAATGATAGGAGGACAGAAGAGTAGTAGTGCCATGCAGAGCAGACACAGGAGAGGCAAGCATGAAGAGCTGCAATGCAGAAAAGGGTACCAGTGCAGGATATGGGGTAGCAGCCTGCACATTGAGACAGGATGCTACACAGCTGACAGACGCATATAGATGGACAGAAGGATGGCTGGCAACTGTGATGAGGGTACTATGTTCTGGCAGCACAGATCTGCAGAGATATGACTGTCACAGGAATGAAAAGGACTTGCCTCGGACAGGCCTAATAAAATGAGACCACGGAGGGATTAAACCCATGACCTCTGCCTAGGACGTCATTGTATTAACCAGTGGGCTATGCCTCTATGGCTTCTGTCTCAGCAATGGCTGGCTATAGAAAGACTGCAGGTCATCACACAAACTGTCTGCTGTGTCTACCAGGATAGGTTAAACCCACCAGTACCCATGATGCAATGCACATGCAGAACAGCAGTCTACATCTGATCACCAGATGGGGTATGCAGCTCTCCAGCACCTCAGCATAGTAGGAGGAACTGATCGTGTGTGATACTGGCACAGAGTAGCCACATACCATGCCATTGTGCCGATTCTGTGTTCACCGAGGGTGAGGTGGGGTGGCCAGCACCAGGTCCGCAGTACCCTGGTTGCTTGAGATAGACTTTGCTGTAGGGCCCTATCATTGCCAGTGTGTGACAGGTATTCCTTGCAGCCACACCTAAGATAATCCTGTGTCCATCTGTATTCCCCAGTCACATCTAGCCATTGGGGACCAGGAGCCACCCAGGTTAAGCATATCCAGTGTGGTTGCCATGGTCAATTGTTATAAGAGCAGGGGGTGTCTGGACCCACATGCGGATTATGTAGCACCACCTACCAACCCACGCTGTCTGGGTCAAGGTGGTGGACAGAATCTGCGCCCAACAGACCCACACTCTACATCTTTGCAATGGAGGCAGTAGAGGGGCATGATGAAGGCTGTGGGACCATCAACCCTAGTCCTGCTGGTGAAGGGGCGCCATCCAGTGCAGTTGATGCAGATCTGTACTTCTCGCACTGGCAGACAGGCAATAGGCCTGGAAAAGCTCAGCTGCCCCCCACCACGATCTGACATTCACCAGCAGAGGGCACAGTCAGTCTGCACCTACTGCACCCTGCAAGGCGTTCCAGCCATATACATGCTGACTGCAGACAGCCTGCTAGCCAGTCCATAGTGCATGTCCCCAGAGGAACTATGTGCACCCATAAGTAGGATCTAAGTACAGACACCAAGCAGGTATCTCAGTGATTGGGCCCCAGAACAGGGAACACACAGATATCACTTGAGAGAAACACTGTATAGCACTCTGTGGGAACCTAGACATGCCATGGTCACTGCTCAGTCAGGGTGAGAGTGACCTCCCAGCATGACATGCTGTGGCCACCCTGTCCATGCAGGTGGTGGTTGGGCACTATAATGTCCCAGCCATTGCCCCACACCCTGTGCAGATGCATCCTGCCCAGTCCGCCCTGTCCAGACCATACCCACAATACCTTGCTCCTCATTATGCACATTGGCAGGCTAACGCTGGAAACAGTGTAAGCATTGTGGGCCCATTGAGGAGTAGGCAGCCACAAAACAATGGATAGACATACACACACTCCCACTCCTATTTCAGCTTTGTGCAAAGATAGGGGTGGTTGGCAGCCCTGCCCGCCACACTAGTCCTGAGCACAGTGCAGGCATTGCTAAGGTATGCAGGCACTAGTAGTAGTGCTTTGGTGGTAAGTGCTGCTCCGTGCCGGGCCCAACAGCCTGACTCTCCATGAGGCTTTGGATAGTGGAGCCTGTGGGTATTGGTGTTTGTGCCCTTGTTGGCCGATGTTCTAGGGAGTGCACATGTTTATGTTGTATGTGCAATGTGGGGTAAAATGTAGGGACATTGTCTACAGGAGCCACAGCTGGGACTTGAACCTGTGACCTTTTGCCCCCAGGACACATTGGCTGTGTGTACTGCACCATACTGTTGCCACAGAGGTAAGTCAGTCCCTGGGGATACCATGACTGTTCATCAGACAGACCTTGTCTGTTGCACTGTGTGCCACCCACCTGAACAGGGCTTGGCCTTGGTCTGCTGTGGGCAGATGCCACTGCCCCCTCCACCACCAGCACTCCTCCTTCACCATGCTGACATGTCCATATGCTGGTGGTGCTGGTGGTACGCAGTCCCAGGCCATCCAGTGTTCAGGTAGGCGGCTGCCTAGGGTGTGGGGTGTGGAGTAGGGGTGCCTACATAGACATCCACGCTTCCCCCCGGCACCGCCTGCCAATGTTATGTGCCCTTTGGGGTACCTGCAGGGTAATGTCCCCTGGATGTTTGACCTTGGTCGGTTGCTGTCTTGCTGATTTCCAGATTTTGCGTTCCTATGTGCCACCTAGGCATCTGCCTAGCCCACCCTGTGCCCCAGCTGCCCCACTGCATGTCCCGCCTACAGCCCCCTATGCCCCATTTGCAGCATCGCCATAGTGCTCTTTCATACCTGGGCACTATGCTGTTGCTGCCCATGTAGCACTACTATCACTTTTTTTGGGCTCCCTGCCTATGCTGTGCATTGCTGACACTTAAATGTTTTTTCTCTCCTGCAAATGTGCATCTGATGACAGGTTTTCACTCGCGGTAATGTTCAGCCCTTCATTTCCCCGCGTTAGTGTAGCAGGAGCCTCTCCCCACCCACTCCCCACCCATTGACCCCTTCTCTCCGCCCTCTCTCCACCCTCTGCGGGCCTTAACGCTGCCGGAGACGTTAATGCGCAGTAACGTTGCCACTGCTACGTTACCACTGTTTAGTAAACATACCCCATAGTGTAGGAAATGCTTGCCTAAAACGTAAGCGTTTGTCTTCTAAATAAACAACAAATCTCCCTTTCTCCCAATATGAGGTTTTGAGATCCATGAGTAATTCGTACATAATTGATTAGAGATCTGTGGCACTGACAATATTAAAACAGGCTTCCCCCCCACTCTCTGACAGCACCCATTCCCCCCTGGACAGCTCCCGATCTCTATTGAGATATATTTAAAACTCTCACATCCAAAGATTGTTTTGTGATTAGAAATGTTAAATATTCATTCAAATATTTTACTTAAGTTCCATTTATTTAGAATTAGGTTATTTTAGATTTCATCAGTTTTATATATTTGCTCTGATAATTTACATCAAATTCCTGTAGGTTTGATGTTTGGTTATTGTTGAAACAGCTATTAATGAAAATTGTAATGAGGATCTTAACATCAGTATTATTATGCAAAGTTTTAAAGTATTCAAAAAGATTTGCCTCTTTTGCACTCATACTCCCATACTATTATGGAAGATCAGTTAATCAAATTATACACTAAAGTGGAGGGCTTTACACTTCAAAAATTTTCTCCCATTTTGAATTTGCAACTAAATTATTGAACTCAAATTCAGCAATACAGTTGTATAATTCAGAATCCACATAAAGGATATTAAATTGAAAATAAAATTGTTTATTGTGTTCTATATACATGTTATAGCTCCTCTCACCCTTTGGAAGGTAGATGCTTCAAAATGTGTGTTAATATTTTTTTTTTTTGTTACTGGAAGATCTCAAGACAATTAGGGCTATGTCTATTAAACCAATAGCTGTAAAAAGCCCGCAGTAACTCAAAAACCTCCATGCTATCTACAGGAAGTGTTCCCAGCTTTCCTCTTGCAGATACTGCAGAAATTTTGGATTTATCATGGAGACTCTCAATACCTGTGCTGGCAGGTATCATAGGAAAAATCCTGCGGTGCCTGCTGATGCAGGTATCTAGGGTTCCATGGCAAATCCAAGAGGAGGAATGGTAGCGATTGAGTACACAGAGCTCTCACTAGCTCAGTACCCCAGTCGCTACATTGCCCTCCACCAATATCCCCATGGGCCCTCCTCTTTAAACAATATTGTTGGTGCCACAGATTTAGAGATCTGTGGCACTGAAAATATTAAAACAACAAGCTTCCCCCCCACACCCCATCAGCACCGATTCCCCCCTGGACAGTTCCTAGTCTCCACTGAGATCTGTCTGGGATTGGTGCACACCCAGACAAACTACATTATCCCGGCTAGCCAGTTGGGTTCCCAAATTGCCCCCTCTTCCTGATCCCTTAAGAAATCCCAGCTAGCCAGTTGGTATCCTGATCCCCCCTCCCTCTCCCCTTCCCTCTGTCCCCATTAAAAAAAAGTACTCCCTGCTAGCCAATCGGCTTGGGGAGGTCCTCCCCCCATCCATACCTGGTCATCCCTGGTGGTCTATCGGGGCAGGAACTGTCCTCCCTGCTTCTGCCCTCATCGCCAGCCTTGCCAGAGTAGCTGCAATCATGTGATGCTGCCCCTTAGCCTCATACTAGGGGCTGGCACCGTGAGATCGTGGCCATATTTACTAGTACTATTGAGGAGCGCTCCTGCTTTCCACAGTAGTACTAAAAAATATGTCTATGATCTTGCCATGCTGCCCCTATTCAATCAATACTTTGACAGTGAAATTTAATCCCATTGTACCACTTACCCCAAATTCCCCACTAGGACAATCATACAATAATTGTTTCCTCATTGTCCCTCCAGTCCAGTCCAGACACATGGGTTATGCACTCAGCAGATGGAGACTGAGATCAAACTGATTTGATGATGTTACCCTAAAAGGGTGCTGTGTAGACCTTCTCTGGCCAGTGTTCTCAGTCTCCAGAAGATGGTGGTTGTCTTAATCTTGCAATCTGATGCAATTGGAAGGAGCATTCACTTTAAAGTGGTATTTTGGGTGCTGAGAGGAGCTTGACTTGGCTGACTCCAAATTTTCTGCCCCAGGGTGCAAACCTGGTGGTCCATGTCCCTCCCCTTTCCACCACTCCCCAACCACCTTATCAAGCTTGCTTGTGGGGGTCCTTATCCTCTGTCCCCCTCCCCTACATTTAGGAGGGGGCCCAAGGAGGAACAACAAAAATAATCGAAAAAACTGTACAGCACCAACTACAAGAACACATAGACAACCACGCTCCCCTGGACAACAATCAACATGGGTTCCGCCCCAACCATGGGGTAGAAACACTTCTGATATACCTCTTCGACAGCGTCCTCCGCCTCATAGACAACACCAAGAAAGGCATCCTAATGATCTTCATAGACATCTCATCTGCATTTGACACAGTTGATCACAAGACTCTATTGGATAGACTGCAGAACATCGGTCTACACGGTGCCACCCTGAATTGGTTCCACTCATACCTGACTGACAGACAAATACAGGTCAAGGTAGGACACAACACATCCCAACCCATAAAAGTCAAACAAGGAGTGCCACAGGGATCGGCCCTTTCAGCTCTTCTATTCAACCTATACATCCAGCCAATATGTGTCATCATGAAAGAGCACCACATACAATACACAATCTACGCAGATGACATCATGATCTACACACCCATCTCAGTCAACAACCTGGACTACTCCAATATAACAAACTGCCTCACACAAATGGCAAACTGGCTTCAGAAAAACAACCTATCAATAAACTACAGCAAGACGGAGGCACTGATCATCACGCGAAACCCGGACTTTATCTCCCCACCCGACATCAAGATAAAAGATACACTCATACCTATAAAATCAGAAGTAAAGTACCTCGGAGTCATCTTGGACAAAGAACTTAACCTCCAAGCACATATAGGCAGAACAACCAAAAGCGCATACCACAGAATGCAACTCATCAGAAGACTCAAGCCCCTCCTCGACCCAGAGCACTTTCACACCATTTACCAGGCACTAATAACCCCTCTACTAGACTTCTGCAATCCAATATACACCGGACTACCAAAGCAGACCCTCAGACCGCTACAACTGGCCCAAAACACAGCTGCCCGCATTATATCCGGTACTACAAGACATGATCACATCACACCCATACTGAAAGAACTGCACTGGCTCCCAAACATCTCGTGCATCAAATACAAAACTATCATAAACATATTCAAGATCAAACAACACTCTTCTGCCATAAGCCTACACACACTCATACAATCTGACACAAGCACACGGCCAAGAAGAAGAGGCACCTCCAATCGTGTAAACACTCCAAAAGACTTCACCAAGACCCGCAAAGACACCGCACAATGAGCACTCTCCCTGGCTGCTCCATCCATCTGGAACTCCTTCCCAGATGAACTGAGACTAACCACAGAAATCAAGGACTTCCGAAAACAGCTGAAGACAACCCTGTTCATTGAATACTATGGTCATACACCTTGAGCCAACATACAAGACAGAACATCAGTCCCTCCCACCACCCCGAGACTGTATATAAGAATGTATAATAGCTCATGATGTATAATAGCGCACTATGTAGATAAACCAACTCTAATCATTTCCCCGCCAACACCTACACACCACACTATACACTGCATGAAGACACTTGCCCTCCCCTTGATTGTTTGCCGTGGAAACCGCCTTGATTGAATGATAAGGCGGTATATAAATACCATTAAATAAATAAATAAACTATAAGGAGAGAGCTGCCTGAACCCTTCAGTCAGCAGTACTCACTGTCTCCCTCCCCAACCTTTGGGATGAAGCCCAATGGGAAGTGGTGAGGGGCTGTCTGAACTGCATCTGCAGTCCCTACGGTCCTATTCTGCTATTTCTGGGGAGAGGACTAGAAAACCGGAGGGTGTTGAAACAGAACTGAAAAAGAACACATAGACTTTGGGCTCGATTCTTTGAGGCGAATAGCAGGACTGTACATCCTGGTAGGATAAGCAGCACCACTATCCATCTGAACCGTATTCTACCACACACTCTCCCCACTTGCACAGAGCTGCTATGCGGGGAGAACTGGATGGGGGCAGAGAGTGGGAGGAGCGGGGATGGGCTTAGGAGCCAGGACATACAGGGCTGATTCAGGTCACGGCCCTTTATGTCATGCAGGTGGGGGAAGGACATGCTGCTTATTCCACGTCCGTTTCGGTGCCCGATCCTGCACCTGCGGGAACGTCTAACTGGTGGGGGAAGGAATGCTGCTTATTCCACCTTCGTTTCGGTGCCTGATCCTGCACCCGTGGGAATGTCTAGCTCCCACAGTGCAGAATCAGGTACTAATGGAGCCGGCCTGGACGTGCCCCTTATGGAATTGGGCTCCATATCTTTATCTTTATTCACGCATTTTATATACTACCCACACAAAGTACAATAACAAACGTTTTGCAGCAAAACCAAAGGAGGAAAAGAACGCCATTTAATGATAGGGCAGAGAGAGTCAGACATAGTAATGAGTGACAAGGGGGCAGAGCGATAATGCTGTACTTGAGGAGAAGGGAGGTCAAAGGCCAAGTTGAAAAGGTGGGTTTTTAGCATGGATTGAAGTCTCTGAAAGGAAGATTCCAGACGGAGTGTGGTTGGAAGGGAATTCCAGAGGGTGGGGCCAAGGAAAAAGAAAGCAGAGTTGTGGGTAGATTCCAAGTGGGCTTGGGAGGCAGGAGAAGAAGATATAAGTGATTGGAGGGAACAGAGCAGACAAGACAGAGAGCATGAAGATGAATGAGGTCAGAAAGGTATTGAGGACTACCAGTGTGGATAGTTTTGTGGACCAGAATGAGTATCCTGTATTGGAACTGGTACTTGATGAGGAGCCAGTGAAGATGTATGAGAAGAGGAGTGATGTGGTCTGTATGAGAGGCATGGGTGAGAATCTGGGCTGCAGTATTATGGAATAACTGAAGACGATGTAATAGATGGAACGGGAGACCAGTGTGAGTGACATTACAATAATCAATGCGAGCGGTAACAAGAGCAAGTAGCTCTTTTTACTACAGCATGCGTGGAGCCCTTTTCTCTATGGAGAAATTAAGAGTGCTCTCTGTTCTGAAGTGTTCCATGTCTGTGATTCCCTGGGCCTCCCTCCCTCTTACCTCAGATTTCTGGGCCCTACTACTACGACTAAACATTTCTATAGCGCTACAAGACATATGCAGCTCTGTACAGACATATGTAAAGACGGTCCCTGCTCATCAGAGCTTACAGACTAGTCAAGATAGACAACATAGTAGTTGTAGACATGGGATACAGCTAGAGGGAATGGTAAGGAAACACAAAGGAGATCAGGTGAGTCAAGATCTGAAAGCGGCAGCGAAGAGGTGAGTTTTCAGCCTTGATTTGAAAAGGGTCGGAGAAGGCTCCTGACATACAGACTCAGGTAGTTTGTTCCAGGCATGAGGAGAAGCAAGGTGAAAGGAGCGAAGTCTGGAGTTAGCAGTAGAAGAGAAGGGCATAGATAGGAGCAATTTATGTTAATATTTATGTTATTTGCATTAGTTGATATAATTTGCCAAAAGAACAGAGTTCCCGGGGAGGGGTGTAGGGAGAGATAAGAGAGGAAAGGTAATAATTAGCTGCAGAGTGAATGCACTTATAGGTCAGCAGGACAAGTTTGAACTGGATGTGGAAATGGATAGGGAGCCAATGAAGTGACTTGAGAAGAAGGTTAATATGAGCATGACAAGGATGGTGGAAGATTAGCAGCAGAACAGAGTGTTGAAGAGATTGAAGGGGCGAGAGATGATTCAGAGGGAGACCAGCAAGTAATAGGTTTCAATATTCAAGATGGAAGGTGACTAAGGAGTAGAGACATGTCTTAGTAGTGTGTTCGGAAAGGAATGCGCAAATTTTGTTGAGGTTGTAGAGAAAGAAATGGCAGGTTCTAGCTATCAGTTGGGTGTGTGTGGAGAAGAAGAGAGAGGAGTCAAAGATGATCCCAAGGTTGCGAGATGAGGAGACAGGGAGGAGTAGAGAGTTATCTACAGAGACTGAGAAAGGAGGAAGGGGAGAGGAGGGTTTAGGGGGACAAATAAGAAGCTTAGTTTTGGCCATGTTCAATTTCAAGCGACGGTGAGATATCCAAGCAGCAATGTCAGAAAAGCAGGCAGAGATCCGGGCCTGGATTGCCGGAGAGATTTCAAGTGTAGAGAGGAAGATCTGGGAGTCATCAGTGTAAAGATGGTACTGAAAGCCATGGGAAGAGATGAGTACACCAAGGGACTGGGTATAGAGAGAAGAAAGGAGTGAACCCCCAGGACAGATCCTTGGGGTACAGCAACTGACAGTGGGATAGCAGTAGAGGAGGATCTACCAGGACAAACACTGAAAGAGTGATGGTAGAGATAAGAAGAGAACAGGGATAGCACAGAGTCCTTAAAACCAAGCAATGACAAGGTATCAAGGAGAAGGTTGTGGTAAACAGTGTCAAAAGCAGCAGAAAGTTCAAGAAGTATGAGAATCAAGTAAAGGCCCTTGGATTTTGCCAGGAACAGGTCACTGGAGACTTTGGTAAGAGCCATTTCGGTAGAATGTAAAGGATGAAAGCCAGATTATAGAGCAGAGGTTCCCAACTCCAGTCCTGGAGGGCCAAACACCATTCAGGTTTTCAGGCTGTCCCTAATGAATATGCATGAGATACATTTGAATACTATGGTGGCAGTGCATGCAAATGCATCTCATGCATATTTATTAGGGACAGCCTGAAAACCTGAATGGTGTTTGGCCCTCCAGGACTGGAGTTGGGAACCTCTGTTATAGAGGATCCAGAAGGGCTTGAGAAGAGAGAAAATTGAGGAAATAGCGGTGAACCGCATGTTTAGGTAGTTCAGATACGAAGGGGAGGAGGGAGTGGGTCCATAGTGAGAAGGACAAGTAAGGTCTAGTGAGGGTTTCTTGAGGAGAGGAGTGACCACAGCATGCTTGAAGGCTGCTGGGAAAGTTGCATTGGAGAGCAATAGGTTGAGAATATGAGAGATGGAAGGGACTACAGTGGAGGAGATGGAGCAAAGGAGATGGATGAGAATAGGATCAGAGGAGCAGGAAGTGAGCTTCGATGAGGAAAGAAGGTAAGTGGTTTCCTCCTTAGAGATCATAGAAAAGAAAGAAAGGGTAGCAGAGGTAGGGGGGAAGTTAGGAGTGAAGAGGGGGTAGTAGCTGACCACATGGGGAATTGGAGTGTGATCTTGTGGATTTTGTTTATTTATTTATTTATTTAACACTCATTTATATACCGCATCTTCCAGAGATCAGATGCAGTTTACAGTAAACAACAATCAACAAAGCAGGGTTTGTTTTACATGGAACATCTTATATCAATAAACATAGTATAAGTCAAACAGTGTATGCAAATACAGAACGGGATAAACTATGTACAGGTACAAGTATGTGGGCATTATCTAAACAGTGTATGCCAATACAGAACAGAGTAAACCATATACATTTATTTACAAGTATGCGGACATTAGAGATTGGATCATCATGTATTTTCATCTATGTATATTATCTAATTAAGTGAGTGGGCTTTTATTTGAGTTAGTCACTTAACTAGTTAGCCTTTATCTAGATCGAGTGAGGGGTTATCTTTGCTGTTGTAATGCTTGGTAAATAGATATGTTTTCAATTTTTTACGGAATTCCATTATCTCGGATAGAGTATGTAGATCCTCTGGGAGGGAATTCCCCATGGTTGGGGCTGCATGTGAAAAGGCTCTGTTATTTGTTAATTTATTTGCTTTTATGAAATATTTCAGAGTCTTTAGTTTGTTTAATTGTCCTTTTCTGTGAGTGGGTTTTGAAGATTCTTTACCGAGTAGTTAACATAGTGTGGCAGGAGCCATGTCATTTAAAGCTTTGAATGTTGTTATCATTGTTATATATATTAACCTACTTTGTATTGGTAACCAGTGAAGGGAAGCCAGTATTGGAGTTATATGTTGGAGTGCATGTGCTTTCATTATGATTCTAGCTGCTGCATTTTGTGCTAGCTGGATTCTTTTAATGTTTTGCTTTGATATACCTATTAGTATTAGGTTGGCAAAATCGAGGTGAGGAGTTATGGTGGCCTGGATTATATTAATAAAGTCTTGTAAGAATACTAGAGGGCGTAGTTGTTTAAGAATTTTGAGCTTGAAATAAATTTTCTTTATGGTGTTTCTGATGTGAGTATTGTGACAAGGCAGAGGTTGCAGAACCTAAAAATAGGAGTTTAAAACACTTTTTGTCCTCAGAAGCTGTCAGTAAATCAGGTCAGGAAAGGGTTAAGGATTCAGCCCTGAAAGCTGCTCTGCACAGGAAAGCAGAGAGAGAGCCACACCCTAGCTTCAGGCAAACCCAGGGAGCTGACGTGGGAGGAAAAGGGGCGGAGTCACACCTGATAGGGCAGCCCTGTTCACATAACCAGGAAGCAACTGTTAGTCAGATAGAACAGGAGCTCGAACTAGAACAGGAACTGGAAAGAGAAAGAGAGGAACAAGAACGAGAGAAGGAGTTGCTCCAGAAAGAGTTCCATGAGCAGCAAGGAGAAAGAGAGCAGTTCCAGGAAGGTCCAGGAGAGGCAGATCCAGGGAGAGATCTGGGGACCAAGAGAAGCAAAGCCAAGAGCAACCGATACCCGGTTGGCACAAGGTGCTTGGGGAGTTGCTGGCCAGACTGCAGAGAGACAGCCAGGTCTCAGGAGTGCCGTCTGAAAAAGCTTCCAGGAAGGAACTACCGGGAGCTGCATAGCAAACAAAAACGGGTCAGAGACTATTTTAAACCCCAGGGGAAAAGGTCAGATATCTTGCCTGGAAGGGGTAGGAGTAGTTCTCTGGAATCTTCTCTAAAAGCCAGAATTATAAAGGAGAGATTGGGAAGAGAGAAAGTCCCATTCAAAAGACTGCACAAGTTTTCATTCTACAGAGAACGTGACAGGAGCTCTAGCTCTGAGTATAGCCCAGGTGCATTTCAGCATGGTACTAATTGCAGGCAGCACAGACACGGGCAAGAGTTAGACTCTGAAGAGCACGCTGTGTTAAAAGAACTAGTGAAGCAGTATCAAGGGAAGTATTTGCCTCTCAACCAGAAAGAACATACTAGGCAGACCAGAAGGAAGGTGAGCCCTTTTTATGATATTTTAAAAGGTGCTAGTGATTTGGAATCCTTGCAAGTGCCTAGGTATTATAGAGATAACAAACGGAAGCAGCTTAAAGCACTAATTAAGCAGTGGCAGTCTGTAGACTCCCTTAACCCAGGTCCTAAGGACATATCAGACCCAGAGCTGAAGGATATGCAAATAGATGCACCATTAAGTGATAGCAGTGGATCAGCTATGGACTGTGGGGTTTGTTATAAGGACTGAAAGCCATATAAGTGTATCCTGTAAAAGGAGTGAAAGCTGTACAAAGATATTCTATAGAAGTGCTGAGAAAGCCTATTTGCTATAACCGGAGTTTCCACGGAGAAAGGCAGCGTTCTGCCTGTGGGAAACTGAAGCCTAATTAATTCAGCTGTGAAGAGAAGTACAAGGCTGTGAAAGTTTTCCTGTGTTTAAAGCATGTATATGGAAGCAATGCTAATGGAGAGAAACAGCTGCTGTATTTGAAGCTGAAGGAAGTTGAAAACTGAATGTTTTGTTTTGAGTTTGTACCTGAGAAGCATCAGGGGATTCTTGGACTTTTATTTGACACAATTGCGTAGCACTATCTTTTGTCTGTGTTTGGGGAAGTAGTTCACCAAACTCCTGTGCGGCAATAAAGTTATTGTTAAACCCACGGAGGCCTTTGCTGTGTTTACTTGGACCACAACTACAATGGACACCAGGCTGCAGCACTTAGAAGGTTTATAAATATGTATTCCCCTATGCATCACATGCCAACCCCTTCTAGGCAACCACCTATATATACCAGAGGGTGCTGAAGTGTGACAGTATCCATTGTAAGGTGTGTGTCTAGAATAACACCTAGATATCTTACTTCGTTTTTTATTTTAATTTCTTGGTTTTGTAGAGTTATTTGGGTTGGTATAGTATATGATTGATTTTTTGTTACTATCAGAACTTCAGTTTTAGAATGGTTTATATGGAGGTTTTGTGCTTTTAGCCAATTTGTGACTTCATCAAAGCAGTTAGATAGGAGTTGTAGCGGTAGATTAGGGATCGTGAATGGGATGTACATCATGATGTCATCCGCGTATAAATGATAGTGTACTCCAAATTTTTTAAAGATATTGCAGACCGGTTTTATGTAAATATTAAATAGGAGGGCTGATAACGCTGAGCCTTGTGGTAAGCCAATTTCTTGTTTATATGTGGTGGAGGTTTGATTGCCTATTCTTACATTTTGTGTTCTATTATTTAAATAAGAAGTAAACCATTTATGTACCGTAGAGTTTATGCCTATTTGTCTTAGGTTATTAAGCATTATGGTGTGGTGTACGCTATCAAAGGCTGCTGATATATCAATAAAAAGGAGGATGAATGCTTGTTTGTGGTTGTCAATCCCTCTTAAAAGAGCATCAGTAAACACTGTTAGGAGTGTTATGGAAGTAGTCATCAATGGTTTGGGCAGAAAGGGAGGGAGGGGTTGGAAGCGGAGGTACCTTGAGGAGAGAGTTGAGAGTTGTAAAGAGACGGCAAGGGTCAGACACAAGAGAGTTAGTCAGATGGACATAATAGTCTTGTTTGGTTTATTTTGTGTCTCATTTATTTATTTATAAATAAATAAAAAAGCTATGGCTGACTGGAAAGAGACAAGCATTAATTTGAAGTGTACAAAGTCCACAAGGGTGCAGGTTTTGAGCCAAGCTCACTCAGCTGAGCGGGCACAGGAACATAGATAGCGGATAGTGGAAAACACAGGATGTGGCATGGGCGGAGCAAGAGCATCCAGAGCAGTGGAGAGTGCAGTGTTATAGGAAGCTACTGTCTCATCAACAGACTCAGTGGAGGAAAGAGGTGATAAGACAGTGGAGGAGAGAGCCAACGGATCAATAGCATGAAGATGTCTAAAAAGGTTGAGAAGACAGGGCAAGATTGAGGCAGTGAGTGATGAAGAGTGAAGCTTAGCAGGTAATGGTCCGATAAGAGAAGAAATGAGGTACAGAAGTTTAAGGGTAATCAATTAGAGAAAATACAAGGTCAAGGCAGTGGCCTTGCTGGTGAGTAGGGGCAGTAGAGCAAAGCTGGAGGTTGAATGATGAGGTAAAGGAGAGGAGCTTTAAAGTCTAAGGATCAGAGGGGTTATCAACATGAATGTTAAAATCTCAGAGAATAAGGGAGGGGGAAGATGAATCCAGAAAGAAGGAAAGCCATGAGTCAAAGTCAGAGAGAAAGGTAGAGGTGGACTTGTCAGAAGGTCGATAAATAACAGCTACTTGGAGAGGTAGTGGAGTAAAAAGCCAATGGAATGGACTTCAAAGGAGGGAAAGGAGTGAGACAGAGGCAGAAGTAGGGATTCAAATTGACAGGAAGGAGAGAGTAGAAGCCCAACACCTCTAACACGGCCAGTGGGACAAGACTTGTGGGAGAATTGATAGTCGCCATGACAGAGAGCAGCGACTGAAGCCCAGTCCTCAGGGAGGAGCCAGGTCTCAGTTAGAGCAAGGAGATGGAGAGCATTAGAGATAAAGAGATCATGAATAAAGACATGTTTATTTAAGATGGAGTGTGTATTCCACAAGGCACATGAGAAAGGAAGAGAGGAAGGGGAAAGGAGAAGGATATGAAGAATATTTGCGCTATTCCGTTAGGATCTGTTCTGGCAGTGTAACAAAAGTCTAGAGGAGCCAGGGTTGGGGTTGATATCTCTGGAAGAGAGAAGGAGGAGTAGAAGAGTGTGGGGCAGAGAGGAGACAGCACAGCAGTAATGAGGGTGAGGTTGTTTCAGAATGAGAGGAGATGGCTGAATGAGAGGGAGAAAGTGGTGAAGCTTGAGCTGATGATAAGGGTAGATGACAAGATGGTGAGGGAAGCGAGGATGGTAAAGGGGAGGGGCTTGAAGGTGTTGGTAGGAGGGGAGACAATTAGGGAGTATGAGCAATAGGAAGAGAAAGTGTTGAGGAGCCATAAAGAGAGAAATAGAGAGGAGCACAGAAGTCAGAAGTAGTAAAAGGATAGGTGGTAGAGATTGTAGGGGATAAGATGCACCTGTCAGTGATTGTGGTAATGATCAGAGGGGGGCTATAAGAGAATCTCCAGGAACAAGCAGGAATGTAGTCTAGACATATGGGTGATGTTGGTACCAACGGAGCCCGCGTGGGAACGCTCCCCAGCATCTAATAAGAAAGCCTTTGGGAGCACTCCTCTGTGCCTGCGTAGCTGCCTTCACAACTCCCTCTCTTCAGTTCTTCATTTTCTGCAGAGCCAGCAGGAAGCAAATCCTGTCACCGCAGAAAATTCTTTTTGTTTTTTGTGGATAGTGTCTGCCTTCCCGTTGACGCCGGTACTGTCTTGATACCGTCGGTTCCCTTATTCTTTCTTTTATCTTTTCTATAACTAGTAAATAAATAAATATATATATATCGGAATATCGACGCCATCTTAGGGCTTTAGCCTACCAAACTGTCCACCGACAGTATGGAGAAATCGACCAATGGTTTCAAAAAATGTTCAAAATGTGGCAGTACCATCTCGGCTATTGACACACATGACTGGTGCTTGAAATGCCTCGGGCCTGACCACCAGCCATCAGAATGTTCCCTTTGTAAAAAAGATGATAAAGAGAGGCCTGCAGAACTGGACCTCTATATTTGGAATTCTCTTTGCTTTGGACGACGTATCTTTGGCATTGACGTCATTGAGAGCCTTATCCTCCTCACATGTATCTCAGGTATTGAAAGTGTCCAAGCACAAGTCTTCCTCGAAGACAAAAAATTCCTCCAGAGGTAGATCGCGGTCCGAGCTTTGGGCATTGCCCTGGAGGTGTGGATCAGCCTGCCAAACAGCCCTGAAGAGAAGACCTGCCCTCCAAAGCCATTGAGGGGCTCCAGGAGAGCAACTGGTGCCATGCTCTGGGATGGTGGCGCATGTTTCCATCACCGATACCCAAGCATTGGTGACCTTGATAGACCAGCGTATCCTGACCATTGAGCAGAGCTTGGCAGCTCTATTGGCGGCTTCATTTCTCTTCAAACCGTTGCCCTCAGGAACTGGGCCATCGATACTGGTACAGGTACCGGCACCAACAGCACCAGTGCAGGGTGCATCGGGATACATGTCTCTGCCACCCATGCCTTCCCTTGAGTCCATCACCGATACCGGGGTTCGACCCAAATGGTACCCAGAGCCTGATACTGATGCACATCGGTATCGACATCTGGCGGAAGGTAAATGGAGCTCACTCTGAGGAGCAGGATGTTACCAGTGGTGTGCCTCAGGGATCTGTCCTTGGTCCGATTCTTTTTAACATCTTTGTTAGTGATATAGCGGAAGGGCTGTCGGGTAAGGTTTGCCTCTTTGCGGATGATACCAAAATCTGCAATAGAGTAGACACCCAGGAAGGTGTAGATAACATGAGGAAGGGATCTAGCTAAGCGAATGGTCTAGAATTTGGCAGCTGGGATTTAATGTTAAAAAATGTAAGGTCATGTATTTGGGCTGCAGCAATCCAAGGGAGCAATACAGTATAGGAGGTGAAGTACTTTTGTCCACTAAAGAAGAGCGGGACTTAGGCGTGGTTGTGTCTGATGATCTTAAAGTAGCTAAACAGGTAGAAAAGGCGACGGCAAAAGCTAGAAGGATGCTTGGGTGCATACGGAGAGGAATGGCTAGCAGAAAAAAGGAGGTGATAATGCCTCTGAAAAAGTCTTTGGTGCGACCTCATTTGGAGTATGGTGTGCAATTCTGGAGACCGCACCTTCAAAAGGATGTGAACAGGATGGGGTCGGTGCAGAGGGTTGCTACTAAAATGATTAATGGGCTTCATTATAAAGCATATGAGGACAGACTTAAGGATCTTAATATGTACACCTTAGAGGAAAGGCGGGATAGAGGTGATATGATTGAGATGTTTAAATACCTCCGAGGCATAAATGTTCAGGGAGAGAGCCTCTTTCAATTGAAAGCAAGTTCTGCTACGAGGGGACATGGGATGAGGGTGAAGGGAGATAGATTCAGGAGTGATATGCGGAAATATTTCTTTACAGAAAGAGTAGTGGATCCATGGAATAGTCTCCCTGTGGAGGTGGTAGAGATGAGGACAGTAACTGAATTCAAAAAAGCATGGGACCAACACAGAGGATCTCTAAAGGTAAAAAGTGGACTGCTGTAGTTGTTGTTATGGAAGGACAGACTAGATAGGCCATGTGGTCTTTTTCTGTCATCATGTTTCTATGTTTCTATGAATCCATGCTGCCTCGGATCCTGTAATCCGCTGGACTCCAGAAACCTCACTATTTTCTCTTTCAGCAGCGTTTCCAATAATTTACTCACCACCGAAGTTAAACTAACCGGCCTGTAGTTTTCAACCACATCCTTACTTCCGCTTTTGTGTAAGGGCACCACATGAGCCTCTCTCCTGTCCTTTGGCACCACTCCCGACTCCAACGAGGCATTGAAAAGGTCAGTCTGTGGAGTTGCTAGAACGTCCCCAAGTTCCCTCATTATTCTAGGGTGTATCCCATCCGGTCCCATCGCTTTGTCTACTTTAAGTTAAGCTAGTTTCTCACGAAAACAGTCTTCTGAAAATTGTTCAAGATGTCCCTCGCTTCTGTTCCTATTTGTGGGTGTTTTCTGAGGTCCTGCTCCTGGTTCTTCATCTGTGAACACAGAACAAAAATATTTGTTAAGCAATTCCGCTTTATCCTTATCAGCTTCTACATATTCCCCCCCTACACCCTTGAGTCTGACAATACCACTTTTGCCCTTCCTCTTCTCACTAATATATCTGAAAAATGTCTTATCCCCCCATTTTATTGCATTGGCTATTTCCTCCTCCTTTTGAATCTTTGCCTTCTTGACTACTTTGCTAGCTTCTCTAAGTTTTTCCAAATACTTATGCCTGTCTTCCTCTCTCTGTGATCTCTTGTATTTCATGAAGGCCTCCCTCTTTTTCTTCACTTTTTCAACTACTTCCTTAGAAAACCATAGCGGTCTCCTTTTCCTTTTGCCTTTATTTACTATTTTAACAAAAAGGTTGGTTGCCCTTAAAATATCCCCTTTCAGTTTTGCCCACTGTTTTTCTACATCCCCCAGCTGTTCCCATCCCACTAACCACTCCCTGAGGTATTGGCCCATCTTCGCAAAGTTAGTCTTCCTAAAGTCTAAGATCCTCACCTTGGAATGGATTCTAACAGCCCTAGTCCTAATACTGAACCACACCATCTGGTGATCACTGGATGCAAAATGATCTCCCACTACAACATCAGAAACACTTTCACCATTGGTAAGCACCAAGTCCAGTATGGTCTCTTCACGTGTGGGGTCTGTTACCAATTGCCTGAATAGTTCTCCCTGTAGAGAATCCAGGATCTCCTTACTTCTAGATGATACTGCAGCAGGAATGTGCCAATCAACATCTGGCATATTGAAATCTCCTATCAGTAGCACTTCCCCTTTCCTAGCAATGCTGCGTATGTCTTCAATTAACTCTCTGTCCACCTCTTCCTCTTGTGAGGGAGGTCTGTATATCACACCAATGCAAATAGATTTCTCTTTCCCTCTTTCTAGTTTAACCCACAATGCCTCCTCTCTCCCTTTTAAGCTCTGTAATTCCAAAGCTTTAATAGTAGTTTTTACATATAGTGTCACTCCTCCTCCCCTTCTTCCTACCCTGTCCTTTCTGAATAAAGTATAGCCAGGTATAGTTACATCCCAGTCATGGTTTTCTGTGAACCATGTTTCTGTAACTGCCACTAAATCCAAGTCAGCCACGCCCACCAAAGCTTCAACATCAGGGATCTTATTTCCCATGCTACGGGCATTTATACACACTGCTTTCCATATGTTACCCCTGTTACCCATTTCCATAAAGGTATTTAATGTATCACCTACCTGGGGGCTTTCTTCACCTATCCCCAATGAATTTAGTTTAAAGCCCTCTTCAGTAGATTAGACAGTCTACTACCGAAGATGCGTTGACCTTTCTTGGACAGATGGATGCCATCTCTGCTCTGCAACCCTTGGAACAGCATCCCATGGTCTAGGAAACCAAAACGTTCTCGATGACACCATCCACCCAGCCATGCATTCATCTCCAGGATGCGAGCCTCTCTGCCTTGGCCTTTACCCTCAACAGGGAGGATTGAAGAGAACACCACCTGTGCACCTAACTGCTTCACCCTCTGTCCCAGAGCCATGAAGTCACTTTTTATACGTTCCGAGGTATACCTGGCAGTATCATTTGTTCCAACATGGATTAGCAACATTGGGTAATAGTCAGTGGTCTTGATGAGTCTCGGCAAACTCAGCAAAGACCTTGAGGCCATGGCTCCTCTTCTCCCAGATGATAAGAGACATGACTATTTTGCTCTAATTAGACATACCCAAAATGTATCAAAGTTTGTCAATAAGGCAACCTTTGATGCATTTGAGTATACAAGCAGAGCCACAGCAATTTGTATTGGTGCACATAGAATTGCATGGCTTCAGGTCTCAGATCTTAAACAGTGGGTTCAAGATAAGCTGGGCAATATACCTTGCACAGGGGAAAACCTCTTTGACAAAGACTGGCAGGATAAGGCTTCTCAGTTAGAGAATACTACCCTAAACAGGCTTTTTAGGACAACAGCTAACCCTGTTAGAAAGAAGACAGCTACAAGAAAAACTTTCTTCAATAAGAAGAAGAAATTCTACTCTTTTTATCCTCCTGCTTCTCAGTAGCAGGCTTGAGGCTTTCAGAAGAGACAGCAGCCTCTTAAGCAACAAAAGAAGCCACAGGTGGCTAAATTTCAACCAGCTCCGCAGCCACAGTCTGCACCTGTTTTTTGACTTTTTTCTAGAGAACATTGCCATTCTGCCTCTGGAGGACCCTTACCACCTCCACATTGCAGGCAGACTTTGTCACTACGCCCCCAGATGGCAACCTATCACCTCAGAACAGTGGACACTAACCATAGTTTGGGAGGGGTACAGACTTCATCTGCAAACTCTGCTCCCCTTGACATTTGTGGGGGAATATCACACGTAACCCTCACTCACTGCTTTCCTACAGGATAGAGTGTCCTCTCTTCTGTCTCAGGGTGCCATAGAAGATGTCCCAATTTCCCAACAGGGAATGGGGTTCTACTCTCTGTACTTTCTCATACCAAGGAAGACCAGAAGGTACAGGCCCATCTTGGACCTCAGAAATCTAAAAAAGTTTATGGTCCACGAGAAGTTCAAAATTATCTCTCTGGGGACGCTTCTTCCATATCTCCACAGTCAGGACCGGCTCTGTTCTCTAGATCTAAAAAAAGCTTACACACATATCCTCATCCATCCAGGACACAGGAAATATCTACACTTCATTTTTCAGGGAAAACATCAGTATAGCATGCTTCCTTTTGGACTCGCTTCTGCCCCAAGAGTCTTCACAAAGTGCGTGGCGGTCGTAGCCGTATATCTAAGATCTCTAAGGATATTTGTCTTCCCTTACTTAGATGACTGGCTCATAAGAACAGACACCCCCCCCCCCCCCCAAGAGGTTCGGCTTTCCTTGCATCGTACCATCACAGTACTGCAACACTTGGGATTTGTCATAAACTTTCCAAAATCTCTGCTTGCTCCATTTCAAAGATTAGAGTACATAGGAGCTTTACTGGACACACAGCAGGCCAAGGCATTTCTGCCCCAACTCCACTTTGCCCGTCTCATTGAACTAACCTCCCAAGTGCTATTCCAAGACCATCTGACTGCCAGAGAAATGCTTGCAGCTTCTGTACATGTCATTCCACATGCTCTTCTACAGATTCGGACAGCCCAGTGGACTCTTGCCTCCCAATGGATGCAGGCCTCAGGCCACCTCAGAGACAAGATCCAAGTCACTGCCCATCTCACCACATCCCTCTAGTGGTAGTGTTCCCCAGAAAATAATCTCGTCAGGTCATTTTTTCAGATGCCTCTACATCAATGCACCCTGATGACAGATACCTCCAAACTTGGTTGGGGAGCTCACTTGGACACTCTCTTTGCACAAGGCCTCTGGACAGTCACAGCTCCAGATCAATCTCCTGGAGCTTCGTGCTATCTCAAATGCCCTCCTGGTGTTTCAAGATCAACTCAGAGCACAAAGAGTCCTAGTCAGGTGGCTATGTTCTTTGTGAACAAGCAAGGCGGAACAGGATCTTGGCCCCTCTGTGAGGAGGCTTTTCATGTAGTCCTTTGCCATTTCTCATCATATACATCTCCAAGCAGTGTATCTCCCAGGGGAGCTCAATGTCTTGGCAGACAAGCTGAGTTTGGATCCTTCTTTCCCACGAATGGTCTCTCCATCCAGACACAACATCCTACATTTTTCAGACCTGGAGAGCTCCATACATAGATCTCTTTGCCACACCCCAGAATGCCAAGCTCCCCACTTCTGCACCAGGACTTCAACATCCAGCAAACAGCAAGTGGATTCTTTCCACCTACACCAGACGTTCCTATGCTTTCAAGTAGTGCAGGTTCTCAGTTTGGTGTTCCTAGAAGTATCTCAATCCTTTCTCTGCTCCCATGGAGGCACTTCTCTAGTATCTCCTCCACCTGTCCTCAACAGGTCTCAAGACCTATTCTGTGAGAGTTCACCTCAGTGCCATTGCGGCCTCTCATCATCTCTTAGATGGACAGCCCATCTCCTCACTACCACTAGTAGCACGCTTTATGAGGAGGCTCCCACTGACCAAGCTGCACATTAAGCCACCTCCGATGGCTTGGGATCTTAATGTCGTTCTAGCGCAGCTTCTTAAGCCGCCCTTTGAACCACTGGCTGCGACCCCACTAAAGGTCCTTTCATGGAAAGTTATCTTCCGTATTGCCTTCACTTTAGCTAGACGCATTAGTGAGCTTCAGGTTTTGATGGCGGACCCACTCTATACTAGGTTCCACCATGACAATGTCATCCTTAAGACTCACCCACATTTTATGCCAAAGGTGGTTTCTCCTTTTCATTTAAACCAGTAAACCAGTTTACCTTCCTATATTTTTTCCTAGACTGCATGTGTCTAGAGCAGAAACAATTCTGCATACTCTTGACTGCAAGCGGGCATTGGCTTTTTATCTCCAGAGAACTCGAGATCATCGTAAAGCCTCGCAGTTGTTTATTTCCTTTGACCCTGGTCACCTAGGTCTCCTGGTATCTAAACGTACGCTCTCCAAATGGATAGCGGGCTGCATTTCATTTGCTTATTACAAAGCAGGACTCTCCCCGGATAGCATAATGTTCGTGTTATGGCTACCTCAATGGCAAACCTACGCTCTGTAGCCATTGACAAAATTTGCAAGATATAGCAACTTTGTCTTTTGTCCATACATTTGCTGCCCATTATTGTTTGGACAAGGACTCCTGCTGGGATGCCACGTTTGGTTAAGCTGTTCTCCAGCACCTCTTTCAGACTTAGGGTCAACTCCTACCCTCCGTCCCAGACTTTGACGCAGAGCTGGACAAGAAGGGTGGGGCAAGTACTGAATGGAAGCAAGTGAAAGCAGGCAGAGTTCATTGGAAGTGCCCTAGTAAAACTTAGACAAGGTAAAAAGACTTTGAATTACCTACAAGAGAGGCTTTGCAGAGGAACAGGGAGAAGGAAAAAAAAAGAACACCTAAATATGCAGTCAGATAGTTCTAGTCAGAGAACAGAGACAATAAAGTGTTGAGAAGGAAGACACAGCACCGCAGAGGGCAGGAGCTGGGTAAAAGACAGAGGATAGGACACACACTGACAAAACAGAAATATATATACAGAACAATAAATAAACCCTGAAGGGAGTGAATCCCCGGACCTCCCTTGCACCTCTTAAGTGCCGGGGAGTGGGGGGGGGAGAGTGTCCAGAAAGGCCGAAATCTGGATGAGCCCTGCCTTGAAAGAAAAAACAAACTGGCAGCTGCGAACAGGCTCAACTCCAGGGGTGGGAATCCCTCAAGGTGCTAGGCAGAGCATGGTACAAGCCACGGTGGTGATGGCCCTGTTTCAGTGTGTTGAACCACCGGGATCATGAGAATGTGAAGAGCTCCGGGTCTGATGGAAGCAGCATTGTGGCAACTGCTGGTAGTAACTTGGCAGGGCCCTCCTGCATTAGCTGCGCTTCGACCGTGGTTCTTTGCAGCAGAATGGTGTTTTGGTGGGACTGGCGCCATTTACTCCTTGCCTGCCCCTCTGCTGAAGCGAGGGCAGGAGTTTGGGATGGGTGCGTTTTTGCATGGCTTACTGGTACAGGACACTTTCCCTAGCGTTTGGCAATAGAAGCAAAAAAAAGTAAATTAAACTCGGGATTTTTGGTGCGAATGGCTACCATTTTGTGTTGGTCCTCTCATGTCCCCTGCCTTAGGTTTATCGGGGACATGGTATGGTTGGGGGAAGGGAGCTGCCCCCCCCCCCCCGGTATTTCAGAGGATCTTCTGTGGGGGCCCTGGTTTGGGGCTTCTCGCAGTGATGATCAGCCCTCTTAGGGTTAAATGCAGTAAAGATATATTTCAGGATGGGCTAGCAGCTCCTCTCTTCTCCTGACCTTTAGCCTTTGGATAGATTATTGCAGCGCCCTCCAGTGTCTTGCCTCAGGCAGCTATTAAGGGGACTCCCTTGTCTAGTTTCCTAGAAGCCCTGCAGTACCTTGATACTTTAGCTCAAGAGAGCAGGAGATGGAGGTTGGTCCTATGAGCTCAAGCTATGCCCCTGTGCCTCTTTGTTTTTTTTTTTTCCTTTTTCCTGACAATTTAGGCTAGTGCTTGTGTAGGGTAGCTTAGCGAGTATTTAAAAAAAAAAAAAGCAAACGTAAAGAAACTGGTGGTGCCCCTTGCTTGAGTTTTTATTGAGGCTTTGCCTGTCAGCAGCCCAGTCCAATTTAACTTAGGGGTTGGCAATGTTTTTTTTAGGTAGTGGCCTGCTCTACAAAGCTCAAGTTGACACCCTCGGGCTAAGTATCTGAGGTCGGCATGAGGGCCAACCACAGACTTCCAGGTAGCTGATCGTCTGGCCACTGCATTTCTCAAAAATAAATAAGTAAATAAAAATAAAAGGGAGAAGTAGAAGCAGAGTGTTAGTGTAACAGCCTGATACCCGAGGGTTTGAAGTTGATTGCCACTGGCACTCTCTCTGATCTTCGATAGATCACTTGATGTCCAGTATCTCAGCAGATAGGGCCAGACAGTCATAGAAACATAGAAATATGATGACAGAAAAAGACCACATGGCCTATCTAGTCTGTCCTTCCATATCGACAACTACAACAGTCCCTTTTTTACCTTTAGAGATCCTCTGTGTTTGTCCCATGCTTTTTTTAATTCAGTTACTGTCCTCATCTCTACCACCTCCACTGGGAGAGTATTCCATGGATCCACTACTCTTTCCGTAAAGAAATATTTCCGCATATCACTCCTGAATCTATCTCCCTTCACCCTCATCCCATGTCCACTCGTAGCAGAACTTGCTTTCAATTGAAAGAGGCTCTCTCCCTGAACATTTATGCCACGGAGGTATTTAAACATCTCAATCATATCACCTCTATCCCGCCTTTCCTCTAAGGTGTACATATTAAGATCCTTCAGTCTGTCCTCATATGCTTTATAATGAAGACCACTAATCATTTTAGTAGCCACCCTCTGCACCGACTCCATCCTGTTCACATCCTTTTGAAGGTGCGGTCTCCAGAATTGCACACTATACTCCAAATAAGGTCGCACCAAAGACTTATACAGAGGCACTATCACCTCCTTTTTTCTGCTAACCATTCCTCTCCATATGCACCCAAGTATCCTTCTAGCTTTTGCCGTCGCCTTTTCTACCTGTTTAGCTACTTTAAGATCATCAGACACAACCACGCCTAGGTCCCGCTCTTCTTTAGTGGACAAAAGAACTTCACCCACTATACTATATTGATCCCTTGGATTGCTGTAGCCCAAATGCATGACCTTACATTTTTTAACATTAAACCCCAGCTGCCATATTCTAGACCATTCTTCAAGCTTCGCTAGATCCCTCCTCATGTTATCTACACCTTCCTGGGTGTCTACTCTATTGCAGATTTTGGTATCATCCGCCAAGAGGCAAACCTTACCCGACAGCCCTTCCGCTATATCACTAACAAAGATGTTAAAAAGAATTGGACCAAGGACAGACCCCTGGGGCACACCACTGGTAACATCCTTCTCCTCAGAGTGAGCTCCATTTACTTGTACTTTTTATCGCCTCCCACCCAACCAATTTCTAACCCAAGCAGTAAGAACATAAGAACATAAGATATGCCATACTGGGTCAGACCAAGGTCCATCAAGCCCAGTATTCTGTTTCCAACAGTGGCCAATCTAGGTCATATGTACCTAGCTGTTTCCCCAAGAGACACAAGTTCCACAATGCTTGTACTGGGTCAAGCATTGATATCTTTGGTCACTTCTTAATAATGGTTTATGGACCTTTCCTCCAGGAACTTGTCCAAACCTTTTTTAAACCCAGCTACACTAACAGCCTTTACTACATCCTCCGGTAACAAATTCCAAAGTTTGATTACACGTTGAGTGAAAAAATATTTTCTTTTATTAGTCTTAAATAGTTTACCCTGTAGCTTCATTGCATGTCCCCTAGTCTTTCTATATTCTGATGATGTAAACAATCGATCTACCTTTACACGTTCCACTCCGTTCATTAATTTATAGACTTCTATCATATCTCCCCTCAGTAACTTTAGGGTCCATCCCTAGGGTGCTCAGTTTGTTTAGAAGTCGCCTGTGAGGAACAGTGTCAAAGGCTTTACTGAAATCTAAATACACCACATCTAGGGCTCTCCCTCGGTCCAACTCCATGGTCACGCAGTCAAAGAAATCAATCAGATTTGTCTGACAAGACCTGCCTCTGGTGAATCCATACTGCCTCGGATCCTGTAATCCGCTCGACGCCAGAAACCTCACTATTTTCTCTTTCAGCAGCATTTCCAATAATTTACTCACCGCCGAAGTTAAACTAACCGGCTTGTAGTTTTCAACCATATCCTTACTCCCGCTTTTGTGTAAAGGCACCACATGAGTCTCTCTCTAGTCCTTTGGCACCAATCCCGACTCCAACGAGGCATTGAAAAGGTCAGTCAGTGGAGCTGCTAGAACATCCCCAAGTTCCCTCAGTATTCTAGGGTGTATCCTATCTGGTCCCATAGCTTTGTCTACTTTAAGTTGAGCTAGTTTCTCATGAACACAGTCTTCTGAAAATTGTTCATGATGTCCCTCGCTTCTGTTCCTGTTTGTGGGTGTTTTCTGAGGTCCTGCTCCTGGTTCTTCATCTGTGAACACAGAACATAAATATTTGTTAAGCAATTCCGCTTTATCCTTATCAGTTTCTACATATTCCTCACCTGCACCCTTGAGTCTGACAATACCACTTTTGCCCTTCCTCTTCTCACTAATATATCTGAAAAATGTCTTATCCCCCCCCATTTTATTGCATTGGCTATTTCCTCCTCCTTTTGAATCTTTGCCTTCCTGACTGCTAGCTTCTCTAAGTTTTTCCATATATAGATGCCTGTCTTCTTCTCTCTGTGATCTCTTGTATTTCATGAAGGACTCCCTCTTTTTCTTCACTTTTTCAGCTACTTCTTTCGAAAACCATAGTGGTCTCCTTTTCCTTTTACCTTTATTTACCATTTTAACAAAAAGGTTGGTTGCCCTTAAAATATCCCCTTTCAGTTTTGCCCACTGTTTTTTACATCCCCCAGCTGTTCCCATCCCACTAACGACTCCCTGAGGTATTGGCCCATCTTCGCAAAGTTAGTCTTCCTAAAGTCTAAGACCCTCACCTTTGAATGGATTCTAACAACCCTAGTCCTAATACTGAACCACACCATCTGGTGATCCCTGGATGCAAAATGATCTCCCACTATAACAACATCAGAAACACTTTCACCATTGGTAAGCACCGAGTCCAGTATGGCCCCTTCACGTGTGGGGTCTGTTACCAATTGCCTGAATAGTTCTCCCTGTAGAGAATCCAGGATTTCCTTACTTCTAGATGATACTGCAGCAGGAATGTGCCAATCAGCATCTGGCATATTGAAATCTCCTATGAGTAGCACTTCCCCTTTCCTAGCAATGCTGCGTATGTCTTCAATTAACTCTCTGTCCACCTCTTCCTCTTGTGAGGGAGGTTTGTATATCACACCAATGCAAATAGATTTCTCTTTCCCTCTTTCTAGTTTAACCCACAATGCCTCCTCTCTCCCTTTTAAGCTTTGTAATTCCAAATCTTTAATAGCAGTTTTTACATATAGTGCCACTCCTCCTCCCCTTCTTCCTACCCTGTCCTTTCTGAATAAAGTTTAGCCAGTCTGCCTCCAGTTATAGCTTGCCTTGGGAATCCAGAGGTTACGGTTAGGGCCCCCCCAATGGGCTCTGGGATTGCTCTGTCAGGGAAGTGCCAGGCTGTTGTGCTTGCAGCTGCCTCGATGGTATGGCCCGCAGTGGAAGGTTCAGCAGGCAAGAACTGGTCAGTCGCATTGCAGAAGCCATCCACTGAACAATTGACTGCTCTAATTGGGAGTATTGGCTACAGTGGTCTGTACGAAGTCGGGCTGGCAAACTGCAACCAATTAGACTGGTTTCATGTCCTGCCTGGCTGTGAGAGCAACATCTCAGCGGGGTTGGGGCTTATTCTGGTAGTTCATCTTCCCAATCCTCTTTGGCTTGATGGTAGATAGTGAGGATGGCAAGGGTTGGCTTTAGGCCAGCTCGGCCTTAGAAATCTGCCTTAGTGGAGAGGCCTAGGATCTCCCTTGTGATGTGTCTAGTTGGGCGTTTCCCTGGTTAAATGGAATGGCCTGGAGTATGTAACCCTGCTTCTGGCCTGTGGCTTCTGTTCTAGAGTCTAGAACTAACTTGTCTTTGTCCCTTCCTTCTCGGAGTATAAGATCATAAGTGTTGCCATACTAAGTCAGGCCAAAGCACCTCTGGTCCAGTAGAAGCCTGTTTCTATCGGTGGCCATTCCAGGATACAAGTGCCTTTCAGCTTCCTAGTAAGTTGTACAGTTCCTCTGTGGCCCTTTCTGGGGCAAACAGTTGTTCTCACTGGCTCCCCCTCAATATGGGTTTGGGAGCAGTTTCCACCTGGTCGGAAGTATCTTTAATCTCCAGGAAGAAGCAGGAATGCATTCTTCACATATGGGTGATGTCCTCAGATGGAGCCTGCATAGGAACACTCACCAGCATCCAGTAGGAAGCATTTGGGAGCATCCCTCTGTGCATGTGTGCATGTGTGCATGCCTTCCTGCCTTCCCAGTGAGTCTTCTCAGTCTTCGTTTTTCCGCGGAGCCCTACGGACACTTGTCCTCTCGCTGTGCCCTTCGCGGTGCTTAATTTTTCTATTTTGTTCTTCCCATCTACTTCAGTACCATTGCTTGTCGACCCGGAGACCTTTTTTGACACATAAGAACCTAACATAAGATATGCCATACTGGGTCAGACCAAGGTCTATCAAGCCCAGTAGCCTGTTTCCAACAGTGGCCAATCTAGGTCATAAGTACCTAGCAGTTTCCCCAAAAGACACAGGTTCCACAATGCTTGTATTGGGTCAAGCAGTGATATCCTGGGTCCCTTTTAATAATGGTTTATGGACCTTTCCTCCAGGAACTTGTCCAAACCTTTTTTAAACCCAGCTACACTTTTACTATATCCTCCGGTAACAAATTCCAGGGTTTGATTACACGTTGAGTGAAAAAATATTTTATTTTATTAGTCTTAATAGCTTCATTGCATGTCCCCTAGTCTTTCAATATTCTGATGACGTAAACAATTGATCTATGTTTACCCGTTCCACTCCATTCATTAATTTATAGACCTCTATCATATCTCCCCTCAGCCGTCTCTTTTCCAGGTTGAAGAGCCCTAACCTTTTTAGCCTCCCTTCATAGGGGTATCCTTCCATCCCCTTTACCATTTTGGTGGCTCTTCTCTGTACCTTTTCTAATAACGCTATATCCTTTTTAAGATGCGGCGACCAGAATTGCACACAATATTCATGGTGCAGTCGTACCATGGAACGATTCAGAGGCATTATAATATCCTTTGTTTTATTTTCCATTCCTTTCCGTATGATACCTAGCATTCTATTTGCTCCCTTGGCCGCCACTGCACACTGGACAGAGGGTTTTAACATGTTATCCACGATGATGACTAAATCTTTTTCCTGGGTTCCTAATGTGGAATCTTGCATCGTGTAACCGTAGTTTGGGTTGTCCTTTCCTAGGTGCATAACTTTGCACTTGTCCATATTAAATTTCATCTGCCATTTGGATGACCATTCTTCCAATCTATCAAGATCCTCTTGCAATTTTCCACAATCCTCATGGGTTTTAACAACTTTGAATAGTTTTTTGTCATCTGCAAATTTGATAACCTCGCTCGTTATTCCCTTTTCCAAGTCATTTATGAATATGTCAAAAAAGCAGCGGACCCAGCACAGATCCCTGGGGTACTCCACTATTCACCTTTCTCCATTGGGAAAATTGGCCATTTAGCCCTACCCTCTGCTTTCTATCTTTTAAGTTCCTGATCCACAATAGTACACTGCATCCTATCCCATGACTTTTTAATTTTGCCAAAGGTCTCTGATGAGAGGGACCTTGTCAAAGGCTTTCTGAAAGTACAGATAAACTATATCAACGGACTCACCTTTGTCTACTTGTTTATTCACACCTTCAAAAAAACATAACAGATTAGTAAGACAAGATCTTCCTTGTCTAAAGCCATGTTGGCTGTCACCCATGACTGACTAAATGTTCAGTAATTTTGTTCTTTATGATGGTTTCTACTATTTTTCCCGGTACTGACGTCAGGCTCACCAGTCTGTAGTTTCCCAGATCACCCCTGGAACCCTTTTTAAAAATTGGCGTTACATTGGCGATCCTCCAATCTTCAGGTATTACAGATGATTTTAATGATAGTTCACAGATTACTAATAGCAGGTCTGCAATCTCATATTTCAGTTTTTTCAACACTCTTGAATGTATACCATCTGGTTCAGGTGATTTGCTTCTCTTCAGTTTATCAAACAGTTGTAATACATCTTCCCGTTGTATCAATATTTCTTTCAATTCTTCAGCAGTTTCACCTTTAAATACCACTTCAGTTATGGGTAACATCACTACATCTTCCTCAGCAAAGACTGAAGCAAAGAATTTATTCAGTCTCTCCGCAATGGCTTTGTCCTATCTTGCTGCCCCTTTTACACCTCTATCATCTATTGTTTCAACTGACTCTCTCACAGGCTGTTTGCTACAAATGTACTTGAAAAAGTCTTTATTAGGCGTTTTTGCTTCCACAGCAGGCTTCTTCTCAAATTCTCTCTTTTCCTGCCTTATCATAAGAACATAAGATATGCCATACTGGGTCAGACCAAGGTCCATCAAGCCCAGTATCCTGTTTCCAACAGTGGCCAATCTAGGTCATACATACTTAGCATTTTCCCCAAAAGAGACAGGGGAAAAGACATCAGTGTCTTGCATTTAACTTGCCAGTGCTTGTGCTGTTTCCAGTTTTTGTCATTTGGCTTTTTTTTTCCATTTCCTGAAAGATGCTTTTTTGGCAACAATAGCCTCTCTGACCTCACCTTTAAACCATGCTGGCAATTTTTTTGGACTTCCTTCCACTTTTCTTAAAGCGTGGAATATAGCTGGTCTGGGCTTCCAAGATAGTATTTTTAAACAACACCCAAGCTTGATGTAAGTCTTTAACCTTTGCAACTGCTCCTTTTAGTTTTTTCTTAACTATTTTCCTCATTTTATCATAGTCTCCCTTTCGAAAGTTAAAAGGTAGTACTCTGGATTTCTTTACCATCCCTCCTCCATTATTTAAATCAAACGCAATCATGCTATGATCACTGTTGCCAAGTGACACAAACACCCTTATCTCTTGCACCAGATCTGGTGTCCCACTGTGGACTAGGTCCAAAATGGCTTCCCCTCTGGTCGGTTCAAGAACCAGCTGCTCCAAGCAGTCATTTATTTCATCTAGAAACTTTATCTCCCGAGCATGTCCTTCCATGACACTGACTCAGTCAATACCGGAGTAATTGCAATCACCCATTACTGTTCTGTAACTTTTTTTAGCATCCCTGATTTCTTTGAGCATTTAATCATCCATTTGTTCATTCTGGCCAGGCAGTCGATAGTACACCCCCATTGCCATCGCCTTCCCCTTTTTACATGGAATTTCAATCCATAGAGATTCTACAACAAATTTTGTTTCATGCGAAACTTTAATCCTTTGTAACTCAATGCCCTCTCTAACATAGAGCGCAACCCCTCCACCAATTTGATCAGCTCTATCATTACAATGTAGTTTGTATCCAGGTATCACAGTGTCCCACTGGTTGTCCTCCTTCCACCATGTCTCTGAGATACCAATGATATCTAACCTTTCATTTAGTGCTATATAGTCTAACTCTCCCATCTTATTTTTTAGACTTCTAGCATTTTAGAGACTGTATTTTATTCATATTCATCTGGCTATCGGTAGGCAGGGGTAATTTGGAATCTTTAATCTCTGTCTGCTCCGTACTCAAGGGCATTTGGGCTACTTCCACTAACTTTTATTTTCTCTTTTTTATCTCGCAATTCCCATGGGTTTTTTTGTCAGTACAGGCTGCCATTGAGTCTTTTGACTTGGAAAAGGCTGATCTCCAGGAACAAGTAGGAATGTAGTCTTCACATATGGGTATTGTCGGCACCGACGGAGCCCGTGCGGGAACGCTCCCCAGCGTCTTATAGGAAAGATTTTGGGAGCATCCCACTGCGCCTGCGCTGCTGCCTTACCGCATGTCCAACTCTCCCTCTTCAGTTTTTCGTTTTCTGCGGAGCCGCCGCAGAAAATTTCCTTTTTTTGTGGTCACATCTGCCTTCCTGTCGATGCCTATACCGGTACCAACGGTGTCTTCTTTATTTTCTTCTTCTTCTTCTTCTTTAAAAAAAAAAAAAAAAAGCTTTTCTTGAGGGTCTGTCCCCTATTGCTGCTTCGGTGCCATTTTGAGTTCTAGGCCCTGTTTTTCTTCAAAATGGAGAAACCAACTAGTGGTTTTAAAAAATGTTAAAAATGTGGCGGTACCATTTCTGCCACCAACACCCATGACTGGTGTCTTAAATTTTTGGGCCTAGAGCATTCTCCATCAGATTGTCTCCTCTGCAGAAAGATGACTAAGAGGGGCCTGCAAAATAGAGTTGCAAAACTCGGCACCCTTTTTGCCTCGGATGCAATGTCCGTTGCATCGATGTCATCCAGTGCTTCATCTTCCTCCCATGGATCTCAGGTAACCAAACCCAGGTCTTCTTCGAAGACCGGTCGGTCCTCTAAGGGTAGATCTCCTTCTAAGCATCGAGATGCTTCCAGCATTGCCCTTGAGGAGAACACACCGGCCAAACAACCCCGGCGGGAGGTCCTTGCCGCCAAAGCATTAACTGGGTCCCAAGAGGCATCCACCTCCGGAGAGCTTTTGGTGCCATGTTCTGGGGTCATGGCCCTGTCCCCCGGTACCGATACCCAGACATCGGCAGGTTCCATGGATCAACGCATCCTAACCATTGAGCGCAGTCTAGCAGCCTTGTTAGCAGCCTCCATACTGCTAACCTCCACACCCACCAAGGAAGCCGCATCATTTTTAAAAGCCATGACATCACTAAAATATTGCCAGACAATCAACGCCCCAACACACCAGCATGGTACAACTCCGGATATGATCTTTATTCCAATGCACTTGGTGGAACAGGGCAAGGCCACAGCACCAGCAGTCACGCCGGTCCCTTGGTCAGATCATCATGTGATTGACTTCACTTTGACTCTGAATAACCCCACTCAAGATGTGGAAGATGAGAGCATAGCCAGGCATTTTAGAGCATTCAACAAAGACTAATTCATAAACGAAATCATCCCACAACTACAACAGGAATGCGACACACTTGACACAAGCATAGAGAAATGGAACTCCATAATATCTAACGCAGCATCAGACCCTACCAGAACAGAAGCACAAGCACGCAGGAGGTCCAATGCCCCCTGGTACTCAAGTGATATCAGGGATGCAAAGCGCACTCTCCGAAGACTGGAGAGAAAATGGAGGCAGAACAAGTCGCATAGCTCCCTGACTCAATACAGAGCAAAGCAACTGGAATATAACAATCTGATAAATGAGCATAAACAGCAGCACCTTACCAACTTAATCATGAAATCTGTCAACAGACCGAGAGAACTCTTTAGCATTGTCCAAAAACTCACTAAGGACACCACATAGCACTGTACCCACCATCTTGACCCACAGGAATTTGCGAATTACATGCAATCGAAAAGCACCATCCGGACATGCCCCCCACACCACAGACAGATGACCATGAAATGGAAGAGCCGCATCAAACATGGGAGGACTTCAGCATACCGTCAACACATCAAGTAGAGGACATAATGAATGCACTCGACACAACAACCTCACCGTCAGACCCATGCCCAGTGTCTTGGCTCAAAGCCACAAGAAGCCAGCTCTTCCATCACATTCAAAAAATTGTCAAGGATTCACTCCAACAAGGATACATGCCGCAATCCCTGAAGCAAGCCATGATACGCCCGATACTTAAATGCAACACTCTAAACCCCTCCAAACCAAAATCATACTGTCCCATCTCCAGCATACCATTCCTTGCAAAAATCATTGAAAGGACAGTGCAAAGGCAACTTCAGGGCCACATTGACATGAATGCTCCACTGGACATCCAGCAGCATGGTTTTAAACCCCAGCACGGTGTAGAAACGCTACTCCCTTCCCTCTTTGACAATCTCCTAATAGACATAGATAACATAAAAAACAGATTCCTGCTAGTGTTCATGGACATCTCGGCAGCCTTTGACACCGTGTCCCATGCCAGATTATTGCAACGCCTGCAACAGATAGGACTATGCAAGAATACTCTGAAGTGGTTTACTTCCTACTTGGAAGATCGAACGCAGCAAATCAAATGCTCCCAAAGGAAATCAATGCAATTCCCCGTCACGCAGGAATACCACAAGGTTCAGCCTTATCATCAATGCTCTTTAATATCTACATCCAACCTATATGCAGCATCATCAAACGCCACAAACTTCACTATCACCTCTATGCTGACGACATCATGGTGTATGCTCCAATCAACCTAGTAGCTCTTGACACCACAACAATAAGCAGATGCCTTGAAGACATGAATGCCTGGCTCACAACCAATAACCTGACAGTCATCTATGATAAAACTGAGGCAATGTTCGTCACCAGGAACCCCACCTTCATTCCACCACAAGCAATCAGCATTCTTGACAAACCAATAGCAGTCAAAGATGAAGTTAAATACCTGGGCATCACAATGGACAGATCCCTGAACCTGAAAACCCACATCAGCAAAACCGCAAACAAGACCTCTCAACGTTTAAGGACCATCAGAAAGCTCAAGCCAATACTCCGCCAGAACCACTTCCGCACAGTGTGCCAAGCACTCATCAAACCTCTGCTTGACTATGGAAACTCGCTATATCAAGGCCTCCACCGGCAGACCTTACACCCACTCCAATTGGTGAAAAACACTGCAGCACCCATCATTACGGACACTCCAAGAACTGATCTCATCACCCCCGTCTTACAGCAACTGCACTGCCAGAGCAAAGTTCAAAACAGTCCTGATCATCTTTAAAATCATTCACCATCTCTCGGCAGATGCACTCCAAGATATCATAACAAGGGATATCAGCAGTAGGCCAAGAAGAACCAATAATGACAACATGATTGGCACACCTGCAGGATATCACAAGACTAAACAAACAGCCTCAAGAAGAGCTCCTTCACTACTGATGCGAATCATCAGGAGACTGAAACCACTCCTTGCCCCAGAACACTTTCGTACCGTCCTCCAAGCACTGATAACCCCAATACTGGACTTCTGCAATCCGATATACTTGGGACTACCGAAACAAGCCCTCAAACCACTCCAGCTAGCACAAAACACTGCAGCACGAATAATATCCGGTACTGCAAGACAGGACCACATCACACCCACCTTAAAAGACTTACACTGGCTCCCAATCGGTGCACGCATCAGATACAAAACTATCATAAACCTATTTAAGATAAATCAGCACACATCAGCCAACAGCCTACACACCCTCATTCAACCAGACAACAGCACTCGTCCTAGAAGAAAACAAACACGCAACCGAGTCAGCACCCCAGGTGAATTCAAACACACACGCAAGGACACAACAGACAGAGCTCTCTCCATGGCTGCTCCAACTATATGGAACAAACTACCAGACGACTTGAGGACAACTACAGACCTCAAAGACTTTAGAAAACAGCTAAAAACCATGCTGTTCATAGAACACTATGGACACATCACATAACCTAAGAGAATGTATAACAGCACATATTGCTGCCTGTACAGATAATGTTTTACAGCACCACTGTATATAGCCCACACTGTACATAGCTCAAACCATTCTAGCACGCAACACACCACACCTTGTACATAGCTCACCCCAATCTAGCACACGATACAACACACACTCAACTAAATTGCACCCTCACTGCATGATTAACACACTCACTTTACCCGATTGTTTGCTGTGATACCACCTTGATTAATAAGATAAGGCGGTTTAAAAATACTGTTAAATAAATAAATAAATAAATACTGGCGTCCACACTTTGGAACTCCCTCCCAACGGACCCGAGGGCCCTGAATGACATCATAGACTTCCACAAGGCCCTTAAAACCCTGCTCTTTACAGAAACCTCTGAGCAGACAGGTAACAGTCTCCACCCAAACGGTAATGCAACTACCTCCACCAACTCGATACTCACTTATCCCAACTGACATATGAGATCATTGTATAATGTTGTCAAGCACCCTCATGTTAAATGTTAACCCCCCCAATTGTGATGTGACTACTTTGATTGTTAAGTGTCCTCATGTTAAATATAACCCTCCTATTGTGATGTGACTGCTTTGATTGTAGGATAAGGTGGTATACGAATCTGTCTAAATAAATAAATAAAGCCGCTACAATTGGTTCTGCAGCCATCAGTACCGGATGTATCTACAACTACTCTTCCACCGCTCTCCATGCTACCACCCATGCCAGCCCTAGAATCGGTGTCTGGCATAGAGGGTCCAGTATCGAGGCATTCCAATGTCGACTTTGATCGGTACCAGCGACAGGCAGTATGAGAGCACCCGGCCCTTCAATACTTCGAGTCTTCCGAATCCGATGATTCTGATGAATCCATTGATACCGGAGCAGTTCTTCCGGAGGATCCCTCTCCTTCGCCGCAACATCGGATGTCTCCTCTGGAGGACATGTCTTTTCAAGACTTTATACGGGATGTGGCTCGGGCCCTCTCGATCACTGTGACCCCGGAGAAGGAACCGAGAGCTGAAGAACTTGAAATTCTTCAGTATCTGACAGCCCCCAAGGAAGCTGTAACCCTTCCCATACACCGGATTTTGCATGATCTCATTCTTAGAATGTGGGAAACAGTGTCTCCACATTCTCAAAGGCTCGATACAATGTACCGGGTATCGCAGTGTCCTGGGTTACAAAAAACGCAGTTGCCACACCATTCCATGGTTGTGGAATTGGCGATTCGCCGGATCAAAAGTGCCAAGACACATTCCTCTAATCCTCCGGGCCATGAGGCGAGGACTCTTGATGCTTTTGGTCGTCAATGTTTTCAGGCCTCTATGCTGTCGGCCAGAATAAGTTCTTACGTACTCTACATGGGTATGTTTCTTCTAGAGGTTACTAAATATTTGGAACTCATGATCCCTCTTCTCCCCGATGACAAGAGGGCCGATTTCCTTACTCTGGTTAAGTGGAGGAGTGGCTTAGTGGTTGGGGCAAGGTACTTCAGGCTGGAAGGTCGGGGGTTCAAATCCCACTAGAGGACAACAACCTTGGGCCGGAAGGACTGGGGTTTCTAGTCCCACAGGTGCTCCTTATGGTCTTGGGCAAGCCACTTAACCCTCCATGTAAAAATAGTTCCCTGTAAAAATAGATCTCCAGGAACAAGCAGGAATGAGTCTTCACATATGGGTACGTCGGTACCGACGGAGCCTACGCGGGAACGCTCCCCAGCATCCAATCAGAAAGCTTTTGGGAGCATCCCTCAGCGCCTGCGTGCTGCCTTCCCGCCTTTCCAACTGTCTCTCCTCAGTTTTCGTTTTTCCGCGGAGCCGGCGGGACGTCTTCCTGTCACCTCAGAAAATATTTTCCTTAATTCCTTAACTTTTTTTGTTTTCTTGTGGTCGCGGCTGTTCCCCCGACTCCACCGGTACTGCCGGTGTTTTTTTCTTCTCTTTTTCCCAAACTCAGGGAGTTTTTTTCCCTCAGTTTCTGTTTTGAATTTTTGGGCCTGTAAGGCCTCTCCATTACGGAGCCTTCTTCTCCCAAGAAGTGCCTTAACTGTGGAAATACAGTTTTCTTTTTAGACTCCAATAGCTGGTGTCTAACCTGTTTGGGTCCTGACCCTTTTCCTCCGGAGCCATCAGGCTCCAATATTATGAGAAGAGATTCTCCATTTCGAATTTCCCTCGATGCCGTTTTCCCTTCCAGTGTCAGGGCACCGACCATTTCTTCTCTACAGGATCAGGTAACCCACAAACAGTCTGTTAAGACTAGCCAATCCTTGAGTGGTAGGTCTCCTGCTAAGCATGATGACGGTTCCGGCCTTGCCCTCAAGACCCTATTGGCTTCAAAACCCCGGCGGGAGTCTTCGGCCTCCAAAGCCTTTCAGGGGTTTCAGGTTGTTCCTGGGGCTCACCCCTCACAGAACATACCTGAGCCATGCTCGGTGGTGGCATCCGCTTCGAGCGGTACCGATACCCCGGCATCGGCACTGGTGTTGAGCGAATCATTCCTCACCAGGGATCGTCATCTGGCATACTCTGTACCTTCGGGACCGGTCGATACGTTCCATATTGACTTTCCAGTATCGGCAGTACCGCCGATACGACCACCGACGTCTGTACCATCCAGACATGCATCGATAGACTCACTTCCTTCGATGCCGCGTCTAGAATCGATATCCAGTCTGGAAGACTGGGTACCGACGCATCCCGGAACCGACACTTACCGATTCCGGATGTGCGGTACCGAGGATAATCACCAAGGATTTCTGGTTATCTCGGTACCGCTTATGCAGCCTCCGATGACTGTTTCGATGTCGGTATCGCCTTTGATTCTGGCTCAGCTACCGGTATCGGTATCGATGCCGGTACCTGCAGTAACATCGGGACCAGCTCCTTCCATGCTTTTTTCACCGGGATCGCTCCTTTCTATACCCAGTTTGGAGTCGATTCCTGGCATGGACGATGCAGTACTGACTGTCTCAGCTCATAACCGTCAGTTCCAGTATCCATCCATTAGGGATCCTGTTCTGCACCGGACAAGTACATCCTCCGGTGCCCAGGCTACTTCTTCAAGTTTAGCCTGTCCAGGGATCGTTCCCATTGGAGATCCTTCTTTTCAGAACTTTCTCCTTGATATGGCAACATCCCTTGCTATTCCTATCCCTGGCTATGATCCTACACAAGGCTCTTCTGGGGAAAAGGAAAATATAATGCTTCCTTTACATCATTCTTTACAGGATCTTCTTCTGAGAATATGGGAAACACCTTTAAGGGCTTCCTCACCTTCTACAGCAACTGATCTTCTGTATCAGGTGCCCCCCTCTCCAGGGTTTCAAAAGACTCAACTTCCCCATCATTCCATTGTAGTGGAATCAGCAATGAGGAAGGTAAAAAGCAAAAAGAAGCATTCTTCTTTTCCGCCAGGTCGTGCATCTAGAACACTGGATGCCTTTGGACGTCAAACCTTCCAAACATCTATGCTGGCAACAAGGATTCTCTCATATATTTTTTATATGAGTCTATCCCTTCAGGAGGTCACAAAGAATTTATCTCTTTTGACTCCTTTTCTTTCAGAGCCCAAGGCTGCAGACTATTCCTTGCTTCTTAGTCATAGCCAGAATATCTCTTGGTTTTTTTCTCGTGCTTCCCTAGACTCTTTTGAGTCTGTTAGCAGAACTTCTGCTATAGCCATAGGGGCACGACGTAGAGCCTGGCTCCAAGCTTCAGACTTGAACAAATGGGCACAACAAAGACTGGGTAATACTCCTTGCACTGGAAAAAATCTCTTCAATAAGGAGTCTTTACATCAGGTTGCTCAGTGCTCCACGAACTTTCCTGTTTCTGAAGGCGATCCTAAGCCTTCTACTTCCTCAGTAGGTAAGAAATGCCCTACCAAACCTTCTTTCCCTAAGAGAAAGAGGTTTTACTCTTCTCCTGCCCATCATTCAGATGTTCCCAAGCAGGGAAGCCTTGTCCTGGTCTGAAGAATCCAAACTCTAGCCAGGCTGAATAAATATAGCAACCATGGGTTTCTGTTTAATTTCTTTATAATCCACAGTTAACTTCTTTTCAACAGAAGTTTTTCACTGTTTTTCATCCACTTGTTCTGTGGTATGTTGAGCTGTCAGGATATTCATGTCCCTGAGTCACAGGATTTTCCTCTTCTTCCTGATAAGAAGAGAGGTTTAACAACTATCACATGATAGTTTCTCTATACCAGCATGAATTTTTCCTTCCAATGATTTACCTTAGGGTAGTCATTCGTCAGCTCTTGTATTTCTACCCGCTTCTCCAGGTTCCCCTGTAGGAGTGGTACCATACCACTAAAGGACTTTCTTAGCCTTTATTTTTGTCTGGGCAGCTCATCAAATGGGAACAAGATTCTTCTCCTTGTTCAGTCTCTTCTCTCTGTTTCACACAGAAAGATCTCTTTGCTGTCCTATTCAATAGCTACCCATGCAGGAGTTCCAGTGATTGACTACTGGTACTTTTCTATAAGTTCCAGCCTTGTCTTCCACTACTTTCTATCTGGCCTTAGTAGTGATTCCAAGACAGTACTTACATCTTTCTTGGATAATCCTTATCACTACAGGCTATCTCACTATCTTCTATCCTTGCCATCTCCAATCCTTGGGTTTGGCAGCATAGTTGACGTGGCAGCTGGTGTTTTTCCCAACACCAGTTCTATCTCCTAATTCTCCTGCATTATGCTCTCTGCAATCCTACAGAGAAGCTTTCCACTATGGGCCCTTGCTAGAGAGCATGGGGTTTTTTCTCTAATGACTATCCTCCATGGTTGGAAAAAGGCTTCCTCAGTCATCCCCCATGACTGTGAGGGTTCTTCACACCCTGCTATCTCCTTTTAAAATAAAGGACATAAGCCTTCTCTACGTGAAAGCCTAAAGAGTTCTCCAATTCCTACAGGGAATATGCTCTTTTTTACTTGTAGCTTGTCCTCGTGGTATTCTAATCCTTCAGGGACAGCACATTTTGAACTAAAATGTGCATGATACCCTTCTTTTGTCCCTCAAGTGGGTCCACTGGGTATCTCATCCTATGCGTTTCTGTCCATTTACCATGCTAGAGTTCTGCAGAACTCAGGACTTGCCATTTACAGACTGATATTATCCTCTGGTTTTTTTTCACGTAACCATCCAGTTATTCCATTGGATAGCATTCCTGCACCATTATAACCCTGAGGAATAGATTTTTTCTATATATCTTCTCAAGTAGGTTCCACCTTCTTGTTCTTAGATGAATCTTTCCTCTTCACATCTCCATGTGAACGTCCTAATATGCATAGCTCTGTCTGCTTACTGCAGGCATCTACCTTTAAACCTATATATATATATATATATATATATATATATATATATATATATATATATATATATATATATATATATATATATAATCTCCATAGAGATCTCTGTCTGTCAGCTAGGTGTGCACATGTTATGCCCTCTAGATCTCACTAGATATATATATATATATATACCCATATATATATGTGTATCTGTTGAGATATTTTTTTATGGGTAGATATGTTTTACATACTTATCTCCCTAACTGTCTATGCTCATAAAGGGTTCCCTTCCTATATGTTCTAGACAGTAGTTTTTGTCCATGTTCATACTGTTCTACAGTATTTTTGGGATATTATGCACACAACCACTGCTGTGGTACTGACAGCCCCTTCCTTAACCCTAGGTTTAAGTATCCCTGAAGCTCCATGCTCCAATATCTTCCTACCTCTCACCAGTTAGGAAAGACATGGTGGATCTTCAGTAGATCGGAGGTTTCAACTCCTCAGACACCTGTCCTTTCTTGGGAATACAGGATTTTTTCCATATCCTTTCTTCCCTCCAGGACCAGGCCAGTTTTGTCCACATCGGTCAGTCTTCCTCTTTTGCTCCTAACTGTGCATAACTCTGTAGCCAAAAGAGCTTTTTCAGCTTTTTCCATAAAGCTTCCCACTAAAGACCTACCGTTTTTGTACTACCCCAGTTACATCCTGGGGTCACCTGTCATTCCAGATTTGACCTTCACCTTCACTTCAGTGATGAGGGCACCTGGAAGATTCCTCTACTGGATCCCCAGTAGACTCCATCAGCCTCTCTACTTCCTGTAATCCCGTAGGTGAGGTCCATATTGTGATTGTTTATTTCAATATATTTCATGATGATTATCATACATACAAGGACTCTTTGCCTGTAGTCCTATCTTATGTCAGCTGTTCCTACAGCTCCTCTCTTTCAACTCCTACCCTCCGTCCTCAGGATGCCTGGACATATGAGGTGTGACATGTTTCTCAGTCTCCAAAATGCTAGGGCTCCAGGCATCTCAGCTTGGGAGTCCCCATATGTGAAGACTCATTCCTGCTTGTTCCTGGAGATAGCACAGTTACTTACCTGTAACAGGTGATCTATGGGAACAGCAGGAATAAGTCTTCACAAACCACCCACCTCCCCTAGGAGTTGTATCTCTCTATCTATCTTTCCTCTCTCTCTCTCTTTGTCTCAGCTATAAAACTCAACTGAGGAGAGACAGTTGGAAAGGCGGGAAGGCAGCACACAGGCGCTGAGGGATGCTCCCAAAATCTTTCTGATTGGACGCTGGGGAGCGTTCCCGCGCAGGCTCCGTCGGTACCGACGTACCCATATGTGAAGACTTATTCCTGCTGTTCCCAGAGATCACCTGTTACAGGTAAGTAACTGTGCTTTATCTCCAAGTTATAATGCCCTGTTCAATGTAATTTCAGTTTGTTCAGTGTAAACCGCACTGATGCAGAATAGCGCGGTATCTCCAGGAACAAGCAGGAATGAGTCCTCACATATGGGTACGTCGGCACCGACGGAGCCTGCGCGGGAATGCTTCCCCAGCTTCCCAAAAAGGAAAGCTTTTGGGCACATCCCACCGCGCCTGCGCGCTGCCTTCCTGCGTTTCCTAACTGACTCTCCTCAGTTCTTCTTTTCCGCGGAGCCAGGAGGTCGAGCCCTGTCACCGCTGAAGAATTTTTCTTATATTAGTTTGTTTCTTTGGTTGCGTGTCTGCCTTCCCGACCCCGGACCGGTACCGCCGGTCTTTTCTTTCTTCTTTAAAAAAAAAAAATATATATAATACTTTATCTTTCCTTCACTTAGTATTATTTCCCCTGCAGGCCTTAGGGCCTACAAAAAGTTTTTTCCCTCGTGGAAAAACAAGCCTCAGGCTTTAAAAAATGTACTAAGTGTAGCGGTACTATTTCTATTACAGATACCCATGAATGGTGTCTCAAATGTTTGGGCCCTGACCATTCCGTTCCGGATTGTCCATCCTGCTCCATGATGTCTAAACGTGGGTTACAGAATCGAGCAGCTAAGCTCCATATGCTGTTTCCCACAGAGGCACCACCGGTAGCATCGACATCTTCCAGATCATCGTCTCCTGATGGATCTCAGGTAACCAAACATAAACTAGGCAGGTCCTCAAAGGGTAAATCTCCCTCTAAGCATCGAGATGCCCCCGGGCTTACCCTTGAGGATCCTGCCCCAGCCAAACAACCCCGGCGGGAAGCTCCGGCTTCCAAAGCTCCTCCTATGGGTTTACAGGTTGACATCGATGGCACGGCCTCGACCGATCACCTGTTAGACTGCTCTGGGGTACCGGCACAATCTCCCGGTACCGACATCCAGGCAGTCGTGGCGTCTATGGATCATACTGTCCAATCCATGCAGCAAGCCATCATGGCTTTTATTCAGGCTGCGACGCCAGCGGTACCACATCGAGTATTGATGTCGGTACCGCCACCGGCACCGGTACCGGTTGCTTCGACATCGACCAGGATACCGACTCCGGTTCCTGGATCCGGGCACTTTCCTGATACCGACCCGGTTCCGGGGACGCCCGATGTCGATACCGATCGATACGCGTATCGATCGTTGGAATCGGACAGACGATACTTCGATTCCTCTGATGATTCCGATTCATCAGAAGAATCTCCAGAAGTGTCTATTACTCTCCCTGAGGAACTTTCTTCTCCAAAGAGGAGAATGTCTCCTCCAGAGGATTTGTCCTTTCAAGACTTCATTTCAGAAGTAGCTAAAGGACTTGCCATTTCAGTATCCTCTGAAATAGAGCCTAGAGCTAAAAAGCTTGACATTTTAGGTTACTCTAAGGCTCCCAGAGAGGCAGTCACCTTACCAATTCATGAAATTCTTCATGAACACATGCTTGATTTATGGGAGACTCCTCTCACCCTTTCTCCTCATTCTCGTAGGTTGGACACTATGTACCGTGTCCCCCCTTGTCCTGGTTTTCAGAAAACCCAGCTTCCTCACCATTCCATTGTGGTGCAGTCAGCTATGAAACGAATAAAGAGTACTAAACGACACTCTTCCACTCCTCCAGGAAGAGAATGCAGGACCTTGGATGCTTTTGGTAGGAAAATCTTCCAAACCAGTATGCTAATTGCTAGGATCAATTCATATAGTCTTTATATGGGTATGTTTCTTAAGGAAATTGCACTGAAGTTGCATACCTTTCTCCCTGTTATTCCAGAGGATAGAAAGGATGAATTCCTCCTTTGGCTTAAGCATACTCAGGATGTTTCCAAGTTTTCCAATAGGACAGCCTTTGACTCCTTTGAGGGTGCTAGCAGAGCCTCAGGCATTGCCATTGCTGCTCGGAGACTTGCTTGGCTCCAGGCTTCTGATCTAGATCCTTGGGTCCAGGATGGCCTGGGAAATCTGCCCTGTACAGGTGAGAATCTCTTTGGCAGGGAGTGGCAAATTAAAGCCACTCAAACGGATGCAGAGAATTCTGCTCTGGATAGACTTTCCAAGTCTACCTCCATGCCATTCAAGAAAAAGTCTTTCAAGAAACCTTATTTCAAGAAGACCAGATTCCCTTCCAACTCTGGGCAGCAATCTGCTGCTGGTCGTTTTCCAACTAAGCGACAGCAACCTAGGCAGGCCAGACCCAAACCTGCCGCAACTCCTGCAACTCAACAGTCTCAACCCCCTCAGGGTTTTTGACTGCATTCTAAAGAACTTAACCTTTCTGGCTCTACCCCAGCCAGAACTTCTCCCCATTCCAGGAAGGTTAGCTCATTTTGCTCTCAGGTGGGAGCAAATAACATCAGAACAGTGGACCCTCTCCATCATAAGAGAGGGTTACAAACTTCATTTCTCAGACCTTCCTCCACACACCATGGTGAGACACTTCAACTCTCCCACACCTCTCCTCGACCTTCTGGGTCAGGAAGTGTCTACCCTGCTTGCCCAAGGGGCGATAGAAGAGGTTCCCCTTCTTCAGCAGGGCTCAGGGTTCTATTCCCTCTATTTTCTCATCCCCAAGAAAACAGGGGGTTACAGACCCATTTTAGATCTCAGGGAATTGAACAAATTCCTATGCAAGGAAAAGTTCAAAATGCCTTCTCTAGGCATTCTTCTTCCCTACCTAAAGAGCCAAGATTGGCTTTGTTCTCTAGATCTCAAGGATGCATACACCCATGTCCTCATCCATCCATCCCACAGAAAATTCCTACGGTTTCTGTTCCAGGGACAACATTATCAGTACAGAGTGCTGCCTTTCGGCCTAGCCTCTGCCCCCAGAGTGTTCACCAAATGCATGGCAGTCGTTGCAGCATTTCTACGCACCCTAGGGATTTTTGTTTTCCCATATCTCGACGATTGGCTCATCCGAGCACCAACTCAGTCAGAAGCTCAGATTGCTCTAAACTGCACCAGACACATTCTGCAATATCTGGGACTGGTGGTAAACCTCCCAAAGTCCCAGCTTACTCCCACTCAGTCCCTAGAGTTCATAGGGGCCTGGTTGGATACCACCACTGCAAGGGCCTACCTTCCTCAGGCCCGTTGCCATCGTCTACTGCAGTTAGCCTCCTAGGCTCAGTCAAAGACTCACTTGACTGCCAGGGAGATGCTTCAACTGCTAGGCCACATGGCTTCCACAGTACATGTGGTACCCTATGCTCGCCTTCACATGAGAGCAGCTCAGTGGACTTTGTCCACCCAGTGGACTCAAGCTTCAGGAGCTCTCTCTGACCAAATAGCAACCTCCAAACGTCTCTTTTGGTCTCTCCAATGGTGGATGTCCACTCAAAATCTGTTGCTGGGGTCCCCCTTCCAACAGTCGTTGCCCCAAGCAACCCTGACTACAGATGCCTCCCAAACAGGTTGGGGAGCTCATCTAGAGGACCTCTCCACCCAAGGCACTTGGTCTCTACAGGAGGCCTCCCTTCATATCAATCATTTGGAGCTTCGAGCAGTTTTCCTAGCTCTCCAGGTCTTTCATGCCCTCCTTGGCTACAAGACAGTCCTCGTTCACACAGACAATCAAGTAGCCATGTTTTACATAAACAAACAAGGAGGAACTGGCTCTCTGTTGCTTTGCAACGAAGCTCTCAGACTATGGGCCTTCGCCAGAGAGCATCAGATCCATCTCCTGGCAGTATACCTCCCAGGAATCCAAAACTCTTGGGCAGACAGACTCAGTCGAGTTCTGCTTCCACACGAGTGGTCCCTGCATATGGATCAGGTACTCAGAGTCTTTCAGGAATGGGGAACCCCGGACATAGACCTCTTGCAAGTCCGTGGAATGCCAAACTTCCCCGATTCTGCTCCAGAATTCCGTGTCAGGGAGTTCAGGCCAGGGATGCCTTCCTCCTTCATTGGGGTCAGGACTTCCTGTACGCCTTTCCACCCATTCCCTTGATTCCCAAGACTCTGTTCAAACTCCAGACGGATCAAGGATCTATGATCCTCATAGCTCCATGTTGGCCACGCCAAGTGTGGTACCCTCTACTTCTGCATCTCTCCCAAGCTCCCTCCCTCCCTGGACTTGGGAGCGGCTCCAGACCTTCTGTCCCAGGAGGAGGGGACTTTGTGGCACCCAAACCCCAAGTCCCTTCACCTCAGAGCCTGGTTGCTGAAGGCCTAGACCTTCAAGATTTCAATCTTTCTCAACAGGTGAAGGATATCCTTCATGCTTCCAGGAAACCTTCCACCAGGCGTTCCTACGCCTTTAAATGGAAAAGATTTTCCATTTGGTATGCTGAAAGAGGTCTAGACCCTTTCGCACTTCCTTTAACTTCTCTGTTGGACTATCTCCTGCGTCTCTCCAATGCAGGACTTAAAACTAATTCAGTGAGAGTCCACTTGAGTGCTATTGCAGCATCCCTTAAACCCATCAATGGGCAACCAGTCTCCTCTCATCCTCTTATCTCAAGATTCATGAGAGGCCTCACTTTAACTAAACCTCCCATTAAGCCTCCTCCGGTGGCATGGGATTGAATTTGGTTCTTGGTCAGCTCATGAAGCCACCATTTGAACCCTTATCTACTACCTCCCTGAAATTTCTTTCCTGGAAGGTTATCTTCCTTATTGCAGTCACTTCTGCTCGCCGCATTAGTGAACTACAGGCCTTAGTGGCAAACCCACCTTATACAAGATTCCATCATGACAAGGTGGTCCTCAGGACTAATCCGCACTTTATGCCTAAAGTGGTCTCGCCTTTTCATCTCAATCAAGAGGTGTATTTGCCAGTCTTTTTTCCAGCTCCTCATGCCTCTAGTGCAGAGAGGAACCTTCATACTCTGGATTGTAAAAGAGCTCTTGCCTTTTACTTGCATAGGACCCAGCAACATAGAAAGTCTTCTCAGCTTTTTGTTGCTTTTGATCCTTCTCATTTAGGACTTCCAGTCTCTAAGAGAACACTGTCCAATTGGATTGCTCAGTGTATTTCTTTTGCCTACCAGAGCAAGAACCTTACTCTGGAGGGCCATGTCACAGCTCACAATGTGAGGGCCATGGCCACCTCTATGGCTCATCTACATTCTGTATCCATAGACCAGATCTGTCGAGCAGCCACCTGGGCCTCGGTTCATACCTTCACAGCCCATTACTGCTTGGACTTCCCGCCGGGATGGCTTGTTTGGTCAGGCTGTTCTCAAACACCTGTTCCATTCTTAATCAACTTCTACCCTCCTTCCCTGGATGGATGCCTGAGATCCATAGGAGGACATGACACCCTATCCAGGGTTTGAATCCTAGGGGATCTCCCAGGCATCTTAGCTAGGGAGTCCCCATATGTGAGGACTCATTCCTGCTTGTTCCTGGAGATAGCACAGTTACTTACCTGTAACAGGTGATCTCTGGGAACAGCAGGAATTAGTCCTCACAACCCACCCACCTCCCCTAGGAGTTTTATCTTTCTAGTTTTTCCTTTCCTTTCTCTCTCTCTATTGTCTCAGCTATAAACTTGAACTGAGGAGAGTCAGTTAGGAAACGCAGGAAGGCAGCGCGCAGGCGCGGTGGGATGTGCCCAAAAGCTTTCCTTTTTGGGAAGCTGGGGAAGCATTCCCGCGCAGGCTCCGTCGGTGCCGACGTACCCATATGTGAGGACTAATTCCTGCTGTTCCCAGAGATCACCTGTTACAGGTAAGTAACTGTGCTATATAAGAGAATGTAAATAAATAAATAAATAATAAGCATGCCCAAAATGTTTCTAAGTTCATGAACAGGGCAACCTTTGATTGTTTTGAATGCATTAGCAGAACCTCTGCTATTTCTATCAGTGCACGTCGGATTGCTTGGCTACAAGCATCCGATTTAGAGCAGTGGGTGCAAGATAAGCTGGGGAATATTCTTGCACAGGAGAAAACCTTTTTGGCAAGGACTGGCAGGATAAAGCTTCTCAGCTTGAGTCCGAGAACACTACCTTAAATAGATTATCCAGGACTACTGCCAACCCAGCTAAGAAAAAGACAGTCAAGAAACCCTTTTTCAACAAGAAAAAGAAATTCTATCCTCCTTATACCCAAACTGGCCACTGTCCAATCCATGCTCCCCAGAAGGGGCAGCAGCAGCTGAAACAACAAAGGAAGGCTGAAGTCTCCAGAGCTCAACCAGCTCAGCAGACACAGCCTCCGCAAGGTCTTTGACTCCTTCCTAGATAACCTAGTCATCCTTCCTCTAGAAATACCAGAGCCTCTCAACATTCCAGGCAGACTGTGTTACTTTGCCAGGAGGTGGCAGCAGATAACATCAGAGCATTGGACTCTCTCCATAGTGACAGAGGGGTAAGACTCCACTTCCACAGTATACCCCCTCTTTCTACTCCAAGAGAGTTCAGTTCTCGGCCCCCCCCCCTCACCACTCTCTTGTGTCAAGAGGTCACCTCACTCCTTGCTCATGGAGCGATAGAGGAGGTACCTCTTTCTCAACAAGGCCTTGGCTTCTACTCCCCCTACTTCCTTATTCCAAAGAAAACAGGAGGGTACAGGCCCAAACTGGACCTCAGGGAGTTAAACAAGTATCTCTTCCGAGAAAAATTCAAAATGATCTCTCTCGGAACACTCCTCCCTTACATTCAGAGTCAGGATTGGCTGTGTTCTCTAGACCTAAAAGACGCCTATACACATATCCTTTTTCATGCAGAACACAGGAGGTTTCTTTGATTCCTCTTTCAGGGAAGACATTACCAGTACAGAGTTCTACCCTTTGGTCTGGCTTCAGCCCCAAGAGTCTTTACGAAATGCATGGCTGTAGTAGCAGCATTTTTAAGGACTCTAGGGATATTCGCTTCCCCTACTTAGACGACTGGCTGATCCAAGCACCAAAAGCTCCAGAAGCCAGCTCGGCTCTTTCCTGCATGAATCAAATCCTGCAATATTTGGGATTGGTCATAAATCTCCCAAAATCCCATCTCACCCCTTCTCAGCCTCTAGAGTTCATAGGGGCTCTTCTAGACACAAAGCAGTCAAGGGCTTTCCTGCCACAACTCCACTGTGCTCGAATAGTTCAACTGGCATCTCAAGCTATCAAAACTTTCCTGATTGCTCGGGAAATGCTTCAGTTACTGGGGCATATGACGTCGACTGTACATGTGGTCCCCTATGCTTGCCTACACATGCAGGCAGCCCAGTGGACCCTATCCTCTCAGTGGACACAGGCATCAGGTCGTCTGAGGGACAAAATAAGAAACTCTGCACGCCTCATCTCGTCCCTCCAATGGTGGCAAACATTAGAAAACCTTCTCTTAGGGTCGCCTTTTCAGCAGCCACTACACCAAGCTACCTTGACGACGGATGCGTCCAAGTCAGGTTGAGGGGCTCATACGGACAGTCTCTCCACTGAAGATCTCTGGACCCAACAGGAAACTTGTCTTCACATAAATCTACTGGAACTCAGAGCTATTTTCTATGCTCTTCGAGTTTTTCAGGACCATCTTGTAATGTCACTATTACCCCACAGCTTGAGCTTGTAGAGTTAAGTGGCCTGATCTCTTATTCAGACAGTAAAATAGTGCTTGGGGAAAGCACTGCCTCCTGGGAGTTGTAGTTTTCACCAACTGAAATAAAGAGAGTAGTGGAGCTCGAGTGTTTCAGGCAAATAACAGGATTTTAATTCCCCTTCCAAACGGCTTTTACATATAGAAAATAAAGAACAGTTGGCCATATATCTTCTGGCAGGAAATAATATAAGACTTGAACATATACAGCTTCCTATATCAGCATCACAGTAATCCAACTTAAAGAGCAATTCTCTGTTCCAAAAACCTTTGGTGCTTTTTCTTCTAGCTGCTACCTGCAGCTCTCTCTCTGCACAGCTTACTCCTAGCACACAGGTCTTATCTTATCAGACACAGATATTGTACAGTCCATTGACTCAACAGGCAGGTATTCTAAAGATGGTTCTGTTTCCATTGGTTCATATTGGTTCCCAGCTGGAAATGTCTGCAATTGACTACAGGGTGTTTCCAAGCACACACCTATTCCTTCAGCATGAGACTTTTCCCTGCAGCCTTCTGCTACACAAGGTTGGGAATGGCCACAGTATTCAGCACATGTAAAGCCCCACCCTTCTGGGCTAATATCAGAGCACTTCTTAAAAACAGCTTTGCTTTTATACCAGCCACTCAGCCTACCTTTTGGCCTTCTTATGGGAGATTCCTTCTGCCCTCCAGGATCAGCTACAGATACAAGCCTTGGAGTTTCTACGTGCACACAAGTCTGCCTTCCTGGGATCCAGGGGTGATCCGGGAAACTACAGACCGGTGAGTCTGACGTCAATACCGGGAAAAATGATAGAAACCATCATAAAGAATAAAATTACTCAGCATGTAGATAGTCATGAACTAATGAGAGACAGCCAACATGGCTTTAGACAAGGAAGATCTTGTCTTACTAATCTGTTATGTTTTTTTGAAGGAGTGAATAATCAGGTGGACAAAGGTGAGTCGGTTGATATTGTGTATCTGGACTTTCAGAAAGCCTTTGACAAGGTCCCTCATGAGAGACGTTTGGCAAAACTAAAGAGTCATGGGATAGGAGGCTGTGTACTATTGTGGATCAGGAACTGGTTAAAAGATAGAAAGCAGAGGGTAGAGCTAAATGGCCAATTTTCCCAATGGAGAAAGGTGAATAGTGGAGTACCCCAGGGATCTGTGCTGGGTCCGCTGCTTTTTGACATATTCATAAATGACCTGTAAAGTGGAATAACGAGTGAGGTTATCAAATTTGCAGATGAGACAAAACTATTTAAAGTTGTTAAAACCCAAGAGGATTGTGGAAAATTGCAAGAGGATCTTGATAAATTGGAAGACTGGGCATCAAAATGGCAGATGAAATTTAATGTGGACAAGTGCAAGGTTATGCACCTAGGGAAGAACAACCCAAACTATGGTTACACGATGCAAGGTTCCACATTAGGAACCACCACCCAGGAAAAAGATTTAGGCGTCATTGTGGATACCATGTTAAAACCCTCGGCCCAGTGTGCAGCGGCGGCCAAGAGAGCAAATAGAATGCGAGGTATGATAAGGAAAGGAATGGAAAATAAAACAAAGGATATTATAATGCCTCTATATCGTTCCATGGTGAGACCGCACCTTGAATATTGTGTGCAATTCTGGTCGCCGTATCTTAAAAAGGATATAGAGTTATTAGAAAAGGTTCAGAGAAGAGCCACCAAAATGGTAAAGGGGATGGAAGGATACTCCTATGAAGAAAGGCTAAAAAGGTTAGGGCTCTTTAACCTGGAAAAGAGACGGCTGAGGGGAGATATGATATAAGTCTATAAATTAATGAGCGGAGTGGAACGGGTAAACGTAGATCGATTGTTTACCTTATCGGAATATAGAAAGACTAGGGGACATGCAATGAAGCTACAGGGTAAACTATTTAAGACTAATAAAAGAAAATATTTTTTCACTCAGCGTGTAATCAAACTCTGGAATTTGTTACCGGAGGATGTAGTAAAGGCTGTTAGTGTAGCTGGGTTTAAAAAAGGTTTGGACAAGTTCCTGGAGGAAAGGTCCATAAGCCATTATTAAGAAGGGACCCAGGATATCAATGCTTGAACCAATACAAGCACTGTGGAACCTGTGTCCCTTGGGGAAACTGCTAGGTACATATGACCTAGATTGGCCACTGTTGGAAACAGAATACTGGGCTTGATGGACCTTGGTCTGACCCAGTATGGCATATCTTATGTTCTTATGATACATTTCCCTTCTGGCTGCCTTTTATATACGGCACCAAACCTGGGCTGCTTGTACCTGGCTCCTTTGCACTGGTTCTCTGCTCGTTTCTTTTGCTGATTTCCCTTTCGGAGTCAAAGGTCAGAGAATCTTCTGTTACCATTAGTTCCTCTGAATCTTCACTCCCAAGCCAATCCTCTGCTTCTTGTGACTGCTCTCTTGGCTGTGTTCTCAGCTGCTCTCCCGGCTGTGTTTCTGGCTGTGCTCCCGGCTGTGCTAAGTTCCTTCCTAATGAGCTTCCCTTATATCTCTGGCTTCCTGGGTTTAATCTGACCCCTCCCTCCAGCAGGTGTTCTGCCTCAGCTCGTGACCGATGAGCTGAACTGCAGCAGGGGCGTGTTTTCCTCTCCTCTGATCTGCTCTATTTGTGGTTTCCCAGGAAACCAGGAGCCATGTGCATTTGTTTTCTTTCATCAACTTAAGCTAAATCCTGCGTTTTATCACTCTCTAAGGGGTCTGAGGGACCTTCTACACCACATATCCCCCCCCTTAAGATATTACGGGCTGCCGTATACTTTAACGGACAGCACATAATCCTGGATACTGGGTTCACGTGTTTTTCTAGAGTAGCCAGTCTCACTGTTGCTGACCTTTCTAACCATGGTTTTAAAACATTCACATGGTATGTTTGGCGGCGCCCCTTATCCTTTTCTACAGTGTAAGAGACAGGACCTACCTTCTTTACAACTGTACATGGGCCCTTCCAATGAGACTCAAACTTGGGTCCTACGTCAGCTACAAATATTATTAACTTATCTCCCACCTCCAGTTGGCGAGGTTTCTTTCCTCGATCATAATACTGTTTATGATGAATCTGACTAGCCTGCAGATTCTCCAAGGAGATTTGGGACGTCCTTTTTAAAGGATTTCTCAAATCCCTGAGAAACTGGGGTACGCCCATTTCCTCTCTGTCCGGTTCCATCCACTGCTCATGCAATATATCCAAAATCCCTCTGGGAGCCCTGCCAAACAACAACTCATAGGGCGATGCCCCTAAGGATGTCTGTATGCGTTCACGGCATGCATACAAAACAAATGGCAATAAAATATCCCATTCAGTCATCTTACCGTTCAGGCCCCTCCTTAGCATTTGTTTAATAGTCTGGTTCATCCTTTCAACTAGCCCATTGGACTGGGGATGATAGGCCGCCATGCGCACATGATGTATGCCAAAGGCATCCCATACTGTGGCCAGATACTTGGACATAAAATTGCTCCCTTGGTCAGTTAGCATTTCTTGTGGGAAACCGACCTCACAGAACAATTTAACTAATTCCAACGCTATTGTCCTAGCTGAGGTACTTCTAAGGGGTATAGCCCAGGGAAAACGAGTCGCCTGGTCTATAATTACCAGAACATATTGAAAGCCCCATGGAGTCTTTACTAGGGGTCCTATAATATCCATCGCCATCCGGCGGATCTTTGTAGAAATCGTGGGTGTGGATATTAGGGGTACAGCCTTCGGTTTAGAGGCAGTAACCCGTTGACACATTGGACATGACTCGCAGTAGCGAGTTGTCTCTTTAAAGACCCCTGGCCAGTAAAAACGGGCCAGGATTTGGTCCAATGTCCCTTGGATCCCCTTGTGGCCACCTATAGGATGATCGTGGGCCAACCGCATGACTATGGCCTTAAACGTGGTTGGCACCACTAACTGTTTTCTCACAGCTCCTGTATGTGGGTTGTTACTCTCCCGATAAAGCACGCCTTTATCCAAAAGAAATCGAGGAAGGATGTTCCTGTCCTCTCGTGCATATTCAAAGGCACTTTTCAAAGGGGGGTCATCTTTCTGTTCCTGGGGAAAGGAAGGAAACTTTTTAACAAGTTCTGATGGAACCCAGGGTAAATCCCTCTCCGGCCTCTAATCCAGCCCTCCCTTGGGTTCTATGCCGCCTTTCTCGCCTCCTCTCGGCTTTCCCTTTCCTAATTCTTTTTGATGAGGTTTGTACCAGATCATCATGCATGGGTAGGGTGTCTGCTGCTTCCTCTTCCCTTTCCTCCTCTCTCTCAGCTGAGTCCTCCCTCTCCTGGGATGAACTTTCTATCTCTTCTGCTGGGTCAACATTAGCAGTAGAGGTTCCGGCCTGAGATCGGGTAGAGGGGTCTACTCTTAACTAAGCCTCCCATTAAGCCACCACCCATGGCATGGGACTTAAATCTTGTCCTCGGACAGCTCATGAAGCCGTCCTTTGAGCCCTTAGCCACTACATCCCTGAAGCTTCTTTCTTGGAAGGTAATTTTAATTGCCCTCACTTTTGCAGGACGCACAAGCTTTAGTGGCTAATCCTCCTTACACAAGGTTCCACCATGTTAAAGTAGTCCTTAGGACTCATCCTCACTTTATGCCTAAGGTGGTTTCACCTTTTCATTTAAACCAGTTGGTTTATTTTCCTTCTTCTTCCCTAGGCCTCATACCTCGAGTGCAGAAAGGAATCTTCATACTCTAGATTGTAAAAGAGCTTTAACCTTTTACTTTCAGAGAACTAGGCAGCATAGAAAGGCTTTTCAGCTTTTTGTTGCCTTTGACTCCAGCCACCTGGGGTTACCAGTCTCCAAGAGAACACTCTCCAGGTGGATTGCAGACTGCATATCCTTTACCTATGAGAGTAAGGGACTTTCTCTTGAAGGTCATGTCACAGTTCACAATGTTAGAGCAGTGGCTGCCTCTATGGCCAACTTTCGCTCGGTGTCCATTGATGACATCTGCAAAGCAGCCACTTGGTTCTCGGTCCACACTTTGCAGCTCATTACTGTTTAGACAAGGACTCCCGTTGGGATGCCTCGTTTGGCCAGGCTGTTCTCCAGCATCTCTTTCAGACTTAGAACAAACCCAACTGAAGAGGGAGAATTGGAAAGGTGGGAAGGCAGCAGCGCAGGCACAGTGGGATGCTCCCAAAAGCTTTCCTATAGGACGCTGGGGAGCATTCCCGTGTGTGCTCCATCGGTGCTGACGATACCCATATGTGAAGACTCAATTCCTGCTGTTACCGGAGATCACCTGTTACAGGTGAATAACTACGCTTTTCCTGACATGGAGAAGCCAGCCAGTGGTTTCAAAAAATGCATTAATTGCAAGCATACTATTTCGGCCACTGACAAACACAATTGGTACTTACAGTGCCTGGGGCCTAACCATAACCCGGACTCTTGTTATTTGTGTCAGCAAATGACAAGGAAAGGATTAAAAATTCAGGAAAAGCAAAGCAAGAGTCTTTTTGTATCTGACTCGGCAGCCTCAGCATACTCTTCGTCGATGTTAACACCCTCTCAGGGCTCTTATCTTTGCGCAATTCCTGTGCTTCCTCGAAACCGAGAGGCTATGATAAGGTACTGCCAGCTACTGACGCTGCATGAGCATCTCAGCCTTCGACGTCAAGAACCGATGCCAATTCCTGGGATCATCAATCACTTGGACATGAACACTGGAGCTCCCCTTGCTGGGGCTCCGATCCTGAGAACCAGGAGCAGCCAACTAAATAGCCCTGATAGGAGGAATCCACCTCCAAAGCAAAAGAGGGGCTCCAGGGTACTACTGAGGCTCTGACATCTGGAGAACCTCCGGTTCTGCTATCTGGGATGGTGGTCCAGAGTCCTGCACCAGAGTCCATCCAGACACCCTCCATCTCCCTCAAACAGCGCATGCTGTCCATCAAGAGGAGTTTGGCTGTGCTCCTGACATCAAGGCCCGTGGGAGCCAAGATCTTGATATCGAGCCTGGAATCGGGCATTTCAAAGCCCTCGGCAACCCAGGTCTCGATGCTGATCCTGGAACTGCCGCCATTGGGACCTCAGGGTCCATGCTGTGCCTGGGACAGGCTGAGTCCCATCGGCTGCAGGAGGAACAGGCATCCACCTTCTATGGTTCTGATGCCTCAGTGCACTGGCATCAGATCGGCAGTGGAGACATGACAGTGACCGTCACTATTTTGACTTCCTTTCCTATTCCCATGCCTGGGAATCAGAGGCCGAGTCCCCTGTTTAACAAAGGCACCATGATGTGGTGTCAGACCCTTCACCACCTCACAAACTATGCTGATCCTCAGCAGAGGACATGTCCTTCCAGGACTTTATCTGGGACATGGCTAAGGCTCTCTCGGTCTCCGTGGGCACTGAGGTAGAACTAAGGGCCGAGGAACTGGAGATACTACAGCATCCCTTGACTCCTAAGGAGGCTGCCACTCTTCCAGTCCATTGTATGGAAGTGGTGGGGGCAAATACGGTGATGGAGTTCAAAAGGACATGGGACAGACACAGTGGATCCCTTTACAGCAACAAGAAAATATCAAAATAATCTGAACCATCTAATTCCTTAACAAATAGGGGTGTCCTACATGGAGTGGTGGGATCACCCCTAAACAAAGACATGGGGAAGGGGGGCCTGCACAGAGCGGCAGGTGTACCTACTCTTTACATCGTACAGGGCAGACTAGATGGACCATACTGGTCTTTATCTGCTGTCATTTACCATGTGGGAGACCCCTCTCCCAGTTGTCTTGGTCAGTAAGAGGCTAGACACCATGTACAGGGTTCCCGATTCCACGGGTTTCCAGAAACCTCAACTCCCTCACCATTCTATGGTGGTTAAGTTGGTCATGCCCTAGCTCAAGAGTCCCAAGAATCCCTTCCAGTAGGAACTAAAGAGTGGATCACGTACCCTTGATGTCTTTGGCTGCCGATGCTTCCAGGCATCAATGTTGGCTTACTGTATTAATTCTTACATGCTTTATAAGGGCATGCTCCTCAGGGATATTGTAAAGGATCTTGATAAGTTCTCTGCTGTTATTCTTTAAGAAAAGCAGGGTGCCTACTGGGCCTTAGTCAAGCATGGTCAGGACTGTGTCAAATTCATCACCAGAGCAGCTTTTGACTCCTTTGAGCCTACCGGCAGAGCTGCAGTGGTGGGCATTGGATCCAGAAGATTGGCTTAGTTGCAGTCTTCAGTCCTTGAATAGTGGGTCCAAGATAAACTAGCAGACATTCCCTCTTGAGGTGAAAACTTTTTGGTAAGGGCTGGAGGGAGAAGGCTGGTGAAATTGAGACTGATGACCTTATCATGAAGCTTCTATCTGGTAAAACAGCCGATCCTTCTAGGAAGAAGGCCTCTGCAAAAAACTCTTCTATCCTAAAAAGAAGAAATATTACCCCTCTTATCCAGCTTGCATGACCTACCATGCTCGCCAAAGTCAGCAGAAGCCTCAGACTCCTTGCCATCCCAAGAGGCCTAAACTTCCTAAGCCACAACCAGTCCTGCAGCCCCAGCTTGGGGCTAGCTTTTGACTGCTTCCTGGAGAACATTGCCACTCTTCCCCTGATGGACCCCCAGCCTTCTCACATTGCGGGCAGGCTGGTCCATTTTGCCCACAGGCGGCCCCTGATAACATCAGAATCCTGGGCTACTTGCTCCATTTCGCCTAGTTAACTCCTCCCTTCTTTCCAGGAGAGTATCCTCTAGAACCTCTCCATCACTCTTCTGCTACAGCAGGAAGTCACCACCCTTCTAAGAGAAGGTGTGATAAAACTTGTTCCCTACCCACAGGAAGGGTTAGGGTTTTACTCCCAGTATTTCCTTATTCCCAAAAAATCAGGGATGTTCCGTCCCATCCTAGACCTCCGGAACCTCAACAAGTTCTTACTACGAGAGAAGTTCAAAATGGTTTCTCTAAGAACCCTACAACCCTACCTTCAGATTCTGTTCCCGGAATCTAAAGGATGCATGCATGCATGCATGCACATCATCATTCACCCGTCTCACAGGCAGTACCTTCGCTTCATGTTCGACAGTGGACATTACCAGTACCAAGTCCTATCCTTCGTTCTGGCATCTGCCCCAAGGGTCTTCATGAAATGTCTAGTGGTGGTTGCAGGTTATCTCCACAACCTGGGCATCTTCGTCTTCCCCTGCTTAGACGACTGGCTTGTCAAGGATGAGTCACCACAGATGGTACATCTGTCCATTCAATGCACTGTCTCAGTGCTTGAACATCTCGGATTTGTCATAAACTTTCCAAAGTTGTACCTTTCTCCCACTCAGAAACTAGAATTCATAGGTGCTCTTCTCGACACAACTCGAGCTCGAGCTTTTCTGCCTGAGGACCTTCTCAAACACCTTACAGAAATGCAGTTGTCACACCACAGAGCGAGGCATGCTTCATCTCCACAGTCATATGGACCCTCTCCTTCCAATGGAAACAAACAAAGGGCCGTTTACAAGACAGAGTGGTAGATACCCCTCTTCTGGCAGACTCTCTTCAGTGGTGGCTCTCTCCTCAAAATCTTCTTATAGGGTCACCTTTTCAAATCCCTCCTCTTCAACAGACCCTCACCACTGATATATCCAAGCAGAGCTGGGGAGCTTATCTGGATGGCTTGGGCATGCAGGGCCTATGGTCTCAACAGGAATCAGATCAACTTCCTGGATTTGAGAGCGATAACAAATGCCCTTTGGGTGTTTCACCATCAATTATCACATTAATCAATCCTGGTTCAGATGGACAATTAGGTTGCTATGTTTTACATCAACAAGCAGGGAGGTAGGGACACTGGATCATGGAATGGTTCTCTGAGCCGTTTACCTGCCAGGACAGCAGAATGTTCTTACGGACAGTCTGTCGGATCCTTCAACCTCACGAGTGGACTCTTCATCGGAGAATAGTCGATCGCATCTGGGGAATCCCACAGATCAACCTGTTTGCCACCCCGCTCAACGCGCAGGTCCCTTGCTTCTTCCCCAGAGTTCTGTCTCCATGACATCATGCCCTAGATGCATTCCTCTTTCGCTGGGTAACGAGTCTATTATACAAGGTGCAATCACAAAGAATAGAGACTTGTACAATAACACAAGAAGTATAACACTGACAGTTATGCACTCAGTCTTCTTCAAAGTAGTCCCCTTCCGATAAAACACACATCCTCCAGTGTTCCTTCCACTGCTGGAAACAATTTTGAAATGCCTCTTTAGTTATGCTGTGAAGCTGCTGTGTCAAATTTTGCTTAATTGTTTCCAAGTCATTAAATCTCCTTCCATTCAGTGGTAATTTCAGTTTTGAAAACAAGAAAAAGTCACAGGGTGAAAGATCAGGTGAATACACAGGCTGACAGACTTTCTCGATTTGGTGTTTGGCAAAGAACTGCTGGACAAGATGTGATGCATGAGCTGGGCTGTTATCATGATGAAGCAACCATTTACCATTCCTGTGCAAAGAACTGCATCTCTTATGATGAACTGCATCTCCCAAACAAGTCAGAACTTGGACATAATACTCCTTATTGATGGTTTGGCCTTTTAGAGCATACTTATGATTAACAATACCCTGGTAGTCAAAGAAAACTGTGAGCATGACCTTTGACATTGCTCTTCACCCGATGGGATTTCTTGGGTCTGGGAGAGTTTGAAGTCTTTTGTTGTGAGGATTGAGCCTTAGGTTTTTGGTCATAACCATAAACCCATGATTCATCACCAGTAATAATCTTTTTGATGAAATCTGAGTACTTTTCAATGCATTCCAACAACTCCCTGGCTGCAGGGGATAGGCATTTTGGCACAAATTTTGCAGACACACGTCTCATCCCCAAACTGATAGTAAGAATGGACTGTACTGACCCAAACTGTTCATGTCCTCAGCAAGTGCACAGCTTTAACTTTGTCTTCATTCCTGCTTGTGGACAGCCTTCCAGAATGTTTGTTACTGTCAACACTTTGGCGGCCCTCTTGGCAATGTTTGTACCAGTCATAAACTCGAGCATGACTCATGCATTCATCATCATACACTTGCGGTAACTTGTCATAAGTCTCTTTGCATGAATCTCCAAGTTTCTGGTAGAATTTAATGTGAATTCGCTGTTCAATTTTTTCACTCATCGTAAATCTGACGAACTGCTTTTACATGATACCAAACATCATGTGATTTAAAAAATTACAGGTGTGCTGCAGCCACGCTACACTCTGCACATGCAGAGCACATAACGAGGTCATTACATACTCAATAGCATCGTGGTGTGCCATATTATTATATAGCTACACAACAAGTCGATACTTTTTGATCAAACCTTGTATGCTTACCCGCCTATTACACTAATAGCCAAGAAGCTATTCAAGTTGCAAGCCGACAGAAGCACCATGATCCTGGTAACACTGTTCTGGCCCCAACAGCCATGGTTTCCCCTGCTTCTTCGTCTAGCTCAGCATCAGCCTCTCCGTCTGGGATTTGCACTAGACCTGATCTCGCAAGATCAGGGAGCGCTGCTCCATCCCAATATTCGTGCGCTCTGCCTGATGGCTTCGTTGCTGAGCAGGTAATACTTTCCAATCTCAATTTACCGGATGCCATAACGGATATCCTTCTGGCATCCCGGAAGGACTCCACGCGACACACGTATGCCTTTAAATGGTGCTAGTTTGTGGTTCGGTGTGCTCAGCACACCCTCAACCCCTTTAATCATCCAGTGGCGTCTCTGCTGTTGTACCTTCTCCATCTCTCTTCTACAGATCTTAAAATTAATTCCATTCGTGTCCACCTTAGTGCCATTTCAGCTTTTTATTGGGGGATTGATGGGAAGCCCGTTTCCACACATCCATTGGTAACCTGCTTCAAGCAGGGTCTCCTCTTGACCTATCACCTGGAACCTTAATGTGGATCTTGCTCAACTGCTCAAGCATCCTTTTGAGCCTCTTGGCACTATCTCCCTCAAGTTTCCTACCTGGAAGGACTCCTTTCTAGTCATGCTTATCTCAGCTCGCTGGATCAGGCCTTACCTTAGTTGCACATGCGCCTTATACATGTTTTCACCATCACAGAATGGTCCTGAGAATGCATCCACATTTCCTTCCAAAGGTGGTATCTCCTATCCATCTCAACCAGTCGGTAATTCTTCTGACCTTTTTTCTCAAACCACATGCATCTCGGGCTGAGCTTCATACCTTAGACTGCAAATGAGCTTTAAGCATATTACCTTGACAGAACCAAGGTACATCAGAAATCCTTGCAATTATTTCTTTTGACCCTAGTCACCTTGGTCTCCCCGTGACAAAGCGTGGTCTTTCTCTTTGCTTTTTTTGACCTGGCAACAGGTGTGTTCCCGAGTATGGAGAAAGAAGCCAGTGGTTTTAAGAAGTGTTCAAAGTGTCTGAACACTATTTCAGCCACCAATAAGCATGACTGGTGTTTGAAGTGCTTAGGTCCTGACCATGAGCCGTTCACTTGTCACTTGTGTCAGCAGATGACTAAACGAGGATTAAAAAACCATGAAAGACAATGTTGGTCTCTGTGTCATCAGACTCGGCTGCTTCAGCTCACTCATCAGTGGACTCCATATCCTCACAGGCATTGACTTCTTCATGTGATTCCCACACCACCGTGACGTCGAGACACCTGAGTAAGCACAAGTCCTCTACTGATCTAGTGAAGACTTTGACGCCATTGACATTGAAAACTGATGTCGATTCCAGAGACCGAGTGGGACAGCAGCATCGAGACTCCCCGAGAGGTGAATCTAACGCTGATTAGCCAGCCAAACAGCTCTGGCGGGAGGACGCATCCTCCAAAGCACAAAAGGGGCTTCGGTAGGCGCCACCCTCTGATGAGCTACCAGTTCTGTTTTCTAGGATGGTGGCTCATAGCTCTGTACAGCAGTCCACCCAGGCTTTGTCCATCTCCTTTGATCAGCGTATGCTGGCTCTTGAGCAGAGTGTGGCAGCAAACCTGGAAGCATCAGTGCCTGTCGCCTCGAGGTCCAGGTCTCCATGCCAAGCCTGGACATTGGTATCTTAAGACCTTCAATGATCCTTACCAGATTTGGAACTGCTATCGTTGAGGCTGATGCCGATGTTTCCCTTGGAACAGGTCGATACCCGAAGTGGTCAAGCAGACCGGGTGTCAGCACAACTCAGTTCTGATACCTGAGAGTATCAATACCGAGACCATCACCTGGTGTCAGAACAGCATCGGCACCAGATTCTGATCGCCACTACTTTGAGTTTTTGCCTGATTCCGACTCCGATTCCTCGGAATCGGATGTCAAGTCCTTCTGTTCCCGAGGCCTCATTGATATTCCTTCTGACCCTTCACCACCACACAAGCAGCGCCAGTCCCCACCGGAGGATATATTCTTCCAAGAATTTATCAGGGACATCACGAGGGCTCTCTCCATTATAGTTGCCACGAGAAGGAACCGATGGCCAAGGAGCTGGAAATACTGCAGTATCCCTCGATACCTAAGGAGGCTGCCATACTCCCAGTGCATCGCATTTTATTTATTTAATTTATTTATTTAGCTGTATTTATATCCCGCTTTTCACCGCTTTACAGAACCTCATGCTATGCATGTGGGAGGCTCCTCTGACTGTGTCCTCACTTAATAAGAGACTGGACACAATATATAGGGTTCCTGAGTGCCCGGACTTCCAGAAACCCCAGCTTCCATACCATTCAATGGTGGTGGAATCGGTAATATGCCATTTTAAAAGTTCCAAAAACCATTCTTCGGTTCCTCCTGGTAGGGAATTGAGAACTCTGGATGCCTTTGGACGTCGATGTTTGTAGGCAATGATGCTAGACTCTAGGATTAACTCCTACATGTTGTACATGTGAATGTTCCTAAAAGATATCACTAAAGATCTTGAAGAATTTTCCTCTCTCTTACCAGCAGACAAGCATAATCAAAATACTTACATATTTTTCACCAGAGCTGCTTTTGACTGCTTTGAATCCATTGACATAGCTACAGCGATATGTACTGGGGCCAGGAGGATGGCCTGGTTACAAGCTTCTGACCTGGAGCAGTGCGTCCAGGATAAATTGCCTTACATCCTCTGTACAGTTGAGAATCTCTTCTGGAAAGGTTGGAGGTAGAAGGTAGGTGAGATTGAAATAGATGATCTCACTTTCAAACGTCTCTCTAGTTCTACCCTAAAAAGAAGAAATACTAGCCATTGTAGCCACCCTGCCCACATTATCAGCTGCAGCAGCCTCAACAAAAGCAACAAGGACCATGTCAGCCCAAGAAGCCTAAGCCTCCCAAACCCCAACCAGCTGCACAAGCCCAGCCTACATCTGATTTTTTATTTCTTCCTGGAGAGCATAGCCATACTTCCCCTGAAGGATCCCCGTCCTTCTCACATTGCAGGCCGCCTGATCCACTTTGCCCTCAGATGGCCTCTCATAACAACAGAGCAGTGGACCTTGAACATGGTCCTCAAGGAGTATCAGCTCCATTTTGAAAGTTTACCCTGACCTTTTTCACAGGGGAGTTTCCCATGGAACCCACTTCATTGCACGTTGCTTTAGCAGGAAGTAGTTTTTCTGCTGTCGCAGGGTGCCATAGAAAGAGTTCCTCCCGTACAAGAAGGGCTGGGTTTTCATTTCTGTTACTTCCCTATTCTCAAAAGGACGGGGGGATTCACACCCATCCTAGATCTCTGAGCCCTCAACAAGTTCTTGGTTTGAGAAAAATTTAAGATGATTTTCCTAGGAACTCTACTTCCATACCTTCAGAGGGATGATTGGCTTTGTTGTCTAGATCTCAAGAAATTCTACACTCACATATTTATTTATTTAGCAATGCTTATATACCACTTTTCAGTGGATCAAAATTGTGTACATTCAGGTATGGTGTATTTCCCTTGTCCCCGAAGGGCTCACAATCTATGATTTTTGGACCTAAGGCAATGGAGGGTTAAATAGCTTGCCCAAGACTAGAAAGCCTGTGGGACTAGAAACCCCAGTCCTTCCAGCCTGAGATTGCTGTCCTCCAGCGGGAGTTAAGCCCCTGGCCCTCTGTCCTGAAGCAACTTGCCCCAACCACTAGGCCACTCCTCCTCTTGCATCCTTCTCAGAAACAATACCTGTGATTCATGTTTGAGGAAGCTCACTGCCATTACGGAGTTCTACCCTTCGGTCTAGCTTCAGGCCCAAGAGTATTCACAAAATGTCTAACAGTGGTTGTGGCCTACCTCCACACCCTTGTATCTTCATCTTTCCCTAAGACGACTGACTTATCAAAGGTGATTCTCCTCAAGTAGTAAACCTTTCGCTTCACCACACTGTCATTGTGCTTCAACAACTCAGCCTTGTCACAAACTTTCCAAAGTCTCACCTTGCTCCTACTCAAAAATTGGAGTTCATAGGTGTACTCCTAGACACTGTCCAAGCCCGAGCTTTTCTTCCAGGAGACCACCTGCAGCACCTCATAGAGCTAGCACTGCCAGGTTCAGTGACAGCATCTCATCACAGCAAGGGACATGCTTTGTCTGCTGGGGCACATGGCGTCCAACATACATGTGGTCCCCTTTGATCATTTCCACAGGTGTCAGGCTCAGTGGACCCTTTCCTCTCAGTTGACAGAGTTGAAGGATCGACTCAGAGACAGGGTCATCATCACACCTCAGTTATCCAACTCCCTCCAGTGATGGTGTATGCCTCAAAACCTGCTTGTTGGATCACCTTTTCGGGTGCCTCCATTTCAAAGTAGCCTCACGACAGATGCTTCCAAGCAGGGGTGGGGAGCTCACCTGGATAGCCTAGCTACACAGGGCCTGTGGTCTCACTAGGAATCTGCCCATCCAATCAACCTCCTTGAGCTATGGGCAGTAGCCAGTGCCCTTTGAGTTTTTCATCCTCAATTGACAGGACAAACTGTCCTGATCCAAACTGACAACCAAGTAGCAATGTTCTATATCAACAAGTAGGGTGACACAGGGTCTTGCCTCCTCTGCGAGGAAGTGGTCTGCATCTGGACATTTGCCATCTCTCACCACATGCTACTCCGAGCGGTTTACCTCCCGGGGAAAATTAATGTTCTAGTGGACAAGCTCAGTCGAGTCCTTCTACCTCACGAGTGGCTCTCCATTGAGGTGTGGCCGATCACAACTTCAGATTATGGATAACCCACATAATTGACTTCTTTGCCGCCCTGTTAAACACACAACTCCCTTGCTTCTGCTCCAGGGTTCCTCAGAGTCAAGCCTCCAAAGTGTTTCTCCTTCACTGGGGGAAGGGTCTGCTTTACACATCTCCACCCATTCCCCTGATTCCGAAGACTCTGTTCAAGCTACAAGCTGACAGGGATACAATGATACTCGTAGCCCCATTCTGGTCACATCAACCATGGTTTCTTCTGCTGCTTTGACTAGCACAGTATCAGCCTCTCAGTCTGGGATTCACACCCATCCTCCTCTCGCAGAACCAGGCTGTGCTTCTCCATCCCAGTGCTCGAGTGCTCCACCTGATGGCATGGCTGCTGAAAGGGTAGTCTTTTCAGACCTGAACCCTGCATCCTCCTTGCATCCTGAAAGGACTCCACCTGACATACATATACATTCAAATAGTGCAAATTCACACGATGGTGCTCTCAGAAGGGTCTTAGCCCTTTTACTTGCCCAGTGGAATCATTACTTCAGTATCTCCTCCACCTTTCTATTGCAGGTCTTAAGACCAATACTGTTAGGGTCCACCTCAGTGCCAGTGCAGCCTTGCACCAGCTGGTGAATGGAAAAACCATTGCCTCTCATCCTTTAGTAGCTCACTTTATGCGTAGTCTTCTCTTGACTAAACCACTAATCCAGCCCCTGCCAGTGTCCTGGAACCTCAATGTGGTATTCGCTGAACTGCTCATACCTCCCTTTGAGCCCCTAGCCTCTACTTCATTGAAATTTCTAACCTGGAAGATCTCATTCCTAGTTGCTCTCACCTCAGCTCGCAGACTTTGCGAGCTGCAAGCTCTAGTGGCTCATCCACCCTATAGCCAATTCCACCATGACTGGGTGGTCCTGCGCACATATCCATGCTTCCTGCCGAAGGTTGTTTCTAACAATCGGTCATCCTTCCGACTTTTTTCCCAAGGCCACATGCATCTCCAGCTGAAGCGTCGCTCCATACCCTAGATTGCAAACAAGCTTTACCCTACTACTTAGAACCAAGGTTCACAGAAAATCTTCTCAGCTGTTTGTCTCCTTTGATCCTAGTCACCTGGGCAAACTGGTGACGAAGCTGACTTTATCTATCTGGATAGCAGACTGCATTTCATTTGCTTATGCACAAGCAGGACTTTCCTTAGAGGGTCATGTAACAGTGCACAACATTAATGCTATGTCCACCTTGGTGGCCCATTTATGTTCTGTCTCCATATCAGAGATCTACCGGGCTGCCACATGGTCTTACATACATACTTGTGTGGCCCATTACTATCTGGACAAGGACCTCCGTAGCGACATTGACTTTAGCCAAGCCATACTCTGGCACCTCTTGGGGACTTAGATACACCTACAGCCCTCTGTTTCTACCGGCTACCCTGCTACCATCTACGACAACAGTGTGCTCAATAAGTCGAGTCTGGCAGATCCACAGACTCCCCACATTGTTGTTCAATGGGTTTTACCCCTTTGGTTGCACCCTACTACTCGCCGCAAGGACCTTGTAGCCTCGAGCTAGGGAATCCCATTTGTGAAGAATGCATTCCTGCTTGTTCCTGGATATAGTGTAGTTACTCACCTGTAACAGATGTTCTCCGAGAACAGCGGAAATCAGTTTTCACAACACACGCCCTCCTCCCCAAGGAATTGTAGGGATTTTCTTTTCTTTTCCTTCTCAGCTACAAACCTCACTGAGGAGAGGGGCTGGGAAGACAGGAAGGCAGGCACGCAGGTGCAGTGGGATGTTTCCAAACGCTTTCCTATTGGATGCTGGGAAGCGTTCTCACGTGGGCTCCATTGGAGGATGTCACCCATATGTGAAGACTGATTCCTGCTGTTCCCGGAGATCATCTGTTTCGTGGTTGGACTTTTTTCCTCTGTTAGTGGTCAGTGACTGCCTTGGAGTTATTGGTGTCCCCTGCAGCACTACTGGGCTAGGCTTCTCCCCTTGTCTGCTTTGGGAGCCTTAGCAGTTTCTGGCGGGAGCCCTGCCCTTGGGTCACAGGTTCTGGAAAGCTAGGCTCTTCGGATTACCTCCCGGGGTTGGATACTGCTTTGTTACATCCCATGCATCTGGACTGGACTGGAGGGACAATGAGGAAGGTGAAATTAGATCTTACCTGCTAATTTTCTTTTCTGGAGGACCTCCAGTCCAGTCCAGAACCTGCTCTTCTTATATCGAGTTCAAGCCCAGCTTTAGCTGTTAGCATGCTTTGGTGCCTGTTTATATATTTTCATTTTTCTTTGTCGAATATGTCATCTCCTTGGAGGAGTGACCGTGTGCTCTTGTGGAATAGCCCGACTGTAGTGGTGAGATTGTGGTGCTTGTCTGGTGCAGCTGGCAGGTCTCGGGTGCCAGCCAGTCTTGGGATCATATTCAGATTCCATGATAAAAAGAAAAAAAAGAAGACGAGAAAATGCATGCTTGAAGTCTCACTGGAAAAAAAATTAAAACTATCTAAATGAATGACAGGAATTTGAACCAATGAGGGTTTTATGTACTTTATTTCAGTATCCTTTGGAGCAGGTGTGGGTTTTCCAGTGAGTATTTTTGTTGGAGTTGTAATGATAATCTGTAATCTTTCCTCTGGAGTCTGCTTTTTTACAGGACTACTAGCCAGAGGAGGTCTGCATAGGACTCTTATAGGGTGACATCATCAAGTCCGTTTGATCTCAGTCTCCATCTGTTGGTACTATAAGAATACATAACCCATTTTATTTATTTATTTATTTTATTTAGACAGATTTGTATACCACCTTATCCTACAATCAAAGTAGTTACATCATAATTGGAGGGTTACATTTAACATGAGGGTACTTTACAACATTATACAATGAACTCGTATGTCTAGTTGGGATGAGTGGGTATCGAGTTGGCAGAGGTAGTTGCATTACCATTCGGGTGGAGACTGTTGTCTGTTTGCTCATAGACTTCTGTAAAGAGCAGGGTTTTAAGGGTCTTGCGGAAATCTATGATGTCATTTAATACCCTCGGGCTCATTGGGAGGGAGTTCCAAAGTGTGGACGCCATCATTGGAAATAATGAGTGAGGTGATCAAATTTGCAGATGACACAAAATTATTCAAAGTTGTTCAAACACAAGAGGATTGTGAAAAAATTGCAAGAGGACCTTGAACAATTGGGAGACTGGATGTCCAAATGGAAGATGAAATTTAATGTGGACAAGTGCAAAGTTATGTGCTTGGGGAAGTACAACCCAAACTAGAATTACTGTACACAATGCAATGTTCCACATTAGGAATCACCAGCCAGAAAAAGGATCTAGGCGTCATCACAGTTAGTACATTGAAACCCTCCTCCCAGTGTATAACGGCATCCAAGAAAGCTAATAGAGTGCTAGGAATCATAAGGAAAGGAATGGAGAATAAAATCAAGGATTTTATAATTTATTTTATTTATGTATTTATTTATTTAGAAGGATTTAATATACCACTTTATCTTGAAATCAAAGCGGTTTAACACGTCACAAAAATCAGGTGGCAGTGAGGTTGGGTGAAAGCATGCAGTGAATACAACAGCTATTTGTGAGTGCGAGTGTGTAGCGTGTGGTTGATTACATAGTGCTCTAGATACAGTGTGCGCTAGGTACAGTGAGCTATATACAGTATTATGTACAAACATGGGGGGGGGAAGCTGGGGATTCAGGCTTGGGGGAGTAGGATGTGTGGCTGGGTCATATGTAGTCTTTGTAGTGTTCTTTGAAGAGCGTAGTTTTGAGCAGCACTGAAGGTGTATCGCTCCACGGCGCGACCACACCTTCAGTACTGTGTGCAGTTCTGGTCACCATATCATAAAAAGGATATAGCAGAATTAGAAAAGGCTCATAGGAGAGCTACCAAAATGATAAAGGGGATGGAAAGATATCCCTTTGAAGAAAGGTCTAAAAGATAAGGGCTCTTCAACTTGGTAAAAAGATGTCTGAGGGGAAATATGTTAGAGGTCTATAAAATAATGAATGGTGTGAAACAGGTAAATGTAGATCGGTCATTTACTCATTCAAAAAGTAGAAAGAATAGGGGATATGTAACAAAGCTACAATGTAGCACATTTAAGACCAATTGGAGAAAATAGTTTTTCACTCAATGTGTAATCAAACTCTGGATTCATTACCAGAAGATGTAGTAAAAGGTGTTAGTGTAGCTGGGTTTGAAAGAGGTTTGGACAAGTTCCTGGAGGAAACATCCATAAACCATTATTTATAAATTTATTTGGTATGAAAGAAGACCAGGGAAATCCACTGTGGGATAAGCAACATGGAATATGTGTATCTTTTGGAAACCTGATAGGTACTTGTGACCTAGATTGGCCACTTTTGAAAATAGGATACTGGGCTTGATGTACTCATAGTTTGACCCAGTATGGCATATCTTGTATTCCTAAGTCACTAGTGGGCAAGGGGAAGGAGCGTGGAATACACATTCTCAGACTTAACTTTTTTTTTTTTTTAAGTGCCATCAAGTTAATTCTGACTCTTGGTGGCCCAGCAACCCCTGGGCTTTCTTGGCAAGGTATGACCAGAAGTAGATTGCCAGGCCTTTTTTTCCAAGGCAATGGGAGGGTAAAGTGGCTTGCTCAAGATCACAGTACCACTAGGCTACTCCTCCACTCCTAGACTTACTTTTGATACTTTTAAGATGCATCAAGAGCATCTGCTGTCTGTATAAGTGCTCACAGACTCTCATGTTTACAAGTGTCCAACACACTGTGACATGCAAGAAAAACTTGCAGTTGTGCAATGCAGAGGAGAGAATCTCTTTGTTGATAAAATGAAAGAGGCAGTCAGTTTGATTAAGGGGCACTCTGATAACATCAGATACCTCTCCAGAACAACTTCCAATGCCCCTCCTCATCTTCTCGGAGATATTTGAGTGGAGTGCTGAGGGACCCATACTGCTCTTAGAGGAAGAGGTACCCTCCATCCCCTTGTTCAAATCTGAAACTGCATACACAGGGAAAATTTTGACTGATTCCAAAAATAATTGGTATCGCTGTCAACATTCTGGACAACCCTCTACTAGTCGAAGGGAGGCAAATGTTTTATGCAAAGCATTGACTCAGTGTGACCTCTGACACTCTCAGAATAATCTGAGGTACTTTCAAACCACAATAATGTGAAATACTACAGTGTTGTCCACCAAGAGTTTTTTGATTAAATTCTCCATATTTCTCTTAGAGATCAATGCAGTTAAACCCATTCCACCAAGTGAAAGAAGGCTGAGATTTTATTCCAAGTAGTTCCTGGTCACAAAACCAAGGGGATTCTCCAGGACCAAGCAGGAAGTCAGTCCTCACATATGGGTGACATCGGTGCCAACGGAGCCCACATGTGGAGCATTTCCCCAGCTTTCACCGAAAGCCTTTGGGACTGCCAGCACGCATGCGCGGTCCCCTTCCGGCCCAAGGGTGCCATCTTGCTCAGTCTTCTTTTTTCCGCGGAGCCCGACGAACGTGGTTCGTGTTCACCTGCGAGAAAAGTTGATTTTTTTTCGTGTTTTTTCTCGGTTCGACGGCGGTACACTGGTATCGAGCCTGGACTTCTTTTTTCGTTTTGTGTCCTTCATGATTAGCGTTCGCTCCATTTTTCTATTTTTCACTGGCAGCCCTGTCTTTTGACCTTGCAGGGGCCCTTTTTCCCACAATGGCTGCCAGTGGGTTTAAAAAGTGTGATCGGTGTAAAAAACGTATGTCTCTCACCGACACACATGACTGCTGCCTCCGCTGCCTCGAACCCGATCATGACCCGATGATCTGTGGTCCGTGTGGGAAAATGTCCTTGAAGGCGTTGAGGAGTCGGCAGCACCAGAAGGAAAGAATCTTCTCTGACTCCGCGTCCGGCCGGGCCCGGACTTCGTCAAAGGCCTCAACGTCTCGGGATTCCGATCCCAAGCATCACCGGGGATTCTCTGAGAGGGGTCTCCCTTGTGGGAGCATCGCAGGAAAAAGAAACCCGCGATGGCGGCGTCAGTGGACGCACTTGGCTCCTTGAGGGCCAGGTCGCAGAGCCCCGACCGCCGTCCCGGGTCCTCTGAGTCGGAGAGGCCTGCAAAACAACCTCGTGTGGAGCCGGAGTCCCCGAGTCACGTGAGTGCTGTAGTCCTCATGGACTCTCCTCCGGAGGAGCCGATGTCGGGCCCAATGCTGTCGAGGCCCAAGTCGGGGGCTGCTGAGTCTCCTGAGCTTGGACTCAGGTTGACGGCCTTGGAGAGCAGCTTGGCTGCCTTCATGGAACAGCAGCGGGCACTGATTGCCGGTCTCACCGGGACATCGACGTCCAAGTCGACCAGGAGGCCGAGCCAATCCTCGAGTCCATGCGCTCTTGAGTCGATCCTCGGCCAAGGTCTCCCTCGGCCTCCCGTTCGGGACCGAGGTCATCAACGCCGGTACCCTCGGCGTCGTGGCGGATGGCATCGGTGCCTGCCCGACCAGAGCCGCTTGATTCCTCCTCCGAGGAGTCGGGCTGGGAAACGGAGGATGAGGAGTCCCTGGACACCTTTCGGACTCGGTATGTCCCTTCGGACTCACCGGAGTCTGAACCTCGGAGACAGTCCCCCCCGGAGGACACCCGGTTCTCGGATTTCATGCTCCTTCCCCGTAGATCCCGAGGAGGAGCCTCAAGCCGAGGAGCTCGAGGCCCTGCAGTATGACTCTCCTCCCAAGGAGGCCTTTACTGTACCGGTTCCTCAGATGCTGGAACGGTTGCTCTTCCGCATGTGGGAGGCACCGGCCTCGACGCCGGTTCTGAGCAAGCAGGTCGATTCCATCTATCGAGTCCGCAAGAGCCCCGGGTTCCAAAAGGCACAGCTACCGCACCACTCCATGGTTGTGGAATCGGCCATGCATTGTCTGAAGAGTCAGAAGATGCACTCCTTGGTGCCTCCTGGCCTGGAGGCCCGGAACCTGGATGCCGTCGCTAGAAAGTGCTTCCAGGGCTCTATGCTTGCTTGCTGTGTCCAGACCTACCAGCTGTACATGGGCATGTACCTTCGAGACCTGGCAAAGGAGATTGCCGGGTTCTCAGCTGGTCTTTCCGAGGAACCTTTGCAGAGGTTCAAGGCCCTGTCATCGGGGATCCGAGAGTGCTCAAAGTTTATTTCTCGAGCAGCCTATGATGACTTCGAGGCTTCGGCCCGTGTAGCCACGGCCGGCATCGGTGCACGCCGTCAGGCTTGGCTACAGTCATCGGACCTTGAGCCATGGGTGCAGGACAAGTTGGTCGATGTCCCCTGCCGAGGTGAAAACCTCTTTGGCAAGCCCATGGCTGAAAAGGCCGCGGAACTCGAGTCCGAGACTCTCATCCGAACAAGGCTGTCCAGGAAAACCTTTGCCCCTTCTCAGAAGAATAAGGGCTCGGGAAAAAAGACCTTTTACCCAAGGAAGTCATCTGCCTACAAATCATACTCTCATTTTCAGGCCTCCACAGCTCCCCAGCAGGCTCAGCAGGCCAAGGGTCAGGGACATGGGCCCCTTAGGCAGAAAACCCCCAAGCCACCAGCTCCGGCTCCTGCAAAGCAGGGCGGGGGGTTTTGACTCCAGTGGCATAGCCTCTCCTCCTCAGCTGGCCCCTCCCAGCACAGGAGGCCGGCTGACCCTGTATACCCACAGGTGGTCAGCCGTAACAAGGGATACCTGGGTGCTAAGCATAGTCCAGAGGGGCTATCTCCTCCACTTCCACCAGGTACCTCCCTCCTACTTTCCAGGGGAGCCTCAAAGACTCCCTCTGCACAGGGACTTACTCCTGCAGGAGTTAGCAAGTCTTCTGAAGGAACAGGCAGTGGAACCGGTGCCTTACCACCTAAGAGGTCAAGGCTTCTATTCCAGGTACTTTCTAGTACCAAAAAGAACAGGAGGCCTCAGGCCCATCCTACACTTGCGAAATCTCAACAAGTTCCTAAAGAGGGAAAAGTTCAAGATGCTTACCCTTGGAATCCTGCTGCCCTACCTCCAGCAGGGAGATTGGCTGTGCTCCTTAGACCTAAAGGATGCGTATACGCACATCCTCATTCATCCAGACCACAGACAATATCTCAGATTTGTAGTGGGAGGAAACCATTACCAGTACAGGGTACTCCCTTTTGGCCTAACTTCCGCCCCCAGGGTTTTCACCAAATGTCTGTCGGTGGTGGCGGCCTATCTCAGGGTTCAAGGACTCTTTGTCTTTCCATACCTGGACGACTGGCTCATCAGGGGTCAATCTCCACAGGAGACCAATCAAGCCACCCTCCGCACTGTCGCTTTTCTCCAGCATCTGGGGTTTGTCATAAACTTCGCAAAGTCCGCTTTGCACCCCTCACAGAACATGGAGTTCATAGGAGCAAGACTGGACACCCTTCAAGCAAAGGCTTTTTTGCCAGTGGACAGGGCCCACAGACTGATGGCCTTGGCCAGCCAATTCCACAGCAATTCTCTGGTCTCCTCCAGACAATTCCTGAGGCTCTTAGGCCATATGGCATCCATGGTCCATGTAACTCCAAATGCCCGTCTACACATGAGGCCAGCTCAGTGGGGCCTCAGAACTCAGTGGCTGCAGGCCACGGGGAACCTGACTGACAAAGTGAGGGTGTCCAAGCTACTAGCTTCTTCTCTACAGTGGTGGCGTCATCTTCCGAATCTGCTAAAAGGGGTGCCTTTTCAAGCACCTCAACATTCTCAAGTGCTGACAACCGATGCTTCTCTCCAAGGTTGGGGTGCACATTGCCAAGGAGCATGCACCCAGGGCCTCTGGTCCCCTTGGGAGTCCGCACAGCAGATCAGTTTCCTAGAGCTCAGAGCAATCCGCCTAGCCCTCCGGACTTTCTCTCATGTCCTCTCTCGCAGGTCCGTCTTAGTGCAGACGGACAATCAAGTTGCCATGTTCTATGTGAACAAGCAGGGGGGCACAGGGTCCAGACCTCTCTGTCAGGAGGCACAGGACCTGTGCTCCTGGGCAATCAATCATGGCATACTTCTCCAGGCGGTCTATCTCCCTGGACAAGAGAATTACCTGGCAGACAGACTGAGCAGGATTCTGCAGCCACACGAATGGCAGCTGAATCCTCTGGTAGTTCAACAGATCTTCCTAAGACGGGGTCTTCCCACCATAGATCTCTTTGCCAGTCCACTGAACCGTCAACTGCCCAGTTTCTGCTCCAGGCAACCGCATCCTCTCAGAGTAGCAGCGGATGCCTTTCTCATTCCATGGTTTACAGGCCTCCTATATTCATTTCCTCCCACGCCTCTAGTGTCCAAGACACTGTTCAAAGTGATCCGGGACAAGGCCTCGGTGATCCTGGTGGCTCCCAGGTGGCCAAGGCAACCCTGGTTCCCGCTTCTTTTGCAACTAGCGGTGGACACTCCTCTTCCTCTGGGGATGCAACCCGATCTCCTGTCTCAGGAGCAGGGATCTCTCTTACATCCCAACCTCCAGTCCCTCAATCTGATGGCCTGGCTGCTGAAAGGGTAGTTCTAGCACCCTTACTGCTGCCTAGGGAAGTGGAGGACGTGGTCTTGGCCTCTAGGAGGCAGTCCACTCGGAAGTCTTATGCCCTTAAGTGGCATAGGTTCTCCACCTGGTGTGCTCAACACAAGGAGGATCCTTTCTCATGCCTGGTACCAGTGGTGCTGCAATATTTGCTTCACCTGTCCAACCTAGACCTCAAATTCAACTCGGTTAGGGTCCATCTCAGTGCTCTCTCAGCGCACCATTCACAGGTGGAGGGTCAATCTCTCTCAAGCCACCCTTTAGTGGCTCGCTTCCTCAGAGGCCTCCTTTTGCTTAAGCCTCCAGTTCGTCCACCTGCCCCAAGTGGGATTTGAATGTGGTCTTGCAACAGCTTACTTGCCCACCGTTTGAGCCTATGGCTACTTGTCCTTTGCGTTTTCTCTCCTGGAAAGCGTTGTTTTTGGTAGCTCTTACCTCAGCAAGGCGAGTGAGCGAGCTTCAAGCTTTGGTGTCAGATGCACCATACACTAGGTTGTACAGGAACAGAGTAGTCTTACGGACTCACCCTAAGTTCCTTCCTAAGGTTGTCTCCTCCTTCCACCTCAACCAGGAGGTGGTTCTTCCAACTTTCTTTCCCAGGCCGCATGCCAGCCAGGCTGAGATGGTCTTGCATACCCTAGACTGTAGGAGGGCGTTGTCCTTCTACCTTGACCGTACGCAGGGACACCGAAGGGCTGTTCAGCTCTTCGTCTCTTTTGACCCTAATAAGTTGGGGTTACCTGTCTCCAAGCGTACCCTGTCCATTTGGGTAGCAGACTGTATCGCCTGGGCGTACAGGGCAGTCGGTCTCTCGTTGCAGGGTTGAGTCACAGCTCACCGTGTCAGGGTGAAGGCTGCGTCAATGGCTCATCTCCGCTCTGTTCCGTTGGTAGACATCTGCAGTTCAGCTACTTGGTCTTCAAGCCAGACTTTTGCGGCCCACTACTGCCTCGAGAGAGAGTCCCGCAGGAACAGTGCTTTCGGAGAGGCGGTACTCCATAATCTCTTTGAGGTATAGGCAACTCCTACCCTCCGGCCCTGGTGTTGGGCTACCGTTCGGGAGTGTTCTCAGAGAAGATTCTTTTCGTACATGCTGAGGCTTTAGAGGGAGCATATTTTTTCAGCTTTGGGACTCCGGTAGCCTTAAGCTGGGGAGTCCCATATGTGAGGACTGACTTCCTGCTTGGTCCTGGAGAAAGAGTAGTTACTCACCTCTAACAGGTGTTCTCCAGGAGCAGCAGGAATCAGTCCTCACAACCCTCCCTCCTCCCCTTGAAGTTGCAGTCATATCATTTATTTTGTTTTTTGCTATCTTTTAGCTATGTCATCTGACTGAGCAAGATGGCACCCTTGGGCGGGAAGGGGACCGCGCATGCGTTCTGGCAGTCCCAAAGGCTTTCTGTGAAAGCTGGGGAAATGCTCCACATGGGGTCTCCGTCGGCGCCGACGTCACCCATATGTGAGGACTGATTCCTGCTGCTCCTGGAGAACACCTGATCTCCAGGAACAAGCAGGAATGAGTCTTCACATATGGGTATCGTCGGTACCGACGGAGCCTGCGCGGGAACGCTCCCCAGCGTCCAAAAGGAAAGCTTTTGGGAGCATCCCACAGCGCCTGCGCGCTGCCTTCCCGCCTTTCCCAACCGCCTCTCTCCAGTTCTTCTTTTCCGCGGAGCCAGCAGGTCGTGTTCCTGTCACCGCTGAAGAATTTCTTATTTTCTTTTATTTCTTTGGTCGCGTGTTTACCGCCGGTGTTTTCTTTCTTTATTCTTCAGTGCATTTTTTCTTTTTCTTCGACCTTAGGCCTAGGAAACTTTTTCCTCATGGAAAAGCCCGCCTCCGGGTTTAAAAAGTGCACGAAGTGCAGCGGCACTATTTCTGTCACTGACACCCATGAATGGTGCCTTAAATGTTTAGGTCCTCACCACTCCATCACGGATTGTGAGTCCTGTTCAATGATGTCTAAAAGAGGTCTACAGAATCGAGCAGCCAAGCTCAGTACCCTGTTTCCCTCTGATGCAGCTTCGGTGGCATCGACGTCTTCCAGGGCTGCTTCTTCCTCCCATGGATCTCAGGTAACCAAACTTAAGTCCAGCCGGTCCTCGAAGGGTAGATCTCCCTCCAAGTATCAAGATGCCTCTGGGCTTGCCCTCGAGGAATCCGCACCGGCAAAATTACCCTGGCGGGAGGCTCCGGCTTCCAAAGCTCTACCTATGGGGTTACAGGTTGACATCGATGGCTCGGCCTCGACTGATCACCTGTTGCCATGTTCTAGGGTACCGGTGGTTCCCACCAGTACCGACATCCAGACATTGGTGGCGTCGATGGATCAGAATATCCTGACCATGCAGCGTGCCATTACGGCCTTCATACAAGCTGCGACGCCGTCGGTACCGGAACAAACTCCGTTGTCGGTACCGACTCTGGCACCGGTACCGACTCCGGCACCGGTACCGATATCGGTTCCGGTGCCGGTACCGATTGCATCGACATCGGCTTCGGTGTCGACTGCAGCGGTACACTGTTCTGTGATGCCTATCGGTACCGAATCGATACCGATTACTCCCGATGTCGATACCTCCCGGTACGCGTATCGGGCTCTACAAGAGCATCCAGACAGGTGATACTTCGATTCCTCTGAAGACTATAATGAATGAGAGGCCTCTGTCGAAGCATCAGTGATCCTTCCTCAGGAGCCCTCTTCTCCAAAAAGAAAAATGTCTCCTCCAGAAGACTTGTCTTTTCAAGACTTCATTAGGGAAGTGGCCAGGGGCCTTTCCATTTCAGTGGCCCCTGAGGCAGAGCCTAGAGCCAAAAAATTAGATATTTTACAATATCCTAAGGCTCCTAAAGAGGCAGCCACTTTACCAATTCATGAGATTCTTTATGATCACATGTTGGGCATATGGGAGACTCCTCTCACCACCTCCCCTCATTCTCATAGGTTGGACACCATGTATCGTGTTCCTCCTTGTCCTGGCTTTCATAAGACTCAGCTTCCTCACCACTCCATTGTGGTGGAGTTTGCTATGAAGAAGATAAAGAGTACCAAAAGGCACTCTTCTAATCCTCCAGGAAGAGAATGCAGAACCTTAGATGCCTTTGGCAGAAGGATTTTCCAGGCCAATATGCTTGTTGCCAGAATCAACTCCTATAGTCTCTATATGGGGATGTTTCTAAAAGAAGTTACAGATCATCTGCAAACTTTATCTCCTTTTATTTCAGAAGATAAAAGGGAGGAGTTTCTCACCTGGCTCAAACATGCCCAGGATGTTTCCAAATTCTCCAACCGTGCAGCCTTTGACTCTTTTGAGTGTGCCAGCAGAGCCTCGGCTATTGCCATAGGTGCACGCAGAGTTGCTTGGTTACAAGCTTCTGATTTGGAACCCTGGGTTCAGGATGGACTAGGAAACCTTCCTTGTACAGGTGAAAACCTTTTTGGCAAAGATTGGCAAGCAAAGGCCACTCAGATGGATGCTGAAAATTCTGCTTTAGATAGACTGTCAAAGTCTACTTCTGCTCCTTTTAAGAAAAGGTTGTTCAAAAAGGGATTTTTTCCCAAAAAGGGGAGATATTATTCTGCTTATGGTCAGCAGACATCTTCTGCAGGTCGTTTTGCTACTAAGAGACAACAACAACCAAAACAGGCCAAGCCTAAGGCTGCTAGGACTGCTACGGCCCAACAGCCTCAGCCTCCTCAGGGCCTTTGACTTGCAGCTAGAGAACTTAGCCTTTCTGGCTTTAGAACATCCAGAGCCTCTCACCATTCCAGAAAGGTTAGCTCACTTTGCTCCCAGATGGGAACAAATCACAGCAGAGCAATGGACCCTCTCCATCATAAGGGAGGGGTACAAACTTCATTTCTTAAACCTTCCTCCTCACACCATGGTGAGACAGTTCAATTCTCCAACATCTCTCCTCGACCTTCTGGTTCAGGAGATTGCTACCCTTCTTGCCCAAGGGGCAATAGAAGAAGTACCCCTTCTTCAACAGGGCTCAGGGTTCTACTCCGCCTACTTTCTCATCCCAAAGAAAACAGGGGGCTACAAACCTATATTAGATCTCAGAGAATTGAACAAGTTTCTATGCAAGGAGAAGTTCAAGATCATTTCTCTCGGTGCTCTCCTCCCATACCTCCAGAGTCAGGACTGGCTTTGTTCTCTAGATCTCAAGGATGCCTACACCCATGTCATCATCCATCCAACACACAGAAGGTTCCTTCGGTTCCTTTTCCAAGGAAAGCACTATCAATACAGAGTGCTTCCCTTCGGTCTGGCCTCTGCACCAAGGGTGTTCACAAAATGCATGGCAGTAGTAGCTGCATTTCTACGCACTCTGGGAATATTTGTATTCCCATATCTGGACGACTGGCTCATTCGAGCTCCATCCCAGTCAGAGGCCCAGGCTTCCCTAGCCTGCACAAGACGTATCCTTCAATATCTGGGACTTGTAATAAATATCCCAAAATCCCATCTCACCCCTACTCAATCTCTAGAGTTCATAGGGGCCTTGCTGGATACCACCACTGCAAGGGCCTATCTTCCTCAGGCCCGTTGCCTACGCTTGGTGCAGTTAGCCTCCCAGATTCAGTTAAAGTCCCATTTAACTGCTCGAGAGATGTTACAACTGTTAGGCCACATGGCATCCACTGTGCATGTGGTCCCCTATGCTCGCCTTCACATGAGGGCAGCTCAATGGACTCTGTCCACCCAATGGACCCAGGCATCGGGATGCCTGTCAGACAAAATAGCAACCTCCAGTCGCCTTTTTTGGTCTCTCCAGTGGTGGAAGTCCACTCAAAATCTGTTGCTGGGGTCCCCCTTCCAACAGGTGTTACCCCAGGCAACCCTTACAACAGATGCCTCCCCAAGGGGTTGGGGAGCTCATCTACAAGATCTCTCCACCCAGGGCATCTGGTCTCCACAGGAGAGATCTCTCCATATCAACCTCTTAGAGCTCAGAGCAATCTTTCTGGCTCTGAGTCTTCCACACCCTGCTCAGCTACAAGACAGTCCTCATCCACACGGACAACCAAGTAGCCATGTTCTGCGTGAACAAGCAGGGGGGGGACTGGCTCTCTGTCGCTTTGCAACGAAGCTCTGAGATTGTGGGCCTTCGCCAGAGAGCATCAAATTCATCTCATGGCAGTGTATCTTCCAGGGGTTCAAAACTCTTGGGCAGACAGACTCAGTCGAGTTCTGCTTCCACACGAATGGTCCCTCCATGGGGACCAGATAGCCAGAATCTTCCGAATTTGGGGAACCCCGGACATAGACCTGTTTGCAAGTCCGTGGAATGCCAAACATCCCCGGTTCTGTTCCAGAATTCCGTGTCAGGGAGTTCAGGCCAGGGATGCCTTCCTCCTCCACTGGGGGCAAGACTTCCTCTATGCCTTTCCACCCATTCCCCTAATTCCCAAGACACTGTTCAAACTTCAGAGAGACAAGGGGTCTATGATCCTCATAGCACCACATTGGCCACGCCAAGTGTGGTACCCTCTACTTCTGCATCTCTCTCAAGCTCCCTCCCTGGACTTGGGATCTGCTCCAGACCTCCTTTCCCAGGAGGGAGGAACGTTGTGGCACCCAAATCCCCAGTCCCTTCATCTCAGAGCCTGGTTGCTGAAGGCCTAGACCTTCAAGATTTGCATCTTTCTCAGCAGGTGAAGGATATCCTTCATGCTTCCAGAAAGCCTTCCACTAGACGTTCCTATGCTTTTAAATGGAAAAGGTTTACCATTTGGTGTGCAGAAAAGGGTCTTAACCCTTCTGCAATACCTCTGCATTCTTTACTAGAGTATCTGCTGCATTTATCAATGCAGGCCTTAAAACCAATTCAGTAAGAGTCCATTTGAGTGCTATTGCAGCATCCCTTAAGCTCTCAATGGACAGCCTGTTTCCTCTCATCCTCTTATTGCAAGATTTATGAGAGGCCTTCTTCTAACTAAACCTCCCATTAGACCACCTCCAGTGGCATGGGACTTGAACTTGGTTCTTGGCCAGCTTATGAAGCCACCCTTTGAACCCTTAGCCACTACCTCCTTGAAATTCCTTTCCTGGAAGGTTATTTTTCTAATTGCAGTCACCTCAGCTCGCCGCATCAGTGAACTGCAAGCCTTGGTGGCTAATCCTCCTTATACAAGGTTCCATCATGACAAGGTAGTCCTCAGGACTAATCCACACTTTATGCCTAAAGTGGTTTCACCTTTTCATCTGAACCAGGAGGTTTATTTAGCTGTCTTTTTTCCAGGACCTCATGCATCAAGTGCAGAGAGGAATCTTCATACCCTGGATTGTAAGAGAGCTCTTGCCTTTTACTTTCAAAGGACACAGCAACATAGAAAGTCTTCTCAATTCTTTGTTGCTTTTGATCCCTCTCATTTAGGACTTCCATTCTCTAAGAGAACTCTGTCTAATTGGATTGCTCAGTGTATTTCTTTCGCCTACCAGGGTAAGAACCTTTCTCTGGAGGGCCATGTCACAGCTCACAATGTGAGGGCCATGGCAGCCTCTATGGCTCATCTAAACTCTGTGTCCATCGACCAAATCTGTCGAGCGGCCACCTGGGCCTCGGTTCATACCTTCACAGCCCATTACTGCTTGGACAAGGACTCCCGCCTGGATGCCTTGTTTGGTCAGGCTGTTCTCAAGCACCTGTTCCATACCTAATCAACTCCTACCCTCCATCCCTGACTGGATGCCTGAGATCCATAGGGGGAGGTAGAGCCCTTCTCAGGGACTCACAACCTGGTGGATCTCCCAGGCATCTCTAGCTGAGGAGTCCCCATATGTGAAGATTCTTTCCTGCTTGTTCCTGGAGATAGCATAGTTACTTACCTGTAACAGGTGATCTCTGGGAACAGCAGGAATAAGTCTTCACAACCCACCCACCTCCCCTAGGAGTTGTATCTCTCTCTTTCTATCTTTCCCTTCCTCACTCTCTCTTTGTCTCAGCTTTAAAACTCGAACTGGAGAGAGGCGGTTGGGAAAAGCGGGAAGGCAGCGCGCAGACGCTGTGGGATGCTCCCAAAAGCTTTCCTTTTGGACGCTGGGGAGCATTCCCACGCAGGCTCCGTCGGTACCGATGATACCCATATGTGAAGACTTATTCCTGCTGTTCCCAGAGATCACCTGTTACAGGTAAGTAACTGTGCTTTACAGGTGAGTAGCTACTCTTTCTCTGTTATCTTTAATCTAAGACCATAGAACTAATATCTGGTTTGAGAAAAATTCAGGCTGGTTTCCCTGGGTAATTTTATTCACTTTCTTAAAAAAAAAAAAAGACTGGCTATGTTCTCTGGGCATAAAAATAGAGCATACATCCATATAGAGATAAATCCCAGTCACAGGAGGTTTCTCAAATTTGCAATTGTAAAACTGAGTTTCCAGTATTGCATTCTGCCTTTTGGCCTAGAATCAGTTTTATGTTTGTTTGCTTTTTTCTTTAATGCTTAGCCTTTGAAGCAGCACACTTATTCATCCTGGAAGTGCAAATGTTTCTCTATCTGGATGACTGATTGGTCGAGTTCATCTCAGAATGGAACTTGACAATCCATGAGCAACACCATATGGGTGTTGGAATCACTAGGGTTCATCATCAGTTAACCAAAATCGCACATAAGTCCTTCATTTCAATTGGACTTCATAGGAATCTTCCTCCTACCAGAAAGGATCACAATGCCATTATCTATAGTGCAGGAGCTATCAATGAATCAGCATGTTGGGCATGTTGAGATTGCTGGGTCACATGGCCTTCACAGTGCATGTAACTCTTGGCATGTTTCAAAATGAGGGAAGTACAACGCACCTTATGCTCACAATGAATTCAAGCTATGAGTTAATATTCAGTGGTGGTGATGACTGTATTTTAAACACCAGCTGTGACATAAAAAAAATATCTTATATATATTCAGCACTGCTATCCACATAAGTAGCAGCATCAAATATATACAGGGTGGCCCAAAAAAGTGAGAACATCTCGTAGCATATAAGCTATTTAAAAATTCAAAAAGACAGATGTAAACGATTGACAAATTAAAAAAAACAAAGATGGCGACCGTAAATTGTCAAAATAAAGACGTTATATAGCTAAAAAAGGTAAATAAGTAAACTATTTAAGCTTTTAATTTACGAGATGTTCTCACTTTTTTTGGGCCACCCTGTATAATGTGGGCACCAATGCTGGTTATACATGTGAATGATATTTGGCCCCTATAGCATATAGCAAGTGGTTTAATTTAGGTACACCTTTTTTGTGGCCTAAATTAAACTGCTTCATTATATGGATAGTGGCTGAATATTGCCCTTGCTCTGCTTGGCATTCTCCATGGTCGAGCAGGAAAAATGTCCTCACATATGGGTGATATCATCTGACAGAGCCCCTGCATGAGTGCATTCCTAGCTCCTTCTAGGAGCTCTTAGATGCATTTTCCTGCCTGCTGTCACAGTGCTATCTTAGCCTCGGTCCATTTTTCCTTGAAGTCCTTTGGACGATTAGCAATAGTCGGACAAGAATTTGTCTTTTTTTTCTATTCTGTGTTTTCCTGCTCTCATGGTACAAGTATTTTTCCTCTTAGTTTCTCTTAGTATTTTCGAACATTTAAAGTTTCCTTTAATTCCCGTGGCATCTCAGCCTCCTTAGGTGATGGCGTTTCGGTCATAGCTTTACAATTTTTCCTGTCAGTATCGAGTCATTTGATTTTGCTGTAGTTTTCCCAGATGACATGTCTCAGAAACTTGCCAGCAGGTTTAAAACGTTTTCCAGATGTTTGAGGACCATATCCTTAACATAAGCCGCCGCCTTGTAAATTGTGCTTACAGATGACAAAAAGAGGGCTAAAAGGTCAGAGAGATGTAGTGCGACATACTTTTTGGCGCTTCCACGTCCAATCCATTGACATCATCATTGGCAGCATTAGTCTCTATGATTTCAAAGGCTGCACCGGATGCTGGTGGTGCACCGACATCAATGAGTCCTCGAGCCCACTTGGAGTCAAGCACCTGTAGGTTGCCAGAGCATCGATCATCCATTGATGTTCATACAGAAATGAAGAAGAATTTGGTTTCATATTTGTTGTTACCAAAGTGCAAAAATAGTGGACATCAGGCAGAGGCCTTTGTTCATTGTTGTCATATCCCTTTGAGGCATGCTGCCCAGAGCACTGAGGGTTCACAAGAGTGCTCCTCTAAGCTGTCAAGAAGGGAGGAAAGCTCAACCTCCATGGTTCCAGATGGTCAGCAATGGCCTTCAGTTAACTGCGACTAGCTTGCCGATACACCCTCTCTGTTTTTAGGAACATCGGCCAATGCTGTTGTATGCCCAATGTCTGTGGAGATGGCAACCATGGAGAACTGCCTTCTGAGAGCTGTCGAGGAATGAATAGTGAGGCTGTTCGTCAAGCAACAGCTGAGCACCTTGATGAATGTTGCAACTATTGAGCCTATCCTTAAGAAGTACAAAGAGCCTGTGGGAGAGGCATTGACTTCAGAGCATTGAAGAGCCCCAACACCAGGGCCTGCCCAACCGATAACACTTTCCAGTGCATCAGAGTCCAATGCGCCTCCAGTTGCAGAAAGTCATCTGTGCATTGACGTTCCTGAAGGAGCTCCTGATCACCCAAGGGGAAGGAGAGTTGACCTGTCCAAGACTCAGAAATACATTGAATTCCTCTCTGAGATGAGGAGTCTGAGGTCCCTATTGGAAGATAGATCCAAAGAACTCCCCTCTGATTCTTCTTCTCCTCATGAAAGATGCAAGCTTCCTTCTGAGGATATGGCTTTCCAAGATTTTGTGAAAGATATGGCTAAGGCCATACCATTTTCTTTGGAGACTGAGGATGAGCCTAGAGCAGAAGAATTGGAAATCCTACAATACTCCTCTGCCCCCAAGGAAGTGGTGACAGTGCCCGTGCATCACATCCTTCAAAGATTACAGATGAGAATCTGTGATACCCCCTTCTCTTGTACCCCTCTGTCAATAGAAAGCTTGACTCCATAAACCGAGTACAAAAGGCTCCCAGATTCAAGAAACTCCAGCTTCCGCACCATTCTTTGGTCATCAAATCTGTCCTCAAAAGACCTAAAACGTCCAAGATGGATTCCTTGATGCCTCAGGAAGGGCAACTCAGATGTTGAATTCTTTTGGGAAGGAAGTGTTGCAGAGCATGCTTGCTGCCCGCATAGCCTCTTACCAGTTCACACAAAACAATTACCACCAAAATGCTGCAAATGAAGCTAAAATGTATGTGAAATAATATAGGCCTAAGACCTTTCTAAGAGGTCAAAAAACAAACTTCAATCAATTTGCAAAAATATCATTCATAAAACCTTACAACACTTAGGATAAAAAACAGAGCTCAGAAACAGCAGAGGCTCATCCCAAACCAAATAGGGAGGAAGTGAAACCTCCTTATTCACTGTATCATCACCGCTCAAAAAAAATCCTTTTTTCTCATAAATAATCAAGTGAAAAACAGCTCATACTATCTTCATGAAAAATATGTATTGTAATGTCCATTCAATGCAATGCTTATTTAAATATATGTATATCAATATCCCAAAAATATTTTTACTTATCTGAAACACCAATGCCCATAAGTCCTTGAATGAGCCAAAGACAATTGTAGAGAGCTCCACACACACAGTATGAACTCCCCAGTATTACAATGGAATTCAAAGTGGCGCATCCAGTGCCGCAAACAATGCATCCAATATGTCTAACAATGTATCCAACTTCACCCGAGGGTTTCGCCGTTATAGCGGCTTCAGCAAGGATTCCTACAAATCAAAGAGCGTTATTTCACAAAAACAATGGATAAAGTAGATAAAAATCACTTATATAAAAAACCATGCAAAACACTTCACCTCCCAAGGGATGTCAAATGAGTTCTGCAATGGCTGCTCACTAAAAATGCAGAACATGTGCCATTCCACCTGATTATTAAGGTCAAAAGGATCCATTGTTTTCCAGTTAAAAATATAGGGCTGTTCATGCTGACACAAATACTTTTCTACATGGGCATCTTTCTTGAAGGACATCATGTGTAGCCTTGATATGTCCCAGTTTCTTCCTCAAGAGAAACGAGTAATATTGTTCCCTATGGAAACATGGCAAAGACTGCTCAAAATTCATGGTCCGAGCAGCCTATGGCATTTTTGATATGGTATAGAGAGCTTCTGCAGCAGGTATTTGTGCCCAGAGAGGAGTCTCACTCTGGGTCTCAACCTCCAACCATCAGTGCAGGACACGTTCGCTGGTGTACCATGCCATGGAGAGAATCTCTTCAAAGAATGTTGAAGAGAAAGCAGGTTTCATCAAAAAGCATGCTATCTCTCTTCGAAATCTCTTAAGGCATGTGTCTGAGCCAGCCTCCTACCATAGAAATTATTAAGGTGCAAAGGTGTAGGTAGTTCCTGGATTCTCACTTTTGTCAGTCTAAAGAGACTCCTCGAGCATAGCCTTAGTGAGAAAAATTGCAGAAGGCTTAACCTACTCCTCAGCCAGAACCAGGGACAGGACTGTGACTGGTTCCTGTAGAGCAGTGGTTCCCAAACCTGTCCTGGGAGACCCCACAGCCAGTCGGGTTTTCAGGGTATCCACAATGAATATGCATGAGAGAGATATGCATGCAATGGAGGCAGTGTATGCAAATCTCTCTCATGCATATTCATTGCGATTATCCTGAAAACCCGACTGGCTGGGGGTCCCCAGGACAGGTTTGAGAACCACTGCTGTAGAGCGTAGCCACTCTTTCTGTAGCTGGTAGGAAGGAGGCTCATTCTTTTGCCCAGAAGTAGTTCCTTATAACTTCTGGCACTTGGTTCTTGCAAATTATCCAAAGTGGCTACAAACTGCATCTTTTTTTACCTTCCTCCTAACTGCCCTCCGAGAGTTCAATCCCTCAACCCCTCAGCATCAGAAACAACTTCTTCAAGAAGTCACTGCCCTTCAAAGAGATCTAATTATTGAATTATTTCCACTGCGGCAAGAAGGGCAAGGATTTTATTCATGATGTTTCCTGATCACCAAGAAAATGGGAGATTTCTCTGGGAACAAGCAGGGAGTCAGCCTTCACGTATGGGTGCATCAGCGCCCAAAGGTGCCATCTTGCCTCAGTCTGTCATTTTCCGCGGAGCCCTGCAGACATCCCATCTGTGCACCCCAGACAAAGTAGATTTTTTTGACCCTTTATTTGGTTTTTCTATTTTTTTTCAAGTGCTCAATTCGCTCACCTTTCTGCCGCCCGAGTCTCCCGCCTTGGCGTCGTGATTTTTGCGTGAGTATTTTTCTTCAATTTTCATTCTTTTGACCCACGGGTTTTCTTCTCGCGACCTATCTGGTTGAGACATCGGAGTTTGATCTCGCGGGTCTCATTTGCCCACTATGTCCTCGACAAGCATTTTTAAGCAGTGTGGCAAGTGCCAACCGCACTATGTCCTGCAAGGACTGCCACATTACCTGCATCAAGTGCCTCGGGGCAGACCACAATGGGTCTTCTGCCCCCTTTGCCTCCTCATATCAGCTAAAACCCAGAAGGAACACAAAAAGTGGCAGGAGAGCTATTTGGTAGGTCTGGCTCCGGTTCAGCATCGGGGGCGGAATCCCTGCCTTCGACTCCGGTGCTGGGTGATGCAGCATCCTGTGCTCAGGCTCGTTCTGAGCCCAGAGGTCATCGGGCGTCGGAATCGGCCTCTGAGGATCTCCCTCATGCGTCGCAGCCTTCCTTGAATTCGACACCAAGGACTGATGCGGCATTGAGTGGTAAATAACACCTCAACCCGGCCTCGGATCCCTCGGCTTGACTTGGGGGACAATGGACGGGAGCACCCGTTGAAGCAGCCCTGAAGGCTTCTCTCTCGACTCTCTGATATTGGTCTTCGTGGTCCCGTCTGGTCATGGTTTCACTCTTTTCTGCTGTCCCGCTCTTTTTCAGTTCATATGAAGAACCAATCCTCATCCACCCTCCCCCTTTCATGTGGTGTTCCGCAGGGTTCTGTTCTCTCCCCTCTGTTATTTAATATTTTCCTTGCTCCTCTGCCCCTGATCATACAACAATATTCAATCTCATCCTATTTATATGCAGATGATATAGTCCTTCTGTTTCACACGTCACCACTCTCCCCTGATATCACTCCATTGAACCTCTGTCTTTCTCATGTTGCTTCCTGGTTATCGGAGAACTTTCTTCATCTTAACCCAGCCAAATCCTCAGCAATGTGGATTTCACTTAGTGGTGTCTGTCCTACGCTTGCACCCTCTATTGGTTCAACTAACATTCCTCTTACTTGTTCTGTTCGGTATTTAGGTGTGACTCTTGACTCTTCCTTAACTTTTTCTGCTCATCTTTCCAATGTCACTCGTTCCTCCTTTTCTGCTTTACGTCAGATTAGGGCCGTCAGATTAGGGCCGTCCGGTCTATTTTGCCTTCCAGTGCCCTCATCACACTTGTTATCGCTCTTGTAATCAATAGACTAGACTATTGTAATGTATACCTAGCCAACCTTCCCAAATACTCTCTCCAACGACTACAACATATTCAGAACACCGCCGCCCGTCTCGTTACCTTTTCATGCAAGTATGATCGCATCACTCCAATTCTGCTTCATTTGCCCTGGCTCCCTCTCCAATATCGCTACCACTACAAGTTTCTGATTCTTCTTCACCGGGCTATTTACACTTGCACCCCTCGCTATCTCACTGACTGTATCTCACGGTATACTCCTCACCGGCTGCTCCGCTCCACCCAAACAAATCGGTTATCTCTTCCTTCTCCCTCACAAGCTCGTCTGGAACAGACACGGCATTCAGCTTGGTTTTTCCTTGGCCCTTCACTCTGGAATACACTTCCCACTTCATTACGGCTAGAACTATCCTATTCCCAGTTTAAATCCCGGTTAAAAACCTACTTATTCCAAAAAGCTTTTGACCTGCCCTCTGAAGACCCACCCTGACTGGTCCTGTCTATGTGTCTAACCGAGCATTGTCTATGTCCACGTACCTTGTATTTGTATGCCCTGGTTTGATTATTGTTAATTTCTTTTTGATTTGTTATGATTTGTTGTACATTGTTAACATCAGTTGTGTCAAATTTATTATGAATTATTGTTTAGTGTCTTGATTTGGTCACTTCTCTAACTTTCTTTCCTGTCTTGAATTTGGCGTTCTTTTCCTGGCTTGTAGTGTTAATCAAATTTTATTGTACACCGCTCAATGCGCTGCTGCAGCGGTATATCAAATTTTAATAAAGATAAAGATAAAGACTTGTCGCCTTCGACGTTGAGGGATTGATGAGTCACTTCTGGCTCCATCACAATCTGGGAATCTCCAGCCAGGGATCCGGCTCTGGCCTCAATGCTGTTGGGGTTGGGGCTAGCAGCAGAGCCATCTGGCATCGAGGCCCGCATGGCAGCCCTCAAACATAGTTTTGCAGCGTTCCTTGAGGCGCAGCGGGGCCCGACTCCCAGTCACTCTGGGTTGCCGGTGCCCCACACAGGGACCTCCTCAATGAGAACTTCCCCAAAGTTGGCATGGTCGGTGTCGAGACTATCAAAGACCGACACGACACCATTGGACCATTGATGTCGGGAGTCGTCAGCATCGGGTCGGTCCGAGGACCGCAGGGTGTTCACCAATTCCTCCAGCTCGAAGTCGGTGTGGGAAACAGACGAGGAGATCCCCGATACTGTGCTCCATCGTGACGTAACCTCTGACCTCTCTCTGCCGCATCACCGGAAGAGATCCCCTCCAGAGGACATTGCCTTCTTGGAGTTTGTGAGGGAGATGTCCCAGGCACTTGCCTTCATGGTGGTGCCTGAGGGCAAGCTGCGTGCTGAGAATATTGAGATCCTCCAGTAAGAGGCTCCTCCTCGGGAGGTGCTGACTGTGCTTGTATTCCCCATCCTGGAGCACCTGCTGTTCAGGATGAGGGAGACCCCGGTGATGGTGCTGATTGTGAACCATCGACTTGATTTGAAATATTGAGTCATCAAGAGCCCCAGGTTCCAGAAAACACAACTTCCACACAATTCCATGGTGATGGAGTTGGCTACGCATCGTTTCAAGAACCAAAAGATGCATTCTTCGGTGTCCCCTGGCAGGGCCCGTGCCATGGATGCATTTGGTAGGAAGTGTTTCCAGAGCTCTATGCTCACAGCCCAGATCCAGGCTTACCAGCCATACATGGGCATGTACCTGAGAGACCTAGCGAAGGAACTCGCTGGGTTCTTGGCTGGTTTATCAGGTAAGCCCCTTGAGTGCTTTCAGACCCTGGTATCCTTGGCCAAGGAGTACTCCAAATTTCAGACTCAAGCAGCCTTTGACGGCTTTGAGTCGGTAGCTTGTGTAGCTGTGGTGGGCATTAGTGCCCACCGCCTTGCCTGGCTGCAGTCCTTCGACTTGGAGCAATGGGTTCAGGACAAAGTAACCAGTGTCCCATGATAGGGAGACAACCTCTTTGGCAAACCCATGACGGAGAAGACTGACAAGTTGGAGAAGGAATTCATGACCAGGACCAGGCTGTCCAAGAAAGTGTCGGACCCTTCCCGTCGGAAGGCTTTGGGGAAAAAGCCCTTCCACCTGAAGTCCAAGAAGGCTTACGGAAACTACTCTAAGTTCCAGACCTACCGTGTTCCCCCTCAGGGGCAGCAGGCCATGAGCCAAGGGCACGGCCCCCGGAAGCCTAAAACTTCCAAACCCAAAACAGCACCCCATTCGCAGTCTGAGGGGAGCTTTTGACTTCTTGGGCATAGGCTCCCTTCCTCAGGAGGTAACAGGCCCAGGGTTCATGGGAGGTTGGCTGGCCACTTTGCACACAGGTGGCCCTCTATCAGCACAGACACCTGGGTGTTGTGCGTGAGCAAGGAAGGATACCTCCTTAACTTTACTCAGCTGCCTCTTCCCTTTTGCCAAGAGGAATTACCCATGGACCCCTTGCACAGGGAGCTTCTTCAGAAAAAGCATGGGTTGTTACTCGAGGATCAGCCGGTTGAACCCGTCCCTACTCATCTTTAGGGCCAGGGATTCTACTCCTGCTACTTTCAGGCCCATCCTGGATCTTTGGGACCTCAACAGCTTCCTGGTCAAGGAAAATTTCAAGATGGTATCCCTTGGAACCTTGCTGCCTTACCTCCTCCAGGGAGATTGGCTATTCTGTTTGGATCTCAAAGATGCTTACACCCACATCCTGATCCATCCAAGGCACAATCAGTACCTCCAGTTCATCTTAGAGGGCCACCACTACCAGTACATGGTATTTCCATTTGGCCTCTCCTTGGCCCCCTCGGTTGTTCACGAAATGCCTGGTGATTGTGGCTGTTCACTTCCAGCTCCTCGGAGTGTTCGTGTTCCCCTATCTGGATGACTGGCTCATAGGGGCCAGCACGCCAGATGAAGTGCGCATTGCAATTCAGCACACTCTAGGGCTGCTGCAGAACCTAGGTTTCATGGTGAACTTCACAAAGTCTCACCTCGCCCCAATGCAGTGCATGGAGTTCATCGAGGCCCTGCCAGACTCCACTTGAGCAAAGGCCTTCCTGCCTCTGGACCGGGCTCAACGCCTCACTGCCCTGGTACAATAAGTGCAGTGCAGCACCCCAGTAACAGCGCGAAAGATGTTCCACCTCCTGGGGCGTCCACCATCCGCGTGGCCCTCTTGCCCGCCTGCACATGCGCCAGGTCCAGTGGGCGCTCAGAGTCCAGTGGTCACAGATGTCAGGCCACCTAGAGGAACCGTATCCAGGTCATGCTGACCTTGGCAGCCTCCCTGACCTGGTGGCAGGACCACCGCAACCTAAGAGCTGGCCTACCATTCCCAGCTCCACCAGTGCAGCAGGTCTTCACCATGGACATGTCCAAGACAGGCTGGGGGGCCCACTGTGATCACCTGCAGTCACTGGGGTCATGGTCGCTGGCGGAGAGTGCCTCACAGATCAACCTGATCAAGCTCCGGGTGGTCTTTTATGCCCTACGAGTCTTCCAGGACCATCTGAAAGGACAGGTAGTCCAAGTCTGGATGGACAACCAGGTAGTAGTGTTTTATATCAACAAGCATGGGGGCATGGGTTCATACCACCTCTGTTGGGAAGCAGTACACCTCTGGAATTTCGTGGCGGGGAAGAACATCTCCCTCAAAGCAGTGTACCTGCTGGGCCAAGACAATATACTGGCCGACCGCCTGAACCGCATCATCCAGCCCCACAAATGGAGGATGAATCTGACCGTATTGGAGAAAATTTTCTGGCAGTGGGGTACACCGGAAATTGACGCCTTTGCCATTCTAGAGAATGCATAGCTACCACACTTCTGTTCATAAAAACCGGCCTGAAGTCGGGAGATGGAAGATGCCTTCCTCCTCCCATGGTTCAGGGGCTTCCTGTACGTGTTCCCACCGACATCCCTGGTGCCTTGGGCCCCCCCCCCCCCTCGAAGATCCAAGCGGAGGCGGCCTCTGCTCTTTTCATTTCACCCAGGTAGCCAAGGTAGCGCTGGTTCTCCCTGCTCCTGCAGCTGTCCTGAGGGGACCCCTGGCCATTGGGGTGTGTCCCGGACCTGCTGTCACAGGAGAATGGAATGCTGCTGCATCCCAACCTCAGTCCCTGGCTCTGACGGCCTGGATGTTGAGAGGATAGCCATCGCGCACCACCGCCTCCTTCGGCCAGTGGAGGATATCTTGCTGGCCTTGAGTAAGTACTCTACACGTCGAGCTTATACCTTCAAGTAGCGCAGGTTCTCCCTCTGGTGTTTGAGATAGGGCCTTAACACCTTCTGCTGCGCAATGACGGAGATATTGCAGTACCTCTTGCACCTGTCAGGTGCAGGCCTGAAATCCAACTTGGTCAGAGTACACCTCTGTGCCATCCACACCTTGGTAGGCTGGTTCATGCGGGGCCTTCTTTCATGACCCCTGGTCTGCTCTCTGCCGATGGCATGGGACCTCATTATGGTCGTAGGGAAGCTCATGCGGGCCCCTTTCAAGCCCTTGGCTACCTGTCCTCTCAAATACCTCTCATAGAAGGTCATCTTCCTGGTGGCGCTCACCTCAGCCAGGCACGTTAGCAAACTACAGGCGCTAGTAGCTCATGAACCCTACACCAGGTTCCATAGGAACAGGGTCATCCTTCGGACATTCCCGAAATTCTTAACAAAAGTGTTCTCTGCTTTCCACCTGAATCCCTGCTTTCCACCTGAATCCCTGCACACACTTGACTGCAAGCGTGCACTGTTCTTCTACACCCAAGGGACACAGCCCTATCGCCACTCGACACAGCTCTTTGTGACTTTTGATCCCAGCCACCTGGGGACCGCAGTCTCCAAGTGTACCTACTCTAGAGAGAGCCTCACCTGCATCTCGTTCACTTATCAGCAGGTGAGGCTCTCTCTAGAGCTTCATGTGACAGCTCACAAAGTACGGGACATGGCGGCCTCTGTTGCTGGACATCTGCTGGGCCATCACCTGGTCCTCTGTGCACACATTCGCGGTGCACTACTATTTGGAGGAGACGTCTCAGTGGGATAGTGCCTTTGGCCAGGCCATACTCTGTCACCTCTTCGGGGAATAATGCAACTCCTTCCCTCCATCTCTCTGTGTCCCGGCTACCAGATGAGGGATTGAATCTTCAATGCTGCTGCTGCAGTGTCAGACTTCCAGCCAACCAGCCCCTCTGCTGCCCTTTTTGGTCCACTCGTGGCTTTTACAAATTTTTTTGGTAGCCTGTAGCTTGGGAGTCCCATATGTGAGGACTGACTTCCTGTTTGTTCCTGGAGAAAGCGCAGTTATTTACCTGTAACAGGTGTACTCTGGGGACAGCAGGAATCAGTCCTTACAACCCTTCCTCCTCCCCATGGAGTTGCTTTTATCTTTTTGCCGTCTAGTGCTATGATATTATACTGAGGCAAGATGGCACCTTTGGGCAGGAAGATGACCGTGCATGCGCAGTGTAGCTCCTAAAGGCTTTCTTTAAAAACTGGGGAGTGGATCTATGTGGGCTTTGTTGGCGCCGATGTCACACATATGTCCCCGCAGAACACCTTTACTGATGAGTAACTACGCTTACCTTCCCATTCTAGACTTAAGAGATCTGAACAAATATCTGGTCAGAAAGGGGACTGTTGTAGTTGTTGTTATGGAAGGACAGACTAGATAGGCCATGTGGTCTTTTTCTGTCGTCATATTTCTATGTTTCTATGTTTTCTCTAGGCACCCCACTCCCCTTATCTTCAAAAAGGAAATTGGCTATGCTCTCTGGATCTAAAGGATGCATATACCCACATCCAGATACTGTACATCCCAGTCACAGGAAGTGTCTAAGATTTATTTATTTTATTTTATTTATTTAACTGCATTTATATCCCGCTTTTCACCGGGTCAAAGCGGTGTAACATGTAACATAGGGAGGGGTAATGTCTTTTAGGATGGGGCCATCACCAGGGTCAACAATTAAATGATTATGGGAGGACATGGACATGATTTACTTCTAAAATCTAAGTGTGAGGTCATGGTGGCGTTTCCGTTGAAAGATGTTCACGGAATAGGATTGTCTTTAGCTGTTTCTTAAATGATGTGATGTCGTTATTGTTCTTGATGTGGTTTGGTAGAGAGTTCCAGAGAGATGGAGCATAAAGTTCGAATGCTCTGTTGCAGGTCCGTTGTGTAGATTTGGTTCTTTTGTGGGGGACAACGATAGAGTTATTGGAGGAATGTCTGGTTGGTCTGTTGTGGGATGGTCGAGGTAGTAATGAGTGTAGTGAGGTGTTCCGTGTTTGGTGGATAGATTTGTGGATGAGTAAGATGGCTTTGTACTTGATTCTTGCTTGCAGTGGAAGGAGGTGAAGGTCTCTTAGGATTGGGGTGATGTGCTCCCGTTTTTTTGTATTTTGAATAATCCTTGCTGTGGTGTTTAAGGCAGTACGGAGTGGGTTGGTGTGCGAGGCAGGAAGTCCATGATAGATTATGTTGCAGAAATCTAGATGAGGGAGTGTCACAGCTTGCATCACTGTCCTAAAGTCGTGTGGTTCTAGGAGGGGCCTGAGTCGTTGGATAGTTTTAGCTTTGTGGAATATTATCCCAGCGGTTTTGTTGATTTGTTGTTTGAGGGTGAGAGCTTGATCAATGATGACGCCTAGATATCTTATTTGCGGCTGGATTTGTATTTGTGTGGTTCCCATGTTGAGGTGGGTAGGTGGTTTGAAGTCAGGTTCTTTTGTTACTATTAGGGCTTCGGTTTTCTTTATGTTGATGGATAGATTGTTCTCCTGTAGCCAGTTGGTTACGTCGTTGAAGCAGGCTGATAGCTGTTCGTTTTTTGGGTTGTTGGTTGTAATTGGTGCGTAGAGCATTATGTCGTCCGCGTAGATGTGGAAGTTGATGTTATGGGTGCGTATGATCGAGCATAGTGGACGTAGGTATATGTTAAACAACATGGCTGATAGGGTGGATCCTTGTGGTACTCCTTGAAGTTGTTTGTAGGGGGGCGAGGTTGTGGAGAGGGTGCGAATCCGTTGCTGTCTGTTAGTTAAGTAGGATCTGAACCATTGGAGTACAGTGTCCTTGATTCCGATTGTTTGTAGTCTGTGTATGAGGATTTCGTGTGAGATTGTGTCGAAGGCCGCTGATATGTCTAGGAAGATCAGGATGTACCCTGAATTTTTTTCTTGTGTTCCGATGATGAGTGTGTTCATTAGGATGGTCATGAGGGTCTCAACTCCATGTAGTGGTCGGAAACCGTGTTGCTGTGGGTCAAGTATGTCGTTGGTGTCTAGATGATCTTGGAGCTGGTGTTGGACTATCTTTTCTATTATCTTGGTGGCGAGGGGGAGGCTTGCTACTGGTCTGTAGGATGTGGGGTCCTTGGGGTCCAGGTTGTTCTTCTTTATGGTTGGTCGGATGATTGATGTTTTGAGGGCATCTGGCATGTATCCTTGTTTAAAGGATTCATTTACGATGTGGGTTAGTGGGGTACTTAGGTCTTGCTTGGTTTTCTTTATCCATTCAGTAGGGCAGGGGTCCAGTGGGGAGGTAGTGGTGTTCAGGCAGGAGATGGTGGAGGATATTTCTTCCTTTGAGGTGTCATTGAATGTAGTCCAGTTGGCGTTTATGGTGATTCCTGGGTATGTTCTTGTGGCTGTAGCGCAGCGGTAAGGTTGTTGAGGTTGGTGAAATTGTTTGTATTGTCGGGCCAAGAGATCCGAGGGGATATCTGGAGGTTGATCGGAAGTGGATGGTGTCTTTGTCAGTTTTTTAGCGATTTGGAAGAGTTCTCGAGGTTTGTTTGCAGCGGTCATGATGGTTTTGGTGTGGTAGTTTCTCTTTGCATTGTCGGTTTCTGTGTGGTAGGCATCAAGTTCATATAGGTATTGCTTTTTGTCTTTGTCAGTTTTGTTTTTTCTCCATTTTCTTTCTGTTCTTCTAAGATTTGTTTTCAGTTTCCGGAGGTCAGGGGTGAACCAGCGGGCCTTTGAGGAGATGGGCTTGTTGCTGGTCTTGTTTACGGTTACTCTGGATGCTGAGGAGATTGTGGTGTTCCAGTTGTCCATGAGGTCATCAAGGTTATTTGAGTTCGTAAGTAGATTAGGTAGGGTCAGCGTTAGGAAGTCTTCTTTGTTGAATGCTTTGAATCTTCGTGTGTGTTGGGTGTATCCTCTGTTTGTATTTGGTTGATATGCGTGGGAGAGGTGGATGATGTAATGGTCTGACCATGGGACTGGTGAGATTATCGGACTGCTGTATGAGGTGGATGCCTGGGAGTTTAGGAATATGAGGTCCAGTGTGTTTCCTTTTTCGTGTGTTGGTTCATTTATGATCTGCGATAGGTTCATTGCTGTCATGGCGTTAAGGAATGTTTCTGTTTGTGCTTCTTGGAGGGATGGGAGATTGAAGTCTCCTAGTATAATTGGTTCCTTTGACGGGTCGATGCTTTCCGAGATCAGGTGCAGTATCCTTGGTAAGTCAGGGTTTGCAGCGGGTGTCCTGTAGACCAGGCATATTGTGAGATTTTTGTTGGTGAGGGTGAGGATGTCTGCTTCGTCGGAGGTTTCAGAGGTGAGGGTGCGCAGGTGGAGGTTGTTTTTTGCGATGATGGCTACTCCTCCGCCTTTTGCGTGCGTTCGGGAGCAGTGATGAAAGGTGTATCCTGTTGGTGTCAGTTGGTTCATTATTACTGTGTCCGTTTCTGTTAGCCAGGTTTCTGTTATGCATAGGATGTCGGTCTTCTCAGATATGATCAGGTCTTGGAGCATGTGATATTTGTTCCTGGTGGCACAACAGCACTTCCAATGCTGCGTTCTTCCTTTTGGCCTCCCCTCAGCTCCTCGGGTCTTTACCAGATGCCTAGCCATAGTAGCAGTGTGTCTACATAGGATGGGTGTGCATGTTTTTTTTTAGTTGGCTGACTGGCTGCTCAAGAGCACCACTATGGAGGGAACTTTGGAATTAGTATGGATCACCATTCAGGTGTTGAAACTGCCAGAATTTGTAGTCAATTATCCCAAGTCCCACTCTGTCATACCCAACAATGGAATTCATCAGTGCTCTGCTCAACATGACTCCTTTTCTCCTACATGACAGATCGTCCAAACTGACAGCAATAGTATGGAAGACTCAAATGAGTTAGGAGATTTCAGCTCATGCTATGTTGACATTACTAGGTCTCATGGCCTCGACAGAGCATATAACACCCTTGGTACAACTGTACAACTAAATATGAGACAAGCCCAATGGATATTGAGTACCCAGTGATCTCAAGCCACAGGAAATCTCAAAGATGGCTTGTCCATGACCACTCCCCTCATTTAATTTCTTTCCTGTTGGATGATTCACAACAAACTGTCAAAAGGTATTCCCTTCCAAATTTCCATTTTGCAAAAAGCACTGATGACTGATGTGTCCAAACTGGGATGGGAAGCTCACCTCAATAGGTTCCACACTCAGGTTGTCTGTTCCTCCAAGAAAGTATAAATTAGATAAACTTCTTGGAAATATGAGCAATAACAAACACTCTAAGAACTTCCTAAGATTAATTGTCCAACCAAATTGTACTGATTCAAATTGAGAATCAACAATCAAGGAGGAACAGGGGTTATATCTCCTGTATTGACAAATGGTCGGATTGTGGAATTTCACCATCTCTGACAGGATGGAGTTGAGAGCCACTTACCTGCCCGGCGAACAGAGCGCACTGGCAGACAGACTGAACCGAGTCCTTCAGTCACAAAAATGGACCATAGACAGTGATGTAGCACAGCACATCTTTTGGGAGGGGGTACCCCCTCGATGGACCTTTTCGCAAATTCTCAGCATACACAGGTGCATCGGATCTTTTCCAGAGTGGGGGTCACACAACAAACTAGTCTCTGATGCTTTCCTCCTCGACTGGGAGGAGGGTCTTCTGTACCCGTATCCTCCACTACCTCTCATTGGACCCTCCTAAAGCTTAAAACAGACAGGACTATGATGATTCTAATGACTCATTATTGACACAGACAGTCATGGTTCTCTGTGTTTCTAGAACATTCCATTCGGGATCCAAAATGGCTCAGGGAAGCACCAGATATTTTTTTATTTTATTTATTTAACATTTCTTATATACTGCCTTTCATGATATCAAGGTGGTTTACATTTAACAAACTGAAATTACATTGAACAGGGCATTATAACTTGGAGATAACTATTTTACAGGGAACATGGGCAATGGAGGGTTAAGTGGCTTGCCCAAGACCACAAGGAGCACCTGTGGGACTAGAAACCCCAGTCCTTCTGGCCTAAGGTTGCTGTCCTCTAGTGGGATTTGAACCCTTGACCTGATGGCCTGAGGTAACTTGCCCCAACCACTAGGCCACTCCTCCCTCAGATATTATATTGCAGGAGAATAAAGTGATGTTGCATCCCAACATCAAGTCCTTGACCCTCGCAGCTTGGATGTTGAGAGGCTAACATTATCCACTCTCAATGCCAGCTGGTGTCACCAATGTGCTTTCATCTCCATGAGGGCCTCAATGAGAAGTTCTTATTCTTTCAAGTGGAAGAGGTTTGCTGTTTGTTGTGATGAATGCTCCATAGATCCTTTCACCTGTCTCATAAAAACACTGCTTGAAAACCTTCTACAGCTCTCAGAGTTTCAAATAAATTCCAACTCCGTAAGGGTAGACCTCAATACAATTAGAGCTTATCACAATGGTGTAGATGGTAAACCCATCTCTGTAGAGCCCTTAATTATTTGCTTCATGTGAGGCTTACTTCTGAAACCTTCCTATAAGCTGCCCGCAGTCTCTTGGAACCTCAATGTGGTTGTCAATGCAGCTGATAAAAGCTCCTTTTGAGCCACTTAATACCAGCCCTCTGAAATTCTTCACCTGGAAAGTTTTGTTTCTGGTGGCGCTCACTTTGGCATGCAGAATGAGCAAACTCAGACTCTAGTAGTTTATCTACCTTACACTAAGTTTTATCACAACAGAGTGATCCTTCATACTTATCTAAAATTTCTTCTGAAGGTAGTTGCAGAAGTTCATCTTAACAAATCAATCATTCTTCCAACATTTTCCCCAAAACCCCATTCTCACAAAGAGGAAACTGTGCTACACATGTTGGACTGCAAGTGACCCTTAGCTTTCTACTTCAAGCAGATAAGACCATAGAAAGTCCATCTAGTTTTTTATTTGTTTTGATCCTAGCAAGCTAGTGACTGCCATCTCCAAAGCACCTTATCAATTTGGCTCGAAGACTGCATCTCTTTCATTTATGTCCAGGCAGGCCCAAGCCTTGAGGGTTATATCATAGCTCATAATGGTAGAGCCATGGCTGCTTTGGTCACCCACTTGTGGTCAGTCTCTATGGATGAGATATGCAAAGCTGCAATGTGGACTCCGGTTCACACCTTCATGTCTCATTACTATTTGGATGGAAATTCCCAGTGCAACAGCAGATTTGGTCAGTCAGTACTGCAGAATCTTTTCAATGAGTAGAATCCAACTTCATCCCTCTAGGTCCATTTCCTTAAATAAACAAAAAAAAACCCCTCAAAATCTAAAAAGGCCTGTTGCCAACAAAAATATATCTTTTATAAGCCTAAGTTGGGCTTTATGTATACTTTTTTATTTTTGTTCAAGGCAGCCTTTAGCTAGGGAATACCATATGTGTGGATTTTTATTTCCTGCTTGTTCATGGAGAAAGTGTAGTGTAGGCAGGGCTCACCTACAAAGTGTCCCAAATATCAATTGCCTGGGCACATGGGAGCCGTACACCAGGAAAATAAAAACTCAGATCACAGTCACTTGTCAGCAAAACTCTTTTATTTGGTACAAGCAAAAAGCTGCAAGCACAGATATACAAGTGTCTGTCTGAGGGATCTGAGTGCAGGCAACGTTCTCTGTCCCCACAACGGTGGGGGAGAGAAGGCTCCCCCCGATGCTCTATAGTTGCTTTCTTATATACCGCTCTGTCCCAAAGTTCCAGAAAGTTCTGCATAAATTCTTATGTCATTTGCAGCTGTCTGCAAAGTTCTCTTTCCGGGATCCTCCCATGTTTATCAGGTCTCGCAGCTGAAGTTTCAAGGTCTACTTATCTTATGCTGCTGACCGCAGCCCTCTCTGCTCCTTCCTGTGTCCCGTACATGTTATTTCATTTCTTGGCACTATTTGTAATCTTCAAGGCTCAGAGTATGTGTGCTCATTGTTTCTAGCTTGGCCTGTATTTTTCTTGCTGGGCCCAAACTCTGCACACTCCTGTCCAAAGCATGGTTACCCAGACTCTTTCATAGTAGGCCGCATATACTCTGTCTTGTAGCCCACATGCTTTTCTTCTGTGCCAGCCATATGTTGCTGTGTGCATTCCCAACAGGCAAGGGTGCAGTCATATAAAGCATATAAAGCAGGCCTGAACCAAATTTCCCTTCATTCTCCACTTTTTCTTTTTCTTTTCTTCAGGAGGGAAGCAATAAGAATCCCACTAAGGGGCATGGACAACAACCATTTGAGACAGAGAGGGGTCATCAAGAGGCAACAGCACATACTGATCCCTAGATACAACATACATAAGTTTAGTAGATTGTGATATCATTTTCTTACAACAACCCAGTAATATTGAAAAGATACAGCATGCAATAATACCAAACACAGCAATAATCAACAAAGTAATGAAGAAAGCTTTGAAATATTACATCAAAACTTAAGCTGGTATGGGTATTGCAATTGCTGAAGCCCAAATGGCTTGTAGATTTCAGTTACTTTCTAAGAAAAACAATAATAAAAGGATAACAATACAATCATTCACAAAAGTCCCCAATCAGTCTAATAGTCCTCTTCTTATTTTCAGATAATTTGGTCCTGCTTCTCAGCAGTTCTTCAGGACTTCGTAGTGTGCTTCACCTTTCTCTGAAGTTTAAGTTTGGTTTCTCTCAAAAGTTGAACCTCTCAGTCTCATAGGCGAATATTTTTGTCCCTTCTTCCAATGTGACACACTGATCCAGGTAGGGACGCCTTCATAAATTACTGCAGTGTGTAGTTCGGAGTTCTTGGGATGGTCTGTTCCATCTGGACTCTGGCCAATTCCCTCTGCTGAAATGGCTCCAGGCCTCATTCAGAAGAGCAGCAACCAATATTAAATGAAAAGGCTAAATATTCTAGATTCGATTTCACAAGAAGAGAATGCAATTCAATTTTGTCTTGTTTTGTTTTTCCAGTTAAGTTACTAACTTCTATCCTTCCTTTAAACACTTAATTTTTCTTAACCTTTGTCACATCACACAAATCCACACAATTTATCAAATATCTAAATACATCAAACATGGAAGATCTTCCCATTCATACACAACAATTATAACTAAAAATACATTACACATAGAATGGAATCAGGTCCCTAATTTTTGCTAAAAGTTTTGCTAAAATTTTTGCTAAACTGAATTTCATCCATATTTACTTAAGATCATAACTATCTCGTATGGTGTCAACTGTGTCTCTCAGTCTGATAAACTCTTTGTCTCTTTATCACTGGAGATTCATTTGGTGTTAGGAAATACTGTATTGTGCTTCACATCATTAAATTACCTTCATCAGTTTATTGTTCATTAGAGTCCTTTCCTTTTACCTACTTCATCCCTCAGAACATTTTTTCATCACTTGCATCATTCTACCAACGACATACATAGGTCCTTTTCATGTTTTTTATACCATACTAATGTGTCCTTATTTGGCAAGGTTGCTAAGAACATCAAACAATTGTTAAAAACTTAGTATTGCTGTAAACAAATGGTAGGCAGAAAACATAAGCTTAGATTATTCACAATAAGCATAACAGTGTCCCTTTCCCACTAACTTAATTGGTGTAGTTCTAAATGGATATATGAGCTCATTCTAAATAGCAAATGTCTAAACAAAATAGGCAAAGTCCTTACAATATAAAACTATTATTTTGCAACATTTTATAACATTAATCCCAATAGAAAGAAATATGGCTCCTAACATGACAGCCACATATCTCTCAAGTATGGCTAGAGTTTATCGTATACCCGGTTCCCAGTGAGAGTGCTGTAGGAAACTTAAAAATACTTGGACTGATCTTGAAACTGCAGTGTCCACAAGGATTTGAGCAAGCTACTTATTAATTATGGTGTTTACTACTTCCTGCAACTGAAATTTAAAAAAAACTTTCAGTACACTTTTTCTCTGGACACCAACACGTAAAATTCAAATACAGAAAAACAGGTGAATTTATCCTAAAATTCAGTATTGTAACAAATAAAACTGGAAAGATCAGTGTAGTTACCACCTATGGTGTTACTGTCCTGTTCAGCAGTCATTAGCACTGAGCTTAATAATGCAAAGTAATTACCTTAAATCTTACAGTTCAGAAAACAGGCATTCAAATGACATGAAACTGATACTTTTTCATGAAAAGGTCGGTGGATATCTGGAATGCAAACACTCCCCTTTCAAGTTATTTTAAAGCAAATTACTGAGAGTTACAGCCAACCTTGATGTTATCTTAAACACAGATAGCAAAGTAAACAGTAGGTCTCTTTTCTGACCTTCAAAGCAACTGTAAATTACCATGCAGCTGAACAAGAGACAGAGGAGTCATAAACAGCAAGAGTTAAAATAAAACGTTACTGGAGAATGTTAAATCCTAAATAAACATAGTTACAGCTCTTTTTGTTTCTGTAATTTATGAACAATAATTATGTCCTCTATGAGGTGCTTGCCACAATATATAAAATCCCTTTTTAACTTTTAATTTTGCTCAATAGCATATGCAGTCAGAACCAAATATATATATACACCAGAGATAAAATTCAAGCACGATTAACTTCTTATCCACTCAGGATTTAAATCATTTTCAAGGCGCAGTCTGGTAACTACTGGCTCAGAATGCCCCATTGTCCTGTCAGGGCTCTTAACCTCTACTTTGAAGGTCAAAGGAAAACCGGAAGCAGTTTCTTTAATTTTCTATCTTTTTGTTTGTTTCGTTCAGCTTTAGTAAAGAACTGTAGGCAGTTCAGTTCCAGGGACCATGAAACCTAATGGAGAAAGCATTAATTGTGCGAGTGTTATACAGGGCTAAACCAGGCACTCCCAGAAGGGAAACGGCTGCACTGGTATATTCTGCTTCAGAAAGCAAAGTAACTTTTGAATCACAATCTGCAATTATCATAGCTGTTATTGTTCTTCTATTTCTAATTTTCCCGGAATATATGTATGTGATATTACCACAAGACAAATAACCATAGTTTGTAATATTGTTTTAATTACTTAATTCACTTGTTTGAATGTAGTTTGTGATGCTGCAGACCCTCTGAGAAGAGAAGAAAAGAAAATGTTTTAAACACAGGAAAAGTCAAGCACAAGCTGCAATGTTACGAGGAACCAGATAGGGGGAGCAAGAGGGACCTCCGAGGAACTGAGGAACCACACCTCCTAGGTCATGAGGTAATGCCAGCCAGCTTCCAATCAAGGAAGAGAGGAGTACCTCTTAAAGAGAGTCTGGAAGACTGGAGAAGGAGGACGGCCAGAAGCAGCAGAACGGCCAGGACGGGCAGAACCAGCAGAACCAGCAGGATGGGCAGGACATCCGAATGAATGGGCAGGATATCCAGAAGAAGCAGTAACCCCTGGACAAGGGTTTCGCAGGAGGCAGCAGCAGCCGCAGTGGCTTGAGGAAAGGAACAACCGTGGAGAAGGTGGGATAGCTCCATCCAGAGTGAGTGCTTTTCGTCCAGAGAGGCAAAGGCGTGGCTGTGACTGCGGTCTAAAGCCAACAGAAGGACGGTTGGAGAACCTAAGGCCTATTGCTCAGGCCAGGCAGGATCCCAGCCGGAGTAGGCCTCAAACCTCACCGGGAGTAGAGAAGCCAAGGAGAAAAGGTAACCCATGTTTAAATGAAAGCAGGTTGCAGACTGCTGGTGTATGGGGAGGACAGGGAGCAGAGGAATACTGTCCGTGTGAAACTGCCTATGAGATAAGGTGCAAGAAACACGTACCGAATAAGAGACTTGTTAATGACAAAGCTTGGCATGAAGCTAAGGTAAAACACTTGCAAAAGGAAGACAGTTCCCAGTATAGGAGGGCGCAGGACCGACGCCCTACATTCAACCCTGAGCATTGGGAGGTTGTAGAGAGGATATATAAAAAGCCTGATTACAATTTGCCAGCAAGTACTGACTTGGTTTCAGAGGCTTCAGAAGGGAAACCGATGCAGGTGGAATTTGCTTCAGATACCGAGATGGACTGTAGTTATTGTAAGACAGGAAGCCTGGAGTCCTTGCTTAGCACATAAGCCCTATCTTGGGGAATAGAGACTGTTTGTTGTGATACACCATTTATTGTGAAGATAACAGCTTTGCTTTAACGTCATGTTTTACTTTTTCTTTAACCTGAAATAAGGAACTTGTGTTGATGTTTTTGTTCAAGCATATGAACCTTTTTGCAAGAAAGGGAAATAAACGCCTTTGTTTTCCCTCCACTCGGACCCTTGTATTCTTTGGGATTTTGGTAACAAAGGAAGCTACCAGGGCTGAAAGTCCCTGGGCCCTGTAAGACATTAGCCAAACCCAACCTCATATATTTTTATGTCCAACCTAACCTTAGTCCATTACGCTGCCAAGGTAGGCCCTGTGACATAAAATGGCGTAGTTATTGGATTTTTTTTTGCTTGGAACCTACGTCTGTGCAAGAAAAGAAAAGAAAACTCCTGAGTTGAAAAAAAGAAGGAAAGCCCAGATTGAACTGCTGGAAAAAACAAGATCCGGAGCGGATCAGCTAGAGAAATCAGATCGGAGGGAGAAAACCCGAAGTGGAGTAAACCTGAAGTCCGGAAGGGAAGGTGAAAATCCTGAAAGGAAAATCCTGTTGCCATCCTGAGGAGCTGCAGAGCGGGATAGCAACTAACGTTCCAGAGCTGACTCAACACTTAAGTCAGGTAAAATGTAATTAGGCCTGACAAGTGTTGGATGCCAGGGAAGTTTGAGAGAAAAAAAAGAAAAAAAAAAAAAAAAAGAGAGCAAAGAAAGAGAGTTTAGGAGAGCCACACTTGTTTTTTTTTCTCTTTGTCTCTTTTTACAGGTTCATCATGAAGCCTAAGGATCTCTGTGCCTGGATGGCACATCAATTTAACAAGCAAGCTGAGGTTGCCCTGAAAAACCAAGCCCAAGCATTGCAGGCCATGCAAGTGCCAGTCTTGCAGACGATGGAGAAATGGTTGGCTCAACAGCGAGAGGAGATTTTTTAAGGTCAACTCGGAGAGGCTGCAGGCTACCGGACCGGCCAACCCAGGGACTGGTCAGTGGTCATGTAATGATCTGGTGGTGGGGAAGCTAAGCCCTAATGATAACATAGACGACTTTTTAGACTCATTCAGTAGGATTGCTCGTTCAGCTAATTGGCCACCCGAGCAATGGGCCATTCGACTGGCAGCGTCCCTTACGGGGGAGGCGCTAGCTGCGTACAGGTCAATGCCCCCAGCCCTAGCTAACACATATGAGGAGGTCATCATAGCTATTAGGGACCGCTTAGGCCTTACACCACTAGTATATAACAAGATGTTTAGAGCCACGTCCCTTAGGGCTGATGAAACACCAAAAGCCCTTGGTCATAGGATAAAGAGCCTAGCACACAAATGGCTACAGCCAGAAAGAAAAAATATAGATACGTTAATGGATGCCATAGTAATGGAGCAGTACATGTCCGCTGTACCTAGTAGAGTACAGAACTTTTTAATTTTACAAAATTGCTGTACTATTACGGATGCCATAGCTCTCACCGAGCGATACTTGGAGGCAGAAAGAGTCACCCAACCTAGGGTAGTGACTCCCAAATTGGCCATAGGAATGGAGGCACGGAGAGTAGAAAGTCCTTCACGACCTCCATATGGTAATTTGAAAAGTAATAAGCTGCTAGTAAGAGAAAATGTCAAAAGATGCTTTGCTTGTGGTAAGGAAGGTCACTTAAAAAGTGAGTGTTATTCTCGCACTGCTCTTGTGGGAGAGGCCCCAAGGACAATGCGGGAAGGTTTTGTACTAAATGTAAAAATTCATGGAGTCAATGTACAAGCACTTCTGGATTCAGGAGCTGACCAGACCATGATTTCCAAAAGGTTATGGTCGGTGATCAAGGATCAGGGATTGTCAGTTCCTGAACATCCAGAAGGAAATGTTAAAATAAAATGCATTCATGGAGCGGCTACCCGCTATCCTGTTTATAAGTTGTGGGTTAAGGGATTGGGCATAGAAAAAGAAATGCTAGTAGCAGTAGTGCCTAAGTTGCCGCAGGAGTTGGTATTGGGCCGCGATTGGCCACAATTTCGGAGAAGTCTTAAAGAGGGCTTATCTCCACCCAAGGTGCCAAATTCCACTTGCACTCGGCCTGAGCCTACTGAGAACCCCAAGCCACAACCAAATGGCCCGAAGAAGGGTACGGATCCCAGGGAAGCTCTGGTTTCCACACGGTCGCACACCCAGGATGATGAAAGACCCTCATGTTCTAAAGATACCTCTTTAGGGGACCTTCCTTCGCACAAAGATCTAATTGGGGACCCCTCAAGGAGAGAATGGAAGTCCAAAGCTGAGCGAAGGAAAGAAAGAAAGTGCCGCTCGCAGGGCAGAGCGGAATTGGAAGCTGGGAGAGGGATGCCGTGGGTACCAGCAGACTTAATGGAAAAGTTCCCCTCCTTCAAGATGGAGCAGAGAGCAGACCCTGTACTAGCCCGTGCATTTGAGCATGCACAGGAAGAAAAGGATTCTTTCCCCAGATTCATCCTGGACGAGGACATACTCTATCGGGAGAGTAAGAACCCTCGAACTGGAGCTCTGCGGAAACAGTTGGTAGTACTGAATACATTTAAATCACTGGTTTTACGGCTGGCCCATGACCATCCGGTAGGGGGCCATAAGGGCGCACAGGGCACCCTTGATCAGATTTTAGCCAGATTTTATTGGCCGGGAGTCTTTTGGGAAACAGCTCGCTTCTGTGAATTGTGCGCGTCATGCCAAAGAGTGACCCCTCACAGACCACCTGAAGTACCACTAGTGCCGATGCCCATCATTTCGGACCCGGTAAGGAGATTGGCCATGGACATAGTAGGACCCCTCATCAAAACACCAAGAGGATTCCAGTATATCCTTGTAATTATCGACCAGGCCACCCGCTTTCCATGGGCGGTTCCCCTGAGAAATATTTCAGCCAAATCGATTGCCATCGAACTAGTCAAACTATTCTGCGAGATAGGCTTCCCGCAGGAGGTCTCGACAGACAGAGGTAGTAACTTCTTGTCAAAATACCTCGCTCAGGTTTGGGACGCTTTTGGCATCCACCACATAACGACCGCCGCCTACCACCCCCAATGTAATGGCTTGGTGGAGCGATTAAACCAGAGCATAAAACAAATGCTTCGCCGAGCGTTGGATGGACAAATGACGGAGTGGGACACCATGCTGCCTTTCATCCTATATGCTTGTAGGGAGAGAAAACAGAATTCCTTGGGTACCTCACCCTATGAACTCATGTATGGATGACCACCCAGAGGCCTGTTAGATGTCTTAAAGGAACAATGGATTGAACCAGTTGAGACCGAAATAGGCATACCCCTGTTCTTGAAGGACTTAAGGACTCGCCTAGAATGAACCTCCCGAGTCGCAGGTGAGAATCTAAAAGAGAGTCAACAAAAACAAAAGCGATATTATGATCGGCGTACAAAGCCCAGACAATTAAAAACCGGAGAAAAAGTGATGATCCTAGTATCGGGCGCTACCCCCAAGTTTGAAGCCTGGTGGAAGGGGCCTCATACAATAGTTAAGCCCATAGGATCAACGTCCTATTTGGTCAAGGATACCAAAGGACATACACAAATTTATCATGTTAATATTCTTCGACCCTGGCACGAACGGTCAGTTTTGCTAGCGTCGGCTACCAATATATTCCACCCTGAAGGGATACAAATGGACGATAGCCGAGGAAAGTATCGAACCAGTCAGCTGCGGAAAAGCGCTATGTCACGTATTACGTGCTGCGTGGAAGAGGCTTCACCAGCCCGTAATATTTTAAGAGGGGGAATGTGTGATGCTGCAGACCCTCTGAGAAGAGAAGAAAATGTTTTAAACACAGGAAAAGTCAAGCACAAGCTGCAATGTTACGAGGAACCAGATAGGGGGAGCAAGAGGGACCTCCGAGGAACTGAGGAACCACACCTCCTAGGTCATGAGGTAATGCCAGCCAGCTTCCAATCAAGGAAGAGAGGAGTACCTCTTAAAGAGAGTCTGGAAGACTGGAGAAGGAGGACGGCCAGAAGCAGCAGAACGGCCAGGACGGGCAGAACCAGCAGGATGGGCAGGACATCCGAATGAATGGGCAGGATATCCAGAAGAAGCAGTAACCCCTGGACAAGGGTTTCGCAGGAGGCAGCCGCAGTGGCTTGAGGAAAGGAGCAACCGTGGAGAAGGTGGGATAGCTCCATCCAGAGTGAGTGCTTTTCGTCCAGAGAGGCAAAGGCGTGGCTGTGACTGCGGTCTAAAGCCAACAGAAGGACGGTTGGAGAACCTAAGGCCTATTGCTCAGGCCAGGCAGGAACCCAGCTGGAGTAGGCCTCAAACCTCACCGGGAGTAGACAAGCCAAGGAGAAAAGGTAACCCATGTTTAAATGAAAGCAGGTTGCAGACTGCTGGTGTATGGGGAGGACAGGGAGCAGAGGAATACTGTCCGTGTGAAACTGCCTATGGGATAAGGTGCAAGAAACACGTACTGAATAAGAGACTTGTTAATGACAAAGCTTGGCATGAAGCTAAGGTAAAACACTTGCAAAAGGAAGACAGTTCCCAGTATAGGAGGGCGCAGGACCGACGCCCTACATTCAACCCTGAGCATTGGGAGGTTGTAGAGAGGATATATAAAAAGCCTGATTACAATTTGCCAGCAAGTACTGACTTGGTTTCAGAGGCTTCAGAAGGGAAACCGATGCAGGTGGAATTTGCTTCAGATACCGAGATGGACTGTAGTTATTGTAAGACAGGAAGCCTGGAGTCCTTGCTTAGCACATAAGCCCTATCTTGGGGAATAGAGACTATTTGTTGTGATACACCATTTATTGTGAAGATAACAGCTTTGCTTTAACGTCATGTTTTACTTTTTCTTTAACCTGAAATAAGGAACTTGTGTTGATGTTTTTGTCCAAGCATATGAACCTTTTTGCAAGAAAGGGAAATAAACGCCTTTGTTTTCCCTCCACTCGGACCCTTGTATTCTTTGGGATTTTGGTAACAAAGGAAGCTACCAGGGCTGAAAGACCCTGGGCCCTGTAAGACATTAGCCAAACCCAACCTCATATATTTTTATGTCCAACCTACCTTAGTCCATTACGCTGCCAAGGTAGGCCGTGTGACAAGTTGTATCATTCACTTTCTTCCTTTAAGTAAACAAACTTGCTTGACTTAACTTGGCAAGCAATTCAATTTTGTCTTGTTTTGTTTTTCCAGTTAAGTTACTAACTTCTATCCTTCCTTTAAACACTTAATTTTTCTTAACCTTTGTCACATCACACAAATCCACACAATTTATCAAATATCTAAATACATCAAAGCATGGAAGATCTTCCCATTCATACACAACAATTATAACTAAAAATACATTACACATAGAATGGAATCAGGTCCCTAATTTTTGCTAAAATGAGCGGGTCGAATGATCCTCCCGCTGGCCAGGCGAGAGTAGAATCCTTTTTCGCCCATTTCTCCCATTTTTTAGAACAATCTTTTATTGAGGATTCCAACAGGGGGTTTTGTTTGAGGCAAGCTATGGGGTTAGGGCCGGGCTCAGCTCTTTTCTTATTACCTACCCCTTCATTGGATATATATATTTTTTTTTTACACATTCTCCTTAACTGTCCCTCCTCCTATGATCTGTAAACCTGGTGTTTTCACTGTTTAGGGACACTTTAATTACAGGAATAATCCTGTTTAATAATTTCACATTTTACCGATGTAAAATCGAACCTCTTTATCTGCAGAGGGGCTGGTAACTTCGCTTTTTACAGAACCTCTTTATCTACAGAGGGACGAAGGTACAAAATCCAGGACTCATACAGACACACTGTCCTTACGCTTCATCTGTCTCCGGCCGTCCCTCTCGCGAGAGTACGAAACCACGGATCGGGACTCCACACTTGCTTCTTACGCAATTGTACGTCTCACACATACACAGTCAATCCTGGAGATAGTAAGACCTAATGTCTGGACAAAACTTCCTTTCCCTAATATTTACAACTAGATACAAAACACTCTAAACATTCTAATATGTTCTACATAACAAAACATTAATTATATAACATACATGTGCACATGTGCGAATTCGCTACTCACCCACTAGTTGAACCAGGTAAGTCTTCTGTCCTTCAGGATCAGACAGGAAACGCAATACTCACCACTGGAGTCTTCCTAGGGTATCCAAATCTCTCGTTCCTCGTGGAACGGTATTCGTTTTTTCTCATCTTCACTAGGACGGTATCCGCATCCTCTGGACCGGCAGGAGGTATCTCTCATCCCCTTTTTGAATGGTATCCTTTTCTCTCGTCCTCCGTAGGACGGTATCCTTTATCTCTCGGTACCTTTTTCTCTCGTCGACGGTATCCTCATCCCCTGTTTTCTTAATTTAACAGGAGGTATCCTTACTCTCTGACAAAAATGCAGTCAAGCCAAAAACTGCAGTCAGAGGAAACGCTGGGCAATTTAGAAATTTAGGAATTAAAAACTCAAGTCCCTGTTCGGGCGCCAATTGTAGGCAGGGCTCACCTACAAAGTGTCCCAAATATCACCAATTGCCTGGGCACATAGGAGCCGTACACCAGGAAAATAAAAATTCAGATCACAGTCACTTGTTAGCAAAACTCTTTTATTTGGTACAAGCAAAAAGCTGCAAGCACAGATATACAAGTGTCTGTCTGAGGGATCTGAGTGCAGGCAACGTTCTCTGCCCCCACAACGGTGGGGGAGAGAAGGCTGCCCCTGATGCTCTATAGTTGCTTTCTTATATACCGCTCTGTCCCAAAGTTCCAGAAAGTTCTGCATTAATTCTTATGTCATTTGCAACTTTCTGCAAAGTTCTCTTCCCGGGACCCTCCCATGTTTATCAGGTCTCGCAGCTGAAGTTTCAAGGTCTGCTTATCTTATGCTGCTGACCACAGCCCTCTCTGCTCCTTCCTGTGTCCCGTACATGTTATTTCATTTCTTGGCACTATTTGTAATCTTCAAGGCTCAGAGTATGTGTGCTCATTGTTTCTAGCTTGGCCTGTATTTTTCTTGCTGGGCCCAAACTCTGCACACTCCTGTCCAAAGCATGGTTACCCAGACTCTTTCATAGTAGGCCGCATATACTCTGTCTTGTAGCCCACATGCTTTTCTTCTGTGCCAGCCATATGTTGCTGTGTGCATTCCCAACAGGCAAGGGTGCAGTCATATAAAGCATATAAAGCAGGCCTGAACCAAATTTCCCTTCAGTAGTTACTCACTTATAGCAGGTGTCCTTCTTGGACATCAGGAAAAGTCCTTACAACCTTCTCACTTCCCCTTGGAATGGTATTCTCCTCAGGATAAGATGGTGCCATAGTGGCAGGCGAGAAGAAGCATGTATGCATAGTCAAGCTTCTAGAAGGAGTTGGGAAGGTTTCTGCTCCGGATGACATCACCCATATGTGAGGAGGACCTATTTCAGTGTCCACAGAAAGCATCTGCTACAGATGAGTGACTATGCTGAACCCCTCATGTGTTAGTAATTATATTTAAATAGTGGAGATTTCAGTCAGTTGAGTTTATCCTGATATATTGCTTTCTATCTTAGTAAATAACATTGAAAATGGCTTGCTCAAATTGCCTATGGAGTTTGGAACTGTATGAGCTGTTTGAAATTTGCTATCCTTATATTATCTGATTTTTTTATACATTGTTGGCAATTTTATTTCTTGTGTGGTACTAATTTATTTGTCATAGAGATAACATACGATAATTTTTCAATGCCTCTCAATTTGTTCATTCTTCTGACCTGCAATTGAAGATTCAAACAGCAGGCCACATTATTAAGGCTGAAGAAATAATGACACTTACTGAAGAAGAAATTAGAAATATCTACCAAGAAAGTACAGAAGAGGTAGGTAAATAAAACATTTGCATCTTTTTTATAGTTAGTGTGAAGTATTTAGAGTAGCACTTATAGGAGAAGCTATAAAGGATAGAGACTAATAATAATGGTATTCTGCCAACACATGGTAGTCTTGAATATAGTATCTAGTCTTCTCATCTGTCCTCTTGAATGAGAGAGCAATAAAATGTGTATATAAAGGAATGAAGAGCAGTTGGAATTGGAATTCTTTATTGATTTGACTTGTTGAGTCCTATAGAGCATAATTTTGCGAGTTCATTAAGGAGACGTTTTGAATACCATGGGCAGTGCCTGGCTTATTAGCTAATTTTTGGCATGTTCTTTGAAGGCCTTTGTGTGCAGACTAAATATAAAGAGCTATGCAATAAGGGTTTAATGTGGCATATTTATGGTGGCCTGAAAAGATAGGAATAAGAGAGTGCAAACATTAGCATGTCAGTATATACAGATATAGGAGTGTCATATGCAAACGAGTGTTTAGTTCGAGTAGGGTAAATTGCTACTACTAATTATTATTTGTGTAGCGCTACAACGTGTACGCAGCGCTGTGCATATAGATGTAAGGCATAGTCCCTGTTCATCAGAGCTTACAATCTAATCAAGATGAAAAAACATCACAAAACTGGGGACTAGTGTAGGGTTGCCAACCGGACGGTTTTCAACTGGCCTGGCCGGTTTTCTCATGACCAGGCCAGCTGCCGACAGAGAACCAAAACCGGCGCTTAAAAGCCGTTTGTTTTTTTTGCTCTAGCCGCGAGATTGGGAGCGGCCAGAGCAAAAAAACGGATTTGAGATTGCGATCACAGTCCTGGCCCCCCCTTGTAGCCTCTGCTTCTGCTTCTTACAGAGCAGCAGCTGCAATAAAGTTAACTTAAAAGTAAGGAAACCTGTGAGGGGCCTTCCAGCCCTATGAAACTCCTTCTTCAGTGCCCGCCCCTCTGATGCCACTTCCTTTTCAGCCAGGGACCCTGTAGAAGGAGTTTCATAGGACCGGAGGGCTCCTCACAGATTTCCTTACTTTTAAATTAACTATCTCCAGGAACAAGCAGGAATGTAGTCTTCACATATGGGTATCGTCGGTACCGACAGAGCCTGCGCAGGAACGCTCCCCAGCGTCCAATTAGAAAGCTTTTGGGCTTTCTGCATGCTGCCTTCCCGCCTTTCCCAACTGCCTCTCTCCAGTTCTTCGTTTTCCACGGAGCCAGCAGAAAGGTTTTCCTTATTCTCCTTCTTTTTGTGGTCGCGTTTGCCTTCCTCGACGCTATACCGGTACCGCCGATTCTTCTTTCTTTCTTTTAAAAGAAAAAAAATTTCCAATTCATCCTGCTAGACCAGTCCAGACAATGATACAAGGTGAGTGGGATATGCCTGAGTTCACACTCAGAGGCTTGCGGGTGATGTCTCATCTTAAGGAGCTCTTTAAGTCACCCAAAGTGGATGCGGCTGTTTCAGCGGTGACCAAGAAGACGACCATCCCGGTGGAAGGTAGTGCAGCTCTTAAGGATACTCAGGATAAGAAGCTGGATGTTTTGTTAAGGCAGGTTTTTGAGGTTAATGCTCTTTCGATGCAAGCTTCCATTTGTGGAGCTTGGGTGGCTAGAGCCTGTCTCCGTTGTGCTCAGAGAGTTCAGGGAGAGCAAGCTGAGGACTCAGTTAGTGAGGCAGCTCGCTTGGAGTCGGGAGCTGCGTATTTGGCGGATATTCATTATGATCTCATGAGAGGACTATCGAATAGTATGGTTTTGGCGGTGGCCACAAGGAGGTATCTCTGGCTGCGGAATTGGGCAGCGGATGCTTCTTCCAAGGCCAAGTCAAGTAAGCTTCCCTTCAAAGGACGGCTGTTATTTGGTGAGGATTAGGAAAAGATAGTTAAAGATCTGGGAGAATCCAAAGGCGGAAGGCTACCAGAAGATAAACAGAAGCAGGAAAAATTCCCGCTGATGGCTAGATTTCCTCAGAGAGATTTTCGGCGTTTTCGCTCCCCCAGGTTCCCACAGAGTTAGAGAGGGCGCTTTCCCTTTCGAAGCCAAAGCTTTCGGGGCTTCCAAGGTGCCAGCAGAGGTTTTGCTGCCGCCACTTCGGGTGCCAAAAAGCCACAATGAAGTCAGGGAGGCCCAGGTGGACGTAGCAGTGGGAGGTCGTCTACAAGAGTTTTACGCTGCCTGGGTCAGGATTACGTCAGATCAGTGGGTGCTGGAGGTGATTCGAGAAGGCTATGCTTTAGAGTTTCAAAGGCCGGTGACCGATGTTTTCGTTCATTCTCCTTGCAAGGCGCGTTGCAAAATGCGAGGCAGTCAAACAGACCTTGCAAAGATTGCTGGATCTCAAGGCGGTAGTGCTGGTGCCTCAGGATCAATGCGGGTTAGGTCGATACTCCATTTATTTTGTGGTTCCAAAAAAAGAGGGAACTTATTGGCCAATTTTGGACTTTAAAAAGGTAAACAAGTGTCTCAGAGTTTCTCACTTTCACATGGAAACGCTGAGATCGGTCATTATGGCAGTCAGGAAAGGAGAGTATCTGACTTCTCTGGATTTGTCCGAGGCATATCTGCACATTCCGATTCGGCGCGAGCATCAGACGTTCCTCAGGTTTGCGGTACCAATGGGACATTTCCAGTTTCGAGCACTGCCCTTTGGACCAGCAACGGCGCCAAGAACCTTTACCAAGGTCATGGTGGTCGTGGCAGCGGAGCTGTGGAAGAATGGTGTTCTGGTGCATCCGTATCTTGACGACTGGTTGATTCGGGCAGAGTCCCGGAAGGAAAGCGAGGAGGCTACTGCCAAGGTGGTCAACTGTCTGCAGCAGCTAAGTTGGGTGGTCAATGTGACCAGGAGCAGTTTGGCTCCTTCACAGGATCTCTAGTATCTATGGGCACGTTTCCATACCGGCATAGGCAGAGTCTTTCTACCTCCGCATCGAGTGCTAGCCTTACAAGGATTGATTCGGTGGTTCCTCGGCCGGCCACGTCCGACAGCGTGGCATTACTTGCAAGTCCTAGGGACGATGGCGGCAACGATCGACTTGGTGCCCTGGGCGAGAGCACATATGAGACCCTTGCAAAGGGCGTTGCTCAGGAGATGATCTCATCAAAGCGATCCGCTGTCCAAGAGGCTGCTCTGCCCAGACGCGACGCAAGCAGCGTTGCAGTGGTGGTTACTTCCGGAGTCTCTGGAGAAGGGCATGCCCTTGGACGTGCCAGACTGGGTGCCGCTGACTACGGATGCAAGTCTTCTAGGTTGGGGGGCGCACTGTCAAGGAAGGTTCGCGCAAGGACAGTGGACAGTTCAGGAGAAATCTTGGTCGATCAACAGGTTGGAACTTCGAGTGGTCAGATTGGCGTTGCTGGGGTTTCAGCGGTATCTGAAGGGAGCAGCAGTCAGAGTGTTTTCAGACAATGCGACGGCAGTAGCTTACATCAACAGGCAAGGGGGCACCGGCAGTGCTCCCTTAGAGGCCGAAGCAGATAAGTTGTTTCAATGGGTCGAGCAAAACCTTCAGGCGCTGTCGGCGGCGCATGTCGCTGGAGTGGACAATGTAGCGGCCGATTTTCTAAGTCGGGTGAGAGTAGATCCGGGAGAGTGAATGCTTCATCTGGAGGTTTACGAGGCGGTAGTTTGGCGATGGGGGACGCCCGTTATGGATCTCATGGGGACGTTCAATTCAGCGAAAGTGGGACGGTTTTTCAGCAGGCGCAGAGAGAGAATGTCAGAAGGCCTGGATGCACTCGTCCAAGAGTGGTCAACAGATCAGCTTCTTTACGTCTTTCCGCCATGGGTGTTAATCGGCCGGGTGGTGCGGCGAATCGAACGTCACAGAGGATGCGTGATTCTGATAACGCCGGATTGGCCGAGAAGGCCTTGGTACGCGGATCTCCGGACACTAGTAGTGGGGAAGCCGTGGCGTCTACCGGCCAGGCAGGATCTCCTGAGACAAGGTCCGTTGTGTATGCCTCAGGTAGCTCGGTTCTCGCTTACGGCATGGCTCTTGAGAGGGCGAGGTTAAGAGCTAAAGGCTATTCGGCGGAAGTGATTGCGACATTGTTGAGGGCGCGCAGAAGGTCTACATCGTTGGCGAATGTTCGCGTGTGGCGCGTTTTTGAAGCTTGGGGATAGATAGGAACTGTGAGGCCTTGCGGGCCAGTATCCCACAGGTATTGGCGTTTTTGCAGGATGGGTTCCAAAAAGAATTAGCGGCGGCATCCTTAAAAGTGCATTTGGCAGCGCTTTCCTGTTATAGGGGAAAGATCAAGGGGCAGGCGCTGTGTTCCCATCCAGATGTTAAAAGATTTCTGAAAGCGGTGGGTGTGTTGAGACCACTGTGCAGCCAAGTAGTTCCAACGTGGGATCTGCAGTTGGTGTTCACAGCCGTTTGAGCCTTTGGCGAAAGCGACCTTGAAGGCTCTTACTCTGAAGGTAGTGTTCTTAGTAGCCATTACGTCGGCGAGGCGAATTTGAGTTGCAGTCGTTATCTTGTAGGGAGCTGTTCTTGGCCTTTCATGAGTCGAAGGTGGTCTTAAGGCCGGTTCCGTCCTTTTTGCCGAAAGTCCTGTCTCCTTTTCATGTGAATCAGGTTGTCTCGCTGCCGGTGTTCCGTACAGCATCAGATGGTTCTGCGAATCCGCATTTGCATCTTTTGGATGTGCGGAGGGCATTGAAAAGATATCTCAGGCGAACAGCGAAGTTCAGAAAGTCTGACAGATTGTTTGTCTTGTTCGGTGGTCCGCGCAAAGGGGAAGCTGCGTCCAAAGCGTCGATTGCTAGATGGATAAAGGAAGCAATAGGTTTGCATACCTCCTCAAAGGGAGATCGGTGCCGGAAGGTTTAAGAGGGCACTCTACTAGAGCGCAAGCAGCTTCCTGGGCGGAGTACAGTTTTGTGCTGGCGGCCGAAATTTGTAAGGCCGTGACGTGGTCTTCGTTGAATTCCTTTGTGAAGCACTATCGTCTGGATATTCAGGCGAGTAGGGATACCTGTTTTGGGTCAGCGGTGCTTCAGGCTGGTCTAGCAGGTCCCGCCCGTTGAGTTCTTTTACTGCTCTGTTACATCCCTAGAGTTTCCGGGACTAGACTGGAGGGATGATAAGGAAGTTTAAATTAGACTTACCTGCTAATTGTAGTTCCTGAAGGAACTCCAGTCTAGTCCCGGAACCCGTCCCAATTTTTTCAGAGAGTTTGAGCCTGAAGCGCGGATTTTACAGGTAAGAGCACATGGAGAACTGTGGAGCTTTGGGTTCCGGGGGCGGGTTGAGAGTCTTAAAGGGTTTGATAGACTCCAGACAATTTTTCTCTTTCTGGCAGGGAAGCGAGACCCTTAACAGTCAAGCTAAATGTCATTGTGGGGGATGTTATATTTCTGTTTGGTTATGGTTCGGTAGTTGTACAGTTAGTAGGCACTAGATTTCAGTGTCTGTTCAAAATTAATTGTTGCTCTGGTGAGTCTACTTTGTCAATAGGTTACTGGAGTGGGAGGAGCCGGTGCCTGTGTCCTTATACCAGTGTCATCTAAGAATGACATCTATCAGTCTCCAAACTGCTGGAAGAGGATGACAACCCTACAGTTTCCGGGACTAGACTGGAGTTCCTTCAGGAACTACAATTAGCAGGTAAGTCTAATTTAAACTTTTTTCCCAAACTTTTCTTTTCCAGGTGCACGCACCTTTTTGGGCCTTAGGCCCAAAATTTCCTCCACTATGGAAAAACCCACTTCGGGTTTCAAAACGTGCACCAGGTGTGGCGGTACCATCTCCGTCACCGACACCCATGAGTGGTGTCTTAAATGTTTAGGTCCTGACCACTCCATCTTGGAGTGTATGGCTTGTGCCATGATGTCCAAGAGGGGTCGACAAAACCGAGCTGCTAAGCTCAGCACCCTTTTTCCCTCCGATGCAGCTTCTGTGGCATCGACGTCGTCCAGGGCTTTGTCTTCCTTCCATGGATCTCAGGTAACTAAACATAAGTCTGGCCGGTCCTCAAAGGGTAGATCTCCTTCCAAGCATCGAGATGCCTCTGGCGTTGACCTTGAGGGTTCTGTACTGGCAAAATTGCCCCGGTGGGAGGCTTCAGCTTCCAAAGCATTATCGGGGCTCCAGGATGTTCTCGAGGCCTCAACCTCGGCAGAACTACTGGTGCCATGCTCTGGGGTACCGGCTGCTTTCTCTGGTACCGATACACAGGCATCGGCAGCGTCGATAGACCAGAGGTTCCTGGCTATCGAACGCAGTCTGGTGGCTCTCCTTGCGGCATCGACACCCTCGGAACCACGTCAGACAGTTCTACCGGTACCGACAGCATCGGCATCGACATTGGCATCCACTTTGCTGGCACCCAGTCATGCTATGCCTTCCGGTACCGATACACTGGTACCGATTCCCCCCCGGTACCGACTTCGGTCGGTACGGGTATTGTACTCTACAAGAGCATCCGGACAGAAGATACATTGAATCCTTGGAGGATTCCGACAGCTCTGTCGGTACCGGAATACTTCTCCCGGAGGAGCCTTCCTCTCCTAAACGTAGGATGTCTCCTCCAGAAGATATCTCCTTTCAGGATTTTATCAGGGAGGTGGCTCGAGGTCTTTCTTTTTTTTTTGAAACTTTTATTTTCATTTTACAACAAGCAAACGAAACAACAGACCAAAGGAGACAAATACAAATATACACATAAGGAAAGCAACCCCAATTACCCCCCACCCCTAAGCTTCTTCTCTGGAACTGAGGAGTATCATCAAGGAGGCGTATACATATGTACATCCAAACAAACAAAAGAGTATCAGCAATATAGACTGATCAGGTGAAATAGATTTAAACAGTTAGATGGGAGCATTTAGCATTTTAGCATTTCAAACATAATCGTGGAGTATCCTCCATTCAGACAGATGATAGAGAGTCTGAACGGAGAAACCAACAGATGAGGTATTTGTTCATATTTACTGTATAGACTGACAGGATGCCACCATTCATTGAAATTAAGAGGGGACCTATTTTTCCCCCAGTAGTTTCCAGTAATATTGTAGCACCGGGCATTCAAACATAATATAAGTTAGGATGTGAATGGCCGTGTGGCATATCCAAAATCTGTTGCTCTGGGTAGCGGTCATTTGACTAACCTATCAGGAGTATAGAAACTTCGGTGGATTAAAAGAAAAAAGTGTCTGAGTAAGTGAGGGAGATCGAGAGATCCAGGTCAACCAGCTCCAGGCTGGGCTCCCATGCTCCGGGGTCAAAGCTACATGCAACTCCCGCTCCCAGAATTTCTGTGCTGTCTGAGCGCATTGGTGAATAATGGGAGCGAGGGGAGAAGCAGCCTCCATATATCTTCTAACGCAAAAGCTGTTATCAAAGCAGTAAAAGAATCAAGACTCTTGGGTGGACCACTCGTTCTGGGCGGCAGCCAAGCTGTCAAGGGCTCAAGTACTTGGTTGAAATCGCCGCCGAGCATTAATGGAGGGCTGGCAAATGCCTGTGCTAACTGCATAATACTTGCATAAGAAACAGGATTATCCACATTCGGAGCATAAATACCAATACACGTAAAGTACAGTCTCAACCTGAAGATGTGCACGGGCCCATCCACCCTCCTTATCAAAGCTAACATCCATTACAATAGCTTGCAGAGACTTCTTAACCAAAATGGCTACCCCACACCGCTTGGAAACAGCGGAAGAGAAGGCAATCGCCATATTAGGCGTGGTATTAAGTTTCAATGCCGCAGCGGAATTTAAATGCATTTCTTGAAGAAACATTAAATTAACATGCTCATGATTAAGATAGCTAAGGATTTTCTTTCTTTTGATTGGACTATTAATGCCATTTACGTCTTATGAGAAGAACTGACACAAGGCCATCAAGAAAGATTATAAATTCTGAGAAAGAACACAATAATGCACACAGTTTCCCAATGTCCCTCATCTTAACTATGTATGACTGTGTACATAACCTAATAATCAATGGGTTAATGAAAATCATGGAAACGCCCCATATAAACAAATAAGCACCGAGGTGCACTAGAGAAGAAGCAAAACCCCAAAATTACTGGCGACCTAATGTCTGCGGGGAGAAACTCCAGAGAGGGCCCAAGCTAAAACATATAACCTGTAAAACTATGCATGTTTCGAATCCCACCGAGGTGCACATCATGGAGGGAGAGAAGGCCAAGTAAATTATAGATAGAAAGAAAAGTCCAGGCAGTCTCTATTCCAGGCTGGGATCACCGCGTCGGGCCGTTCAAGATGGCGGGCAAATCCGGCGAATTACAGATCCAAATTGTTGAATCATAGTGGTTGGATTAGCGCATCTGATCTGCGTTATTTGGAGTCCAAAAACATTGCTAGTAGATCGGAATCTTCGAATGTTATGGCTGGGTTATGGAGAGTCACTCTGAGCTTCACTGGATATATTAGGCCAAAGTGAGCCTGCAGTTATTGAAGTCCAGGGCGAAAAGCAAGGAGTCTCCTCCGTCGGTCAACTGTGGACTTTGCCACGTCAGGGGAAAAGAAACTTTAGGACTTTCAAATTCAAGATGATAGTTCGCCCGGGCAGCAATACGAATTTGCTTTACTCACTGATATCGCAATAATCGAAAATTGAGAGCCCGAGGGGTCGTCCGATTGAGCGCCATATTAGCAGGAACACGAACACGATGCGCTCGGTCAGGCTCCAGATCTCTGTAAATAATAATCTTTAGCAAGGGGGGAGAGTTTTGACCAAGAATTCTCGCATGTCTCCTGCTCTCACATCCTCCGGTACTCCAATGAGCCCCATATGGTTGCAACCAGCTCGATCATTGCTATCCTCCAGCTCTTTTTGAAAATTCTGTATCATACGCTCAGCCTTGCCCAATTTCACCAAGTGCACCGCGTGCGAGTCAAGGACCTCCGCCATGTTGTCCTGTCGTAGTGGGAGACTTTCAAGCCGGTTCTGAAGTGTGCCAAGGTCTTCACGCATGGTTCGGAGCGCCGCTCCGTTGGATTGTACCAGCTCCTTCACACCACGTATCTCCTCCAAGATCCCCTGTGGCGTTGCGGGGTTTTCCCAAAATGGGGCCATCTTTTGTGGGGAAGAACTCTGTTTTGGAGCGTTTTCGTGTGAAGAAGAGGGAGACCCGAGGTCCAGTCGCACTGGTTTGTGGCCCGCCGTTCCCCCCGAGGCACCCCGGTAAGTTCAGAGCAAAAAAATGAAATTTATGCAGGTATTAATTCAGGATTCTGAGTAGGCCTCTCGGGAGCTTCAACGCAAAGCGTCTATCCCGCTGGACATCAGGCTCCGCCCCCCGGCTCGAGGTCTTTCCATTACTGTGGCTACCGAAACAGAGCCCAGGGCAAAGGAGTTGAAGATTCTACAATATCCCAAGGCTCCTAAAGAGGCAGCTACTTTGCCTATCCATGAGATCTTACATGATCTCATGCTAAGAATTTGGGAAACACCTCTTACCACCTCTCCTCACTCTCGTAGACTGGATACCATGTATCGAGTCCCTCCTTGTCCTGTTTTCCAGAAAACTCAGCTTCCTCACCACTCCATTTTAGTGGAATCGACTATGAGAAGGATCAGAAGTGCAAAGAGGCATGCCTCTAATCCTCCAGGACGTGAGTGTAGAACTTTGGATGCCTTTGGACGTCGTACTTTCCAGGCTTCCATGTTTTCTGCCAGGATCAGTTCCTATATTTTATATATGGGAATGTTCCTTAAAGAAGTCACAGGAGATTTGGAGATTTTAAGCCCTCTCCTTCCTGATGATAAGAGGCAGGATTTTCTCACACTGGTTAAACATGCCCAGGATGTTTCTAAGTTTGTCAACCGTGCAGCTTTTGACTGTTTTGAGTGCATAAGCAGAATCTCTGCCATTGCCATAGGTGCACGTAGAATTGCCTGGCTTCAGGCATCCGATTTGGAGCTCTGGGTGCAGGACAAACTGGGCAATATCCCTTGTACAGGTGAGAATCTATTCGGCAAGAATTGGCAAGAGAAAGCCAATGAATTAGATGCTGACAACTCCACTTTGGATAGATTATCCAAAGCCACAGCTGATCCTGCAAGGAAGAAATCTTTCAAGAAACCATTCTTCTCCAAGAAGAAGAGGTTTTATCCCTCTTATTCCCAGCAGGGAGGTTCTGCAGGTCAATCTGCTCGAAAGACTCAGCAACCACCTAAACAAAGGAAAGCAAAGACTGCTAAGCCTCAACCGTCTCAGCAGTCTCAGCATCCACAAGGCCTTTGACTTCCATCTAGAGAACTTAGCCTTCCTGGCTCTCAATGGACCAGAGCCTTCCACCATTCCAGGAAGGTTGTGTCACTTTGCCCCCAGATAGGGGCAGATAACAGCAGAACATTGGACACTCTCCATTATAAAAGAGGGGTACAAGCTTCACTTTCTTTGCATGCCCCCTCCCACAATGGTAAGACAGTTCAATTCTCAGACCTCTCTCATCAGTCTGTTAGATCAAGAAGTCGCTATGCTTCTTGCCCAAGGGGTAATAGAAGAAGTACCCATTCATCAACAGGGTACAGGGTTTTACTCCCCCTATTTCCTTATCCCAAAGAAAATAGGGGGACACAGACCTATTTTGGACCTCAGAGAATTGAACAAATTCCTGTTCAAAGAGAAATTCAAGATGATTGCTCTAGGAACTCTGCTGCCATACCTTCAGAGTCAGGATTGGCTTTGTTCTCTAGATCTCAAGGATGCGTACACTCATGTTCTCATCCATCCAACCCACAGAAAGTTCCTTCGGTTCCTGTTTCAAGGAAAGCACTACCAGTACAGGGTGCTTCCTTTTGGCCTGGCCTCAGCACCAAGGGTGTTTACGAAATGCATGGCTGTGGTAGCAGCATTTCTTCGCACTCTAGGAATATTTGTCTTCCCCTACTTAGACGACTGGCTCATTCGAGCCCCATCAGAGTCAAAGGCCAGGATTTCTTTATCTTGCACAATTTTATTTATTTATTTATATTCTCTTATATACCGCGCTATTCTGCATCAGTGCGGTTTACATTGAAGAAACTGAAATTACATTGAACAGGGCATTATAACTTGGAGATAACTATTTTACAGGGAACATGGGCAATGGAGGGTTAAGTGGCTTGCCCAAGACCACAAGGAGCACCTGTGGGACTAGAAACCCCAGTCCTTCCGGCCCAAGGTTGCTGTCCTCTAGTGGGATTTGAACCCCCGACCTTCCGGCCTGAAGTACCTTGCCCCAACCACTAGGCCACTCCTCCACTCCCTATTCTGCATCAGTGCGGTTTACATTGAACAAACTGAAATTACATTGAACAGGGCATTATAACTTGGAGATAACTATTTTACAGGGAACATAGGCAATGGAGGGTTAAGTGGCTTGCCCAAGACCACAAGGAGCACCTGTGGGACTAGAAACCCCAGTCCTTCCGGCCCAAGGTTGCTGTCCTCTAGTGGGATTTGAACCCCTGACCTTCCGGCCTGAAGTACCTTGCCCCAACCACTAGGCCACTCCTCCACTCCTATCCTTCAGTATTTGGGTCTGGTCATAAACATCCCAAAATCCAGTCTAACTCCCACTCAGTCTCTAGAGTTCATAGGAGCTTTGCTGGATACCAGAAAAGCAAGGGCCTATCTTCCTCAGACCTGTTGCCTACGCATGGTGCAGTTAGCTTCTCAGGCAGTGCTAAAGCCTCATCTCACTGCCCGAGAAATGTTACAACTACTAGGCCACATGACATCTACCGTGCATGTGGTTCCTTATGCTCGCCTCCATATGAGAGCAGCCCAATGGACTTTATCCACTCAATGGACCCAGGCATCAGGGTGCCTGTCAGACAAAAAAGCAAACACAAATCGCCTTATTTTGTCCCTCCAATGGTGGCAGTCCACTCAAAATCTGTTGGTGGGGTCCCCATTTTAACAACCTTTACCCCAGGCAACTCTCACACCAGATGCTTCACCAGTGGGTTGGGGAGCTCATCTGCAAGACCTCTCCACCCAAGGCACTTGGACTCCACAGGAGACTCATCTACACATCAATCTCTTAGAGCTCAGAGCAATCGTCCTTGCTCTGCGAATGTTCCACACCCTGCTCAGCTACAAGACAGTCCTCATTCAGACAGACAATCAAGTAGCCATGTTCTACGTGAACAAGCAGGGAGGAACAGGCTCTCTGTCGCTTTGCAACGAAGCTTTGCGACTATGGGCCCTCGCCAGAGAACATCAGATTCATCTCCTGGCAGTGTATCTTCCAGGTATCCAAAACTCTTGGGCAAACAGACTCAGTCGAGTTCTGCTTCCACACGAATGGTCTCTACATGCAGACCAGGTGGCCAAGATTTTTCAAATTTGGGGAACCCCTGATATAGACCTCTTTGCAAGTCCGTTGAATGCCAAACTTCCCCGGTTCTGTTCCAGAATTCCGGCTCAGGGCTCTCAGGCCAGGGATGCTTTCCTCCTTCATTGGGGTCAAGACTTCCTTTATGCCTTTTCACCCATTCCCCTAATTCCCAAAACCCTGTTCAAGCTTCAGAGAGACAGAGGCCGTATGATTCTCATAGCTCCACATTGGCCACGGCAAATGTGGTACCCTCTGCTTCTACATCTCTCTCAAGCTCCCTCTCTGGAGTTAGTGTCTGCTCCAGATCTCCTGTCCCAGGAGGACGGAATGTTATGGCATCCCAATCCCCAGTCTCTGCATCTCAGGGCTTGGTTCCTGAAGGCCTAGATCTTCAAGATCTTAACCTTTCTCAGCAAGTAAAGGATATCCTTTATGCTTCTAGAAAACCTTCCACAAGACGCTCTTATGCTTTCAAGAGGAAAAGGTTTACCATATGGTGCTCGCAGAAGGGTCTTAGCCCCCTTGCGATACCTCTGGAATCATTACTGGAGTATCTCCTTCATTTATTCAATGCAGGACTTAAAACTAACTCAGTAAGAGTCCATTTGAGTGCAATTGCAGCTTCTTTCAAGCCTTTAAATGGACAACCTATTTCCTTCCATCCTCTTATAGCAAGATTTATGAGAGGCCTTATTCTAACTAAGCCTCCCATTAAGCCACCACCGGTGGAATGGGACTTAAACCTGGTTCTTGGCCAGCTCATGAAGCCACCTTTCGAACCCTTAGCTACTACCTCGTTGAAATTCCTTTCTTGTAAAGTTATCTTTCTCATTGCAATCACATCAGCACGTCGCATCAGTGAGTTGCAGGCACTAGTGGCTGATCCTCCGTATCCAAGGTTCCATCATGACAAGGTAGTCCTTAGGACTCATCCACACTTTATGCCAAAGGTGGTCTCGCCTTTTCATTTGAACCAAGCGCTCTACCTGCCTGTGTTTTTTCCAAGGCCTCATGCATCAAGTGCAGAAAGGAATCTTCATACTTTGGACTGTAAAAGAGCTTTAGCTTTTTACTTACAAAGAACACAGCAACATAGAAAGTCCTCTCAACTCTTTGTTGCTTTTGATCCTTCTCATCTGGGACTTCCTGTCTCCAAGAGAGCACTGTCCAACTGGATTGCTCAGTGTATTTCCTTTGCCTGTTGTCTTGCTACAACAAAGGCTAACAGACCTTGTTAATGAAGACAAGCACTTTTATTTATAATACAAAGCAGGGATAACTTGAATTTCACTTATTTAACTTCTTAATTCATACTTATTTAGAAAGGCAAGTAATTCATATATCTACCTATTTATTTATAGTTCTTTTATACCGCACTTTTTTTCATCAGCGCGGATACTCCTGGATACTCGGCTTTTCATGCTCCACGCCTCCGCCGTGTAGGAGGAGGGGTGGCGGTTATCCATCGCACATCTTTTCCCCTCTCCCTCGTCTCACCTCCTCCCTCATATCCTGAGTCTCTTCTCTTCTGCACCGTCTCCCCAACACCTACTTATTTTCTCCTGCTCTATGTGCACCCTTCTTTAAATACAGAAATTTGGGATTCCCTTCTCCTCGCCCTATCTGAGGCGGCTTTGCTACCTTCTCCTCTGGTTGTTCTGGGGGACTTTAACGCTCATCTGCACGCCCAAACGCGACTTCGCGACAAAACACTTGCTGCTTTGTTCGATGATCTCTCTTTCACCCAACATGTGCTCTGCCCGACGCATACTTCCAGGCATACCCTCGATCTGATTCTGACCTCGGACTCATTTCCCCTTCCACCGGCCCATATCGCCCCCCTCCCCTTACCTTGGTCTGATCATTATTGCCTACTCTTCTCCCTCTCCCTTCTTCCCGCCTCAGGGTCCCTCTCGAAAACCTCCCCTCCCCCTCGCCTGTCCCGGCATCTTACCTCTGCAACGTTGCAACTGTTTCCCCCTGCGGAGTCACTTTTTCCTTCCGACTTTCCTTCCCTTCCCCTGGATAGCCAGACTGACTTATGGACTTCCACCCTATCATCCACCCTTGATTCCATTGCTCCTTTATGGCCTGTCTCCTCTCGCCCCTCTTCACATCATCCTTGGTTCCATCCCGGTCTTTTCTTGCACCGCTCTTATCTCCGCCGTGCAACCCGGCGTGGCTAAAGCATCCCTCTGCTGCTTCTCTTTCCATTTTTCATTGTGCTCGTAAATCATACCGCTCATTGTTGACATCTGCTAAAAAATCTTATTACTCAAACCTCATTACCACCTCTTCAAATTCATCTCGCCAGCTGTATCGTGTTCTCGATTCTCTTTTATCAGCCTCCACCGTACCCTCCTCATCCCTTCCGTCCAATGCTCCTAGCCCCACGGCTCTTGCTTCTTTCTTTTCGACCAAGATCTCAACCCTTCGCTCCACTTTTGTTCCTTGTCCTCTTCCTCCCTCACCTCCACCTTCCTCCCCAACTCCTGTCCCGCCTCATTCCTCTTCTTCTGCTCCTATATTTTCTCATACCTGGTCCGAATTCCGCCCTATTACCATAGCCGAACTGACCACAGTTATTTCACTCTCCCATAAGACTACTTGTCCCCTTGACCCCTTACCGTCCCCTTGGCTTTTGGACCCTTCTCTCACTCTTCTTCCCTTTGTTCTCTGCATCATGAACACTAGCCTCTCTTCTGGAAACTTCCCCTCTGCTTGGAAACATGCATTGGTCCGCCCTCTGCTAAAGAAGGCAACTCTCGACCCTGCTATTCCATCTAACTGGCGCCCGGTATCCAACTTGTCTTTCTTGTCCAAAATCCTCGAGAAATTTGCCTTTCAACAACTCATGGCACATTTAAATTCTACTATTTCTTTGCACCCCCGTCAGTCCGGCTTCAGAGCCGGTCACAGCACCGAAACAATCCTCTTGGCACTCCTCAATGAACTGCACCGGTCCCACGACAGAGGAAATATCTCAATCGCCGTCTCCTTAGACCTCACTGCTGCCTTCGATGTCATTGACCATCGCACCCTGCTTTCACGCTTGTCTGATCTTGGGATTCAAGGTACAGTCTTCCGATGGTTTCACTCTTTCCTCTCTTCCCGCTCCTTCACTGTACACTCCGGCTCCTCCTCTTCTACTCCCCTTCCTCTTTGCTGTGGCGTACCCCAAGGGTCTATCCTAGCTCCACTTCTCTTCAATGTTTTTCTTGCACCACTTGCACTACTTATACAGCAAGCCGGTTTATCCTCTTATTTCTTTGCCGATGACATACTTCTGGTTCATCACACCTCTTCCTCTGCTCCCGATCTCTCCCCCCTGAACAACTGCCTAACTTCTATTGCCCAATGGTTCTCCGATAACTACCTCATTGTCAATCCATCTAAGTCCGCGGCCATATGGTTCACTTTCGGTGCCCCTTCTCCCACCCTGTCACCCTTGATGTCAAACTCACCTATTCCGTTAGCTCCCACCCTCCGCTATCTCGGAGTAACTTTAGACTCATCACTATCTTTCCACCAACACATATCGGGGGTAGTGCGTAGCTCCTTCTTTCAGCTCCGGAAAATCCGGGCTGTCCGTTCCCTTCTGCCGCTTACATCCCTTACCACATTGGTTGTCTCCCTGGTGATTAGTCGTCTTGATTACTGCAACTCCCTTCTCGCTGGTGTTCCCCTCTACCAGCTTCATAGGTTACAGTTGATTCAAAATACGGCCGCCCGTCTTCTCACCTTTTCCTCCCCCCGGGATCATGTCACCCCCTGCTTGCTCTCCCTTCACTGGCTCCCTATCAAAGTACGTTATTTATTTATTTATTTATTTATTTTATTTATTTCTCTTATATACCGCGCTCTTAATTCAGTGCGGTTTACATATGAACAAATATAAACACAATGGTACAAGCAGCATTGGTTTTTTACATAGAACAAGGTACATAAACTTGGTGAAAATCAGGGTAACTATAGACAAAAAACTATATACATGGCTACTATATACATGGTTATTTGGTTAATTAGATGTGAACAAGAAGTGACGTTAATTAGATGTGAACAAGATGTGACGTTACATCTATAAGTTTCTTATTATCACTCACAAAGTCCTTTACACTAACACTCCTCAGTACTTAGCTGACCGTATCTTTTTCCAACCCACCTCCCGATTATTACGTTCTATCCACAATAAACGCCTTTTTCTCCCTTTCCCAACTCAGGTTCACCTTGAATCAACTCGCCATGCTGCCTTCTTGTTTGCCAGCCCCGCGCTATGGAACTCCCTCCCACATACTATCCGCACTGAACTCTCCTTCCCCCACTTTAAGGCTATGCTAAAGACTTACCTTTTTGCTCAAGCCTTCGATCTTCCCCCCCCCCTTCACTTCCTCCCAGTCAAGCACACTCCCCCGCTCACAGTCTACTTAGGAGCTATAACACTTTGCGTCTACCTGGTATTTCTCTAAGCCCTCCAAATCAGCCTTCCCCCTCTTTTATGTTCCCTCATATGGTTTGTTTACCTGCTGTGTGGCCTGCCTGTCTACTTCACCAACCCTGTCCTGGTTGTTTGTTTTGTAAATTACACCCCCCTCTATTGTTGTCACCGGTGGTCTGTCTGTTGTCTGTCTTTGTTCGGCTCGTCCTGTCTCGTCTACCACGCTGTTTTTTACAGCCTACTTTTACTATTCTCTTGTTCTTCTTCTATCCCTTTTGCTTCCTAAATGGCGTTCTCTTTCATGTTTCTTTTTCCCGCAGCCATGCTTACTTGTATTGTAAACCGCCTTATATTATTGTTAAAAGCGGTATATCAAATTTGCTAAATAAAGATAAAGATAAAGATAAAAAGAATACTCATTGCAAGCAACAGGCTGTTGTGAGTTTACATATAACAGGAGAATTCAACTGGGATTATAACTTTGGGAAACTTTGTACATATTTGTTATGAACCTATATACAATGATAGAATTTCTTATTAACATCTTGAGTAAATAGTGTATTTACAATTTTACTATGAGGGCTTGGAATGTGTTAGAGGGTTGATGATGTGCATTGGAACTGGGAGAGGTGTAGGAGGAAGAGGTGGTGCTTTATGGCTTTTCTGAATTGCTTGAGGTCCGTAATTGCTCTAATGGTGGGAGGTAGGTTGTTCCAACATCTGGGTGCGTAGTACGCGAAAGCCCTGTCTGTTGTTGAACGTGTGCATTTTGTGGCCTCTGGTGGTGTAGCCAGGGTATTTGCAGCTACTGACCTCCTGGATCTGGTGTTGGGAGTGTGATTGAGGAGATTTGAGATTGATGAAGGGGCTATAGTGTTGATCGCTTTAAAGGTCATGAGAAGGGCTTTATACGCAATTCTGGAATTTATGGGGAGCCAGTGTAGTTCCATTAGGATGGGTGTAATATGGTCGCTCTTTGAGGCTCCATATAGGACCCGGGCTGCGGCATTCATGGCTAGCTGTAATGTATTTAGGGTGTTTTTTGGGAGACCATGGAGTATTATGTTCGCATAGTCGAAGTGGGGTGTGACTATGGCTTGGAATATAGTCCTGAAGTTGTCTGGGTCAAGCATATTTTTCAGATGACGCAGGGTCCTTATCTTGAAATAAATGGTTTTTACCGTGCGGTTGACATGTTCTTTAAAGTCCAGTCGATGGTCCAGTATTACTCCAAGGTATCTTATGGAGGGCTTGATTGGGAGGTCTGCGTCTCGTACTTTTAGGGTCTCAGGGGGTGAGAATTCTCTGTTTTTCGTGATGATCAGTACCTCGGTTTTTTTGTAGTTTATTCGCATATTCTGGGAGAGGAGCCAGTCTGCTATAGCGTTGAAGCAATCTACTAATGTTGTGTAATCTGGGAGCGTGACATTGATTGGTGTGAATATTAGCACATCGTCTGCATAGATTAGCGAGGATATGCCAAAGGAGCGAGTGATATCACATAGAGGCTGCATGTAAATATTAAATAGCAGCGCTGATAGGGATGAGCCCTGAGGTACTCCTTGTTTTAGCTGGAAAGGTTCTGAGGTACCTGCAACCATCCTGACTTGTTGCAAGCGATCTTCCAGGTATGATTTGCACCATTCCCATGCTAGCCCGTGGATTCCCTTTTCATATAGTCGGGTTAGTAGTATTTTGTGGTCCACGGAGTCAAAAGCTGCAGAGATGTCGAGGAAAATTAGTGCAAAGCCCTTTTTGATGTCATCAATCCCACTGATGAGTGTATTGGTTAAGGTGGTCAGCAGTGTCTCCACTCCGTGGGCTTCCCTGAATCCATGCTGACTGTGGTCAAGTGGTGAGGAGGTGTCTATGTGTTGTTGGATCTGATTATTGGTCACTTTCTCAATTATTTTGGATAGTAGAGGTGTACTAGAGATCGGGCGGTATGATTCTTCTCTTGTTGGGTCTAGTTGATTGTTCTTTAGCAGGGGTCTTATGGAGGTCTGCTTTAGGGCCGATGGGAAGATGCCTGTTGAGAAGGACATGTTTATTATTTCTGCTATGATTGGGCTAAAGTCGGAGCGCATAGCTCTTATCCAGTGTGCTGGGCAAGGGTCGTTAGGTGCTGTGGTGGTATTCATTTTGATGATAATGTCTTCAACGCATTTTGCTGAGGGCGATGAGAGCTGAAGGAGAGGAAGATGTGTAAGTTGCTGGGGGGTACTTGGGAGGAAGATGTTGTTGTTCTGATAGCTTTAGATTGTATAAAGTTGGCATACCTTTGAGGGTGTATGGGTTCCTGTTGAGGTGGTGAAGGTTCTGTGGTTAGTGACTTTACTAGATTGAAGAGCTCCCGTGGTTTGTTTAGGGAGCGGTTGAGGAGTTCGGAGTGGTAGATTTTTCTTGTGTCCCATATTGCTTCCAGATGGGCTCGCAGGTGGGTCAAGTATGTTTTTTGATCTGTTGGGTTATGAGATTTACGCCACTTTCTCTCAAGCTTCCTCAAGAGAGTAAGAGACTTCCTTAGTTCTGGGGAGAACCATGGTGCAGATGGTCTTTTCACTACATGATTATTCTTTGTTGGGTTTATGTGGGCTGGAGGTAGTTTTGCGTATTGGTTGATGGATTCATTCCATGTAGTAACCATGTCGTTGATGTTGGAGGAAGGTTGATTGAGTTTTGGAAGTATGTGTTTCTTGATTTCTTCTTCGTTGAGAGGTTTGAAGCGAGTGCAATTTGTTGGTACCCGTTTTGTAGTATCAGTGGATGGATCTTGATGTGCTGGTATTGTGAATGTGATCAGGCTATGATCTGACCAAGGGACCGGAGTGATGGAGAGGTCGAATTCATATTTCGTGGACGCGTAGGTGGGTGGAGCGAAGACAAGGTCGAGCACATTGCCATGTTGATGGGTGGGCTGGTTTATGAGTTGGTTGTAGTTGAGGTTTTTCATTGCGTCCAAGAATGAGTTAAAAAGATTTTTAACTAAATAATTAGTTAAAAAGATATCTGGAAAACTATTAGAATAAAAGCACTTAATTACAGAAGAATAGATAACTAGAAAGCTAATTACAGAAGAATACTGAAAGAGCTCTACTTCATCCCCTGTCACACTTCGATTGAATGGATCCCTGATTCAACCAGACAAGAGAGACTTCTCAATCGGGAGTTTCTCTAGGCAATGCGTCCATTCCTAGATGAAATCCATTTCTCTGTCTAGCTGAAAACGGGTACCCATTTTATCCAGTTGCAAGAACAATCCAGTTATTTCCTATCATGTGACATACACGTAGTATAGAGTCAGTTATCCATTAAGCACACCCAAGACACTGGCCAGGTGCCTGAAAATGCTCAAGGGACACATCCCCCATGGTCTACATTATAATTGATGAATTCTTATCCTGTCTACATTGGCTAGGAAAATTGTTTCCAAGGCAAGGTGAATTGTCCTGTTTTGTCCTTGTTAATGGGTCTCCATTTGTTTGCTAGGAGAAAGACTCCTCGGTGAAGTGTTCTTTTGTCCTCTCTAATGGGTCTCCATTTGTTTGCTAGGAGAAGGACTCCTCCCTGATCTTCCCAGTATCTTTCTGTAGTTATGTAAATTGTTTCAACAGTTTCAAGTACCCCTGTTTCAATGGTTTCTTTTACTCCTTAGTTACTGTTGAGGCATATTCACTGCTGAGACATATTCACTACTGAGGCATAATCAATAGTCAAAATTCATCTGTACCACATTCGGTCCTTTGACTATTGATTGTGCCTATAAGATACTTGTAACATTGTGGGGACTTTGGGTGGATGAAATATAGTAATGAAACTGGGTATGCATTGAATAAAGCAACATATCATAATTAATAAACAAATAAAGATAATAATTCCCCCAATGATTTGTCTAAGGCTACCCATACTGGGCAGCTATCCAAATACCCAATCCCACCAATTAACATTAATATCTTGTTTAATATCTTTGGCTAGTTCTTGCAAAGCTTGAATATGAGACTGAATGGAAGTAGCATGGTCAGTTAAATTAAAGCAACACATGCCTTCAAAATGTTCACATCCATAATTGTGTTTTAAAAGTAAATAATCTATTGCTACTCAATTTTGCAAGACTGCCTTCCTAGTACTACTTAAGTCAATAAATAATTCTTGTAAAGCAACTGAAGTATTAAGACTTTTTACCATGGTGCAAGCTAAAGCATTAATTGTGCGAGTGTTATATAGGGCTAAACCAGGCACTCCCAGAAGGGAAACGGCTGCACTGGTATATTCTACTTTAGAAAGTAAAGTGACTTTTGAATCACAATCTGCGGGTATCATAGCTGTTATTGTTCTTCTCTTTCTAATTTTAATTTTAGGAGAGGGTGGCATAATAAGTCCTAATCGACTAAGAGTGCAAGGCCCCCCTGTGAGATTTCCTGGAATATATGTATAAGTGGCATTACCACAAGACAATAACCACCCTATTGGTAGTTTAACATTTCTACCGTAACTAGCTTGTACTATTGTATTATTACAATTCATAGTATTAGTTACATTTCTACGTTTCCTATTTGCATCACATAAAAGTATTATATCAATGTCCTTGGCAATTTCTTGTTGCATCTTTAGTTGTTGGCATTTCGGTATTTCATCAGGATTACATGTCATGTTATAACATACATCGCCTGGGGCGATATTATGGATGATTATTTGAGTCATGTTATCCCAAAAATTGAAATTAGTGGGACAATCTCTGCAATATTCGTATAGCATGGGGTGTGTCCTTATATCTTCTTCATTTGCCCAACTGTCATTTTGTGTAGCTTTAAAATAGTACAACAAAACTCGAGCTGGTGTGGGTATTGCAATTAAACATGTAGTTAACAGATCCACTGGATTATGCATGTCCGAAAGGCAAAAGTTAGAAATGTTTAAAATATTTCGGGCTAAATAAGTCCAGATATTCTGAGGTGGTTCTATCGCATCTGCTAAATGCTTGGGCAAGTGTAATTCGGGTTGGGTTACCACTTGCACTCTCCAGTAACAGACTTTCCATGTACCAAAGATCAGGCTAGTAATGAGTGCTCATGTCATTACATGGCATATGAAAGCTTGCTGGAACCGATCCCGGTCCTTGATAGAAATATGCTGGTTCATTGGTTCAGATGGTGTAGAGATAACCTATAATGAAAAGACATCATTTTATTCTCGCAGGTAACATTTGTTTGCTGGTATATATTCCCACTTTTCTTGTCAATGTCTCATTATCAATATTATGTTATCATTCCCAGTGGCAATAACTTCTGCCTGCTCAGGTGGGTGATTTGGTGATTGTACCCAAATCCTTGCCCCGGTGTTTAAATTAGCAGATCCAAATCCAGCATCCCCTCTAACTGTTAGAGCAGTGGGGGCACTCCCCTTCTTTTTTTTTTTTTTTTTTTTTTTTTTATTTATGAAATTTTAAACATACTTACAAAGAAAGTACAGAAGCAATCAAAATGCCAATGTCATTCCAAAAACATAACAAAGGAGAAACCCTCCGAATAATAATAGGAAAATAATAACACATCAGCATATCATATTCTTAGCCCACTATAAAGGGGAGAAATAAAAGCAACTATATAACCAAACATTCAGGATACCAAATCCTACTACTAAGGCAGCTCAAACCCATTATCCCCACTTCTCCTAACAAAGTATGCACACTCATTTATTATCCAAAAATAACTGCAGTTGGGAAGGATCAACAAAGGTATATTTAGACCCTTGAAATGTAATTAAACACTTACAGGGGTAACGAAGAAAAAACTAGCTGAAAGTGCCACTACCTTAGGTTTCAAAGCTAAAAAGGCCTGTCTCCTAAGTTGAGTGGCCTTACAGACGTCAGGAAACATCTGCACCTTAGCACCACAGAACGGCACGGCTGGCTTTTTAAAGTACAATTTAAACACAGCTGATTTATCATACTCAGAAACAAAAGTGACTACCAAAGTAGCCCGAGTAAGGATAGTATCCTGAGAGTCTTCTAGAAATTTGGTAAGGTCAATGTCAGCACCACCTTGGAGAGTATCATACTCACCAGGTGTGCCAGCAAATACCTTCCGCCCAGTCAAATAGTATAACTTAGAAACCATAATAGAGTCGGCAGACGCCAGACCCAAAGACTCTTTAAGATACTTCCGAAATAATATATCTGGAGATAGCAAATGACATATAGGAAAATTTAACAACCGAATATTTTTAGCTCTAAACAAATTGTCATACATTTCCATCCTATGATGAACATACAAACTCTCCTTAATACTTGAAACACTAGTAGCTTTAAGAGTTGCACACTGAGTCTCACATTTATTAAGCTGAGAGGACATATTCCCTAGACGCTCTTCTATGTCTGACAGCTGGTCACTAACCTCCGAAGAGAAGTTACAGAGCTGTGAGATGGTGGGGGTTAGAATACTCTCTATACGGGTAATACTCCTCCATATGTCAAGCAGAGTAACCTGGTTCTCAGGAACCTCCGCACTGACACCTGGAGTAGAAACCCAAGCTACAGGTGTTAATTTCCCCCGTGAAACCACTGGGGTACTTTGCTTAGCATGCTCGCCCACAATTGCCGAAGAGGGTGGAGAGATATAAACTGGAGGAGAAGGTGGAGATCTGTCCGGAGAACTTAGAGACGCCACTGATGAGCGAAAGGCCAGAAAATCCGGATCCAGAGACGCATCCACTCCTACCTTTGCCTGCAGATGTTTGTCCATAGGACCCACCACCGGATCAGCTTTCGCCTCTGGTATCACTTTCTTCTTCCTTTTCCCCATCACTGTCTCTGCGGCTGGCAGAACTTACTATATACTGCTCCTGCAAAACTCCTGCGAGGCTCCAAGGGGCTCCCAAGGGGCCTAAACGCCCCTTGTATCGTGCCCCTTTGATCGCTGCCCCCAGCAGCGCCTCCGGCTGCGCCTAAACTGCAGAGTATTTACAGGGAGGCCCCCGATGACGTCGGGGCCGCGGGACCAAGTGCCTGCCGCCTCCGGGCACAAACGCTGCTTCTCCGGCTCTCCCAATGCTGTTCTCAGCTGCACGCCTTTTACAGGGAGGCCCCCGATGACGTCGGGCCGCGGGACCAAGTGCCTGCCGCCTCCGGGCACAAACGCTGCTTCTCCGGCTCTCCCAATGCTGTTCTCAGCTGCACGCCTTTTACAGGGAGGCCCCCGATGACGTCGGGGCCGCGGGACCAAGTGCCTGCCGCCTCCGGGCACAAACGCTGCTTCTCCGGCTCTCCCAATGCTGTTCTCAGCTGCACGCCTTTTACAGGGAGGCCCCCGATGACGTCGGGGCCGCGGGACCAAGTGCCTGCCGCCTCCGGGCACAAACGCTGCTTCTCCGGCTCTCCCCCCTCCGGGCACAAACGCTGCTTCTCCGGCTCTCCCCTCACTCCCCTTCTTTACTACTCCTCCATAAGTGGGGATGATAAGTAATTGGGCCACTCTGTCCCCAGTCTGGATCATTAAATCTGAGTTACCACTGTTCATCAGAATAATTTTTATCTCTCCTTGATAATCTGCATTAATCACTCCTCCAAGTATTTGTATGCCTTTCAGGGCCAATCCAGAGCGAGGGGCAATTAACCCAAAATGCTCAGGTGGTAACTGGACTCCTATTCCTGTTTCTATTAATTGCAAATCATGGACCTTTATTCTATATTCCTGCAGAGCATGTAAATCTAGTCCGGCTGCCTCTGGTGTTGCCCGATATGGGGCTAAGGCACCTTCTTTAATTTCCCAATATAGAATAGTGTTAGTGGCTACATAAGATTCGATTTGTAATGCGGGAGTCAACATCCTCATTAGAGGAGTTTCAGTTTCTGCAATTGGTCTATTGTTAAGAATCTGTAGTGCTGCAGATAAATGATCTCTCCACTTTTGCAGGGATCCTTCCCCTAATTTCCTAAGCTGTTCTTTGAGCAATCCATTCATTCTTTCTATAAATCCTGCAGCTTGAGGGTAATAGGGTATATGAAATATCCATTCAATGTTATGCTGTCTACTGTGATCCTGTACAAGCCTCCCTTTAAAATGAGACCCATTATCACTTTGAATCTGAAGAGGGATCCCATAATATAAAGTAATGAGGTCTAATGTTTTAATGGTGTTAATCTGCGTAGCCCTCTTACATGGATATGCCACTAAAAACCCGGAATATGTATCCACAGCCGTGCATACATACTGACATCCCTTACTGGTAGGTAGAGGTCCTATGTAATCTATTTGCCATATCTGGCCTGGTAGTTTTCCTCGCCCTAAATGGCCATACACTATGTGTGGGACAGACCTGTGCTGTATATGCTGACAAATTGGGCATTGCAAGATAATTGTTCTAATGGCATCTAAGGGGATAGGGATTCCCCGTGTTTGTGCCCAGCGGAAAATAGCTTTTTCACCTAAATGCCCACATTTCTGGTGAGCCCATTTTGCCATGCCCAGCAAGTCAGATTCTTTGGTGTCTGTTTGTGCTTCAGCAATTTTAGCTTGTTCATCAGTAATGGAGCTAAACCATCTGTCTAACGAATCAATAGCACAATGAGCGTCCACATGATACACAGTTACCGTACTTAAAAGCAACATTTCCCAAATTTGTTGCCACAATTCTTTTCCCCAAATTTCTCTTGAATGTATCTCCCAATTGTTTTGCTGCCAGGTAGGTAGCCATGTGGCTAAGCCATTGGCTACTGACCAGGAATCAGTGCAAATATGACAAGTTCCTGGGGTCTCTTGTTTTAAAGCCTGAAAATACTGCATAAAGTTCAGCATACTGGCTACTTTTCCCTTCACCTGTAGTTGTCAACAATTTTTTAGTAGTGGGATTGTAAGATACAGCCTTCCAACACCTTTTATTTCCCACATATTTAGCAGACCCATCAGTAAACCAAACATGATTTCTCTGTTCTAAGGTCAATTGTACAAATGGTTGTCCCCACTTCACCGGAGACTCTGTTGCTGTTAATTCATGATTTGGCAATTGCATGGTCTCAGTGTCCTTAAGAGGGGCTTGAGCTACCTTTTCATGTAAGGTGGCAGTTCCCCCTATACCAATTTTAGCTCTATCCTGAATATACCATTTCCATTTGATTATGCTTGCTTCTTGTGCATGTCCTATTCTGTGTGTCTTTGGGGAGCTCATTACCCACTGCATAATAGGAATTTCTGGTCTTAACATCACAGTGTGTCCTATGGTCACCTGTTCTGTATCCACCAAAGCCCAATAACATGCTAACAACTGTTTTTCAAAAGGGGTATATCTAGTCCCTGCTTCGGGGAGCTTCCTCGTCCAGAATCCTAGAGGTACTTTTTTCTTTCCCTGTTTCTGCCATAAACTCCAATTAGCATACTGTTCTTGTACTGATACATTGAGCTCGAGTTCCCCAGGTTGAACAGGCCATAAATCTAAGGCTTGCTGTATAGCTTGTTTAGCCAGTTCAAAAGCCTGCTGCTGCACATCTCCTGTCACCACCAGGTGGGCAGACTGCTTCCAGGCTAGCAGGCCTGCGCCTGATGGCAATGAATGTAGTTGTAAGACTCGAGTGGTTGAAGGTAAATTAGGATTTATTCCCCTCCCGGGGTCGGATTATTCAAATAACAAACAAAACACAACTACTCAAAGGAAATAAGCCATATTCTCTGGCAAAAACATAAAGAATATTAGAACAATTTCTTCTTGCTTCAAAGTAAGTAATAACGTTATGCATTCAACTGCAGCACACAGTTTCACTGTGTGGAAATCAGCCTTTATCAGATGTAGTGTTTTCCCGTAACACTATGCTCAGCTCTGACTAGCATAAAGACATTATTTTGTCAGATAAAATCAGTGTACAGTCCATTGGGTCACAGCTGGACGAACACTCACTGAGTGTGTCAATTATCATTGGTTCTTGCACGTATTCAGAACCCTCCTTATTTCTATCCTCAGGTTGGGATAGATAATATCCTTTTCCCCTCTTGCTCTCAGGTTTTAGCCTGCGGGGTTTTCTCTGAGGTTTAAGGATTTCTACAAGGTCATCTTCTGACATACACACATCCTCTGGATAATATCTCTCCTTCTCTGGAGGTTTCACTTGCTCCTTGCTCAGCTCTCTGCTTAAATCTCTTGGTTGGGAGTTACAGCCCTGCCTCCACCTTAGACTTCCTGCATGAGGCTGCTCTGCATTCACACTGTAGGAATTTCTATCATTCACAACTCTTAACTTCCCATTATAATCATTCCTCAGGTCACAGCTTCCTGATACATACAGTTTTGTCTTTGGTTTCCACTCACTCCGGCTGGTATGTAGCCTCCGTGTTCCAAAGTGTTTGCAATCAACAGAACACTCACACCTGCTTTGTGCTCTTGCTGGCTGCTTCCTCCTGTAGGACTCTGGGTAGTTACTTGGGTGAATCCTTCCTGACTCACTTCCTAGGTCAAAGTAAGAAACTCCTCCTGCTTCCTCTTGGCCAGCTGCTTCAGGTAAGACAGCCTGTTCTCTTGCTTACGCTGCTCATGCTGCTTTGCCAGTTCTGCTAGTTCACGCTGCTCTCGTGGACCTTGCTGTTCTAACCCTGTGTTCCCTGCACTGTCCTTATAAGGGCTGTAAGCTCTTCCCCTTCTCAGGTGCACGCTATCAGGAACTAGGGAGTTTCTCTCAGCTGAGTGTTTTTTCAGACCTCGTGGCTGCATTTGTTTCTGTTGTCCCTGACAACAGCTGCTCACATGGTCTGTTTCCCTGTCAGCTTCAGGACTAAAATGCCGTGAATCTTGTGTATTTAAGGTAGAGAATGGGGCTACTTCATCACATATCCCCCCCCTTAAAACCTTACGGGCTGCTGACGCCCTCGTCTGACAGCACGTAAGCCTAGGGTGATTATCCCAACACTTCTCTACTTTGACCAGCTGTACAGATGCTGATCGGTCTTGCCAGGGTTTTAGTAAGTTTAGGTGGTAGACCTGTTGACGCCCCCCTTCATGCTCGACTCTATACGAGACTGGGCCCACTCTGGCTACCACTGTACAGGGTCCCTTCCAACTAAATTCAAATTTTGGACCCGCGGCTGGCACTAGGACCAACACCTTGTCCCCTATGTCCAATTGCCTTTCTTTGGTCCCCTGGTCATAGTACCGCTTCTGCCGGCGTTGGCTCGCCTGCAGATTCTCTACAGACACCCGGGAAGTTCTCTCCAGGCAGTTTCTAAGGTCCCTGAGAAACTGGGGTACCCCTACCTCTTCTGCCTCGGGCTCAATCCATTGCTCTCTCAGGATATCTAAAATCCCCCTTGGAGCCCGACCAAATAGTAGCTCGTAGGGCGATGCCCCTAAAGATGCCTGCCTACGCTCTCTACATGCGTAGAGCACAAATGGAAGTAAATTATCCCATTCCCCCATCTCTCCCTCCAGGCCACGTCGTAACATTTGTTTGATCGACTGGTTCATCCTTTCAACCAGTCCGTTAGACTGGGGATGATAGGCGGAGGTTCGGATATGTCGTATCCCAAATGCGTCCCACACCAAGGCTAAATATTTAGAAGTTAAATTACTCCCTTGGTCTGTTAGGATCTCTTGGGGAAACCCGATTTCACAAAACAATTTGATGAGTTCTAGGGATATTGTCTTAGCCGAGATATTCCGTAGCGGAATAGCCCACGGAAATCTAGTGGCCACATCTACAATTACCAATAGGTACTGGAAGCCCCTTGGCATCCTAATTAAGGGTCCAACTATGTCCATAGCCAGGCGACGGACTGGCGTGGCAATAGTGGGTGTGCTAATCATGGGCACAGGTTTTGGCTTGGTGGCAGTGACCTTTTGGCAAGCGGGACAAGACTGGCAATAGCGGGTAGTCTCTTTAAAGACTCCCGGCCAGTAGAATCGGGCCAAAATCTGGTCCAACGTGCCTTGTATGCCTTTGTGGCTGCCCACAGGATGATCATGTGCCAATCGCATCACTATCGTTTTAAAAGTGGTTGGCACAACTACCTGCTTTCGGATAGCCCCAGTATATGGGTCTGCACTTTCTCTATATAGTAACTCACCCTCTAGCAAGAATCGAGGCAAGATGGCCCTACCCTCCTGAGCAAATTCAAAAGCTCTCTTTAGAGCAGGATCTGCCCTCTGCTCCTTTGGGAAGGATGGGAATTTCTGAACTAGTTCAGCAGGGACCCATGGTAAATCTTCCCCCGCTACCAGCTCTGCTCTCCCTTGGGACCTATTCCTTTGCTCCCGACGTCTCTCTGCCTTTCCCTTTCTCTCCTTAGAGGGAAGGTTAATCAGATCGTCATGAGAGGGGAGTACATTAACTAGCTCCTCCTCTAGGTCCTCCTCCTCCTCTGGGGTCTCTTCCTCATCTGCGGGATCTGCCCCTATTTCTGAGGCCCTGGCCTGGGATCTGCCTTCTTTAAGACCTTGGTTAAACGGTGGCCAATCACGTCCTAAAACAAGCTTGTAAGGGAGATGTGGGACTACAGCTACCTGCACTTTCTCCTGAGTGTTCATTCCTTTCACAGACACTCCATAGCGTGGGTAACATATAGATGTGCCATGCACGCACCTCACTTTTATTTTGTCCCTTACTTGATTTAGGGTGAATGGGTTACGGGCTGTGATGGTGTGCCACATTTCCTGTGAGACCATGCTTTGGCTGGTTTCGGAATCTAAGAGCGCCAAAGCTTCTACCCCGTCTATCTGGACTTTTAACAGAATGCCCTTCTCTAGGGGGTTCTCTCCTCCCAACACTAGAGCATTGCGCACATCACATTTCCTGTATGCATGTCCAGGCTGGCCACAGTTAAAACATTTCATCTGAACATTCTTTTCTACATTTTTACCAAACATTTTGTCCTTATATACACTCTCACCATATGCATTTCCCTTAAAGGATTTCCTCATACCATTCATTCTCTCCAGACCAGCCACTTTTAAAACACTGCCTCCGGAGGTGCTGGCTAATTCAGCCTCAAAATAATTCTCCGTGAGGTTGGCTGCGTCTTGAGTAGAATTACACTTTTGCAACATTATAAATGCTTTTATCTCTGGTGGTATAGCCTCCAAATATTGCTCGAGGATGACGGTGTCTAGCAATGACTCTACCGTTGCCCTCTCTGGAGCAAGCCATTTGGTAGCTAGCCCTCTTAATCTTTGTAACAAAGCTTTTGGTGTTTCTCTATTCATCAGCCTGGCTTCTCTAAAGAGCCTTTTATAGTGCATGGGTGTTAATCCCAGCCTATCCCTGATGGCTGACTTTACATCTGGGTAACTGGATGAAAGACCGACGGGCATGGTTTTGTAGGCCGCTAGCGCCTCACCAGATAATGTCATAGCGAACCTTACAGCCCACTGATCATTCGGCCATTTAGCCGCTTCTGCGATCCGTTCAAATGCATCTGTGAAGTTATCGTATGACTTCAACTGTCCCAATGACAAAGCACTACAGTCATTAAGTCCTACCGCCTTGGACACTGCAGGATTAACCTCTACTGCGGTACCAGTCCTTTTGATGAGAGTCCCAAGCAACTCTAACAGCGGCTGCAGCTGCTCAGTCATCGCGGCGATCATTCTTTCTTGGCTTAGTCTGGCCAGCTCCCCTTGGGCTTTCCATTGGGCCTCCATACAGTCTTTCATCTGCTGTGGATCCATTTCTCCACTGCGTCACGCACCTGTAAAGGAAAAAGAAAGACAGGCCCACCAAGTGCGGCACAGACTATGTGGTTTCTTTTTTTTTTTCCTTTTACTTGCTTCCCTTAGCACCACAGCTCCCCCTTTCTCTGATCCTAATCACCCCGTGCCTTCCTACCTTTACCTTAGCACGGTGAAGGATCGTGCGTTGAGAAAGCTGTGTCCTTTGCTGCGCTCCAGGTCAGGAACTTGGAAAATCCGCTCCGGTTTTCTCTTTTCCTCTGTCCGGACAACAAACTTTTTTTCTTCTTTTCAGCAGGTAATCCTTTATATATCCTTGGTACTGTGCTGTTTTTTACCTCTTGAAAATAATCCGATAGACTACGCCAGGTTATGTCACCACCAGGTGGGCAGACTGCTTCCAGGCTAGCAGGCCTGCGCCTGATGGCAATGAATGTAGTTGTAAGACTCGAGTGGTTGAAGGTAAATTAGGATTTATTCCCCTCCCGGGGTCGGATTATTCAAATAACAAACAAAACACAAGTACTCAAAGGAAATAAGCCATATTCTCTGGCAAAAACATAAAGAATATTAGAACAATTTCTTCTTGCTTCAAAGTAAGTAATAACGTTATGCATTCAACTGCAGCACACAGTTTCACTGTGTGGAAATCAGCCTTTATTTATTTATTTAACAGTATTTCTAAACCGCCTTATCTTAATAATCAAGGTGGTTTATCAGATGTAGTGTTTTCCCGTTACACTATGCTCAGCTCTGACTAGCATAAAGACATTATTTTGTCAGATAAAATCAGTGTACAGTCCATTGGGTCACAGCTGGACGAACACTCACTGAGTGTGTCAATTATCATTGGTTCTTGCACGTATTCAGAACCCTCCTTATTTCTATCCTCAGGTTTTATTTATTTTATTTTATTTATTTAACATTTTTTATATACCGCACTATTCATCATCAGTGCGGTTTACATTGAACAACGATATACCTGTCAATAAATGACTGATCTAGGTTTACAGATAACAGGGAAGATAAACTGGGTGTGAACTGGGGAGAACTATCTACATAATTATATATAAATAAATATATATACATTGAGTAGGTTGGGATAGATAATATCCTTTTCCCCTCTTGCTCTCAGGTTTTAGCCTGCGGGGTTTTCTCTGAGGTTTAGGGATTTCTACAAGGTCATCTTCTGACATACACACGTCCTCTGGATAATATCTCTCCTTCTCTGGAGGTTTCACTTGCTCCTTGCTCAGCTCTCTGCTTAAATCTCTTGGTTGGGAGTTACAGCCCTGCCCCCACCTTAGACTTCCTGCATGAGGCTGCTCTGCATTCACACTGTAGGAATTTCTATCATTCACAACTCTTAACTTCCCATTATAATCATTCCTCAGGTCACAGCTTCCTGATACATACAGTTTTGTCTTTGGTTTCCACTCTCTCCGGCTGGTACGTAGCCTCCGTGTTCCAAAGTGTTTGCAATCAACAGAACACTCACACCTGCTCTGTGCTCTTGCTGGCTGCTTCCACCTGTAGGACTCTGGGTAGTTACTTGGGTGAATCCTTCCTGACTCTGACTCACTTCCTAGGTCAAAGTAAGAAACTCCTCCTGCTTCCTCTTGGCCAGCTGCTTCAGGTAAGACAGCCTGTTCTCTCTGCTTACGCTGCTCACGCTGCTTTGCCAGTTCTGCTAGTTCACGCTGCTCTCGTGGACCTTGCTGTTCTAACCCTGTGTTCCCTGCACTGTCCTTATAAGGGCTGTAAGCTCTTCCCCTTCTCAGGTGCACGCTATCAGGAACTAGGGAGTTTCTCTCAGCTGAGTGTTTTTTCAGACCTCGTGGCTGCATTTGTTTCTGTTGTCCCTGACAACAGCTGCTCACATGGTCTGTTTCCCTGTCAGCTTCAGGACTAAAATGCCGTGAATCTTGTGTATTTAAGGTAGAGAATGGGGCTACTTCATCACACTCCCCATTCAATCTCATATTTCTTCCAAGTTATTTTATACAATGGTGCCAGTATTTGACTCAAATGGGGAATGTGCTGCCTCCAGAAGCCAAACAGTCCAATAAATTTCTGGGCCTCCTTTTTATTTTGGGGAGTATTAAATTCCATTATTTTCTGTTTGGCTTTTGGGAGCACTTCTCTATGACCCTGATGCCACTGTATGCCCAGGAATTTTACTGTCTGTGCTGGTCCTTGAATTTTTGCAGGGTTAATTTCCCAACCCTTCTTTTTCATGTGTGCAATGAGAGCTTCAAGATGTTCCTGCACTATCTCTTGTGAGGGCCCCTGCACTAAAATATCATCAATATAATGTGAAATTTGTACCCCATCAGGAGGTGGGAGTTCATCTAAGTGTTCTGCCACAATCCTGTGACAGATAGTGGGGCTATGTAAATACCCCTGGGGGAGTCTAGTGGGACAGTACTGTCTATCCTGCCAAGAAAATGAGAACTGCTCCCAATTCTCCTCCGAAATTGGAATAGTAAAAAATGCATTAGCCAAATCTATGACAGCATACAGTGTCCCTGCGTGTCTTTGAATATTTTCAATAAGAGTAATTGTATCTGGTACAGCAACGGTCAGTGGAGGGGTATACTTATTCAATTCTCTATAATCAACTGTCATTCTCCAACTGCCATCTGATTTCTTTACCGGCCACACCGGATTATTCCAGCCACTGGTAACCGGCTTAATCACCCCTGCTTCTAGCAATTCCTGAATTGTTTCTCCTATTTCCTGATGTCCTCCTGGGATCCTATACTGCTTCATACTCACCATCTTAGTGGCAGGTGGCAGCTTTACTGCTGGCATTTTAAGGTGTCCTACAGTAACCGGTCTAGCAGACATGTATGGTTTGATGCCAAATTGGTATTGTTCCTCATCAAGTATCAGTGTCTACCCTTTTAATATGTCTATCCCTATTATATACTCGGGAATGGGAACAATTAACACCGAGTATTTTCTCTTAGGTAACTGACCAATTTTCATTTCCAATGTGGTTTGTACAGCATCTGTTTTCCTTCCTCCCAGCCCAGTGATTGTAACATGCTGTCCTTTGAAATGTTTTGGATTTCCATAAATTAAGGTGGCCTCCGCTCCAGTATCTACTAAGGCTCGGACCCTCTGATTGTTCTTATGTTTCCAAAAAATGTCTAAATTTACATGGGGTCTCATGTCTTTATGAGTCCACCCTTCAACTGGAGCTTGGCCCACTTCCTATTCTTGAAACAAATCCTGTGCCCATGAAAGATCAGGGTATAAATCAGAAAGTGGTGCTGTGGGAATAACATTTGATCTTGCTTCTCTAATCTCACCCTCCTTCCTTTTCCCCTCATTCTTTCTCTCCTCTTCATTCACTTCAGAATTTTGTTTACTCACATTCTTATTTCCACTTTTCTTATACAGCCCTCTTTTCTTATATATTTCCCACAAGCTCTGTGTGTCAATTCCATCAATCTGTTCTCGTTTAACACCATCTTTAAGGAGGGCAATAAACATATCTTTCCTGGATACTCAATTGTTTATATTTCCCTTCTGTCCCTCTGATCTATTCTCCCTTCTGTCACCAGCACTGTACTTTGGACCCCAATCTCCCAATTCACCTAATTGTCTCACTGCTTCCATCACTTCTGATAAAGGATTCCTTGTTTGATTTATCAGTAAAGTCATAATAACATGTTTGTAAGCTGGTGGAGCCAAACGTATAATCTTATTCCTCATTGATGCAGTCATGGCACAATTCATTAACTGATCAGCTTGCCCTATAAAAATAGCAGTTTTCATGCCTTCCTCTTTAATGCGCTGAATAGCGTCACGCAAAGCAAACCATTGTTTATCATTTGGGGGCCAATCAACTTCGGCAAGAAATTTAGCATTACATCCTTCTACTGCCAGTTGGAGTAAATTAGTCATATTTTGTGATATGTAATTACGAAACTGCTCTTGTATCACAGGGTCAGCACTAATTAGACAAAATTTCCTAGCATCACCATGATCTAGCTGTACTCCTGCAGCTCCAGTTTCATAGATACGCACCATCCAGGTAATCAGTGATTCCCCAGGTTTCTGCCTAAACCTGTCCTGGACATCATTAATCTCTTGTTGATTAAAATCCTCCACAGTATCTAGATTAACTCCTCCAGGATTTTGGGGAGTACTCTGCACTTTCCTCCTATAAATTGGTTGTGCCTGCTAGTTCTCATTCCTGACTCCTTGCTCTTCCTCAGAGTTAGATGATTCAGTAGAATCCCAGATATTACCATCCCAATCATCAGGATCCCAATTTACACCTGCTTTAGCAATAGACATGTGCACTTTCTTTTTATTTACTCTTCCCCTTCTTTTACGATATTTATACTGGGCCACCCTGACAGCAGCTCTCTCAGCAACTTGCTGATAAGTATGTAATTTATCTGTCAACAAACGGATTTGGCATTGCAGTATTGTTATCATATTTTGTAAATCACAATTCTGTTTTTCAAGTTGCTCAATCAAATCTAATTTGCTGGATTTTGTCTGATGTATCTTACGATATGCAGACAGCAAAAGCCAACCTCTCCTCCCTAACACACTCAATTCTATCCCTTTTTCAACAGGTATTCTTTGCAAGCATGTAAGAAGATTCACAGGTTCAGCAACTTTTAAAACAGATTCCCAATTCTCACTTAGTCCTGACCTGCAGGACCATTCTCTAGCTAACATTTCATAAGGCGCCTGATCCCAGCTGGGAATATTTACAAAATTCACAACATCTTTATCTTCCTTTGTACTATTTACATTTTTTCCTCTTCTTTTCAACATTGTTTTAGCTTTTCTTTTTGTCGAACCCCACTTCTGGTACCAAATTGTCTTGCTACAACAAAGGCTAACAGACCTTGTTAATGAAGACAAGCACTTTTATTTATAATTCAAAGCAGGGATAACTTGAATTTCACTTATTTAACTTCTTAATTCATACTTATTTAGAAAGGCAAGTAATTCATATATCTACCTATAATTAGTTAAAAAGATATCTGGAAAACTATTAGAATAAAAGCACTTAATTACAGAAGAATAGATAACTAGAAAGCTAATTACAGAAGAATAATACTTCACCGAAAGAGCTCTACTTCATCCCCTGTCACACTTCGATTGAATGGATCCCTGATTCAACCAGACAAGAGAGACTTCTCAATCGGGAGTTTCTCTAGGCAATGCGTCCATTCCTAGATGAAATCCATTTCTCTGTCTAGCTGAAAACAGGTACCCATTTTATCCAGTTGCAAGAACAATCCAGTTATTTCCTATCATGTGACATACACATAGTATAGAGTCAGTTATCCATTAAGCACACCCAAGACACTGGCCAGGTGCCTGAAAATGCTCAAGGGACACATCCCCCATGGTCTACATTATAAATGATGAATTCTTATTATCCTGTCTACATTGGCTAGGAAAATTGTTTCCAAGGCAAGGTGAATTGTCCTGTTTTGTCCTCGTTAATGGGTCTCCATTTGTTTGCTAGGAGAAGGACTCCTCCCTGATCTTCCCAGTATCTTTCTGTAGTTATGTAAATTGTTTCAACAGTTTCAAGTACCCCTGTTTCAATGGTTTCTTTTACTCCTTAGTTACTGTTGAGGCATATTCACTGCTGAGACATATTCACTACTGAGGCATAATCAATAGTCAAATTTATCTGTACCACACCTATCAGAGTAAGAATGTTCCTCTGGAGGGCCATGTCACAGCTCACAATGTGAGAGCCATGGCAGCTTCAATGGCTCATCTGCACTCTGTGTCTATCGACGACATCTGTCGAGCAGCCACTTGGGCCTCGGTTCGTGTCTATCGACGACATCTGTCGAGCAGCCACTTGGGCCTCGGTTCATACCTTCACAACCTATTACTGCTTGGACAAGGACTCCCGCCGGGATGCCTTGTTTGGTCAGGCTGTTCTCCAACACCTGTTCCATACCTAATCAACTCCTACCCACCATCCCTGGTAGGATGCCGGAGATCCATGGGGGGAAGTGGGGCCCTTTCACAGGGACGCACAACTTCTGGGGTCTCTCCCTGGCATCTAAAGCTAGGGAGTCCCCATATGTGAAGACTACATTCCTGCTTCTTCCTGGAGATAGCATAGTTACTCACCTGTAACAGGTGATCTCCGGGAACAGCAGGAATTTAGTCTTCACAACCCACCCACCTCCCCTAGGAGTTGTATCTCTCTATCTATCTCTTTCTCTTTCCCTCGCTCTCTCTTTGTCTCAGCTTTAAAACTCAACTGGAGAGAGGCAGTTGGGAAAGGCGGGAAGGCAGCACGCAGGCGCTATGGGATGCTCCCAAAAGCTTTCTAATTGGACGCTGGGGAGCGTTCCCGCGCAGGCTCCATCGGTACCGACGATACCCATATGTGAAGACTAAATTCCTGCTGTTCCCGGAGATCACCTGTTACAGGTGAGTAACTATGCTTTATTGCAGCCGTTGCTCAGTAAGAAGCAGGAGCAGCGGCTGCACGAGTGGGAGTTAAGCTGCATAGGGGTGGGGAGTTTTTAAACTGCACGGAGGGGGGTTAAGCTGCATGGGGGGGCATTAAGCTGCACAGGGAGGTTAAGCTGCATGGGGGGTTTTTAGCTCTGCGGGGGGGTTAAGCTGCATGGAGGGGGTTTAAGCTGCACTGGGGGCGTTTAAGTTGCATGGAGGAGGGGGGTTAAGCTGCACAGAGGAGGGGGCTTAAGCTGCACTGGGGAGGGAAGGTGAAGCTGCACTGGGGTGGGTGAAGCTGCACTGGTGGGGGGGGGAAGATGAAGCTGTACTAGGGGGTTGAAGCTCCACTGGGGAGGGAAAATGAAGCTGCACTGGGAGGGTGAAGCTGTACAAAGGGGGGGGGGGGCGCAGAAGTCTCCACACAGATTTAAATGTATGTTTATCTTAACTTTATTGCAGCCGTTGCCCTGTAAGAAGCAGGAGCAGTGGCTGCAAGGGGAAAGAGGTGGCAGAAGGGACTGACAGGTGGAAGGTGAGGGCTGGAAGAGAGCCGAAAGGTGGGGAGGAGATGTCTGGAAGTGAGCTGACTGAGGGTGTAAGGAGGAGGCTCAAAGAGAGCTGACATCTGTGAATGGTACTGGTAAGTGACAGGGCAATGGGGAGGAGGCTGGAAGGGAGGGGCACTGGGACTGGAAGGGAGCAGAAACATGGGGATGGCAGTGGAAGGGGGATGGACAGAGGGAGTAGTGTGACTGGAAGGGAGCTGACATGGGGAAGGCACTGGGAGTGGAAGTGAGCTGATACCTGGGATGGCGTTTGGACTACAAGGGGCTGGACAGTGAGGAAGGAGGGGTACTAGAAGGGAATGGACACCACTGGGAACATAGGGGGATTGGCATTGGAATGGAATGTAATGTAATGGGAGGGGAGGACTGGAAAGGGGGCTGATGGAGGGTTACTGGGACTGGAAATAGGCTGATGGAAGGAAGTGGAGAAAATAAAAGAGACATAGACCATAGAAAATGAGCTAAGAGAAGATGGGAAAATGGAAGCCTCAGATCGGAACCAGCATGATCAGAGAATAAAATGGTCAGACAACAAAGGTAGAAAAAATAATTTTATTTTCAATTTAATAATTGGACTTTGTACTATCTTTATATTTTACACAGTATGGGCAACTGCATCTCTTATTTATCTGATACTGCACTGCGTGCAGAGTCTGTCATCTCCAGGAACAAGCAGGAATGAGTCTTCACATATGGGTACGTCGGTACCGATGGAGCCTGAGCGGGAACGCTCCCTAGCGTCCAAAAAGAAAGCCTTTGGGAGCATCCCACATGCATGCGCGCTACCTTCCCGCCCATTCACTTCCCTCTCATCAGTTTTCCGTTTTCCGCGGAGCCGGCAGGACGTATTCCTGTCACCACAAAATTTTTTTCTTTCTATTCTTGTTTTTTTGTGGTCGCGTCTGCCTTCCCTCGACGCCACCGGTACCTCCGATGCTTTTCTTTCTTTTTACTAAAAATTTCTTCTTTTCTCTGGGAATTTTTTCCTGTTTAGTGCCTGACGGTTTCTAGGCCACTAGGCCTCTATCCTTCCATTATGGAAAAGCCAGCCACTATCCCTAAGAAATGCTCAAAGTGTGGCGGTACAAATATATTTTTAGACACTCATACTTGGTGTCTAAAATGTTTAGGTCCTGACCATTGCCCACTGGAGTGTCTCTCCTTCTGGAGCTCAAACAGAAGAAGTCTTCAGGATCGAGCACAACTCGATACCCGGTTCACATTGGACTCGATGTCACCAGCCAGAATATCTTCTTTTTCACAGGATCAGGTAACCAAACAAAAGTCTGTTAAGACTAGCCAGTCCTCGAGTGGTAGATCTCCTTCTAAGCATTGAGATGCCTCTGGCATTGCCCTCGAGGACATTTTGGCAATAAAGCCCCGGCGGGAGTCTTCGGGCTCCAAAGCATTAATGGGGCTTCAGGTTGTTCCCGAGGTTCTTACCTCCCTGGACATACCTGGGCCATGCTCGGTGGTTGTGGCCTCTGCGAGCGGTACCGACACTCCGGCATCGGCTGTAGTGATGGATGAAACACTCCTCACCGATGAACGTAGTCTAGCGCTCTCAGCTACTTCGGTACTGCTAGAGTTGCTGCAGACTGTTCCTCGAGTATCGGTATCGGCTTCGGTACCAGTACCGGTGTCGACATCGTTACCGGTGTCGGTACCGTCGATGTTTTCTTCAACAGACTCGCTCCCTTCTATGCCGAGCCTGGAATCACTCTCTAGCATAGAGGATTCGGTACCGACTCATCTCGGTACCGACCTTGGGCGGTACCGAAAACATCTTTTTAAAGAAAATCCTATGCTTCATCCTTTCAAGTCTTCCAGTCCCGATGACTGGGATGAATCCATCGGTGCCAAGGCTGAATTTTCAATAATTTCAGCTTTTACCCCTGATTTCAGAGGGTTCTCCTCAGGAGAGATTTCTTTTCAAGCTCTTTTGCTTGATATGGCAAAGTTACTTGCCATTTCTATACCTGGTAAAGAATCTATACCAGGGGATTCAAAAACTCTGCAATTGCCCTGGATTCCAAAGGAGGTGATCATGCTTCCTGTGCATCAGATCTTACAGGATCTACTATTAAAACTGTGGGAAACTCCTTTAACGTTATCCCCAACTTCTAAAACACTTGACACTGTGTACAAGGTGCCACCTTCTCCAGGTTTTCAAAAGACTCAACTTCCTCATCATTCTATTGTAGAATCAGCAATGAGGCGTATTAAGAGTGGAAAGAAGCACTCCTCTTATCCGCCAGGTCGTGAGTCTAGGATTTTAGATGCCTTTGGACGTCGATGCTTCCAGGCATTTATGCTTTCAGCAAGAATTATCTCATATATTTTCTATATGGGATTATCTCTTGAAGAGGTCACAAAGAATTTAAAACTTTTGGACCCTTTGCTTCAAGAACATAAAAGAGCAGACTATCACTTATTAGTCAGTCATGCTCAAAATGTCTCTAAGTTCCTTAATCGTGCTTCCTTGGACTGTTTTGAGTCTATTAGCAGAACTTCTGCTATAGCCATAGGGGCACGACGTATGGCCTGGCTCCAAGCTTCAGACTTGGACAAATGGGTACAAGAAAGGCTGGCAAATACTCCTTGTTCTGGTGAAAATCTCTTTAACAAGGATGCTTTATTCCAAGCTAATCAGTTGAACACTGATATTGTAGCTTTCAGAGGATTGTCAAAACTTTCCTCTATCCCAGCTAGTAAAAAATCTCCTAAAAAACTTTATCCCCCTAGGGGAAAAAATTTTATTCATCTTCTACCCATCATGCTGATGTTTCCAAAGAAGGGCAACATCAAACAAGGCTAAGAAAATTAAAACCTCAACAGGCTCAGCAAACCCAGCAGTCGCAGGGTTTCTGATATTTTATTCATTAAATCTCTTTCTCCTGTTTGAGGTTTAGAACCGCTAACCTACTTCTTATCAACAGAAGCATCTACAGTTCATCTCACCCTTACTGAGAGATCAGTGATACACTGACTCAATCCTCGACTCTAGGCATGAATCTCTTGCCACAAGAGAAATCCATTCTTTTAGCTCCTAGAGCTATTGAGGATAATCATGCCCTACAGGTAACAGGTTTCTCCTCTCCTTTTTGAAGGAAAAAGAGGGGTAACAACTAATAACAAGGTAGGCTATGCCCTTCACCTTGACAGTTTTCCTGTACGAGGATATCTCATAATTTTGACTACAAGGGGGCTTTACCTTTTTCAGGGACTTACCAAATTGTAAATCTTCTCAACTCTGTATTACTTTCTATCCCTCTTCGTCGAGACATTCAGTCTAAGAGTGATGCTATTCAACTGGAGGGCTTACTTTTTAAGCCCTTAGGATTTTCTTCAATACCTACTCCATTAAATGGTTTCCATACAGAGCTTTCTTCCCTTTTGCAATCTTCTCAAATATTTCTTATAAGACAGCTTATCAGACAATAATTGAGTTTTACCACTCCTAATTATGTCTGTCGGTCCTTTTCCAATCTATAGGACGTAACTTTTTTGGTTGCCTTAATAACAGATAATTCCAAGAGAGGTTCCAAAACCCACTTGGACAATTTATCATTGCAGGCAACCGGCCTCTCTACTATTCTTAGCCATCTTCAATTCTTTTTGGCTCCAACAGAATAGATTAGGTTGCACACTGGCAAATAAACAGCCAGATCTCACCTAAGCACCTACAACATGCTCTCTGTAATTATACAAAAAAGCTCTGCAACTATGGGCCTTTGCCACAGAGCGTCAGAGCCATTCCTAATAGGTAACTTCCAGATGGTTAAAAAGGCTTTGCCCAGTCATGCTCCTACATGACTGTTTTTTTTTTCCTACTCTTACCATCTTCCTTAAAATTTCCTTTTGAGAAAAGGAACCAGGACTTAGACCACGTGAAAGCATAAAGAATTGCTCAATTCCCTGGGTTGTTCCTCATCTCCAGTTGAACTCTTACAACAGGGATGCATTCCTTTTCACTGCAGTCGGTCCTTGTCTAGTGCATTCCTTTTAATTCCCAATACTTCATTGAAGCTTATGCTGAACAAAGAACGCATGATACTCACATTGCCCTCATAGAGGGGCAAACATGATATCCTCTTATATTGCGTCTTCTTCTCCACACTGAAGTTATAGAAGGATCCAGACTTGTTGTCTTAAGACTAAGGATCTCCTATGCACCCCTTCACGTAGGTCTCCATTTCTGATTATTCAGGGGCTAGAATTTTTAAAGAAATCTAGACCTCTCCTTCTAAGTAAGAACATTCCACTGGTTTCCATGTAACCTTCTCCATGGTTCTTCCACTTGTAACCAGAAAGAGATTCTCTATCTATATTCTCAAGCAGGTCTTACCCCTTCTTGTTATTAAGTGAATCTATCTATCTATCTATCTATCTATCTATCTATCTATCTATCTATCTATCTATCTATCTATCTATCTATACATATATATCTGACTCTGAAAGATTTGTTACTGTCCATATTAATGCTGTTCCAGCATACCATAGGGTTTTAAATGGACAGCCAATTTCTGTGGTAAATTAGAGACTACCTTCTTTTATCGTAACCTTTCCGGTTACGTTACATCTGAAACTCTCCATGTAAAGTCATTATCCTAAGTGACATCGCTTAGGGAAGACATTACTGATCTTCAAGAAATTGGAGGCTACACCGCCTACTACAAATGTTTCTTTCTTTCATTTGGATAGAGGGGTCTTAAGGACCCATCCTTTTTCTGCAAACCAGTCAGATTTATCTCCTCTCTTTCCTAGAGCCTTATTCTGCTCCAAGGACAAAGAGCTTTAAACTTTGGCCTACAGAAGCTTTCGTCTATAATTGGAGTTGCTTCCTGAACATTTGTATAGCACTATATCGAAATTCATACGTTCAAAGTTGTCTTCACTTGGTAGTAGTGAACCACATTAACTTCCTGTTATGGTTTCGGACAATTTCTGTCTTTTAAACAAAGTGGACAAAAAGTTCTTCTCCAATATCTTCTTTAATTTTAAATTTAATCTTAAAACATATCATTCAAAAATATCTTGATTATCCACTTGTCTCAATCAAACATTTCTTCTCATTTAAAAGCATTAATCTGTCAAACTTATAGACCACTATTAGAAGCAATTCCCGACACTCAACTGCAGCGTCTTTAAAGCGTTTCAGTATGATACTTTCATCAGGAGATTCTTCTTAGTGTCTAAAAAATGAAACAGATGCAGATACAATTTCATAAATTATCCTCCTAGCACCATATACTTCCTAAGAACATTATCGTTAAACAAAACTTTCTAAAAAGTCACTTCTACTTACTATAGTTGTTGCTGCCCGCGTCTCCACGTTAAAATTTCTGGATGAAAGAGACGCCGCGCATGCGGACTGCAGGTATATCTGTGTTATTTAAAGGGAAAACTAGCTCCACCTCTTCCTCCGTTGCTGTCATAGTACTAAAGGGCCCTAATAAGATGTTAATTTTCGTTTGTATTTATCTCATCTTAATACTCTTAACGGTAAACAACCACCTCTCACACTATCAGGATCACATTGTGTGTTCCTAGCAATAAAGATTAAATGGCTATTCACCTCTTTTAAAATCTGATATTGCTCTAGGGTCTCCAACATGATCTATTCATTGATATAAATAAAAATAAATACAAAAATGGAACCCTCATTTATAAAAATCAAAGATGTGTGTTTCGGTTTTAATCAGTGCTGTCTGCCCTTAAAAATAGAAATAGAACCCCCATTTATAAAAATCAAAGATATATATCTCAATTTTAATCAATGCAGTCTGCCCTTCAATAATGAAATTAAATCAGTGCAATTTACCCTTCCATAAGCTTATATTGAAAACAACATTTCGATCCTTATATCCAATTGTCTGATTTTAGAGAGGGCTTTAATCAAATGCATGCTGTCCACTCTATATTGTTATTCAGACCTCCTGGATGTATTGTGTCTAATGAATAAATCCAACGTTGTTCATACCACAAAAGTGTTTCGTCCAGTGTTTTTGCTCCCATAGCATGAGTGATTTGCTCTATTGCGAAACATCTAAGTTGTGTAAATGTATGCTTGTGGGCTAAGCAATGTGCTACTAAAGGAGCTTCTATTTTCCCACATTTTAATCTGCTTCTATGTTCTCTTAGACGAATTCTAAGGGTCCGGATTGTTTTACCGATATATCTTAAGCCGCACGGACATGTGATGTTGTAAATCACTGCCTCCGAATCGCAAGAGGTGTTTGAATGTATGTGATATATTTTATTTTGATGTATAAATTGAGACGTCTCTAACATTATCTCGCATACATCACAAGTGCCACAAGATTTATGAATTCCAGATCTTAAAGGGCGTACGATCGGAGGAAGAACCGCCGGACTTAAATATTCTTTTAAATTACGTGCTCGTTTCCAGACGCAACGTACTTTTTTGGTTTCTAACCCTGGAACAATATTTAGAATGTTTTTATGTTTAGAAAACAGCTTTTGTATGGATTTACTGAGTGGAGTATATGATGTAATAAAATTAATGTTGTCCTCATTTAAACTTTTTTGGGATTTAGGATTTTTTGTTTGTAACAGTAACTTCCTGTCATATACAGGAAGTTACTGTTACAAACAAAAAATCCTAAATCCCAAAAAAGTTTAAATGAGGACAACATTAATTTTATTACATCATATACTCCACTCAGTAAATCCATACAAAAGCTGTTTTCTAAACATAAAAACATTCTAAATATTGTTCCAGGGTTAGAAACCAAAAAAGTACGTTGCGTCTGGAAACGAGCACGTAATTTAAAAGAATATTTAAGTCCGGCGGTTCTTCCTCCGATCGTACGCCCTTTAAGATCTGGAATTCATAAATCTTGTGGCACTTGTGATGTATGCGAGATAATGTTAGAGACGTCTCAATTTATACATCAAAATAAAATATATCACATACATTCAAACACCTCTTGCGATTCGGAGGCAGTGATTTACAACATCACATGTCCGTGCGGCTTAAGATATATCGGTAAAACAATCCGGACCCTTAGAATTCGTCTAAGAGAACATAGAAGCAGATTAAAATGTGGGAAAATAGAAGCTCCTTTAGTAGCACATTGCTTAGCCCACAAGCATACATTTACACAACTTAGATGTTTCGCAATAGAGCAAATCACTCATGCTATGGGAGCAAAAACACTGGACGAAACACTTTTGTGGTATGAACAACGTTGGATTTATTCATTAGACACAATACATCCAGGAGGTCTGAATAACAATATAGAGTGGACAGCATGCATTTGATTAAAGCCCTCTCTAAAATCAGACAATTGGATATAAGGATCGAAATGTTGTTTTCAATATAAGCTTATGGAAGGGTAAATTGCACTGATTTAATTTCATTATTGAAGGGCAGACTGCATTGATTAAAATTGAGATATATATCTTTGATTTTTATAAATGGGGGTTCTATTTCTATTTTTAAGGGCAGACAGCACTGATTAAAACCGAAACACACATCTTTGATTTTTATAAATGAGGGTTCCATTTTTGTATTTATTTTTATTTATATCAATGAATAGATCATGTTGGAGACCCTAGAGCAATATCAGATTTTAAAAGAGGTGAATAGCCATTTAATCTTTATTGCTAGGAACACACAATGTGATCCTGATAGTGTGAGAGGTGGTTGTTTACCGTTAAGAGTATTAAGATGAGATAAATACAAACAAAAATTAACATCTTATTAGGGCCCTTTAGTACTATGACAGCAACGGAGGAAGAGGTGGAGCTAGTTTTCCCTTTAAATAACACAGATATACCTGCAGTCCGCATGCGCGGCGTCTCTTTCATCCAGAAATTTTAACGTGGAGACGCGGGCAGCAACAACTATAGTAAGTAGAAGTGACTTTTTAGAAAGTTTTGTTTAACGATAATGTTCTTAGGAAGTATATGGTGCTAGGAGGATAATTTGTGAAATTGTATCTGCATCTGTTTCATTTTTTAGACACTAAGAAGAATCTCCTGATGAAAGTATCATACTGAAACGCTTTAAAGACGCTGCAGTTGAGCGTCGGGAATTGCTTCTAATAGTGGTCTATAAGTTTGACAGATTAATGCTTTTAAATGAGAAGAAATGTTTGATTGAGACAAGTGGATAATCAAGATATTTTTGAATGATATGTTTTAAGATTAAATTTAAAATTAAAGAAGATATTGGAGAAGAACTTTTTGTCCACTTTGTTTAAAAGACAGAAATTGTCCGAAACCATAACAGGAAGTTAATGTGGTTCACTACTACCAAGTGAAGACAACTTTGAACGTATGAATTTCGATATACTACAGAAGCTTTAGCTTCTCCTCCAAAGTCCAACCTCATTAAACTCCCCCAGTTTTTTCTTCTGGGATTAGTTCTAGCCATTAAGGCTTCTGACCTCTGCCTGTATTGCTAAATTATTTTCCTCTACTTCACAGGGAGGTAATTTCTTTGAGGCTAATGTACTGGCTCTTAGCACCAGACCTATATTAGCCTCAACATATACTTTCTCAATACTTTTGAGGAAGGTCCACATTAGAAAATTGGAATTCAGTATTTACTAACATTTATGATCTACACAAGGACTCCCCTCTAGACGCCTTGTTTAGTCAAGCTGTTCCACAGCACACCCTTTTTAATTCAACTCCTACCCTCCATCCCTTGGATGCCTGAGGATCTGGAAAATAGCATGGCCCATCTATTAGATTTGCAACATGCGGGGACCTCCTCTAGGCATCTCTAGCTTGGGAGTCCCCATATGTGGGTTATGTGGTGAATGTAGTGTTATGTGGGTTGGAGGGATAAATGATTGGTTTTTTGTTACGATTAGGACTTCAGTTTTAGCATGGTTTATATGGAGGTTTTGAGTTTTTAGCCAAATTGTGATTTTGTTATAGCAGTCTGATAGGAGTTGTATCGGTAGGTTAGGGATCGTAAATGGTATGTACATCATAATATCGTCCGCATAGAGGTGATATTGTACTCCAAATTTTTTAAAGATATTGCAGACCGGTTTTATGTAAATATTGAAAAGTAGGGCTGATAATGCTGAACCTTGTGGTAAACCTATTTCTTGTTTGTATGTATTGGAGGTTTGATTACCTATTCTTACATTTTGCGTTCTGTTATTTAAGTATGAGGTGAACCATTTATGTACAGTGGAGTTTATGCCTATCTGGCTTAGGTTGTAGAGCATTATTGAGTGATGCACACTATCAAAAGCTGCTGATATGTCAATGAAAAGGAGGATGAATGCCTGTTTATGATTATCGATTCCTTTTAGGAGTGTATCGATTAATACTGTTAGAAGTGTTTCTACTCCGTGGCGGGGCCGGAATCCATATTGTTGTTCGTCAAGTGGGTAAGATGAGTCTATATATTCCTGTGTCTGTAATTGCACTACCTTTTCAATTATTTTGGCCAAAAATGGTATGCTAGAGATGGGCCTGTATGATACTGGAGATGTTTTATCTAATTTGCAATTCTTTAGGATGGGGCGTATTTGCGCATGTTTGAGCGAGGGTGGAAGGTATACTTGGGTTAGTGAGAGGTTGACTATTGGAAGAATATAGGATAGTAGTGTTGGCAGTGTGTTTTTTATCCATGATACTGGGCATGGATCTAAATACGAAGTTGTGGTATTTAGTCCGGAGATGATAGTTTTTAATGACACTTTTGAAATGGGGTAAAAGTCTGACCATTCATCTACAGACTGGTAAGAAATGTTGATAGTTTCTAAGGACATAGTAGGTTTTTTGATTTGTTTTGATAGTGATTAGCTAGGGTTTGTACTGGGATGTCAGTGATTTCGTTGCTAGAAGTTTGAGCATTATTGGTTAGATTTCTGACAATGGAAAATAGCTCTCTAGGTCTATTATATGATTTTGCTAAGGTTGCTGCGTAGTCTTTTTTCTTTGTGCTGTCTATTGTTTCCTTATATTTTGTGAGATGGTTATTGTATATTTCTTTGTGTATAGACAACTTAGATTTCCGCCATTTCATTTCAAGTTTTCTTAGTTCTCTTTTCATTTGTCTTAGTGTGTTGTTAAACCATGGTGTACTATTTGTTTTGGTGTGTATAGTCTTTTTATTTGGGTGATTATTTTTAGCTGCATTGTTGATAGTTTCATTCCAGTTGTTAACAGCATCATCCAAATCTGATGTGGATGATAAGAGGTGGGGGATTGTTGAATCAAGGAATTCTGTCTCATTAAATTTTTTGAATTTTGAAGTAGGGCCACTTCTTATGTAGTTTTTGACGCTAGCGGTAGGATATGTTAGATTTATTTTGATGATATAATGATTAGATCAAGGCGTCTCTGTACATTCAATGGAATTTGAGTTGACTAGCTTGAAGAGTGTATCAGGAAGAAGAACCAGATCTAGTGTTCCTCCTTTGATATGTGTTGCTGTGTTAATTATTTGATGATAATCTATGTCTGCTATGGTGTCTAGGAATAGTTTAGAGTCCGGTGTTAGTAGTGACGGAAGGTTAAAATCGCCTAGCATGATTACAGGGTTTTGTTCAGTAGATGAGCTAAGGAGATCAATAAGAGAATCCAGGCCATCTGCTTTTTGGTCTGGGGGTCTATAAATTAAGCAAATTTTCATGAGACCGATTTTTATCAATAATGTGTCTATGTTATTGGAGATATTTAATTGGATTGATTTGGCGTTTAATATCTTTTTCATCATTATTAGTACTCCTCCGCCTTTTTTATTGGATCTGTGTTTGTAAAATGTGTCATAGTTTTCATTATCAAGTTGATTTAGGTAGACTGTATCTGTTTCAAAGAGCCATGTCTCTGTGACGCATAAAATGTCTGGTTTTAAGTCGGTTATCAGATCATTAAATATGGGGAGTTTATTTTTCATTGATCGTGCATTAATAAGGATGCATGATAGGGAGGATGGGTTGTTGGGGCAGATTTTCTTGCATGTTTGTTGTGGGTTTGTTTGTTGTATGTGTATTAGTCTATGATAGTTAATATTTGGGTAGTTGTTTGCATGAGTGCGTCCAATATGGCAGTCGTTTCGGGTATGTGTGTGTATTATAGGTATTGTCATGTGATTTTTGCTGTTTAAACTTAGTGATAGGTCAATTATTATTATCGCTAATAATATACAGGTGTATGATATTCGTATAAGCATGATGTTAGGGTGTAGCATTTTCTGTATTTGGCTCAGTGGTATGTTAGACAGGGTCGTAATGATGTGGGTATCTGGCAGCAGTGGTAAAATCTGATAGAGTTAAGTGGCAATAGGTTACTGGCAACCGTAGGAAGAACAAATATTGGCAATAGGTTACTGTCAATTGTAGGCAGGACAGTTATTGGCTAGGGTAGAAGAAATAGAGAGGCTTAGAGCAGTAGGACAATCAACTGTTACATATTGGCAGTATTGCAATAGGTGAATTATGGCAATGGTAATAGATCTGATGTTAGATACAGGCAACAGTGACAATTCAGAATTGCGTTACTGGTGACAGCAGTACATCTGAAGTGAGTTACTGACCACAGTAAATCCAAAGTGAGTTACTGACCACAGTAAATCCAAAGTGAGTTACTGACCACAGTAAATCCAAAGTGAGTTACTGACCACAGTAAATCCAAGGTGAGTTACTGACAACAGTAAATCCAAAGTGAGTTGTTGGTAACAGTAATGAATCTGCAGTGAATTACTGACAATAGTATATCTGAATTGAGTTACTGACAACAGTTGATCTGGATTGTGTTACTGGCAACGGTAAATCTGACCTGAGATACCGACAACAGTAAATCTGACTTGAGATACTGACAACAGTAAATCTGGATTGAGTTACCGACAACAGTAATGATTCAGAGTTGAGTCACGGACAACCAAGAAATTAAAATAAAAAACAAAATAAGATATCTAAGTGTCATTTTAGATACACACCTTACAATGGAAACCCACATTAGAAATACCATAAAGAAAATCTACTTCAAACTTAAAATCCTCAAACAACTACGCCCCCTCGTATTTATACAAGATTTTATTAATATAACACAGGCTACCATAACCCCCCACTTCGATTTCGCCAACCTAATACTTATGGGCATTTCAAAACAAAACATCAAAAGAATTCAGCTAGCGCAAAATGCAACAGCTAGAATTATATTAAAAATAAACTCACTCCAACACATAACACCGATACTAGCATCCCTTCACTGGTTACCAATACAAAGCAGGATAATATACAAAACAATAATAACTGCATTCAAAGCCTTAAACGACATGGCTCCGAAGACATTATGTAACCTAATATGCAAAGAACCACCTAAGCCTACTCACAGAAAAGGACAATTAAATAAACTAAAGATCCCAAAAGAATTCATAAAAACTCACAAATTAACAAACAATAGAGCCTTTTCACACATAGCTCCAACCATCTGGAATTCACTACCAGAGGACCTACGATCACTAACAGAGATCACGGAATTCCGGAAAAAATTGAAAACGTATCTATTCACTAAACACTATAATACCATGGAAAACCCTCCACTCGACTTAGATAAAGGCTAAACAGGAACCTGCCCACATCAAGTATATACTCTCTACTATAACGGACAACGCACATAGCTTAAACGAAATGACGCTCCATTCTATTATGCCCTAATACCTCCATATGTATATAGTTACAACTGTTATGTACTGCCTTATGTTGTACAGACATTACATTTTGCTTAGATAAATTGTTACTCACACTGGTTTAGTTGAAATATTCTGCTTAGTTATTACTCTCTGCATTATTTAAGTTAAGATGTTCTATGTAAAAAGTTAAGATGTTCGATGTAAAACAAACTTCGCTTTGTTAACTGTTGTTAATTGTACACCGCAACTGATCGCTGGAAGATGCGGTATATAAATGAGTGTTAAATAAATAAATAAATGTGAAGACTCATTCCTGCTTGTTACTGGAGATAGCACAGTTACTTACCTGTAACAGGTGATCTTTGGGAACAGCAGGAATAAGTCTTCACAACCCACCCACCTCCCCTAGGAGTTGTTCTCTCTCTCTCTAATTTGTCTACTTCCCTCCTTTGGTCTCAGCTACAAACCCAACTGATGAGAGGGAAGTGAATGGGTGGGAAGGCAGCATGCATGCGTGTGGGATGCTCCCAAAGGCTTTCTTTTTGGACGCTGGGGAGCGTTCCCGCGCAGGCTCCGTTGGTACTGACGTACCCATATGTGAAGACTTATTCCTGCTGTTCCCAGAGATCACCTGTTACAGGTAAGTAACTGTGCTTTCTTGGGGTTTCAGTTTAATTTTTGTCTATCTATTTCTCTTTTTGTTTTGTGCTCATTTATTGATGAAGACCTGTCTGTATTGTGTGTGCATGTACAACCAATGCTGCGTATTCTGTCAGTATAGAATTTCTGTTTAAGAATGTGTAGAAATCTTGCTCGTTCGGTTTGCACATTGCCTGCTCTGCAATTTTTTGGGGGACAGGGGGTGGAGCAAGGGTGGGATGGGGGCGGGCCAGGGGTTGGGACAGGGGCGGAAAAGGGCAGGGTTGGGGTGGGCATGGGTGGAGCGTGACTAGCCACAGGTGGCGGGTTTTTCTCCTTTAAAAAGTTGGCAACCCTAATGGTAAGATACGCAAGTAGTGAACAAGAGAGTGAGGAGCATCAGGATCCAAAAGGAGCCTCAATAAGGTGGGTTTTTAGTCTGAATTTGAATAGGGCTAGAGAAGTAGCCTGATGCATTGACTCAGGTAAATAACATTGTATACTCATTTTACAGGCTGTTTATCACGCACTCACTTTCACAGAATGTTATTTAATACCTTTATCCCAACCAAGTGATATCTTCCTAACATGTATGCTTTTGAGAGAGATCAGCTAAAAGCAGTCAGAGGGCCTTAAAAATAAAGGCTTATGGACAAGAGATGAGCCTGGAAAAGTGCTAGGAGCAAATATTTTATTCATTTATTTATTTATTTCAAGTTTTTTTTATACTGCCTTATCAGGCAACCAAAGCGGTTTACAAGGAACAAAACTTGAACATTTACATGTAACAGTTAACTTTGTACATTAAAAAGTGTACATTTGTACATTAAAACAGTAATTCATTTATGTGCAGTTTAACTAAGTGTGTATACAGTACAGCTAGTTGGTATCTTTTACATAGAGTGTTTTGGTGTTAACACATAGCAATAAACTATTTATAGAATAACTAGATGGGGTACAGTGCAACTAGTTGTGATCCATCTTCAGTGGATATTTACAATGCGGTTAATAGTATGAGTTCATAGTGCTGTTATCTAGTACATTGGTTGTATGTGTAATTGAGTCAGCATGATATGACCCATAGTGTTCTGTAAAGAGTAATATCTTAATTCTTTTTCTGAATTCCATAAGGTCTTTTGTATCGCTTATTGTTGGTGGGAGGAAGTTCCCAATGTTCCCTCTAATTTTCTGTAGGCTGTGTGCGCATAAAATATCAGCTGTGTGCAGCTTTTGAAGGAAGGTTAAATTTTTGTGCGCCACCTAATGACACTCGGAGTTATATGCTTTAAAATTTGACTACACGTCAGAATACAGTATGTACACCACATTGATTTTAATCAAATTAAATGAAAATAGATGATTACTTTATGAAGCGGGAAATTTCTAGTAATTACAATCATAACTTTTAAATTTTAAGACGTCTGTGTTGTTTTCTATCAGAATCAGCCGTAATTTTTGTGCGCTCTGTTGTAAAGGATGTGTGCGCGTGCACACGCGCACAGCTTAGAGGGAACAGTGGAAGTTCCATAATATTGGCGGATAATACGACAATGCTCTGTTGCTCATTGTTTTGTTTGTTTTGCGGAAATCTGTTGGGAAGGATAGTGAGTTTTGTGTGCATCCCCTTCTCTGTCTGTTATCTGGGGTTTTGGATATTAGTGTAGTAAGGTAAGATGGTGATATTTTGTGGAGCAGTTTGAAAATGGTGATTCGCTTTTTGTCTTTGCTTCTACTAGAGATAGGAAGCCAGTGTAGTTTATGCAAGATTGGGGTGATGTGTTCAGATCCAGATGCCCGCATGATTATCCGTGCTACTGTATTTTGTGCCAACTGAAAGTGTCCTAGTGTTTGCTTGGATAGACCTTGTAATATGCTATTACAGTAGTCTATATATGGATTAATCATTGCCTGTATGACTGTTCTGACATATGATGGTTCCAGTAGAGGAACATCTTAATCTTTCTATAAATGGCCTGGGTGGATTTACTTATGTGAGATGCTAGGCTCAGAGTTTTATCTAGGGTAATTCCTAGGTATTTTACCTCGTCCTTCACTGCTATTGTTGCTTCTCTAGGTTGAACGTGTGTTTGGGGTGGGGGGGGGGGGATGAATTCTTTGTCCCTGGTAATGAAGATTACTTCTGTTTTATTAAAGTTTATCTTCAGATTGTTTGACGAGAGCCATTGGGAGGCTTCATCGAAATATGTTGTAATTTGTTTAAGGTTAACTCTGTCAGTATTAATTGGTAGATACATCATTATATCGTTGGCATAAATGTGGTAATTCACTTTATGCCTTCAAAAAATGTTGCAGATTGGTTGGAGGTATACAGTATGTTGAATAATAAGGCAGATAGTGCAGAGCCCTGAGATATTCCTTGGTTTTGATTAAATGGTTTTGATGTGTTTTGGCCAATTTTTACCTGCTGGGTGCAGTCCTGAAAGTATGATATGAACCAGCTCAAGGCAGTTTCTTTAAAATCCAATTTGTTGCAATCTTGATGAGTATATTGTGGTTGATCAAGTCAAATGCTGAAGCAATGTCTAGGAATATCATTATGAATGCATTCTTGGGTGCTTCTATATCTTTAATGAAGCTATTGAAGAGGGCTTTGATGAGGGTTTCAACCCCATGGTGGATTCTGAATCCATACTGTTGTACAGAGGGGCATTGGAATCTAAGTGATCTTGGAGCCGGTTTTGAACTATTTTTTCAATTACCTTTGCTATGTATGGTAGGCTCGATATTGGGCGGTAGGAGCTCGGTTGTAGTTTGTCCATTGTCTTGCCTTCTAGAATTGGGCGGATAGAAGCTTGCTTCAGTGTCTTTGGCATGTAGCCTTGAAATAGAGAGAGGTTTACTATTTTTTGCATTGTTGGCACTAATTCATCACGGGTCATTTTACCCAACTGACAGGGCATAGGTCACCTGAAGCTGTGGTAGTGTTTATTGCCATGATTATTTGGTCCAGGTGTTCTAGATTCTGTTGTGAGGGTATGCCATGGTGGTATGTTAGGATTAGGTTCTGGTTTAACTATTGGTGGATCGTAGGTGTGGATATATAGTTTGGTGCTGTAGAGGTAAGCTAGTACCTATGGGCTGATGTGGGTAGATGGATCATCTCTGTGTGGTGATTGGGTTAGAGACTTTACAGTCTCAAAGAGCTCTCTTAGCCTATTGAGTGATTTCATTAGTATCCTGGTATGCTTTTCCTTTTTAATGCTGTTTATGGCCTCTATAGTTTTGTAGTGTTTTCATGTATTGTTCCCTGTTCTCTGTGAGTTTGGATCGCCTCCATTTTCTTTCAAATTTACAAGGGCTCTCTTCAGAGATCTTAGTTAAGAAACATATTGGGTTTCAGGACATCCAATGAATGTTTGTGGTGGTACAGTTCCACGACTGTTAATTTATGTGTTATCCTGCAGAATGAACTCATTGTACAAACTTGGGGTAATTAAATACTAATTACCCTCCATTGCCTCAGAAGAAAAGGCCTGGAAATCTACTTCTGGTGATAAATTGCCAAGAAACCTCATAGGTAGCTGAGTCGCTAGGAGTCAGCACTGACTTGATGGCACAAAAAAAAATATAATAATAATAATTATTATTTATCCTTCATGTGTGGCATAACATAATGAGTGCTGACTGGTTTTAACTGCATTAATTTGGGTCCTGCCCAAGGACATGGGAGCTATAGAGATATCAGCGCAAAATATATGCTGTTGCAAGTTGGGTAGTCTTTTTACAAAATTCATGGAGTTTTATCTTTTAGATTTCTTCTTCTTCTTTCTTCTTTAATCCTTAGCCGGTATTTGGGGAGCAGGTCATCCTCTCAACCAATATGCTGCTGTAGGTGCCGCTGGATTCCATATTTATTTATTTAAAGTCTTTTCTATACCGCGCTCTTCAAATCAGCTCGGTTTACAAATAACGGAAACTTTGTCCATGAGTAAGGAGAAACCATACTGGACTTACATAAAACAGGGTAGAAAAACTTGGGTTGAACTGGGGAAACTATCTACATGCTCTAGGCTAAGGCAGGTTACCGTCTTAGTTTGCTATCTGTATGCTCCTGCTGGGAGGAAGCGGTGCTATTGTGTGGCGCTGGTGTCGTGTGTGGTAGTTGGGATGGGGTGACTGAGGGTGACAGACTGGTGTCTGTGGGAGGGTAGTTGCTGGGTGGTACCGTAATGCAGTAGGAAGAGGTGGTGCTTTAGTGCTTTCCTGAACTGGGCGAGGTCTGTGATTGCACAGATGTCAGGTGGGAGTGCATTCCAGCATGAGGGAGCATAAAACATGAAGGCCCTCTTTCTTGTTGTCTGTGAGCATTTTGTGATTTCGCTGGGGATAGATAGGGTATTGGCTTGACTGATCTTTGGGTTCTGTTTGGCGGAGTGGGGTGGGTGAGGTCGGTGATGGAAGGGGATGTGAGACTGTTGATGGCTTTGAAGGTGATGAGGAGGATCTTGAATGTTAGTCTAGAGTGGACTGGCAGCCAGTGGAGGTGCTTCAATATTGGTGTTATGTGGTCAGACCTGGTGGCGCCATGCAGTATTCTGGCTTCTGCGTTCATAGCCAGCTGTAGTGGATTCAACGTGCTCTTCGGTAGGCCATGTAGAATGGCATTGGCATAGTCGAAGTGGGGGATGACTAAGACCTGATAGATTGTCCTGAAGTCATCTGGTTCCAGTAAGGGGCGTAGGTGACGGATTGTGCGAATCTTGAGATATACTGTGTTAACGGTGTTGGTTATATGTGATTTCATATCAAGTTGCTGATCGAGCGTTACCCCTAGGTAGCGTATTGTGGGCCTGGTTTGGAGCTCAGCGTCTCTTACTTTTAGTGCATTTGGTGGAGTGAATGATTGGTCTCTGGTGATGATTAGAGCCTCAGACCTCTTGTGGTTTATTCTTAAGTTTTGGGAGTGGAGCCAGTCAGTTGTAGCGTCAAAGCAGGCAGTTAGTTGTGAGAGGTCCGGCTGGTCTGTGGCAAACGGCATGTAGAGTAACACGTCGTCTGCATACAATAAGGCATGAGATGCCGAAGGAGTGGGCGATAGCGCAGATGGGCTGCATGTATATATTGAAAAACAGCGCTGAGAGGGAAGATCCCTGTGGGACACCCTGTTTTTGCTGGAATGGTTTGGATGTCGTGCGTCCTGTCCTTACATGCTGCCACCTGTATGAGAGGTAAGATTCACACCATCTCAAGGCTGCATCCTGTATCCCCTTCTCTGCCAGACGTTCTATGAGCAGCACATGGTCAACGGAGTCAAAGGCTGCGGAGATGTTGAGGAAGATTAGAGCATAGCCACTTCTGGGTTTATCTAGTCCGGTTGTTAGTGTGTTGAAGAGGATGGTTAGAAGCGTCTCGACACCGTGCGCTTCTCTGAAACCGTGTTGGCATGGGTCTAAGGGCGCAGCGGTCTCAATGTGGTTCTGGATTTGGTGTAGGACGATTTTTTCAATTATTTTGGCCATTAGTGGGATACTTGAGATTGGCCGATATGAATCGACTTTCTGGGGGTCCAGTTTGCCGTTTTTTAGGAGTGGTCTGATTGACGTTTGTTTCAGGCTTTCTGGGAGAACACCTGTGATGAAGGAGAGGTGGATGAGTTTGGTAAGGAATGGGCTGAGTTCCTTACGCAGTGACTTTACCCAGAATGCAGGGCAAGGATCGTTGGGAGCTGTGGTGGTGTTAATCGGGTTGATGATGTCTTTGATGCTCTTCGCTGATGGTGAGGAGAAGGTGGATAGTGGAGATAGATGGTGTGATCTGTTCAAAGGGGTCGTTTTGATGGTCTGAATTAGCTTTGACTGGAGGTAGTCTGCGTATTCTTGTGGTTCTGGCGTGCTGTGTTGTGTGGGGGAAGATTCCTTTGTGAGGGACTTTACTAAGTTGAATAGATCCTTCAGTTTGTTTATGGATCGTTGCAGTATTTCTGCGTGATAGTGTCTCATCGATTCGGCCACTTTGTTGCGGTGTTTTCTCAGGTTGGAGGTGTAGATCTCCAGGTTACTGGTGGTGCGGGAGCATCGCCATCTCCTCTCAAGTTTCCTTAGTCGGCAGAGTGATGTCCTTAGCTCAGGAGAGTACCAAGGGGAAGTCATTCTTTTTCTTGGAGTTGTATCCCCTGATGGTTGACTGGCAATAGAGCTGAGAGTGCTGTTCCAAGTGGAGATCATTTCTTCTAGGTTGGTTTCTGCGAGGTTGAGCAGAGGTAGAGATTTGCTGAGGATCTCCTCCTTGTTGAAATGTCGGAATTTTGATTTTTGGACGGCGTCGGGGGTGGGCTGGCATCTTGTTTGAGGCTGTTGGTAGGGTAACTGGAACGTTATTAGCTTATGGTCAGACCATGGGACTGGTGTGAGGGAGATGGCAAGTGGGACGTTTGGGCTCGTGACTGACTGAGGAGCGAAAATCAGGTCAAGTTTGTTACCCTTTATGTGGGTAGGCTCGTTGATCACTTGATCATAGCCCAGCTGGTTGAGAGCATTCAGGAGGGAGCTGGCATGTTCTTCTGGTAGGGCTGGGAGATTGAAATCCCCCATAAGCCAAATATTGTGAACAAATATTGTGAACATAAGCCAAACATATTGTGAACATATGTTGTTCACAATACGCTTCCAACCTTGGAGATTGGTGGCGATATTTCTGGCATTGTCAATGGTCAGTTGCTGGTTCCTTAGGTCTTACTCGATGATTTTGAGCCATGTTTTCTTTGGTGCTGCTTGTTGAACTCTCCAGTGGACAGGTCATTGTCACTGTAGGAGTTTGTATGGCAGCCAACTGGTGTTCATTCTGCAAATGTGGCCAAACCATTGCAGTTTGCATTTTTAGATTTGTTCTTTGACTGAAGGCTGATGGTCGCACCTTGTCCAAATTGTCTCATTTCGATGGTGATCATGAAGAGAGAGACCCAAAATCTGTTTCAAGCATCGCATTTCGAAGACCTTGAGCTTATTCATGTCAACTTCTGAGCAGAGTCCATGTTTCCAATCTGTACAGGAGAATTGGCAGGATCAATGTTCGGAAGAGGCAAATTTTGGTCTTGGTGGAGATATTGGCCCTCTTCCATAGGCACCATTTGAGCGAGGCAAACGCTGCTATTGCATGGCCAATCCTGCTGTGGACATCAATGGTAGATGCCACCTTCTTTTCTTGCACCAGCAATCCCAGGTATTTGAATTCTGGGAACTGCTTGATTTAAATTCCATTCAGGTGAACATCGGCCTATGATCCATCCGTGGTCATAACTTTGGTCTTGTCTGCATTGATTCTTAGAAACAAGGGAGGCATCCCACCTGCAGAATGACAGAAGCAAAAAATAGCAGGAGGAAACTGTCACTGGAGGACCAAAGCTTTATTACGTGTCACCAGGTCTGCCCTAGACGTGTTTCAGCCTCACGGCCGCCTTCAGGGAACTTAGACCTTGAGAAACATACACATATAATAAAACAATAAAATATATATGTAATGCATTAAAACAACAATAAGACAACAATAAAACTATATAGAGTGCATGTATGTGCCTGTATATAGTCATTTAACTAAGTAGCCTGCTCCTATGCAGCCTATATATAGTTAACCAAGTTATAAACCCTGTTTCTTGTAAGTGCAGTCGGATGCCGTCTACATTGTACAAATTGTTCTAATGTAAACTGAGCTGATTTTAAAGAGCGCGGTATAGAAAAACCTAAAATAAATAACATAAATAAATAAATGTGTAAGAAAAACGAAATGATGTCATAAATACATAAATAATGGCAAAACGTAAAACATAATAATAATGTAGTGCTAACCAATAATAAATAGTAAAACATATTAAAATACCAAATAATAAACATATCCATACTATATTAAAAAACAAAAACCTAAACTTGAAACATTATAAAATAAATGTAGCGTAAAAACATAAGAACAATTGTAAGATAAAGTACATATACTGAGGACTCACCAGTTGAAAGGAGATACTTCTATATAGAAACATAGAAAAATGACAACAGAAAAAGACCATATGGCCTATCTATTCTGTCCTTCCATATCAACAACTACAGCAGTCCCCTTTTTTCCTTTAGAGATCCTGTGTGTTTGTCCCATGCTTTTTTGAATTCAGATACTGTCCTCGTCTCTACCACCTCCATTGGGAGACTATTCCATGGATCCGCCACTCTTTCCGTAAATAAATATTTCCGCATATCACTCCTGAATCTATCCCCTTTCACCCTCATCCCATGTCCCCTCATAGCAGAACTTGCTTTCAATTGAAAGAGGCTCTCCCCCTGTGCATTTATGCCACGGAGGTATTTAAACATCTCAATCATATCATCTCTATCCTGCCTTTCCTCTAAAGTGTACATATTGAGATCCTTAAGTCTGTCCTCATATTCTTTATACTGAAGATCACTAAGCATTTTAGTAGCCACCCTCTGTACTGACTCCATCCTGTTTATATCCTTTTGAAGGGGCGGTCTCCAGAATTGCACACAATACTCCTGAACCAAAGACCTATACAGAGGCACTATCACCTCCCTTTTTCTGGTAGCCATTCTTCTCCGTATGCACCCAAGCATCCTTCTAGCTTTTGCTGTTGCCTTTTCTACCTGTTTAGCTAGTTTAAGATCATCAGACACAACCACGCCTAGATCCCACTCTTCTTTAGTGGACAAAAGTACTTCACCCCCTATACTATATTGCTCCCTTGGATTGCTGCAGTCCAAATGCATGACCTTGCATTTTTTAAAATTAAATCCCATCTGCCAACTTCTAGACCAATCTTCAAGCTTAGCTAGATCCCTCCTCATGTTATCTTCACCTTCCTGGGTGTCTACTCTATTGCAGATTTTGGTATCATCCGCAAAGAGGCAAACCTTACCCGAAAGCCCTTCCGCTTTATCACTAACAAAGATGTTAAAAAGAATCAGACCAAGGACAGATCCCTGCGGCACACCACTAGTAACTTCCTTCTCCTCAGAGTTAGCTCTGTACTCTTTGTCACCTCCCACTCAACCAATTTCTAATACAAGCAATAACTTTAGGGTACATCCCTAGGGTGCTCAATTTGTTTATAAGTCGCCTGTGAGGAACAGTGTCAAAGGCTTTACTGAAATCTAAATGCACCACATCTAAGGCTCTCCCTCGACCCAACTCCCTGGTCACCCAGTTATAGCAATCAATCAGATTTGTATGACAAGACCTGCCTCTGGTGAATCCATGCTGCCTTGGATCCTGTAATCTGCTGGACTCCAGAAACCTCACTATTTTCTCTTTCAGTAGCGTTTCCAATAATTTATTCACCACCGAAGTTAAACTAACCGGCTTGTAGTTTTCTACCACATCCTTTCTTCCGCTTTCGTGTAAAGGCACCACATGAGCCTCTCTCCAGTCCTTTGGCACCACTCCCGACTCCAACGAGGCATTGAAAAGGTCAGTCAGTGGAGCTGCTAGAACGTCCCCAAGTTCCCTCAGTATTGTAGGTTGTATCCCATCCGGTCCCATCGCTTTGTCTACTTTAAGTTTAGCTAGTTTCTCACGAACACAGTCTTCTGAAAATTGTTCAAGATGCCCCTCGCTTCTGTTCCTGTTTATGGGTGTTTTCTGAGGTCTTGTTCCTGGTTCTTCATCTGTGAACACAGAGCAGAAATATTTTTAAGCAATTCCGCTTTATGCTCATCAGCTTCTACATAATCCTCCCCTTCACCCTTTAGTCTGATATACCACTTTTGCCCTTCCTCTTCTCACTAACATATCTGAAAAATGTCTTATCCCCCTATTTTATTGCATTGGCTATTTCCTCCTCTTTTTGAATCTTTGCTTTCCTGACTACTTTGCTAGCTTCTCTAAGTTTTTCCAAATATTGATGCCTGTCTTCCTCTCTCTGTGATCTCTTGTATTTCATGAAGGCCTCCCTCTTTTTCTTCACCTTGTCAGCTACTTCTTTCGAAAGCCATAGCGGTCTCCTTTTCCTTTTACCTTTATTTACCATTTTAACAAAAAGGTTGGTTGTCCTTAAAATATCCCCTTTCAGTTTTGCCCACTGTCTTTCTACATCCCCCAGCTGTTCCCATCCCGCTAACGACTCCTTGAGATATTGGCCCATCTTGGCAAAGTTAGTTTTCCTAAAATCTAAGACCCTCGATTTTGAATGGATTCTAACAGCCCTAGTCCTAATACTGAACCACACCATCTGGTGATCACTGGATGCAAAATGATCTCCCACTATAACATCAGAAACTCTTTCACATTTGGTAAGCAGCAAGTCTAGTATGGCCCCTTCACGTGTGGGGTCTGTTACCAATTGTCTGAATAGTTCTCCCTGTAGAGAATCCAGGATCTCCTTACTTCTAGATGATACTGCAGCAGGAATGTGCCAATCAACATCTGGCATATTGAAATCCCCTATCAGTAGCACTTCCCCATTCCTAGCAATGCTGCGTATGTCTTCAATTAACTCTCCATCCACCTCTTCCTCTTGTGAGAGAGGTCTGTATATCAAGCCAATGCAAATAGATTTCTCTTTCCCTCTTTCTAGTTTAACCCAGCATGCCTCTGCTCTTCCTTTTAAGCTCTGTAATTCCAAAGCTTTAATATTATTTTTTACATATAGTACCATTCCTCCTTCCCTTCTTCCTACTCTGTCCTTTCTGAATAAAGTATAGCCTGGTATGGTTACATCCCAGTCATGGTTTTCTGTGAACCATGTTTCTGTAACTGCCACTAAATCCAAGTCAGCCACTCCCACCAAAGCTTCAACATTAGGGATCTTATTTCCCATGCTACGGACATTTATACACACTGCTTTCCATATGTTACCCCTTTTACCCATTTCCATAAAGGTATTTAATGTTTCACTTACCTGGGGGCTTTCTTCACCCATCTCCCAATGAATCTAGTTTAAAGCCCTCTTCAGTAGATTAGCCAGTCTACTATTGAAGACGCATTGACCTTTCTTGGACAGATGGATGCCATCTCTGCTCTGCAACCCTTGGAACAGCATCCCATGGTCTAGGAAACCAAAACGCTCTCGATGACACCATCCATGCAGCCATGCATTCATCTCCAGGATGTGAGCCCCTCTGCCTTGGCCTTTACCCTCAACGGGGAGGATTGAAGAGAACACCACCTGTGCACCTATCTGCTTCACCCTCAGTCCCAGAGCCATGACGTCACTTTTGATAGGCTCAGAGGGATACCTGACAGTATCATTTGTGCCAACATGGATTAGCAACATTGGGTAATAGTCAGTGGGCTTGATGAGTCTTGGCAAACTCTCCGTAACATCTTGGATTTTGGCATCTGGCAGACAGCATACCTCTCTGGACATCAAGTCTGGTCAGCAGATGGACGCCTCAGTACCCCTCAGAAGAGAGTCACCAACCACCACTACCCTTCGCTTCCTTGTGGTCACTGATTCTGCAACTTTGAGGTACTTGAGCTCTGGTTCTTCCCTTTTCAGGGATGCTTTCACCTCCTCCACTTTCAGGGCTGCATAATGGTTCTTCAATTCAAGGGCTGGAGAAGTTGGATTGGTGATTTTGCAGGCTCTGGTGACTTTCACCCATCTTCTCCTCTGCTGGAGAGCTTGGATGTTGCAAGAAGCATCTCATTAATGTACTTCTCACTGTCTTGAATGCTCCTCAGTCTCTCCACCTCCTCTCTGAGTTCCTCCACTTGTTTCCTGAGAGCTTCAGCATGCAGGCACCCTGCACATGGAACCGGTCCTTCAACTGGCATTGGGACCTCTGCCTGGACAGAGTCAGGAGCTGTAACGGGGGCAACAGCTTTAGTGATACGATTTTTCCCAGCCATTGTTCAGTTCGTAGAGCTTAGATATCCGTTAAAGGAAAAGAGAGAGATCTACCAAAGTACCAGCCGGTTTCCCAGCTGTCCTTTCAGAGAAAAAGTAGTTAAATCTCTTTAATTATATTCAAAATGTGCTGTTCCAAGTCCCTGTGTTTTGTTAATTGGGGAGGTGCCCCATAAAGCAAGACTGCTCACTAGGAGTGAGTGGTAGTTGGGGGGGGGGGGGGAGTAGGGAGGGAACTAACTCCTGATTAGGTGTCAGTAGCTCCAAAGAGCTGAGAAAGTTACTAATACAGAGTTTTAAACCTACCTTACTAAAGAAAATATTTTCCTTTTAAACTAAAGCACCAAAAAGAATGTAACTTTGTTCTAAAAATGTATCAAAACCTTTTTAAAAGCTCCCACAAATTCTTACCTTTGTTTGAAATGTATAGCCCCTGTTAGGAATGCCTCAACAGTGCAGGGCTCTGAAGCTTTTTATGCAGGCCTCAGCTGCTCTCAGTTCTTTCACAGGCTAATCAGGCCCACTAACTCCTGATTAGGTGTCAGTAGCTTCAAAGAGCTGAGAAAGTTACTAAAGCAGAGTTTTAAACCTACACCACTAAAGAAGATATTTCTCCTTTTAAACTTAAGCACTAAAAAGAATGTAACTTTGTTTTAAAAATATTCTCAATTACTATCTACTAAGAAGTCTACAAGGAAAACATGATAAATAGCTAAACTGAAAGGAAGAAATCATCCACATATGATGCAAAGATAAGTAGGATATTAAAACTCTCGTATTGTGCATGGTAGCTGGAAATACAAGTACCTAATCTATGTTTGTGTGACAATTGAGAGATGGCAACAATATCCATAATAGTGGTTGCGCCTTGAGCTGCTTAAGTCTTGTATCTATAACATAGAAACTACAATGGCCATATGTATATCTTGGAAATGTAAATGTGTTTCCTAAAATAAACCGTGAAAATCAAAACTGTTAATGTAAATCATGAGAAACCGTACATCATGCATTTAAACCCCACACAATGTCTTGGCACAAGTTTACCTCACTAACTTCCGCATCTTAGTTTGAAAGTTAATTTCCCGGCTGTCTATTGAATGTAGTGGATATCGCTAGATTAAATTTGAGCCATAACTCCCTTGCCAAAGCAATAATTGCTATTCTAAGAGAAGAAAGAAAGGAAGAATACGTAGCTCCCTTAAAGTGAAATCAGTTTATACTGTCTTGAACTCAGTCATGTTAAAAAAGCTACAAACCAAGCGCGGGAAACTACACAGATTCAGTCACAGAGATAGGGCTAAAGAGAGATTCCCTCCCGGCCACTATGTCAGGTCTTTAAACGGGGTGCCTGACAATGAAATCCAATATTCCCCAATGAATTTGACCATTCATTACTTAATAGAATCCCACATACAAAAGTTGGTAATATAATTAATGTATCGCTTACCTTGTGGTCAGAATCAAACATAAAAAAAACAAGTGTAGTGTGCTGGTTTGCCTTTAACTACGTATGAAGAGTGACGAATTCATGGTATCATGGATGTGTTTGAAAAATTAGTATACTAGCATGAACCGCAATATACCCAGTGTTATATCTTCTGACTTGCCCAATGTTTGGAGGGACCTAATCTACCTCAATATTGGCTCAGTTAAAAGAACAATGTATAAAAATTAAAATCCAGGAACAAGCAGAAATGTAGTCTTCAGATATGGGTATCGTCGGTACCGGCGGAGCCTGCGCGGGAACGCTCCCCAGCGTCCAATAGGAACGCTTTTGGGAGCATCCCTCAGCACATGCGCGCTACCTTCCCGCCTTTCCAACTGTCCCCTCTTCAGTTCTTCGTTTTCCGCGGAGCCGACAGGATCTATTCCCTGTCACCACAGAAAATTCCGTCTTTAAATTTGTTTTCTTGTGGTCGCGTTTGCCTACCGCACGACGCTTACCGGTACCACCGGTTCTTTTCTTTTTCAAAAAAACCAAAAAAACGTATGCTTTAAACTGTTTCTCTTCAGAAACTTTTCTCTTTTGGTGCTAGGCGCCATTTTGGGCACTAGGCCCCATATTCCTAAAACATGGAAAAACCAACTAGTGGTTTTAAAAAATGTGCTAAGTGCGGCGTGTGATGTAGCAGACTCTTATGAGGCAATGGAAACTGATAGTGATCCGGTGGAGAGAGCCGATACTGCAGGAGAATGCAGGATTTTCTCTTCTGAGAGGAAAAAAGAATGCAGAGCTAATCAGGAATCACTCCTCACTTCAAGGCAGGTGAGAAGCCAAGTCCCTGATTGGGCACGCCCAAGCAGGAGGCGGGCAGTGCAGCACTCAGCCAGCTTGTTAAAACAGAAACAGTTAGACAAGCAAGTCAGAGCAAAGGAAGTCAGAGCAAAGCACGAGGAGAGAAAGCAGGAAGCAGATGAGCACCTGGACGAGGACTGGTCAGATGACCTGAAGCAGGAACCGTGGGAGAGAGAACCACTAAGCAGCTGTGATCCAAGAAGGAGCAGACAGGAGCTGGGAAACTCAGGGGCAAAGAAAGGTTTCTGGAAGCAGAATTCTAAGGCACTGAGAGACCCAGGACTGCAGCTCAGGAGTTTTAAGGAATTTCCCTGGAAGAAGCCCAAGCACAAGGTATCTGGTGGGAGTGGCACAGCTAGCATGCTTAACGGTGGAAAGCCAGAGAGAGTGAATTTTAATTGTGAAAGACAGAATAAAGGCAGGAAGTTTGATACTAACTGGTTAAGTCAAGAAAAGCCTGACTGCTTTCCTTTAAACACTCTGAGAGACTCTCTAACCCCAGTTAAAGCGTTTTACCCTGCACTGCCATGTGAAGATAGGTGGGGGAAGGGAAATGCTTACAGCTGAAACCTTGTCTAAGTGAAAGCCCTGATAATTGCCTAGAGATAAGAAATACAAACAAGCATTTACCAGAAGGAGGATTTGCACAGCCTAGCTTGGAGAATACACAGGCTGAATTACTTCTTACCGAGTTTAAAGAGTTCCTTAAAAGCAGAGCAGTTTCCACTCAGAACGTAGCAAAGCCTTTGATCAGCTGGCCAGAAGAAATGCCTTTAATTTCTTTGCCATCTAAGGAACAGGAAGTCCCGATGGATTGCTCTACCTGTATGATTCTAAAGGACATTTAACTGATTTACTTGCCAGTCTTGTGTGTAAGAAGATAGCAAAGTTACCTCTCTGTGTGCTGTGATAAAAGTGCTTATCTGAATGGAATAAGTAGAAGCATATTCTGTGCAATTGGAGCAGTGCTAGTATTCAGAGTTTTCTGTTACCTTAATGAAAAGGAGATCACATGACAGGTGTATGTGATCAGTAACGGACATTCAATCAAGCAGTGAAAAAAGCCTTGTTTAAGTTCAGTTTCTCAACATTGTTTTGTACCATATTATTTCATTACGTCTGTTGCATTTGAACTGCGAAAGCAAAAGAATAAACCTCAGAAAATATAAATATTCTTTGCCTTGCCTTATCACTCGAGCCCAACACAACTACAATATTAACCCACAAGGGCATTTAAGGCCAGCCCCTCCCTTAACCCTCAAGGTCCAGGGAGTGGGTGGGTGGCAGGCGGTACCATTTCCGTCACTGACACCCATGATTGGTATCTTAAATGTTTATGGCCTGAACATTCTCCAACTGAATGTCTCTCCTGTATGGGGATGACTAAAAGAGGAAGACAGAACCGGGCTGCAAAGCTCGGTACCCTTTTTTCTTCGGATGCCAGATCCATTGCATCAACATCGTCAAGGGCCTCTTCTTCCTCCCATGGATCTCAGGTAACTAAACATAAAAGCTGGTCCTCAAAGGGTAGCTCTCCTGCTAAGCATCAAGAGGCCATTGGCATTGCCCTTGAGGGAACCACACCGGCAAAACAGCCCTGGCGGGAGGCTTCGCCTTCCAAAGCATCGATGGAGTTTCAGGATGTTCTCAAGGCCCCAACCTCGCAAGAAATACCTGTGCCATGCTCAGGGGTTCCGGCTGTTTTTACCGGTACCGACACCCAGGCATCGGCAGCGTCGATAGACCAGAGGTTCCTCGCTATCGAATGCAGAATCGCAGCTCTTCTCTCAGCTGCGGTACCGTTGGTCCAATGAGCACCAGTACCGACATCGGTACCGGTGATACTGGTACCGACGGTACCGGCACCAGTTGGAATTCTTCCCATGTCATCTCTGGCTGGAATTGACAGATTGATATCGGGTCAACTCGGTACCGACTTCAATTGATACCAGGACCATGCTTTGCAGGAGCATCGGGGTCAGGAATACTTCGATTCCTCCGATTCCAAAGACTCTGACAATTCTGCTGGTACTAGAGGGTTTCTCCCAGAAGATCCCTCTTCTCCCCAAAGCAGAATGTCACCTCCAGAAGACATGTCTTTTCAGGATTTTATCCGTGATATGGCCAAAGGTCTTTCAATCACAGTAGCTCCTGAAGAGGAACCCAGAGCAAAGGAATTGGAAATTCTCCAATATCCTAAATTTATTTATTTATTTAACTGTATTTATATCCCGCTTTTCACTGGGTCTAAGCGGTGTTACATATAAGGGTGGGGAAATCAAGTATTAGGGCGGGGCCATCACCAGGTAGGTAACATTGATGATTCCGACATAGGATAGACTTTAGACATGGACAGTACAGTGTAGTTGTCACTCAGAGGGACATGGAGAGTTCAGGGGTTGTTGCATTTTTTGGTGGAGGTTGTCTTGAAATATTCTTGGAATAGGATGGTTTTCAGCTGTTTTCTGAATGAGAGGAGGTCGTTATTGTTTCTGAGGTGGTTTGGTAAAGAGTTCCATAAGGATGGTGCGTAGAGTTCGAAGGCTCGGTTGCATGTCTTTTGAGAGCTTTTGGTTCTTTTTGAGGGATGGTGAAGTAGTTGTTGGAGGTCTGTCTGGTTTTCTTCCATGTGTCGGGCGGGTCAGCAGGGTGCGGAGCTGGGTGTTCTGCGCTTGGTGGATGGCTTTGTGGGTGAGTAGGATGGACTTGTATTTAGTTCTAGCTTCGAGGGGAAGTATGTGGAGGTTTCTTAGGATTGGGGTGATGTGGTCGCTTTTCTTCGCTCTCTGAATAATTCTTGCTGTGGTGTTCAAGGCAGTTCGGAGGGGGTTAGTCTGTGTAGCTGGGAGTCCATGGTAGATTATGTTGCAGTAGTTCAGATGTGGGAGAGTCATAGCTTGCATTACTGTCCTGAAGTCTTGAGGTTCGAGGAGAGGTCTGAGCCGCTGTGCTGTTTTCGCTTTATGGAATATATTTCCTGTGGTTTTGGTGATTTGTTGCTTGAGGGTTAGAGCTTGGTCAATGATAATACCTAGGTATCTTATTTGTGGTTGTATTTGGATGCATGTGGTTCTTATGTTGAGGTGTGTAGGTGGTGTGAAGTCTGGGTCTTTTGTTACTATGAGGGCTTCAGTTTTCTTTATGTTTATGGATAGGTTGTTTTCTTGTAGCCAATGGGACACTTCGGAGAAGCATGCTGAGAGGTGTGTATTTGTTGAGTTTGAGGTCGTAATTGGGGCGTAGAGCATGATATCGTCAGCATAGATATGAAAGTTGATGTTGTGTGTACGTATAACTGAACAGAGTGGTTGTAGGTAGATGTTGAAGAGCATGGCTGATAGCGTGGATCCTTGGGGTACTCCTTGGTGTTGTTGGAAGGGGGGGCGAGGTTGAGGTGCTGGTACGGATGAGTTGTTGTCTGTTGGTTAGGTATGATTGAAACCATTGGAGTCTGGTGTCTTTGATTCCAATTGACTGCAGTCTTCGTATAAGGATGTTGTGGGAGATGGTGTCGAAGGCTGCTGATATGTCAAGGAAGATCATGATATATCCAGAATGCTTTTCTTGGGTTCCTATGATGAGGGTGTTCATCATTGTGGTCATGAGGGTCTCAACTCCATGGAGTGGGCGGAAGCCGTGTTGTTGTGGGTCCAGTATGTTGTTGATGTCTAGGTGTTCTTGAAGCTGTTGCTGGACTATCTTCTTGATTATCTTGGCGGTGAATGGTAGGCTTGCTAAAGCTCCTAAGGAGGCAGCCACTCTGCCTATCCATGAAATTCTGCATAACTTGATGCTCAGAATGTGGGAGACACCTCTGACTACTTCTCCTCACTCTAGGAGACTTGATACTATGTATCGAGTTCCACCATGTCCTGGATTTCAGAAAACTCAGCTGCCACACCATTCAATGGTAGTGGAGTCAGCCATGCGTAGGATGAAAAGTACAAAGAGGCATGCATCCAATCCTCCAGGTCGTGAATGCAGGACTCTGGATGCTTTTGGGCACCGAACTTTTCAAGCTTCCATGCTTTCAGCTAGGATCAGTTCATATATTCTATATATGAGAATGTTCCTCAAGGAAGTCATAGGAGACTTGGAACTTATGAGCCCATTTCTCCCAGATGACAAGAGACAAGATTTTCTTGCTCTAGTTAAGCATGCTCAAGATGTCTCCAAGTTTGTTAATCGTGCAGCCTTTGACTGCTTCGAATGCATCAGCAGCACCTCTGCTATTGCCAGTGGTGCACAACGAATTGCCTGGCTACAGGCATCAGACTTGGAGACTTGGGTACAGGACAAGTTAGGCAACATTCCTTGCACAGGGGAGAATCTCTTCGGCAAGAACTGGCAGGAAAAGGCTAACGAGTTAGATGCTGACAATACTACTCTAGATAGATTGTCAAAATCTACAGCCACTCCAGCCAAAAAGAAACCTTATAAAAAACCCCTCTTTCAGCAAAAAGAGGACATTTTATCCTTCCTATACCCAACAGAGTCAAACTCAAGGTGAGGTTGCCCAAAAGGGACAAACTAGACAGCAAAAGAAGCCAAAAGGCCCGAGAACCCAACCAGCTCTCCAGGTTCAGCCCCCTCAAGGGCTTTGCCTCCTTCCTAGAGAGCTTTGCCTTCCTGCCTCTGAGGGGCCCCCAACCCCCCAATATCCAGGGCAGGTTATGCCACTTTGCCAACAGATGGCATCAGATAACAGCAGAAGATTGAACTTTGTCCATTGTAGGAGAAGGGTACAAGCTTCATTTTCACAGCATGCCCCCTCCTACAATTCTAAAGCAATTCAATTCTCAAACCTCTGCAGACAATCTGCTAGATCACGAGGTCTCGACACTTCTTGTCCAAGGGGCAATAGAGGAAGTACCCATTCTTCAACGGGGTGCAGGGTTCTACTCCCCCTATTTTCTTATTCCAAAGAAAACAGGAGGACACAGACCCATTCTGGACCTCAGAGAATTGAACAAATACCTGTTTCGAGAGAGGTTCAAAATGATTTCTCTAGGAACTCTTCTGCCATACCTTTAAAGCCAGGATTGGCTTTGCTCTCTAGACTTAAAGGATGCATACACTTACATTCTCATCCATCCAGATCACAGGAAATTTACGTTTCCTTTTCAAGGGAAAACATTTCCAGTACAGGGTTCTTCCCTTTGGTCTGGCTTCAGCACCAAGGGTATTCACAAAATGCATGGCAGTAGTAGTTGGCATTTCTACGAACCTTGGGGATATTTGTCTTACCTTTCTTAGACAACTGGCTTATTCGAGCCCCTACAGTTGCAGAGGCCAGCACTGCACTGTCCTGTACAATGCGAATTCTCCAATACTTGGGATTGGTAATAAACTTCCCAAAATCCCAACTTATTGCTTCCCAATGCCTGGAATTCATAGGAGCCTGTCTAGATACCAGACAGGCAAAGGCTTTCCTTCCACAGGCCTGGTGTCTTCGCATAATGCAACTAGCTTCTCAAGCAGAGGCAAATCCTCCCTCACTGCTCGAGAGCTCCTACAGTTACTGGGACATATGGCATTCACAGTTCATGTAGTCCCATATGCTCGCCTCCACATGCGAGCAGCTCAGTGGACCATATCCACACAGTGGACACAAGCCACAGGTCATTTGTTGGACAAAATAATAAACTCTCAACGACTAATTTTGTCCCTCCAATGGTGGCAATCACTAGAAAACCTGACAGTGGGGTCTCCTTTTCTTCAATCCCTTTTTCAGGCCACCCTAACAACAGATGCATCACAGGTGGGATGGGGAGCACACATGAATCATCTCTCTACCCAGGGAACCTGGACTCAACAGGAGGCTGGTTTACACATAAATCTCCTGGAATTAAGAGCAATCTATTTAGCTCTTCGAGTATTCCACGCCCAGCTCAGCTACAAGACAGTCCTAGTCCAGACAGACAATCAAGTAGCCATGTTCTATGTGAACAAGCAGGGCGGAACAGGCTCTCTGTCGTTATGCAACAAAGCTTTACGACTGTGGGCCCTCACCAGAGCGCATCAAATTCACCTTCTAGTGTTATATCTTCCAGGCATTCAAAACCTTTGGGCAGACAGACTCAGTCGAGTACTTCTGCCTCACGAGTGGTCCCTCCACCTAGACCAGGTGGCAAAGATATTTCATCTCTGGGGCACTCCAGACATAGACCTCTTTGCAAGTCCACTGAATGCCAAACTTTCCCGGTTCTGTTCCAGGATTCCGGCTCACAATTGTCAGGCAAGGGATGCCTTCCTCCTTCACTGGGGTCAGGACTTCCTTTATGCCTTCCAACCCATTCCCCTCATCCTCAAAACACTCTTCAAGCTTCAGAGAGACAGGGGTCGCATGATTCTCATAGCACCACGATGGCTGTGCCAAACGTGGTATCCCCTGCTTCTACATCTTTCTCAAGCGGCACCTCTGGAGTTAGGGCATGCTCCAGATCTCCTGTCTCAAGAGAACGGGACGCTATGACACCCGAATCCCCAGTCCCTGCACCTCACGGCCTGGTTGCTGAAGGTTTAGACAACAGGTAAAGGATATCCTTCAGGCTTCTAGGAAACGTTCCACAAGAAGATCTTATGCCTTCAAGTGGAAAGGTTTTACTATATGGTGCTCCAAGAAGGGTTTAAAACCCCTTGTCATACCCTTAGAATTGATACTAGAGTATTTCCTTCACTTATCAAATTCTGGTCTAAAGACCAATTCAGTAAGAGTCCATCTTAGTGCAATTGCAGCTTCTTATAAACCTCTGAATGGACAACCAATTTCCTCTCATCCACTCGTATCAAGATTTATGAGAGGCCTTCTATTAATCAAACCTCCCATCAAGCCACCACCGGTGGCATGGGATCTAAATCTAGTTCTCGGGCAGCTTATAAAACCGCCCTTTGAGCCTTTAGCCACTGCAGCCCTTAAGTTTTTGACCCGGAAGGTCATCTTCCTAATTGCAATCACCTCTGCACGTCGCATTAGTGAATTGCAAGCTTTAGTGGCTGATCTTCCTTATACTAGGTTTCATCATGATAAGGTTGTTCTTAGAACTCATCCACACTTTATGCCAAAGGTGGTTTCGCCTTTTCATTTAAATCAATCAATTTATTTTCCTGTATTTTTTCCGAGGCCTCATGCCTCTAATGCAGAAAGAAACCTTCATACTTTGGATTGTAAAAGGGCCTTAGCCTTATCTCCAGGAACAAGCAGGAATGAGTCTTCACATATGGGTATCGTCGGTACCGACAGAGCCTGCGCGGGAATGCTCCCCAGCGTCCAGAAAGAAAGCTTTTGGGAGCATCCCACAGTGCCTGCGCGCTGCCTTCCCGCCTTTCCCAACCGCCTCTCTCCAGTTCTTCTTTTCCACGGAGACAGCAGGTCGTGTTCCTGTCACCGCTGAAGAATTTCTTTATTTTCTTTTATTTCTTTGGTCGTGTGTCTGCCTTCTTCGACGTCGGACCGGTACCGCCGGTCTTTCTTTCTTTCTTTCTTTTTAAAAAAAAATAAACAAAAAACCTACTGTTTCTCACTTCTGTGCATGTTTCTTTCCTGGCCTTAGGCCTAGGAAAAATTTTCCTCATGGAAAAGCCCGCTTCCGGGTTTAAAAAGTGTACGAAGTGCAGCGGCACTATTTCTGTTACTGACACCCATGACTGGTGTCTAAAATGTTTGGGTCCTGACCACTCTCCATCACAGATTGTGAGTCCTCTTCCATGATGTCTAAAAGAGGTCTACAGAATCGAGCAGCCAAGCTCAGTACCCTGTTTCCCTCTGATGCAGCTTCGGTGGCATCGACGTCTTCCAGGGCTTCTTCTTCCTCCCATGGATCTCAGGTAACCAAACTTAAGTCCAGCCGGTCCTCGAAGGGTAGATCTCCCTCTAAGTATCGAGATGCCTCCGGGCTTGCTCTCGACGAATCTGCACTGGCAAAATTATCCCGGTGGGAGGCTCCGGCTTCCAAAGCTTTATCTATGGGGTCACAAGTTGACATCGATGGCTCGGCCTCGACCGATCAACTGTTGCCATGTTCTGGGGTACCGGTGGTTTCCACTGGTACCGACATCCAGACATTGGTGGCATCGATGGATCAGAATATTCTGACCATGCAGCGTGCCATTACGGCATTCATACAAGCTGCGTCGGTACCGGTTCTGGCACCGGTGCTGATATCGGTTCCGGTGCCGGTACCAATTGCATCGACATCAGCTTCGGTGTTGACTGCAGCGATACCCTGTTCTGTGATGCCCATCGGTACCGAATCGGTACCGATCACTCCCGATGTCAATACCACTCGGTACGCATATCGGGCTCTGCAGGAGCATCCAGACAGGCGATACTTCGATTCCTCTGAAGACTCTGATGAATCAGAGGCTTCTGTCGAAGCATCGGTACTCCTTCCTCAGGAGCCGCTCTTCTCCAAAAAGAAGAATGTCTCCTCCAGAAGACTTGTCTTTTCAAGACTTCATTAGGGAAGTGGCCAGGGGCCTCTCCATTTCAGTGGCCCCTGAGGCAGAGCCTAGAGCCAAAAAATTGGATATTTTACAATATCCTAAGGCTCCTAAAGAGGCAGCTACTTTACCAATTCATGAGATCCTTTATGATCACATGTTGGGCATATGGGAGACTCCTCTCACCATCTCCCCTCATTCTTGTAGGTTGGACACCATGTACCGTGTTCCTCCTTGTCCTGGCTTTCATAAGACTCAGCTTCCTCACCACTCTATTGTGGTGGAGTCTGCTATGAAGAAGATAAAGAGTGCAAAAAGGCACTCATCTAATCCTCCAGGAAGAGAATGCAGAACCTTAGATGCTTTTGGCAGGAGAATTTTCCAGGCCAATATGCTTGCTGCCAGAATCAACTCCTATAGTCTGTATATGGGGATGTTTCTAAAAGAAGTTACAGATCATCTGCAAACTTTATCTCCTTTTATTTCAGAAGATAAAAGGGAAGAGTTTCTCACCTGGCTTAAACATGCCCAGGAGGTTTCCAAATTTTCCAACCCTGCAGCCTTTGACTCTTTTGAGTGTGCCAGCAGAGCCTCGGGTATTGCCATAGGTGCACGCAGAGTTGCTTGGTTACAAGCTTCTGATTTGGAACCCTGGGTTCAGGATGGACTAGGAAATCTTCCTTGTACAGGTGAAAACCTTTTTGGCAAAGATTGGCAAGCAAAGGCCACTCAGATGGATGCTGAAAATTCTGCCTTAGATAGACTTTCAAAGTCTACTTCTGCTCCTTTTAAGAAAAGGTTGTTCAAAAAGGGTTTTTTTTCCCAAAAAGGGGAGATATCCTGTTTATGGTCCACAGGCATCTTCTGCAGGTCGTTTTGCTGCAAAGCGACAGCAACAACCTAAACAGGCCAAGCCTAAGGCTGGAAGGACTGCTACGGCCCAACAGCCTCAGCGTCCTCAGGGCCTTTGACTTACAACTAGAGAACTTAGCCTTTCTGGCTCTAAAACAACCAGAGCCTCTCACCATTCCAGGAAGGTTAGCTCACTTTGCTCCCAGATGGGAACAAATCACAACAGAGCAATGGACCCTCTCCATCATAAGGGAGGGGTACAAGCTTCATTTCTTACACCTTCCTCCTCACACCATGGTGAGACAGTTCAATTCTCCAACATCTCTCCTCGACCTTCTGGGTCAAGAGATTGCTACCCTTCTTGCCCAAGGGGCAATAGAAGAAGTACCCCTTCTTCAACAGGGCTCAGGGTTCTACTCCCCCTACTTTTTTATCCCAAAGAAAACAGGGGGCTACAGACCTATATTAGATCTCAGAGAATTGAACAAGTTTCTATGCAAGGAGAAATTCAGGATGATTTCTCTCGGTGCTCTCCTTCCATACCTTCAGAGTCAGGATTGGCTTTGTTCTCTAGACCTCAAGGATGCATACACCCATGTCCTCATCCATCCAACACACAGAAGGTTCCTTCGGTTCCTTTATCAAGGAAAGCACTACCAATACAGAGTGCTTCCTTTTGGTCTGGCCTTTGCACCAAGAGTGTTCACAAAATGCATGGCAGTAGTAGCTGCATTTCTACGCATTCTAGGGATATTTGTATTCCCATATCTGGACGACTGGCTCATCCGAGCTCCATCCCATTCAGAGGCCCAGGCTTCCCTAGCCTGCACAAGGCGTGTTCTTCAGTATCTGGGACTTGTAATAAACATCCCAAAATCCCATCTCACCGCTACTCAGTCTTTAGAGTTCATAGGGGCCTTGCTGGATACCACAACTGCAAGGGCCTATCTTCCCCAGGTCCGTTGCCTACGCTTGGTGCAGTTAGCCTCACAAATTCAGTTAAAGTTCCATTTAACTGCTCGAGAGATTTTACAACTGTTAGGCCACATGGCATCCACCGTGCATGTGGTTCTTTACGCTCGCCTTCACATGAGGGCAGCTCAATGGACTCTGTCCACCCAATGGACCCAGGCATCAGGGTGCCTGTCAGACAAAATAGCAACCTCCAGTCGCCTTTTTTGGTCTCTCCAGTGGTGGAAGTCCACTCAAAATCTGTTGCTGGGGTCCCCCTTTCAACAGGTGTTACCCCAAGCAACCCTTACAACAGATGCCTCTCCAAGGGGTTGGGGAGCTCATCTTCAAGATCTCTCCACTCAAGGCATCTGGTCTCCACAGGAGACATCTCTGCATATCAACCTCTTAGAGCTCAGAGCAATCTTTCTAGCTCTCAGAGTCTTCCACACCCTGCTCAGCTACAAGACAGTCCTCATCCACAGGGACTCCCAAGTAGCCATGTTCTACGTGAACAAGCAGGGCGGGACTGGCTCTCTGTCGCTTTACAACGAAGCTTTGAGATTGTGGGCCTTAGCCAGAGAGCATCAAATTCATCTCATGGCAGTGTATCTTCCAGGGGTTCAAAACTCTTTGGCAGACAGACTCAGTCGAGTTCTGCTTCCACACGAATGGTCCCTCCATGGGGACCAGATAGCCAGGATCTTCCGAATTTGGGGAACCTCAGACATAGACCTGTTTGCAAGTCCGTGGAATGCCAAACTTCCCCGGTTCTGTTCCAGAATTCCGTGTCAGGGAGTTCAGGCCAGGGATGCCTTCCTCCTTCACTGGGGGCAAGACTTCCTCTATGCCTTTCCACCTATTCCCCTAATTCCCAAGACACTGTTCAAACTTCAGAGAGACAAGGGGTCTATGATCCTCATAGCACCACATTGGCCACGCCAAGTGTGGTACCCTCTACTTCTGCATCTCTCTCAAGCTCCCTCCCTGGACTTGGGATCTGCTCCAGACCTCCTGTCCCAGGAGGAGGGAATGTTGAGGCACCCAAATCCCCAGTCTTTTCATCTCAGGGCCTGGTTGCTGAAGGCCTAGACCTTGTGATAAGGAAGCTTATCATAGCTCAGGTAGGAGCTATAGAAAAGATGATGTGACTCTGAACAAGCAACCTGTCAGTTCTGGTAGAAGCAAGAAAACAGAGTTTTCACATAAAAGACTACCAGTCCCAGAATGCACCAGGTTTCCAGCAGCCATGAGAGGGGCTGAAGTGAGAGAATGTGTGTGCAATCAAGAGAGCTATGAGGTAATCCCTAAGCACTCATCTCAAAGGGCAGGGCCTGATTCAACACAGCTGCGCTGTGTTAGGGAGCAGCACACATTAGAACAGGATAAGAGTAGAGCTTATTCTTCAGGAAACAGCTTCAAGGAGAGTTTGAAGAACAGCTTCAGCAAAAGCCAAGCAGATAGAGAGAGAAGGAAACTCTCTGGAAGGAAGAGAAGAAAGGCCATTGGAAGGTCTGGGAGATTCCAAGGCAGTACTCATACTGGGAGGTATTCCAAAAGCCAGCAGAGTCCATTGGACTGGATTCAGCCAGAGGAATGGAGTGGCAGAGATAGGAATCACCAGTGGCTACCTGGAAGAGAGAAGACTGCATGTGGAAGGGACTTTCAGACCAAGGCCAGAAGGTATGTGAGAGAAGATCCAGTGTCCAGGGATCAAGATGGGAAGGCTGGACATCAGAATTGGATTACATATTGGCCAGGCTTTACAGAGAGGAATTATGATGGCAGGAGAGGCTCAGGTATGAACACTGATCCAGACCCTATCTATAATAGAGAATGGCAGCAAGGGAATAAGCATTCTCATGATAGTGCCTTAATGAAAGACTCATCTGTGCCAATGTATGATATTGACCCTATGATTGTTGATGCAGGGGGAAATACAGCAGATGAAACTATTTACATGGACTGTTCTTTATCTAAATGCTATTGCTAGTTTTCTATGAGCAAACACATCAGCCATCACAAAGAAACCTAACTTTGTTCTTTATTTCCACTGCAAACAGCTCTTAAAGCAGGATTTGGGCTCACACAGTAGCAGCCAGCCAGCTAAAGGCTTTCAGCTGGTCCATGGATAGTAATTAGGGCTGCACCTGATTGTGTGTGTGAGCAAGGGAGAATCACTGCTGAGATCGCCTGGAAAATAAGCAGAAGTTAACCTAACCAGCAAAGTTTATTCTTTACTTTGTGCCTTTGTATTTGGTAATTACTTGCTAAGAAAACATTAGCTAATTGCCTGACAAGCTGAAGGTTGTTTTCTGGTTTACTTTGTGACTTTTTGTTATCCATTTTAAACACTGCAAGCAAGTAACCTCATTTATAGTGCTATCAAGCATACATGTGCTGGGGTGAATTAAACCCCATCAATAAAAGAAGTATTTTATTGATCTTACCACTTGGTTTCACAACTCAAATTATTGTCATCAGCTGTGTTTGGGAGTGAATGAACTACAATACCCACAATACCTTGCAAGAATCATATGAATATATGCATCGTCAAGATTGTGTAAGTTCTCACCCTAGGCAGCCGTCTGACAACCTTCAAGATTTGCATCTTTCACAGCAGGTGAAGGATATCCTTCATGCTTCCAGAAAGCCTTCCACTAGATGTTCCTATGCTTTTAAATGGAAAAGGTTTACCATTTGGTGTGCAGAGAAGGGTCTTAACCCTCTGGCAATACCTCTGAATTCTTTACTAGAGTACTTGCTGCATTTATCCCATGCAAGCCTCAAAACAAATTCAGTAAGAGTCCATTTGAGTGCTATTGCAGCATCCCTTAAGCTCTCAATGGACAGCCTGTTTCCTCTCATCCTCTTATTGCAAGATTTATGAGAGGCCTTCTTCTAACTAAACCTCCCATTAGACCACCTCCAGTGGCATGGGACTTGAATTTGGTTCTTGGCCAGCTTATGAAGCCACCCTTTGAACCCTTAGCCACTACCTCCTTGAAATTCCTTTCCTGGAAGGTTATTTTTCTCATTGCAGTCACCTCAGCTTGCTGCATCAGTGAACTGCAAGCCTTGGTGGCTAACCCACCTTATACAAGGTTCCATCATGACAAGGTAGTCCTCAGGACTAATCCACACTTTATGCCTAAAGTGGTCTCACCTTTTCATCTGAACCAGGAGGTGTATTTACCTGTCTTTTTTCCAGGACCTCATGCATCAAGTGCAGAGAGGAATCTCCATACCCTGGATTGTAAGAGAGCGCTCGCCTTTTACTTACAAAGGACACAGCAACATAGAAAGTCCTCTCAACTCTTTGTTGCTTTTGATCCCTCTCATTTAGGACTTCCAGTCTCTAAGAGAACTCTGTCCAATTGGATTGCTCAGTGTATTTCTTTTGCCTACCAGAGTAAGAACGTTTCTCTGGAGGGCCATGTCACAGCTCACAATGTGAGGGCCATGGCAGCCTCTATGGCTCATCTAAACTCTGTGTCCATCGACCAAATTTGTTGAGCGGCCACCTGGGCCTCGGTTCATACCTTTACAGCCCATTACTGCTTGGACAAGGACGCCTGCCGGGATGCCTTGTTTGGTCAGGCTGTTCTCAAACACCTGTTCCATACCTGATCAACTCCTACCCCCCATCCCTGGTTGGATGCCCGAGATCCATGGGGGGAGGTAGATCCCTTCTCAGGGACTCACAACCTTGGGGATCTCCCTGGCATCTCTAGCTGGGGAGTCCCAATATGTGAAGACTCATTCCTGCTTGTTCCTGGAGATAGCACAGTTACTTACCTGTAACAGGTGATCTCTGGGAACAGCAGGAATAAGTCTTCACAACCCACCCACCTCCCCTAGGAGTTGTATCTCTCTATCTATCTTTCCTTTCCTCTCTCTCTCTCTCTTTGTCTCAGCTAAAAACTCGAACTGGAGAGAGGCGGTTGGGAAAGGCGGAAAGCAGTGCTCAGGCACTGTGGGATGCTCCCAAAAGCTTTCTTGACGCTGGGGAGCGTTCCCGCGCAGGCTCCGTCGGTACCGACGATACCCATATGTGAAGACTTATTCCTGCTGTTCCCTGAGATCACCTGTTACAGGTAAGTAACTGTGCTTTACATACAAAGAACACAGCAACATAGAAAGTCCTCACAACTTTTTATAGCTTTTGACCCTAGTCATTTGGGACTTCCAGTCTCCAAAAGAACTTTATCTAAATGGATTGCACAATGCATATCCTTTGCTTATGAGAGTAAGGGTCTTCCTCTTCAGGACCATGTCACAGCTCATAATGTGAGAGCCATGGCTACTTCCATGGCTAATCTCCATTCTGTGTCTATCGATGACATTTGTTGAGCAGCCACATGGGCTTCAGTACACACCTTCACAGCCCACTACTGCCTGGATAAAGCCTCCCGTCGGGATGCCTTCTTTGGCCAAGCTGTTCTTCAAAATCTCTTTCAGACCTAATTCAACTCCTACCCACCCACCAACCCTGGTGGAATGCCAGAGATCCATGGGAGGAAGGATGCCTATCTTTCTGGGTTGGCACCTTCCTGGGGCTATCTCCCTGGCATCTTCAGCTAGGGAGTCCCCATATGTGAAGACTACATTCCTGCTTGTTCCTGGAGATAGCGTAGTTACTCACCTGTAACATGTGATCACCGGGAACAGCAGGAATTTAGTCTTCACAACCCACCCACCTCCCCTTGGAGTTGTCTCTCTATCTCTTTGTCTCTTTCCTCTCTCCCTCTATCCTTTCACTCAGCTACAAACTTAACTGAAGAGGGACATTTGGAAAGGCAGGAAGGCAGTGCGCATGTGCTGAGGGATGCTCCCAAAAGCATTCCTATTGGACGCTGGGGAGCGTTCCTGCGCAGACTCCATCGGTACCAACGATACCCATATGTGAAGACTGAATTCCTGCTGTTTCCGGAGGTCACCTGTTACAGGTGAGTAACTATGCTTTAGATAGTGAAGCAACTCAAAGGGAACCCTCTTATGAGATAAGAGGCTTATAGAGACACACTGTATTCGTATGTGCAGTTTGATCAAAGTTGTAATGGAAATGTAATTGAAAGGAGACAATAAAGACCACCAGGTCCAATCCGCATTGTGTCACATCCCAAAAAACATCGCTGCTAATCTATAAAAGACAGTCACAGAGTTATGATTGTGGTGTAACGTAAAAAATGAATGTCATGTAGCAGATAATAAAATAAATAAATTAGTAATAGTTTAAAAATGCTATTCTAAAAAAAGGTTGTCACATATGTATAATTAGTATGTATACCCCACTCTTTAAAACCCAACAACCGGTAAAGTATATAGGAAAGTTATAAAAAAAAGGGGGGCAACAGACACCAGCTAAAAAGATAAAACATCACGTATCAAAACTACTACTCATTAAAAAGGCACAAAGCAGGCAAGGCATGAGGTCAATGCATGCCCGAACAACAAAAAAAGCACTAAAATGATATTGATGGTCGTGGGGTGGCTCATAGGCGGCATTGGATGCGTATAGCACATCATTATAGAGACACAACTGTGTGGTTATAATAAATAAGACAAACATTATAAATAAGGAATATAAGATATAAAAGTTAATAATAAATTATGATAAAACCTATGAATCATAATACCATGGTCAGGCAGTGCGCCGGAATTTCTTTGAGGTTTAGGCAACTCCTACCCTCCAGCCCTCTGATTGGGCTACCAGTGGGGGTATGTTTCAGTGAAATCCTTTCTCTGCTGCTGAGGCTAGAGGGAGCTCATTTTTCAGCTCTGGGTCCCCGGTAGCCTGAAGCTGGGGAGTCCCATAAGTGAGGACTGACTTCCTGCTTGGTCCTGGAGAAAGAGTAGTTACTCACCTGTAACAGGTGTTCTCCAGGAGCAGCAGGAATCAGTCCTCACAACCCTCCCTCCTCCCCTGGGAGTTGCAGTTGTACATAGTTCATTTTTGCATTTTTATGTGCTGTCTTTTAGCTATGTCATTTGACTGAGCAAGATGGCACCTTTGGGCGGGAAGGGGACCGCACATGCGTGCAGTATTCCCAAAGGCTTTCGTAGAAAGCTGGGGAAATGCTCCGCACGGGGGCTCCATCGGCGTCGATGTCACCCATAAGTGAGGACTGATTCCTGCTGCTCCTGGAGAACACAGGTGAGTTACTACTCTTTCTGGTACCAAAAAGAACAGAAGGCCTTAGACCCGTCCTCGACCTACACAACTTAAACAAATTCCTGGTGAGGGAAAAGTTCAAGATGCTCTCCCTTGGAATATTGCTGCCTTACCTCCGCCAGGGAGACTGGCTCTGCTCCTTAGACCTAAAGGATGCGTACACACACATCCTGATACACCCAGACCACAGGCAGTACCTACGCTTTGTGGTGGGAGGCAATCACTACCAATACAGAGTACTCCCCTTTGGCCTGGAGTCCGCCCCCCAGGGTATTCACCAAGTGTCTGGCGGTGTCGGCCGCCTTTCTAAGACTTCAAGGAGTCTTTGTCTTCCCCTACCTAGGCGACTGGCTAATCAGAGGCACTTCAGCCAGAGAGGTCCATCAGGCCACATCTTGCACCATCCAGGTGCTCCAGCACCTGGGGTTTGTAATCAATTATCCCAAGTCCAGCCTTGTTCCCACTGAACAACTAGAGTTCATTGGGGCCAGACTTAATACCCTTAAGGCAAGGGCCTACCTGCCAGCAGACAGAGCAAAAAGACTTCTGACTCTGGCACGTCAGGTGAGTCGCAGATCCACAGTGTCAGCAAGACAGCTTCTTCACCTTCTCGGGCAAATGGCTTCCACAGTCCATGTGACACCAGATGCCCACCTCCACATGCGAACTGCTCAGTGGTGCCTCAGAGACCAGTGGACACAGGTGCCTCAGAGACAGAGTCACCGTCACCCTGGACTGGTGGACACGAGTGGCAGCTGGACAAGGGAGTAGTCCATTGGCTTTTTCAGGCCTGGCGACGGCCAGTAATGGACTTGTTTGTGAGTCCGGTCAGTCACCAATTGCCCTGGTTCTGTTCCAGGCAGCCACACCCGCACAGGGTGGCCGCCGATGCCTTTCTGATATCGTGGTCTGTAGGCCTCCTGCATGCATTTCCCCCGACGCCTCTAGTGGCCAAGACTCTATTCAGGATTCTCCAGGACAAAGCCTTGGTCATCTTGATAGCCCCAAGGTGGCTGAGGCAACCCTGGTTTCTGCTTCTACTTCGTTTAGCGGTGGAAGCCCCCATTCCCCTAGGGTCCTCTCCAAACCTCCTAACCCAGGAGGGGGGCACTCTCCTGCACCCCAATCTGAGCTCCCTCAACCTAATGGCATGGGTGTTGAAAGAGTAATACTCTTTCAACACCCATGCCCCAAGAGTAAGACCCAAGAGTAAGACTACAAGAGTAAGACTACACTACACTAATCACCTGCTTCAATTCGATATCAGACTGGCTACTCTCACAAAATCTCAGAATCAATTTTAAAAAAACTGAAGTCCTGATTGTCACTAGGAACAAAGACTTCTCTCCTCCACCAACTCTAAGAACAAGAGATGCTGATCTACCACTCAAAACCTCAATACGTTACCTGGGTGTTATACTTGACCAGCGACTTGAATTCAAAGAACACATAAAAAATACTGTAAAAGCCATCTACTACAAAATCAGAACTCTTCGACACCTCATACCTATGCTCGAACCATGTGACTTCCGCACAACCTTCCAGGCATTAGTCACTCCTCATTTTGACTATGCAAATATCGTACTTCATGGCCTACCCAAGAGCATGCTGAACCCGCTTCAATTGGCCATGAATACAGCGGCCAGGGTTCTTCATGGATCCCCAAACAGCCAACATATTACTCCCATCCTATTTGACCTCCACTGGCTCCCACTATCTTGCAGGATTTTATACAAAGCCCTCATTCTGACCTTCAAAGCATTCCACCATATCTCATCATCCTCTTTATCTGATCTCCTCCAACACACACAGAACGCCAGATCTAGATGATCTGTAACAGAGAACATGCTAACAGTCCCAAAAGACAGTACAAAACTCACTCAAACAACCACTTTAAGAGCATTCTCATCCTTCGCCCCTAGATGCTGGAACACGCTACCACCTAGTATTAGATCACAAAAAGACCTGTCCCAATTCAGAAAATCCCTAAAAACACATCTCTTCCTACAACACTTCTCACAATATACTGACCCCCCTCCTCCTCCTACACAAACCATCGATCACGGCTAGGCAAATAAGCTCCCGAAACCTTATCACTTGCTCTAGACCAATCCTCACAAACCCTATCTTTAGAGCTCGAACATTTAAGAATCTATTGTAAATAATTGAAAATATCTGTTAATTGTTAATCCTTGTAAACTTAACATTTGTTCTATGTTTAAGTACAAAATTGTTAAAATGTAAACCGCGCTGATATCAAAAGTGCGGTATATAAAAGCTGTTAAATAAATAAATAAATAAATAAATAAATACTCGCACCAATCCTCCTTCCAAAAAATGTGGAAAAGGTCTTGCTGGCCTCGAGGACCATCAAGTAGATGGACCTGTGCCTTGAAGTGGCGTAGATTTATGACTTGGTGCGAGGAGCAGAGTGTAGATCCTTTCTCCTTCCAGATTTTACAGTACCTTCTCCACCTTTCAGATTTGGGCCTTAAGTCCAACTCCATTAGAGTTCACCTCAGTGCCCTTGCAGCTAAGCACTTCCCGGTGGAAGGGCAATCTCTCTCCACCCATCCCTTAGTCTCTCGGTTCTTGAGAGGCCGGCTTCTGCTGAAGCCTCCCGTTCGCCCTACGGCAGCTGAGTGGGATTTGAATGTGGTTTTGTGGCAGCTTGTTTGGCTGCCCTTTGAGCCGATGGCAACCTGCCATCTCCGCTACCTTTCTTGGAAGGTGATTTTCTTGATGGCACTCACGTCGACTCGGTGGGTGAGTGAGCTTCAGGCCCTTGTGTCAGACAGGCCTTACTCAAGGTTCTATAGGAACCGGGTGGTGCTTTGCATGCACCCCAAGTTCCTTCCGAAAGTGGTCTCCTTGTTCCACCTAAACCAGGAGGTGGTGCTGACTACCTTTTTTCCCAGGCCGCATGCCACCATGCCCTGGACTGTAAGAGGGCGTTGGCCTTCTATATTTACCCTACGCAGGGCCATAGAAGGGCTTCTCAGTTCTTCGTATCTTATGATACCAGTAAGCTGGGGATTGCTGTTTCCAAGTGTACACTGTCCACATGGGTGTCGGACTGTATCGCTTGAACAAACCAACCTGAGGCGTGAGTAGATGGAAAGACAGAGTCCTTTATTAAACCTTAGGCCGCCCGACACAGGCCGTGTTTCGTCACCCTTTGTCAGGGGCTAGCCAGGCACAAAAACTAAAATCATAAATAACAACCATTAACAACCATTAAAAACATAAAGGAAACATACGCTTGAAAAATAATGCGCTTAAAAAATGATATATATATATATATAATAACAGTAGCAGGAGTGAGCCAAAAGCCCACCTGCAATGGTACAATTAGGAGAGGCTTAAAAAATGTTACTGGTTCATCTGTACAAATTTAACACGTATGCAAGAACGAAAACTGTATTTAAAACCGGCCATATAGGCCTAAAGTGGCATTATTATATTCATGTGTAGCGAAGGGATTACTTTTCCGTAATGCCGCTACCAGAGATCTAGCCATAATTACAAACCAAGTGTCAAAATTGTCTCTAAAAGGGGAAAAAATTGTTTGTAAAAAACAGGGAAAAAAGGTGGATCAGAGCTGTGCTGGAAACTTTGGAAAGGACATAAAGGTAGTAAAATAATGATTAAATGAGTACTAAAAATGCCATTGCATTGCTTCCTTAAAAACAAAATATTGTCACCAAGCCTCGTAGGGAGAGACTCAGTGAGTGCCCTAGGCAGTCGCCTAGGGTGTTTTGAGTCACCTTGTTGCTACTTCTTTTTAAGACAGAGAGTCAGACAGTCAAGGTGATAAAGTAAAGTGGGGTTTATTCCCGTTCCCCGGCGAATATCAATGCTTGGAATACAAAAATGCAGAACTTAAACAAAACACAGCTTGAGCATATTTCTTCTCTCTTGTTCCTTGCACAGAGAGGTCTAACGCAAAGAGGTTATTTCATCATTCAGACAAATTGTACAATCCATTGGCTCCTGGTCAATGTAATTATTACTGCTTGTATCTTGGTTTATACTTGGCTGGTAGCTGACGCAGCCAGGCTCACTCATATAACAAGTGGTAGCTTCACTGGTCGGGGGAGGGTAAACTTTCCCCTCTCCCAGGCACTGTTCTAACTCGGGATTGTAAAAACCTCTTCTGTAATCAGTTCTCTTATAGCCAGTCTCTCTTGGCTCTCTCACTTGGAAGTTGGAACCCTTTCCCAGGTTAAAACCTTGCTGCCAATAAGGACTATAAAAACACCCAGTTTCACTTCCTTCCCCAATGTAAGGTTTTATCTTCTTTACCTTATCTAGGTTGCAGGCATCAGCTGTGGCGTTTTTCTCTCGTGGCAAAGTTCTAGCCTTGTGTAGCAAGTTCCTCCGAGGTTTGTAAAAACTCTCGGGGCTAGTGTTCCACTTCCTGCCTTCCAGGAAATCCTCCTGGGGGCTGTCTTGCCAGTGGTACGCTTCTCTAACGCTCCTTGGTAATTGCCTGGAGCTTTCTCTGAGAGCTTTTGAACCTCCCAGACCTTCAATGCTTTCCCTGGGATTAAAACTTCTCTTGGAGCTTTGGAACCCTCTCTGCTTCCGTGACTTGCCTGATTGCTGCTGAAACTCTAGCTGCATCGGAGTGTCACCTTCCCCTGCAGAGTCCTGCTTACTTGCTCTCAGGTATTTGTTCTGTCTCCCAGCCTTCTTCCTGAAGTTGTTCTCAGGGCTGTTCTCGGGGCTGTTCTCAGGGCTGTTCTCAGGTCCGTTATCAGGGCTGTTCTGACTTCCTGGTTCTAACCAGGTCCCTTTGTACCTCCCCTCTCTGCACGTAACGTCTGCTCCTGGGGGCAGGTGCTGGTAATTAGAATCCTGGATTCTAACTGCATCACTGTTGCCGACAGGAAAGTTCCGTTCTAACCCTTTCTTTCCTACCTGTGCTGATGGCACCGGGTGCTCAGCCCTTTTTAGCCATGCTGGATCTCTCTGCCTAGCCCATTTTGAGGTGAGTTCTGTATTTTCACTAACCTCCATTGGCTCCACTGTATCACAATATACATAAATTGAAGAATGAGTTAAAACAAAATACCTTGAACCAACCTGCCGTCCAAACCTTTGGACATGCAGTTGTACAAAGAAAAACACCGGCACATGCGGTATTCATTAAAAGGAAGGGGGCGGAGTCAACAACTTAGCGGGTAGGTTACTTGCATACCAAACCCGAGAAGCATAATGGCTTCATCATGATTGTTAAAAAATAATAAATAAGAAATTTAAGAAATACTTAAAAAAGTACAAAATGCTACTAATAAAAGGCCAGGCGTAACCATGTGTGGATAAAAGGTAAAAACTTAATCATAAATGCAATATTTAAAACGAACGGTCACAAGAAATGCTGCCTAGGGACAAATTTGCCAAACATCGTAAAATAACGATAAAAAAAAACAGTAAAAGTGTCAACAAATCAAAGACATCAAGTTACATTATTTTTCAAGCGTATGTTTCCAACAAAAAAAAATTTTTGTTAGACCTTGTAGTCATCCCATACCCTGTCATTTTCTCCTCACTCCTTATTCCACCTTCCTTTTCTTTATAGTTTTTGAAGGATATTAATTCATACTTTATTTACTTTGTTTCTTAATTACTCTGTTTTTGTCTTTTAGTAACAATGTTTCTCTAGACTTTTCTACATAAGTGTGGTGTAATACTTGTTAGAGCCTGCAACAGAGGTTGGTATATTATTTTATCTTCATGTATTTATATGATTTTATATTTTTAGCCTTCGAGCACTTTTAACCTTCTATTCATTTCTTATTATTTATTAGTCATATGTGATTGTATAATTGCCAGTTTTTTGATGTTTTTAATGATTCTAGGTATTAATATGTATGATGTTATGTTTATGAGTTCGATTGTCTGTTCCTTTATGTTTTTAATGGTTGTTATTTATGATTTTAGGTTTTGTGCCTGGCTAGCCCCTGACGAAGGGCGACGAAACACGGCCTGTGTTGGGCGGCCTAAGGTTTAATAAAGGACTCTGTCTTTCCATCTACTCACGCCTCAGGTTGGTTTGTTCTTAGTTCTGCGTGACTACTGATTTCCAGTGTTGTACGGACTGTATCGCTTGGACATACAGGGCAGCCGAGCTTCCGCTGGGGGGTCATGTCACGGCCCATCGCGTCAGGGCCATGGCGGCATCAGTGGCTCATTTCCACTCTGTTCCGCTGGCAGACATGTGCCGGGCCGCTACCTAGTCTTCGAGTCAGACTTTTGCAACCCATTACTGCCTGGATAGGGAGTCCCGGCGGGACAGTGCTTTTGGCCAGGCTGTACTCCGTAACCTTTTTAAGGTCTAGGCAACTCCTGTCCTCCGACCTTTCCGTGTCAGGCTACCGGAGTGCTACTCTCTCAGTTAGATTCCTATTGTGGCTGCTTGCGGCTGTCATAGAGGGAGCCTATTTTTCAGCTGTGGGTTCTTGGTAGCCTATAGCTGGGGAGTCCCATATGTGAGTACTGACTTCCTGCTTGTTCCAGGAGAAAGCTTAGTTACTCACCTGTAACAGGTGTTCTCCGGGGACAGCAGGAATCAGTCCTCACGACCCTCCCTCCTCCCCTTGGTGTTGCAGTCCTATTATTATTATTCTATTCTTTTATTTATTTTTGCTGTCTTTTAGCTATGTTATTTGACTGAGCAAGATGGCACCCTTGGGTGGGAAGGGGACCGCGCATGCGTAATGAAATTCCCATAGGCTTTCTCTGAAAGCTGGGGATTTGCTCCGCATGAGGGCTCCGTCGGCGCCAACGTCACCCATATGTGAGGACTGATTCGTGCTGTCCCCGGAGAACACCTGTTACAGGTGAGTAACTACGCTTTCTGCTTGTCCATGGAGAAACTATTACTCACCTGTAGCAGGTGTTCTCCAGGGACAGTAGGAAAAGTTCTACAACTCACCCACATCCCTCTAGGAGTTGTTCTCCTTAGTTATTGTACTAGACTAAGTTCAAGATGTTGCCGTGGCAACGGGTGTAAAGGCACACACATGCATAGTGGAGCTTCTAGAAGGAGCTGCGACTACTCCTGCATAGGGCATCATCGGACCTTTCCTTCTATCCTCAGAGAACACCTGCTACAGGTGAGTAACTACATTTACTGTACACAGTCCACACCCACCATCCTAGTGAGTTAGAGGGGCAGCAGATGTGAAGGATGCCCCCAAAAGTTTTTTTCTTGGTTTTGAGAGCTCTTCCATCAGCACTGTTTGATGATATCATCCCACTTAAGTGCCTGATTTATCCTGCTGTTTACAGACAGCTTCTTTTACAGATAAGAAGCTTTGCTTTTTTCCTATTATTTGCTTTCCATAGATCAAAATAATTTGTGTAAATGGGATCCCTTTTTTTCTATTAGTCATTTGGTAGTGTATATACTTCAGCACACTGGCAATGGCAATTTCTATTTGTTTTGAAATCAGTTTTTAAATAGCATTTGGAATTTATATTAAATCTTTCTATTCTAGGTTGATGTTGACGAACTTGTCAAAGTTATGTCAGATGGACCTTTCTGTGTTGTCATAATTTCTCAAGGGAGAAAACCAACTAAACGCGTTTCTGATTTAAAAGAATTGACTGAACCAGTAAAAGAAGATACAGAACCAGAAAAGGAAGCAACTGAATCTCTTCCAGCTGTGATTGAATTGATGGACACTGAAACACCTGATACAGAACCACAAAGGAAACTTGGGTATTCTTTAAATTAAAAATTAAGGGGACAATATTCAAAATCACATACACAATCAGCATGTGGTACTAATCGCATAAAGCCTTTTGTTTCAAAATTTTACAACATCTAACACATAACTTGTGCCAGACATTGAATGGTTTGGCCAAATGTTATGTGTTGTAAAGGAGGCAGAATTAGAGACATTCTATGGGTGGGGTCAAAGTAATATGAATAACAGCTGTATTGAGCCGCTAGCTGGATAACTTCAGCTGTTTGGTAGGGTCACACAAATAGGGGCATGTTTACTAAAGTTTAACATGCATTAAATGCCATTGAGCCCATATAAATAAAAGGGCTGTGGACACTAAAGTGGTCAATTTAGAATCCATATTCGCGATTTGGCCATCTGAAAATGGGCATGCAGATGTCCAAATCATGAAGATGTCCTCAGAGCCATTTTATAAACGATGTCTAAAGGTGTCCCTAGCATGGGGACGTTCAAGTAGGCAAGGAGTGTGGTGAAGGTGTGTCTGGGGCGGGGTGACTGATTTCAATGCCCCTGTTCTATTTCAGAAGCTTCAGGAATGTCTGTGATCTTGTCAAAGTTTAGACCTGTTCCAGGCACGAATAGGCACTGGGAAAGTGCTCATTTGGGCCGTTAAATATCAGGAGGGTGTAAGAAGATGGCACTTCACCATCCCCAGTACTTTCCATAAATGCAGTAATATTGTTTGGGTAATTGGAAAACTTGACTTGTGTTTGAACCACTGCTGAATGTCTCTTAGAGGTCTCCGGTCTTGGATACTATTCCTGAAATGTCTGGGTAAACGGTCCCACAGGAGTCCATATTGGGCACATCCACGTTTATGAAATCATGTCCGAACTTGTGCCTGCCTTTTTTTTCTGAAGTTCTGGCTTGGAAATCATTTCTGAAATGTACTTTCTCAGGTTTTAATGCATTTTAATAAATATTAACACGTTATAACCTTCAGTAAACAATCCCCATAGTATTCCTAATTTAAATAACTTTTCTGTTTGAGACAGCATATTCAGTGTTCCTAGCTAAACTGATAGGGCCACTGAATATTGGAAATTAAAGAAATGGATAAACTTCCCGCTTATCTTATGTAACAGCTGGCTAGCTGAATATTTCTCCATTACTAATATTAAAATTTATTAGATCCAATTATAATGTAAGCTATATGTGCATAAGGGGGTAACCTGAATGAAGTAGCAGTTACAATCTTCAATGAAACCAGAGTTACTTTCCAGGAATGGCATTACAACCCTAACCACCTTACTGGCTTGACTAAATGATCTTTGTGTGCCATCATTTACTATGTTACTATTAGTTTGGTTCCATATTAGGAATTTATTCATGGTCAAAGGCCAAATTAGCTTATCAAAGTGGCAAATTCTCTGATAAACAAAGAAGTCACACACATGGGTTACATGATCCATTCTGTGAACCAAAGCAGAGCATTTCCTGAGCTCTCCAGAGCAAACTTGAAAAGTGTTTTATCCATGGTCCTGTAACTCTTCAGTTTATCTTTTTCTGCTGTTACTACCAGATGTCCCAACAGGAGCTTGCAACTGACTACTTCAAAGGCAGTATTAAAATATTTCTTACCAGAACCATTATATCTCTTTAGTTTTCCAGTTTACAATTCCTAGTCAGGTTTTTTATTTTTTGTTAAATCTTTTTTATTGAGTTTTTCCAAAGCACAAAAGAAAAAGTGCAAAGGGGAGCAAAAATATACTAATACTTGCTCCAATGTGTATTTACTATAAAAACATAACTGTAGGCAAATAATTTACAGTATAATTGAAGCCTCCTCTTCCAAACAGACAAAGAAAAACACCCCCCTTCCTCCCTCGCCACACTCCCAAAAGCTCCCTCCCTCACCCCAACCCAACCCACTTCATCTCAGACTGGATGGGTGCCCCCTATAGAACAAACTATCCATATAACACCATGATCTCCAGGAACAAGCAGGAATGAGTCTTCACATATGGGTACGTCGGTACCGACGGAGTCTGCGCGGGAACACTCCCCAGCGTCCAATCAGAACGCCTTTGGAAGCATCCCAACACGCCTGTGTGCTGCCTTCCCGCCTTTCCCAACTGCCTCTCCTCAGTTTTCATTTTTCTGCGGAGCCTGCAGGACGTCGTCCTGTCACCGCAGAAAATTCTTCCTTTATTTTTGTTTTTTCTTGTGGTCGCGTCTACCTTCCCTCGACGCATCGGTACCGCCAGTGTTTTCTTTTTCTTTTCTTCTACAAATATTTCCTTTTGTGGGAAAGTTTTTCCTGTTTAGTGCCTGACAGGTTTCGGCCTGCTAGGCCTCTCCACTTTCCCTCATGGAAATGCTAGCCACTACAATGTGTTTTAACTGTGGCGCTACCAAATTAGTTTTAGACACCCATAATTGGTGCCTTCCATGTTTGGGACCTGAACACCATCCGCTGAAGTGTCCCTCCTGCACTTCTATTTCTGCAAGAAGTTTTCAGCATCGAGCTCAACTCGATACGCCGTTCCCCTCAGACCTGAGGGTACCAGCTAGATCTTCTTTTTCACAGGATCAGGTAACCAAACAAAAGTCTGTAAAGACTAGCCAGTCCTCGGGTGGTAGATCTCATGTACATCATAGAGATGCCTTTGGGCTTGCCCCCGAGGACATACTGGCTTTAAAACCCCGGCGGGAGGCTTCTGTCTTCAAAGCATTAACGGGGTTTCAGGTTGTTCCCGGGGTTTTTTATTTATTTATTTCCAGTCTCTTTTATACCGCCCTATTCAACATCAGTACGGTTTACAATAAACATAGAACTACACATTTCCTTGGGTACTTTGTGTTTACAATGAACAGGTATTTGGAACTTGGATAACAAGGGTAACTATTTACAATCTTGCAACATGGTGGGGTTCACATTATTTTGTCTAGTTGTGGGAGTTTTGTGTTGTGCCTGTGGATGAGGCTGATATGTCATTGTCTATCTGATAGTGCAGGAGGAAGAGATGGTGCTTCAAGGCTTTCCTAAACTGGAATAGGTCAGGAATTGCACGGATGTTGGGCGGCAGAGAATTCCAGCATCTGGGCGCACAGAATTTGAAGGCTCTGCTTGCTGTTGACTGGGTACATTGGGTTATTGACTTTGGGACTGTCAGTGTGTTGAGTGCTACTGATCTTCTGGATCTGTTAGTGGGCATGGTCTGAATCAATTTAGATAATGATGAGGATGAAAGCCCATGAATGGCTTTGAATGTCAGCAATAGAGTTTTGTATTTGAGTCTGCTATGAATCGGAAGCCAGTGGAGGTGCTTCAGTATGGGCGTCACATGGTCATTCCTGGATGCTCCGTATAGGACCCTAGCTGCAGTGTTCATAGCCAGTTGCAGTGGATTCAGAGTGGTCTGGGGAGCCCATGTAAAATCACATTGGCGTAATCAAAATGCGGTATGATCAGCGCCTGGTAAATTGTCCTAAAGTCTTCTGGTTCCAGCAAGGCTCGTAGGGGTCTGAGGGATCGTATCTTATGGGACACCGCCTTAACTATATTGCTTATGTGTAACTTCATCTCCAGCCTCTGGTCTAAAGTGACGCCGAGGTAGCTGATCGTAGGTTTGGTTAGGAGATCTGCATCCTTGACACTTAGAAATGGTGGTGTGGAGAAGTTTAGATTCCTTGTAATAAAGAGTACTTCAGTTTTTTGTGTTGGATCCTGAGGTTTTGGGTTTGGAGCCAGTCGGAAACGGCGTTAAAGCAATTTGTTAGTGGCGAGAGGTCTGGGTTCTCCGTTGAGAAAGGCATATATAGCAGCACGTCGTCAGCGTATATCAAGCAGTTGACACTGAATGCCCGGATCAGATCACATATAGGCTGCATGTATACGTTGAACATCAGGGCCGAGAGAGAGGATCCCTGTGGGACACCCTGCTTCTGGTGGAATGGATCTGATGAAGCTGCCCCGGAACGTACGTGCTGCCATCTGTCAGAAAGATAGGACTTGCACCAGTCCAGTGCTTTATCAGTGATCCCCTTTTCCCTGAGACGTTCCAACAGAAGCTCATGGCTTACCGAGTCAAACGCAGCCACAATGTCCAAGAAGATGAGGACAACTCCCTGACGGATGTTGTCGATTCCTGTTACTATGTTGTTAACGAGTGTGGTGAGGAGCGTTTCTACTCCATGGGCCTCTCTGAATCCGTGTTGACAAGGGTCCAGTGGTTTTTACCTCGGTGAACATACCTGAGCCATGTCCGGTGGTGGTATCCGCTTTGAGCGGTGCCGGTACCCCGGCATCGGCAATGGTGCTGGATGAAACATTCCACACTGATGATCGTAGTCAAGCGCTCTCAGTATCTTCGGTGCTGCTAGAGCCGCTACCGATCGATTTTCCCACATCGGCCCCAGTACCGATGCTGGTATCCACGTCGGTGCCCTCCAGATATGCATCGATAGACTCGCTTCTTTCGATGCCGAGTCTAGAATCGATTTCTAGTCTGGATGACTGGGTACTGACTCATCTCAGTACCGACTTCAGACGGTACCGAAGACATTCTACCAATGATCAAGGTCTGCCACATTCGGTTACCTCGGTTCCGATAGTGCCATCACAGACTTATCTTCATATATCGGTGTCACCGACGGTACCGGTCCCGATACCGGTATCAACATCGGTGTCGGTACCTCCCATGCTCCTTTCAGCCAGCTCGCTTCCTTCCATACCGAGTTTGGAATCGATCCCTAGCATGGACGATTTGCTACCGACCAGTTGCGGAACCGTTTTTCAGCGGTACCGACAGCTATCTTTCAAAGATAATCCGATGCTCCACCCCTCCAGATCTTCTATTCTACAGAATCTGAATGAACTGGTGGATGCTAGAGCTAGTTCTTCAGCAGATCTAGTCCTTCCTCCTCTTCCTCGAGGACTCCCCTCTGGGGAGATTTCTTTCCAAGCTTTCCTGCTTGATATGGCCAAGTTACTTGCCATTTCTATACCTGGTCAAGACCCTGCACCAGGGGATCCACAACCTATACAGATTCCCTGCAATCCAAAGGAAGTCATTATGTTTCCTTTCCATCAAACATTGCAGGATCTCCTATTTAGAACGTGGGAAACTCCTTTAACGGTATTCCCACCTTCTAGAGCAACTGATCTTCTGTACAAGGTGCCCCCTTCTCCAGGTTTTCAAAAGCCTCAGCTCCCTCATCATTCTCTTGTTGTAGAATCAGCAATGAGGCGGGTTAAGAATACTAAAAAGCACTCTTCTTATCCGCCAGGTCGTGAGGCTAAGACTTTAGATGCCTTTGGACGTCAAACTTTCCAGGCATCCATGTTTTCATCAAGAATCCTTTCATATATTTTCTATATGGGATTATCTCTTCAGGAAGTCACAAAAGATCTTCTACTTTTGACCCCTTTCCTCCAAGAGCCTAAAAGAGCAGATTTTTCTATGCTAGTCAATAATGCTCAAAATATTTCTAGGTTCCTTACTCGTGCTTCCCTGGACTCTTTCGAGTCTGTTATCAGAACCTCTGCTATAGCCATAGGGGCACGATGTAGAGCCTGGCTCCAAGCTTCAGACTTGGACAAATGCCTACAAGATAGAATGGGAAATGCTCCTTGCACTGCAGAGAATCTCTTTAATAAAGAGACTTTACTCCAGGCTGCTCAATTAACCACTGACACTATTGCTTTCAGAGGCTTGTCTATGCCTTCCTCTATCCCAATTTCTAAAAAATCTACTAATAAGCTTTGTTCCCTTAATGGGAGAAGGTATTATCCATCTTCTACCCATCATACAGATGCTCCCAAGCAAGGGAAACAACCAGCCAGGCTCAGGAAACCACAACCTCAACGGGTTCAGCAAACCCAGCAGCCGCAGGGTTGCTGATAGACTCTTCCCTGAATCCTTTTTCCTGTTTGAGGTTTAGATCCTGTAGTTTGCTTCCTACCACTACAAGCATCTACATTGGTTCTATCCTAAACTTTACATATGTCCCTCTTAAAGAGACATCCTGACTATCAGCTCAAAGAGTTTCTTGAGATGATTATGCTTTACAGGTAATACAGTTACTCCTCGTCCTCTGATTTACTCAGAGGAGTAACAGCTGTCCATAAGGTTGCTATGCCTTTACCTTTGACTTTTTCTCCTGTATCAGCATCTCTCATATTACTTCAAAGATTTACTCCACCGTAAGTCTTCTTTTCAACTCTGCCACCCTTACTAAGACATTTGGTCTGTAAGAGTGATACCACTTTACTGAGGGCTTTTCCTTAAGCCCCTAAGTTTCTTTCAGAGTTGTCTCCCCCTTGCATTCTTAGTTTTCCTGGCAGCTTCTCAGACAATAGCGGAGTCTTACCACTCCTAACTATGTCTGTATTTCTTTCCCAATCTTGGGGCTTAAGATTTCTACTGCTGCCCTATCAATAGTTAGAACTGCAGGGGCTCTTTCTGGTTAGACCACTGACTTGCTGACCAAGCAACCAGGGCTTGTTCTCCAATTTCAATGGTTTCTGGCCTTACCACTAAATCCCAGACAGTTTAAGAACCTTTTCTGGCTATTGTTGCAGACACATCACCTTACCTTCTATCCTTAGCCTTCCCCAATCCTTGGGCTTGGCAGAGTAGTTCATGATACCTACTGGCTCTTAAACACCAGTTTTTCTTCTAATTAACCTGCAACATGCTCTCTGCATTTCTACGGAGCAGTTCTACACTATGGGGCCTTGTTAGAGAGCACATAATGTCAGATGGTCAGGAAGGGCTTTACCTAGTCATGCCTACTGGGTTCTCCCTGCCCTTACCATTTCCATTAAAGGCTTCTTAAATAAAGGACATAGGCCTTTAATTAAGGGAAGACCTAAAGAATTATCCAATTCCCTGGATTGCTTCACATCTCCAGGGGACCCCTTCCCCAGGGATGGTTTTTCTTTCAGTATAGACAATCCTTGTCTTGCATTTTCCTTCCATCCTCAACTCTTCATGGCATAATCCATGTTGCGCACAAAAATGCACCATACCCTTTTTAACCTCATTAAGGGTAAATATGGTATTTTTATTGCATCTTTTTCTCCAGCTACCTGCTGGAGTTATGGAAGGATTCAGACTTACTGTCTGCAGATTAAAAACATCCTCTGCATTTTCCAGATAGGTCTCCTTTCCTGGTTATTCAGGGGCTAGAGTTCTTAGAGGACTCTAGACTTCTCTTGCCAGGGAGAGAACTCCCTGGGCTTCCTACCCATAACCAGGAGGTAGAGATTCTCTAAATATCTTATCAAGCAGGTACCTCCCTTCTTGTTGTTAGATAAATCTTTCTCTCTCCACATACCCTATGTGCGGACATGGATATATATATATATATATATATATATATACCCCCATGTCCGCATATATATATGTTTACATGTATATGGACATCTGCATGTCCATATACATGTGTATATATATATATATATATATATATACATACCCATGTCCGCATATATATATGTTTACATGTATATGGACATCTGCATGTCTGTGCCCATATAGATATATATACATATATGATGGATATATCTGTATTTACCTATCTATATATATGTATTGCAATATATGATAGTGGGTAGATATATGTCTATATACTATTTCGGTCTGTCTGCCTACATATATATATATACTTATACATATATATATATTCCCCTACGGACCCGACAGATACTCTCTATCCCTTTCCATGCTGTCCCAGCATACTTAGGGTTCTCCATAATCAACCACTTCCTGTGGTAGTTGAGGAGTTTTTGTACCATGACCTTCAGTTTAGGTACACCTGAAGCCCTCCATATACTTTCCTTTTCAATTAGGAGGGTCTTTCTGAATCTTCAGAAAATGGGAGGCTACAATGCCTCATTACTCCTATCCTTCTTGATATCGGATATAGGGATCTTCGAAGCTCCCTTCTCCTATAAGGACTATGTCTCTTAAAGTCAAAAGAGCTTCAATTTTTATCTAATAGGGACTTCCGCGTTTCTCCGCAAAGTCCTTCCTCATTGAACTACCCCAGTCCACTGGGATTGTTTCTTCTCACCCTAAGGGTTCTAACCTCAGCCTGTTGTTTACACAGTTATTTACCTCTCCTTTCATTGAGGTACTCCCTGGGGATATTCTGTTGGTTCATATTCACAAATCCACATGAACCTCCATATACCCCTTTACAATACCACCAGGTGAGGTCCATATTGGTTTATTGCTCTCAATATTACCACTAAATATCACCTGCACAGACACTCCTATCTAGGCATCCTGTTTGGTCCAGCTGTTCTACAGCACATCTTTTTACTTCAACTCCTACCCTCCATCCCTAGGATGCCTGGGGTTTTGGTAAATAGCATGGCTCTCAGATTCGCAACATGCTGGGACTCCTCCAGGCATCTTAGCTTGGGAGTCCCCATATGTGAAGACTCATTCCTGCTTGTTCCTGGAGATAGCACAGTTACTTACCTGTAACAGGTGATCTCTGGGAACAGCAGGAATAAGTCTTCACAACCCACCCACCTCCCCTAGGAGTTGCATTTCTCTATCTCTATCTTTCCCTTTCTCTCTCTCTCTCTTTGTCTTAGCTTTAAAACTTAACTGAGGAGAGGCAGTTGGGAAAGGCGGGAAGGCAGCACGCAGGCGTGTTGGGATGCTTCCAAAGGCGTTCTGATTGGACGCTGGGGAGCGTTCCCGCGCAGACTCCGTCGGTACCGACGTACCCATATGTGAAGACTTATTCCTGCTGTTCCCAGAGATCAGCTGTTACAGGTAAGTAACTGTGCTTTGTTGTTAAGTGCCGTCGAGTCAGAGTCAACTCATGGCGACCCTCTGGATAGCTGTCCTAAATTGTGTTCAGTCTTCAGTCAGGCGGCTCATTGTTGACAGACTGGTACCCGTAGCTGCTGTTATTGTATCGATCCATCTCATTGCTGGCCTTCCTCTTTTGCGTTGACCTTCTATCTTGCCATGCATGATGTCTTTCTCTAATGATCTCTCTCTTTGCATGATGTGTCCAAAGTATGAAAGTCGAAGTCTTGTCATCTGAGCTTCTAAAGAAAGCTTAGGTTTGATCTCCTCTAGTACCGACTGGTTTGTTCTTCAGGCAGTCCATGGTATACACAGTATTCTCCAGGACCAAGCAGGAAGTCAGTCCTCACTTATGGGTGTCATCGACGCCGATGAAGCCCCAGCGGAGCATTTCCCCAGCTTTCCATGAAAGCCTTTGGGAATGCTGGCACGCATGCGCGGTTCCCTTCCCGCCTAAAGGTGCCATCTTACCTCAGTCTCTTTTTTTCCGTGAAGCCCATCGGACGTGTGTCCTTTTTTTCCCGGAAAAGAGAAGTTTTTTCTTGGCGTTATTTCGCTTTTTTCCTCGGATTCGACGTCGGTTCCCCTCCTGCCGGGTTCAGTACACAGGTATCGAATCCCTTTTTTCCTTTTTCGTTTTTTGCCCTTAGTGGCTAGGCACTCGCGCCAAATCTTTTTCTTTTTCCCTGGAAGGCCGGTCCTTTGACCTCGCGGGGACCCTTTTCTCCCCGATGGCTTCCAGCGGTTTCAAAAAGTGTGATCGGTGTAAGAAGATAATGTCTCTCACCGACACACACGACTGCTGTCTTCGGTGCCTTGGCCCGGACCACGATTCTAAAACGTGCGGGCCATGTGGAAAAATGTCTTCCAAGGTCCTCTGAAGTCGTCAGCAACAAAGTGAAAGGCTTTTCTCGGACTCGGCCTCTGCCCGGGCCCGGACCTTGTCTGAGGCCTCGACATCTCGGGATTCTGATCCCGAGAGGCGTCGGAGCTCCTCGGACAGGGGGTCCCCCGACCGGGAACGTAAGAGGAAGAAGCGGCTTGCGAGGGCGGCATCGGAGGAGGTCCCTGAGCCCTCTAGGGCCAGGTCTCAGACCCCTGACCGTCGTCCCGGGCCCGTGGACCAGGAGAAGCCAACTAAAGTTCCTCGCATGGAGCCGGAGTCTGCTGGACACGTAAGTCCTGTTGTCCTCGTGGACTTGCCTCCCCGAGTACCGGCGCCGGGCCCGAGTCGGGGGCTGCTGCGTCATCCGAGCTGAGTCTCAGGTTGACAGCCTTGGAGAGCAGTATGTCTGCCTTCATGGTTCAGCAGCGGGCTCTGATGGCCATCCTGTCTGGTGCATCTGCCCCAACCACCGGGACATCGACTTCGAAGTCGACCCCGGAGACCGAGCCGATACTCGAGTCCCTTGCGGCTCGAAGTCGTCCTCGGTCGAGGTCTCCCTCGACCTCCCGTTCAGGACTGAGGGTCTCGACGCCGGTGCCTCCGGCGTCGGGGCGGGTGCCTAGAGGCCCCGTGGGGTCGGACCTCGACTCGACATCGGACGAGTCTGCTTGGGAGACCGAAGACGAGGAGTTTCCTGACACCTTCAAGACTCGGTGTGTCCCTTTGGACTCACCAGAGTCTGAGCCCCGGAGTAGATTCCCTCCGGAGGATACTAGGTTCTCGGAGTTTATCCGGGATATGGCCGCTGCCCTGGCTATCCCGGCTGACCCCGAGGAAGAGCCTCGAGCCGAGGAGCTCGATGCTCTGCAGTATGACAATCCTCCGAAGGAGGCCTTTACTGTCCCAGTTCCTCCGATGCTGGAAAGGCTCCTCTTCCGGATGTGGGAGGCACCGGCCTCGGCACCCGTTTTGAGCAAGCGAGTCGATTCCATCTATCGGCTCCGGAAGAGTCCTGGCTTCCAGAAAGCACAGCTACCTCACCATTCCATGGTTGTGGAATCGGCCATGCATCGTCTGAAGAGTCAGAAGATGCACTCCACGATGCCTCCTGGTAGGGAAGCCCGAAGCCTTGATGGCGTCGGTAGAAAGTGCTTTCAGGGCTCTATGCTTGCTTGCCGTGTCCAGACTTACCAGCTGTACATGGGCATGTATTTACGAGACCTGGCCAAGGAGTTGGACGGTTTCTCTGCTGGTCTCTCCGGGGAGCCCTTGCAGAGTTTTAAGTCCTTGTCTTCGAGGATCCGGGAATGCTCCAAGTTCATGTCCCGCGCCGCCTACGATGGCTTCGAGGCTTCGGCCCTAATAGCGGCAGCCGGCATTGCGGCTCGACGCCAGGCATGGCTGCAGTCATCGGACCTCGAGCCATGGGGTCAGGACAAGTTGGTCGATGTCCCTTGCCGAGGTGAAAACCTTTTTGGCAAGCCTGTGGCCGAGAAGGCCGCTCAGCTCAAGACAGAGCACCTCACGAGGACTAGGCTGTCGAGGAAGACCTCTGCCCCTTCTCATAAGAAGGGCTCAGGTAAAAAGTCCTTTTACCCGAGGAAGGGCACTGCCTACAAACAGTACCCACAATATCCGGCTGTCCAACCTGCCCCCCAGGGTCAGCAAGCCAAGGGCCAGGGTAATGGGCCCCGTAGGCAGAGGACCCCCAAGCCTACAGCCCCTGCTTCCACTCAGCAGGGTGGGGGGTTTTGACTCCTTGAGTACAGCTATAGCTCCCTTGCAGACCCAGCCCTGCACAGGAGGCCGCCTAGCCTTGTTCACCCACCAGTGGCCCTTGATAACCCAGGATAGTTGGGTGCTGGACATAGTCCGTCGAGGCTATGCCCTGCATTTTCACCGACTACCTCCGCCACACTTCCCAGGGGAACCTTTCCGGCCTCCCCTGCATACAGCCCTTCTCCTCCAGGAGCTAAAAGGTCTGTTGCTGGACAAGGCGGTGGAGCCTGTGCCTCCCCACTTCCAAGGTCACAGATTTTACTCCAGGTATTTCCTGGTGCCAAAAAGAACCGGTGGTCTTCGACCCATTTTGGATCTCAGAAACCTAAACAAGTTTCTAGTGAAAGAAAAGTTCAAGATGCTTACTCTTGGAACACTTCTGCCCTACCTCCAGCAGGGAGATTGGCTATGCTCTTTAGATCTAAAAGATGCTTACACTCACATCCTTATTCATCCAGACCACAGAAAGTACCTCAGGTTCATTGTGGGAGGAAACCATTATCAGTACAGAGTACTGCCTTTTGGACTGACCTCCGCTCCCAGGGTGTTTACCAAGTGCCTGGCAGTGGTGGCAGCCTACCTGAGAAATCAGGGCATCTTTGTGTTTCCTTACCTGGACGACTGGCTCATCAGAGGCCAGACTTCCCTAGAAATTCAGCAGGCCACCAACAGGACCATAGAACTGCTCCAGCAGGTGGGCTTTGTCATCAACTTCGCAAAGTCCACTTTGCTCCCCTCCCAGAACTTGGAGTTCATAGGAGCAAGGTTGGATTCTCAGCTGGCAAGAGCATTCTTACCAGTGGACCGAGCACAAAGGCTCATGGACCTCGCCAGCAAGTTTCTGCACAGGTCCCTGGTCTCCGCCAGACTTTGTCTCAGGCTTCTGGGCCACATGGCGTCGACAGTGCAGGTGACCCCCAATGCCAGGCTCAATATGAGACCTGCCCAGTGGTGCCTTCAGACTCAGTGGTCACAAGCCTCAGGCAGTCTCAGAGACAGGATCAGAATGTCCCACCGTTTCCTGGCCTCCCTCAACTTTCAGATCCCACCTCATACAGTGGTACTGACCACCGATGCCTCTCTGCAGGGTTGGGGAGCACACTGCCTAGACAAGTGCACCCAGGGCCTGTGGTCTCATTGGGAGGCGTCCCAGCAGATCAATCTACTGGAGCTCAGAGCTATCCGCTTGGCCCTCAAGGCCTTTACTGCTTTCTTGGCACAACAGTCTGTCTTGATCCAGACGGACAACCAGGTAGCCATGTTCTATGTAAACAAACAGGGCGGAACTGGTTCCCAGCCCCTTTGCCAGGAGGCCCAGGACCTCTGTTCCTTTGCCCTGAAACACAACATGCTCCTCAAAGCAGTCTATCTTCCAGGCCAGGAGAATTCCCTGGCCGACAGATTGAGCAAGATTCTGCAACCACACGAGTGGCAGCTACATCCTTTAGTGGTTCAAAAGATTTTCTTGAGATGGGGGCTTCCCTTCATAGACCTGTTTGCCAGTCCACTGAACAACCAGCTGCCAAGGTTCTGCTCCAGTCAAATAATATGATGACGTTCAGTAGAACTACAGGGAAATACTTTAAAACTATGTAGACCTGCAATCTACTCCATTTAAATATTGTAGAAAAAAGCTTAAACAGGTGTACTATAGTCTTAATCTTCTTTTAATTGTCCAACAGCATTCTGGCTAGCCACCGGTGGTGCTCCCAACGTAAAAAATTTTTTTTCTTTTTTCTTTTCTTAATTTTTAATTACTTATTTATACTCTGGTAAAAACCACTAGTGCTCATCTTAAAAATAATATCGAGGGGTCATTAATTTTCTATTTTACGTTGTACTTCTCAAAACTCGACTCCCGTCTTGGAAATGAATGAAGCGATCTCTCAAAGACCACCTCAATGTGGAATTCTAAAGTCCGAAGTTACCAAAACGTTCAAAAATGTACTGAAATGTTTCAATCCATTAAGGTAACAGCTGACAATATTTGTGTGATCACACAAATATTGTGGGATCACACAAATATTGTCAGCTGTTACCTTAATGGATTGAAACATTTCAGTACATTTTTGAACGTTTTGGTAACTTCGGACTTTAGAATTCCACATTGAGGTGGTCTTTGAGAGATCGCTTCATTCATTTCCAAGACGGGAGTCGAGTTTTGAGAAGTACAACGTAAAATAGAAAATTAATGACCCCTCGATATTATTTTTAAGATGAGCACTAGTGGTTTTTACCAGAGTATAAATAAGTAATTAAAAATTAAGAAAAGAAAAAAGAAAAACTTTTTTTTACGTTGGGAGCACCACCGGTGGCTAGCAGAATGCTGTTGGACAATTAAAAGAAGATTAAGACTATAGTACACCTGTTTAAGCTTTTTTCTACAATATTTAAATGGAGTAGATTGCAGGTCTACATAGTTTTAAAGTATTTCCCTGTAGTTCTACTGAACGTCATCATATTATTTGACTAGAAAGTCCTACGTTCAAGAAAAAAGACCAAATCATTTTACGAAGGTTCTGCTCCAGGCAACCGCATCCTCTGAGAGTAGCAGCAGATGCTTTTCTGATTCCCTGGACTCAGGGCCTGCTCTATGCGTTTCCTCCCACCCCTCTGGTGGCCCGAACACTGTTCAAGATTCTCCGAGACAGGGCCTCTGTCCTCCTGGTAGCTCCCAGGTGGCCAAGGCAGCCTTGGTTCCCCCTCCTGCTTCAACTGGCAGTGGATCTGCCTCTGCCTCTGGGATTGCAACCTGACCTTCTCTCTCAGGATCAGGGCTCCTTGCTGCATCCCAATCTCAAAGCTCTCAATCTGATGGCATGGAGGCTGCAAGGGTAGTGTTGGCTCCCTGGGGCCTACCTCCCGAAGTTGAGGAAGTTGTCCTAGCCTCCAGAAAACAATCCACTAGGAAGACCTATGCTCTCAAGTGGAAAAGGTTCTCTGTGTGGTGTCAGCTACGTGCTGAGGATCCTTTCTCCTGTACTGTGTCAGTAGTGCTTCAGTACCTGCTGCACTTGTCCAATCAGGGTCTCAAGTTCAACTCTGTTCGGGTCCACCTCTCTGCTTTGGCAGCTCACCACTCCCTAGTTGAGGGCCATTCCTTGTCTCTGCACCCTTTGGTGTCTAGGTTTCTCAGAGGCTTGCTCCTGCTCAAACCTCCCATACGTCCTCCTGCTCCTGAGTGGGAGCTGATTGTGGTCTTGCAGCAGCTGACTCGCCCACCTTTTGAGCCTGTGGCTACTTGCCCTCTATGCTTCCTTTCCTGGAAGACTCTCTTTCTGATAGCCCTTACTTCGGCTAGGAGAGTGAGTGAGCTTCAGGCCTTGGTCTGTGATAGACCTTACACCAGGTTCTATAAAAACAGGGTGGTCCTTAGGACTCACCCTAAGTTCCTTCCTAAGGTTGTCTCCTCTTTCCACCTCAACCAAGAGGTGGTTCTTCTTACTTTCTTCCCTAGGCCTCATGCAAGTCAGGCTGAAACAGTTCTCCATACCTTGGACTGTAGGAGGGCCTTATCCTTCTACCTTGAACGTACGCAAGGTCACAGGAAGGCTTCTCAGCTCTTCCTTTCTTTTGACCCCAATAACTTGGGGAGGCCTGTGTCCAAGCGTACCTTGTCCATCTGGGTGGCTGACTGTATCACCTGGGCTTACAAGGTGGCTGACCTTCCTTTGCAGGGTAGGATCACGGCCCACCGTGTGAGGGCAATGGCTGCATCAGTGGCTCACCTCCGCTCTGTCCCATTGCAAGACATCTGCAGGGCTGCTACTTGGTCTTCAAGCCAGACATTTGCAGCCCACTACTGTCTGGAGAGGGAGTCCCGTAGGGACAGTGCTTTTGGCCAAGCAGTACTCCGGAATCTCTTTGAGGTCTAGGCAACTCCTGCCCTCCTGCCCTCTGGTTGGGCTACCTGTGGAGGGTGTGTCCTTGCAAAGTCTTTACTGTGTTGCTGAGACTAGAGGGAATTCTCTTGTTCAACCTGGGTTCCTGGTAGCCCAGAGCTGGGGAATCACCCATAAGTGAGGACTGACTTCCTGCTTGATCCTGGAGAAAGAGTAGTTACTCACCTGTAACAGGTGTTCTCCAGGAGCAGCAGGAATCAATCCTCACTACCCTCCCTCCTCCCCTTGGAGTTGCAGTTGTACATAGTTTAATTTTTACATTTTTGTGTGCTGTTCTTAGCTATGTCATTTGACTGAGGTAAGATGGCACCTTTAGGCGGGAAGGGAACCACGCATGCGTGCCAGAATTCCCAAAAGCTTTCATGGAAAGCTTGGGAAATGCTCCGCTGGGGCTTCATCAGCGTCGATGACACCCATAAGTGAGGACTGATTCTCCAGGACCAAGCAGGAAGTCAGTCCTCACATATGGGTGACGTCGGCGCCGACGGAGCCCTCGCGGAGCAATTTTCCCCAGCTTTCAAAGAAAGCCTTTGGGAATTGCAGCGCGCATGCGCGGTCCCCTTCCCGCCAAGGGTGCCATCTTAGCCAGTCTTCTTTTTTCCGCGGAGCCCTACAGACGTGGTCTTCCAGTCCCCGCAGAAAAGTTGATTTTCTTCATTTATTTTCTATTTTTTCTTCGGTTCGACGCCGGTCTCTTTCCTGCCCGGACTCGCGACACCGTTGCGAGTCCTTCTCTTATTTTTCGGTTTTTCTGATTTTTCTTGTCAGTTTCGTTTTCGGTTTTTCGCTGGCAGCCCGGTCCTTTGACCTTGCAGGGGCCCTTTTTCCCCCGATGGCTGCAGTGGCTTCAAAAGGTGTGTTCAGTGTGACAGAAACATGTCCCTCACTGACACACATGATCATTGCCTCCGCTGCCTCGGCCCAGATCACGAGGAACTGATCTGTGGGGCCTGCAGCAAAATGTCCTCCAAAGCCTTACGGAGTTGGCGGCATCAGCGGGAAAGAATCTTCGCAGATCCCACCCGTACCCGGACCTCGTCGGAGGCCTCGGCGTCCAGAGGCTCCAGCTCTGAGCATCGCCGGAGTTCCTCCGACAGAGGTTCTCCCTCGGGGGATCATCATCGGAAGACGAAACCCGCGAGGACGGCGTCGGTGGACGCTCCTGGTTCCGCGAGGGCCAGGTCGCATAGCCCCGATAGCCGTCCAGGGTCTTTGGAGCAGGATCGTCTCACGAAGCGACCTCGTCTGGAATCGGAATCGCCTGCTCCGGTAAGTCCTGTAGTCCTCGTGGACTCGCCTCCGAGGGGTCCGCCGTCGGGGCCCGAGTCGGGGGCTGCTGGGTCACCTGAGGTCGGACTCAGGTTGACGGCCTTGGAGAGCAGACTGTCTGCCTTTATGGACCAGCAGCGGGCACTGATCGCTAGCCTCGCTGGCGCCTCTGCCCTGACCGCCGGGACGTCGACGTCTAAGTCGACCCCGGAGACCGAGCCGATCCTCGAGTCCATGCGGGCTCGAGTCGATCCTCGGTCGAGGTCTCCCTCGGCCTCCCGTTCGGGACCGAGGTCGTCGACGCCGACTCCCTCGGCGTCGGGGCGGCCGACGCCTACGCCTGCCCGACACGACCCCACCGATTCCTCCTCGGAGTCGGCCTGGGAATCTGAAGTGGAAGAGTCACCTGATTCCTTTCGGACTCGGTGTGTCCCCTCGGACTCCCCTGAGTCCGAACCTCGGAAGCAGTCCCCCCGGAGGATGCCCGGTTCTCGGACTTCGTCAGGGATATGGCCAAGGCTTTGGCCTTCCCTGTGGATCCCGAGGAGGAGCCTCGAGCCGAAGAGCTCGACGCCCTCCAGTATGACTCTCCAGCAAAGGAGCACTTTACTGTACCGGTTCCTCCCATGCTGGAACGACTACTCTTCCGCATGTGGGAAAGTCCGGCATCGTCGCCGGTATTAAGCAAGCGGGTCGATTCCATCTATCGAGTCCGCAAGAGCCCTGGCTTCCAGAAAGCACAGCTACCGCACCATTCCATGGTGGTGGAATTGGCCATGCATAGGCTCAAGAGCCAGAAGATGCACTCCTCGGTGCCTCCCGGCAGGAAGGCCCGCAACCTGGATGGCCTCGGTAAGAAGTGTTTCCAAGGCTCTATGCTTGCTTGTCGGGTCCAGACCTACCAGCTCTACATGGGCATGTACCTTAGAGACCTGGCTAAGGAGATAGCCGGATTCTCTGCTGGACTTTCCGAGGAACCTTTGCGGAGGTTCCTAGCCTTGTCCACTGGAATTCGAGAATGCTCCAAATTCATTTCTCGAGCAGCCTATGATGGCTTTGAAGCATCGGCTCGAGTGGCCGCAGCCGGCATCGGTGCCCGCCGACAGGCTTGGCTTCAGTCGTCTGACCTTGAACCCTGGGTGCAGGACAAGTTGGTCGATGTCCCCTGCCGAGGTGAGAACCTATTTGGCAAGCCCATGGCTGAGAAGGCTGCGCAAATCGAGACGGAAACTCTCACCAGAACAAGGCTCTCTAGAAAGACCTCTGCCCCTTCCCAAAAGAAGAAGGGCTCGGGAAAAAAGTCCTTTTACCCGAGGAAGGCGGCTGCCTATAAACACTACCCTCAGTATCAGGCCTCCTCAGCTCCCCAACAGGGTCAGCAGGCCAAGGGACGGGGTAACGGGTCCCGTAGGCAGCAAGCCCCCAAGCCTGCACCACCGGCCCCTGCTCAGCAGGGTGGGGGTTTTGACTTCATCGACATAGCCTCTCCCCCTCAGCTGGTTTCTCCCAGCACAGGAGGCCGGCTGGTCCACTTTGCCCACAGGTGGTCCAACATCACATCAGATGCCTGGGTGCTTCATGTTGTGCGAGAAGGCTATCTTCTCCACTTCCACCAGGTCCCTCCCTCCTATTTTCCGGGAGAGCCTCCATGACTCCCTCTGCACAGGGACTTACTCCTTCAGGAGTTAGCAAGTCTTCTTCAGGAACAGGCTGTGGAACCGGTGCCCCACCACCTGAGAGGTCAAGGCTTTTATTCCAGGTATTTCCTAATACCAAAAAGAACAGGAGGCCTCAGACCCATCCTGGATTTGCGCAACCTCAACAAGTTCCTTGTGCGGGAGAAGTTCAAGATGCTTACCCTTGGAATCCTTCTGCCCTACCTCCAGCAGGGAGATTGGCTATGCTCCTTGGATCTAAAGGATGCCTACACGCACATCCTCATCCACCCAAGCCACCGCCAATACCTAAGGTTTGTGGTGGCAGGAAATCATTACCAGTACAGAGTACTGCCCTTTGGCCTATCCTCCGCACCACGAGTCTTCACAAAATGTCTCGCGGTGGTGGCGGCTTATCTCCGGCTTCAGGGCCTCTATATCTTTCCTTACCTAGACGACTGGCTCATCAGAGCATCGTCCTCTCAAGAAGTCACACAAGCCACGCACCGCACTGTGACTCTTCTCCAGTACTTGGGCTTTGTCGTAAACTTCGCAAAGTCCACTTTGCTCCCCTCGCAAGATCTCGAGTTCATCGGCGCAAGATTGCACACTCTTCAGGCGCAAGCTTTCCTGCCTCTCGACAGAGCTCAGCGGCTCATGGACCTAGCCAGCCGTTTTCGCAGCCAGTCGCTGGTCTCGGCCAGGCGCTTTCTGAGACTACTCGGCCATATGGCTTCCACCGTCCACGTGACCCCCAACGCCCGCCTAAATATGCGGCCTGCTCAGTGGTGCCTTCGCAAGCAGTGGCAACAGGCCACGGGCGGCCTCGCCGACTTAGTGCAGATCTCCGGGCCGCTGGCCTGTTCTCTGCAGTGGTGGCTTCATCAGCCGAACCTGGTACTCGGAATGCCTTTTCAATCTCCTCCGCCTGCTCAAGTACTGACGACCGATGCTTCTCTCCTGGGATGGGGAGCGCATTGCCAAGGGGCATGTACTCAAGGTCTCTGGACCTCGTGGGAGTCTGCGCAGCAGATCAACTTCCTGGAGCTCAGAGCAATCCGTCTGGCTCTCAAGGCTTTCTCCCACCTGACTTCTCACCGGTCCGTCCTTGTCCAGACGGACAATCAAGTTGCCATGTTCTACGTGAACAAACAGGGGGGCACGGGCTCCTTCCTTCTCTATCGGGAAGCACAGAGGCTCTGCTCTTGGGCCGTCAGCCACGGCATTCTTCTCAAGGCAGTTTATCTCCCAGGCCAAGAAAATTGCCTGGCGGACAAACTCAGCAGAATCCTCCAGCCGCACGAGTGGCGACTGGATCCCTTGGTACTTCAGAAACTTTTTCTGAAGTGGGGCCTCCCCACGCTGGATCTTTTTGCCAGTCCTCTCAACCGGCAACTTCCTCGTTTCTGCTCTCGGCAGCCGCATCCCCTTCGAGTAGCGGCGGATGCTTTTCTGCTCTCATGGTCGAAAAGCCTTCTGTATGCCTTTCCTCCCATACCGCTAATCTCTCGAACTCTTTTCAAGGTTCTCCAAGACGAAGCTTCCATGATCCTGATAGCTCCTCGGTGGCCCAGACAGCCGTGGTTTCCACTCCTGCTGCAACTGGCGGTGGAGGCTCCGTTCCCTCTGGGGTTTCAACCAGACCTCCTAACACAGGATCAGGGGTCCCTGCTACACCCCAACCTCAGATCTCTACATCTGATGGCCTGGCTGCTGAAAGGGTAGTCCTTGCTCCCCTTCTACTGCCGGCAGAGGTGGAAGAGGTCGTCCTAGCTTCCCGACGACCTTCTACCCGCAAATGCTACGCCCTTAAATGGCGTCGTTTTTCCGTTTGGTGTACCCAGCAGTCTCTGGATCCCTTCTCCTGCTCGGTGTCGGTGGTCTTGCAGTACTTGCTCTACCTCTCTAATCTTGGACTTAAGTCCAACTCCGTCAAGGTTCACCTCAGTGCTCTTTCAGCACATCATGTGCCGGTGGACGGCAGACCTCTTTCCAACGACCCTCTCGTGGCAAGGTTTCTCCGAGGTCGTCTCCTCCTAAAACCACCTCTGCGCCCGCCAGCGCCTGACTGGGATCTGAATGTGGTTTTGCAGCGGATCACCTGTCCGCCTTTTGAACCTATGGCTACCTGTCCTCTCCGTTTTCTTTCTTGGAAAACCTTATTCTTGATAGCCCTCACTTCCGCTAGATGCGTAAGTGAACTACAGGCCCTCGTGTCTGATCCCCCTTACACTCGGTTCTACAAAAATAGGGTAGTCCTACGGACTCACCCTAAATTTCTTCCAAAAGTGGTCTCCCCTTTTCACATCAATCAGGAGGTGGTACTTCCGACCTTCTTTCCCAGGCCACACTCCAGCCGAGCTGAAATGGTCCTGCATACCCTGGACTGTAGAAGAGCGTTGAACTTCTACCTTGACCATACGCGGGAGCACCGCAAAGCTGCTCAGCTTTTCGTGTCTTTTAACCCCAATAAATTGGGGCTCCCTGTCTCCAAGCGTACTCTGTCCATCTGGGTTGCTGACTGTATCGCTTGGGCTTATGGAGCAGCCGGACTCTCGTTAGAAAGTCGGGTCACGGCTCATTGTGTTCGGGCGAAGGCTATGTCAGTGGCTTACCTCCGCTCTGTTCCATTGGCAGACATCTGCCGGGCCGCTACTTGGTCTTCGAGCCAGACTTTTGCGGTCCATTACTGCCTCGAGAGGGAGTCCCGCAGGGACAGTGCTTTCGGACAGGCAGTCCTCCGAAATCTCTTCGAGGTTTGAGCAACTCCTACACTCCATCCCGGATGTGGGGCTACCGGTGGGTAATAATTCAGTGAAGATTCCTTCCTTCTGTGCTGCTGAGCTAGAGGGAGCTCATTTTTGTGCTTAGGGTCTCCGGTAGCCTTAAGCTTGGGAGTCCCATATGTGAGGACTGACTTCCTGCTTGGTCCTGGAGAAAGCGTAGTTACTCACCTGTAACAGGTGTTCTCCAGGAGCAGCAGGAATCAGTCCTCACAACCCTCCCTCCTCCCCTTGCAGTTGCAATCATCTGCTTTAGTTTTTTTGCAAATTTTTATGCTGTCTTTTAGCTATGTCATCTGACTGGCTAAGATGGCACCCTTGGGCGGGAAGGGGACCGCGCATGCGCGCTGCAATTCCCAAAGGCTTTCTTTGAAAGCTGGGGAAAATTGCTCCGCGAGGGCTCCGTCGGCGCCGACGTCACCCATATGTGAGGACTGATTCCTGCTGCTCCTGGAGAACACCTGTTACAGGTGAGTAACTACGCTTTCCTGCTGCTCCTGGAGAACACCTGTTACAGGTGAGTAACTACTTTTTCGCTGCCAGCATAGAACCTGACAAAACTAAAACAGTGGAAATACCTGAAACAGGAAGAATGTTACAGCACAACTCTCCCCCATGAAGTGAAAAAGGGGGCACCACACCTCCCTGCATCTTTCTAGGTTACCTTAAGCTCATACGTAAGCTTTTCTATTTTAAAAATGTCCCAAACCTTCACCAGCCATTCCCCTCTCCCCCTCCCCCATCTCCACCACCCAAGATTGAGGAGTATCTTGCTTCCAAAATCTGTCCACAACACACTAGGTGGCCAACAGCAGGTATGTCACTCCACATGCATTCCCCCAAGGTATCCAACAGAAGTTTCGGTCAGCCCTGCAGACTTACCTGTTTGAGAAGGCCTTCGGCCCCCTGTAAATATAGCCCTGGAAGGTAAAGGGTCATATAAATGTGTTTGTTGTATGTATGTGTTATCTCCAGGAACATGCAGGAATGTAGTCTTCACATATGGGTATCGTCGGTACCGACGGAGCCCGCACGGGAACGTTCCCCAGCGTCCAATAGGAACGCTTTTGGGAGCATCCCATAGCGCATGCGTGCTGCCTTCCCGCCTCTGTACCTCTCTCACTTCGGTTCTTCGTTTTCTGCAGAGCCGACAGGACGTGTACCCTGTCAACCGCAGAAAATTTCCTTTTATTCTTTGTTTTTTTGTGGTCGCGTCTGCCTTCATTCGATGCCTACTGGTACCGCTGGTTCTTCTTCTTCTTTCTTTAAAAAAAAACAAAAACAACTTGTATTTTCTTCAGGGGTCTTTCCCCTGTTTTTGATGCTAGGAGCCATTTTGGGCATTAGGCCCACTTTTCTTCAAGCATGGAGAAACCAGCTAGTGGTTTCAAAAAATGCTCAAAGTGTGGCGGTACCATTTCTGTCACCGACACCCATGACTGGTGTCTAAAATGTTTAGGTCCTGAACATTGTCCAACGGAGTGTCTCTCCTGCACAAGGATGACCAAAAAGGGCCTGCAGAATAGAGCTGCAAAACTCGGTACCCTGTTTGCCGCGGATGCAATGTCACTTGCATCAACGTCTTCCAGGGCTTCATCTTCCTCCCATGGATTTCAGGTAACTAAACTTAAGTCTTCTAAGACTGGTCTGTCCTTAAAGGGTAAATATCCTTCAAAGTATCCAGATGCCACTGGCGATGCCCTCGAGGATAGTTCACCGGCAAAACAGCCTCGGTGGGAGTCTTCGGGCTCCAAAGCATTAACGGGGCTTCAGGATGTTCCAGAGGCTTCCACCTCTGCAGAACTACTGGTGCCATGTTTTGGGGGTGTAGCCGCTTCTACCGGTAGCAACACCCAGGCATTGTCAGGAGCGATGGACAACAGAATCCTCGCTATTGAATGCAATCTAGTGTCCCTCTTAGCAGCTTCAGTACCTCTAAGACTGCTACAGACGGTTCAACAGGTATCGGTACCGATAGTACCTGCTTCGACAGGACTGCTTCCCCCCATGCTGAGCCTTGAGTATATCTCGGGTATCTGGGATCAGGAACCGAGACATTTTGGTACTGACTTTGAGCAATACCGACACCATGCGTTACGGGAGCACCCAGCACAAAGTGCCTTTGAGTCTTCCAATTCCAATGACTCTGACGATTCTACCAGTACCAGAGTGAACCTACTAGAGGATTCAACTCCTTCTCCTCAACACAGGATGTCTCCTCCAGAAGATATGTCCTTCCAGTATTTCATACGTGGTTTAGCAGAGGGTCTTGCAATCACTGTGATTCCAGAAAAGGAACCTAGGGCAGAAGAATTAAGAATTCTACAATACCCTATGGCTCCCAAGGAGGCAGCTATGCTTCCCATTTACAAGATCTTACATGATCTGATGTTGAGAATGTAGGAAACTCCTTTAACCATATCTTCACATTCCCAACGCCTTGACACTATGTACCGAGTGCCAAGTTGTCCTGGTTTTCAAAAAACTCAGTTATCACACCATTCAATGGTAGTGGAATCTGTTATGCGAAGAATCAAGAGTGCTAAAACACATTCTTCTAATCCTCCAGGCCGGGAATCCAGGACACTCAATGCCTTTGGGCGTCAATGCCTTCAATCCTCCATGCTTTCAGCCAGGATCGGTTCCTACATTCTTTATATGGGAATGTTCCTGGAAGAAGTCACAAAAGACTTAGAGCTCATTAGCCCTTGTGTCTCTGAGGAAAAAAGAGCAGACTACCTTATTCTGGTCAAGCACGCCCAGAATGTCTCTAAATTCATGAACCGTGCTACCTTTGATTGCTTTGAATGTATTAGCAGAACCTCTGCTATATCCATAGGAGCACGTCATATTGCTTTGGCTTCAAGCATCATACTTAGAACAGTGGGTGCAAGAAAAGCTGGTTAACATTCCTAGTACAGGAGAAAATCTCTTTGGCAAGACAAGGCTAATCAGCTTGAATCTGAAAATACTACCTTGAATAGACTATCAAGGTCTACAGCCAACCCAGCAAAGAAGAAAACATTCAAAAAACCCTTTTTCAGCAAGAAAAAGAAGCCTTACCCATCTTACACCCATCAAAGCCACTGTCCGCTTCATGTTCCCCAGAAGGGGCAACAACAGAACAGACAGCAAAGAAAGCCACAAGCTCAAAGAGCTAAACCGGCCCAACAGACCCAGCCCCCTCAGGGTCTTTGACTTCTACCTAGAGAAATTAGTCATTCTGCTCCTGAAAGGTGCAGAACCCTTAACTATTCCAGGAAGACTATGCTATTTTGCCAAAAGATGGCAACAAATAACATCAGAAAATCAGACTCTGTCCATTGTACACCTGGGGTACAAGCTTCATTTTCTCAACTTGCCCCCACCTACAATAATAAAACAGTTCAATTCTCAGGCCCCTGCCACCAACCTTTTGTGGCAGGAAGTCACATCACTTCTCGCTCAAGGAGCAATTGAAGAAGTACCCATACCCCAACAGGGGACAAGGTTTTACTCCCCCTATTTTCTTATTCCAAAGAAGACAGGGGGACACAGGCCTGTACTAGACCTCAGAGAATTAAACAAATATTTGTTCCGAGAAAAGTTCAAAATGATCTCCCTCGGAACACTTCTAACATACCTTCAAAGTCAAGACTGGCTGTGTTCTCTAGATCTAAGAGATGAGTACACGCATATTCTGATCCACTCAGATCACAGGAAGTTCCTTCGATTCCTGGTCCAAGGAAGACACTTCCAGTGCAGAGTTCTTCCTTTCGGACTGGCCTCTGCTCCAAGAGTCTTCACAAAATGCATGGCAGTGGTAGCAGCATTTATGAGGACTCTGGGAGTATTTGTCTTCCCTTACTTAGACAATTGGCTCATTCGAGCATCAACAGCTCCAGAGGCCAGCTTCGCTCTTTCTTGAGCAATGAGAATTCTTCAATATTTGAGACTGGTCATAAACCCCCCAAAATCTCATCTCACCCCTCTCAATCTCTTGAATTCATAGGGGCTCGTCTAGACACACGGCAGTCAAGGGCTTTCCTGCCACGCTGTCTACAAATAATACAACTGGCATCTCAAGCATCTATGAAGGCGTTTCTTACTGTTCGAGAGATGCTTCAACTTCTGGGACACATGACATCTACTGTCCATGTGATTCCCTATGCTCGCCTCCACATGCGAGCAGCCCAGTGGACCCTATCCTCTCAATGGTCACAGGCCTCAGGTCAGTTAATGGACAAGATCAGAAACACCACACGTCTGATTTCATCCCTGTAATGGTGGCAATCTCTAGAAAACCTCCTTGTAGGCTCTCCTTTCCAGCAGCCTCTATACCAGGCCACCCTAGCAACAGATGCATCCAAGATGGGTTGGGGGGCCCACTTGCACGATCTCTCCACTCAGAGTTTTTGGACCTCACAGGAGATTTCCCTTCACATAAACCTCCTATAGCTGAGAGCCATTTTCAATGCTATTCAAGTCTTTCAGACCCATCTCAGCAACAAAACAGTTATGGTCCAAACCGACAATCAGTTAGCTATGTTCTATGTGAACAAACAAGGCGGAACAGGCTCTCTGTCGCTATGCAACGAAGCTTTGCAACTATGGGCCCTCGCCAGAGAGTTGCAAGTTCACCTGTTTGCGGTATATATTCCGGGCATTCAAAACTTATGGGCAGACAGACTCAGTCGAATACTGCTGCCACACGAGTGGTCCCTCCACTCATACCAACTTGCTTGAGCATTTCAAATCTGGGGAACACCAGATATAGACCTCTTTGCAAGTCCACAGAATGCCAAACTTCCCCGATTCTGTTCCAGAATCCCAGCTCACAACTGTCAGGCAAGAGATGCTTTCCTACTCCACTGGGATCAGGACTTCCTCTATGCCTTCCCACCCATTCCCCTCATTCCCAAAACTTTATTCAAACTTCAGAGAGAAAGAGGTTGTATGATACTCATAGCTCCATGTTGGCCACGACAAACGTGGTATCCTCTTCTTCTGCGTCTCTCTCAAACCACTCCTCTGGAGTTGGGAAATGCTCCAGATCTTCTCTCTCAGGAGGACAGATGCTTACTGCATCCCAATCCCAGTCCCTACATTTCAGGGCCTGGTTACTGAAAGCCTAGAATTCCAGGATATTAACCTTTCTCAACAAGTAAAGGATATCCTTCTGGCTTCCAGAAAACCTTCCACAAGACGTTCCTACGCTTTTAAATGGAAAAGGTTCTCTGGCTGGTGTTCACAAAAGGGACTAAACCCCCTTTTGATACCTGTAGAGTCGCTACTAGAGTATCTCCTCCAATTATCAATTTCTGGTCTAAAGACCAATTCAGTGAGAGTCCATCTTAGTGCTATTGCTGCTTTTCATAAACCTTTCGATGGACAACCTATTTCCTCTCATCCACTTGTATCAAGTGTGATGTAGAAGCCCCTATAGAGCCCATGGAAATAGAAAGAAAGGAAAAGGTTACCTTTAAAACTGGCAGTCAGCCTGCACACATAGCTCACTGTTTACAAGAGAAAGACAAACAGATGGAGATAGGAGCTGAGCTGACACGCCCAAGCTCTGAGGTAGCAGCAAGCCTGGAGCTTGATCACTCACACCTGTTCAGAAAGGCAGAGCCAAGCCTCAGGGAACAGAAATATAAACGCTGGTTGGGAGCAAAGGAGGGGCAGCAAGGACAACAAGAGAAGCAAGGAAGGAAGCCAGAGAGGGAGCAAGAAGAGAGAGCTCCTGAGAGACGTGGTTGGAGAGGCTCAGGAACCCTAGAGAATTGGAGACTTGGCAAAGAACCTACCTGCAGTTCTGGGAGAGAAGCCGGCAGACTAGAAGTTGGGAAGTCACAGCCTGTTGCCAGGAACCAGCCTGGGCAGAGAGAACAGGGAGCCCTTCAGTCCTTACTGCCTGAGGAAAGGCTTCAGAGTTTGCCCAAGTGGAGACCCGGCACCAAAGCAGGGAGGTTAAGAAGCTCTACCTGGAACAGAGAGCCAGGGGGTGGCTCTAGTCAGGAATTACAAACGGAGAGTCACAGAGCATTTCCTTATAACTGGAAGGAACTAGATGAGAGCCAGAGAAGAAGCTCCAAAGCCACAGGTATTTCAAACCCTTGCTGTCTAGAATTGTATACAGGGGAAACACCCGAGTTTGCAGAGGGAGGTTACCTTAAACACAGTAGTAACAGCTGGCAGCCAAGCTCAGTAAATCCTGAGCTGGAGGATATGGAAACGGACTGTAATGTTAATGACATAGCTGAAGTTCCAATGGATTGCACGCTTTGCCTAGCCGATGATATCGAGTCACTGTGTTAAGTCTTTGGGTTAAAGAGCTGTGAAACAGCAAAGGAAAAGAGGTTATTTTACTTTGCCAGAAGAAGCTGTTTGGTTTTCCCATCTTTGTTACTTAGAAAAGGCACAGCACGTTTTGGAACCAGAGTGTGAAAAGCAGCTACCTTATTTTGTTGTAAATAATCCTCAAGCAAACACCTGGACACTTGCCTATTTTGTTCTACATAAGTCATAATGTGAGGGGAATAAATTTCTTGTCATTTTGCCTTAAACACTTGACTCATAACTATTCCTTTATCAGAGGTCTATAAGGGACTACAACTCCCAAAAGGCATTGCGAAAGCAGAAAGGTGTGGTCTCACTTTCTGATTAAAGGACATCATGGCAGATCAGCCCTCTTAGCCCTAGGCGGAGGGCTGACCTCGTGACACAAGATTTATGAGAGGCCTACTCTTAACAAAACCTCCCATTAAACCACCACCGGTGGCATGGGATCTGAATCTTGTTCTTGGTCAGCTTATGAAACTGCCCTTTGAACCTTTAGCCACTTCAGACCTAAAGTTTCTTTCATGGAAAGTTATTTTCCTAATTGCCATCACTTCTGCAAGACGCATTAGTGAACTACAGGCGTTAGTAGCTGACCCTCCTTATACAAGGTTCCACCATGATAAAGTAGTCCCGAGGACTCATCCTCACTTTATGCCAAAGGTGGTTTTGCCTTTACATTTAAACCAGTCGGTTTACCTTCCTATATTCTTCCCTAGGCCTCATGCCTCTAGTGCGGAAAGGAATCTTCATACACTGGATTGTAAAAGAGCCTTAGCCTTTTATCTCCAAAGAACTAAGCCACATAGAAAATCATCTCAGCTTTTTGTGGCTTTTGACTCTAGTCATTTGGGACTTCCAGTTCCAAAAGAACTCTGTCAAATTGGATTACAGATTGCATATCCTATACTTATCAGAGTAAAGGACTTTCTCTCGAGGGCCATGTCACAGCTCACAATTTGAGAGCAATGGCAGCCTCAACGGCTAACCTTCGTTCTGTGTCCATTGATGACATCTGTAGAGCAGCCACTTGGGCTTCGGTACACACCTTCACAGCCCACTACTGCTTAGACAAGGACTCCCATCGGGATGCCTCGTTTGGCCAGGCTGTTCTTCAGCATCTCTTCCATACTTAATACAACTCCTACCCACCATCCACGGTTTGTATGCCAGAGGTCCATGGGAGGAAGCATGACCCCTGCTCGATTATTGTATAATGTATATATGTATATATGTAATTAGTACTCATATACTTAACAAACCCCTCGTGTGATGTGCCTACCCCCCTGATCAACCTGTACACACCCAAATTTACTGTACTGATTGACAGTCCTCCTTATGTTCTCCTTGTGTAATCAGACCGCTGCTGATCGCTGGAAGCAGCGGTATATAAATGTTTGCTAAATAAAATAAATAAAAAATAAATAAATAAATAAATGACCCATCTCACCTGGGTTCGCAGCTTGCTGGGGTCACCCCTTGGCATCTTTCAGCTGGGGAGTCCCCATATGTGAAGACTACATTCCTGCTTGTTCCTGGAGATAGTGTAGTTACTCACCTGTAACAGGTGATCTCCGGGAACAGCAGGAATTTAGTCTTCACAGCCCACCCACCTCCCCTAGGAGTTGTTTCTGTCTATCTCTTTCTCTATTTCTCTCCTTTGATCTCAGCTATAAACTCAACTGAAGTGAGAGAGGTACAGAGGCGGGAAGGCAGCACGCATGCGCTGTGGGATGCTCCCAAAAGCGTTCCTATTGGACGCTGGGGAGCGTTCCCGTGCGGGCTCCGTCAGTACCGATGATATCCATATGTGAAGACTAAATTCCTGCTGTTCCCGTAGATCACCTGTTACAGGTGAGTAACTATGCTTTATCTCTTTCTTCTCCACACTCCTTTCCTTTTTACACATTGTAGTTCTTTTCAATCTTATTTTATTTTAAAATTATAAAATGCTTTGATTACGTTTTTTGAAAGGTAGAATATCAAAAATCATAAACCAGTAGCTTTATATTAAAGAGTGGATCCACCTTAGTAATGTTTAAAATACCAGCACAAACATCTTTCCAAAACACAACAATTTTTGGACAAGATCACCGTATGTGCATGAGGTGCTCGTCTCTGGCCACAACCTCTCCAACAACGACCATCACTCTATCTGCCCCACTTAACCAAAACACTTGGAGTGCAGTACATCCACATTAAAATTTGCAATTGCGTATTTGCTAGTGTTAAGAATCTGGAGTAAGAGTGGGCATACTTGCAGGCCTCTGCCCTGAACTCAGACTTGGTACCCAACACCCCCTCCCAATTTCAAATATAGAACTGATTACTCAGGGACCCTATCTCATCACCCCCCAGTGCCTTATAAAGCTGTGCCATGTGGTGTTTCCTACTCTTTACTGTGAAGAAAGCTTTCTCCCACTGCCGTTCCAACCAAAAAAAGTGAATCCTTGTCATGCAGTTGACTCACAAAATGGCACAATTGAAAGTACTGAAAAAAATTCAGTCTGGCCACACCTACCCATTGCACCCTTTTGCTTGTCCCAAAAGAGTGACCTTCAAAAAAGGAAACCAAGCTTGGCAAGAGCTCTCACACCCAGGTATGTTTGTTCATCTGCCTAATAAATTCTATAACTGATACAAGGGAGAGACACAGGAAGAAACCTTCTGGGACCTACACACCATTTTCCAAACCTTCCAAAGAGGGAGACTAGAAAGAATGCTCCCGTGTAGGACTACCCAGTGGAAGGTCTTGCACAATCAAAAAAGCAGACAGCAGAATGGGATCCAACCACATTTTCTCTACTGTGCCCAACTCAGCAAACATTTCTGTCTCCACCAAACACGAACAGCTCGCACACACGCACATCAGTAATAAATGTATATATTAGGAAGACCAAGCCACTCCTTTAACTTAGGGCAACTAAGGGTGGCAAACCAAATCTCCTGCTTTTTCCTTGTCATATAAATCTTGCAAACACTCTCCTCATAGAAATAAAAAAAATTCTTAGGTACCTTCATGGGTAACTGCATAAAGAAAAATAAGGTCTCAGGCGACACTAGCATTTTTACAAATTAAATAACGAAACCACCATATTTTGCCAATCCTGTAGATCTTTTTCGATTCCTCACTCCAGCTTTTGATAGATTAGGGAAGTTAATAAAGACAAGTCATTGAGAATAATAACCCCCAAATACTTAACACTGCATAATCATTTGAAACTCCATCTCTGTGCCCGGCCATAAAACTCTTTTCTGTACTTTTCCTAAGTGCAGAGTGAACCCATGACCTCTGGTTGCTAATCAGTGATTTATTACCATTACGTAACCATAATTATAATGCTGCTACAAATTATTACCTCATTTTCTAGTGCTAGTCTGTATATCTTCTATTCTTCTATCCAAAATAAATCTTATACAGTATATACACACACACACACACACACACACACACATTCTCTCTTTCATGGCTCATTACCAGAAATTCTCAACAAACCCACAGAAAGGGAAACAGTAGACTTTTCCTAGATATAACTGAGCATACATTATTTTATTTGGCTACTGAAATTCCATACAGGTCCAGATATGCTCCCTGCTGAATTCTGAGACTTTTAAACTCAGCTGGTCCTGACTTTAGTCATAGTTTTCAATGAAGTCTTAACTCAGCAGGTGCTGCCCTCTTCCTTCTATCAAGCTGTGATCACAGTCATCTCAAAAGAGGGAAGAGATACTCTCTTCTGTAGTAGCTACAGGCCAATTTCCCTATCAAATGTTGATTATAAGTTCTTCACAAAGATTTTATGTTTTTGTATTGAGTCCCTTCTGCAATCTTTATTCATCCTGATCAGATGGGGTTCGTGAAGGGGAGGTTTGGTTTTGAAAATGTACATTGCTTGAAGAATATCTTGCATGCTGTTTGCGCAAAATTGGAACAGTATGCCATTCTTTCACTGGAGGTGGAAAAAACTTTTGATAAGATAGAATGGCAGTATCTTTTTTTTTGTTCTGCAAAACTTTGTATTTGGTGAGAATTTTTGTGGCTGGACTGCAGCATTGTATGCTCGGTTAGTCACTGCTTTGTTGGTGAATGACCATGGCTCAGCAGTTTCAGCTGGGGAGGGGCACTCGGCAGGGCTGCCCCTTCTCATCCCTAGGGACCCAGAAGCTTCTTTGTTAGTGATGGTGGAGTTGATTTCAGACTTTGGTTCATGGTTAATTGTCAGAAATCTGTGTTGATGCTGTGTAAAACCCAGGTTAAGGTTGGTTTCTCTGCAGACAAGCAGGGGGAATGCAGGTACACTATGATGGTGATGGCTCTGACAGATCCATCGTGACGGATTGTTCCCCAACTCAGATAAGTCATTTCTTTGTGGTTCATGCCTTGCTCGCCAAAAAACGTTGGAGTTCAGTCTATCCTCTCCACTGCTCAGTGATGCCATAACTTTCCCCTGCTCTCCTCATGCCTCAGGCTTTAAATTAATTTTACAATACAAAACTAACAGGAAGAGGACAAATTTTTTTTCGGGAGCATCACTTCCATGGCAATCCGACATCCACAGTAGCTTTAAACAGCTACCACTATCCTATGAGAATCTCAGAGCCTTCTCTGTAATGCCCTTCCATCTCTTCAGCTCCTCCCCCTACGCCCCACTGGGCCCAGACAAGGCATCGCCGTGATGGGCAATTCCAGCATATCTTGTGCTGCGGCCAGTCAACAGAAGGCAGACCTCTTCCTGGCAGTGACTACATTTTAGCGAGCACAGCTCCCTCCTTCCTGGGACCATTGCCCCACCTCTCCACCTCCAGAGGCCCCATTCTCACATCGGGCAACTTCTTTTTCAAACTGAGTCACTTCTCAAAGACCCGTCAATGGAAAGCCTGCTCATACCCCTCCCATTCTGGGGGTGAATGCAAAACGCACAGGGAAACATAAGCACAGCCAGTTCTCCAATGCTGCTCTGCCATGATAGATAGCTTACCATATCGCAGGTAAGGGCGATCTGGGAGAAATAGGAATGTAATGAAGATATAGTTAGGTAAAAGGCAAATGAGAGAAACAGAAGGATCAATGTCAGAGAGAGATGTGATGAAGATGATGGGGTGCATAAAGTAACAGAAAATGGAAATGAGATCTTGGAAAAAGGCTTAGAAGAAAATCAACAAGAGGAGGTAGAAAAGAGAGACTGGGATCAATCCAACTGGAAAAATATGATGATCAGACAAGAAAGGTACAAAAGAGTATCAGTTTTTAGAGAATAAAATATGTCAGCTTTGAAAATGTGAATTTCTTACAGCTCATTACAGAAGAAAATGCATTTCTGCTTCTCTTTCGTGTATGTTTGCAGCTTGGTGACTGTTTTTGGGATTTTCCATTTCAATTTTTGTATTTGTAGTTTCATATTCTTTAATTGGTGATGATCAGCGTTTTCCATGTGCAGCCGAGATAAGGGATTCTGTTAATCGTATAGGTTCTCTCTTGGAATCTGTAGTAGTTCAGCTTGTTCTCTTTTCCAACCGGGGTTACTGGTGTTCTAGAATATTTGCAGTGCTGATTATCTCCAGGAACAAGCAGGAATGGGTCTTCAGATATGGGTATCGTCGGTACCGACGGAGCCTGCGCGGGAATGCTCCCCAGCGTCCAGTAAGAAAGCTTTTGGGAGCATCCCACAGCGCCTGCACGCTGCCTTCCCGCCTTTCCCAACCGCCTCTCTCCAGTTCTTCTTTTCCGCGGAGCCAACAGGTTGTGTTCCTGTCACCGCAGAAGAATTCTTTATTTTTTTCTTTATTTTTCTGTGTCGCGTCTGCCTTCTTCGACGTCAGACCCGTACCGCCGGTCTTTTCTTTTCTTTCTTATAAAAAAAAACCCAAAAACTTTTCTTTCTTCAACTGTGCATTGCGGTTTGGGCCTTAGGCCTGAACATTTTTCTCCTCATGGAGAAGCCCACTTCCGGGTTTAAAAAGTGCACGAAGTGTGGCGGTACTATTTCTGTCACTGACACCCATGATTGGTGTCTAAAATGTTTGGGTCCTGACCATTCCATCACGGATTGTGTGTCCTGTACCATGATGTCTAAAAGAGGTCGGCAGAACTGAGCAGCCAAGTTCAGTACCCTGTTTCCCTCTGATGCAGCCTCGGTGGCATCGACGTCTTCCAGGGCTGCTGCTTCCTCCCATGGATCTCAGGTAACCAAACATAAATCTAGCCGGTCCTCGAAGGGCAAATCTCCCTCTAAGCATCGAGATGCCTCCGGGCTTCTCCTCGAGGATTCCGCACCGACAAAATCACCCCGGCGGGAAGTTCCGGCTTCCAAAGCATTGTCTATGGGGTCACAGGTTGACATCGATGGCTCGGCCTCGACCAATCACCTGTTGCTGTGTTCTGGGGTACCGGTGGCCTCCACCGGTACCAACATCCAGACTCTGGTTGGCGTCGATGGATCAGAAGATTCTGTCCATGCAGCGCACCCTAAGAGCGTTTATGCATGCTTCGACGACTTCGGTACCGCAACAATCTCCGTTGCCGGTACTGACTCCGGCACCGGCATCGTTTCCGGTGCCGGTACCGATTGCATCAATATCGGCTTCGGTGTCGACTGCAACGGTACCCTGTCCTATGATGCCCATCGGTACTGAACCGGTACCGCTTACTCCCGATGTCGATCCCACTCGGTATGCGTATCGGGCTTTACAGGAGCATCCGGACAGGTGATACTTCGATTCCTCCGAAGACTCTGATGAGTCGGAGGCTTCTATCGAGGCACCGGTACTTCTTCCTCAGGAGTCTGATTCTCCAAAACGAAGAATGTCTCCTCCAGAAGACTTGTCTTTTCAGGACTTCATTAGGGAAGTGGCTAGGGGCCTCTCCATTACAGTGGCCCCTGAGTCAGAGCCTAGAGCCAAGCAACTAGACATTTTGCAATATCCTAAGGCTCCTAAAGAAGCAGCTACTTTACCTATTCATGAGATTCTCTATGATCTCATGTTGAGCATATGGGAGACTCCTCTTACTACCTCTCCTCATTCTCGTAGATTAGACACCATGTACCGTGTCCCTCCTTGTCCTGGCTTTCATAAGTCTCTGCTTCCTCACCACTCTATTGTGGTAGAGTCTGCCATGAGGAAATTAAAGAATGCAAAGAGACACTCATCTAATCCTCCAGGACGTGAATGCAGGACCCTTGATGCCTTTGGCGAAGGGTTTTCCAAGCCAATATGCTTGCTGCCAGAATCAACTCCTATAGTCTCTATATGGGGATGTTTCTAAAAGAAGTCACAGATCATCTGCAGACTTTAGCCCCTTTTATTTCAGAAGATAAAAGGCAGGAATTTCTCACTTTGCTTAAACATGCCCAAGATGTTTCCAAATTTTCCAACCGTGCAGCCTTTGACTCTTTTGAGTGTGTAAGCACAGCCTCGGCTATTGCCATAGGTGCACGCAGAATTGCTTGGTTACAAGCATCTGATTTGGAACTCTGGGTCCAAGATGAACTGGGAAATCTTCCTTGTACAGGTGAAAACCTTTTTGGCAGGGATTGGAAAGCAAAGGCCACTCAGATGGATGCTGAGAACTCTGCTTTGGATCGATTTTCAAAGTCTACCTCTGCTCCTGCTAAGAAAAGATTGTTCAAAAAGACACCTTTTTCTAAAAAGGGAAGATATTATCCTGCTTATGGTCAGCAGGCATCTTCTGCAGGTCGTTTTGCTGCAAAGCGTCAGCAACCACCTAAACAGGCCAAGTCAAAGGCTGCCAGGCCTCCCACGGCCCAGCAGCCTCAGCCTCCTCAGGGCCTTTGACTTGCAACTAGAGAACTTAGCCTTTCTGGCTCTGGAAGAACCAGAGCCCCTCACCATTCCAGGAAGGTTGGCTTATTTTGCTCCCAGATGGGAGCAAATCACAGCAGAGCAATGGACCCTCTCCATTATAAGGGAAGGGTACAAGCTTCATTTCTTAAACCTTCCTCCCCACACCATGGTGAAACAGTTCAATTCTCCAACATCTCTCCTCAACCTTCTGGGTCAGGAGATTGCTACCCTTCTTGCCCAAGGGGCAATAGAAGAAGTACCTCTTCTTCAACAGGGCTCAGGGTTCTGCTCCCCTTATTTTCTTATTCCAAAGAAAACAGGGGGCTACAGACCCATATTAGATCTCAGAGAATTGAACAAGTTTCTATTCAAAGACAAATTCAAGATGATTTCTCTCGGTACTCTGCTGCCATACCTTCAGAGTCAGGACTGGCTTTGTTCTCTAGATCTCAAGGATGCGTACACCCATGTCCTCATCCATCCAACACACAGAAGGTTCCTTCAGTTCCTTTTTCAAGGAAAGCACTACCAATACAGGGTGCTTCCTTTTGGTCTGGCCTCTGCACCAAGGGTGTTCACGAAATGCATGGCAGTAGTAGCTGCATTTCTACGCACTCTAGGAATATTCGTTTTCCCATATCTGGACGACTGGCTCATTCGAGCTCCATCCCAGTCAGAGGCCCAGATTTGTCTAACCTGCACAATGCGTATCCTTCAGTATTTGGGACTGGTAATAAACATCCCAAAATCCCATCTCACCCCTACTCAGTCCCTGGAGTTTATAGGGGCCTTGCTGGATACCACAACTGCAAGGGCCTATCTTCCTCAGGCCCGTTGCCTACGCTTGGTGCAGTTAGCCTCCCAGATACAGTTAAAGTCCCATTTAACTGCTCGAGAGATGTTACAACTATTAGGCCACATGGCATCCACCGTGCATGTGGTTCCATATGCTCGCCTTCACATGAGGGCAGTTCAATGGACTTTGTCCACCCAATGGACTCAGGCATCAGGTTGCCTGTCAGACAAAATAGCAAACTCCAGTCGCCTATTTTGGTCTCTCCAGTGGTGGAAGTCCCCTCCAGATCTGTTGCTGGGGTCCCCTTTTCAGCAGTCGCTGCCCCAAGCAACTCTGACAACAGATGCTTCTCCAATGGGTTGGGGAGCTCATCTGCAGGATCTCTCCACCCAGGGCATCTGGTTTCCACAGGCGACTTCCCTGCATATCAATCTCTTGGAACTCAGAGCAATATTCTTAGCTCTCAGAGTGTTCCATTCCCTGCTCAGCTACAGGACAGTCCTCATCCATACGGACAATCAAGTAGCCATGTTCTATGTAAACAAGCAGGGCGGGACTGGCTCTCTGTCGCTTTGCAACAAAGCTTTGCGACTGTGGGCCTTCGCCAGAGAGCATCACATCCATCTTCTGGCAGTATATCTTCCAGGCATTCAAAACTCTTGGGCGGACAGACTCAGTTGAGTTCTGCTCCCACACGAGTGGTCCCTCCACATAGACCAGGTAGCCAGGATTTTTCGAATTTGGGGAACCCCGGACATAGACCTCTTTGCAAGTCCGTGGAATGCCAAACTTCCCCGGTTCTGTTCCAGAATTCCGTGTCAGGGAGTTCAGCCCAAGGATGCCTTCCTCCTTCACTGGGGTCAAGACTTCCTTTATGCCTTTCCACCAGTTCCCCTAATTCCCAAAACACTATTCAAGCTTCAGAGAGATCGAGGGACCATAATCCTCTTAGCACTACATTAGCCACGCCAAGTGTGGAACCCTCTACTTCTGCATCTCTCTCAAGCTCCTTCCCTGCACTTGGGCTCTGCACCAGACTTTCTGTCCCAGGAAGAGCGAACGTTGTGGCACCCAAACCCCCAGTCGCTCCATCTCAGGGCTTGGTTGCTGAGGGCCTAGACCTTCAAGATTTTCATCTCTCTCAGCAAGTCAGAGATGTTATTCATGCCTCTAGGAAGCCTTCTACTAGACGTTCCTATGCTTTCAAATGGAAAAGATTTACCATTTGGTGTTCAGAAAAGGGTCTAAACCCTCTTGCAATACCTCTGAATTCTCTACTAGAGTATCTCCTGCATCTATCCCATGCAGGCCTGAAAACGAATTCAGTAAGAGTCCATTTGAGTGCTATTGCAGCGTCCCTCAAGCCTCTCAATGGACAACCTATTTCCTCTCACCCTCTTATAGCAAGATTCATGAGAGGCCTTCTTTTAACTAAACCTCCCATTAGATCACCTCCAGTGGCATGGGACGTAAACCTGGTTCTTGGCCAGCTTATGAAGCCACCCTTTGAACCTTTAGCCACCACCTCCTTGAAATTTCTTTCTTGTAAAGTTGTTTTTCTCATTGCAGTCACCTCAGCACGCCGCATCAGTGAGTTGCAAGCTTTGGTGGCTAATCCACCTTATACAAGGTTCCATCATGATAAGGTAGTCCTCAGGACCAATCCACACTTTATGCCTAAAGTGGTCTCGCCTTTTCATCTGAACCAAGAGGTATATTTACCTGTCTTTTTTCCAGGACCTCATGTATCAAATGCAGAGAGGAATCTTCATACCTTGGATTGTAAGAGAGTTCTCGCTTTTTACTTACAAAGAACACAGCAACATAGAAAGTCTTCTCAACTCTTTGTTGCTTTTGATCCTTCTCATTTAGGACTTCCAGTCTCTAAGAGAACACTGTCCAACTGGATTGCTCAGTGTATTTCTTTCGCGTACCAGAGTAGGAACATTTCTCTGGAGGGCCATGTCACAGCTCACATTTTGAGAGCCATGGCAGCCTCAATGGCTCATCTAAACTCTGTGTCCATCGACCAAATCTGTCGAGCGGCCACCTGGGCCTCGGTTCATACCTTCACAGCCCATTACTGTTTGGACAAGGACTCCCGCCGGGATGCCTCATTTGGTCAGGCTGTTCTCAAACACCTGTTCCATTCCTAATCAACTCCTACCCACCTACCCTGGTTGGATGCCAGAGATCCATGGGGGGAGGTAGAGTCCTTTTCAAGGACACACAACCAGGGGTCTCCCCCTGGCATCTGCAGCTAGGGAGTCCCCATATGTGAAGACTCATTCCTGCTTGTTCCTGGAGATAGCACAGTTACTTACCTGTAACAGGTGATCTCTGGGAACAGCAGGAATAAGTCTTCACAACCCACCCACCTCCCCTAGGAGTTGTATCTCTCTATCTATCTTTCCTTTCCTCTCTCTCTCTTTGTCTCAGCTTTAAAATTCGAAATGGAGAGAGGCAGTTGGAATAGGCGGGAAGGCAGCGCGCAGGCGCTGTGGGATGCTCCCAAATGCTTCCTTACTGGACGCTGGGGAGCATTTCCGCGCAGGCTTCGTCGGTACTGACGAAACCCATATGTGAAGACTTATTCCTGCTGTTCCCAGAGATCACCTGTTAGAGGTAAGTAACTGTGCTTGCCATAGGTAGGGATGGTGCAATTTGAATTCCTGATGGTGGTGGTGTATCCATTAGCAGGGTTTTGTGTTTTGACGCTCAGTATCTAGCTGTGTGCACACAGTGCTCCAAATGAGGTTGCACCAAATACTTATACAAATATACTATCATCTCCTTTCTTCTGATGGCCATTCGTCTCCCTAGGCACCCAAGCATTCTTCCAGCTTTCACCGTTGCCTTTTCTACCTGTTTAGCTACTTTAAGATCATCAGACACAATCACGCCTAAGTCCCGCTCTTCTTTTCTGGATAGAAGTACTTCACCCCCTATACTCTATCGTTCCCTTGGATGTTGCAGCCCAAATGCATGACCTTGCATTTTTTAACATTAAATCTTAGCTGCCAAATTCTAGACCATTCTTTCTCCAGGACCAAGCAGGAAGTCAGTCCTCACATATGGGTGACGTCGGCGCCGACGGAGCCCTCGTGCGGAGCATTTCCCCAGCTTTCACAGAAAGCCTTTGGGAATTGCAGCGCGCATGCGCGGTCCCCTTCCCGCCCAAGGGTGCCATCTTGCTCAGTCTTCTTTTTTCCGCAGAGCCCGACGGATGTAGTTCGTTTTTCCCCGAGGAAAAAGTTGATTTTCTCTATTTTTCTATTTTTTCTCTGGTTCGACGCCGGATCCTTTTCCCGCTCGGACCGATACGCCGGTATCGAGTCCTTTCTCTCTTTTTCGGTTTTTGTCCTTTGTGACTGGATTCGCGCCTTTTTTCTTTTTTCCCTGGCAGACCGGTCTTTTGACCTAGCAGGGGCCCTTTTCCCCCCGATGGCTGCCAGCGGGTTTAAGAAATGTGATCGGTGTAAGAAACTTATGTCTCTTACCAACACACATGACTGCTGCCTCCGTTGCCTCGGACCCAATCATGACCCGATGATCTGTGGTCCGTGTGGCAAAATGTCCTCGAAGGCGTTGAGGAGTCGGCAGCACCAGAGGGATAGAATTTTTTCTGACTCCGCGTCCGGCCGGGCCCGGACCTCATCAGAGGCCTCGACGTCTCGGGACTCCGGCCCCGAGCAGCGTCGGGGTTCCTCTGAGCGGGGGTCTCCTTCGCGGGAACATCGCAGGAAGAAGAAACCCGCGAGGACATCGTCGGTGGACGCTCCTGGTTCCTCGAGGGCCAGGTCGCATAGCCCCGATAGTCGTCCTGGGTCTTCGGAGTCGGAGAGGCCTGCGAAGCATCCTCGTGTCGAGATGGAGTCTCCTGGACACGTAAGTGCTGTTGTCCTCGTTGACTCTCCTCCGAGGGAGCCGACGTCGGGCCCGACGCCGTCGAGGCCCGAATCGGGGGCTGCTGGGTCTCCTGAGCTCGGACTCAGGTTGACGGCCTTGGAGAGCAGCTTCGCTGCCTTCATGTAACAGCAGCGGGCATTGATCGCCGGTCTCGCCGGTGCATCTGCCCCGACCACCGGGACCTCGACGTCCAAGTTGACCCCGGAGGCCGAGCCGATCCTCGAGTCCATGCGGGCTCGAGTCGATCCTCGGCCACGGTCTCCCTCGATCTCCCGTTTGGGGCCGAGGTCATAGTCGCCGATACCCTCGGCGTCGGGGCGGAGGGCATCGGTGCCCGCCAGACCGGAGCCGCTCGATTCCTCCTCCGAGGAGTCGGGCTGGGAGACGGAGGACGAAGAGTCACCCGACACCCATCGGACTCGGTGTGTCCCCTCGGACTCACCTGAGTCCGAACCTCGGAGACGGTCCCCACTGGAGGATACCCGGTTCTCGGACTTCGTGCGGGATATGGCCAAGGCCTTGGCCTTCCCCACGGATCTTGAGGAGGAGCCTCAAGCCGAGGAGCTCGAGGCCCTCCAGTATGACTCTCCTCCGAAGGAGGCCTTTACTGTTCCAGTTCCTCCGATGCTGGAGCGGCTACTCTTCCGCATGTGGGAGACCCCAGCTTCGACGCTGGTGTTAAGCAAGCGGGTCGATTCCATTTTTTGAGTCCGCAAGAGCCCCGGGTTCCAAAAGGTGCAATTACCGCACCACTCCATGGTTGTGGAATCGGCCATGCATCGACTGAAAAGTCAGAAGATGCACTCCTTGGTGCCTCCCGGCCAGGAGGCCCGGAACCTGGATGCCCTCGGTAAGAAGTGCTTCCAGGGCTCTATGCTTGCTTGCCGTGTCCAGACCTACCAGCTCTACATGGGCATTTACCTCCGAGACCTGGCAAAGGAAATTGCCGGGTTCTCTGCTGGTCTCTCCAAGGAACCTTTGCAGAGTTTCCAGGCCTTGTCCACTGGTATTCGAGAGTGCTCGAAGTTTATCTCTCAAGCAGCCTACGATGGCTTCGAGGCTTTGGCCCGAGTAGCTGGGGCCGGCATCGGTGCCTGCCGACAAGCTTGGCTACAGTCATCCGACCTCGAGCCATGGGTCCAGGACAAGTTGGTTGATGTCCCCTGCCGAGGTGAAAACCTCTTTGTCAAGCCCATGGCTGAAAAGGCTGCAGAACTCGAGACCAAGACTCTGACCAGGACTAGGCTTTCCAGGAAAACCTCTGCCCCTTCTCAGAAAAAGAAGGGCTCGGGAAGAAAGACCTTTTACCCGAGGAAGTCATCTGCCTACAAACAGTACCCTCATTATCAGGCCTCTGCAGCTCCCCAACAGGGTCAGCAGGCCAAGGGGCAGGGTCAAGGGCCCCATAGGCCGAAAAGCCTCAAGCCACCAACACCGGCCCCTGCTCAGCAGAGTGGGGTTTTTTGACTCAAACAGCATAGCCTCTTCTCCTCAGCTGGCTTCTCTCAGCACAGGAGGCCGGCTGGCCCACTTTGCCCACAGGTGGTCAGCCGTCACATCAGATACCTGGGTTCTTCATATAGTCCAAAAGGGCTATCTTCTCCATTTTCACCAGGTACCTCCCTCCTATTTTCCAGGGGAGCCTCCAAGACTCCCTCTGCACCGGGACCTACTCCTACAGGAGTTGACAGGTCTACTAAAGGATCAGGCTGTGGAACCGGTGCCCCACCACCTGAGAGGTCAAGGCTTTTATTCCAGGTACTTTCTGGTACCAAAAAGAACAGGAGGCCTCAGACCCATCCTAGACTTGCGAAACCTCAACAAGTTCCTGCAGAGGGAAAAGTTCAAGATGCTTACCCTTGGAATCCTGCTGCCCTACCTTCAGCAGGGAGACTGGCTATGCTCCTTGGATCTAAAGGATGCGTATACTCACATCCTTATCCATCCAGACCACCGACAATATCTCAGGTTTGTTGTGGGAGGAAACCACTATCAGTACAGAGTGCTTCCCTTTGGCCTCTCATCCGCTCCCAGGGTGTTCACCAAGTGCCTGGCAGTGGTGGCGGCCTACCTGAGGCTTCAGGGTCTCTTTGTGTTTCCGTACCTGGACGACTGGCTCATAAGGGGCCAATCTTCCCAGGAGACCAACCAGGCCACCCTTCGCACTGTGGCTCTGCTTCAGCACTTGGGGTTTGTCATAAACTTCGCCAAGTCCACTTTGCTCCCGTCCCAGAACTTAGAGTTCATAGGTGCCAGACTAGACACTCTTCAAGCAAAGGCTTTCCTGCCTCTGGACAGGGCCCACAAGCTAATGGATCTGGCCAGCCAGTTTCGCAGCAATTCCCTGGTCTCTGCCAGGCAATTCCTGAGACTACTCGGCCATATGGCTTCAACGGTCCATGTCACCCCCAATGCCTGCCTGCACATGCGTCCTGTTCAATGGAGCCTTCGCACTCAGTGGCATCAAGCCACTGGAGGCCTAACAGACTCAGTGAGGATTTCTGACCTCCTGATCTCCTCCCTGCAATGGTGGCTTCATCTTCCAAATCTAGTGCTCGGAGTGGTTTTCTAATCCCCTCCGCATACTCAGGTGCTGACAACCGATGCCTCTCTTCTCGGTTGGGGAGCACATTGCCAAGGGGCATGCACTCAGGGTCTCTGGACCCCTTGGGAGGCTACTCAGCAGATAAACTTCCTGGAGCTACGGGCGATACGCCTAGCTCTGAGAACCTTCTCCCATCTCGCCTCTCACCAGTCTGTATTGGTCCAGACGGACAATCAAGTTGCCATGTTCTATGTGAACAAACAAGGAGGCACAGGTTCCTTCCTTCTTTGTCAGGAGGCACAACAACTGTGCTCTTGGGCTGTCAATCACAGAATCCTTCTCAAAGCTGTCTACCTCCCAGGTCAGGAAAATTGCCTGGCAGACAGACTGAGCCGGATCCTGCAACCACACGAATGGAGATTGAACCCATTGGTGGTTCAGCAGGTCTTTCTTAAGTGGGGGCTCCCCACCATGGATCTTTTTGTCAGTCCTCTGAACCGGCAACTCCCGAGATTTTGCTCCAGACAACCGCATCCTCTCAGAGTAACAGCGGATGCGTTTCTGATCTCGTGGTCCACAGGCCTCCTGTATGCGTTTCCTCCCACAACACTAGTGTCCAGAATGCTGTTCAAAGTCCTCCAGGATGGGGCTTCATTGATTCTCATAGCTCCCAGGTGGCCGAGGCAACCCTGGTTCCCACTTCTGCTACAACTGGCGGTGGACACACCTCTTCCTCTGGGGTTTCAACACGATCTCCTGTCACAGGATCAGGGGACTCTCTTGCACCCCAACCTCCAGTCCCTTCATCTGATGGCCTGGCTGCTGAAAGGGTGGTCCTCGCACCCCTACTACTGCCTCGAGAGGTGGAAGATGTAGTCTTGGCCTCTTGGCATCAATCCACCAGGAAATCCTATGCTCTTAAGTGGCGTAGATTCTCCGCCTGGTGTGCTCAGCACAGTGAGAATCCCTTCTCGTGCTTGGTTGCAGTAGTGTTGCAATATTTGCTCTACCTTTCCAATCTGGGCCTTAAGTCTTTTTCTGTTCGAGTTCACCTTAATGCTCTCTCAGCACACCACTCGCCGGTGGACGGCAGGCCTCTTTCCAGCCACCCTTTGGTGGCTCGTTTCCTCCGAGGCCTTCTTCTGCTTAAGCCTCCTTTGCGTCCACCGGCCCCTGAGTGGGATCTGAATGTGGTCTTGCAGCGCCTTGTCCGCCTTTTGAACCTATGGCTACCTGCCCTCTCCGTTTTCTCTCCTGGAAAACTTTATTTCTGGTAGCTCTCACCTCTGCTAGGCGAGTGAGTGAACTGCAGGCACTAGTGTTTGATCCTCCTTACACTAGGTTCTACCGGAATAGGGTAGTCCTACGGACTCACCCTAAGTTTCTTCCTAAAGTTGTCTCACCTTTTCACCTCAATCAGGAGGTGGTTCTTCCGACCATCTTTCCCAGGCTGCATGCCAACTGGGCTGAGATGGTCTTGCATACCCTGGACTGTAGGAGGGCATTGTCCTTCTACCTTGACCGTACGCGGGAGCATCGGAAGGCTGTTCAGCTTTTCGTTTCTTTTGACCCCAATAAGTTGGGACTCCCTGTCTCCAAGCGTACGTTGTCCATATGGGTCGCTGACTGTATCGCCTGGGCTTATGGGGCAGCCGGCCTCTCGTTGGAGGGTCGAGTCACGGCTCATCGTGTCAGGGCGAAGGCTGCGTCAGTGGCTTATCTCCGCTCTGTTCCGTTGGCAGACATCTGCCGGGCCACTACTTGGTCTTCAAGCCAGACGTTTGCGGCCCATTACTGCCTTGAGAGGGAGTCCCGCAGGGACAGTGCTTTCGGACAGGCAGTACTCCATAATCTCTTTGGGGTTTAGGCAACTCCTCCCTCCGGCCCTGGTGTTGGGCTACCGGTTGGGGGCGTTCTCAGAGAAGATTCCTTCCTTTTGTGCTGACGAGCTAGAGGGAGCTCATTTTTCCGCTTGGGGTCTCCGGTAGCCTTAAGCTGGGGAGTCCCATATGTGAGGACTGACTTCCTGCTTGGTCCTGGAGAAAGAGTAGTTACTCACCTGTAACAGGTGTTCTCCAGGAGCAGCAGGAATCAGTCCTCACAACCCTCCCTCCTCCCCTTGGAGTTGCAGTCATATGATTTGTTTTTGCTAATTTTTTGCTGTCTTTTAGCTATGTCATCAGACTGAGCAAGATGGCACCCTTGGGCGGGAAGGGGACCGCGCATGCGCGCTGCAATTCCCAAAGGCTTTCTGTGAAAGCTGGGGAAATGCTCCGCACGAGGGCTCCGTCGGCGCCGACGTCACCCATATGTGATGACTGATTCCTGCTGCTCCTGGAGAACATCTGTTACAGGTGAGTAACTACTCTTCAAGCTTAGCTAGATCCCTCCTCATGTTATCTACTGTTTCTTGAGTGTCTTCTCTTGCAGATTTTGGTGTCATCCGCAAAGAGGCAAATCTTACCCAACAGCCCTTCCGCAATATCACTAACAAAGATGTTAAAAAGAATTGAACCAAGGACAGATCCCTGCAGCACACCACTGGTAACCTCCTCCTCCTCAGAGTGAGCTCCGTTTACCTGTACCCTTTGTTGCCAGAACTAGAGGGCGTCAGTTATTCTGATCGCCCCAGGTGGCCCAGGTAACCCTGGTTCCCTCTGTTGCTTTCCCTGTCAGTGGAATGCCCAGTCCCACTGGGCCAGGCCCCGGACCTCCTGTCCCAGGAGGAGGGCTCCCTCCTGCACCCCATCCTAGGGTTGCTAATGGCGTGGCTGCTGAAAGGGTAGTGTTGGCCTCTTTCAATCTTCCAGGGGAAGTTGAGGAGATCTATTAGCCTCCCAGACGGGCTTATGCCTTTAAGTGGAGAAGGTTCTCTGGCTGGTGTGCATTTGGTTCTTCAGTACCTACTCCACCTGTCACATGTCTGGCTGAAATCTAACTCTGTGAGGGTGCATCTGAGCGCTTTAGCAAACCCCTCTCAAGCCAGCCCTTGTCTCCAGGTTCCTCCGGGGCCTCCTGTTATCCAAGCCCCCCTCCGACCTCCAGCAGCAGAGTGGAACCTCAACGTGGTGCTCTCACAGCTCAGTAAGCCACCATTTGAGTCCCTAGCCATTTGCCACCTGAGATACCTATCTTGGAAAGTGGCCTGCTTGGTGGCCCTCACACCGCTCATGGGATGAGCAAACTCCTGGTCCTGGTGGCGGATCCACCGTATATGAGGTTCTATAAGAACAGGGTGGTGCTCCATACACACCCCAAATTCCTCCCGAAGGTGGTATCTCCTTTCCACCTCAACCAAAAGGTGGTCCTCCCCACCTTCTTTCTGCAGCCTCATTCCGGCAAGGAGGAACTAATACTTCATACACTAGATTGTAAGCAGGCCCTGTTCTTCTACTTGCAGCAGACTTAGGCCCATCAAAAAGCTCCTCAGCCTTTTGTTTCTTATGAGCCTAGCAGGCTGGGGCTCCCCTTGAATAAGTGAACTCTGCCCACTTGGGTGGCAGACTGTATTACCCTCGCCTATCAGCAAGCTGGCCGCTCCCTTGAGCATCAGATCACAGCACATCGTGTGAGGGCGATGGCCACGTTAGTGGCCAACCTCTGCTCAATGCCAGTGATGGAGATCTGCAAGGCCACCACATGGTCTTAAATCCATACGTTCACAGCTCACTACTGCCTGGAGAGTGAGTCCCGCAGGGACAATGCCTTCAGCCAGGAAGTACTCCGTAATATTCTCAGGGTGTAGGCAATTCCTGCCCTCTGACCCTTCTATGTTCAGGCTACCGGAGTGATAGTGTCGCTGAATGCTAGAGTCTTGCAGAGTCTCTCAGTGGGGAATCTCCTCTTGCAACTCACGCTATCTGATTGGTCACCGTAGGTGCTGTTGTGGCTCAGTTCTCAGCAGCCTGGAGCTAGGGACTCCCACACGTGAGGACTTCCTGCTTGTTCCTGGAGAAGGCGTAGTTACTCACCTGTAACAGGTATTCTCCAGGACCAAGCAGGAAGTCAGTCCTCACATATGGGTGACGTCGGCACCGACGGAGCCCCCGTGCGGACCATTTCCCCAGCTTTCAAAGAAAGCCTTTGGGAATGCATTGCGCCTGCGCGGTCCCCTTCCTGCCCAAGGGTGCCATCTTGCTCAGTCTTTCTTTTTCCGCAGATCCCAACGGACGTGAGTTCGTGTCACCCGGGAAAAGTTGATTTTTTTCAGCGATTTTCGCGTTGTTTTATCCGGTTCGATGCCGGTTCCCCTTCCCATCTGGGCCTTGGTACGCCGGTATCGAGTCCGGAGTTTTGATTTTCGTTTTTTGTCCTTTGTGACTAGCGTTCGCACTCTTTTTGTGTTTTCACTGGCAGCCCGGTCTTTTGACCTTGCAGGGGCCCTTTTTCCCCCGATGGCTGCCAGCGGGTTCAAAAAGTGTGATCGGTGCAAGAAATTTATGTCTCTCACCGACACACATGACTGCTGCCTCCGATGCCTCGGGCCCGACCATGACCCTTTGGCCTGTGGCCCGTGTGGCAAAATGTCGTCGAAGGCTCTTCGGAGTCGTCAGCATCAACATGAGTGAATTTTCTCTGACTCTGGTCTGGCCGGGCCCGGACTTCGTGAGAGGCCTCGACATCTCGGGAGTCTGACACCGAGCGCCGTCGAGGTTCCTCTGAAAGGGAGTCTCCCACCCGGGAGCACAGAAGGAAGAAAAAGCTTGCTAGGGCGGCGTCTGTTGAGGCTCCTAGTTCCTCGAGGGCCAGGTCGCATAGCCCTGACCGCCGCCCCGTGCTCTTGGAGTCGGAGAGGCCTTCCAAGCTACCTTGTGTGGAGCCAGAGTCCCCGAGTCATGTAAGTGCAGTTGTCATTGTAGACTCTCCTCCGGGGGAGCCGATGTTGGGGCCTGAGTCGGGGGGTTGCTGAGTCTCCTGAGCTTGGACTCAGGTTGACGGCCTTGGAGAGCAGCTTGGCTGCCTTCATGGAACAGCAGCGGGTGCTGATCGCCGGTCTGACCGGTGCATCTGCCCCGACCACTGGGACCTCGATGTCTAAGTTGATCCCGGAGACCGAGTCGATCCTCGGTCAAGGTCCCCCTCGACCTCCCGTGCGGGGCCGAGGTCGTCGGGGCAGGTGGCACCGAGGCCCACACGGCCGAAGCCGCTCGATTCCTCCTCGGAGGAGTCGGAGGACGAGGAGTCCCCAGACACTTTCCAGACCCGGTGCGTCCCTTCGGACTCACCAGAGTCTGAGCCTCAGAGACGACCCCCCCCCCCCCCCCGAGGATACCCGGTTCTCGGACTTCGTGAGGGACATGGCCCAAGCCTTGGCCTTCCCCGTGGACGCCAAGGAGGAGCCTCGAGCCAAGGAGCTCGATGCCCTGCAGTATGATTTTCCTCCGAAGGAAGCCTTTACTCTACCGGTTCCTCCGATGCCGGAATGGCTGCTCTTCCGTATGTGGGAGGCACCAGCCTCAACGCCACTTCTTAGCAAACAGGTCGATTCTATTTATCGAGTCCATAAGAGCCCTGGGTTCCAGAAGGCGCAGCTACCGCACCACTCCATGGTTGTGGAATCGGCCAAGCACCATCTGAAGAGTCAGAAGATGCACGCCTAGGTGCCCCCCAGCCGGGAGGCCCGGAACCTGGATGCCCTTGGTAGAAAGTGCTTCCAAGGCTCTATGCTATCTTGCCGTGTCCAGACATACCAGCTGTACATGGGCATGTACCTACGAGACCTGGCAAAGGAGATTGCCGGGTTCTCAACTGGCCTCTCCGAGGAACCTTTGCAGAGGTTCAAGGCTTTGTCAAGAGGAATTTGAGAGTGCTCGAAGTTTATTTCTCGAGCAGCCTATGATGGCTTCGAGGCTTCGGCCCGGTTAGCAGCGGCCGGCATCAGTGCACGCCGTCAGGCCTGGCTACAGTCATCAGACCTGGAGCCATGGGTGCAGGACAAGTTGGTCGATGTCCCCTGTCGAGGTGAAAACCTTTTTGGTAAGCCCATGACTGAAAAGGCTGCAGAAATTGAGACTGAGACTCTCACCAGGACAAGGCTATCCAGGAAGACTTCTGCCCCTTCTCAGAAAAAGAAGGGCTCTGGGAAGAAGCCCTTTTTCCCGAGGAAGGGTGCTGCCTATAAATACTACCCTCAGTATCAGGCCTCTCCAGCTCCCCAACAGGGTCAGCAGGCCCAGGGGCATGGGCCCGTAGGCAGAAGACCCCCAAGCCGCCAGCTCCGGCTCCTGCACAGCAGGGAGCGGGGTTTTGACTCCCACAGCATAGCCTCTCCTCCACAGCTGGCTCCACTCAGCACAGGAGGTCGGCTGACCCTGTACGCCTACAGGTGGCCAGCCATCACAGGAGATACCTGGGTTCTAAGCATAGTCCAGAAGGGCTACATGTTCCACTTCCACCAGCTACCCCCCTTCTACTTTCCAGGGGAGCCTCCAAGACTCCCTCTGCACAGAAACCTCCTCCTTCAGGAGTTGGCAAGTCTTCTAAAGGAACAGGTGGTGGAACCGGTGCTTCACCACCTGAAAGGGTGCCTATCCTAGACTTGCGAAACCTAAACAAGTTTCTGGAGAGGGAAAAGTTCAAGATGCTTACCCTTGGGATACTGCTACCCTACCTCCAGCAGGGAGACTGGCTATACTCCTTAGACCTAAAGGATGCTTATACTCACATCCTCATTCACCCAGACCACTGACAATATCTCCGATTTGTGGTGGGAGGAAACCATTTTCAGTACAGAGTACTTCCCTTTGGCCTAACTTCCGCCCCAAGGGTTTTCACCAAATGCCTGGTGGTGGTGGCGGCCTATCTCAGGAATCAGGGGATTTTTGTCTTCCCATACCTGGACGACTGGCTCATCAGAGGCCAGTCTCTCCAGGAGGCCAGACAAGCCACTCTTCGCACTGCCTCTCTTCTTCAACATCTGGGCTTTGTCATAAACTACACAAAGTCCACTTTGCTCCCCTCACAGAACCTAGAGTTTATAGGGGCAAGGTTAGACACCCTGCAGGCAAGAGCTTACTTGTCCGAGGACAGGGCCCACAGACTGATGGACTTGGCCAACCAGTTCCAAAGCACTTCTCAGGTCTCCGCCACCCACTTCCTGCGGCTCCTGGGCCACATGGCATCCAAGGTACATGTGACTCTGAATGCCTGTTTGCACATGCGGGCTGCTCAGTGGTGCTTCAGAGCTCAGTGGGCGCAGGCCACAGGCGACCTCCGAGACAGAGTAAAGGTGTCCAAACCACTTTTGGACTCCTTGCAGTGGTGGCTACATCTCCCAAACCTTCTCAAGAGAGTACCTTTTCAGGCTCCGACACACACAAGGGTGCTGACGACCGATGCTTCCCTGCAGGGCTGGGGTGCACATTGCCAGGGCACATGCACTCAAGGCCTCTGGTCTCCTCAGGAGGCCACACAGCAGATCAATCTTCTGGAGCTGCGAGCAATCCACTTGGCTCTACAAACCTTTTCTCATGCCCTCTCTCACCAGTCTGTCTTAGTTCAGACAGACAATCAGGTAGCAATGTTCTATGTGAACAAGCAAGGGGGCACGGGGTCCAGGCTCCTGTGTCAGGAGGCACAGGCCCTTTGCTCCTTTGCAGTCAAACAAGGCATGTTTCTCAAAGCAGTTTATCTACCTGGTCAGGAGAATTTCCTAGCAGACAGGCTAAGAAGGATTCTCCAGCCTCACGAATGGCAGTTGAATCCATTGGTGGCCCAGTAGATCTTCCTCCGCTGAGGACTTCCATCCATCAGTCTCTTTGCCAGTCCACAAAGCTGTCGGCTGCCCAGGTTCTACTCCAGACAACCGCATCCCCTGCGGATGGCAGCAGATGCCTTTCTGATTTCTTGGTCTACAGACCTCCTGTATGCGCTTCCTCCCATGCCCCTGGTGGCCCGAACTCTGTTGAAGATTCTCCGGGACAAGGCCTCAGTGATTCTGGTAGCCTCCAGATGGCTGAGGCAACCCTGTTTTCCACTTCTGCTACAGTTGGCGGTGGAAACTCCTTTCCCTCTGGGGTTGCAACACGATCTCCTGTCTCAAGATCAGGGTTCCCTCCTGCACCCCAATCTCAGGTCCCTCAATCTGATGGCCTGGCTGCTGGAAGGATAGTGCTAGCTCCCTTACTTCTACCTAAGGAGGTTGAAGAGGTGGTCTTGGCCTCTAGGAGGCAGTCCATCAGAAAGTCCTATGCCCTCAAGTGGCGTAGGTTTACATTATGGTGTGCTCAGCGCAATGAAGATCTTTTCTCCTGCCTTGTGCCAGTGTTACTGCAGTATCTTCTTCACCTGTCAGATCTAGGCCTAAAGTCTAACTCTGTTCAGGTCCACCTCAGTGCTTTATCAGCGCACAACTCACCGGTGGAGGGACAGTCTCTGTCGGGTCATCCCTTGGTGTCCCGCTTCCTCAGAGGTCTGCTTCTTCTCAAGCCTCCAGTTTGTCCACCGGCGACTGAGTGGGATTTGAACGTGGTCTTGCAGCAACTTACTCTCCCACCGTTTGAGCCGTTGGCTATTTGCCATTTGCGTTTCTTTTCTTGGAAAGCACTCTTCCTGGTAGCTCTTACCTCGGCCAGACGTGTGAGTGAACTACAAGCTCTGGTTTCTGACAGACCGTACACACGGTTCTATAAGAACAGGGTGGTTCTACGGACTCATCCAAAGTTCCTTCCAAAGATCGTCTCCTCTTTCCACCTCAACCAGGAGATGGTTCTTCCGTCCTTCTTTCCCAGGCCGCATACCAGCCGGGCTGAAACAGTCTTGCATACCCTGGACTGTAAGAGGGCGTTGTCTTTTTACATAGAACATACGCGGGGGCATCGAAGGGCTACTCAGCTCTTCGTCTCCTTTGACCCTAATAAACTGGGATTACCTGTCTCCAAGTGTACGTTGTCCACTTGGGTAGCAGATTGTATCGCCTGGGCGTACAAGGCAGCCGACCTCCCCTTGCAGGGTCGAGTCACGGCCCACCGTGTCAGGCGAAAGCCGCGTCAGTAGCTCATCTCCGCTCTGTTCCGTTGGCAGACATCTGCCGGGCCGCTACTTGGTCTTCAAGCCAGACTTTTGCAGCCCACTACTGCATCGAGAAAGAGTCCCAAAGGGACAGTGCTTTCGGGCAGGCGGTACTCTGTAATCTCTTTGAGGTTAAGGCAACTCCAACCCTCTGGCCCTTGTGTTGGGCTACCATACGGGGGCATTCTCAGAGGATATTCTTCTCACAAATGCTGAGGCTCTTGAGAGGGAGCCATTTTTCAGCTTGGGGCTCCTGGTAGCCTAGAGCTGGGGAGTCCCATATGTGAGGACTGACTTCCTGTTTGGTCCTGGAGAAAGAGTAGTTACTCACCTGTAACAGGTGTTCTCCAGGAGCAGCAGGAATCAGTCCTCACAACTCTCCCTCCTCCCCTGGAGTTGCAGTCATATACTTAATTTTGTTTTTTGCTGTCTTTTAGCTATGTCATCAGACTGAGCAAGATGGCACCCTTGGGCAGGAAGGGGACCGCGCAAGCGCGCTGCATTCCCAAAGGCTTTCTTTGAAAGCTGGGGAAATGCTCCGCACGGGGGCTCCGTCAGTGCCGACGTCACCCATATGTGAGGACTGATTCCTGTTGCTCCTGGAGAACACCTGTTACAGGTGAGTAACTACTCTTTCTCCAGGAACAGCAGAAATCAGTCCTCACAACCCTCCCTCCTTCCCTGGGAGCTGCCTCCCTACCTTGCTTTAGTTTTTTACTACTGTCCTAGCTATATCATCTGACCGAGTAAGATGGCACCCTTGGGTGGGAAGGGAACCACATATACGTGGTAGCATATCCCAAAGGCTTTCTTTGAAAGCTGGGGAAATGCTTCACGTGGGCTCCATCAGCACCGACATCACCCATACATGAGGACTGATTCCTGCTGTTCCCAGAGGACACCTGTTACTGGTGAGTAACAACGTTTTTTCTCAAACAATCTTAGAGTCTCTGTCTGTCTGAGTCCCTGCTTTCCCACATCCTGTGCCCCTAGTACCTGCCCTCCTGCCTCCTACTCCCCTTCCGTTTATTTCCTTCTCCAACATTCACTAACCTGGTCTTTCCTCCTCATTGCCCCAGCATGCATTCTTATACCCCTCCCTCTCAGCCTTCCCTTGGTTGAGTTTGCTTCTTACCCACTCCCCACAATATCTTTCCTCTTCTCCCTTCTCACTCCCTCAGTATCTCCCTCTTTTTCCTACTCCGACCCTAGCATTTGCCCCCCTTCAATCCCAACACCCCAACTCACTTAATATTCATTAATACAGCCACAGGATCAAAAGCAAATGCTCCCGCAGCTGTGTTAATACTGTGGCTGGGGAGGAGAGGGTAGGCTGCAAGTGAGCCAGTCAGGTAGGCTTCCTATACCCCTATTATGGTGCGCCTTGAGCCAGTGCCTCACTGACTCACCTCTTAAGCCAGCCCTGGAAAAATCTAAAGACATCTCTGAGAACATGCAGGAATGTAGTCTTCACATATGGGTGACGTCCCCCAACAGAGCCCACATAGGAAAGCTCCCTAGCATCCAATAGGAAAGCCTTTGGGAACATCCTGCTGCACCTGCATGCTTGCCTTCCCACTCTCCCAGCCCTTCTCCTCAGTTTCCCTCAGAGCCATTCGGACATCTGGCCCGTCACCGCTGTTAAACTATTTTCTTTGTGCCTTTAAGGGTACATCGTGCTTGGTTTTTTGCCTTCCCGACAGCTCTGTGACCATCGCTCGATGCCGGGGTCCATTTTTCTTTTTTTTTTTTGTTTTATTTTTTCATCTTTTACCGCAGCTCCCGCCACTGGTCTCGACAGCCTATGCCACCATTGCTGTGTTCTCGAGTATGAAGAAACAAGCCAGTGGTTTTAAAAAGTGTTCAAAGTGTTGGAACACTATTTCAGCCACCAATACGCACAACCAGTGCTTGAAGTGCTTAGATTCTAACCATGATCCGGCCATTTGTCCCTTTTGTCAGCAAATGACTAAAAGAGGATTAAAAAACAGTGAAAGACAACATGGGTCTCTGTTTCCGTCAGAGTCAGATGCTTCAGCTCACTCGTCAGTGGTCTCAAAATCCTCAGAAGCATCGACTTCCTCACATGGTTCCCACACCATTGTGAAGTCAAAGTACCTGAGTAAGCACAAGTCCTTTACTGATCCAGTGAAGACTTCAATGCCATTGACATTGAGAACCGATGACGATTCCAGAGACCAGCTGAGACATCAGCATCGGAATCAGCCAGCCACAGCCCCAGCAGGAAGATACGTCCTCCAAAACACAAGAGGGGCTCTGAGACACTCCTGAGGGGCAGACCTCTGAGGAGCTACTGGTTTCGTGTTCTGGGATGGTAGCTCATAGCGCCATAAGGCAGTCCACCCAGACTTCATTCATCTCCCTCGATCAGTGTATGTTGGCTGTTGAGTGGAGTGTGGCAGCGATCCTGGCGGAATCTGAGCCGGTGGCCTCGAGGCCCTCTGGATCCCATGTCTCCATGTTGAGCCTGGACATCAGTACATTAAGGCCTTCGACTTCATCCATACCAGATTTGGAACCACTATCATCAAGGCCGGTGCCGATTCCTCCCTTGGAACTGGTCGATACCCAGACTGGTCAAGCAAACCAGGTATCAGCACCACTCAGTTCCAATACCTCAGAGCATTGATACCGAGACTGGCATCTGGCGTCGGAATGGCATCGGCGCCAAGATTCCAATCACCGCTACGTTGAGTTTTTTGTTTTTTTTGTATTAAAGTTTTTATTAATGCACACTCATTTAAACATAACAGAACATATCGGAAAAGTACAACACCATTGACTCAACCCCCAGGTCACAGCCCATACATATCTCATTACTCAATGAAGGCATTACAGAAATACGTTCATAAACTAATCTCCCCCTACCCAAGTAACCCAGAGCCATATAACAGCTGAAACAGAAGTGCAATTTTTAATCAAAAACTAATAACAAATAACAAACCCCAGGACCGCCTCAACAAACCTACCCAAGAACAGTACCACAGATTTGACCCTCAACCGCCCCCCATGTACCCCCCCCCCCGTCTCCTCCTCACCCCCTCCCCCTCACCCCCTACCTCCCTCCCTCCCACACCCTGTCAGACGGCTGCCTGGGTGAGAATCTTCACAGTCTTGTCAATGCATATAGCTATATGATTTTGCAAGGTATTGTGGGCAATGTAGTTCATTCACACCAGACACAGCTGCTGACACTTATTTAGTTGTGCTCAAGTGGTAAAGCCAATAAGATATTTATGGGGTTATTTCTCCCAACACAGATATGCTTGGTAGCACATAAATTAGGTTACTTGCTTCCAGTGTTTAACTGGGAAAAACAAAGTCAAAAATCAAAATCAGGAAACAACCTTTAAACTTGTCAGGCAATTAGCTAATGTTTTCTTAGCATATCTCTAACAAACGAAAAGCCACAAAGAAAGAAATAAACTGTTCTTGTCAGGTTAACTTCTGATTACTTCCCACATAGATTCAGAAGTGATTCTCTCCTAGCTCACAAGCAATTAGGTAGGCTCAATTGCTAACAGTTACCAGCTGAAACCCCTTAGCTGGTTTGCTGTTACTGTGTAGGTCAAATCCTGCTTCAGGAGCTTTTCTGAAGAGAATAAAGAACAAGTTTGTATTTCTTTGTGATGGTTGCTGTACTTTATAACAGAAAGTTACCAACAGAGTTTGGATAGAGAGCAGTCCATGTAAACAGTATCTTCATCTGCTATTATTCCCCCTTCTTCAACAAGCATGGGATCAATATCATCAATTGGCACAGATGAATCTCTCAATGGAGCACTTTCAGGAGAATACTTATTTCCCTGCTGTCTTTCAAGGTTATAGCTAGGGCATAGATCAGTGTTCATACCTGAGCTTCCATTGCTGCTAGAGTTCCTCTCTATATAGCCAGGCCAGTATGTAGTCCACTTCTTATGTCCAGCCTTCCAATCTAGATCCCTGGACACTGGATCTCTCTTCACATACCTTCTGGCACAGGTCTTAGAGTCCCTTCCACGTGCAGCCGTCTCCCTCACAGGTAGCCTCTGGTGATTCCTAGCTCTGCAGCACCATTCCTCTGGCTTTCCCCAGTCCAATGGTGTATGCTGGCCCTTGGAATACCTCCCAGTATACGTACTGCCTTGGACTCTTCTAGACCTCTCAAAGGCTTTTCTCCTCTTTCTTCCAGAGGGTCTCTTTCCTTCTCTGTCCGTCCGGTTTGGCTTCTGCTTCTGTTGATCCTTCAGATGAAACTGATGATCCTTCTCTGGATATCCAAGGTGATCATGAAGAAGAAGATCAAGCTCAAACTGCTTCTCAGGATAAGGAGGATGATCATGAAGAAGATGGTCATCTGTAGAATAAACTCTACTCTTATTCTGCCTTGATGAGTGCTCCTCCCTAACACAGCGCAGCTGTGCTGAATCAGGCCCTGCCCTTTGAGATGAGTGCTTAGGGATTACCTCATAGCCCTCCTGATTGAACACACGTTTCCCCACTTCAGCTCCTCTAATGGCTGTTGGAAACCTGGTGCATTCTGGGACTGGTAGTCTTTTATGAGAAAATTCTGTTTTCTTATTTCTACCAGAACTGACAGGTTGCTTGTTCAGAGACACTTCACCTTTTCTATAGCTCCTTCCTGAGCGATGATAAGCTTCCTTATCACATACCCCCCTGCTTAAGTTATTACGGACTGGTGTCACTGGTGAAACTTCTTCTCTACAGTCCGTAATACGGGAAAGGGCATCCGCATTCTTGTGTAACTTCCCAGCACGATGTTCAACTTGAAAATCAAATGCCTGTAAGGCCATGTACCAGCGTGTCAACCTGGCATTGTGGTTCTTCATTTGCTGCAACCACTTAAGTGGGGCATGGTCCGTGACCAACTGGAACTTTCTCCCTGTAAGGTAAAACCTTAACGCCTTCACTGACCACTTGATAGCTAAACATTCTTTTTCTATTGTGGAATACTTTTGTTCAGCCGGTGACAACTTCCTGCTCAGGTACATCACAGGATGCTCCTCCCCATCATAACACTGGGATAGAACCGCTCCTAGCCCTACGTCCGATGCATCCGTTTGAACCAGAAAGGGTTTCTTGAAGTCCACCCCTTTCAGTACCGGTCCTGTACACAATTTTCCTTTTAAGACTGAAAACGCTTTTTCAGCTTCAGGTGTCCACTTTAGCTGGTTTGGACAATTCTTCCGCAGCATATCCGTGAAAATTGCACTTTTCTCTGCGAATTGCGGTATAAACCTGCGGTAGTATCCAATAAGTCCTAAGAAACTTCTTAGTTGTTTCTTTGTTGTTGGAGGAGGAAAATTCCTGATGCTATCTATTTTACTCATTAGAGGTTTAATTTTTCCTCTTCCCACTAGGTGGCCCAGGTATTTTACCTCCCTATTTGCAAAGGCACACTTCTTCGGGTTTAAAGTGATTCCCGCTTGCTTCATGGAGCACAAGACTGCCCTGATCCTCTTCAGATGCTCCGCCCAGGTGTTACTATGGATTATGACATCATCCATATATGCAAAAGCATAATTTTGGTGGGGTCGAAGTACCTGATCCACTAACCTTTGGCAGGTAGCCGCTGCTCCATGCAGTCCGAAAGGCATCCTCTTGAACTGGAAAAGGCCAACGGGGGTGCTGAACGCAGTCTTCGGCTTCGACTCCCTGGTGAGAGGGATTTGCCAATATCCTTTTGTCATATCAAGGGTGGTTAAGTATTGAGCCTGTCCCAGCTGGTCCAACAGCTCTTCAATTCTTGGCATTGGATATGCATCAAAAACTGATATGGCGTTTACCTGCCGGAAGTCAATACAAAATCTTAAAGATCCATCAGGCTTCGGCACCAGGACTATGGGGCTATTCCAGGGACTCTTTGACTCCTCTATTACTCCCATGTCCAACATCTCCTGGACTTGTGCCACTACTTCCTGTCTCTTGGCTTCAGGCAAGCGTTATGGCCTTTGACGCACTAATTTCCCAGGTGGAGTTATTATTTCATGGGCAACCAAATGTGTCTCCCCGGGTATGGGTGTCAACACATCTGGAAACTCTTTGAGCAATTTCCTAATTTCTTCCTGTTGTACCACTGTCAGGTCCTCACCTATTTGGGGCTCTGATTTTTCTTTACAATCAGATATCTGGGGTCCCAAATCTTCCTCTTCATTCACCTCCCTCTCTCGGGCACAGGTGGCAGCTAGGCTTTTAACCCCTTTGACATCAGTAGAACCAAAGCCTTTGGTTCCACGTTCAGAATTCTCCAGGGATGTGACCTCCTCCACAGGTGGAAAACCCAGCCTCTCACAGATCAATTGGGCAATTCTGTCTCCTGTCTTCACGTGATAATCATTCTGTCCAAAGTTAAATAACAGAACTTTAATATTGCCCCTGTAATCGGGATCAATTACTCCCGCACCTACATCGATGAAATATTTAAGGGCTAATCCGGACCTTGGGGCTACTCTCCCATAGCATCCAATAGGTATTTCCACTTGGAGACCGGTGTCAACCAGGGCTGTCCCTTGGCTAGGTACAGTCACATTTTCTATGCTGCACAGGTCAAACCCAGCAGATTGAGGGGTTGCCCACTTAGGAGCTTGGGCCTTCTCTGTGACCCTATGGTACTTTAGGACGAATATCTGCTTTGGGGTAGCTTGGTCTTCTGGACGCTTAACCATCTTTTTAGCTGGGGTCTGAGGACTTCCAAATAAAGGCCCGGGAGCTATTACCTTTAAACCTTCTCCTTCCTTCTTTCCTAGTCCTTCCACTAGACCCTGCTTAAATCTTGGCCAGTCTCTTCCTAGAACCAAATCAAAGGGTAGCCTAGGCACCACTGCTAACAGGACTTCCTCTTGCTCCCCCAGGCACTTAATCTTTAGCCTATAGGTGGAATATGATGTTGCAGCACCATGAATGCATCTGATGTGAACTTGGCTTTCAGGGGTTCTAGGCACAAATCCTTCTTGGGCCTCTATCCTCTTCCAAAGCCTTTTTGACATCATACTCTGGTCTGCCCCAGAGTTTAACAAAGCATTTGTGGTAATTCCTTGCACATCAACCATCAAAAGAAATCCTTCTTTGGGCTGTTTTAAATCCACACCCACTAAGCTAGTGTGTGTCTGGCATCTCTTTTCTAAATGTCCCCATTTTCCACACTTGAAACATTTCTTTCTATTCCACTGTGTCATCTGGTTTGATACAGTACATTCATTTTCAGAAACATTTTTAATTATTCTCTTTTCTGATACAGCACATCTAGCCTCAGCACCAATCTTCAGAGGGCCACCCATTCTATGGCAAGCCTGCGTGGCTTCCAAGAATCTCTCTGCTAGCATGGTTGCCTCTCCAAGATTTTGGCAATTTTGCTGTATAAGGAAAGTGTGCAAATCTTTAGGCACCCCAAGCATTATAATATCTAATAACATTTCTACTGTCTTTTGCTCAGGCTCCAACCATTTTACAGCTAAACCTCTGATTCTCTGAATCAGAGCCCTGGGTGTTTCACCCACTCTTAATGTAACAGCTCTAAACATTCGCCTATACTCTGAAATAGACAACCCTAGGTGATCTCTAATAGCAGCCTTTACATCCTTATAATTCAAAGCCTGGGCTGCTGGCATTGCTCTGTAAGCTGCAAGCGCCTCTCCAGTTAATGAGGCTGCCAGCCTTACTGCCCACTGGGTCTCTGGCCATGCTAATGCCTGTGCTACTCTTTCAAAAGACTCTAGAAAATCATCAACATTATCATCTGGAGTTAATTTCCCAAACTAAATGCCCCAATCCCTTGATTGAGTCCCACACTGTCCACATGTGGTGTACCAGTATTTACTGCTGGTCTTGCATCTGTTCCACTTTGGCTCTGCAGCTGAACTAGGGCTTGCACTAGATCAAGCACTGGCTTCTGCTGTTCCATTAAGGCTTTCATAGCAGTGTCCTGAGCCTGCTGTGCTAGCTCCTGCTGCCTGCTAAATTGGGCTGCCATCCAACCAGCTAGTTCCCTTGGATCCATCTTGATCCCTGCAAGAAACAAAGAAAAAAAACCCCAAAGTGCACCACCTTCCAAACAGGTGTGGGTTTTTTTTTTCTACTTTTTTTTTTCAATTACCCCTGTGCTTACTCCCATCCACCACTAGACATGCCCAGGTACTTATTACCTTGTCTCAGTGATGAATCCAGCTCTGCACAGGGTCTTTTCCTCTTGGGACAGCTTCCTGGAACAACCACTTCTCCTCCAAAGTGCAGTTGAGGGAAAAATCTTTTTTTTTTTTCAGCTTTAAACTTGAACTTTAGTTGTAATCCTCAGCAAGTAAATCCCTTTTGTGCAAAAGCAATCCGAAAAACTACGCCATTTGTCAGACGGCTGCCTGGGTGAGAATCTTCACAGTCTTGTCAATGCATATATCTATATGATTTTGCAAGGTATTGTGGGCAATGTAGTTCATTCACACCAGACACAGCTGCTGACAATTATTTAGTTGTGCTCAAGTGGTAAAGCCAATAAGATATTTATTTATTTATGGGGTTATTTCTCCCAACACAGATATGCTTGGTAGCACATAAATTAGGTTATTTGCTTCCAGTGTTTAACTGGGAAAAACAAAGTCAAAGATCAAAATCAGGAAAACAACCTTTAAACTTGTCAGGCAATTAGCTAATGTTTTCTTAGCATATCTCTAACAAACGAAAAGCCACAAAGAAAGAAATAAACTGTTCTTGTCAGGTTAACTTCTGATTACTTCCCACATAGATTCAGAAGTGATTCTCTCCTAGCTCACAAGCAATTAGGTAGGCTCAATTGCTAACAGTTACCAGCTGAAACCCCTTAGCTGGTTTGCTGTTACTGTGTAGGTCAAATCCTGCTTCAGGAGCTTTTCTGAAGAGAATAAAGAACAAGTTTGTATTTCTTTGTGATGGTTGCTGTACTTTATAACAGAAAGTTACCAACAGAGTTTGGATAGAGAGCAGTCCATGTAAACAGTATCTTCATCTGCTATTATTCCCCCTTCTTCAACAAGCATGGGATCAATATCATCAATTGGCACAGATGAATCTCTCAATGGAGCACTTTCAGGAGAATACTTATTTCCCTGCTGTCTTTCAAGGTTATAGCTAGGGCATAGATCAATGTTCATACCTGAGCTTCCATTGCTGCTAGAGTTCCTCTCTATATAGCCTGGCCAGTATGTAGTCCACTTCTTATGTCCAGCCTTCCAATCTAGATCCCTGGACACTGGATCTCTCTTCACATACCTTCTGGCACAGGTCTTAGAGTCCCTTCCACGTGCAGCCGTCTCCCTCACAGGTAGCCTCTGATGATTCCTAGCTCTGCAGCACCATTCCTCTGGCTTTCCCCAGTCCAATGGTGTATGCTGGCCCTTGGAATACCTCCCAGTATACGTACTGCCTTGGACTCTTCTAGACCTCTCAAAGGCCTTTCTCCTCTTTCTTCCAGAGGGTCTCTTTCCTTCTCTGTCCGTCCGGTTTGGCTTCTGCTTCTGTTGATCCTTCAGATGAAACTGATGATCCTTCTCTGGATATCCAAGGTGATCATGAAGAAGAAGATCAAGCTCAAACTGCTTCTCAGGATAAGGAGGATGATCATGAAGAAGATGGTCATCTGTAGAATAAACTCTACTCTTATTCTGCCTTGATGAGTGCTCCTCCCTAACACAGCGCAGCTGTGCTGAATCAGGCCCTGCCCTTTGAGATGAGTGCTTAGGGATTACCTCATAGCCCTCCTGATTGAACACACGTTTCCCCACTTCAGCTCCTCTAATGGCTGTTGGAAACCTGGTGCATTCTGGGACTGGTAGTCTTTTATGAGAAAATTCTGTTTTCTTATTTCTACCAGAACTGACAGGTTGCTTGTTCAGAGACACTTCACCTTTTCTATAGCTCCTTCCTGAGCTATGATAAGCTTCCTTATCACAACCCTCACCATGGAACCAACCACACCTTATCCGTCTCCCATCTTCCCCACTCAACTTATCCTTGCCTCCCCCAGTCTGGCACCAACCCCGTCCCAGCTCACACAACCCTGTCAGCACCCTCCCCGCCACCTCAAGAAAGGCTGCCACTTACTATAGAAACTACTCAATTTATTAGTCAGTCGCGCCTGTAATTCCGACATTTGACAAATAAATACAACACGCCTCAGCACACGTTCTACTTCCGGCCCACGCTTACCCTTCCACCCCCCCCCCCCCCCCCCCGCTATCTCCATCCTAATTGCAATGGAGGTCATCTTCAATAAATACCCCACCTCATACTCCAACTCCCCCCATTCCCCCAACAACACCTGTTCAGGCCGCAACTTCTCCTTCCATCCCAACATATCCTCTACTAAGTCCTGCATCCAACCCCAGATTCCCTGAATCACTGGGCACGTCCACCACACATGTAAGTACGTACCCAAAGCCCCACATCCTTTCCAACAGTATGGCTCCTTTGTTTTATCCATTTCAGCTAGTCTTTTCGGCGTAATATACATGCGGTACAGCATTTTGTAACAATGCTCCTGCACCAATGCCGAGCTGGACACTATCTTAACTGCCTCATGAACCGACATCCACCTTTCCTCGTCCCATACCCCTCCCAGGTCGCGCATCCACGCCACCTGGTACGCCGCACACGCCCCCACCCTTTCCAAGCCCTTATAAAGCAGCGAGACCAGACCCCGCATTGCCCCCCCCCCCCGGAGTAACACCCTTTCGAAAGGGGTACACGCCCTACTCCCAACCTCCCCCTTCAGACTATTCTGCACGAAATACGCTATTTGATGGTAACCAAACTAGTAATCCTTCCACAGGGCATATTTCCTCTGCAACTCCTCAAAAGTACCCAGTTGACCATTCTCCATGAATAACTGCCCCATCCACACCAAGCCTTTGTCTTCCTATTTTTTATAGACCGCAGCTCGCCCCCCCTCAGAAAATCCACTACATCTCCTAATTTTCTGGAGTTGGAGTGAAACCCTCTTTCCCACCAAGTGTGTTTTCTCATACTTCCATACCTCCAAAGTAAGCTTTGTAAATGGGCTCATCTCCTGCTCCTCCCTGGCCTTAGTTCCCCCCCCCCCCCCTGATCGGAGCCCCACAGACGTTCTGATAACTCACACTGCCCACTTAAAACCTCCTCCACTCGCACCCACCCTCGTGTTTCCAGACCTACCCGCCCAGTGTACCAGTGCCCGCGGCTGTGCTGCCCTATAGTATCGCAACAAATCCGGGACCCCCATTCCCCCCTCACGTCTATGCATACACATCACTCTTCTATTCAGCCTGGGCGGACGCCGCCTCCAAATAAAGGAGAAAATTCTTTGCTGCAACATCCACAATTGCGCCTCTGACACCTTAATGGGCAATGCCGCAAACAGATACAGTAATCCTAGGCAACAGGTTCATTTTAACAATGGCAATACGGCCTACCCAAGAAAAAGTATCCTTATCCCACCTCACCAGATCATTCAGCATCTCAGCAATTAAGGGGTCGTAATTCAGTCTTCTCATTTGCTTCCAATCACTGCAGATCCAGACCCCCAAATATTTTAACTTCAGCTTAGCCCACCGAAAGGGATACTTCTCCTTCAACTGGGTCTCCTCATTAAGTCCCAGTCCAAGCTTCAAAATCTCAGTTTTATCCATATTCATTTTGTATCCCGATACTAGACTATATTCCCCTATTTCTTCCACCAAAACTGGTAACGTCTCTACCGGCCTACTCACAGTATAGATGATGTCATCTGCAAATAGCAAAATTTTATAATCTCCTCCACCAACCTGAATGCCCCTAATGCGCTCCTGCTCTCTTATCCATTGCGCTAGTGGCTCAATGACTAATGCAAATAACAGAGGTGACAAAGGGCACCCCTGTCTAGTCCCCCATTCCAACTCAAACTCAGCAGAGTAAGTACCATTCACCCGAATCCTAGCCTTCGGCTTATCATAAAGTGCACCAATCCACTGTTGAAACCCCATCCCGATCCCCATTCTCTGCAACACAGCAAACATAAAGGGCCATTCCACTCTGTCGAACGCCTTCTCGGCATCCCCTGCCACAACCAGAGATTCTATGCCCTTTGTCCGAGCGACCCATATAACATTTAACAATTTTCTAATATTATCACTGGCCTGCCTTCCTGGGATAAAGCCCGTTTGGTCATTGTTTATCAACTACGGCAGGAAATTCTGCAAGCGGGCAGCCAAAAGATTTGCCAAAATCTTCGCATCCAGATTAATGAGAGATATTGGCCGATGTGACTCATTCGCTCCCTTGTCCTTCCCCGGCTTAGGTACCAAGGTGATCCCCGCCACCGCCATAGATCGCAGGAGATCCCCCCCCTGCTGGACCCCATTAAAGACCCGTGTGAGTTCGCCACAAATTTCATGACTAAAAATCTTATAGAACCGGGCCGTAAGACCGTCTAAGCCCGGGGCTTTGCCTTCCTTAAAACTATTAATTGCCGTTCTCACCTCTCCTTCCTCAATTGCCCTATCTAACCATACCTGTTCCGTCCCCTCCAGAGTCGGGAGGCAAAGTCTACCCAAATAGTGTCGAATCTCCTCCTCCGTTCCCCTCCTCTCCGCCCGATACAGGGCCCTATAGTACTTACAAAAAATCTCTTGAACCTTCACCGTCCCATGTTCCCAGTCCCCCTGTTCATTCTTCAGCCTATATAGTTGCTGCTGCACCTGCCTTCTTCGAAGCTGCCGTGCCAGGTACCTTCCCGGCTTATTTCCCCCCACATAATAGGCTTGCTGCAGCCTCTTCATTTGGAAGGCCACCTCACCCAATCTTAACGCCTCCAATTCCTCCCGCACCCTAGTCAACCATTGCAACACCCCCTTGTTCCCCGTCCTTTGATGCTCCCCGATCAATTGCTGTAATTGAGCTCTCAACCCTTCTTCCACCTCACCCACCTGCCTCTTCTTTTTTGCCGCCAGGGCTATTAAACGCCTCCGTACCACTGCTTTCATACCATCCCACACTATCTCCCGGGCAACTTCCTCCCCTCCATTTAATTGGAAATATTCCTTAATACAATCTCTCAAACTGGCCACTCCCTCCGGATCCGACAGCAACGATTCATTTAACCTCCAGAATCGAAGCCCAGTTCTTTCCTTACAGAGAGCGAGAACCAGGCTTACCGGCGCATGACCTGTCCAAGACACAGCCCCATTATCAACTGCACCCACCCTATTCCAACCACTGTGAATCTATCCACAGCATATCTATTCTACTATACGAGTTAGGCGGATGGGAGAAAAAGGTATATGCTCTTTCCCCAACATGACTATATCTCCAGGCATCCACTAGCCCCAAAGCAGACATCATTTTAACCAACTTCTTTCTCCCCACCTTATCCCACCTTCTAACTCTCTCCGAGGTATCCAGGCAGGGGTTCATTACCACATTAAAATCCCCCCCCCACCACCAAGCACCCCCATCTATGCTCCTCGAGCAGTGGAAGAACTCTGTCAAAAAAAGGGCCTTGGGCTATATTAGGCGCATAAACACTACAGATAGTAACCTCTTTCCCCTCCAATATCCCACACCAAATGACATACCTCCCATCCCAATCCCGAATAACCTCCTTAGTATCCACTAGTAGGTCCTTTGAGAACATTATCCCCACACCCCCCTTTTTATAAGCTCTATGATTAGCAGCAAAAAAGCCTTTATCATACTTGCCCTGATACAGCTCCCCTCCAGGTGAACTCTTTAAATGGGTCTCCTGTAAAAGGATTACATCCGCCTGAGCTCGGGCCCCCTCTCTTACCACCGCCCTTCTCTTTTGCCAGGAATTAAGCCCACACACATTAAGCGTGAGAATCTTTAAATCACTATCCATTATCAGGAATCTCTTTTACTTTCAATATGCTCTCTTCCATGTCGAGCTCCCACCCCCCCACCCTCCCTCCCCTCATCCCCCCAACCCCACACCACTTAAGATAATGCCCACTCCCCCCCTCCGCAACACCCCCCCTATCCCCCCTCCCCTTCTTCGCCCACCTTAACCGCCCACTACCGTGCTCAGACTTCCCACATCCACCCCACTCCCTCACCCCTAACCCAAAAACCCAAACTCACCCCTCACCCACCCCTGCCCCTCCTCCCCAGGCCAGCATACCCACCACGCAACCCCCCGGCTCAGAGCCACATACATTTATCCAAAAAACATTGTCAGTTTCCCCTTCCCCCCCACACAGTGCCCCCAGCTACCCCTCCCATATTTTATTCAAACAAACATATATATCTCTCAGCTTCGGAAGGGCGCTTTCTTTCCTCCTCGAGCAGATTTCTTCTCCCGCCTGTCCACCCGATTCCACTTCTCAGCCGGAACTCGCCGCTGCGTGCTCCCCGTCTGCTCTAGCTCTGGAATCCGCTGGATGCCCGCCTCTTTCATAGCCTCCTTCAGTGCCATCAGGGTCTCCGCACGCCGGGTCATCCCATTGACAGTGAAAGCAAGTCCCACAGGGTACATCCACTTATATCTTATATTGTCCTCCCGAAGTCGAGCCGTGAACTCCCTCCAAGACCGCTGGCGCCGCAACGTGGCTGCGGCCAAGTCCGCATAGATAGCAATCTCAGTTCCTTGCCACTTGAATTTTCCCATAGAACGCATCTTTCTGGCTATTTTGTCCTTAATCCGGTAATCATGGAAACAGATAATAATGTCTTTAGGCTGCTCCCGCCGCACTGCTCCAAGTGATCTATGTGCTCGATCCAGCACAACCTCCTCCACTTCCTCGCCAGCTTCCTGCAGGACCGCCTCGCAGATATCCTTTGCTGATACAATCAAAATATTCCTCCACTTCTGGCACCCCTTTTATGCGCAGGTTCTGATGCCGGGCTTTGTTCTCCAAATCTTCCAACTTCAGGGTCATACTCTCCCTAACTTCTTCCAAAGACTTCATACCCGTTTCCAGCGTCTCAGTGCGCATCTCCAGGTCCTCTAAGCGGCCCTCCACTTCCGCCACCCTGCAGCCGACCTCAGTTATATCAGCTCTCAACTGTTCAAACATCCCCTTCACTTCTCTTTTGAACCCAGCTATGTCCTTTTTAATCTCCTGAAACCACGATTTTAGCTCCTCTTTTGTAATGTCCACCAGGGCACTCGGGGCAGGTACTTCCTTCTTACTAGTTTCGGATGTTTCCAAGCTCCCTGGCAAGTCCTCAGTCGTTGGTTTTTCTCTCTCTTGAAGATCTGCTCGACCACTGCCATAGGCAAACTCTTTCATATCCGCTGCTTTTTTCCTGGTAGATGTCATCTCCTGAGTTCAGCTGTAGGCTCTCACCGCCACTACTATTTCCAGAGCCTTTTTAACCTCTGCTAAAATGCTGGGACCCTTCTTTCTCGTTCCACCACCAGATGGCGCCACTCACTCACTTTTGCTGAGCCATGTGCTCCTTGAAAGAAGCCAGGAATACCCCGTAAGCAAGTTTAAACTTACTGCAGGAAAAACGGGCCTCTTTCCCCACAAGGTTAAAGTTCCAGAGCCTTTCCTTCCTTCAGGCACTGTTCACCCCTGCAGCTTTTGCAGATTACCGATCCAGGAGACACCCCCGCAGCCAACCATTGCCTCCGTTCTCACACTGCACTTCAGGCAGCTGTCCTGCCACGGCTCACTGCAGAGCACTCCGTTCCAAGCAGGTAATTGCTTCCACCGCGGTCCCAGGCTTAGCCACTTACAGGGTCACTCAGCTAGGTTCTCTCCGGACCTCTAGGGCTTCCACGGTTCTTCATTCGTTAAATACTGTATGCACACACCGGTGGGAATCCTCTGTGGGGGACTAAAGCGGCACCAATTTTCACAGCATGGACACTTATATGCGCTGCACTTCTAGTGTTCAGGGGGAAGAGCAGAACATCACAGCCCGCACTCGCACTGCTCACCACTCAGACTCATGGTTCCGTTGCTGCTCCCGGGGTTGCTCTTACCAGGCCTCACACGTTCTGCAGTTTAGGGGGCATAATCAGGCTGGTGGCAATTGCATTTCAACTTTCACCGGCTATTTCACCGCACCCCGTGTTCCGCCACTCTCGGCACTCAATTTTCTCGCCGCAGGCACAGGTTTATGGGCTCCTCACCAGCACATGTGGGATGCCCAGCACGGAGCTTCAAGGAGAAGCGGCCATTTTTGTTCGGGCTCACTAGCGCCTACTTTGAGTTTTTAAACGATTCCGACTCCAATTCTTCAGAACTGGACATTGACTCCTTGGTTCCCAAGGCCTCGTGGACTTTCCTTCTGACTCTTCACCACCACCCGAGCAGTGCCAATTCACGCCAGTCCCGACTAGAGGATATCTCCTTCAAGGAGTTCGTCAAAGATATGGTGTGGGCTCTCTCCATTACAGTTGCCACCAAAAAGGAATCAAGGGCCAAGGAGCTGGAAATACTTCAGTATCCCTTGATGCCTAAGGAGGCTACCACGCTCCCAGTGCATTGCATTCTATAAAACCTCATGCTCCGCATATGGGAGATTCCTCTGACCGTACACTCAGTTAGTAAGAGACTGGACACGATGTATGAGTGCCCTGGCTTCCAGAAAACCCAGCTTCCACACCATTCCGTGGTGGTGGAATCAGCAATGTGCCGTATTAAGAGTTCCAAAAATCATTCTTTGGTTTCTCCAGGTAGGCAATCGAGAACTCTGGATGCCTTTGGATGACAATGCTTCCAGGCAACGATGCTGGCTTCTAGGATAAACTCCTATATGTTATACATGGGCTTGTTCCTAAAAGATATCACTAAGGATCTTGAGGAATTTTCCCTTCTGCTACCAGCAGACAAACAGGTTGCATAAAAGGCCCTATTTATGCATAATCAAAACACTTCCATGTTTCTCGCAAGGGCTGCTTTTGACTGCTTTGAATCCACTACCAGAGCTGTAGCGGTATGTATTGGGGCCAGGAGGATGGCCTGGTTACAAGCTTCTGATCTGGAACAGTGGGTCCAGGATAAACTAGCTAATATCCTCTGTACAGGTGAGAATCTCTTCAGGAAAGACTGGAGGAAGAAGGCGGGTGAAATTGAAACAGATTATCTCATTCTTAAACGCCTCTCTAGAAAGACAGCTGATCCTGCTGGAAGGAAAGTCTCAACCAAAAAGCCCTTCTCCCCTAAAAAGAAGAGATACCATCCAACTTATCCACCCTACTCACATTATCAGCCGCAGCAGCCTTATCAAAAGCAGCATGACCCATGTCAGCCCAAGAGGCCTAAGGCTCCCAAACCTCAACCAGCGCCACAGGCTCAGCCTTCAACTGGTTTTTGACTCCTTCCTAGACAGCATAGCCATACCTCCCTTGAAGGATCCCCACCCTTCTCACATTGCAGGCCGCTTGGTCCACTTTGCCCACAGGTGGCCTCTTATAACAACAGAACAGTGGACCTTGAATGTAGTCCTCAAGGGGATTATCAGCTCCACTTTGAAAGCTTACCCTCGACCTTTTTCATAGGGAAGTTTCCCATGGAACCCCTTCACTGCACCCTGCTACAGCAGGAAGTAGAGTCCCTGCTGTCGCAAGGTGCCATAGAAAGAGATCCTTCTACACAGGAAGGGTTGGGGTTTTACTCTTGTTACTTCCTCATTCCCAAAATGATGTGCAGATTCAGACCCATCCTAGATTTCTGAGCCCTCAACAAGTTCTTGGTTTGAGAAAAATTCAAGATAGTCTCCCTAGGAACTCTACTTCCATACCTTCAGAGGGACAATTAGCTTTGTTCTCTAGATCTCAAGGATGCCTACACACACATGCTCATGCATCCTTCTGAGAGACAGTACCTGCATTTCATGTTTCAAGGGGCTTATTACCAGTACTGAGTTCTGCCTTTCAGCCTAACTTCGGCCCCGAGAGTATTCACAAAATGTCTAGTAGTGGCTGTGGCCTACCTCCGCACCCTGGGCATTTGTCTTTCCCTACTTAGACGACTGGTTCATCAAGGGGGATTCCCCTCAAATACTAAACATGTCCCTTCACCGCTCTGTCACTGTGCTTCAACATCTCTGCTTTGTCATAAACTTTCCAAAGTCTCACCTTGCTCCTACTCAAAAATTGGAGTTCATAGGCGCACTCCTAGACACTGTACGAGCCTGAGCTTTTCTCCCAGGAGACCACCTGCAGCACCTCATAGGACTCATGAGCAAGGTTCAGCGACATTGTCTCATCACAGCAAGGGACATGCTTTGTCTGCTGGGGCACATGACCTTCACCGTACATGTGGTCCCATTTGCTCGTCTCCAAATGCGTCAGGCACAGTGGACCCTTTCTTCTCCAGGAACAAGCAGGAAGTCAGTCCTCACATATGGGTGACATCGGCGTCGACGGAGCCCTCGTGTGGAGCAATTCCCCAGCTTTCAAAGACAGCCTTTGGGATTGCATCACGCATGCGCGGTCCCCTTCCCGCCCAAGGATGCCATCTTGCTCAGTCTTCTTTTTTCCGCAGAGCCCAATGGATGTAGTCCCGTTTCCACTGTGGAAAAAGTAGAAAAGTTGAATAATTTCTTTCAGCTTCCCGGTTCGATGCCGGTTCCCCTTCCTGCCTTCGGCTCGGTATACCTGTATCGAGTCTGGTCATATTTTTCGTTTTTGTCCTTCGTGACTAGAGTTCGTGCTCTTTTTATTTTTCACTGGCAGCCCGGTCATTTGGCCTCGCAGGGGCCCTTTTTCCCCTGATGGCTGCTAGAGGGTTTAAAAAGTGTGATCGGTGTAAGAAGTTAATGTCTCTCACCGACACACATGACTGCTGCCTCCGATGTCTCGGCCCTGACCATGACCCAGTGGTCTGTGGGCCGTGTGTTAAGATGTCTTCGAAATCTTTGAAGAGCAAGCAGCGCCAGCGTGACAGAATTTTTCCTGAGTCCGCATCCGTCCGGGCCCGGACCTCATCAGAGGCCTCGACATCTGGGGACTGGGAGACCTAGCACCATTGTGTGTCTTCTGAGTGGGGGTCTCCCTCCAGGGACATAAGAACATAAGATATGCCATACTGGGTCAGACCAAGGTCCAATGTAGGTCATATGTACCTAGCAGTTTCCCCAAAAGACACAGGTTCCACAATGCTTGTACCGGGTCAAGCATTGATATCCTGGGTCCCTTCATAATAATGGTTTATGGACCTTTCCTCCAGGAACTTGTCCAAACCTTTTTTAAACCCAGCTACACTAACAGCCTTTACCACATCCTCTGGTAACAAATTCCAGAGTTTGATTACACGTTGAGTGAAAAAATATTTTCTTTTATTAGTCTTAAATAGTTTATCCTGTAGCTTCATTGCATGTCCCCTAGTCTTTCTATATTCTGATAACGTAAACAATCGATCTACGTTTACCCGTTCCACTCCGTTCATTAATTTATAAACTTCTATCATATCTCCCCTCAGCCGTCTCTTTTCCAGGTTAGAGAGCCCTAACCTTTTTAGCCTTTCTTCATAGGAGTATCCTTCCATCTCCTTTACCATTTTGGTGGCTCTTCTCTGAACCTTTTCTAAAATCGCTATATACTTTTTAAGATATGGCGACCAGAATTGCACACAATATTCAAAGTGCGGTCTCACCATGGAACGATATGGAAGCATTATAATATCTTTTGTTTTATTTTCCATTCCTTTCCTTATGATACCTAGCATTCTATTTGCTCTCTTGGCTGCCGCTGCACACTGGGCCGAGGGTTTTAACATGGTATCCACAATAACGCCTAAATCTTTTTCCTGGTTGGTGGTTCCTAATGTGGAACCTTGCATCGTGTAACCATAGTTTGGGTTGTTGTTCCCTAGGTGCATAACTTTGCACTTGTCCACATTAAATTTCATCTGCCATTTGGATGCCAGTCTTCCAATTTATCAAGATCCTCTTGCAATTTTCCACAATCCGCTTGGGTTTTAACAACTTTAAATAGTTTTGTGTCATCTGCAAATTTGATAACCTCACTCGTTATTCCACTTTCTAGATCATTTATGAATATGTCAAAAAGCAGCAGACCCAGCACAGATCCCTGGGGTACACCACTATTCACCTTTCTCCATTGGGAAAATTGGCCATTTAGCCCTACCCTCTGCTTTCTGTCTTTTAACCAGTTCCTGATACACAATAGTACAAGTACACTGCCTCCTATCCCATGACTCTTTAGTTTTGCCAAAAGTCTCTGATGAGGGACCTTGTCAAAAGCTTTCTGAAAGTCCAGATACAATATATATACTGACTCACATTTGTCCACCTGTTTATTCACTCCTTCAAAAAAACATAACAGATTAGTAAGACAAGGTCTTCTTTGTCTAAAGCCATGTTGGCTGTCTCCCTTTAGGCCATGACTGTCTACATGCTGAGTAATTTTATTCCTTATGATGGTTTCTACCATTTTTCTCGGTACTGACGTCAGGCTCACTGGTCTGTAGTTTCCCGGATCACCCCTGGAACCCTTTTTAAAAATTGGTGTTACATTGGCGATCCTCCAATCTTCAGGTTTTAGAGATTATTTTAATGATAGTTCACAGATTACTAATAGCAGGTCTGTAATCTCATATTTCAGTTCTTTCTACACCCTCGGATGTCTAACATCTGGCCCAGGTGATTTGCTATTCTTCAGTTTATCTAATAGTTGTAATACATCCTCCCGATGCGTCGATATTTCCTTCAATTCTTCCGCACCTTTAAATATCACTTCAGTCATGGGTAACATCCCTACATCTTCCTCAGTAAAGACCGAAGCAAAGAATTCATTCAGTCTCTCTGCTATTGCCTTGTCGCCTCTTAGTGCCCCTTTAACCCCTCTATCATCTAATGGACCAACTGACTCTCTCACAGGTTTTTTGCTACGAATGTACTTGAAAAAGTCTTTATTTCGCATTTTTGCTTCTGCAGCAAGCTTCTTCTCAAATTCTCCCTTTGCCTGCCTTGCATTTGACTTGCCAGTGCTTGTGCTGTTTCCAGGTTTCGTCGTTTGGCTCTTTTTTCCATTTCCTGAAAGATGCTTTTTTGGCAACAACAGCCTCTCTGACCTCACCTTTAAACCAGGTGCTGGCAGTTTTTTGGACTTCCTTCCACTTTTCTTAAAGCGTGGAATACAGCTGGTCTGGCCTTCCAAGATAGTATTTTTCAACAACACCCAGGCTTGATGTAAGTCTTTAACCTTTGCAACTGCTCCTTTTAGTTTTTTCTTAACTATTTTCCTTATTTTATCATAGTCTCCCTTTCGAAAGTTAAAAGGTAGTACTGTGGATTTCCTTACTATCCCTCCTCCACTAATTAAATCAAAGGCGATCATGCTATGATCACTATTGCCAAGTGGCCCCAAAAACCTTATCTCTTGCACTAGATCTGGTGTTCCACTAAGGACTAGGTCTAATATGGCTTCCCCTCTGGTCGGTTCATGAACCAGCTGCTCCAAGAAGCAATTATTTATTTCATCTAGGAACTTTATCTCCCTAGCATGTCCTGCCGTGACACTGACCCAGTCGATACTGGGGTAATTGAAATCACCCATTATTATTACTGCGCTGTAACGTTTGTTAGCTTCCTTGATTTCTTTGAGCATTTCATCATCCATTTGTTCATTCTGGCCAGGCGGTCGATAGTATACCCCCACTGCCATCGCCTTCCCCTTTTTACATGGAATTTCAATCCATAGAGATTCTACAGCAAATTTTGTTTCCTGCAAAACTTTAATCCTTTCTGACTCAATGCCCTCTCTAACATAGAGCGCAACTCCTCCACCAATTTGATCAGCTCTATCATTACGATATAGTTTGTACCCAGGTATCACAGTGTCCCACTGGTTGTCCTCCTTCCACCATGTCTCTGATATTCCAATCATATCTAACCTTTCATTTAGTGCTGTATATTCTAACTCTCCCATCTTATTTTTTAGACTTCTAGCATTTGCATACAAGCATTTTAGAAACTGTATTTTATTCATATTAATTTGGCTATTGGTAGACATGGGTAATTTGGGATCTTTTAGCTCTGTCTGCTCCATACTTGAGAGCATTTGAGCTACTTTACTCTTTTTTGGAACCTCTCTGCTTTTGGTAGTATCTTTCAAGGATACATTCTTCTGAACCATCCGCTCTTGGGCGACTGTCGGCTTTCCCTATTATCTAGTTTAAAAGCTGCTCTATCTCCTTTTTAAAGGTTAATGCCAGCAGCCTGGTTCCGTCCTGGTTAAGGTGAAGCCCATCCCTTCGGAAGAGGCCCTCCTTTCCCCAGAATGTTCCCCAGTTCCTAACAAATCCAAAACCCTCATCTCTGCACCATTGTCTCATCCACGCATTGAGACTCCGGAGCTCTGCCTGCCTTTTGGGTCCTGCACGTGGAACGGGAAGCATTTCGGAGAACGCTACCCTGGAAGTTCTGGATTTCAACTTCCTACCTAAAAGCCTAAATTTAGCCTCCAGAACCTCCCTACCACATTTTCCTATGTCATTGGTACCAACATGTACCAAGACAGCAGACTCCTCCCCAGCACTATCTAAGACCTTATCTAAGTGGCGCGTGAGGTCCGCTACCTTCGCACCAGGCAGGCATGTTACCAGGCGATCCTCACGTCCACCAGCCACCCAGCTATCTACATGCCTAATGATCGAATCACCAACTATAAAAGCTGTCCTGACCCTTCCCTCCTTGGCACATGGCCCTGGAGAAACCTCCTTGGTGCGAGAGGGTTTTACATCACCTGGAAGACAGGTCCTAGTTACAGGATCACTTCCTGCCACACCAGGGTGATGCTCTCCTGTCACGTGACCTCTCTCCTCCATGGCAACAGGGATGCTGCCAGACTGGAGGTGGGACTTCAGGACTATATCCCTGTCGTCTCGTCTGTGTACCTCTCTTTCTTTCTTATGTTTTACAAGTCTGCTACTCTAGCCTCTAGAGAACGGACTCGTTCCCTGAGAGCAAAGAGCTCCTTGCACCTAGTGCACACGTAAGACCTCTCACCAACTGGGAGAAAATCATACATGTGACACTCAGTGCAAAAGACTGGAAAGCCCCCATCTCGCTGCTGGACTGCTGTCTGCATCTTAGTTTTAAGTTTGTGTTTAGATCTTTAAGTTCTTTACTTACTAAGGGTTGCTATGGATATTTATACTAATAAAACTGTACCTAATACGTTTAATATACCTTGTTCACCTGAAGCTTAATTAATCTCAGGTTCTTAATGTATGACGGATTTGGGTAACGAGCTTCACCTGAAAGCACCTCCTGTCTTTTAAGATGTGTACGTACCTATAAAGCTACGATTATCCCAGGAGTGGGTGGGTGTTGGGGAGGGAGGGAGGGAAATAACACTTATAAAAAGAGGGCTGCTACACAGTACCCTGTCTTATGCTGCTGAGGTAAGCTATATTCTGATTTGATTTAAATTATAGCTCTTTGCTGCTGCTAGGCTCTAACTTATTATGAAATTTAAACTACAAGCTCTCTGCTGGGTTCTAAATTTAACCAGAAAGCTCTCTTCTGTGTTTTAAATTTAAACTAAAAGTACTTTGCTGATGCTAGGCTCTAACTTATTATGAAATTTAAAATACAAGCTCTCTGTTGGGTTCTAAATTTAACCAGAAAGCTCTCTTCTGTGTTTTAAATGTAAACTAAAAGTACTTTGCTGATGCTGGGCTCTAACTTATTATGAAATATAAACTACAAGCTCTCTGTTGGGTTCTAAATTTAACCAGAAAGCTTTCTTCTGTGTTTTATATTTAAACTAAAAGTACGTTGCTGATGCTAGGCCCTGAGTGACTATTACATTTAAACTACAAGCTCTCTGCTGGGTTCTAAATTTAACCAGAAAGTGCTAGGCCCTGAGTGACTATTAAATTTAAACTAAAAGCTCTCTGCTGGGTATGAAATGTAACCAGAAAGTTCTCTTCTGTGTTTTAAATTTAAACTTAAACGGATGCTACTAGGCCCTGACTGATTTAACAAAAAATAGTGGGTTCACAGATTAATTAGCTTTAATACAAAGAATTCCTTTCAGAAAATTCCCAGAAGTATATACTCACAATTGCAGATCACTCTCCAGAAGTAACAGTCCCCTTTTCTAGTCCTTCAAGTCTGAGGATCACAGAGCTCTGGTTGAGCTATTTATGCCTGTGCTGCTGAGGTAAGCTGTGATCAACTTCCTGGGTGATTAACAGTCCTTGCTTGGATAGAAGGAGTTTTTCAAAATGGCCTTTTGACCTGCCACCTGGTGTTAACTCCTACTCAAAACGGTTTCACAGGTCTATTGCCCCCTAGGTAGAAGGCCTCTTTGTAAAGGTCTCTAGAAGACTATTTGTTGCTCATAGATTCCGAACCCCGTTTTGCCTTTTGTGCTAAGCTATATTCTGATTTGATTTAAATTATAGCTCTTTGCTGCTGCTAGGTTCTAACTTATTATGAAATTTAAACCACAAGCTCTCTGCTCAGAGACCAGGCCTGGAGGAAGGATGACCCAGTGGTTTGGAGACCAAAGTGGGCCAAAGAAGTCCACCAGTCCTACAGAAGATAGGACAGCCTCAGACTGGGACTGAGGGGTAACAAATATGAAGGCCATTTTCTGGCTGACTGCACAGGCTGTACACAGGAGGAGAGACAGGTTTTCCTGTGCAGCCTAGTCAGGGTGTGAATGGAGTAAGCCCTGACCCAGTAGGGAATAACCGCCAAATTGTGTCATCCAAGTGGGTGAATCTGATTAATCTCTTGAGAAGGGTCAGAAATGGTAAAAAGGGAAATGTGCTGGCCAAGTCAGTTGTTTCTATTAAAAATACTGTTCCTGTATTGAAGGGAAAGAGGGAACAGGGGAAGATGGTGTATCCCATATTTCTACTAAGGCAAGTAGCCCTGATGAAAGTAGGGGTGAAAGCATAGATTCTCACCTGTAATAGATGATCTCCGGAACAGCAGGAATCAATCTTCACTTATGGGTGATGTCGGCACCGACAGAGCCCAGCACGGGAACATTTCCCAGCATCCAATAGGCATGCTTTTGAGAGCGTTCATTGTAAACCACCACTGATCTTTGGAAGTGGTGGTATATAAATGTTGACAAATAAATAAACAAATTACCTGAGTCTGTACATCAGGTGCCTTCTCTGACCTTTTCAAATCCAGGCTAAAAACTCACCTCTGGGGAATTGAACTGTTACATCGTGGAGGAAGAGAGGGGCTTGTGAACTGCTCTGTGTTTCTCCTACTGTGGTAGGCAAAGGCCTATGATCCATGGTGTCTGAAATAAGCAGACAGGCCTGAGTAGCTTTACCTGTAAATGAAGCCTGTGGAGAGGCCCAAAGGAATTACATATTCCCCTAAATGCTGCTACCATAGACTTGAAACTTAACTAAGCACAATGTAGTATAGCTAAGCAGAATCGAAAACTTAGAAAATATAGAAAAATAAGGTTTAAATGGTATTGATAAGAGAGTGAAGCTTCTGTGAAATTAATTAACACTGCTGAAAGGAAAGTTACAGTGCCCTGTTTTCCCACATGTTCTAGCTAGCTGAGTGACCTTGGAAGAGGAAAGTATCTAAGTTGGAAGAACTGACCATTGTAATTGGGACTAGAAGGGGGGGGGGGGGTAAGCAGGTGCTGAGCCCAGACCAGAGTCCTAATTGGATAGCCATATCGGTACCGGGACCAATAGAAGGGGTACGAGGGGTTACCGGGACCAATGAAAAGTTTGCCTATGTCTAGAATGGGAAAGAAAGCTATAAAAGTTGTTGTTTTACTAACAGCCATTGCTCAGCCATTTTGAATTTGATTCTGCTTGAGACTTGTGCACAAATAAATGATTTGGACCTTCTGAACAGACTCCTGGTATCATTGGTTTGTCTGCGCTCTGCTGCTACATATTCTTGGTGCGTTGGCCGGGAAGGTGTGGTAATAGAGGGTATATGAGCCAATATACCACGACTTTCCGCCTCTACAGGTTTGGTCCTGCCGGGATCGTGCCCTCCCGACGTGGGCTCGGCTCCCTGGCGCCGCCGGTCCAGTTGCATCAGAGGGAGTTGGGCCAGGCCTCGGCGGGTGCCGGACCCGGCTGGAACCAACACCTCGAACCCGAGTGAGGGGAGTCCGAGGTCCAACTCATGCGCTCGCTTGGGAACTGGGACCGGATCCGGTGAGTATAGTTTTGATTTGATATGTCTAGACAGATGAGACAGAGCAGAACTGCTGTTTGAATTTTGGAACTTGGAATTTGGAAAGAGAGCTTGATCACCTCTCAAAGACGGTCCGACTAACTCTGCATGAGTATGCGCAGAGTGAAACCATCGTCTTCTTGATTTTGGAATTTGACATAGCCTAGTCAGAAAAGACAGGATTGGGCTGTGTTTTTGGGATACGTTGCTAGCATGATTGTGTGAATGAAGTGTGAATGAGAGGTCTGGCAGCACGGACCAAGCGAAGGCGGACTCCTGAGTAACGCATTTCCTGGCCGGGCGACCGCGTCCAGGTCGTAAAAAGGAGGAAGCGACCGTCGTCTTGTCTTGTTATTTGTTTCCCTTATATGTTTCCAGGGCCGTGAGGACCCCTTACCCACGGTCCGCCCTCCTTTTCCTTTCTGTTTGTTGTTGCGCGCACACATCGATATGGGAGGGGCGGGATCTACTAGGAACACTCCGTTAGAATGTATGATCAAACATTTTAGTAAAGGATATTCAGGAGATTATGGAGTAAAACTGACTGCCTCACGATTACAGCTTTTGTGTACTAGGGAGTGGCCTGGCATATACCCTATGTGGCCCCGAGATGGCACATTTAACCTAGGAATTATTCAGTCAGTTCATCGGAAGGTGCGAGTAGCGCACCCCGATCAGTATCCTTATATAGATTCTTGGTTAGGTATTTGTGAAGATCCGCCCCCTTGGGCAAAGCGCTGTTATGAAGAACAGTGCAGAATAATGTTAGCATTAACAGACCAGACCCAGAAAACAGGGACAGCCAAGAAACCTAGCCAGAAACCTGTTCTCGCAGATCCTGAGTCCCCGGGAGCTATAATTAGGCAGTCCCGAGCCCAGCACCCAGTAAAAGTACCACCGCGCCCCGGGGCAGGCCCCCGTGACCGGGAGAGTCCACCCCCTCACCCGCCCGGAGATCAGCAGCTAGATGAGGAGTCCAGCAAAGATGCCGATCAGTCGGAGACAGAGACTGAGGATAAGCTGGAGTCAGAACAGGAAGATGAAGACGTATCTTCCATGACAGAGACAGAAAGTGAAAAATCAGTTGTCAGTGCTAGTTCATCAGCTGCAAGTGAGGCTCCCCAGACTAGGCGAGTCTCGAAGCTGAAAGCCCCCATCCAGATACCGAAAGCCACTACTAAGAAGACAAAAGCCATCCCGAAAGTAATAGCCCCCTTGAGACAAGTCCCAGGATTGCCCGTGCGGGATGAGCATGATCAGGTAGTAGCGGGACCCTTGAGTTTAGTATATGTGCCCTTCTCCACTGCAGATTTGATAAACTGGAAGATACATTATGCTTCCTACACAGATAAGCCCCAAGAGTTAACAGAATTAATGCATACGATTATGGAAACTCACTAGCCCACTTGGGCAGATTGCCGTCAGCTCCTGTCTACTTTATTTACTACGGAGGAGCGGACACGAATTAAGCGAGCTGCCATCGATTGGATGGCAGACAATCCCTTGGTAGAGAGAGAGGAGGCAGGCATAGACAATCGTGAAGCAGCCCAGAAAGAATTCCCTAACGAAGACCCCAAATGGGATCCAAATACTGAAGTAGGATCCAGAGCCTTATCCCGATTTCGCCAAGGCCTCATGCAAGGTCTGAAAAGGGGGGTCAGAAAGCCATGAATCTCTCTAAAGTATCCGAAGTTAATCAGGGAATAGATGAAAGCCCAGCAGTATTCTACGAAAGATTAGTTGAAGCATACAGAATGTATACTCCCTATGACCCAGATGCACCAGGAAGCTTATGCATGGTGAATGCTGCTTTTGTAAATCAGTCACAACCAGACATTAGACGCAAGCTACAAAAACTAGAAGGGTTTGCGGGCATGAATGCAACTCAGTTACTGGAAGTCGCTCATAAAGTGTATGTGAATCGTGATAATGAAAGACAGAGAATGTGATCGAAAGATGAAGAAGAAAGCTGATTTTTTGGCTGCGGCCATAGTTGAACAGAAAGGGGGAGGTTTCCCTAGTCGAAGGAGCAGAGGAAGAGGGCGGGGCCGAGGAGATGGCCGGCCCCTACTGAGCGTGAACCAATGCGCTTATTGCAAGGAAGAAGGACATTGGAGAGATACATGCCCGCAACTCGAAGACGCCTCTCAGGATGACGAAGATAATGCCCATTGGAGAGAAAGAGTAAGAGGCCGACCCCGGAACCGTGGAGGGGCCAATCGAGGACAATTTCAATGAGAACGGGTGGAGGCCATACAGGCGGTGGCCGCTGCGACCTACGATGTAGATGAAGCAGAATAGGACAGACCGGGCTCCGAATTCGCTTTGGGTCTCCAGGAGCCTATGGTCAGCATACAAATAGGAGACCAATTTATGGACTTTATGGTTGATACTGGAGCAGAACATTCTGTAGTAGATAAACAAATAGCCCCATTTTCCGCAAGAGCAGTCACCATTGTGGGAGCAACTGGTGCTAAAGCCACAAAGCCTTTTCTTCAGAACCGTATATGCAATCTGGGAGGACAGCAAATAACGCATCAATTTCTCTATATGCCCAAGTGCCCAGTGCCATTACTGGGACGAGACATGCTAGCCAAGTTGCAGGCCCAAATATCCTTCACTGAGAAAGGAGAAATGCAAATGACAGTAAACTCAAAACCTGCTGGATTAATGCTGCTTACTGTTCCCCGAGAAGAAGAATGGAGATATTATAGTAATGAGTCCGCCCAGGACACCTATTTTGAACCTACTTTGAAAAGCATTGACGCCCCTCCTGGGATATGGGCAGAAGGAAATCCCCCAGGCCTAGCCAAACATATAGCTCCGATAATTGTGAATCTCAAGCCTAGTGCCGAACCAGTACATGTCAAGCAATACCCCCTCCCAAGAGCAGCAATTGAAGGCATTCATTGTCACTTGTTTAAGACTATTGGAGTATGGCCTACTCAAAGTATGTCAGTCACCATGGAACACTCCACTCTTGCCAGTAAAGAAGCCTGGGACAGGTGACTACCGCCCAGTGCAGGACCTAAGGAGAGTGAATGAAGCAGTCGAGACCATACATCCAGTTGTGCCAAATCCTTACACACTCTTAGGATTGATTCCAGCTGAAGCTACCCATTTTACTGTTTTGGATTTGAAAGATGCGTTCTTCTGCATAAGATTAGCCTCAATTAGCCAATTGCTGTTTGCCTTTGAATGGCAAGACCCTGTCTCAGGGAGACGGGGCCAACTTACTTGGACATGATTACCCCAAGGATTCAAGAATTCACCTACCATTTTCAGTGCTGCACTAAACCAAGATCTTTCAAGCTATCCAGTGGCCCCAGGGAAGAGAGTACTTCTCCAATATGTGGACGATCTGCTGATAGCTGCTGTATCAGAAAGTGAATGTATACAAGCCACCAAGGACCTCTTGCAGCTACTGGATGAAGCTGGATACAAAGTTTCCAGAGCAAAAGCACAGCTATGCCAAAAAGAGGTGAAATACTTAGGTTTTCGCTTGACTAAAGGAAGCCGACAATTAGGACGAGAAAGAAAAGAAGCCGTGTGCAGAATCCCAACCCCAACTACCAGAAAACAAATTAGAGCTTTTCTGGGAGCAGCAGGATATTGTCGAATCTGGATTCCCAACTTTGCTCAAATTGCCAAACCACTATACGATGCCACCAAAGGAGAAGAAAAGTCGCCACTAGAGTGGGGACCTGAACAGGATGCAGCCTTTAAGACATTGAAGGAAGAGTTGATGTCGTCACCAGCACTTGGATTACCAGATGTTCACAAGCCTTTCCATCTATTTGTGCATGAGGTGCAAGGGAACGCCTTAGGCATGTTGACTCAGAAATTAGGACATTGGGAGCGACCTGTAGCATACCTATCGAAACAATTGGACACTGTGGCCAAAGGATGGCCACCATGCTTGAGAGCAGTTGCAGCTACAGCATTGTTAGTGAGCGAAGCAGACAAACTCACCTTGGGACAGAATCTACGAGTCACTGTGCCACATGTAGTACTTGCCCTCATGGAGCAGAAGGCGAATCATTGGCTCACTAATTCTCGAATGCTGAAATACCAGAGTATGCTATGTGAAAACCCACAGATACAATTGGAAGTGAGCCATGCCTTGAACCCAGCCACATTGATACCCGTTAGTGAAGAACCCCCAGAGCATGACTGTATAGAAGTCATGGATACTGTATTCTCAAGTCGACCTGATCTGACAGATGTGCCCCTAGAAAATCCTGATCAGACCTATTTTATGGATGGAAGCAGTCTCATCATCAATGGACGACGATGTGCCGGGTATGCAGTAGTCACCCGGGAGGAAGTCATTGAATCATCAGCCCTGGCATCAGGCACATCAGCCCAGAAAGCAGACTTGATTGCACTCACTCGAGCATTAGTATTGGGTGCAAAACTTTTGTTGAATGTGTACACAGACTCAAAATATGCCTTCACCACCTTGCATGCACATGGAGCTCTCTACAAAGAACGAGGGCTCATTACGTCAGGAGGAAAATCGATCAAATATGGCCCGGAAATATTGATGTTACTTGATGCAGTATGGGCCCCAACACGTGTAGCTGTCATGCACTGCCGAGGACACCAAGTAGGTAAAGGAGATGTTGCCCAAGGAAACAGATTCGCTGATGCCTCAGCGCGAAAAGCAGCCATGACAGGCCAAATTTCCTCACAAGCCATGCCAATGCAGGCAGCATTGTTTCCAGTACCCCTTAATGCATGGACACCACGATATACCACCAAAGAATTGGATTACTACTGTAATAAGGAAGAGGGAGTGCTGAAGGATGGGTGGATTGAGCTGCCACCAGCGGAGGGCAGTCAACCCCCAGGACGAATAGTAATCCCTGAACTATTGGGACCAGCCTTTGTCAAGGCTTTCCATCAAGCCACACATTATGGAAAAAGCACTCAAGCCACATTTTTGTATTGCCTTGTTGGGAGCCCTATCAGCCTCAGTAGCACGCCAGTGTCTAATTTGTGCCAAGAACAATGCCAAGCAGGGTCCCACCCCACCACCTCGAGTTCAGTCAGGAGGTGTAACCCCCATGCAACACCTGCAAATTGACTTTACTGAAATGCCAAAAGCCAATGGATACCGCTACTTGTTAGTATTAGTTTGTACCTTCTCTGGGTGGGTAGAGGCTTTCCCCACCAGGACTGAAAAAGCCCGAGAAGTCACCAAAGTTTTGCTAAGGGAGATTATCCCCAGATTTGGAATTCCAGCAGTAATAGGGTCAGACAATGGGCCCTCATTTGTGTCTCAGATTACTCAGCAGTTAGCAAATGCCCTACAGATACAATGGAAGTTACACACTGCATATAGACCTCAGAGTTCAGGGAAAGTTGAGCGAATGAATCGTACCTTGAAAGCCCAGATGTCTAAGCTTTGCCAGGAGACCCGCCTGAAGTGGCCCCAAGTGCTCCCAATAGCTTTACTCAGAATACGCTCAGCTCCTGTGAAATCAACAGGATTCTCCCCTTTTGAGGTAGTGTATGGCAAACCCCCACCAATAGTGCAGGGAATTAAAGGTAGTTTAACCCAGATTGGTTCAGAAATAACCAGACAAGAACTTCTAGCTCTTAGTTTTGTTCTACAGACTCTTCACACGTGGATACAGGACCAGTTGCCGATCAATTTGACGGAACCACTGCATCCCTACAAGCCTGGTACCTCGGTCTGGATCAAAGATTGGAAGAAGACACCGTTGGAACCTCATTGGAAGGGACCATACACTGTCATCCTGTCTACCCCAACTGCAGTAAAGGTAGCAGAAATCGATTCCTGGATTCACCACAGCAGAGTCAAGCCAGCAGCAGTTCCAGATCAGGACCAGTGGACAGCGGAGCCACATCCTGACGTCCCTTTGCGTCTTACCCTACGGAGGCAGCCAGCAGCCTAGATCTCATTGGGCCACTTATGAACTACAGTGCCCTACAGCAGCCAAGTCTTTCGAAGAGGATTGCTGTTCCCAGTACAGCAAAGACATTTGTTTTCTTCATCGACTAACTATGCCTTTATAGACTTTCATCAGACTAACTACATTTGGTAAGTTGGCATCATAACGAGACTTTTGAGGATCTTCAATCAACATTGACACCCGTTGAATTGCTTCATTAGCAAACGGGTCAGCATTGCGCCGAGAGGAAGAGGACGTGGTCAAGATTTTCTAGCGGAGATCCAGAAGAACTACAATCAACATGCATCTTTGTTTTTATCTTGCTTTGGCTGCTTGCCTGGGGAATTTTGAACTGGTACATGCTTTACCCCCATGTACTGCCTGTGTTACTACCACTCGGACTGGAATGAAAGTGACTTAGACTTTGCTTTACCATTCTTACTATACCTGTACTGGTACAGTAAGTCGGTGTATTTATAACACCACTGAACTAAATGTTTGTACAAAAGGTAAATCTAAGGTTTGTTTCAACCCACATCAGAACCCATCGTATTATACTTTAGAAATAAGATGGAATGATGCGGATGGAGAGTTACTAAACGTTACACTCCCACTAACTGATCCCATACAGCCTGCTGTTTTGTATTTTGATGCCTGTGATGCCATTAATAGAGATAGCCGTTCAAAGTGTGCCAATTGGGAAAAAGATTATGCTAATGATGGTAAATATATGTGTCCAGAAGGAGCAATTGGGTGGGGGGCATGTCTAGGTAAATGTGGTATCGCAGATATATATAGCACGGCACCAGTTAAAGACTATTATTGCCCAAGATGGGAATGTGTGTTCTATGCTACATGGGAAACTGACACGATAGCACATACTAAAGATAAACAAATGGCTACTTTAACCAAGCCATATGTGAAGGATCCTAAGAATTGTAAGAAAGGTGCTTGTAATCCACTAGCATTGTCCATAGCCAATCCCAGTGTATGGAAACAAGGACATAAATTTGGATTGCGCATTGCAGGTACTGGATCAGATCCAGGAACCATTGTGTATATTAGACTAAATATCCAAGCCCATAGATCATCAAAGTACCATATACATAACACTTTCTATGAAACCATGCATGTTGTGACGCTGCAGCAGTACCTGAAGCCATGGAAATAAATACTGACCCGGTGGCAGGACCTGGTATTGCAGGAAGAGGCAGTAAAATTCCTTCCCAGCACAGATCACAAGGGAACAATCAGTCAGATCAGCCTAACCCGGGGGAAGGGAGGAGCGAGGTCACTGATTGGGCACACCCTGCTAGGAGGTGGGCTTCCCAGGACAGACGTACCCTGTATAACAGGAAGAAGGAAAATGAAGTCAGAGGCAGAGAAAGAGGCAGAGAAAGAGGCAGAGAAAGAGGCAGAGAAGGAAGGAGGAGAAATAGAGACCGAGAGAGCAGCAAAGACAGAGAAAGCCAGAAGGCAGCTGGAAAAGCAACAGAGGCGTATGGGGAGAAGAGTTGGAATGAAAATCCCAAGGAGAGAAAGAACCAGAGGACAAGCTGGTTAGAGAAACAGAACTGGTTGAGAAGCCAGCCAAAGGAACCACAGAGGGGAGCATTTACCAAACCAGGATACAGGTACCAGAGAGGCTCAGTGCAGCAGGAAACCTTCCAGGACTCAGAGGAGGGCGTGGCACAGAGAGACCCAGGTGGGAAGCCTAACGGTTTGGAACCAGAAGCTCAGCCGTGGAAATACTGGCAACCGGTTGAAGAATCTCCCTGCATTCCTCATCAAGGTACTTTTAACTGCAATAAGAGTTTTTATGACAAGCCAAACTGTGTTATTGGTAGTTCTGAAACCCAGGGAAAGCCTAGGATCTATCCAGACAGTTGGCTACAGCCAGAACCTCCAGCAATTAAACCTTGTGTCTCTTTTAAAACTCCTGAAGAAAGCAGTAAAGAAGCTAGCCTTAGAAATACTGCAGATATCTTTACCAGAGATATTTACCAGAGGATTTTAGAAGCATCCAAAGGGGAATTGCCAAAGGAAAACCCTCTGCCTGCCTATGATGTAAGATTTCCAGCACTTGCTGATAGAGACAAGTGGGGGAAGGGTAATTACAGCACCGTGCCTAAAGAGAGTGTGTGTAACGGTAGAATAGCTGTGAATGAAGCAAAGCCTCCCAGTCTCTGTATACCACAAGGAGAAGCAGTTTCCTCACCTGTTCCTCACAGCCAGCAAGCTCAAGTATTATTAAGAGGGCTTCAGGCTTTCTTAGAAAAGCATCTTGTTCCTGAGCAGACAGTGTCAAGCCCAGACCCCCAAGCAACGCTGTTAAATCCTTTGCCTATATTAGACCAGCCCATGGACTGCTCGACCTGCCTCATAGACAAAGCTTAAAGGGAAGCAAGAGCTTGTGTAGTGATCTGCTATAAGAAGTGCTATAGTACATGTTTGGAGTGCATGAACCCAAGAGCTTATGGGGATAAGAAAATAAGCTGATTGTTTTCACTCAATTGTACTGCATGAACTTTATAATTTCCTGTTTGTAGCTGGATAAAATATAAGACCCACATGCCAGGAATGTGGCTGTCTTGAATATAAGTTTAAGTTGGACATTATTGAAGAAGCAGTCTCTTTTCAACTTTCTGTTTGGCTATAAAATATTACCCTTCAAAACCTGTACAAAGTCCTATCTTTGGAGCGGGAGAAATAAACCCTAATAAAGAAATAAATTTTCTCTATTCGTGCCTTGCCTGTTCACTCGGTCACCCACAACTACAAGATGACCTCCAGGCTAGCCCTACCTTAAACCCTCAAGGTCAAGGTACGGGCACTAGGGGCGCTACAATGTAAACAAGTTCGATATCCCTCACCCCTCTCAGAATTTATTCCTAGAGTTGGCCGGAGCTGTGGTATCCAGCCTCCGTATCACAGACTGCTATTTCTGTGGTGGGACCAAGATGGGTGATCAGTGGCCTTGGGAGGCCCAAGAATTGAATTACTCAGTAATCTACAATCAGACAGAGCTACACAAGACTACCAGCGAATGGGTATTAGCACACCCAATAGTTGGGCGATTGTGTTACGCTCGAACTGGACCCCAATTTACCTCTAAGGTAGGATAGCTTGTCTGTCTTAGCCAGAAGTACTATAATGATACCACAAAACGGACATCTTGGTGGTCAGGAGTTAATGAACCGGAGCCCACCAATCCATTAGCAAGGTTCCCCGAGCTTGCCCCTTTATGGACTAACCTTAACCGACATCATAGCTGGCAAGCCCCACCTGGCCTATATTGGATTTGCGGAACCCGAGCATATGCCAATCTCCCTATCCACTGGGGAGGAGCGTGTGTCTTAGGAACTATTCGACCCTCTTTCTTTCTGTTGCCCACAGAACATGGTGAACAACTAGGATATCCAGTTTATTCAAAAAGACAAAAGAGAGCAGCCTTACAGATAGGCAAGTGGGAAAAATGGGATGGTGAAGATTGGCCACCAGAGCGAATTATTGCCTATTATGGACCTGCCACTTGGGAGCAAGATGGCATGTGGGGATATCGTACCCCGATTTATATGTTAAACAGAATTATACGCTTGCAAGCAGTAGTTGAACTTATCACTAATGAAACTAGCCAAGCGCTCACACTTTTAGCGAGACAGAGCACACAAATGCGCACTGCAATTTATCAAAATCGCCTAGCCTTAGGTTCTGCAACACTTGGGCTTTGTCATAAACTACCCCTAGTCTCACCACCTCCTGACACAGTGTCTGGAGTTCATTGGAGCAAAGATAGACACTCTTCAGTCGAAGGCTTTCTTGCCCAGGGACCGAGCCGATCGTCTCAGATCTCTAGCTCGGGACGTACAGCACCGTCCCTCGGTATCCACCCAACTTCTCCTGCGCCTCCTTGGGCATATGGCCTTCATAGTCCACGTCATCCCAGATACTTGCCTCCACATGAGGGTCATGCAGTGGTGTCTCTGGGACAAGTGGTCTCAGGCCACGGGCCACCTCCGAGGAAGAGTTTCTGTGACATGCCAATTAGCGGACTCCCTGGCCTGGTGGCAGTCACCCCAGCACTTCGAGGGGGGCATGGCTTTTCAGACCTCAAGCCCCTCGAGGGTCCTCACCATGGATGCCTCCCTACTCGGCTGAGGAGCCCACTGTGGAGATCTCTGCACTCAGGGCAACTATTCACCGGGTGAGAGCACCCAGCAGATGAATCACCTGGAGCTCCGAGCTATACACCTAGCCCTGAAGGTCTTCTGTCACCACCTGCATCACCGGAACAAGTCCAGACGTAGTATTAGGAAAGACAGACCTTTATTGTTCATATACCAGGGACTACCCAACACAGGCCGTGTTTCGTTGCCTTCGTCAGGGGTTTTAAACTGGCACACTAAAATCATAAATATGTAAGATATCAATAAAAACATATGATAATAACAAATAATAATAACAAATAAATAATTAATAATTAAAAACAATAAGAACCAAACAATAATTAATGCAATGCAATGCAATGTGTGCCTTCGAGTCAGTCCTGATTCCTGGCGACCCAGAAGCTCCTGGGTTTTCTTTAATGATCACACATAAAAAAACTAATATGCTAATCAAAATTATAAACACAATAAATAAAAAGATAGATTTAAATATTGTGTGACAAACATTTGTAGTGTATATCAATCATATAAAATAAAATCATCATAAACATGTTAGAAAAACAAACAATGTTAAAAGGGTGTGACATCAGTAATGATGATCCAAATAAAACTGCACCTTGTTGAAAATCCTATCTCTTGCATACCTTTGTTTGTACAATGTACAAGGGTAAGTAACAACTGAAAGGGACAATAAAACTGTAACAAATATAAACAGCATGTAGATCAAGAGAGACTGTGACCACTGTGCTATATTTAAAAATGCAATAATAAACCACCAGAGCAGGAGCCAAAAAACAGAGTATGTGTGACTGAGTATCGGCATTAAAAATATGTGTAAATATAAAGTTACATAAAAAGGGTGGAGTATATAAACCGTCATGTACTTGTGCTTGAAGCTGTAGCAAAAAATAGGGGGCCTATATATAACCTAACTATAAAAAAGGAACACATTTTTAAGAACACACATGCCAATTTAATATTTCTTTGAGTCAAATTAATAAACTGCTAACTGACATATCAGGATGGGTAAGGGGGCACAATCACTTTGTCAGAAACGTTATGCAATGAAGCGTTAAAATGCCTGCAAAAAAGCTGTAGGGAAAGGTAAAGCATGAGAGAACCACCGTGTACACAAAACGTATAACTTAACTACAATCTATAAAAAATAATGTAAATGAACATAAAGATTTAATTGTCACAGCAGCTGTGGCAACAAACTTTCATAACCGGGATTACATTAGTACACAATCAGACTTACATATCAGATGTAACTGAAGCGCGATCTACTGTGTATGGACATATTATCATATATATAACATGTGACGTCTCACAATTAGAAAAATCTTCAATATAAAATTTCTGTTTTGTCTCGGGATGTAAAAATACATTCCTTACTGGTAACGTGTTCAAACAGACAGAGCACCTCCCACACTGAAATCCCCTCCTTCCCTTCCTTTTAAGAGCGCATGTGCAAGCGTTTCAAGTTTCTTCACGCCTGCACATGCGCTCTTAAAAGGAAGGGAAGGGGGGAAAAAATAAAAAACCATGGGAAAATGCCACTGCACTCTAAAACTATGTAACTTACATGTCTGATTGTAACAGGAGTGCGATCTACTGTGTATCAATTACTAATAAACTTGAAACGCATACACTTGCGTACTTAAAAAAAGGAGGGAAGAGATGAAAGCCAGAACCGCGGGAAAATGCCACTGCACTCTAAACATATGTAAATAAACCATTAAGGTGGCATAGTCAATATGTTTCTGGTAATATCAGCGGCACTGGCAAGGATCTATATTAAAACTAAATACTATTTAAAAACCGATCTGTAACATAGTCAATATGTTGCTGATAATTTCAGCGACACTGGCAAGGATCAGCTTAAACTAAATACTATTTAAAAACGATCTGTAAATACGTGGAATACTGCGGCTAGGTACTGCACTACATTCTCGATATGCATATAGAGAAATTGGGTAAAATTATGTATGAATATCATGTAGATCAAAAGTATACCAACCCAGTGTGCCTGCTAATAGCAGTCCAGATTTTCATCTAAATAAATATGGATAAATAGTGTATGAATAATATGTGGATAAACGTATGACAAACCCATAGGTAAACAGCATCACGCGCAACCCATTAAAAGCATCTCTAATCTGACAATCTAAAAAATAATATTCCAAAAAATGGGGCCTTAATAACAATGTATTGCATAAAAAATATTAGATATGTTCCAACTAAAACCAGGAAGTGGGGTGTAGAGGCTCAGAAGGACAATGAAAAAACCCAAGGGTGACATGTGACTGACAAAAACTATAGTAAAACCATAAAACATAAGATAAAATAGTAAATAAAAAATAAAAATCAATACAGAGTATCCATAAAATATGAATAAAAGAATAAAATATAAAAAAATACAAAAAATAATAAATTAAAAATTAAAAAATTAATTAAAGGAAAACCGAGAGATCACTCTCATAGTTGAGACCATTAAGAGCGAGGGAATCAAGTAAATATATATATCTTTGCTCTATCCTCATAATAGTTTTGTTAATATCACCACCACGCCAATTAATTTAAACTTTTTTAATAACAAAGAATTTCAAATCCATAATTTTATGATTTTCAGCCACCCAATGGGAAACCAAAGGTTTTTCAGTCAGATTTCTCTTTATGCAACTTTTATGCGCCACAATACATGTACGAATGCTGCGTGTGGTTTTTCCCACATATAACTTGTTGCATGGACATATTATCATATATATAACATGTGACCTCTCACAATTAGAAAAATCTTCAATATAAAATTTCTGTTTTGTCTCAGGATGTAAAAATACATTCCTTACTGGTAACATGTTCAAACAGACAGAGCACCTTCCACACTGAAATTGTCCTTTATATCTAGATAAAGGCTTCCTCTCTGTTAATGTAGAGGGTGCTAACAAATTATGCAGATTAACATCGCGTTTGTGTGCAACAGTCAACTGTATATTCTGGAAAGCAGGGAGTGCCTGTATCAGTCACCATTCCTTTTTCAATATTGTAGTAATTTTCTGTGAATAAGAGGAATATAAAAGAGGGCACACTATCCCGATCCCTTCTTTCTTAGGTTGCGACTTCAATAGGGACTCCCGACTAGACTGCCTAGCTCTATAATATGCCTGATTTATATATTGTTCTGGATATTGTCTAGCACTAAATCTGTCTTTCATTTCATCAGCTTGTAACTCAAAATCATCTAAAGTGGTGCAAATCCTTCTAGCTCTAAGGAATTGCCCCACCGGAAGATTCCTTTTTAATGAAGGGCTATGGAAACTGTTGTAATGCAGAAGATGATTCCTGTCCATCGGTTTTCTATACAGGAAGGTGGTAAAATGGTTATTTTCTTTCTTAATTAATAAATCTAAATAAGGAAGTTGATAATGGTCAAACGTAACCTGAAACCGCAAGTTATTATCTAATTTGTTAACCCATTCATTGAAATGTAACAATGTCTCTTCAGTACCTTTCCAAATAATTAGAACGTCATCAATATAACGAATCCAAAGGGAGGAGTAGCCTAGTGGTTGGGGCAAGGTACTTCAGGCCGGAAGGTCGGGGGTTCAAATCCCACTAGAGGACAGCAACCTTGGGCCGGAAGGACTGGGGTTTCTAGTCCCACAGGTGCTCCTTGTGGTCTTGGGCAAGCCACTTAACCCTTCATTGCCCATGTTCCCTGTAAGTATTAGTGTATGTGTCTCATATCCCTGTGTGTTAAATGTATCCCCCAATTGTGTTGTGACCGCTTTGATTGAAGGATAAGGCGGTATACAAAACTGTCTAAATAAAAATAAAATAAATAAATATTATCATTAAAAGGATGATTTTTAAAAAAAAATTCTTCAAAGTTAAACATATATAAGTTTGCTATGTCTGGAGCCATAGAAGAGCCCATGGCTACGCCCTTGATCTGCTTGTAAAAAAGGTCTCAAAAGCAAAAAAAGTTATCACACATTGCTAATTGTGCCAAGGTAATGAGAAAGGCTGTGGGAAGGTGTTTATACGTAGTTCTCTTAAGGAGATACTTTTCAATAATGTTTAAAGCCTCCACTTGCGGGATGTCGGTATACAAAGATTCCACATCTAGTGTTACTAATATAATATCTGACTCAAAATCATTAAAAGAAGATAAAAAATCTATAACATGAGCAGAATCGCTGATTCAAGGGAACTGCCTCACTGTCTTGTAGAAAACCCCAAAATTTTTCTGACATCATTGTTTGTTCAGCTCCTGAATCCAATAAAGCCTTGGCCCACACCCCTTGCACTTCCACCTCAAGGCGAAAGCCTTCTCACTTGTATTGTGCTTTTTCACCCATTAGTGCTGTGCGCTCTCTACATTCATACCTCTTGTGACCCCTCCTCCCACATTTAAAACATATTATGTGAGAGTCGTATGCTATACCTTTACTTTTACATTTCTCTGCAGTTGGTACGCTCCATCCTGGGTCTTTCACAACTCTACCAGAGTTTGCCATGCCACGCGAGCCGCTAGCCCCTCGCCCCTCCTTGGGATCCATGGGCTACCTGAGCCGCCATGAATCTCTCTGTTAGGAGAGTAGCCTCGTCCGTCGTCTGGCAGTTCTGTAGAGTGAGGAATGACCTTACCTCTACAGGCACAGCTTCACAAAATTGCTCTAACACAAGCATATCTAAAACACTTTCCATTGTCTTCCCTTCTGGCATGAGCCACTTCCATACAAGGCTACAAATCCGTTGGCCTAGTACCTTCGGAGTTTCACCCTGTTGGATCTTGGTAGCTCTTAACATTCTACGGTATACCATAGGCGACAGGCCTAGCCTATCCCGTATGGCTGCTTTCACATTGGTATACTCATTCGCCTGGGCGGCTGGCATAGCCTTGTAGGCCGCCAGGGCTTCTCCCGTCAGGGAGGTAGCTAGGCGAATCGCCCACTGTTGCTCGGGCCAGCCTGCACTATGAGCCACACGCTCAAAGGCTTCCAAAAAATCGTCTATATTGTCTTTTCCTGACCACTGTCCAAAAGACAAAATGCCACATGTCTGTGGGCCTACCCCACCAAAGTGTCCTTCGGTTTTCTGCTGCTCCTGCAGTACCGCCTGCAACAAGTCCGTCAGCGGCTTTTGCTGCATCTGCATGGCGGCTAGGGCTTGTTCTTGGCACTGCTGGGCAAGTTCACGTTGCTTCTCAAATTGAAGCCCCATCCACTTCAGGATATCCGCTGGAGACTCCATCTTAGCAACCTGAAAAAAATCAGAAGAGAAAAAAAACCAAGTGCGGAACCTCTCTTTTTTTTTTTTCCAATGCTCCCCCACTGAGATTCTCAGTCCCTCGGATACCTCCTCAGAATCCCACCCTGGCTATCCCAGATACTATTACCTGAGTCAGGTGGTGATTCTGGCCTTGAGAAGGTCCTTGACTGCTCCCGGTTCCTGGAGTTGTCTGGGCGTGGTTCCACCTCCTTCCTGGTTGCGTCCTCTGGTGCTGGTGACTCCGTCCCACTTGTACGGTGTCCTCTTTTCTGGCATCCAAGAACTACGCCATTTGTGACGCCATGGCCGGTTCTAGGCGGTTGCCTAGACCCGGGGTAGCGTTGTGTTGTGGTAAATAAGGACACTGTAGTCGTGGTCCAAATGAAATTAAAGTTGGGTTTTATTCCCCTTCCCTTTAGGATGTTGCAGAATAAGGGACAACATAAAGAACGGTTGATTTCACCAGGGTAAAGGATGTTAAACCAAGAATAATAATAATGCTTCTTTTCAGCAATACAGTCCAGTACTTTTCACTGTGCAAATAGTTTCTTTCTTGCTCTCTCTTTTAACAAAGACTCTCAATATCGTCAGGCACGTATCCAGCACATTCCATTGGTACAGGGATATTTTCTGTGCTATGGTACTCCCTTTGCCTAGGGCTATAACCTGTTTCTGTATAAGGACGTGGAGCCCCTATGAAGCTGCTCTCTATGTGTTGCTTTGGGTAAACCTCAGTTGCCACCAGTGGGAGCTGCTCTCGTGGGTCCCGGATATCCGGAGCTGTTCTGGGGATTTCTTCCCACGGCTTGGACAAATAAGAGTTCCCTTGTTGGTTGTATGCCTGGCTTCTATCCCCGAGATTCCCTTTTCTCCCCTTAGTAAAAACAGGGTACTATCTTTTCCTCTGGGGAAGATGAGCTCCAACCCCTCTGCTTCCAGCCAAGGCTTTCTCTCTGCCTTGTAGCTTGTTCTTCTGAGGGAAGCCTGGTTACGATGCCTGACTGAGGGCAATTCACTTCCTGTTCCCAGTGTGCTCCTCTGTACGTGACCTCTGCCTCCTGTTAACTGAGCAGTTTGCCTTGGTATGAGGACCTCTCTGGCTGGGAAGACCTTGCTGCAGCTTTGCTTATTCCCCCTGGATTGGTCAGCCTGCCTCTCTCCAGCCCTGGTTCTCTAAAGTACCGTGTCTTCTGGCAATTGCTTGGGATTTCCACTCTCACCTTCTCTCCCAGCCTGCCTGAAACAGCAGTCAGAGTTCCTTTGATCTCTGCTCTCCACCTGGCATTCAAGCTCTGGCCTCACCCCTAATTCAGGCTCCAGCTTCCACTGCCAATGTTCATCCTGCTGCTTCCAATTCTCTTTCTCCTTTCCAAGCTTCTGCTCAGCCTCTGCCTTCTCCTCTTCCTCCTGCCCAACCTCCCTCTGAGATTTCCCACCTGCTTTTATCTCTCAGCTCACCTAACGTGAAACGTGAGTCTGAGTCCAGGTGAGCCTGATTGGCACTCTCAATTCTTACTGCGTCACACAAACTCTGTGAAAGGTTTGCTTTCCCCTTTCCTGCCTCTCTGCACTGTGAATGCTGCAACTGCCCCTGAGGCTGCAAGGTAAGCTCTTCTTCCATTTTATTCCTTAATATTTCAGGGTCTGTGTTTTCTAACTCCTGACAGATAAGCCCTTCCTTCACATTGTCCTTTAATGTTTCAGGCTTAATGTTATCTGGCTCCTGACAAGTAAGCTCTTCCTTTATATTGTTCCTTAATGTTTCAGGCTTAGTGCTGTCTAGCTCCTGACAAGTAAGCTCTTCCTCTGCACTAGCCTTTAATATTTCAGGTTTTGTGCTGTCTACCTCATGACAATAGTCATGAAGTTATGAATTCATGAAGCGTGTACAATAGCGTCAGCAAATCGGGCAATGACGTATAAGTTCCATATGCTCTCAGTCTTGACTGTAGTAATCTATAATAGATATTGGAGGTCATTGATGCTATTAGGCACCACTGTTAGACATATTATAAGTCTGAAAATAAGTGCCGAAAAAGTCTTGAGACCTTCGATAATAGTAGAACTAATTTAGCAAGTAACCACCAGAGATAAAAATTGTGGTTAATAGTTTTTGGTTCTATGTTGATAGAATTGAGCATCTTTCATTTTTGACTAAATCCGGAATGGCAGTCCAAGTCAAAGCACAGACGTTGTCTATTCCTCTTGGAATTAGGAAAGCAGCTGCTTCAGAGTAATTGCAGCGAGACTTCTTCCAGCATTGAAGAAGCCACTGATGCTGTTTGAAATGTTGGGATCCAAAAGAAAAGGGCAAGGTGTCACTGCTGTTCCAGAGAAAAAGACAAGAAAAGCAACATAGTATCTCCAGGAACAAGCAGGAATAAGTCCTCACATATGGGTACGTCGGTACCGACGGAGCCTGCGCGGGAAAGCTCCCCAGCTTCCCAGAAAGAAAGCCTTTGGGGCCTCCCACAGTGCATGCGCGCTGCCTTCCTGCCTTCCTGACCAACTCTCCTCAGTTGTTCTTTTTCCGCGGAGCCAGCAGGTCGTGTTCCTGTCACCGCTGAAGAATTTCTTATTTTAACTTGTTTCTTTGGCCGCATGTCTGCCTTCCCCGACTCCGGACCAGTACCGCCGGTCTTTTTTCTTTCTTTACTTAAAAAAAAAAAAAACAAAAAAAAAACTTTTCCCCACTTGGTGTATTTTTCCCTTTAGGCCTTCAGGCCTTGTCTAAATTCTCCTCATGGAGAAACCAGCTACTGGTTTTAAAAAATGCACCAAGTGCAGCGGTACTATTTCAATTACAGACACCCATGAATGATGTCTTAAATGTTTGGGGCCTGACCACTCCATTCCGGACTGCCCATCCTGTTCTCTGATGTCCAAACGTGGCTTACAGAACCGGGCAGCCAAGTTTCATATGCTGTTTTCTGATACTCTAGCATCAACATCATCCAGGTCTTCCTCTCCTGATGGATCTCAGGTAACCAAACATTCCTCCGGCAGGTCTTCAAAGGGCAAATCTCCCTCTAAGTACCGAGAGGCCTCTGGGCTTGACCCTGAAGACCCTGCCCCAGCCAAACAACCCCGGCGGGAAGCTCCGGCTTCCAAAGCTCCTCCTATGGGGTTACAGGTTGACATCGATGGCACGGCCTCGACCGATCACCTGTTGGACTGCTCTAGGGTACCGGCACAAACTCCCGGTACTGACATCCAGACAGTCGTGGCTTCCATGGACCATACGGTTCAGACCATGCAGCAGGCCATCATGGCTTTCATTAAGGCTGCGATGCCTATGGTACCGCAATCAGCGGTACCGACTCCGGTACCGGTACCACAACCGATACCGGTACCCATGGCATCCTCATCGACCAGGATACCGGTTCCCGGTTCCGGAGTTTTTCCCGATACTGATGCGGTTCCAGGTATGCCCGATGTCGATACCGGTCGATACGCATATCGATCCCTGGAAGCTAACAGACGATACTTCGAGTCTTCTGATGATTCAGATGCCTCAGAGGACTCTGCTGAAGCATCTCTTACTCTTCCTGAGGAGCCCTCTTCTCCAAAGAGGAGAATGTCTCCTCCAGAGGATTTGTCCTTTCAAGACTTCATTCTAGAAGTAGCTAAAGGACTCTCTATTTCAGTAACCACTGAAAAAGAACCCAGAGCAAAAAAATTGGATATTTTGGGGTACTCTAAGGTTCCTAAGGAGGCAGTCACCTTGCCCATACATGAAATTCTGCATGAACACATGATGGACTTATGGGAGACTCCTCTCACCCTCTCTCCACATTCTCGTCGTTTGGACACCATGTATCGTGTCCCCCCTTCTCCTGGATTTCAAAAGACTCAGCTCCCTCACCATTCTATTGTGGTGCAGTCAGCTATGAAAATGATAAAGAGTACCAAAAGACACTCTTCTACTCCTCCAGGACGAGAATGTAGGACTTTGGATGCTTTTGGCAGGAAAATCTTCCAGGCTAGTATGCTGATTGCCAGAATCAATTCATACAGTCTCTACATGGGCATGTTTCTGAAGGAGCTTACACTACAGTGGCGCAATTTCCTCCCCTTTATCCCAGAGGATAAAAAGGATGAGTTCCTTCTTTTGCTGAGACATACCCAAGATGTTTCAAAGTTTTCCAACAGGGCAGCCTTTGACTCCTTTGAAGGTGCTAGCAGAGCCTCAGGCATTGCTATAGCTGCTCGCAGAATTGCCTGGCTCCAGGCTTCTGACTTGGAACCCTGGGTCCAGGATGGCTTGGGGAATTTGCCCTGTACTGGTGAAAACCTGTTTGGGAAAGAGTGGCAAATCAAGGCCACTCAAATGGACGCAGAGAATGCTGCTTTGGATAGACTTTCCAAGTCTACCTCTACTCCTGCTAAGAAAAAGTCCTTTAAAAAGCCTTTCTTCAAGAAGGCCAGATTTTCTGCAAATACTGGCCAACAATCTTCTGCAGCCCGTTTTGCTCCTAAGCGTCAGCAATCTAAACAGGCCAGGGCAAAATCTGCAGGGCCTTCTACAGTCCAGCAGTCCCAACCTCCTCAGGGTTTTTGACTTAATTCTAGAGAACTTACCCTTTCTGGCTCTGAAACAACCAGAGCCTCTCACCATCCCTGGAAGGTTAACTCATTTTGCTCCCAGATGGGAGCAAATAACATCAGAGCAATGGACCCTCTCTATCATCAGGGAGGGCTACAAACTGCATTTTTCCAGCCTTCCTCCCCATACCATGGTGAGTCCTCACAATTCTCCCACATCTCTCCTACACCTTTTGAGTCAGGAGATCACCACCCTTCTCGCCCAAAGGGCAATAGAAGAAGTTCCTTTTCTTCAACAAGGGTCAGGGTTTTACTCCCCTTATTTTCTCATTCCAAAGAAGACAGGGGGATACAGACCCATTCTAGATCTCAGAGAATTGAACAAATTCCTCTACAAAGAGAAATTCAAAATGCTTTCTCTAGGAACTCTTCTTCCATACTTGCAGAGTCAAGATTGGCTTTGTTCTCTAGATCTCAAGGATGCGTACACACATATACTCATCCATCCCTTCCACAGAAAATTCCTACGGTTTCTGTTCCAGGGAAGATATTACCAATACAGAGTACTTCCCTTCGGTCTGGCTTCTGCTCCCAGAGTGTTCACCAAATGCATGGCAATAATAGCTGCATTCCTACGTACTCTGGGAATATTTGTCTTCCCCTACCTGGACGATTGGCTCATCCGAGCTCCATCTCAGTCCGCAGCCCAGACATCCCTGGACCGCACCAGGCAAATTCTACAGTACCTGGGACTTGTGATCAACCTCTCAAAGTCTCAGCTCACCCCTACTCAGTCCCTGGAATTCATAGGGGCCTGGTTAGATACCACCACTGCAAGGGCCTACCTTCCTCAGGCCCGTTGTCAGCGTCTAGTGCACCTTGCCTCCCAGGTTCAGTCCAGAAGCCACCTGTCAGCCAGGGAGATGCTACAGCTACTAGGCCACATGGCCTCCACAGTACATGTGGTGCCCTATGCTCGCCTACACATGAGAGCAGCTCAATGGACCTTGTCCACCCAGTGGACTCGGGCATCAGGAGCTCTCTCAGACCAAATAGCAACCTCCAAACGTCTCTTTTGGTCTCTCCAATGGTGGATATCCATTCAAAATCTGTTGTTGGGGGCTCCCTTTCAGCCACGGTTGCCCCAGTCAACCCTCACAACAGATGCCTCCCAAACAGGTTGGGGAGCTCATCTTCAAGAACTCTCCACTCAGGGCATTTGGTCTCCACAGGAGGCCACCCTTCATATCAATCTGTTGGAACTCTGAGCAATTTTCCTTGCTCTCAAAGTTTTTCATGCCCTCCTTCACAACATGACCGTCCTTGTTCACACGGACAATCAAGTAGCCATGTTTTACATAAACAAACAAGGAGGGACTGGCTCTCTGTCGCTTTGCAACGAAGCTCTAAGACTGTGGGCCTTCGCCAGAGAGCATCAAATCCATCTTCTGGCAGTATACCTTCCAGGAGTTCAAAACTCTTGGGCAGACAGACTCAGTCGAGTCTTGCTCCCACACGAATGGACCCTGCACAAGGATCAGGTTCTCCGAATCTTCCAGGAATGGGGGACCCCGGACATAGACCTCTTTGCAAGTCCGTGGAATGCCAAACTTCCCCACTTCTGTTCCAGAATTCCGTGTCAGGAGGCTCTGGCCAAGGATGCCTTCCTCCTTCACTGGGGTCAGGCCTTCCTGTATGCCTTTCCACCCATTCCTTTGATTCCCAAGACTCTGTTCAAACTTCAGAGGGATCAAGGATCTATGATCCTCATTGCTCCACGCTGGCCACGCCAAGTGTGGTACCCTCTACTTCTGCAGCTCTCCCAAGCCCCCTCCCTGGATTTGGGAGCTGCTCCAGACCTTCTGTCTCAAGAGGAGGGAACTTTGTGGCACCCAAACCCCAAGTCCCTTCACCTCAGAGCTTGGTTACTGAAGGCCTAGACCTTCAAGCCTTCAATCTTTCTCAACAAGTGAAGGATATCCTCCATGCCTCCAGGAAACCTTCCACTAGGCGTTCTTACGCTTTCAAATGGAAAAGATTTTCCATTTGGTGTGCTCAAAGGAGTCTTGACCCTCTCGCACTACCTCTGAATTCTCTATTAGAATATCTCCTGCATCTTTCCAATGCAGGCCTCAAGACGAATTCAGTACGAGTCCATTTGAGTGCTATTGCAGCATCACTTAAACCTATCAATGGACAACCTATTTCCTCTCATCCTCTTATTGCTAGATTCATGAGAGGCCTAACCTTAACTAAGCCTCCTATTAGACCTCCTCCGGTGGCATGGGACTTAAACTTGGTTCTTGGTCAGCTTATGAAGCCACCCTTTGAACCCTTAGCCTCAACCTCCTTGAAATTTCTTTCCTGGAAGGTTGTTTTCCTTATTGCAGTCACCTCAGCTCGCCGTATCAGTGAACTGCAGGCCTTAGTGGCTAATCCACCTTATACAAGATTCCATCATGATAAGGTAGTCCTTAGGACGAATCCACACTTTATGCCTAAAGTGGTTTCACCTTTTCATCTTAATCAAGAGGTATATTTACCTATCTTTTTTCCAGCTCCTCATGCATCTAATGCAGAGAGGGCCCTTCATACTCTGGATTGTAAAAGAGCTCTCGCCTTTTACCTCCACAGGACACAGCAACATAGAAAGTCTTCCCAGCTTTTTGTTGCTTTTGATCCTTCCCATTTGGGACTTCCAGTCACTAAAAGAACGCTGTCCAATTGGATTGCTCAGTGTATCTCTTTTGCTTACCAGAGTAAGAACCTCACTCTGGAGGGCCATGTCACTGCTCACAATGTGAGAGCCATGGCCACCTCTATGGCTCATCTTCATTCTGTATCCATCGATCAGATCTGTCGAGCAGCCACCTGGGCCTCGGTTCATACCTTTACAGCCCATTATTGCTTGGACAAGGACTCCCGCCGGGATGCCTTATTTGGTCAGGCTGTCCTCAAACACCTGTTCTATTCTTAAACAACTCCTGCCCACCTTCCCTGATTGGATGCCTGAGATCCATAGGAAGATGTGAAACCTTACAGGGTCTCATACGCTTACAGGACGGGGATCTTCCAGGCATCTCAGCTAGGGAGTCCCCATATGTGAGGACTTATTCCTGCTTGTTCCTGGAGATAGCACAGTTACTTACCTGTAACAGGTGATCTCTGGGAACAGCAGGAATTAGTCCTCACAACCCACCCACCTCCCCTAGGAGTTGTCTCTTTCTCTCTTTCCTTTCCTCTCTCTATTGTCTCAGCTTTAAACTCGAACTGAGGAGAGTTGGTCAGGAAGGCGGGAAGGCAGCGCGCATGCTCTGTGGGAGGCCCCAAAGGCTTTCTTTCTGGGAAGCTGGGGAGCTTTCCCGCACAGGCTCCGTCGGTACCGACGTACCCATATGTGAGGACTAATTCCTGCTGTTCCCAGAGATCACCTGTTACAGGTAAGTAACTGTGCTTTGCATCTCCTACAAGCGCAATGTTTGCAAAGAACATTCAGAAATTGTCTGTGTCTCATGCAAATGACTGTAGTACTTTACTGTGTTCATCAAGTGCATGCAAAAACTGCTTTCATGGCAACTCTTCTTCATGTAATTTTAAATTTCAAAACATTTAACCTTCATATAATAAATAATTAATTCAGAATAATATTTTGTCTGTTTAGTTTACAATTTTCATGGTTAACAATTAAAGTTCGTTGTGGGGTCATTTATGACCCCAACGGTATTCAGTGTGTGCAAAAAATCTCGGTAATTCCAGGGTTAAGAGTGCAGTGGCGTTTTCCCGTGGGGTTTCCCCCCCCCCCCTTCCTTTTAAGAGTGCATGTGTAGGCGTTTCAAGTTTCTTCACAATTGATACACAGTAGATCGCGCTTCGGTTACATCTGATATGTAAGTTTGATCGTGTACTAATGCAATCCCGGTTATGAAAGTTTGTTGCCAGAGCCGCTGTGACAATTGAATCTTTTTGTTCATTTACATTATTTTTTATATATTTTAGTTAAGTTATACGTTTTGTGTACACGGTGGTTCTCTCATGCTTTACCTTTCCCTACAGCTTTTTTGCAGGCATTTTAACGTTTCATTGCATAACGTTTTGACAAAGTGATTGTGCCCCCTTACCCATGCTGATATGTCAGTTAGCAGTTTATTAATTTGACTCAAAGAAATATTAAATTGGCATGTGTGTTCTTAAAAATGCGTTCCTTTTTTATAGTTAGGTTATATATAGGCCCCCTATTTTTTGCTACAGCTTCAAGCACAAGTATATGACGGTTTATATACTCCACCCTTTTATGTAACTTTATATTTACATATTTTTAATGCCGATACTCAGTCACACATACTCTGTTTTTTCGCTCCTGCTCTGGTGGTTTATTATTGCATTTTTAAATATAGCACAGTGGTCACGGTTTCTCTTGATCTACATGCTGTTTATATTTGTTACATTTTTATCGTCCTTTTCAGTTGTTACTTACCCTTGTACATTGTACAAACAAAGGTACAAAAGAGATAGGATTTTCAACAAGGAACAGTTTTATTTGGATCATTATTACTGATGTCACACCCTTTTAACATTGTTTGTTTTTCTAACACATGTTTATGATTATTTTATTTTATGATTGATATACACTACAAATGTTTGTCACACAATATTTAAATCTATCTATCTTTTTATTTATTGTGTTTATAATTTTGATTAGCATATTAGATTTTTTATGTGTGATCATTAATTATTGTTTGGTTCATATTGTTTTTAATTATTATTTATTTATTATTATTATTTGTTATTATCATATGTTTTTATTGATATCTTACATATTTATGATTTTAGTGTGCCAGTTTAAAACCCCTGAAAAAGGCAACGAAACACGGCCTGTGTTGGGTAGTCCCTTGTATATGAACAATAAAGGTCTGTCTTTCCTAATACCACGTCTGGACTTGTTCTTCACATCTACGTGGTATATTTGCTTCCTATAGTGTTACCATCTGCGTCACCAGCCAGTGCTTGTCCAGATGGACAACCAGGTGGCAATGTTTACGTGAACAAACATGGGGGTACAGGGTCTTGTACCCTTTGTCAAGAGGCACTGGTCCTTTGCTCATATGCAATCCAACAGGGTATCCTCCTGCGGGCGGTGTACCTGCAAGGCCAGACAACCTGCTGGCCGACAAACTCAGCAGAGTCCTCCAGCCGCACGAGTGGCAGCTGGACCCCAGGATAGCCAGTCGGCTTTTCTGGCTCGGGGGGGAACCTGTGATGGACCTATTCATCAGCCTAGACAACTTTCAGTTGCCGCGCTTCTGCTCCCGGCAGGCCCACCCCTCCAGGGTAGCAGCGAACGTGTTCCTGGTCTCATGGTTGGAAGGCTTCATGTACGCCTTCCATTCGACACCGCTGATCGCCAAAACCTTGTTCAGGCCCCTCCACAACAGGTCCTTGCTCATCTTGATAGCTCCTCAGTGGCTCAGGCAACAGTGGTTCCTGCTGCTTCTACAGTTGATGATGGAGACTACCATTCCCTTGAGGACCTCCCCGAGATTCCTATCTCGGGAGGGTGGCTCTCTTCTGCACCCCAACCTGGGGTCCCTGTTGCTGACATTGTGGCTGCTGAGAGGGTGACTCTGGCCCCTTCAACCTTCCATTTGAGGTGGAGGACATTCTTCTGGCCTCTCGGAAGCCTCTACTAGGAAGGCTTATGCTATCAAATGGCGCAGGTTCTCTGCTTGGTGCGCCAAACATGGGGATGATCCTTTTTCCTGCCCGGTGGCTCTGGTATTACAGTACCTTCTCCACCTCTCTCATTCGGGGCTCAAGTCTAACTCCGTCCAAGTGCACTTTAGTGCCCTGGTTGTTCACCAACATCCGGTGGATGGTAAGCCCCTCTCAGTCCAGCCGTTGGTGACCCATTTCCTTCGGGGCCTGTTCTTATCGAAGCCCCTGGTTCGCCTTCCGGCAATCGAATGGGACCTCAACGTAGTGTTGGGACACTCACCCTACCTCTCTTGGAAGGTGGCTTTCCTAGTTGTGCTCACCTCCACTTGCAGAGTTAGCGAGCTTCAGGCCCTTGTGGCGGAGCCGCCTTACATCTGGTTCTACAAGAACAGAGTGGTGCTTCGCATGCACCCCAAATTCCTGCCGAAGATAGTGTTGCCTTTCCATCTCAACCAGGAAATGGTGCTCCCTACCTTCTTTCCAGGACCTCACTCCAGTCGGGCGGAGATGAGCCTTCACACCTTGGACTGTAAGAGGGCTTTGTCCTTCTACATCCATCGCACTCAGGCCACTGCAAAGCTTCTCAGCTTTTCATCTCCTATGAACCCAGTAAGCTGGGGGATGCAGTGACCAAAGTGTATGCTGTCCACATGGGTGGCGGACTGTATTGCCTTCGCTTACAAACAAGCGAGGCTCCCGCTGGAAGACCGCATCATGGTTCACTGTGTCAGGGCCATGGCGGCCTCGGTGGCAAACTTCTGCTCTGTCCCGATGGTGGACATCTGCTGATCCATTCCTTCATAGCCCATTACTGTCTGGAAAGAGAGTCCCGATGGGACAGTGCCTTCGGCCAGGCTGTGCTCCGTAACCTTTTTGGGGTTTAGGCAACTCCTACCCTCCGACACTTCTGTGTTCAGGCTACCGGAGTGCTGGTTTCATCGGACACAGGAGTCCTACTGTGGTCTGTGGGTGCAGACTCAATTGCTGCTGCTTTCGGCTCCCCATGAGGGAGTCCTGTTTTTGCTATGTGCTTTTGGTAGCCTGTAGCTGGGGAGTCCCATATGTGAGGACTGACTTCATGCTTGTTCCTGGAGAAAGCGCAGTTACTCACCAGTAACAGTTGTTCTCCGGGGACAGCAGGAACCAGTCCTCACAACCCTCCCTCCTCCACTTGGAGTTGCTCCTTTACCATCTTTTATTTTTGCCGTCTTTCAGCTATGTCATATGACTGAGCAAGATGGCTTCCTTGGGTTGGGAGGGGACCATGCATGCGTGGTGGCATCTCCCATAGGCTTTCTTTAAAAGCTGGGGGGATGCTTCCACGAGGTCTCCGTCAGTACCAACGTCACCCATATGTGAGGACTGATTCCTGCTGTCACCGGAGAACACCTGTTGCAGGTGAGTAACTATGCTTTCATGAACCGACCAGAGAGGAAGCCATTTTGGACCTTGTCCTTAGTGGAACACAAGATCTGATGCAAGAGATAAGGGTGTTGGGGCCACTTAGCAATAGTGATCATAGCATTATCACATTTGAATTAATAAATGGGGGAAGGACAGTAAGGAAATCCATAGTACTACTTTTTAACTTTCAAAAGGGAGACTATGATAAAATGAGGAAAATAATTAAGAAAAAACTAAAAGGAGCAGTTGCAAAGGTTAAAGATTTACATCAAGCATGGGTATTGTTTAAAAATGCTATCTTGGAAGCCTAGACCAGCTGTATTCCACACTTTAAGAAAAGTGGAAGGAAGTCCAAAAAATTGCCAGTGTGGTTTAAAGGTGAGGTCAGAGAGGCTGTTGCCAAAAAAGCATCTTTCAGGAAATGGAAAAAGGAGCCAAATGATGAAAACTGGAAAACAACATAAGTACTGGCAAGTTAGATGCAAGGCATTGATAAGGCAGACAAAGAGAGAATTTGAGAAGAAGCTTGCTGTGGAAGCAAAAACACATAATAAAGACTTTTTCAAGTACATTCGTAGCAAAAAAACCTGTGACCGGGTCAGTTGACCCATTAGATGATAGAGAGGTAAAAGGGGCACTAAGAAGGGACAAGGCCATAGTGGAGAGACTGAATGAATTCTTTGCTTCGGTCTTTACTGAGGAAGATGTAGGGATGTTACCCATAACTGAAATGGTATTTAAAGATGATGCTGCAGAAGAATTGAAAGAAATATCGATACACCGGGAAGATGTATTCCAACAATTTGATAAACTGAAGAGTAGCAAATCACCTGGACCGGATGGTATACAGCCAAGGGTTTTGAAAGAAGTGAAATATGAGATTGCAGACCTACTTGTAGACTCTATAACCCCCTTGGGGTCTGGATCCCACACACACAAAATACCTGGGTTCTTATCTTCCAGTACTCCTCAACAGGAAATAAAGACACGACACAGTTAATCAATCAATTGCTATTGAGCTCTATAGGGAAGAGACACACAGAGTCTAATTCAACTATTCCAATATGCCTCTTCAAAGATGGTTCCGAAGAGCCTTAGCTTTTATTAGGTGATATCAGCTGATTCAGTTAATCTTTAATTAACATCTGGTACTTTCCAAATTCCACGTGTACATCAATTTTGCCAACATAGACAATATTATTTATACAAAAAGCAGAAGTTATATCTTATAATTACATTCATTAAATCCAGTAGGTGTCGCTGTGCTGTTAAAAGCTAATTAATTACTCATTATATTTTGCTGATTTCTATTAAACTGAATCCGTTATATTTACTAAGTGGCTTAGAGTCAATTTCACAAGAGCAGGGCAACCTGCCCCAGAAACTGCTTAGCCTATCCTCTTGCAGGATGAACAGCCTCACCCTTTGTTCTATTTAATTAAGGAACTTCAATCTGACCTAATATCTGCTTGGTACACAGACTGTTTGCAAAAGCACAAATGCTTCTAATTTCCCAACTTATGTCTAGCTAAAAAGCAGAAGTATGATTTAAAGGGATAGATTTAAATGCAATCTTGACCTGTACTTCTGTTAGGCCTATACTGAGCTAGATTACTATAACTTTGTGTCATGTATGATTTCATGTGTAGCTGACCGGTTTTATTCCAATCGAGATTATTGAGCCTGATCTGCTGTCTGTTCCTGAATCTGAATCTGAATCTGACAATTCCAAATCTGCATATCCAGGATAAATCATAGGTGTATAGACTTGCTTGTCAGCTGTGCTTTCATCTGCTTCACTGATTACATCCAACTTACATTTGGGGCCTAGCTGGGGTAGGCCACGCCCACACTACTATTACTAATCTGTGAACTACCATTGAAATCATCTGTAATACCTGAGGATGGTCAATTTAACTTCAGTTTTTAAAAAGGGTTCCAGGGGTGATCCGGGAAACCACAGACCGGTGAGCCTGATGTTAGCACCGGGAAAAATGGTGGAAACGATTATAAAAAACAAAATTGCAGAACATGTAGATAGTCATGACTTAATGGAAGACAGCCAACATGGCTTTAGCCCAGGAAGGTTTTGTCTTACTGATCTGTTACGTTTTTCTGAAGGTGTGAATAAACAGGTAGACAAAGGTGAGTCGGTTGATATAGTGTATCTGGATTTTTAGAAAGCCTTTGACAAGGTCCCTCATGAGAGACTCTTGGCAAAATTAAAAAGTCATGGGATAGGAGGCAGTGTACTATTATGGATCAGGAGCTGGTTAAAAGAGAGAAATCATAGGGTATGGCTAAATGACCAAGTCTCCCAATGGAGAAAGGTGAATAGTGGAGTACCCCAGGGATTTGTGCTGGGTCCACTGCTTTTTAACATATTTGTAAATGACCTGGAAATGGGAATACCGAGTGAGGTAATCAAATTTGCAGACGACACAAAATTATTCAAAGTTGTTAAAACCCATGAGGACTGTGAAAAAATTGCATGAAGACCTTGATAAACTGGAAGACTGGGCATCCAAATGGCAGACGAAATTTAATGTGTACAAGTGCAAAGTTATGCACCTAGGAAAAAACAACCCAAGCTATGATTACACGATTCAAGCTTCCACATTAGGAATCACCACCCAAGAAAAGAATTTAAGCATCATCATGGATAACATGTTGAAACACTCTGCCCAGTGTGCAGCAGCGGCCAAGAGAGCAAATAGAATGCTAGATATCATAAGGAAAGGAATGGAGAATAAAACAAGGATATTATAATGCCTCTGTATGGTTTCATGGTGCGACTGCACCTTGAATATTATGTGCAATTGGGGAGATATGGTAGAGGTCTATAAATTAATGAATGAAGTGGAACGTAGATCGATTGTTTATGCCATAAAAATATAGAAAGACATGCAATGAAGCTACAGGGTAACCTATTTAATACTAATAAGAGAAAATATTTTTTCACTCAATGTGTAGTCAAATTCTGGAATTTGTTACCGGAAGATGCAGTAAAAGCTGTTAGTGTAACCGGGTTTAAAAAAGGTTTGGACAAGTTCCTGAAGGAAAGGTCCATAAACCATTATTAAAGGGGACCTGTGCAAGCATTGTGGAACCTGTGTCTTTTGGGGAAACTGCTAGATACTTGTGACCTAGATTGGCCACTGTTGGAAACAGGATACTGGGCTTGATGGACGTTGGTCTGACCCAGTATGATCTATCTTATGTTCTTATGATGCCAGGGCTGCCCCAGAGTCCCTTGGCTGCGGCCTCTCTGAGACGAACTCCCCGGAGATGGAGCACAAGAAGAGCTTGAGGCCCTCGAAGACCGCCTCGAACTGGATGAATCTGGAAAAACGGGTAAATCCCACACCAGGTCAGGCAGTCCCCAGTTTGATTCCGAGGGGTTGAACTGGGAGCGACCTCACAAGCTGCCCCAGAAGGAGTCGTTAGTGTTGGGCAACTTGCATCAGATCCCAGAGGCCATCCTGGTTGAGAACTCCCCCTCAGTGGTGCCCGTATCGAAGACTGCGGAGCCATCTAGCATGGAGACCAGAATGGCAGCCTTGGAGCACAGTATCACTGTCTTCATAGTACAGCAGCAAGTGCTGATGTACAGTTCTTCCTTGAGGGATTCCATGGTTGTCAAGCCAATCCTTGGGTACCAACTGCTTCGAGAGACGCATCGGATGAGGTCCCAGTCCCGTTTCTGGGGACATCGGACTTCCCCTTCGAGCACACATGGCTCGAACCACAGGTCCCCCGGGTGTCGCAGGTCTTTGGGCTCAGGACCTGACTACAGGAGCCACGGAGCCATGGATTCTTCTTCTGACTTTGTCAAACTGGGAGGATGAGGAGTCCTCGGACACCCGGCGACACTGAAACATGCCCTCGGTCCCATCTTAACTGGTGTCCTGGTTCCCTTCCCCACCCGAGGACGTTGCCTTCCTTGACTTTGTGCAGGATATGGCAAAGGTGCTGGCATTTGAGACCAAGGCAGAAGAGGACCCCCCCCCTTGCACAGAGGAACTTGAGATCCTCCAGTAAGAGGCCCCTCTGAAGGAGGACCTCATGGTGCCCGTCCCTCTGGTCTTTGAGTGCTGCCTTCTCCATATTTGGGAAACACTGTCTTCAGTGCCCATTGTGACCATGTACCAAGTCTGCCGAAGCCCGGGGTTCCAGAAAACCTAGCTCCCTCACAATTCTATGGTCATCGAGTCAGCCATACGGCGACTCAAGCCAAAAAACGTATTCATCGGTGCTAACATGTAGAGAAGCTAGGACATTGGATGCCCTCTGCTGGAAATGTTGCCAGGGTCAATAGTGGTTTACAGAGTCCAGTCCTACCAGTTGTACATTGACATGTACCTAAAGGAACTGGTGAGGGAACTCGCCGGTTTCTCTGCAGGCCTCATTGGAGAGCCCCTTCAGAGGTTCAAGTCACTGCCCTTGGCAGTCAAGGAGTGCTCGAAGTTCCTGTCTCGAGCAGCATATGATGGCTTAGAATCCTCAGCCAGGGTGGCTGTCACGGTTATCAGGCCCGACGCCTGGCAAGATTGCAGTTGTCTGACCTTAAGCAGTGTGTCCAGGACAAACTCATCAATGTCCCTTGCACTGGAGATAACCTTTTTGGAAAACCCATGTCAGACTAGACTGCTGAGTTAGAGACTGAGTTCCTGACCTGGACCAGCATCTTGAAGAAGACCTTGGGTGCACCCTCGTAAAAAGGCCCTGGGGAAGAAGGCTTTCTTCCCGAGTAAGAAAGGGTGTTTGGTAATGCACCACAATACCAGGCCTTGTCTGCCCCACAGCAGGGGCAACAGCATGGCCCCTGCAAGCCTAAGACCCCTAAAACCCAGGCACTGGTCCCGGCACAGCCTGGAGGAAGTTTTTGATTCCTGGGTATGGCCGCCTCTCACCCAGGAGGCCCTCAGCAGCCCACAGGGGGGTGTCTGGCCTGTTTGCCCACACAGGGACAAAAGGCCACAATGTATATGCCAAAAGGTGTATCTTCCCCCCCTTGAATATACACTCAAACACCCCACTCCAGACTGCACACACACAGGCATCCTACTTCCACACAGCAGACACACTACACACACAAAAGCACCTCACCTTTCCACCACACACACAGAGGCTCCTCAGCTCTGCAGCACACACACAAATATGCACCGCAGCCCTGCAATCTGCAGGATCAAGCAGGAATGTAGTCTTCATATATGGGTGTCGTCGATACTGACAGAACCCATGCGGGAACGCTCCCAAGTGCCCAATAGGAAAGCCTTTGGGAGCATCCCACTGCTCCTGTGTAGCTGCCTTCCCACCTTTGCCACTCTCCCTCCTCAGTTCTTCATTTTCCGTGGAGCCGGCAGGAAGCAAACCCTGTCACTGCAAAAAATTCCTCTTTTTTCATATTTTTGTGGTTCGCATCTGCCTTCCTGTCGACGCTGGTAATGACTCGCTGTTGGTTCTTCTTTCTTTCTTTCTTCAAAAAAATAAAAGAAGGGGAAACTCTCTTTCTTCAGGTGCATCGATGCCATATTAGGCCTAAGCCTTCCGTTCTGTCTCTGACAAAATGGAAAAACCAACAGGTGGTTTAAAAAATGTTCTAAGTGTTGCAGTACCATCTCGTCCACCGACACCCATGACTGGTTTCTAAAATACCTAGGTCCTGACCATGAATATCCCCTCTGCAGGAAGATGATGAAGAGAGGCCTACAGAATTGAGCTGCAAAGTTAGGCACCCTCTTTGCCTCCGACACAGTCTCTTTAGCATCAATGTCAAAGTCTTCCTCCCGTGGATCTCAGGTATCGAAACATAAGTCTTCATCGAAGACTGGCGACTGGCTGCCCCCCAAGGGTAGATCTCCTTTTAAGCATCGAGATGCCTTGAGATTTGCCCTGGAGGGGGATACACCAGCCAAACAGCTCCGGTGGGAGGACCCTTCCTCCAAAGCCATCATGGGGGGTCTCAGGATGCTCCCAAGGCCTCCACCTCTGGAGAGCTCCTGGTGCCATGCTCAGGAATCATGGCCCTCAACTCTGGTACCAATACCAAAGCATCAGCAAGCTCCATGGATCAGTGCATACTGGCCATCGAGCAGAGCTTAGCGGCCTTACTGGCAGCCTCAGTTCCAGTGAAGATGCTACCGTCGGTTCCGCAAATGCCGGCACTATCTTTGGTACCGGTCCAAACTGCATCGAGTTACTTGCCGCTCGATACTCTGCTGCCCATGCCTACTATCGAATCCATTTCTGGTACAAGGTTCTGGCCAAGCAGGTTCTGCATACCGACTTCGATCGGTACCTAGTTACGACGGAACGCGAACACCCTGCCCATCGATACTTTGAGTCTTCAGAGTCAGATTCATCGGATGACGAATCAACCAATACTTGAGGCCTACAAAGCCTACCAGAGGATCTGTCTCCGTCTCCGCAACATCGCATGTCCCTGCCAGAGGACATGTTTTTTCAAGAATTTATACGCAATGTTGTCAGGGGCCTTTCCATAACGGTGACAACGGAGAAAGAGCCTAGATCTGAAGTCCCAACAGCTCCTAAGGAAGCGGCCACACTTCCTATTCCCCACATTCTTCATGACCTCATGCTACGTATGTGGGAGGCACCCCTTACCATTTCTCCACAAATTTGACGACTCGATACCATGTACCAAGTACCGGAATGTTCGGTTTCCAACAGACACAATTGCCACACCACTCAGTGGTAGTGGAATCGGCAATGCGTTGAAGCAAGAGTGCAAAGACACATTCCTGCAACCATCCAGGTAGGGAATCGAGAACCCTCGATGCTTTTGATCGATTTTGTTTTCAGGCGTCCATGCTATCAGCCAGAATCATTTCCTATATACTCTACATGAGTATGTTCCTCAATGAGATAACTAGGGATTTAGAATCTATGGTTCTTCTTCTCCCTGATGACAAGAGAGCAGACTACCTCACTCTAGTCAAGCATGCTCAAAATGTCTCAAAGTTTGTCAATAGAGCAACTTTTGATTGTTTTGAGTGCACCAGTAGAGCTACATTGATCTTCATCGGTGCATGCAGAATTGCGTGGCTACAAGCATTGGATCTTGAACAATGGGTTCAAGATAAGTTGGGTAATATTCCTTGCACCAGTGAAAACCTTTTTTGGCAAGGATTGGCAAGACAAAGCATCTCAGTTAGAATCTGAAAACACTACCCTGAATAGGCTTTCACGATGCCCTGCCAACCCAGCTAAAAAGAAGGCAGCAAAGAAAGCCGCCTTTACAAAGAAGAAGTACTATTCTTCTTAAACCCTGCTTCTCAATGCCAGCATCAAGCTCCCCCAAAGGGACAGCAACCTTCAAAACAGCAGAGGAAGATACAGATTCCTAAGGCGCAGTCATCTAAGCAGACTCAGCCTGCTCCTGGTTTTTGACTCTTTCATAGAGAACATAGCTGCTGGAGAATCCCCATCCCCTCCACATTGCCGGCCATTATGCCCACAGATGGCATCTGATCACCTCAGAGCAGTGGACTTTGAAGATAGTCAGGAAGGGGTACAGGCTTCATTTTCAAAGCCTGCCCCCTCTACCTCAGTAAGAGAGTATCATTCTTAACCCCCCCCCCCTCACTGCTCTGTTACTAAAGGAGGTCACCTCCCTTCTATTGCAGGGCACAATAGAGGACATTCTGACATCCCAGCAGGGAATGGGCTTTTATTCTCCATACTTTCTCATCCCAAAGAAAACAGGAGGGTACAGGCCCATCCTCGACCTCAGAAACCTAAACTTGTTTCTCGTATGCGAGAAGTTCAAGATGGTCTTTCTGGGGACCCTTCTCCCCTATCTCCAGAGTCAGGACTGGCTCTGTTCTCTAGACTTAAAAGAAGCATACATTCATATCCTGATTCATCAAGAACACAGAAAATTCCTACGCTTCATGTTCCAAGCAAGACACTATCAATACAGGATCCTTCCATTCGGACTAGCCTCTGCCCCAAGAGTCTTCACAAAGTGCATGGCGGTCGTAGCCACATTCCTAAGAACTCTGGGAATATGTGTCTTCCTTTACTTAGACAACTGACTCATAAAAGCAAGCACCTCTCAGGAAGCCAGCCTATCTCTTTAACGCACCATGCAGGTGCTACAACACTTGGGATTCGTCGTAAATCTTCCAAAGTCCCAACCAGTTCCCACTCAGTCTCTAGAGTTCATAGGGACTCTCTTTGACACTCGGGCAGTCAAAGGCATTTCTGCCCCATCCACGCTGCTCTCTGCTCAATCAACTGGCATCTCAGGCATGTCTCAGGGACTACCTCACTGCCTGGGAACTTCTGCAACTTCTGGGTCACATGGCATCAATGGTACATGTAGTCCTATATGCCTGTCTACACATGCGCAGAGCCCAATGAACTCTGGCTTCCCAGTGGACTCAAGCCTCAGGCCAACTCGGGGACAAGATACTTGTATCTTCCTCTCTGACGGCATCTCTCTAGTGATGGTGTTCCCCAGAAAATCTTGTAGGATCACCTTTTCAGATGCCTCCACATCAATGTACCCTAATGACGGATGCATCCAAAGTGGGCTGGGGAGCCCATCTAGGACATCTTTCCACGAAGGGCCTCTGGTCACCACAGGAGTCATGACTCCAAATAAATCTCTATGAGCTTTGAGCCATCTCCAATGCTCTCAAAGTGTTTCAGGAGCACCTTTCTTACCACAAAGTCCTAGTCCAAACCGGCAATCAAGTTGCCATGTTCTATGTGAACAAACAGGGGAGGGGGACAGGCTCTTGGTCCCTCTGCAAAGAAGCTCTACAGCTTTGGTCCTTTGCCATTGCTCACCACATCCACCTACAAGCGGTGTATCTTCCAGGCAAACAAAATGTCTTAGCAGACAAATTGAGTTGATCCTTCTGCCCCACGAATGGTCTCTCCATATAGACACAATATACTACATTTTTCAGACATAGGGGACTCCAGAGATAGACCTCTTTGCCACCAAGCAGAATACCAAGCTCCCACGCTTCAGCACCAGGACTCTCATGCTGGACAATCAGCAAGTGGATTCTTTTCATATCCATTGGGGGCAAGGCCTACTTTATGCCTTTTCCCCCATTCCCCTGATTCCCAAAACTCTTTTCAAACTCCAGGCGGATAGGGGCTCCATGATACTCATAGACCCACACTGGTCACATCAACCGTGGTTTCCTCTCCTCTTACGTCTATCTCAGACTCAACCGATAGATCTCGGAGCTGCACCAGATCTGCTCTCGCAGAGGGAGGGGATGCTGCTCCATCCCAATCTGCAGTCTCTCCACTTCACAGCATGGCTGCTGAAGGCATAGCCTTTAAGCACCTTAACCTTTCTCAGGAGGTTAAGGATATGCTTTTAGCTTCTAGAAAGACATCCACCAGACGTTCCTATGCCTTTAAGTGGCATAGATTTTCACTCTGGTTTTCACAAAGGGATCTTAATCCCTTCTCAGTTCCTGTGGAGGCACTTCTCCAATATCTCCTCCACCTTTTCTCCTCTGGTCTCAAAACCAACTCATTAAGAGTGCACTTAAGTGCAATTGCGGCCTCACATCATCAGTTAGATGAGCATCCCATCTCTTTGCAGTCACTCATCTCACGCTTTAAGAGAGGACTTCTGTTAACCAAGCCTCCCATCAGACCACCGCCAGTGGCATGCGAACCTTAATGTTTTTCTAGGGCAACTTCTCAAACCACCCTTCGAACCTTTAGCCACAACCTTGCTCAAGTTTCTGTCTTGGATGGTCATCTTCCTTATTGCCCTCACTTCAGCAAGACGCATTAGTGAACTTCAGGCTTGGTGGCTGACCCGCCTTACACCCGGTTTCACCATGACAAGGTTGTCCTGAGGACTCATCCTTGCTTTATGCCGAAAGTGGTTTTGCCCTGAATCAGGCAGTTTACTTTCCTGCCTTTTTCCCTAGACCGCATTCATCTAGGGCAGAGGCAACCCTCCACACTCTGGATTGTAAACGTGCTTTAGCATTCTACCTTCAGAGGACGAGAGAATACTGAAAGGCTTCTCAGCTGTTCGTCTCCTTTGACCCTAGTCATTTGGGGTTGCCAGTATCTAAGCATACCCTCTCCAAATGAATAGCAGACTGCATCACTTTTGCTTATGATTTGTCAGGCCTGTCCCTTGAAGGTCATGTCACTGCCCATAATGTTCAGGCTATGGCCACCTCAATGGCAAATCTACACTCTGTGTCTATTGACGAAATCTGTAAAGCAGCAACTTGGTCTTTGGTCCATACCTTTGCTGCTCACTGCTATCTGGACAAGGACTCCCGACGGGATGCCATGTTTGGCCAGGCTGTTCTCCAGCATCTTCTTTCAAACTTAGAGCAACTCCTACCCTCTGTCCCGGAAATTTTGATACCGGACATTCATGGAGGATCCATGACCTTTTTTAGCCTCTCCTGACGAGAACCATTACTGGTTCCGAGGTCTCTCTCTGGTATCTTCCAGCTAGGGAGTCCGATATGTGAAGACTATATTCCTGCTTATTCCTGGAGATAGCATAGTTACTCACCTGTAACAGGCGTTCTCCAGGACCAAGCAGGAAGTCAGTCCTCACATATGGGTGACGTCGGCGCCGACGGAGCCCTCGCGGAGCAATTTTCCCCAGCTTTCAAAGAAAGCCTTTGGGAATTGCAGCGCGCATGCGTGGTCCACTTCCCGCCCAAGGGTGCCATCTTGCTCAGTCTTCTTTTTTCCGCGGAGCCCTACAGACGTTGTTTGTAATTCACCGCTAGAAAAGTTGATGTATTTGTCTTTTTTCTTTGGACTTAAGTCCAACTCGGTCAGGGTCCACCTCAGTGCTCTTTCTGCGCATCACATGCCGGTGGATGGCAGACCTCTTTCCAGCCACCCTCTAGTGGCTCGCTTTCTCAGAGGCCTCCTTCTCCTTAAACCACCTTTGCGCCCACCAGCCCCTGACTGGGATTTGAATGTGGTTTTACAGCGGATTACCTGTCCGCCTTTTGAACCTATGGCTACCTGTCCTCTTCGTTTTCTTTCTTGGAAAACCTTATTCTTGGTGGCCCTCACTTCTGCTAGACGCGTTAGTGAGCTACAGGCCCTAGTATCTGATCCTCCTTACACTAGGTTCTACAAGAATAGGGTAGTCCTACGGACTCACCCTAAGTTTCTTCCTAAAGTGGTTTCCCCTTTTCACATCAACCAGAAGGTGGTACTTCCGACCTTCTTTCCCAGGCCACACTCCAGCCGAGCTGAAATGGTCCTGCATACCCTGGACTGTAGGAGGGCGTTAACCTTCTACCTTGACCGTACGCGGGAGCACCGAAGGGCTGTTCAGCTCTTCGTGTCTTATGACCCCAATAAGTTGGGGCTCCCTGTCTCCAAGCGTACTCTGTCCATCTGGGTTGCTGACTGTATTGCTTGGGCTTATGGGGCAGCCGGCCTCTCGTTGGAAAGTCGCGTTACGGCTCATCGTGTTAGGGCGAAGGCTGCGTCAGTGGCTTACCTCCGCTCTGTTCCATTGGCAGACATCTGCCGGGCCGCTACTTGGTCTTCAAGCCAGACTTTTGCGGCCCATTACTGCCTGGAGAGGGAGTCCCGCAGGGACAGTGCTTTCGGACAGGCAGTCCTCCGTAATCTCTTTGAGGTATAGGCAACTCCTACCCTCCGTCCCGGATGTTGGGCTACCGGTTGGAGGCGTATTCAGAGAAGATTCTTTCCTTCTGTGCTACTGAGCTTGAGGGAGCTCCTTTTTTGTGCTTAGGGTCTCCGGTAGCCTTAAGCTTGGGAGTCCCATATGTGAGGACTGACTTCCTGCTTGGTCCTGGAGAAAGAGTAGTTACTCACCTGTAACAGGTGTTCTCCAGGAGCAGCAGGAATCAGTCCTCACAACCCTCCCTCCTCCCCTTGGAGTTGCAGTCCTTTGATTTCGTTTTTGCTAAATTTTTTTGCTGTCTTTTAGCTATGTCATCAGACTGAGCAAGATGGCACCCTTGGGCGGGAAGGGGACCGCGCATGTGCGCTGCAATTCCCAAAGGCTTTCTTTGAAAGCTGGGGAAAATTGCTCCGCGAGGGCTCCGTCGGCGCCGATGTCACCCATATGTGAGGACTGATTCCTACTGGTCCTGGAGAACACCTGTTACAGGTGAGTAACTACTCTATCTCCGGGAACAGCAGGAATTTAGTCTTGACAACCCACCCTCCTCCCCTAGGAGTTGTAGGTTTTCTTTTCTCCTCTCCTTTTATCTTAGCTACAAACTCAGCTGAGGAGGGAGAGTGGCAAAGGTGGGAAGGCAGCTACGCAGGTGCAGTGGGATGCTCCCAAAGGCTTTCCTTTGGATCACTAGGGAGCATTCCCGAGTGGGCTGTCAGTACCGATGTCACCCATATGTGAACACTAAATTCCTGCTGTTCCCGGAGATCACCTGTTACAGGTGAGTAATTATGCTTTCCACTCACACAAAGGCACCCACCATCACATCCTATGCACAGACAAGCAAATCACCATTGCACCACACACACACACACACATTTGCTATCTACATATTTCTGTCTAAAGATGCCTCATACAGCCCCTGCTACATAACAAGACACACTTTATCATCTCTCTTCAAATTCTTCCACCCTTCACAGACGTGTATGAGTTTGCAAATGGAGGAATGTCAGTGGAGAATGGAGACAACGAGAGAAGGGAGGGGGGCGCAAGAAGGTCACAGCCACTGGCTCGTAAGATTTTGGAATGGCTCCTAAATCCAAACAAAATTTGTCAAAGCCTGCTTTACACTAATTTTCAAGAACCTACCCATGTTGTTTCTCTGAAAATGTAGCATAAAGTACATATGCAAAAAGTGTAAGCAGTTTTTACTTCTATATGGATATTTAAAAAGTGGCAATTTTCTGACTTATTTTTCTTTTATAAGTTTACAGGATATTATAATTCCAGATGAAATGATAAAGATCTGTTACAGCGAAGACAATAAGGAAGAAGCTATAAGGTTACAAGCCGCCTTTTTCAAAAAAATATATAAGGAAGATGAAATTAAGCAAGTGGAACAAACGCTAGCTATTGTAAGACCTATTCTCTTGAAGGAGAACAAAGGTAAGTGATTTAGATTCTACTAGTTCTATTACACAGACAGAATCTATGACCAACCACAGATAACATAAAAACATATACTAAAATCCCAATATGGCCATGTTTCAGCAACAATATTGTAATCAAAAATTTTCATAAAATACATGGGGACTTTTATTAAAGTACATTAAGTAGTTGACATGGAGATTCTCTAGGAACAAGCAGGAAATCAGTCCTCACATATGGGTGACGACGCCGATGGAGCCTGTGTGGAGCATTTCCCCAGCTTTCAAAGAAAACCTTTGGGACTTGCCACCATACATGCGTGGTCCCCTTCTCGCCCAAAAGTGCCATCTTGCTCATTCTCCTTTTTTCTGCAGAGCCCAACGGACATCTGTCCTATTTCCCTGGAAAAAATCTTCCTAAACACTTTAAAAGTGTTTTCTTCCTGATTGCACACCGGTTCCTCTTCCTGCTCTGAGCCGGAGCCTGTTCTGATGCTGTTCTCAGCTCTTTCCCTCATTTTTGATCAAGGCTTGCCTTGTCCAGTGTTCGTGCCTTTTTTTGTCCAGGGATTGTCAACCCTTTCCGGGTGTCTCTCACTATGTCTTCCGGTGGGTTCAAAAAATGTGACCACTGCAGTCAAACCATGTCTATTACAGACACACACGACTGCTGCCTGAGCCCAGACCACGATAGCACCACCTGCGACCTGTGCCAGGCCATGACTCCGAAAACCAACAAGAAAAGTCAGAGTTGCAGGAGAGGATGTTCCCAAGGTCTGACTTGGCACCAGCCACCCGACGCTGAGCTCCAAGCCCAGCACTTCTCGTGAGGCCCAGGCATCCTCAGAGTCCCGCAGTGGCGGCTCTTCCTAGAAGACCCCAGACACCGAGCGAAAAAAGAAAAAATCCTCAAAGCCAGTCAAGGTTCCACCGGTGAAACCCGGTAAAGTCCCATGGAGGGATTCTGGTAACTCTGAGCAGCACCTCACTAAGGTCTCTAAGAAGGAGTCCTCGGCTGGCGGAGACCATGTGAGACTCCCCGAGGGCGTGGTCCTCGTCGAGGATGCACTCGTAAGAAAGCCGGCATCTGGTCCGAGATCCTCGGTGCCCACGCTGAAAGCTGCGGAGCCTTCTGGCCTCGAAACCAGAATGGCAGCCCTGGAGCAGAATATCTCTGCTATCCTGGCCCTGCAGCAGGCAATGATCTCCAGTTCTTCTGCTCATTTGCCCGACAAAAGGTCCCCCGACTATAGGAGACTCCCCAGGCTTTGAGCCAGGCCCCAAGTGCCACCGGCCTCGGATGAGTCTTCGGCACCAGTCGAGGTCCCGGTCCCGGTCCCGGTCCTGTTCCTGTTCCTCAGTGTAGCTGGGTTTAAAAAAGGTTTGGACAACTTCCTGGAGGAAAGGTCCATAAACCATTATTAAGAAGGGACCCAGGATATCAATGCTTGACCCAATACAGGCATTGTGGAACCTGTGTCTTTTGGGGAAACAGCTAGGTACGTATGACCTAGATTGGCCACTGTTGGAAACAGGATACTGGGCTTGATGGACCTTGGTCTGATCCAGTATGGCATATCTTATGTTCTTATCTGGTCCTCCCCAGCCAGTTTCCGGGAATCGGACCCGAGGTCCTCCGGAGGGGCTGGCCTCGAGACAAAAGACCACAGGGCCTCAGAGTCCTCGACACCCACCTCAATATCAGGCCCAAAGTCTTTACATTAACTATATAGAACTCCAACAGTTAGTGCAGTCATTTTTGCAAATGCAGCCACTGTAAAATTTCAGTGCATATTAGCAAAAGGGCCCTATAGGACCCTATATACCAATGCTAACTTGTGTTGTGTTATCACGTTATCTCCTGCAAAGCCCATTAACTATAACTGTACCACTGGTCATTTGCTAGAAAAGAAGAAGCTGCAAAGTAAACTAACTGCCATTACTATAGCGTTCCTCAAGTCCATTTCAGACTCCTGGGAGCTGTGCTCCTCTTCCAGGAGATGGAGACTGAGCAGGCTAGTGTTTGGTGATGTCACTGCATAAGGAGCCAGCACGCCTCCCACCAGACCAGTATACTTGGTCTCCAGTAGATGGGACACAACTCCGTGTAGTCTGGGCTACACTGAGGGCCTTCTGAGTACTATAAAAAAAAACAAATGGTTTAATACTTTTCAATACTGTCATCTTGCCTGACCATTGCTCTCCAAAAAAGGTAGTGTAAGGGGAAGAAAGTGTGGTGCAGTGACTGTCCCGAGGGTCCAACACTGTTGAGTCAGCTGCAGGACCTCAGGAGGAGGTGGATGCTCTATAGAGGGGGTCTGACCTGTAATTCAGGGCACTCGTTACCTGCGGACTTTAATCACCTTCATTGGTGGGAGGGAACCGGTGGCTGTGCAGAGCGGTACTTTCCCTTCAGTTTTCTTTTCAGTTTCTTCTTCCGTATGTTGTTAGGGCTTTGGGGGCTTTTTGGCAGTGGAGATTCCCAAATTTGGGGAATGCAAAAGGCGCAAATGGAGTGGGGTGTGCATTAATCCCTTTACGGCATGCCAACTTCTAGGCTTACGTGTGTGTCGTGCGGTTTTAAGAGGAGTCACCTCTCTGCTGATGGCTTCTGCAGAGCATGCGAGGCTGTTGACAGGTAAGCGGGTGGCTCAGTACGCTTGGCATCTGACCTGGAGGAGCAAGGAGTGGCTGAGCTGGCTCAAATTTTCCCGCCCATTTTGTCTGGGGTGGCAGAACCTGCGGTTTTGACAGGAAACGCTGCCATTTTGTCCCCACTGCTCTCAGGGGCGCTACAGCCTGGACTTGCCGACAGAGAGCAGTTTTTCGGGTTGTCCTCCTCTGGAGGAGATGCGGGGGTTTCATCAGAGGTACCTTTCTCCTTGGAGTTCTTCTTGATGATGCATCAAGCCTATTGCTCCAGATGGGGAGGGGGGGGCAATTGGAATCGGACGCCCCGTCTCCTCCCTCTCATCCCGGAGGTGGACGTCCTCGGGGGAATTGCAACAGTCCAGGCTTCTCAGGGGGATCCCTGTCCGTGACCTTTTGCCTCCACAGAAGGGGATCAGGGTTCTGATCTCTTGGAGGGCTCTGAAGACCCCTTGGAGGGATCCACGGGCCTTGGGATCGATGAAGCAGCCCTTTGGAACAGTGGAGATATGATCTACAGGAGAGGACCCTAGCATCATATGGGTTTTCCACAGGGAAGAGCCAATGGCACTTATCACTCATTCCCTGGCAGTCCTGAATTTGTCCGTCAAGGCTCCGGGGAGGATTCACCTTTGTTGGATCTACTCTTACAGGGCATTAAAATGTCTGAGGTGGCATTCCTGCTTCATAGAGTATTGAAGTAAATGATTGACCTGGAGTGGGAAGTACCAGAAACTGGACTCGGGGGAGGTAGAGTGTTACAGCGGCTCTATTCCATCGCGATGAAGGAAAAGGAGGTGCTAAAATTGCCCAGAGTGGATGGGCAATTTGGAAGGGGGGGGGGCAGTGTTAAAGGACCCGTAGGACAGAGACCCTGCTGAAGCAGGTTTTGAGGTCAACACTTTGGCACTGCAGGCGTCGGTCTGCGGGGCCTACGTGGTTCGAGCATGTATGCGCTAGGTGCAGGCACTGGGAGGTTTGGAATGCAATCCATTACTTGGTCTGCCAAAAGCAGTCTGGCTGGATTCCAGTGTGGCATACCTAGCAGATGCCTTTTACGATTTACTGCGGTCCACCGCCAAGGGCATGGCATCAGTGGTCGCAGCCCATCGGCTCCTCTGGCTTTGCAATTGGTCAGCAGACGTGTCCTCCAAGCAGTGGTTAACAAAGCTTACCTTTTGGGGGAAGTTGTTTGGTGAGGATCTGGAGAAGCTGGTGAAGGAATTGGGTTACTCTAAGCCTGTTAAGCTGCTGGAGTACAAGCCTAAGCCTGCCAAAGGGACGCTGGTTCTTTATGGTCAGAACCGATACTTCTGCTGCTTTCGGGCTTCTCGGTTTACACCCTACCAAAGGCCGAGGCACCCTCACAGGGACAGCCATTTCATGCAGGCAGTGCTTCCCATCAGGACTTTTTTCCCCAGCATCAGGGTCAACGCTAAGAAACCACAATGAGTCACAGGGACTCAGGCAGAGCACGTGCCGGTTGGCGGTCACCTTCAGCATGTCTACTCCATCTGGGTCCAGGTGACTATGGACCAGTGGGTCCTGGAGGTCATTCAGGAAGCCTATGCATTGGAGTTTACATCCCCCCGCTGTATGCCTTCCTCAGGTCGCCCTACGAGGCGATCGTCAAATAGTAAGCAGTGCGAGATACCTTGCTCCAGCTGCTGCACCTACAGACAGTAGTGCCAGTCCCTCCAGACCAATTAGGACACGATCGACACTCAAGCTGTTTCATAATCCCCAAGAAGGAGGAGGGATCATTTAGGCCCATTCTCAACCTGAAGTGAGTCAGTTAGGCGCTAGGGGTCCCTCATTTCCAGATGGAAATCTTGTGATTGGTCATCTTGGCAGTGCACCAGGAGGAGTTCCTGAATGCATTGGATCTCACGGATGCCTACTTGCACGTGCCCATCCAGCTGGACCATCAGCGATACATCTGGTTTTCCATACCCATGGGCCATTTTCATTTTCAGGCCCTTCCGTTCAGCTTAGCGATGGTGCCACGCACCTTCGCAAAGATCATGGTAGTAGTGGCAGCCTCATTATGCAGTCAGAGGATATTGGTACATCCCTACCTAGGCGATTGGCTGTTCAGGGTGAAATCAAAGGAGGAGAGTATGCAGGCCATACAGCGTGTACTTCACCTCCTTCAGTGCCTAGGCTGGGTGGTGAATTTGGCCAAGAGTCATCTCTCTCCCACCCAGGAGCTCTTCTATCTCAGGGCTCGGTTCGACCCTGCTCTGAGAAGGGTGTTTCTGCTGAAGGAGCGCAGATGCAAGCTGCAGGGGCAGATCCATCAGTTCCTGTAACGCTGATCTCAGTCAGCGTGATCTTATCTGCAGGTCTTGGGGTCTATGGCAGCATCTTTGGACATGGTTCCCTGGGAGATGGCACACATGTGTCCTCTTCAACGCATGTTGCTGTTGTGCTGGTCCCCGCAAAAGCATTCCTTGCAGAGATAGCTTCTGTGCTCCTTGGAGGTCCACAGCAGTCTGGACTGCTGGAGGCCATCCTTTCCAAAGGGATGCCTCTGGAACCGCCGGAATGGATACTGGTGGCGACGGATGTAAGCCTTCTCAGATGGGGAGTGCATTGCTTGGCACAGATGACTCAGGGACGGTGGTCGCCGGAACAGTCTCTATGGTCAATCAGTTGCCTGGAAATGCAGGCCATTCGGTTGGCATTACAGGCGTTCTGCCCTTGATTCTTCTTTGGGCGGTGCATGTTCTGTTATAAAATGTTATCGCGGTGGCCTTTATCAATCGGTAGGGTGGAACGGGCAGCACAATCCTGGAAGAGGAGATTGCTCCACTTCTTCAGTGAGTGGAAGCACATCTTCTTCAGGTGTCAGCGGCACACATGGCAGGAAAGGACAACATGCAGTCCCATTTTCTCAGTTGTCATTGGCTGGATTCAGGAGAGTGGCTATCAAATTCTTGTCCAGTGGTAGGGATTGCCAGTCATGGACTTAATGGTGGTGACACATAATGTGATTCTTTAGTCACCATCAGGAGCGCATGTCTGAGGGGCTCAATGTGTTAGCCAAGCTGTGGCTGGCGGAGGGTCTACTGTATGTCTTCCTGCCATGGCCTGTGATAGGCAGGGTGGTACAGTGCGTAGAGGCGCATCGCAGATGCGTGATTTTCGTAGCACAAGATTGGCCTCATCATCCATCATACGTGGATCTGATTTGCCTGGCGATCAAAAAGCTGTGGCGCTTGCCGCCGTGACCTAACCTACTGGTTCAGGGATCAATTCAGATGCCCCAGGTGGATTGATTCCTGCTTATTGCTTGGCTCTTGAAAGGGCGTGCCTGAGAAAGTGGGGCTATTCTTTGCAGGTCACTGACACTTTGTTATAGGTTTAACCTCTCTAGCTTATATTCAGGTCTGGCACATCTTTGAAGCTTGGTGTGTGGGCCAGGGTCTTGCTCCCTTATTGGCTGCACTCCCAGATATTTTGGCATTCCTCCAGGGCAGAATGGATAAGGGCCTGTTACTGGGGATGAGTGCAGGGCGTCGCTATTGCATCACACCCGGATGTAGCGTTTTCTCAAACAGTCAAGCAACTGCGACCCCCACGCAGGCCACTGGTGTCTTCCTGGGATTTGAATCTGGGCTTGTTGGCCATGGCAGGAGCTCTGTTTGAACCTCTGACCTTGACTTCCCTGAAGGATTTGACTTTGAAGAGATTTTTTCTCGTGGCAATTTGTTCGACCTGTTGGCTATCCGAGCTACAGGCACTCTCATGTTGAGAGCCATTCCTGGTCATCGCTGAGGACAAGGTCATTCTGTGCATGGTCGCGGCCTTTTGGCCTAAAATGCTCTCTGAGTTTCATCTCAACCAGTTGGTAGTCTTAACCTTCCTTTCCAGCGGAGGCGGGAGCACAGCTCCATTGTGTGGATGTGTGGCAGACACTGCGTCACTATTTGAAGTGGATGTCCACCTTTCGGAAGTCCAATAGACTGTTCGTGCTCTTTGAAGGTCTGCATAAAGGTGAGGCGACATCCAGGGCCTCCATTGCTCGATGATTGAAGGAGGCGATCAGTTTGCGTACCTCTTGTGGGGTTAACCTGTTCTGGAGGGTTTGAGGGCCCATTCAGCTTGAGCGCAGGTGGCATCCTGGGCAGATTGTGCGCTGGTGCCACTAGCAGACATCTGTAGAGCAGCCACATGGTCATCCCTTCACACCTTTGCTCGGCATTATCGCCTGGACTTGCAGTCACGGTTGGATTTACTATTCTGTTCCCGAGTTTTGCAGCCTGGACTGGACTTGAGAAACTCTATGGAAGGTGAAATTAGATCTTACCTGATAATTTCCTTTCCTTGAGTTCCTCAAGTCAAGTTCAGAGTCCTCCCATAGTATTCTGTTTGGTAGCAAGCCTATTTAATAGGTCACTGTTGTTTATATAAGGCTTGTCTGCTGCCTCCATTCTCGGTGGAGGGGCCGGGCAGAGACACAAGGGTTTAGTCCTGCGGAGTTCTCAAAACAGCAGCAGCTTTTACTCTTGTGGGCTATATTCATTTCACCACATCTTCACATACGCATAGGAGTGTGGATTCGTGCATAGTGTGGATAGTTTGTTGTTGTTGTTGATTACATGAGGAGTTGGTTCTTCTGGAGTGGCTTTGACAGGAGAGTACTGGTTTGGTGGGAGGAGCACTGGCTCATTTGTGTATTGCACTATTCATGTGATCCAGGTATATATGCTACCAGAACTGTGTAGTAGACTACTTGCATGTTTCAAATATATATGCTGCCACCTTTTCAAGCTACTTTTGGATCCTGACCCTACACTCTATTTAATGCACTTGCATGTTTCAATTGTTTCCCAATAATGAGACTCTGTAAGTCCCTTATTTGTTCTGGTGTCTGTCTTCAGTAGATTGTAAGCTCTGCCTAGCAGAGACTGTCTCTTACGTGTGTATATCTACAGTGTTGCATATGCCTAGTAGCATTATTGAAATAAATAGTAGTAGTAATATTGGAATTGCATACTGGACTTGCATGTGAAGATTCATGTCAGAAGATTCCCCTATATCATCTGAATGGTATAGAAAGTCCTTTGTTATATTTGGATCAAAAGTCATTTTCTATGTTCATATGAGATTGCTGTTGTCACTAAAGAAATTTTGACAAGGTTAACTTTAGGAATTAACCAGACAAATCTTTACTTTTGAAATTCTGGGATCGCTATCTTTTATCTGGACAATTTAATGTCAAGTGTAATCAAGCGACCAGAAAGAAGATTTTCCCCACAACCTACAAAGTTCAGACACAGCAGAGACAAAAAAAGGCCACACACGTTAAATAGTAAATATCAAGGTTTTAACAATGACCTGACACAGCTGTGTTTCAGCTAATGCCTGGGTCAGGGGTCTATAAACACAGAAACAACAATAAGTTTAAAACAAAGAATAAAAATATTCAAATACAAAAAAATGATAATATAGACATCCAAATATAAAAATTATATAAAACAAGGTGTCCAGCATTAAAAGTGATAAGAATAAAAAATTCTGGTACCACCTTCTGCCTTTTGGCCTTGCATCATCTCCTCGGGTCTTTACCAAATGCCTTACCATTGTAGCAGTGTTTCTACACAGGCTAGGAGTGCACGTTTTCTCCAACTTGGACAATTGGCTGCTCAAGAGCACCACTCCAGAGGGAGTTTTGGAATCATCATTCGGGTGCTGGTAATCTCCAGGAACAAGCAGGAATAAGTCCTCACTTATGGGTACGTCGGAACCGACGGAGCCTGCGCGGGAAAGCTCCCCAGCTTCCCAGAAAGGAAGCTTTTGGGGCCTCCCACTGCACATGCGCGCTGCCTTCCCGCCTTCCTGACCAGCTCTCCTCAGTTTTCTCTTTTTCCGCGGAGCCAGCAGGTCGTGTTCCTGTCACCGCTGAAGAAATTGTTATTTTAGTTTCTTTCTTTAGACCGCGTACCTGCCTTCCCCATACCGAAACCGGTACCGCCGGTCTCTCTTTTCTTTTCTTTCTTAAAAAAAAAAAAAAAAAGCTTTTATTTTTAGCACAATTTGGTGACTTCTGTTAGGCCTCAGGCCTACACAAAATCTCCTCATGGAGAAACCAGCTCCTGGTTTCAAGAAGTGTACCAAGTGTAGTGCTGTTATTTCTGTTACAGACACCCATGACTGGTGTCTTAAATGTTTGGGGCCTGACCACTCCATTCCAGACTGCCCATCCTGCTCCCAGATGTCTAAACGTGGTTTGCAGAACCGGGCCAACAAATTCCATGTGCTGTTTGCTTCAGATAATCCAGCATCACAGTCATCCAGGTCTTCCTCTCAGGATGGATCTCAGGTAACCAAACCTTCTTCGGGCAGGTCCTCAAAGAGCAAATCTCCTTCAAAGCATCGAGAGGCTCTCAATTTTGAATCTGAGGACCATGCCCCAGCCAAACAACCCCGGCGGGAAGCTCTGGCTTCCAAAGCACCATCTATGGGGTTACAGGTTGACATCGATGGCACGGCCTCGACCGATCACCTGTTAGACTGCTCTGGGGTACCGGCCCATGCTGGTACCGACATCCAGGCAGCAGTGGCGTCTATGGACAATACTGTTCAGACCATGCAGCAGGCCATCCTGGCTTTCATTAAGGCTGCGACGCCCTCGGTACCGCATCCAGCGGTTCCGGGTCCAGTTCCGGTACTGGCTTCCATACCGGAACCGAGGCCATCGTCTTCCAAACGCAGATCGGTGCATGCCGGATCCAGGTTTTCACCCGATATCGATCCCATGCCCGGTACGCCCGATGTCAATACCGACCGGTATGCGTATCGTGCGTTGGAAGCGAATAGAGGATACTCTGATTCCTCTGAGGATTTTGACTCCTCTGATGACTCTGATGAGCTCTCTCTTGTTCTTCCTGAAGAGCCTTCTTCCCCAAAGAGGAGAATGTCTCCACCAGAGGATTTGTCCTTTCAAGACTTCATTATAGAAGTAGCTAAAGGACTTTCTATTACTACATCCTCTGAGAAAGAACCTAGATCAAAGAAATTGGATATTTTAGGATACCCTAAGGTTCCTAAGGAGGCAGTTACCCTGCCTATCCATGAAATCCTTCAAGAACACTTGATGGACTTATGGGAGGCTCCTCTAACATTGTCTCCTCATTCTCGTAGGTTGGACACCATGTACCGGGTCCCTCCTTCTCCTGGTTTTCAAAAAACTCAGCTGCCTCACCATTCCATTGTGGTGAAGTCTGCGCTGAAAAAGATTAACAGTACCAAAAGGCACGCTTCTACCCCTCCAGGGCGAGAATGTAAGACCCTAGACTCTTTTGGTAGGAAAATCTTCCAGGCTAGTATGCTTATAGCCAGGATTAATTCATACAGTCTGTATATGGGCATGTTTCTAAGGGAACTTGCCCTAAAGGTAAAGCATTTTGCCCCCTTTATCCCTGAAGATAGAAAGGAGGAGTTCATTTCTTTAGTGAAACAGCTTCTAGATTAAGTTCTCCAACAGAGCAGCCTTTGATTCCTTTGAGGGTGCCGGTAGAGCTTCGGGCATTGCCATTGCAGCCCGACGACTTGCTTGGCTCCAGGCCTCTGACCTAGAACCCTGGGTCCTAGATGGCTTACGGAATCTGCCCTGTACAGGTGAGAACTTATTTGGTAAAGACTGGCAAATTAAAGCCACTCAAATGGACGCAGAAAATGCTACTTTAGATAGACTTTCTAAGTCTACCTCTACTCCTACCAAGAAAAAGTCTTTCAAGAGGCCTTACTACAAGAAGACCAGATTTTCCACAAATACTGGCCAACAATCTTCTCAGCCTCGCTTTGCTGCTAAGCGTCAGCAACCTAAACAGGCAAGGTCCAAGCCTGCGGCGTCTGCTACACCCAGCAGGCTCAACCCCCTCAGGGGTTTTGACTTGCCCCTAGAGAACTTAACCTTTCTGGCTCTAGAACAACCAGAGCCCCTCACCATTCCCGGAAGGTTAGCTCACTTTGCTCCCAGATGGGGGCAAATTATATCAGAGCAATGGACCCTCTCTATCATCAGAGAGGGTTACAAACTTCATTTTTCCAGCCTTCCTCCTCATACCATGGTGAGGCAGTTCAATTCTCCCCCATCTCTCCTGGCCTTGTTGGGTCAGGAAGTCTCTTCCCTCCTTGCCCAAGGGGCAATAGAAGAGGTTCCTCTTCTTCACAAGGGACAGGTTTCTACTCCCCTTATTTTCTAATACCAAAGAAGACAGGGGGTTTCAGACCAATTCTAGATCTGAGAGAATTGAACAAATTTCTTTACAAGGAGAAATTCAAAATGCTTTCTCTGGGCATTCTCCTTCCATACCTTCAGAGTCAGGATTGGCTTTGTTCTCTAGATCTCAAGGATGCGTACACACATATACTCATCCACCCATCCCACAGAAAATATATTTGATTTCTGTTTCAGAAAAACATTTCCAGTACAGAGTACTTCCCTTCGATCTAGCCTCTGCTCCAAGAGTGTTCACCAAATGCATGGCAGTCGTAGCCGCATTTTTAAGAGGCCTGGGAATTTTTGTATTCCCATATCTGGACGACTGGCTCATCCGAGCTCCATCTCAGTCAGAGGCCCAGATTTCCCTGGACCGTACAAGGCGCATTCTGCAGTATCTGGGACTGGTAGTAAACCTTCCCAAGTCTCAACTCATCCCTACTCAGTCTCTGGAATTCATAGGGGCCCGGTTGGACACCACCACTGCAAGGGCCTACCTACCTCAGGTCAGGGCCCAACGTCTGCTGTGCTTGGCCTCCCAAGCTCAGTCCAGCAGTCACATGACAGCCCGGGAAATGCTGCGACTTCTGGGCCACATGGCCTCCACGGTGCACGTGGTGCCCTACGCTCGTCTTCATATGAGAGCAGCTCAATGGACCTTGGCCACCCAGTGGACTCAAGCATCAGGAGCGCTCTCAGACCAAATACTACCCTCAAAACGTCTGTTTTGGTCCCTCCAATGGTGGGTATCCACCAAGAATCTGTTGTTGGGGGCCCCCTTCCAACCTTTGTTGCCCCAAGCAACCCTCACAACAGATGCCTCCCAAACAGGGTGGGGAGCCCATCTCCAAGACCTCTCCACTCAGGGCTCTTGGTCTCCTCAGGAGACCACCCTTCATATCAACCTCCTGGAACTGCGAGCAATATACTTTGCCCTCAAAGTCTTCTATTCCCTCCTTGTCAACCTGACTGTCCTAGTTCATACAGACAATCAGGTGACCATGTTCTATATAAACAAACAAGGAGGGACGGGCTCTCTGTCGCTTTGCAACGAAGCTCTCAGATTATGGGCCTTCGCCAGAGAGCATCAAATTCATCTTCTAGCAGTGTATCTTCCAGGAGTTCAAAACTCTCGGGCAGACAGACTCAGTCGAGTTCTGCTTCCACACGAATGGTCCCTACACAGGGACCAGATACGCAGAATCTTTCAGGAATGGGGGACCCCGGACATAGACCTCTTTGCAAGTCCGTGGAATGCCAAACTTCCCCGGTTCTGTTCCAGGACTCCGTGTCAGGGAGCTCAGGCCAACGACGCCTTTCTCCTGCATTGGGGTCAGGAATTCCTATATGCCTTTCCACCCATTCCTTTGATTCCCAAGACTCTGTTCAAACTCCAGAGGGATCACGGGTCGATGATCCTCATAGCTCCACTCTGGCCACGCCAAGTGTGGTTCCCTCTACTTCTGCATCTCTCCCAGGGACCCTCCCTGGACCTGGGAGCTGCTCCAGACCTTCTGTCTCAGGAGGAGGGGACTTTGTGGCACCCAAACCCCAAGTCCCTACACCTCAGAGCTTGGTTACTGAAGGCCTAAGCCTTCATGACTTCAATCTTTCTCAACCTGTGAAAGATATCCTGCATGCCTCTAGGAAACCTTCCATGAGGCGTTCCTATGCTTTCAAATGGAAACGCTTTTCCATTTGGTGTGCTCAGCAGGGTCTTGACCCTCTAGCACTTCCTTTGAATTCTCTACTAGACTATCTCCTGCATCTTTCTAATGCAGGCCTTAAGACGAATTCAGTAAGAGTCCATTTGAGTGCTATTGCAGCATCCTTAAAACCTATAAATGGACGACCTGTCTCCTCTCATCCTCTTATTGCAAGATTCATGAGAGGCCTGACTCTAACCAAACCTCCCATTCGACCTCCTCCGGTAGCATGGGACTTAAACCTGGTTCTGGGTCAGCTGATGAAGCCACCCTTTGAACCGTTGGTCTCTACCTCCTTGAAATTTCTTTCCTGGAAGGTCCTTTTCCTTATTGCAGTCACTTCGGCTCGCCGCATCAGTGAACTACAGGCCTTAGTGGCTCATCCACCTTATACTAGGCTTCATCATGATAAGGTGGTCCTTAGGACGAATCCCCACTTTATGCCCAAAGTGGTCTCGCCTTTTCATCTTAATCAAGAGGTATTGTCACCGCCTCTCACTCCCAGAGGCCTTAGCGTGGGTAAGGTGAGCGGGGTGATGTTCTTCTTAAGACTATGAACCACTAATTTGAGGCTTGGCAAGGCCTCCTGGGTATTGTAGTCCTTTAGCTCAATGAAGAAAATAGTTGTGCACAAAATGGTAAGGTATAAATGGGATTTATTCCCTTCCCAGGGTTGGAATTTAACCTTGAAAATACAGCAACATAAAGCCCATACTTCTGGTACAAAGAAACAAAAGAATAATCAAACTTAGGCAATGCTTATCTTCAGCTTCTTTAAGGTAACAGAAAAATAAGGTACAGAAAACAGTTTAAACCTCCAAACATTCTTTGGACTGTTTTCTCTCTTATAGCAGTATTATAGCAATGCTAGCATAAAGATTGTATGCTGTCTGACATCGTGTACGTACAGTCCATGTAAACCTCTGTGTCTGGAGCTTGGTAAAACTCACACTGCATCCCATTCACGTCGTCCTCAGCTTCCTGTGGGGTGAACTCTTCCCCCTGCTCAATCACTTCCTCTGTGAAGGGTAAAGTGTTCCCATCCCCCAACAGCCTAGAGGAGCTTAGGTGTTTAGCATAAGAATCACGGTTGGCTCTTTCACACAGCTCCTGGTACGTACAAGGGTTTTGATCAAAATCTTCTGCTATGCTATTTGGAAGTATTTTCCTACCTTCCAGCAACTGCTTGTCCAGAGACCTCCCTTGGCTGTAATACGGCTCACGGTAAAACTTTTCCCTTTTGCTTTGCCTGGGCTTTCTCACAGGCAGAAACTCAGCTTCAGGGAAACAAGTTTTCCTTTCAGTATACTTGGTATTAGAAGGCTGAGACTGTCTTCTCAGGGGTTTAAAATAATATTCCTTGCCTTCAGGAGAATGGAGTTCCTCAGTGCACTGACCAGCCGTGCACTGCTTTCCACAGCATGGAACTGCCTGATTCCTGGAGTCAGCGTGGCTCTCACAGCTCCCTTCTCCAGATGAGCTTTCCTGGATAAGATGGGGATTCCCTTCCCTTCTCTTGTCCTTCCACACTGTTCTCTCCTTCTTGATCAACTCCTTCTCTCTCTCCTGTTCTTCACACTTTTTTCCCTCTCTCCTAACTAGAGGATTTTTAAATGTGTTGCCTTTTCCGTTTGCTTGGGCTCCGCCCCTCATCAGCTGCTTCCCCTCTCCTAATGAGTCATGGGTTAGCTCTTGGCTCGGGCGTTCCCTAGCACTGTCTGACATCATTTGTTTGGGGTTTCTATGCCAACCCTTTTCCCTGTTTTCCTCTTAAATGTCAGAAGTGTATTCATTCTGAGGTATATTCTCTGTCTCCCTGGGCTCTGATCCTTGTGCCTCATGACAGTATATCTACCTGTCTTTTTCCCGGCTCCTCATGCATCCAGTGCAGAGAGGAACCTTCATACTCTAGACTGTAAAAGAGCTCTCGCCTTTTACCTCAACAGGACTCAACCACATCGAAAGTCTTCCCAACTTTTTGTGGCTTTTGATCCTTCTCATTTGGGACTTCCAGTCTCAAAACGTACACTTTCCAATTGGATTGCTCAGTGTATTTCCTTTGCTTACCAGAGTAAAAACATTTCTCTGGAAGGCCATGTCACAGCTCACAATGTGAGAGCCATGGCCACTTCTATGGCTCATCTTCACTCTGTATCCATAGATCAGATCTGTCGAGCAGCCACCTGGGCCTCGGTTCATACCTTCACAGCCCATTACTGTTTGGACAAGGACTCCCGCCGGGATGCCTTGTTTGGTCAGGCTGTCCTCAAACACCTGTTCCATACTTGAACAACTCCTGCCCACCTTCCCTGGATGGATGCCTGAGATCCATGCGAAGATGGTGAACCCTTGGGAGGGGATCTCCCAGGCATCTTAGCTAGGGAGTCCCCATAAGTGAGGACTTATTCCTGCTTGTTCCTGGAGATAGCACAGTTACTTACCTGTAACAGGTGATCTCTGGGAACAGCAGGAATTAGTCCTCACAACCCATCCATCTCCCCTAGGAGTTGTATCTTCTATCTATCTTCCTTTCCTCTCTCTATTGTCTCAGCTATAAACTCGAACTGAGGAGAGCTGGTCAGGAAGGCGGGAAGGCAGCGCGCATGTGCAGTGGGAGGCCCCAAAAGCTTCCTTTCTGGGAAGCTGGGGAGCTTTCCCGCGCAGGCTCCGTCGGTTCCGACATACCCATAAGTGAGGACTAATTCCTGCTGTTCCCAGAGATCACCTGTTACAGGTAAGTAACTGTGCTCTACTAGGGTTTGTAGTTAGTTATCCCAAATCCCACTTCTATCCCAGAAAGCAATTGGAATTCATCAGCGCTGTGCTTGACATAACTCTGGTGAGAGCTTTTCTCCCACATGACAGACTATCCAGTCTGATAGTAATAATGCAGGCAACTCAAATGAATCAGCAGATGTCAGCTTGTACCAGATTGACATTACTAGGCCACCCTTGGCACGTCTCAATATGACACAATGGATCCTGAGTACCCAGTGGGTCACAAGCCACAGGAAACCTCAAAGACATTCTGTCCATTATCATTTCACTCATTTGGTCTCTGTCCTAGTGGAGGAATCACGACAATCTGGCAGAAGGTATTCTCTTTCAGATTCTCATTCCACAAAAGTTACTAATGACAGATGCATCTAAACTGGGACGGGGAGCTCACTTTGATGGGTTTCACACTCAGGGAACATGGTCCCTCCAAAAAAATCTCCATCAGATAAACGTCTTGGAAATAAGAGCAATAGAAAATGCTCTAATGGCTTTCAAACATAAGTTGTCCAACCAAATTGTTCTGATTCAAATTGACAATCAGGTAGCTATGTTTTACATCAACAAGCAGGGAGGAACGGGGGTTGTATCTCCTATGTTGGGAAACAATCAGGTTGAGGAATTTGACGAATAGAACACACTGGCAATGTTGAGTCCTTCAGCCTCATGAATGGATCCTTGACAGAAATGTTTCACAGCACATCTTTTGGGAGTGGGGCACCTCCTTGATAGACCTTTTCACAAATCCTCAGAATGCCCAGGTGGATCAGTTTTGCTCCAGGTTGGAGATCGTACAAGAAACTACCCTTGGATGCTTTCCTCCGTAACGGGGGAAGGTTTTCTGTATGCGTATCCTCCAATTTCTCTCATTGCCAAGACCCTCTTAAAGCTCAAAACAGACAAGGGTACAATAATTCTCATTGCTTCTTATTGGCTTAAGCAACTATGGTTCCCTCAACTTCTGAAACTTTACATTCGGGATCCAGTATCTCTTGGGCAAGAACCAGATCTGACATTGCAGAAGAATGGAGCGATATTGCATACCAACATCAAATCCTTGGCCCTCACAGCTTGGATGCTGCTCAAATGTTAAGTAATTTTGTTCTTTATGATTGTTTCCACCATTTTTCCCAGTACTGATGTCAGGCTCACCAGTCTGTAGTTTCCTGGATCACCCCTGGAACCCTTTTTAAAAAATTGGCGTTACATTGGCCATCCTCCAATCTTCAGGTATTACTGATGATTTTAACGATAGTTCACAGATTACTAATAGTAGGTCTGAAATCTCATATTTCAGTTCTTTCAACACCCTGGGATGCATACCATTCAGTCCAGGTGATTTGCTACTCTTCAGTTTTTCAAATTGTTGTGATAAATCTTCCTGGTGTATCGATATTTCTTTCAATTCTTCCGCAGCATCTCCTTTAAATACCATTTCAATCATGGGTAACATTCCTACATCTTCCTCAGTATAGACCGAAGCAAAGAATTCATTCAGTCTCTCTGCTATGGCCTTCTCCGCTCTTAGTGCCCCTTTTACCCCTCTGTCATCTTATGGTCCAACTGACTCAGTCTTTTTGCTACAAATGTACTTTAAAAAGTCTTTATTATGCATTTTTCCTTCCACAGCAAGCTTCTTCTCAAATTCTCTCTTTGCCTGCCTTATCAATGCCTTGCATCTAACTTGCCAGTGCTTGTGTTGTTTCCAGTTTTTGTCATTTGACTCCTTTTTCCATTTCCTGAAGGATGCTTTTTTGACAACAACCTCTCTGACCTCACCTTTAAACCATGCTGGCAGTTTTTTGGATTTCCTTCTACTTATCTTAAAGCGTGGAATACAGCTGGTCTGGGCTTCCAAGATAGTATTTTTAAACAACACCCAAGCTTGATGTAAATCTTTAACCTTTGCAACTGCTCCTTTTAGGTTTTTTTTTAACTATTTTCCTCATTTCCTGTGGATGTCCTTACCGTCCTTCCTTCATTTATTAAATCAAACACCCTTATCTCTTGCACCAGATCTTGTGTTCCACTAAGGACTAGGTCCAAAATGGCTTCCCCTCTGGTCGTTTCATGAACCAGCTGCTCTAAGAAGCAGTCATTTATTTCATCTAGAAACTTTATCTCCCTAGCATGTCCTGCCATGACACTGACCCAGTAGATACCAGGGTAATTGAAGTAACCCATTATTATTATTGTGTTGCAACTTTTGTTAGCTTCCCTGATTTCTTTGAACATTTCATCATCAATTTATTCATTCTGGTAAGGGGGTCGATAGTACACCCCCACTGCCATTGCCTTTCCCTTCCCCTTTTTACATGGAATTTCTATCCATAGAGATTCAACTGTGAATTTTATTTCCTGCAAAACTTTAATCCTTTGTAACTCAATGCCCTCTCTAACATAGAGTACAACCCCTCCACTAAGTTGAACTTCTCTATCATTACTATATAGTTTGTACCCAGGTATCACAGTATCCCACAGGTTGTCCTCTTCCTACCATGTCTCTGAGATACCAATCATATCTAACCTCTCATTTAGTGCTATATATTCTAACTCTCTCATCTTATTTTTTAGACTTCTAGCATTTGCATATAAGCATTTTAGAGGCTGTATTTTATTCATATTAATCTGGTTATCGGTAGGCAGGGGTAATTTGGAATCTTTAAGCTCTGTCTGCTCTGTGCTGAAGGACATTTGGGCTACTTTTGTCTTTATTGGAGCCTCTCTACTGATATGCCCTAACTTCAATCTTTTGCTAGTATCCTTCAAGGATACATTGTTCTGAACCATGCACCCTTGGGCGACTGTTTAATAGCTGCTCTATCTCTTTTTTAAAGGTTAATGCCAGCAGCCTGGTTCCATTCTTGGTAAGGTGGAGCCCATCCCTTCGGAAGAGCCCATCCTTTCCCTAGAATGTTCCCCAGTTCCTAACAAATCCAAACCCCTCATCTTTGCACCATTGTCTCATCCATGCATTGAGACTCCGGAGCTCTGCCTGCCTTTTGGGTCCTGCATGTGGAACGAGAAGCATTTTGGAGCATGCTACTCTGGAAGTTTTGGATTTCAACTTCCTACCTAAAAGCCTATATTTAGCCTTCAGAAACTCCCTATCGCACTTTCCTATGTCATTGGTACTGACATGTACCAAGACAGCAGACTCCTCCCCAGCACTAAGACCTTGTCCAGGTGGCGCGTGAGGTCCGCTACCTTTGCACCAGGCAGGCATGTTACCAGGCAATCCTCGCGTCCACCAGCCACCCAGCTATCTACATGCCTAATGATCGAATTACCAACTATAATGGCTGTCCTAACCCTTCCCTCGTGGGCACATGGCCCGGGAAAAACATCCTTGGTGCGAGAGGGTTTTACATCACTTGGAGGACAGGTCCAAGCTACAGGATCACTTCCTGCCACACCAGGGTGATGCTGTTTGTCATGTGACCTCTCTTCTTCATGGCAACAGGGATACTGCCAGACTGAAGGTGGGACGTCAATACTATATCCCTGTAGGTCTCGTCTATACACCTCTCTGTCTTCTTTATGTCCTCTAAGTCTGCTACTCTAGCCTCCAGAAATCGGACTCGTTCCTTGAGAGCAAAGAGCTGCTTGTATCTAGTACACACGTAAGACCCCTCACCAACTGAGAGAAAATCATACATATGACACTCGATGCAGAAGACTGGAAAATACCCATCTCGCTGCTGGACTTCTGTCTGCATCTTAGTTTTAAGGTTGTGTTTAGGTATTTCAGTTCTTTACTTACTAAGTGTTGCTAGGGATACTTATACTAATACAGCTATATCTAATATTTTTAATGTACTTTGTTCACCTGAAGCTTAATTAATCTCAGGTCCTTATTGTATGCTTGATGAGGATTAACAGCTGCACCAGAGAGTGAATATGGCACCTCCTTTGCTTTAAGAGATTTAAGCACCTCTAAAGCTACGATAATCCCAGGGTTGGGTGGATGTCGGGGAAGGAGGGACGGAAAGAAGACTTATTAAATACTGACTGCTATACAGTACCTTGTCCTGTGCTTCTAAGGTAATCTGTGACCAATTTCCTGGGTGATTCACATAGCCTTTGCTTGGATTGAGGGAGTCTTGGGTTCTAAATTTAACTAGAAATCTCTCTGATGTGTTTTAAATTGAAACTGAAAGCTCTTTGCTGCTACTAGGCCCTGACTGAATATTAAATTTAAACTAAAAGCTCTCTGCTGGGTTTTAAACTTAAACTGAAACCTGTTGAGTTTTTAATTTAACTGAAAATTATTTGCTGATATTAGGCTCTGGCTGATTTAACAAATACACTGGATTCACAGATTAATCAGATTTAATCTAAATAATTCCTTTTTCAACCAGATTTAGAAAAATTTCCAGAAGTAAATACTTACAATTGCAGATTTCTCTTCAGAAGTAGCAGTCCTTTTTTGTAGTCCTTCAAGACTGCATAGAACTCTGAAGTGTTCCAAACCTCAGTCCCGCTGACCTCTCACAACTGCTTGCTAATTTGTTTCCTGCCTTGCTTACATGCAAAAAAACTTGCTTCATTGGCCTTTCTCAGCCACAGACTGCTTCTACTGGCTTTGGACATGTGCAGCAATGTTTGAGACTGCATACTATCTTCTACTGCATGTCATCTCTTATCATGGACCTTGTGCACAAGACTAGCTCATGATGACTGCCTCCTGATTCGCTGAGACATCTCATAGTATCTCATGCCAACCAATCACTAAAATGTGATAAGGACCGATCACAAGGAATAATAATGTATGCACTGAAGAACTCGGTGGATGTTTTGCCTTTTTCCTTTCTCACTCTTTGTATAAGCGCAAAGATACTCTGTGTCATTCCAACACTGTTCCACTAACCTACGAGACAAACTAAGACTCCCACAGGCACCTGTAGCTGGAACCTGCTTTGCTAGTTTATATGCCTCTTTGGACTTCTTGCTGTTCTGGAGACTGCCTCAGACCCCAGCTGCATTTGTCCATCCAGCAGAGCTAAGGTACTAGTCTTTTGTCTTTACTTGGGTGTGGGGATTATTCAGATAGCTTCTTCCTGTGGCTTTTGGGGCCAATGCAGAAAACCTCAGCGCAGCACTTTTCTAGTGGTCTTACCAGGCTAGGCTTGCTGTCCAATGCTGAAAGCAAGCTAGCATTGAAAAAATGCCAGAAAAATGACTGCACTATATTGTAGTTCACTGGGCTTGTAAAAAACTGTGTTGAAATTTAGTGTAGTTTTTTACACTGGTTTTAATGCTGGATCTTCATGCCAGCTTTGGGCAGGCGTAAAGATTCAGCCAGGAGCAGAAAGATCATCGGCACAATGTTGAGGAACCAGTGCCTCCCCAGATACTGACCTTTGACAGAAACAAAAAGACTTAGTGTCCCAGTGACCCCAAACCCCTCCCCCTATTCCCTGAACACAGACCTGGTGGCCCAGTGGTGCCAAATCCCTCCCCCCAGTACCTTAATATGTTGGGGCAGGAGTGTTGCCCACATGCTTCTGCCCCCATGCTGTCATCTTGTAAAATGGTGGCACCTGGCCCCACACAATGCATCCTAGGATGCATCAGGCGTGGTCAGATTGCCATATAAGGCAAAAAATGCCTTATATGGCAGATTGACACCCTTGTTGCATTCTGGGACAGTTCCATAAATACATAGCCGACATGGCAAGTGGCATTCTCCTATGGTGGTATTCAGGCCTCCTGTCTCTATGTACAGCTTAAAATAGGCTGGGGTCCCTGCAGTATACACATTTACAAAGCATTAGACCAGTTAAAAGCCCTATTCCAATGCCCTTATATAGATAAAAACAGGCTGTGAGGGGCCCTGCAGGGCACATAATTACAAAGCTTAAAAACACATAAAATATTTGGCCCCCTGCACCCTCCCACACCTCACAGGTGCTCCTTGACACCACCTGGAGGGGAAGCAGAGAGAACAATTTTAGCAGCTGGCATCTGGCACTGTACCATACTGGATAGTTTCTCCCCCTCCTCCTCCTCCTATCAGACAATCACATAGTGTGAAAAAAAGGCTCCTGCAGCTACCTATAGATGTGACACCAGTCTTAGCTGTCAGCATATGCTTCTTCCACATGTGATGTCCTGCAAGGGCCTGTGCATTGCGCCAATGTCCCTCAAGTGAGTGAGAAGCAGTTTAGGGGTCAGAGGTAGGACTTTACCAGCTGTCACAGCTAATTCATCTGCACATCCCTGGAGCTCATTTCTAAAATGGCCTCTGTACATGTTTATGCCATAGACATGCCCCATTTCAGAAATGCAGATGTGCAAATTGGGGACATGTGGGCGGTACTCTTTTGTACATGCACATAGCAGCCAGATGGACATGCGCAGCCCCATTTTGCAAACGCTGTCATCAGTGCTCTGTTGCATGGTATGCCACGACTCCCAAACAGAAAGAGTTGACCAGGAAGGATAATGTCTGTGAAGGGAAGGTCCAGCTTCTGTGGCAGTAGGTGCTCCTACACCAAAGGGTGCTCATGGGCCATGAGGGAGTGTATGTCAGTGCCTGTCAGAAACAGATGCTGTGGTTGGACATTTTCCACAAACTCAATGTGATCTACCATCACAACGATGAGCTAGAGGACTGAATGAGGAAATGGATGACCAAGTTGAAAGCCCTGCAGAGTACTACTACTGCTATTAATCATTTGAATAGTGCTACAAGGCACATGCAATACTGTACACAGACAGTCCCTGCTCAACAGAGCTTACAATATGTTCATGACAGACAAGCCAAGCAACCAGGGGGCTGGGGTAGTTTAAGAGAGATGATAAAACACATAAGGGTGTAGCAGAGAACAAGGAGATCAGGATACAAAAGCAGCCTCAAAAGAGGTGGGTTTTGAGTCTGGGTTTGAATAGGACCAGAGATAGGACGTGATGAACATACTCAGCTAGTCTATTCCAGGCATATGGTACTGCAAAATGGAACAGAATGGAGATGGCAGTAGAAGAGAGTGGCATAGCTGAGTGATTTGCCTGATGAATACAGTTCCCGAGGAGGGTTGTAGGGAAAGAAGAGAGGAGAGGGAATAAGGAGCTGCAGAGTGCATGCACTTGTATATCACAGGAGTTTGAACTGTATATGGAAACATATCAGGAGCCAATGAAGTGACTTGATAAGAAGACTTGCATGAGTATAGCAACACTGGTGGAAGATTATCTGTGAAGCTGAATTTTGAATTGATTGGAGGAGAGAGAGGTGATTCAGTGGGAGACCTGCAAGAAGCAGGATGCAATAGTCTACATGGGAGATGACAAGAGAGTGGATAAGGCTTTTGGTAGCATGTTCAGAAAGGATGAGACAAATTTTGCTGATGTTATAGAGAAAGAACCAAGGCTGTAGAAACAATGTAACAATATATCAGAATAGGCAATTTTTACAGGAAAATGCCCTCAACTAGCAGCAGAGCAAAATATTCTGATAACCTTCAATGGACATCAGGATGATAGGGCCTCAGAAAATGGTGTACGTGGTCAACTGCCTGAGCATTAACCCAAGCCTATGCAATCTCATGTAGATTTCCCCCAACACTTCATTCACCAGCCCAAGATTAATTTTTGTATTTTCAAATGCATTTAAAATAATCAAAAATATCACTTATCTAAATCTTAAATGCTCCTGAATCACCAGAGAAGCCTCAGCTGGAAGACAAAGCCAATCGTTGACTTGAGTTTCACCTGTAATCTTAAAGGGCTACTTCAGGACATGTCTAACAGCAAAACAGTCAACCCTGTTTGAAAATAAAACCTACAATTAGTGGTAGTTTATAAACATAAGGAGGCAGGGCAGACAAACAGACTAAGCCAATCAGATTACGAAACAGTCAGCCACTCCGATCAGATCACAGAGCCATCATCCAGTCTAAGGATTCATTCAGTCCCACAGGCTGTAAAGAATTTAAAGTGAAAATCCATCACTGTTCTAACCGAGCCAAACAGTTCTTGGTATTAGAAACAGAAATATGACGACAGAAAAAGACCTCATGGTCTATCTAGTCTGTCCTTCCATAACAACTACAACAGTCCCCTTTTTACCATTAGAGATCCTCTGTGTTTGTCCCATGCTTTTTTGAATTTAGTTACTGTCCTCATCTCTACCACCTCCACTGGGAGACTATTCCACGGATCCACTACTCTTTCCGTAAAGAAATATTTCCGCATATCACTCCTGAATCTATCTCCCTTCACCCTCATCCCATGTCCCCTCGTAGCAGAACTTGCTTTCAATTGAAGGAGGCTTTCTCCCTGAACATTTATGCCACGGAGGTATTTAAACACCTCAATCATATCACCTCTATCCCGCCTTTCCTCTAAGGTGTACATATTAAGATCCTTCAGTCTGTCCTCATATGCTTTATAATGAAGACCACTAATCATTTTAGTAGCCACCCTCTGCACCGACTCCATCCTGTTCACATCCTTTTGAAGGTGTGGTCTCCAGAATTGCACACTATACTCCAAATGAGGTCGCACCAAAGACTTATACAGAGGCATTATCACCTCCTTTTTTCTGCTAGCCATTCCTCTCCGTATGCACCCAAGCATCCTTCTAGCTTTTGCCGTCGCCTTTTCTACCTGTTTAGCTACTTTAAGATCATCAGGCACAACCACGCCTAGGTCCCGCTCTTCTTTAGTGGACAAAAGTACTTCACCCCCTATACTATATTGCTCCCTTGGATTGCTGCAGCCCAAATGCATGACCTTACATTTTTTAACATTAAATCCCAGCTGCCAAATTCTAGACCATTCTTCAAGCTTAGCTAGATCCCTCCTCATGTTATCTACCCCTTCCTGGGTGTCTACTCTATTGCAGATTTTGGTATCATCCGCTAAGAGGCAAACCTTACCTGAAAGCCCTTCCGCTATATCACTAACAAAGATGTTAAAAAGAATCGGACCAAGGACAGATCCCTGGGGCACACCACTGATAACATCCTTCTCCTCAGAGTGAGCTCCATTTACTTGTACTCTTTGTCGCCTCCCACCCAACCAATTTCTAACCCAAGCAGTAACTTTAGGGTCCATCCCTAGGGTGCTCAGCTTGTTTATAAGTCGCCTGTGAGGAACAGTGTCAAAGGCTTTACTGAAATCTAAATACACCACATCTAGGGCTCTCCCTCGATCCAACTCCCTGGTCACCCAGTCAAAGAAATCAATCAGATTTGTCTGACAAGACCTGCCTCTGGTGAATCCATGCTGCCTCGGATCCTGTAATCTGCTGGACTCCAAAAACCTCACTATTTTCTCTTTCAGCAGCGTTTCCAATAATTTACTCACCACCGAAGTTAAACTAACCGGCCTGTAGTTTTCAACCACATCCTTACTTCCGCTTTTGTGTAAAGGCACCACATGAGCCTCTCTCCAGTCCTTTGGCACCACTTCTGACTCCAACGAGGCATTGAAAAGGTCAGTATTGTCTCTATAGATATCACCAATGCCATCAATTACCAACCACTGCAAATCCTGCCATTGGTGTTGAAACTGGAGGTAATGTTGCACAATCAGTGCTGTGACCATGCTGTTGGAGAGACATAACTTATGCTCACTCAGACGAACTTTAACTTTGTGGCATGTTCTCCCTATATATACCTTGGTACATAGGCAAATGATCATATAGATCACCCAAGTAGATTCACAGTTTGTGGTGCATTTCAAAGAATATCACATAGAGAAAGAATAGAGAAAATGGAGAAAGAACCAACAGGTTTTAGCTATTTTTTGGATTTGGGCAGAAAAAGAGTCAAAGATGACCCTGGGGTTATGAGCCGAGAAAACAGGGAGGATGAGAGTTTCATCCATAGAAATTGTAGGGCTGGTATCTGTGGCCTACTCTGAACCACTGTGTCCTGCTCAGACCCAAATGCCTGAACCCAAGATGGATTCATGGTACAAGTAATTTCTGCTGTGCTCAGACTTCAGTCCTGCTGATCAAGCAATTGCCTGCCACGTTTTATGTGTGCATACAGGAAAAGCTATTGTTTCCCAGCCATGACTACGTGCAAGAGAACGCTCTCCTGAGGCCGTTCTCATCTAACAGGCTGTTTCACTGGTTCTCTACATTCACAACAATGTATGAACCTGCATAACAGCATTTTCTCTCAACATGGAGCTTTGTCTGAAGAATGCCACCTGACAACTACTACCTGATTTGATGAAGATGTTTCACAGTATCTAAGATCAGCCAATCACTGTGCGGTGACGAGGAATTTAGGATAAGGAATTATACACTGGGCATGGAGGGACTTGGACATTTTTTTTCTCTGGCAGTCATTCCTTCATTTTATTCTCTACTTTTTGCCATCTTCAGCCTTTCGCCGTTGTCTGCATTTTATGTGCTTTCCTGCCTGCCTATTTCCTCCTGAAAATACAGACAGTGTGCAAGGCATTCCCTTACAGAGCAAGACTCTCTCACAGATCTAAGCTCTGTGTTATCACGCGACTTGCCCGAACGGCTGCAGCCTATGTTGGTTAGCTGCCACTCTTGGACTTTGTGCTGTTCCAGAAGACTGCTTTGGATTCAGCTACCACTGTCCTCCTGGCAGAGAATTAAGGTATTGGCCTTACATTTCCCTGGTGGGTGGTTTAGTCAACAGTTAATTTTCTGTGTTTTTCCAGGTGCAGAGCAAGTGTATGACTTTGGTTGATAACACAGGTACACTACCAAAAAACTGCCTCCAGTTTTGCAACTGATTCCTATAGATTTTGGGGTGCTGAATCCAGGAAAAATAGCCAAAATGTTCCATCACGTCACGTTTTCTTGCAAAATTAGATTTCTTACCCATATAAGGAATGTTCACATAATTTCTTTTTAGCCGACTGCAGTTTATTTTCTTGGCCCAAAATAGAGGTTGTAATGGTTAACTAACTAGAAACACTCCCTCATGATATTTTAGAGTGTTTTGTATTCATTTTATACATTAACAGGACAATTGGGAGGCGGGGGGCTAAATCCAGTACTCGCGCTGGCGCATGTTCTTTCCTGTTCGCCTCGCCTCGTTCGCTCACTCAAACACGGTGGTTGCGACATGAACGTTCCTGTCAAATTTCAGTTTCTTGCAAGTTCATTATTACCTTTTGTTTGCTCAGTCGTAATCCTTTTGTTTGCTCAGTCGTAGTTTGCAGTGCTGTGTATTTGTGATGGCTCACAGAGCCAGAGGTTGCGTCAACTCTCCGGACAGTTTTTGTTTTATTTGTGGGGAATATACCGTGAAAAAGCGGCAGAGGAACATTTCTGCATTTATTAAAAAAGTATATTTCGCCTATTTCGGTTTGAAGTTAGGCGATCAAGACAAACCGTGGGCTCCTCACAAAGTGTGCAAGACATGTGAGGAAGATCTACGCTTATGGATGAAAGGTAAAAAACAAGCATTTCGTTTCGGAATACCTATGATGTGGCGTGAACAAAGAGACCACAGCAGTGACTGCTATTTTTGCTCTTGCATTGTGAAGGGAGACAACTTAAAAAATAAGAACGTAATAAGTTACCCCAACCTTCCCTCAGCAATTAGGCCTATGCCTCATAGCAACGAAGTACCTGTGCCTGAACCACCAAAATCTTTGGATCATATTTGTGTGGACAGTTCTGATCATGATGAGACTCATCAGATGGCTTTTCCCGATGAGTCCAGTACTTCCGAGTTTGAAACTGAACCAGATCCGAAACCTGAACTTTTCTCTCAAGCTGAATTGAATGATTTAGTCCGGGATTTAGGACTCCCAAAAGATGCTGCCCAACTGCTAGGTTCTCGGCTTAAACAGAAAAATCTATTGTCACCAGGAACAACTTTTTATTGGTACCGCAATCGCGAGACACAATTTTTGAAGTATTTCAGCAAAGAGGAAGATTTGGTATTTTGCAACGATATATACGGAGTGATGGAAAAGTTTAAACTCAAGTATGATCCTGCTGAATGGCGGCTGTTCATTGATTCGTCAAAAGACAGCATAAAAGGTGTTCTTCTTCATAATGGCAACACATTCGCTTCAGTTCCTATTGCTCACTCTGTTATTCTCCAAGAAAAATACGAGAATTTGGCCCTGATTCTTCAGAAGATTCGTTATGATGAGCATAAGTGGATGATTTGTGGAGACTTTAAAATTCTATCCATGCTATTAGGGCAGCAATCCGGTTTCACCAAATATCCCTGCTTCCTTTGCTTGTGGGATAGCCGGGCCCGTGACCTACACTGGGGGAAAAAAGACTGGCCAATTCGGGAGTATTTGAGACCCGGTGAGAAAAATGTTCTTCATGAGAGCTTGGTACCTCGTGATAAAATTCTATTACCACCTCTCCACATTAAGTTGGGTCTCATTAAGCAATTCATCAAGTCCCTTCCAAAAGATGGTGAGTGCTTTCGGTACCTTTGCTCAAAGTTCCCCCGACTTTCTGAAGCAAAGCTAAAGGAAGGAGTGTTTGTTGGCCCTGATATAAGGAAACTCATTTCAGATGGAGCATTCGCTGAAACGATGTCTGAGAAGGAAAAAGAAGCCTGGGATTCCTTCAAGGATGTTGTTCTCAAATTCTTGGGGAACAGGCGGGATGAGAACTATAAGAATATTGTTGCCAGGATGCTCAATGCCTTCAAAGAACAAAGCTATAACATGAGCCTGAAAGTCCATTTCTTGCACTCCCATGTGAACTACTTTCCCGAAAACTTGGGGGCGTACAGTGAAGAACAAGGTGAAAGGTTTCACCAGGACATCAAGGACGCAGAGAGAAGGTACCAAGGAAGATGGAACACCACTATGATGGCTGATTTCTGCTGGTTGCTGCTGCGGGAAACCCCAGATGAAAAATACGCCAAGCAGCGCACCAAAAGAAGCATTCGGGGGAAGAAGAAACGGGCCCACCAGGAGATTGATTGACCCAAGAATGACTTTAAAATCTAAACTGTGTTGACAAATATCGTGTTTTTACTAAACTTTGAAATAAAAATTTGCTAGTTATTACCACAGTGTCGGATCTCATTTATTAGAATTTTATTTTCACACCATCGAGTGTTTGTCTTCATGTATTGCAATGGTGCGGTTTGCGTTTTCTATTCTTACATACATACCTGTACAACATTTTTTGCACATTTCTTTGCTTTGCTTTGTGTCTAACCTCGCTCTTATATGCTCAATGTTTGTGCACATGTATGTGGCTGTTTTAAGTGCAGACAATTTTGCTACCATCACAGTGTGTTTTGTTGACATTACTCTATTCTTATGTGCTGCCTTGTTACAATTTTCTTTATTCTTATTTGAATAACTACTAAACAATTAGTATAAAGAATTCATCCAAGAAACTTTTATCTCGATCGCACTCAATCTGAAACGTTCACCTCAAACTGCTAACCCAATGTAGCAAAAAATCTGTACGTGATGGAGCAAATTGGTTACCAGATTTGGATTCAGCGCACCAAAAAACGTAAAAATCAATCGAAACATTAGAGACAGTTTAAAAAAAAATTTTTTTAGTGTACCTGTGTAATCAGTGAATTATTATCTCTGTATAATTGTAATCATAAAGTTGCATAACTTGCTACCTCATAATTCAAATTTATTCTATATTTATTTTTCTATCAATAATAGTCTAATTATATATATATATATACAGGATTGGCTCTCTCTGACATGGTTCATTTGTCAGTAATCCCATAGAATCCTGGGCAAAAGGGAAGTAGCAATTTCCCCTAGACCAATCGAGTAATATTTGCTACTAATAGTCCCTACAAAATAGAGAAGGGAGAAAGTGGGTTTAGGGTGGAAAGATTAGAAGCTCCATCTTGGCCCTATTCAGCTTCAGATGCCGGGACATCCAGGCAACAACATCAGACAAACAGGCAGAGGTTAGGCTTGGATTCCAGAAGAAATTTCTTGTGTAGAGAGGTAAATCTGAGAGTCATCAGCATAAAGATGGCACTGAAACCCGTGGGAGGAAATCAGTGAATCAAGGGAATAAGTATAGAAAGAGAAGAGAAGAGATTCCAAGATAGAGCCCTGTGGTACACCAACTAAAAATGTGATAGCAATGGAGGGCGATCCACTAGGACATATGCTAAAAGTGCGATGGGAGAGATGAGAAGAAAACCAGGACAGAGCAGAGCCCCTAATTCAAGTGAGAATAGGGTGTCAAGGAGAAGGTGGAAATCAACAGTGTCAAAAGCAGCAGATAGGTCAAGAAGGATGAGGATTGAGTAGAGACACTGGGATTTGGCCAGGAACAGGCCACTGGAGACTTAAGCAAGGGCTGTTTCTGTAGAACATAGAGGACAAAAGTGGTGGTGAACTTTGTTTAAGTAGTTTAGATGTAAAAGAGAGGAGGGAGAAGGGCCAATTGGAAGGGGAAGGAAGGTTTTTTGGAGAGATGTGTAATCACAGCATTTATAAAGGCAGCAGGAACAGTTGCACTGGAAAAGCGATAGGCTGAAAATATGACAGAAGAAAGGGATGACATCGAGGGAAATGGAGGTTAGTAGGTGGATGGGAATGGGATCAGAGAAGCAGGAAGTGAGTTTGGAGAAGGAGAGATGATGTGCAGTTTCCTCCTCAGTAATATTAGGAAAGTAAGAAAGGATCACAGAAGTTAAAGGAAGGATTTGAGAGTCAAGAGAGCAAGGGGGAAACTGAGGTGACCTGGTGAAGAATGCAAGACTAATCTCGTGAAACTTATCATGGAAGTAGTCGGCTAAAGTTTGGGCAGAAAGCAAAGGAGGGGTTGGGCTTGGAGGTACTTTGAGGAGAGTTTATTTATTTATTATTTATTTATTACATTTGCTTATATACCGCACTATTCGGCATCAGCGCGGTTTACAGTATAACAAAACGACCAATACAACATTCTGTTTGGTTTTACAAGGAACAGGAGTAACAACTTGGCAAACAGGGTTGAACTATATACAGAGATAATAAATACAACAACAGGGTTGAACTATATACATGAGATAATAAATTGCAACAACAGGGTTGAGGTGAATACATGAAATTAAAATTACAAGAATCTAAATGAAGCCCAGTAATCACTTTAAGACAGTATGCGCCTGATCTGCAGGAAGGAGGCTGGGAATATTACTTAGACTCGGTTGCTGGCTGGGAGTATTGGAAGAAGAGGTGAAATTTGATCGCCTTCCTGAATTGAGATAGGTCTACAATAGCTCGGATGTCTGGTGGTAGTGCATTCCAGCATTTGGGGTCGTACAGACTGAAAGCCCTATTTGCCGTTGTGTTGTTGCATTTAGTTAAGGACTTCGGGGTTATCAGTAGATTTAGGGTTGTTGATCTTCTGGATCTGTTGGGGGGCACTGTGTGGATAAGCTCAGTAAGCGCCATAGAGGAGAGGGAATTGATGGCCTTGAATGAGAGAAGTAAGGTCTTGAATATGATCCTTCCGTGTATAGGTAGCCAATGAAGCTGCTTTAGAATGGGGGTCACATGGTCACTTCTAGAGGCTCCGTGGAGTACCCTTGCTGTGGCATTCATGGCCAGTTGCAACGGGTTCAGTGTAGATTGAGGGAGACCTTGTAGAATGGAATTGGCAAAATCAAAATGAGGCAGGATCAGTGCTTGGAATATTGTCCGGAAATCATCTGGGTCCAGTAGGGAGCGCAGATGTCTGAGTGAACGGATTTTGAAATAAACAGCTTTGACTATGTTGCTTATGTGAGATTTCATGTCAAGATGTTGGTCTAGGGTGACCCCAAGGTATTTTATTGTTTCTTTGGTTTGTAATTCCGCTTCTTTGACTCTTACATGAGATGGTGGAATAAAGTCAGGGTCTCTTGAGATGAACAGTACCTCCGTTTTTTTGTGCTTGATGTGGAGGTTTTGTGATTGTAGCCAATCGGATATCGCATTGAAGCACTCCACAAGTGGTGTAAGATCCATTTGAACTGTCGAGAAAGGCATGTATAGGAGAATGTCATCTGCATATAACAGACAGCTTACGTTAAATGATCTAATGATATTGCAGATAGGTTGCATGTATATATTGAACAGTAAAGATGACAGGGAGGAACCTTGAGGCACGCCTTGTGTTTGATGGAATTGTTTTGATTCTCCCGATCCAGATTTTACATATTGCCATCGACCATCTAGGTAGCACTTGCACCATTCTAGCGCAGTATTACGGATTCCTTTCTCTTTCAGTCGACCGAGGAGGAGCTCATGATGTACCGAGTCAAAGGCTGCAGCAATATCTAAAAAGATGAGCACAAAACCTTGTCGGATGTTATCGGTGCCTGTAATTATATTGTTGAAAAAGAAGGTGAGAAGGGTTTCGACTCCATGGTACTCTCTGAACCCGTGTTGGCAGTGGTCTAGGGGAGCTGTGGAGTCTATATGATCCTGAATTTGCCTTTGAACCTCTTTCTCAATTATTTTTGCTAGAAGCGGAATACTGGCTATTGGTCTGTATGAATCTACCCTTTGGGGGTCAAGTTTGGGGTTCTTCAATAAGGGCCTAATAGAGGTTTGTTTGAGTGCTGTGGGGAAGAAACCAGTAGTGAAGGAAAGGTTTATCAGTTTTTTGATGAATGGACTGAACTCCCTGCGTAGTTCTTTTACCCAAAAGGCGGGGCAAGGGTCAGTTTGCGCTGTGGAGGTATTGATGGAAGCTATTGTATCTTCAATGCTTTTTCTAGATGGTGTGGAGAACATGAGTAGGGGGGTTAAGCCGGTAGGTTCCTGACATGATGCTGTTGAGGTTCTGTTGGTCTGTATGATCTTTGATTGTAGGTAATCAGCGTATTTTTGTGGGTGAATATCCACGTGTTGTTCAGGAGATGGTTCCTTAGAAAGGGCTTGAACCAAGTTGAAAAGATCTCGTGGTTTGTTCAGGGATCTCTTCAGGGTATCGGTGTGGTGGTGTTTCATTTTCATTGTGATTAATTCTCTGTGCTTTGATAGGTGGAGTTGGTAGGCGGTCAGATCTTCCATGGAGAGTGAATGGCGCCATTTTTTTCAAGCCTGCGTAGTTGTGTGAGAGATGCTCTTAGCTCTTGAGTGAACCATGGGGCCGCCTTTCTTATTCTCCTGGATGTGTTATTGGATTGTGGTCGTTGTGAGATGGCATTGAGGTTGAGATTCCAGGAGGAGACTAGTTCTTCAGGATCAGATGTGGTTGTGTTGAGGAATGAGTGAGTTTGAGAGAGGATGAACTCTCTATTAAATGTGCGAAAGTTTCTTGTTGACGATCGAGCTGTGCTGTTAAACTTTCGGTTACTATGCTGCTGGTTATCACTGGTGGGTATCTGGAAAGTTATAAGTTTATGGTCTGACCATGGTACATCAATAACCGACATCATTGGGTTGTGGTTTAACTCGAGGGTAGACTGAGGTGCGAAAACCATGTCGAGAATATTACCCTTTATATGAGTGGGCTTGTTGATGATTTGTTTAAATCCCAGGTCCTCAATGGCCTCGAGGAAGGCAGTTGAATGGCTTTGGTGTAGAGATGGGAGATTGAAATCACCCATAATCCAGATAGGTGTATTAGGATTGTGGGCGTTGGCAGCAAGGTCAATGATTGTGGGGAGGTCCTCAGGGGATGACGACGGAGTTCTGTATAGTAGACTGATAGTGCATTGCTGGTTTTTGATGGATAGATAGTCCAGATTACTTGTACTAGAGGAGTCGGTTATGTGGAACTGAAGATTTGATTTGGTGAGTATTAGTACTCCACCTCCTTACTTGTTTTCTCTGTGTTTTGTATGTAAGGAGAAGTTAGGTGGTAGGAGTTGGTTGAGGAGGACATTATCCTCCGAGGATAGCCAGGTTTTCTTGATCAAGAGTAGGTCTAGGTCATAATGGGAAATCATGTCTAGGACAACAGGCCATTTTTTGCGTATGGAACGCAAATTTATCATGGCACATTTTAGGTTATGGCAGGTCTTGAGTTTCTCCTGGTTGGGTGTCCTGGATAGTTGGAGTGGTATGTGTATGAGGTGGGAGCGGCGGGTGTAAGTGTCGCTTCCTGGGTGGGGGAACTGGGGTCCAGACCATCTTTTTCCATAGCTGCTCAGGATGTGTATATAGCTCTGAGATTGAAAGAGAGCATTGGTGGTACCCAGTCAATGTGTAAGGAGATACAGGCTAATAAGGGCCAGGAAGTGAGAAGCCATATTGGGCGTGTGAGAATGTGTGATTGCGATATGGTGATGGTGCAACTGTCACAGCAAAGTACACATCAACAGTGGGATGAGAAGTAATGCATTACAGAGAATTCTTATGCAATATGAGATATTTAGTAAGGGGGTGGTAAAGTCATACGATTGCATATGCAGACATGCAGTAATGGGGTGGTTGAGTCATACAATACACAATGAGTACGCATATAACAGCAGTAGGTGCAAGTGTTCTAATGGAAGTAAACATTAGAGCAATGTCGCAATGATACAGATAAGAGATGGTTTGCTAAGGAGATAGTACTTTAACAAGATAAATGTAAAAGTGAATGCTATCACGAAGGAACAGGCTAGTAGAGAAGTGAAGGTTATTATGATCAGTACCTCAGAAGGTTAAGGACATGAACCTGGGTCGAAAACTTCTCCTAGGTGGTGCTGTGGCCCAAGGTTGCAGTGCTCTTTCATCGTATGTAGCTGGGGTGCCCTTGTCGCTGGTTCACAATTTCTTCATTTGAGGGAAGACTTCTGGTGCTGGGTGTGGATCGGAGTAGTGTAGACTTTCGCCTTGGTCCACGCCTAAGGGCCACGCCAAAGGGCCCTCTGGCGAGGCCCTCAGGCACGGGCCCGCCAGTCGCGGGCGCGCCTACCGGCGCAAAGTTTAAAAACTTGCTGCAGTGCCCCGATTGGGCCGTGGTGGTCCGTAGGCCCCTCCTGCCGCTGGTGGCTCGATCCCCGGGAAGGGGAGAGCTGCTGGTGGTGGCAGGGGCTTGAGAGGGTCGGCGCCTGCCGGCGCGAAGTATAAAAACTTGCTGCAGTGTCCCGATTGGGCCGCGGTGGTCCGTAGGCCCCTCCCGCCACTGGTGGCTCGATCCCCGGGAAGGGGAGAGCTGCTGGTGGTGGCAGGGGCTTGAGAGGGTCGGCGCCTGCCGGCGCGAAATTTAAAAACTTGCTGCAGTGCCCCGATTCGGCCGCGGTGGTCCGTAGGCCCCTCCCGCCGCTGGTGGCTCGATCCCCGGGAAGGGGAGAGCTGCTGGTGGTGGCAGGGGCTTGAGAGGGTCGGCGCCTGCCGGCGCGAAGTTTAAAAACTTGCTGCAGTGCCCCGATTGGGCCGCGGTGGTCCGTAGGCCCCTCCCGCCGCCGGTGGCTCGATCCCCGGGAAGGGGAGAACTGCTGGTGGTGGCGGGGGCTTCAGAGGGTCGGCGCCTGCCGGCGCGAAGTTTAAAAACTTGCTGCAGTGCCCCGATTGGGCCGCGGTGGTCCGTAGGCCCCTCCCGCCGCTGGTGGCTCGATCCCCGGGAAGGGGAGAGCTGCTGGTGGTGGCAGGGGCTTGAGAGGGTTGGCGCCTGCCGGCGCGAAGTTTAAAAACTTGCTGCAGTGCCCCGATTGGGCCGCGGTGGTCCGTAGGCCCCTCCCGCTGCTGGTGGCTCGATCCCCGGGAAGGGGAGAGCTGCTGGTGGTGGCGGGGGCTTCAGAGGGTCGGCGCCTGCCGGCGCGAAATTTAAAAACTTGCTGCAGTGCCCCGATTGGGCCGCGGTGGTCCGTAGGCCCCTCCCGCCGCTGGTGGCTCGATCCCCGGGAAGGGGAGAGCTGCTGGTGGTGGCGGGGGCTTGAGAGGGTCGGCGCCTGCCAGCGCGAAGTTTAAAAACTTGCTGCAGTGCCCCGATTGGGCCGCGGTGGTCCGTAGGCCCCTCCCGCCGCTGGTGGCTCGATCCCCGGGAGTTGAGCATTGTAAAGGGACAGCAAGGTTCAGAGGCAAGAGAGTTTGTCAGATGGACATAGCACTCGCCAAGCAAGAGTACTATGTCAGACTGGCAAGAAATTAGCATCAATTTGAAATATAAGAAGTCAGTGTAGTTATGTGATTTAAGCCAAAGATGCTCAGCAGAGTGGGCACGGGAATATAGGTAGTGAATATCAGAGGTCAACCAAAGCTGAGATAGTGTGCCTCAGAGGGCATGAAATGGGAGGAACAAGAGCATCCAAAGTGGAGAAGAGTATAGCAGGCACCAGATGGCCAGCTACAACCACTAGCAACACTGGAGCAGCAAGTGCTTCTTTCTATCAATGAGGAGACAATGGGGGGATAGAGCGCCCCCCAGGAACACAGGGACCCATACCCCTCTCCTCCCCCTGCTTGCATGGCATTCTACTTTGTGTTGCCACCTCCCCTCCATCTACCTGCACTATTTGGGGCTTGGAACACCTATCACCTAAATCCTTGTGTGCCTCACATAACAGGCATGTGCACATAATATGCTGACAGGTGTGCATGCAATGGGGGCAGCCTGGGTCCCAGTCACCACACATATGAGTGTCATGCACTGTGGTTGTCCCTGCACCCCCTGGCTGGACACCTGCATTGGCAGCCGGAGCCTCATATATCCTTGCCACCTGGGTGTGCATTGGCGAGATACCACATCTCACAGCTCCCCACCACTGCACATGGCATAGGAGGACAAATGAAAGGGACTGCCAAGGGACACAAAGGCCACATCCAGGCCTAACTACTATTGTGATGTGTGCATTACTTCCAACTCTGCCCCATCTCTTTGAGTGCTGTCTCCTAGCATGGCACCATGCTTATCACGTCCCTCTCCCCAAACTAACATTGCACCACTTGCTGGTCTCTCTTCAGATTGCTGCATGTATTGTGGATGTGTGCCGTTGGATAGAGTGGCATTGGAGGGCATGGCCTAGAAGCTAATAGCTCTGGCCCTCTCACATTTATGCTGCTGCATACTTTGGCCAGGGCCAATGCAATGGAGCCATGGCTGCCCCTGAGGGTGCTATCCACTGTCACACACAGTACTGCAATCCACTTGATGGTGTATATGTGTGTGAAACATGGATGCAACGCTGACAGGACAATTGGGTGGATAAACAATCACTACATTGGGGGTGAAAGCATTGCATTATTCACTTACAGGAGATGAGGGGTCCACAGATGCCCTGGAGGGCTCCAGCAATCAGCACATGAGTCAGCCTCCTGCAGAGGACCCTGTACCACAGGAGAATTGACCCCAAGATGATGATAGCAGGCCAGCTGAGGTGGTGGAGCCAGGGGTCTAGAGACCAGGAGTCAGCAACAAGGCATCCAGGACCAGGTGGTGGAGAACGTAACTTCGGAGGGTGCAGGAAAGGATGACAGCCAGGAACACCAAATCTCTCACCAGCAGTCTCTGCTGTTTCTGCGCTGCACTGTTACCTGTATTGAAAGGGAAAGAAGGGACACATGTTGGGTTTGGGACCTGGGTACTTCATGTGGTTGGTGCACGGTGCAGGCCTGGTCTCTGTCTGCCAGATGCTGCATCTCCAGTCTGTATGTCAGGCTTCATCTCTGGCCCTTTTCAAATCCAGGCTGAAAACTCTCCCTCTTTGAGGCTGTTTTTAGATCTTGATCTGCTTAGTCTCCTAGCCGTTTTCTTACCATTCCCCTAGATACAGTATATCCTTGTCCTCAGCTGTAATGCTTTCTATCTTGACTAGATTGTAAACTGTGATAAGCAGGAACAGTCTTTTACATGTGTCTGTACAGTGCTGCCTACACCTTGTAGCACTAAACAAATGATCAGTAGGTAGTAGTAGGGAATTGGGGTGCCTCCATGCATGTGGTTGTCTGGATGGGAGATGGGGGGACTTACCTAGCAGCCATCTACTGGTTTATCTCACCACTCTCAACCCACTCATAGATTCTGGAGTGGGTGAGGATATAGGCTTTGTGGCACAAACCTGGAAATCTGGGGAAAATATGTTATCTCCATAGTGCATTGCACATGACCTGCCTGTTGAAAGAGTGGAATGTCCTTCTGTTTCAGTAGGTAGCCCCCTCTCCCTCGTGGGGGGCCTGTGGGCCACATATGTGTAATTAATCAATCCCAGCACTGATGGGAATCCAGCCACCTCAAGGAATTGTATTATGGTTTGTTGCCTCTTCTGCAGTCTGTGGGAAGACTACATATTCAGTTGTGTGGGTTGGGGAAACCCTCAGGAACTGGGAGATGCATTGTGATACAATTGAATGGTTGAGGACCCCCAGTGTCAGCCAAAGCAGATTGAAAACTGCCAGTGGCTTGGAAAGCGAAGGTTATGGTTATCTTGTTGTGGACAAGCATGGAATGACCCCTGTGTGTGATGGGTGGAGGAGCATCTCTAGCTTCTGGTAGAGATGGCGTATGGCTGCCTTATCAAAGCAGAACTAGTGTGAGGTATTGCTCATCAGTGAATTTGGTTTGGGGCTTGTAGACCCTGTGATTTGGGTGCTTTTTGATCTCTCATGCAGCAAGGCCAGTGCAAACAATGTGTTCATTTCATCCATGGATGCTGCCTCCAACCAGCAAAACCCAAACCACTGCACATACATATCCTCATACTCTTACACACACTTACTTCCCCAGACATTCACTGTCACACACAGAGACACACAGTAGGCTTAAGGCACTTGGACAACGAGAACACTGATATAGTGAGGTCTAGGGTGTGTGGCATTTGCAAGGCTGGGGGGGGGGGGTGTGAGGGTCTGGGAGTTGGTGGTGAGGGAGACTTAGGTTAGAGACAGGCACAGATTAGAATAAAGGGATGGAGAGGGATTTAAAAAAAAAACCTTTGTGAAGGAATAGCCTAATGGACAGAGCAGTGAGCCAGAACTAGGGTTCAAATCCTAGTATGGCTTCTTGTGATTTTGGGCTAGTTGCTTAACCCGCCATTGTCTTAAGTACAAACTTAAATTATAAGCCTTCTGGGGAGAGAAAAATGCCAACTCGGCCTGGTCCCAAGATGGTGGCGGAGTAGGACGCCAAGTGAGGAGTGCAGAGAGGTTTGGAGTCTGGTTGGAGCTGATGGGGAAAAAGAGGAAGCAGCGGCCAATGAAGCCCCCCATTACATCTTCCCCTGCAGGCGGCTTGAACCAGTCGTCCATTGCTGCTTTCAGGTCACCGATGGCGTCGGCTATGGCTTCGGCGGATCTGTCGATTAGGTCGTCAGATCTGAGCAATGGGGTTGATTTGAACCCCATTCAGGTGTTGCCGCCGCAGCCCAGAAGGAGTTCGGAGGAGGTGCTGTGTGTAGGAGTGCCTCTGGGTCAGGAGGACACAGCCACAGCGGGGGGCGCCTCCTCGAAGTTAAATCCAAGTGTGTTAACTGCTTCGGTGGGGGGTAGAGATTTCAATGCCTCCCTAGGAGCTAACTTTGGGTTAGAGCAGTTGAAGACCAGCTCCCTGGATACATTGGCGTTCCGAGTGATGTACGTGTTAGAAAAACCGGCCCAGGTGACTTTCCATAAGAACATAAGATATGCCATACTGGGTCAGACCAAGGTCCATCAAGCCCAGTATCCTGTTTCCAACAGTGGCCAATCTAGGTCATATGTACCTAGCAGTTTCCCCAAAAGACACAGGTTCCACAATGCTTGTACTGGGTCAAGAATTGATATCCTGGGTCCCTTCTTAATAATGGTTTATAGACCTTTCCTCCAGGAACTTGTCCAAACCTTTTTTAAACCCAGCTAAACTAACAGCCTTTACTACATCCTCCGGTAACAAATTCCAGAGTTTGATTACACGTTGAGTGAAAAAATATTTCCTTTTATTAGTCTTAAATAGTTTACCCTGTAGCTTCATTGCATGTCCCCTAGTCTTTCTATATTCTGATAACGTAAACAATTGATCTACGTTTACCCGTTCTACTCCGTTCATTAATTTATAGACTTCTATCATATCTCCCCTCAGCCGTCTCTTTTCCAGGTTAAAGAGCCCTAACCTTTTTAGCCTTTCTTCATAGGAGTATCCTTCCATCCCCTTTACCATTTTGGTGGCTCTTCTCTGAACCTTTTCTAATAACGCTATATCCTTTTTAAGATACGGCGACCAGAACTGCACACAATATTCAAGGTGCGGTCTCACCATGGAACGATATAGAGGCATTATAGTATATTTTGTTTTATTTTTCATTCCTTTCCTTATGATACCTAGCATTCGTTTTGCTCTCTTGGCTGCCGCTGCACACTGGGCCGAGGGTTTTAACATGTTATCCACAATGACGCCTAAATCTTTTTCCTGGGTGGTGGTTCCTTATGTGGAACCTTGCATCGTGTAACCATAGTTTGGGTTGTTCTTCCCTAGGTGCATAACTTTGCACTTGTCCACATTAAATTTCATCTGCCATTTTGATGCCCAGTCTTCCAATTTATCAAGATCCTCTTACAATTTTCCACAATCCTCTTGGGTTTTAACAACTTTAAATAGTTTTGTGTCATCTGCAAATTTGATAACCTCACTCGTTATTCCCTTTCCAGGTCATTTATGAATATGTCAAAAAGCAGCGGACCCAGCACAGATCCCTGGGGTACACAACTATTCACCTTTCTCCATTGGGAAAATTGTCCATTTACCCCTACCCTCTGCTTTCTATCTTTTAACCAGTTCCTGATCCACAATAGTATATTGCCTCCTATCCCACGACTCTTTAGTTTTGCCAAAAGTCTCTGATGAAGGACCTTGTCAAAAGCTTTCTAAAATTCCAGATACACTATGTCAACCGACTCACCTTTGTCCACCTGTTTATTCACACCTTCAAAAAAACATAACAGATTAGTAAGACAAGATCTTCCTTGTCTAAAGCCATGTTGGCTGTCTCCCATTAGGCCATGACTATCTACATGCTGAGTAATTTTGTTCTTTATGATGGTTTCTATCATTTTTCCCGATACTGACGTCAGGCTCACCGGTCTGTAGTTTCCCGGATCACCCCTGGAACCCTTTTTAAAATTTGGTGTTACATTGACGATCCTGCAATCTTCAGGTATTACAGATGATTTTAATGAAAATTCACAGATTACTAAGCAGGTCTACAATCTCATATTTCAGTTCTTGTATGTATACCATCCGGCCCAGGTGATTTGCTACTCTTCAGTTTATCTAATAGTTGTAATACATCTTCCCGATGTATCGATATTTCCTTCAATTCTTCCGCACCTTTAAATACCACTTCAGTCATGGGTAACATCCCTACATCTTCCTCAGTAAAGACTGAAGCAAAGAATTCCTTCAGTCTCTCCGCTATTGTCTTGTCACCTCTTAGTGCCCCTTTAACCCCTCTCTCATCTAACGGACCAACTGACTCTCTCACAGGTTTTTTCCTACGAATGTACTTGAAAAAGTCTTTTTTTCGCATTTTTGCTTCTGCAGCAAGCTTCTTCACAAATTCTCCCTTTGCCTGCCTTATCAATGCCTTGCATTTGACTTGCCAGTGCTTGTGCTGTTTCCAGGTTTCATAGTTTGGCTCTTTTTTCCATTTCCTGAAAGATGCTTTTTTGGCAACAACAGCCTCTCTGACCTCACCTTTAAACCATGCTGGCAGTTTTTTGGACTTCCTTCCACTCTTCTTAAAGCGTGGAATACAGCTCGTCTGGGCTTCCAAGATAGTATTTTTCAAGAACACCCAAGCTTGATATAAGTCTTTAACCTTTTCAACTGCTCCTTTTAGTTTTTTCTTAACTATTTTCCTCATTTTATCATAGTCTCCCTTTCGAAAGTTAAAAGGTGGTACTGTGGATTTCCTTACTATCCCTCCTCCACTAATTAAACGCGATCATGCTATGATCACTATTGCCAAGTGGCCCCAACACCCTTATCTCTTGCACTAGATCTGGTGTTCCACTAAGGACTAGGTCCAATATGGCTTCCCCTCTGGTCGGTTCATGAACCAGTTGCTCCAATAAGCAGTCATTTATTTCATCTAGGAACTTTATCTCCCTAGCATGTTCTTCCGTGACACTGACCCAGGCGATAACGGGGTAATTGAAATCACCCATTATTATTACTGCGCTGTAACTTTTGTTAGCTTCCTTGATTTCTTTGAGCATTTCATCAACCATTTGTTCATTCTGGCCAGGCTGTCGATAGTACACCCCCACTGCCATCGCCTTCCCCTTTTTACATGGAATTTCAATCCATAGATATTCTACAGCAAATTTAGTTTCCTGCAAAACTTTAATCCTTTCTGACTCAATGCCCTCTCTAACTGGTTGTCCTCCTTCCACCATGTCTCTGATATTCCAATCATATCTAACCTCTCATTTAGTGCTATATATTCTAACTCTCCCATCTTAGTTTTTTAGACTTCTAGCATTTGCATCCAAACATGTTAGAGACTGTATTTTATTCATATTAATCTGGCTATTGGTAGGCATGAGCAATTTGGGATCTTTAAGCTCTGTCTGCTCCATACTCGAGGGCATTTGGGCTACTTTACTCTTTTTCGGAATCTCTCTGCTTTTGGTAGTATCCTTCAAGGATACATTCTTCCGAACCATCCGCTCTTGGGCGACTGTCAGCTTTCCCCTATTATCTAGTTTAAAAGCTGCTCTATCTCCTTTTTAAAGGTTAATGCCAGCAGCCTGATTCCATCCCGGTTAAGGTGAAGCCCATCCCTTCGGAAGAGCCCCTCCTTTCCCCAGAATGTTCCCCAGTTCCTAACAAATCCAAAACCTTCATCTCTGCACCATTGTCTCATCCACGCATTGAGACTCTGGAGCTCTGCCTGCCTTTTGGGTCCTGCACGTGGAATGGGAAGCATTTCGGAGAATGCTACCCTGGAAGTTCTGGATTTCAACTTCCTACCTAAAAGCCTAAATTTAGCCTCCAGAACCTCCCTACCACATTATTCTATGTCATTGGTACTGACATGTACCAAGACAGCAGACTCCTCCGCAGCACTATCTAAGACCTTATCTAGGTGGCGCATGAGGTCAGCTACCTTCGCACTAGGCAGGCATGTTACCAGGCGATCCTCACGTCCACCAGCCACCCAGCTATCTATATGCCTAATGATCGAATCACCAACTATAACTGCTGTCCTAACCCTTCCCTCATGGGCACATGGCCCTGGCGAAACCTCTCTGTGCAAGAGGGTTTTACATCACCTGGAGGACAGGTCCTAGTTATAGGATCACTTCCTGCCACACCAGGGTGATGCTGTCCTGTCCCGAGACCTCTCTCCTCCATGGCAACAGGGATGCTGCCATACTGGAGGTGGGACTTTAGGACTATATCCCTGTAGGTGTCATCTATGTACCTCTCTTTCTTATGTTTTCCATGTCTGCTACTCTAGAGAACGGACTTGTTCCCTGAGAGCAAAGAGCTCCTTTCACCTAATGCACATGTAAGACCTCTCACCAACTGGGAGAAAATCATACATGTGACACTCAGTGCAAAAGACTGGAAAACCCATCTCAGACTGCTGTCTGCATCTTAGTTTTAAGCTTGTGTTTAGATCTTTTTAGTGCTTTACTTACTAAGGGTTGCTATGGATATTTATACTAATAAAACTGTACCTAATATGTTTAATATACCTTTTTCACCTGAAGCTTAATTAATCTCAGGTTCTTAGTGTATGACTGATTTGGATAATGAGCTTCACCTGAGAGCACCTCCTTTCGTTTAAGATGTGTAAGTACCTATAAAGCTACGATTATCCCAGGGTTGGGTGGTTGCTGGGGAGGGAGGGAGGGAAATAACACTTTTTAAAAGAGAGCTGTTACACAGTACCCTGTCCTGGGCTTCTAAGGTAAGCTGTGACCAACTTCTTGGGTGATTAACAGTCCTTGCTTGGATAGAGGGAGTCTTTCAAAATGGCCTTTTGACCTGCCACCTGGTGTTAACACCTATTGAAAACGTGTCACAGGTCTCTTACCCCCTAGGTAGAAGGCCTCTTTGTAAAGGTCTCTAGAAGACTTTATTTGCTGCTCACAGAGCACTGACCCTGTTTTGCCTTTTATGCTAAGTTATATTCTGATTTGATTTAAATTACAACTCTTTGCTGCTGCTAGGCTCTGACTTATTATGAGCTCTCTGCTGGGTTCCAAATTTAACCAGAAAGCTCTCATCTGTGTTTTAAATTTAAACTAAAAGTACTTTGCTGATACTAGGTCCTGAGTGACTATTAAATTTAAACTGCAAGCTCTCTGCTGGGTATGGAATGTAACCAGAATGTTCTCTTCTGTGTTTTAAATTTATACTTAAACCGCTGCTACTAGGCCCTGACTGATTTAACAAAAAACACTGGGTTCACAGATTAATTAGCTTTAATACAAAGAAGTCCTTTCAGAAAATTCCCAGAAGTATATACTCATAATTGCAGATCTCTCTCCAGAAGTAGCATTACCTTTTTCTAGTCCTTCAAGAGGGAAGCCATCTCATCACTCCAAAGATCCCTGCTTCCTATTGTGGGTGCTTTTTCGCAAGAATTGAATGACGTTAAAGGCCAGTGTTATATGCTGGAGACAAATTTGGCGGGGCAAGCTGCTAAAGTGACTCGGCTGGAAGCTCAGGTGGAAGATCTACAGGCCTTGGGAGGAGCCCAATCCAGGGAGCGAATGATTTATGCACGGCATTTGGAGTTCATGGATAATCAGTTACGACCGAACAGTTTGAGGTTTTTAAACTTTCCAAGATCTCCATTAATGGAACCTATGGGTTTGGTCCGTAAGTACTTTATAGAGGTCCTGCTGATGCCTGCTGAGTCTTTACCTCCTATTGTGAGAGCCCAGTATATGGCGATTTCATCTGGTGAAGCGGGTACGGAGATGGGCCCTGAGAGTCCTGCTGGGTCTGCTCAGTTGGACCTGACGGAGTTTCTTGAGAGCTCCCTGGAAGTGTGACTAGTCGTGCTACACTATTGGTTTGCTTTGCATTTGAGTCTGACCAAAACTCTGTCCTTATATTATATTTTTGGAAAATGTCTGTTTCTCAATTTCTGGGGTCTAAAATTTCTATTTTTCCTGAACTTTCTAGGGACACCCAGAAAAGGTGGAGAGATTTGTTGGCTTTGCATCAAAGGTCCACCGCCCTGGGTGCGCAATTTAGATTAAAGTATCCGTGTAAATGTTTGGTATTATTTCAATCTAAGCAATTTCTCTTTTTTGAACCCAAGCAATTGGTGCAATTTCTTCAGGGCAAGGAGGGTGATGGGCGGGTTTGATTCATGTACCGGCTACCATATTGATAACTATGCTCGTATGATTGTGATGTAAGGGTGGGCTCTCCATATTAGTGAGTGGCCCCTTTTTTTTTTTTCTTATTTCTTTATTGGGACCTTATTGGGGTTGTATTTTGTGGTCTAAACCATATATGTATGATTTCTTTTTAATGATTTAATACCTGTATAAGTTTGATATTCTTATTCAGATGATTCTGGATTACAATTGTGAAATTTAATAAAAATAAAATTATAAAAAAAGAAGAATGCCGACTGTACCTGAATATAATTCACCTTGAACTTTTGAGAAAAGGCATGATCTAAATCCAGTTCCCTTAATGGACACAAACAACTGTTTAGCTAATGATTCACAAGCCAATGTCTTCCAGTCACCAATGATACAGCTAGTCCAAAATGACAGCAAAGCCTCCTACTTATTTTGTCTTTAGAACGGGTACAACATTGCTGGGCTATCACCTTGCCATGTCTCTAGACATTTGCGAGGATACACGGATGCCACCCACCCATGTCTTCACTTGGAAGTGCCTCCAGATGCCCAAACCAGTGACATGCACACATGGACATATTTGTGGCAGACAGATGCAGCACATGGCCTTTCTGAAATCACAATCTACACGTCTATGGTTTACACATTTTCTGACTTACATTGTCTGAATGTAACTCATCTTGAACTTCTGAAAAAGGCATGAGTTAAATCCAAATCCTTTTCCCTTTCCTTTCCAAGAAGCCTTGGAGAACTTGACCAAACTCTTAATTTGCCATTTTAAACATTCCTAAGATCTCCTTCGTCTCTCCAGTTGACCACCTTAAATGATGCCTTCAAGTAGTCTTAAAGATACCAGAGTGGGGAATTCAGTTTTTGTGGGATTTGTTTCTCTCCTGACACCCAGCCCATTATCAAAATCCTGGCTTCAAGATGTCAACAAATAGCTTGGTTCCAGGGTGTAGAGTGACTGTTTAAGTTGGTGGGCATCACAAAACTTGCTGCTGCTGTGTATTTAAACCAATAATTTTGAGATTATCCTTTTTAGTTGGTAGTGCATGTACACCACAGGGCACTATGGCCACCATGCCTAAGCTTGGATCTAACTAGATTACTAATGAGAATCTCCAGGAACAAGCAGGAATGAGTCTTCACATGTGGGTACGTTGGCGCCGACGGAGCCCGCAGGGGAATGCTCCCCAGCATCCAATCAGAAGGCTTTTGGGAGCATCCCTCGCGCCTGCGCGGTGGCTTCCCACTCTTCCTACTGCCTCTCCCCAGTTTTCGTTTTTCCGCGGAGCCGGCAGGACGTACCCCCTGTCACCGCAGAAACTTTTTCTTTAATTTTCCTTTTTTCTTGTTTTCTTGTGGTCGCGGCCTTTTTCCTGCCGACACCGGCACCACCGGTGCCTTATTCTTTCTTTTAATCACTTCGAGGTAAATTTTTCTTCCTCGAGTCCCTTCTGAGGCCTACCGGGCCTTTCCAGCATGGAGCCTTCTTCCCCTAAGAAGTGCCTTCACTGTGGAGACTTAGTTTTTTATTTAGACTCCAATGCCTGGTGTCTCTCCTGTCTGGGCCCTGATCCTTTTTCCCCCGGTCCACCGGGCTTCAGTATCGGGAGAAGACCTTCCCTTTTTCGGGTGTCCCTCGATGACGTTTTTCCTCCTAAGGTGCGGTCATCGGTTTACTCTTCTCTCCAGGATCAGGTAACCCAAAAACAGTCTGTTAAGACCAGCCAAGTCTTGAGGGGTGAGTCTCATGCTCGGCATGATGATGGCTCCGGCCTCCCCCTCATGTCCCCTTTGGCAAATAAACCCCGGCGGGAGTCTTTGGGCTCCAAAGCATCCACGGGTTTTCGGGTTGTTCCTGGGGTTCGCTCCTCACAGAACATTCCTGAGCCATGCTCGGGGGTGGTATCTGCTTCGAGCGGTGCCGATTCCCCGGCATCGGCGCCGGCGTCGAGTGCTCCACTCTTCGCCAGGGATCGTCAGCTGGTGTCCTCGGTGCCTTTGGGGCCGATCGATTCGACCCAGTCTGGCTTTCATGCATCCCAGCCATGCGCGGAGGTGGTACCCGCTTTGGGCGGTACCAATTCCTCGGCATCGGCGTCGGTGTCGAGTGCTCCACTCTTCACCAGGGATCGTCATCTGGTGTCCTCGGTACCTTCGGGGCCAATCGATTCGACCCAGACTGGCTTTCCTGCATCCCAGTCCTGCGCGGGGGTGGTACCGGCTTTGAGCGGCACCGCCTCCCCGGTGTCGGCATCGGTGTCGAGTGCTCCACTCTTCACCAGGGATCGTCACCTGGTCCCCTCGGTACCTTCGGGGCCGATCGATCTGACCCGGACTGGCGTTCCTGCACCCCAGCCATGCACGGGGCTGGTGCCGGCCTCGGACGGCGCCGATTTCCCAGCATCGACGCGGGCGTCGAGTGCTCCGCTCGTCACTAGGGTTCGTCCTCGGGGGGCCTCAGTGCCTTCGATCGATACGACCCAGACTGGCTTTCCTTCGTCCCGGCCAGCCACAGAGTTGGTTCCGGCGTCAAGTAGCGCTGATGCCCCAGCATCGGCGCCAGAGTCGAGCATTTCACTCCCCACCGGGGCTCGTCGTCGGGTAACCTGGGTACCCTTGGAGCTGATCAGTATGCCCCGGAAGGTTTTTCCTCTTGGTACGCCAGGCTCGGGGGGGGGGGGGGTAACGGCATGTAGCAGTGCCTATCCCCCAACATCGGCGCCGGTGTCGGGTGTTCCCCTCTTCACCGAGCGTCGTCCTCGGCGGTCCTCGATGCCTGCGGCACCGATCGATGCGATTCCGATTCGCTTTCCGGGATCGGCATCGCCGACACTGCCACCGCCGCCGGGGCCCTCTAGAAGGGCATCGATAACCTCGCTCGGTTTGATGCCCAGCCTCTAATCGATATCCAGTCTAGAAGACTTGGTTCCGACACATTTCGGAACCGATCTCTGTCCCTTCCGGCGACGCAGTACCGAGGATAATCACCACTGCTCTCCGGTTGCCTCGGAACCGCTTCGGCCACCTCCGCTGTCTGCTCCGAGGGCATTGCCGTCCCCGAGGCCGGGGTCGGGGCCGATGCCGATTCCTGCGGTTCCATCTATCCTTTCGATGCCTAGCTTGGAATCAATACCAGGAACCGTTGATGCAGTACTAACTGCCTCGAATCGGGACTGTTGGTATCCTTCTCCGTCTAGCAGGATTCCTTTTGTGCACCAGTCCGGTAGGTCTTCTGGTGTCCAAGCTGCTCCTTCAACCTCAGCCTCCCCAGGAATAGCTCCTCTGGGAGATCCTTCTTTTCAGGATTTTCTCCTTGACATGGCAGCTTTGCTTGCCATTCCTATTCCTGGTCCTTCTCTAAGTCAAGGTCCTGCGGAACAAGCAGCCATAATGCTTCCTTTACATCCTTCCTTGCAGGACCTTCTTCTGGGGGTTTGGCGGTCACCTTTGAAGGTTCCTGCGCCTTCTACAGCCATGCATGTTCTGTATCAGGTGCCCCCCTCTCCGGGGTTTCAGAAGCACCAACTTCCGCATCATTCCATTGTAGTGGAATCAGCACTGAGGAAGGTCGGAAGCAAGAAGAAGCATTCTTCTTGTCCTCCAGGTCATGCATCTAAAGCACTTGATACCTTTGGGCGTCAAACCTTCCAAACGTCCATGTTGGCTTCTAGAATTATTTCATATCTTTTTTATATGAGTCTGACACTTTGGGAGGTCACAGAGAAATTATCTCTTTTGTCTCCTTTTTTGTCAGAACCTAAGGCCTCTGACTATTCCTTGCTTCTTAATCATTGCAGGAATATCTCTTGGTTCCTTTCTCGTGCTTCTCTAGACTCTTTTGAGTCTGTTGGCAGGTCCTCTGCTATTGCCATTGGAGCGCGTCGTACAGCCTGGCTGCAGGCTTCAGACTTGTGCAGATGGGCAAAACATAATCTGGGTAATTCTCCGTGTACTGGAGAAAACCTTTTCAATAGCGAGGCTTTACGTCAGGTTGCTCAGTGCTCCACTGACTTTCCTAGCGCTGGAAGCCATCCCAAGCCCTCTTTCTCCCCAGGAGGTAGGAAATGTCCTACCAAACCTTCTTTCCCTAGGAAGAGAAAGTTTCATCCTTCTGCCCATCCTCCAGGTGTACCCAAGCAGGGACATCTCACCCTGGTCTGAAGTTCCCGGACTCTCGCCAGGATACTCATACCAAGCAGCCATGGGCTCCTGTATGTGGCAGTCTACAATTAACTTCTTCTTACCAGAAGTTTATTCTTCCAGCTCTACACTGGGGTTTCGTTTCAGTATGACAAGTGGTTAGGATGCTTTTGTCCAGGGGTTAAGGTATTCTCCCTTTCTTCGTTGTAAAGGGAGATCACCACTATCCCATGATAGTTTCTGGCCCCACATGGACATTCTATCCTTCAACTGACTTACCCTAGGGTACATCCTTCCGACCCCCTCTCTTCCAGGGTTCCCCTGCTTGAGTGGGTACCATACCGAAACATCTCTCTCTCTTCCAGTTTAGACTTTTCTGTTATCCTTCAACGCATGTTCTGAACGACTCCTCCGACAGGGCCAGAAGATCTCCGCTCCCTTTGTCTGTTTTCTCCCTATTTCATACAGGAGAATCCTCTTGCTCTTTTGTTCAGTTGCTGTGCGTGCAGGAGTTCCAGTGAGTGCTTTAATGCTTCTGCAAGCTGCCTTCAACTATCTTGCGTACTAACACTCACTGCAGGTTATCTTCTTCTAGCCATATCCTTATCTAGGATGTGGCGACGTGTCTGACTCCTGTCAGTTTTATCTCATCCTCCTCCTGCACACTGCTCTCTGCAATCTTCAGAGAAGCTTCGCATAGGGCATTGGACCTTGTCTCTGAGGGTCTTCCATATAATAGAAGAAGCTTATATAGTCACTCCATGGCTATATAGATAATTATACCCTCTTGTCTCCCATTGTGGTACGGCAGACAAGTTTTTTTCTGCGTGAATGTCCTGGGGACACATCAGAAGCCTAATGTACTCCTGACGTGCTCTTACCAGACTGATATTATCCTCTGTTCTTCACGCAACCATACTGCTAATCCCACTGATCTGCATCCCTGCTCCACAGAAATAGATTCTCTATACTCTTCGGGTGGTTTCACCCCTATTATTGGATGAATCTTTTCACGTCACCTTCCCCAGGTGGACGTTCTTCTGTGGCTCAGTTGCAGGCCTGGATTCTCAGTATTATACTCATGTATGTATGTGTCCTCTGCATACATGTTTTAGTACCTGGGTGGGCATTTGCCATGCCCATCTATATCTAGATATATATCTATCTACGTTCTATATAGATATATATATCACACTTGTATAGACAGATATACTCACATCTGTATAGCTATGTATGTAGCTCCCTATATATATATATATATATATATATATATATATATGTAGGCGCATGTTGGGAGATGTTCATAGCACCCAACTGTCGGTACTTACGTTACTTACGTTTTTACTTTCTTAAGGGGTCCAGACAGTCCACTTGCCTATTATCATACGGCTCGGTAACTGGGACCGGTTATGCTCAAAATTACTGCTGTGAAGTCAACAGCTTCTATTTTTGTTATACACCTCCCTATCTATGAGGTATCAAACTCAATGTCTTCCTATCTCTTCGGTATTCCGGAGTACACTCCTTTTCTCCCTGGGAAAGGGTTTTTTTCCATACCCTCTCTTCCCTTCCGGACTGGGCTCATTCCAGATCGGTCAGTCTTCTACTTTTAGTCCTCATGGTTAATGACTCTGCACCTAAAAGAGTTCTCAGCTTTTCACATAAAGCTTTCCATTGAAGACCTGCCGTTCTTCTCCTGCACCAGTTGACACCTGGGTCACCTGCCCTTCCGTACTTGGAACTTCATCCTCACTGCTGTGAAGTTCCCTTGAAGATTCCGCTACTGCGTCTACAGTACCTTCCATCACAGTTCTACTTCCTACAATCCAGTAGGTAAGCTCTATATGGTACTAGTTCATTAAATACTTAATGATACTTGGCATGCATTCTAAAGACTCATCTCCCCTGTAGTCTTTAGGTTTTTGCTGTTCCTCTGCAACTACACGATACAACACACACTCAACTAAATTGCACCCTCACTGCATGATTAACACACTCACTTTACCCGATTGTTTGCTGTGATACCACCTTGATTAATATGATAAGGCGGTTTAAAAATACTGTTAAATAAATAAATAAATAAATAACTCTTCTCAACTCCTACCCCCCATCCCTCAGGGGATGCCGGGAATCCAGGTTGGGAAAATGCCGTCCTGTCCAGGGATACGCATTTTATGGGATCTCCCCTGGCACCCTCAGCTAGTGAGTCCCCACATGTGAAGACTCATTCCTGCTTGTTCCTGGAGATAGCACAGTTACTTACCTGTAACAGGTGATCTCAGGGAACAGCAGGAATTAGTCTTCACAACCCTCCCACCTCCCCTAGGAGTTGTATCTCTCTATTTCCTTTCTTCTTCCTCTCCTGTCTCAGCTATGAAACTCAACTGGGGAGAGGCAGTAGGAAGGGCGGGAAGCCACCGGGCAGGCACGAGGGATGCTCCCAAAAGCCTTCTGATTGGATGCTAGGGAGCATTCCCGTGCAGGCTCCGTCGACGCCGACGTACCCACATGTGAAGACTAATTCCTGCTGTTCCCTGAGATCACCTGTTACAGGTAAGTAACTGTGCTTTCTCTTTGAAGAGGCAGATAGAGCTACTCTCATAACTTTTGTTTTCCCCAGGATGGGGGCAATATACTACACCTGTTTTTGTTTTGTTTTCTTCAAAATTAACAGAAAGTGTTCTATGGGCAAAACATTTGATATTTCCATACAGGAACAGAAGAAAAGGTTTACAGAAAATTTACCAAGAGGCTATAGCCACTGGTTCATATTTTCAGTTAAATTTCCTTGTAAATGTTTACTTAAAATTTCAAATATATTATATCCAGTTTTGAGCCCTCACAGTTTTGTTAGCTCATTGACGGTAAGATAGCCAAGAACCAGGGCAGTGAATATGTTCAGGATATGTGTAATTGGTTAAGATGATAATTAGAGGTTAATACTCTATAAGCTGCTCAGTGGAAAAGTCAACTAGGTAGTTTTGTCTGGTTAAGTTATTCCAGATACTCAGAAAATATACTCGAATGATATTAAAAGGATAAAGTTGTCTGAGTGCTTTTAGAAGAGTTATTTGTCTGGTCAAAATTACTTAGCTAACTTTGCCCAGACAATACTGAATATTGGTTCAGAGAAGACAAAGTGAAACCACGTCCTAGAAACACCCCCAGCACTGCCTCTCATATTATTTCTTTTGTTTGTTTACTTTTCTCATTCTCTGTGGACAAGAAGGAGATAAGTCCTCACGTATGGGTGACATCCACCACGGAGTCCCATGTGGGAACGCGCTCCCCAGCTTATATTGGAAGCTTTTGGGAGGAACCACCACTCGTGCACCTGCCTTCCTGCCTGCCACTGTGCCATCTTCTCTCTAGTCTCCTTTTCCCATGGAGCTCCTAGGACGTGTTCCTGCCATCAGCAGAAAAATCTGGATTTTTTGACCCCCTTGTGGGTTCTTTTCTTTCCTAGTGCCTACTGCCTGTTGTTGGTGCGTCAGCTTTAGGGCCGATGTCTTTTTCACCTTTTTTTCTTGTTTTTCTCTCTTTGCAGTTTTCTGTGACTGGCGGCATTGAGCCATTTGATCTAGCTATGGCTGTATTCCCAGACATATCCAAGCCAGTCAGTAGCTTTAAAAAGTGTACCAAGTGTGCATGCATCATTTCGGTCACCGACAGGCATAGTTGGTGCCTTGGGTCTGACCACCAGCCCACATCATGCAATCTGTGTTTGCAGATGATAAGAAAGGCCAAAAACCTAAAAATCCCGATAATATAAAATTCCCCGTGTTAGAAAAATATTTTTTGTCGGAGACAATTTCATCCCAGCGCTATGTATAATAACAAGGCACCACTGTGATATCTCCTTTTAATAATATACGTAAAAAGTTACTTAGCTTCAGTAACGAATATCATCCATATTGCCAGAGAGCCGTTGAGGACTATCGACGTAGCGCTCGTTTCGGGTATATAATAATTTGAAAACCCTGCTTCAGGTACGTCCATGTACCAACAATGGCAACGATGTGTTTAGCCATTGTTGGTACATGGACGTACCTGAAGCAGGGTTTTCAAATTATTATATACCCGAAACGAGCGCTACGTCGATAGTCCTCAACGGCTCTCTGGCAATATGGATGATATTCGTTACTGAAGCTAAGTAACTTTTTACGTATATTATTAAAAGGAGATATCACAGTGGTGCCTTGTTATTATACATAGCGCTGGGATGAAATTGTCTCCGACAAAAAATATTTTTCTAACACGGGGAATTTTATATTATCGGGATTTTTAGGTTTTTGGATTGTTTGGTAATTCCGATTAGGTTTAAAGTTTTATATGATGATAAGAAAGGGTCTAAAGAGCTGGCAGAAGCAGAAGGTGTCCCTCTTTGGGTCTTCAGATTCAGCATCCTCACCCCCGGCATAAGCGTCAATGCCCTCATGGGGCTCTACCGAGGCATCGTCATTGTGAGGTGCCTGTATGCACTTGGAGCCGAGAGGAAGGATGCCCCCTTCAACTTTGACAGGATGGAACTGAGGAAGGATTGATCATCAACCTGTCAAAGTTGAAGGGGGCATCCGAGCACTAGGCCAAGAGCCATGTGCACAAGTACTGGGGCCTTTCCTGATGTGACGTTGAGAGTGATGGCTGGGAGTGGCCTGCTAAGCTGCCCTGGTGGGAGGAATTGACTCTCGGAGTCTTGGAGGGCCAACATCAGGCTCCTGATGAGCCTACCATCATGGAGTCCCTGTTGCGGGTGCTGGAGTCGGTGGGCGAAGTTGTCATCCCATACCCGATGCCTTCAGAGATGGTGGTGCTGGAGGAATGCCTTAGAGCCCTCGAGGCCAACATGGTGGCGGTCCTAGTCATACCACAAGCTGGCCCCCCCCAATGCCTCTGGCATTGTCACCACACTCTGTCCAGCCCATTCTTGAGATCCATGTGGCCCCTGATGAGGAAAGTGCATCGGGTTGGTGGTTGGACTCCCAAAGCCATCTCCTTGTTTAGCATCTCGGGTTCCAATGCCCCAGCACACCGACCCTTCCTCTCTGTACAAGTGACAGAAGTCACCCCGATAGGACATGTTCTTCCAGGAGTTCATCCGGGACATGGCCAAGGCCATCCCCTTCTCGTTGGAGGATGAGAACAAGTTGAAAGCGGAGGAGTTGGAGATCCTCCAATATACTTCATCCCCCAAGGAGTCCACCATGGTGCTTATGCACCGGATCTTGCAGCGTCTCCCCTCATGGTGCCGACTATCAGCAGGTGACTTGACTTCATGTATCAGGTCCAAAAGGCCCCGGGCTTCGAGAAGATTCAGCTGCCCATTACTCCTTGATTATGGGGTCCACCATGAAGCAGATTAAGAGTCCTAAGGCCTCACTGGGGGAGAAGGGGGCGTGACGAGCTTGCGTCAGGACGCTCTGAATCTCGGAGCTACAGCACCTGGGCGAAGTGGTCCATGTTGCTTTCTCCTACCTTGCCGTTATGGGAGGAGGAAGCGTAAGCAGGTGGCTGATCCTCCCGGAGCAAATGCTTTGCATTCTACGGCCCAGCGAACCTTGGTTGAATGCGGTTTCGGGCCCAGAGCGGCAGCCGTGTCTTCGGCAGCGCCGGCTGATGGAGAGTCTGCGCTGAGTGTCTCGGGGGTTTGGCTTTCGCCTGAACTGCGAACCCCTCCGCCGCAACCCGGAAGTATTGGTCAGGTAGTGGTTGGATCCCTTGACGACAGGCCGATGAGCACGCCGAAAGAGGGGTCTTCGGGAGGAGCTCTGCCTGATGGGTCCCCCCTGAAAGAGCTGGTTATGCGGCGGAGAACAACTATGGCTGGAACAGCAGTAAGTGGAGAGAGTGCTGGGAAGGCTGCTTCGGGAGGAGACCTTCTGGGAGAAATGGTGTTGGTAAAACCGGCGGTAATAACTATGGAATTACTGTGGGACGGTATTGCTTCACTTAACTCTGCCCTTAGGACTGCGTTTGGAGCTGTGAAGGAAGAAATCTTTGAGGTTAAAGCTACTTGTGGAACTCTGACCAGTGCTGTGGCGGGCCAGGAGGAGAGACTTTCCAAACTGGAGCATGAAGTCGGGCATTTACAGGATCTAGTGAATGCCCAGGCTTTGGACAGGACTGTGTCTCTTAGAAAGGTGGAATATTTGGAAAACCAGGTTAGACGTTGTAACCTGCGTTTTCTAAATTTTCCACGGTCTCCCTTGCTGTCTCCCCTCGAGATGGTAAGGAGGTATTTTGGAGAGGTTTTTAAACTTCCCCAGGACCAGTTTCCACCTTTGGTCCGGGCACAGTATCTGCCCTCGGGGGTAAGGGACATTGTTCCCTGTTCTCCCATTGCTCTGGTTGAAAAGGGGGACTAACAGGGTTTTTAGAGTCCTCCTTAGATGTCATCACGGATAAGGCTACCTTACTGGTCACTTTGGCGCTAGAGTCAGATAAGTTTTTTATTCTTCGATTATATTTTAAGAATATCAATGTAGACTTTCTGGGCTCGAAAGTACGAGTTTTTCCTGATGTTGCACGTAGTACGCAGTTGAGAAGGAAAAGCCTTTTGGCTCTTCGCCCCAGGGTTTTAGCCCTTGGGGCGACTTTTCAACTGAAATTTCCCGCCAAATGTTGTGTGGTGTATAAGCAGAAAGGTTATGTCTTTTTTTGAATCCAGACAGCTTATTGATTTCTTAATAGCTAGGGAGGAAGTTATTGTTGAAGCAGCTAAACTGACCCATACGGCTGACATTTAAGTCTGTACCTGTTCGCTGGATACCTTTTTCTTTGTTGGTACTGGTAAATTTTACCTTTGCCTGATGTTATATTTCCTAAGACTCCCCCTCTTATATATTTCTTTTTGTTTGAGGTCTAAATGATATGGCTGAGATGTTATTTTTGTGACTTTGTTATGTTTGCCTTCTGCTTTATACATCTAACATCCATTGTTTTCTTTCATTCAAGTGTATTTTTACCTGGATGTAACATTAAATACTGTTATAAATAATAAAAAAAAAAGAGTCCTAAGGCAACCAGGACCCTCGATTCCTTCGGGAGGTGATGCTTCCAGAGCTCCATGCTGGTAGTCCAGATCCTCTCCTACCAACTTTATACGAGCATTTTCCTGAAGGACATCATGATGGACCTGGCTAAGTTCAACGCCTTCATCCTCCAAGAGCACCTTGACTTCTCCCGCACCCTAGTTGGCCATAGCAAGGTTTGCACAAAGTATATGGGTAGCGAAACTTATGTTGCCTTTGAGTCAGCCAGCAGGGTTACAGCTGTGGGTATCGGGGCACATTGTCTCACTTGGCTCCATTCCTCAAACCTCGAACAGTGGGTCCAGGACAAACTGGCGGATATGCCTTGCTGGGGTGAAAATCTCTTCTGGAAACCAATGGAGGAGAGAGTGGGTGAAACCGAGAAGGAGTATGTGACCATCTCCAGACTCTCAAAAAGGACCGCTGACCCCCTCACGCAAGAAATACCAAGGAAAGAAGACCTACCAATGCAAGTGCCAATACTACCAGAGTTCTCAAAGTGCTCAGCCAAAGGCGCAGGCCCCGTGCCAGCAGAGGCAGGATAATCTTTAGAAGGCGCAGCCTGCCCCTCAGGCAAAGCTAGGGGCAGGCTTTTGACTGGTTCCTCAGAAGCACAAGCAATCTCCCAGTGCCTTCATAGGTAGGGGGGGGCAGCTCGTCCTCTTTGCGCACAGGTGGCCTCTCATCACCTCAGGCACCTTGGTCCTGAAGATAAGCCTGAAGCAGGTACATGCTGTACTTTGCCCAGTTGCCGACCCACTTCTTCCTGAGGGAGTACCCTCTGGACCCACTGCATCGTGGCCTCCTACAGGAGGAGGTCTCCGCTCTTCTGACCGAGATCACTATCAAGCCAGTGTCTTTGGCTCAGGTTGGGCAGGACTTCTACTTCAGGTACTTCTGTTCTCCAAAAAGACAAGGCGGTTCCAGTCTATTCTAGACCGTCGGAACCTCAACCATCTCTTAGTGCAGGAAAAGCTTAGGATGGTCTCATTAGGGATGCTCCTCCCTTATCTCTTCAAGGATGATTGGCCATGCTCCCTGCATCTCAATAATGCATATACATACATCCCAATCCTCCCTGTTCACAGAAAATACCTCTGGTTTGTTCTGAAGGGTCAGCACCACCAGTACCGAGTGCTCCCATTCATTTTTGCATTGGCTTCCAGGGTCTTCACGAAGTGTCATGCGGTAATAGCCTCTTATCTCTAGACCCTGGTTGTCTTCATCTTCCCCTGCTTAGACGACTGGCTGATCAAGAGTTCCACCTCGAATGGAATTTGTCAGTCGGCTCGCCTGACCATTCAGGTGCTTGAAAGGCTAGGGTTCATAGTCAGCTACCCCATGTCACATCCTCAGTCTTCTCAGCAGCTGGCATTCATTGGGGCCCTTCTTGGTATGACTCAGGCCTGGACCTTTCTCCTGATAGACCGCATGCAGCAGCTCACAGAAGTGGTAAGCGATAGCCAAAGGAAGCACCACACAACAGCACGGGGGATGCTGAAGAAGCTTGGCCACATGGCCTCGACTGTACACGTGACTCCATTGGCTCATCTCTGTATGAGGCAGTCTCAGTGGACTCTAAGCACATAGTGGAAACAGGCCACAGGCTGCCTCTGGCTCTGGGTGGCACTCACCACACACCTCTCGTGCAGTCTCTACACTGGTGGCTAGAGCCGCAGAACCTGCTCCAGGATCTCCACTTTCAATCGCCGATGCCCCAAAAGGCACTCACCACAAACATGTCCAAGCTGGGCTGGGGGACTTACCTGGATGGTCTGCACACCCAGAGCCTGTGGCCTGAGCAGGAGACCCTGCACCAGATAAACTTCTTCAAGCTCTGAGCCATAGCAAATGCCCTACAGGCTTCTCAGGCACATCTGGCCAACTAGGTGGTCTTGATTCAAATGGACAATTAAGTGGTGATGTTCTACATCAACAAGCAGGGAAGGCACAGGATTGTACCTTCTGTGCTGGGAAGCAGTTCGCTTGTGGAAGTTCGTTGCTGCCATAGGATGGAGCTATGGGTGATTTAGCTGCCCGAGGAGCTCAATGCCCTGGTGTATCACTTGAGCCAGGCCCTCTAGCCACACAAGTGGACCCTCAACAGGAGGGCAGTAAGCTGAATCTTTCAGGAGCGGGGTACCCTCATGGTGGATCTCTGCCACGCTGCACAGTGCCCAGGTGGATCGGTTCTGCTCCAGGAAGGCTTCCAGTGGCCAGCTGGTCCCGGATGCCATCCTCCTCCACTGGAGGGACGGGTCTGCTTTATGCATACACCCCCCCCCCCCCAATCCCGCTCATAGCAAAGATGTTACTGAGGTTTCAGGTCGACAGGAGTACAATGATCCTCATTGCCTTGTATTGGCCCAAACAGTCATGGTTTTCCCTGCTGCTTCACATCTCTTGGTGGTAGTCTTTCCATCTTGGTTGCACCCCAGACCTCATTTGTCAGAAGGATGGGACCTTGCTTCATCCCAACATCTGCTCCTTGGCCCTCACAGCTTGGATGCTGAATCGTTAGTTCTCACGGAACTTAACCTGCTTGGGGCGGTTACAGATATCCTCCTAGCCTCCCTCAGGTATTCCACTCGCAGGTCCTATGTGTTTAATGATGGAGGTTCTCCACCTGGTGCATTGACTGGGCTTTAAATCCCTTCTCATGCACTGTGGATAATCTCCTGGAGTATCTCCTGCACCTCTTGAACTCCAGTCTCAAAGTAAATTTGATCAGAGTCCACCTGAGCGCGATTGGGGCCTACCATCGTGGCTCAGAGGGGAAGCCCCTCTCAACACAGCCTTTGGTGGCTTGCCTAATGTGGGGTTTACTCCTCCGATCAAGCCCCTGCCAGTGGCTTAGGACCTCAGTGTGGTTCTGGCGCCACTCCTGTCTGTTCCCATTGAGCCACTTGCATCCTGTCCTCTGAAATTTCTGATCTGGAAGGTCTTATTCCTCATGGCAGTCACTTCAGCACACCATGTCAGTGAGTTCCAGGCCTTGGTGGCTCACCTGCCATACACCAGGTTCCATCAGAATAGGATGGTGTTGCAAACACATTTGCATTTCTTGTCCAAGGTAGTCTCCTCTTTCTACTCAATCAATTGGTCGTTCTGTTCACCTTCTTTCCTAAGCCTAATGCCAGCCTTGGGGAGGCTATGCTGCACATACTTGACTGCGAGAGCCCTAGCCTTCTACCTCGAGCAGACAAAGGCGCATCGGCATTCACCTTGATGTCGTCTCTTTTCACTCCAGCAAACTAGATGCTGCCATCTCCAAACACACATGGTCCATTTGATTGGCAGACTGCATCTCTTTTGCTTATATCCAGGCAGGCCTGAGCATTGATGGCCATGTCACGGCTCAAAATGTCCGAGCCATGGCTGCATTGGTGGCCAACTTGCACTCGGTCTCCATAGAGGAGATTTGCAGGGCTGTTATATGGTCTTCTGTCCAGCTCACAACTGGATTCCCGATGCGACAGCAACTTCAGCCAAGTCATACTCCAGCATCTGTTTGGATCTTAGGTTCAACTCCTTCCCACTGTCCCTTCTGTCCATTCAGGCTATCAAAAAGTGTCCTCTCAGTTTCAATGTGCGCCAAGGATACTGAATCAGTTGAGTCCCCTGGGGGAGCTACCCTCACTATTTCTTCTGGTTCTCCAGTTTGTTGCTCTGGTTGGACTTTTGCCTCCTCGGTTTTCAGTAGCCTGTAGCTTGGGAATCCCATACGTGAGGACTTACTTCCTGCTTGTCCACGGAGAAAGTGTAGTTATTCACCCGTAATAGGTGTTCTCTGGGGACAGCAGGAATAAGTCCTTCCAACCCTCCCACCTCTCTTCTTTTGCTCTATAAGAAGATGGCGCCGTGGCAGGCGGGAAGCAGGCATGCATGCACGGTGGAGCCTCCCAAAAGCTTCCAATGGATACTGGGGAGCATTCCCATGTGGGGCTTCATCGAGGAAGTCACCCATACATGAGAACTTATTCCTGCTGTCCACGGAGAACACCTGCTACATGTGAGTAACTACGCTTTGTTGTTTTTCCCAGATATTGAGCTTGAGATTTGAATTTTTGTTAGTACTGTTTGATGTTAAACAGATTGGGGAGGATATTCAGCGGCAGCAGCTAACACAGATTAAGCAGCTAGCCATCATTGCTGAACATTGAACCCAGATATTCAATGCTGGGTTCATGTCTGGCCATCAGCATTGAATATCTGGGTTGAACAGATAATGAGTTACTTAACTAGTCAGTTGCGATGTTTAGCCATTGACTAGTTAGCTAAAGCTAGGCCAGACATTAAAGAGTCTAACTTTAGCCACTTTGGGATAACCAGCCGCTTTGGGATAACCAGTTAACGGCTTAATATTGCCACTAGCTGGTTATCCTTGGGTGCCTCCGCTCTGCCTCCAGAATGCCCTGATGCTAGCTGTCTAGCATGAGGGCACTTATTATAGAGGCTGAAACTGGATTGTAGCAGATAAACGAGTGAAGAAACAAACACCCAAGGAGTCTTAAAAGAAACAACTGTTTAATGTGCACAGACCCAGAGAAAATAGTTTTTCCAAATTCTGGGCCCCCACCAGAGGGCTCAGAGAGATTATATAGACCTCATATCAGATTATTACAGCATTTCTTCATGATTGGTCACTTTATTACAGTATAGTCCCGATTGGAGAAAGTCTACTGTACTCTTATCTCTAGCGAAGCAGAGAGAGAGTAGTTATCTCTAGCAAGCAGCAAGAGCAGCAGGACAAAGGAATAAGGGAGGGGACAAGCGTGTACCAGGGTATGACTTCACCAAGAAGGGTGTATCCTTTTCACTTAACCCTTCCAGCTCTCAGCCCTGCCTGGATTTCTACCTCAGATTAGCCACATTAGTGCCACTGTATATCCCACTGAGCTACATTTAGGCAGTTTTCATGTCTGCAAACCACCTAAATGCCTTTGAACATGTCCCCCATCAAATGTTTATGTATTTGGATTTGTCTCACACTTTTTCAGTAGTAGCTCAAGGTGAGTTACATTCAGGTACACTAAGTATTTCCCTGTCCCTGGAGGGCTTTCAAGCTGTGTTTGTGCCTTAGACAATAGGAAAGGTAAATAGCTTGCCCAAGGTCATGAGAAGTGACAGTGGAATTTGAATCCTGGTTTTCCTAATGCTGGGCCTACTTCTCTAAGTCGTAGGCTAATCCTCTACTACTTTATTAAATATGTCTGTTTCCTTTATCAAGGTATTCTTGAAGTTAAATTTCAATGCAAATATAAAATATTTAAAAACATATTAATGCAAATGTAGTTCGCAGCACTTATATAAAAGAGATAAATATACAAGAAACAGCATTGGAGATAATCCACTGTTCCTATTCGTCTCTCCGGGCCAGTCCAGAACAGATGGGTAGTCAAATCTCCCTCCTCTAGCAGCTGAGGACTGAATACTAATTCTTGTTGCTAGGTTACCCAGTTCTCCCCTGGTGACAGAAGGCAGTCTTAATGTCCTCAGCAGCTGAGCTGGATGTGTGGAGATTTGACTCCCCACGGGTGGCCTATTACCTTTATTTCTCTTTCTTATTTTCTGGTAGCGTTTGCACAGAAGGGTTGTGCTGTACCCTAGCAGGGTATAGAAGCACTTCGCTATTGATTATACTAGCGGTATTTCTCATACAGCGCTGCTGTCAGTAAACCGTCTGACCGACTCAGAGAATGGGACAGAGCCTGTCTCCTCTTCTCTGCTAAGGGTGAGCGTTGGAAACGGACCTGGGAGCCCCAGCTGCTGTCTTCCTACTCCTTACCTTTGCGACCTTGCCGACCCGCTAGTGGCGGTTCTGTTTGCCTTTAGGAGCGCTTCAGCTTACCGGAGTTGGTTCAGGTATTCTTTGCACTTATTACCTCAGCGCGGGTGCCCTCTCCCCCGTCGGGCGGTCGGGGCTGCTCATTTCCTCCGCGGTAATTTGTTCGCCGGTATTTGGTCGCTCACGGGCTCGCTGGTGTGTGTTCGCTCGTTCCCTGATATGCAGGAGCACAAGGGGGATCAGCATGAGCCGTCAGCGTTGCTGCCGCCTTCGGGGGAAAGCGTGGGAACGGCGGCCATCTTGGCGGGGTCCTCCATTTCGGCGGTTCCTGCTCCAAAAGCAGGCAAACGCAAGGCAAAGTCTCGGCATATCGCTGAGAGTCGGGAACAGCCCGTGGTGCCAGAGGTATCCGATGTGCTCGATCCTCTTCTGTCAGCAGAGTTTATTCTTGCGTTCCACAGGGCTTATTTGCTTAAAAAAGCCCAGTCTCCGGTTCCACTTCTCTCAGATTCTCTGCAGCGTTCTCAGACAGGGGTCTCTGGCCGGTCTGATTCGGGAGAAGGAGTTTCCTCTTTGGCTGCATTTCAAGATACTAAGTTGGACATTGGTTCTCTGGCCGCAGAAGCTTTGGGGCCTGAGGAAGGGGAACTCTTGTCAGACCCCGGTCTGGATTCCTGGCCCACAGACTTGGAGGAAGGTGAGTTGGGACCCGGGGATGATCCCAATATTTTTAGAGTTTTTCGGAAGGAGGAATTGCCTGCTCTCATTGCACAGTCCCTAGCGGCTCTGGGTATCGTTCCTCCGGTGGTTCAGCAGGAACCTTTGGAAGATCCCTTATTACAGGGTTTTAAAACCGAACTTCTTTTCCTATTTCTCTTGGCCTTGGCCTTGATTTTCCTTCACTTTTGAAAATTGTACACCGCCTTGATTCCAGTAGAAAGGCGGTTTTATCAAATTCAATAAACATAAACATAAACATAGGTGTTTTCTGTTACACAGAGTAATCAGGCAGATGATAGATTCCGAATGGGAATGTCCTGAAGCTTCCTTGAGGGGGGCTAGAGCGATGGCTCGTTTGTATCCTGTGCCCCAAGAGGAAAGAGAGCTCCTTCGTATGCCTAAGGTTGATGCGCTGGTTTCGGCGGTCACCAAGAAGACTACCATTCCGGTGGAAGGGGCTACGGCCCTTAAGGATGTCCAAGATCATCGCTTGGAAGGGCTGTTGAAACAGGCCTTTGACGCCAGCACGCTGGCGCTTCAAGTGTCCGTCTGTGGGGCATATGTGTCCAGGGCTTCGATTCGATGGAGTCAGCTGGCTTCTGGTCCGGAGAATGAGGAATCTCCGGCTGGAGAAGGGGCAAAGCTGGAGTCTGCGGCGGCGTATTTGGCGGATGCTTTTTATGATTTAGTTCGCATTTCCGCAAAGGCTATGGCTTCCATGATCGCCGCTCGTCGGTTTCTCTGGTTGCGGAATTGGGCGGCGGATGCTTCCTCCAAGGCCCGTCTCAGTAAGCTCCCATACAAAGGTAAACTGCTTTTTGGGAAGGCGCTAGAAAAGATTGTTAAGGATTTAGGTGACTCCAAGCGAGGGCGTCTTCCTGAAGACCGTCCCAAAACCGGTAGGCAGGGGTCCTTCCCTAGGGGTCAGGGGCGTGACTTTCGCCGTTTTCGGGGAGCCTGCTTTGCTCCCTATCAGAGGGGTTGCTTTCCGTCCCGGGGACAGTCCTTTCGGGGCGCTAGAGGTGCCGGTAGAGGCTACTTCGGGACCCCTCCAGCTGCCCTTAAAAAGCCACAATGAAGTGAGGCCGGTCCAGGCGGAGCTCCCGGTAGGGGGTCGGTTGCAGGAGTTTCTCTCCGCTTGGACCGCCATTACTACCGACAAGTGGGTACTGCAGATTATTCGCGAGGGCTATGCGCTCGAGTTCGATTGTCATCTGACCGACGCATTCGTTTTCTCTCCGTGCGGTCCCCTCGCCAAGCGGAGGGCGGTCCACGACACCTTGCATCGATTGTTACAGCTCTGGACCGTGGTTCCCGTTCCGTTAGGCCAGTGCGGGTTCGGTCGATACTCGATTTATTTTGTGGTGCCCAAAAAAGAGGGATCGTTCCGGCCCATTTTGGATTTAAAGCACGTGAACCGCTGTCTGTGCGTCTCTCACTTCCGGATGGAAACCTTACAATCGGTGATCCGCTCGGTGCATCCGGGAGAGTTTCTCTCCTCCATCGATTTAACAGAAGCCTATCTGCACATTTCTATCAAGCCGGATCATCAGCGGTTTCTTCGTTTTGCGGTTCCCATGGGTCATTTACAGTTTCGCGCTTTGCCGTTCTGTCTCGCGACTGCGCCTCGCACTTTCACCAAAGTGATGGTGGTAGTGGCGGCGGCTCTGCGCCGGGACGGCGTCCAGGTTCACCCTTATCTGGACGACTGGTTGATTCGAGCGGCGTCGCGAGAGGAGTCGGTCAGGGCGACCGCTCGGGTAGTTTCCTGTCTCGAGAGTCTCGGCTGGATTGTGAACCAGGCGAAAAGTCGTCTGGAGCCGGTGCAGCAACTGACTTATCTTGGGGCCTTGTTCGCCACAGACAGGGGTCTTGTTCTATTGCCTCCGGACCGGGTTCGAAAGCTTCTCTCTCACGTGTCCAGTTTTTTGCATGCTTGGGCACCGACAGCTTGGAAGTACTTGCAATTACTGGGGCTGATGGCGGCGGCCTTGGATCTGGTGCCTTGGGCCCGAGCGCACATGCGTCCGCTCCAACAGGCGCTGCTGTCGCGGTGGTCTCCGCAGCATCATCCTCTTTCTTGGCGCTTGGGCTGTCCCGATCCCATGCGGGTCAGTCTCCAGTGGTGGTTGGTGCCGGACAATCTTCAGGCGGGAGTCCCCCATGCGCTTCCAGACTGGGTTTTGGTAACTACGGATGCCAGTCTGACCGGTTAAGGGGCGCATTGTTTGACTCACATAGCACAGGGCTCCTGGTCGGCGGAGGAGAGCCTGTGGTCCATCAATCGTCTCGAACTACGAACGGTGCATCTAGCGCTGCTAGCGTTTGCCAATCTCGTGGAGGGGAAGCCGGTTCGCATCTTCTCCGACAACTTAGTGACGGTCTCATACATAAATCGCCAAGGTGGAACGGGCAGTCTTCTTCTCCTAGAGGAGAGTCAGCAGTTGTTTCACTTGGCGGAATTGCACCTCGCGGCGCTTTCGGCAGCTCATGTGGCAGGAAAGGACAATGTGCAAGCGGACTATCTCAGTCGCCATGTGCTAGATCCCGGAGAGTGGGAGCTCAGTGCAGAGGTGTTTCACGATCTCACATTACGTTGGGGTCAACCGGTAGTAGACCTGATGGCGACGCAGGGCAATGCGAAGGCGGCTCGGTTTTACAGCAGACGCAGAGAGCATATGTCGGAGGGTCTCGACAGCCTCGTGCAACCCTGGCCGTTGGGGCAGCTCCTGTATGTGTTTCCCCCGTGGCCCTTGGTGGGCCGGGTCATTCAACGAGCCGCCCGTCACGACGGTCTGGTGATTCTTATTGCTCCAGATTGGCCTCGCCGACCTTGGTATGCCGATCTCATGCGTCTTCTCGTGGAACCGCCGTGGAGGTTGCCCGCTCGGACCGACTTGCTGCATCAGGGTCCGGTGCAGATGCCCCAGGCGGATCGGTTCTTGCTTACGGCGTGGCTCTTGAGAGGCAACGTTTGCGTCGCAAAGGCTATTCAGCGGCGGTGATCTCCACCTTACTGCAGTCGCGGAGACGTTCCACGTCGTTGGCGTACATTCGAGTCTGGCGCATTTTTGAGGCGTGGTGCGCTGAACGTTCCTTGAGACCACGCCTGTCTTCCTTTCCGGATATTCTAGCGTTTCTCCAATGTGGGCTTGAAAAAGGTCTGGCACTTAGTACCTTGAAGGTGCAGTTGGCGGCCCTTGCGTTTTTTCGGGGATCGGTTTGCGGGGTTCGTCTTCCTCTCATCCGGATGTTCTCCATTTTCTTAGAGCGGCCAGGCAACTTCGGCCTCCGTTTCGACCGGTTATTCCGCCTTGGGATTTGAATCTTGTGTTAGGGGTCTTGACAGAGCCTCCCTTCGAGCCTCGTTCCTCAGGTTCTATACGAGAGTTATCCTGGAAGACGGTCTTTTTGGTGGCCTTGTGTTCTGCCATACGCATTTCGGATTTGCAGGCGCTTTCGTGCCGACCGCCTTTCCTTCAGTTCTCTGCGGAAAAAGTGGTCTTGCGTCCGGTTCCGTCTTTTCTACCTAAAGTGGTTTCTGCTTTTCATTTGAATCAATCAGTCTCCCTGCCCACCTTCGTGGATTCGGGAAACGGTTCCTTCGATCGTTCTCTGCGGAAGTTAGATATGGCTCGGGTGCTCCGTTGGTATCTTCGGGAGACCAAATCCTTTCGTAAATCTGACAGGTTGTTTGTTTTGTTTGGAGGGCCGTCCAAAGGTCAAGCGGCTTCCAAGGCATCCATTGCGCGTTGGGTGAAGCATGCGATTCGGGTCGCGTATGAGGCCAGGTGTAAGCCCGTTCCCGTAGGTCTTCGGGCTCATTCTACCAGGGGTCAAGCTACCTCGTGGGCAGAATCCGCCTTGGCTCCGCCAGTGGATATTTGTCGAGCGGCATCCTGGTCTTCTCTCCATGCTTTTTCGCGTCATTATCGATTGGATGTGCTCGCACGGCAGGATGCATGTGTGGGGGCTTCGGCGGTGATAGCGGGGCTCACAGGTCCCTCCCAGGGTTAGGTACTGCTTTGGTACTACCCATCTGTTCTGGATGGCCCGGAGAGACGAATAGGAAGGAAAAATTAGACCTTATCTGCTAATTGTCTTTCCTTGAGTTCTCTCTGGGCCAGTCCAGAACCCACCCTATCTGTTTTTCCTGTATTGCTCTCGGTGGTTGTCTCGAATATTCCTTCGTGCCGTGTCTTCCTATCAGGGTTTCCTACGTTGGAAGTCGTCGTCATGTTCTTGTGAGCCTTAATCAAAATCATTAAGAAACAAAAAAAAAAAAAAACATGCTGGGTGAGGAGCACACGCTTTTAGCTAGAGCGTTGGCCTTCCTGTTGGCTCATTTTGTTGCCCACGTGTGTGGTGGTCGGTCACAGCGCACTGGTATGTATCTTCTGTGTAACTCTTCCACTATCTCTTCTTCTTTGTTGTTATTTTGGGCTGCTTGCTACGTTGAGACTGCCTTCTGTCACCAGGGGAGAACTGGGTAACCTAGCAACAAGAATTAGTATTCAGTCCTCAGCTGCTAGAGGAGGGAGATTTGACTACCCATCTGTTCTGGACTGGCCCGGAGAGAACTCAAGGAAAGACAATTAGCAGGTAAGGTCTAATTTCTCCTTCTTAGTTTCAAGGATGTCTTCCACACAGCTTGTGTTGGGGGAGGAAACTCAAAGGAAAGAGCACCATCAGAGCCCCATGGAGCCTACACCTGAGGCCTTTGTTAGTCAGCATACCTCCTGGGGCTTTTATACTTGGGCAGCCTTGTAGCTGCTTCCAGCAACTGAGCTGCAGGCAGTGTCAAGTGCTTAGCTTATTGTGGGTTTGTGGCCTAAAAGCCACCTTTTCTTGTCAAATTCTGTATAAAGAGTTACTGAAGATGGAGGAGCTCCAGCAGCCCCTGCCACATAGAGCGAGTGTTTTTGTGCTATTAAGTCACCCATTACAGAACTGGGGGCTCTGGAGACTGCACAATGGTTTTTCCAGATGGCTGTGCACTTTTGGAGTGGTACCCAGAGTTCCTGCTGCTGACATGGTGGCAGTAGAAAGTTGACAATTAGTCCAAATGTAAGTGGGATGGCCTACCCTACACCAATCCTTATAGCGTGCCATATGTACCTAATGGAACTATATGCCTTTTCCTATAGGCAACACACTTTGTAGAGCCAATAGGCTTAGGCTCAGGCTACAGAGGTTTGCATGGACCTTTTGAGATCCCCCTCTTTGGGTCCTTGAGAGAACTGGGCCGGACTGAAAGAGACTCACTCAGATGCTGTTTGGGAAGTGAAAAAGAACTGGGGAAGTGCTGCTTTTTACCCCAGAGAGGGTAGATATTTCCTTGCTTTACTGGAGTGGATGCCCTGGTGGCAGACTGTGTCACGAGTGCATGGAGAGTTTTGTTTTATGGTAAACCATGCCATTTTCTGCCTGTGGATGTCTCAACAGTGGTAAGTAAACTACCTTCAATCCCCCAGTGTCTCGGATGTTCAGTTGGAGAATCTATGTTTGATGGCAGTACAGCATCTTGTGTGGGCTACAATGAAACCAGCTTGCTTCATGTAGTGTATGAAGAGTAGCTCTGTGGTAGGCTATGGCCTGCTACTATGAAAGGCCTGTAAGTTAGGCCTGGATCCTAACTCCCATTATAGCTAGAAAAGAACCAATAATCTGTGAAAATTGAGAAAACTGTTTTAAACTGCTTAATAAGAAGTTTTTATGAATTCATGTCTTCCATTATTCTCTTGTGTGTGAAAGAACAGAAATGTTTCAATATATGCATTCCTAGAGCTAGGGATAACCTTGCAGTAGAGAAGTAACGAAATCAAGAACTGCACCATTGTTAGAGCAATCCTAAGGGAGGGGGCCGGTTGCCAGGCTCCGGAGGGATTTCTAATTGGACAGGTGCAGGGAATGTAAGACCAATGAGAGGTTTGCATGTATCAAGTTGGAACCAATAGAAAGTTCTCATGTATCAAACTGAAAAAGAGGTATAAATGGTTATGTCTCTGTATAAACGTTTGCTCAGTTCCTTTTGAAGCTTTGACTGACTGGGCCTGTGCACAATAAACTGGCTTGGACCCTGTCAATTGACTCCTGGACTTATTCATTGATTGCACTTTGCTACAGCAGCTCCATGCCTGTCACCTGGATTGGCACAGTTGTGGGATCCTGGCTTGGCTGGGCAGTCTGCCCTCCCAATGCTCCCACTTATTGCAGGAGGGTTTGTGCATGTTGGGCACTCTATCATTTATGCCTGGATTGGCACATGCAAATGGGAAGTCTGCATCTGGTGTCAGAGGGGGCAGAAGCCAAACAGCCTCGCTGTGCTGGAGGTTTAAGGTAAGTACTCTGGGGCTGTTTGAGGCCATTACCACCACTGCAGGACCTGGAGATGGGTGGTGGCAATGGGCCATTCCTGGACCATTTGCACTCTAGGCGGTAGCCTAGTTCACCTGATGGTCACGCTGGACCTGACCAGCAGTTACATCCTTCTCTGTGACCCTCTGCTCTGGACTCACTATCAAGTGTGTTTGCCTCTCCGCTGTTTGTCAACAGAAAAAAATGTAGTTGCTTACAGTACCTGTAACAAGGCTTCTCCAAAGACAACAGGGGAATGCAGCCACACTTTTCCACCCTTCAGTACCCCTGCAATTTTCACTGGCTCATAGCAACTCCCTTAAGCTTTAAAAAGACTAAAGGCAACAGAGTGTGTCAGGAGGCTTAAGACCACCTGCATATGCCCAGTCCTGTAGAAAATAAATACAAATTTTAAAAAATCTACTATGACTAGGAGAGAGCTCTGCACAATGGCTCAGCCTACTGGCTTCACAACCAAGAGTGATTGCATTCTATTGTCTATGGAGAATCTCTGTTACAGGTTAAGCGGCTATGCTTTCTGTGTGCCCCTTGATAGGATCTGGATAGTGCACTTTATGACTTGATTTGGAGAATGCATGCTCTGTCTTGCTCAAAGGATTGCACACTTTGGGCACTTCATATCTTGCTTGGGAGAAGGCATATTTGGTGTCCTATGTGCCTTGTTCAGTACTCTCTGTGCCTTGCTCTGTAGAGGGCACACTCAATGTGCTGCTTATCTGGCCTTGGAGACCACATGCCTTGGCACTTCATGTATACCTCTGGGGGCCACACTGTGTGCCCTCCATGTCTTTCTTTGTGGTAAGTGCATGCCATGTACTACAGATTTTGTCCTGGGGCCTTGTATGGTGCTGTACATGCCATGGTTTGTTCACTGGCTGCACACTCAGTGTTTTCCAAGACTTGCTCTGGAGGATGTGCACTCCATGGGGAGCTACTTGCTTTGTGAACCCCAAATTGTATTCATGAGGCAGCTCGCTTGTTTTTTGAGGCAACTTCTTTCAGCTTGAGTTTCTGGACATGGAAGAATGAACATAGGACTGGTTCTGTTTACTGGCCTGCTGGCTGGCTATCTTAATCTCATTTTATTTTTTGGCTCAGATTAGCATGTGATCCTGTTTTTCATTCACATATCTTGGGGTGTTCCACATCCGACTTACCTTTGATCTTTTAAGGGCCTGCTCAGAAATCAATTACCTTCCTTCGTGGGTCAAACTGTGCCTTTGGTCCCTTGATTTGGTGGGCTGCATGGGGGGAGGGCACTTTCAGTTCTCCACTGAGCTAGCAATGAAGAGGCCTTAAGGGAATTGCTCCACATTTTAGTAGTGAGTCCCACTGGGTGTAGTTCTCTCTATGAAGGGCCATATGTGGCCTTAATAGAGGCTCAGGGCAGTAGAGCATGAATGTTCTGAAGGGCGATTTCAGATTTCCTTCTCCAGCATGTCAAATTGGGAAGGGGGGAGGGGTGGATGTGGAACACTGCCTAGTGAAGTGAAGGTCTTTCAGATCCTTACCGTCCTCCCTTCAGGGGTCTTAAGACTTTGGTACATCCCACTTGTCTGAACTGATCTATCAGGATGATAAGGAAGGTAAAATTTTGTCTTGCCTGATAATTTCCTTTCCTTGAATTCTGCTAGACTAGTTTAGGACCCATCCTAGAAGGACTAAAGATTTTTAGTTGTTTCTCTCAATCTCTTCTAAGAATTTGATTAGGCCCTCTGTGTTACCGTTGAAATCAGTACAGTGAAGTTATTTTCCAATTATGTGAAAGTTGGGTTGGTTGGGAGTTTATTAACAGTGTTGTTGCAGTATCTTTCAGATCTGCTTTAGCAACAGTATACCAGCAGGTTCTAGGGCTGCAACACTTCTTATACTGGTGATGTCAACATTGAAGCATGTGCTGTTTGGGCAAGATAACCTACTTGTCTGGGCTGGTCTAGCAGGTTTCATGGAAAGGAAATTATCAGGTAAGAACAAATTTCACCATCTTGTTGCCAAAATAAAAATAATTACCATATTGATACAGATCAAGACTGCTAAGAAATAGCTTTTGTGGCAATGAAGCACAGATTCACTCAATGTAAGTCACTGCTTCCCACGTCTGCTCCAAACTAAGCAGGCAAACTATACCTCTGACCGATAAGGTGGGAATTTTCTTTACTACACAGAAAATAACCACTAATTCATGAATTGTTGTCATGATATGCTTATACGTATGATGTGGGTATGTAAATTAAATACAGAGAACAGAGAGTGTGTGCTGGGCATGGAAAGAACAGGGACTACTGTAAGCACTATTTATTATTTCTATAGTGCTACTAGATGTATGCAGTATTGTACACATACATATAAGAGATGTGCCCTCTACATGAGCTTACAGTCTATTCAAGACAGATAAACAAGCAAAATATGAGAATTAGATCATTTCATTTATTATGGGAATAGTTTAAAACAACATGATTATGAACATAAAAAAATAAGGGGTTGATTCAGTTTAAATTTTTATTATCTACTCCTCAGAGCTACTCTAAGGATTTCTGCTGCCCCCTCGCCGCACTACTCCTGCCAAGCTTTGCTGCTGCCCCCATCCTCGGGGGGGGGGGGGGAGGTGGGGCAGCGGTGGCAGTATTCTAAAAGTGACTTTTGTGCTGCCGCTTTGGTGCCCGCGGCAGGCCATATGCGTCAGCACACATGGTTTGCCGCTTCTGACTCCCCTCCAACAGTAAGTTGCATCAGAGGGGGCTCAGAAGTGGCAGGTTATGTGTGTCAAAGCACATGGCCTGCCACAGGTAACAAAGCAGCGGCGCAAAGCTGCCCTATGCAGTCGCCTAGTGGAGGTCCGGCCCTGCTACTCCTTTTTACTCCAGTCCTATAAAGGTAAAAATAGTGAGGAAAGTAAAAACATTAAATAGAGAAGACTTTGCCCAAAAATGTCACTATAAATAGCTCACACACCCTACCAACCACCCTTGATAAAAATCTGAAAATTTGAAATTATAGACTTAACAATTCCCTTGATTTAATGGCCCTATCCAAATAATATGTAGAACCTGTTGTAATCATCCTGGTATCAATTAAACCATGTTCAAATTTAAACAGAAATTACACAACGCAGAAAGAAAATGGAGAAAGGAGAAAATCCATGATAATAAGGCTGAATGTTTACTGCTTCAAAGGGAATATAAAGCACTAATTAGGAAAACAAAATAAGGATATTTTTCTAATCTAATCCTTTCCAAGTTAAAAATTTCCCTCCTCATCTATTTGAAGTTGCCCAGGAAGAAGGGAAGTAACATAAAATAAATCCATTATTACAAAATGGAAAGAATATGGCACCACTACAAACCTGATAAGAGAAGGCCACCTACCAAAACTCATAGACCGGGTAAAGAGGGCATTAATCAGAGATGCTACAAAGACACCAAGGATAACACTGAAAGAGCTGCAAAGATCCACAGCGGAGATGGGAGTATCTGTCCATAGGATCACTTAAAGCCGTACACTCCTCAGAGTGGGGCTTTATGGAAAAGTGGCCAGAAAAAAAGCCATTCCTTAAAGAAATAAGAAAACACGTTTGGAGTTTGCACAACAACATGTGGCGGACCCTCCAAACATGGAAGAAAGTTCTCTGGTTAGATAAGACGAAAATTGAACATTTTGGCCATCATGGGAAATGCCTTGTGTGGCGCAAACCCAACACTTCCTATCACCCTGAGAACACCATTCCCACAGTGAAATATTGTGGTGGCAGCATCATGCTGTAGGGATGTTTTTCATCGGTAGGGACAGGAAACTGGTTAGGATTGAAGGAACGAAGGATGGCACTAAATACAGGGCAATTCTTGAGGAAAACCTGTTTCAGTCTGCCAAAGATTTGAGACTGGGATGAAGGTTCAACTTCCAGCAGGACAATGACCCTAAACATACTGCTAAAGCTACACTGGAGTGGTTTAAAGGGAAACATTTAAATGTTTTGGAATGGCCTAGTCCAGGGGTGTCAAACTCAAATACACAGTGGGCCAAAATGTAAAACTTGAACAAAGTCGCGGGCCAGCATTGAACAAATGAACCTTTTAATATGGACCCAAACAAGATTTGCTTTAACATTGAATATGAAGCAACACTTATTACTATACAATTTATAACTTAATAGTTCAGATATGCAAAAACCAATTTCAAATAAAAAAAAACATCAATGACATTCATTTATTAAATAAGATTTAAATAATAATAAATAATAATTTTTAAAATAAAATAACAATAATAAAATTAATCAACCATTCAAGCCCATGTCTTGGAGTAGCAAGAAAAAGTGCATAAAGAAAACGTTAATTATTGCTCAGTTTGCTGCACACTGATCTAATCTGATGTGCCCAAGCCAGATACCTGGCATCTCTTCTTGGATGATAGTTCATCAATGTCTGGGCTCAGGCTTTGAGCTGAGGAAATCCTCAGTATCGAGCGAAGGTGTTCATCAGTCAGACGTCTCCTGTGAGATGTTTTGGTCATCTTCATCGAGGAGAAAAGTTGCTCACATAGATAAGTGCTGCCGAACATGGAGAGCATCTGAGCAGCTTGGGTGTGGAGCTGAGGCATTGTGTCAGGGATGAACTGTGGAAACTGGGCGGCGCCCACAGCATCATACTTTGACTTCAGCGTGTCATTACACTGGAGTTCAATTAGCTCCATTTGGAGGTTGGTTGGTGCGTTTTCCACATTAACTGCAAAGGGATTACTGAGCAGTTCAAACCTACATTTCTGGACATCAAAGTCGGCAAATCGCCGGCTAAACTCAGCGCCGAGTACACTGAGTTTTTCAGCAAACTGTGCGCATGGGAACAAGTTGGTAAAGAACTGCGTTTTCATGGTTTGGCAGCAGGGAAAATGGCCAAGGTTTCCTTGCAGCATCTGATTCTCCCACAGGCACAGTTTAGTTTTAAAAGCCCTCACTGCAGCGTACATGTCTGTGATGATGCGCCCCCGCCCCTGAAGCTGCAGGTTCAGCGCATCGAGATGGCTCGAGATGTCACACAGAAAGGCCAGCTCACACAGAAACTTTTTCTCCCGAAGCTCTGCTGTGTCCTTCCCTTTGCTTTCCAGAAACTGACATATTTCCTCATGCAGCTCAAAACATCTATTCAGTACTTTTCCTCGGCTTAACCATCTCACCTCTGTGTGATACGGCACGTCTGCGTATTCCGAACCACACTCCTCCAGAAAAGACTTAAACTGGCGGTGATTCAGACCTTTGGCTCTTATAAAGTTAACTACTTGTGTTACTGTGGTCATAACATGTTCCATCTTTAGGGCTTTGCCACACAATGATTCCTGATGTATGATGCAGTGATAAACAGTTAGTTCACCTGCACAGTTCTCTTCCTGCATCTTCTCCCGGACCCTGCCCACCAGTCCACTTGTTTTACCGCACATCGCTGGCGCACCATCTGTCGTTAATCCCACGAGTTTATCCCACGGCAGCTTTATTTCAGTTACGCATTTGGAAACCTCCTCAAAAATTTCCTTTCCTGTGGTTGTGCCATGCATTGATTTGAATCCCAATAGCTCCTCCGTAACACACATATTTGAGTCCACTCCACGGATGAAGACTGACAGCTGAGCAGTATCAGATGCGTCGCTGCTCTCATCCACAGCAAGGGAGAATGCAACGAAATCTTTTCCCTTTTCCAAAAGCTGGTCATACAGATTGGTGGCAAGATCACATGTGCGATCAGCTACTGTGTTTCTGCTCAGGCTCACGTTTGAAAAGGCTTGCTTTTTCTCTGGGCACACGATGTCACAAACTTTCAACATGCACTTTTTCACAAACTCTCCCTCATTAAAGGGCCGGGCTGATTTTGCGATCTCTGCTGCCACAATATAACTAGCCTTTACAGCAGCCTCACTTTGTGATGTGGCTTTTTTGAACATATTCTGTTGTGAAACCAAACTTCTTTTCATCTCCTCCACTTTCTGGCTCCTTTGAGTCATGTCCAGGTCCTTGTACTTGTCATGGTGTTTTGTTTCATAGTGTCGTCGAATGTTATACTCCTTAGTTATAGCCACGTTGACTCCACAAATCAGACAAACAGGTCTGTCTTTTACATATGTAAACAAATATTCTGTCTCCCACCTGTCCAGAAAGTTCCTGTTGTCTGCCTTTCTTTTTGCCATTTTTGGGAAGGGGTTCCACAGTGACAGTTGTAGCTTGAGATCGCTATGACTTCTGTCACACAGGAGAGGGCGTTTCTGGGACCTGTCCTGATTGACGCGCCAAAACAACAGCAAGGCATTATGGGATTTGTAGTATTAGCGATGAATGAATGTGCTGTATAATACTGGCGGGCTAGCTCTAGTAGTCATTTGGTATAGCTCGCGGGCCAAATATAATTACACTACGGGCCAAATTTGGCCCGTGGGCCAGAGTTTGACACCTATGGCCTAGTCAAAGCCCAGACCTCAATCCAATTGAGAATCTGTGACATGACTTGAAGATTGCTGTACACCAACGCAACCCATTTAACTTGAAGGAGATCGGGGACGGCTCTACCATGAGGCGAACTGAGGCGGTGGCCTCAGGCGGCATTTTTAAGGGGACAGCATTCTCAGGGCTTTCCCCTGCAGCTTTCCCTAGTCTGTCTGACAAATCAGTGCAATGGGAATCAAAGAGGAAGAGCCAGGCTTGTACTTTTCATGAGCTGCTGCCTGCCTGGCACTTCCTCTTTGATCAGGGCCGGCCCGTCCATTGAGCAAGAATGTTTTTTGCACAGGGCCCCGCGTTTCAGGGGGCCCCGCGCAAAGAACATTCTGCTTTTTTTAAAAATGAAATTTAAAAAAAAAACGGGCCGCTGCCGCCGCGGCAGCATGGAGTGTCCCGCGGGGCCCCCTCTGCCCGACTGAACTCTCCCGGCGCGGCTGAAGCCCTCTGCTCCGGCTTGCAGATACGCGAAGGGAGAGTGTCTCCCTCGCGTCTCTGTTAAGCCCGCAGGGGCAGATGGGAAATTTCCCATCAGCCCCTGCTTCCCATCGGCCCCTGCGGGCTTAACAGAGATGCGAGGGAGACACTTTCCCTTCGCGTATCTGCAAGCCGGAGCAGAGGGCTTCAGCCGTGCCGGGAGAGTTCAGCCAGGCAGAGGGGGCCCCGCGGGACACTCCTTGCTGCCGCGGCGGCAGCAGCCAGCTTTTTTTAAATTTTAATTTCCATGAGCCGATGGGGGGGGGGGGGTTAGGACTGGCAATGGGCTGTGGGCTGATGGGGGGGGGTTAGGACTGGTGATGGGCTATGGGGGGGTTAAGACTGGTAATGGGCTGTGGGCTGATGGGGGCGGTCTGGAAATGGGGTGTTGGGGGGTTAGGACTGGTAATGGGCTTTGGGGGGGGGGTTAAGACTGGTAATGGGCTGTGGGCTGATGGCTGTCTGGCAATGGGGTGATGGGGGGTTAGGACTGGCAATGGGCTGTGGGCTGATGGGGGCTGTCTGGAAATGGGGTGATGGGGGGTTAGGACTGGTAATGGGCTATGGGGGGGGGTTAAGACTGGCAGTGGGCTGTGGGCTGATGGGGGCTGTCTGGAAATGTGGAGATGGGGGGTTAGGACTGGTAATGGGCTATGGGGGGGTTTAATACTGGCTGTGGGCTGATGGGGGCTGTCTGGAAATGGGGTGATGGGGGGTTAGGACTGGTAATGGGCTATGGGGGGGGGGTTAAGACTGGCTGTGGGCTGATGGGGGCTGTCTGGAATTGTGGTGATGGGGGGTTAGGACTGGTAATGGGCTATGGGGGGGTTAAGGCTGGTAATGGGCTGTGGGCTGATGGGGGGGTTAGGACTGGTAATGGGCTATGGGGGGTTAAGACTGGTAATGGGCTGTGGGATGATGGGGGTGTTAGGACGGGTAATGGGCTATGAGGGGGTTAAGACTGGCAATGGGCTGTGGGCTGATGGGGGCTGTCTGGAAATGGGGTGATGGGAGGGTTAGGACTGGTAATGGACTATGGGGGGGTTAGGACTGATAATGGGCCATGGGGGGCTAGGACAGGAAATGGGCTGATGTGGAGGGGTTAGGACTTGAGGTGGGCTGATGTGGTTAGGACTGGTAATGGGCTGTGGGCTGATGGGGGGTTTAGGACTGGCAATGGGCTATGAGGGGCTGACTGGAAATGGGCTGAGGGGGTTAGGACTGGAAGTGGGCTGATGGGGGGTTAGGACTGGAAGTTGGTTGACGGGGGGCTAGGACTGGTAATGGGCTGAGCGGAAGGGGAGGCTTGAACTGCAAATAGCTGATGGGGAGGGGGCTTGGAATGGAAATGGGCTGTGAGGGAAGGGAGCTAGGACTGAAAATGGGCTGATGGAGCAGCTAGGATAGAACTGGAAATGGGCTGTTGGGGGGAGCTAAGATTGGAAATGGGCTGTTGGGGGGGCTTGAATTGAAATGGACTCATGGAGGGGCTAGAACTGGAAGTAGGCTCATGGGGGGGGGGCTTGGACTGGAATTGGGCTGAGTGGAGGGGAGCTATGATTTGACATGGGCTGATGATGGGGCTAGGAAATGACTAGAAATGGGCTGATGGGGAGGGGCTAGGATTGGAAATGAGCTGATGAAGGGACTCAGACTGGAAATGGATGGGGGAGCTAGGACTGGAAATGGGCTGATGGGGGGCTAGGACTGGAAATGGGCTGATGCAGGGACTAGAAGGGAATGGATGCTGGGTGAGACTGGAACTAGAAGGGAGCTGATGTTGGGGGAGGATTAGAATGGGATGGGGCTGGGAGAGTAAAATGGAGAGGGGAAAAATATTTTGTGTGGGAGGATGAAAAATCTATAATTGGCCGGGTATTGGGAGAGTAAGTGGGGATTGAGGATGGAGGGGTAAGATTTGTGAGGATGAAATAGGAATGAGGAAAGAGCAAAAGGAGAAAGATTAGTATGTTAAAGCAGATGTAGAGAGAGAGAATGGAAAAAAAAACTAGAAGAGAGAAGAAAGGACAAATGGACAGCAGATGATGGAGAGTTAGCAGAAAACATGAAGAAACCAGAAGAAAGTGGCTGGACCAATTGCAACTGAAAAAAATGCACAAAAGGTAGAAAGATCTCTCTTTATTTTGAATTTATTAACTGGAATATGAAAGCTCTGGGAAATGTGCATCATTAACGTCTGTGCTTTGTTTGGTACAAGAGGAAATTAATTTATAGTTTTATTTCTACAGTGTTGTTGTACATTCCAAGTTTGGCTTTTGGGGTTCCCAGTTTAATTATTGCCTTCCTGTTTCTAAATTGTGATTCCTTGTTTGGTACATAAGAACATAAGACATGCCATACTGGGTCAGACCGAGGTCCATCAAGCCCAGTATCCTGTTTCCAACAGTGGCCAATCTAGGTTATACGTACCTAGCAATATCCCCAAAGACACAGGTTCCACAATGCTTGTACTGGGTCAAGCATTGACATCCTGGGTCCCTTTTTAATAGTGGTTTATGGACCTTTCCTCCAGGAACTTGTCCAAACCTTTTTTAAACCCTCCGGTAACAGATTCCAGAGTTTGATTACACTTTGAGTGAAAAAATATTTTCTCTTATTTGTCTTAAATAGTTTACCCTGTAGCTTCATTACATGTCCCCTAGTCTTTCTATACTCTGATAGCGTAAACAATTGATCCATGTTTATCCGTTCCACTCCATTCATTAATTTATAGACCTCTATCATATCTCCCCTCAGCCGTCTCTTCTCCAGGCTAAAGAGCCCTAACCTTCTTAGCCTCTCTTCATAGGAGTAGCCTTCCATCCCCTTCACCAATTTGGTGGCTCTTCTCTGTACCTTTTCTAATAACGCTATGTCCTTTTTAAGATACGGTGACCAGAATTGCACACAATATTCAAGGTGCGGTCGTACCATGGAGCGATACAGAGGCATTATAATATCCTTTGTTTTGTTCTCCATCCCTTTCCTTATGATACCTAGCATTCTATTTGCTTTCTTGGCCGCCGCTGCACACTGGGCGGAGGGTTTTAACATGTTATCCACAATGACTCCTAAATCTTTTTCCTGGGTGGTGGTTTCTAATGTGGAGCCTTGCATCGTGTAACTATAGTGTGGGTTGTTCTTTCCTAGGTGCATAACTTTGCACTTGTCCACATTAAATTTCATCTGCCATTTGATGCCCAGTCTTCCAATTTATCCAGATCCTCCTGCAGTTTTCCCACAATCCTCTTGGGTTTTAACAACTTTAAACAGTTTTGTGTCATCTGCAAATTTGATAATCTCACTAGTTATTCCCTTTTCCAGGTCATTTATGAATATGTCAAAAAGCAGCGGACTCAGTACAGATCCCTGGGGTACACAACTATTCACCTTTTTCCATTGGGAATATTGGCCATTTAGCCCTACCCTCTGCTTTCTATCTTTTAACCAGTTCCCGATCCACAATAGTACACTGCCTCCTATCCCATGACTTTTTAGCTTCGCCAAAAGTCTCTGATGGTCTATGTTCTGCATGTGTAACTGAACTGAGGTATTCTGTTTATGTAATTCCTATTTGACATTGCCACTTGTTCTCTTTCCCCAGTATTCTCTGAAATGTATTGGTTTAATATTTACAGTGTTGCCTTTTGATAGGTAGGGTATGGTGCTTTGTGAGTCCTGGTAATGCTGTCAGGATACGGCGGGTTTGCTATGGGTTCTAAATGGGCAGCGTTTGTAGTAGTTCCTAATGTGCCTGGCGGTTGGCACTGGATTATAGTAATGTAGAAATCTTTTAGTCTTTCTTTATCCATACACTCATTAAGAGACATGTTTACTAAAAATTAGTGTATGGTAACATTATGCAAATAAGGCCACTTATGCAAATGAGGCCCTGCACAGAGGCTCCGCACATGGCCCCGCACCCCCCTTGGGCCGCTCCTATCTTTGATTGCCAGTGTGCTGATCACCCGGTTCAAAGTGATCCTCCTCCTGATCCCCCCTCGTCGTGTGGAGTAGCTGCTGCTGCCACCGCCGTTGCCAACTGGTAAGTAGGGTGGAGAGGGAGGGGGGCTGCTGCATGCCAGGGAAAGAATTAAAAATGTTTACTGTGTCTTCCCTCTCCCCTGCGGCCGAACCGTTGAATGAGAGCTGAGCCTGCTTGCGGGATTTCTGTTCCTTCCAGGCAGGCTCAGGTTTTTGTCCGGTGGGGGTGCAGCAATCACTGGCAAAAAAAAAAAAAAAATGTCTTCCGTGCCTGTCTAACTTCTTCTCCCCCTCCCCTCCTCGTTGAGAGAAAGCTGAGCCTGCCCATGGGACTTTGTTCCTGTGAGCAGGCTCAGCTTTGTGTCGGTGGGGGGAGGGGGGAGGAGCACTATGCAGCAGTCACTGACAAGAAAGGAGACAGGAGAAGGGAAAAAGCCATCGAGTGGAAAGCTTGCCTGTGTGTGAGGCAGGTAAAAGCCATCGAGTGGAGAGCTTGCCTGTGTGTGAGGCAAGTTGCTCCTGCAGGTGGAAGGTTGTGTAGTGAATCACTACAGGAGCAACCTGCTCCACACACAGGCAAGATCTCCACTAGGCCCCAGGTAATCTGGCGCAGCGGGAGGTGGGCTTAATTAGGCGCAGTGTGACTCAGAAGGGAGATGAAGGGGATAGGAAGGCAGTGGGAATGAGATGGGAAGGATAGGGAAATATGGGCATAGGGAGAAGGCAAGGGGGGGAGATGGGAGTGGTCATTTTGGCAAAGGGGTTTTAGGGAGAGTGGGAAATAATGAACCAGGGAAGAAGAGCTGGGGAATGGAAGGACTGGGGTGAAGGTTGAAAAGCAGTAGATAGATGGCGTAAAAAGGAGGGGGATTGAGAACTGGTTGTAAGAAGTGAAATCTGGGTGGACAGAGACATAAATGGAAGAAAACTAAAAGGGGGGAAAAATCAATATCCAAGATGAAGTGAGTGAAGAAAACAAAAGGAGAGACAAATGGCAGATTGTAGAAAAAAAATGAAGAGAAAACAGGAAAGCAGAAGCCTTGAGGGTCTGTGTTCTGAGTATGTGACCTAGGCCAGGCATTCTGTTAACATGGAGTTGGTATATAGGGATCTGCACTGTAGTAATTGGAGTTCCTTATCGTTCCTCCAGTTTAGTTCTCCACCTCTGGGTAGTGCACCTCCTCCTGCAGCTTGGAGACTGGGCATGTCAAAGTCGTGACATCACTGGATATAGCCTGCTGGTATCTCCCATCAGCCCCAGTGTATCCAGTCTCCATGCAGCAGGAGGACATAGTGAGCCTAGGTGCTGGGCTCACTTGAGGAGCAGATAAGGAATTAATTCAGTTTTATCTCAGTTTTAATTTCGTTGAGTTTATTTGGCAATGGTTAATTAATTGGTTTCATCGCCTTAATAATGGTGTTTTAATTTTGGTAAAATTCATCCCAGTTGATTCAATTAAGTTAAGATGATCCAATGTAAATTAATATAGGTTCCTGTTCGGTAATCCAGTTTAGTCCTCCACAATCGGGTAGTGCCCCTCCTCCTGCAGCCGGGAGACTCGACCAATCAAATCTTCTGTAGTATATATGCAGACGGAGCTCCCAGAAGCCCCCAGTGTGTCCAGTCTCCTTGCAGCTGGAGGACTTCTGTGCCCTTTCTGGGCACGCTAAGTGACACTTGCAGGAGCAACACTAGTTAGTTAGTTCTTTTGGGGTTTCTTTCTGGTCCTTTATTTTCTATTTATTTGCTAGGTAGCTGTATCTTTAAAAAAAAAAAAGCCACAGGGGACATCCTGGGGGAAGCCAGACCTGCCTTGGGCTCCTGCCTTCCTGCCTGGGAATCTCTGAAGCCTGGGTTGAGCTCTCCCCAAGGCTGTACGGGGAAGAGCCATACCGGCTGCAACATTGCCTGTCACTTGGAGAAGTGGGCTGAGTTCCTTGCTGTTCTCTGAGCTGGTAGGAATTTTCCTTGCTTTAACTTTTCAGCTCTCTGTTCTTTGCATTGTCAGAGGCTCTGTCGGCTCCCCTGGCTTCCAAATTGCACTTTTTCCTGATTTTTTCGCTTGCCCTGTATTAGAGGGTCGTTTTCTTTCTTTTCCATATTATTTGGTTACCTTTGTATTTTCGCGCCATTTTTTACCGCGGGTGAAAAAGTGCGGCGGCCATTTTGGATTTCTAAAGTGTGCTTTTTAAGGGCACTTTTTAACACTTGTGCACGGGTTCCCCTGGTGTTTTTGGGGTTTATTTTCCTGGCGATTTTGCTCAGGGCACCCCTAGGATACTGGGGAGTGTTTTGTTTTCTGTAAAAAAAAAAAAAAAAAGTTTTAAATTTAAAGCTGTACTGATTTGAATAAGGTTAGTCCCCTTGGTGTGGGCTTCCCTGTTCCTGTTGCCTTCTTTCTCCCTGAGAGCAGGTTGCCTTAGCATGGCTGCCAAACCTCAGTGTGTAATTTGTGGGTCCCGCAGAGGTACAATGACTGACTCTGGAATCTGCAAGAGCTGTGCTGCAGTTTCTTCAGACCTGGAGCTTCCTATTGAAGTTAAGGAACAGCATGTGCCCGGGGAACCTTCTCTTTCGGGGGACAGTGTCCCTTCACCGAGCATCCTCCCTTCTGGTTTGGGCCCGGCGTCTAATACGTCGGTCCCTGAGCTCCAGCAGGCGGCTGTAGTAGCGTCGCCTATAGACTTTTCCCCAGATTTTGTTCTTCTCATGCATCAGGCCTTCCGCTTAAGCCGGTCCGGTCACTTGCCGGAGGCTTGGCCCGCCTCTCTCCCCCCAGGATCCGCAGGGGGGGTTCAGCGGTCTTCCCAACCTGCTGTCAAGCGGCCCAGGTTGGGGGACCAGGATCAGGACACCCTTTGTCTTCCGGATTCCGAGGCTGAGGGGGATCCTGAGACTGAGGCGGAGGAGTTAGAAGACGGGGAGCTCCCGGAGCCGGAAGATCAGGCTCGAATCATTCGGGTGTTTCGAAGGGACGAGCTGGTCCCTTTGGTCACGGAGTCTCTCCAAGCGCTTAACCTCTCTGCGGTGCGGCCGCTGGAGGAGGAGGGTCTCGAGGATCCTCTCATTCAGGCGGTCAGGGATGCCCAGGTAGTTTTTCCTGTGCACCGCGTGGTTGAGCAGATGATCCATGCGGAATGGGAGCAACCGGAATCCGGTTTGAAAGGGATTCGGACCATGAATCGTCTTTACCCCCTTGCCGATAAGGACAGGGACTTGTTTAAGTCTCCACGGGTGGATGCTGCCGTTTCGGCAGTGACCAAGAAAACCACCATCCCGGTTGAAGGGGCCGCGGCCCTGAAGGATGTTCAGGACAAAAAGGTTGATAATTTGTTGAAGCAAGCTTTCGAGACCAACGCCTTATCGTTGCAAGCTTCTATATGTGGGGCGTGGGTAGCTCGGGCTTGTTTGCGGTGGTCGCAGCACCTGCGCTCGGGGTCCGGTATGGACCAACAGGGGCTGTTGGACGTTACCCGCGTGGAGTCGGGGTCAGCCTACTTGGCGGATCTGTTTTATGATTTAATCCGCTCCCTAGCTAATAGTATGGCCTCCATGGTAGCGACACGACGGTCCATCTGGTTGCGCAACTGGGCGGCCGACGGTTCTTCCAAGTCTCGCCTCAGTAAACTGCCCTTTAAGGCTCTGGATAAGTTGGTGAAGGATCTCGGTGAGTCTAAGGGTGGTCGGCTTCCGGAGGATAAGCCTAAGCTTAATAGGTCGTCCACCTCAGTGCGCGGCCAGTTTCGGGATGTTCGCAGATTTCGTTCTTCCCGGCTGTGGACATCGCAGCACGGTCGTTTTGGAACCCGTCATCAAGGGTTTCGTGGTTTCAGAGGAGCGGGAAGGGGCTTCTCCGGAGCCGCCTCTTCCTCGGCCTCTTCCTTTAATCGCAAGCCGCAATGGAACGAGGCGGGCTCTAGAGGGAGACCCGGTTATCGGGGGTCATTTGCGCGACTTTCTTCCTTCTTGGGCCCAAATTACGTCAGATCGGTGGGTGCTGCAGATTATAGAAGAAGGTTATGCCCTGGAGTTTGCGCACCCACTTCCGGATTCGTTTGTTCTGTCTCCCAGCAAGGGAGCTCAAAAGGCGCGGGACATCCGCGTGACCCTGGATCGGCTGCTCTCTCTGGGGGCCGTGGTTCCGGTCCCGCCTTTGGAAAGAGGCGCAGGTCGCTACTCCATCTATTTTGTGGTTCCCAAAAAGGGCGGTTCTCTTCGTCCGATCTTGGATCTCAAAGGCGTGAATCGCTCTCTCAGGGTGCCACACTTCCGCATGGAGACCCTGCGGTCAGTCATCGTAGCGGTGCGTCAAGGGGAATTTTTAACGTCCCTCGATCTTACCGAGGCCTATTTACACATTCTCATCCGGCCCTCCCATCAACGGTTTCTCCGCTTTGCGCTTCCGTGGGGCCATTTCCAATTCCGGGCCATGCCGTTCGGACTCGCCACGGCTCCCCGCACCTTCACAAAGGTGATGGTTGTAGTCGTGGCGGCGTTGCGCAAGGAGAGCATCCTGGTCCATCCGTATCTCGACGACTGGTTGATTCGAGCAAAGTCCAGTCGGGAGTGTGTGCAAGTCACGAGCAGGGTGGTGGATCTCCTTCGGTCCCTCGGATGGGTGGTGAACGAATGCAAGAGTTGTCTGTCTCCGACACAGGATCTCGAGTATCTGGGAGTTCGCTTCGACACAGCACGGGGCTTGGTGTGCCTTCCGGAGCGACGCGTGCTGGAGTTGCGGGCTCTGGTCCGTCTCTTCCGGGGGATGCCAGCTCCGTCGGCGTGGTGGTACCTGCGGCTCCTCGGAACGATGGCGGCGACTTTGGAGGTGGTGCCTTGGGCGCGCTTCCACATGCGTCCGCTGCAGAGTGCTCTTCTGCGACGTTGGTCCAACCAGTTCGACTCATTGAACAAGAGATTGCCTTGCCCAAAGACGGTTCGCCGATCCCTCCGGTGGTGGCTCTCCGCCGAGAACCTGACGCGGGGGATTCCCTTGGAGCCTCCACTGTGGGTTCCGTTCACGACGGATGCGAGCTTAACCGGCTGGGGGGCTCACTGCGAGTCCCGCTTTGCACAGGGGGAATGGTCTCCCCTGGAGGCCTCTTGGTCGATCAACCATCTCGAATTGCGGGCGGTCCGGCTAGCCCTGGTGGCCCTGGAGACCCTGGTTCTCGGCCGGCCGGTGCGAGTCCTGTCGGACAATGCGTCCACCGTAGCTTACATCAATCGCCAAGGGGGTACCGGCAGCGTGACCCTGGAGGCGGAAGCGGCGGCCTTGTTCAATTGGGTGCAAACTCGCCTTCCGGCAATCTCGGCGGCACACATTGCAGGCATAGACAATGTCCAGGCCGATTTTCTCAGCAGAGTGCGGGTGGACCCCGGAGAATGGGAGCTAAACCCACAGGTTTACGCGCAAATCGCCCGGCGGTGGGGTCCACCCATCATGGATCTCATGGCGACCTTTCAATCAGCCAAGACAGGGCGCTTCTTCAGCAGGCGAAGGGAGCGCATGTCCGAGGGGCTCGACGCTCTCACTCAGCCGTGGCCAACGTCCGGTCTTCTTTATGTCTTTCCTCCGTGGGCTCTGATTGGCCGGGTCGTGCAACGTATCGAGAGCCATCGGGGTCGTGTGTTACTGGTGGCCCCGGATTGGCGCCGGAGGCCCTGGTATGCCGATCTGGTCCGGCTGCGCGACGGCGTTCCTTGGCTCCTGCCCGCGCTACCGGATCTTCTTCTTCTTCAGGGTCCCTTGCGGATGCCCCAAGTGGATCGATTCTCGCTTACGGTTTGGCCATTGAGAGGGCTCGGCTGAAAAGGAAGGGCTACTCCCCCGCGGTGATTTCTACCCTTCTGCGGGCGAGGAAAACGTCCACTTCTCTTACTTACGTTCGGATTTGGAGGATTTTTGAAGACTGGTGCTCCCGGCGGGGAGTCCGGGCGGCGACGGTTTCCGTGCCCGTCGTTTTAAGTTTTCTTCAGGATGGTTTCGATAAGGGCCTTGCGGCTAGTTCCCTAAAAGTCCAGTTGGCGGCTATCTCGTGTTATCGCGGCAAGGTTTTGGGTCGTCTGCTCGGGGCTCATCCGGATGTACGCTGATTTCTTACGGCTGTTTTTCTTTTGCGGCCCTCCCGCAGAGTTTTCGTTCCTCCTTGGGACTTGAATTTAGTTCTGAGGGCCCTGGTTCGTGAACCTTTTGAGCCCCTGCGCAGGGCGTCTCTGAAAGATCTCACGCTGAAGGCGGTTTTTCTTGTAGCCATCTGTTCGGCACGGCGCATTTCGGATCTGCATGCATTGTCCTGTCGAGAGCCTTTCTTGTCTTTTTCCGCGGATCGGATCGTTCTCCGTCCGGTTCCTTCCTTTCTGCCAAAGGTGGTGTCTCCCTTTCACATGAATCAGGCAGTGTTTCTTCCAGTGCTTTCTTCGCAATCTGTCGGGTCAACGGACAAAGGTCTTCTCCGGCTCGATGTGGGTCGTACGCTCCATCGTTATTTAAAGGTTACCGAGTCTTTTCGGAAATCTGACCGGCTTTTCGTGCTCTTCGGGGGTGCGCGTAAAGGGGAAGCGGCGGCTAAAGCCTCCATTGCTAGATGGCTCAAAGAGGCGATCGCGTCCGCGTATCTGTTGCAACAGCGGTCTATTCCGGAGGGTCTGAGGGCTCATTCCACTAGGGCTCAGGCGACCTCTTGGGCGGAGTATAGCCTGGTTCCGCCGGCAGATATCTGTAGGGCGGCCACTTGGTCGTCTCTGCATGCTTTCAGTAGACACTATCGCTTAGATGTGTCAGCGGCTCGGGATTCCTGTTTTGGTTCGGCGGTTCTGCGCGCCGGATGGCAAGGTCCCGCCTGGTCTTAACTGCTCTGTTACATCCCGATTGTGGAGGACTAAACTGGATTACCGAACAGGAAATGGAAATTACACTAACCTGGTAATTGTAGTTCCTGGAGGGTCCAGTTTAGTCCTCCTTCCCTCCCGACGGTCTGATATGATTATGCGGCGCGCTTTCCGAACGGTTGCTCATAAGACGGTTCCTCTTGCCGTTCGGTCCCTCTGTTGCAGCCGCGTTTTTTGCTAAGGCTCTTCCCTGTCTCGGGGGTTCAGGCAGCTCCTGAGATTCTGGTGGGGAGCGGTGTTTTGATTTCTGGGGCGTCGGTACCGGCGCAATGCAGTGTTCTGACTTCCTCGTTTGGGGAGGGGGTTGGATATTTCTTGGGGGGAACAAATTGTTCTTTAATTATGTCATTTTGTATATTAATCTAATGTGTTGCTTCGTTAAGTATGCTTTGTTACTAGTACACTGGGGGCTTCTGGGAGCTCCGTCTGCATATATACTACAGAAGATTTGATTGGTCCAGTCTCCCGGCTGCAGGAGGAGGGGCACTACCCGATTGTGGAGGACTAAACTGGACCCTCCAGGAACTACAATTACCAGGTTAGTGTAATTTCCATTTAATATAATTAATATAATAATAATATGATAAATATAAGTTATTATAGTTTACCTTCAATTAATTGAAGTGTAGTGTCGTTAGTCTTAAAGGGTTCCCTTTGGCTATCGGTTTTATTTCATTTATTGGTCCTTTTATTTTGTTTGCTTTGGATAGGGCTATGTAAAAAAAAAAAAAAAAAAAGACTGAATCGGCACGAGTGTCTGCTGCTTTCCCCTCCTAGATGGGATGGAGGGGAGTTGTGCGGCAGCAGCTTAGGCTGCTCGGAGCATCCCGTTGTGGTGGCTCTCCTCACGGCAGAAAATCGGGAGCCGGAAAGCCCTCTCTGCATCAGCTGATGGCAGCGTCGCGGATCGCAGGGCCAGCGGTCGAAGGAAGCTGATTCAGACGGCTTATCCTGCGGAGCACAGTCTCATGGTGAGGCTTCGGGACCAGGAGAGGAGTGCTGTGAGGGAAGCAGGCCGGCTACCGTTCACTGATCCTGCTTCCCGTGCTAATCAGGCTGTGTGGCATTTGGAACTCGGAGTGCTTCATGTGGGAAGACGGCGAGTATCTTGTAAATGTCTGCCAGCCAGTCAATTAATTTTTTTTTTAAGTTACGGTATTTAATTTATTTCAATTACTGTTTGAGGGAAGTTGTTTGAAGAGTAAAAGGGCGCTAGATCTCAAAAAAAAAAAAAAAAAAGGAAAGATTCCTTGCCACCTCCGCTGTCCACTTTTGCTTCCGGGCAGCGTTAGAGATGGCAGGGAGGATTCAGTGGGCCGTGAGGCACAGCATGGCCAGAGGGCTTTTTGCCGTTCGGCAGAGGCGGTGAGTGCCTGTTCGTGACGCTGACAGATGTAAATGGCTGGGGGCCGTGCTTGCGCTTTGGCGGCGGCTGCTTGGCCGGCAGTTGAGGTGCGCGGGTTTTTTTCCCGCACATTTGCCATGGCACGGGTAGGCCACGTCTTGCGGCAGCGCTTTTATTTAGTGGATTTGGTTTATTTATTCCTTTAGTTATTTTCATTTTTTATGTGTCTTAGGTTACTTGCTGAAACAAACAAAAAAAAAAAGCGGAAATTGATTTTAACCTGTTCTATGCCTATGGGCTTCGGTGCCTTTATAAATTGGTCCTGGGGGGATGACAGCACACGTTTTTTGCTTGTGAGTAAGTGCAGTACTGATGTATGCGCATAGGTATCACTGATAGGTGTAGCTGTATGCATTTGATAAGTTGTGCCATAGGCGGCAAGCCGTGGGAGGTCATTTGGGCTATGTTCTGACCAAGAGTTTGCCCTGCACAGCATTATTAGTTAAAGAAGTTGATTGCTGATTCTGCACTGATCCAAAAGAGGTTCGTCTGCCCCTGCAGTAGACGGACTAGTGCCAATCCCAGTCTCAGGAGATGTATGGGCTATGGGGTCTCAGTGCTTGCTTTATTCTGCACGCACGGGGGAACTTTGTACAAAAGTTTTTACTCAAGTTGGTATTTTGCTGCCTTCCCAGGTCAACTTCCTTATAGGACATCGCCCTGTACCTAAAGGGAGGGGGCTTTGTAAAATCATTCCTTGGGTTCCTGCGTTCATACTGCAGGGGCTTTCCTAATTTTTGGCATGAGTTTTAGAACTCTGGTTAGCTTCCCAATGGCCACAATTATACCACAGTTGATTCCTAATTTTGGCATGAGTTTAGCACTCTAGTTATTCCCCCAGTGGTCATGATCAGGAAATTGGGTAGTATTTGGTTAGCAAGACTTAAGTCTACTGGCATACCTGGCCATATTGGAGTTAACAATTTAGGGAGGTTTTCCATGGAACGGCATGAACTGCCCTGCACCAGGTCTAGGCTATGGCCAGATTGGTCTGGTTTACTTGGGTCTCAAAAAAAAAAAAAAAAAAGCCTAGCCAGTTAGAAGCTGGAGTCGGACCTACTGTTTTTTGGACATCCCTATAGGTGCGGGAGGTTGCAAGCAGCCAGTGTCCTTTGCACGTATGGGTCTCCGGATGGGCTTAGCAGTCTGTGAGGAGACCTTGACCGTCTGGCGCTTTGGGAGGCTGAGGAGGTAAAGGCCTAGCTCAATCAAGAGGCTGGAATCCGCCTCTGGCTAAGGAAATCTTTGTTTCTTAGGGGAGCGGGATCGCTCTGGAATTTAGGAATTCTAGGGATTTGCTAACAATCGCAGACATGGCTCCCAGTCTGACTGAAAAGCAGCAGCGGCCGAACCCTTCTGCCTAGAGGCGGGGCGCGAGGTTCAGCTCGCTATTCAGCTCACCGAGGCTAGAGGGGTTCGTCTATGACCTCTGCTAAGGTTGATAATAAAATTCCGCCTTATGGTGGATGTTGGCTCGCCCTGGGCAGGTAGTTGCAGTGGTCTCAGGGGGAGAGATGGTAAGTTCTTTGTGGCGGTTCGTCAAGAAGAGTGCTTTGCTTTCACTCATTTCCTCGGGGGCGTATTATCGCATACTAGTCAGGGCGACTCTTCAAGAAGTTTCTGCGGGTCGCTGTTCCTTGGGGGACATTATCAGGTCCCTAGCATTGCCCTTCAGGCGAGCGATGACCCTCCGCCCTTATTTCGGCGAGTGATTGATTCGGGCAAAGTACAACGCCGAGAGCGTTCAAGTAACAGGCTAGGTGGTACCGATTCTGCAGGATCATGCCTGGATGGTCAGTACGACCAATAACTGATTAGCTCCGGCCCAGGATCTTTAATTTCTCCAGGACCAAGCAGGAAGTCAGTCCTCACATATGGGTGTCATCGACGCCGATGAAGCCCCAGCAGAGCATTTCCCCAGCTTTCCATGAAAGCCTTTGGGAATGCTGGCACGCATGCGCGGTTCCCTTCCCGCCTAAAGGTTCCATCTTACCTCAGTCTCTTTTTTTCCGAGAAGCCCATCGGACGTGTGTCCTGTTCTCCTGGATAAAAGTGATTTTTTTCTTTGGCGATTTTCGCTATTTTTCTCCGGTTCGACGCCGGTTCCCCTCCCGCCGGGTTCGGTACACCAGTATCGAGCCCGTTTTCTTCATTTTTCGGTTTTTGACCTTCGTGGCTGGCGTTCGCGCCCTTTTTTCATTTTTTCACTGGAAGGCCGGTCTTTTGACCTCGCTGGGGCTATTTTTTCCCTGATGGCTTCCAGTGGTTTCAAAAAGTGTGATCGGTGTAAGAAAATTATGTCTCTCACCGACACACATGACTGCTGCCTTCGGTGCCTCGGCCCTGACCACGACCCAAAGTCGTGTGGGCCATGTGGAAAGATGTCTTCCAAGGCACTAAAGAGTCGACAGCATCAGAAGGAAAGGTTTTTCTCGGACTCTGCCTCCGGCCAGGCCCGAACCTCGTCTGAGGCCTCGACATCTTGGGATTCCGAGCCCGAGCGCCGTCGAAGTTCCTCGGACAGGGGGTCCCCCGACCGGGAACGTAAGAGGAAGAAGCGGCTCGCGAGGGCAGTGTCGGAGGAGGTCCCTGGTCCCTCGAGGGCCAGGTCTAAGACCGCCGTCCCGGGCCCGTGGACCAAGAGAAGCCTGCAAAGGTTCCTTGCGTGGAGCTGGAGTCTGCTGGACACGTAAGCCCCGTAGTCCTCATGGACTCTCCTCCCAGAGAGCCAACGTCAGGCCTGGCGCCGCCGGGGCCCGAGTCGGTGGCTGCTGCGTCTCCCGAGCTGAGTCTCAGGATGACAGCCTTGGAGTGCAGACTGTCTGCCTTCATGGAGCAGCAGCGGGCACTGATGGCCAGCCTGTCTGGTGCATCTGCCCCGACCACCGGGACGTCGACTTGGAAATCAACCCCGGAGACTGAGCCAATACTTGAGACCCTCGTGGCTCGAGGTCATCCTCGGTCGAGGTCTCCCTTGGCCTCCCGTTCGGGACCGAGGGTGTCGACGCCGGTGCCCCCGGCATCGAGGCGGGTGCCTCGGGGCCCCGCGGGGTCGGACCCTGACTCCTCCTCAGACGAGTCCGCCTGGGAGATGGAGGACGAGGAGTCTCCCGATACTTTTAAGACTTGGTGCGTCCCGCCGGACTCACCGCAGACTGATCCCCGGAGTAGATCTCCTCCGGAGGACACTAGGTTCTCGGAGTTCATCCGGGATATGGCCGCTGCCTTGGCTATCCCTGCCGATCCCGAGGAAGAGCCTCGAGCCGAGGAGCTCGATGCTGTACAGTATGACTCTCCTCCAAAGGAGGCTTTTACTGTCCCGGTTCCTCCGATGCTGGAACGGCTCCTCTTCCGAATGTGGGAGGCCCCGGCCTCGGCGCCGGTTCTAAGTAAGCGAGTCGATTCCATTTATCGACTCCGCAAAAGCCCTGGTTTCCAGAAAGCACAGCTACCACACCATTCCATGGTTGTGGAATCGGCCATGCATCGTCTGAAGAGCCAGAAGATGCACTCTGCGGTGCCCCCCGGCAGGGAGGCCCGCAACCTCGATGGCGTCAGTAGGAAGTGCTTCCAGGGGTCGATGCTTGCTTGCCGTGTCCAGTCTTACCAGCTGTACATGGGCATGTACTTGCGGGACCTGGCCAAAGAATTGGCCGGATTCTCTGCTTGTCTCTCCGGGGAACCCTTGCAGAGATTTCAGACCTTGTCCTCGGGGATTCGGGAATGCTCAAAGTTCATTTCCTGCGCCGCCTACAATGGCTTCGAGGCTTCGGCCCGAGTAGTGGCTGCCGGCATCGCGGCTCGACGCCAGGTGTGGCTGCAGTCATCGGACCTCGAGCCATGGGTTCAGGACAAGTTGGTCGATGTCCCCTGCCCAGGTGAGAACCTTTTTGGCAAACCCATGGCCGAGAAGGCCGCTCAGCTCGAGATGGAGCACCTTACCCGGACAAGGCTGTCGAGGAAGACCTCTGCCTCTTCACATAAGAAGAAGGGCTCGGCTGAAAAGTCCTTTTACCCGAGGAAGGGCACTGCCTACAAACAGTACCCTCAGTATCAGGCTGCCCAAGCTGCCCCCCAGGGTCAGAAAGCCAAGGGCCAGGGTAATGGGCCCCGTAGGCAGAGGACCCCCAAGCCTCAAGCCCCTGCTACCACTCAGCAGGGTGGGCTTTTTGACTCCTTGAGCATAGCCTCTCCTCCACTGCTCTCCCTACCCTGCACAGGAGGTCGCCTCGCCCTCTTTGCCCACCAGTGGCCCCTTATCACCGGGGACAGTTGGGTGCTGGACATAGTCCACAATGGCTATGCCCTCCATTTCCACCAACTGCCTCCGCCATATTTTCCAGGGGAGCCTCCAAGGCATCCCCTGCACACAGACCTTCTTCTACAAGAGCTTCATGGTCTGTTGGTGGACAGGACGGTGGAGCCTGTGCCTCCCCACTTGCAAGGTCATGGATTCTACTCCAGGAATTTCCTGGTACCCAAAAGAACCGGTGGTCTTCGACCCATTCTGGACCTCAGAAACCTCAACAAGTTCCTAGAGAAAGAAAGGTTCAAGATGCTTACTCTTGGAACCCTTCTGCCCTACCTCCAGCAGGGAGATTGGCTATGCTCCTTAGATCTAAAGGATGCGTACACTCATATCCTCATTCATCCAGACCACAGAAAGTACCTCAGGTTCATTGTGGGAGGAAACCATTATCAGTACAGAGTACTACCTTTTGGCCTGACCTCCGCTCCCAGGGTCTTTACCAAGTGCCTGGCAGTTGTGGCGGCCTACCTGAGAAATCAAGGCATCTTTGTCTTTCCCTATCTGGACGACTGGCTCATCAGGGGTGAAACGTCCCTGGAGGCCAGACAAGCCACCCTCAGAACCATTGCTCTGCTTCAAAATGTGGGGTTTGTCATAAACTTCGCAAAGTCCACTTTGCTCCCCTCCCAGAACTTGGAGTTCATAGGGGCACGGTTGGATTCTCAACTGGCAAAGGCATTCTTGCCAGAAGACAGGGCCCAAAGACTGATGGACGTGGCAAAACCGTTTCTAAACAAGTCCTTGGTCTCCGCCAGACTCTGCCTCAGGCTTCTGGGACACATGGCTTCGATAGTACATGTGACTCCCAATGCCAGGCTCCATATGAGGCCTGCACAGTGGTGCCTTCGGACTCAGTGGTCTCAAGCCACAGGCAACTTACGAGACAGGATAAAGGTGTCCAAACCCCTCTTAGCCTCCCTCAGCTGGTGGCTACATCTACCCAATCTACTCAAGGGGATGCCCTTCCAAATGCCAGAATCCTCGGTGGTCCTCACCAAAGATGCCTCTCTAAAGGGCTGGGGTGCTCATTGTCCAGACAAGTGCACCCAAGGCCTCTGGTCTCCCTGGGAGGCGGCCCAACAGATCAATCTTCTGGAACTTCGGGCTATCCGCTTGGCTCTCAGAGCTTTTTCTCCAGCCCTGGCTCACCGCTCAGTCTTGATTCAAACAGACAACCAGGTAGCCATGTTTTATGTGAACAAACAGGGCGGGACTGGGTCCCAGATCCTTTGTCAAGAGACTCAGGACCTTTGTTCCTTTGCCCTAAAGCACAACATGCCTTTCAAGGCGGTGTACCTCCCAGGCCAGGAGAACTGCCTGGCCGACTGGTTGAGCAGAATTCTGCAGCCCCACGAGTGGCAGCTGCATCCCTTGGTCGTTCAAAAGATCTTCCTGAAGTGGGGTCTCCCTCGGATAGATCTCTTTGCCAGTCCACTGAACAAGCAACTGCCCAAGTTCTGCTCCAGGCAACCGCATCCTTTGAGGATAGTACCAGATGCTTTTCTGATGTCCTGGTCTCAGGGCCTCCGGTATGTGTTTCCTCCCACGCCTTTGGTGGCCCGCACTCTTTTCAAAATTCTTCAGGACAAGGCCTCGGTCCTGCTGGTGGCTCCCAGGTGGCCGAGACAGCCTTGGTTTCCTCTTCTGCGTCAACTGGCGGTGGATCCCCCACTGCCTCTGGGGTTGCAACCCGACCTTCTCTCTCAGGAGCAGGGTTCCCTTTTGCACCCCAATCTCAAAGCTCTCAATTTGATGGCCTGGAGGCTGCAAGGGTAGTCTTGGTTCCCGGGGGCCTGCCTCAGGAAGTTGAGGAGGTTGTCCTAGCCTCTAGGAAACAGTCCACTAGGAAAACCTATGCTCTCAAATGGAAGAGGTTTTCTGTGTGATGTCACCTACGTACAGAGGATCCTTTCTCCTGTACTGTGCCAGTAGTTCTTCAGTACTTACTGCACTTATCCAATCAGGGACTTAAGTCCAATTCTGTTCGGGTCCACCTCTCAGCTCTAGCAGCTCACCACTCATTGGTAGAGGGACAATCTCTATCTGGTCACCCCTTGGTGTCCCGCTTTCTCAGGGGCTTGCTTTTGCTCAAGCCTCCCATCCGTCCTCCTGCCCCTGAGTGGGAGCTGAATGTGGTCTTGCAGGAACTGACTCGCCCACCTTTTGAGCCTATGGCTACTTGCCCTCTACGCTTCCTTTCCTGGAAGACTCTCTTCCTGATAGCCCTTACTTTGGCAAGGCGGGTGAGTGAGCTTCAGGCCCTGGTCTGTGATAGGCCTTACACCAGGATTTATAGGAACAGGGTAGTCCTCAGGACTCACCCTAAGTTCCTCCCAAAGGTTGTCTCCTCTTTTCACCTCAATCAGGAGGTGGTTCTTCCAACATTCTTCCCTAGGTCTCATGCAAGCCAGGCTGAAGTAGTCCTACATACCCTGGACTGTAGGAGGGCCCTATCCTTCTACCTTGACCATACGCAAGGGCATCGAAGGGCTACTCAGCTCTTCGTATCCTTTGACCCCAATAAGTTGGGGTTAGCTGTGTCCAAGCATACCTTGTCCATCTGGGTGGCTGACTGTATCACCTGGGCTTACAAGGTGGCTGACCTTCCTTTGCAGGGTAGGGTCACGGCCCACCGTGTCAGGGCAATGGCTGCCTCAGTGGCTCATCTCTGCTCTGTGCACTTGGTGGACATCTGCAGGGCTGCAACTTGGTCTTCAAGCCAGACTTTTGCGGCCCATTACTGTCTGGAGAGGGAGTCCCGTAGGGACAGTGCTTTTGGCCAAGCAGTACTCCGGAATCTCTTTGAGGTTTAGGCAACTCCTGCCCTCCTGCCCTCTGTTGGGCTACCGGTGGAGGTTGTGTCAGTGAAAAGCCTTTCTTTGATGCTGGGACTAGAGGGAGTTCTCTTGTTCAGCCTGGGTTCTTCGGTATCCCAAAGCTAGGGAGTCACCCATATGTGAGGACTGACTTCCTGCTTGGTCCTGGAGAAAGAGTAGTTACTCACCTGTAACAGGTGTTCTCCAGGAGCAGCAGGAATCAGTCCTCACAACCCTCCCTCCTCCCCTTGGAGTTGCAGTTGTACATAGTTTATTTTTCACTTTTTGTGTGCTGTTCTTAGCTATGTCATTTGACTGAGGTAAGATGGCACCTTTAGGCGGGAAGGGAACCGCGCATGCGTGCCAGCATTCCCAAAGGCTTTCATGGAAAGCTGGGGAAATGCTCCGCTAGGGCTTCATCGGCGTCGATGACACCCATATGTGAGGACTGATTCCTGCTGCTCCTGGAGAACACCTGTTACAGGTGAGTAACTACTCTTTCTGGGGGTGCGGTTAGACGCTCAAGGAGGAGCGGGGTTCCTGCCGGTTCGTCGAGTTCATGATCCTCGACAGCGGGTGTGCGATTTCAAGTCCGCTCTGGTGTCCGCAGTGTGGAGTTCCCGTAGCGAGCTAGGAACAAGGATGGTGCCCTTGCAGTTTGGTCCATGTGTCAGTGGTCTTAGGCGGTCATTACTAGCGACGCTGCTTCACTGTTGGCTGCGTCAGTTCGACTTGCCGAATAATCTACTGCCCGGCCTTCACCAGTTCCAGGAAGTTCCTTTGTTGGCGCTTGTTCCCCGGATCTCAAGAAGTAGGGTTGTCACTGGAACAGCCGGAGTAGCTCCCTTCGTGTATGGACACGAGTCCCGTGGGATGGGAACAGATGGCGGAGATCCCTTCGCGATAGGCACTTGGATGGTACTGGAGAACATATGGGCAATTCGCCGGCTGGACCTCAGAGTGGTCGGGCTTCCGATAGACAAGTTTGAAGCTACAGAGACAGGTCGAGCGGTCTGAGTGCTCTCTGGCAACTCCACGACGATGGCCTGCATCCATCGGTAGGATGGTACAGGAAATGAGACCATGAAGGAGAAGCAGAGACACGGTGTGTCTTTTGGAGGGAGCTTCGCCTACCAGTGAGTTCGGTGTCGCACCATGAAAGGCAGGACAATCTGAGGGCAGCATTCCTCAGCAGGTTCTGAGTGGATGCTGTGGAATGGGAGTTGCATCAGCACGTGTGTGCAGTAATAGTTCGCAGACGGGGTGCTATGATCTCAGTTAGCATGGTGGTTTGTTCCAGCGGCAAAGACAAGTCGTTTCTTCCGCAGGCATTGAGAGAAGGTGTCAGAAGGAGGTGACACTCACAGGGATCCCGAGTCCTCATTAGGGCTACTCTATGCCTACTCTCTGTGGCCGCTCATTGGGCGTGTGGTTCAGTATAGCACAGCGCATCACAGTAAAGTGCTGGGGGTGTTTCCGGACTAGCGAAGCTGCCCGTAGTTTGTCCATCTCAGGCAGCTACTCGTAGGAGATCACTGGAGGTTACTGTCTCAGAGAATCGGTTGCTACAGGGGCCACTTCGATTGTCTCTGGTGGTCTGGGTTTCCCTTATGGTTTAGCCATTTAAAATTTTTTTAAAAAAAAAGAAGAGTTCGGCTGGAGTGGTACTCTCGACTTCTCTTTGAGTGATCAAAGACTGCATCTTCTTCAGATGTGCGCATATGGCGTTCCTTTGGTTGAAGACGGATACTCACGGGGGCAAGGACATACAGCTTCAGCATAGGTACCTTGGTGTTAGGTTGCTGTGGGACAAGATTGATAAGAGTCTGACGGCCATAGTCTTGAGCGTTCCGTTAGTAGCTTTGCTTGTCGATGTGTTCTATATGGTGCCTCCAGGCGTGACCATGTGACACCCATCCTGAAACAGTTCCACTGGCTCCCTATCTATGGCAGAATTTCTTTCAAGACCCTACTGCTGACCTTCAAGGCCATCAACGGGCGCTCCTCCGCCTCACTCTCAGAGCTTATCCACACTACTCCCCCCAGCAGAGCCAGAAGATCTGCAGCAATCAACACACTAGTAATCCCGAAGGCAGTAACACAATGCATCCAGGCAACAGCAAGCAGGGCATTTAGGTTCTGCGCGCCTAGATGCTGGAACACCCTATCACCTAGCATCCGGGCAATCCCTGACCTAACACAATTTGAAAGGCTTTGAAGCACCACCTCTTCCTCAAGCACTACCCGGACGATTGCGCACCATTAACCGCTCCCTCCTTCTAGTATCGCCACACCAACACACCACGATTACTCTGATTCGACTTGATGTGATGCCTATATGTAAATAATTATCCCGGTTTTACCCAAGTTTAAGCACCTGTTCATTGTAAATGCGGAGCAGATTCCTGCACCGTATAAGTTTTCTGTTGTCATGTAAACCGCATTGATATGTTGAATAGCGCAGTATAAAAGAGACTGTAAATAAATAAATACACATGAGGGGCACAGTGTGGAGTGCTGTATATTGCTTTATGATTCTGTTTGTTCCTGTGTTTTCTGAATAAACAAATTTGACCATAGAATAAATATGAAAAATCCAAAGCGTAGTATTAGATATCATGTTTCAATAGTCCAAAAAAAGAAACAACAGTTGCCCAGGAACTGGCAGTTGTTATATTAGAGAATAAGAGTGGAGAGGTAGCCTAGTGTTTAGCCTACAACCCCAGTGATATGGGTTCAATTACCACTGGCACTCCTTGTGGCCTTGGGCAAGTCACTTTACCCTCTATTGCCCTGGAAGAAAAGGCCTGGCAATTTACTTCCTGTGACACCTTGCCAAGACAATGCAGGGGCTGTACCTTAGTATAACCATCTACAGCAACCTCAGCATGTTTCGCACATCATGAGTGCAGCAAATACAGCATACTGGAAACTTAGGCTCCTCAAACGTCTACGCCCTCTTCTACAAGACACCGATTTCAGATCAGATTTTCAGGCCATCATTACACCCCATCTCGACTATGGCAACATTCTCTATCAAGAGCTGTCAAAATGGCATTACTGTATATTCACTCCAGCTAGTGGAAAACACTGCGCTAGAATTCTAACAAGCATATCAAGTCATCTACACATAACTCCAATTCTTAGAAGTCTGCACTGGCTCCCTATTGCCCAACAGATTAAATGCAAAACATAACCATCATCTATAAAATCCTTCAGTCTCTCAGTTCCCTGTCTTGAGAATCAAATCTCGAGAGCATCCACAATAAGACCTAGAAGATCAGAAACTCAGAATCTTCTGGCCATCCCTCCTTTCAAGACCAAATATACGCAGCAGACAAGCACAGAGCCTTCTTGCTATATGCTCCAATGATTTGGAACTACCTACTTGAAGCCATCAGATCTGTTCAATTTACTAAAGATATGAAGAAACTATTAAAAACGCATCTCTTCATAGAACACTTTGGGCCTAATGACATTACCTAAATGTATATACCATAGATACCCACTCACCGTTGACTCAGTTATAACCCCCATATTTAATTCCAAGTTATTTACCCCTTGGTCTCTGTAAAACACAACTCTTGAGATTGTGCTGTTGTTCAGTGTAAACCACCTTGGATCAAAGGCGGTATATAAAAAAACTGTTAAATAAATGCATAAAATAAATATTTCACCAAATCAGTCTGGTGGTTTTCTTATTGAGAAAGTGATTATCCACCATGGTTCTTTACCATCCCTCAGTACACAAACTGGTTGCCAGACCCAAGTAGCCTCAATTTCTGATCCTATCCCTCCGCTATTCGTATGTCCTTCCATATATATCTAATGTTTTTTTCAAGTTAGATAATGCATGCTTTGGGCTAGGCACTATTCCAAGCTTATGGAAAAAAGCCACTTTCTGGCTGTGTTTGAAGGATCCTAAATTGGACCCAGTAACACCAGCAAATTATCAACCCATTTCAAATTTACTATTTATCGCAAAAATTACAGAAAAGGTTGTAGTTCAGCACCTAAATAAATTTCTGGAAGCTAATAATACCCAACATCCTAAGTAATCAGACTTCAAGGCCTTGCACGACATTGAGACATTGCTTATCTCTCTACATGGTACATTCTGTTACAAAATAAGTATAATTGCCATATTGACACAGGTCCAGGAATTGTTGGATACATGATCTTATAAAGGCTCCTAAAGCATGCTTATTTGAACAAGCACTATTGTAATTAGTTAATAACTTCATTGGGCTATCAGTGTGGTAGGTCTCACTTTACAGATTGTGTTTTTGTTTGTCAATTATGCCTTCTCCATAGACAAGCATGAAATAAGTCTTCATATATAAGTGATGTTATCCTAAGGAGCTCCCATGGGAACGCTCTCCAGCTACCAGTCAAAGCTTTTGGGAGCTTCTCCGCATGCGCACTATCTTGGAAACCTGACAAGTGCTTGTGACCTGGACTGGCCACTGTTGGAAACAGGATATTGGGCTTGATGGACCTTTGTCTGACTCAGTATGACATTTCTTATGTTCTTATCTTCCCGCCTGCCGCCGCAGCGCCATTTTAGATCAGACTTTATTTTTCTACGGAGCCCAAAAAATGCATCTTCAACATGCTCTCACCAGTTGGTAATTTTTGCCCTGTCTCCACATCATTTTCCCGCCTGCCAGTCGTGATTTTTCTGTTTCTTTCATTGAGTTAATCAGTTTTCCAGCCATTCGAGTTTTCCTTCTTTTTTGTGGCACCTCTGCCCCTTAGGCACCTGGGCTGCAGCCGTGGGTTACATCATTTTTCACAATCGAGTCATTTGATTTTGCTGTAGCTGTTTTTCTGACTGATATTTATTTAACAATTTTTATATACCGCTTTATCATAAAATCAAAGCAGTTTACATTATAATTCACACATTTACAGAGAAATTATTATGGAACTCGGGGAGGGGTGACATGCAGGGGACACTCTGAAGCATAACTTATTTACAACGGAACATATGTACAAACCAGTGTGTGGTGGAAGTCCAGCAGTCAGGGTGTCAAGTGTTTTCATTGAAGTGATCAATGAAGAGGAAGGTTTTTTGGTTGCTTTCTGAAGTCTTTCATGTCGGTGGTGGACCTTCATTTCTCAGGGAGAGAGTTCCAGATGGCAGGTGCAGCAAATAAGAATGCCCTCCTCGTGGTAGATTTGTTTGCTTTTATGTTTAAGCAGGGTATTGGAATGGTATCAATGGTGCTTTGTATCCTTGGTCTTTTATTGGGTTTGTTGCAAAACATTTCCTCTAGAACTCCAGCTGACATGATATTTCTGATTTTGAAAATGGTCAGAGCAGATTTATAACTGGCACGGGCGGTAATTGGAAGCCAATGGAGCTGGTGTAAGAGGGGCATTATGTGATCTTACTTATTTGATCCAGTGATGACTCTGGCGGGAGTATTCTGGACCAGTTGTAGAGGTCGTTTAGTTTGCTTTGGTTGTCCTTGATAAAGGGAGTTGCAGTAGTCTAGTATTGGCATTATGATGGCTTGACAGACTTCTCAAAAATGGTCTTGGCTGAGGAGGGGTTTGAGTCTTCGAATGGTGGCAAGCTTGTATAAGGCATTCCTAGTGGTTCTGTTGATGTGTGGTTGTAAGCTTAGGTGGCAGTCTAGGGTTACTACAAGGTATCAAACTTCGTCCTTTATTGGGATGGCAGTGTCGGCCACATTGACCGAAGTAGGGAGGATGGAGGAGGTGTTACGTGTGATGATTTGTATTTGGAAAGCAAGATGATTATCTCCTGGAGACATTTGGACATGGTAGTTTAGTCTGGGGAGTCTAGGCAAATTGGGGTGTAAGCTATGATGTTGTCTGCATAGATAGCATATTGTATGTTGTGCTTTTTGAAGATATTGCAGACTGGCTGTATGTATATGTTAAAGGGCAGATAGGAAGATCCTTGGGGGACCTCCTGTGTTGTATGAAAAGGAGTAGAGGTGTGTGATCCTACTTTGATCTTCTGTTGTCTGTCACTGAGGTAAGATTGAAACCACTTATGTGTGATGTTGTATAGGCCGATGTCTGCTAGTCTTTTCAAGAGGATGCTATAGGATACTGTGTCAAAAGCAGATTAGATGTTGATGAACACAAGCAGGAAACTGGTCGTAATGTTGTTGATTCCTCTGAGTAGGGTGTCAAATAGGTAGATGAGTAGTTTCTCGACACTGTGGTTAGGGTGAAAGCCGTGTTGTTGGGAGTCCAGAGGGGCCTCTGTGTCCAAGTGGTCTTGGAGCTGTCTTTGTACTGTCTTCTCAGAAAAGGAAGGCTGGAGATTGGTCGGTAGGCTGAGGGGTCTGTAGGGTCCGGGCATGTGTTTTTAGGGATCGGTTGGATAGTGGCTTCTTTGAGTGCAGTCAGCATGTAGCCTTGAGCTAGGGAGGTGCTTATTATCTTGTGGATACATTTGCTCAGTTCTTCCTTTGTTGATTTAATCCATACCACCAGGCAGGGGTCTGAGGAAGCTGTGCTGGAGTTTAGCGCAGTGATTGTGCGGGTTACTTGCTCAGTTGTGGGGATGTAGAATTCACTCCACTTGTTTGAGGAGATAGGTCTTGTGTTCAGTGATGGAGTGGTAGTGTTGGTGGGCTCTAGGGTTCTTAAGGGAGGGGGGTTGCTCTTGGCAAGAAGGAAATCAGCAAATGCTTGAACTTATCTTTTTCTTTTTGTGTTGGATCTTTTGTAAGGGACCGGACAATCTTGAAGAGTTTCCTAAGCTTGTTGCTAGCCTTTAAGATGAGGTTGGTATGGTATTGCTGTTTGTGATTGTTGTTAAGGCTGTTGTAGTTATGTTGCATTATTTGGTATTCTTTTAATGTGTTTTCTGAGCGGTCACACCTCCATTGCCGCTCCTTCTGGCGTAATTTTCTTTTGGTCACTCTTATTGCTTCGGAGTACCATGGAACTGAATTTGTTCTAGGATTCTTGTGTTTTGGGTTGACTCAGTCATGTGCTCTAGTGGCTGTGCTAATGGTGGTGTTCCATATGTTGATTGCCTCGTCAAGATCATTGCAGTCCTGGGGGAGGTTGTGTAGGGTGTCATTGAGGAATTGGTCTCTGTCGAATCCTTTGTATCTTCTTCTTGGGCTGGGTGACTTCTGTGGTTCTTGTGTGGGTGGGAGATGGATCTTAAAATGTATGGTGTGGTGGTCTGACCAGGGTAGTGGCATGACTAGAGGAGGCATTATGTTATCCTGGTCTAAGATGCTTTTAGTGGCAAATACAAGATCTGGGGTGGATCCTGAACGGTAAGTAGGTTGCGTTGGTATTAGGTGGAGTTGAAGCGACTCCATAGTTTGGTGGAAAGCCGTTTCATCCTTGCTGAATGCTGAGGTGAGGTTTAGATCCCCTAGTAAAATCAGTGACTTGTGGGGAGAATTGGTTGCACATATTGATTTGAGTATGATGGATGTTTTTTTCAGCCACAGCGCTGGGGGATCTGTATGTTAGACAGATAGCTATGTATTTGTTTTCGATGGTGATTATATCACAGTTCTTGGAGCTTGAGGACCTGGAGGTCTTAAATTTGAGGTCAGTTTGAGCTAGGATTAGTACTCCACCTCTTCTCTTGTGGGTGCAAGGACAGTTAAATGTCGTGTATGTAAGTGGAGTAATTTAATGATTCAGAATAAGTTGGCCTGTACTTTTAAGTCGCGATTCTGTGATGCATAGGATGTCAGCTTGGTGGAGTTGCATGTGGTCTGTAATTGTTTTTATCTTATTTCAAATGGAACGAGTGTTAATAAGACCTCTGTTGATGGGGGAGCTTATCATGGATTGGACATGATGGAATGTAGCATGTAGAGATAGCTGAAATCTTATTAGTTTGGAAGTTTTTCTGATTGGTTGCCTATAAGTGGACTGCCATATTGATAGGTGGAATGGTATGTATAGTGGAGGAGCTTGAAGGGCTGTTGGGGATGTAGTGGTGATATAGGTATCTGTAGTGGGGCGGCATAGTACACTAAGTATGATGAGGAGGACCCAAACTTTATTGGAGGTAGGCATGTTGTGTTGTTGTTTTGGCATGGGCCTGTGCTTCTTTGCAGTGACCTGGGGAAGTATTGGGGCGCGATCTATGTCAGTGTGCAACATGGTTAATGTACACTACTTACTGTTTGAAGTCTTCCTTGTAGGCCTGTGGGGGGGAGTTGTTCCTGTAGTGGAGTCATAGGGAGAGGGCTGAGAGAAGAGGCTGGAGGAGGGGCCCTTGTGGAGCTTTAGTCAGACATCTTCTTGTCTTGTTGTGGTGGGTGTAGCCTCACCATTCCTTGGTGATTAAATTCGCTCTTAAAAGGTCCAAAAATTCCAAGGCTCATTCTTTAGTGCCCCTGGAGAGGGAAGCTCGGACATTAGACTTTTGGAAGAAGGTTTTTTCAGTTTGTCTTATGTCCCACATGGCCTCTTACAAGTTCCACATGGACATATTTCTAAAGAACATCATGTGTGGCCTAGCTGATATGTCCTAGTATCTCCCTCCAGAGAAACTGGAACAGTATTGTTCCTAGTGGGTCATGGCAAGGACTGCTGAAAGCTCATAGTCCGGGTGACCTATGATACCTTTCAGATGGCATCGAGAACTTCTGTCAATGGTATTGGCAGCCGGAGACTCGCCTGACTCTGGTCCTTGGACCTAGAACAATCAATGTAGGATTGTTGAATGTAAACCACTTTGAATTTAAGAAAAGCGGTATCGAAAAATTGTTAAATAAATAAATAAAATAAGTTTCTTGTTAAAGAACTTCTAAAATTGGTTTTGCATGCTTATTAATGTGTATGTGGGCCTGAGGGGAGGGGAGGGTATAGCAAGGGAAGGCTATCTTGGGTAATTCCCCAGCACTTTGGAGTCATTAGGTAAGTGTCCAAGGAGTGTTGCCTCCGAACCTGAGTGGAAGGTAACTGCTAACACCAAAGACCTATTACTCTCATAGGCATATGTACTTCTCTGGGTCCCAGCCTTCCCAGCCAAAACAGGCTCCTTGACTACAATCCAGGCATGAGAAGCCTCAACAGCCCCAATCTGCTCTTCAGCCAAAGCCTGGGGCAGGTTTTGACTGGTTCCTGCAGAGCATAACCCCTCTACCAGTAACCGCAATGGAAAATTCTTTTGTCAGAAGGAGGCTCACTCTTTTGCCCAAAGGTGGCCCCCTCATAACCTTGGACACTTGGGTTTTGCAAATTATCCAGAGCGGTTACAAATTACAACTATTCAACATTCCTCCAAATTGCCCTTCGACTACTACTACTACTGAATTATTTGTATAGCACTACAAGAAGTACGCAGCACTGTACAGGCACAATCTAGTCAAGACAGACAACACAAGGATACATTCCATCGGTCCTCTGCATCAGGAATTACTTCAGAGAGAAATTGCTGCCCTCATGGCAGATCTTGCAATTGAGCTAGTGGCACCAGAGCAAAGAAGGTGAGAATTTTATTCTAGGTATTTTCTGATCCCCAAGAAAATGGGGAGATACCATCCCATCCTGGACCTAAGAGATCTGAACACATACCTGCTCAGAGAAAAATTTAGAATGATTTCTCTAGGCACTCTGCTCCCTTTTCTGCAAAAAGGAGATTGGTTATGCTTCCTGGATCTAAAGGATGCTTATACCCACATACAGATACACCCCATTTACTGGAAGTATCTCAGATTTGTCCTGGGAGGACAGCACTTCCAGTACAGAGTTCTGCCCTCTGGCCTAGCCTCAGCACCCCGCATCTTCACAAAATATCTTATAGATGCTAGGAGTGTTTGTTTTCCCCTACTTCAATGATTGACTGATCAAGAGTTCTACTCTGGAAAGAGTTTGAGAATCAACTGGGTTGACTAGTTGGGTGCTGGAGCTATTAGGGTTCATCATCAATTACCCAAAATCTCACCTTCAGCCCTGCTCGACACGACTCAGGTGATAGCCTTTCTGCCAAATGGCAGACTTCACAGATTGGCAGCGCTAGTGTAGGAGATTCATTTGAGTCAGCAGGTAACAGCTCACAGGATGCTAACTGTGCTAGGTCAAATGACCTCTACAGTACACGTAACACTCTTGGCACATCCCCACATGAGACATGCTCAGTGGACTCTGAGGACTCAGTGGATCCAGGCCACAGGACGACTCAGGGATCATCTGTATTTCACCAATCCGCTTATTCAGTCATTGTAATGATGGACAATCTACCACAAATTGCTCAAAAGTCTCCCCTTCCAAATCACTCCACCTCAAAAAATGTTAACAACAGTTGCATCCAAACTGGTCTGGGAAGCTCACCTTGATAGGTTGTACACACAGGACAATTTTGTCTTTCTGATAAAGTTTCCACCAGATCAATTTCTTGAAACTACGAGCCATGACAAATGCTCTAAGAGCTTTCAGAGATTGGTTAACCAACCAAATTATCCTGATTCAAACCGACAATCAAGTAACAATGTTCCACATAAATAAGCAGGGAGGAACAGGCTCATACCTTCTATGTTAGTAAACATTCAGGTTGTGGAAATTTACCATTGCTCATGGGATGGACTTGAGAGCTACAATCCTACCAGTTGAACAAAACACTCAGGCAGACAGACTGAGTTGAGTCCTCCAGCCACACGAATGGACACTGGACAGGGAGGTTGCTACTCGCATCTTTCGAGAATGGGGCACCCCCTCAATAAAGATGTTCGCAACTCCTCAGAATGCCAAAGTGGATCAGTTCTGCTCCAGAGTAAGATCACACAGCAGGCTAGCCTTAGATGCTTTCCTCCTAAATTGAGGGAAGGGTCTTCTGTATGCATATCTTCCAATTCCTGTCATTGCAGAGACCATCCTGAAGCTCAGAACTGTGAGGGTTATTGTCAGTAGCAAATAAATATATATATATATAAATACTCGATAGGTCCAGGAGTAAATTGCTACTTCCCACTTTTCGCAAGATTCTATAGATCTATCTGGCAAATAAACCACATGAGATAAAGGGAGCCAACCCTGTGTTTATATATAAATTAGACTTTATTGCTGACAGAAAAATAATGCAAATATAGAATAAATTAGTTTTATGAGGTAGCAAGTTATGTAGTTCTATGATTACAATTACTAGTTCGTGAATCACTGTTTTAGCAACTAAAGTCACAGATTTGCTCCGTACTCAGATGTACAGGAAATTAGCTGTCTGTCTGTCTAGGCCCACACCACCACTCCCCAGGAGAATTCAGACCAGTACCTCAGCTTTTTCCAGAAGGACAATTGTGGCTAGGTCTGAGAAGTCGTCTCTGGAACGACACAAAGTCCAAAGGATGGCAGTGGTCTAATGCAAGCTGCAGGCAGTCTGGATGAGCTGTTTGATAACACAGAGCTTCAGGTCTGTGAAAGAGATTCACTCCTTCCTGAAGTTAGTCCTTGTCCTTGCACACTGTCTGATTTTCCAGCTGGAGACAGGCAGGCAATAGGGCTAAAGACTGCAGAATGATAGAATGTGGCAAAAAGTAGGAGGAGAGACCAAGGTAGTGCACAAAGTCTCTAAAAGGCCCCAAAAGGTTTCTAAAGGTTTGCTATGTCGCTCAAAAAGTCTCTCCAAGTGGACTCAAAGTGCACTGCATCCCTCTGTGTCCAGCGTATAATTCTTCATCCTGACTTCCTCGTCATGGCACAATGATTGGCTGGTCTCAGATACTGTGTGTCATCTTCAGCGAATCAGGTAACCGTTGTCAGGTGGTCCTTCTCCAAACAAAGGTCCACTGTGAGAAAAGATGCTAGTATGCAATTTCATACATTGTTACAAATTCTAGGACCAATAGAATGGTCTCTGGTTGAGAACGGACCTCAGCATCAAGTTCTCTTGCACATAATCACAGCTGGAAACAATAGCCCAGCTGTATAACTCATAACTTGACAGAATTGCTTGATCTGCAGGTTTGAAGCCGGCACAGCAGAAAATAGTTCCATCTTGTAACAGGAAGTCATGTTGCATGGTTCAGGCTTTAGTTCAGAACAGACCCCAGGTACCAGCCTTACAAAACAGAGGCACAATGATTCTCATTGCTCCCTTTTGGCCCAGACAGCCTTGGTTCCCTCTCCTGCTGCAACTCAGCAGTCAGGAACCACTCCGGTTAGGCCATGCACCGGACTTGATATCGCAGGATGATGGAATGATGTTGCATCTCAACATCAAGTTCTTGGCTATTCTCCAGGACCAAGCAGGAAGTCAGTCCTCACATATGGGTGACATCGACGACAATGGAGCCCCCTGCGGAGCATTTCCCCAGCTTTCTATGAAAGCCTTTGGGAATACTGCACGCATGCGCGGTCCCCTTCCCGCCTAAAGGTGCCATCTTGCTCAGTCTTTCATTTTCCGAGGAGCCCAACGGACGTCTGTCCTAGTCACCCGGAGAAAAGTTAGATTTTTCTTGCGATTTCATCGCGGTTCGACGCCGGTTCCCCTTCCCGCTGGGTTCGGTACACCAGGAATCGAGCACATCCTCTCTTTTTTTCGGTTTTTGCCCTTAGTGGCTGGCGTTCGCGCCCTTTTTTCTTTTTCCCTGGAAGGCCGGCCCTTTGACCTCGCAGAGACCCTTTTTTCCCCGATGGCTTCCAGTGATTTCAAAAAGTGTGATCGTGCAAGAAACTCATGTCTCTCACCGACACACACGACTGCTGCCTTTGGTGCCTTGGTCCCGATCATGATCCTAAAATCTGTGGGCCGTGTGGCAAAATGTCCACTAAGGCACTGCGAAGTCGACAGCATCAAAAGGAAAGGCTTTTTTCTGATTCGGCCTCTGGCCGGGCCCGGACCTCGTCTGAGGCCTCGATGTCTCGGGAGTCTGACCCCGAGCATCGTCGGGGTTCCTCGGACAGGGGGTCCCCCGATCGGGAACAAAAGAGGAAGAAGCAGCTCGTGAGGGCGGCGTCGGAGGAGGTCCCTAGCAACTCGAGGGCTAGGTCTCGGACCACCATCCCGGGCCCTTGGAACAGGAGAAGCCATCCAAAATGCCTCGTGTGGAGCCGGAGTCTGCTGGACACGTAAGTCCTGTTGTCCTCGAGGACTCTCCTCCCAGGGAGCCGACGTTGGGCCCGGCACCGCCGGGGCCCGAGTTGGTGGCTGCTGAGTCTCCTGAGCTTGGACTCAGGCTGACAGCCTTGGCGTGCAGTCTGTCTGCCTTCATGGATCAGCAGCGGGTGCTGATGGCCAGCCTTGCTGGCGCATCTGCCCCGACCACCGGAACATCGACGTCGAAGTCAACCCCGGAGACCGAGCTGATACTCGAGACCATGAAAGCTCGAGGTCGTCCTCGGTCACAGTCACCCTCGACCTCCCGGTCGGGACCGAGGGCATCGACACCGGTGCCTTCGGCGTCGGGGCAGGTGCTGCGGGGACCCACGCAGTCGGAGCCCCCCGACTCCTCTTTGGACGAGTCCGCATGGGAGACGGAGGATGAGGAGTCCCCCGATACCTTCCGGACTCAGTGCGTCCCGTCGGACTCACCGCAGTCCGAGCCCCGGAGTAGATCCCCTCCAGAGGATACCCGGTTCTCGGAGTTCGTTCGGGATATGGCCACAGCTTTGGCGATCGCCGCGGACCCCGAGGAGGAGCCTCGAGCCGAAGAGCTCGAGGCCCTCCAGTATGACTCTCCTCCGAAGGAGGCCTTTACTGTGCCGGTTCCTCCGATGCTGGAATGGCTCCTCTTCCACATGTGGGAGGCACTGGCCTCGGCGCTGGTTCTGAGCAAGCGGGTCGATTCCATTTATCGACTCCGTAAGAGCCCTGGCTTCCAAAAGACGCAGCTACCACACCATTTCATGGTGGTGGAATCAGCCATGCATCGTCTGAAAAGCCAGAAGATGCACTCCGCGGTGCCCCCCAGCAGGGAGGCCCAGAACCTGGATGCGTTTGGTAGAAAGTGCTTCCAGGGCTCGATGCTTGCTTGCCGTGTCCAGTCCTACCAGCTGTACATGGACATGTACTTGCGGGACCTGGCAAAGGAGCTTTCCGGTTCTCTGCTGGTCTCTCTGGGGAACCTTTGCAGAGGTTCAAGTCCTTGTCCTCGGGGATCCGGGAATGCTCTAAGTTCATGTCCTGAGCAGCCTATGATGGCTTCGAGGCCTCGGCCTGTGTTGCGGCAGCCGGCATCGCGGCTCAATGCCAGGCATGGCAGCAGTCGTCGGATCTCGAGCCATGGGTACAAGACAAGTTGGTCGCTGACCCTTGCCGAGGTGAAAACCTTTTTGGCAAGCCAATGGCCGAGAAGGCTGCGCAGCTCAAAACCGAGCACCTCACGAGGACAAGGCTGTCCAGAAAGACTTCTGCCCCTTCTCATAAAAAGAAGGGCTTGGGTAAGAAGTCCTTTTACCCGAGGAAGGTGACTGCCTACAAACAGTTCCCACCTTACCAGGCCTCCCCAGCTCCCCCACAGGGTCAGCAGGCCAAGGGTCCCATAGGCAGAAGGCCCCCAAGCCTCCGGCTCCTGCTCCCACTCAGCAGGGTGGGGGCTTTTGACTCCCAAAGCATAGCCTCTCCGTCTCTGCTGTCCCATCCCTGCACAGGAGGTCGACTAGCCCTGTTTGCCCACAGGTGGCCACCCATTACAGGAGACAGTTGGGTCTTAAGCATAGTCCACAAGGGCTATATGCTCCATTTCCATCAGTTGCCTCCGCCTTACTTCCCAGGAGAGCCTCCAAGGCCTCCTCTCCACACAGACCTCCTCCTTCAAGAGCTTCAGGGTCTGTTGCGAGACAAGGCGGTGGAGCCTGTGCCTCCCCACCTACAAGGTCACAGTTTCTACTCCAGGTACTTCCTCGTACCAAAGAGAACCGGAGGCCTCACGGCTATTCTCGACCTCAGAAATCTCAACAAGTTCCTAGAGAAAGAAAAGTTCAAGATGCTTACTCTTAGAACACTTCTGCCCTACCTCCAGCAGGGAGATTGGCTATGCTCCTTAGATCTAAATGATGCGTACACTCACATCCTCATTCATCCAGACCACAGAAAGTACCTCAGGTTCATAGTGTGAGGAAACCATTATCAGTACAGAGTGCTGCCTTTTGGCCTCACCTCTGCCCCTAGGGTCTTTACAAAATGCCTGGCAGTGGTGGCGGCCTACTTGAGGAATCAGGGTATCTTTGTCTTCCCCTATCTGGACTACTGGCTCATCAGGGGTCAGACGTGCCAGGAGGCCAGGCAAGCCACCCTCCGAACTATTTCTCTCCTTCAACACCTGGGTTTTGTCATAAATTTCACAAAGTCCACTTTGCTCCCCTCCCAGAACTTGGAGTTCATAGGGGCAAGGCTAGACTCTCTGCAGGCAAAAGCTTTCTTGCCAGGAGACAGAGCCCAAAGACTGATAGACTTGGCAAACCAGTTTCTCAGCAGGCCACTGGTTTCCGCCAGACTCTGGCTGAGGCTTCTGGGCCACATGGCTTCGACAGTACATGTGACTCCAAATGCCCGGCTCCATATGAGGCCTGCACAGTGGTGCCTCAGAACTCAGTGGACACAGGAAGCCTCAGAGACAGAGTACGGGTGTCCAAACCATTCCTGAACTCCCTCCGCTGGTGGCTGCACCCCCCCCCCCAACTTACTGCAAGGGGTGCCTTTTCAGATACCTGGGTTCACAGTAGTTTTAACCACTGATGCCTCCCTGCAAGGCTGGGGGGCACATTGTCTGGACAAGTGCACCCAGGGCCTGTGGTCTCCCTGGGAGTCCACGCAACAGATCAACCTACTAGAACTTCAGGCTATTCGCTTAGCCCTCAAGACTTTCTCTCAAACCCTGGTTCACCAGTCTGTCTTAGTACAGACAGACAACCAATTAGCCATGTTTTATGTGAACAAGCAGGGCGGCACTGGGTCCAGGCTCCTTTGTCAGGAGGCACAGGACCTTTGCTCGTTTGCGCTCAGGCACAACATGTTCCTCAAAGCTGTTTATCTCCCTGGCCAGGAGAACTGCCTGGCAGACAGGTTGAGCAGAGTTCTGCAGCCCCACAAATGGCAACTCCACCCATTAGTGGTTCAGAAAATTTTCCTGAAATGGGGATTCCATCCATAGATCTCTTTGCCAGTCCCCTGAACAAGCAGCTGCCCAGGTTCTGCTCCAGGCAACCGCATCCCATGAGGTGGGCAGCAGATGCCTTCCTGATTTCCTGGTCCCAGGGCCTCCTGTATGCGTTTCCTCCCATGCCTCTGGTGGCCCGAACCCTGTTCAAGGTTCTACAGGACAAGGCCTCGGTACTCCTAGTAGCTCCCAGGTGGCCGAGGCAACCTTGGTTTCCACTTCTGCTTCAACTGGCAGTGGACTCCCCACTACCTCTGGGGTTGCAACCCGACCTTCTCTCTCAGGATCAGGGTTCTCTTCTGCACCCCAACCTAAAATCTCTCAATTTGATGGCCTGGAGGCTGCAAGGGTAGTATTGGCTCCCTGGGGCCTTCCTCAGGAAGTTGAAGAGGTGGTGTTGGCCTCTAGGAAGCAGTCCACCAGAAAAACTTATGCCCTGAAATGGAGAAGGTTCTCTTTGTGGTGTCAGCTACGCACAGTAGATCCTTTCTCCTGCTCCGTGCCAGTGGTGCTTCAGTACCTGCTGCACTTATCCAATCAGGGACTCAAGTCCAATTCTGTTCGGGTCCACCTCTCAGCTCTAGCAGCTCACCACTCACTAGTGGAAGGACATTCATTGTCGGTTCACCCCTTGGTGTCCCGGTTCCTCAGAGGTTTGCTTTTGCTCAAGCCTCCTATCCGTCCTCCGGCCCCTGAGTGGGAGTTGAATGTGGTCTTGCAACAACTGACCCTTTGAGCCGATGGCTACTTGCCCTCTCCGCTTTCTTTCCTAGAAGATGCTCTTTCTGGTAGCCCTAACTTCGGCCAGACGAGTGAGTGAGCTTCAGGCCCTGGTCTGTGACAGGCCTTACACTCACTTCTATAGGAACAGGGTAGTCCTTAGGACTCATCCTAAGTTCCTCCCAAAGGTTGTCTCCTCCTTCCACCTCAACCAGGAGGTGGTTCTTCCGACATTCTTCCCTAGGCCTCATGCAAGCCAGGCTGAGGCAGTCCTGCATACCCTGGACTGTAGAAAGGCCTTATCCTTCTACCTTGACCGTACGCAGGGGCATAGAAGGGCTACTCAGCTCTTCATATCTTTTGACCCTAATAATTTGGGGTTATCTGTGTCCAAGCATACCTTGTCCATCTGGGTGGCTGACTGTATCACCTGGGCTTACAGGGCAGCTGACCTTCCCTTGCAGGGTCGGGATACGGCCCACCGTGTCAGGGCTATGGCTGCTTCAGTAACTCATCTCCACTCTGTACCATTGGCAAAGATCTGCAGGGCTGCAACTTGGTCCTCAAGCCAGACTTTTGCGGCCCATTACTGCCTGGAGAGGGAGTCCTGGAGGGACAGTGCTTTTGGCCAGCAAGTACTCCGGAATCTCTTTGAGGTTTAGGCAACTCCAGCCCTCCGTTGGGCTACCGGTGGAGATTCTTCCAGTGAAAGCCTTTCTTTGATGCTGGGATTAGAGAGAGTTCTCTTGTTCAGCCTGGGTTCCCGGTAGCCCAGAGCTAGGGAGTCACCCATATGTGAGGACTGACTTCCTGCTTGGTCCTGGAGAAAGAGTAGTTACTCACCTGTAACAGGTGTTCTCCAGGAGCAGCAGGAATCAGTCCTCACAACCCTCCCTCCTCCCCTGGGAGTTGCAGTTGTACATAGTTAATTTTGTTTTTTTGTGCTGTCTTTTGGCTATGTCATTTGACTGAGCAAGATGGCACCTTTAGGCGGGAAGGGGACCGCGCATGCGTGCAGTATTCCCAAAGGCTTTCCTAGAAAGCTGGGGAAATGCTCCGCAGGGGGCTCCATCAGCGTCAATGTCACCCATATGTGAGGACTGATTCTTGCTGCTCCTGGAGAACACCTGTTACAGGCGAGTAACTACTCTTTGCAGCATGGATGTTGAGAGGTTTATGCTATACGAATTCAGTCTGCCAGCTGGTGTGACCAATGTCCTTTGGCCTCCAGGAGGCCCTCAACAAGAAAATCCTATTCATGCAAGTGGAAGAGATTTGCTGACTGGTGTGAGGACCATCCCTAGATCCCTTTGCCTGTCCCACACAAAAACCGCTTGAATAGCTGCTACACCTCTGAGTCTGGTCTTAAGTCTAACTTCATTAGGGTTCTCCTCAGTGGAATTGAAGCTTACCAAAGAGGTGTAGAGGGAAAACCCATCTCTGTACAGTCTTTAGTTGTTTGCTTTATGCAGGGGTGGCTTCTTTTGAATCCTCCCTACAAATTTCCTTCAGTGTCTTGGGACCTCAATGTGGTTCTTGCACGGCTGATGAAAGCTCCTTTTGAGACACTCAGTTCCTGCCCTCTGAAGTTTTTTGACATGGAAAGTTTTGTTTCTGGTGGTGGCCACTTCTACATGCAGAGTGAGCAAGCTTCAGGCTCCTGTAGGTCATCCATCTTATATTAAATTCCATCTTAATAGAGTGGTCCTCTGTACTCATCCTAAATTCCTTCTGAAAGTGGTATCAGACATCCATCTTAATCAGTCAGTTGTCCTACCAATATTTTTCCCAAAACATCATGTTCATAAAGGGGAAACTGTGCTACACATGTTGGACTGCAAGCAAGTGTTAGCCTTCTATTGAAATGGACAAAATCACATAGGAAGTCCATCCAGCTTTTTTTCTTTTCACCCCAATAAACTAGGAGCTACCAACTCCAAATGCTCTCTTTCAATTTGGCTAGAAGAGTGCATCTCTTGTGCTTATGCCCAGGCAGGCCTGAGCCTCGATGGTCATGTCGCAGCTCACAATATCAGAGCCATGGTTGCGTCGTTGGCCAACTTGTGCTTGGTCTCCATGGAAAAGATTTGCAAAACTGCAATGTGGTCTTCAGTCCACACAATCACATTTCATTACTGTCTTGAAGGGGATTCCCGATGTGACGGCAACTTCGACCAATCAGTACTATGGAATCAGTTTGGGAATTAGAATCCATCTCCATCCCCCCTAGGCCCATTCTTTTCTGTTCAGACTACCAAAATAAAAATTGTGAAACAGGCAGAGGGAACTCCAGTATGCCAACAACATCATGGTCTTCAGCTGGTGAGAATAGGCAAGCTAACAATTATGGGAATTTTCCTAAATTGATTTAAATCTTACTTTTCTTCCTGTTCATTTAGAATGAATGTTGATAAACGGACATCCTCAGAATTCTCATTACACCACGGAGTCCCTCAGGGATCTACTCTGCCTCCTACTCTATTCAGCGTATTCTATGCCCCACTCATCACATTGATACAGGGTTTGGGCTTAGCATACATAAGTACATAGAAGATATTCTGATAAGTGATACAGCAGATCTGTCAGGAAAGGTATGCCTCTGTGAATGATAGCAAAATCTGCAACAGGGTAGATGCTCTGGAAGACGTAGATAAAATGAGGGATCTAGTGAAGCCTGGTTGAGAATTTGGCAGCTAAGTTTTAATGCTAAAAAATAAAGTCATGCACTTGCGCTACAAAATCCCAAGGGAGTGGTACAGTATAGGGGGTGAAGTACTTCAGTGCACAAAAGAAGAGCAGGTACCTCTGAGGTGATGTGGCTGAGGATGCTTTGTGTCTTACCTTGATGTTGTTGGCATACTGGAGTTCCCTCTGCCTGTTTCACAATCGGTAAGAGGAAATGAAAGGAGAAGCCTCTGCTCCTGGAAAGTGCTGGTTCCGAACTTCTTGGCCAGACTACCTTGGATGGCTTTGGGAGTGTCAGCATTTCTTCCGGTGATGCCTTCCTTGGGCCAGCCCAGCAGGCAGACTATGGGCAGCAGTGATTGGGCTTTGCTTAGCCCCACTAAGTGAAGGCCGCCTCTCAACCCCAGAAGTATTGATATGGTTAAAAAATACGTTGTCAAGGTGTTTGGGATGGACTCTGGGAGTTAAACCTTCCTTGGTACAAGCTGTACCAAACCAGGAGTTAACAAACCTCGGATATGAAGACATGCAGACAGAGGGAGGGGATTCTGACCCCGAGTCTGTAGACAATGGATTGTTCTCTTTGTGAGAAGACAAGCTAAGGCAGTTCTGGGTTTGAAAGGAAAGGGAAGCCCAGGAGCTAACTGCCTGAACAGCTGTGAAAGAAATGTTAAATGCCTTGGCAAGAGCAGTTCCAGTGCATAGAACAGGGAGAAACATTTGAAGCTGTGATTTAAAATGTTAAACGCTTTGCCAAGAAGCAGTTCCAGTGCATATAACAGAGTGAAACATTTGAAGCTGTGATTATGATGTTAAACGCTTTGCCAAGAAGTGGTTCTATTGCATAGAATAGAGAGAAACCTTGGAAGCTGTGATTTGAATGTTGGACACTTTGAAAGAAGCAGATACCAAGTCTCAAAGTGAGCAGGAACTGCGAATGCCTCATTCTTGAATGCTGGAATTGTGAAGGAAAACCCATATCTCTGTATTAAGCTGGCAGAAGCAATATACTTTTAAGTTACTGTGGAAACTTGGACATAGAAGTTCTCTTTTTGTGTTGGAGAAGCATCCTATTTTGTTTTGCATGTGTTGAGAGTAAAATACTCCTTTTTGCGAAGGAAGAAAAATAAATTCCTGTGTTGACCTTCAAAAAACCCTTGGCCTCAGTATTAATTTACACAACTACATATCCCAGAAGCCTCAGCTCTGGATTTCCCTATCAACAAGGGACAACAAAAAGCACGCCCCTGCCTCTAGGCAGCCGCCTAGGTCGTGATGGGCGTGACAATATCCTATTTCAAGCTACCTTGTGCAGCTATTTCAATAAAATAGTTGAATGGATCATTACCAATGGGCTTGTTAATCATCTGCTATTTGGTTTTCCAAAAATCTTATGAATTCTAAATATGTGTTTCAAGTAGCTGGCAATCTTATCTCTATTAATGAATCCATTTCCTCTTTGGGGGTTACCTTTGAAAGAGATCTTACTTTCTTTCTTTACATTTCTTTTCTAGTAAAAAAATATAAATATAATTTTTTGTTCTGAGGATAAGATCATTTAAACTAATCTCCAGGAACAAGCAGGAATGTAGTCTTCACATATGGGTATCGTTGGTACCGATGGAGCCTGCGCAGGAACGCTCACCAGCATCCAATAGGAAAGTTTTTGGGAGCATCCCACAGCGCCTGCGTGCTGCCTTCCCACCTATCCCTCTCCAGTTCTTTGTTTTCCACGTAGCCGACAGGTCGCACATCCTGTCACCGCAGAAAAATTCCCTTCTTATACTTCTTTTTTTGTGGTCGCGTCTGCCTTCCCTCGACGCTATACCGGTACCGCCAGTTCTTTTTTTCTTTTTTCCCCCCCCCCAAAAAAAAGAACTTACTTTCTGGAGTATTTTTCCAGTAATTTTCTTCTTGGGTGCCACGCGCCATTTTGGCCACTAGGCCCAACTTTTTCCTCAGAATGGAAAAACCCGCTTCGGGTTTTAAAAAGTGTTCCAAGTGTGGCGGTACCATCTCCGTCACCGACACCCATGAGTGGTGCCTCAAATGTTTAGGTCCTGACCACTCTATTTCAGAGTGTGTTGCCTGTGGGATGATGTCAAAAAGGGGCCGGCAAAACCGAGCTGCTAAGCTTAGCACCCTTTTTCCCTCCGATGCAGCCTCCGTGGCATCGACATCCTCCAGGGCTTCATCTTCCTCCCATGTATCTCAAGTAACTAAACATAAATCTAGCCAGTTCTCAAAGGGTAGATATCCTTCTAAACATCGAGATGCCTCTGGCGTTGCCCTTGAGGGACTTTCACCAGAAAAATTGCCACGGCGGGAGGCTTCAGCTTCCAAAGCACTAACAGGGCTCCAGGATGTTCTTGAGGCTTCAACCTCGGCAGAACTACTGGTGCCATGCTCTGGGGTTCTGGATGCTTTATCCAGCACCGATACTCAAGCATCGGCAGCGTCGATAGACCAGAGATTCTTGGCTATTGAACGCAGTCTGGTGACTCTTCTCACGGCCTCGATGCCCCTGAAACCGCTTCAGACAATTCAACCGGTGCCGGCACCGACTTCGGTATCAGCACCGACTGCATCGACATCGGCAGGTATTCTACCAGGACCGAGTCATGCATCATCGACAAGTCGGTACTGGACCACTTCGATGCCGACTTCGATCGGTACCGGTACCATGCCTTGCACGATCACCCGGATCGGAGATACTTTGAATCCTCGGATGAGTCTGAAGACTCTGAAAGCTCTGCCGATACCAGAGTACTTCTTCCCGAGGATTCCTCTTCTCCTCAGTGTAGGATGTCTCCACCAGAGGATATGTCTGTCAGCATACATCAGCATGACATTATGCCTAGCATAGCTGTCATGGCTTTTCCCAGACCTTGGATTACAAGCAGCTTTGTTACTCTGGTGATGTCAGTCTCCAAACTTAATGAGCGTAGTTTACAAGATGAGATTAGCTTTGACCCCCTGGTGATGTCAGATAGGACGTCTCCAGGCCTGATGAGATTAGTCTGCAGCCCCTCCTTGCTAATCAAATGATAGCAAACCTCAAACTGACCAAAATTATGACAAAGGGAGGTGCTGGAGATTTTCTCTATAAATACAGAAACACAAAAATAGCTCTCTCTATTGATGGGACACTTCCTACTATGAGGCTCTGACCCATATTTCTCTCTCTCTCTCCTCCCCCTTGTTCTCTCTTTCTCTCTCTTTATTATTCTTACTATGAGACTCAGACACACACTTCCCCCCCCTCTCTCACACAAACACACATGCACACACACACACACAGATGCAGCTCTGTAACAACCTTATAACTCTGTTCTGTACCTATGTAATAAGCCTATTTCTATATAAAACTCTTTTTCCAAGCCACACCAGTTTTGGTTGTCTTATTTGTGCTGCTTACCATACTGTCTCTGTGAAATGAACCCAGGACCAAACGGAGCGTAACCAAAAGTAGAGAGCGGCGAAAGATTACATTTTCCAGAAGATTACAATGTCCTTTCAGGATTTTATCTGAGATGTGGCCCGGGGTCTTTCCATCACAGTGGCTCCTGAAAAAGAGCCTAGGGCAAAGGAATTAGAAATCCTACAATACCCTAAAGCTCCCAAGGAGGCAGCTAACTTACCTATTCATGAGATCTTGCATGATCTTATGTTAAGGATGTAGGAAACACCTCTGACCACATCTCCTCATTCTCGAAGACTCGACACCATGTATTGAGTTCCTCCTTGTCCTGAGTTTCAGAAGACTCAATTACCACACCATTCCACAATGGTGGAATCAGCCATGAGACGGATAAAGAGTACAAAAAGGCATGCATCTAATCCTCCAGGACGTGAGTGTAGGACTCTTGACGCCTTTGGACGTCGATCCTTCCAGGCTTCCATGCTCTCTGCTAGGATCAGTTCCTATATCTTGTATATGGGAATGTTCCTTAAGGAAGTCACAGGAGACTTAGAGCTTATGAGCCCTCTCCTTCCTGATGATAAAAGGCAAGATTATCTTGCTCTTGTTAAACATGCTCAGGATGTTTCCAAGTTTGTGAATCGTGCAGCCTTTGACTGCTTGAATGCATAAGCAGAACCTCTGCTATTACCATAGGTGCACGTAGGATTGCCTGGGTCCAGGCATCTGACTTGGAAATCTGGGTACAGGACAAACTCAGGAATATACTTTGCACAGGAGAGAATCTCTTTGGCAAGAATTGGCAGGAAAAAGCTAATGAGATTGATGCTGACAATATCACTTTGGATAGATAGTCCAAATCTACAGCTGATCCTGCGAGGAAAAGATCCTCTAAGAAACCATTCTTCAGCAAGAAGAAAAAGTTTTATCCCGCCTATACCCAGCTGGGACATTGTTCAGGTCAGTCTGCCCAAAAGGGGACAGCAGCAACAACTTAGGCAACAAAGGAAGCCAAAAGCAGCTAAGCCTCAACCGGCTCAGCAGATTCAGCCTCCACAGGGGCTTTGACTCCTGTCTAGAGAACTTTGCCTTCCTGGCCCTAAACGGCCCAGAACCCTCCACCATTCCAGGAAGATTATGTCATTTTGCCCCCAGATGGGGTCAGATAACAGTTCCCCAACGGCATACAGGGTTTTACTCTCCCTATTTCCTTATCCCAAAGAAAGCAGGAGGACACAGACCCATTCTAGACCTCAGAGACTTGAACAAATTCCTGTTCAGAGAGAAGTTCAAAAGGATTTCTCTAGGAACTCTGCTGCTATACCTTCAGAGTCAGGATTGGCTTTGTTCTCTAGATCTCAAGGATGCATACACTCATGTTCTCATCCATCAAACTCACCGAAAGTTCCTTCGAGTCCTGTTTCAAGGGAAGCACTACCAATACAGAGTTCTTCCTTTTGGCCTGGCTTCTGCACCAGTGGTGTTCACAAAATGCATGGCTGTGGTAGCAGCATTTCTCCGCACCCTCGGAATATTCGTCTTCCCTTACTTAGACGACTGGCTCATTCGAGCCCCATCAGAGCCAAAGGCCAGGATAGCTCTGTCTCGCACAATGCGCATCCTTCAGTATTTGGGACTTGTCATAAACTTCCCAAAGTCCAACCTTGCTTCCACTCAATCCCTAGAGTTTATAGGAGCTCTTCTGGATACCAGACAGACAAGGGCCTTCCTTCCACAGCCCCGCTGCCTTTGCATTGTGCAGCTAGCTTCCCAAGCAGTGCTAAAACCTCACCTCACTGCTCGGGAAATGCTACAGTTGCTAGGCCACATGGCATCCACCGTGCATGTGGTTCCTTATGCTCGCCTCCATATGAGGGCAGCCCAGTGGACCTTATCCACTCTGTGGACTCAAGTGTCAGGTTGCCTGTCAGACAAAATAGCAAGCTCAGATCGCCTTATTTTGTCCCTCCAGTGGTGGCAGTCACCCAAAAACCTTTTGGTGGGGTCTCCTTTTCAGCAACCCCCACCGCAAGCCACTCTGACAACAGATGCTTCACAGGTGGGTTGGGGAGACCACCTGCACGGCCTCTCTACTCAGGGTACCTGGACTCCACAGGAGGCCTATCTTCATATCAACCACCTGGAGCTCAGAGCAATCTTCCTTGTTCTTCGAGTATTTCACACCCAGCTCAGCTACAAGACAGTCCTAGTTCAAAAGGACAATCAGGTAGCCATGTTCTATGTGAACAAGCAGGGCGGAACAGGCTCTCTGTCACTGTGCAAAGAAGCTTTGCGACTATGGACCCTCGCCAGAGAGCATCAGATTCATCTTCTTGCAGTGTATCTTCCAGGCATTCATAATTCTTGGGCAGACAGACTCAGTCAAGTTCTGCTTCCACACGAATGGTCTCTCCATGCAGACCAGGTGGCCCAAACTTTTCAAATTTGGGGAACCCCGGACATAGACCTCTTTGCAAGTCCGCTGAATGCCATACTTCCCCGGTTCTGTTCCAGAATTCCGGCTCAAGGTTGTCAGGCCGGGGATGCTTTCCTCCTTCATTGGGGTCAGGACTTCCTGTATGCCTTTCCACCCATTCCCCTAATTCCCAAAACCCTGTTCAAGCTTCAGAGAGACAGAGGTCATATGATCCTCCTAGCTCCATGTTGGCCACGGCAACCGTGGTACCCTCTGCTCCTACATCTCTCTCAAGCTCCGCCTCTGGAGTTAGGATCTGCTCCAGATCTTCTTTCTCAAGAGGACAGGATGCTGTGGCATCCCAATCCCCAGTCTCTGCACCTCAGGGCCTGGTTGCTGAAAGCCTAGAACTTCACGGTCTTAACCTTTCCCAGCAGGTAAAGGATATCCTTCATGCTTCCAGGAAACCTTCCACAAGACGCTCTTATGCATTTAAGTGGAAAAGGTTTACCATATGGTGCTCACAGAAGGGTCTTAACCCTCTTGTGATACCTCTGGAATCATTACTGGAGTACCTCCTTCATTTATCAAATGCAGAGCTTAAGACCAATTCAGTGAGAGTCCATTTGAGTGCTATTGCAGCTTCTTTCAAGCCTCTCAATGTACAACCTATTTCCTCTCATCCTCTCATAGCAAGATTTATGAGAGGCCTTCTTTTAACTAAGTCTCCCATTAAGCCACCACCGGTGGCATGGGACTTGAATCTGGTTCTTCGGCAGCTCATGAAACCGCCCTTTGAACCATTAGCCACTACCTCTTTGAAATTCCTGTCCTGGAAGGTTATCTTTCTCATTGCAATCACATCAGTGAATTGCAAGCTTTGGTGGCTGATCCTCCTTATACAAGGTTCCATCATGATAAGGTAGTCCTTAGAACTCATCTACACTTTATGCCAAAGGTGGTTTTGCCTTTTCATTTGAACCAAGCGGTTTACCTTCCTGTATTCTTTCCAAGGCCTCACGCCTCAAATGCAGAAAGGAACCTTCATACTTTGGACTGTAAAAGAGCTTTGGCCTTTTACTTGCAAAGGACACAGCAACATAGAAAATCCTCTCAAATCTTTGTTGCTTTTGATCCTAGTCATTTGGGACTTCCAGTCTCCAAAAGGACACTGTCCAACTGGATTGCACAGTGTATATCTTTTGCCTATGAGAGTAAGAACCTTCCTCTTGAAGGCTATGTCACAGCTCACAATGTGAGAGCCATGGCAACCTCAATGGCTCATCTTCACTCTGTGTCTATCGATGACATCTGTCGAGCAGCTACTTGGGCTTCGGTACATACCTTCACAGCCCATTACTGCTTAGACAAGGACTCCCGCCGGGATGCCTTGTTTGTTCAGGCTGTTCTTCAACACCTGTTCCAGACTTAATCAACTCCTACCCACCATCCCTGGTAGGATGCCAGAGATCCATGGGGGGAAGTGGAGCCCCTTCAGAAGGGCACACAACTTTCTGGGGCCATCTCTCTGGCATCTGCAACTAGGGAGTCCCCATATGTGAAGACTACATTCCTGCTTGTTCCTGGAGATAGCATAGTTACTCACCTGTAACAGGTGATCTCCGAGAACAGCAGGAATTTAGTCTTCACAACCCGCCCACCTCCCCTAGGAGTTGTATCTCTCTATCTCTCTCTCTTTCTCTCTTTCCCTCTCTCTTTTGTCTCAGCTATAAACTCAACTGGAGAGGGACAGTTGGGAAAGGCGGGAAGACAGCACGCAAGTGCTGTGGGATGCTCCCAAAAGCTTTCCTATTGGATGCTGAGGAGCGTTCCCGTGCAGGCTCCGTCGGTACCGACGATACCCATATGTGAAGACTAAATTCCTGCTGTTCCCGGAGATCACCTGTTACAGGTGAGTAACTATGCTTACTGTGACATCAGATCTCTAAAAGTACTATTACATGCTTTAATATTGATTCACTTAGATTATTGCAATTCTCTCTTGGCTGGCATCCCACAATATTTCATAAAATTTCTTCAGTTAATTCAGAACTCTACAGTTAAATTGATCTATTATGCTATTAGCTAAACAACACTGGCTGCCAATATCAATTAGTTCAAAATTCTGATGTTTGCTTACAGCTCTTTCTCTACAGGATACCCATTATAGCTTTCCTCACTTCCTATTCCTGTGAGCACTGAGATTCTCTCAATCCCACTTGTTAGTAATTCCCTTCTTCCATAAACTAAAATTAGAGTGGATAAGGAAGTCTACCTTGCTTATTAGGCCTCTGCCTTCCCTTGGATATCTAGGCTGGGAGATTGCATAAGAAAATTTAAAAAGCAACTGAAAACTTGCTATTCAATGCTTCTATAGTGATTTTCATAATGCTCAAAGTTATTAGACTTGGGGCCTTTTCTTTCCATGATTCCTCCCGTTTCTCTGAATATAATAGGCTCAGTATTGAATTATGATAGCTGTGCCAACCCTTAACCCCAGATATTCAATGCCAGGGTCATATGTGGTCCCAGCATTCAGTATCCGGGTTTGCCACACAGTCTCCCAGCCACAGTAGCTAACTGGGCAGTGCCAGTATTGCATGCTGCCTGGTTAACCCCTGCAGCTAAAAGATAGGCAAGCTTTTGCTATTCCTATCTTTTAGTTGCAGGTCGCTAACCAGGCAACAAGAAATAACGCCACTGCTCGGTTAGCGACTGACGCCACCTCTGCTCCTCCCGGAACGCCCATGACACGTCCTGATGCTAAGCGGTTAGCATCGGGGCATTTAGGGGAGCTCAGGGATATTCAGCACATGGTTAGTGCCATTGAATATCCCGCTGAATGGCATTTATACGGTTTACAGGGCTGTAAACCTTGTTAATGCCTTTCCAGTATCGGGTAAAATATGTTTTGTTTTAGGTCTAAATTGTTTTCATTTACAGTTCCCTTCCCTTCGTATTTTCAGTTTGTTTTTCATTTGATTTCTATTTTCTTTTCTTTATTTCTTTTATTTCTTTATTTAGCTGCATTTATATCCCGCTTTTCACCGGGTCAAAGCAGTTGGGGGATACATTTAACACGAGGGAATATGAGACACATACACTAATACTTACAGGGAACATGGGCAATGGAGGGTTAAGTGGCTTGCCCAAGATCACAAGGAGCACCTGTGGGACTAGAAACTCCAGTCCTTCCGGCCCAAGGTTGCTGTCCTCTAGTGGGATTTGAACCATTGACCTTCTGGCCTGTGGTACCTTTCCCCAACCATTAGGCCACTCCTCCCATTTGTGTTATTTTAATTTTACTCTTTCTCATTTATGTCCAGTTGCCATTTGGCATTTAATTGACTAACAGTGCCTTTGTATAAGTCTCTAGTGAGATGTCATTTGGAACTCTTCTCTCCTGCCTTTTTCATGGGTCCAATCAAAGATGGCTGCGATCTCACAGTGCTGCCCCTAGCGAGAGGCTAGAGGGCAGCATCTCGAAATGGCGGCTGTTTTGATTTGGCCACTGGATTGGGCAGGAGCTTATAGGATCGCTCCTGCCCCATTCTTATCCTAGACTGCCATGGATTTTAAGGTTAGTGTGTGGGGGAGGGTACAACTAGATGGGATTTATGTTGTTGTAAGGGAAGGAGGGTGGGGGACTTCAGGCCCCCCACCCTTTTAAATCTGCATCGGGAGGTGGCAGGGACCTTAGCTTATTAGCTAGTTGGAACATTTTATACATTGGGGGTTGAAACGATCCCCCCTGGGTGGCTCTTGATGGGGGATCGGGAGCTGTTCAGGGGTGGATCGGTGCTTAAGGGGAGGCACACACTTCACTTTTGTATTGTCAGTGTCACGGAGCTCAGCATCATGGCACCACCTGTATTGTGGGGAGCAGGAGGCCCGATCGTAACACGGGAAGGCCTGATCACTTCCACGGCATAGCCCGTGTATCAGGTGTCCCAGCAGATAATGGCACCTCTTGAGAAGAGGATGACCGTCGGCACTGCACACACATATTTGAATAAGTGGAGTTGGTTCAAACATTACCTCACGCTCCAATACACAGTTCCCTTTTTTAAGTTAGCTTAAGCAATGTCAACATGCCCATGTAATTTCCAATTATTGTTGATTTTTGCGCGCATTTTTTTTGGACAATACAAGCATTTTCAAATTATCACGCAATTAATACCACAATGATTTCTAGTTCCTAATAACATTTCACATTGCTATACACGTGTTCAAGTGTCACGCATTTTCTTAACAATAATATTATTCATTGACACAGTTCCCTCTGTGTTATGGATTTTGTTTTAAGTTTTCCAATTCATGTTCTTTTGAGTATCTGTGCATTACGGTGTTTCAGTAATTTAGTAGCTCTCATTTCTAGTTAGAATCCTTTACGCTCACATCTTCGTTTCATAATCCATGTGGGTCTACCTTCATTCAGCTTCGCCCTTGCTAATTTTGTAAATTGTAGTATAGCCCAATAGTACATCTTATTTTATTAAGCCTTCCCTTTGTTCATCTCATATCACACGTTTTAGTAGCTAATAGCGGAATTGATACATTACCGTCACATTTTTACACTTTATGTCCATAAGAATATTTATATATTTTCAGTGTATCTTTTATTTTGATTTAATGCCTTAGCATTTTGATATGGATTTAATGTTTTAATATTTTTATCATATTTTCACCATGACATATGACTATCTGTGATTTTGGCATCCTTTTGGTGTAGGTCTTCAAACAATTTTTTAAATTTTACTTTTAATTTTAACTATATTTTCTATTCTCCAGGACCAAGCAGGAAGTCAGTCCTCACATATGGGTGACGTCGGCGCCGACGGAGCCCTCGCGGAGCAATTTTCCCCAGCTTTCACAGAAAGCCTTTGGGAATTGCAGCGCGCATGCGCGGTCGCCTTCCCGCCCAAGGGTGCCATCTTAGCCAGTCTTCTTTTTTCCGCGGAGCCCTACAGACGTACCCGTCGTGTCCCCGCTAAAAAAGTTGATTTTCGTGAGTTTTACTCGTTTTTCAATTTTTTAATTTTAACTATATTTTCTATTTTGTTTTATGATACATCATATTTAGTTTCTATGTTTTTACATGATTAAGTTTTAACAATTTTATCATGATACATGGTAATTTCTCCATTGTTTTGTGGCACACCATTCTAGTCATCTCATTTTTTACTTCATATTGCTGTATTTTGTAAAATGTTTTAATATTACGTCATTCATATTTTAGTATTTGATTAAGTTGTTATTAGGAGTACATTTTTAGTTTTTCTTTTATTTCTTTTTGATGTTTATCACCTTTGGCATATTGCTTTTGTATTGTTTTTATTTATGGTTAATCTGATATTCATTTTTTAATATGCCATCCTTTAATGGTTCACATTTAATTAGTGATTATCTACATTATTTTGGTAATAATTTATCGCTTTGGTTTCTCAGCCCTGCGTTTGTTTGTTTATGTATTTATTCTATTATATTGTTCTTATGTATTTATTCTATTATACTTTTTACTTATTTATTAATTCATATACTTATGTTATATGTTTACACGTTATCACTTTGTAGCATGCCAATTGTTTTTAATTAATTTATTATTTTTAACTTTTTTTATTATGTTTTTGTTTGTTAATTAAAGTGCTATTCCCCCTGAGGAAGGCGTTTGCCGAAACGCATTGGGGTTCCTCTTTCATTAATAAAAATTCATCAGTTCATCCAACGTCTCCTGCCTCTTGTGTTTACCTCTTGAGAAGAGGCCATAACAATAAAATATCCATTAACAAGACTTAAAAGCACTAAAATATGCTACTATTACATAAAAATATACATAGAAACTGAAGTCAATTTTTTATATATATAAAGACATCTTAAAATAATACTTCAGAAAGGCTACTGCCTCAGAATATGGTCCTAAAAGGAACTGCTGCCTTAATAGGAGAAAAAATAAATCCATACTACTCATTGTTTAAAAGCATCTTCTAATGTTATCCTTAAATTTTTTTACTTGCCAGCACCCTCATAACTGTACATATTAAAAAAGCAAACCCAACTGCCAAATTAACTTCAATAAAAACTTCATGGAAACTTACCCAGCCGCAATTGAGGCAGAAGCTTCCCTTTAAACCATCATTCCTGCCAAAATACTCTGACAGTGCTGCTGATTTGCTACTACCTGACTCAAAAATAAAATCACAAGAGATCATCAAAACATATTTTTTAAAAAGTTACTCTTATAAAATTAAAAAGTATTTTAAATGTTTTTTTTTATAATATTTATAATTAATTTGTTTCAGTTGTTGTATTGGATCACTTGGTGTGGTAGGGACCATCACTTTTTCCATATGTTGATTTGTTCCCTGTTGTGAGATTGCCTCTCTTCTGTTTTTTGAGTGTTTATACAAAAAAATGGGATATAGCCAATATTTAGCACTAGTAATACAAGTATCATAAATTTATTAAAGGACCCTGGAAATACTACAAAAATTATTTTCTAAAACAAACTTAACAATTCAACTGAAAATGTTTAGCAAACGTTTTTGAGGAAAAGAGGGTACTCATAAAAATATATATTGAAAACACCTCAGAAGATATCTCCAATCTATTGCCACCTAGTTTTAAATAATTTCACACCTAAAAACCTAATTGCATATTTACAATAATTTGGCAATTACTTGTGTTAATTCACAATTGTATATTATACCACCAGTCATTTCAAAAACAACTAACATTTGTTGCACTTAACTTAATGAAGGTGTGCTCCATGAAGAATAACTCTCCAATGTAAGCTATGCTTCACCTACCTAAAAGCTGCATCAGGGGGATGTGACAGAAAATGAAGAATGCTTCTTTAGTAGAGCACCCAGTGGAGGGTCAGCATGAAAGTTCAGATCTTCGGTTTTCAGTCTTAGAGATGATGCATTCTCTTTGAGGTGAAAACATTTTGAAAAAAACCTCTGTATAGGGAACATAGATGGATTTCTAATTGGCGCACACAGTTCAACCTTACAGGTTGAACCATGAGACTGAATAGCAGGCCTTTATGTACATTTTTTTCATCACCTAACATATGTTATGAGGTGGTACAAGCAGCGCATCCCTATGGACCTGGCAGTATGTACGGGGCTGTGACCTGAATTGGCCCAGTACGTGCTGCTGCACTGGCCTGCCCCCGCTCCACCTAGACCCTGCCCCCGCCCGCCCCTCGCTGACTCTCCCCCTCTTAAAGCATGGGATTTGCGGAAAGGGCAGGAAGGGGAATAGGGTCCAGGTGGGTTGCGGGGCTGTGCGTCCTGCTGGGACATGCAGCCCTGCAACCCGCATTTCAGAATGACTTCCATAGTGTCATCTTCTTTTGAAATGATTGATTTGTAGTCCCCATTACCATTATGACATTTTCAAGTCCGCTATAGATGTTTTAGTTGTGGCATTAAATGGGAGGTCCAAGCCTTGCATGTCAGTTGGATTATTCCACCAGTAAATCTTAAAATCTTAATGCAGTATTTTGTTAAGTGGAAATCAAATGTGAGAATTTTTGAAGCTGCATAATGCCATAATAGTGAGGGACCTTGTGGTATTTATCCAAACATAGGACGATGTAAACTATCTCTAATTTAGGTATAGCCATATCCTTGTTTGTTAGCTGGTCTTTTGTTGTTTTTCAGATTTATATTTTTTTAGGTGTAATTCTGTCAAGATTATTTGAGAGATGATAGTGCTTTGTGTGATTATGAAATAGTTCTTCCTGAGGCAGCTTTGAAACAGTCTATGTAAAAGGTTTTTTACCTTCACACAGCACACCCTATTGAGTTAAGTGCAGCGAAAATTATTTTTGAATTGACTAGTGGTATAGTGATTAACAAAAGAAATGTTTAAATAATAATATTTTGTATTTATTAACACATTTACTAAACCACCTTTCTTCAGGCCTATGTATTTCTATGGATATCTAATACGAGACAGTATAGAATATGTTGCATATATCGATGAAGCAGACTCCTACTTAAATTTATAGGTAGTTGTATTTTGTAGAAAACAGAATAGGAAAAATGATAAAGGGTGTGAAGACTTTACAGTGCACTGTAGGCATATTCCGAATTTACCAAAGACTGAATATCTTTGACAGAACTGAGATGTAAATTTAAATTGATAATTTATAAAAAAGGTTTTCTGGATCCGATATTGTTTGGACATGATGACATTTAACTCTCATTGATTTCAGGTTAGTATTTTAGTACCTAAATTTAGTTTTTCATGTCTTGATACAGATGGAATTCTGGAAAAGATTAAACAGAATGGCTATCTGATAGAAATGCAGAGAGAGTTAATACTTACAGAAGATCAAGCACATGAATTTTATAAACAACAGAAAGAACAAGATTTCTTTCCAAATTTTATAGAACACATGACAAGGTAAAAGTTATTTATTGCATATTTATTACTTGCTAATGCAGATAGATGTGATGCAGAGTAAATATAAGACAACCCATAGGACTTAAAAACCTGAACTTTAAAACATAAATTTTAAATGAACCGTAATCAGAAAAATATCTTCTCCTGGAACAAGCAGGAAGTCGGTCCTTACATATGGGTGATGTCGGCACCAATGGAGCCCGTGTGATAACCTCTCTCCAGCTTTCAAAGAAAGTCTTTGGGAGATGTGCCACGCATGCATGGTCCCCTTCCTGCCTAAGGGTGCCATCTTGCCTCAGTCTCCTTTTTTCCACAGAACCCATCGAACATTTATCTGTTCCCCTGGAAAAAGTTTATTATTTTTCTGTCTTTTTGTCTTGCTTTTCTCGGATCACGTACCAGTTCCCTCCTGTGTCTCGATTCCGCTTGTCTCTGGCGCCATGGTTTTTTCGGGTTTCTTTTTCCCCTTTCTCCGGTGCATGGGTTTTTGTACCTCTTATGGCTGGGCCTAGAGAGTTTGACCTCGCGGGGACCATCTTCTCTGCCATAGCCTCAGTCAGTGACTTCAAGCTGTGTGACTGCTGCGCACATAACATGTTACTCATAGACCCGCATGATTGTCGCATTCAATACCTCAGGCTGGATCATGATGCCTTGGTGTGTGGCCTCTGCCAGCAGATGACCCCCAAGGCCCTCCGAGGCCTCAAGAAGCAATATGAGTCATTTTTTTCCTAAGACTGCCTCAGCCCTGGAGTCATCTGCTGAGCCAGTGCCCTCGAGGGCTGCCGTGGAGGCTCCCTCCTCATGCAGCGACCATACTGCCTTGAAGCCTCAAGGACATATAGTGCCGAGCAGGGGCTCCCTCAAGGAGGGATGCCCCTCAAATAGCCTGACATCATCGGTGGCCTCCTCAGGTAACGAGTCCAGGACTGTGGGGAAGTCCCACGGCACCTGGCCTCAGAGCCCGACGCAAGGATTGGGCGATGGCCAGGAGCAGTCCTTGAATCTTCTCCGGCATGAGAAAATGCCTTCAGCATCTGGGGATTGGTCTCGGTCCTCTGAGGCCATCCTTATCGAGGATACCTTGACAGCATCAGCATTGGACCAGAGGTCCTCAATGCCCATGCCGGAGCTGCAGAGCCACTGGGCATCGAGGCCACAATTTCAGCCTTGGAATGCAGTCTGTCTGCCTTCGTGGCCCAACAGTGGGCTCTGATGCTCAGTTCCTCCGGGTTATCAATCCTGACCACCTGTCCCTCCACATCGAGGGCTTCCCTGGAGGTGGAGCCAATCCTCGAGTGACACTGGTCTCGAGATGCTCCTCAGGCCCAATTGGGACTGAGAACTTCCCTGCACAGTGCACCTGACTCAGGACATCAGGGCCATCGGGGTTGGGGCTCCAGCCTGAGGCCCGGGGAACATTCAAAGTCTCCTCAGACTCCAGTTTGGACTGGGAAACCGAGGACAATGAGTCCCCGGACACCCGGCTCCACATGGATGTGCTCTCGGACCCCTCCCCTCCGGAGACCCAGTACCATTCCCACTAGAGGACCTGGCCTTCCTGGACTTCGTGGGGGATATGGCAAAGGCCTTCACCTTCACCACTGAATCTGAGGAGGAGCCTCGGGCAGAGGACCTTGAGATCCTCCAGTACGAGGTCCCCCCAAAGAAGCCCTCACAGTGCCTGTTCCTCCTATCTCAGAGCGGCTGCTCCTCCAAATGTGGGATACCCCAACTTCTGTTCCCATCGTGAGCAGGCGGCTAGACTCATTGTACAGTGTCTGCCAGAGCCCTGGCTTCCATAAAGCTCAACTGCACCACAACTCCATGGTGTTAGAGTCGGCCATGCGGAGGCTTAAGAGCCAGAAAATGCACTTATCGGTGCACCTGGATAGAGCATTCTGCACCATGGATGCCCTGGCAGGAAATGCTTCCAGGATTTGATGCTTATTAGCCTACCAGCTGTACATGGGCATGTATATTTAATTTAATTTAATTAACAGATTATTTATATACCGCTCCTTCCATTGATCAGGTGCGGTTTCCATATAACAACAATAAACAGTGTGGTCTGTTTTTACATATAACATTTGTATATGTATATGTAACATTTGTATATGTATATGTAACATATAACATTTGTATATGTATATGTATATGCGGGACACGGTGAAGGAAGTCTCCAGGTTCGCAGCTGGTCTTTCCGAGGAACCTCTTCAGCGGTTCCGGACCTGGTCTCCATGGTCAGGGAGTGCTCCAGGTTTATGACTCGGGTGGCCTTTGATGGCTTTGAGTCCGCGACTAGAGTAGCAGCGGTGGGCAAGAGTGCCCATCGCCATGCTTGGCTACAGTCTTCCGACCTGGAGCAATGGGTACAGGATACGTTGGTTGATGTTCCTTACCAGGGAGAGAACCTCTTCGGTAAACCCATGACGGAAAAGGCTGTCAAGCTGAAGTCCGAGTTCATGACCAGGATCAGGCTCTCCAAGAAGATCACTGAACCTTCCCAAAGGAAGGCTTTGGATAAAAAGCCCTTAAACCCGAAAAAGAGGAAGACTTACAGAAACTACCCTCAGCACTCAACCTTTCCAGCTCCCCAACAGGGCCAGCAGGACAAGGGCATGGCTCTCATAATTCTAAGGTCCTCATAAACCTAAGGCCCCCAAGTCCCAGCCCGCATTTCAGTCGCAACCTGAGGGGGTTGACTCCTGGGGCATAACCTCTCTTCCCTCAGGAGGGTCTGCCTCACAGCACACCGGGGGACGTCTTGTGTTTTTTGCCAACCACTGGCCCGCCATCACCATAGATGGGTGGGCTTTTCAGGTAGTGAAGGAAGAGTACCTCCTCCACCTAGAACAGATGCTCCCGATGCATCCCCTTCACTGGGACCTGCTTCAACAGGAACTGCAAACCTTATGGCAGACAGGGTGGTGGAACCCGTTCCCCTCAAACTCAGAGGCAAAGGGTTCTACTCCCGCTAGTTCCTGGTGCCCACAAGGACCGTGGGGTTTCGGCCTATCCTAGACGTGTGAGACCTCAACAGGTTCCTGGTAAGGGAGAAATTCAAGATGCTGTCCTTGGGAACATTGCTGCAATACCTCCGGCAGGGAGACTGGCTATGCTGCTTGGATCTAAAGGATGCCTACACACACATCCTTATCCACCCCCTTCACAGGCAGTACCTCCACGTCGTGGTGGGAGGCTGCCATTGTCAATGCAAGGTTCTTCCCGTTGATCTGGCCTTCACCCCAAGGGTCTTAACCAAGTGCTTGGCAATGGTTGCCGCCTTCCTGGGTCTCCAGGGGTGTTAATCTTCCCAGGACAGGACAGGGCCCTGCGCCTCCAGGTGCTCGCAGGGCACCTCCAGGGTCAACCCTCGGCCTATGCCCGCCTCATGCTTAGCCTTCTGGGCCACATGGCATCCACAGTGCCCGTCACCTCGGATGCCGGCCTGCATATGTGGCTGGCCCAGGTGGCTCTCAACTCCCAATAGTCGCAGCAGCTGAGCATCCACGGGACAGAATGGTCATGACCTGCACTCTGACCAGCTCCCTTGGCTGGTGGCAGCAGCTAAAGGACCTGTAGGCCAGAATGCCCTTCTAGGCCCTGGCCTCTCAGACGATTCTCACCATGGATGCCTCCAAACTAGGCTGGGGAGCCCATTGCAACAACCTCCATACTCAGGGCAGTAGGTCACAGGAGAAGAGCCTCCAGAAGATCAACTTCCTGAAGCTCTAAGAACATAAGATATGCCATACTGGGTCAGACCAAGGTCCATCAAGCCCAGTATTCTGTTTCCAACAGTGGCCAATCTAGGTCATACGTACCTAGCAGTTTCCCCAAGGGACACAGGTTCCACAATGCTTGTATTGGTTCAAGCATTGATATCCTGGGTCCCTTCTTAATAATGGTTTATGGACCTTTCCTCCAGGAACTTGTCCAAACCTTTTTTAAACCCAGCTACACTAACAGCCTTTACTACATCCTCCGGTAACAAATTCCAGAGTTTGATTACACGTTGAGTGAAAAAATATTTTCTTTTATTAGTCTTAAATAGTTTGCCCTGTAGCTTCATTGCATGTCCCCTAGTCTTTCTATATTCTGATAAGATAAACAATCGATCTACGTTTACCCGTTCCACTCCGTTCATTAATTTATAGACTTCTATCATATCTCCCCTCAGCCGTCTCTTTTCCAGGTTAAAGATCCCCAACCTTTTTAGCCTTTCTTCATAGGAGTATCCTTCCATCCCCTTTACCATTTTGGTGGCTCTTCTCTGAACCTTTTCTAAAATCGCTATATCCTTTTTAAGATACGGCGACCAGAATTGCACACAATATTCAAGGTGCGGTCTCACCATGGAACGATATAGAGGCATTATAATATCTTTTGTTTTATTTTCCATTCCTTTCCTTATGATAACTAGCATTCTATTTGCTCTCTTGGCCGCCGCTGCACACTGGGCCGAGGGTTTTAACATGGTATCCACAATGATGCCTAAATCTTTTTCCTAGGTGGTGGTTCCTAATGTGGAACCTTGCATCGTGTAACCATAGTTTGGGTTGTTCTTCCCTAGGTGCATAACCTTGCACTTCTCCACATTAAATTTCATCTGCCATTTTGATGCCCAGTCTTCCAATTTATCAAGATCCTCTTGCAATTTTCCACAATCCTCCTGGGTTTTAACAACTTTAAATAGTTTTGTGTCATCTGCAAATTTGATAACCTCACTCGTTATTCCACTTTCCAGGTCATTTATGAATATGTCAAAAAGCAGCGGACCCAGCACAGATCCCTGAGTGATGGCGCTCACCCTCCAGGCTTTCAACACAACCTTCAACATCAAGCAGTCCTGATACAGACTGACATCCAGGTGGCGATGTTTTACATCAACAAGCAGGGAGGGACGGGGTCATTCCTCCTGTGCCAAGAGGCAGTGAGCTTCTTCTCCTTCACCAGCAGCAACGGGATGCTCCTGCAGGTAGTCTACCTCCTGGATCGAGTCCTCCAACTGCACGAGTGGCATCTGGTCCCCAAAGTGGCCAGTCAACTGTTCTGTCTCTGGCGGCTCCTGCAAATAAACCTCTTCACCAGCCCAACCAATGCTCATCTGGTCCGCTTTTGCTCCAGGCAGCCACAGCCCTCGCAGGTGGCGGCGGATGCATTCCTCATCCCATGACGGAAGGTCTCTTCTATGCCTTCCTGTCCACACTGCTGATCGCCAAAACCGTATTCAAGGTTTAGCTCAACAGAGCCATATTGATACTGGTGGCCCCTCAGTGTGCACGGCAGCCGTGGTTCCCACTGCTCTTCTCCCTGTCCCAAGCCCTCTGGGATATGACCTGGGTCTGCTCTCACAGGAGGGCGGCTCCCTCCTGCGCCCCAACTTGGGGACCCTATCTCTTGGCTGCTGAAAGGGTAGCCTTGGCTCACATTGATCTCTCCAACAAGGTAGAAGCGGTTCTTTTTGGCTTCACACAAACTTTCCACCTGCCGGGCCTTGCCTTCAAGTGGCGAAGGTTCTCAGTCTGGTGAACAGAGAGGCGGATTGACCCTTTCTCTTGTTCGGTTCAGCTGATACATCATCTTGTCAAGCCCATCTCAGCCCAGTCCCTCGTAATTTGATTCTTGAGAGGCCTACTATTCTCTAAGCCATCCATTCACCCCCAGCAGTGGAGTGCCATCTCAAGGTAGTTCTTTTGAAACTCACTGTGCCACCATTTGAGTCTCTCGGCTCGTGCTACCTCAGTTATCTCTCCTGGAAGATGGTCTTCCTCATGGCACTCAACTCATTTCACAGGGTCAGTGAGCTCCAGGCCCTGCTGGCTCGCCCACCTTCAACAAGGTTCTACAATAACAGGGTCATCCTCTGCACGCACCCCAAATTTCTCCCAAAGGTGGTGTCTCCATTCCACCTTAACCAGGAGGTGGTACTTCCCACATTCTTTTCACAGCCTCATACCAGCAGGGCTGAGGCTGCTCTCCACTCTCTGGACTTTAAGCAGGTCCTGTCCTTCTACCTGGAGTGTACTCAGGCCCACCACCTCTCCTCACAGCTCTTCGTCTCCTACAACCCAAGTAGGATAGGGACTGCAGTCTCTAAGCGTACCATGTCACTTGAGTGGAAAACTGCATTGCCTTCGCTTACAAGCAGGCTGGTCTTTCGCTGGATCATCCGGTCATGGCACACAGCATTTGGGTTATGGCGACATATGTGGTGAACTTGCATTCCGTCCCTTTGGCAGCTCACTACTGCCTGGAGAGAGAGTCCTGCCAGGACAGCGCCTTCGACCAGGCAGTACTCCGTCATTTGTTTGGGGTGTAAGGCAACTTCTAAGCTCCAGCCCTTCAAGTGTGTTCAGGCTACCGGAGAACTGGTTCCTCGCTGGACACTTGGGCCGCTCATGGGTCTGTTGTCTCTCAACTCAGTTGCTGCTTCTCAAGGCTCACCTTTTCTGGTCACCCATGACTTTTTACAGGTTTTTTCAGTAACCTGTAACTGGGAATCCAATCTGTGAGGACTGGCTTCCTCTTGTTCCTAGAGAAAGTGTAGTTACTCACATGTTCTCCAGAGATAGCAGGAATCAGTCCTCACAACCCTCCCACCTCCCTGTGGAGTTGCTTCTCTTTTTGCCATCTTGGGCTATGACCGAGGCAAGATGGCACCCTTATGCGGGAAGGGGACCTTGCATACATGATAGATCTCCCAAAGGCTTTCTTGAAACTGGGGAGAAGTTTCCGCACAGGCTCCGTCAACGCTGACGTCACCCATATGTGTGAGGACTGATGTCTGCTGTCCCCCAGAGAACACCTGTTACAGGTGAGTAACTACGCTTTTCGTGACTTTTTCATGATACTTCGATCATGTATTGACACCTTCTCGGTTCCCAGATCCATCGCCTCGCATCACATTTTTTCAGGTTCCCTCTTTTTCTTTTTCATGTCTCTTCAGTGCAAGGGATTTTCTCGCGTCCTCCTGACCAAGACATTAGAGTTTGACCTCTCAGGAGCCATCTTTCCTGCATTGTCTTCAGTCAGTGGCTTTAAGCAATGCGATCATTGTAACATACCATGTCTCGCGTGGACGGTTATGACTATTGCCTGTAGTGCCTTGGTGCCATGACAACTCTTCTTAACCTTTCTGTCTCCAGATGATGAGTAAGGACTGGAAGAATCGTGGAAGGCAGTAAGAGTATCTTTTTTGCCCTAAAACCTCCTGTTTGGGTCCAGCGTCATCTGGGGGATTGTGCCCTTGAAGGCCAAGAGTGAGGACCAGGAGTGGCCAAGGGTGAGGACCAGGAGCAGCCTTCCAGCAGGAGGAGACTCCCAAGGCCTTGAGGCATTGGTCCTTCAAGATCATCTTCCTTGATGAAACCTCCTCGTCGGAGCTGGCATTGGTCCCGATTTCCTTGGTGCCCATGGAGTCTACTGGCCTGGAGATCAGGATGGCCACCTTGGAACGCAGCATCGCTGTCCTCCTGGTACTGCAGCAAATGCTAATGACAGGTTTGTTGGGACCAGGGACCAGTAATTTAGACTCTCCACCATGGGGCATCACCCACGGAGGTTCAGCCTGTGCTGGAGCGGTTCCAACCCAGCTTAGATTCTAGGCATTGGTCTACCTCTCCCATGAGGGCCCGGAGTTTTCCACCGTGTGCCTAGGTATTGGATCACTGGGAGCTTCAGCTCTTGGTGATTCCCCCTGCTGGTCACCAAGTTGATGCCCATCGAATCCTGGAGGTATCTTCCAATACAGATTCCAAGTGGAAGACCAATGATGAGTCCCTGGATTCTCATCTGCACTAGGACATTCCCTCAGAATTGTTCCCACCGCAGGAGCCTTTGCTGTCCCTGCCCGAGGACCTCTCCTTCCAGGTGTTTGTATGGGATATGGCTAAGGCCTTGGCCCTTGCCACTGAGGCCGAGGACAAGCCTCATGTGGAGGATCTTGAGATCCTCCAGTACAATGCTCCCCCGAAAGAGACACTCACAGTGCCCATTCTTCCCATCCTCGTAAGGTTGCGCCTCAAGATGTGGGAGACGCTGGTTATGGTGCCAATAGTGAGCAAGCGGCTTGATTCCATGTATCAGGTCTGCAAGACCCCTGGCTTCCAGACTACACAATTACCATACATCTCCATGGTGGTAGAATGGCCATGCGTCTGTTCCAGAGCCAAATGATGCGCTCCTCGGTGCCCTCAGGCAGGGAGTCCTGCACCGTGGATGCCTATGGTAGAAAGTGTTATCAGGGCTCGATGCTCGTGGCCCATATCCATGCCTACCAGTTGTACATGTACTTGAGAGACCTGGCAAAGGAGTTTTCCGGATTCTCAGCTGGGCTGTCTGATGAGCCTCTCTAGCGGTTCCGGATCCTAGGATCAATGGTCAAAAAGTGCTCCAAATACATGACTTTGGAGGCCTATGATGACTTTGAATCCCTGGCTAGAGTAGATGCGGTGGGCATTGGTGCCCAGCGTCTTGCATGGTTAGAGTCCTCAGACTTGGAGCAATGGGTTCAGGACAAATTGGTTGATGTCCCATGCTGGGGAAAGAACTTCTTCGGCAAGCCCATGATAAGGCTTCAGAGTTGGAGTCTGAGTTCATGACCAGAACCAGGCTCTCCAGGAAGACGGCAGACACTTCACTGGAAGACTTCGTGGAAAAATACCTTTTACCCGAAGAAGAGGAAGACTTATGGAACATACCCCAATTTCTATCCTATCCAGCTCCCCAACAGGGGCAGCAGGCCAAGAGCCAGGGGCACCATCCTTGTAAGCCTAAAGCCCCCAAACACCAGACAGCACCTCCACTGCAAACTGAGGGGAGCTTTTGACTTTTTGGGCATAGCTGTTCTTCCTCTCCAAGATCAGGAACCACAGCATACAGGGAGACGTCTGGTATTTTTTGCCAAACGGTGGCCCAGCATTATGGGCAGCATTACCTCCTCCACATCAAACAGATGCAACCTCCGTTCTTCCCCAGGGAACCTCCTATGACTCCTCTTCATTGAGAGATTCTGCAGCAAGAGCTTGTGGGCCTGCTGGCAGATTTGGCGGTGGAGCTCATTCCCCCCATGCAAAGGGGAACTGGGCTCTATTCCCACTACTTTCTGGTTCTAAAGAGAAAAGGAGGGTTTCAGCCCATCTTTGATCTAAGAGATCTCAATTAGTTCTTGGTGAACAAAAAGTTCAAATTGGTTTCCCTTGGAACGTTACTGCCCTACCTCCAGCAAGGCGATTGACTATTCTCCTTGGATTTCACAGATGCCTATACCCACATCTTGATCCTTTCCTTGCACTGGCAGTACCCCTGCTTGGTCCTTGAAGGACTGCACTACCAATACTTTTTTCTGCTATTCAGACTGGTGTCCACCCCCCGGGTGTTCATGAAGTGCCTTGCCGTGGTCACCACTAACCTATGTCTCCATGGGGTGTTCATGTTCCACTATCTGAATGACTGGCTTATAAGAGGCAACTCTGCCAATGAGGTCCGTCAGGCGGGACGCCGCACCATCCTCGTCTTGGAGCACTTGGGGGTTTGTTAATTACTTCCAAGTCACACCAGCAGACTGCTCAGCATCTGGAGTTCATAGAGGCTCTCCTGGACATAGTCCAGGCCTAGGTCTTTCTTCTTGTAGATTGAGCTCGGTGCCTAGCAGCCCTGGCGCAGGACCTGTAGGGTCGCTCTGCGCCCTGGCCCACATAATGCTACACCTTCTGTGATACATGGCCTTAACTGTGGATGTCACACTCGACACCTGCTTCTGCATGCATCCAGCCCAGTGGACCCTCAGTTCCCAGTGGGCCCAGGCGACGGGCAGGCTCCATGACAGTCTGCGAAACCCTGGCTCTGGTGATGTCCCTCGATTGGTGGCAGGAGCCATAGCACCTCCTGGTGGAAATGCTTTTTCAGCCTCCTTCCCCTCAGGTAACCCTCAGGACAGATGCCTCGAAACTGGGCCCACTGTGGCAGTTTACAGACCCAGGACATCTGGTCAGTGGAGGAGTGTCTTCATCAGATCAATTTCCTTGAACTCAGAGCCATTACGTACACTCTTGAGGCCTTCCAGAGGGGAGGGGAGGAGCAGTGGCGTTTTAAATCCCAACTGCCAGCTGCAGACAGGTCAGCGATTCTACCATCAATCTCCTGTAATCAGAGCTAAACATTCTCTGCTGACTGCAACCCAATCGGGGCTCTGAGAGGGGAGGAGCAGTGGCGTTTTAAATCCCAACTGCCAGCTGCATTCAGGTCAGCGATTCTACCATCAATCTCCTGTAATCAGAGCTAAACATTCTCTGCTGACTGCAACCCAATCGGGGCTCTGAGAGGGGAGGAGCAGTGGCGTTTTAAATCCCAACTGCCAGCTGCAGACAGGTCAGCGATTCTACCATCAATCTCCTGTAATCAGAGCTAAACATTCTCTGCTGACTGCAACCCAATCGGGGCTCTGAGAGGGGAGGAGCAGTGGCGTTTTAAATACCAACTGCCAGCTGCAGACAGGTCAGCGATTCTACCATCAATCTCCTGTAATCAGAGCTAAACATTCTCTGCTGACTGCAACCCAATCGGGGCTCTGAGAGGGGAGGAGCAGTGGCGTTTTAAATACCAACTGCCAGCTGACAGGCCCGCGCCTGTCGGGCCTCGCCAGAGGGCCCTTTGGCGCGGCCCTTAGGCGGAGACCGTAGAAGGAGACCACCGCCCATCAAGCTAACCCCTCCAACATTGTGTAAATTAATGTTACAACCTCAAAATCGCAAGTAACCATTGTAATATCCTTGTATACAAACAAAATTGTCTCTTAATCCACCTAAATATAAGTACTATAATTTATTTAAATACCCTTTCAATATATCCTCTCCTTCTACAACTATTAAGTTATCTTTATATATACATTCCAGTAACTACAGAGTTAAGCACTATTATTTGTTATATGTACTTATTCAACCTGTCAACTGTAATTATCCTGTTATCACTGAAACACTGTTAACTATGTCATAATTCCTCATTCATCCTATAAGCTTCAGTTAACCTCCTGTTACCACATATCACTGTAATACTGTAATAGTGTTTTAGCTTTTCATCCATCCTGTACGCTCCAATCAGCCTGCTATCACTGTAATACTGGTAATAGTGCGTTAGCTTTCCATCCATCCTGTAAGCTCCAATCAGCCTGCTATCACTGTATTCACTAATTTTACATTTAAATTTCACTTACACATACAATATGGCCTTACTCTACATTATAACATTTACCTTCTACCTTATCACTATAGGAATATGTAATGTTACCAGCCTACACACTAGCTATAATAGAATACCAACAATCCATAATCACAGAAGAAAGTGGTCTGATACTCCCTTCTACAATTCTAGAGTATCTACCCAAAATTCCCACCATCATCTGTTACTCATCTCATTACAAAACACCACAAAAAAGAAACAAGTAGGAAATCCAATTCCCCAATATCTGAAATGTGCATTAATAAATGCCCGATCCATACGCAAGAAATGGCCTATCATCTCTGACATAATTTCATTACATAGCCTTGACCTTCTCCTAATCACTGAGACATGGCTTTCTTGTGCTGACAATGTATTAATCAACCAATTTTTGCCTTCTAATTTTTCTATACATACATGTCATAGAAGTGGCAAGAGGGGAGGTGGTGTTCTAGCCATCACCAAATCTGACCTTCATTTCAACCTTAAAGAAGCAACAAGCTCATCACTCCTAGATACTTTTACAATAGCAAATAAATGTTGTTCTTTCACTTTACTATACCGCTCTCCTTCTTCCAATTCTGATTCTCTATCTATGATAATTGACTTGGCCTCCAATACACAAAACCCCCACATAGCAAGTTGGGTGCTAGGAGACTTTAATCTCCCTTCTCTCCAAGACTCCCATGTAACAGCTTTTCTTGAAGCTCTACAAGTTTTGGGGTATAATCAATTAATTAAAGATCCAACCCATATTAAAGGTGGTATATTAGATCTAATATTTACAACTGAAACAACCGCCAATTTACCATCTATCTTGGATCTATCAATCAACCCAGTTCCATGGTCAGATCACAAACTAATTATATTCAAGGCTAGATGTAACCAAAAGGATGAAAGAGGAATAAACGACCATCCTAGTACCCCTCTGAGAAGATTCAAGCCATTTGACAAAGACCTAATCCTAAAAACAACACTTCCACTAACCAATTTACCAGAGTGCAGCATTGATGATTTAGTTTCTAATTGGAATAGTACTCTCAGTTCAATTGCCACATGTCCGTCGACCAACAAACTACAAAGCAAGCGACACTCTGCTATATGGTACTCATCTGAGCTGAAGGCCTCGCGCACAACCCTAAGGAAACTTGAAAGACGATGGCGACACTCACACTCTGAAGTTGACAGAGCTGTATATATCCAACATCTCACATCTCATCGCATGGCAGTTACTGAATCAATGAGACGTCACCATGCAGTCACTTTAAAAAGATCTCTGAACAAACCTCATGACCTGTTTGCCATAGTTAAGCGTTTGACAAATGAACCTGCCTCACAACTTAAATATGAAATCCACCCTCAAATATTTGCTAACTATCTACAATCCAAACTCTGCCAAATTGACAATAACTCGGCTCCTAACATAGTCCTAGATCCAGTAGATCAAACTCTACTCACTATCTTCTCAATACCATCTAAACGACAAATCGAAGACACCATTGCTTGCATAAACATGACCACCGCTCATACTGATCCTTGCCCTGCGTTCTGGATCAAAGATCTACGAGCTGATCTCAGTCCCATCATATCCAGACTCATGATTCAATCATTTACAACAGGAACTTTCCCTCGTACCCTTAAGCAAACATCCATAAGGCCATTACTAAAAAACAACAAACTTGACCCTCTTAAACCAGAATCATATAGACCTATTTCAAGTATTCCATTACTAGCAAAAATTTTGGAAAAAGAAGTACAAAAACAAATTCAGGATCATATAGATCTTAACGCCCCACTGGACTCATGCCAGCACGGTTTCAGAGAATTCCACGGTGTGGAAACGCTTCTAACTACTCTGTTCAGCAGCTTATTATCAGGAATTGATAACATCCGCCAAGGGTTCGTCCTTGTTTTTCTTGATATCGCAGCCGCTTTTGATTCTGTTAGCCATGAACGCCTCCTTGAGCGTCTCAAAGGGAAGGGAATTACTGATAAAGCACTTGAGTGGTGTAGATCCTACCTTTCTGACAGATGGCAACAAGTACGATCCAACGATACTTCATCAAATCAGTTTCATCAAAAACAAGGGGTCCCTCAAGGCTCATCCCTTTCCGCCCTTATGTTTAATATATGCATGCAGCCTATCTGTAACCTGATTCGATCCTTTAGAGTTAACTGCATGATATACGCGGATGATGTACTTTTATATTTTCCTTTTACAACTGAGAACCCTGATCTCAATCCATTAACTAACTGCATAAATGAAATATCCAACTGGCTACAATCCCAAAATCTAAGGATCCAACACAAGAAAACGGAGGTGTTATTTATTACACGTAACCAAAATTTCACTGCTCCATCCTTTTTGAAAGTGAATGATGCTAACCTCCAGACCAAGACCACCATCAGATACCTCGGTGTCACTTTAGACCAGAAATTAGATATGAAAGCACATATTAGTAATATTGTAAGAGCGGTATATCACAAAATACGCTCCCTTAGACACCTTCGATCCTTGCTAGAGCCAGACGATTTTAGAACCATCTATCAGGCGCTAATCATACCTCATTTTGATTATGCGAACTCAATTTTACAAGGTCTTCCACAAACCACCTTACACCCACTTCAAATGGCTATGAATGCTGCAGCTAGAGTCCTTCATGGAGCTTCCCGGAAAGACCATATCTCACCTATTCTAAAACATTTTCATTGGCTCCCAATTCAAAGTAGACTCACTTTCAAAATTTTACTAATTACATTCAAAGCCTTCAAAGAACTCTCATCTTCATCAATATCAGACTTGATCCAAACACCACCCCTCAATAGAGACAGAAGGTCAGTAACACTCAATACTCTGTTAGTCCCTAAATCAATATCACAGTGTACCAAAACTACTTCAGACAGGGCCTTTTTATTCTGTGCACCAAGGTGTTGGAATAGCCTTCCTCAAAACATCCGAGCAATACCAGACCTTTTGCAGTTTCGCAAAGCTTTGAAACACTACCTCTTCCTTTTATCTTATCCAGTAAACAATAAAGACATCTCAACCAACCCACAGACCTTCCACTCATACACATACAATACAGATACCCCACAGACCACATACACACAAAACTGAAGTCATGATGATATTATGACTATGTTTATTAATTATATACCCTGTTATCCGAGTTATATTCTCCTGTTTTCTGTAAACACAAAGTACTGTTGAATTGTGTATCTCACTGTTTTTTGTGAACCGCGCTGATGCTTAATAGTGCGGTATATAAGAGTCTATAAATAAATAAATAAATAAATAAATTTATTGAACCAGGTAGTTCTGGTTCAAACAGACAATCAAGTGGCGATGTTTTATCCCAACAAACAGGAAGGCACTGGGTTGTACCTCTTATGCGAGGAGGCGATTTGTCTCTGGAACTTTGCCCGGGCGAGAGGTATGCTCCTTCAGGCGGTGTACCTTCTGGGACAGGAGAATGTCTCCATGGATCACCTTTGTTGAGTTCTCCAGCCCCGTGAGTGGAGGCTGGACTCTCGAGTGGCACGGCACCTACCTCTTTGCCAGTCCCAGCAATTCCCAGTTGCTGCTCCAGGATATTGGCCCCACACCAAGTGGCGGACGATGCATTTTTCCTGTCTTGGAGCAAGGAGCTATGCATGCGTACCTTCTGACCCCTTTGGTCTCCAAGACTCTTTTCAAGATTCAATGGGATCAGGCCTCTGTGATCCTCATTGCCCACAAGTGGACCTTGCAGCCATGATTTCTCCTGCTGCGCCTTCTCTCTTTTGAGCTGCCAATTGCCCTGGATCCGATATCGCAGGAGGAGGGCTCCCTCCTGCACCCCAATCTCAGGTCCCTTGCCCTGATGGTCTGGCAGTTGAAAGGGTAGCCCTTGGCCAATTTCTCCTGCCCTGGGAGGTTGAAGATGTCCTCCTAGCATCCCACAGAGATTCCATGTGACAAACATACGCCTTGAAATGGCCTCACTTTTCCATTTGGTGTGCGGATCAGGTGGTCAACCCCTTTTCCTCGTCCATAACAATGGTATTACAGTACTTGCTGCACCTTTCCCGAGCTGGCTTGAAATCCAACTCAGTGAGGGTATACCTCAGAGTGCTGACAGCGCACCATCATTTGGTGGACGGGCAGCCCCTGTCCTTTCATCTGATCATGGCCCAGTTCATGCGGGGTCTCTTGTTCTCCCGGGCGTCTAGAGTGTGAATATGCAATTGCATGCTGATTGTTTGCTCTTGGTCCTCTGGGTTGGGATGGAGAGGAGATTGAGATCCTTATGTCTACATAGTTTATCCGTGTTCGGTCTTGATATTAGATGTTGCAGACATCTATTGATGTTAGATGTTGATATTAGATGTTGCAGACATATATTGTGTAAGATTTTAAACATGGTGAGTAGAGTTTTGTACTTTATTCTTAAGATTATGGGGAGCAAGTGGAGTTACATTTATAATGGGAGTGATGTGAGCGTGTCATGGGGCCCCATGTATTATTCTTGCGGCTGTATTGTGGGCCATTTGGAGAGGGCGCAGGGTGTGCTTGGATAGGCCCTGTTAGATAATATTGCTATAGTTTAGTATTGGGGTGATAATCACTTGAAACACTTTCCGGAAGAGGTCTGGAGTTGGGAGGGGATGGAGGTTCTTAACTTGTAGTATATGGGTTGTTTGTTCTCTTAATCTGAGCCTGAAAGTTTAGTTTTTGATCCAGTATGATGCTGAGGTACTTCACATCTGTCTTTATCTAAATCTCAGAGTCATCAAATCTGATGAAGGCTGGGTCAGTGGTGACGTGGAAGACCTCAGTTTTCCTGTGGAGGAGGACCTACTAATCACCTTCAGGAGACTATGCAGAGGCCGGAATGATCCACTTGTTCTGGAAGGAGGAGCTGGGGGCATTGATTTCCAAGGTCTCATATTACTCATAATATTGGCACAGAGCAGGAGCTGAAAGTACACCCGCTTCTTCAAGAGGTACAAAAATCCACTACTGTCTTCCTGTTTCCAGAGATGATCAAATATATGATCCTGTCTGAATGGAACTCTTTCAACTCCCTGCCTAAAGGGTTAAGGATCTATAAGAAGATCTACCCTCTCCCGGAGGAAGAGCGCAGTGAGTGGTTTGACATTCCCAAGGTGGATGTTCAGGTCACAGCGGTTACCAGATGGACCACCATTCCCATGGAAGGCTGATCGACTTTAACAGATGTTCTGGACTGCAAGGTCAGTTCCTTGCTGAAGAGCCAGTTTGCCATGGTGGCGGCTATGCTACAGTTGGGGGTGTGCACCAGATTGACTTCTTGAGCCATGCCCCAGTGGATTCAGTCTCTTCCTCCTGATCATACTACTGCTCTCTTGGAGTCTGCTACGGCCTTCCTTTCTGATGCCATGTATGACCTGGTGCATTTTGCGACCAGGGATGCTGCCTTGACTACTGTGTCACAGTGTTAGATTTGGCTCTGCCACTGGGCGGTGGACACATTCTCTAAAGCCAAGTTGACTCAACTGGCCTTTAAGGAGAAGCTCCTGTTTGGATCAGAATTGGAGAAGCTGGTGAAGGACCTAGGTAAAACAAAATCTTTCCATCTCCCAGCGACAAGTCCAGGGGGCCTGTGAAGCAGACAATTGCCCCTTTCTCGTCAGCCTCCACCTGACCACCAAGGGCATGCTGGCTAGATTCCCGGGGGGTTTGGGACTATCGTCACTACTGATCAGGAAAACCTTTCTTCCCCTCCTCTCAGGGTCTCTGGTTCGTTCTCGGTACTTTTGTGCAGCACATAGACCCAGGAGGACTCTTCCAGGCTACACTGTGAAGATTTGGGGCCCATTCCCTGGTGCCTCCAATGAGCGGCAGGCTTCAGCTCTTTTTTCAGGAATGGGCTCAGGTTACCAAGGATCGCTGAGTGCTAGACACCATTCAGTTCTGCTATGTCATGAAATGCAAGGAGCTGATTCCTGATGCCTTCATCATTTCCCCCTGTGGGTCTGTGATCAAAGGTGCCGTGGTGCGGACTACCTTGAACAAGTTGTTATGTCTAAAGATGGTGGTGTCCATCCCCTCAGATGAGCAGGGCAAGGGCAGATTCTCCATTTACTTTGTAGTGCCAAAGAAGGATGGTTTCTTCTGTCCCATCCCGGACCACAAAGGAGTCAATGAGCATTTGCATATCCTGAGCTTTCGAGTGGAAACCTTGTGCTCCGAGATTAAGCAGTGTGCTGAGGGGAATTCTTGGCTTTTCTGGATCTCACCGAGTCATATTTTCATATTCTGATCCAGGCAGATCAGCAGAAATATTTGTGTTTTGCCAGGCTTGGCTCTCACTATCAGTTCACCACCCTTCCTTTTGTGCTCTCCACTACCCCAAGGACATTATCAAAGGTCATGGTAGTGACAACTGTGGTGCCAAGAGATCTGTGTCCATCCGTATCTAGATGACTGGCTCTTCTGAGCCCATTCCCTGTCAAAAGTGTCTTGGTTAATGTCCTGTGTGGTGTCCTTTTTGGAAAGCCTTGGCTGGGTGATCAATCAGGAAAAGAGTCAGCTTTTGCCTTCCCAGTTCTTGGAGTTTCTAGGGGCACATTTCAGCACTTGAGTGGGCAGAGTTTTACTGCCAGAGGAGAAAGTCAGAAGACTATTGAATTGCCTGGCGATGTCCTGTGCGCAACAGGCCCCTAGAGTCTGGGATTATCTTCAGCTCCTTGGATTGATGGTGGCGACCATAGATTGGTCCCGTGGGCACATGCTCACATACTGCCGCTCCAGTTCACGTTGAGGGTGAGGGCCAGCCTGTGGTGGTAGCGGCCAACTTGTCATCTGGACAATTCTCCTGGATCTTGCTGACAATGGATGCCAGTCTCTTGTACTGGAGAGCCTGTTGCCAAGACCATACAGCTCAGGGTTGTTGGAACCACAGAGAAGAGGGTAGACCATCAACCACCTCAAGAAGAGGGCTATCAGATTGGCTCTTATGTGTTTCTGGCCCTGGTCGAGGGCCGAGTGGTTCAAGTGTTTTCAGACAATGCCTTAGCAGTAGCTTATGTCAATTGGCAGGGCAGCACAAGAAGCGCCGGAGTGGCCCTAGAGATGGATCTTCTGTTTGCCTGGGTGGAGAAAAACCTCCTAATCTTGTTGACTCAGCGTATTATCAGAGTGGACAATGTGGAAGCGGACTTCCTCAGCCAGCACTCTCTGAATCCCAGCAGGTGGGAGTCAAGAGGCGTTTCAGTTGGTTCTATGTCACTGGGTTTGCCACAAAATGGATCTGATGGTGACGTGCTACAATGCCAAAGTGTGCTGCTTCGGTTGCTACACTGAGATAGGGTCTGAGGGCATCAATGCCTGACCCAGCCTTAGCCCAGTCAATGACTTCTGTACATGTTTCCTCTATGGCCCCTGGTTGGGAATGTGATTTGGTGTATAGAGCTGCAGTTGGGCAGGATTGTTCAGGTAATGGTGTGCCCAGGGATCTGTCCTTGGTCCGATTCTTTTTAACATCTTTGTTAGTGATATAGCGGAAGGGCTGTCGGGTAAGGTTTGCCTCTTTGCGGATGATACCAAAATCTGCAATAGAATAGACACCCAGGAAGATGTAGATAACATGAGGAGAGATCTAGCTAAGCTTGAAGAATGGTCTAGAATTTGGCAGCTGGGATTTAATGTTAAAAAATGTAAGGTCATGCATTTGGGCTGCAGCAATCCAAGGGAGCAATATAGTATAGGGGGTGAAGTACTTTTGTCCACCAAAGAAGAGCGGGACCTAAGCATGGTTGTGTGTGATGATCTTAAAGTAGCTAAACAGATAGAAAAGGTGACGGCAAAAGCTAGAAGGATGCATGGGTGCATACGGAGAGGAATGGCTAGCAGATAAAAGGAGGTGATATTGCCTCTGTATAAGTCTTTGGTGTGACCTCATTTGGAGTATAGTGTGCAATTCTGGAGACCGCACTTTCAAAAGGATGTGAACAGGATGGAGTCGGTGCAGAGGGTGGCTACTAAAATGGTTAGTGGTCTTCATTATAAAGCATATGAGGACAGACTTAAGGATCTTAATATGCACACCTTAGAGGAAAGGCGGGATAGAGGTGATATGACTGAGATGTTTAAATACCTCCATGGCATAAATGTTCAGGGGGAGAGCCTCTTTCAATTGAAAGCAAGTTCTGCTACGAGGGGACATGGGACGAGGGTGAAGGGGGATAGATTCAGGAGTGATATGCGAAAATATTTCTTTATGGAAAGAGTGGTGGATCCGTGGAATAGTCTCCCAGTGGCGGTGGTGGAGATGAGGACAGTAACTGAATTGAAAAAAGCATGGGACAAACACAGAGGATCTCTAAAGGAAAAAAGGGGACTGTTGTAGTTGTTGATATGGAAGGACAGACTAGATAGGCCATGTAGTCTTTTTCTGTCGTCATATTTCTATGTTTCTATGATGCTGGTGATGTGGGGTCGAGTTTGTTTCCTTTCAGGATGGAGCAGATGGAGCTATTTATCAGCGGGCGGGCATAATACCAGTTTTAAGGGAGGCTGCGACCATAGATTGAATGAAGGGGCTTAATGTTTCTTTTGTGTTTTTAATCCATGTGACTGGGCATGGATCTAGAGCAGAGTTAGTGGTGTTAAGGTTTTTAATGATATCTAGTATGTTTTTAAGGGATGGAGGGTCAAACTGGTTCCATGTTGTTGTGGGAGTTAACTTGGGGGTTTGGGCATGTATATGGACATTGGTGTTGGAAGAGGGAGAAGTGTATTTGGAGCAGAGATGTAGTTGTTGATATGGAAAGACAGACTATAGGCCCATGTGGTCTTTTTCTGTCATCATATTTCTATGTTTCTATGTTTCTAAATTGGCCACAGAGAGCACGGTTCGGAGACATGATGTGGCTCCTTCAAGCACCTCCTCTTCTGCCGCCTCCATCTCGGGGGCTATTGCGGCATGGACCAATTGTTCTGGAAGTCTGGCTCCCTTCTCGCTTATGGCATGGCTCTTGAAAGAAGACTACTAGCATGTAAGGGCTACTCTCCAACAGTAATCTCTACCTTACTTGGTGCCCAGTGGAGGTCTACCAAGCTAGCATATGTACAGATATGGTGATTTCTTGAGTGCTGGTCTACCATACAGCACTTGGCTCTTGAAGTGGCCAAGGTGGCCTTCTGCAGGATGGCCTAGGAAGGGCCTCTCATTTAGCTTCCTGAAGATTCAGGTGGCAGCTTTAGCCTCTTTCCATGGTCTGGTGGCAGACAAGTCCTTAGCCTTGCACCTTGACACCTCACTTTTTCTCCAAGGAGTTCAATGTCTGCGTCCTCACCTCTGGTCTAAGATCGCTTCCTGGGATCTGTGTCCAAATGGTGGTGCCTTTTGAGACGTTGAAGCGTACTACCTTGAAGGATTTTACATTCTAGACTGTTTTCTTGCTTGTGATTTGTTCTGCACAGCAGATCTCCAAGCTGCAGGGTTTGTCATACCAAGATCCTAACTGTGCATTCCTTCTTGCCTGTGCCTTCCTTCTTGCCTAAACTGCTGTCTCCCTTTCATGTGAAGCAGGTGGTTTGCCTGCTCACCTCCTCAAAGGAGCAGTGTCGGCGGAAAGATATGGCTCTTCATCTTTTGGATGTCTGGAAGATGCTTCTCCGGTACTTGGAGGTTACAAATTCCTTTCATAAGTCAGACCATCTTTTTTTGCCGTTTACTGGCTTGCGCAAAGGTGAAGCGTTGGCCAAGTCAGCTTTGGTTCATTGGATTAAAGAGGCTATTGCCTCAGTGTATCTGTTACAGAACCAGCCGCTTCCAGAGGGTTTTCATGCCCATTCTACCCAAACGCAAGCATCCTCATGAGTAGAGCAAAGCTCAGTAGCCCCTGCAGACATTTGTCAGGCAGCAACATGGGCATCACTTTCCACTTTTGTCAAGCATTATTGCTTGGCTGTCCATGCTTGGGCGGACACAGGCTTGATTCTAGAGCTTTGCAAGCTATTGTGTCTTCTTCCCGCCCTGTGATATTGTAACTTTGGTTCTTCTCACTTGTCTGTACTGGTCTAGCAGGATGATATTGAAGGTGACATTTTAGTTTCCAGATAATGTCTTTTCTTTGAGTCGTGCTAGACCATTCCAGGGCTTGCCCCTGCCCAGCCAATGCCCATTCAAATAGCAGGCAGACTTTGCCATTTTGCCCACAGGTGACACCTCATCACAAAAGAATAATGGACACTCCAAATTGTCCAAATTTGGTACCAGTTTCACTTCCTAGCCTTACCCCCAACCAGCTTCACAGGGGAATACCACTCTCACCCCCTCCAAAGGCTCTACTAAAAGAAGAGGTGACTACCTTGTTGGCACAGGGTGCCATAGAAAAGGTTCTTCCTTCAGAAGAATGGATGGACTTCTACTCTCCATACTTTCTCATCCCAAAGAAAGCAGGGGATTTCAGCTCCATCTTAGATCTCAGGGACCTAAACAAAGTCATGGTCCAAGAAAAATTCAAGATGATTTCTCTGGTAATGATTTCTACTGTGCCTCTAGCAATACGATTGTTTCTGCTCTTTGGACTTAATGGAGGCATACACACACATACTGATCTCTCCATCTCACAGACAGTATCTGTGCTTCATATATCAATATTACATTCTACCCTTTGGCCTCTCCTTTGCCCCAAGGTTGTTTACAAAATGTATGGCAGTGGTCACTGCCTGCCTGCACACCTTGGGGATATTCGTCTTCTCTTACTTAGATGATTGGTTGATAAGGGGAGAATCCCCTCCGGAAGTAACAAATACCCTTCACTGTACCATAACAGTGCACCAACACCTGGGCTTCGTCATAAATTTTCAGAAGCCTCACCTCGCTTCAAAAGTTAGAGTTCATCAGAGCACTTCTCAACACCCTACTGGCCAAGGCCTTCCTTTCTTAGGATCGTTGTTCCCGCCTCATCGAGCTAGCAAGAGGCATGCAACAAAAAACAAAAGTAATAGCTCGAGAAATGCTATGCCACTTGGGTCACCTTACCACCACCACATCATCCCCCTATGCTCGCTTAAACATGCATTGAGCACAGTGGAAACTCTCTTCTCAGTGGATGCAGGCAAGCAGCCGTCTTGGAGACAAAATCCTCCACACCCCTCACTTGATCAGGTCACTGCAGTGGTGGTGTCTCCCCCACAACCTACTCGTCGGGTTTCCTTTTCGGATGCCTTCACCTCAATGCACTCTGATGACAGATACATCCAAACTGGGTTGGGGTGCCCATTTGAATAACCTGATCACGCAGGGGTTGTGGACACCACACAAATCTACTCTACAGATCAATCTCCTAGAGCTATGAGCTCTCACAAATGCTCTGCGGGTTTTTCTACACCAACGTTTGGCCCAGCCTTTCGTAGTCAGAATGGACAACCAGTTTGCCATGTTCTATGTGAACAAGCAGGGGGAGATAGGATCACGCCCCCTCTGCAACGAAGCAGCTTGCCTCTGGACATTTGCCATTTCACACCACATTCATCTCAGAAAGGTATACCTCCCAGGCGAGCTCAATGTGCTTGCAGACAAGCTAAGCCATATCCTCTGTCCGCACGAATGGACATTGCATCGGGACACTGCTGCCCACATCTTCCAGACATGGGAAACTCCACTCATGGATCTCTTTGCCACTCTGCAGAACACACAGCTTCCACTCCTCTATTCCAGGACCTCGTCAATACACCAACAGACCCCAGACACCTTCCTTCTCCATTGGAGGTTGGGATTGCTATATGCATTCCCACCCATACCCTTGATACCCAAAATGCTTTTCAAGCTACAGGCTGACAGGTGCTCAATGATCCTTATAGCCCCCGTTTGGCTTCATCAACCTTGGTTTCCTCTGCTTCTTCGTCTCGCACAGGCTCAACCACTCAGCCTGGGATATGCATCCGACCTCCTCTCCCAGGACAACAGGACACTTCTCCATCCCAATCCTCGCTCCCTACGCCTCATGGATTGGCTCCTGAAAGAGTAGTACTCTCTGACCTCAACCTTCCACAGGAGGTCAAGGATATCCTTCTTGCATCCTACAAAGATTCAACTAGGCGATCTTATGCCTTCAAATGGCACAGGTTTGCATTATGGTGCTCCACAAAGGACATTAATCCTTTTGCTTGCCAAGTGGAGCCATTGCTTCAATATCTCCTCCACATTTCCCTGACAGGATTTAAAACTCAGTCAGAGTGCATCTTAGTGCCATAGCAGCATCTCACAAGACTTTGGATGGACGATCCATTTCCTCGCACCCTTTAGTGGCATGCTTCATGAGGGGGTCTCCTACTATCCATACCTCCCATTAAGCCACCTCCGGTGGCCTGGGATCTCATTGTGGTTTTGGCTTAACTTCTCAAGCCATCCTTTAGCCACCACTTCACTAAAGTTCCTCTCTTGGAAGGTCATTTTCCTCATTGCTCTCACTTTGGCTTGTCAAATCAGTGAGCTACAAGCCCTTGTAGTGGATCCTCCCTATACTCGTTTCCACTATGACAAGATGGTTCTCAATACTCATCCACACTTCCTTCCACAAGTGGTTTCTCCATTTCATCTGAACTAATCAGTTATCCTTCCGATCTTCTTCTCCAGACCACATGCTTCTTGAAGCAGTGCTACACACCCTGGATTGCAAGCAAGTGCTCGCTTATTATTTGAACAGAACCAAAGATCACAGGAGATCTTCTCAACTGTTCATTTCCTTCTATCCTAGTCACCTCGGTCTCTCAGTAACCAAACATACTCTCTCAACATCGATAGCAGATTGCATCTGTTTTGCTTATGCACAGGTAGAACTCTCCTTAGAGGGTCATGTAACTGCTCATAACGTACAGGCTATGGCAACTTCTGTAGCCGTTCTCCATTCAGTGGAAACTGAGGAGATCTGTTGGGCAGCCACCTGGTCCTCAATACACACCTTTGAGCCCCATTATTGTCTGGACAGAGACTCCCGCCGGGACACTGTCTTTGGCCAAGCTGTTCTCCAGCACCTTTTCGGGATTTAAACTCAACTCCTACCCTCCATTCCGGACTTCTCAGGATACCAGACTACCATTGCACTCATGCAATCAAGTCCGATGGCCCTCAAATGTTTCATGTTCTTTGGCTACAGCTCTTGACTAGGGGATTACTCTGCTCTTCCCCATACCAGTCTGATACCTGGAAACTAGTGAGTCCCATATGTGAAGACTGCACTCCTGCTTGTTCCTGGAGATAGCGTAGTTACTCACCTATAACAGGTGATTTCTGGGAACAGCAGGAATCAGTCTTCACAACCCACCCTCCTCCCTAGGAGCTGCAGGGTTCTTTGATTTTTCTTCTCTCAGCTACAAACTCAACTGAAGAGAGGAGATGGGAAGGCAGGAAAACAGATGCATAGGCGCAGAGGAGTTCTCCCAAAGGCTTTGCTATTGGTTGCTGGGGAGTGTTCCCATGCGGGCTCCTTCAGTGACCTTTACCCATATGTGAAGACTGATTCCTGATGTTCCTGGAGATCACCTGTTACAGGTGAATAACTACACTCATAGGGATATCGCAATCTAAAAGTGGCCCCAAGATTCAAAATTTGGGGCCAAAGCAAATGGAATTGATTCCTCCTCTTCTGGGTAATCCTAGCAACATAAGGACATATCCAAATCTTACAATTCAGAAACAAAACATCTCTAAACTTTGAAAGCCAATCCTGGTCAGAGGCTAATGACAATTGAACATGTAGAACATTGTAATGTTTCCTCACCAGATTGTTCAAGCATTTCAGTAACATTTAACATATCAAATCCAGATCCCTGTTGCACACCTGAGGAAATCTTTCCTTGCAAAATGTAATAGACCTTAACTGTAGGTGGAACAGAAGATTCTGTAATCTTCATCATCTCCATTAATTATTTCTTCAAAAAATCATAGGGAGAAACAGAACTCAACTTAAGAAAGTTAAGCAAATGAAGATTTCTGCAACAATCAGCATTTTCTAGATTTTCAATTTTCAACTGCATTGCTAAATTATCCTTCATTAAAGCACAATTATGAGTCTCCAAAACTTTGACTCTTTTCTCCTAACCTGAGAGTTTCTCCTGCAAAGGAATTCAAGTCTGAACAGCAGTGCAGCATTTCAGCAGAAGTCAGAGTGGTTTGTTGCAACAAAGCTTTTGTTAAAGAATCCAAAGGACTTTGTAACCTTGAATAGCGTCCCACAGAGTTTTGTCAGGTATTTCTTTGATGAGACCTTTTTGTTTTTTTTATATGCTTTCAGTATTTTTACTTTTGACCTCTTTCCCCCTTTTTTTGCACATTTTTTATTATCTTTTATGGTGATGATTATTCTTTTATGAATTTTTTTAGGTCCCTTTTTTCAGTTTTGATCTTAAAAAAAGAAAGCTTTTTTGCACATATATGAAGTAATCTCACAAACATTTTTTACATATATGAAGGATTTTTGCACATGCTTCTATATAAATTTTTAACCGTTCTGTTCTTATTTGTGTTTCAATGAAGTAGGGCTTTTAACAATGGCAATGTGGTTAGTTATGACTGATCGCTTGTTTTAAGCATCTTTTATTTTTTCAGTTATCATCTGTCTCTGTGCAGGAGCATTGTATTTTAGTTGTGATGCGGCCCCTATTTTAGATCTCTGGGGCTTTCCTCTCCGTTCTTACAATTGGTTGCTTTTTAAAACTATATATTTTTCCTCAGTTTCTCCCTTCATTTACTCCGATGTACAAGCCGTCCCTATTCAAGTGGATGTGGCTTAGTTACAGTTCCTCTCCTCAAATATGAGCCACATATGCACATTTTTTAATTGTAGCAAGTACGCTGCTGAATCGGGTAAGTCAGTGCAATTTGTGTTCAAATACCTTTTTTAGTTCTGGTGCCCCTTTGCAGGTATTTTTGACATTTGGCACTTGTTCTCATTATGAAACCTCTTTTCTTTTATATGTCTATAGTTATTGGTTCTCTTTGCCCGCAGAACATTCTGTAATTAATTTAAGAGCGTTCTTGGTGTTATTTTTATATATTTACAGTAGCTCATATCTAGAGGGAGATGTGTTTAGGCTTCCTTTTTCAGTCTCTGCATTATTTGTTTACATTTTTTAAAATTAATCCCCAAGCATATTTTGTGGAACATATCATCAATTTTGTTTGTTCCCTACTTTAAGTACTACATGCCACGCCACATTCGTTTTTGGAAGAAATTGGTTTGAGGTGCTTTTTGCTTTTTCCGTTAGAAATATTGCTTTCCTTTATGCCTTTTTAACTGTATGTATGTATTTTTTGTGGTTTTTATTTCTATTTTAGGTTTCCTACCCTTAATTACAATTATACCTTTTCATCAAGTTTCATTGGTGAACAACCATCTCGGTAATGTGGCTTTGATTTTATTATCTTCATGTTTCTGTCGTCGTAATGTTCTGTTTGATATGACATATATATGCCTGTGCACATGAACATCCTCACGTGATTTTCTTTCAAAAAGAGACTTGGTGTCTTTTTTGAATGTATTTATTTATACATTTTTTCAATGTGTCCCCTTTATACATATCTTTTACTGTTTAGGAATATATTTATTTATGTTTCACTATATTGGTCTTGGAAAAATGGTTGCTTTTTATATATGTGATTTTATATTTTGTTTTATTGTATATATTTTGTAGATCCCTGATGCAGGCGAGTTCTGGAAGGGTAGCGGCCATCTCCCCATAACCAAGGCCATGCCGATACCTCTGCAGGGATGCCAGAGACAGTGATCAAAGTGGTTAGGCCCCAAGGCCTTCAGAATCAGCAGCCAAGGAGGAATGCCTCAAGGCCCATATGGCAGTGGTGCTGGAAAAAACAGCAGGCTAGTGCTTCAGTGCCCATGGTGTCATTATTACACATTGTGCAGCTGATCCTCGAGGCACATGCATTGCCCACAGAGGCATCAACATAGGGACGTCGAGGAGATCTGATGCCGACTCCTAGAAGGGCCATCTCTCTCGGGTCTGTCAGTGTCCGATGTCCTGACGAAATCTTGGAAGCACTAGATACCCCATCGAAATTCCCACTCCCCTCGAGGGCAAAAGGAGCTCTGGGCAGAGTCTCAGAGATACTTCAACTTCCTCTCGGAGTTGAATTCTGATGGCTGGGTGACCAATGTGGAATCGGAGATCCTGCCAGAGAGCAGGTTGCCTGATCTTCCATCAGACCCTTCCCCTCTGCTAAATGGTGGAAGTCTCCTCCAGAGGGCATGTCCTTCCAGGACTATGTGATGGATATGGCCAAGACCATCCTGTTTTCACTAGAGGTAGAGGATGAGCCCAGGCAGAGGAGCAGGAGATCTTCCAATACTCCTCAGCTCCTAAGAAGACAGTAATGGTGCCAGTTCACCAGATCCTATAGAGGATGTGGGAAAACCCCCTCATAGTGCCCCCTGTCAGCAGGAGGCTGGACTGAATGTATTGGGTTCAAAAGACCCTCGGATTTGAAAAGCCTCAACTTCCGCACCAGTCTTGAAGGACTACAAAAGGGGACTGCTACTTCTGGAGAGAGATCTGAAATTTGTAAGTATTTACTTCTGGGAATTTTTCTAAATCTTGGGGAAAAAGGAATTCTTTAGATTAAAACCGATTAGTCTGTGAACCCCATGTATTTGTTAAATCAGTCAGGGCCTAGTAGCAGCAAAGAGTTTTCAGTTTAAATTTAAGACAGCGGGGAGCTTTCTGGTTAAATTTAGACCCCAAGACTCCCTCTATCCATGCAAGGGCTGTGTGACTCCCCCTGGAAACTGGTCACAGATTACCTTAGAAGCAGAGGACAGGGTACTGTGTAGCAGCCAGATTTTAATAAGTCTTTTCTCCGGAAACAAGCAGGAAGTCAGTCCTCACATATGGGTGACATTGACGCCGATGGAGCCCATGCGGAGAAAATCCTCAGCTTTAAAAGAAAGCTTTTGGGAGTTGCTACCATGCATGCGTGGTCCCCTTCCCGCCCAAAGGAGTCATCTTGCTCAGTCTCCTTTTTTTCCACAGAGCCCATTAGACGTAGTCTGTCCCTGTCCCGGAAAAAGTTGATTTTCTTTTCTTCTCTGCCTTTTGGCTGTTTTTTTCTGGTCTTGTACTGGTACCTTTCCCGCCCGACCCTGGTACCTCGGTATCAGGCCGGCCCCTTCTTCTTTTTTTTAATTTTTTTCTCCTTTTGGGCGTCTCCGTCCTTGTTTCCTTGCTGGCAGCCCGAAGGGTCTTCGACTTTACTGGGGTCCTTTTTCCCCCCATGGCTACCAGTGGGTTCAAAAAATGTGATAGGTGCGGGAAGATTATGTCCCTCACTGATTCGCATGATTGTTGCCTCCGGTGCCTCGGCCCAGACCATGACCCGGTGATCTGTGGCCTCTGCAAAAAGATGTCCTCAAAGGCCATGAGAAGCAGCAAGCAGCAGCATGAAAAACGTTTCCTGATTCCCCCATGCCTCCGAGAGTCAGGACCTCATCTGAGGCTTCCATGCTTCGGGAGGAGAACTCCAAACCCGAGCGTCATCGAGGGACCTCGGAGAGGGGATCTCCCTCGAGGGAACCGAAAAGAAGGAAGAAATCCTCGACGGCGGCATCTCTGGATGGTTCAGACCAGCCATGTCCCTCGCGGGGCTGGTAGCAGAGCCCCGAGCGCTGGCTTGAGGTATCTGAGAAGGAGCATCCAGCCAAGGTTCCCCGAAAAGTCCCAGTCATGGACCGGCCCTGGCAAGTACACCCTATCCTAGTCGAGGACTCCCCTCTGGGGGAACCGGCTTTGGGCTCGAGCGTGTCGGTGCCTGAGCCGAATGCTGCGGAGCCTCTGGAACTGACATCCAGGATGGTGTCCTTGGAGCGCAGGATCACTGCCTTCCTGAAACAGCAGCCAGCACTGTTATCCAGCACGTCCAGTTCCTCCACCCCGACCACGGGGTGTTTGACGTTGAAGTCAACCCTGGAGGCTGAGCCGATCCTCGAAGCCCTGCGGGCCTGAGTAGATCCTCAGCTGTGGTCACGCTCTGCTTCCCATTCATCGGGACCGAGGTCATCGCCGGCGAGCCAGCAAGCACTGGGGCAGATGGTGCCGGGCCCCTCTGGGCTCGAGGAGTGCCATCCATCTTCCTCGGAGGCCTCCGCTTGGGAGTCCGAGGACGAGGAGTCACTGGACACTTGCCGCCACAGAGATGTCCCATCCAATTGCCCAGTATTGGAGCCTCGGAGAAGGTCCCCTCTGGAGGACATGGGCTTTCAGGACTTCGTTCAAGATATGTCCAAGGCCTTGGCGTTCACGATGGAGTCCGAGGAGGACCCTTGAGCAGGCGAACTCAAGATCCTCCAGTACAAGGCTCCTCCTCGGGAGACCCTCATGGTGCCCATCCTTCCTATCCTGGAATGCCTTATACTCCGCATGTGGGAGATGCCGGCGTCGACTCCGGTGATCAACAAGCGGCTAGACTTGCTGTATCGGGTCCACCGGAATCCTGGGTTTCAAAAGTCACAACTGCCGCACAATTCCATGGTGGTGGAGTTGGCCATGCGTCGACTGAAAAGTCAGAAGATGCACTCCTCGGTGCCACCCAGCAGGGAGGCCCACATCTTGGATGTCCTCGGCAGGAAATGTTACCAGGGCGCAATTCTGAATTGTCAGATCCAGACCTACCGGCTGTACATGGACATGTATCTGAGAGACCTGACGAAGGAGATCGCCGGGTTTATTTATTTTTTTATTTAACATTTCTTATATACCGCCTTTCATGATATCAAGGCGGGTTCTCGGATGGTCTCTCCAAGGAGCCTTTGCAGCACTCCAGGGGACTATCCAAAGCCGTCGGTGAATGCTCCAAATTCATGTCTCGAGCAGCCTACAGTGGGATCGAGTCGGCAGCCAGGGTAGCCACAGTGGGCATTGGTGCATGCCGCCAAGCCTGGCTACAGTTGTTGGACCTCGAGTAATGGGTACAAAACAAGTTGGTCGATGTCCCATGCTGAGGGGAGAACCTCTTCGGCAAACCCATAACCAACAAAGCCACCGAACTAGAGACCAAGTTCATGACGAGGACTAGACTCTCTAAGAAGACCTCTGTCCCTTCCCGAAAGAAGGGCTCGGGTAAAAAGCCCTTTTACCAGAGGAAGTCCACTGCTTACCGAAACTACCCCTTCTTATCAGGCCTCCCCAGGGACAGCAGGCCAGGGGACAAGGGCATGGCCCGTGTAAGCAGAAGGCTCCCAAGCCCCAGGCTCCGGCTCTGGCCCAGCCTGGAGGGAGCTTTTGACTCCTGCAGCATGGCCCCTCTCCCAACCAGAGCTTGGCAGCCCACAGGAGGTCAGCTCACCCTGTACGCCCACAGGTGGAGAGCTGTCACCACCAATGCATGGGCATTACAGGTGATCAAGGAGGGTTAATGCCTTCGTCTAGGCGAAGACCCAACACATAATTTCCTGGAGAGCCCTCCCGGCCTCTCTTTTACTGGGACCTTCTTTTGAAGGAGTTGGCAGGTCTTCTCGAGGACCGAGCGGTGGAACCAGTTCCCCACCATCTCAGGGGCAGAGGGCTCTACTGCAGGTACTTCCTCGTGCCAAAGAGGACAGGGGGCCTAAGGCCCATCCTCAACCTGCGCAACCTCAACAGATTCCTGGTGAGGGAGAAGTTCAAGATGCTCTCCCTTGGAACATTGCTGCCTTACCTCTGCCAGGGAGACTGGCTATGCTCCTTAGATTTAAAGGATGCGTATACATTCATCCTAATCCACCCAAACCACAGGCAATACCTACCCTTTGCAGTGGGAGGCCATCATTTTCAATACAGGGTGCTTCCCTTCGGCCTCGCCTCGGCCCACAGGGTATTCACAAAGTGCCTAGCGGTGGTAGCTGCTTTCCTCAGGCTTTAGGGGATATTTGTCTTCCCCTATCTCGACGACTGGCTCATCAGGGGTGCCACGGCCCCCGAGGCGCAGCAGGCCATGGCACACACCATCCAGGTCCTTCAGCACTTGGGTTTTGTGATCAACTATCCCAAGTCCAGCCTTTGCCCAGCTCAAGAGCTGGAATTTATCAGGGCAAGGATCAATACCCTTCACTCGAAGGCCTTCCTACCTGCAGACAGGGTAGGCAGACTCATAACGCTGGCCAAAGACATACAGCGCCGTCCCTCAGGGCCAGCAAGACACCCGTTGCGCCTCCTCGGGCACATGGCCTCCATAGTCTATGTCATGCCAGATGTCCATCTCCACATGTGAATTGTGCAGTGGTGCCTCAGGGACCATTGGTCCCAGGCCACGGGGCATCTCCAGAACAGAGTCAAAGTGACCAGGCACCTGGTGCAGTCCCTGACCTGGTGGCTCTCACCTCATCACTTGGAAGCGGTATGTCTTTTCAGGCCCCTCACCACTCGAGGGTCCTCACCACAGATGCCTCCCTGCTGGGCTGGGGAGCCCACTGCCAGGGGTACTGCACCCAGGGCATTTGGTCCAAAGATGAGAGTGCTCAACAGATCAACCTGTTGGAAAAGCATGCAATCCGTCTCACCCTAAAGGCGTTCCAGCAGTCCCTGGGCCACAGGTCCATCGTGGTCCAGATGGACAACCAGGTTGCCATGTTCTATGTTAACAAACGGGGCACGGGGTCCCGTGCCCTCTGTAGGGAAGCCCTGGACTTGTGCTCGTTTGCAGTCTGACAGGGCATTTTCCTCAGAGCGGTGTACCTGCCGGGCCAGGACAACTGGCTGGCCGACAGACTCAGCAGGTTGCTCTAGCCGCAAGAGTGGCAGCTGGACCCAAAAGTGCTCTTCGGGCTTTTCCAGATCTGGGGGAAACCGGTGATGGACCTGTTTGCCAGCCCGGACAGTCACCAGTTACCGCGCTTCTGCTCCAGGCAACCACACCATGCCAAGGTGGCCACCAATGCTTTTCTAATTTCATGGTTGGTGGGTCTCCTGTATGCGTTTCCTCCAACACCTCTGATCGCCAAGACCAAGATTCTTCACGACAGAGCTTCAGTCATTCTGATAGCCCCATGGTGGCCTCGGCAACCGTGGTTCCCACTCCTCCTGCAGCTGGCGGTGGAAACCCCCATCCCCCTGGGGACAGCTCCACAGCTCCTTTCCTAGGAGGGGGACTCTCTCCTGCTCCCCAACCTCAGCTCCCTTTCGCTGACGGTGTGGCTGCTGAGAGGGTGTCACTAGCTCCGCTCCTACTTCCGAAGGACATGGAGGATGTCCTACTGGCTTTATGCAGAACATCTACCAGACAGGCTTACACCTTTAAGTGGCACAGATTTGTACTTTGGTGTGTGGCACGGGGGTTGACCCCTTTACTTGCCCGGTGGTTATGGTGTTGCAATACCTTCTCCACCTCTTCAGCATGGGACTTAAGTCCAACTCAGTCAGGGTGCATCTCAGTGCCCTAGCAGCGTACCACCATCAGGTGGATGGGAAGCCCCTCTCAGCTCACCCAACGGTGTCCCAGTTCATTAAGGGCCTACTTCTGTCTAAGCCCCCGTCTGCCCTCTGGCAACCGAATGGGACCTCAATGTGGTGTTGGGGCGGGTCACCCTGCCGCCTTTTGAACTGATGGCTACGTGTCACCTCCGCTATCTCTCCTGGAAGGTGATTTTCCTTGTTGCACTCACTTCCGTCCGAAGGGTGAGTGAGCTTCAGGCCCTCATGGTGGAGAGGCCTTATACCAGGTTCTACAATTATAGGGTGGTGCTTTGCATGCACTCCAAGTTCCTTCTGAAGGTGGTATTCTCGTTCCACCTCAACCAGGAGGTGGTCCTCCCTACCTTCTTACCCAGAACGCACGCCTATCAGGCTGAGGCAGTCCTCCATACCCTGGCCTTGGGGCGCAGTCCTCCATACCCTGCCTTGTCCTTCTACATTCAACGTACTCAAGGCCACCGGAAAGCCTCTCAGCTTTTCATCTCCTATGATCCCAGTAAGCTGGGGGAAGCGGTGACCAAGCAGACGCTGTCCGCGTGGGTGGCGGGCTGTATTACCCGAGCCTATGAGGAAGCGAGGCTTCCATTGGAGGGCCATATCATGGCTCACAAGGTCAGGGCCATGGCAGCGTCAGTGGCTCATTTGTGCTCCGTTCCCCTGGCAGACATCTGCCGGGCCGCCACCTGGTCTTCAGTTCATTTATTTATTTATTTATTTATTTTTATTTATTTACAGTTCTTATATACCGCGCTCTTTGGTATCAGTGCGGTTTACAGATAACAAATTTTGCATCAGAACAATCTTTTGCTTACATTACAACAGGATCAGTAACTGGGACAGTAACAGGGGGGTAACTATATACAAAACAGAAATATCAAATGTGGACTATTTACAGATCATGTAACATGTTGAAAATCGTAGTGGAGACAACATTATGGTCTATGGTCATTTAGAGAGTGCAGAAGGTCTGTTTTGTGTTCTATCAGGGCTATGTTGTTGGAGTGTCAGAGGCTATGTGGGTGATTTGCGGAGTGGGGAGAGGGGGTGTTGGATTAGGGCAGACGAGGTGCAGGCAGAATAGGTAGTGTTTAATGGCCTTTCTAAACTGGGAGTTCATATCTTCGCAGCCCTTTACTGCCTGGATAGGGAGTCCTGATGGGACAGTGCCTTCGATCAGGCTGTACTCCATAACCTTTTTGAGGTCTAGGCAACTCCTGCCCTCTGACCCTTCTGTGTTCAGGCTACCAGAGTGCTAATTCCATTGGTGGCAGAGTTTTTCATTGTGGCTGCTTGCGGCTCTCGATGAGGGAGCCTTTTATGGGCTATAGGTTAATGGTAGCCTGTCCCATATGTGAGGAATGACTTCCTGTTTGTTCCCGGAGAAAGCGTAGTTACTCACCTGTAACAGGTGTTCTCCGGGGACAGCAGGAATCATCCTCACAACCCTCCCTTCTCCCCTTGGAGTTGCAGTCCTCTTATTTTTATTTATTTATTTTATTTAGCATTTTTCTACACCGCACTATTCAACATCAGCGCGGTTCACAAATAACTTAAATGTCCAATGTGGGGGTATACATTGGACTTACAGTAGAACAGGGAAATTAAACTTGGAGAACAGGTAAGACTATATACATATTGGTATAACGCTACATTGGGCTTACAGTAGAACAGGGAAATTAAACTTGGAGAACAGGTAAGACTATATACATATTGGTATAAAGCTGCATTATATCTATGGGCAATATTTAAAGGTCGCTGGGATGTATAGAACAAGGTCTATCAGCGGGTTAAAGGGCGGGTGGGTTAGGGATCAGAGAGGGTGAGTGGTGTGTCTACTCTGTGGGTGTTGGGTAGAGCTGAGATGTGGCTACGTGACATCATCTGAATTGGCGAAGCATTTGAGGAAGAGGTAGTGCTTCAGTGCTTTTCGGAATTGGTGAAGGTTGCTTATAGCACGTATGCTGGTTGGCAAGGAGTTCCAGCATGAAGGTGTGTATAAGGCGAAGGCACGGTCTCTAGTGGTCTTGGTGCATTTAGTGATGGCCTTCGGGAGAAGAAGTGAGTTGATGGCAGCAGATCTTCTCAGTCTGTTGGGGGGGGGGGGTGAGTTGGATAAGTTCGGAGAGGGCGCTGGCCGTGCATTTGTTGATGGCCTTGAATGTTATTGTTAAGATTTTGAAGGTGGTCCTATAGCGTACCGGGAGCCAATGTAGTGTTTTCAGGATGGGGGTGATATGATCTCTTCTGGAGGCTCGGTGAAGGGTTCTGGCTGCCATGTTCATTGCTAGCTGTAAGGGTTGTAGTGTGCACTTCGGAAGGCCGTGGAGTATTGAGTTTGCGTAGTCGAAATGGGGCATCACTAGTGCCTGAAAGACTGTTCGAAAGTCTTCTGGCTCAAGTAGTGGCCTGATGTGACGTAGCATCCGGACTTTGTGGTAAATCGCCTTTGACATGTTGCTTATCTGGGCATTTAAGTTGAGATGTTGGTCGATCGTTACTCCAAGGTATCGAATCATTGTCTTCGTGAGTAGCTCGGCATCACGTACTTTCAATGAAGGGGGGGGGTGAATGCTTGGTCTCTGCTGATGAAGAGTACCTCCGTCTTTTTGAGGTTTATTTTAAGCTTCTGCGAATGAAGCCAGTCAGTGACTGCGTTGAAGCATGAGGATAGCCGGGATAAATCTGGGTGATCGGTATGCATTGGGGTGAACAAGAGGACGTCGTCGGCGTATGTTAGACAGTTCACGCCGAAGGACCTGATGATGTTGCAAACAGGTTGCATATAGATGTTGAAGAAGAGGGCGGAGAGAGAGGATCCCTGAGGGACGCCCTTCTTTAGTGGGAATGGGGTGGAAATTGAGGTACTAGTGCGGACATGCTGCCATCTGTCATTTAGGTATGAGGTACACCATGCAAGGGCAGTGCTGTGGATTCCCTTCTCGACAAGGCGGGACAGGAGTAGATCATGGCTGACGGAGTCGAAGGCTGCCGCAATGTCGAGGAAGATGAGGGCAAATCCTTGTTTGATGTTATCCAGCCCTATCATTAGAGTGCTGAATAGGGTTGTTAACAAGGTTTCCACGCCATGTTGCTCCCGAAATCCGTGCTGGCAGGGATCGAGGGGTGCATTGTCCTCTATATGTTGGCTCAGTTGACAGTGGACTATTTTTTCTGAGATTTTGGCTAGAAGCAGTATACTGGAGATGGGTTTGTATGAGTCCATCTTTGCGGGGTCCAGTTTGTTGTTCTTCAGCAGCGGTCTTATTGACGTTTGTTTTAGGCTTCGGGGGAAGATGCCTGTCTGGAATGAGGTTCCGATCAGTTTTGCTAGGAAGGGACTGAGCTCGATCCGCAGGGTTTTTATCCAAGACGCTGGACATGGGTGGCTAGGTGCTGTGGTAATGTTTATATTCATAATGATGTCTTGTATTTCTCTTTCAGTTGGGGTAGCGAAGGTGGAGAAGGTGCGTTGGGTATCGATTAGGGCTTGTGGAGGTGAGGGTGGGGGGGAAGGGGCAAGCGTCATGTCCGGAGATCCGGTGCTAGCGGGTGGGATGGCTTGGTTTGTTTTTGCTGTCTTTAGCTATGTCATTTGACTGAGAAAGATGGCTCCTTTGGGCAGGAAGGGGACTACACATGCGTGGTAGCAACTCCCAAAAGCTTTCTTTGAAAGATGGGGACTTGCTCCACGTGGGCTCTGTCGGCGTCAGCATCACCCATATGTGAGGACTGATTCCTGCTGTCCCCGGAGAACACCTGTTACAGTTGAGTAACTACGCTTTTACCTCCCTCCCCTGGGATAATTGTAGCTTTATAGGTGGTTAAACCTCTCAAAGGAAAGGAGGTGCCATATTCACTCTCAGGTGCAGCTGTTTGCCCTCATCAGGCATACATTAAGGACCTGAGATTAATGAAGCTTCAGGTGAACAAGGTACATTAAACATATTAGGTGTAGTATTATTAGTGTAAGTATCCCCACCAACCTTTAGTAGGTAAAGAACTTAAATACCTAAACACAATCTTAAAACTAAGATGCAGACAGCAGTCCAGCAGCAAGATGGTGGTTTTCCAGTCTTTTGCATTGAGTGTCACATGTATGGTTTTCTTCCAGTTGGTGAGGGGTCTTATGTGTGCACTAGGTGCAAGGAGCTCTTTGCTCTCAGGGAACGAGTCTGATCTCTGGAGGCTAAAGTAGTGGAGGACATAAGGAAGACAGAGAGGTACATAGACGAGACCTACAGGGATATACTACTGACGTCCCACCTCCAGTCTGGCAGCATCCCTGTTACCATGGAGGAGAGAGGTCACGTGACAGGAGACCATCACCCTGGTGTGGCAGGAAGTGATTCTGTAGCTAGGACCTGCCCTCCAGATGATATAAAACCCTCTTGCACTGAGGAAGTTTCTCCAGGACCCTGTGCCCCTGAGGGAATGGTTAGGACGGCCATTATAGTTGGTAATTCAGTCATTAAGCATGTAGATAGCTGGATGGCTGGTGCAAAGGTAGCGTACCTCACGCGCCACCTGGACAAGGTCTTAGATAGTGCTGGGGAGGAGTCTGCTGTCTTGGTACATGTTGGTACCAATGACATAGGAAAATTTGATAATGAGGTTCTGGAGGATAAATTTAGGCTTTTAGGTAGGAAGTTGTAATCCAGAACTTCAAGGGTAACATTCTTCGAAATGCTTCCCATTCCACGCGCAGGACCCAAAAGGCAGGCAGAGCTCCAAGGTCTCAATGCATGGATGAGACAATGGTGCAAGGATGAGGGTTTTAAATTTGTTAGGAACTAGGGAACATTCTGAGGAAAGGAGGGCTCTTCCGAAGGGATGGACTTTACCTTAACCGGGATGGGACCAGGCTGCTGGCATTAACCTTTAAAAAGGAGATAGAGCAGCTTTTAAACTAGATAATAGGGGCGAGCCGACAGTCTTCCAAGAGCGTATGGTTTGGAACAATGTAGCCTTGAAGGATACTACCAAAAGAATTAAGTTAGGGCATATCAGCAGAGAGGTTCCAACAAAGACAAAAGTAGCTGAAATGCCCTTGAGTAAGGAACAAACAGAGCTTAAAGATTCCAAATTACCCCTGCCTACCGATAGCCAGATTAATATGAATAAAATACAGTCTATAAAATGCTTGTATGCAAATACTAGAAGTCTAAAAAATAAGATGGGAAAGTTAGAATATATAGCACTAAATGCGAGATTAGATATGATTGGTATCTCAGAGTCCAGATGATGGAAGGAGGACAACCAGTGGGACACTATGATACCTGGGTACAAACTATATCGTAATGATAGCGCTGATCAAACTGGTGGAGAGGTTTGTACTCTATGTTAGAGAGGGCATTGAGTCACAAAGGATTAAAGTTTTGCAGGAAACAAAAATTGCTATAGAATCTCTATGGATTGAAATTCCATGTAAAAAAGGGGAAGACAATGACAGTGGGGTTGTACTATCAACCGTCTGGCCAGAATGAACAAATGGATGATGAAATGCTCCAAGAAATCAGGGAAGCTAACAAAAGTTACAGCACAGTAATAATTATGGGTGATTTAATTTACCCCGGTATTGACTGGGGCATGCTAGGGAGATAAAGTTTCTAGATGAAATAAATGCTTCTTGGAACAGCTGATTCATGAACCGATCAGAGGGGAAGCCATTTTGGACCTAATCCTTAGTGGAACACCAGATCTGGTGCAAGAGATAAGGGTGTTGGGGTGACATGGCAATAGTGATCATAGCATGATCGCATTTGATTTAATTAATGGAGGAGGGAGGGTAAGGAAATCCACAGTTCTACCTTTTAACTTTCAAAAGGGAGACTATGATAAAATGAGGAAAATAGTTAAGAAAAAACTAAAAGGAGCAGTTGCAAAGGTTAAAGCCTTACATCAAGCTTGGGTGTTGTTTAAAAATACTACCTTCGAAGCCCAGACCAGTGTATTCTACGCTTTAAGAAAAGTGGAAGGAAGTCCAAAAAATTGCCAGCATGGTTTAAAGGTGAGGTCAGAGAGACTGTTGTTACCAAAATGCATCTATCAGGAAATGGAAAAAAGAGCCAAATGATGAAAACTGGAAATAGCACAAGCACTGGCAAGTTAGATGCAAGGCATTGATAAGGCAGACAAAGAGAGAATTTGAGAAGAAGCTACCTGTGGAAGCAAAAACGCGTAATAAAGACTTTTTCAAGTACATTCATAGCAAAAAATCTGTGAGAGAGTAGGTTGGACCATTAGATGATAGAGGGGTAAAAGGGGCACTAAGAGGGGACAAAGCCATAGCGGAGAGACTGAATGAATTATTTGCTTCGGTCTTTACTGGGGAAGATGTAGGGGTGTAGTGGTATTTAAAGGAGATACTGCAGAAATATTGATACACCGGGAAGATGTATTACAACTATTTGATAAACTGAAGAGTAGCAAATCTCCTGGACCAGACGATATATAACCAAGGGTTTTGAAAGAACTGAAATATGACATTGCAGACCTGCTATTAGTAATCTGTGAACTATCATTAAAATCATCTATAATACTTAAAGATAGGAGGATGGCCAATGTAACGCCAGTTTTTAAAAAGGGTTCCAGGGGTGATTTGGGAAACTACAGACCGTTGAGCCTGATGTCAATACTGGGAAAAATGATAGAAATCATCATAAAGAACAAAATTACTGAACATATAGATAGTCATGGCTTAATGGGAGACAGCAAACATTTCTTTAGAGAAGGAAGATCTTGTCTTACTAATCTATTTTGCTTTTTTGAAGGTGTGAATAAACAGGTAAACAAAGGTGAGTCAGTTGATGTAGTGTATCTGGACTTTCAGAAAGCCTTTGACAAGGTCCCTCATCAGAGACTTTCGGCAAGACTAAAAAGTCATAGGATAGGAGGCCGTGTACTATAGTGGATCAGGAACTGGTTAAAAGATAGAAAGCAGAAGGTAGGACTAAATGGCCAATTTTCCAATGGAGAAAGGTGAATAGTGGAGCACTCCAGGGATCTGTGCTGGGTCCACTGCTTTTTGACATATTCATACATGACCTGGAAATGTGAATAACGAGTGAGGTTATCAAATTTGCAGATGACACAAAACTATTTAATGTTGTTAAAACCCATGAGGATTGTGAAAAATTGCAAGAGGATCTTGATAAATTGGAAGATTGGGCATCCAAATGGCAGATGAAATTTAATGTGGACAAGTGCAAAGTTATGCACCTAGTAAAGGACAACGCAAACTATGGTTACACGATGCAAGTTTCCACATTAGAAACCACCACCCTGGAAAAAGATTTAGGCGTCATCGTGGTTAACATGTTAAAACCCTCTGCCCAGTGTGCAGCAGTGGCCAAGAGAGCAAATAGAATGCTAAGTGTCAAAAGGAAAGGAATGGAAAATAAAACAAAGGATATTATAATGCCTCTGAATCGTTCAATGGTGTGACCGCACCTTGAATATTGTGTGCATTTCTGGTCACCGTATCTTAAAAAGGATATAACGTTATTAGAAAAGGAACAGAGAAGAGCCACCAAAATGGTAAAGGGGATGGAAGGATAACTCCTATGAAGAGAAGCTAAAATGGTTAGGGCTCTTCAACCTGGAAAAGAGCTGGCTGAGGGGAGATATGATAGAGGTCTATAAATTAATGAATGGAGTGGAATGGGTAAATGTTGATCGACTGTTTTTGTCATCAGAATATAGAAAGACTAGGGGACATGCAATGAAGCTAATGGGTAACCTATTTAAAACTAATAAGAGAAAATACCCAACATGTAATCAAACTCTGGAATTTGTTACCGGAGGATGTAGTAAAAGCTGTTAGTGTAGCTGTGTTTAAAAAAGGTTTGGACAAGTTCCTGGAGGAAAGGTCCATAAACCATTATTAAAAGGTACCTGGGATATCACTGCTTGACCCAATAGAAGCATTGTGGAACCTGTGTCTTTTGGGGAAACTGCTAGGTATTATGACCTAGATTGGCCACTGTTGGAAACAGGATTCTGGGCTTGATGGACCTTGGTCTGACCCAGTATGGCATTTCTTATGTTCCCTGGTGGTGGAGTCCGCCTCCAGAGGATTAAGAGCACTAAGACTCACTCCTCAACACCCCTGGGTAGGGAGGCTCGGACACTGAACTCCTTTGGAAGGCGGTGCTTTCAGAGTTTCATGCTAGTGGCCAGAGTTCTCTCTTACCAGCTATATATGAGCATGTTCTTGAAGGACATCATGCTGGATTTCACCAAATTGATCCCATTCCTCCCCATGGAGAAATTGGACCACTATTGTGCCCTGGTGGGCCACAGTGCAAGGACTGTTTGATGTTCATGGTCCAGGCGAACTATGGTGCCTTTGAGTTGTCCTGCAGGGTGGTGGTGGTGGCAGTGGCAGTGACGGTGGTGGTGGGCATTGGGGCCCACCAGCTCACCTAGCTCCAATCTTTTGACTGGAACAGTTGTTGAAAAATAAGCTGGCAGATGTTCCATGCTGGGGCGAGAACCTCTTCTGAGAATAGGTGGAGGAGAAAGCTGGTGACATAGAAAAGCAGCACATCACTCTCATCAGGTTCTCAAGGAAAACGTCCGATCCCTCTCGCTGGAGGTATCAGGGTGGTCAGTGAAAGACCTTCTACCAACATAAGTGCAGGTACTTCCCTGCTCTTCAAAAGTCTCAGCAGAAGGTGTAGGACCCCTCGTCCACAGTGCCAAGAGGTCAAAAGGTCAGCCTGCTCCACAACCCAAGCTGGGAGCAGAGTTTTGACTACTTCCTTTGGAGCATAGCCAATCTGCCGGTCACCACAGAGGGGAACCCTCCATTGGGGGGATGGCTCATTCATTTGCCCACAGGTGGCCCCTCATAACTTCGGACTTGTGGGTGCTGCTAATAGTCCAAAGCAGCTACATGTTGCACTTCGCCTAACTGCTGCTCCATTCCCCCCCCTCCCCCGAGAGTATATCAGCTTGACCCTCTGCATCTCAACTTATTGCAAGGAGAAATCTCCCCATTTTTGGCCAATCTCGCCATAGAGCCTGTGCCTCTGGCTCAGGTGGGGCGAGGGTTTTACTCAGGTACTTCCTGCTCCCTAAGAAGATGGGGGCATTCAGCCCATTTTGGACCTCAGAGACCTCAATACCTTCCTGGTGCAAGAAAAATTCAATATGTTCTCTCTAGGAACCATGCTCCCTTATTTTCGAAGAGGCTATGCTTCTTGGATCTCAAAAAGGGCTGACTCATACAGGCCCATTGCTAGCATTCCCCTCCTAGCAAAAATTTTTGAGAAAGAGGTGCAACTTCAAATTCAAGACCACATAGATTCCGCAGCCCCTCTGGACTATTTTCAACATGGCTTCAGAGAATTCCATGGCGTTGAAACACTCATCACCACCCTCTTCAATAATATACTCACTAGCATAGACAACATCCGACAAGGCGTTGTGCTAATCTTCTTGGATATAGCAGCAGCGTTTGATTCGGTAAATCATGAGATACTCATTGCACGACTGAAGGAAAAAGGAATCGGTAGTTCAGCACTTGAATGGTGTAAATCTTACCTAGACACCAGAATGCAATATGTAAAATCTGCAACAGGAGAATCAAATCTCTTCCATCAAAAACAAGGCGTTCCACAAGGTTCATCTCTTTCATCTCTCATGTTTAACATATACATGCAGCCTATCTGCAATATCATCAGATCATTCAATGTTAAATGTATGATATACGCAGATGATATCCTACTTTACATGCCTTTTTCCACAATGCAAATGGATTTACTGCCAATAATAAATTGTTTTGATGCAGTCTCAGAGTGGCTTCTCTCACAGAACCTCCGCATCCAGCACAAAAAAACTGAGGTTCTCTTTGTTACAAGAGACCCCAACTTCATTCCACCATCACATATAAGTGTTAATGGAGCTGATCTATCCACCAAAGAAACAATAAGATATCTCGGAGTCACGCTTGACCACCGTCTCGATATGAAATCACACGTAAACAATATTGTAAAAGCTGTATACTTCAAAATACGCACACTCAGGCATTTACGCTCCTTGCTGGACCCAGAGGATTTCAGAACCATCTTCCAAGCACTCATCTTGCCGCATTTCGATTTCGCCAATTCAATTCTACAAGGTCTCCCACAATCCACCCTAAGTTCTCTACAACTTGCCATGAATACTGCTGCAAGGGTTCTACAAGGTGCGTCCAGGAGTGATCATGTGACACCAATTCTCAAGCAGCTTCACTGGCTCCCAATACAAGCCAGGCTCATATTCAAAACACTGATTCTCACATACAAGGCCATCCATGGTTTGTCAGCCAACTCACTGACTGATCTCACACAAACTGTACCACCAACCAGATCCAGAAGACAAATAGCGCTAAACACTCTAATAATGCCAAAGGCCATAACAACATGCAGCCGATCAACAGCGAACAGAGCCTTCATGTTTTGCGCCCCAAAACACTGGAACTCCCTACCACCTGACATACATGCCATAACCGACCTAGCCCAGTTTAGAAAGGCCCTTAAATATAACCTATTTATCAAATATTACCCTACATAAAGTGCAACAGATTAGCCTTACCACATTCTTAACCACAATCTTCTTCTGACCCTAGCACTACTGCTATTTTATGTAAATAGTTCTCTCATGATATCGAACTAATCGATTATATATTCTATGTATATAGTTCTCCCATGTTATCCAAGTTTATACTCCTGTTATATGTAATACCGAACAGCCTGTTGTTCTGGTCTTTGTGTTACACTGTAAACCGCGTTGATTATAAATAGTGCGGTATATAAAAAACTGAAATAAATAAAATAAATAAATAAACAAATAAAAGATGTAAATACTCACATACCAATCCATCCCACCCAACAGAAATATCTCTGATTCATTCTGGGGGAACAGCATTTCCAGTACCAAGTACTGCCCTTCGGATTGACCTCAATGCTCCATGTCTTCATGAAGTGCATTGCAGTGGTAGCTGCCTATCTTAGGACACTAGGAGTCTTTATCTTACCTTCCCTGGCGACTGGCTCATAAAAAGCACCACTCCAGACGGAGTCCAGCACTCAACACAATTGACTATTCAGGTACTCGAACTGTTGGGGTTTGTGATCAACTACCCAAAGTCCCACCTTCAGCCCACCCAACAACTAGAGTTCATAGGGGCTCTCCTTGACATGACTTAAGCACGGGCCTTTCTCCCGCTGGACTGTCTTCAGTGGTTGACAACTTTAGTCCGCGATATGCAGTGGAAGCGTCACATAATGACTCGTGGAATGCTGATTGTGCTCGGTCATATGGCCTCCACGGTGCATATCACTTCCCTGGCTCATCTGTCGATTAGACAAGTCTAATGGACTCTTAAGTTCTCAGTGGAAGCAGGCCACTGTACCTCTGGTCCAGTCTCTGTACTGCTGGTTGGATCCTCAGAACATGCTCAAGGGTCTTCCCTTTCAGAATGGTGCCTTCCCAGAGGACACTGATGACAGACACACCCAGGCTGGGTTGGAGAGCACATCTGGATGGCCTTCGCATGCAAGGCATCTGGTCCGAACAGGAGAGCCTCTATCAGATCAATTTCTTGAAATTATGGTCCATAGCAAATGCCCTCAGGACTTTCCAGGATCACATGGCAACTAGATTGTTCTGATTCAGACAGACAATCAGGTTACAATGTACTACAGTTTGTATCTCTTGTGCTGGGAGGCGGTCTGGTTGTGGAAGTTTGCCATCATGCACGGTATGGAGTTAAGAGCCTCCTATCTGCCTGGGGAGCAGAAATCCCTGGCAGATCAGCTGAGCCACATTCTCCAGTTGCACGAGTGGACCCTAAAGAGAACTGTCACGGTCCAGATCTTTTGGATATGGGATACCCCCTTGATAGATCTTTTCACCACTTCGCAAAATGCCCAAGTGGATCAGTTCTGTTCTAGAGTCGCCTCACACAGGAAGCTAGCACTGGATGCTTGCATTCTGTAATGGGGGAGGGCCTGCTATATATGTGTTTTCTCTCATACTTCTCATTCCAAAGACCATGCTGAAGTTCCAGACAAACAGGGGTTCAATGATCCTTATTGCACCATATTGGCCCATGCAGCCACGGTTTACCCTTCTGCTTCAACTCTTCCAGTGGGAGCCTATGCAGTTGGGCTCTGCCCCAGACCTTATCTTGCAGGAGATGGGAAGATGCTGCACCTCAGCGTCAGATCCTTGGCCCTCACTTCATGGATGTTGAGACGCTAGTCCTGTGTGAGCTTAACCTGCCTGACGGCGTAACAGATGTTCTGTTGGCCTCTAGTAGGAACTCAATGAGAAGTTCTTGTGCTTTCAAATGGAAGAGATTTCCTTCCTGGTGCGCAGCACAGGCACTGGACCCCTTTACTTGTTCTGTCAACAGGCTGCTTGAGTATCTTTTACACCTACTGGAGTCATGTCTCAAGTCTAACTCTATCAGAGTCCACTTCAGTGCGACTGGGGTCTACCATCGCAGTTTCAAGGGAATGTCCATATTGACTCAGCCTTTGGTGGTTCGCTTCATGAGAGGCTTGCTCCTCTTGAGACTTTCCTTCATGCATATCTCATGTTAACTCCTTTTAAGCTGCTCGATCCCTGCTCTTTGAAGTTCTTGTTCCTGGTGACAGTTACTTCGGCATGCTGTGTTAGTGAGCTCCAGGCTCTAGTGGCTCACCTGCTGTACACCAGGTTCTATCATAAAAGAGTTGTCCTGCGCACTCATCCTCAATTCCTACCAAAGGTGGTATCAGCTTTCCATCTTAATCAGTCAGTCATTCTGCCGTCTTTCTTGCCGCAGCCTCACATCCACAGAGAGGAAGCGGTGTTGCACATGCTGGACTGCAAGTGAGCCTTAGCCTTCTACCTAGAGCGGATGAAGGCCCACTGAAAATCCATCCAGCTGTTTGTCTCTTTTGACCCCAGCAAGCTAGAGGCTGCCATTTCTAAATGCATTCTTTCAATTTGGCTAGCAGACTTCATCTCTTAGCTTATGCCCAGGCTGGCCTAAGCCTTGATGGTCATGTCACACCTCACAATGTCAGAGCCATGGCTATGTCAGTGGCCAGCTTGTGCTTGGGAGAGATATGCAGGCATGCTACATGGTCTTCTGGCCACACATTCACATCGTGCTACTGTCTGGATGGGGATTCCTGATGTGACAGCAACTTTGGCCAATCTGTACTCCAGCATTTATTTTGGGATTAGAATCCAACTCCATCCCACCAAGCCTACTGTCCGTCCAGACTACCAAAAAAAAAGGGCTTGCCTCAGAGCATGAATGTTCATATATGAAACTATATAATGAAGATGCTGAATCAGATGAGTTCCTCCTTGGAGACTACCAGTGCTGTACATAGTTGATTCTTCAGTTTTATTTTGGTTGCCCCTGTTAGGCTTCTCGGCCTCCTCAGTTTTTGGTAACCTATAGCTTGAGAGACCCATATGTGAGGACTTCATTCTTGCTTGTCCACCGAGAAAAGGGTAGGTACTCATCTGGAACAGATTCTCTGTGGACAGCAGGAATAAGCCTCACAATAAGGCCTCACAACCCTCCCACCTCCCTGAGGAGCTGTCTTTTGCTACAGCTTTGTTATCATACTGGAGAAGATGGCACCACAGCAGGCAAGAAGACAGGCACAAGCACGGTGGAGCCTTCCACAAGCTTTCAATTGGAGCTGGGGAATGTTTCTGTGTGAAACTGTCGGTGACATCACCTATACGTGAGAACTAATTCCTGTTGTCCATGGAGAGCACCTGCTACAGGTAAGTAACTACCTTTTTTGTTTTCCCTGAACTGCTGTCTGTTTGGTGTTTGAACAGAAAACCCCTTCCCACCTTATGCCACACTACCACAAGGTAATTTTATAAAATACTATCTTAAGTGGTAGATCTCACACCTTCATTGTGGGTTTGGACATTTACACTGTCCCTGGAGCTGTTGTAAATGTCCATGACTATAATTTTTAAGTACATCTATAATTTGTAGTATTTTATAATACACACACATACTTGTGCACTTCGCTCCTGCTGTTCCCAAACTATGCCTTTGTGTGCACCTACCAGCAAAATACACACCATCATGTCAAAACACATACTTTTAGATCGACTGGAATTTTTATAAGGATCATTTATATTCGTATGTGCCCACATATGCGTGGAAATGACATTATAAAATTACCTCCAGTGAGGCTAGAGGCAGTCCAGAGAAACACAATCAAAATGGTGTGGGATCTGCATCGTAAGTCATGTGAAACTAAGTTTGAGGGTGGTCACGTAATGAGGGCAGCCTGAGCAGGCATCCCGGGACTTTACTCCGTGCCCAGCCCGTTTTTTCCATCCAAAATGGCATTTTAAAAGTGACTAGTGACAGCTAAGAGAGTCATGAACTCTGCAGAGGCAAGCCCACCCACCATCGGGAATGACTGAGGTCTCCCCGGTAGTGAGTAAGAGGATGCTGAGAAAAATACCTAAGGTCATGCAAGAGACGGAGAAGGACAGAAAGAAACCGGCAGAGCAGGAGGGCCACAATCTTTACGCTTCAGGAGGAGGAGATCCAGGAGCTCAGGCGCAGCATCACCGCAGTGCTTGATGATAAATTATCAAAGTTGCAAACGTCTATAGATGATATCAAAGGCAGCCTGGAGTTGCAGTCTGCGTGAGTGCAACAAGTGGAGAAGAGGCTAGTGAGGCAAGAGGAGCAGGCTGAGAGTCTCAAAGTGAGAATGCAATTGCTGGAGCAGAATTGACTGTCATTGCTGGATAAAACTGATGAGCAAGAAAATCATTGCTGAAGGAACAATATTCGATTGATTGGCCTGCCTGAATCCATCAAGCCCGACAAACCTTGGGAGATAATGGAGCAGTGGCTGCTAAGGACTCTGGACCTAGTGGAGCACGTGCATCGGGTGAGCCCTCAGAAAGAGGGGGCCAATCAATCTTGACCGGTATTAGCCCACATGCTGCTGGGGCTCTACCGACTAAAAAGAGATCTGGATTACAAGGGGAGCAAGGTGCTGATCTTTAATGACTGCTCTTCTAGAGTGGTGGAGAGTAGGAGAGCCATGGCACCATACTTGCTCGTTGAGGAATCACTTTTGTGCTACAGTTCCCCATAAAGTTCTAAGTCACATATGAGAACAGGATCCAACATTTGGACAGTGTGGAGGCACTCAAAGACTTTGTAGCTAAGCTAAGAACACAGAGGAACAAGAGTGGCTGAGAATAACAGTGACAAATGGAATGTGGGCTGGGCAATTTATTTATTTTATTTAGCTGCGCTCATATACCGCTTTTCACCAGGTCAAAGTGGTTTACATTGGAACTGGAGCTATATACAACATGCAATTAGATATATAGTGTAAAATTCAATTATGTACATGGGTTAGAATTTAGGGGTTGAGTCACATTCAGGGTTGCCTATATACAGTATGCCTCTGTCATAGAGTTCCTGAGGGATTATGTGGTGAGGTCAAAATGTTCAGAGATCCAAAGGGGTCAGAGGACTGGTTGTTGGAGTGGCCTGCAGTTACTCTCGCCTGTCAAGAAAGGAGGGCAGTGCAATGACATTGGCTATAGCTATGTTGCACGTGGCACAAGCCCCAGTTTGGCTGAAGTGAGCAGACTGTATATGCATGGTGTGCCAGCACTGTGGGACTAGGAGCACAGATTGTTACTGTTCTTCCTGCCAGAGCACAGAGGAACAAGTGTGGCTGAGAATGATGGCAAGTGGAATATGGACCTGGCATTGATGGCCCAGGGGGGGGGGGGTGGGGGTTGGAGGACTGGTTGCTGGTCAGGCATGCAGTTACACCAGCTTGTTGAGAGAGGAGGGTGATGCAGCAACAGTGATTTAGCAGTGCGGGCCACAGCTATCATAACGTGCAGTAATGTGCCTGGCGTTGATGTGGAGAAGATTGTGTTGGGAGTAATGACAGAAAAAAGACTAAGGTTTGGTGGACCTTGATGTGTTATGATAGTTAGTAAGGGGAAGTGAGTGAGTTGCATGGTAGTGGGATGTGTATATGGTGGGTATGGACTGGGGGTTATTGTGCATGGGATTCAGAAGTGTGGAGTTCTGAGCCGCATTGAGTGTTGGTTCATGAAGGTCTTAAGATGTTGGGCAGTGGATAGGAGCTGGGGGGGGGGGGGGGGCTAGCCATCAATGGAATGGTAGGGGAAGGAAGGGAGTGTGTGGAGGTATGATTGGAGGTGTTGGTTGTAAGCTGGTGGGGGTCTAGATGTGGGAAGGGGAAGTAGGGGGGCCCGTGGGGGTTGGAAGGGAAGACAAAGCGTGGGTACAGATGGGAGAAGAGGGAGAGTGGTAAGCTAGCACATTGGGAGCAGCCTGCAAACTGGTTTAAAGAAGGGACAGTAGTGCGTGGCTGGGAGGCACTGTTGTCACTTGAGTATGAGGAAACCTGAGGGCTTGGACTCCCACAGGTTAAGTGTGGGGTCAGATAAGCTGAAGGTCTTCACGATCAATGTGGACAGTATCCACTTGCCTATGAAGCAAATGAAAATTATAAATTACCTCTGAAAGGAAAATGCAAATATTGTGTTTTACAAGAAATGCACTTAAGTTTGGTGGAGCATTGTAAGCTACAGAGAGGGTGGGTAGGGGAAATAGGGTTCTCATCCTACAACAGCAGAAAGAAGGGAGTGGCCATTCTCCTACACAAGAGAGTGTCCCTTACATTCCATAAGAGTATTGCAGACCCAGAGGGAAGGTTTCACATGAGGGGAGGTTTCACATTATGGGAGGAGAGCTTCAGGGGAAGAAAATGGCGCTCTGTAGCATATATGCCCACAACATTTATAATCATGGGTTCTTTTCTGTGTTGATGACCAAGTTGTTTGAATTTGAAGGGTATCGGTTGATTCGGGGGAAGGGGGTATTTTAACCTGCCCGGGGACCCAGTGGTGGACTTTAAACCTCCTAGGTAAATTCAGGTGGGGTCAGAGAAGTGGTTCATTTTCTCTTAGATGAATTTAACCTGATGGATGCATGGTGGATCCTACACCCAGGGGAACTATATTTTACATTCTATTCAAGCGTGCATGGGAATTATGCTAGGTTAGACTATCTACTCCTTTCAGAGTTCTTATTTGGAAGTCTGGAAGTGCGAGCTTTTGGAGACATGGGGTTATCAGATCATGCACCGATATGGATGATGCTCAGGTTGTGGGAGGAAAAGAAAGTGTCATGGGGTGGTATGTGGAGATTGAATCCTACCTTATACAAAGATGCTGAATTCCATAAACATCTAAAGGAAACATTGCAGATATACTGATGGGAGATTGACAGAGATGATATTAGTAAAAACATTTTGTAGGAGGCAGAAAAAGTGATTATTGAGGGAGGAAATTATAGCCTAAATGGTGGAAGGAAGGAAAAAGAGGGATCAAGAGCTTTTGGAGCTGTCAAGCCAACTGCAGTACTTTAGGCATAGGCATATTCAGGGCTTGACAGAGGAGGATAGGGCTCAGTACACCAGGGTGAGGAAGGCTATTAAATGAGCTGTTGAACAAAAGGGCAGAGGGGAATATCAAGCTCTACAAGTACTAACTACATTGATGCAGCAATACGTGTAGGAGATTGTTGGCTAAACTGGTGAGTCCCGCTAAGAAGAAGTTAGCAGTTACAAAGAAAAGGAATGCTTAGGAGCAGGTATTTGCAGAAGAGACGGAGATAAGACAGCAGTTTGAAAATATTATAGCACCTTGTATGAGAGTGGGCCAAGCAATGCAGGGAAGAGGTGACTTATTTAAGGGGTTGATATTACTGGGATTTGACTGGGAAAAACTGGAGAAGCTCAGTGTGCCTTTTTTTTGGGGGGGGGGGGGGGGGGGGGGCGGCTGAAGTCTCAGAGGCGGTTAAGAATTTAAAGCTGACTAGGGCTCCAGGCCCCAATGGACTGGGTGCAGAATTTTATAAGATTCTTGGGAGCAGGATGGTAACACCCTTTCTTGCCCAGTATGAGGAGACTCTGATGGAGGGGGATTTGGTGGGGGCAACAGAATCATGCCACTATTGTAGTATTGTCCAAGCCAGGTCGGAATGATATACAGCTGGATTCATAGAGGCTCATCTCCATTTTAAACCAAAATGTCAAGTTGATGGCAGCCACCCTGGCATAGAGACTGGGAGGGTTATTACTTCTTTGGTGCATTCCTATATACTTACATACCTGACTGTAACTCGCCTTGAACTACCATTGGAAAGGCGTGAGTTAAATACAAGTAAATAAAATCCCGACCAGGAGGGATTTGTTCCGGGGAGGTTTGCCTCTGCAAATCTCCTGAAGACATGTGGACCCCATTCTGGGAGGGGGACTTCCTGGACATCCCTGCTGAAGGTGGAGCCATTAGGACCCGATTCTGGTTTGCTGGAACAAAACGTTCCCGCGGGAGCCAGAATTGGCCCCGAGGATGGCCTGGCATGACCCCTCCGCCTGCGGGAACCCAGACATCCGCGTTCCTGGCCCCTCTTTTCCCCACCACCTGACCCAAGACTGGCCTCCCAGGGCTTGGATCGGAGTGCGGGGACCTCCCAGCCCCGGTCCTGGAGATGGCTCCCCTGCCCCGATCAGCCACAAAATGCTGCTTGTACCACCTCTGAGGTGGTATAAGCAGCACGCCCCAGCAGGACATATAGGGCCGTGACCTGATTCAGCCCTGTACATGCTACCAGTCTGGCCCGCCCCCTGCCGGCTCTCCCTGTCCTGAAGTACAGGACGTATGGGGAGAGCTGGTGTGGGAATAGGGTCTAGGCGGAGTGCGGGGCTGCATATCCCAGCAGGACATGCAATCCCGCAACCCGAATTCAAGAATGAGGGCCTTACTGTGTTATATGAGAGGAAGTGCAGGGAGGGAGACGAGATCATTACAAGCACATATGGGTGACATCGATACTGACGGAACCTGTGCGGGAACACTCCCCAGCGTCCAATAGGAAAGCTTTTGGGAGCATCCCACTGTGCCTGCGTTGCTGCCTTCCCACCTTTGCAACTCTCCCTCCTGAGTTCCTTGTTTTCCGCGGAGCCAGCAGGATGAAAATCCTTTCACTGCAGAAAATTCCTGTCTTCTTTTTTTGCTGTTTTTGTGGTTGCGTCTGCCTTCCCATCGATGCTGGAACAGACATCCTCAATTCTGTTACTTTCTTTCTTCTTAAAAAAAAAAAAAAAACCTTCTGGCACATCAATGCCATTTTAGACCTTAGGCCTTCCATCCAGTCTACCGACACGATGGAAAAACCAGCCAGTGGTTTTAAAAAATGTAGCACTATTTCTGCTACTGATACCCATGACTGGTGTCTCAAATGCCTTGACCCAGATCACCAGCCGTCCGAATGTCCTCTGTGTTAAAAGGTGACAGAGGCCTACAGAACCGGGCCAGAAAACTCAGCTCCATCTTTGCCTCAGATGCGGTTTCACTCGCTTCAACTTCATTGAGGGCATCATCTTCCTCTCATGGATCTCAGGTATCGAAACACAAGTCTTTATCAGAGACAGGCCATGAACGTTGCCCTGGAGGTGGCTCGACTGGCCAAACAACCCCAGTGCATCCCAAATGGAGGCTCTCCTGGAACCCCTCAGTGGCTTTGGAGGGGATCATCCATCCCCTCCAAAGCCACTGAGGGGTTCCAGGAGAGCTCCTGGTGCCATGCCCTGGGACAGTAGCCCATGCTTCCGGAACTGATACCCAGGCATCAGCGGGCTCTATGGACCAGCGTATCCTGGCCATTGAGCGGAGTTTAGCGACTCTACTGGTGGCGTCGGCACTGGTTAGAATGTTTCCAGCGGTACTGCTGGCACCGGTGGCAGTGCCGATGCAGTCAGTGTCAGGTTTCATGCCACTTGCCGCACTCCCGCCCATGCTGGCCCTCGAGTCCATTCCCGGTTCTGAGGTACTAGTCAGACAAGTCTCTCGGGCTGATAACGATCTCGATCAGTACCAGAACTTGCAAGAGCATGAACATTGCTCATGCCGATACTTTGAGTCTACTGATTCCTAATCTTCGGATGATGAATCGATCGGTACCCGAGAAATGCAAAGTCTTTTGGAAGCGTCACCGCAACAGCTCATGTCCCTCCCAAAGATATGTCTTTTCAAGAGTTTATCAAAGATATGGCGAGGAACCTTTGCATTACACCTACATCTGATAAAGAGCCCAGGGCAGAGGAATTGGAAATCCTCCAATATCCTACAGTTCCTAAGGATGCGACTGCTCTGTCTATTCACCGTATACTCCAGGACCTCATGCTCCAGATGTGGGAAACGCCTCTTACCATTTCCCCCCATACTCAACAACTCGATACCATATATCGGGTACCAGAAAGTCCCAGTTTCCAGAAAACACAGCCTCCACACCACTCAGTGGTGGTGGAATTGGCTATGTGTCGAATTAAGAGTTCTAAGATGCACTCCTCCAATCCCCCAGATAGGGAATCGAGAACTGTCAATGCCTTTGGGCATCGGTGTTTCAGGCTTCCATGCTTTCAGCCCGCATAAGTTCTTACATACTCTATATGGGTATGTTCCTTAAGGAGGTAACTAGGGAGCTTGAATCAATGGCTCCCTTTCTGCCCTAAGAGGGCATCAGCCTTTCCACAAGTACCTGATCAACTCTAGTCTTCACAGCTTCTAGAGCCTCCACACAGCCAAGCTTTCAGCCTTCTATCTTTTTTGCCTGTTTTGTTGCTGATAATATAGAATTTAACTGTTGGTTATACATTCATTTTTGGGAATATTCTGACTGCCTACATTCCTTGTGTAGCCCTTAAATCAGATATCTGAGTGTGCCCTCAGTTCATGTAAGTCCTACTGGCCAGGGACACTTGTGATATAAAGCTACTTGGAAAAGTAATACTTAGATTTGCAGGGACCTGGTCTTTACCTGTGTCTCCCACTTGCTTTAGAAGCAAAGGTATCATTTAAAGTTACAGAAGTAGGCAGATACATAGAAGTAAAAATTTCAGTTTGACTATTTCTGCTTCCATTGTTTGAATTGTCTGTTGCAAGCCTGCTCACAGGGCGGGGCTAATTAAATTATCTTACAGCCTTTCCACAAGTACCTGATCAACTCTAGTCTTCACAGCTTCCAGAGCCTCCACACAGCTAAGCTTTCAGCCTTCTATCTTTTTTGCCTGTTTTGTTGTTGATAATATAGAATTTAACTTGGTTATACATTCATTTTTGGGAATATTCTGACTGCCTGCATTCCTTGTGTAGCCCTTAAATCAGATATCTAAGTGTGCCCTCAGTTCATGTAAAGCCTACTGGCCAAGGACACTTAGGACACTTATATTCTTTTAGCATATAAAGACGGAAAACAGATCCCCTGAAGAACCTCATTTGTAAAGAAACGCATGGGCGCCTGAATAGTGGCGTAGGGAAAAGGAACGATGAAGGAGCAGCAATATTTTAAAAGAAGTTAAGTACTTCCTTCACAGTTCCAGAGTTATAAAACCGTCAAATGTTTCTGTAAAAAATAGAGGTCACTGATGTCAACTTGCACACTATCAGGGCACATATATGTGTCCGAGGAACAGTGCAAATAGGTTGTCTGAGACCTCTTGATGAGAAAGTATATTAGTAATTACACAAGTTAAGACCATATCATACCATTGTTTTATGGATTGTGTTGGAAAGAGGAGATGGCACTGTCATCTATACTGCTGTAGTCTACAGACATCTGCCTCAAATCAAAGAAATAGATAACGAATTGATTATAGATATTGCCAAGATAGCCACAAAGGGGAAAGTGATCATATTGGGTGACTTTAAGCTACCCAATGTGGATTGGATTACTCCTTTTGCAAATCTGGAAAGAAGCAAAAAAATTGCGGATGCTTTCCAAGATGCGTTACTTAGACAAATGGTGATGGAACCAACCATGGAAAGCTCAATGCTGGATTTAGTGCTCACCAACGGTGATAGCATGTCAAGTGTCTGGGTGGGTGCCTCTGTGAGCAGCAATGATCATCACATGGTGTGGTTTGAGATAAAAGCCAAGGTGCAGTCCAGTCATAGCAAGCTCAAAATCCTCAATTTCAAAAACACTGGCTTTGGTAAAATGGCCAAGTACCTGAAGGAGGAGTTGGCAGGGTGGGAGGGGATAAGGGAAGTGGAATTGCAATGGGCTAAACTAAAGGTGGGAATAAAAGGGGCAACGGATAAATATGTAAGGAAAGTAAATAAAAACAAGAGGAGAAGGAAACCTATTTGGTTCTCCAAAGAAGAGGCTGCTCAAATAAAGGCAAAAACCACAGCTTTCGCAAAATTCAAAAGCTTGCAAACAGAGGAACACAGAAAGGAATTCAGGATCAAACTAAAAGAGACAAAAAGAGAAATAAGGAAAGCAAAATCAAAGGCAGAGGAAAAGATGGCTAAAGATGTGAAGTGTGGAGTCAAAATTTTCTTCAGGTATATTCGGGAGAGGAGGAAAATCAGAGGTGGAATTGCAGGACTCAGAAGTGCTGGAAACAGACTCATGGAAAGTGACATTGAAAAAGCAAAATTGCTAAACAAATACTTCTGCTCTGTTTTTACTAAAGAAAATCCTGGAGAAGGCCCATCTGTGACTCCCAAATATAAAAATGGGAATGAAGTTGATTCCACACCATTCACAGAAGATGATGTGTTAGAACAACTTGCAAAACTGAAAGTGGACAAGGCCATGGGACTGGATGGGATACATCCCAGGATACTGAAAGAGCTCAGAGAGGTTCTTGCAGGGCCATTAAAAGATGTTTTCAACAGATCCTTGGAAACAGGAGAAGTTCCTCAAGATTGGAGAAGGGTTGACGTGGTACCTCTTCACAAAAGTGGTGACAGGGAAGAAGTGACAAACTACAGGCCCATGAGCCTTACCTCGGTGGCAGGAAAAGTAATGGAGGCGCTCCTGGAAGAGCAAATAGTGGACTTTCTCAAAACCAACAGATTGCATGATCCGAGGCAACATGGTTTTACCAAAGGACGATCTTGCCAAACAGATCTGATTGAGTTCTTTGACTGGGTGACCAGAGAACTAGATCAGGGGTATGCGATGGATGTCATCTACCTGGATTTCAGCAAAGCCTTTGATACTGTTCCTCAGAGGAAGCTTATCAATAAACAGTAGTTTGGGGATGGGTCTCAAGGTGGTGAACTGGATCAGAAATTGGTTGACTGACAGACGACAGAAGGTGATGGTAAATGGAGCTCACTCGGATGAAAGGAGGGTGATTAGTGGGGTGCCCCAAGGTTCGGTCCTGGGCCCGGCACTGTTCAATGTATTTGTGAGTGATATTGCTGAAGGATTGAATGGAAAAGTCTGTCTTTTTGCAGATGACACTAAAATTTGCAACAGAGTGGATTCCTCTGAGGGAGTGAATAACATGAGGAAAGATCTACAAAAGCTAGAAGAATGGTCTAATGCTTGGCAGTTAAGATTTAATGTGAAGACATGCAGTGTCATGCACTTGGGAAGCAGAAATCCAAGAGAAATGTACGCGATAGGGGGTGAGAGGTTGGTGTGCACAGACCAGGAGAAGAACCTTGGTGTGATTATTTCTGAGGATCTCAAGGTGGCAAAACAGTGCAACAAGGCAGTGGCAAAAGCCAGGAGGATGTTAGGTTGCATACAATGAGGAATTACCAGCAGAAAGGAAGCGATACTAATGCTACTGTATAAGTCACTGGTGAGGCCTCACTTGAAATACTGTGTTCAGTTTTGGAGACCATATCTTCCAAAGGATGTAAAAAGACTGGAAACTGTTCAGAGGAAGGCGACCAAAATGATTTGGAGCCTGTGTCAGAAGCCTTATGAGAAGAGACTTGAAAACTTAAATATGTACATTCTGGAGGAGAGGAGGGATAGGGGAGATATGATTCAGACCTTTAAATACTTAAAAGAGAAATAATGAACAAACAAACCTCTTCCAAATACGGGGAAGCCGTAAAGCTAGAGGGCATAACATGAAGCTGCAAGGGGGTAAATTGAAAGGCAATGTCAGGAAATACTTTTTCATTGAAAGGGTGGTGGATGCTTGGAATGCCCTCCCGATGGAAGTGATGGGGGCAAATACAGTGATAGAATTCAAAATGGCATGTGACAGACACAGTGGATCCCTTTACAGCAACAGGATAAAATCAAAATAAACTTAACTATCTAATTTCTCAACATATAGGGTGTCCTACACGGAGCGAAGGGTTCACTCCTAAACAAAGACAATCGGGAGGGGTGACCTGTAGGGAGCGGCAGGTGTGCCTACTCTTGCCATCTTACTGGACAGACTAGAAGGACCATACTGGCCTTTATCTGCCGTCATTTACTATGTTACTATGTTACTAAATCTTGCATTGGTCAAACATGCCCAGAATGTTTTGAAGTTTGTCAAGGTGTGGCCCTTAGGCGTGGCACAGAACCTGGCAAAGCACCAACTGCTACTTGATACTTTAATCGTCTATAGTCAGTAACTTTCTAACATGCTCCCAGCTTCAACTATCTCTTTACTTTTCTTACAGCCTTTTATACATTTGTATACTATTTAAATCTATACTCATTTAGTTCAATTTCTTCTAGTAATTCATTTGAATCTAGTACATTTACTATTGCAAATAAATTTCTTAGCATCTCTCTAACCTGTAGACCTCCAGGAGCCACAACTGAGTATTTATCCTCGGTCCTTGAAACAGTATGTGCCAACACCACTAAGCACAAACCTCTCATTGCTTTAGTTGATTACAACCTACCTTCTACTTCCACTAAAGAAGCAGCAGCATTCCTAAAAGCTATGACTTCATTAAAATATTGCCAGATAATTACTTCTCCTACACATCAACACGGTTCTATTCCAGATTTGGTCTTCATTCCAAAGCAATTAATGAAACAGCATAAAACCACAATAACAGCAATTACTCCAGTCCCTTGGTCAGATCACCATTTAATTGAATTTTCCCTTACCTTAAATAATTCCTTACAACAATTGGACAATGAGAATGCAATTAGACACTTCAAAGCCTTCAATAGAGATACATTTTTGAATGAAATCACTCCACAACTAGAACAAGAATGCGATACCCTTGATTCAAGTATAGACAACTGGAATTATACTTTATCCAATGCAGCATCAGCCTTCACTCAATCACAACCAAAAATGCGTAGAAGATCTTCTGCTCCATGGTACTCAAATGATATCAGGATTGCAAAATACACACTTCAAAGGTTAGAAAGAAAATGGAGGAGAGTTAAATCTCATGATTTACTGGCCCACTACAGAGTTAAACAACTTGAATATAATAATCTTATAAATGAACGTAAACAACTATACCATACCAATCTAATCATGAAATCTGTCAATAGACCAAGGGAGCTCTTTAGCATTGTATTGAAGCTCACAAAAGACTCCATGCAGCATCATACCAACCACATAGACCCACAAGTTTACACAGATTATTTAAAATCAAAGAATATTGTCACTCATGCATACTCCCCCTTAACACCGACAGATGATTATGGAATCAATGATTCCCAACAAATTTGGGAAAACTTCAATATTCCATCATCCCAACAAATAGAAGACAAAATGTATGGACTTAATATGACATCACTATCAGACCCATGTCCAGTGTCTTGGCTCAAAGCAACAAAGCATCAGCTCTCACCTTACATTCATAAAATTGTGAAAGACTCCCTTCAACAAGGATACTTACCACAATCCTTGAAACAAGCTATGGTTCGACCAGTTCTTAAGGGTAACACACTAAGCCCATCTGAACCGAAATCTTATCGTCCAATTTCTAGTTTACCATTCCTTGCCAAAGTCATTGAAAAGTCAGTACAAAATCAACTTCAAGATCACATAGACTTAAATGCACTGCTGGACATTCACCAGCATGGTTTTAAACCACAACACAATGTTGAAACCTTGCTCACTTCTCTCTTTGATAATCTTTTAAGAGGCATAGGTGACATAAAAAAGAGATTCCTGCTAATATTCATGGATGTCTCGGCTGCTTTTGACACAATTTCTCATTCTAAGCTACTGCACCGTTTATACCACATAGGTTTACGAAAGAATACTCTAAATTGGTTTAGCTCTTACCTGGAAGGCCGTATGTAGCAAGTTAAATGTGACCAAAAAAAATCCTTGCAATTCCCTATTATTCTTGGAGTACCACAAGGTTCAGCTTTATCTTCCATACTATTTAATATTTATATCCAAGCATTATGTAACATCATTAAACTTCATAAACTCCATTATCACCTCTATGCTAATGACATCATGGTATATGCTCCAATAGTTTTACAATCACTTGACACATCAGCAATTTCTAGATGCCTCCAAGACATGAACACCTGGCTTTTAGATAATAATTTTACACTTAATTATGATAAAACAGAGGCAATGTTCGTTACTAGAAACTCTAATTTCATTCCACCGAACACTATTGACCTATTAGATAGATCCATTGTAGTTAAGAATGAGGTCAAATACCTTGGCATAATACTGGATAAGGCTTTGAACCTTAAATCTCATATTGCCAAAACTGGAAGCAAGGCTTATCATCGTTTAAAAATTATTGGAAAACTGAAACCATTACTCCATCAAGACCATTTCCATACAGTGTGCCAAGCACTCATCACCCCCTCCTAGATTACAGAAATCGACTGTATCAAGGCCTCCCTCAGCAAACTTTACACCCTCTCCAGATGGTTGAAAATACTGCTGCACGCATAATCACTGGCTCTGCTATAACAGATCATATCTCCCCTGCTTTACAACAATCGCACTGGCTTCCAGTAAATGTCAGGTCTAAATTCAAAACACTGTTAATCATTTTTAGAATATACAATCATCTATCAGCAGATGCATTACAGAGTATTATTACAAAGGATGTTATTGCTAGGCCAAGAAGAAGCAGCATCTACAATGACAACAAAATTGGCACTCCTGCTGAATATTGTAAGACTAAACAAGCAACTTCAAAAAGAGCTCCTTCATTACTAGCATCTAGACTTTGGAACTCTCTCCCAATGGACCTCAAAACTATGAGTGATATTAAAGATTTTCGCAAGGCTTTGAAAACCTTGCTTTTCGCTGAAACTTATGATTTAGTAAATAATCAGTAGCTTTTACCAATAGGTCTATTATTACATTTACTCATTTTAGTTTAATTTTGTTTAATGTCTGTATAATGTTTTATGTACCTTATGTTATTTGTAATCTTCCGTTTGTAATGTGACCACTTTGATTGAAGGATAAGGTGGGATACAAATCTGTCTAAATAAATAAATAAATAGGGCGACCTTTGACTGTTTTGAGTGCACTAGCAGAGCAACATCTATCTGCATCAGTGCACGTAGAATTGCATGGCGTCAGGCATCAGACCTTGAACAATGGGTTCAAGACAAACTGGGTAATATTCCCTGTATGGGAGAGAACCGATTTGGGAAGGATTGGCAGGATAAGGCTTCTCAATTAGAATCTGAGAATACCACACTCAATAGGCTTTCCAAAACCACTGCCAACCCTGCCTAGAAGAAAGCATCTGCAAAGAAAGCTTTCTTTGGTAAGAAGAAAAACTTTTACCCTTCTTATCTCCAGCTTCTCAATACCAACCTCAGGGTACCCAGAAGAGGCAACAGCCTCCCAAGCAACAGAAGAAGCCACAGGCTCAACCAGCTGCGCAGACCCAGTCTGTGTCTGGTTTTTGACTTCTTCCTAGAGAACATAGCCACCCTGCCTCTGGAGAACCCCCACCCCCTCCACATAGCTTGCAGACCCTGTCATTATGCCCTCAGATGGCATCTCATAAACTCAGAGCAGTGGACACTAACTATAGTGCGAGAGGGATACAAGCTTCATTTACAAAGCATATCTCCCTCCACACTAGAAGGGGAATATCATTCTCAACCCCCTCTCACTGCTCTCTTGCTACAAGAGGTCACCTCTTTTCTTTCAGAGGGTGCTATAGAAGAGGTTCCAACATCTCAGCAAGGGATGGGGTTCTATTCTCCCTAAATTCTCATACCAAAGAAAAACAGAGGATGCAGACCCATCTTAGACCTCAAAAACTTAAACAAGTTTCTAGTCCGGGAGTTCAAGATGGTCTCACTAGGAACCCTTCTGCCTTATCTCCAGAGTCAGGACTGGCTCTGTTCTCTAGATCTAAAGGAAGCGTATACACATATCCTCATTCATCCAGAACACAGTAAGTATCTACGCTTCCTCTTCCAGGGAAATCACTGTCAATACAGAGTTCTTCCTTTTGGACTCACCTCTGTCCCAAGAGTCTTCACAAAGTGCATGGCGGTCATAGCCACATATCTAAGGACTCTTGGGATATTCGTCTTCGCTTACTTAGATGACTGGCTGATAAGGGCAGCCCCCTCACAGGAGGTTCATTTATCCCTCCTTCGTACAATGCAGGTACTGCAACATCGGGGGTTTGTGATACTAGAATTCATAGGAGCTCTTCTGGACACTCGTCAGTTAAGGGCATTTCTACCCCAGGACCGTTGTACTCGCCTAGTGCAGCTCACATCTCAAGTGTGGCTCAGAGACCATCTCTTGGCCAGGGAGATGCTGCAACTTCTAGGCCATATGGCCTCTACAGTGCATGTTGTTCCATATGCCCAATGGACTCTTGCCTCCCAGTGGAAGTAGGACTCCAGAGCCCTCAGGGACTGGATCCAAGTCACAGACCTTCTCAACGAGTCCCTTCTATGGTGGTATAGCCCAGGAAATCTCCTCATAGGGTCACTTTTTCAGATGCCTCCACATCAATGCATCCTGACAACAGATGCCTCCAAACTGGGCTGAGGAACACACTTAGGCTCTCTCTCCACTCAGGGCCTCTGGACGGAGCAGGAGTCGCAGCTCCAGATAAATTTACTGGAGCTTCGTGCTATCTTCAATGCCCTCAAGGTGTTTCAATAGCAACTACAGGGCCACAGAGTTCTTGTCCAGATGGACAATCAGGTAGCCATGATCTCCAGGAACAAGCAGGAATAAGTCCTCACATATGGGTACGTCGGAACCGACAGAGCCTGCGCGGGAAAGCTCCCCAGCTTCCCAGAAAGGAAGCTTTTGGGGCCTCCCACTGCACATGCGCGCTGCCTTCCCGCCTTCCTGACCAGCTCTCCTCAGTTTCTCTTTTTCCGCGGAGCCAGCAGGTCGTGTTCCTGTCACTGCTGAAGAAATTCTTATTTTAGTTTGTTTCTTTAGACCGCGTACCTGCCTTCCCCATACCGAAACCGGTACCGCCGGTCTCTCTTTTCTTTTCTTTCAAAAAAAAAACCAAAAAACTTTTATTTTAGCACAACTTGGTGACTTCGGTTAGGCCTCAGGCCTACACAAATTCTCCTCATGGAGAAACCAGCCCCTGGTTTCAAGAAGTGTACCAAGTGTAGTGCTGTTATTTCTGTTACAGACACCCATGACTGGTGTCTTAAATGTTTGGGGCCTGACCACTCCATTCCGGACTGCCCATCCTGCTCCCAGATGTCTAAACGTGGTTTGCAGAACCGGGCCAACAAATTCCATGTGCTGTTTGCTTCAGATAATCCAGCATCACAGTCATCCAGGTCTTCCTCTCCGGATGGATCTCAGGTAACCAAACCTTCCTCGGGCAGGTCCTCAAAAGGCAAATCTCCTTCAAAGTATCGAGAGGCCCTCAATTCTGAGTCGGAGGACTCTGCCCCAGCCAAACAACCCCGGCGGGAAGCTCTGGCTTCCAAAGCTCCATCTATGGGGTTACAGGTTGACATCGATGGCACGGCCTCGACTGATCACCTGTTAGACTGCTCTGGGGTACCGGCCCATGCCGGTACCGACATCCAGGCAGCAGTGGCGTCCATGAACAATACTATTCAGACCATGCAACAGGCCGTTCTTTCTTTTATTAAAGTTGCGACGCCCTCGGTACCGCATCCAGCGGTTCCGGATCCGGTTCCGGTACTGTCTTCCATACCGGAACCAAGACCATCCTCTTCCAAACGCAGATCGGTTCCGCATGCCGGATCCGGGTTTTCGCCCGATACCGATCCCATACCCGGTACGCCCGATGTCGATACCGATCGGTATGCGTATCGTGCGTTGGAAGCAAATAGAGCATACTCTGATTCTTCTGAGGATTTTGACTCCTCTGATGACTCTGATGAGCTGTCTCTAGTTCTTCCTGAAGAGCCTTCTTCCCCAAAGAGGAGAATGTCTCCACCAGAGGATTTGTCCTTTCAAGACTTTATTATAGAAGTAGCTAAAGGACTTTCTATTACCACATCCTCTGAAAAAGAACCTAGATCAAAGAAATTGGATATTTTAGGATACCCTAAGGTTCCTAAAGAGGCAGTCACCCTGCCTATCCATGAAATCCTTCAAGAACACTTGATGGACTTATGGGAGGCTCCTCTAACATTGTCTCCTCATTCTCGTAGGTTGGACACCATGTACCGGGTCCCTCCTTCTCCTGGTTTTCAAAAAACTCAGCTGCCTCACCATTCCATTGTGGTGAAGTCTGCGCTGAAAAAGATTAAGAGTACCAAAAGGCACTCTTCTACCCCTCCAGGGCGAGAATGTAAGACCCTAGACTCTTTTGGTAGGAAAATCTTCCAGGCTAGTATGCTTATAGCCAGGATTAATTCATACAGTCTGTATATGGGCATGTTTCTAAGGGAACTTGCCCTAAAGGTACGGCATTTTGCCCCCTTTATCCCTGAGGATAGAAAGGAGGAGTTCATTTCTCTGGTGAAACACCTTCTAGATGTTTCTAAGTTCTCCAACAGAGCAGCCTTTGATTCCTTTGAGGGTGCCGGTAGAGCTTCGGGCATTGCCATTGCAGCCCGACGACTTGCTTGGCTCCAGCCCTCTGACCTAGAACCCTGGGTCCTGGATGGCTTACGGAATCTGCCCTGTACAGGTGAGAACTTATTTGGTAAAGACTGGCAAATTAAAGCCACTCAAATGGACGCAGAAAATGCTACCTTAGATAGACTTTCTAAGTCTACCTCTACTCCTGCCAAGAAAAAGTCTTTCAAGAGGCCTTACTACAAGAAGGCCAGATTTTCCACAAATACTGGCCAACAATCTTCTCAGCCTCGCTTTGCTGCTAAACGTCAGCAACCTAAACAGGCAAGGTCAAAGCCTGCAGCGTCTGCCACTCCTCAGCAGGCTCAGCCCCCTCAGGGGTTTTGACTTGCCCCTAGAGAACTTAACCTTTCTGGCTCTAGAACAACCAGAGCCCCTCACCATTCCCGGAAGGTTAGCTCACTTTGCTCCCAGATGGGGGCAAATTACATCAGAGCAATGGACCCTCTCTATCATCAGAGAGGGCTACAAACTTCATTTTTCCAGCCTTCCTCCACATACCATGGTGAGGCACTTCAATTCTCCCCCATCTCTCCTGGCCCTCTTGGGTCAGGAAGTGTCTTCCCTCCTTGCCCAAGGGGCAATAGAAGAGGTTCCTCTTCTTCAGCAAGGGTCAGGTTTCTACTCCCCTTATTTTCTCATACCAAAGAAGACAGGGGGATTCAGACCTATCCTAGATCTGAGAGAATTGAACAAATTTCTATACAAAGAGAAATTCAAAATGCTTTCTCTGGGCATTCTCCTTCCATATCTTCAGAGTCAGGATTGGCTTTGTTCTCTAGATCTCAAGGATGCGTACACACATATACTCATCCATCCATCCCACAGAAAATATCTTCGATTTCTGTTCCAGGGAAAACATTTCCAGTACAGAGTACTTCCCTTCGGTCTAGCCTCTGCTCCAAGAGTGTTCACCAAATGCATGGCAGTCGTAGCCGCATTTCTAAGAGCCCTGGGAATTTTCGTATTCCCATATCTGGACGACTGGCTCATCCGAGCTCCATCTCAGTCACAGGCCCAGATTTCCCTGGACCGCACCAGGCGCATTCTGCAGTATCTGGGACTGGTAGTAAACCTTCCCAAGTCTCAACTCATCCCTACTCAGTCTCTAGAATTCATAGGGGCCCGGTTGGACACCACCACTGCAAGGGCCTACCTACCTCAGGTCCGGGCCCACTGTCTGGTGTGCTTGGCCTCCCAAGCTCAGTCCAGCAGTCACTTGACAGCCAGGGAAATGCTGCGTCTTCTGGGCCACATGGCCTCAACGGTACATGTGGTGCCCTACGCTCGTCTTCATATGAGAGCAACTCAATGGACCTTGGCCACCCAGTGGACTCAAGCATCAGGAGCGCTCTCCGACCAAATACTCACCTCAAAACGTCTGTTTTGGTCCCTCCAATGGTGGATATCCACCAAGAATCTGTTGTTGGGGGCCCCTTCCAACCTTTGTTGCCCCAAGCAACCCTCACAACAGATGCCTCCCAAACAGGGTGGGGAGCCCATCTTCAACACCTCTCCACTCAGGGTACTTGGTCTCCACAAGAGACCACCCTTCACATCAACCTCCTGGAACTGCGAGCAATCTTCTTTGCCCTCAAAGTCTTCCATACCCTCCTTGCCAACCTGACCGTCCTAGTTCAAACAGACAATCAGGTGGCCATGTTCTACGTAAACAAACAAGGAGGGACAGGCTCTCTGTCGCTTTGCAACGAAGCTCTCAGATTATGGGCCTTCGCCAGAGAGCATCAAATTCATCTTCTGGCAGTGTATCTTCCAGGGGTTCAAAACTCTCGGGCAGACAGACTCAGTCGAGTTCTGCTTCCACACGAATGGTCCCTACATCTGGACCAGATACGCAGAATCTTTCAGGAATGGGGGACCCCGGACATAGACCTCTTTGCAAGTCCGTGGAATGCCAAACTTCCCCGGTTCTGTTCCAGGACTCCGTGTCAGGGAGCTCAGGCCAACGACGCCTTTCTCCTACATTGGGGTCAGGAATTCCTATATGCCTTTCCACCCATTCCTTTGATTCCCAAGACTCTGTTCAAACTCCAGAGGGATCACGGATCGATGATCCTCATAGCTCCACGCTGGCCACGCCAAGTGTGGTTCCCTCTACTTCTGCATCTCTCCCAGGGACCCTCCCTGGACCTGGGAGCAGCGCCAGACCTTCTGTCTCAGGAGGAGGGGACTTTGTGGCACCCAAACCCCAAGTCCCTACACCTCAGAGCTTGGTTACTGAAGGCCTAAGCCTTCATGACTTCAATCTTTCTCAACCAGTGAAAGATATCCTTCATGCCTCTAGGAAACCCTCCACGAGGCGTTCCTATGCTTTCAAATGGAAACGCTTTTCCATTTGGTGTGCTCAACAGGGTCTTGACCCTCTAGCACTTCCTTTGAATTCTCTACTAGACTATCTCCTGCATCTTTCTAATGCAGGCCTTAAGACGAATTCAGTAAGAGTCCATTTGAGTGCTATTGCAGCATGCTTAAAACCTATAAATGGACAACCTGTCTCCTCTCATCCTCTTATTGCAAGGTTCATGAGAGGCCTGACTCTAACTAAGCCTCCCATGCGACCTCCTCCGGTAGCATGGCATTTGAACCTAGTTCTAGGTCAGCTTATGAAGCCACCTTTTGAACCGTTGGTTTCTACCGCCTTGAAATTTCTTTCCTGGAAGGTCCTTTTCCTTATTGCAGTCACTTCGGCTCGCCGCATCAGTGAACTACAGGCCTTAGTGGCTCATCCACCTTATACTAGGTTTCATCATGATAAGGTGGTCCTTAGGACGAATCCCCACTTTATGCCCAAAGTGATCTCGCCTTTTCATCTTAATCAAGAGGTATATCTACCTGTCTTTTTCCCGGCTCCTCATGCATCCAGTGCAGAGAGGAACCTTCATACTCTAGATTGTAAAAGAGCTCTTGCCTTTTACCTCAACAGGACTCAGCCACATCGGAAGTCTTCCCAACTTTTTGTGGCTTTTGATCCTTCTCATTTGGGACTTCCAGTTTCCAAACGTACACTTGCCAATTGGATTGCTCAGTGTATTTCCTTTGCTTACCAGAGTAAAAACATTTCTCTGGAAGGCCATGTCACAGCTCACAATGTGAGAGCCATGGCCACTTCTATGGCTCATCTTCACTCTGTATCCATAGATCAGATCTGTCGAGCCACCACCTGGGCCTCGGTTCATACCTTCACAGCCCATTACTGTTTGGACAAGGACTCCCGCCGGGATGCCTTGTTTGGTCAGGCTGTCCTCAAACACCTGTTCCATACTTGAACAACTCCTGCCCACCTTCCCAGGATGGATGCCTGAGATCCATACGAAGATGGCGAACCCTTGGAAGGGGATCTCCCAGGCATCTTAGCTAGGGAGTCCCCATATGTGAGGACTTATTCCTGCTTGTTCCTGGAGATAGCACAGTTACTTACCTGTAACAGGTGATCTCTGGGAACAGCAGGAATTAGTCCTCAAAACCCACCCACCTCCCCTAGGAGTTGTATCTTCTATCTATCTTCCTTTCCTCTCTCTATTGTCTCAGCTATAAACTCGAACTGAGGAGAGCTGGTCAGGAAGGCGGGAAGGCAGCGCGCATGTGCAGTGGGAGGCCCCAAAAGCTTCCTTTCTGGGAAGCTGGGGAGCTTTCCCGCGCAGGCTCCGTCGGTTCCGACGTACCCATATGTGAGGACTAATTCCTGCTGTTCCCAGAGATCACCTGTTACAGGTAAGTAACTGTGCTTTCTATGTGAACAAGCAGGGAGGAACGGGCTCTTGGCCCCTCTGCGAAGAGGCTCTCCATCTTTGGTCCTTTGTCAATGCTCATCGGATACACCTCCAAGCGGTATATCTGCCAGGACAGCAAAATGTCCTAGCAGACAGGTTGCGTCGTATCCTCCTTCCACCCGAATGGACCCTCCATCCAGAGACAATCTCCATCTTTCAGACCTGAGGAATTCCAGAGATAGACTTTTTTGCACTCCGCAAAATGTCAAACTTCCTCATTTCTGCACCAGAACCCTGATATCCAGCTTCCAACATGTGGATTCTTTCCACCTTCATTGGGGTCAGAATTTCCCGTATGCCTTTCTTCCCATATACCTGATTCCCAAAATGCTTTTCAAGCTTCAAGCAGACAGGGGCCACATGATCCTCATAGCCCTGTGCTGGCCACATCTACTGTGGTTTCCTCTCTTGCTGCGTCTGTCCCAGACTTGCCCCTTGAGTCTCGGGTCAGCTCCTGATCTCCTCTCCCAGGAGGAAGGGATGCTACTCCATCTCAACCTGAAGTCTCTCCATCTCATGGCTTGTCTGCTGAAAGTGTAGTATTTCAATATCTTAACCTTCCTCAGGAAGTAAAGGAGATCCTATTAGCCTCCAGGAAACCATCCACCAGATTTTCTTATGAGTTCAAGTGGCATAGGTCCTCCACCTGGTGTTCCCAGAAGGAGCTTAATACCTTCTCAGCTCCTGTGGAGGCTCTCCTTCAGTATCTCCTCCATCTTTCGTCCTCTGGTCTCAAGACAGACTCGGTGAGGGTTCACCGCAGTGCAATTGCTGCTTCTCACCATTCCTTGGAGGGGCAGCCTATCTCCTCACAGCCACTTGTGGTGTGTTTCATGAGAGGGCTCTTATTGACCAAGTCTCCCATCAGACCACCACCGGTGGTATGGGATCTTAATGTCGTGATAGGGCAGCTTCTCAAGCCGCCTTTTGAACCTTTAAGCCACATCCTCACTAAAGTTTCTCTCATGGAAGGTTATCTTCCTAATTGCCCTCACTTCAGCTAGACACATCAGTGAGCTTCAGGCTTTGGTGGCAGACCCGCCTTACACCCTGTTTTACCATGATAAGGTTGTCTTTAGGACTCGCCCCCATTTCATGCCAAAGGTGATGTCTCCTTTCCATCTCAATCAATCAGTTTACCTTCTTGTCTTTTTCCCTAGACCACATTCCTTTAGGGCAGAGGCAACCCTACATACCCTTGATTGCAAGCGTGCCTTAGCATTTTATCTTCAAAGGACTCGAGAGCACCGCAGAGCTTCGCAGTTGTTCATTTCCTTTGACCCTAGTTATTTGGGTCTCCCAATTTCTAAACGTACTCTATCCAAATGGATAGCAGATTGCATCTCATTTGCTTATGATATGGCAGGACTATCACTTCAGGGGCATATCACTGCCCATAATGTTCATGCCATGGCTACCTCGAAGGCAAACCTACGTTCCGTGGCCATTGATGAAATCTTGAAAGCAGCTACCTGGTCTTCGATACATACCTTTGCTGCTCATTACTATCTTGATAAGGACTCCCACCGGGATGCCATGTTTGGTCAGGCTGTACTCCAGCACCTCTTTCAGACTTAGGGCAACTCCTACCCTCCATCCTGGAACGTAACGATACCAGACATCCATAGACCCATGACCTCTTGATGCCTACTCTGAGGCAAATCTACTGATTCTGAGGTCATTTCTCTGGCATCTGGGAGCTAGGGAGTCCCATAAGTGAAGACTAGATACCTGCTTGTTCCTGGAGATAGAGTAGTTACTCACCTATAACAGGTGATCTCCGGGAACAGCAGCAATTGAGTCTTCGCAACCCGCCCTCCTCTCCTAGGAATTATAGGGTTTCTCTTTTCTCTCCTTTTATCTCAGCTACAAATTCAACTGAGGAGGGAGAGTTGCAAAGGCAGGAAGGCAGCAATGCAGGCACAGTGGGATGCTCCCAAAAGCTTTCCTATTGGACACTGGGGAGCGTTCCTGCACGGGCTCTGTCAGTGCCAACATCACCCATATGTGAAGACTAAATTCCTGCTGTTCTGGACATCACCTGTTACAGATGAGTAATACGTTGTCTGAACGCATAAAAAGCATTTGATAATGTTTCATGGGATTATCTTTTCTGCGCAATTGCTGCCTTTGGTATTAAGGGAGATTTCCTAGACAGGGTGAAGGTGCTGTCTCATAAGCCTGCGGCACAGTTTCTGGTGAATGGGGGCTTTTCAGCTGGAGAAAGGGACCAGACAGGGATGCCCTCTCTTGCCAATACTCTTTTTATTATTTTTGGAGCCACTTGCAATGAAGGTTAGGAGCAGTGAGGAGTGGGAGGGAACTACAGTGGGGAAGGAGACTTTCAAGATTAATGTTTTAGCAGATGATATGCTCCTCTTTATTAGTCAACTGAGTAGGAATATTAACCACATGATGGAGACCGTTTGGCTTTTTCGGTCTTCGCCTTAAAATTAGTTAGAACAAGTCCGAAGCTATGCCTGTCTCTAAGTACTGCACACACTATTGTTTGGAAGGGAGGGGGGGTCTGTTAGCTTGAATGGTGGAATTTTTAAAATATTTGGGCATACATCTGAGTGTTGATCCTCTGAAGGTATCCGTTTCAAGATTCTCATACTGGTTCATAAAATTCTTCACACCAGTATCTCTTCTTATTTTCTTCTAGCATTATTCTTCATGCCCCACACCGTTCCCTCTGCTCAGTCCACTCGAACCGCCTTCATCTTCTCTCTGCCTCCCATGCCAGGTATGAACTGAAGTGGAATTTGACCTTCTACTTTCTCGGCCCCCACCTGTGGAACAGTCTCCCTCCCACCCTTCGACTAGAGCCCTCCCATGCCAGATTCAAGACTCAGCTTAAGACCCTCCTATTTCCCAAGGCTTTCGACTTTCCCATCACCTGACCTACTGGACCCCATGGATGATTTCTCTCTCTCTTATCTTCTGTTAATGCCCTTCTCCCTCCTCTTTCTCTCTTCCTGCTTCTTCTTGGTATGATTGCAATCCTTTCCTGTCCACAATTCTGGAGTTCTTTTTGCTTGCTTTTTATATTTATATTTTTATTGTGTATCACTCTGCCAACTTGCTTGAAGGGTGGAATATCACATTTTAATAAACATAAACATGCCATAAAAATATCAGCAAAAACTGGAAAGAATTAGAGAGCTTTGTGAGAGATGGCGGAATCTGCCACTCTCACTGTTTGGAAGAATAGCGCTGCTGAAAATGGTAATGCTTCCTCACCTTCTGTATCCACTGTAGATATTGCCGGTTTTGGTGAGGACTAGAGAGGAGCGGCTATATAAAAAGGGTATTAAGGATGTTTCTGTAGAGAGGGAAGGGAGCCAGGTTAGCTATGCCAAACGTACTGTGGAAAGAGGGCAAGGACTAGCAGGGTTACCAAATCTGCGGTTTTATAATGTAGCAACATTAATACACTGAGTTTCTGAAGCACATACAGGGGTGGGTTAGGTATGCACCATTGGGTCTCTTGGATGAATGAAGTAAACAATATATATATTTTGGTTTGCTGCAGGTGCCAAAGATTTGGAAACAAGAGATGGGGTGAAGGGCGGGGTTGATAACACCTCTGCAGAAGACCTGAGACTGGTGGAGGCTTAAGCTGGGAGGAAGGGGGGGGCGGTCACCCTTTAGCATGCTAGTGGGGAATCCGAAGTTTCCTCTGGGACTTGAGGGATTGCCTTTCTCGCTTTAGGGTAATAGACGTTGTCGGCATTACCTGCTTGCAAAGGGGGTGTGAGGGGGTAGGGATCACATCCCTGGAGAGAATTTTCTGCGGACATTTGTGAAATTATATAGAGTAAAGGGGGAGAGGAAGCCCGGGGTGGCTAGCGGATGTAGACATCCTGGCTAAGCTTTTTGCAGAGATTTACAAACTAACTCCCAATCTGTACCTACAAGAGATGCAATTTAAAATATTACATAGGGCGTATATAACCAGGGAGAGGGCTGTGCGACTGAAACTTTGGGGCATGCTGGAATGTGTGAGATATAAATCCCATGGTGCATTCTCTCCTGGAGTGTAGGTATCTGAGAGAATATTGAGGGGGGAGAGGTGCTGGAGAGTATTAAGAGAGTGTCAGGAGTCAATGTTGAGTGGACTTATGGAACTCTGCTGCTGGGGGATGATGATGCCTCATGGAAGGAAGGGGGGGGGGGGGTTAGAAAAGGGGGGAGCCATTTTATCCGTGTGGCTTTAATGTTGGCGAGGAAGGTGATATTGACCCATTGAGAGGAAGAGAGGGCGTCTGTGTGCACTTATTGGGAGAGTTGCATGAGCGAGATGTCTGAGTGGGTGTAATGAATACATGGGAACTGAGAAGCACTGGAAATGAGGGCGTATTGTATGTTGTGGAGGCATTTTGTGAAAGGCTGTTAAAGGGCAATGGGGTTAAGGGATGGTCCTAGCTAGGGAGGATATTGGGAGGGGGTAAAAGATACAGAAAATAACCACAGGTTCTGGGGTCTTGGTTGAACAGGTTTGAAAAAGGTTTGGTTTACCAAATTTGAAAGGAGTGCCAGACATGGCTCGGTGGGGGAGCTTCATGTGGGATGTGGGGCAAATAATTTCTCCTTGTTGTTCTTGTACTGCTCTATTATTATGGCTTGTTGGAAGTATTTGTTGCATGTTTATTCACTTTGGTGGAAGTGGTCATAATAAAGATATTTATAAAACAAAGAAAATAAGCTTGAGAATCTATATATGTACACCAGTTTTATCCTTTTTTAAATGGTAGCCCATAGAATATTTACATTTTAACATTACTAAAAGAAAAATTTTGTAATGGGTTAAACAAAATTAAGTGCACCTAAACATTTCATAAAATTCTATGTAGATTAGTGAAAGATGTTGTCAGGTGCCAAAATCCAAACTGACCTTTTAATGTGAAACATTTCAATGCTAAATTGGTTTTCAATTATCTAGCATTCTGTATAAACATATTTGAGTCTGGACAATGATTAGATCCTTGCTTCAGAATCTCACACTACCACCCGATTCCTCGTTAAGATCTAGCACACTAGGTTCCAGTCCAATTGGTTCTGAAACCAGTATCTGAAGCTATTTGAGTTACGTGTATAATCTGAAAAATCTTTTATGATTGTATAGCCTTAGTATACCATAATACTGTACTCATTTTGTAGCGCTAGCATTCATCATATGAAAGCTACTAGAATAAATGTTTAATTATAATTTGGTTTATTTATGACTAGAATTAATGTAATTAAACAAGAACACTTGAAAAATAGCCATACAATTTAGAGATGGAGGACTTCTGTTTAATTCGGGATAACCTAAAAGAGAGGAGAGACAGGGGATATGATAGAGACGTTTAAATATCTGAACAATATGAATAATATGCAAGGAACAAATCTTTTTCAATTAAAAGGAAGTTATAGAATTAGAGGTTGAAATGTTGTTAAGTGCCATCAATTTGGTGTCAACTCATGACGATCCTCTGGATAGCTGACCTATACTGTGTTCGGTCTTCAGTCAGGTGGCTCATTGTTGATAGAGTGGCACCCATAGGTGCTGTAATTGTATCCATCCCTCTCATTAACGGCCTTCCTCTTTTTCATTGACCTTCTACCTTGCCAAGCATTATGTCTTTCTGTAACAATCTCTCTCTCATCCCATGATGTGTCCAAAGTATGAGAGTCAAAGTTTTGTTATCTGAGCTTCTAAGGAAAGCATAGGTTTGATCTCCTCTAGTACTGACTGGCTTTTTCTTTGGGCAGTTCATGATATACACAGTATTTGTCGCCAGCACCATAATTCAAAGGCATCAATTTTCTTCCTGTCCATCTTTTTCACTGTCCAACTTTTACATCCATATGATGTTAATGAAAATACCATGGTTTGGACAAGACAAATCTTTGTATGGAAAGAGACATCTCTGCTCTTGAGAATCTTGTCTAGGTCCTTCATAATCATTCCGCCAAGAGCAATGCATTGTTGGATTTCTTGACTACTTGTCCTTTCTTTATTGATTATTGATCCAAGTAAGTTAAAGCTGTCAGCTATTTTAATTTCTTCTCCATCAATGATGAACTTATTGATTTTGCCAGTTGTCATGATCTTTGTCTTCTCAACATTATGGTGCAGGCCCATTTTAAGACTATGTTCCTTGATCTTGAGAAGCAAATCCTTCAGATTGTCTTCACTTTCAGCCAGTAATGTGGTATCATTAGCATAGTGAAGGTTGTTGATGAGTCTTCCACCAATCTTCACACTTTGGTTGTCTTCATACAGTCCTGCTTCTCTGATGATTTGTTCTGCATTTAAATTAAAGAGGTAGGGGAAAAGTATATAGCCTTGTTGCAATATGAAGTACTAAAGAACATCAGAAAATATTTTTTCAAGGGAAAGGGGAGGAGTGGCCTAGTGGTTGGGGCAAGTCACCTCATGCCGGAAGGTCGGGGGTTCAAATCCCACTAGAGGACAGCAACCTTGGGCCGGAAGGACTGGGGTTTCTAGTCTCACAGGTGCTCCTTGTGGTCTTGGGCAAGCCACTTAACCCTCCATTGCCCATGCTCCCTGTAAGTATTAGTGTATGTGCCTGATATCCCCTCGTGTTAAATGTATCCCCCAATTGTGTTGTGATCACTTTGATTGAAGGATAAGGTGGTATACAAAACTGTCTAAATAAATAAAAAGGTGGTGGATGCCTGGACTACTATCCAAGAACAGGTGCTAAACAAAAATGGTAATAGAATTCAGAAAAGTGTGAAATAAATTCCAAGGATCCCTAGCATGGAGCAATCATTATTGTCCAAAAGAGGAGTGGTATGATACAATCAAATCTATGAGAAAGCATTGGGGAAAGTTGCACAGAATGGCAGTAAAATCCCTAAAAGGCAATGGTACCGCTTTAAAAGGGTTAGATGAGAGAGAGGGGGGAAAAGAAGAATGGGTGTGGAGTTTTATATGGGAATTTTTATGTGAATGTACCCAAAATAGACAAAGCACTGCTGCATAGACTAGAAGGTTATGGTTAGAGCAGTAGTCTAAGAACCAGGGAAGCCAGGTTTGACGCCCACTGTTGTTCCTTGTAATCTTGGATAGTCACTTAACCCTCCATTGCCTCAGGTACAAAATTAGATTGTAAGCCCTCCGGAGATAAAAATAACTACTGTACCTGAAAGTAGCTCATCTTGAACTTCTGAGAAAGGCATGAGCTAAATTCAATTCCCTTTCCCTTATTTTCTATGAAGTCAAAATTAAGATGCTTAATGACCAAATCTTAATATAGATATTCAGTTAAATCTGTTTTTTTAAAATACCCAGTTGAAGTTTGACAAATAATTTTATCCTGTTATCTTTAGGGCATGTATTTTTCCAATCATACTTAACTGATTAAAGTTAACCAGAGTGATGAATATCAGCGCTAGCTGGTTAACTTTTAGCCACATCCCAGCTTGCATCTGACGACTCCTTTACTTAACTGGTTATAGTTTAATCAGACAACAGTTTGGTTGAAACTTAGCCAGCTAGTAGGCTCCAATTTTTAAAGTTAAATATTTAACCAGTTAACTCCCAAAGTTAACTGGATAAATCCAGTGATCAGCCCCTTTCTTACTATGTAATTTTGTACCTTAAAGTGGCATTTAATCTCTGCTCTATTCAAATTTAGTTTGGTTTAGTTTATTGATTCACTTTATTGATACCATTTCTTGCTCCTTATTTTAGGGTCCAGAAAAGCAGTTTATGATTCATAATATTAAAAGAATAAAATGGTAATAAGAATTACAATAAATTGAGTGCTGGGTGTGTTTCATAGGTTTCCAGATACCTTGGAAAAAAGATGTGTTTTTTAAAGCTGTCTTGAACTGGGTTTGATTTCATTCTCTATTTAAGAGGTTCCAGTTAAGCCACTGGATATTTCCCTCTAATCACTGTTTATCCTGGTGCTCCATTTCAATGTTTTTATCTTAAATGTATTGTTTAACTCTCTTCTGTTATAGTGGGCCAATTCTTGTACTTGCTTTATCAAGAATAAATGCTGTACAACACTGGAAACAGATATTAGGACCAAAAGATGTACAAGAAGCAAAGCAAACTGGAGCCAGGTAAATTAAAGAATTTTAGAGAGGTACTATATAGAATTTTCATAATTTATGAGCAAAGTATACACACAACAGTTAAGATGTTCCTTCCAGAGATCATCTTAACTTGATTCTTATAGATCAATATTCACTAAGTGCAGAGCAGGCAAGATAACTGGCTTATTTTAGCTGGTTATCTTTAGGAAAATATTCAGCTGATCCCAACCAGCTGAATACGTTCCTAAATTGAGCCATTCAAAATTTTACCATCTAAGTTTGGTGTGGCTGGGTTCCCTGGCTAAGTCCATACAAATAGTTTTAAACCATGACCTTCCCATCCTCACCTGATTGCTGAATTTTTTTTAAACCCCTCCCTTCCGCTGGCAATCAGAAATTTTTTAATCTCCCCTCCCTCTCACTAGCACCATAAATTGAGGAAATTGTTGGCAAGGCCAACCCTGAAACCCATCGCTCGCACTAGCAAGGAGGAAATGTAAAATATTCTTCTTTTTGTACAGCAGGGAAGTGTTTGGGGGAGGGGGGGGGGGTTGTGGTCCTAGCCAGCACTATCCTTTTTCAGGCAGAAGAGCTCCAATGATGGAGAAGGAAGGATGAAGGAATCCCACTGGTTGCAATTTTTTATGTGCAACATCTTGAGTGCTAGTGGGAAGGAGGGGGTTTGGGATAAGCTCTTAAGGCGATTTTCTTAAAATTATCTGATTGTTGGAGGAAGGGAGGGGTTGGGGGCTGCCCCTTAAGATTGATTTTAATTTTAATACTGTCAGCGTGGAATGGGTACTAAGGAGGACAATTCCTCAATCAGCTTTTTTATTTTTTTTACAAAAGGGGGGGGGGGATCGACCATAGACAGTTACCCTAGTTATCCAAGTTCTATTACCTTGTTCATTGTAAACACGGGTCAGCTAATGAGATGTGTAAGTTGTTGTATGTAAACCACACTGATGCCGAATAGCGCGGTATAGAAGAGACTGTAAATAAATAAATAAATTTTCCTATAAATTTGGTAAGGGAGGGTGCCTTGGCAGATTTAAACCTGTCTTTGCAGTCCCCACCTTTGTCCAGTGATATTTATCCAGCTATCATCAAATATGGTGCTAACCAGCTAAACATTGGAGCCTGCTCCCACTGTCTCCCCAGTCTAACTCTTCCTTGACTGACTAAGTCTATGCACACAGTGGCGATGCCAGATTTAGCTGGTCCGAGGGGGTAGATTTTTAACTGAGCAGATTTAACCAACTGACTGATAAAATTAGCTGGTTAATTTTTCAAAAAATGATCTCTTGGAATGTAATTATATAAAAGGTTACCTAGACTGTCAAGACGCACAGGCAACGTATGTGCTTATGAGCTTCATAAAATTACCTCAGGGAAAATAGGTGCACACATTTGTAGTTGCTCTGAGTAAGACAAGATGAATGTATTCGTACTTTATTTTTAAAAAAAGCATAAGTGTCAGTCTTGCTACATTCCACCTATTCTCTGTCCCCAGGAATGTCTACAGATATATCACATAAAAGCCGGTTCCTCTATTCTACATGCCTGCATCCCCATCCTCCTGTTCTCTTCAACACACAAGATATCCTTCCAATACTCCTTATTTGGCAGCTTGACGATAGTGATAGTACTGCAAGACTACTGCTAGGTGCTCAGAGGCACCAATAGGACCGGAGTGTCTGAGAATCACTTATGCCCCCTCCCCCAATTGCTAGTAGAAAAACCTTTTGTAAGAGCCAAGAAGGGTCATGGGGTTGGGGGTAGTCTTCTGCCATCAGGGGAGGATTGGGGGTGGGATTGCAGCAGGGTTTTTTTTTACCTATGTCCTCTTTAAAAGATAGAGAGCCTGACTTGGGACCCACTATCTGCATTACTGCATCTAGAAACCCACAATGCTCTTGGTTGCAGCAATACAAATTAGTGAGATCAGGATACTCCCCCTCCCCCCCCCCCCCACCTCTCTACTTGCAGCATTGTAAAATCACTGTTCCTGACATTTCTTACTGTTTAACCAAAGAAGATTCCATATCATCCTGCTAGACCAGTCCAGACCAGACAAGTGGGTTGTGTTCCTCTACAAGCAGATTGGTGGAGACAAAGAACCAATGAAAAGCCCAGGTTTCAATGACCATTCCTATTCCTCTATTCGTCTCAACCACCAGAGGTCCCTTCAGTATTTCTTTGTCTTCAACAGATGGTGGGGATTCTGTCCTCTCTGAAGAAAATTTGAGGATTGAGAGGAAAAAATTGATTTGACACTCGTAAATGACCACCTTGAGAAACAAAGGTGACCCTCTCACTTGAGTGTGACATGGGAGGCTCCACTAGATTGTGGTCTTTTTGGTAGCGATAGTTGGAGGGAAAATTGGTTCAGCTCCACCCTCTTATCATAACAGCCTGTTGAGCAGCCACAAAATTTGAAGGAGACTCACATAATCTCAGTGCCCCCTCCCTCCTCCTCTGTTCCCCCTGCAGAAGGCTCTTGAAGGGATCTGTCTGCCATCCACCTTAAATGCAGTTTCAAGGGAGTAGAGCTGAGCCCGGCACGGATCGTCTGGGGTTCTCAGGGAATGGGTTCAAAGACTTGACCTCATCATTGTCCTTGTTAGGGGGCTCCCTATTCCACATCTGGGACACAATTTGGGGTGGACTGCTGATGATTGTTGACATGGTATGTGGTTTTTCAACCATTTTCTGCATGCGTTAACAGCGTTTTTATCTATTTTGTGCCTGGTGGTCATGCAGTCCTAACACATGTTCCAAACAGCTCCAATGCACGCTCTTTCACTAGCACCTGTAACATGCATTGCATAAAAGCGCATTTGGCGCGTGCCTTTAGGCCACCGTAGCTTTGTGCATGCTGGTGTGATACTTACCTAACTCTCTATATCTTCTCCCAAGAAACATTTGACTTGTGACAAGCAAAGTGCCTCATACCCAGATTCTGGACTCTGCTCTTCTTACATGGCAGCTTCTGAGTCATCCCTGGAGGGCCTGTTTTCCCCCTCTTAGCCAGGGGATACAGTTTGTCCAACCTTGCCTGCCTCAGGGCAGGATATGATGGATAGCACTATGAGTAAGGATATTCAGCCAGCCCAAGGATCTAGTGATTGTGCTGTGAGCTGCTCATCATCCTCTAGGGTGTCTGTGGCGGCTGTTCCCCTAGCATCTGAGAGGAGAGCTTCTGAACTCCAGATTGTCCTCCCTGGAATTTCTTTTCTTTTTGCAGAAGATCTGGTCCTTCTGGTGTGAAAATTCAGACCCTGTGGCCTCTGGATGCCCCCAGGCACATTCTCATGCAGGGCAGGCTGAGAGTGGAAGCCCTGTTCAATCATATTGACTAAGCAGTCCCAAAGAAAGCTGTTTTTGGCGCGTTTGTTGCTGGCTGTGGAATCTCTCACTTTTTGGTAATTGCACATTTAAACCTATAGGAGGATTATCCACGGTCAGCTCTTTTTTGAGTATATACAGTCAAACCTCGGTTTTCATTTGCCCCGGTTTTCATACGCTTCGGTTTTCAACGTCTTTTCTGACTGAGATTTTGTCCCGGTTTTCATGCATTGCTTCGGTTTTCAACGTCTTTTGACTGAGATTTTGTCCCGATAGCAGGGAAGAAAAGCTGTCAACGTAAGCAGGAGATGTTGCATGAATGTGGGAGGCAGTTCTTTCTCTTGCAGGGTACGTCTGAAGCTATATCATTAAGATTTTCTGCCATTCTGAAGTATTGAGCAGATAATGTAAAGGTATTTTAATGGACTGAATTCAATGTGATTCCGAAGAGAGCTGGGCACAGCAGCTTGTCAGGGGTGGCTAAGGTCAGATGTTAACATACTGTACTGTACAGTACTGTACTTAGCTTGCTTTCAGTGATGTTAAATGTTCATTTATCCATTTCATTAGTCATTTATATTTATTTCTCATTGTTTTCTGTATGTAAAAATATAGTTATTCTCTATAAAATGTATTTTTTGTGAATATTTTTGGGTGTCTGGAACGGATTAATTGGATTTACATTATTTCTTATGGGAAATATTGCTTCAGTTTTCATACGTTTCGGTTTTAGTCAGACTTTTTCGAACGGATTAATCATGAAAACCGAGGTTTGACTGTAATTTTATACTCCTGTCTGATTGAGTCATACAGTTTAGTGACACAGCCATTTAAGCCTCTGAAGAAGGGATTTCCGAAACACTGCCTGTGTTGGGCCAGTGGCTGATGTTGGTTCAATAAAGGTTCATTTACGTCACCTTCCCTGCTATCCACGTCTCTTTGTTGGACTGTTATCGCACGTGGTGTTGTGCTTTTTGTTGGACTTGTTATTTTGGTGTAGTCATAGTTGTCGAGGTTGACTGGGGTATATATCATGATGTCGTCGGCATAGATTGTGTATTGTATGTGTTTTTTCATGATGTTGCAGATCGGTTGAATGTAGAGGTTAAATAAAAGTATTGATAGGGCGGAGCCTTGTGGGATGCCTTGCTTGATTTTTGAGGGTCGGGAGGTGCTGGGGCCAATCTTACCTGGAACTGTCTGTCCGTTAGGTATGAGTTGAACCACTTCAGGTTGGTGCTGTGTAGTCCAATGCTCTGTAGTCTTGCTAGCAGAATTCTGTGGTCCACTGTGCCAAACGCTGATGAGATGTCTAAGAAGATCATAAGTGTTCCTCTCTTGCGGTTGTCTATGATTTGAATTGTTGTTAAAGAGGTATAACAGGAATGTTTCGACTTCATGGTTCGGGCAGAAACCATGTTGGTTGATGTCCAGTGGGGCATGTGTGTCAATATGGTCCTGGAGTTGATGCTGTACCGCTTTTTCTATAATCTTTGCTAGTAGGGGTATGCTTGAGATAGGTCTGTAGGCTGCTGGGTTGCTCTTGTCTTGTGGGGATTTCTTCGGGATTGGTGTTATTGTAGCTAGCTTTAGTTGGTTTGGCATGACTCCTTGGGACAGTGAGCTGTGCACCATGTTGCGTATGGTGTGGATGAAGTTTTCCTTTGTTGCTTCAATCCATGTCACTGGGCATGGATCTGTTGCTGTGGTGCTCATGTTGAGTGCAGTGATGATGTGTGAGCTGCTTTGTAGATGGCGTGCTGAATTTGTTCCATGTTTTAGAGGATGTGGTTGGTTCGGTAGTTATGATTGTCGTTGGTTGCGGTGAGGTATCCAATTTTTCTTGTAGGTGGTCTGCGAAGGATTGTGGGTCTATCTGCACGTCTCTTTCAGTATTGGGTTCATTAGTAAGATTTTTCACTATTTCAAATAGTTCTCTCGGTTTGTTGTAGGCTTTGAGTATGATGTTTATGTGGTATTCCTTTTTTGTCTGGTTGATGAGTTCGTTGTATTCCCTTTGCTTCGTTAGGTATAGGTCCTGAGTGGTGGGAGATTTGGTGCGCCTCCATCGGCGTTCTAGTTTTCTTAGGCCCCTTTTTGCGTTACATATGTCCTTTGAGTACCGGGGTATGTGATGGTTTTTGATGCAGTGAGTTTTCTTGGCTTTGTATTCATTGGCTTTGGCGGCAGCATTGATGATACTGAAGATGTGGATGAAGAAGTGGATGATGTGGATCAAGAAGTACTCTTGCCTTCAGAGGATTGTGCAGAGGCCGGAGTGATTTGCCTATCTCTGAAGGAGGAGCCGACAGCATTGAATTACCAGGATCTCGTCCACTTTGAACTTGACGGATGCTTCCAGTGTGCAGCAGGAGCCGAAGGTACACCCACTCCTTCATGTGGTGCGAAAATCCACTACTGTCTTCCTGTTCCCGAATGTGATTGAGGATAACGATCCAGTTGGAGTGGGACTCTCCTGACTCCCTGTTTAAACGGTTAAGTGTGTGTAAGAAGGAGGAGGAGTATGTTGAGTGGTTTGCCATTCCCATGGTGGATGCACAGGTTACAGCGGTTACCAGACAGACCACCATTCCTGTGGAAAACGGATCAGCCTTAAAGGATTCTCTGGACCATAGGGTGGTTTCATTGCTGAGGATCCAGTTCGCTGTGGTTCTCAATGAGATCAGCAGATCCATATATGGAAGTTCTAGAAGCCAAAAAATAAATCAAATAATGCAGAAAACAGACTTTAATTATTCAAAAATCAAGACTTTGATCCTGCTTCAGTCCTTAGGTTTCTCTTAAATTTTGCCAAGCCCACCCTGCTTGCTCTCAACATAGAAACTTTCCTTCATTGGAGCATTTCTGGACACACTTCAAATGCAAAATGTTTTTCTCCAAGACAGACTACAACAATTTGTTGAAACTGTTCAGACGGTTCAGTGGTCCACTTCAGTCACAGCCAGAACCTACTTGAAAATGCTGGACTATATAGCATATAGGTTTTCTTGGCATGTGACCAGAAGTAAATTGCCACACCTTTCTTCTGAGATTTGTGTTTCAAAAAGAACTCAGGTCACTAGTAGAGTGTATAGTATCCAAAAAATCAAATAGCACACACTGAAATATAACAAACTATATATAAATGTATAAATTTTTGTGGATTAATTTCTGTATCCAAATGCTGCCGTATTACACACTGGTAATTCTTATTGTAGGAAGGTCTCAGTATTAACGGGCCGGTGTTCACCGTGACACAAGATCACAAACACCAACTCTCAATGCCCTTTTCACATCAATGACCTCCTACACAGAATCCCCAAATCAATCAATCACAAGAAAAGCCGCCAGAAACCAACTTAGCTTGCAAACAGTTCAGCTTAACGTGGACTTTTCAGCCCCTTTCTTCTGAGGCAATGGAGGGTTAGGTGACTTGCTCAAGACCACAAAGAGTGCTAATAGGAATCAAATCCTGGTCTCTTGGTTACCAAGCTAGTGCTCTAACCATTAGGCTACTCCTCCACTCCCCGAAATGGAATTTAAAATTACAAAATATTCCTTTCTTGTATGCAAGCAATGCTCCAGTGGTGAACTACAGTTTGCTCAGGGGACTCCCTTTATGCCTCAACAACACCACCGTCTATTTTTTACTGCAAATGCTCCAAATATTGGGTGGGAACCCAACCACAGACTTCAGCATATACAAGATATTTGAACAAAGCCCGAGGGGCTTCCTCACATCTGCCATCTCAAACCAAGAGCAATATTTCACTCTTTTCAGGTATTTGCTCACCCTTTTTTATGGTTAGTCACTGCTAAACAAAACAGTGAGGTGGCAATGTTGTTTTTTAAAATAGCAAATGACAACCCGTTTTGGACCAGCGTATGTTTTACATACATAAGGTTTCCATACTTACTGCTCAACTGTTTACTAATTAATGGTTATAAATTCAATGGAACTATGTTTAGCTATTATCGTTATGTCAAAAAGCGTTATATACCGATTTTTTATCTGAGATCTAGTTAGTTTAATAGGTATTCAAAGTTTGCTGATTTTGACGGTACTAGCGGCTCAACATAAAAAGATCACAAAAATAGTAAGTAGCTTATAATGCTGTAATAGCTACTATTTTGCAAATAAAAGTATTTCTAGACTTTAGAAAATAGGTTTAGATAACTGTAAGTTACTTAGTGTCAGAGTTATTGGTGCATATATCGGCCTTGTATGTTTTTCATACGCTGGGCTAATATGTTGTCGAAACTAATTGCTGTCAAGCATTCTGTTCTAGGTGTTTCAATGGTGCAATATCGACGCACTGCATCAGAAGTATTTTCACGTGTATCATATTTCGCTGTCAGAATGGACTGTTGACAAACTATATTATATCATAATAAAGTGTTTTAAATGAAAACTGCAGTTTCAATAGTATCATACATTATGCTTATGTCAATGAATATTGGAACTGAATCCTATCTTTTCTGAAGATGGACAATATACTATATTGGACCAGTGTATGAAAAACATACACTATATGAAACTTCTATTTTCTGCAAAGTTTTCATATTTTTTTATTATTGCCGGTATTTCATAGTTGTTTGAGTGTAACAAATCTAATAAATCATCCAGAGAGAGAATGTGCGAGCTGTCCAAAACAGGTTTGAGGGACAGTTTGTGGTATTAGAAGATCCCTGAAGAAACCAGATAATTATAATTATAATCGGATGAAACCTTGGCCATGCTTGGAACATTCAAAGCAGAGGAATTATGTGACCATTAAGCTAAGGCATAGTTTGGGGCAAAGTGTGGACAGTATTTTTCGAATATGAAACTGGGAGCTCATGACAGATGTGGATTGAAGATAAGTAACATTTGCTAACATTATACACATTTTTGAGCCTGTTTCAAATGCATTAAAAGGATAGAACATTTTAAGTAAATTTTTTGTCTGAGGATAAGGGAAAGAGCGATGATGATATTTAAAATTATCAGAACTATTTGCATTTACCGGTGTTTGGTGAGCACTATCTCTTAAAAATTTTATAGTGTCCACTTGAGCAATAAAAGTGAAGTGTGAGAGCTTTATATTTGTATTTAAAAGTAAACTTTTTAAAATTAAAGATGATCAGAGTAATTTCGATTGAAGATAAAATTGATTATAACTAAATAAGAAGGTTTTTTTGTAGTGACTGCATGGGGTGTTTTTGGCTGCATTTTTTAACAGTTGATTGAAATACTGACCTACCTGCTCCCACCCCTCTCCCCACCTGAAACGCACCATCCCCCCCATACAACACTCATTGACACAGGGCTGACCATTGGCAACAACATAAATGGCTCCCTCCTTATTTACTCTCGCCCTAATCTATTCTCTAGCCAGCACATTCCACAATTCTGATGCAGCTGCAATTAGCTACAACCCTATCCAACTAATCCAAAACGCCAGCAGGAAACACCACAACAACCAATATCAACCACCTCCAAGACTTCATCATAGACAGTCACATCTGCTTTATGTATTTATTTTTATTTTTATTTATTTATTTATTTATTTAGCTGTATTTATATCCCGCTTTTCACCGGGTCAAAGCGGTCAATTGGGGGATACATTTAACACGAGGGGATATGAGAAACATACACTAATACTTACAGGGAACATGGGCAATGGAGGGTTAAGTGGCTTGCCCAAGACCACAAGGAGTGCCTATAGGACTAGAAATCCCAGTCCCTCCGGCCTGAGATTGCTGTCCCCAGGTGAGACTTGAACCCCCGGCCCTCTGGCCTGAAGTACCTTGTCCTAACCACTAGACCACTCCTCCCTGTATCCTTAGAAATCACAACCCCCAAAAAGGACAAAGAAGCTAAGCCTCAACAGGATCTCAGATGTGCACTTATCAACGCACACTCTGTCCGTAATAAATGGCCGGTAGTCACAGACCTAATAGCCACCCACAATCTAGACATGCTAATGGTCACGGAAACATGGCTTTCAGACACGGACAACGTAATTCTAAACCACCTCACACCACCTAACTTCTCGATCTACACCTGTAACAGGGAAAACAGAAGAGGTGGAGGTGTACTGGTAATTGCAAAAACAGCGCTACAATATCGGGCTAACCTGATCATGAGCACACAGCATCTGAACATGCTAACTATTACCAATAAACTCAATACTATTAACATCATTTATAGGGCACCAGGTACTGAGTCAGACGAACTCTCAGACATTATTGACTTAGCTTGTAACCCGGAAGACCCCTCCAAACCTAACTGGCTTATGGGAGACTTTAATCTTGCTTCCACTCAACCCATCCTAGCCAAAACCTTCCTCAAAGCAATGTCCAACCTTAATTACGAACAAGTAGTGATTGATCCCACCCATCAAGCAGGGAACCTCTTGGACCTAATCTTCGTCCCCCAGTCAGTTATGAGTAAGATGAAACAATTCAACATTGCCATCACCCCGGTTCCATGGTCAGACCATAACCTGATAACATTCCAGATACCAACGCAACAAACCACATGCCACCGCTCAAGCAAAAAGGAGATATCAAGAGCCGCCCGCTTCAAGCAACTTGACAGTGAGATGTTCACGAACGCTGCACTCCCAAAACTTGCACAATCCACAGCCAGCCTCAACAAAATGGTCTCCAACTGGAATGATACCCTTGCAGCATATGCTCACCAACCGGCCTTCACCAAAAAGGCTACACCTGAGGCAGCTTCATGAGAAGGGAATCCAGGACCAAGCATTGAACTGGTGCAAATCCTACCTCGAATACAGATGGCAGAAAGTACGCATTGGTATTGACACATCCGAACCTTTCCAGCAGAAACAGGGTGTACCCCAAGGTTCCTCCCTGTCGGCTCTGCTCTTCAATATATATATGCAGCCAGTTTGTGATATTGCCCGCTCTTTCGGCATATCTTGCCTTATGTACGCAGATGACGTACTGCTGTTTACACCAGTAACTGTCACTTGGCCGGACTACACTGTACTAATCAACTGCTTCAACACCATAACGGATTGGCTACTCACTCAGAACCTCCGTATAAATTTCAAAAAAACAGAAGTCCTAATAATAACAAGAAATAAAGGTTTCTCGCCTCCACCAACATTAAAAGTCAGAGATGCAGAACTCCCAGTCAAATCCAATATACGTTATCTTGGAGTCGTATTGGATCAACAGTTGGACTTCAAGGAACACATAAAACGCACCGTAAAAGCTATCTATTTCAAGGTCAAAACCCTCCGGCACTTGAGACCTATGATTGAACCCGGTGACTTCCGCACCATCTTCCAAGCGCTAGTCACACCACACTTCGATTATGCCAATATAATACTTCATGGTCTCCCAAAAAGCACCCTCAATCCTCTACAGTTAGCCATGAACGCAGCAGCCCGCGTACTTTGTGGAGCCTCAAGGAATGACCACATCTCCCCCATCCTAAAAGAACCTCACTGGCTCCCAGTATGCTCCAGAATCCTATTCAAGGCCCTCCTTACTACCTTCAAGGCCTTCAACAAAATCTCACCTGCATCTATCTCCGACCTCATCATCCACACTGCAAACAACAGACCTAGGAGACCACCGGCTGCAGACATGCTACTCATTCCAAGTGAATCCACGAAGTTCAACCAGACCACCATCAATAGGGCATTCCTGAACTACGCTCCCAGATGTTGGAACAAGCTCCCTCCCACCATTAGAGCAATCAAGGATCTTAGACTGTTCAGAAAAGCCCTTAAACACCACCTTTTTCTCTTGTATTTTACACAACGGGATATTCCCCCCCCCCCCCACACACACACCCATCCCCAACCTCCCAACACCAAACTGCAGTGATATGAGACTAAAAACTACAGCGAATTGAGACCTAAATATATTGTACTAAGAATGTAAATAGTTTGTAATGTACTAAGAATGTAAATAGTTTCCCCCGAGTTACCTCCATGTTAAATCCCTGTTCTATGTAGACGATGGTCTAATGTAATTGACTAAGTGTTATTTGGTTCAATGTAAACCGCACTGATGACAAAGAGCGTGGTATATAAGAAATGTTAATAAATAAATAAATACATTGTCTTCAAATCTATAAGAGAGCATCTTCGTATCAGATCTCCACTTCAAAGCCATCACATCCATGGGATATAAACCTTGTGTTTTCTTCTGTCATGAAACAATCATTTGAACTGATGGAATTCTCATTGTAAAATATGTTATGTGAAAAGTATTTTTCCTAGTAGTAGCCAGAAGGGTCGATGAACTTCAAGCCCTGGTAGCATATGAACCATACACTCGGTTCCATCAGGATAAGGTAATCTTACGGACACATCCTAAATTCCTACTGAACATAGTCATATTTTTCCACATCATGAAAAGATAATGTTACTGAAGCCTCATAGCAATATACACTACTACTATTACTACTACTGAACATTTATATAGTGCTACAAGATGTATGCAGTGTTGCACAGACACATGTAAAAGACGGTCCCTGCTCATCAGAGCTTACAATCTAGTCAAGACAGACAACACAGTAGCTGTAGACATGGGATACCACTAGGGGGAATGGTAAGGAAACACAAAGGAGATCAGGTGAGTCAAGATCCAAAAGCGGCAGCAAAGAGGTGAGTTTTCAGCCTGGATTTGAAAAGAGTCAGAGAAGGCGCCTGACTTACAAACTCAGGTAGTTTGTTCCAGGCATAAGGAGCAGCAAGGTGAAAGGAGCAAGTTCTGGAGTTAGCAATAGAAGAGAAGGGCACAGATAGAAGCAATTTGCCAGAAGAAAACCTTTCATACTCTGGACTGTAAATGAGCTCTCACTTATTATATAAAAAGGACAGTGCCTATCAGGAAATCCGTGTAGCTCTTCACCTCCTTTTCCTTCAACAGGCATGGTACAGCTGGGGTAAAGCATATTTTTCTAACTGTATGTATTCAGTTCTGTTGCAATCAGGGGCGGCCCAAGGGGGGTGCGGGGCCATGTGCGGAGACTCGGTGCGGGGCCTCATTTGCATAAGGTGCCTCATTTGCATAAATATTTGCATAATGTTACCATACACTAACTTTTAGTAAACATGCCTCTTAATGAGTATATGGATAAAGAAAGACTAAAAGGTTTCTACATTACTATACTCCAGTACCAACCGCCAGGCACATTAGGAACTACTACAAACACTGCCCATTTAGAACCCATAGCAAACCCGCCGTATCCTAACAGCACTACCAGGACTCACAAAGCACCATACCCTAACTATCAAAAGGCAACACTGCAAATATTAAACCAATACATTTCAGAGAACAATAATACATGACCTACTGGGGAAAGAACAAGTGGCAATGTCAAATAGGAATTACATAAACAGAATACCTCAGCTCAGTTACACATGCAGAACATAGACCATCACCAAACAAGGAATCACAATTTAGAAACAGGAAGACAATAATTAAACTGGGAACCCCAAAAGCCAAACTTGGAATATACAACAACACTGTAGAAATAAAACTATAAATTAATTTCCTCTTGTACTAAACAAAGCGCAAAAATTAATGATGCACATTTCCCAGAGCTGACATATTCCAGTTAATAAATTCAAAATAAAGAGATATTGTTCTACCTTTTGTGCATTTTTTTTCAGTTGCAATTGTTCCAGCCACTTTCTTCTGGTTTCTTCGTGTCTTCTGCTAACTCTCCATCTGCTGTCCATTTGTCCTTTCTTCTGTCTTCTTGGGGTTTTTTTTTCCATTCTCTCTCTACATCTGCTTTAACATACTAATCTTTCTCCTTTTGATCTTTCCTCATTCCTATTTCATCCACTCAAATTTTATCCCTCCATCCTCAATCCCCACTTACTCTCCCAATATCCGGCCAATTGTAGATTTGTCTTCCCTCCCACGCAAAATATTTTTCCCTCTCCATTTCACTCTCCCAGCTCCATCCCATTCTAATCCTCCCCCAACATCAGCTCCTTTCTAGTTCCAGCCCCACCCAGCATCTGCTCCCTTCTTGTCCCTGCATCAGCCCATTTCCAGTCTTAGTCCCCCATCAGCCCATTTCCAATCCTATCCTAGACCCACCATCAGCCCATTTCCAGTCATAGCTTCCCCCATCCATCAGTTCATTTCCAATCCCAGCCCCTCATCAGCCCATTTCCAGTCCTATCAGTTCCTCCATCAGCTCATTTCCAATCCCAGCCCCCCATCAGCTCATTTCTATTCCTTTCCTAGCCCCACCATCAGCCCATGTCAAATCCTAGCTCCCCTCCACTCAGCCCATTTCCAATCCAAGCCCCCCATGAGCCTACTTCCAGTTCTAGCCCCTCCATGAGTCCATTTCAATTCAAGCCCCCACCACAGCCCATTTCCAACCTTAGCACCCCCAACAGCCCATTTCCAGTCCTATCCTGGCCCCTCCATCAGCCCATTTCCAGTCCTAGCCCCCCCCCCACTCAGCCCATTTCCAGTCCTAGCTCCCTCTCCTCACAGCCCATTTCCATTCCAAGCCCCTGTCCCCATCAGCTATTTGCCGTTCAAGCCCCCTTCCACTCAGCCCATTTCCAGTCCTAGCAACCCCCCATCCCATTACCAGTCCTAGCTCCCCCATCAGCCCACGTCCATTCCGCACCCCCCAAAGCCCCTTACCAGTCCTAACCCCCCCATCAGCCCACTTCCAGTCCGAACCCCCTATAGCCCATTACCAGTCCTAACCCCCCCATCAGCCCACTTCCAGTCCTTACCCTCCCATCAGCCCATTTTCAGTCTTACCCCCCCCCATCAACCCATTACCAGTCCTAACCCCCCATCAGCCTACTTGTAGTCTTAGCCCCCCCCCATAGCCCATTACCTGTTGTAACCCCACATCAGCCCATTACCTGTCCTAAACCCCCTCATAGCCCATTTCCAGTCCTAATCCCCCCTTCAGCACACTTGTAGTCGTATCTCCCCTTTTCCTATTACCTTTTTTAACCCCCCATAGCCCAGTACCAGTCCTAACCCCCCCAGCCCACTACCAGTCCTAATGCCCCCCACAGCCCATTACCAGTCCTAACCCCCTATCAGCCTACTTGTAGTCTTAGCCCCCCCATAGCCCATTACCTGTTGTAACCCCCCATCAGCTCATTACCTGTCCTAACCCCCCATCCCATTACCAGTCCTAGCCCCCCCATCAGCCCACTTGTAGTCGTACCTCCCCATAGCCCATTACCTGTTGTAACCCCCCCATAGCCCATTACCAGTCCTAATGCCCCCCACAGCCCATTACCAGTCCTAACACCCCCCCATCAGCCCATTTCCAGTCTTAGCCCACCGCCCCATAGCCCGTTTCCAGTCCTAATCCCCCCATCAGCCCACTTGTAGTCGTAGCCCCCCATAGCCCATTACCTGCCATAACTTCCCCCATCAGCCCATTTCCAGTCTTAGCCCCTCCATAGTCTATTACCTGTCCTAACCCCCCATAGCCCATTCCCAGTCTTAACCCCCCCATCAGCCCACTTCCAGTCCGAACCCCCTATAGCCCATTACCAGTCCTAAACCCCCCCCATCAGCCCATTTACAGTCCTTACCCCCCCCTCCCTGCCCATCAGCCCATTTACAGTCCTTACCCCCTCCCTCCCTCCCTCCCCATCAGCCCATTTACAGTCCTTACCCCCCCCCATCAGCCCATTTACAGTACTTACCCCTCTCCCTCCCTCCCCCTCAGCCCATTTACAGTCCTTACCCCCCTCCCTCCCTCCCTCCCCATCAGCCCATTTACAGTCCTTACCCCTCCCCCCCCACATCAGCCCATTTACAGTCCTTACCCCCCCCCTCCCATCAGCCCAGCTAAGTTTAAAAAACAAACAAACCAGAAACGTGACAGCGGCAGAATGGAGAATCCCGCGGGGCCCCCCTGTCCTGCAGTCTTCTATGCGGCCTCAGCGCAGGCTTTTCAGAGCCGCGCGAAGGGAGAGTTTCCCGTTCTCGCGGCTCTTTTAATCCCGCCGGGGGGCGGCTGGGATTTCCCATCAGCCCCGCGGCGTGATTAACAGAGCTGCGAGAGGAGAAGCTCTCTCGCAGCAGCCGGTTTCTGGTTTGTTTGTTTTTTAAACTTAGCTGGGCTGATGGGGGGGCGGGGGTGGTAAGGACTGTAAATGGGCCCCGCGGGATTCTCCATTCTGCCGCTGCCACGGCGGCAGCGGCAGCCGCAGCCGGTTTATGATTTTTTAAAACTTTGCTGGGATGCAAGATGTTTTTTGCGCGGAGCCCCCTGAAACGCGGGGCCCTGTGCAAAAAACATTCTTGCTCAATGGACAGGCCGGCCCTGGTTGCAATTAAACTGATATTTCTCTGCGCACCAAATCAGAGTCCCTGCTGCTTCCATAACTCTCTTTAAATCTACATCTGTAAATCAGCAAACTGGTCTTTACTCCATACTTTTACTTTACATTACTGTCTGATACAGTGCCTTCTCTGAAGCAGTGCAAAATAATCTGTCCATTTGAACTAGTCAACTTTTGCAGGAACATGTGAGTGGGTTGCTCCTCAGTAATGGGACAGTTCTATGAGCTTGAGGTTTTTATGTGCCTAATTAAATCTTGCTTGTTGATGGAAAAAGAAAAGTTGCTTAACTATATCAGATGTATACCCTGGCAGTGTTGGCGTACCAAGGGAGGGGCAGTGGGTGCCTCACACCCTAGGTACCAACCGGGAGGGGGCTGCAACATACCGGGCCCATGGAGGCAGCGCAGCAAACTTGCCATAAAGCTGGCTTCTTGCACTGTCTCCCGCTCCAGATCTGGCCGCTCTTCTCTCCTGGCCGAAGTCTTGTGAATTGGCCGGGAGAGAAAAGTATCCAGACCTGGAGTGCGAGGCAGCGCAATAAGCCAGCTTTATGGTATGTTGCCACACTACCTCTGTGGGCCCATATGAGGGGGATGGAACGCTGCCCCAGGTGCAGAGAGGACTGGGTATGCTACTGCCTGTCAGAATTAAGCACACAATCTCACCTGCTTCCCGAGAGTTGATTCTGAGCTTTAAAGTGACTGAGCAAACTAATATATGTGGGAAGGGTCACGCATGCTCAGAGTTGGACACTAGTTCTGAGCTCTGAGAAAGCTGTTCTATGTATAGGACCCAAAAGGCAGGCAGAGCTCCAGACTCTGAATGCGTGGATGAGACGATAGTACAAGGAAGAGGTTTTGGATTCCCAAAGAACTGGGCAACATTCTGGAGAAGGGAGGGGCTTTTCCGAAAAGATGGGCTCCATCTTAAGTGCGATGAAACCAGGCTGCTGCATTAACCTTTAAAAAGGAGATAGAGCAGCTTTTAAACAAGATAATAGGGGAAAGCCAACAGTCACTCAAGAGCATATGGTTTGGAAGTATGTATCCTTGAAGAATACTATCAAAAGAGGGAAGTTAAGGCATCCTGATAGAGAGGTTCCAATATAGATACAAGTAAACCAGGTGCCTTTAAGTACAGAGCAGACAAAGCTGAAACATTCCAAATTACCTCTGTCAACTAATAACCAGATTAATATGAATAAAATACAGCCTCTAAAATGCCTGTATGCAAATACTAGAAGTCTAAAAAATAAGATGGAAAAGTTAGACTATATAGCACTAAATGAAAGGTTAGATACTGTATAATTGGCATCTCAGAGGCCTGTTGGAAGGAGGATGATCAATGGAATACTATGATACTTGGCTAGAAGCTATCTCCAGGAACAAGCAGGAATGTAGTCTTCACATATGGGTATCATCTGTACCGACGGAGCCTGCGCGGGAACGCTCCCCAGCGTCCAATAGGAACGCTTTTGGGAGCATCCCACAGCACATGCGTGCTGCCTTCCCGCCTTTCCAACTGTCCCTCTTCAGTTCTTCTTTTTCCTTGGAGCCAACAGGTCACATACCTTATCACCGCAGAAAATTTCTTCTTTAAACTTGTTTTCTTGTGGTCGCGCCTGCCTCCGCTCGATGCCTACCGGTACCGCCGGTTCTCTTTTCTTCTTCTTTTAAAAAAAAAAAAAAACAAACTTCTGAAGTGTTTCTCTTCAGAAACTTTTTCTTTTTGGTGCTAGGCGCCATTTTGGGCATTAGGCCCCATTTTCCTGAAAAATGGAAAAAACAGCTAGTGGTTTTAAAAAATGTACTAAGTGTGGCGGTACCATTTCCATCACCGACACCCATGACTGGTGTCTCAAATGTTTAGGCCCTGACCATTCTCCATCGGAGTGTTCCTCTTGTATGGGGATGACTAAAAGAGGAAGACAGAACCGGGCTGCAAAGCTCGGTACCCTCTTTTCTTCAGATGCGATGTCCATTGCATCGACGTCTTCCAGAGCCTTGTCTTCCTCCCATGGATCTCAGGTAACTGAACATAAGAGCCGGTTCTCAAAGGGTAGATCTCCTTCCAAGCATCGAGAAGCCATTGGCATTACCCTTGAGGAAACTATACCGGCAAAACAGCCCCGGCAGGAGGCTTCGGCCTCCAAAGCACTAACGGGGCTCCAGGATGTTCTCGAGGCCTCGACCTCGGCAGAACTACTGGTGCCATGCTCAGGGGTTCCGGCCGCTTCTACTGGTACCGACACCCACGCATCGGCAGCGTCGATAGACCATAGATTCCTCGCTATCAAACGCAGTCTTGCAGCTATCCTTACAGCTGTGGTACCATTGACACCGCTACCAACGGTTCAACCAGTACCGGTACCAGCACCGACGGTACCGGCCCCGGTGGGAATTCTGCCCATGCCGACTTATTCTGGCATCGACCGATCAGTACAGGACCAACTCGGTGCCGACTTCGATCGATACCAATACTGTGCTTTGCATGAACATCGGGATCAGAGATGCTTCGAATCTTCCGATTCCGATGACTCGGATAACTCGGTCGGTACCAGAGTCCTTAACGCAGAATGTCTCCTCTGGAGGACATGTTTTCCAGGATTTTATTTGTGATGTGGCCCGAGGCCTATCAATCATGGTAGCTCCTGAAAAAGAACCTAGAGCAAAGGAATTGGAAATACTCCAATACCCTAAGGCTCCCAAAGAGGCAGCTACCTTGTCATTTCATGAAATTCTTCATGATTTGATGCTCAGGATGTGGGAAACACCTCTGATCACATCTCCTCATTCTAGGAGACTCGATACCATGTATCGAGTTCCACCATGTCCTGGTTTTCAAAAGACTCAGCTGCCACACCATTCAATGGTAGTGGAATCAGCCATGCATAGGATGAAACGTGCAAAAAGACATGCATCCAATCCTCCAGGTCGTGAATGCAGGACTCTTGACGCCTTTGGGCGTCGAACATTTCAGGCTTCCATGCTTTCAGCTAGGATCAGATCATATATTTTATATATGGGAATGTTCCTCAAAGAAGTCACAGGAGACTTGGAGCTTATGAGCCCCCTTCTCCCTGATGACAAATGACAAGACTTCCTTACTCTTGTCAAGCATGCTCAAGACGTTTCCAAGTTTGTAAATTGTGCAGCCTTTGACTGCTTTGAATGCATCAGCAGAACTTCTGCTATTGCCATTGGTGCACATCGGATTGCCTGGCTTCAGGCATCAGACTTGGTACAGGACAATTAGGAAACATCCCTTGCACAGGAGAAAACCTCTTTGGCAGGAAAAGGCTAATGAGATAGATACTGACAATCTCACTTTAGACAGATTGTCAACATCTACAGCCACTCCAGCCAAAAAGAAACCCTATAAAAAATCCTTTTCAGCAAAAAGAGGAAGTTTTTTTCCATCCTATCAGGGTCAAGTTGCCCAAAAGGGACAACAGCAACAATCCAGACAACAAAAGAAGCCAAAATGCCCGGGAGCTCAACCAGCTCCACAGGCTCAGCCCCCTCAAGGGCTTTAACTCCTTCCTAGAGAGCTTAGCTTTCCTGCCTCTGAAGGGTCCAGAACCCCTAAACATTCCAGGCAGGTTGTGTCATTTTGTCAACAGATGACACCAAATAACAGCAGAAAATTGGACTCTGTCCATTGTAGGGGAGGGGTACACGCTTTATTTTCACAGCATGCCCCCTCCTACAATCGTAAGACAGTTCAATTCCCAAACCTCCCCAAACAATCTACTGGATCAAGAGGTCTCAACACTCCTTGCTCAGGAAGCAATAGAGGACGTGCCCATTCCCCAACAGGGTACAGGGTTCTACTCCCCCTATTTTCTTATTCCAAGGAAAACAGGAGGACACAGACCCATTCTAGACCTCAGAGAATTGAACAAATATCTGTTCCGAAAAAAGTTCAAAATGATTTCTCTGGGAACTCTTCTGCCATATCTTCAAAGTCAGGATTGGCTTTGCTCTCTAGATCTAAAGGATGCATATACTCATATTCTGTTCCATCCAGATCACAGGAAATTCTTACGATTCCTTTTCAAGGGAAAACACCTCCAATACAGGATTCTTCCTTTTGGTCTGGCTTCAGCACCAAGAGTATTCACGAAATGCATGGCAGTAGTAGCTGCATTCCTGCAAACCCTAGGGATATTCGTCTTCCCTTACTTGGACGACTGGCTCATTCGAGCCCCCACGATTCCAGAAGCCAGCTCTGCACTGTCTCAAACAATGCGAATTCTCCAATACTTGGGATTGGTCATAAACTTCCCAAAATCCCAACTTGTTCCTTCTCAAACCCTGGAGTTCATAGGAGCTTGTTTAGATACCAGACAGTCAAGGGCTTTCCTCCCACAGCCTCGCTGTCTTTGCATAATGCAACTAGCTTCTCAAGCAGCGGGAAAGTCCTCCTTAATTGCTTGAGAACTGCTGCAATTACTGGGACATATGGCATCCACAGTTCATGTAGTTCCCTATGCTCGCCTCCACATGCGAACAGCCCAGTGGACACTATCCACACAGTGGGCACAGGCCACAGGACGTCTGTCGGACAAGATATCGAACTCACGACGACTGATCTTGTCCCTACAATGGTGGCAATCACTGGAGAATCTTTTAGTGGAGTCTCCTTTCCAACAACCCCGATTCCAGACCACCCTAACAACAGATGCATCACAGGTGGGATGAGGAGCACACCTGCACCAACTCTCTCCACCCAGGGTACCTGGACTCCACAGGAGGCTTGTCTTCACATAAACCTTCTAGAACTCATAGCAATCTATCTAGCTCTTTGAGTATTCCATGCCCAGCTCATCTACAAGACAGTCCTAGTCCAAACAGACAATCAAGTAGCCATGTTCTATGTGAACAAGCAGGGCGGAACAGGCTCTCTGTCGTTATGCAACGAAGCTTTACGACTATGGGCCCTCGCCAGAGAGCATCAGATTCACCTTCTCGTGGTATATCTTCCAGGCATTCAAAACCTTTGGGCAGACAAACTCAGCCGAGTACTGCTGCCTCACGAATGGTCTCTGCGCCTAGACCAGGTGATAAAGATATTTCACATCTGGGGAACCCCAGACAGACCTCTTTGCAAGTCCACTGAATGCCAAACTTCCCCGGTTCTGTTCCAGAATTCCGACTCACAATTGCCAGGCAATTCCTCCTTCACTGGGGTCAGGACTTCCTCTATGCCTTCCCACCCATTCCCCTCATCCCCAAAACACTCTTCAAGCTTCAGAGAGGCAGAGGTCATATGATCCTCGTAGCACCACGGTGGCCACGACAAACGTGGTATCCCCTGCTTCTACATCTCTCTCAAGCTGCACTTCTGGAGTTAGGGTGTGCTCCAAACCTTCTCTCCCAAGAGAAAGGGATGCTATGGCACCTGATTCCCCAGTCCCTGCATCTCAGGGCCTGGTTGCTGAAAGCCTAGACCTGCAGGATCTTAACCTTTCCCAACAGGTAAAGGATGTCCTTCAGGCTTCCAGAAAACCTTCCATAAGACGTTTTTACACCTTCAAGTGGAATCATTTTACTATGTGGTGTTCTAAAAAGGGCTTAAACCCCCTTGTGATACCTTTGGAATCGGTACTAGAGTATCTACTTCATTTTTCAAATTCTGGTCTAAAGACAAATTCAGTAAGAGTCCATCTTAGTGCAATTGCAGCTTCCTATAAGCCTCTAAATGGACAGCCAATTTCCTCCCATCCACTCATAGCAAGACTTATGAGAGGTCTTCTCTTAACAAAGCCTCCCATTAGGCCACCACCGGTGGCATGGGATTTAAATCTAGTTCTTGGACAGCTCATGAAACCGCCCTTTGAACCTTTAGCCACAACAACCCTAAAGTTTTTATCCTGGAAGGTCATCTTCCTAATTGCAATCACCTCCGCACGTCGCATTAGTGAATTGAAAGCTTTAGTGGCTGATCCCCTTTATACAAGGTTTCACCATGATAAGGTTGTTCTCAGAACTCATCCACATTTTATGCTAAAGTTGGTTTCGCCTTTTCATTTAAATCAATCGATTTACCTTCTTGTATTCGTTCCGAGACCTCATGCCTCTAATGCAGAAAGGAACCTTCATACTTTGGACTGTAAAAGAGCCTTGGCTTTTTACCTACAAAGAACACAGCATCATAGAAAGTCTTCTCAACTTTTTGTTGGCTTTGATTCTAGTCATTTGGGACTTCCAGTCTCCAAAAGAACTCTATCTAAATGGATTGCACAATGCATATCCTTTACTTATGAGAGTAAGAGTCTTCCTCTTCAAGGCCATGTCACAGTACATAATGTGAGAGCCATGGCAGCCTCTATGGCTAACCTTCACTCTGTGTCTATTGATGACATCTGTCGAGCAGCCACCTGGGCTTCGGTGCACACCTTCACAGCCCACTACTGCCTAGATAAAGCCTCCCGTTGGAATGCCTTCTTTGGCCAGGCTGTTCTTCAACATCTCTTTCAGACTTAATTCAACTCCTACCCACCAATCCTGGTAGGATGCCAGAGATCCATGGGAGGAAGCATGGCCCACCTCACTATAGGTGGCAGCTTCCTGGGGCCATCTCCCCGGCATTTTCAGCTAGGGAGTCCCCATATGTGAAGACTACATTCCTGCTTGTTTCTGGAGATAGCGTAGTTACTCACCTGTAACAGGTGATCTCCGGGAACAGCAAGAATTTAGTCTTCACAACCCACCCACCTCCCCTAGGAGTTGTCTCTCTATTTCTCTGTCTCTTTCCTCTCTCCCTCTATCCTTTCACTCAGCTACAAACTTAACTGAAGAGGGACAGTTGGAAAGGCGGGAAGACAGCACACATGTGCTGAGGGATGCTCCCAAAAGCGTTCCTATTGGACGCTGGGGAGCGTTCCCACACAGGCTCCATTGGTACCGACAATACCCATATGTGAAGACTAAATTCCTGCTGTTCCCGGAGATCACCTGTTACAGGTGAGTAACTACGCTATATCGCAATGATCGGGTAGATCAAATTGGTGGGTGGGGGGGGGGGTTGTGGTCTATGTTAGAGAGAGCATTGAGTTACATAGGATTAAAGTTTTGCAGGAAACAGAATACACTGTAGAATCTCTATGGCTAGAAATTCCATTTAAAAAGGGGAAGGCGATGGCAGTAGGGGGTACACTACCAACCATCTAGCCAGAATGAATAGATAGATGATGAAATACTAAAATAAATCAGGGAAGCTAACAAAAGTTATAAGACAGCTATGGGTGATTGTAATTACCTCAATATTGCCTGTGTCAATGTCACAGCAGAACATGCTAAGGAAATAAAGAGCCTGATTTTCAATAAGGCGCCGAGGCATGCCATACCTGCATAAAGATACTTGCTCAAGAAAAATGCTTAAATTGTGTGTCGGGTACCTCCAATACAGTCAAGCATTAAAAATGCAGCATAAACTGAGCACAGCAGCAGGCACCTAGCGTAGCATAGACAGGTATGTGCAGGGGCTGGAACCCGGGCTTGGCGCCTAAGAAAATGTTAGCCTGCGATACCCAAGTAGGGATCCAAACCAGCAGGCAGATAAGTGGGCCAGCAAGTGTGCCTGAACCCGTGTATCGTCTGTCCGGTGTACCCATGTAGAGATGACACCATCACGTAGGCCCCGTGGGCTGCCTGTGCAAGAGCCCCCTGTGGCTGGACAGATAGCCACTAGTGGCATGGCAGTGAGAAGGAAAATAAACTTGTGCCCTGATGAGTCAGAGACCCTTGCCCATTCCGTCCTGGGTACAAGGGGGTACTACACCCCAGGGGGGCCTGGAAGCCAAACCTGTGGCTGTCCATGGCCATATGGAGGGCCATCTAACTCTGCCTGCACAGGTAAGGAGACCTGAAAGGGTGAGGGGAGGGGGCTGAGCACCATGCTAGGCCATGCACATCCTGAAAGGCACATCTGTGTGTCTGCACAGGGAAACAGGGCTGTGGGACCAAGCCACATGCTGGTAGCAGCACCAATGGTAGCAGAACAGGTGACAGTGGGGGGATGGACCATGCATGATGCAGATGCCATCTCTGGCTGCCAACAGCAGTAGACGTAATGCAGCGAGGGCTGATGAAAACCCAGAGGAGAAAAAAGAAGCTGTTTTTCAGAGGGAAAAAGATGTGCACAAGTTGCAATATTCGCAGGAACCAGCTAGAGGGAGCAGGAGTGCATTCAGAGAGACTGAAGGGCCACGCCCAGCTGGTCACGAGGAACTGACAACCAGCCCCAAATCCTCAAAGGCACGAGTGCTTTATAAGAGAAGAGTGGAAGACTGGAAGAGGGAGAGGTTGAAGTGGAAGCCTGATTCCTCCGGAGTTAGAGGATCACCAGGAGTGAGAGGTGACTCACCAGGAGCTGAGAAAGGACCTAAGGAGGGACCAGCTTAAGCTAGAGAGAGAGCTGTTTGCCCGAAGAGGCAAAAGCACTGCACTAATTGCAAGCAGAAGCCAAAGGAGAATCAGCTGGGGAAGCTAAGCCACGCTGAGCAGGAAAGCCAGGAGCTGGGCTTATGCAGAAGCAGGTGCTTACCAGGAGAATGGGTTCAAAGGCTGCAAGGTAAACCAAACTTTCAAAGAAAAGGATTTCATCAAGCTGCTGACTGTGAGAGGCAAGCAATTGAAGAAAGCCATTTACCTGCTTGTTGCTGCAATACAAGGTATGATAAATATATGCCTATGAAGAGAGCTATAAATGTTAGACTATGGTAAAGCTGCTATAAAACCTCTAAGAAGAGAGAACACATTTAATCCTAATACAGCAGGTGGCCGACGCCCTAGGCTAGGCCAAGGACATTGGCAAGTACTGCAAGAGATATACAAAACCCCTGGAGGTGTTTCCCAAGAAACTAGGGATACAGAGTCAGACATATCTGATTATGAGCCAATGCAAGTGGAACTGGCAGGAGAATTATTAGACCAGGAAATGGATTGTACTCTCTGTGTATCTGGTAGCATAGAGTCTTTGCCAGACTTGTAAGTTGCTTGAATTGCCAAACGATCATTCTTTAATTGACTAAGCACTGCTATTCCTGTGAAGTTCAACAGTTTTGCTTTAAACCTGAGTTTTCTTTCTTACCTGAATTAAGGACATTTACTTTGAGTTGTAACCCAACAATTGGAACCACTGTGTAAAGGGAATAAAAGCCTTCTTTTTCCCACCACTCTGCTTTAATTGTTTCTTTAAAGATTGGAGCTAAAAACTACAAGGACCAAGTGTCTTTTGGCCCTTAAAAGACTCTCCTATCTTAATATTACAGTTTTTATGTCCCACCTGCCCTGGCGTCCACTGGCCACCAGGGAGGCATGCCGACATAAATGGCGTAGTTGTTTGGATTTTATTTATTGGGTTCTTACAACTGGAAAAGGAAAAAGACAGAAAATAATCTCCAAGGTTTAAAAAGTAAAACCCGGAGTGGAGTAGCTGAAAACCGGATTGAAAAAGTAAAACCCGGAGTGGAATAGCTGAAAACCGGATCGGAAGGTAAAACCCGGAATGGAGTAGCCAGAAACAGGACCGGAAGAAAAACCCGGAGTGGAGCAACAAAAGACCGGACCGGAAGGCGAAAATCCAGAAGGGGGACACCTGGATCAGTGGACCGGAGGATCCTGTTGTTGACACTGAAGGCGGAGAGCTGCAGAGTGGGGCAGCAATGGTCATTACAAAGCTGAGGCAACACGGATATCAGGTAAAATGTAATTACACCTGACCCGTGTTGGATATCATAGTGAAGCCTGAAAAAAAAAAAAAAGAGCTCATTTGTGTTTGTGAGCCACACTTGGTTTTTTTTTCTCTCTTGTGTTTCTTTTCTATAGGTGCAGCATGGAGCAGAAAGAGCTCTGTGCATGAATGGCTCTACAGTTTGATCGGCAAGCTGAGTTTGCACGCCAGAACCAGACGCAGGCCCTCCAAGCTTTGCAAGCACAACAGAAGCCGGTCCTGCAAGTCATGGAAGCGTGGTTGGCCCAGCAGAGGGAGATGCTGGAAACGGCCAACACCAAGATGCAACAGGCGGCTGGACCAAGTAATCCGATGGAAGGACAATGGACGTGCAATGCCCTATCTGTGGGGAAGTTAAGCGCTACTGATGATGTAGACGACTTTTTAGATTCCTTTGATAGAATCGCACGTTCCACTGCCTGGCCAAAAGAGCAATGGGCCATTCGCCTAGCAGCATCCCTCACAGGGGAACCGCTGGCTGCGTACAAGGCAATGCCCCCTGCTCTTGCTAATGATTATGAGGAAGTAATTAAGGCTATCCGGGATCGCCTGGGCCTTACACCTTTCTTATATAACCGAATGTTTAGAGCCACTTCTCTCAAGGCAGGTGAAACGCCTAAGGCCTTAGGCCATAGGATACGCAGTTTAGCGACCAAATGGCTAAAGCCTGAGGAGAAGGCAGTAAGTATGCTAATGGACGAAATAATACTAGAACAGTATATGTCTGCAGTACCAAAGAGGGTGCAGAACTTTCTCATTCTGCAGAGTTGCCGCACCACTGCTGAAGCAATAGCTCTTACCGAGCGTTATTTGGAGGCAGAGATGGTCACCCAGCAAAAGGTGGAGTCTCCAAAATGGGCAGTCGGTATGGAGGCACAGATGTTAGAAAGTGTCTCACAACCTCTACAGAAAGGTTTGAAAAATCCTACTGTTTTGTCAAAAGAAACTGCTAAAAGATGTTTTTCCTGTGGAAAGAAAGGGCATTTGAAACAGGAATGTTACTTACGTACTGCTCTTGTCGGAGAAAAGCCAAAAGCAATACGTGAGGGATTTGTGTTGAATGTAAAAATACAAGGGGTAAATGCAAAAGCACTTTTAGACTCTGGAGCTGACCAGACTATGATTTCTCAAAAATTATGGTCTGTGGTCAGGGATCAAGGCGAGTCAGTGCCAGATCAGCCAGAGCGGCATGTTAAAATAAAATGTATACACGGTGCTGCTACCCGTTATCCAGTATATAAATTGTGGGTCAAAGGTTTGGGTGTTGAAAAAGAAATGTTAATAGCGGTTATACCTAGGTTACCACAAGAGCTTGTACTAGGCCGAGACTGGCCACAGTTCAGGAAAGGGCTAAAAGAGGGCTTGTCTCCGCAAGAAGCTCTGGTATCCGCTTGCATTCGCTCTAAGGATAGTACAATTCCTAGCCCGCTTTGGGAAAAGCCAAAAAAAAAACCCACCCTTAAAGTACAGGAAGACCCACAAAAGAAGTTTGTACTAAGATTTTGCAAAACTTCAGAGCAAGCTCGCAGTCCTCAACGGGCATCTGCACAGGCTATGATCTGTATAGCGCTGAGGACCAGGTTGTCCCGAAGCATGGACGTACGCTAATCAATACTAACCTCCAGGTGGAGCTACCCCAAGGGTGCTATGGGCGTATAGCACCACGGTCCGGGCTCGCTTCCAAATATTTCATTGACGTGGGTGCCGGTGTAGTCGATCCGGACTATAGAGGCCTACTTAAAGTCCTTTTATTTAACTTTTCAAATGAAGACTTTAACGTCAAAGTGGGGGACAGGATAGCACAATTGATATGTGAATGGATGGGCTTCCCAACCCTCAAAGAGGTCACCATGGTAACTCCAACGAGCCGGGGAACTGGAGGTTTTGGCTCTACTGGGAAGAGAGACATGGAAGGCTTTATTGCTATGGGGAATGACCCCCCAGAGGAAGATCTTGGCCCACGACTAGATGAGTGCAAAGGTTGCCCTACACCAAGGATCAGTGAAGAGCTCTCCTTAAAGCAGAAGCAGGATTTGACCCAACTGCTAGAAAAGTTTAAGGACGTGCTAACTCCTATACCAGGAGAGACAGCCTTGGTGGCACACGAAATAATTACCCCTCCTGGGAAAATTATAAGACAACGGCCATACCGATTGCCGGAGGCCAAGAGGCAGGAGGTTATCGATCAAGTTCAGGAGATGCTCCAGATGAACATTATTGAGGAATCGCACAGTCCATGGTGCAGTCCCGTGGTATTAGTACCTAAGCCCGGTGGTACTATGCGTTTTTGCATAGATTTCCGCCAAGTGAATGCGGTGTCTACTTTCGACGCGTACCCGATGCCTCATATCGAGGAATTGTTAGACAGGCTAGGGCAGGCAAAATTCCTTACAACTTTAGACATGACAAAAGGATATTGGCAGGTGCCCCTAACACGAGATGCTAAACCCAAAACTGCCTTTAGCACTCCCCTGGGCCTGTTCCAGTTTAGAAGAATGCCCTTTGGGTTGCACGGGGTGGCTGCAACATGCCAGCGCCTGATGGACATTGTTCTCCGATCGCATCAGAGTTTCGCAACAGCCTACATGGATGATGTGGTGATCCACAGTGCCACGTGGGAAGAGCAACTACTCCAGGTGGGAACAGTGCTGAAAGCCATGAGAAGAGCGGGATTAAAGTTAAACCCGAAAAAGTGCACGTTCGGCGCCAAGGAAGTTAAGTACTTGGGTCACCTTGTGGGACGGGGCACAGTGCGCCCATTACTAGATAAGGTGGAAAGCGTGAGGAACTTTCCCGTCCCTCACCATAAGAAACAACTGAGAAGTTTTCTTGGGCTCATTGGCTACTACCGCCGCTTCATACTGCATTTTGCGGATGAAAGCGCTATATTCACTGAAATGTTATAAAACAATGCGCCGAACGCAATACCATGGTCATCGTAGGCGGATGAAGCCTTCCAAAACTTAAAGGAAAAATTATGTCGAGCCCCCATTCTGCGAGGCGTAGATTTTAGACAACCCTTTATATTAGAACATAAGAACATAAGATATGCCATACTGGGTCAGACCAAGGTCCATCAAGCCCAGTATTCTGTTTCCAACAGTGGCCAATCTAGGTCATACGTACCTAACAGTTTCCCCAAGGGACACAGGTTCCACAATGCTTGTATTGGTTCAAGCATTGATATCCTGGGTCCCTTCTTAATAATGGTTTATGGACCTTTCCTCCAGGAACTTGTCCAAACCTTTTTTAAACCCAGCTACACTAACAGCCTTTACTACATCCTCCGCTAACAAATTCCAGAGTTTGATTACACGTTGAGTGAAAAAATATTCAAGGTGCGGTCTCACCATGGAACGATATAGAGGCATTATAATATCTTTTGTTTTATTTTCCATTCCTTTCCTTATCATACCTAGCATTCTATTTGCTCTCTTGGGCGCCGCTGCACACTGGGCCGAGGGTTTTAACATGGTATCCACAAGGACGCCTAAATCTTTTTCTTGGGTGGTGGTTCCTAATGTGGAACCTTGCATCGTGTAACCATAGTTTGGGTTGTTCTTCCCTAGGTGCATAACCTTGCACTTCTCCACATTAAATTTCATCTGCCATTTTGATGCCCAGTCTTCCAATTTATCAAGATCCTCTTGCAATTTTCCACAATCCTCCTGGGTTTTAACAACTTTAAATAGTTTTGTGTCATCAGCAAATTTGATAACCTCACTCGTTATTCCACTTTCCAGGTCATTTATGAATATGTCAAAAAGCAGCGGACCCAGCACAGATCCCTGGGGTACACCACTATTCACCTTTCTCCATTGGGAAAATTGGCCATTTAGCCCTACCCTCTGCTTTCTATCTTTTAACCAGTTCCTGATCCACAGTAGTACACTGCCTCCTATCCCATGACTCTTTAGTTTTGCCAAAAGTCTCTCATGAGGGACCTTGTCAAAGGCTTTCTGAAAGTCCAGATACACAATATCAACCGACTCACCTTTGTCCACCTGTTTATTCACTCCTTCAAAAAAACATAACAGATTAGTAAGAAAAGATCTTCCTTGTCTAAAGCCATGTTGGCTGTCTCCCATTAGGTCATGACTATCTATATGCTGAGTAATTTTATTCTTTATGATGGTTTCTACCATTTTTCCCGGTACTGATGTCAGGCTCACCGGTCTGTAGTTTCCCGGATCACCCCTCGAACCCTTTTTAAAAATTGGTGTTACATTGGCGATCCTCCAATCCTCAGGTATTAGAGATGATTTTAATGATAGTTCACAGATTACTGATAGCAGGACTGCAATCTCAAATTTCAGTTCTTTCAACACCCTTGGATGTATACCATCCGGCCCAGGTGATTTGCTACTCTTCAGTTTATCTAATAGTTGTAGGACATCTTCCCGATGTATCGATATTTCCTTCAATTCTTCCACACCTTTAAATACCACTTCAGTCATGGGTAACATCCCTACATCTTCCTCAGTAAAGACCGAAGCAAAGAATTCATTCAGTCTCTCCGCTATCGCCTTGTCGCCTCTTAGTGCTCCTTTAACCCCTTTATCATCTAATGGACCAACTGACTCTCTCACGGGTTTTTTGCTACGAATGTACTTGAAAAGGTCTTTATTTCGCGTTTTTGCTTCCGCAGCAAGCTTCTTCTCAAATTCTCTCTTTGCCTGCCTTATCAATGCCTTGCATTTGACTTGCCAGTGCTTGTGCTGTTTCCAGGTTTCATCATTTGGCTCTTTTTTCCATTTCTTGAAAGATGCTTTTTTGGCAACAACAGCCTCTCTGACCTCAGCTTTAAACCATGCTGGCAATTTTTTGGACTTCCTTCCACTTTTCTTAAAGCGTGGAATACAGCTGGTCTGGGCTTCCAAGATAGTATTTTTCAACAACACCCAAGCTTGATGTACGTCTTTAACCTTCGCAACTGCTCCTTTTAGTTTTTTCTTAACTGTTTTCCTCATTCTATCATAGTCTCCCTTTCGAAAGTTAAAGGGTAGTACTGTGGATTTCCTTACTATCCCTCCTCCACTAATTAAATCAAAGGCGATCATGCTATGATCACTATTGCCAAGTGGCCCCAACACCCTTATCTCTTGCACTACATCTGGTGTTCCACTAAGGACTAGGTCTAATATTGCTTCCCCTCTGGTCGGTTCATGAACCAGCTGCTCCAAGAAGCAGTCATTTATTTCATCTAGGAACTTTATCTCCCTAGCATGTCCTGTTGTGACACTGACCCAGTCGATGCCGGGGTAATTGAAATCACCCATTATTATTACTGCACTGTAACGTTTGCTAGCTTCCTTGATTTCTTTGAGCATTTCATCATCCATTTGTTCATTCTGGCCAGGCGGACGATAGTACACCCCCACTGCCATCGCCTTCCCCTTTTTACATGGAATTTCAATCCATAGAGATTCTACAGCAAATTTTGTTTCTTGCAAAACTTTAATCCTTTCTGACTCAATGCCCTCTCTAACATAGAGCGCAACCCCTCCACCAATTTGATCAGCTCTATCATTTCGATATAGTTTGTACCCAGGTATCACAGTGTCCCACTGGTTGTCCTCCTTCCACCATGTCTCTGATATTCCAATCATATCTAACCTCTCATTTAGTGCTATATATTCTAACTCTCCCATCTTGTTTTGTAGACTTCTAGCATTTGCATACAAGCATTTTAGAGACTGTATTTTATTCATATTAATTTGGCTATTGGTAGACATGGGTAATTTGGGATCTTTAAGTTCTGTCTGCTCCATACTCGAGGGCATTTGGGCTACTTTACTCTTTTTTGGAACCTCTCTGCTTTTTGTAGTATCCTTCAAGGATACATTCTTCCGAACCATGCGCTCTTGGGCGACTGTCGGCTTTCCCCTATTATCTAGTTTAAAAGCTGCTCTATCTCCTTTTTAAAGGTTAATGCCAGCAGCCTGGTTCCATCCCGGTTAAGGTGAAGCCCATCCCTTCAGAAGAGCCCCTCCTTTCCCCAGAATGTTCCCCAGTTCCTAACAAATCCGAACCCCTCATCTCTGCACCATTGTCTCATCCACGCATTGAGACTCCGGAGCTCTGCCTGCCTATTGGGTCCTGCGCGTGGAACGGGAAGCATTTCGGAGAACGCTACCCTGGAAGTTCTGGATTTCAACTTCCTACCTAAAAGCCTAAATTTAGCTTCCAGAACCTCCCTACCACATTTTCCTATGTCATTGGTACCAACATGTACCAAGACAGCAGACTCCTCCCCAGCACTATCTAAGACCTTATCTAGGTGGCGTGTGAGGTCCGCTACCTTCGCACCAGGCAGGCATGTTACCAGGCGATCCTCACGTCCACCAGCCACCCAGCTATCTACATGCCTAATGATCGAATCACCAACTATAACTGCTGTCCTAACCCTTCCCGCATGGGCACTTGGCCCTGGAGAAACCTCCTCGGTGCGAGAGGGGTTTACATCACCTGGAGGACAGGTCCTAGTTACAGGATCACTTCCTGCCACACCAGGGTGATGCTCTCCTGTCACGTGACCTCTCTCCTCCATGGCAACAGGGATGCTGCCAGACTGGAGGTGGGACTTCAGGACTATATCCCTGTAGGTCTCGTCTATGTACCTCTCTGTCTGTCTTATGTTTTCCAAGTCTGCTACTCTAGCCTCTAGAGAACGGACTCGTTCCCTGAGAGCAGAGAGCTCCTTGCACCTAGTGCACACGTAAGACCTCTCACCAGCTGGGAGAAAATCATACATGTGACACTCAATGCAAAAGACTGGAAAGCCCACATCCCGCTGCTGGACTGCTGTCTGCATCTTAGTTTTAAGTTTGTGTTTAGATCTTTAAGTTCTATATGTACTAAAGGGTGCAATGGATATTTATACCACTAAAACTGTACCTAAGAAGTTTAATATACCTTGTTCACCTGAAGCTTAATTAATCTCAGGTCCTTGGTGTATGACTGATTTGGGTAATGAGCTTCACCTGAGAGCACCTCCTGTCTTTTAAGTTGTGCAAGTACCTATAAAGCTGTGATTTTCCCAGGGGAGGGTGGGTGTGGGGAGGGAGGGAGGGATATAACACTTATTAAAAAAGGGCTGCTACACAGTACCTTGTCCTGTGCTGCTGAGGAAAACTATATTCTGATTTGATTTAAATTATAGCTCTTTGCTGCTACTAGGCTCTAACCTATTATGAAATTTAAACTACAAGCTCTCTGCTGGATTCTAAATTTAACCAGAAAGCTCTCTTCTGTGTTTTAATTTGAAACTAAAAGTACTTTGCTGATGCTAGGCCCTGAGTGACTATGAAATTTAAACTACAGCTGTCTACTGGGTATGAAAGGTAACCAGAAAGCTCTCTTCTGTGTTTTAATTTGAAACTAAAAGTACTTTGCTGATGCTAGGCCCTGAGTGACTATGAAATTTAAACTACAGCTGTCTACTGGGTATGAAAGGTAACCAGAAAGTTCTCTTCTGTGTTTTTAAATTGAATCTTAAACTGTTGCTACTAGGCCCTGACTGATTTAACAAAAAAAATAGTGGGTTCACAGATTAATTAGCTTTAAAAGAAAAAAAATTCCTTTCAGAAAAATTCCCAGAAGTATATACTCACAATTTCAGATTTCTCTCCAGAAGTAACAGCCCCCTTTCCAGTCCTTCAAGACTTACAAACAGATGCTTCGGAGACTGGTTTGGGTGCTGTTCTCTCCCAGGTATAAGAAGGCGCAGAGCACCCCCTAATGTTCCTAAGTAGGAAGCTGTCACCTTGCGGAGAAAAAGTATTTGACTATCGAAAGGGAATGTCTCGCAATCAAGTGGGCAATCGAAACATTGAAGTTTTACTTGACAGGAAGGAAATTTGTCCTCATTACGGCCATGCCCCTCTAAAATGGTTAAGCAGTATGAAGAATGACAATCACTGCCTAACCAGGTGGTATATGGCTTCACAACCGTATGATTTTAGAGTGGAACACAGAGCAGGGAAGCTGCATTTTAATGCTGACGCAATGTCCCATATTACGTGCTGCGCGGAAGAAGGTTCCCCAGCCCGTAATATTTTAAGAAGGCGGATATGTAATGCAGCGAGGGCTGATGAAAACCCAGAGGAGAAAAAAGAAGCTGTTTTTCAGAGGAAAAAAGATGTGCACAAGTTGCAATATTCGCAGGAACCAGCTAGAGGGAGCAGGAGTGCATTCAGAGAGACTGAAGGGCCACGCCCAGCTGGTCACGAGGAACTGACAACCAGCCCCCAATCCTCAAAGGCAGGAGTGCTTTATAAGAGGAGAGTGGAAGACTGGAAGAGGGAGAGGTTGAAGTGGAAGCCTGATTCCTCCGGAGCTAGAGGATCACCAGGAGTGAGAGGTGACTCACCAGGAGCTGAGGAAGGACCCAAGGAGGGACCAGCTCAAGCTAGAGAGAGAGCTGTTTGCCCGAAGAGGCAAAAGCACTGCACTAATTGCAAGCAGAAGCCAAAGGAGAATCAGCTGGGGAAGCTAGGCCACGCTGAGCAGGAAAGCCAGGAGCTGGGCTTATGCAGAAGCAGGCGCTTACCAGGAGAATGGGTTCAAAGGCTGCAAGGTAAACCAAACTTTCAAAGAAAAGGATTTCATCAAGCTGCTGACTGTGAGAGGCAAGCAATTGAAGAAAGCCATTTACCTGCTTGTTGGCTGCAATACAAGGTATGATAAATATATGCCTATGAAGAGAGCTATAAATGTTAAAGACTATGGTAAAGCTGCTATAAAACCTCTAAGAAGAGAGAACACATTTAATCCTAATACAGCACGTGGCCGATGCCCTAGGCTAGGCCAAGGACATTGGCAAGTACTGCAAGAGATATACAAAACCCCTGGAGGTGTTTCCCAAGAAACTAGGGATACAGAGTCAGACATATCTGATTATGAGCCAATGCAAGTGGAACTGGCAGGAGAATTATCAGGACACCAAAAGCAGCGTACTGCCACGTAGAAACTAGCACCACAGTACAAAGACGTGACAGGTATGAGTTCTCACCAAACTTTTATTATTCCATATATGTAACAGGAGACCTGACCCGACACAGGCCGTGTTTCGATAAAATCTTCATCAGGGGTTGGCTCACCTTATATATAAAAAAATATATCATAAATAAATTAAAATAAATTAAAACCACAAATATAATTATAATAACGTTATAAATAATTAAACATCATAAGTGGAATGCGACAAAAATATGACACATACTATTTGATAACATTCAAAGCTTAAAATTCATAAACTTATGGTATTTGTGTCATCCCCCAAAAAAACTTTACATGTATAAAACAAAAATATCAATAAATATGAATATAAGTGTCAATATATACATGAAGCGGTAAGTACTAAAAAAAAACCATATAATAAATAATAATAATAATAATAAATATAAATATATTATATAAATGTATAAAACAATTATCAGCAAACATTGAAAACAAAAAAATAATTAATAAACAATGATAACACCAAATAAATGATAATATTATCATACTTGAAAACATATATATATAAAAAAATAAATATAAATATAAATATATATTGATAAAAAATATATGAAATACACAGAAACATGTGAATATGTCGTTAAATCACAGACATTTATTAAATCAAATCAAACAAAAGGAGAGGAGACTAAAGGAGCAGGAGTGAATTAAATTTACCTGAGAGAGTTGTGTTAGAAGACTCTAACACAATATGTTCTGTTAATAATAGCTTGTATAGCTAAAAAAATTATAAAAAGATAAATAAATAAATATAATAAATGAAACTGTATTATGTATTAATAATTTAAATATATAAATATAAAAAAAATGTAAAAAATGCTTCACAATCACTAGAACCTCAAACTGGATCCAAGATAACACATTCATTGCTTAATCATTGAAAGAAACTTTGCTTTAACATAGCAAATGGCTTGCTTGACAAACACATTATGCACTACTATACTTGTGTATATGTGGCTCATAAATTGATTATGTAAGAAAAACGTACGATGTTGCAAATTGAATGGCATACTTGATAATTCGTGCCAAAAACAGTCAAAGGCACTTTGAAACGCCAGGTATGAACGGAGGAACTACCGATGCGATGCATACCATGTGGTCCTATTATGCTATTTTCTTATCGATTAAAAATACTCAAATGTTATCTTCATGACCCATAATTTCTACTATATCAATGTATTATATACTCATGCTATTGTTTATAATCGCTGGAACCTCTACTCTACAATTGGCAGCAGCGACAAATACTTTTATGTAAATAAATTACATTTTGTATTAAGAGCTGCTTCTGCTCGTACGCCGATTTGAAACCGAATTCTAAAGAAGGATGTTTGTGTATGCCTGCTAATTCACTACAAAACTCTATAACAATTTGTTTGAAAAAAGTGAAAAAGGCTATAAATAAGTAAAAAACCATCAATTTGACTTACATCTTCACCGTTAAATGTTCGAAAACGTGAAACCTGCACCGCACACACGGAACAATGCCTCAGTAAATGGAAAACGCTGGCGCATGCGGGGTAGACTTTAGGCAGTATAAAGTCTACCCCGCATGCGCCAGCGTTTTCCATTTACTGAGGCATTGTAGAGTTTTGTAGTGAATTAGCAGGCATACACAAACATCCTTCTTTAGGCCATGCGTAGGTATGGCACACACCCCATGCCAACAACCTCCAGCCCCCTCCCACACAGACACTCAGCCTTCCCCCACAAAACTGACAACACATTGTGCTTGCAAACTGGGAACATTTTATTGCAAACCTTGTATCATGTACAACACTGGCAGCATCTCCAGTATAAAACAATGGAGATCCCTACATGGAACAGGGACTTTGAGCACCCATGTTCGTGGCCATGTGATATTCCCCATTATGTGCAGAACCGCCGCAGCTACCGCCCAGCACAGGTAGTTCCTCTGTTCCATACCCATGCAGAGCAGCCACAGCTACCACCCAGCATGGGTAGCACCACTGTGCCATACCCATGCAGAATGGGTGGCAACACCACCACTGTACCGGTGCAAGGTGTGTGCACCATTGCTGCTCAGCACGGGTGTGGCACAGCAACACTACACATGCAGAATGCCTCCTGCCCCGAGAGGGTACACAATCTGAGCGATACCATGCATCAGTCTTCATGCCATGGCAGCCATGACCACATACAGTGCTATCTGTCTTACCCGGGTCTTACCGTCAGGGTATCCATGCACGCATATGATGCTGTCTCACCATGGTGTGCGGCTATGGCGTCTTATGGCAGATAGCTGTCTTGCAGATTTTCATACCATTGGCGCTCAGGAACCTATGTGGGTACTGGATATGCCTTTGGATGGGGCATGATGCAGCTATGTATCATATTCACGTATGTGTTAAAGGGCTTCACGGGTAGCTTAACACCGCCATAGCGCCTGAGCAGCACAGTGGCAGACACAGCACAGAAAGGGCCAATGCGAACCCGGAAGGCAAACTTTACACCCTCTGAGACCCATATTGCCCTGCGGTTCATCCTTAAGCAGCATGCTGCCCTCTTTGCGGCAGAGGATGCCAGCTCACAGCTGAAAGCATTGTGTGACATTGTCAAGAGAGTCAATGCTGTCCACTACCACAACAGGGACATGGAGGATATTAAGAAGAAGTGGCGGATGGTATGGCAGGCTGCGAAGGAGAAAAGGGCCAGCAACAGCAAACTGCCACCTGTGCACCAACGCAAACTTACTCCCCTGGAGGAACAGGTGCTGCAGTTTGTAGAGGAGGTCTCCATCTCAGGGGTTGTAGGCTTCGACAGCTCCACCCCAGGCACACAGGAGGGTGAGTGGGGGTTGCCCTATGGCCTTGGTGGCACCTTAATGGCCATGTATGTGTCCAACACATGGTTGTGTCCACCCAGGGCCTGCCTGTCTGTTGGTCCTTGGGTGATTGGGTGATGTGGGGGTTGGGGATAGTGCAGACTGGGGATCCTCCTACCTGTTCTGTTGTGAGCATGGTGGCACCCCATAGGCCGACCCAGTGACCCATGGCACTACCCTTTGCCTCCTTTGCTCTCCCCCAGACCTGCCAGGGACCCACCCCTCACTGCCTGGAACAGTTGCATCGGAGGGAGCCTCACCACCTGCTGTGTCTGATGCCAGTGGGCAGCCAGGATGCAGCACAGCCACAGGGGCCAGTGTGCCTGCCAGGGCAGAGGAGCAGTCCGGTGTGGCTACCAGGGCAGAGAAGCAGGCTGATGCAGCTTCAGTGCTGGGGAGATGGAGACAGATGATGCACCACTGGCTGAGATACAGTTCACCATCCCTGATGACCCTGTGGATGCAGTGGCCACTGATGTGGACCAGGAGCTACTGCAGGATAGTGCACACCTGCTGGCCTGCACTGAGGGCATACAGTCTGAGATGCATAGTACTCAGCCGGACCTGCAGGCAGCAATACAGGTGAGGGAGGATGAGTTCAAGGAGTGGCAGGAACACCGGCTGCGAGTGGAGCACCATCTGGAGGGAAACCTGTATTTGATAAGGAAGATGGCAGCATACCATGCAACAATAGATAGTTCCCTGTGCAGTTTGGTGGGCCTCATGTAGGCCCAGGAGGTGGGTGTAGGGGCCACCAGTGCACCAGCACAGCCATCTGCTAGCCCTGAACCATGTGCAGTGGCCTGTCTTGCTTGGGAGGGTGATGATGCTGCCAGAACGTCATCGGACATCACTCCACTGTGTTGCAGTGCATGTGTCAGCAAGTGCCCATGGCCGGCAGGGGACAAACGGGAGAAATAAATAAACACCCTGCACACATAACATCATTTCAGGCACTTTATTGGTAATGGTGTGGGGCAGTTACCTCAAAAACTGTCTTGTATCAGCCGCACATGCTCCCAGCCTCTGCGCTGTCGCCATCTGCTGCCTCTGCAGCCTTCTACTCCTCCGCAACTATGAGCTCTGGGTCTGGCAATCCCCGCATCAGTGCATGGTTGTGGAGTATGCAGCATGATGCAAATATCTGGCATACATGCTCCGGGCTATAGAGGTGTTCCCTGCCACTCCTGTTGAGGCACCGGAAGCAGCTCTTCAGCACCCCTATTGCTTACTCCACAACTGCTCGGATCTGCTGATGGACAACATTGTACCACTCCTTCTGCTGGCTCATGGGGTGGTGCACTGGGGTCAGCAGCCAGGTCCTCAGGGGATATCCATGGTTGCCTTATGTGCACATAAGGATGGGACATGTTTCAGTTAAGATCTATGGGCTGTTACAGACAGCATACAACACACCATCTACTAGCAGAGCGGGGTTCAATATGAAACAATCAGAGACACTGTGGCAGTGAGAGGACACCAACATATAGCTTGTGCGGTAGTCAGGCATGTGGAACAGGGCAATGGGGGATGGTGAAAAGGGCTGGCCTGATAGTGGGGGGGGGGGGGCAGGGGAATGGCAAATGTCACGGAGATGTTGTTGGAGGGTTTGCTGGCTGGATTGGGGGCAGACATGGATATTTCCTACATGGGCTGCTGCCATGTGGCTGCGCTAAATGGTGCCAGCTTATGCCCTTCCTCTTGCCATATGTTGCTGCGTGCTGTCTGCTCTTGGCCATGGGGCTTCCCCTAGTTGTCTCCACAATGTGCGACATTGCTGCATGGATCTGTGGAACAGCAGCACATGTGCATACGGTGGTCAGCATGAGTTGCAATACACACTTCCTGATCGTATCTCCAGTCTAGTCCCGGACCTCTGGATTGTCTACCTTACTCAGCAGCTTGGAGACTGAGGAACCTCCTTCTTTTGTGATATCACCAGTATATTCTCCCGGGAGCCGCCTCCATTTCCCAGTTACCTCAGTCTCCAAGCAGCTGAAGGGATGGTGAGCCTGGGGGTCCAGGCTCCCTGGAGGAACAATTAAGGATAGTTTCAGATAGGATTAGTTAATCTCAAAAAAAAAAAAAAAAAAGGGGGACTGTGCCTTTAAATTTGCAGAAGGCTTTGCCCCCTCCCGATGGGCTTACCGACAGCTTCGGAAGTTAAAGAAGTGTCCGATACAGGGGCAGGAATGGTTCCGTTGCTGTAGCAGGCGAGGCCTGATTATCAGACCGGAGACCGCAGATGTACACGGCCAGCGCTTCACAGATATTATGCCTGTCAGTGCGCTCTGGCTCAGCTCAGCGACGGACGTTCGCATGAGATACAGGCCCCATATTCCCAAGCCAGGAGTGTTTCGGCGGTAGAGCCTGGCTCAGTGGCTGAAAGCAGAGCTGTGTCTCGGCGGGGGGAGAGTCCGGTGAATGTAAGGAGGCCCAGTCAGAGCAGCCCAGCCCGTCAGCGCATTTGAGCGCGAAACAGGAAGGAGGCCGACCGCATGGCAGCAGCGGCGGCTGGCCGTGCAGAAAGGTTTTTTTCTTTCCTTCCGTTCTTTTGGGAGTCTCAGTGAGCTAACGCAGGTTTTATTAATTTTGGGGGAATTGCGTTGTGGTGCAATTCTTGGAGAGTCACTGTTAAAAAAAAAAAAAAAAAAAGAGAATCAGGGAAGGATTAGGCCTTGGACATTTGGTAGGCTTGGGCTGTCCAATTGCTGAGGGTGTCTGGGGCTACATAGGTGCCCTCCAAGTCTGCCCAGAGACAAGATGCCATCTAGGTCCCAATGTTTTGTTTGTGGGGCTAAAAGAGGCTCTGTTTCCGATTCGGGGGTGTGCAAGAGTTGCACAAAAGAAGCCTCTGTTATGGAGCAGGTAAGGGAGGAAAGGGAAGAGCGGCTGGAGGCCGAAACTGGGGTTTCCGTCACTCTGGCAATCGCCTTGCCGCTGGAGGAGCCGGTGGTAGGGCCTTCTTCAGCCCCGGACTTGCCACCCTCTCCTTTGGTTTGGCCCAGGGGTCTGGCGTCTATCTTTTCAAAAGACTTTGTGGCTCTCCTGCAGCAAACAGTGGGAGGAGTACCACAGACTCAGGAAAAAGGGAACCTAGAGAAGCGTGGTGTGAAGAGGCTCGCGGCCCCCAGGAATGCTGAAGAGTTCCAGGAGGGTACCAAGAGACCATGGCTGGACGAGGTCCTTAGGGATCCATCGGTTACATCAGAGGGGCATCTGTCGGATGAGACCCGTAGTGTGGATCTTGAGGAGGAATTGGAGGAAGGGGAGCTCGCCGATAGGGAAGATCAAGCAAGAGTGGTGCGGGTTTTCCGCAGAGATGAGATCCCAGCACTTATTGTGGAGACGCTAGGTGCGTTGAACATGCCTGTCCCGGGATCGGCGGCAGATGAGACCCTGGAAGATCTGTTATTACAGGTTTTCAGGAAGAATCAGAGGGCATTCCCGGTGCACAGAGTGTTTCAGGAGATGATTCAGGAAGAGTGGAATGTGCCAGAGGCGCCACTGAAGGGTTTCAGGGTAATGAGGAGTCTTTATCCACTGGTGGATCAAGATAAGGAGATGTTTAAGTTGCCCAAGGTGGATGCGGCAGTGGCGGCGGTTATGAAGAAGACCATGATCCCGGTGGAGGGCAGTGCGGCCCTCAAGGACTCTCAGGACAGAAGGTTGGATGCTCTGCTAAGACAGATTTTTGATGTGAATGCCTTGGCGCTCCAGGCAGCTATCTGTGGAGCATGGGTGGCCAGGGCCTGTCTGCGATGGTCGCAGAGAGTCTGAGGAGATTGGGACAGCGACATGGCCGGGGAGGCCTCCAGGCTGGAGTCCGGAGCGGCCTACCTGGCGGATACGCATTATGATCTGATGAGAGGTTTGTCGAAGAGCATGGCGTCAGCAGTAGCGGTGAGGCGCTATCTATGACTCCGTAATTGGGCGGCGGATAACTCGTCTAAATCAAGGCTAAGTAAGCTGCCTTTTAAAGGACGGCTCTTGTTTGGAGAGGAGCTGGATAAGTTAGTTAAGGATCTCGGAGAATCTAAGGGCGGTAGGTTGCCGGAGGACAAACCTAAGCAAGGGCGGATGGCACCCGTGAGCAAGGGGCCTCTGCGGTTTCGTCGGTTCCGTTTTCAAAGGTTTAATTCCAGTCAGAGAGGCAGATTCCCAAATAGAAATCAGGGATTCCGCGGATTTTGAGGAGCAGGAAGAGGTTTTGGGGCCTCCTCCTCCGCCTCCTCCAACCTTAGGAAGTCGCAATGAAGTCAGGGGGATCCAGGCACCCCTAGTCCTCGTAGGAGGGCGATTGCAAGGGTTCTATGCTGCCTGGGTCCACGTCACATCAGATCAGTGGGTGTTGGAGGTAATTCGAGAGGGGTATGCATTGGAGTTAAGGGGTCCATTGCGGGACGCCTTCATGAGGTCCCCCTGCAAGTCACCGAGCAAGGGCAAGGCGGTGGGGGAGACTGTACGGAGGCTTCTAGACCTCGGGGCAATAGTCCCGGTACCTTGAGACCAATACGGCTGCGGTTGATACTCCATTTATTTCGTGGTTCCAAAGAAGAACGGAGGGTTTCAGCCAATTTTGGATCTCAAGGGATTAAATTGTTGTCTTCATGTGTCTCACTTTCACATGGAGACTCTGCAATTGGTAATAGTAGCGGTTCGAAGAGGCGAATATCTTACATCCCTGGATCTCTCAGAAGCTTACCTTCACATCCCCATCCAGTGGGATCATCAGCGATTTCTCCGGTTTGCGGTTCCCTTCGGGCAATTCCAATTCCGAGCTTTGCCATTTGGTCTAGCGACGGCTCCCCGCACTTTCACCAAGGTCATGGTAGTGGTCGCGGTGGCTTTGCAAAAAGAAGGGATTCTGGTACACCTGTACTTAGACAATTGGTTGATTCAGGTGAAATCGAAGGCCAAGAGCGAAAGGGCTACGGCCAGGGTGGTGACCTTCCTAGAGAGCCTTGGTTGGGTGGTCAATATGTCCAAAAGCTACTTGGTTCCCTCGCAATGCTTGGAATACCTGGGTGCTTGATTCGACATGAAGACAGGACACGTGTTTCTGCCTCGGCTTCGGGCCAGGGGTCTGCGAAAGCTGGTACAAAGGTTCTTAAGCAGCACGGCTCCCACAGCGTGGCAGTATCTTCAACTGTTAGGCACCATGGCGGCAACGATAGAGGTGGTCCCTTAGGCGAGGGCGCACATGAGGCCTTTACAGAGGGCGTTGCACAGGTGCTGGTCGCATCAGCGGGATCTGCTGTCCAGAAGGCTTCCTTGTCCAGCGGAGACGTGTGTGGCACTGCGCTGGTGGTTAGTTCCCGAGTCACTGGCGAGGGGAAGACCATTGGAGTCACCCGACTGGTTGCCCCTAACGACAGACGCTAGTGGGCTGGGGAGCGCACTTCCAGTGCAGGTTCGCCCAGGGACGGTGGCACGCACTAGAAAAGACTTGGTCCATCAACAGGCTGGAATTGCGAGCGGTGGTGCTGGCCTTACAGAGTTTTCAGGGTTATCTCGGGGGGTCAGCGGTTTGAGTGTTTTCAGACAATGCAACCGCGGTGCCGTATATCAATCGGCAAGGGGGAACCAGCAGCGTGGCGCTGGAAGACGAGGCCTAGGGCCTGTGCAAATGTGCTGAGGAGCATCTCTTAGCTCTATAGGCGGCACATGTAGCAGGAGTGGACAATGTAGAGGCCGATTTTCTAAGTCGGGTGAAAGTGGATCCAGAAGAGTGGGTGCTTCATCCAGAGGTCTTCCACATGATAGCACGTTGCTGGGGCACACCAGTCATGGACCTCATGGCAACGTTCCAGTCGGCGAAGGCCAGTCAGTTCTACAGCAGAAGAAGAGAAAGAATGTCAGAGGGACTGGATGCTCTCATTCAAAGTTGGCCAGAGGAGCAGCTTCTGTACGTCTTTCCCCCATGGGCCTTGATAGGCAGGGTGCTCAAGCGCATAGAAAGATACAGGGGACAGGTAATTCTGATAGCCCCAGATTGGCCGCGCCAGCCCTGGTACACAGATTTGATAAGGCTCCTGGTAGCGAAACCGTGGCATCTTCCGGTCCATGCAGACCTGTTATTGCAGGGTCCGCTGCTCATGCCCCACGTGGATCGGTTCTCGCTTACGGCTTGGCTATTGAGAGGGCTCGGTTAAAGACGAGAGGTTATTCTACAGCAGTAATTGCCACTCTATTGAAGGCCAGAAAGAGGTCTACATCCTTGGCATATGTTCGAGTCTGGAGAGTGTTTGAAGTGTGGTGTGCCGACAGGGCGACTGAAGCGTTAAGAGCGACTGTACTGCAGATATTGGAGTTTCTGCAGGATGGTTTCGACAAGGGCTTGGCAGCCGCGTCGCTTAGGGTGCAGGTCGCAGCCTTGTCGTGTTACAGAGGTAGGATAGGTGGATGTACGCTTGGGGGGCATTTGGATATTAAGCGGTTCCTGCGAGCGGTCTCTCTGTTAAGGCCGCCGGGAAAGCAGAAAGTGCCTAAATGATATCTGCCGTTCATGCTAGAGGCGTTGGAACAGGAGCCATTTGAACCCTTGAGTCGAGCGTTGGTGAAGGACCTCACATTGAAAGTAGTGTTTTTGGTGGCAATTTGCTCCGCGAGAAGAGTCTCGGAATTACAAGCGTTATCCTGCAAAGAGCCTTACCTCTCATTCTTTGAATCAAAGGTAGTGTTAAGGCCGGTGCCAGCCTTTTTGCCCAAAGTGGTGTTGGCGTTTCATTTGAATCAGGATATCGCTTTACCGGTGTTTACTGGGGATGCTGGTAGTCCAGCCACGAAGAAACAGAAGCTCTTGGATGTCAGACGGGCGTTGAAGTATCTGAGTCGAACGGAGGGGTTTCGCAGGTCTGAAAGACTCTGTCCTTTTCGCAGGACCAAGGAAGGGCGAAGCGGCGTCAAAAGCTTCCATTGCTAGGTGGATCAAGGAGGTGGTTGTGTCCGCCTACGTGCTGAAGGGCAGGCCGGTGCCAGAAGGGCTAAGGGCGCATTCCACTAGAGCGCAAGCAGCGTCTTGGGCAGAATCTCGGTTGGTGCCGCCGCTGGAAATTTGTAAGGCGGCGACTTGGTCATCATTGAATTCCTTTGTTAGGCATTACCGCCTAGATGTTCTGGCACAGCAGGACGCGTGTTTTGGAGCGGCAGTTCTTCAGGCTGCTAAAGCGGGTCCCTCCCATTAAGTTTACTGCTCTGGTACATTCCCAGAGGTCCGAGACTAGACCGGAGATACGATCAGGAGGGTGAAATTAGACTTACCTGCTAATTGTTGTTCCTGGAGTAGATACAGTCTAGTCCCGTATCCCTCCCCAGCTATTATGTGTTCTGCAGTCCGCAGCCTGAAGGTTTTCAAGTTTGACACAGGTAAGAAGATATTGCCATAAGAGTGGGTGATTCTTTGGGGGGAGGGTGATTTGTCTAGCAGAGTATCTCTCCAAACGGGTAGGGGGGATGGCCTCAGCATGTTTGAAGTTTACAATTTACAGTTTAAAGTTTATGTGGTGGAGAGAGAGTCTCTCCCTTTATAAAGGGTATTGTTTAAGACAGTGATAGGGGGTAAAGTTTGAATATTACGGATGATACTTACTTGTTGCTCCATTGAGTCTGCTTTGTCAATAGGAAACTGGGAAATGGAGGCGGCTCCTGGGAGAATATACTGGTGACATCACAAAGAAGGAGGTTCCTCAGTATCCAAGCTGCTGAATAAGGTAGACAACCCAGAGGTCCGGGACTAGACTGTATCTACTCCAGGAACAACAATTAGCAGGTAAGTCTAATTTCACTGTAACACATATATCCCCACATGTTAGCATTACACATAGCATCACACTACAGCAACTGTTTGTTCTGGGCATGTCCTGGGGCTCACATATGTGCTCACTCCTCTAGCAGCTGCGCATCTCCGAGCTAACCCCTAGCTGCTGCCTGGCCCAGGCTGGACTGGGCAAACACAATTGCATTGTGGCTGGACCCCGGGTAGCGGGCACACAAATCAGTAAAGGTCATGTTGGCATCTACAATGATCTGTATGTTCATTGATGTGTAATAATGCCTGTTCCAGTATGCCCTTTGATCCAGACGTTGCGCCCGCAGTGCAATGCGGGTGCAGTCTATACTTCCAGTCACCGATGGGAATTCAGCCACATTGTGGAATGCCTGCATGGACTCATGCTGCATCTGCTGTGTCTGGGGGAAGGCTATGAGGTGGTGCATCCTCTGCAGCAGGGCCCTGGTGAAGGCACTTATGCAGTGGCTGGCAGTAGACTGCGTGATTCCAACAGTTGCCCCATCACATGCTGGAAGCTGCCAGTTGCCATATATCTCAGGGCAGTGGGATATCTGGCACCATTATAGCCACTGGCAGGGCCTGGCTTCTGGAAGCGGAGGGCTCCAGATCCACACTGAGTATGCTGCACAACTCATTTATCGTTGACCCATCCAGTCTGTATCTCTGATAAACCTCCTCCTCTGTAAATTGCAGGTAGCTCACCCTGGTCCTTTGTACACGTGGGGCACGGAACCTGCGCCTCGGGTGCTGGGCTACTGCCTGCTGATGTATCCGCACTACCTGCCACATCTTCTGCTGTGCCCAGGCACGGCGGGCACATCTTTACCTCTGGAACTCCTTGTGCATGGCCCACATGGCTTTTCAGCCGGTCCAACAATGCTTTACCTCTGTACAGTTTGGGTACAGTCCTACACACGCTCTCTTGCTTTATTATGCACTGTGATGCCACTATACGGGTTTGCCGCACACCTTATGCAGTTGTATGCACCAGAAAACGTCGCATAGGCTTATGTGGTTAGTGATGTTAAATGTCGGCGCACATGGCTTTCAGAAATCCACTATACACGGGTATCAGGATGACCCCCTCCGCCCCCCCACCGTTCCACCCCTGAGCCTCGGCACATGGTGCTTTGAGGGTATCTGGGCTTCTCTGATTCAAACCGCTTTGTTGAAAATCTGATATACACGGTTATAGCGGATTTACCTGGGTAAGGCCATCTTTTACACGTGTAGCCCATGCCTACAGCTTTGAAAATCGAGTCCAAAGTTTCTAGATGAAATGAATGACTGCTTCTTGGAGCAGCTGGTTCATGAACCAACAAGAGGAGAAGCTATTTTGGAACATAGGATCTGGTACAAGAGATTACGAGTGTTGAGGCCACTTGGCTCATTTAATAAATGGAGGTAGGAAGGAAAGGAAATCCACAGTACTACCTTTTAACTTTCAAAAGGGGACTATGCTAAAATGAGGAAAATAGTTAAGAAAAAACTAAATGGAATAGCTGCAAAGGTTAAAGATTTACATCAAGCATGAGCGTTGTTTAAAAATAGTATCTTGGAAGCCCAGAGCAGATGTAATCTCCACGAACAAGCAGGAATGAAGTCTTCACATATGGGTATCATCGGTACCGACACAGTCTGTGTGGGAACACTCCCCAGCATCCAATAGAAAAGCCTTTGGGAGCACTCCATTGCACTTGCACATCTTTGCCTTCACACCTTCCCAAGTCCTCTCCTCAGTTCTACGTTTTCCGCGGACCTAGCACGAAGCTGCTTTCCTGTCACCGCCAAAAAACGTTTATTTTCTTTTTTGGTATCTGTGCTCTGCCTTTCCGTCGATGTCAGTACCTCCCCTGATACCGGCCCTGATATTAGGGGTTCGTATTTTTTTCTTTAATATAATTCTTTTTTCTTTTCTGTGAGGTCTTAGGCCTCAGCCTAAATTTTTTCTGTTTGTCACCATGGACAAACACATCAGTGGTTTCCAAAAAATGTTTAAAGTACTTCAGCACTATGTCAGTCACTGATTCTCATGACTGGTGTCTAAAATGTTTGGACCCAGACCATATACCAGACAATTGTTCATTGTGTAAGCAAATGACCAAATGAGGCCTAAAGAACAGGGCCAAACAATATGACTCACTTTTTGCCCCAGACTTGATTTCAGTGACCTTGGCATCATTGAGGACGTTGGTATCTTCAGCTGGTTCCCAGTTCTCCAAAAAGTCCAAACATAAACATAAAGACTAAGTCCTCGGCATCGAAATCTGATACCAGGCATCGAGGTAAGTCTCTCCACTCTCGTGATGCACCAAAAGGGGCATCTGATGCTGGCCAGCCAGCCAAACAGCCCCAGTGGAAAGACCAGCCCTCCAAAGCCACAAGGGCTCCAGGACGCTTCCGAGGTATCGACCTCCGGAGAGCTACTGGTACCATACTCTGAGATGGTGGCACACAGCCCGCACAAGATTCCATTCAGGCATTGGTGTCCTCCATTGATCAGTATTTCTTAGCTATCGAGAGGACTTTGGCGGCACTCTTGGCTACTGTGGTATGGAAGGCATCGACAGCCACAGCCAGTCAGGCACCTGCTTCCAGCTTAGCGCAGGAGCCACTGCCTCCAATACCAGCCCTGAAACAGATATTAACAGTTCCTTTTCCTCCATTTCCTCCAGGGGAATCAGTACCGATGGGACCCCCCTACCTCTGATTCCTCCCTTGGAACTGGTAACCGCTGTCTATACCCAGCTGGTTCACAGTGCAAGTACCGCATGCCTGGAACATTGACATTGAGATCGTCATCAGCTCGAGATCGTCGATACTTCGATTTCCTTTCTGACGTGGAGTTTTCTTCTTCTGACTCTGAGGAGACATCAGAGAATTCCAGGGCCACCTGGGATATCCCCTCAGATCCCTCTCCCTCTAATGCGAGGCATCGATCCACGCCAGAGGACATGTCCTTTCAGGACTTCATTAAGGACATGGCAGCGGGCCTCCAGATCACCGTAACATCAGAAATGGAACTGAGGGCTGAGGAGTTAGAAATCCTCCAATACCTTTCGCCCCCTAAGGAGGCAGCAATGTTACCGGTGTATCGGATCCTACAGAATCTAATGCTACATATGTGGGAGGCTCCACTAACGGTTCTGCCTATCAGTAAATGTCGTGATGCTATGTACTGAGTCCAGCCATGCCCGAGCTTTCAAAAGCCTCAATTACCGCACCACTCATGATAGTGGAATTGGCAATGTGACACATCAAGAGTTCTAAGACTCATTCATCAGTACCACCTGGTAAAGATGCCAGAGCTCTCGATGCCTTTGGATGTCATTGCTTCCAGGCATGTATACTTGCTTCTAGGATTAAATCCTACACCCTCTACATGGGCATGTACCTCAAAGATATCTCCAGGGATCTAGTGAACTTTGCTCCTATTCTTCCTGATGACAAATGCAATGCCTACATGACTATAGATAAGCATTGCAAGCATAAAATACTTCCAAGTTCCTGACCAGGTCAGCCTTCGATACCTTTGAATTGACTAGCAGAGCTGCTGCAGTTTGTATAGGAACCTGCAGAATGGCCTGACTCTAGGCATTGGACCTCGAGAGGTGGGTACAAGATAAATTAGCTAATATTCCTTGTTCTGGGGAAAACCAAGTCTCGCATAAGCAGGGGCAGTGAACAGTGCAGGACTCTCAAATGCAGATCAATCTGCTAGATCAATCACCCCAGCAAATGCATGTCTTCCACTTTTTTGCTCAAGGATTCCCTCCAGACACAATCTGGCAGCAGACTATTTGGTAAGGGTTGGAGAGAAAAAGCAGGAGAACTTGAGGCAGATGATCTTACCCTCAAACGTCTCTCAAGAAAGACTTCAGCCCCTCTAGGGGGAAAACTACTTCCAAAAGGTCTTTCTATACCAGGAAGGAGAGATATTACTCTTCATAACATCACTCTGCTTCCTATAAACCTCAGCAATAGCAGCAACAAAGGCCTCAAGGTCCTCATCAAGCTAAGAAGACCAAGGGCCCTAAACCTCAGCCAGCTGCTCAGCCCCAGCCAGCACCTGGTTTTTGACTCCTTCCTAGCGAGCATAGCTACTCTGCCTCTGCAAGAACCCCAGCCCCTGCACATAGAAGGCAGCTTTCGGCTTATGTCCACAGATGACATAAGAACATAAGATATGCCATACTGGGTCAGACCAAGGTCCATCAAGCCCAGTATCCTGTTTACAACAGTGGTCAATCTAGGTCATAAGTACCTAGCAGTTTCCCCAAAACACAGGTTTCACAATGTTTGTATTGGGTCAAGCAGTGATATCCCGGGTCCCTTTTTAATGGTTTATGGGACCTTTCCTCCAGGAACTTGTCCAAACCTTTTTTAAACTCAGCTACACTAACAGTTTTTACTACATCCTCCAGTAAAAAATTCCAGAGTTTAAATTCACGTTGAGCGAAAAATTATTTTCATCAACGAAATGGACTCTCAGCATCGTCCAAGGAGGCTATCTGCTTTACTTTCAAAGCTTGCCTCCAACCACCTCCACAAGAGATTATCCTGCAAAATCTTTGCAGGCCAATCTCCTGTCTTCAGAGGTAGCCACCCTGCTAGCCCAAAGGGCAATCTTCCTCCTGGCCAGGAAGGCCAAGGCTTCTACTCTCCTTATTTTCTTCTCCCCAAGAAAATAGAAGGCTTCAGACCAATTCTAGATCTGAGAGATTCCTGGTTCGAGAAAAGTTCAAAATGATTTTCCTTAGCACCCTTCTGACATACCTTCAGAGGTACAACTGGCTATGTTCTCTAGACCTCAAGGAGGCTTATATCCATTTGCTGATGCACAGACAGTATCTGTGCTTTTTGAGTTCAGCAAATCCACTGCCAGTATTGGGTGTTCCCTTTTGGGTTAGTGTCCGCACCCAGTGTGTTCACAAAATGCATGGTAGTGGTTGCAGCATACCTGTGTACTTTGGGGGTCTTTGCCTTTCCCTACATAGATGACTGGTTGATAAGGGGAGAATCCTCAGAGATCATAAAACACTCACTTTCTCGCACCATCACTGTGCTCCAATGTCAAATTCATTGGAGCATTTTTAGACAAGCTTTCCTTCCTCAAGACTGCTCTGCTCATCTTATCAAGCTGGTCCTCACAATACAAGGTTAAAGTGTTGTGACAACTCGAGACATGCTGTGTTTTCTGGGGCACATGGCCTCCACAGTCCACGTCATCCCATATGCCTGCCTGCACATTAGACAATCCTGATGGACCCAATCATTCCAGTGGACTCAGGCGACCAGATGTCTCTCAGACAAGATTTGCATCACTCCTCCTCTTGTCAACTCCCTTCACTGCTGGTGCTCCCCCAAAAATCTTCTTGGAGGGTCACCTTTTCAGATACCTCCACTTCAATGCACCCTAACATCGGATGCATCCAAGCAAGGATGGGGTACAAATCTGGACAGTCTCGGATAAGCAGGGGTAGTGAACAGTGCAGGACCCTCAAATGCAGATCAATCTCCTAGAGCTTCGTGCTTTCACTAATACCCTTCAAGTTTTTCAACCCCAGCTTTCAGGCAAACACATCTTAATTCAGACAGACAACCAAGTAGCCAGGAACAAGCAGGGGGGAATGGGTTTTTATCCCCTCTGCCACAGAATCCTTTGCCTTTGGTCTTTTGCCATTACACACTGCATCCACCTCTGAGCTGTGTATCTCCCAGGCGAACTCAATGTCCTTGCGGACAGACTCAGCTGGATCCTATGTCCACATGAGTGGACGCTGCATCAAGATATGGTATCTTGGATCTTCAATATCTGGAGAACCCCTGAATAGATCTATTTGCCTCCCCAGCAAATGCACGTCTTCCACTTTTTTGCTCAAGGATTCCCTCCAGACACAATCTGGCAGCAGATGCTTTTCTCCTTCATTGGGGCATGGGCCTGCTTTACACATTCCCGCTGCCCCAATATGCAAAAGTCTATTCAAGCTGTTGGCCAACAGGGGCTACATGATTCTAATAGCCCCTTATTGGCCCCGTCAGCCATGATTTCCTCTGCTGCTTCGTCTAGCACAGACTCTACCCCTCAATTTGGGTAATGCCCCCAGCCTCCTCTCTCAGGATCAGGGGCGACTCCTCCATCCCAGTCCACAAGCCCTCCATCTCACAGTGTGGTTGTTGCAGGCATGATCTTTGATGATCTCGACCTCTTGCTACCGGTCATAGATATCTTGCTTACTTCTCGCAAGCCATCTACCAGATGTTCTTATGCCTTCAAATGGCGGCAGTTCACCCTCTTTTGCATCCCACAGCAAATTAACCTTTCTAATTGCCCAGTGGAACATCTTGTACCACATTTTCTCCACTTGACTTCCACAGGACTTACGACTAACTCTGTTAGAGTTCATCTCAGTGCCATTGCTACCTATCACAACCCACTGAATAGGCATCCTATTTCCTCATATCCCTTCATGCAACGATTCATGTGAGGTCTTCTGCTTTCCAAATCACTGATCAAACTATTGATCAGGAGTGGAGGAGTAGCCTAGTGGTTGGGGCAAGGTACTTCAGGCCGGAAGGTCGGTGGTTCAAATCCCACTAGAGGACAGCAACCTTGGGCCGGAAGGACTGGGGTTTCTAGTCCCACAGGTGCTCCTTGTGGTCTTGGGCAAGCCACTTAACCCTCCATAGCCCATGTTCCCTGTAAAATAGTTATCTCCAAGTTATAATACCCTGTTCAATGTAATTTCAGTTTGTTCAATGTAAACCGCACTGATGCAGAATAGCGCGGTATATAAGAGAATGTAAATAAATAAATAAATAAATAAATAAATAAATATTGCTGGTGGCTTGGGACCTCAATGTGGTCCTAGCACATCTTCTAAAAGCCCTATTTGAGCCTCTGGCTACCACTTCTCTAAAACTCTTATTTTGGGAGGTCATATTCCTCATTGCCCTCACCTCAGCTCGTCGCATTAGCGAATTACACTCAATTCCACCATGATAAGGTAGTTCTCTGTACTTATCTGCACTTCTTTCCAAAGGTGGTGTCAACTTTTCGTCTCAACCATTCTATCATGCTGACAGTCTTCTTTCCCCAGCCGCATGCCTTGAGAGCTGAGACAGCATTGCATACTTTGGATTGCAAGCATGCTTTTGCTTACTACTGGGACATGACCAAGAATTTTAGGAAATCCTCTCACTTATTTATTTCCTTCGACCCAAGCCATTTAGGTCTTCCCGTGTCGAAATGTACCCTATCCAGTTGGGTGCTGACTGCATTTCGGAGTGGAGGAGTAGCCTAATGGTTAAGAACACTGGCTTGGGAACCATGGTTCAATTCCCACTAGCACTCCTTGTGGCCTTGGGCAAGACACTTAACCCTCCATTGCCTCAGAAAAATCCAAGTTATCAATGTCCCTGTTTAATGTACATTACCAAATTTAAGTTTCAATGTAAACCGCTTTGATTGAAATGATAAAGTGGTATATAAAACCTGTTAAATAAATAAAATAAATTTCCTATGCTCAAGCAGGACTTTCTCTCAAGGGTCATATTATCACTCACAACGTGAGGGCTATAGCAACCTCAGTCACCAACCTCCATTCTGTCTCCATAGAGGAGATCTGCCGGGCAGCTACCTGTTCTCTGTTCACACCCTTGCTGCTCACTACTGCCTTGACAGGGAATCCCATCGGGATGCTGTCTCTGGCCAGGCTGTTCTTCAAGATCTCTTTGGGACTTAATCACAACTCCTACTATTATACTTCTTGGTACCTGACTCCTTGCTCTATGCACCTGCTTGCTGCACTCAAATCCACTGTGGCCACTTTGTGTCCATACCTTCTTGGCTCCATTCCTTAGCCTCAAAGATGTCTTTTCAGTCTGATACCTGGGAGCTAGTGAGTCCCATATGTGAAGACTGCATTCCTGCTTGTTCCTGGAGATAGCTTAGTTACTCACCTGTAAGAGGTGATCTCCAGGAACAACAGGAATCAGTCTTCACAGCCCACCTGCCTCCATAGGAGTTGTTGGGTATTCTTTTCCTCTTTTCTCAGCTACAAACTCAACTTAGGAGAGAAGTTAGGAAGGCAGACGTGGAGGCATAGTGCTCCCCAGGTCCAAAGGTTTTCCTGTTGGACCTGGGGAGCATTCCTGTGCGGGCTTCATTGATACTGACAATACCCATATGGGAAGACTGATTCTTGCTGTTCTCGGAGATCACCTATTACAGTTGAGTAACTATGCTATCTCCAGGAACAAGCAGGAATGCAGGTGAGTAACTACGCTTTCCAAGCTTTAAGAAAAATGGAAGGAAGGCCAAAATACTGTCGGCATGTTTAAAGATGAGGTCAGAGAGGCTGTGGTAGCCAAAAAACATCATCTTTCAGAAAATAGAAAAAGGAGAACATGACAAAAATAGGAAAAAACATAAGCACTGGCAAGTTATTGACAAGGCAAGCAAAGAAAAAATTTGAAAAAAATCTTGACGTGGAAGCAAAAGCACATAATAATAACTTTCAAGTACATTTATATCAAAAAACCTGTGAGAGAGTCGGTTGAACTTTTAAATGATAGAGGGATAAAACTGTGGACAAGGCCATAGAGGAGAGACTGAATGAATTCTTTGCTTCGGTCTTTACTGAAGATGTAGGGAAGTTACCCAAGTCTGAAATATTTAAAGGTGATGTATCAGAAAAATTGAAAGAAATATTGATAAACCGGGAAGGTATATTACAATTATTTGATAAACTGAAGAATAGCAAATCACCAGGACTGGATGGTATGCATCCAAAGGTGTTGAAAGAACTGAAATATGAGATTGCAGACTTACTATTAGTAATCTGTGAACTATCATTAAAATCATCTGTAATACCTGAAGACTGGAGGATGGCCAATGTAACGCCAGTTTTTAAAAAGGTTCTGTGGATAAGCCAGGAAACTACAGATTGGTGAGCCTGACATCAGTACCAGGAAAAATAGTAAAAATCATTATAAAAAATAAAATTACTGAACATGTAGATAGTCATGGCTTAATGGGAGACAGCCAACATGGCTTTAGACAAGGAATATCTTGTCTTACTAATCTGTTATGTTTTTTTGAAGGTGTGAATAAATAGGTAGACAAAGGTAAGTCGGTTGATATAGTGTATCTGGACTTTCGGAAAGCCTTTGACAAGGTCCCTCATCAGAGACTTTTGGCAAAACTAAAAAGTCATGGGATAGGAGGCAACTTTGAATAGTTTTGTGTCATCTGCAAATTTGATAACCTCCCTCATTATTCCCATTTCCAAGTCGTTTATGAATATCTTAAAAAGCAGCGGACCCAGCACAGATCCCTGGGGTTCTCCCTATTCACTTTTCTCCATTGGGAAAATTGGCCATTTAGCCCTACCCTTTGCTTTCTATCTTTTAACCAATTCCTGATCCACAATAGTACACTGCCTCCTATCCAATGACTTTTTAATTTTTCCAAAAGTCTCTCATGAAGGATCTTATCAAAGGCTTTCTGAAAGTCCAGATACACTATATCAACCAATTCGCCTTTGTCTAACTGTTTATTCACACCTTCAAAAAAACATAACAGATTAGTAAGACAAGACCTTCCTTGGCTAAAGCCATATTGGCTGTCTCCCATTAAGCCATGATTATCTACATGTTCAGTAATTTTGTTCTTTATTATGGTTTCCACCATTTTTCCCAGCACTGATGTCAGGCTCACCGGTCTGTAGTTTCCCAGATCACCCCTGGAACCCTTTTTAAAAATTGGCGTTACATTGGCCATCCTCCAGTTTTCAGCTATTACAAATGATTTTAATGTTAGTTCACAGATTACTAATAGTAGGTCTGCAATCTCATATTTCAGTTCTTTCAATACCCCTGGATGTATACCATCCGGTCCAGGTAATTTGCTACTCTTCAGTTTATCAAATTGTTGTAATACATCTTCCTGGTGTATCGATCTTTCTTTTAATTCTTCCACAGTATCTCCTTTAAATACAATTTCCGTCATGGGTAACATTCCTACATCTTCCGCAGTAAAGACTGAAGCAAAGAATTCATTCAGTCTCTCCGCTATGGCCTTGTCCCCTCTTAGTGCTCTGTTTACCCCTCTGTCATCTAATTGTTAAACTGACTCTATCACAGTTTTTTTTCTGCAATCTCATATTTCAGTTCTTTCAATACCCCTGGATGTATACCATCCGGTCCAGGTAATTTGCTACTCTTCAGTTTATCAAATTGTTGTAATACATCTTCCTGGTGTATCGATCTTTCTTTTAATTCTTCCACAGCATCTCCTTTAAATACAATTTCCGTCATGGGTAACATTCCTACATCTTCCGCAGTAAAGACTGAAGCAAAGAATTCATTCAGTCTCTCCGCTATGGCCTTGTCCCTTCTTAGTGCTCTGTTTACCCCTCTGTCATCTAATTGTTAAACTGACTCTATCACAGTTTTTTTTTGCTACGAATGTACTTGAAAGTCTTTATTATGCATTTTTGCTTCCAGAGCAAGCTTCTTCTCAAATTCTCTCTTTGCCTGCCTTATCACTGCCTTGCATCTAACTTGCCAGTGCTTGTGTTGTTTCCAGTTTTCATTATTTGGCTCCTTTTTCCATTTCCTGAAAGATGCTTTTTGGGCAACAGCCTCTCTAAACTCACCTTTAAACCATATTGGCAGGGTTTTTTTTTTACTTCTTTCCACTTTCCTTAAAGTGTGGAATACAGCTGGACTGGGCTTCCAAGATAGCATTTTTAAACAACAGCAAGCTTGATGTAAATCTTTAACCATTGCAACATCTTCTTTTAGTTTTTTCTTAACTATTTTCTTCATTTTGTCTTAGTCTCCCTTTTGAAAGTTAAAAGGCTGTACAATGGATTTCCTTATCATTCTTCCTTCATTTATTAAATCAAACACAATCATGCTATGATCACTATTGCCAAGTGGCCCCAACACCCTTATCTCTTGTATCAGATCTTGTATTCCACTAAGGACTAGTTCCAAAATGGCTTCCCCTCTGGTCAGTTCATGAACCAGCTGCTCCAAGAAGCAGTCATTTATTTCATCTAGAAACATAATCTCCCTAGCATATCCTGTCCTGTCCTGACACTGACCCAGTCAATACTGGGGTAATTGAAATCACCTATTATTATTACTGTGTTGTAACTTTTGTTAGCTTCCCTGATTTCTTTCAGCATTTCATCATCTAGAAACATAGAAACATGATGACAGAAAAAGACCACATGGCCTATCTAGTCTGTCCTTCCATATCAACAACTACAACAGTCCACTTTTTACCTTTAGAGATCCTCTGTGTTGGTCCCATGCTTTTTTGAATTCAGTTACTGTCCTCATCTCTACCACCTCCACTGGGAGACTATTCCATGGATCCACTACTCTTTCCGTAAAGAAATATTTCCGCATATCACTCCTGAATCTATCTCCCTTCACCCTCATCCCATGTCCCCTCATAGCAGAACTTGCTTTCAATTGAAAGAGGCTCTCTCCCTGAACATTTATGCCACGGAGGTATTTAAACATCTCAATCATATCACCTCTATCCCGCCTGTCTTCTAAGGTGTACATATTAAGATCTATTTGCTCATTCTGGCCAGACAGTCGACAGTACACTCCCACTGCCATCGCCTTCCCCTTCTCCTTTTTACATGGAATTTCAATCCATAGATTCTTCAGTGAATTTTGTTTCCTGCAAAACTTTAATCTTTTCTGACTAAATGCCCTCTCTAACAGAGCGCAACCCCTCCACCCATTTTATCTTCTCTATCAATATGATATAGTTTGTATCTAAGAATCACAGTGTCCCACTGGTTGTCTTCCTTCCACCATGTCTCTGAGATACCAATCATATTTAACCTCTCATTTAGTGCTATATATTCTAACTCTCCCATCTTATTTTTTAGACTTCTAGCATTTGCATACAAGCGTTTTAGAGGCTGTATTTTATTCATATTCATCTGGCTATCGGTATGCACGGGTAATTTGGAATCTTTAATCTCTGTCTGCTCTATACTCAAGGGTATTTGGGATACTTTTGTCTTTATTGGAACCGCTCTACTGATATGCCTTAACTTCAATGTTTTGCTAGTATCCTTCAAGGATACATTGTTCCAAACCATGCACTCTTGGGCCACTGTCGGCTTTCCCCTATTATCTAGTTTAAAAGCTGCTCTATCTCCTTTTTAAAGGTTAATGCCAGCAGCCTGGTTCCGTTCCAGTTAAGGTGGAGCCCATCCCTTCGGAAGAGCCCCTCCATTCCCCAGTTCCTAAGAAATCCAAAACCCTCATCCTTGCACCATTGTCTCATCAATGTATTGAGACTCCGTAGCTCTGCCTGCCCTTTGGGTCCTGCACATGGAATGGGAAGCATTTCAGAGAATGCTACCCTGGAATTTCTGGATTTCAACTTTCTACCTAAAAGCCTAAATTTAGCCTCCAGAACCTCCCTACCACACTTTCGTATGTCATTGGTACCTACATGTACCAAGACAGAAGACTTCTCCCCAGCACTATCTAAGACCTTGTCTAGGTGGCGCTTGAGGTCTGCTACCTTCGCACTAGGCAGGCATGTTACCAGGCGATCCTCATGTCCACCAGACACCCAGCTATCTACATGCTTAATGATTGGATCACCAACTGTAACGACTGTCCTAATCCTTCCCTTGTGGGCACATGGTCCTGGAGAAATCTCTTCGGTGTGAGAGGGTTTTATATCACCTGGAGGACAGGTCTTAGCTACAGGATCACCTCCTGCCGCACCAGGGTAATGCTGTCCTGTCACGTGACCTTGCTCTTCCATGGCAACAGGGATGCTGCCAGACTGGAGGTGGGACTTCAGTACTATTTCCCTGTAGGTTTCTTTATGTCCCTCTCTATCTTCCTTATGTCCTCCAAGTCTGCTGCTCTAGCTTCCAGAGATCGGACTCGTTCCCTGAGAGCAAAGAGCTCCTTGCACCTAGTGCGCATGTAAGACCCTTCACCAACTGGGAGAAAATTATACATGTGACACTCAATGCAAAAGACTGGAAAACCCCCATCTCACTGCTGAACTGCTGTCTGCATCTTAGTTTTAAGGTTGTGTTTAGGTCTTTACTTACTAAGGGTTGCTAGGGATACTTATGCTAATAAAACTATACCTAATACATTTAATGTACTTTGTTCACCTAAAGGTTAATTCATCTTAGGTCCTTAATATATGCCTGATGAGGATAAACAGCTGCACCTGAAAGTGAATATGGGAGGGAGGGAGGGAAAGAAGACTTATTAAAAACTGACTGCTACATAGTACCCTGTCCTGTGCTTCTTTGGTAATCTGTGACCAATTTCCTGGGTGATTTACACAGCCCTTGCTTGGATTGAGGGAATCTTGGGTTCTATCTTTAACCAGAAAGTTCTCTGCTGTGTTTTAAATTTAAACTGAAAGCTCTTTGCTGCTACTAGGCCTTGACTGAGTATTAAATTTTAACTGAAAGCTCTCTGCTGGGTTTTAAACTTAAACTGAAAACTACCTGTTGAGTTTTTAATTGAACTAAAAGCTGTTTGCTGATACTAGGCCCTGACTGATTTAACAAATACACTGGATTCACAGATTAATCAGCTTTAATCCAAAGAATTCCTTTTTTTACCAAGATTTAGAAATATTCCCAGAAGTAAATACTTACAATTGCAGATCTCTCTCCAGAAGTAGCAGTCCCTTTTTGTAGTCCTTCAAGACTAAGAATCACAGAGCTCTGGTTGAACTATTTTTGCCTGTGCTTCTGAGGTAATCTGTGACCAATTTCCTGGGTGATTCATATAGCCCTTGCTTCAATATAGGGAATCTTTCAAACTGGCCCTTTGATCTGTCACTTGGCTTAAACACCTATTTATAACAATAAAGTTATTCGCTGATACTAGGCCCTGACTGATTTAACAAATACACTGGATTCACAGATTAATCAGCTTTAATCTAAAGAATTCCCTTTTTTACCTCATTCTAGTGCAGCTTCTCAAGCTACCCTTTGAACCCTTAGCCATGACCTCACTTAAGTTCCTCTCTTGGAAGGTGATCTTTCTAATTGCCCTCACTTCAATTAGAAACATTAGTGAGCTTCAAGTTTTGGTGGCAGATCCACCCTATCCCGCTTCCACCATGACAAAGTAGTCTTTCAGATTCACCCACACTGCATGCCAAAGGTGGTGTCTCCCTTCCATTTAAACCAGTCAGTTTACCTTCCAGTTTTCTTTCCTAAATTGCATGCATCTCGAACGGAAGCAACTCTGCACACTCTTGATTGCACACATGCCTTGGCTTTTTATCTCCAAAGGACTCAAGATCATCGTAAAGCCTCACAGTTGTTTATCTCATTTGACCCTAATCACCTGGGATTACCTGTTTCTAAGTGTTGCTGTCCAGATGGATAGCAGACTGCATTTCATTTGCCTATGACAAAGCAGGACTCTCCCTGGAAGGGCATGTCACTGCTCACAACATTCACACCATGGCCACCTCGATGGCAAACCTGTGCTCTGTAGCCATTGATGAAATTTACAAAGCAGCAACTTGGACTTCCATCCATACCTTTGCTGTCCATTATTATCTGGACAAGGACTCCTGTCAGGGTGCCATGTTTGGTCAGGCTGTACTCCAGCACCTCTTTCAGACTTAGATGCAATTCCTAACCTCTGTCCCAGACTTTAAAGATACCAGAAATCCATGTGGGATCCATGCCCTTATCATGCCTACTCCCAGGCGAACCTCTACCAGTTCTGAGTTCACTTCATTTGGGAGCTAGACTACATTCTGCTTGTTCCTGGAGATAGCATAGTTACTCACCTGTAACAGATGATCTCAAGGAACAGCAGGAATTTAGTCTTCACAACCCGCCCCTCCTCTCCTAGGAGTTATAGGGTTTCATTTATTTTCTCAGCTACAAATTCAACTGAAGAGAGGGAGTTGGGAAGGTAGTCGCGCAGGTGCAATGGAGTGCTCCCAAAAGCTTTCCAAATGGACGCTGGGGAGCGTTTTCACACGGGCTCCGTCGGTACCGATGTCACCCATATGTGAAGACTAAATTTCTGCTGTTCCCAGAGATCACCTGTTACAGGTGAGTAACTACACTTTATGCATGGTCCAAAGCAGATGTGAATGTCTGTGCCTAGACCAGCGATGGCGAACCTATGGCACGCGTGCCAGCTGTGGCACGCGAAGGCCTTGCAGCTGGCACGCGTGAAGGTCCGCAAAAAAAGAAAAAGCGGGCTCTGGCTGCTGCCGCGGACGCGGCAGCATGCAGTGTCCCGCGGGGCCCCCTCCGCCCGCTAAGCCCCTCTGCAAGGGCTTTCAGATTCGCGAGGGAGACAGCGTCTCCCTCGCGTCTCTGTTAAGCCCGCAGGGGTTAATGGGAAATTTCCCATCAGCCCCTTTAGACGCGAGGGACTGATGGGAAATTTCCCATTAGCCCCTGCGGGCTCAACAGAGACGCGCGGGAGCCGCGGTCTCCCTCGCGAATCTGAAAGCCCTGGCAGAGGGGCTTAGCGGGCGGAGGGGGCCCCGCGGGACACTGCATGCTGCCGCGTCCGCGGCAGCAGCCAGAGCCCGCTTTTTCTGTTTTTAAATTTGCCGGGGGGGGGGTTTGGACTGCTAATGGGCTGGGGGGGGGGGTTAGGACTGCTAATGGGCTAGGAGGGGGGGGGGTAGGACTGCTAATGGGCTAGGAGGGGGGGGGGTTAGGACTGCTAATGGGCTAGGGGGGGTTAGGACTGCTAATGGGCTGTGGGCTGATGGGGGCTGTCTGGAAATGGGGTGATGGGGGGTTAGGACTGGTAATGGGCTATGGGGGGGGGTTAGGACTGCTAATGGGCTAGAGAGGGGGGGGTTAGGACTGCTAATGGGCTAGAGAGGGGGGGGGGTTAGGACTGCTAATGGGCTAGGGGGGGGTTAGGACTGCTAATGGGCTAGGAGGGGGGGGGTTAGGACTGCTAATGGGCTAGGGGGGGTTAGGACTGCTAATGGGCTAGTTGGGGGGGTGAGGACTGATAATGGGGGAGGGGGGGTGATGACTGCTAATGGGCTAGGAGGGGGGTTAGGACTGCTAATGGGCTAGGGGGGGTCAGGACTGCTAATGGGCTGTGGGCTGATGGGGGCTGTCTGGAAATGGGGTGATGATGGGGGTTAGGACTGGTAATGGGCTATGGGGGGGGTTAGGACTGCTAATGGGCTAGAGAGGGGGGTTAGGACTGCTAATGGGCTAGGGGGGGGTAGGACTGCTAATGGGCTGATGGGGAGGGGTTAGGACTTGAGGTGGGCTGTTGGGTGGGGTTAGGACTGGAAATGGGCTGATGGGGGGTTAACACTGGAGGTGGTCTGATGGGGTTAGGACTGGTAATGGGCTATGGGGGGGTTTAGGACTGATAATGGGCTATGGGGGGGCTGGGACAAGAAATGGGCTGATGGGGAGGGGTTAGGACTTGAGGTGGGCTGATGGGGTTAGGACTGGTAATGGACTGTGGGCTGATGGGGGGGGTTAGGACTGGCAATGGGCTATGGGGGGCTGACTGGAAGTGGGGGGTTAGGACTGGTAATGGGTTATAGGGGGGGGCTTAAACTGAAAATGGGGTGATGGGGGGTTAGGACTGGAAGTGGGTTGATGAGGGGGGGATAGGACTGGTATTGGGTTGGGGGGCTGCTAGGACTGGAAATGGGCTGATGCAGGGACTAGAAGGGAATGGATGCTGGGTGAGGCTGGAACTAGAAGGGAGCTGGTGTTGGGGGAGGATTAGAATGGGATGGGGCTGGGAGAGTAAAATGGAGAGGGGAAAAATATTTTGTGTGGGAGGGATAAAAAATCTACAATTGGCCGGGTATTGGGAGAGTAAGTGGGGATTGAGGATGGAGGGGTAAATTTTGAGTAGATGAAATAGGAATGAGGAAAGAGCCAAAGGAGAAAGATTAGTATGTTAAAGCAGATGTAGAGAGAGAATGGAAAAAAAAAACAAGAAGACAGAAGAAAGGACAAATGGACAGCAGATGGAGAGTTAGCAGAAGACACGAAGAAACCAGAAGAAAGTGGCTGGAACAATTGCAACTGAAAAAAAATGCACAAAAGGTAGAAAAATATCTCTTTATTTTGAATTTATTAACTGGAATATGTCAGCTCTGGGAAATGTGCATCATTAATTTTTGCGCTTTGTTTAGTACAAGAGGAAATTAATATATAGTTTTATTTCTACAGTGTTGTTGTATATTCCAAGTTTGGCTTTTGGGGTTCCCAGTTTAATTATTGTCTTCCTGTTTCTAAATTGTGATTCCTTGTTTGGTGATGGTCTGTTCTGCATGTGTAACTGAGCTGAGGTATTCTGTTTATATAATTCCTATTTGACATTGCCACTTGTTCTTTCCCCAGTAGGTCATGTATTGTTGTTCTCTGAGATGTATTGGTTTAATATTTGCAGTGTTGCCTTTTGATAGGTAGAGTATGGTGCTTTGTGAGTCCTGGTAGTGCTGTTAGGATACGGCGGGTTTGCTATGGGTTCTAAATGGGCAGCGTTTGTAGTAGTTCCTAATGTGCCTGGCGGTTGGTACTGGATTATAGTAATGTAGAAACCTTTTAGTCTTTCTTTATCCATATACTCATTAAGAGGCATGTTTACTAAAAGTTAGTGTATGGTAACATTATGCAAATATTTATGCAAATGAAGCACCTTATGCAAATGGGGCTTTAATTGACGTGCTGGCACTTTGAGGAAATTCTTTGGTTTTGTGCGGCAGTTTGGGCACTCGGGCTCAAAAAGGTTAGCCATCACTGGCCTAGACTGTTGAAAAATGTGTGTTGTGTTATAATATTTTATAACGCGGGAGTATAAATTTAGGCTCTCCCAAGCTCCTCCCCTCTGTACACCCAAACTGAGAGTATGTACATAAGACTTACACATGCACTTACAGAATGGTGACTGCCTATAGCTTGTGTGTAAGTGCCCATTCATGCGCATAAATATTTGAAAACAGGGACTTATATACATAGCTAGTGCATAACTTTCCATGTGCTCATTATAGAATCAGCCCTATAAAGACTCGTATTTATGATATTGATGATTTAATAGTAATATACTATATGACCCAAAGCCTTTGCCTCAAACAATTCTTGATACTCAAATATATCATAATGACATTAAAGTGGCATTTTAGAAAGGACATCCAAGTCAAATCAGGGACTTCCAGGGCAGAACATACCGAGAAATGCCAAGGACATTTGTCTCCACCTGATTATAGTAACAAAGACATTCACGCCAGAGGCCACATAGATGTCTTCCTCAGGAAAGTGTAGGGAGAGGATGTCCATCTCATGCAAGCTAAGGGGACATCCAGTGGTGTAGCAAAATGGTGTAGCAAAATGAAAATGTGCCCTCATTCTCTGTCAGTATTCATTATTGGCATAGAAATATAGGGGACATGAGCAGACCTCCTCCTCTACACTTTCCAGATATTTAACAAAATGAGTGGTTTTCTGCTGCCTATATATTCCATGCCATTACTCTCCAGCCTTGTTGTACCACTCTCCTGAAGCAGCAATTAGAGGTTGTATTGGTGAAACTCTGGTCGCATATCGGTGCAGCTCCTTGTTATAATGAGCTAAGTAGCTTTTTATAGTCATTTAAAAATATGAACTTGGTTTGATAAGGACCGATGAAAGAGACTGAAGAGGGGTAGTTATGCACCTGAAGTCTTTTATATTGATAAGGCAGGGACACCCCAACTGAAGTCCTTATCTATTCATTTATACAAAAAACCTTTTGCTATTCATGTAGTGACATTCTGTATATTGAAGTAAATATAAGGTTTAAAATGGACATATTCAGGAGAGGAAGTGACATCACCGGAGCCGATGGCGGCTTGAAAGAGCTGCTCCAGCACCGACCCAGCCAATAAATAAAAAAAGCAACCCCTCGGAGGCGGAAAGTGGTGGCCTTGGGCGCAGAAAGCGGGCAGGAGGTGCCGGGATCGCTGGAACGCCGGCGGCAATACAATTACACCGGCGGTGAGCCGTGCGAACGGGAGGACATCGCAGCAGCGTGGAGGGCCGAAAATGGTGCCCGGAGGCCGCATGGAGGTGGCGTTTGCGGCAGGCAGACGATAAGGGCCTGTGCCTTTGACAGTGCTGAAGCTCCCCAGCGTGAGAAAACTGCGGGACACAGAGGGCTGGAGGTGAGCTGGATCGTGGTGAATAGCTGTGAGGTGTGGAGCAGGATCGCTGTGCTAAGTGATGCTGGAGGGGCGCAGGGGCTGAGGAGGGTAGCCCAGAAGATCTGAGCAGGCTGAGACAGCTGTGAGTCTGCAGTGTGAAGCCAGAGAGAGTGCTGTGACTTGTGGAAGGGCACTGAGAGGAGCGAGTGGTAGCCGAACATCAGCAGAAGGACAGTACGGCTCAGAGGAGGGTACAAGAGCTTTGTAAGTCAGCACATAGGGCTGGTGAGCCTAAGTATTGGAAGATCTGTGCTGAACCTGAAAGGGGCATTTGGTGCAGAGATGACTACCAGAAGAAAAGCGGCAGATCTCAGAGAATATGTGTACTCCGGGTCGCACGGAGGGAAAGGCGATGCTGGGCAGATGGAGAACAAAAAGCTCCCTGATGTGCAAGGAGAGCAGGGCGGAGAAGTGGAAATGGAGAATGTAAAAGCCCCTGGAATGGAATCTATGCAACCTATCACGAGAGCGGAGCTTAGAGACTGGTTTCTTGAAATTAAAAATGAGGTGCAGTCAGTGAAGAGTGAGTTGAACGACGTGCTGGGTCTCCTGAAGGAAGAAGTTGGAGAGTTGGTGTGTAGAATGGGGGACCACGAGAACAGGTTACAAGAGATTGAACAACATCAGGAAGAAGAGACACAAAGATCTGTGAAGTTGGGCTCACAATACGAGACTTTGCTATATAAGTTGGAGGATCTGGAAAACCGTTCTCGACGTAATAATCTGAGACTCCGAGGAATACCAGAGGAGAAAGAATTTCAGGATAGTGAGAGGGTTGCACGATCAGTGTGCTTGGAGGCTCTACGGCAGGGCGGCGAGGAGGTGACCGCTACGGACATACAACTTGAAAGAGCTCATCGAGCACTGGGAAAGCCAGTGGGCAATAAGCCCCGAGACATCATCATCTGTCTAGCACGTTATAAAATTAAGGAGAAAATTGTTAACAAAATAAGGAGAGAAGGAGCCCTCATGTGGCAGGGTTATCCGGTGCACATATACGAAGACCTATCTGCAGGCACGTTGCAGAGGCGGAGGGCCATGCAGCCCGTTACACAACTACTGCATAGAGAGGACATTAAATACCGGTGGCTCCACCCTTTTGGATTATCATTTACCTTTAAAGGGCGGACATGGCGGACACAGACACCGGAGGAGGCAATGAAAGCCCTCCGGGACGTGGGACTGAGCACCCAGGCGGTAGACCTGGGGACAGGTCCCTCAAACGGAGGGCGGCAGGGGCAGCATGGAGGCAGCCCAGAGTGCGGAAAAAACAGAGCGGCAAGACATGGGCAGGAGCTGCAAGAGGATCGGCTGATGGAAGACACTTGAAGAAACTTGCGGACTGACAAAATGCTGGTTTATGTGTTGAAGGGTGGCGGAGGAGTGTTGTCTTTAAGAATGATTGTATAAGTATCATACAGGTATTTTGCTAAGTAATATGGGGAGAGGAGGGTGGGGGAGGAGGGGAGGAGGTGGAGGAAGGGGATGGTGTAGGTGGATAGGGGGGGAAGGAGGATGGTGAGGTGGATGGGTAAAGGGAGGGAGGTATAAAGTAGGGAGGGGGAGAGGGCAGAGAGAGAGTAGGAGGGAATATGGAGAGGGAAGGGGGGAAGAGGGTATGGGCAGGAGGAGGGGGGAGAGTGGGATGGTGGAGGGCGGGGGGCAGGGGTGTGTGAAGGTGTAAGGCTGGGGAAGGTAGGGGGCGCACTACTCCTGAGTTATCCTCTGGAAGTGACGGAGGATGAGGGCGGGATGGGGAGGGAGGGGGGGAGGGGGTATGATGGCTTACGGAGGTTGAAAGGGGTATGAGGTATGAGGGGGGGAAAAGGAGGGGGGAGAACAGGGGAAGGGAGGGAGGGAGGGGGGTGTGGGAAGCGCAGAATGTTAACGATTATGACCTTGAATGTAAAAGGGCTGCGAACAAGACAGAAACGCCAGTTGGTGGAGAGGGAGGGTAAAAGAATAGGTGCAGATATTATGTGTATACAAGAAACGCATTTGCGGGTGGGGCAGGAATATTTGTTGGAATCTAGGCAATACCCCAAGGTGGTTTTGGCGGGCCAGAGAATAAACTCTAGGAAAGGGGGGGTGGGCATTTTGGTGGGGGGGGAGTATCATACTATGGTGAAGGAAGTTAGACGGGGGAAAGGAGGGAGATGGGTGGGGGTGTTATTGCAAATTGAAAGGGAGGAGGTCTGGGTGATAAGTTTGTATGGTCCTAATGAGAAGCAGGGGGAGATGTACGAACAACTCTTGAAGGAATTGGAGGGAATTGGGAGTACCCCAATAATCATGGGGGGGGATTTTAATTTGACGTGTAACCCTAGAATTGACACAAGTGGGGGGCAGGGGGAGGAGGGAGGGGGGATAGACGAAGCCTGCATGCATTGCGAGAGCGCCTGGGTTTGGTTGATATTTGGAGAAGTTGGCATCCGGGGGAACAGAAATACACTTTCTATTCCCCAGTGCATAGCTCCTATAGTAGGTTGGACATGCTCTGGGGGGGTGGAATCTGGTTGGACAGAATACAGGAGGTGGAACATGGTCAGATCACCTGGTCAGATCACGCCCCAGTGAGTGTACGATTTGATATGGGACGGAAAGATGATAGTTTAAAATTCTGGAGACTTAATAATTCCTTGCTGGAGGAGGAGAAACGTGGAGAAGATTAAGGTTCATATAAAGGATTACCTCCAGCTAAACGATACGGGGGAGGTGTCTATGGGGGTGCTTTGGGATGGTTTAAAGGCGGTGATTAGAGGACAGTTGGTTGGTTTGGGGGCGCGGGTAAAGCATGAAAAAGGGGGCCATGGAAAGTGACTTATTGCAACAGCTGCGGCGATTAGAGGGGGTGCATCAGAGGGTGTCGGATCCAGGCACCCTTACGGAGATACAAAGGGTGAGAGCGGAGTTGAGTAAATTGCGGGCCCAAGAGATAGCATTCCAACTGGCAGTCTTGAAGCAGGCCCATTTTGAAGGTGGTAATCGGGAGGTGAGGGTGCTGGCCAGTCGCTTGAAGGGGCGGAGGCAAGCAGTGCATGTTGCGGGCATTAGGAGTAATAAAGGTGAATGGATACACAACTCCAAGGGAATTAGGGGGGTGTTTCAGGAGTACTATAGGACCCTGTATGAAAGTGAACTGGAGGTGGGAGAGAGGGACACTGCAGAATTTCTGGAGGAATGTGGTCTGTCACAGGTGACGGAGGAGGAAAGGGAGCATCTTGGGCGGGAGATTCAGGAGGAGGAGGTGAGGAGGGCTATAACCACGCTGAAATTGGGGAAGGCGCCAGGGTTGGATGGGTATACGGCAAAGTTTTATAAGGTCATGTCGGAACAGATTACGCCCACATTTACCAAGGTAGTTAATAGGGTGCTTCAGGGGGAGGGCCTCCCGCGAACAATGGCGGAGGCCGGTATAACGGTCTTTCCGAAATCAGGCAAAGATAAGGGGGTCTGTGGCTCGTATAGGCCCATCTCTTTAATAAATTTGGATGCAAAGATATTGGCAAAAATTTTGGCAAACAGGATCCAGGATATAGTGCCGCACCTGATCCACCCGGATCAGACGGGCTTTGTGAAGGGGCATCAGGGTAGCGATAATGTGAGAAAGATTCTGAATGTTATGTGGCAACTTCAGCGTAATAAAGAAGAGGCAGTGTTAATCACCGTAGACGCGGAAAAGGCTTTCGACCGGCTGGAGTGGTCTTTTATGTTTCAAGTTTTGGAGAAAATGGGGTTTGGAGGGAAGTATATTAGTTGGCTCAGAGCTCTATATCAGGGACCGCGCGCTAGAGTTCGGGTAAGCGGTGGGTATTCGGAGAGTTTTGAGCTCCATAGAGGTACCCGACAGGGGTGCCCGTTGTCACCCTTGTTTGCATTGGCTATCGAGCCGCTGGCGGCCTACATCAGGCGAACGGGGGACATTAAGGGAGTACAGATAGGTGGGAGGGAGGAAAAGATTGGACTCTTTGCAGATGATGTTATCTTTACCCTGACGCAACCGCTTACAACACTACCAGTGCTAATGACGGCTATACAAAGGTACAGCCGCTTAGCGGGATATAAAATTAATCAAGGGAAAACGGAACTGCTGGGATTTAATTTGGCGCCCAGGGTGGAAGAGAGCTTGCGGCACCACTTTAAATTCAGGTGGGTGGAGGGGAGTTTTAGGTATCTGGGGATCCAGTTGGGGACCCCTCTATTTAAGATCAAGCAATGGAATTATCAGGGTCTGGTCGAGAATATTAGGCAGGACTTATCACGTTGGAGGGGGCTGTATCTGTCTTGGTTGGGGCGCATTGCAGTGGTAAAAATGAATGTTCTCCCACGGTTACTGTTTGTCTATATGTCCCTGCCGTACAGGTTGGTTAGAAAGGAAATAGCTAGGATGCAAAATCTATTACTGCAGTTAATTTGGGACGGAAAGCGTCCAAAAGTAGCTCGGGCGACCATGTATAGGCTCAAAGCGGAGGGGGGGTTGGGGGTCCCATCGTTGCTCCGGTATTATGAAGCGGCGCAACTTCGGGCCTTATTTGCATGGAAGGAGGGGGTGGAGAGGCCTGGGTGGGTGGGGATGGAGGGGGAGGCGGGGACAGAGGTGGGCGCCTGGATTTGGGACCCTGGGGGGGGGGGGGGGGAGGGAAGGGGCTGGGAGAAGAGAATCCCTATAGAGAACTTACCAGACAGGTTTGGACGAAATGGAAGGGGTATCTGTTAGGGGGGAAGCAATACTCTCGCGAAACTCCAATTCAGATTGCAATGAAGGGTAGGATGGGGGAGGAGGCAGGGGTTTTTAGGAGGTGGGGGGAGAAAGGGTTGCGGAAGTTGGGACAATTGGTGGGGGATGGGGGAGGATTAGGGGCTTTGAGGAGTTGCAACAGAAGTATTGTTTGGAGATGCACGATAGATATGCTTATGTTAGTTTGTGGTATTGGCTCCAGCGGCGGGAGGTGAAGCAAGACTGGATGGCGAAACCTGCGCCCTTTGAGGAGCTGATGGGGAGTAAAGGGATGCCTACTAGGATTATATCGAAGTTATATAAAATTTTGGGGGCATTCAAGCAAGGGGACATACGGGGCCAGTTGCAGTGGGAGGAGGAACTGGGGGGGCAGTGGGATGTTGAGAGGTGGGATAGAATTTATATTAGAACCCATAAATTAGCACCGGGAACAGCAATGCTGGAAAACAGCTATAAGTTAAGGTTAAGAATGTATTGGACCCCGGTGTGGCTACACGCTTTATACCCCGCTAGTTCGGATCAATGCTGGAAGGGGTGTGGGGCTAGAGGAGACTTGCTGCATATGGTGTGGGGATGCTCGACAGTTCGGGAATATTGGAGAGGGGTGGAAAGACTTACGGAAGACATCACAGGGGTGAAGGTATGTTTTACCCCTAGTATGGTGATATTGAATGAAGGAGAGATGGGAGAAGGTGGGAGGGAATGGGGGAGACTGCAGGGGTACTGTGTAATAGCAGGGCGGATGTGTCTTCTACGTTGGTGGAAGAAACAGGGTGTCCCCCCATTAGCGGAGGTGGTGGGGTGAATGGAGCAGCTTTGGGGGTACTGTGCAATAGAAGCCCATCAAAAACATACTGTTCCACGATATAATAAGGTGTGGGGAAGATATGAGCAATGGAGGGAAGGGGGGGGGGGGTCCAGGGGAATGACTGTGGGGAGTAGGAGAGATTAGTCCACTGATGGGGGCAGGGCTATAGGTTTATATTCTTGCCCCATCATATCATATTGTAGAGGTCTTGGGCGGGGCGATCACATCTTGCCTCTATGGTTAAAAAGTTTTGTACTGGTTACTCATGGCAAGCTTACCGTTGAGTGTTCTGCTGATAGGAGATCTTACCAACTTGAGGTTAGTGTGGAGTGCATGTCTTGAAGCCTACTGTTAGAGGGTTGGGGGTTGGTAGTGGGGAGGAGATGGTACGGGGTTGGGGGGGGGAGGGAGGGGGGGGGAAGTGTGATATCTGTGTTCATTATGCCTGTGTGGTTCATATTGGAAGAATATCTGCCCAGTGGGTGGAAGTGAAGTTGGTAGAATATGGGATAGTTGTTGGTGGGAGTTGAGAATTTATGACCGGGCTAATGTACAGTACTATAAGTGGGGTGGAAATGTATATTGTATAAAATGTGTAAAGGGCACAAGGTGTTTATGGGTTCAATGGAAAAAAAATGGGGAAGCACTAGGAACAGGGGCCTCTCCCAATTGTTGATGTTATTGATGTAAAGAATGTATATTGGTACATATGTGGGGGGTTCACGGTTTATGTTGTGTATTGTATGTTTTGTTGGGTGCTAATAAAAAATGTTAAATACAAAAAAAAAAAATGGACATATTCATTCCTTGAGTCAGGTAGAAGCTTGGACGCAGCTTGGGACATCCAAGATATTTCTGAGATTGGGCAAGGATGTCCAAGTACTGTGAACACCCCAGAAGCGCATACTCCATGCCCCAGTTCAGACTTGGGCATCCTCACTCTGTGGATGTCCACAGAGCCAGCTTATAAAATCACTCTGGGGATGTCTCCATGCTTTGGATGTCTCCATGCGCATTTTCAGATGTCCAAAGCATGAATAGGGCTTCTAAAATAACTTCCTTCATGTTGTAATCACTCAAAAGATTTAGCAATGCAAACCGCATTTCATGTCACAAATTATATCCACATTAAAACTGCCATGGGGAGCAACTACCACTACTCATTGTACTGGTGGTAGTCGCTCTCTTTGCTATAATCCAATTAATTCAAAATACCTCTAAAGATTCTGAGTAATCAATCACCAAAAACAAAAAACAACCCAGAATTGCATGTCTTCTTCAAAAATATGCACTAACCGATAGATATTAAATAAAATATATAATAATAATGAGGAGGAAAAAAGACCTCAGTAAAATCAAGAGCTCACAACCACCTGCTCAACTTACAACTACTGTGGGTGCTCAATAGATTACATCAATGGTCAAAAACCTTCAAACCCATGCTGTTGATAAGACAGAGATAAATTTATATTTTATTAACATATCTTATATATTATAATCTCCTTATTTTTTAAATATTTTCTTTAATTTTTAACTTCTTTAATACAGAGTGGGAAAACACTTCTTAGTCCTTATATACTTGTCTTTATATGCTGATGAATCTTTCTTTTTCTCTGAAAGTCATATCTACATAAAAGCAAACCAGTATAAAACTTACATTGATTCATGTTCTCTTCCTGGCCACGGCTCCTCAGATATTTACAAAGGTGATGATGACGATGGTAGTGGTAGTGGCGCCGTTTCATCAGGAAGGAATTCTAGTGCATCCCTACCTGGATGACTGGTTAATCAGAACAAAATCTCTGCAGTAAAATCACAGTGCTACCAGTCGTGTGCTTACCTTTCTCCAGAATTTGGGTGGGTCATCAACCTCAACAAGAACAATCTGACTCTGACCCAAGATTTGGTTTACTTGGGAAAGCACTTTGATACCAACGTGAGCTGAGTGTTCCTTCCTTCAGAGAGGACCAAGAAGCTTTAATTCCAGATCCGCAAGTTTTCTTGCATGCGTTCTCCATTGGCTTGGCTTTACCTTCAGATCCTATGCTCCATGGCAGTGACTTTGTATCTGGTGCCCTAGGCCCGGGCTCATGTGAGGCCACTTCAAAGGTTCCTTCTTTCGCATTGGTCATCACAGAGGCACCAAAGAGACACCACAGAGGCTTTTCTCCAGAAAGCTGCCTTGTCCTTACCTTGCCAGAAGGAGCTAGAAATGATGGTTCGATCTGGCCAAGTTACAAAAGGGGATTCCCTTGGAGCTGCCAGATAGTGGTGACCACCGATGCCAGTCTATCTGCCAACAGATCAGAGATACGAGTGTTTTTTCTGGTGCTCCAGAAATTTCTTCCCCAAATCTGGCTCAAGGTGGTGAGAGTTTTCTCCGACAGTGTGACTGCATTTGCTTACATCAGTCACCAAGGGGGCACAGGCATTCTGCTTCTAGTGAACAAGATATCTACTTTACTTCACTGGGCGGAAACAAACCTTTTAATGCTGTGACTCATGTCGCAGGAAAAGAAAATATACAAGCCAACTTCCTCAGTCGCCATCAACTGGATTTTGGCGAGTGAATTCTGGAGGATTCGGTCTTTCAAGGCATAGTGAGGCACTGGGGTCTCCCAATAATGCATCTGATGGCATCAGCAGCCAACACCAAGGTGCAGTGCTTCTTCAGTCGCAGGAAATGCCGAATGTCTGAAGGTCTCGATGCACTCACTCAACACTGGCCAAGCAAAGGTCTGCTTTATGTGTTTCCTCCCTGGGCCTTGATCAGCCACGTAGTTCAGAGAATAGAATCGTATCAGGGGCTGGTAATCTTAATTGCTCCAGATTGGCCTCTGAGACTGTGGTATGCAGATTTAATCAGGCTGAGGGTGGACAACCCATGGCTCTTGCCACTGAGGGACAATCTGCTTGTTCGGGGGCTGATTCTATTGCCCAAAGTCACTGTATTCTCGCTTATGGCCTGGCTATTGAGAGAGCTAAGTTGAAGAGAAAAGGATATTCAGCTCCGGTCATAGCTACTTTGCTTCATGCTCATAAACATTCAACATCCTTGTCATACATACGTGTCTGGCATATTTTCAAGAGTTGATGCGAAGAAAGGTATCTTCGAGCTCTCTCAGCATCACAACCAGATATATTGGCTTTTCTGCAAGCAGGTTTGGATAAAGGGTCTCATCCTCAATTATTTGTGTGTACAGGTGGCAATTTTAGCCTGTTATTGAAGTAAAATCTAGGTTTATTCTCTTGCTCATCCCAATGTCCCCCACTATCTTAGAGTGGTTAATCACCTTTGCCCGCCTGGACACCCTACATTTCCTCCGTGGAATCTGTTCTCTCAGTTCTTATGGCTTCTCCTTTCAAACCGCTGGGGCAATCATCTATAAAAGATCTTATGTTGAAGGTGTTTTTCCTAGTAGCCATTTGCTGGGCTCGGTGTATCTCCGAGCTACAAGCACTTTCCTGTAAAGAACCCTTTCTTTTAATATTCAAAGAGAAAGTGGTTCTGCATTTGGTTCTTTCCTTTTTGCCTAAAGTTCTCTTGCCGTCTTAATCAGCCACTAACTCTGCCTGTGTTTTCGGGCTCGGGCACTTCCACTGAGGATATGCAGTTGCATTTGTTGGACATCTGCAGGGCTCTTTGTTGCTATTTGAAGTGAAACAGATCTTTCAGGAAATTGGATCATCTTTTTGTTCTTTTTGGGGGGATCGCTGAAGAGGTGAAGCGGCTTTTAAAGCTTCTATTGCAAAGTGAATAAAGGAGACTATAGTGCACCATATCTTCTCAGAGACCTATTCCTGTGAGTTTACGGGCTCATTTGATCAGGGCTCAGGCAACTTCCTGGGCAGAATTTGGTCTGGTTCTGCCTGTTGACATATATAAGGCGCCATGGCCATGCTTCATACGTTTGTTTGCCATTACCGTTTGGACATTCAGGTGAGATCTAATGCACAATTGCTGCAGGCCAGGCTGGCAGGTCCCTCTGGAGATTAGAACTGCTCTGGTATATCCTATGCATCTGGACTGGACTGGAAGGATGATAAGGAAGGAGAAATCAGACCTTACCTGCTCATTTTCTTTCCTTGAGTCTCTCCAGTCCAGTCTAGAATCTGTCTGTTCTCAGGTTGTTTCTTCCGAAGCGAGCCCGAACATTGTAGGTCTGTATCTCCAATAATCATTTTTGTGGCACTTGTTCTCATCTCAGGGGATAGGTGACTATTTTCAGGAGTTATTCGAGAAATATTTATGTTGCATTTGGTTCTCGAATGACTCCTGAAAATAGTCACCTATCCCCTGAGATGAAAACAAGTGCCACAAAAATGTGAAAAGATATATCTCTTACTCTATCCTCACTACATGTATATAGTTTACTTATGTTTTGGCTAAATTGAATTAATGTTGCTCTTTGTGGAGTCTACTTTGTTATTAGAATACTGGACTATAAGGATTGGCACAGAGCCCTTATACTATGACATCATCAAAGTTCCTGTCATTCTCAGTCTCCATCTGCTGATCTGAGAGCACAACCCATGTGTTTTTACTGGACTAGAGAGACTCAAGGAAAGGAAATTAGCAGATAAGGTCTAATTTCACCTTCCTTCCAAATATCTTCTTTCAAAAAACAACTAATGACAGATGTGTTCAGACTGGATTGGGGAACCCAATGTAGATGGTTCCATGCTCAGAGAGTATGGTCCTCCCAGCAGAAATTCAATTTTCTGTAATTGAGAGCAGTATCGAATGCTCTGTGGGTTTTCAGGAATAGACTGGACCACTAAATTATCATTATTCAAACAAGATAACCAAGTTGCAATCAATATCGACAAGCAGGGAGGTTTGTGGTTATTCTTCCTGTATTAGGAAACAGAATATGGCACTTTTACCATCTCCCATAGGATGACACTCACAGTCACATACCTGGTGAGGGAGGACAGACAAACTGAGCTGTGTGCTGTAACCCCACAAATGGTTGCAGGATGAGAGAGTAGCTCAGAATATCTTTTGAGAGTGGAGCAGGATGCTCTACAGACCTTCGTTACTCTCTGGAAAAGGAAGGCACTTCAATTCTGTTCGAGGACAAGGATGCATGGCAAGCTAGTAACTGATGCCTTACTTTTAGATTTTCTGGACATGTATCTTCCCTTATCACTAGTATGAAACACTCTAATGAAACTCAGAAAGGATCAGGGGATCAGGATTCTTATAGCACTCTATTGACCTAGACAATCATGGTTCTTTCTGCTTTTAGATCTCGCCATAAGAGATCTTATTTGATTAGGCAATTCACTAAACCTAGTCATACAGGAGCAGACAACTCTCTTGCACCCCAACATAGAATCTTTAGCCTTCATAGCTGGGTTGTTGAGGGCTAACCCTTATATCCTTAACTTTTCCTGATTGGGTTTCAAGAGTCCTTCAGGCTTCCTGAAGAGATTCCACTAGGAGATCATATGGCTTTAAATGGAAGAGGTTTGCTGTCTGGTATAAGGGAAAGACCCTAGACCAGGGTTTCTCAACCCTGTCCTCGGGACCCACCTAGCCAGTCGTGTTTTCACGATAACCACAATGAATATGCATGGGAGGGATTTGCATATAATGGAGACAGTGTATGCAAATCTCTCTCATACATATTCATTATGGTTATCCTGAAAACCTGACTGGCTAGGTGGGTCCCGAGGACAAGGTTGAGAACCCCTGCCCTAGACCCTTTCTGCTGTCCCATACAAAAACTTCTACATTTATAAGAGTTTGGTCTAAAGAAAACTCTTTAGGATTCATCTCTTTGTGATTGGTATTCATCACCACCATATAGAACAGTGGTTCCCAACCAAGTCCTCAGGTACCCCCAAGGCAGTCAGGTTTTCAGGATATCCACAATGAATATGCATGAGATAAAGCTGCATGTACTGCTTCCATTGTATGCATATCTATTTCATGCATATTCATTGTGGATACCCTGAAACCCTGACTGGCCTTGGGGTACCCAAGGACTGAGTTGGGAACCACTGATATAGAAGGTAAGCCCATCTCTGTGCAGTCTTTAGTTGTTTGATTAATGCAGTGCTTGCTTCTGTTGAAGCCTCCCATTCAGCCATCTGCTGGGTCATGGAACCTTAATATAGTCTTGATCCGAATGATGAAAAGTCCAGTCGAGCCATTAGATTTCTGTGAACTGAAGGTCATATTTTTGGTAGCGATCATTTCTCCAGGACCAAGCAGGAAGTCAGTCCTCACATATGGGTGACATCAACGTCGATGGAGCCCTGCGGAGCATTTCCCCAGCTTTCCATGAAAGCCTTTGGGAATGCAGGCACACATGCGCGGTCCCCTTCCCGCCTAAAGTTGCCATCTTGCTCAGTCTCTTTTTCCGTGAAGCCCGTCGGACGTGTGTCCTAGCCCTCCCGGAAAAGTGTTAGATTTTTTGTCGATTCCTTCGCTATTTTTTCTCCGGTTCGACGCCGGTTCCCCTCCCGCTGGTTTCAGTACACCAGTATCGAACCCAATCTTCTTTTTTCGGTTTTTGCCCTTTGTGACTGGCATTCGCGCCCTTTTTTCTTTTTCCCTGGAAGGCGGTCCTTTGACCTCACGGGGACTCTTTTTTCCCCGATGGCTTCCAGTGGTTTCAAGAAGTGTGATCAGTGTAAGAAACTAATGTCTCTCACCGACACACACCGACTGCTGTCTTCGGTGCCTCGGTCCGGACCACAATCCTGAGACCTGTGGACCATGTGGTAAAATGTCCACCAAGGCGCTTCGAAGTCGTCAGCACCAAAAGGAAAGGCTTTTCTCCAACTCGGCCTCCGGCCGGGCCCGGACCTCATCTGAGGCCTCGACATCTCAGGAATCTGATCCCGAGCACCGTCGGGGCTCCTCGGACAGGGGTCCCCCGACCGGGAACGAAAGAGAGAGAAGCGGCTCGCGAGGGCGGCATCGGAGGAGGTCCCTGGTTCCTCGAGAGCTAGGTCTCGGACCCCCGATCGCCGTCCCGGGCCCGTGGAACAGGAGAAGCCACCAAAAGTACCTTGTATGGAGCCGGAGTCTGCTGGACACGTAAGTCCTGTAGTCCTCGTGGACTCTCCTCCCAGAGAGCCGACGTCGGGCCTGGTGCTGCCGGGGCCTGAGTCGATGGCTGCTGAGTCTCTTGAGCTGGGTCTCAGGCTGACAACCTTGGAGTGCAGATTGTCTGCCTTCATAGAACAGCAGCTGGCACTGATGCCCAGCCTGCCTGGCGCATCTGCCCCGACCACCGGGACATCGATGTTGAAGTCGACCCCGGAGACCGAGCCGATACTCGAGACCATGAAGGCTCGAGGTCAACCTCGGTCGCGGTCACCCTCGACCTCCCGTTTGGGACCGAGGGCGTCGACACCGGTGCCTTCGGCGTCGGGGCGGGCGCTCACAGGCCCCGCGTGGTCGGACCCCGATTCCTCATCGGACGAGTCCGCCTGGGAGATGGAGGACGAGGAGTCCCCCGACACCTTTCGGACTCGGTGCGTCCCATCGGACTCACCGCAGTCCGAGCCCCGGAGTAGATCCCCCCCGGAGGATACCCGGTTCTCGGAGTTCGTTCAGGATATGGCCACGGCGTTGGCTATCCCTGCGGATCCCGAGGAGGAGCCTCGAGCCGAGGAGCTCGAGGCCCTCCAGTATGACTCTCCTCTGAAGGAGGCCTTTACTGTTCCGGTTCCTCCGATGCTGGAACGGCTCCTCTTCCTAATGTGGGAGGCCCCGGCCTCAGCGCCAGTTCTAAGCAAGCGGGTCGATTCCATTTATCGACTCCGAAAGAGCCCTGGGTTTCAAAAGGCGCAGCTACCACACCATTCCATAGTGGTGGAATCGGCCATGCATCGTCTGAAAAGTCAGAAGATGCACTCCGCAGTTCCCCCTGGCAGGGAGGCCCGGAACCTCGATGGTTTTGGTAGAAAGTGCTTCCAGGGCTCGATGCTTGCTTGCCGTGTCCAGTCTTACCAGCTGTACATGGGCATGTACTTGCGGGACCTGGCCAAGGAGCTGGCCGGGTTCTCTGCTGGTCTCTCCGGGGAACCCTTGCAGAGGTTCAAGTCCTTGTCTTCGGGGATACGGGAATGCTCCAAGTTTATGTCCCACACTGCCTACGATGGCTTCGAGCCTTCGGTCCATTTTGCGGCAGCCAGCATCGCAGCTCGACCCCAGGCGTGGTTGCAGTCATCGGACCTTGAACCATGGGTTCAGGACAAGTTGGTCGATGTCCCTTGCCGAGGTGAGAACCTTTTTGGCAAGCCCATGACCGAGAAGGCCGCACAGCTCGAAACCGAGCACCTCACGAGGACAAGGCTGTCTAGAAAGACTTCTGCCCCTTCTCACAAGAAAAAGGGCTCGGGTAAGAAGCCCTTTTACCCGAGGAGGGGACCTGCCTACAAACAGTACCCACAGTACCAGGCCTCCAGCTCCCCCACAGGGTCAGCAGGCCAAGGGGCAAGGGAATGGGCCCCGTAGGCAGAGGACCCCCAAGCCTCCGGCCCCTGCTCCCACTCACCAGGGTGTTTTTTTTTGACTCCTTAGGCATAGCCTCTCCATCCCTGCTCTCCCAGCCCTGCACAGGAGGTCGACTTACCCTGTTTGCCCACAGGTGACCACTCATCACTGGAGACAGTTGGGTGTTAAGCATCGTCCACAAGGGCTATATGCTACACTTCCAACAGCTACCTCCTCCATACTTTCCAGGAGAGCCTCCAAGGCCTCCCCTGCACACAAATCTTCTCCTTCAGGAGCTCCAAGGTCTGTTGCGGGACAAGGCAGTGGAGCCTGTGCCTCCCAACCTCCAAGGTCAGGGGTTCTACTCCAGGTATTTTCTCGTACCAAAAAGAACCGGTGGCCTCCGGCCTGTTCTCGACCTCAGAAATCTCAACAAGTTCCTAGAGAAAGAGAAGTTCAAGATGCTTACTCTTGGAACACTGCTGCCCTATCTCCAGCAGGGAGATTGGCTGTGCTCCTTAGATCTAAAGGATGCGTACACTCACATCCTCATTCATCCAGACCACAGAAAGTACCTCAGGTTCATTGTGGGAGGAAACCATTATCAGTACAGAGTACTGCCTTTTGGCCTCACCTCCGCTCCCAGGTTCTTTACCAAATGCCTGGCAGTGCTGGCGGCCTACCTGAGAAATCAGGGTATCTTTGTCTTCCCCTATCTGGACGACTGGCTCATCAGGGGTCAGACATGCCAGGAGGCCAGACAAGCCACCCTCCGAACTATTGCTCTTCTTCAAAACCTAGGTTTTGTCATAAACTTCGCAAAGTCCACTTTGCTCCACTCCCAGAACTTGGAGTTCATAGGGGCGAGGCTGGACTCGCTTCTGGCAAAGGCGTTCTTACCAGAAGACAGAGCCCAAAGACTGATAAACTTGGCAAACCAGTTTCTCAGCGGGTCACTGGTCTCCGCTAGGCTCTGCCTGAGGCTTCTTGGCCACATGGCTTCGATAGTACATGTGACCCCCAATGCCCGGCTCCATATGAGGCCTGCACAGTGGTGCCTCGGGACTCAGTGGACACAGGCCACAGGCAGCCTCAGAGACAGAGTAAGGGTGTCCAGACCTTTTCTGAACTCCCTCAGCTGGTGGCTGCACCCACCCAATCTACTGCAAGGGGTGCCTTTTCAGATTCCTGGGTTCACAATAGTGTTGGCCACGGATGCCTCCCTGCAAGGTTGGGGGCTCATTGTCTGGGCAAGTGCACCCAGGGCCTGTGGTCTCCCTGGGAGGCCACACAGCAGATAAATCTACTGGAACTCAGGGCTATTCGTTTAGCCCTCAAGACTTTCTCCCAAACACTGGCTCATCAGTCTGTCCTAGTTCAAACAGACAACCAAGTGGCCATGTTTTATGTGAACAAGCAGGGCGGAACTGGGTCCAGGCTCCTTTGTCAAGAGGCGCAGGACCTTTGCTTGTTTGCTGTCAGGCACAACATGCTCCTCAAAGCTGTGTATCTACCTGGCCAAGAAAACTACCTGGCAGACAGGTTGAGCAGGATTCTGCAGCCCCACGAATGGCAGCTCCACCCCTTAGTGGTTCAGAAGATTTTCCTGAAATGGGGACTTCTAACCATAGATCTATTTGCCAGTCCATCAAACAGACAACTGCCAAGGTTCTGCTCCAGGCAACCGCATCCTCTGCGACTGGCAGCAGATGCTTTTCTGATTTCCTGGTCCCGGGGCTTCCTGTATGCATTTCCTCCCACGCCCCTGGTGGCCCGAACCCTATTCAACATGCTCACAACATTGTTTCTCCCACTCAGCCTCCTCATCACACAAATCCTGCCACCAACCACACACTTCCACTACCCACACTCTACCTCACCATGGCATCCACCAACCACTTGGACATACATAGAACCACAGTGCATGCATAATGACACACACAGAACATCAGTGACAAAAAGACAAACCAAACACAGATCAAACTCCCACACACTAAGTTCAAAGGAAACACACGAAACAACAAATTCTTCAAAGCATACAACAATAGAGCTCATAAATGCAAGATCCATATGCAATAAAATACACACAATAGCAGACCACATAGAAGACCATCAGCCAGACATACTTTGCATAACAGAGACTTGGCTCAATCCCACCGACAATGTACTACTCAATCAACTGGTACCAGACACATACACAGCATTCAACTGCCCACGCACCCACAAACGTGGAGGAGGAGTCTTGATAATCGCAAAAAAGAACCTAAAGTTCAAAACTCAGAGCTTCACTAACACACAACAAGGTAACACAGTCAGCATCGTGAACAAACACATGGCACTCTGCCTAACCTACAGAGCACCCAGAGCCTCACCCGACGAACTAGCCTCAACGCTCGAAGCAGTATGCGCCATCATCGCAACTAACAAACCCGCGCTACTGCTAGGAGACTTCAACCTCAAGTCCACCAACACCAAAGATGCAGAAGCTTTCCTTCAAGTAATGACTTCACTTCAGTTCACCCAAATAGTCGACGCCCCAACGCACAAACACGGTTCATCCCCAGACCTCATCTTCGCAACCAGCTACCTAACATCGAGAGGTCTAATATCAACACCCACTATCACCCCAGTTCCATGGTCAGACCACTACATAATCAAGATAAAGTTGCAACTACAAAAAGACAATCTAAACGAGCACTCAGACAACATACACACACAAACTCAGACAACACACACACACAAACGATTCAAACACACACACACAAACTCAGACAACACACACACACAAACGATTCAAAAACTTCGACAGAGACACATTCCTACAGGACACGATACAACAACTGACCATAGAAACAGACGACCTGAAGGCTCAAATCACCAACTGGAACAGCACTCTATCTAACACCGCCAAAGCAACGGATGCCAGACCCAAGAAAAACCATCACAACAAGAGACAACACAAGCCGTGGTACTCAACAACCTTACGTCAAGAAAAGAGGGAACTCAGAAAGATAGAACGGAGAAGGAGAAATAACAAGGCTTCTCCAGGACCAAGCAGGAAGTCAGTCCTCACATATGGGTGACGTCGGCGCCGACGGAGCCCTCGCGGAGCAATTTTCCCCAGCTTTCAAAGAAAGCCTTTGGGAATTGCAGCGCGCATGCGTGGTCGCCTTCCTGCCCAAGGGTGCCATCTTAGCCAGTCTTCTTTTTTCCGCGGAGCCCTACAGACGTACCCGTCGTGTCCCCGCGAAAAAGTTGATTTTATTCGTAATATTCTCTTTTTTCCTTCGGTTCGACGCCGGTCTTCTTCCCGCCCGGACTCGCGACGCCGGTCACGAGTCCTCTTCTTCTTTTTCGGTTTTTCTGATTTAGTCAGTTTCGTTTTCGGTTTTTTCACTGGCAGCCCGGTCTTTTGACCTCGCAGGGGCCCTTTTTCCCCCGATGGCTGCCAGTGGTTTCAAGCGGTGTGGTCAGTGTGACCGAAATATGTCACTAACTGACACACACGATAATTGCCTCCGCTGCCTGGGCCCGGATCATGAAGAAATGATCTGTGGGGCCTGTGGCAAAATGTCCTCCAAAGCGTTGAGAAGTCGGCGGCATCAGCGGGATAGGATCTTCGCTGACCCCAGCCGTACCCGGACCTCGTCGGAAGCCTCGGCGTCCAGAGGTTCCAGCTCTGACCGTCGCCGGAGTTCCTCCGACAGGGGTTCTCCCTCCGGGGACCATCGACGGAAGGTGAAACCCGCGAGGGCGTCGTCGGTGGACGCTCCTGGCTCCGCGAGGGCCAGGTCGCATAGCCCCGATAGCCGTCCCGGGTCCTTGGAGAAGGAGCACCTCTCGAAGCGACCTCGCATGGAGTCGGAGCTGCCTGCTCGGGTAAGTCCTGTGGTCCTCCTGGACTCGCCTCCGAGACCGCCGACGTCGGGCCCGACGCCGTCGGGGCCCGAGTCGGGGGCTGCTGGGTCACCTGAGGTCGGACTCAGGTTGACGGCCTTGGAGAGCAGACTGTCTGCCTTCATGGACCAGCAGCGGGCACTGCTCGCTAGCCTCGCTGGCGCCGCTGCCCCGACCGCCGGGACGTCGACGTCTAAGTCGACCCCGGAGACCGAGCCGATCCTCGAGTCCATGCGAACTCGAGTCGATCCTCGGTCGAGGTCACCCTCGGCCTCCCGTTCGGGACCGAGGTCGTCGACGCCGACTCCCTCGGCGTCGGGGCGGCCGGCGCCGCAGCCTGCCCGGGCCGACCCCACCGATTCCTCCTCGGAGTCGGTCTGGGAGTCTGAAGAGGAAGAGTCACCTGATTCTTTTCGGACTCGGTGTGTCCCCTCGGACTCGCCTGAGTCCGAACCTCGGAAGCAGTCCCCTCCGGAGGATGCCCGGTTCTCGGACTTCGTCAGGGATATGGCCAAGGCTTTGGCCTTCCCTGCGGATCCCGAGGAGGAGCCTCGAGCCGAAGAGCTTGACGCCCTCCAGTATGACTCTCCCGCCAGGGAACACTTTACTGTACCGGTTCCTCCCATGCTGGAACGACTACTCTTCCGCATGTGGGAGAGTCCGGCCTCCTCGCCGGTCCTGAGCAAGCGGGTCGATTCTATCTATCGAGTCCGCAAGAGCCCTGGCTTCCAAAAAGCACAGCTACCACACCATTCCATGGTAGTGGAATCGGCCATGCATCGTCTTAAGAGCCAGAAGATGCACTCCTCGGTGCCTCCTGGCAGGGAGGCCCGTAACCTGGATGGCCTTGGTAAGAAGTGTTTCCAGGGCTCTATGCTTGCGTGTCGTGTCCAGACCTACCAGCTATACATGGGCATGTATCTCCGAGACCTGGCTAAAGAGCTAGCCGGATTCTCCGCTGGATTGTCCGAGGAACCTTTGCGGAGGTTCCTAGCCTTGTCCACTGGCATTCGGGAATGCTCAAAATTCATATCCCGAGCAGCCTATGATGGCTTTGAAGCATCGGCTCGAGTGGCTGCAGCCGGCATCGGTGCCCGCCGACAGGCTTGGCTTCAGTCGTCTGACCTTGAGCCCTGGGTGCAGGACAAGTTGGTCGATGTCCCCTGCCGAGGTGAAAACCTCTTTGGCAAACCTATGGACGAGAAGGCTGCACAACTAGAGACAGAGACTCTCACCAGGACTAGGCTTTCTAGGAAGACCTCCGCCCCTTCCCAGAAAAAGAAGGGCTCGGGAAAGAAGTCCTTTTACCCGAGAAAGGCGGCTGCCTATAAACACTACCCCCAATATCAGGCCCCCCGCGGCTCCCCAACAGGGCCAGCAGGCCAAGGGACGGGGTAACGGGTCCCGTAGGCAGCAAGCCCCCAAGCCTGCACCACCAGCCCCTGCTCAGCAGGGTGGGGGCTTTTGACTCCTTAAGCATAGCCTCTCCCCCTCCGCTGGCTCCTCCCAGCACCGGAGGCCGGCTGGTTCACTTCGCCCACAGGTGGTCCAACATCACTTCAGATGCCTGGGTGCTTCAAGTCGTAAGAGAAGGCTATCTTCTCCACTTCCACCAGGTCCCTCCCTCCTATTTCCCGGGAGAACCTCCACGACTCCCTCTGCACAGGGACTTACTCCTTCAGGAGTTAGCAGGTCTTCTACAGGAACAGGCGGTGGAACCGGTGCCCCACCACCTGAGAGGTCAAGGCTTTTATTCCAGGTATTTTCTAGTACCAAAAAGGACAGGAGGCCTCAGACCCATCCTGGACTTGCGCAACCTCAACAGGTTCCTCGTGCGGGAAAAGTTCAAAATGCTTACCCTTGGAATCCTTCTGCCCTACCTCCAGCAGGGAGATTGGCTATGCTCCTTGGATCTAAAGGATGCCTACACGCACATCCTCATCCACCCAAGCCACCGCCAATACCTAAGGTTTGTGGTGGCAGGAAATCATTACCAGTACAGGGTACTGCCCTTTGGCCTGTCCTCCGCACCGCGAGTCTTCACAAAATGTCTCACGGTGGTGGCGGCCCATCTCCGGCTTCACGGCCTCTATGTCTTCCCGTACCTCGACGACTGGCTCATCAGAGCAGCGTCCGCTCCGGAGGTCACCAACGCCACACACCGCACGGTGACTCTTCTGCAGTACTTGGGCTTTGTCATAAACTTCGCAAAGTCCACTTTGCTCCCCTCACAGGATCTCGAGTTCATCGGCGCAAGACTGCACACTCCTCAGGCGCGAGCTTTCCTGCCTCTCGACAGGGCTCAACGGCTCATGGACCTAGCCGACCGTTTTCGCAGCCAGTCCCTGGTCTCCGCCAGGCGCTTCCTGAGACTGCTCGGCCATATGGCTTCCACCGTCCATGTGACCCCCAATGCCCGCCTGAATATGCGGCCTGCTCAATGGTGTCTTCGCAAGCAGTGGCAACAAGCCACAGGCGGCCTAGCAGACCTAGTGCGCGTCTCCGAGCCACTGGCCTCGTCTCTCCATTGGTGGCGTCATCGGCCGAACCTGGTACTCGGCATGCCTTTTCAGTCACCTCAGCCGGCCCAGGTGCTGACGACAGATGCGTCCCTCCTGGGTTGGGGAGCACATTGTCAAGGGGCACGTACTCAGGGCCTCTGGACCACGTGGGAGTCTGCTCAGCAGATCAACTTCCTGGAGCTCAGAGCGATCCGCCTGGCTCTCAAGGCTTTCTCCCACCTGACCTCTCACCAGTCCGTCCTTGTCCAGACGGACAATCAAGTTGCCATGTTCTACGTGAACAAACAGGGGGGCACGGGCTCCTTCCTTCTCTGTCGGGAAGCACAGAAGCTCTGCTCTTGGGCCGTCAGTCACGGCGTTCTTCTCAAGGCAGTTTATCTCCCAGGCCAAGAAAATTGCCTGGCGGACAAACTCAGCAGGATCCTCCAGCCGCACGAGTGGCACCTGGATCCCTTAGTAGTTCAGAAGCTCTTTCTAAAGTGGGGCCTCCCCACGATGGATCTCTTTGCCAGTCCTCACAACCGGCAACTTCCTCGCTTCTGCTCTCGTCAGCCACATCCCCTTCGAGTTGCGGCAGACGCTTTTCTACTCTCATGGTCGGAGAGCCTTCTGTATGCTTTTCCTCCCATCCCGCTAGTCTCTCGAACTCTTTTCAAGGTTCTCCGAGACAAAGCTTCCATGATCCTGGTGGCCCCTCGCTGGCCCAGACAGCCGTGGTTTCCACTCCTGCTGCAATTAGCGGTAGAGGATCCATTCCCTCTGGGGTTTCAACCGGATCTCCTCACTCAGGATCAGGGGTCTCTGCTACACCCCAACCTCAGATCTCTCAATCTAATGGCCTGGCTGCTGAGAGGGTAGTCCTTGCTCCCCTTCTCCTGCCGGCAGAGGTGGAAGAGGTCGTCCTAGCTTCTCGGCGACCTTCTACCCGCAAATGCTACGCCCTTAAATGGCGTCGCTTTTCCGTTTGGTGTACCCAGCAGTCTCAGGATCCCTTCTCCTGCTCGGTGTCGGTGATCTTGCAGTACTTGCTCTACCTCTCTAATCTGGGACTTAAGTCCAACTCCGTCAAAGTTCACCTCAGTGCTCTTTCAGCACATCATGTACCGGTGGACGGCAGACCTCTTTCCAGCGACCCTCTCGTAGCGAGGTTTCTCCGAGGTCTCCTTCTACTTAAACCACCTCTGCGCCCGCCAGCACCTGACTGGGATCTGAATGTGGTTTTACAGCGGATCACCTGTCCGCCTTTTGAACCTATGGCTACCTGTTCTCTCCGTTTTCTTTCTTGGAAAACATTGTTCTTGATAGCCCTCACTTCCGCTAGACGCGTAAGTGAATTGCAGGCCCTCGTGTCTGATCCCCCTTACACTCGGTTCTACAAAAATAGGGTAGTCCTACGGACTCACCCAAAATTTCTTCCAAAAGTGGTCTCCCCTTTTCACATCAATCAGGAGGTGGTACTTCCGACCTTCTTTCCCAGACCACACTGCAGCCGAGCTGAAATGGTCCTCCATACCCTGGACTGTAGAAGGGCATTGAACTTCTACCTTGACCGTACGCGGGAGCACCGTAAGGCTGCTCAGCTTTTTGTGTCTTTTGATCCCAATAAATTGGGGCTCCCGGTCTCCAAGCGTACTCTGTCCATCTGGGTTGCGGACTGTATCACTTGGGCTTATGGGGCAGCCGGGCTGTCCTTGGATGGTCGAGTCACGGCTCATTGTGTTCGGGCAAAGGCTACGTCAGTGGCTTACCTCCGCTCTGTTCCGCTGGCAGACATCTGCCGGGCCGCTACTTGGTCTTCGAGCCAAACTTTTGCGGTCCATTACTGTCTCGAGAGGGAGTCCCGCAGGGACAGTGCTTTCGGACAGGCAGTCCTCCGTAATCTCTTTGAGGTTTGAGCAACTCCTACCCTCCATCCCGGATGTGGGCTACCGGTGGGTAATAATTCAGCGAAGATTCCTTCCTTCTGTGCTGCTGAGCTAGAGGGAGCTCATTTTTATGCTTAGGGTCTCCGGTAGCCTTAAGCTTGGGAGTCCCATATGTGAGGACTGACTTCCTGCTTGGTCCTGGAGAAAGCGTAGTTACTCACCTGTAACAGGTGTTCTCCAGGAGCAGCAGGAATCAGTCCTCACAACCCTCCCTCCTCCCCTTGAAGTTGCAATCATCTGCTTAAGTTTTTTTGCAAATTTTTATGCTGTCTTTTTTAGCTATGTCATCTGACTGGCTAAGATGGCACCCTTGGGCGGGAAGGCGACCGCGCATGCGCGCTGCAATTCCCAAAGGCTTTCTTTGAAAGCTGGGGAAAATTGCTCCGCGAGGGCTCCGTCGGCCCCGATGTCACCCATATGTGAGGACTGATTCCTGCTGCTCCTGGAGAACACCTGTTACAGGTGAGTAACTACGCTTTCTGAAAACCAGCAACTATACCTAACAAAGCAAAAACAATACAATGAACACATCAACCAATCAAACAGAGAATACCATACAAATATGATAAATACCTCCATAAACAAACCCAGAGAGCTATTCGAAATAGTGAAAATCCTCACAAAAGAGCAAAGGACAGAAGATGAAGTGCAAATAGACCCGCAAAAATTTGCCGACCATATCAAGGAAAAATTTCACTCTGCAGAACAAACAAGACCTAATGCACCAACTCGGCCTAACCCACACCCCAAGACCTGGGACGCATTCTGCTCACCATCAACAGAGCAGCTCTCCCACATCATCTCCGCAATCAACACAAGCACCACTCCTACAGACCCTTGCCCAGTGTCATGGATCAAAGCCACCAAATCAAGCTTCATCCACATCATACACAACATGGTGCACAACTCCGTCACTCGAGGATTCATGCAAGATCAACTAAAGCTAGCCACAGTAAGACCGATACCAAAGAAAACAACCCTCAACAAGAACAACCCAGCAGCATACCGACCAATATCCAGCATACCCTTTCTGGCAAAAATCATCAAAAAAACAGTACAACACCAACTACAAGAACACATTGACAACCATGCACCACTGAATGACAATCAACACGGCTTTCACCCCAAACCATGGAGTCGAAACATTGCTGATTTACCTCTTCGACAACATCCTCCGAATCATAGACGACACCAAAAAAGGAATCTTAATGATCTTCATTGACATCTCTTCAGCATTCGACACAGTAGACCACAAAACTCTACTGGAAAGATTAAAGAACATTGGGCTACATGGTCCCACCTTAAAATGGTTCCATTCATACCTAACCGACAGGCAGGTCAAGGTAGGCCACAACACCTCTCAACCCATAAAAGTCCTCCAAGGAGTGCCTCAAGGATCCGCCCTCTCAGCACTGCTGTTTAACATCTACATCCAGCCAATATGCGACATCCTGAAAACGAACAGCATTCAATATACAATCTATGCAGATGATGATATGATATACACACCTATCTCAGTTGACAACCCGGGCTATAAAATAACAGACTGCCTCACACAAATGACAAGATGGTGTCAAGACAACAACCTCGCAATCAACTACAGTAAGACGGAGGCACTAATCATCACACACAACCCAGACTTCATCCACCCACCGGACATCAAGGTACAAAACACAACCATACCAATAAAATCGGAAGTAAAATACCTTGGAGTGACCCTGGACAATGAACTGAACCTCAAGCCACACATAAGCAAAACAATCAAAAATGCATACCACAGGATGAGAATCATCAGAAGACTTAAACCCCTCCTCGCCACTGAGCACTTCCGTACCGTATGCCAAGCACTAATAATCCCCTTACTGGACTTCTGCAACCCAATCTACCTTGGACTAGCAAAACAAACACTCAAACCACTACAACTAGCACAAAACACGGCGGCCCGCATAATATCTGGATCAACAAGACATGAACACATTACTCCTGTTCTGAAAGACCTACACTGGCTCCCAATTAACTCACGCATCAAATACAAAACAATCATAAACATATTTAAGATCAAACAACACACCTCAGCCAACAGCCTGCACACCCTCATACAACCAGCACACGCCCAAGAAGAAAAGGAACCTCCAACCGAGTTAACACCCCTAGAGACTTCAGAAAAACACACAAAGACACCACAGAAAGGGCTCTCTCCCTGGCTGCCCCAACAATCTGGAACTCCCTCCCAGACGAGCTGAGATCGACAACGGACCTCAAAGACTTTCGCAAACAGCTGAAGACAACGCTGTTCATAGAACACTATGGACACGTCACTTGATCTAACTACCAGGAACTACCAACATACCCCCCTCCGACCCCCTGATAAGAAAATGTATAACGGCACATGATGTATCTTAACACTCAATGTATAGAAGAATGTATTATAGCACATGCTGTATCATAGCGCACAATGTACATAGTTCAACCTAATCAAACACACTATAACATCTTACACGCAAATCGTGTTATATCCTTCACTGCATGAAAAACACGTTCACTACTCTTGATTGTTTTGCTGTGATACCGCCTTGATTGTAGGATAAGGCGGTATAGAAATACTGTTAAATAAATAAATAAAATAAATATTCAAAATTCTACAGGACAAGGCCTCGGTCCTGCTGGTAGCTCCCAGATGGCCGCGACAGCCTTGGTTCCCACTTCTGCTTCAGCTGGCAGTGGATCCCCCACTGCCTCTGGGGTTGCAGCCCGACCTCCTCTCTCAGGATCAGGGGTCCCTTCTGCACCCAAATCTCAGAGCTCTCAATTTGATGGCCTGGAGGCTGCAAGGGTAGTTTTGGCTCCCTGGGGCCTACCTCAGGAAGTTGAGGAGGTCGTCCTAGCCTCTAGGAAACAGTCCACTAGAAAAACCTATGCCCTGAAATGGAAGAGGTTTTCTGTGTGGTGTCAGCTACGTACAGAGGATGCTTTCTCCTGTACTGTACCAGTAGTGCTTCAGTACTTGCTGCACTTATCCAATCAGGGACTTAAGTCCAATTCTGTTCGGGTCCACCTCTCAGCTCTAGCAGCTCACCACTCACTGGTGGAGGGACATTCTCTGTCGGTTCACCCCTTGGTGTCCAGATTTCTTAGAGGCTTGCTCAAGCCTCCAATCCGTCCTCCAGCTCCTGAGTGGGAGTTGAATGTGGTCTTGCAGCAACTGACTCGCCCACCTTTTGAGCCGATAGCTACTTGTCCTCTCCGCTTCCTGTCCTGGAAGACACTTTTCTTGGTAGCCCTTACCTCGGCCAGGAGAGTAAGTGAGCTTCAGGCCCTGGTCTGTGACAGGCCTTACACCTGCTTCTATAGGGACAGGGTAGTCCTTAGGACTCATCCCAAGTTCCTCCCAAAGGTTGTCTCCTCTTTCCACTTCAACCAGGAGGTGGTTCTTCTGACATTCTTCCCTTGGCCTCATGCAAGCCAGGCTGAAGCAGTCCTGCATACCCTGGACTGTAGGAGGGCCTTCTCCTTCTACCTTGACCGTACGCAGGGGCATAGAAGAGCTACTCAGCTCTTCATATCTTTTGACCCTAATAATTTGGGGTTAGCTGTGTCCAAGCGTACCTTGTCCATCTGGGTGGCTGACTGTATCACCTGGGCTTACAGGGCGGCTCACCTTCCTTTGCAGGGTCGGGTCACGGCACATCGTGTCAGGGCAAAGGCTGCCTCAGTGGCTCATCTCCGCTCTTTACCGTTGGTAGCCATCTGCAGGGCTGCAACTTGGTCTTCAAGCCAGACTTTTGCGGCCCATTACTGTCTGGAGAGGGAGTCCCGTAGGGACAGTGCTTTTGGCCAGGCAGTACTCCGCAATCTCTTTGAGGTTTAGGCAACTCCTGCCCTCCAGCCCTCCATTGGGCTACCGGTGGAGGTTTTTTTCAGTGAAAAGCGTTTCTTTGATGCTGGGACTAGAGGGAGTTCTCTTGTTCAGCCTGGGTTCCTGGTAGCCCAGAGCTAGGGAGTCACCCATATGTGAGGACTGACTTCCTGCTTGGTCCTGGAGAAAGAGTAGTTACTCACCTGTAACAGGTGTTCTCCAGGAACAGAAGGAATCAGTCCTCACAACCCTCCCTCCTCCCCTGGGAATTGCAGTTGTACATAGTTTAATTTTTTCATTTTTGTGTGCTGTTTCTTAGCTATGTCATTTGACTGAGCAAGATGGCATCTTTAGGTGGGAAGGGGACCGCACATGCGTGCCTACTTTCCCAAAGGCTTTCATGGAAAGCTGGGGAAATGCTCCGCAGGGCTCCATCGACGTCGATGTCACCCATATGTGAGGACTGATTCCTGCTGTTCACCTGTTACAGGTGAGTAACTACTCTTTCAGTGCCCAGAGTTAGTGAGCGCCATGCTCTAATAACTGATCCATCTTTCACAATGTTTTTCAAGAATAGAGTGATTTTGCACATTTGTCCAAAGTTTCTAAAGTGGTGTCTGACTTCCACCTTTATCAATCTGTTGTCCTGTCAAAATATTTTCTCAGGCTTCATGCCCATAACAAAGATAAATCTGCTTTGTACACAGTGGACTGCAAATAAGCTTTGACCTATTATCTGTAGTGAACTAAAGTCCTTAGAAAGTCCATCCAAAATTTTGTTTCTTTTGACCCAAACAAGCTGGGGGCTGCTTTCGAATGCACCTTATCCAGTTGGCTAGCAGATTGCATCTCCTTCACTTAATTTTTATTTATTTATTTATTTACATTCTCTTATATACCGCGCTATTCTGCATCAGTGCGGTTTACATTGAACAAACTGAAATTACATTGAACAGGGCATTATAACTTGGAGATAACTATTTTACAGGGAACATGGGCTATGGAGGTTTAAGTGGCTTGCCCAAGACCACAAGGAGCACCTGTGGGACTAGAAACCCCAGTCCTTCCGGCCCAAGGTTGCTGTCCTCTAATGGGATTTGAACCCCCGATCTTCCGGCCTGAAGTACCTTGCCCCAACCACTAGGCCACTCCTCCACTCCACTTAAACCCATGATCATGTTACAGCTCACAATGTCAGACTTATGGCTACATCTGTAGTCCACTTTAGATCAACCTTCATGGAGGAGATTTGCAAAGTCAGGACATGGACCTCTATGCATACATTCCCATCTCACTATTCCTGAGAGAGATTTCAGACATGATTGTAGGTTTGGCCAGTCCATGCTTCATAATCTGTTTGAGGCTTAGGATCCAACTCCAACCCTGCTAGGCCCATTTCTTTTTAATTACAGGCTGCCTCTAAAAGAAAAAAAAACAAACACCTTCTCTACAAAAAGCTCGTTGCCACGAAAATATTGACTGGGTTGCTCTAGGTGCATGCTCATTGCATCCCTGGCTGATCCCTTATTTCGCTTTTATATTTTGAGGCAGACTGTATCTAAAGATTCCCATAGGTGAGGACATTATCCTGTTTGCCCTTGAAGAAAATGAAGTTACTTAACTGTAGCATTTGTTCTCTGTTTATTTCATCTAAAGCTTTACTGTCAAACTGAACCAGTTTTGCACTGCAATGATAGTGGTGCATTTGTGTAGAGATGCGCTTCCAAACGTTTCTAGAACTTTTGGAAGCTGGAGAGCTGCTCCAACACTTGAGCTCTATTGGTGACATTCCCCATATGTGAGAACTTATTCTGCTATCCATGGAGAGCAACTGCTACAGGTGAGTAATTTAATTTTATTTCATAACTATAAGCATGGCTTTAGAATTGAATTGCTCTGAGGTTATGGATGATGACATCATGAAGGCAATATGAAGGTTACATCAAACCAGAACGGCCTTTCAGAAGTTGCATGAAATCTAAGTATTTGTTAAAAGTTGATTCACTTAAAAAAAACCCAAGATCTTTAAACCTGGCCCTCCCCTATAAATATTAGGTGATATATTTTTAAACAAAAGAAATAAGGATGATATTAAGTCATGATTTCCAACTGCAGAAGAAGTAGGACATACAATGGAGGCAACTTCTTCTTTGCTGGGGATGGGAAGAAAACAATAGAATGGTGCACCAAATGAAGAAAAGTGGCATAATGAGTTCAATGACTTTTGTTGTCATTCTGGGGTTTCTTCTACATCATTGCATTATCATTCACCAAATATAAAAGCTTTCTGATTTTCCAAGGCCTTGGTAGATATGGTGGTCTGGGCAAAGAAGTAAATTAGAAAGCCGTAGGCTGCCAACCCAGTCGACAAAGCAATGTAATTTAATGGTTTTGTAGTCAGTGATGCACATTTTACTCCTTCAAGGTCCCTTTTAGCCATGCAATTTTCCACCTCTCCAGAGAAGAAAAAAGCCACCAGTTCGAGTTCAGTAGCAGCACAGAATGCTAAAGACTGACCACCAATAGTAGATTGGAACTAGGGGGTTCGCAAAGTCCAGGACATAAGGCACTGAAGGAATCTCGCCACTGGAGGGCTCCAGGGTCAAAAATTAACTCATGCTGGCTTGAGGTGGTGTTTTTCTCTTTGTTGAATCTTCTTGGGTTGTTGCTTTATTTTTTATATGCTTAAATGCTGCATAAGTCTTGGAATATTGAACTGTAAATATTCTTTATGTAAATTTATTAGAGATTCAGAACATTAGTCTACCATCCTATAAGCCTTTCTGTTTTGCCATCTGTAAAAGAAAATATACTTACAACTTATTTGACAGGTTTTATATACCATTTTATCATGTCAATCAAAGCAGTTTACATTGTAACAAACTTGGTAATGTACACTAAACAGGGACATTGATAACTTGGATTTTTTCTGAGGCAATGAAGGGTTAAGTGACTTGTCCAAGGCCACAAGGAGTGCTAGTGGGTATTGAACCCTGGTCACTGGGTTCCCAAGCCAGTGTTCTTAACCATTAGATTACTCCTCCACTCCTTGCTGCATTTAAATGCTAATGTGTCTTTTTTTATTGGGGGCTAGGATTTGGGGTAGGGTGATTGCTGGAATAGATTAGGAGCAATGCTGTTATAAACAGGGAATCAGATGTTTATCTGCCACTAATACTCAAAATAGATTTTCCTTATTTCAAAAAATCTATAAAATTATGATTCTTTTCAAAGCCTATTCTGCATAAGAATTAAGACATCCAGGTCACGACATTCTTAATCCATCAAGTATTTTACAAAGGATCTGCAGAATACAGAACCTTTTATAAAATACATTTAAGGATGCCAGGAGTATCAATTTAATTAAAAAAGAAAACACGCATTCAAAAAAAAGTACATATTTCAGGGCTTTGCACGTCTAAGTACCAGTAACTGTATCTCACAAGTATCAAGCAGGTAAGGTGCATATGTTTCTGTTGGCAGTTACATGTGTAAGTGCTGGATTTCATGAGCTTGCAGGTATCAGAGGAGTGAATTAATGAGCCAAGTAAAAGAACTCTTTTTTGGAATTTTTCAGGTGGTAGTAGGCACTACTGAGGTAAGCACAATTGCTCTCAGTTACTGGTGGACACTCCACATCCAAACGAGCAGGGAGCAGACATTTATGCATGCCTTGAAGCTGGGGTAAATACTGGAAGGAATTTTTTTTAAATATATATATTTTAAATTGGTTAATGCAGAAATAGTTTTTTTCAGACTGTCCAATCCCTGTCCAGAATATTCCTCCTTAAAATCTGTCTGTCCCTCAGCATCTACACATGTAAATAGTGGCATTTTAAAATCAATATTTACACATGTATGCCATTTATAAGGCTTCCAAAATGACCTCCTTTCATGTATACTGAATTGAAACGGTCTTTTAAATGTTTATGGAATGACTATTTTATTTTATCAGTTTACGTGCAGAATTTGCAGTGGATGATACACTTGTCAATCAGTTGCATGGCAGTTCTTCACTTCACAGAGCTATGGAGGAATTGGAATTCTTCTTTCCTGTAGAACAGACTTTTGCAATTATCAAGCCTGATGCATTTAAAGAACATAAAGGTAAATATTAAAAATAATTTGCCATGTTCAAAATTTGAAAAGCTTTCATGGTCACATCTTATTTTAACTTATAAAATCACTATTGTTTTACAAGATAGGTAGTCTTTCTGAACATATACACATACATGGGCTGATATTGTGCCTGTAGTTGCCACTGAATATCCGTTTTTTTGTGGGCAATGGTGCCCGCACCAGATAGTGATGATTTTCAGATGCTATTAGGATAGTCTAATCCATATACCCTCAGAACAGTTCTATTTATCTGTCATAAATTATGCGGATAATTATCTTGATAGCAACACTGAAAATCGCCACTCCCTGGATAAGTGTCAGCTCTGTCTATGGACCCGTCTGGCATTACCTGGATAACGCCACAGCAATCAGAGGAAATATTCAGCAACACTGTTCAAATAGTGCTACTGAATATTGGGATCAGCAGGACTTTGCCATTTAGCAAGTTCTGCTAGCCAGCTAAGTCTTTTTGACTGTCTGGCCCATAGTGGCTTGATTCATGAAAATTAAATTCAGTCTCTGGATAGCCTACAAATAACAGAAAAAAACCCCAAAATGATGATTTGAAATAGAGAGAAATGATTTTTTTCCAGTATTAACGCCTGAGACCAAGATCATATGAAGTTAGAAATGCACCCTGTGCGACTCATGAACCTGGCACCCTCACTCCCTCCAGCAACATGTGGGAACTTACTCTTTTTTTGAACTTCCTGGAAGCCCATGATTATATCAGCACCCCTTCTGCAGTTGTTCCCTGTGCAGCCGCACCACTCACACAGCCCTCAGTACAGCTCTTCCTGAGATTTTCCCAATAGAAATGACTGAAACTACTAAGCATTCACCCTCTAATTAATCTTTTCAATAGGAGAGTGTGGTTGACAATATCAGATGCTACTGTGAGTTCTAAATAGATTGACTTCTTCATTGTCAGTCCAGTCCAGATGTGTGCATTTATGCCTTCCTGCCTGCAGAAGGAGACTGAGAACCACTAGTTTGATAATGTTACCCTATTTGTGTCCTGTGCAGGCAATCTCCCACAAGTATTTCTCAGTCTTCAGCAGATGGTGATGACATAGGCTCCTGTACAGTCTGGGCTCTAATAGGTGGCTTAAAAAAGGAAGAGCTGAGGATTAGAATGAGGAGCTCCTTAGGTCCATGCTCAGCTCCACGCTCAGCTCCACAAAAGGTCCAAAGCTCGCCTGGACCCAAGGGTGCAGAACCCAGTGATGCTGGGTTTCTCCCCCTTGCTCCTTCCCTATCTAGCTGCAGACCCAAGCAGAGGAACCCTTGACAGGGTCCCTGCAGGTAACTCTGCCTTCAAGAACATCCTGCTAGACCAGTCTAGACAAGTGGGTTGTGTCCCCCTGCCAGCAGAGGTGGAAACAGAGAACAACTAGAAACCTCTAGTAACATCATCCTGCTTACTTGATCCAGTAGAGCTAGGGGCATAGCTCAGTGTTTCTTTGTCTCCAGCAGATGGTAGATGCAGATCAGTACAGCTTGGTTTTGGAAATGGATTATCTTCTGAGTAGCCATCCTAATGGGCACTTTGGACCCAGTAGAGCTAGAGTGGAAATCTCCAAAGTATATCTAAGGGTAGAAAAATATAAATATGATGGCAGAAAAGACCACATGGCCTATCTAGTCTGCCCTTCCATATTAACAACAGTCCCCTTTTTTCCTTTAGAGATCCTCTGTGTTTGTCCCATGCCTTTGAATTCAGACACTGTCCTCATCTCTGCTACCTCCACTGGGAGACTATTCCACGGATCTACCACTCTTTCCGTAAAAAAATATTTCCGCATATTACTCCTGAGTCTATCCCCTTTCACCCTCATCCTATGTCCCCTCATAGCAGAGTTTGCTTTTCGTTGAAAGAGGTTCTCCTCCTGTGCATTTATGCCACGGAGGTATATAAACGTCTCAATCATATCTCCTCTATCCCGCCTTTCTTCTAAAGTATACATATTAAGATACTTAAGTCTGTCCTCATATGCTTTATAACGAAGACCACTAATCATTTCAGTAGCCATCCTCTGCATCAGCTCCAACCTGTTTATATCCTTTTGAAGGTATGGTCTCCAGAATTGCACACAATACTCTAAATGAGGTCGCACCAAAGACTTATACAGAGGCACAATCACCTCCTTTATTCTGCAGGCCATTCCTCTCCCTATGCACCCAAGCATCCTTCTAGCTTTTGCTGTTGCCTTTTCTACCTGTTTAGTTACTTTACAATCATCAGACACAATCACGCCTAGGTACCGCTCTTCTTTTGTGGACAGAAGTACTTCACCACCTATACTATATCGCTCCTTTAGATTGCTGCAGCCCAAATGCATGACTTTGCATTTTTTAACATTAAATCTCAGCTGCCAAATTCTAGACCATTCTTCAAGCTTAGCTAGCTCACTCCTCATGTTATCTACACCTTCCTGAGAGTCTACTCTATTGCAGATTTTGGTATCATTCGCAAAGAGGCAAATTTTACCTGACAGCACTTCCGCAATAACACTAACAAAGATGTTAAAAAGAATCGGACTAAGGACAGATCCCTGGAGCACACCATTGGTAACCTCCTCCTCAGAATGAACTCCATTTACTTGTACCCTTTGTCGCCTCCCACTCAACCAATTTCTAACCCAAGCAGTAACTTTAGGGTCCATCCCTAGGGTGCTCAGTTTGTTTATAAGTCACCTGTGCAGAACGGTGTCAAAGGCTTTACTGAAATCTAAATACACCACATCTAGGGCTCTCCCTCTGCCAAGGACATCTTGAACTTGGGGACGTTCTAGCAGCTCCACTGACTGACCTTTTCAATGCCTTGTTGGAGTCGGGAGTGGTGCAAAGGACTGGAGAGAGAGTCATGTGGTACCTTTACACAAAAGCGGAAGTAAGGATGTGGTTGAAAACTACAGGCCGGTTAGTTTAACTTCAGTGGTGAGTAAATTATTGAAAACGCTGCTGAAAGAGAAAATAGTGAGGTTTGTGGAGTCCAGCGGATTACAGGATCTGAGGCAGCAACGGGTTCACCAGAGGCAGGTCTTGTCAGACAAATCTGATTGATTTCTTTGACTGGGTGACCAGGGAGTTGGACCGAGGGAGAGCCCTAGATGTGGTGTATTTAGATTTCAGTAAAGCCTTTGACACTGTTCCTCACAGGCGACTTATAAACAAACTGAGCACCCTAGGGATGGACTCTAAAGTTACTGCTTTGGTTAGAAATTGGTTGGGTGGGAGGCGACAAAGAGTACAAGTAAATGGAGCTCGCTCTGAGGAGAAGGATGTTATCAGTGGTGTGCCCCAGGGATCTGTCCTTGGTCCGATTCTTTTTAACATCTTTGTTAGTGATATAGCGGAAGGGCTTTCAGGTAAGGTTTGCCTCTTTGCGGATGATACCAAAATCTGCAATAGAGTAGACACCCAGGAAGGGGTAGATAATATGAGGAGGGATCTAGCTAAGCTTGAAGAATGGTCTAGAATTTGGCAGCTGGGATTTAATGTTAAAAAATGTAAGGTCATGCATTTGGGCTGCAGCAATCCAAGGGAGCAATATAGTATAGGAGGTGAAGTACTTTTGTCCACTAAAGAAGAGCGGGACCTAGGCGTGGTTGTGTCTGATGATCTTAAAGTAGCTAAACAGGTAGAAAAGGCGACGGCAAAAGCTAGAAGGATGCTTGGGTGCATACGGAGAGGAATGCAGAAAAAAGGAGGTGATAATGCCTCTGTATAAGTCTTTGGTGCGACCTCATTTGGAGTATAGTGTGTAATTCTGGAGACCGCACCTTCAAAAGGATGTGAACAGGATGGAGTCGGTGCAGAGGGTGGCTACTAAAATGATTAGTGGTCTTCATTATGAAGCATATGAGGACAGACTGAAGGATCTTAATATGTACACCTTAGAGGAAAGGCGGGATAGAGGTGATATGATTGTGATGTTTAAACACCTCCGTGGCATAAATGTTCAGGGAGAGAGCCTCTTTCAATTGAAAGCAAGTTCTGCTACGAGGGGACATGGGATGAGGGTGAAGGGAGATAGATTCAGGAGTGATATACTTAAATATTTCTTTATGGAAAGAGTAGTGGATCCGTGGAATAGTCTCCCAGTGGAGATGGTAGAGATGAGGACAGTAACTGAATTCAAAAAAGCATGGGACAAACACAGAGGATCTCTAAAGGTAAAAAGGGGACTGTTGTAGTTTATTTATTTATTTACATTCTCTTATATACCGCGCTATTCTGCATCAGTGCGGTTTACATTGAACAAACTGAAATTACATTGAACAGGGCATTATAACTTGGAGATAACTATTTTACAGGGAACAGTTGTTGTTATGGAAGGACAGACTAGATAGGTCATGTGGTCTTTTTCTGTCGTCATATTTCTATGTTTCTAACTCCTTGGTCACCCAATCAAAGAAATCAATCAGATTTGTCTGACAAGACCTGCCTCTGGTGAATCCGGTAATCGTGTTGGACTCCAGACACTATTTTCTCTTTCAGCAGTGCTTCCAATAATTTACTCACCTCCGAGGTTAAACTAACTGGCCTGTAGTTTTCAACCACATCCTTACTTCCGCTTTTGTGTAAAGGGACCACCTGTGCCTCTCTCCAGTCCTCTGGCACCACTCCAGACTCCAACGAGGCACTGAAAGCAGACTTGCTTACCAAATATTTCTGTTCTTTGTTCACAGATGAAGAACCAGGAGCAGAACCTCAGAAAACGCACACAAACAGGAACAGAAGCGAGGGGCATCTTGAACAATTTTCAGAAGGCTGTGTTCATGAGAAGCTAGCTAAACTTAAAGTAGACAAAGCGATGGGACCAGATGGGATACACCCGAGAAAACTGAGGGAACCTGTGGACATTCTAGCAGCATCACTGACTGACCTTTTATCCTCATCAGCTTCTACATATTCCTCCCCTTCACCCTTGAGTCTGAAAATACCACTTTTGCTCTTCCTCTTCTCACTAACATATCTGAAAAATGTCTTATCCCCCTATTATTTCATTGGCTATTTCCTCCTCTTTTTGAATCTTTGCTTTCCTGACTACTTGGATTTCATGACGTCCTCCCTCTTTTTCTTCACCTTTTCAGCTACTTCTTTCGAAAACCATAGCAGTCTCCTTTTTCTTTTACCTTTATTTACCATTTTAACAAAAAGGTTGGTTGCTTTTAAAATATCCCCTTTCAGTTTTGCCCACTGTTTTTCTACATCCCCCAGCTATTCTCATCCCGCTAACGACTCACTGAACTATTGGCCCATCTTGGCAAAGTTAGTTTTCCTAAAGTCTAAGACCCTCTCTTTTGAATGGATTTTAGCAGCCCTAGTCCTAATACTGAACCACACTATCTGATGATCACTGGATGTGAAATTATCCCCCACTATAACATCAGAAACACTTTTCCCATTGGTAAGCACCAAGTCCAGTATGGCCTCTTCACGTGTGGGTTCTGTTACCAGTTGCCTGAATAGTTCTCCCTGCAGAGAATCCAGGATCTCCTTACTTCTGGATGATACTGCAGCAGGGCTGTACCAATCAACATCTGCCATATTGAAATCCCCTATCAGTAGCACTTCCCCTTTCCTGGCAATGCTGCATATATCTTCAATTAACTCTCTGTCCACCTCTTCTCCCGGTGAAGGAGGTCTATATGTCATGCTGATGCAAATAGATTTCTCTTTCCCTCTTTCTAGTTTAACTCATAGTGCCTCCTCTCTCCTTTCTAAACCCTGTAGTTCCATAGCTTTAATATTATTTTTTTACATATAGTGCTATTCCTCCTACCTTTCTTCCTACCCTGTCCTTTCTGAATAAAGTATAGCCTGGTATAGTTAAATCCCAGTCATGGCTGTCCGTGAACCATGTCTCTCTTTCTGCCACTAAATCCAAGTCAGCCTCTCCCATTAAAGCTTCAACATCTGGGATCTTATTTCCCATGCTACGGGCATTTATACACATTGCTTTCTATATGTTGCCTCTTTTACTCATTTCCATAAAGGTTTTTAATGTTTCACTTATCTGGGGACTTTCATTTACCTGGGGGTTTTCTTTACCCATCCCCAAATGAATCTAGTTTAAAGCCCTCTTCAGTAAGTTAACAGTCTGCTACTGAAGACACATCGACCCTTCTTGGACAGATGGACACCCTCTCTGCTCTGCAACCCTTGGAACAGCATCCCATGGTCCATGAAACCAAAACACTCTCGATAACACTATCCACACTGCCATGCATTTATCTCCAGGATACAAGCTTCTCTGCCTTGACCTTTATCCTCAACAGGGAGAATTGAAGAGAACACCACCTGCGCCCCTATCTGCTTCACCCTCTGGCCCATAGCCATAAAGTCACTTTTAGCATGTTCAGGGGGATACCTGGCAGTATCATTTGTGCCGACATGGATGAGCAACATCAAGTAATAGTCAGTGGGCTTGATGAGTCTCGGCAAACTCTCCATAACATCTCCGATTTTGGCACCTGGCAGACAGCATACCTCTCTGGACATCAAGTCTGGTCGGCAGACGGATGCCTCAGTACCCCTCAGAAGAGAGTCACCAACCACCACTATCCTTTGCTTCCTTGTGGTCACTGATTTTGCAACTTTGGGGTGCTCGAGCACTGGTTCTTCCCTTTTCAGGGCTGTCTTCACCTCCTCCGCTTCCAGGGCTGTTCTTCAGTTCAAGGAGGAGTTGGTTTGGTGATTCTGCAGGCCCTGGTGACTTGTGTCCAACCTTCATCATTCCATAGGCTCCCATCTTCTCTGCTGGAGAGCTTGGATGTTTCAAGAAGCATCTCATCAATGTACTTTTCACTGTCTTGAATGCTCCTCAGTCTCACCACCTCTTCTCAGAGCTCCTCCACTTGTTTCCTGAGAGCTTCAGCACGCAGACATCCAGCACATGAAACCAGTCCTTCAACTGGCATTGGGTCCTCTGTCTGGACAGAGGCAGAAGCTGTAACGGGGGCAACAGCTGTGGTGATATGATTTTTACCAGCCATTGTTCATTTGGTGGAGCTTAGGTACCTGTTGAAGCAAAAGAGAGAGCAATCTACCAAAGTACCAGCTGGTTTCCCAGCTGTCCTTCCAAAGAAAAAGCAGTTATATCTCTTTTATGTGTGTTCTAAATGTGCTGTTCCAGGTCCCTGTGTGTAGCTAATTGGGGAGGGGCCCTATAAAGCAAGACTGCTCACATGGGGTGAGAGGGAGGTGGGGGAAGTAGGGAAGGAACTAACACCTGATGAGGTGTCAGTAGTCTTAAAGAGCTGAGAAAGATACTGAAAGCAGAGTTTTCTAAACCTACACAACTAAATAAAATATTTCCCCTTTTAAACTAAATCACCAAAAAGAATGTAACTTTGTTCTAAAAATGTACCAAAACCCTTTTAAGAACTCTCAGGCAGAGAGCTAGTAATTAAAAAGCCATACACTCTTACCTTTTCTTGAAATGTAGAGCCCCTGTTAGAAATGCTGGCGTTTCCTGCATGGAGGGGAAAAAGGACTGACCTCCCCATTAGTACCCCTGACTGGTTGAGAGCCTGAGATTCTGCTGGATCAAGACCCTTTCTTCACATAGACTTCAGCACCCCTTCCCTTTAGTCCTCTGGCCCCTCAGTGTTCAGTACAACTACTACTGCTTTTTTTTTTCACTGCCAACAATGTCTTATTCAATTAGCAGGAGGAAATATGAAAAAGCAGACAATCATTTGTATAATGCTACAAGGCGTATGCAGCTCTGTACTTGTACAGATAAAATACAGTCCTTGCTCGTCATAGCTTACAATCTAATTAAGACAGACCACACAACAACTGGAGACTAGGGGAAAATATAGAGGAATGGCAAGATACAGATAGGTGATGAGCAGATCAGGATCCAAAAGCAGCCTCAAAGAGGTGGATTTTTAGCCTGGATTTGAATAGAGCCAAAGATGGAGCATGGCATACTAACTTGGATTGTTTGTTCTATGCATATGGAGCAGCATGGTGAAATGGGTAAAATCTGAGTTGCCAGTGGCACAGAAGGGCACGGATAACAGGGATCTACCATGGGAGCAGAGTTCCCGAGAGGGGTGTGTAGGGAGTGATAAGAAGAAAGGTAGCTGGAGAATGATTGCACTTATGGGTCAGTAGGAGAAGTTTGAACTGAATACGAAACAAAAAGGGAGCCAGTGAAATGATTTGAGAAAGAGGGGTTATGTGAGCATAGCAAGACTAGCAGAAGGTTAACTGTGCGGCTGAGCTCAGAAGTAGAAGAAGGTATGTGAGAAGAGAGCAGAGCACCTGGGAGTAACCTGAACTCAGCACTGTAGTTGGGCCTTAGCTGCTCGGAGATAAGTACAGTTTTGATCTTGATTATTGTGCCTGCAGTCATAAGCCACAGCCTTGGAGGGCGGCCCAAACTTCCGTGTGTGCGGTTTGTCCTTGAAGTGTGTTTTTTGAGTGCTGTTTTCTTCCTTTTTAGTGCATGTGGAACCTGTGGCTGCACACATACAACTGCTGTGCCATCACATGCACATGCAAAGTAACACATGCGCATTTACATGTGCAAAGGGATCCATATGTTAAGTTTACACATGTAAGTCCATGTGCATTGCTGTGCAAAGCAGGTGAGGTGCCATGTGTCAGCACACAGGAAGTAAATGCCAAACCAGACATATGGATTCTCTGTGCAAGCAATGCATGACGGAATAAGATGAGCAGATGGTGGTGAACCCCTGCAGACAAGAATACTTTCTCTTTGTTGGGATTCTCAGCAAGGGAAAACTTGCATGGAGCTTACTCACCGCCCTGGACCACTTTGTTCCCCTCTTCTGCTTGCCCAGGCAGGGTCCAGAAAAGAGAAGCCATCTTCAGTGATTGGGGGAACAGCTTCTTATCTTTCTTTCAGCAGGCTTTCTCTTTATGGCAAAGCAGTGAGAGTCAGAGCAGGGAAACTTCCTAGCCTCTGGCTCAGCCAGGTTCCTTTGCCCTCGGTGAGTGGCAGCCAGGTCAAGGTCTCACCTGCGACCCATAAGTGCCAGCACCAATGGGAGACCTCAGTTGAATCATGCTTCTCTTGAGAACCTGAGTCGGAGATTAATTCAGATGACGGGTTGTTGGTAAACTTTTCCTCTCTGCGGATGATACCAAAATCTGCAATACAGTAGATATCCAGGAAGGAGAAGTTAACATGAGGAGGGGTCTAGTGAAGCTTGAAGAATGATCGAGAATTTAGCAGCTGAGATTTAATGCTAAAAAATGCACGGCCATGGATTTGGGCTACAAAACTCCAAGGGAGTGGTACAGCATAGGGGTGAAGTACTTTTACCCATAAAAGAAGAGTGTGATCTGGGAGTGATTGTTTCTGATGAGCTTAAGGTGGCTAAATAGGTAGAGAAGGAAACAGCAAAGGTCAGAAGGATTCTTGAGTGCAAAGGGAGAGGAATGGCCAGCAGGAAGAAGGAGGTGATAGTGCCTCTGTGAATTTTTGATGAGATCACATTAGTAGTATCATGTGCAATTCTGGAGACCACACCTTCAAAAGGATATAAACAGGATGGAGTCGGTGCAGAGGGTGGCTACCAAAATGGTCAGAGGGCTTCGTCCTCTGGCATATGGGGACAGACTTAAAGATATGTATATTTGGACTTCTGGTGTAGCCACGGAGGAAGTAGAACGTGGGTGAGAGCCCGCTCTGACTGCACCGATTAAAACTGGTAGAATCAGTTGTCTCTGGTAAAATATACGGAGGAGAAAAGGTGAAGACATGCCAAAGGTGGTAAAATTAAAACAAGGAACCACCATTAAGAAATTGTACACGGTGAGAGTGGGAATGGAGAAGAGTAACCCCGAGGATATGAGGGCCCTGCCTGTGCCGACGTTGCCAGCTTCCTCATCGGGGACTCGTGAAACAGACAGAGAGGAGGAAAGTTGGGCGGATCTGGCAGCAATATTGAAGGAAATACGAGAATCGAAGGAAGAAATTGTGGAGAGAGTGCTCACAAAGCTGGCGGAAACGTTTGATGGGATGGGGCAATGCCTGGAGGAGGTGGAGGCCAGAGTCAGTAAAATGGAAGATAATCAAATGGCTCTTCAGCGCACGATGGCCTCACTACAACAAGTGAGCTGGCTCCATTCAAAAACAGAGGACATGGAAAACAGAGATAGAAGGTTTAATTTAAGAATTTTTGGTGTTCCGGAGGGGGTGGAGGGAGAGGACATTATAAAGTTTGTGAAAGACATGTTATTAAAGTGCTTCCCGGACCCCCCCCCCCCTCACCGATGCCATTTGAAGTGGAAAGAGCGCATAGAGAACTGAGGCCTAGGCCAGAGCCATTGGCAAATCCGCGAGCTCTTATCGTGAAGCTGCTCAGATTCCAGGACAGAAAATATGTAATAAGAGCAGCCAGAAAATCTAAATTTGTACTTTACAAGGACTGGAAAATATGTATGTTCCCAGATTTGGCGGCGGAGACAGTCAAATGAAGGAAAGAATTACTGAAAGTAAAGGATGCCCTGGCAAAAAAGGGAATCCAGGTGGCGATATGGTATCCAGCGAGGCTCACGATGGTGGTGAGGGGAACAAGGAGATTCTTCAGCTCTCCGGATGCTTTGGAGAAGTTCCTAAAGTCGCAGAGAGGAATTCCTAGAGGGAACGAGGAAGGTAACAGGTAGAAAATGAACGTGCTGACCTCGACGGAACCTGATGGAGAGCAGATGGCGACGGCAGAGTGAGAGTATTACAAGGCAGACTTGCGGATTGCTGGATTGTAGTGCAAATGCATGGAGATGAGAGGAGTGGATGACCTCCAATTTTAAGTGGAGCCTAATAATGAGGCTGGGGGCTGAGGGGAGAATATGTGTTAAGTTGTATAAGGGGGGAAAAGGGGCATGTATACATGGGGGAGGGGAGGAGGGGGGATGAAGGACAACTGAGGGGGTGGGGAAGTGAAAACGCTTTCTTGTTCTCCCATGGGTAGTAGATGGGAAGGCAGAAAAGTGCTGGAAGAGAAAATGGAAAGTGAGAGCAGGGAAGGGAAATGGGTAGAAGGTGCGGGATGAGAAGGGTGGCGAGGAAAAAAGGATAGGGCTAATGGAGGTCAATAAACATAAAAACTGTGAAGGGGGATATGGTGGAAGATGTTAAATGGTATAGTGGTTTGTTAGGTGTTGAAATTGCTGTGTTTATGCTCATGCATTTGGGGGCCCAATGGATAAGGATGGGGAGAGATACCGGGGAGGAAGCTAAAATTAGAAATGTCAACAAGGGAAGGGTATAAAATAGCCACCCTCAATGTGTGGGGAATTAATAGCCCTATAAAGAGGAAAAGGATACTCACTCAATTGAACAAAGCCAAGGTGGATATTGCCATGCTGCAAGAGACACACCTGACAAAGGCGGAACATGAGAAATTAAAATCCCAGGTGTTCCTGCAAATGTTTTGCTCGTCCTATAACTTCAAGAAAAAGGGGTGGTAATTCCAGTACATAAGAGAGGTTTGTTTGTTTCTTACACCACGGGGGGGGGGGGGGGGGGGAAAAAATGGGAAGGATAGTGTGGGTAGTTGGAAGGGTGGACCAAAAAGAAGTGTCATTTCTTAATCTATATGCCCCCAATGGGATGAAGGGTTCATTATTTAAGAAAACTTTGCAGAATTTGGGGAAAAGGCGAAAGGGGATTGGATCATAGGGGGAGACATGAATTGCACATTGAGACCTAGAGACAGATCCAATTTCCATGTAAAGCTGCATGGAAAGGAGGGAGTAGAACTAAGAAAGGGGATGGAGCAGTTTGATTTGGTGGACATATGGCAATGGGAGAACCCTGGGGGGCGGAAGTATACCTGTTGCACCTCGAGGCAGGAGACGTATTCTCGTTTAGACTACTTGATGGGGAAAAGGGGGCAACTAGGGGCGCTGGAAAAGATAACTATCCACCCAATAGTGATATCGGATCACGGGATGGTTACAGGGATGTGGGTCCCGCAGGGAAGGGGGAAAGGATGGGAGAAGGGAGGATGGAGCGGAAAGGTCTCATTGATACATTCGGAAGGGGGAAAGGCTAAATTCAGGCGGGCCTGGCGGGAGTACCTGGAGTTGAACGATAATGGTGAGGTGCCTGATTCCATGGTGTTGGATGGGGGAAAAGCGTTTATGAGAGGGGTGATGATCCAGTTTGGGAGCCAAAAGAAGAGAGAGAGGGAGAAGGAGAGGCAAGCATGGGTGAAAGTGTTGGAGGAGTTGCAGAAGGAACATAGTAGAACCGGGGCAAAAGCCACCCTGCAAAAGTTATGCCAGATACAGGTGAGAATTAACATTTTAGACCTGGAAGGAGTGGAAAGGCTCATGAGGGCATCTAAGAGGAACTTAATGGAGGGAGGGAATAAAGCTGGATGAATGTTGGTGAGGCAATTGTAGAAGAAGAGGGAAAGTCGGATAGTGACGAAGATTGTGGGTAGAGAGGGGCAAAGGGTAGTTGAGAACCAAGGGATTTGTAGGGAATTTCAACAGTTTTATGTGCAATTATATAGAGGGCAGGAGGGGATCAATAAGGAGTTGATTGACGGATATTTGAACAAAATTAAGTTGCCTAGGGTGGAGGAGGAGACAGCGGCCTGGTTGGGGAGGCCTATTAGTGTAGAGGAAGTGGTCGGAGGAATTAAGAAACTCCCCAAAGGGAAGGCTGCAGGTGATGATGGATATCCGACGGAATACTATCATATAATGCGAGAGGAGGTAGCACCATTCCTGGCCCAGCTTTTTATGGGAATTATGCAAGGTAATACGATTCTGGAGTCGATGACTCAGGCTAACATCTTGGTCATACCTAAAGAAGGGTGGCCGCCTAATAGGTGTGAGAACTACAGGCCTATTGCATTAATCAATAGCGATGCTAAGCTATATGCAAAGATTCTTGCGAGTAGGCTAGATGGGATCTTGCCTGATTTGATTCACCCTGATCAGACAGGGTTCATTAAAGAAAGGGCGATTGCAGATAACGTGAGGAGGGCGGTTGGTCTACTCCACCTTGTCAAAGTTAAGAAAATACCAATGCTATGTGTAGCGCTCAATGCTGAAAAGGCATTTGACAGGGTGGAGTGGGCTTTCCTGTTTGAGGTGATGGGTAGGATGGGGTTGAGTGAGAATTTTATACAGGGAGTGAGGGTGCTATACCTAAGCCCAAAAGCAAGGATCATGGTGAATGGGCAACGCTCGGAGATCTTCGGGCTCCAGTGAGGGACAAGACAGGGGTGCCCCCTATCGCCATTGCTGTTTGCAATGGTGATGGAAATGTTTGTGATTCGTGTACGGGAGCAACAGGGGATTAAGCCAGTGATGGTGGGAGGAGTGCAGCATAAAATACTTCTATATGCAGATGACACATTGATATTTATGACAAGGCCATTGGAATCCCTCCCTGTCCTACTGGAGGAGCTGGAAAGGTTTTCCGAAGTGTCAGGTTTTAAGGTGAATCTGGCAAAAACGGAGGCGTTGGTGCTGGGGGGGGGCTGGGGAAGGGGGAGCTTAAAAAATGTCCCTTCTGGTGGGATAATGGGGATATTAAGTATTTAGGGGTAAGAATTATGGAGGAACCGGGGAAATTGTTTGAGGTAAACTATAAACCGTTAGCAGGTAAAATTAGTGAGGAGCTGGAGAGGTGGGCAGCATTGTAATTGAGTTGGGTTGGGCGGGTAGAGGCTATAAAGATGAATATCATTCCGAAGTTTGTCTTTGTGTTTTCCCAACTGCCCATCCACATTCCGGACACTCTAATTAAGAAATGGGAGGCCTGACTGGTACGGTTTGTATGGGGAGGTAGAGGGGCGCGGATTAAAGTTAGAAGGTTATTGCTGATGAAGAGTCAAGGAGGGATTCGTTTCCCATCTCTAACCTGGTATTACCAGGCCTGTGTGATTAAGGCATGGCGGGATCATTATTTGATGGGGGAGAGACGGCATGGGTGGGGTTGGAGAGAGTAATGATGGGTTCTCAATCATTGTTTCAATGATTAGAGAAAGGAGGGGAGGTGGATAAGAGTATGAGCTGGAGTGAGCATCTGGTGCTGAGGGCTGTATCAGTGATTAATAAAATGGGGAGAAGAAAGGGGTGGTTTCCATCGCCGATGTCACCATGGGCAAAAATTGAAGATTATACACCTTTTCGGGATATGGAGTGGATAAAGTGGAGGGAGCAGGGGGATTGGAGGGGGGTGGTAACGTTTGCAGACCTTCTGCAGAGGAGAAGGGTTCGGTCGCACCAGGAGCTGGAAGAAAGATGTCAGAGTAGAATCCCATTCTATCAGTATTTCCAGCTTAGACATTTCCTAGACAAAGGGGAAATTAGAGAACAATTAACAAGGTCTAGCTTATGAAAGGAGTTAGTGCTGTACAGAGGGACGTCGGCGAAAGCAGTTATATCAAAACTATATAAAGTCCAGCTGGAGGAGGAGGAAGAGTGCGACACGCAGGTGCATAAAAAAAACTGGTATAAATGGCTGGGGGAGGATTTAGATGAGATGAGGTGGGGGAGGATATATGAAAGTATATATAAGAATACTGGGGTCTCCTCTTGGAGGCAGACACAGCTTCAGATAATAATACATGGGATGTATTTCACCCCGAGGAAGCTGTATTTGGCCAGAGTGAAGCAAACAGATTTATGCTGGAGAGGGTGTGCTAGAGTAGGCACTTTTTTCCACATGTGGTGGAGTTGCCCGGTAATACAGCAGTATTGGAGGGAGGTGTGGGAGGGGTTGGTGGGAAATAAAGAAGGGAGTACACTCAGGAGCCCAAGCGAAATGTTATTGGGGGGGGGGGGGAGGAGGGCTAGGGAAATGGGGAGAATTGTTAAATGAGAAACTAAAATTGGCTGCTAGAGTGGCAGTGGCCTGGAGATGGAAGGAGGGAAGATGTCCATCTCGGGCAGATTGGAACCTAAAAATTGAGGAGGCGGTGAGATTCAACTTGTTGACATACCGTTTGAGGGGGAAAGAATGGATCTTTTATAAAATATGGGACCCTTTCTAAAGAAGTAGGAAGGGGGCGCACTCTTTGGGGGCGGGCTTATTTACATAAGAGTCAATAAGAGGGGGAGAGATGACACAAGCAATTTGTTAACATAAGATATGCCATACTGGGTCAGACCAAGGTCCATCAAGCCCAGTATCCTGTTTCCAACAGTGGCCAATCTAGGTCATACGTACCTAGCAGTTTCCCCAAAAGACACAGGTTCCACAATGCTTGTACTGGATCAAGCATTGATATCCTGGGTCCCTTCTTAATAATGGTTTATGGACCTTTCCTCCAGGAACTTGTCCAAACCTTTTTTAAACCCAGCTACACTAACAGCCTTTACTACATCCTCCGGTAACAAATTCCAGAGTTTGATTACACGTTGAGTGAAAAAGTATTTTCTTTTATTAGTCTTAAATAGTTTACCCTGTAGCTTCATTGCATGTCCCCTAGTCTTTCTATATTCTGATAACGTAAACAATCGATCTACGTTTACCCGTTCCACTCCGTTCATTAATTTATAGACTTCTATCATATCTCCCCTCAGCCGTCTCTTTTCCAGGTTAAAGAGCCCTAATCTTTTTAGCCTTTCTTCATAGGAGTATCCTTCCATCCCCTTTACCATTTTGGTGGCTCTTCTCTGAACCTTTTCTAATAACGCTGCTTATTTATTTATTTATTTATTTAATTTTCTTATATACCGCGTTATTTGTCATCAGTGCGGTTTACATTGAAACAATACAACATTTGGTCAGCTATAACAGACCTATTACAAGTAACAGGAAAATTAACATGGAAGTAACAGGGAAATCATTTATATTTCTAGAAATACATGTTGGAGATATATAAATCTATACAGTTAGTTAGGGTAGGTATGAGGTTAAAAGGATGGGGGAGGGGAAGGGGTGTTTAGGTGTTTGAAGTGTGCGATGAAAAGGTGGTGTTTAAGGGCTTTTTTAAATTGTTTGATGTCTTTAATTGCTCTGATATTGGGAGGGAGTTTGTTCCAACATCTAGGAGCATAATTCGAAAAAGCCCTATTGGTGGATGATTGATTAGCTTTTAAGGAAACTTTTGGTATAAGTAGTGTGTCAACAGCTGGAGATCTCCTGAACCTGTTATTTGTTGTGTGTATGATGAGATCAGAGATGGAATCTGGAGAAATATTATTGAAGACCCTAAAGGTGGTAAGGATAGCCTTATATTGGATTCTGCAGCTTATTGGTAGCCAATGAAGCTTCTCTAGAATGGGGGAAATATGCTCACACTTTGATGATCCGCAGAGGACACGAGCTGCTGCGTTCATGGCTAATTGAAGAGGATTAATAGTTATATTTGGTAAGCCATGGAGTATTATGTTAGCATAATCAAAGTGCGGTGTGACTAGAGCTTGAAAGATGGTGCGAAAGTCATCAGACTCCATCATAGGTCTCAGATGACGAAGGGTTTTTATCTTGAAGTAAACCGCCTTTACGGTGCGTTTTATATGTTCCTTGAAGTCTAACCTTTGATCCAGAATTACTCCCAGATATCGAATATTTGATTTGACTGGGAGATAAGCATCTCTGACTTTTAGAATTGATGGAGGGGAGAAAGATTTATTCCTTGTGATTATAAGAACCTCTGTTTTTTTAAAGTTAATGCGGAGGTTTTGAGAGAGAAGCCAATCAGTTATTGAATTAAAACAGTTGATTAGCACTGTATAGTTTGGGTATGATACAGATATCGGTGAGAATAATAACACATCATCCGCATACATAAGGCAGGATATACCAAAAGAGCGTGCGATGTTACAGATTGGCTGCATATAGATGTTGAACAGCAGCGCAGACAAGGAGGAGCCTTGTGGTACACTTTGTTTCTGCTGAAAGGGAGTAAAAGTAGCAATACCAATACGAACTTGTTGTAATCTACCTTCCAGGTAGGATTTGCACCAGTCCCAAGCACGGTTCTTGATTCCCTTCTCATGAAGTCGCTTTAGTAGTTGTGTGTGATCCACAGAATCGAACGCAGCAGTTATATCAAGAAAAATTAGAGCAAAGCCATTTTTCAAGTTGTCAATGCCGTTGATAAGTGTATTGATTAATGTTGTTAGGAGGGTTTCTACACCATGGGCTTCCCTGAATCCATGTTGACATGGATCTAAAGGGGAAAATGAGTCTATATGCTGTTGTATCTGTCTGAGAGTTAATTTCTCAAGAATTTTGGCTAGAAATAGGATACTAGAGATACTATATCCTTTTTAAGATACGGCGACCAGAATTGCACACAATGGAACGATATAGAGGCATTATAATATCTTTTGTTTTATTTTCCATTCCATTCCTTATGATACCTAGCATTCTATTTGCTCTCTTGGCCACCGCTGCACACTGGGCCGATGGTTTTAACATGTTATCCACAATGACGCCTAAATCTTTTTCCTGGGTGGTGGTTCCTAATGTGGAACCTTGCATCGAGTAACCATAGTTTGAGTTGTTCTTCCCTAGGTGCATAACTTTGCACTTGTCCGCATTAAATTTCATCTGCCATTTTGATGCCCAGTCTTCCAATTTATCAAGATCCTCTTGCAATTTTCCAAAATCCTCTTGGATTTTAACAACTTTAAATAGTTTTGTGTCATCTGCAAATGTGATAACGTCACTCGTTATTCCCCTTTCCAGGTCATTTATGAATATGTCAAAAAGGAGCGGACCCAGCACAGATCCCTGGGGTACACCACTATTTACCTTTCTCCATTGGGAAAATTGGCCATTTAGCCCTACCCTCTGCTTTCTATCTTTTAACCAATTCCTGATCCACAATAGTACACTGCCTCCTATCCCATGACTCTTTAGTTTTGCCAAAGGTCTCTGATGAGGGACCCTGTCAAAGGCTTTCTGAAAGTCCAGATACACTATATCAACCGACTCACCTTTGTCCACCTGTTTATTCACACGTTCAAAAAAACATAACAGATTAGTAAGACAAGATCTTCTTTGTCTAAAGCCATGTTGGCTGTCTCCCATTAGGCCATGACTATCTACATGTTGAGTAATTTTGTTCTTTATGATGGTTTCTACCATTTTTCCCGGTACTGACGTCAGGCTCACCGGTCTGTAGTTTCCCGGATCACCCCTGGAACCCTTTTTAAAAACTGGCATTACATTGGCGATCCTCCAATCTTCAGGTATTACAGATGATTTTAATGAAAATTCACAGATTACTAATAGCGGGTCTGCATTCTCATATTTCAGTTCTTTCAACATCCTTGGATGTATACCATCCGGCCCAGGTGATTTGCTACACTTCAGTTTATCTAATAGTTGTAATACATCTTCCCAATGAATCGATATTTCCTTCAATTATTCCGCACCTTTAAATACCATTTCATTCATGGGTAACATCCCTACATCTTCCTCAGTAAAGACCGAAGCAAAGAATTCATTCAGTCTCTCTGCTATCGCCTTGTCGCCTCTTAGTGCCCCTTTAACCCCTCTATCATCTAATGGACCAACTGACTCTCTCACAGGTTTTTTGCTACAGATGTACTTGAAAAAGTCTTTATTTTGCATTTTTGCTTCCGTAGCAAGCTTCTTCTCAAATTCTCCCTTTGCCTGCCTTGCCTTGCCTTGCATTTGACTTGCCAATGCTTGTGCTGTTTCCAGGTTTCATCATTTGGCTCTTTTTCCATTTCCTGAAAGATGCTTTTTTGGCAACAACAACCTCTCTGACTTCACCTTTAAACCATGCTGGCAGTTTTTTGGACTTCCTTCCACTTTTCTTAAAGCGTGGAATACAGCTGGTCTGGGCTTCCAAGACAGTATTTTTCAACAACACCCAAGCTTGATTTATTTATTTTTATTTTATTTTATTTATCCATTCTAATATACCACGCTATTCAAAGTCAGTGCGGTTTACATCAAACATAACATTTGCATTACATCAGAACAGTGATATCAATGCTTACATTGTAACAGGGATAATAAACTTGGTTGAACGGGAGGATAAGCTAATATATGAATATGAACTATTTACATATTTACAGGTTGAATTAAATAGTGTAGGGATGTGAAATCAGTGAGATGTACCTGACGAGATATTTAGGTATATTCTTGGTTCGGAGGCAGGTTGTGAGAGTAAGGAATGGATGTAATTGATGTAACTCTTTAACCTTTGCAACTGCTCCTTTTAGTTTTTTCTTAACTATTTTCCTCATTTTATCATAGACTCCCTTTCGAAAGTTAAAAGGTAGTACTGTGGATTTCCTTACTATCCCTCCTCCACTAATTAAATCAAACGCGATCATGCTATGATCACTACTGCCAAGTGGCCCCAACACCCTTATCTCTTGCACTAGATCTGGTGTTCCATTAAGGACTAGGTCCAATATGGCTTCCCCTCTGGTCGGTTCATGAACTAGCTGCTCTAAGAAGCAGTCATTTATTTCATCTAGGAACTTTATCTCCCGAGCATGTCCTGCCGTGACACTGACCCAGTCAATATCGGGGTAATTGAAATCACCCATTATTATTACTGCGCTGGAACTTTTGTTAGCTTCCTTAATTTCTTTGAGCATTTCATCATCCATTTGTTCATTCTGGCCAGACGGTTGATAGTACACCCCCACTGCCATCGCCTTCCCCTTTTTACATGGAATTTCAATCCATAGCGTTTCTACAGCAAATTTTGTTTCCTGCAAAACTTTAATCCTTTCTGATTCAATGCCTTCTCTATCATAGAGTGCAACCCCTCCACCAGTTTGATCAGCTCTATCATTACGATATAGTTTGTACCCAGGTATCACAGAGTCCCACTGGTTGTCCTCCTTTCACCATGTCTCTGATATTCCAATCATATCTAACCTCTCATTTAGTGCTATATATTCTAACTCTCCCATCTTATTTTTTAGACTTCTAGCATTTGCATGCAAACATTTTAGAGACTGTATTTTATTCATATTAATCTGGCTATTAGTAGACATGGGTAATTTGGGATCTTTAAGCTCTGTCTGCTCCATATTCGAGGGCATTTGGGCTACTTTACTCTTTTTTGGAATCTCTCTGCTTTTGGTAGTATCCATCAAGGGTACATTCTTCCGAACCATGCGCTCTTGGGCGACTGTTGGCTTTCCCCTATTATCTAGTTTAAAAGCTGCTCTATCTCCTTTTTAAAGGTTAATGCCAGCAGCCTGGTTCCATCCCGGTTAAGATGAAGCCCATCCCTTCGGAAGAGCCCCTCCTTTCCCCAGAATGTTCCCCAGTTCCTAACAAATCCAAATCCCTCATCTCTGCACCATTGTCTCATCCACGCATTGAGACTCTGGAGCTCTGCCTGCCTTTTGGGCCCTGCGCGTGGAATGGGAAGCATTTCAGAGAACGCTACCCTGGAAGTTCTGGATTTCAGCTTCCTACCTAAAAGCCTAAACTTAGCGTCCAGAACCTCTCTACCACATTTTCCTATGTCATTGGTACCGACATGTACCAAGACAGCAGACTCCTCCCCAGCACTATCTAAGACCTTATCTAGATGGCGCGTGAGGTCCGCTACCTTCGCACCAGGCAGGCATGTTACCAGACGATCCTCACATTCACCAGTCACCCAGCTATCCACATGACTAATGATTGAATCACCAACTATAACGGCTGTCCTAACCCTTCCCTCATGGGCACATGGCCCTGGAGAAACTTCCTCGGTGTGAGAGGGTTTTACATCACCTGGAGGACAGGTCCTAGTTAAAGGATCTCTTTCTGCCACACCAGGGTGATGCTCTCCTGTCACGTGACCTCTCTCCTCCATGGCAACAGGGATGCTGCCTGACTGGAGGTGGGACTTGTGATAAGGAAGCTTATCATAGCTCAGGTAGGAGCTATAGAAAAGATGATGTGACTCTGAACAAGCAACCTGTCAGTTCTGGTAGAAGCAAGAAAACAGAGTTTTCACATAAAAGACTACCAGTCCCAGAATGCACCAGGTTTCCAGCAGCCATGAGAGGGGCTGAAGTGAGAAAATGTGTGTGCAATCAAGAGAGCTATGAGGTAATCCCTAAGCGCTCATCTCAAAGGGCAGGGCCTGATTCAACACAGCTGCGCTGTGTTAGGGAGCAGCACACATTAGGACAGAATAAGAATAGAGCTTATTCTTCAGATAACAGTTACTACAAGCTCCAGCCCAGCTTCAGGGAGAGCTACAAGAACAGCTTCAGAAAGAGATACAGAGACAGCAACGGCTACAAGCACCAGTATCACCTGGAGAAACAGAAGCCAAGCCAAGCAGATAGAGAGAGAAGGAAACTCTCTGGAAGGAAGAGAATAAAGGCCATTGGAAGGTCTGGGAGATTCCAAGGCAGTACTCATACTGGGAGGTATTCCAAAAGCCAGCAGAGTCCATTGGACTGGATTCAGCCAGAGGAATGGATTGGCAGAGATAGGAATCACCAGTGGCTACCTGGAAGAGAGAAGACTGCACGTGGAAGGGACTTTCAGACCAAGGCCAGAAGGTATGTGAGAGGAGATCCAGTGTCCAGGGATCAAGATTGGAAGGCTGGACATCAGAATTGGATTACATATTGGCCAGGCTATACAGAGAGGAATAATGATAGCAGGAGAGGCTCAGGTATGAACACTGATCCAGACCCTATCTATAATAGAGAATGGCAGCAAGGGAATGAGCATTCTCATGATAGTGCCTTAATGAAAGACTCGTCTGTGCCAATGTATGATAATGACCCTATGCTGATTGATACAGCAGATGAAAGTACAGTTTATATGGACTGTTCTCTATCTAAATGCTATTACTAGCTTTCTCTGAGCAAACACATCAGCCATCACAAAGAAACCTAACTTTGTTCTTTATTTCCACTGCAAACAGCTCTTAAAGCAGGATTTGGGCTCACACAGTAGCAGCCAGCCAGCTAAAGGCTTTCAGCTGGTCCATTGATAGTAATTAGGGCTGCACCTGATTGTGTGTGTGAGCAAGGGAGAATCACTGCTGAGATCGGCGTGGAAAATAAGCAGAAGTTAACCTAACCAGCAAAGTTTATTCTTTACTTTGTGCCTTTGTATTTGGTAATTACTTGCTAAGAAAACATTAGCTAATTGCCTGACAAGCTGAAGGTTGTTTTCTGGTTTACTTTGTGACTTTTTGTTATCCATTTTAAACACTGCAAGCAAGTAACCTCATTTATAGTGCTATCAAGCATACATGTGCTGGGTGAATTAAACCCCATCAATAAAAGAAGTATTTTATTGATCTTACCACTTGGTTTCACAACTCAAATTATTGTCATCAGCTGTGTTTGGGAGTGAATGAACTACAATACCCACAATACCTTGCAAGAATCATATGAATATATGCATCGTCAAGATTGTGTAAGTTCTCACCCTAGGCAGCCGTCTGACAGACTTAAGGACTATATCCCTGTAGGTCTCGTCTATGTACCTCTCTGTCTTTCTTATGTTTTCCAAGTCTGCTACTCTGGCCTCTAGAGAACGGACTCGTTCCCTGAGAGCAAAGAGCTCCTTGCACCTAGTGCACACATAAGACCTCTCAGCAACTGAGAGAAAATCATACATGTGACACTCAATGCAAAAGACTGGAAAGCCCACATCTCACTGCTGGACTGCTGTCTGCATCATAGTTTTAAGCTTGTGTTTAGATCTTTAAGTTCTTTACTTACTGAGGGTTGCTATGGATATTTATACTAATAAAACTATACCTAATATGTTTAATATACCTTGTTCACCTGAAGCTTAATTAATCTCAGGTCCTTAGTGTATGACTGATTTGGATAACGAGCTTCACCTGAGAGCACTTCCTTTCCTTTAAGATGTGTAAGTACCTATAAAGCTACGATTATCCCAGGGGTGGGTGAGTGTTGGGGAGGGAGGGAGGGAGGAGGGAAATAACACTTATTAAAAGAGGGTTGTTACACAGTACCCTGTCCTGTGCTGCTGAGGTAAGCTGTGACAAACTTCCTGGGTGATTAACAGTCCTTGCTTGGATAGAAGGAGTCTTTCAAAATGGCCTTTTGACCTGCCACCTGGTGTTAACACCTATTGAAATATTTTCACAGGTCTCTTGCCCCCTAGGTAGAAGGCCTCTTTGTAAAGGTCTCTAGAAGACTTTATTTGTTGCTCACAGAGTACTGACCCTGTTTTGCCTTTTATGCTAAGTTATATTCTGATTTGATTTAGATTACAGCTCTTTGCTGCTGCTAGGCTCTGACTTATTATGAAATTTAAACTACAAGCTCTCTGCTGGGTTCCAAATTTAACCAGAAAGCTCTATTCTGTGCTTTAAATTTAAACTTAAAGTACTTTGCTAATACTAGGCCCTGAGTGACTATTTAATTTAAACTACAAGCTCTCTGCTGGGTATGGAATGTAACAAGAAAGTTCTCTTCTGTGTTTTAAATTTAAACTTAAACTGCTGCTACTAGGCCCTCACTGATTTAACAAAAAAACACTGGGTTCACAGATTGATTAGCTTTAATACAAAGAAGTCCTTTCAGAAAATTCAGAAGTATATACTCACAATTGCAGATCTCTCTCCAGAAGTAGCAGTCCCTTTTTCTAGTCCTTCAAGACTGAGGATCACAGAGCTCTGATTGAGCTATTTATGCCTGTGCTGTTGAGGTAAGCTCTGACCAACTTCCTGGGTGATTAACAGTCCTTGTTTGGATAGAAAGAGTCTTTCAAAATGGCCTTTTGACCTGCCACCTGGTGTTAACACCTATTGAAAACGTTTCACAGGTCTCTTGCCCCCTAGGTAGAAGGCCTCTTCGTAAAAGTCTCTAGAAGACTTTATTTGTTGCTCACAGAGTACTGACCCTGTTTTGCCTTTTATGCTAAGTTATATTCTGATTTGTTGGGTTTTGAATTGAGTTGTTGTTTCTGTTATAGTTAAATAATGTATAAGTGTGTGGAGGGATGGAAGGGATATTCATCTGAACAAAAGAACTATTCAATGGGGAATGGAAGTGGAGTTGAAATGTAATGGATTGTGGAAAGTAATTGATCTGTGTCAGTGCAGGTGAATAGGGAGTGGCAGAAGGAAGAAGTCTGAAATGAGTGAAAGTGGTAAGGGAGGAGAGAAAACTATATAGTATGGGAATAAAGTTGGAATAATACTGTTCTGTATGTAACCCTTTCCTTCACAATGTTCAATAAAATATGCTTTAAAAAAAAGATATGTATATTTTGGAGGAAAGGTGGGAGAGGGGCAATATGATAGAAACATTTAAATACCTCTGTGGCATAAATGCACAGGGGAAGAGCCTCATTCAATTGAAAGAAAGCTCTTCAACGAGGGGGCATAGGATGAAGGTGAAAGGGAATAGACTCAGGAGTAATATGCAGAAATATTTCTTTATGGAAAGAGTGGTAGATGTGTGGAATAGTCTCCCAGTGGAGGCATTAGAGATGAAGACAGTATCTGAATTCAAGAAAGCATGGGACAAACCAATAAGATCTCTAAAGGTAAAAAAGGACTATAGTAGTTGGTAAGGAAGGGCAGACTGGATAGGCCTTATGGTCTTTATCTGCCATCATGTTCCTATGTTTCTGTGAAGAGCCTGGATTAATTGACAAGGATTCTCCACAGGAGGACTAGCTAGAGATTCACACATTATCTGCCTTTTTAGGAGAGATGAATTGATGGCCCTGATTTCTCAGCTGCCTCTTCCCTGCAAATTTCAGTTGTTCCCATGGCTGGTGCAGAGTTACAGGGTCATTCTTTTCTTCAAGGAGTTTGTAGACCTACAAAGACCTTCCCCCTTCTGCAGTTTCTCCAAGACATGTTCTTTGAAGAGTGGTGTTCTCTAGATTCCCCCGTGAAAGGCATCAGGATCCTGAATAAGCTGTGTGCTCTCCCTCAGGAGGAGTTGGATAAGTGGTTGCATTTTCTGAAAGTGGCATACATGTTGCAACTGCCACTAAGTGTACCACCATCTCAGTAGAGGGTGGGACCACCCTTAAGGATCAGCTAGATCGTAAGGTGAAATTACTTGTCAAGACTGAGTTTTCGGCTTTGTCACTTATCTTTCAGACAGCAATTTGTGAAGGATTGACTGCATGGGTTCTTCTTCAGTGGGTGCAGTGGCTCCTGGAAGATGATGCTTCTAATTGGTTGAAATCTGCTGCGACCTACCTGGCCAGTACCATGCATGATCTTGTCTGGCTATCAGCCAGGGACATTGCTGTGACCACACAGCGAGAAGGTGTGTATGGCTGCAAAACTAGGTGGTGGACAAGGCTTCTAAGTATCGCCTAGTCAAACTCGCCTTTAAAGATAGACTTCTCTTTGGTGAGATTCTCGAGAAACTAAAAATGACCTGGCGGATTTCAAGGCCCAGTGCTTCCCACAGGTTAGACCTAGGGAATCCTGAAGGTGTGTACCCTCTTCATCTTCCTCTTCTTCCTCACAATTTCCTCAATCTCATTTTTGGGAATTTCAGAATTCTCAGTGATACCTGCCAGGAAAGCTGACCCTAGGTTTCTCAGATGCCTAAGCCAGGACTCAGCCTTTTCATGAGGCACACAGGTCCAGTGACTTTTCCTCCTTGAGAGCTATCCCCTTCTGTCCCATGCAATGACACCTCTGGGTGGCCCTCTACATCTTTTTCACCAGGAATAGGCCAGGATCACCACAGATAATTGGGTACTCAATGTTATCTAGCATGGCTATATCCTGAACTGCAGGGAACCAGTTTTCGACACCTTCATGGTTTCTCCCTGTGGTTCCAAAACCAAAAAGGCTGTGGTTTAGACCATTCTGGAAAGGTTGGTGCACCTGCTGGCCATTGTACCCAAACCACCCCTCCCCTGCTCAGTGGAGCTGCAGAAGCTATTCCATATACTTTGTCATGTCAAAGGAGGACCGTTTTTCAGGCCCATTCTCGAACTAAAAGGGGTCTGCGCCTCCTTGAAGGTGCCTTGCTTCCAAATGAAGGAAGTCCGGACCATTATTCAGGCTGTGTGCAACAGAGAGTGGCTCTCCTCGCTGGATCTGGAGCAGGCATACTTCCACATTTTTATTTAGGAAGACCAGCAATGATTTCTATACTTTGTTATCCTGGGCAATCACTTTCAGTTTTGTACTCTGCCCTTTGGCCTCAACACAGCCCCGAGAACCTTCTCCAAGATGATGGTGGTTGCAGCGGAGGCTCTGCGGCACAAAGGCATCTATCTATATCCTTACTTCAATGACTGGCTGATTCATTCCAGGTTACATTCGGGAGCGGTCAAGGTGACAGTGGGAATGGTCCAGTTTTGAGAAGGCCTAGCTAATGGTGAATCTAGGCAAAAGTCATCTGAAGCCCTCTTAGTTGTTGGAATATCTTGGAGCCCTTTTTGACACCCATGCCGACAGATCTTCCTGACTGCCAAGAGAATATCCTAGTTTCTGATGCAGTTTGCAGCCTTCTGGCAATGATAAGCCCCAAGGTTTGGGACTATCTTCAACTCCTGGACTCTATAGCGGCCACCTTGGAGTTGGTCCCTTGGGTGAGGGCCCACAAGAGACCTTTGCAGAGATCCCTTCTGTCGTGCTGGTCACTTACTCGTAAGACTTTGAGGTCAGACTCCCCCTTTTGCTGTCGGTAGCATCCAGCCTGATTTTGGTGGTCTCAGCCCATCAATTTGAGCAAGGGAATGCCTCTGAAACATCCTCTGTGGCTTATCCTGATATTTGATATCAGTCTGTTCAGCTGGGTGTCTCATTGCGAGGGTCAGTTAGAGTTGGGGCATTGATCCAGTTGTGAGGCAACTATTTATTTATTTATTAGAATTTAGCTACATTCAGGTATATAAATATTTTCCTGTCCCCGCAGGGCTTATAATCTAAATTTGTACTTGAGGCAGTGGAGGCTTAAGTGGAAATCATAAGGAGCACCAGTGGGAATCAAACCCAAATCTCTTGGATACTAGGCTATTGCTCATGCCATTTGCCTGGCCCTCTGGCATTCGGCCTCCTGGTTGTGGTCTGAGCGGTCAACACAGCCCCGAGAACCTTCTCCAAGATGATGGTGGTTGCAGCGGAGGCTCTGCGGCACAAAGGCATCTATCTATATCCTTACTTCAATGACTGGCTGATTCATTCCAGGTTACATTCGGGAGCGGTCAAGGTGTCTAAAAAATATATACATGAAGCTTTAATGGTACCGGTTGATTTAACTCCTCCCGTAGTAAAAGCCTATTTTCTGCCTAATGCTAAGAAGGAAGGGAAAGTGACTGTGGGTCTGTTAGACATGGATGTTTTAGATGTATCAGCGCTTTTACAGTCACCTAATGAAGAAAATCTATTAGCTTCCACTATATTAGTGACCTTTGCAATTCCCTCTGATAGGGATTGGATATTAAAGCTTTATTTTAAGAAGCGTTATGTACTATTTATGGGGAAGAAAGTTGTGATGTTCCCTGATGTCTCTAGAGAGGCTCAGAGAAGGCATAGAGCTTTTTTGTTATTAAGACCTGGTGTTGTTCAGATTGGTCCTACGTTCCTATTGCGATTTCCCTGTAAATGTATAATTTTCTTTAGGGCAAATAAGTATGTCTTTTTTCAGCCGGAGGAGTTATCTTCGTTTGTCAGCTCTCATTTATTGACGACATCTCCTCAGTGAGTAAGGTCTCATCTTAATATTTATTATTGCTCTGTCCTCTGCCTCTGTCTTAGATGCTTTGGTAATTTTGGTTCATGTATAGATCAATATCGAGGATCCACCTATCCTTGTTTGTTTGTTTGTTTGTTTTTATGTTACTCTCCCATAATTGTGGGCTAACTATACACTTGTGTGTTGAGTTTCAGTGAATTCTTTTTCTTTGTTTATTATTGCTGCATAAGTAGTTGTTTTCTGTACAAGCGTTGCTTGATTATTTGTAGTAAAATTGCATAAATAAAAAAAAATAGGGAAATAAAAATTAAAGATGAAGTAAGATATTTAGGTGTAAGATTAGATAAATATTTAAATTTAAAATCTCATATAAACAAAATTGTGTCAAAAGCATACCATCGTTTAAAGATTATAAAACTAAAACCAATACTAAATAACACCTCTACTTGATTTTGGAAACATCTTGTATCAAGGTCTTCCTAAACACTCTATCCATCCTCTCCAATTAGTTCAGAACACCACTGTGTGCGTATTATAACTGGCTGTACAAAATTTGAACACATAACTCCTGTCCTCAAACAGTTACATTTCCTTCCGGTTATTGCAAGAGCAAAATATAAAAACCTAATGACTATTTTCAAAAATTTTCACTAATCCTCAGCGGATATTCTACAATCTATAATTTCAAAAGACAAGAGCATAAGACCAAGACGATCTCAAAATATCAATAAACTTAATACTCCTTTGAACTTCAACAAATCAAAACAAATGACTTCTAAAAGAGTGTTTTCCTTTATGGCACCAGAGTTATGGAATTCTATTCCTGAAGACTTAAGAACTCAGGAAAACATTAAGGACTTTTGCAAATCTTTAAAGACTTATTTATTTATAGAATCATTTGGTGAAATAACTTAAATTTACCATTATGTTTATTTAATTTCACTATGATATAGTATTATAACAAACTATTTTGTATTTATATGGTAGTGTATCATTTTTGTTTTCCCATACCCTCAGTATGTAAGCCTTTGTTGTCTTGTCAGCCACTTTGATTGAAAGATAAGGTGGTATACAAAACTGGTTAAATAAATAAATAAATTGGCACTGATGGAGCCCTTGCAGAAGCATCTCCCCAGCTTTCAAAGAAAGCCTTTGGGGGATGCCGCCATGCATGCGTGGTCCCCTTCCCGCCCAAGGGTGCCATCTTTTTTCCGTGGAGTCCATCAGACGTCTGTCTGCCTTCCCCCAGAAATAGTTGATCATTTTGCTATCTGAGTTTCATACTCTCCCTCCAGTTGCACCGGTACTCTTCCTCTCACCCGAGCCCGCTGCTTCGGCATAAAGTCTCGGGTCCATACTCACTCATTTTTTCGCCCTTGGTGCCTTTTTTCCAACTGGCAGCATCACGGGTCTTTGGCTTCACCGTGGTAATTTTTTCACCCATGGCTACCAGTGGTTTTAAGAAATGTGATCGGTGTACAAAGATTATTTCTCTCACCAACACACACGACTGCTGTCTTTGTAAAAAGATGTCCACCAAGGACCTCAAGAGCCGTCAGCAGCAACACTACAAGTTTTTTTCCTGGAGTTCCTGGCGCATCTGAAGGCCAAGGCCCTGTCTGAAGCCTCGGACTCCCATGGCGCTCCCCACAGATTCCGGTTGACATCGTGGGCCTTTGGAAATGGGGTCTCCCTTGAGGGAGCACAGGAAGAAGAAGAAACCCTCGAAGCCAGCATCTCTGGATGGTCCGACATGCCGGGTAAGCCTTGAGCCAGGTCCCGCAGTCCATACTGCTTGTCCGAGGGCTAGGATCGGGAGCAACATACCAAGGTTGCCCGGAAGGAATTGCCCAGAGATTGGCCCCAGACACTTGAGGTCATCCTCGTTGAGGATTCCCCTTCGGGGGAACAGGTGCTGGGCCTGAGTTTCTCAGTGCCCACGTTGAGAGCTGTGGAGCCATCTGGGCTGGAGTCCAGAATGGCGGCCTTGGAGTGCAGCCTGTCTGCCTTCATGGACCAGCAGTGGGTATTGATGTCTGGCATAGCCGGTTCCTCCAGACCACCGGGCTCTTGACGTAAAGGATATCACCAGAGGCCGAGCCGATCCTCGAGGTCATACAGTCCCGAGTCGATCCTTGGCCAAGGTCTCAATTCCAGGTCTTCCCTGGCTAGTGTGCATGACACCAGCCAAGGAGCCTACGAGGGGCTTATACCAGGTTCAGGCCTGGAGCCCTCGGGTCACCCTCCCCTCGAGTCTTCTACCAATTACTTGGAATGGGAGACCAAGGACGAGGAGTCTCCTGATACTGGTCATCACCGTGATGTTCTCTTGGACCCATCGCCCTCTGAGTCTCGACATCAGTCCCCACCCGAGGACATAGCATTCTTCGACTGTGTGGGACATGTCGAGGGCTCTAGTGTTCCCAACGGAATTGGAGAGGACCCTCGTACAGAGGAGCTAGAAATTCTCCAATACGAGACTCCACCGAGGAAATCATTGATGGTGCCCATCCCGCCCATTCTGGAATGGCTTATGCTCCGCATAAGGGAAACATCAGCATCAGTGCCTGCCGTGAGCAAGCAGCTTGATGTATCAGGTCTGCTGGAGACCTGGCTTCCAGAAGGTACAGCTGCTTCATAACTTCATGGTGGTGGAGTCAACCATGCATTGGCTGAAGAGCCTTAAGACACACTCCTCGGTGCTCCCGGGTAGGAGAGCCTGCTCCTTTGAAGCCCTTAGCAGAAAGTGCTACCAGGGCACGATGCTCATTGACTGGATCCAGGCCTACCAGCTGTACATGGGCATATACCTAAGAGACCTGGCAAAGGAGCTCACCGGGTTCTCGGTTGATCTCTCCAAGGAACCCTACAGCGGTTCAGGAACCTGTCCAAAGCCGTCCGTGAGTACTCCAAGATTATGACTTGAGCAGCCTATGACAGCTTTGAGTTGGCAACTAGAGTAGCCACAGTGTGGATTGGTACCCAAAGCCAAGCCTGGCTCAAGCAATGGGTTCAGGACAAATTGGTCAATGTCTAATGCCAAGGGGAGAATATCTTTGGCAAACCCATGATGGAGAAGGCTGCCGAGTTGGAGACGAGGACCAGGCTCTCCAAGAAAACTGCTACCCTTCCCTAATGGAAGGGTTCAGGGAAAAAGCTCTTTTATCTGAGGAAAGGGGCTGCTTACAAAAACTATCCACATTTCCAGGCCTCCCCAGCTTCCTAGCAGGGTCAACAGGCTAAGGGACAGGGGCATGGCCCTCATAAGCAGAAGGCTCCCAAGCCTCAGGTGTCGGTTCCGGCCCAGTCTGAGAGTAGCTTTTGACTCCTTGGGCATAGCCTCTCTTCCCCAAGAAGGACAGCAACCCACAGGGGGACATCTGATTCACTATGTCCACAGGTGGCCAACCGTCACCACTGATTCCTGAGCCCTCCAGGTGGTCAGGCAGGGCTACCTTCTCCACCTGGCACAAACACCCCCCCCCCTCTTCCCAGGAAAGTCCCCCAGGTCTCCCCTTAACCGGGATCTTGTACTACAAGGACAAAGCGGTGGAACCAGTACCCCAACATCTCAGGGGCAAAGGATTCTACTCCAGGTACTTCCTTGTGCCAAAAAGGACCGGGGGGGGGGGGGGCCTAAGGCCCATCCTGGACCTACGAAACCTGAACAAGATCCTGATGAGGGAGAAGTTCAAGATCCTCTCCCTTGGAACATTGCTGCCTTACCTCCATCAGGGAGATTGGCTATGCTCCTTGGATCTGAAGCATGCTTATACCCACAGCCTCATTTACACCAGCCATAGCCAATACCTTCGCTTCATGGTGGGGGGAGGCCACTTTCAGTATAGGGGTACTACCCTTTGGCCTGCATCTGTCCCAAGGGTTTCACCAAATGCTTGTCAGTGGTGGCCACCTACCTCCATCTCCAAAGGGTATTTGTCTTCTCTTACCTGGATGACTGGTTCATAAAAGGAAGCACAGCCGCTGAGGTGCAGCAAGCTATGGCTTGCACCATCCACATCCTGCAACATCTGGGGTTTGTATTAAACCACCACAAGTCCCATCTCCTCCCAACACAGGATCTGGAGTTCATAGGGGCAAAGCTGGACGCAGTCCAGGAAAAGGCCTTCCTCCTCCTGGATCGGGCCGACCATCTCGGAGCATTGGTCGCAGATGTGCAACACCATCCCTCAGTGTCCACCCGGCTTCTGCTGCGCCTACTCAGCCACATGGCCTCCACAGTCCATGCCACCCTGGATGCCCATCTGCACATGAGGGTTGCCCAGTGGTGTCTTCGAGACCAGTGGACACAGGCCATTGGTCGGCTCCAAGACAGAGTCTTGGTGACCCACCAGCTAGCAGACTCCTTAATGTGGTGGCAGAACCTGTACCACCTCATGGCAGGGATGCCCTTCCAGGCCCCGAGCCCTTTAAGGGTCCTCATAATAGATTCCTCCCTGCTGGGATGGGGAGCCCACTGCAAGGAACTTCACACACAGGGCAGCTGGTCACAAGCCGAGAGCAACCAGCAGATCAACCTACTGGAGCTCCAGGCAATATATCTAGCTCTTCGAGCTTTTCACCACCGTCTCAGTCACCAGCTGGTGCAGATCCAAACAGACAACCAAGTGGCAGTGTTCTGTGTGATCAAGGAAAGGGGCACGGGGTCTTGCACCTTTGCCGCGAGGCGATGACACTCTGCTCCTATACACTCCATCAAGGAATACTCCTATGGACGGTGTATCTGCCAGTCCAAGACAATACCATGGCGGACAAACTGAGCAGGGTCCTCCAACTGCATGAGTGGCAGCTGGATCCCAGAGTGGCCAGCTGGCTCTTCCAACTCTGGGGACCCTGCAGGTGGACCTCTTTACCAGCCTGGAAAACTACCAGTTGCCCCGCTTCTGCTCAAGTCAACCCCATCTGGGCTGGGTAGCAACAGATGTGTTCCTCTTCTTTTGGTGGAAGCTTCATGTACATCTTCCCACCTATGCAGTTGATTGCCAAGACCAAGGTTCTGCGTGACAGAGCGTCACTGATCCTGGTGGCATTCCGGTGGCCCAGACAGCTGTGGTTCCCACTGCTCCTTCAGTTATCGGCAGAGGCACCAACCCCTGGGGGGGTGCCCCAGGGCTTTTGTCTCAGGAAGAGGGCTCTCTCCTACACCCCAATCTGGGGTCCCTATCACCGACCTCGTTGCTGCTTAAAGGGTTGCCTTAACCTCCTTCAACCTCTCAGGGGAAGTGGAGGAGATCCTGTTGGCCTCCCGTAAGGCTTCCACCAGAAGAGCTTATGCCTTCAAATGGAGCAGGTTCTCAGTGTGGTGTGCGGAGCAAAGGGTGAACCTATTCTCCTGCCCTCCTCACAATCCGGGCTCAAATCGAACTCTGTCAGAGTGCACCTCAGTGCCCTGGTGGCACATTACTGCCCTCTTAAAGGCAAGCCCCTCTCAGCTCAGCCGCTGGTGACCCACTTTCTGAGGTGGCTCCTGCTGTCCAAACCCCCTCTCCGCCCTATGGCTACAGAGTTGGACCTCAGTGTGGTGCTGTCGCAGCTCACCCACCCACCCTTCGAGCCCCTTGCTATCTGCCACATCAGGTATCTCTCATGGAAAGTCATGTTCCTGGTGGCGCTCACCTCCACTCGCAGGGTCAGTGAGCTCCAAGCCCTGGTGGCAGAGGTGCCATACACTAGGTTCTACAAGAATAGGATCGTGCTACACACACATCCCAAATCCCTGCCGAAGGTGGTGTCTTCCTTCCACCTCAGCCAGGAGGTGATGCTACCCACCTTCTTCCCGAGACCTCACTCAAGCAGGGCAGAGACCGTCCTTCACACCTTGGATGGTAAGAGGAATCTGTCCTTCTACATTCAACATACACAGGACCAGCTTTGTTTCCTATGACCTCAGTCATCTAGGGGAAGCGGTGACCAAGCGAACACTGTCCACCTTTGGTGATGGACTGCATCGCCCTCGCCTATGAGCAGGCTGGGCTCATGCTAGATGGCCGGGTCACGGCACACAATATCAAGGCCATGGCAGCCTCTGTGGCAAACCTGTGCTCTGTCCCAATGTTGGACATCTGCCGGGCCGCCACCTAGTCTTCAGTCCATGCCTTCGCAGTTCATTACTGCCTGTAGAGGGAGTCCCAACGGGAAAGTGCCTTCGGCCAGGCCATGCTCCCTAATCTTTTCAGGGTCTAAGCAACTCCTATCCTCCGACCCTTCTGTATTCAGGTTACCCAGGCTACCAGAGTGTTGGTTTCCATCGGACACAGGGTTCCTACTGCAGTCTGTATTCATGGACTCAATTGCTGCTGCTCACAGCTCCCCTTGAGGGCGACCATGATTTTTTCTCTATGGGCTTTTGGTAGCCTGTAGCTAGAGAGTCCCATATATGAAGACTGACTTTCTGCTTGTTCCCGGAGAAAGCATAGTTACTCACCTGTAACAGGTGTTCTTAGGGGACAGCAGGAATCAGTCCTCACAACCCTCCCCCCTCCCCTTGGAATTGCTGTATATAGATATATAGATAGATATATAGATAGAGAGAGAGAATTTTGCCATCGTCTTTTGTCGGCTAGCTATGCCATCTGACTGAGTAAGATGGCACCCTTGGGTGGGAATGGGATCATACATCTGTGGAGGCATATCCCAAAGGCTTTCTTTGAAAGCTGGGGAGATGCTTCCACAAGGGCTCCATCGGTGCCGACGTCGCCCATATGTGAGGACTGATTCCTGCTGTCCCCGGAGAACACCAGTTACAGGTGAGTAACTACGCTTTTCAGCAGTCTAATCATCTGTTTGTGCTGTTTGGAGGCTGCGTAAGGGTGAGTTGGCCTCTAGGGTGTCATTTCCTCATTGGATGAAAGAGGCCATTGCATCCACTTACTTGCTTAAAGGTCAGATGCTCCCAGTAGAGCTCTTATCCCATTCCACAAGGGCTCAGGAGTAATCATGGGCAGAGTTTGTCTTAGTGCTGCCTCTCAAGATTTGTAGGGCAGCAACATGTTCTTCCCTCCATTCTTTTTCATCTTCTCAATGTTCAAGCAAAGGGGGATGTGCAGTTTGGAGTGAGGGTATAACAAGTGGGGCACTCGTGTCCCCTCTGTCATTAGATATTGCTTTGGAGCATCCCAAGCATCTGGATTGGGCTGGAGGGACGACGAGGAAGGTAAAATTAGGCCTTACCTGCTAATTTTTTCTTTTCCTGAATCCCTCTAGTCCAGTCCAGAACCTTCTCTGTCTCTCTATTTAAAGTTGAGTTTGGTGGAAAGAAGAACATGCTAAGTTGTTAAGGTCAAGTGAATTTTTCCAGGTTCAGCTAGGAGTCACTGCTTATGTGCAGTCGCTACCCTGCCCTGCTGCACAGTCTGGCTTGGTGGCTATAGGTTAGGTTGGGGTTTGGATACAGTGGTCTTTTGCCACATTTCAGCCTCTCCTCAAAACAAGAGTTGTAGTATAGTTAGTTATGTTCATGTTTAATGATTAAAGTAATAGCTGTTCTCCGTGGACAAGAAGGAATTAAGTCCTCACGTATATCTGATGGAGCCCACATAGGAATGCTCCCCAGATACTAATGGAAGCTTTTGGGAGGTCCCACCATGTATGCATGCCATCTTCTCGCCTGCTGAAGTGGCACCATTTTAGCCCAAAGCCCAGTGACATAGTAACATAGTAAATGACAGCAGATAAAGACCAGTATGGTCCATCTAGTCTGCCCAGTAAGATGGCAAGAGTAGATGCACCTGCCTCTCTGTGCAGGCCCCCCCCCCATGTCTTTGTTTAGGGGTGAACCCACTGCTCCGTGTAGGACACCCCTGTTTGTTGAGAATTTAGATAGTTAAGTTTATTTTGATTTTATCCTGTTTCTGTAAAGGGATCCACTGTGTCTGTCCCATGCCATTTTGAATTCTGTCACTGTATTTGCCCCCACCGCTTCCATCGGGAGGGCATTCCAAGCATCCACCACCCTTTCAGTGAAAAAGTATTTCCTAACATTGCCCTTCAATTTACCCCCTTGCAGCTTCATGTTATGCCCTCTAGTTTTACAGCTTCCCCATCTTGGAAGAGGTTTGTTTGTTCATTATTTCTCTTTAAGTATTTAAAGGTCTGAATCATATATGCCCTACCCCTCCTCTCCTCCAGAGTGTACATATTTAGGTCTTCAAGTCTCTTCTCATAAGGCTTCTGACGCAGGCTCCAAATCATTTTGTTCGCCTTCCTCTGAACAGTTTCCAATCTTTTTACATCCTTTGCAAGATATGGTCTCCAAAACTGAACACGGTATTCCAAGTGAGGCCTCACCAGTGACTTATACAGTGGCATTAGTACCACTTCCTTTCTGCTGGTAATTCCTCATTGTATGCAACCCAACATCCTCCTGGCTTTTGCCACTGCCTAGTGGAAGTGTTTGCTGATGTCTCTGCTACTTGGTATCTTTTTCCCCTTATGGGGGACCCTGCTGCCCTTAGTGAACTTCCATTTTTTCTTTCCTACCTGCCTATCACAGTATTTCTTCTTTTTTAACTTTTGTTGGTTAGCATCGTTCATTTTAATTTTTCTTTCTTTATCCACGGTACCTCTGCCCTTTATCTATGGGTCCTGCTGTTTTCAAGATTGAGCCATTTGATTTTGCCACAGCTGTTCTTCTGGCCAATATGTCCCAAAAACTGGCCAGCAGGTTTAAAAAGTGTTCCTGGTGCTCAAGGACCATATCCACCATGGATACACACAATTGGTGCCTTCAATGCCTGGGACCAGATCATCAGCCCTCTTACAGATTCTGGGTACATCGGTTGAGGTTACTGAGGCCCCACAGCCATCGGAGTCAGCAGCCAGGGAGAAACACCTTCTGCAGCCTCTCAAGAAATGGATCGCGGCACTCTTGCAGACGTCTGGTGCCTCGTTGTCAGCTGCATCGACATCAGCGACCATTCATTTGATCCTCAAGATGCACATCTTGCCTGCAGAAGAAATATTGACATTGGGCCATTGAAGAGCCTCGACACCAGGATCTGTCTGGCTGATATCACTCTTTAGCGTTTCAGAGTCCAATGCACCCTTGAAATACAGATGAGCATTGGTGCATCATCTCTTCTGAAGGAGCTCCTGATCCCCGAGGGTCAGGAGAAAGATCCAGGCAGAGACTCTTAAGTACTTCGACTTCCTCTCTGAGTCTGATTCAGAAAGCTGAGTAACCGATGTTGAATGAAGTGGTATCAGAGGACAGGTCTCCAGAGCTTTCATCGGACCCTTCTCCTGCTCATGAGTAGCGCAAGTTCCCTCTTGAGGTTATGACCTTCCAAAATTTTGTCAGAGATATGGCCAATGCCATACCATTTTCTTTGGAGACTGAGGATGAGCCCAAAGCAGAAGAGTTGGAGATCCTTTGGTAATCCTCCACCCCTAAGGAAGCGGTGACAGTGCTCCTTCACTGCATTTTTCAGAGAGTGCAGATGAGCATGTGGGAGAACCCTCTCACTGTACCTCCAGTTAGAAGGCATGACTCCATGTATAGAGTTTATAAGACTCCCGTGTTCAATAAATCCCAGCTTCCGCACCATTCTTTGGTGGTTGAATCCACCCTGAAGAGATCCAGAAGTTCCAAGACTCCTCAGTGCCCCCTGGGAGGGAGCCTGAGACATTGGACTCTTTTGGGAGAAGATATTTTCAGAGTTCCACGTTCATGGCCCGCATGGCTTCTTACCCACCTCTACATGGGCATATTTCTGAAGAACATCATGTGTGACCTCTCTTATCTGTCCCAGTATCTCCCTCTGGAGAAATTGGAACAGTATTGTTCCCTAGTGATTCATGGCAGGACTGCTCGAAGTTCATGGTCCGGGCAACCTATGATATCTTCAAAATAGCACTGAGAGCTTCTGCTATAGGTACTGGCGCCTGGAGACTCAAACAGTGCAGGACCAGCTTGCTGACATGCCATGCTGTGGAGAGAATCTCTTCAGCGAATAGGTCGAAGAGAAGGCCATCTTCATTAGAAGCAGCATGTCACCCTTTGGAATCTCTCAAGGCACACATTCAAGCTGAGCTCCTATTGCGAGAGGTACCAAGGAGGGGGGCCAGAAAAAAAACTTACTCTTTGTCGCGTCCTCCCGCCCGGGCCGGTGGCCGATGAGCAAGAGGGCTCGCCTTAATTGCCCTTCTGAATACTGTCCCCAATATGGCTGCCAGCATGGACTGCTGGGATATGTAGTTTCAGCTATTCTTTTGAGCAAGCAGTGTGACCACACGGTTTGTTTGGCAAAAACAGAGAAATTTATTTTTCAGGGTTTCCCCCTCGCATCAAATTTGTTGCACTAAACACAGGTAAGGATAATTTCTCCCAAAGGCAAAGGATAAATAAACTCCAACAGGCTTAACTCAGACAGGAATTTCTTCTTCACAATGTCAACTCTTAGCTTCTTTCTGGTAACTACCTTCTAAAGCTAAGGCTGTTGACCATATCAAAGTAACTTAAACTTTCAACAAGTTTCTTTTCTTTCACAGGTTCCATAGAAAATAGGTTATACCTGTTTTTAAACTTCCAGCAAGTTTCTTTTCTTTCACACCATATAGAAACAAGCTACAATGGCTTTCAAACTTCTAGCAAGTTTCTTTCCCTTCTCAGTTCCCAGAAACAAGCTTATAATTGCTTTAAACAAACCACTCCTTCACATGGGCTTGAGCTTAGCACATGTTCAGTTCGTTTGCCTTGCAATAAGAGCATTGCATTTCTTCAGTATCACTTTCACAGGGGCTTTCACACAATTCTATTTCCATTTCATGCGTAGACTCACTAGAGCTATCTTCCTGTGGACGGGTATCATAGGATTTATGATTTACACCCTGCAGCAGCTCATCCAGCTTTAGCAGCAAGCGTTCCCTCTGAATTGTAGTCACAGGCTTTAAAGACGGAGTTTCTCTCTCCCTTATCAGCCTTTCAATATCTCTCACTGCTGAGTCACGGCAGTCACTGGCACACTTCTTATTTCTGTCTGAAACTTGCTTTACAGCTTTCTGGCTAACACAGCGTCTGGCACTTTTAATTAGCTCTCTAACCACTTCTTCAGAAAGAGCTTTGCTAGGAACTTCAGGCAACTTATTCTCTCTACCTCCAGGGCTCAACTGGCTTCCCGAGCTGTTTCCCCACCTGGGAATTGACTCCTCCAGCTTCCTTTCTCTGAGGTACCTTGAGACACGTTTCTGCCCTGGTTCCAGGGCTCTCTGCTGCTCAGCTCCCAGTTGCTCCGGACTCTCTTGCTGCGTGCTTTCCTGCAAGTTCTGCCGTGTCTGCTGCTGCCTGCTTTGCTTCTCACCTTCCCCCCTTCTATCAAACACTGAAGCAGTTTTAAACTGGTGCTTCTTAGGCACCACGCCTTTCTCCCTGCACACGTGAGAGCTGTTAGGGCTCAACCTAGCTCTAACGTCATTAAGTGGGCGGGGCTTGGTACTAGCTGTAGTCTGCCTCAGAGGCTTGTGGTTACTATGGGAACTCTGTTGATCTCTGCTTTTAAAGGCACAGGTCTCACTTTCTTCCCATTCCATCCCTTCTATACAGCTCTCCTTACCACATCTTGTAGTTGTAGGTACTTTCCTGGGTCCCAAACTTCCCAACCAAAACAGATTTCTTGACCACAACCACGGTGGGAGAAGCCTCGGAAGCCCCAGCTTGCTCCTCAGCCAAAGCTTGGGGCAAGTTATTGACTGGTTCCTTTAGAGCACAGCCACACTACCAATAACCACAATGGAAAACTCTGCTGTCAGGGGAAGGCTTACTCTTTTTGCCCAAAGATGGCACCTCATAGCCTCAGATACTTGGGTTCTGCAAATCATCCAAAGTGGTTACAAATTACATCTATTCAACCTACTGCCAAATTGCCCCCCTCCCCCCCCCAAGAGTGCATCACAATGACTGTCTACATCAGGAAGTGCTTGAGAGAGAAATCAACGCCCTCTTGGTGGATTTTGCAATTGAGCTCGTGCTATCAGAGCAAAGAGGGCAAGGATTTTATTCCAGGTATTTCTTTATCCCCAAGAAAACGAGGATACCATCCCATCCTAGACCTCAGAGACCTGAAGAGATATCTTTTCAAGGAAAAGTTCAGAATGATTTCTCTGGGCACCTGGCTTCCTTATCTTCAAAAAGAAGATTGGCTATGTTCTCTGGACCTGAAGGATGCATACACTCACATACAGATACATCCCACTCACAGGAAGTATCTCAGATTTGTCCTGGGGGGACAAACTTCCAGTACCTAATGGTGCCCTTTGGCCTAGCCTCAGCACCTTGCGTGTTCATAAAATGCCTGGCAGTGGTAACAGTTTACCTCCAGATGCTGGGAGTGTTTTTCTTCCCCTCTTTAGACAATTGGCTGATCAAGAGCATCACTCCGGAAGGAGTGCGATAATCAGCACATTTAACCATTCAGGTGCTGGAACTACTAGGGTTCATCATAAATTACCTGAAATCCCATCTACAACCTACCCAACAATTAGAATTCATTGGAGCCCTGCTCAACACTACTCAGGTAAGAGCCTTCCTCCTGTATGACAGATTCCACAGATTGATAACGCTGGTGCAGGAGACTGAATTGAGTCAGCAGGTCACGTTCGCAAGATGTTAACTATACTAGGTCATATGGTCTCTATGGTATACGTAACACCCTTGACATGTCTCCATATGAGAAGGCTCAGTGGACCCAGGCCACAAGTCGACTCAGGGATCGTCTGTATGTCACCAATCCACTCATTTGATCACTGCAATGGTCCACAATACATCACAATTTGCTCAAAGGTCTTCCTTTCCAAATTTGCTCCACCGTAAAAGGTTTTGATGACAGATACATCCAAACTGGGTTGGAGAGCTCATCTCGATGGGTTTCATACTTGGGGCAATTGGTCCTTCCAAGTATGGGTTTCATACTTGGGGCAATTGGTCCCTCCATCAGATCAACCTCTTGGAATTAAGTGCCGTAGCAAATGCTATTAAGGCTTTCAGAAATCTACTGGCCAAATTGTTCTCATTCAGACGGACAAACAGGTCACAATGTTTTACATTAACAAGCAGGGAGAAAAGGGCCCATATCCTCTGTGTTGCAAACCAAAGGAACATAAGATATGCCATACTGGGTCAGACCAAGGTCCATCAAGCCCAGTATTCTGTTTCCAACAGTGGCCAATCTAGGTCATATGTACCTAGCAGTTTCCTCAAAAGACATAGGTTCCACAATGCTTGTACTGGGTCAAGCATTGATATCCTAGGTCCCTTCTTAATAATGGTTTATGGACCTTTCCTCCAGGAACTTGTCCAAACCTTTTTTAAACCCAGCTACACTAACAGCCTTTACTACATCCTCCGCTAACAAATTCCAGAGTTTGATTACACGTTGAGTGAAAAAATATTTTCTTTTATTAGTCTTAAATAGTTTACCCTGTAGCTTCACTGCATGTCTCCTAGTCTTTCTATATTCCGATAATGTAAACAATAGATCTACGTTTACCCGTTCCACTCCGTTCATTAATTTATAGACTTCTATCATATCTCCCCTCAGCCGTCTCTTTTCCAGGTTAAAGAGCCCTAACCTTTTTAGTCTTTCTTCATAGGAGTATCCTTCCATCTCCTTTACCATTTTGGTGGCTCTTCTCTGAAACCTTTCTAAAATCGCTATATCCTTTTTAAGAAACGGCGACCAGAATTGCACACAATATTCAAGATGTGGTCTCACCATGGAACGATATAGAGGCATTATAATATCTTTTGTTTTATTCTCCATTCCTTTCATTATGATACCTAGCATTCTATTTGCTCTCTTGGCCGCCGCTGCACACTGGGCCGAGGGTTTTAACATGTTATCCACAATGACGCCTAAATCTTTTTCCTGGGTGGTGGTTCGTAATGTGGAACCTTGCATCGTGTAACCATCGTTTGGGTTGTTCTTCCCTAGGTGCATAACTTTGCACTTGTCCACATTAAATTTCATCTGCCATTTTGATGCCCAGTCTTCCAATTTGTCAAGATCCTCTTGCAATTTTCCACAATCCTCTTGGGTTTTAACAACTTTAAATAGTTTTGTGTCATCTGCAAATTTGATAACCTCACTCGTTATTCCCCTTTCCAGGTCATTTATGAATATGTCAAAACAGAGCGGACCCAGCACAGATCCCTGGGGTACACCACTATTCACTTTTCTCCATTGGGAAAAATGGCCATTTAGCCTTACCCTCTGCTTTCTATTTTTTAACCAGTTCCTGATCCACAGTAGTACACTGCCTCCTATCCCATGACTCTTTAGTTTTGCCAAAAGTCTCTGATGAGGGACCTTGTCAAAGGCTTTCTGAAAGTCCAGATACACTATATCAACCGACTCATCTTTGTCCACCTGTTTATTCACACCTTTAAAAAAACATAACAGATTAGTAAGACAAGATCTTCCTTTTCTAAAGCCATATTGGCTGTCTCCCATTAGGACATGACTATCTACATGCTGAGTAATTTTATTCTTTATGATTGTTTCTACCATTTTTCCCAGTACTGACGTCATGCTCACCAGTCAGTAGTTTCCTGGATCACCCCTGGAAACCTTTTTAAAAATTGGTGTTACATTGGCGATCCTCCAATCTTCAGGTATTAGAGATGATTTTAATGATAGTTCACAGATTACTAATAGCAGGTCTGCAATCTCATATTTCAGTTCTTTCAACACCCTTGGATGTCTACCATCCGGCCCAGATGATTTGCTACTCTTCAGTTTATCTAATAGTTGTAATACATCTTCCCAATGTATCGATATTTCCTTCAATTCTTCCGCACCTTTAAATACCACTTCAGTCATGGGTAACATCCCTACATCTTCCTCAGTAAAGACTAAAGCAAAGAATTCATTCAGTCTCTCTGCTATCGCCTTGTCGCCTCTTAGTGCCCCTTTAACCCCTCTATCATCTAATGGACCAACTGACTCTCTCACAGGTTTTTTGCTTCGAATGTACTTGAGAAAGTCTTTATTTCACGTTTTTGCTTCCGCAGCAAGCTTCTTCTCAAATTCTCCCTTTGCCTGCCTTATCAATGCCTTGCATTTGACTTGCCAGTGCTTGTGCTGTTTCCAAGTTTCGTCATTTGGCTCTTTTTTCCATTTACTGAAAGATGCTTTTTTGGCAACAACAGCTTCTCTGACCTCACCTTTAAACCATGCTGGCAGTTTTTTTGACTTCCTTCCACTTTTCTTAAAGCGTGGAATACAGCTGGTCTGGGCTTCCAAGATAGTAGTTTTCAACAACACCCAAGCTTGATGTAACTCTTTAACCTTTGCAACTGCTCCTTTTAATTTTTTCGTAACTATTTTCCTCATTTTATCATAGTCTCCCTTTTGAAAGTTAAAAGGTAGTACTGTAGATTTCCTAACTATCCCTCCTCCACTAATTAAATCAAAGGCGATCATGCTATGATCACTATTGCCAAGTGGCCCCAACAACCTTATCTCTTGCACTAGATCTGGTGTTCCACTAAGGACTAGGTCTAATATGGCTTCCCCTCTGGTCGGTTCATGAACCAGCTGCTCCAAGAAGCAGTCATTTATTTCATCTAGGAACTTTATCTCCCTAGCATGTCCTGCCATGACACTGACCCAGTCGGTACCAGGGTAATTGAAATCACCCATTATTATTATTACTGCGCTAGAACTTTTGTTAGCTTCCTTGATTTCTTTGAGCATTCATCATCCATTTGTTCATTCTGGCCAGGCGGTCGATAGTACACACCCACCGCCATTGCCTTCCTCTTTTTACATGGAATTTCAATTCATAGAGATTCTACAGCAAATTTTGTTTCCTGCAAAACTTTAATCCTTTCTGACTCAATGCCCTCTCTAACATAGAGCGCAACCCCTCCACCAATTTGATCAGCTCTATCTTTATGATATAGAGGACAACCAGTGGGACACAGGTATCACTGTGTCCCACTGGTTGTCCTCCTTCCACCATGTCTCTGATATTCCAATCATATCTAACCTTTCATTTAGTGCTATATATTCTAACTCTCCCATCTTATTTTTTAGACTTCTAGCATTTGCATGCAAGCATTTTAGAGACTGTATTTTATTCTTATTAATTTGGCTGTTGGTAGACATGGGTAATTTGGGATCTTTAAGCTCTGTCTGCTCCATACTCAAGGGCATTAGTCTACTTTATTCTTTTTTGGAACCTCTCTGCTTTTGGTTGTATCCTTCAAGGATACATTCTTCCGAACTATCCGCTCTTGGGCGAATGTCGGCTTTCCCCTATTATCTAGTTTAAAAGCTGCTCTATCTCCTTTTTAAAGGTTAATGCTAGCAGCCTGATTCCATCCCAATTAAGGTGAAGCCTTAAATTATAGCTCTTTACTGCTGCTAGGCTCTAACTTATTATGAAATTTAAACTACAAGCTCTCTGCTGGGTATGAAATGTAACCAGAAAGTTCTCTTCGTTGTTTTAAATTTAAACTTAAACTGCTGCTACTAGGCCCTGACTGATTTAACAAACAATAGTGGGTTCACAGATTAATTAGCTTTAATACAAAGCATTCCTTTCAGAAAATTCCCAGAAGTATATACTCACAATTGCAGATCTCTCTCCAGAAGTAACAATCCCCTTTTCTAGTTCTTCAAGACTCAAGCAGTCAGGTTGTGGAAGTTTGCCATCGCACATGGGATGGACTTGAGAGTCACATACCTACCAGGAGAGCAGAACACTCTGGCAGATACACTGAGTTGAGTCCTCCAACAACATGAATGGCAAATGCTCTAAGGGCTTTCAGAGATTGGTTAATCAACCAGATTGTCTTGATTCAAACCAACAATCAAGTAGCAATATTCTATATCAACAAGCAGGGAGAAACAGGCTCATACCTTCTATGTTGGGAAATGGTCTGGTTATGGAGATTTACCATTGCTCAAGGGATGGACTTGAGAGCCACATCCTACTAGATGAACAGAACACTCTGGCAGACAGACTGAGTCAAGTCATCCAACCACACGAATGACACTGGATAGGGAGGTTTCAACTTGCATCTTTCGAGAGTGGGGTTAATCCCTCAATAGATCTGTTCACGACTCCTCAAAATGCCCAAGTGTATCAATTATGTTCCAAAGTAAGATTACACAGCAGACCAGCTTCAGATGCTTTCCTCCTACATTGGGGGGATGGTCTTCTGTATGAGTATCCTCCAGTATCTCTCATTGCAAAGACCTTCCTGAAGCTCAGAATAGAAGGAGGCACAAAGATTCTCATCACTCCTTACTGGAACTGACAGCCTTGGTTTCCTTTCCTGTGCTACCACATCCAAGAGAACCTTCTCTCTTTATGCTCCACACCTATGGAACTCTATTCCTGACAAACTAAGGACCACTACTGACATCATATCCTTCAAGAAAGCCCTCAAGACTCACATCTTCAAAGACTGCTTCCCAAACAGCTGACTCTCACCTCCTGAAAGCAGCCGACGCTGTTATATGCTGCCGGGGCCAACCGGGTCAATCAGGAGGGACCTGCTGCAGCCAATCAGATGGCAAAACGCTGCCGCTGAAACTCCGGTCTCCAAACAGCTGACTCTCACCTCCTGAAAGCAGCCGACGCTGTTATATGCTGCCGGGGCCAACCGGGTCAATCAGGAGGGACCTGCTGCAGCCAATCAGATGGCAAAACGCTGCCGCTGAAACTCCGGTCTCCAAACAGCTGACTCTCACCTCCTGAAAGCAGCCGACGCTGTTATATGCTGCCGGGGCCAACCGGGTCAATCAGGAGGGACCTGCTGCAGCCAATCAGATGGCAAAACGCTGCACAAGGGAATCCACCTGTTAAATCGTTAGCTGCTGCTACTTCTACTCCTTCCGTTGTTACTGGTCCTATGGATCAACATGTGGTGGTTTTGCCTCAGCGTGCTTCAGTAGATCAATACTCTTCATCGCCTGGATCCGGGATTACCCTCAGTTCTATCGATAGGACTCCCCCGCCCAACCCAGGATCTTCTCAAGCCTCTGCTGAAATGTCGTCCTCTTCTGCGGTGTCTTCCTCCTCAGGAGAGGAGGAGGAGAATTCTGTTTCAGTGTCAACTACATCTCATGAGGTACTTTCAATTGTTCCTATTCCGGCAGTTGTTGCTCCTGAAAGTCTTATCTTTTCTCAAGTAGAAAATCCTGAAGAAGTAACTCTCACAGATATTTGGAAGCAAGTTTCAGCTACCAATTCATTGTTAACACAATTTATGTCTCAGACTGCTGTTTTTTCTCAACAAGTTTCTCATAAATTGCATAATGTAGAGGCATCCGTTAATCAGTTATCTCAACGTACTGATAGGCTTGATACACAGGTTGTCTCTTTGCAGTCAGCCAGTGAATCAGCCTTGAAGGATACTTTGATGTTTTATCAGCAGCTAGAGGCCTTAGAGAATGCTTCCAGGGCAAAAAATTTACGTATATTAAATTTTCCAAAAACGCGTTTATTATCTCCTATTTTATTGTTTAGGCAATATTGTAAAGAGATTTTATTGCTCTCTAGTGCCGATACTGTTATGATTGATCGAACCTTTTATTTACCTGCTCGGATATCCACCGGGGAACCCAGTATAGCACGGGAGGATGAGGGTACTCTTTTAGATTTGACTAACTTTTTGGAAAACTCTCAGACATCTATCTCCACCCGTGCTACTCTGGTAGTTACTTTAGCCAATTTTTCAGATAAGGCTTCCATTTTGAAGGCCTTTTTTTCTAAAAAGGATTTTCTTTTTTATGGCTATAAGCTTTCTATTTTCCCCGATGTGTCCAGGCAGACACAGAATCGTAGGAGAGCCTTCCTCCAGCTTAAACCTAGGGTGGTGGCTGGAGGAGGTACCTTCTACCTTAGGTTTCCTTGTAAATGTCTAGTGACTATTCAAGGAGTAAGTTATGTTTATTCTGATCCTTCATTGTTGGAGTTGCTTTTGGTATCATTGCAGGCTTGAGTGATATTATTTTTTGTGAGACTATATGTAATTGTGGGAAATGTGGTTGGTTGAGCGTGGTAGCCTTAGTTTTTGCTCCTGTGCTCCTCTTATGCTTTCTCTTCATGATGTGGGCTAGGTAGTGATATGTATTTTGATTTGTATTGTTGCAATTTTTTTCGACTTACTCTTTTCATATCATTATTACTTATTGTCTTCTGTTATTGGTTGTAATAATTGAAAACTCAATAAAAAAAAATAAAAAAAAAAAAAAACAAAGACTGCTTCCCAGAAACTTAGCCTAACCCCCTACTTCTCACCTTCTCAGTCCTACCCTCTCCCTTGCCCCTAATTTCCCCCGTTCCCCCACTACCCCTGCCCATCATGGAAGTGGTGGGAGCTAATACGGTGACAAAATTAAAAATAGCATGGGACAGACACAGTGGAACCCTTTATAGCAACAAGATAAAATCAAAATAAACATGACTATCTCATATCTCAACAAATAGGGGTGACCTACACGGAGCGGTGGGTATACCCTTAAACAAAGGCATGGGGAGGGGTAACCTGCACGGAGTGGCAGATGCACTTACTCTTGCCACCTTGCTGGGCAGACTAGATGGACCATACTGGTCTTTATCTGTCGCCATATACTATGTTATGAGAGTTTGAAGCTTGCTCATTCTGTGGGCGGAAGAGGCTGCAACCAAAAAAAATCCCTTCCAGGTCAAAACCTTCAGGTGGCAAGAATTGAGTAGTTCAAAAGGAGCTTTCATCAGTTGCATAAGAACCACATTGAGGTCCCAAGACACTGAGGGAGGTTTGTACGGAGACTTGAAGAGAAGCAAACCCCACATAAAGTGAACAACTAAAGGCTGTACAGAAATGGACTTACCTGCTACACCACGATGATAAGCTGTAATTGCACTGAGGTGAACCCTGATGGATTTGGACTTAAATCTAGACCCAGAGAGGTATAGAAGATACTCAAGCAGCTTTTGTGTGGGACAGGCGAAGTGATCAAGGGCATGCTTCTCACACCAGACAGCAAACCTCCTCTACTGACATGATCCGTATAGTCTCTTGTGCTGATGGACTACATCTCTCTGTTGCAGGGAAAAGGATCCTAAGTGAAAAATTCAGGCAATATGTGGCCAGACATTTAAACTAGGGAAAAGGGGTGATGGATAGAGAAGGACAAGCTCAAGACTTCATTTCCAGCAAAAACATAACAATATTCGAAACAGCCACACTTTTAAACCGCACATCAAAATACAGGCAAGCCAGTCAACAAATGCTGGAAAGCAATGAGCACAAATGCTCGAAGTCTAGCCAACAAAGTTCCTGACTTGGAAGCCCTAATGATGGAAACGGACTTGGACATTGTGGCCATTACAGAAACATGGTTTAACGAGTCACATCCACCTTACACCAGATTCCATCCTAATAGAGTAGTCCTCCATACTCATTCTAAATTTCTTCCAAAAGAGGTATTGGATTCTATCTTAATCAGTCATTTGTTCTACTAATATTTTTCCCAAAACTTCATGCCCACCGGGTGGAAACTGCGTTGCATATATTAGACTGCAAACAAGCTTTAAACCTTCTACTTGGAGTGGACAAAAGCCCATAGAAAGTCCATCCAGCTTTTTGTTTCTTTTGACCCCAGCTGCCATCTCCAAATGCTCTTTCAATTTGGCTAGCAGATTACATCTCTTTCACTTATGCCCAGGCAGGCCTGAGCGTCTAAGCTCAGGTCACAGCTAACAATGTCAGAGCCATGGCTGCATCGGTGGCCAGCCTGACCTCGGTCTCCATGGAAGAGATATGCAGGGCTGCAATGCGGTCTTCTGTCCACACATTCGTATCTCACTACTGACTAGAAGGGAATTTTTGACGCGACAGCAACTTCAGCCAATCAGTACTTCGGAATCTGTTTGGGGAGTAGAGTCCAACTCCATTCCCCTAGGCCCATTCTTTTCTGTTAGACTACCAAAAAAAAGGAAAAGAGAATATCAACTTGTTTTGTAATTAGTTATGTATTTCAGAATACAAAGGCCTCTTGCCAATAAGCAAACAAAATTAGTTGCCCCTGTTGGGCTTGTCTGCATTGTCTTTCGTTTTTGGTAGCCTGTAGCTAGGGAGTTCCATAAATGAGGAGTTCATTCCTGCTTGTCCACGGAGAAGAGGTAGTTACTCATCTGTAGCAGGTGTTCTCCATTGAAGTCATCACAATCCTCCAACCTCCCCTAGGAGTTTTATTCTACTATAGCTATAGTGTGAGACTGAGATAAAATGGCGCCATGGCAGCAGACAGGAAGATGGCATGCTTGCGCGATAGGACCTCCTAAAAGCTTCCATTAGAGCTAAGGAGCATTCCTACATATGCTCTGTTGAATGATGTCACTCATACATGAGGACTTATTTCTGCTGTCCATGAAGAACACCTGCTACATGGAGACTGGCTGCACAGGACTCTTATAGGGTGATATCAAACAATGGTTTTCATTCTCCATCTGCTGGCAGGAAAACAACCCACACATCTGAACTGGACTAGAGGGACTCAAGAAAGAAAATTAGTAGGTAAGGCCTAATTTCATGCTAGTGGGCATCCTGTTCATTCCCCAGTGATCATCAGCCCAAGCCAGCAAAACTGATTAATTAGAGAAACCTAGTTTAAAATCAGATTGGCAGCTATACAAACATTGGTACTCAAGAAGAAAATCTTGAAGCGTTAGGAACACAGTCTTTTCTAAAATGTTTACGAATATAGCTGATAGCTCTTTAAGTCCAAATTATACAATATGAATTCTGTTAACAGAGGGAAGGTAATAGTCTGCTTCAAACAACATGGAGAGTGGCCTGCATAAAATAAATATTTATAGAGTGTAATTTTATATAGCTCAGGTAAGGAAGAGATGTGCGCTTGGAAAAGAGGCTGCCCAAAAGTGTGTCTTTAATTTATGAAATATGTGTTAAGAGCTGCACAATTTATAAAATTTAGCCCAAATAACACAGTTTCCTCCAGCCTCAAAAAATATTTCTTTAACTTTTTTTTTCAAAGGATCTCAAATATCATCTTTTTCAGACACATCAAGCCCAGATACAAAAGACTATCGGCCAGATTTAGTATAATTCATCATCAGTCCAGTGAGATTTTTTATAACAGCTTAAAACCCTTTCAAGGCCTACTTTAAATTTTTAATCCACATTCTGCAGCCGGGTTAATTTTTGCATATTTCAGGAAAATTGTACCCGTCTTATTCAATATGTTCTAATAGTGATTTTCCTTCTGCTATGATCATGTATTATATACCATTTGATAGGAATATTTAGTCAGAATTTTGAATCCCAAGAGTTTTGGGCTCGGCCTGAAAAGGGTTAAAAAGTTCATATCTTATATTATAGAAACTGTCTATTTCCAACAGCCAAGAAGCTTAAACCATTTATAGTATAGAAAAAATCTGACGCAATATTGCATTTTGATAAACTTATCTGTTTCAGGGATGAAAATGTAACACTTCCAAGGTCCCTCCTAATTCCCGAGCACAATCGGCTTCTTCATCTCAAAGTTTCTAACTGCACTATAAAGATAGCATTAGCCACACCTCCGGGGTTCAAAGCTTCCAATCAGCATTAACTGCACCTTGAAGGTTCAAATCCACCAGTCAGCCCATTCACCGAACCTCTATGAGCACTGGTTAGTTTCAAAGCAGCATAACTAATCAGGGGCCAATTTGGTGCTGAAACAATGGTAAAACTCCATATTTATTTATTTTATTTATTTATTTAACAATCTCTTATATACCGCAGCTTCCTAAGATCAGCTGCGGTTCACAAATAACAACAGGCAACAAATCATGGATTTGTTTTACATATAACGTCATATAACTATAACCAATGTACAGTAAACAGAAATGTTGAACAGATAGCACTGAACAGTGCAACACTATATACATTATGTACATTAACATTATATTATTAAATACATATACAAGTTATATCCGTCTGGGCCTAGGGTCTTGTTGGATGGCATATAGAACAAGATGATGAAAGGCAAGTTAAATATTTTATTAAGACACTGCATTCATTGGGTTTAGTATTGTTGAATCAGGTGGCAACACATCAAGCAGGACATCTATTTAATGCTTTATTTGTATCAGAGATTTTATTGACAGTTTTAAGCACAGATCCAGTCCCAAGGTCAGACCATTTTGTTATAAAAATATTTTTCAGCAAAAGCAGGATGAGGTATTCCTAATCAAAATAAGAAAAGAGAGGATTTTAGCTAGAGGAAAGATTAATATAGAAGAATATTTTGAATATATTGTTGAGAAATTAGATAAGAACCTAGATAAAAATCTTGAATTATCCTTCGGTAGATGGAATGATACCTGTAAGGAAAAACTAAATTTGCTAGTCCCATTGGTTTGGCAGAGGTTTTCCAGAAAGACAGGGAATCTGTGATATTCACGTAAGTAACTGAAGTTTAAAATGAAATGTTCAGAGATGGATAGATCTTGGAAAATTTCAGGGAGGGCAATAATTAAAGTGTAGTGGAGAAATAAGATTAAGGGAGTATAAAAAGATGATGATAAAAGAGAAAAAAATGACTATTCTAAACAAATAATGAGAAAAAATTCTAGAAAGCTGTTTAAGATGGCCAAGCAATTATTACATCTGGTAGGGGTACATAAGGAAGAAAATCCTTTGACTAGACAATTGGCAAAATACTTTGAAATAAAAATGGAAAAATTAAAAATATAAGTGGAAGAAGAGTTTAGGAAATCCAGTACTTGATGGGAGGATCTGGTAGAAAAGGATACAGTTTTAAATAGGGACACCAATTTTTAAAAAGGGTTCCAGGGGTGATCCGGGAAACTACAGACCGGTGAGCCTGACATCAGTACTGGGGAAAAATGGTCGAAACCATCATAAAGAATAAAATTACTCAGCATGTAGATAGTCATGACCTAATAGGAGACAGCCAACATGGCTTTAGACAAGGAAGATCTTGTCTTACTAATCTGTTATGTTTTTTTGAAGGAGTGAATAATCAGGTGGACAAAGGTGAGTCGGTTGATATTGTGTATCTGGACTTTCAGAAAGCCTTTGATAAGGTCCCTCATGAGAGACATTTGGCAAAACTAAAGAGTCATGGGATAGGAGGCAGTGTACTATTGTGAATCAGGAACTGGTTAAAAGATAGAAAGCAGACGTAGGGCTAAATGGCCAATTTTCCCAATGGAGAAAGGTGAATAGTGGTGTACCCCAGGGATCTGTGCTGGGTCCGCTGCTTTTTGACATATTCATAAATGACCTGGAAAGTGGAATAACGAGTGGGGTTATCAAATTTGCAGATGACACAAAACTATTTAAAGTTGTTAAAACCCTAGAGGATTGTGGAAAATTGCAAGAGGATCTGGATAAATTGAAAGACTGAGCATCAAAATGGCAGATGAAATTTAATGTGGACAAGTGCAAGGTTATGCACCTAGGGAAGAACAACCCAAACTATGGTTACACGATGCAAGGTTCCACATTAGGAACCACCACTCAGGAAAAAGATTTAGGCGTCATTGTGGATACCATATTAAAACCCTCGGCCCAGTGTGCAGCAGCGGCCAAGAGAGCAAATAGAATGCTAGGTATGATAAGGAAAGGAATGGAAAATAAAACAAAAGATACTATAATGCCTCTATATCGTTCCATGGTGAGACCGCACCTTGAATATTGTGTGCAATTCTGGTCGCCGTATCTTAAAAAGGATATAGCGATTTTAGAAAAGGTTCAGAGAAGAGCCCCCAAAATGGTAAAGGGGATGGAAGGATACTCCTATGAAGAAAGGCTAAAAAGGTTAGGGCTCTTTAACCTGGAAAAGAGACGGCTGAGGGGAGATATGATAGAAGTCTATAAATTAATGAACGGAGTGGAATGGGTAAACGTAGATCGATTGTTTACCTTATCAGAATATAGAAAATCTAGGGGACATGCAATGAAGCTACAGGGTAAACTATTTAAGACTAATAAAAGAAAATATTTTTTCACTCAATGTGTAATCAAACTCTGGAATTTGTTACCAAAGGATGTAGTAAAGGCTGTTAGTGTAGCTGGGTTTAAAAAAGGTTTGGACAAGTTCCTGGAGGAAAGGTCCATAAACCATTATTAAGAAGGGATCCAGGATATCAATGCTTGAACCAATACAAGCATTGTGGAACCTGTGTACCTTGGGGAAACTGCTAGGTACATATGACCTAGATTGGCCACTGTTGGAAACAGAATACTGGGCTTAATGGACCTTGGTCTGACCCAGTATGGCATATCTTATGTTCTTATGAAGGGGAGGTAAGAGGTACTTTATGCTGGTCCACCTTTAAGGTAGCCAATGAGGATGAAACTAAGCCATTCATCCTTAAATTTGTCAAAGGAAATTATGAATTGGACCTATGCCCTGCTTGTTTCTTGAAGTGCACCCAGTGAGGTCTTGAAATGGATCACCAATTGGATGAATGAAGCAGTAAATCAGGATTTGTGCCCAAATTATCTGAAGCAGATTGTCTTATCTCTGCTGATAAAAGATGTAAAGGGAGAATAGGGGGAAATGTGTAAATTATAGACCTATTGCAAATCTAGCTTTTCTTGCAGAAATATTGGAAGCAATAATGACTGGCCAGCTGAGAGAGATCATCTGGATAGGTTTAACATATTGGCACACACACTCAGTCAGGATTTAGGACTGCATATAGTACCGAAAGTGTCATTCCGTATCGTCCTGCTAGACAGTCCACACAAGAGGGTTGTGTTCCCCTGCCAGCACATTGGTGGAGACAAAGAACCAATAAAAAGCCCAGGTTTCAATGACATCATTCCTATACCGGTATTCGCCTCAAACACCATAGGTCTCCTCAGTATTTCTTTGTCTCCAGCAGATGGGGATGGATTTTCTCCTCTCTGAAGAAAATCTGAGGATTGAGAGGAAAAGATTGATTAAACGCTCATGAACGACCATCTTGAGGGTGACTCTGTCATTTGAGCGCAACGTGAGAGGCTCCACCAGACTAAGCTGTTCGGTAGCCATAGGAGGAGGGAAAATTGGTTCTCTGTGGACAAGCAGAAAGTAAGCCCTTATAAATGGATGATGTCACCGACAGAGCCCTGTGAGGGAAGGCTTCACAGCTTCTTTTCAGGAGTTGCCCCCCCCAGAGGACACTGATGATAGATGCGTACAAGCTCAAATGGGGGGCTCATCTGGACGGCCTGTGCATGCAGGGCCTGTGGTCCGAGCATATTGCTGTTTCCCTGGATCTTTCTGCTGCGTTTGATATTGTTGATCACCGCACCCTTCTCACCCGCCTATCAGACCTCGGTATTCATGACACTGTTTCTTCAGTGGTTTCGGTCCTTCCTTTCGTCTCGCACTTTTGCCGTTTGATCAGGTTCCAACACTTCCCCTTCCTTCCCTCTGCACTGTGGTGTCCCCCAGGGCTCCATCCTTGCTCCCCTTCTCTTCAATGTTTTCCTTGCTCCCCTTGCCCTGCTTATACGACAGGCTGGAATATCTACCTATTTCTTTGCAGACAATATTCTTCTAGTTCACCATACAAGTCCCTCAGCCCCAGATCTCTCTGCTCTCAATACTTGTCTTGCCTCCATTTCTGACTGGTTTACTAGTAACTTTCTCCATGTCAACTCCTCTAAGTCAGCCGCTATTTGGTTTACTTTCGGTGCCCCCTCCCCTAATCTAGTGCCCCTTATGCCCACTTCTCCGATTCCTCTGATCCCCATTCTTCGTTACCTTGGTGTTACCCTTGATCCCTCACTTTCATTTCACCAACACATCTCCACTCTCGTGCGTAGCTCCTTCTTTCACCTTCGTAGAATTCAGGCTGTTCGATCACTTCTTCCTCCCTCACTACTCTTGTCCTTTCACTGATGATTACTTGGCTTGATTATTGCAACTCACTCCTTGCAGGTCTTCCCCAATATCAGCTTCGACGACTTTAATTAATCCAGAACACGGCTGCTCATCTCCTTACCCACTCCTCTCCTCGGGATCATGTTACCCCCTGTCTTCTTTCCCTTCACTGGCTTCCTATCAAAGTTCCATTTCTATATAAACTTCTCACCATTACCCATAAGGTCCTTCATACCAGCATGCCCCAGTATCTAGCTGACATCATTTACCTCCAACGCACACCCCACCTACTTCACTCCGCACAGGGCAATCGTCTTTTTCTCCCATCCCCTGCCCAGGCCCATCTTGAATTAACCCGTCATGCCACCTTTTTCTTTGTGAGTCCCGCCCTCTGGAATTCCCTTCCTCACTCCCTCCATACTGAATCATCTTTCCCCTGGTTTAAGGCCCTTCTCAAGACCTACCTCTACTGTCAGGCTTATGATCTTCCCACCCCATCTGACCACTCCACATCAAGATTACCACTAAGCTACATTGCAATAACCTCATGATCCAATTTGGTTACATCTAATACAGCCTCCTTTGTTCCTCCAACCCTTACCCTTCCGTTATGTCTAATATCTGTGGCACTCTTTGTCCATTGCTGTCCTTTTCTATCCTTCTCTCTCCTTTCTCTACTTGCTTTCCTATCAATTTGATGGCGTTCTTTTTCCTCCTCTATTTTCACCAGCTGCAACTTTTTATTATTGTACACTGCCCTGACACTTCGTTAACGGGCGGTATATCAAATGATACAAATAAAGAAAAAGAGAGCCAGCACCAGATCAGTTTCTTCGAACTCTGGTCCATAGAAAATGCCCTGCAGACATTCCAAGTTCCTTTGGACAACCAATCTGTGCCTATTCAGACAGACAACCAGGTGATGTATTACTTCAACAAACAGAGCATCAGAGGGTCATACCTCCTTTGATGGGAAGTGGCCTGCTTGTGGAAATTCACCATCACTCACAGGATAGAGCTGAGAACTACCTGAGAAATACTTCTGTTTATACTAAAGAAAATTCTGGAGAAGGGCCACCTGTGATTGACAAATATATAAATGGAAATAGAGTAGATACCACACCATTCACAGAAGATGATGTGTTAGAACAGCTTGCAAAACTGAAAGTGGACAAGGCCATGGGACCAGATGGGATACATCCCAGGATACTGAAAGAGCTTAGAGAGGTTCTTGCAGGGCATTAAAGGATGTTTTTAATAGATCCTTGGAGACAGGAGATGTTCCACAGGACTAGAGAAGGGTTGATGTGGTATCTCTTCACAAAAGTCAGATTTCTGACATATTCATAAATGACCTGGAAAGTGGAATAACGAGTGAGGTTATCAAATTTGCAGATGACACAAAACTATTTAAAGTTGTTAAAACCCAAAAGGATTGTGGAAACTTACAAGAGGATCTTGATAAATTGGAAGACTGGGCATCAAAATGGCAGATGAAATTTAATGTGGACAAGTGCAAAGTTATGCACCTAGGGAAGAACAACCCAAACTATGGTTACACGATGCAAGGTTTCACATTAGGAACCACCATCCAGGAAAAAGATTTAGGCGTCATTGTGGAAAACATGTTAAAACCCTCGGCCCAGTGTGCAGCGGCAGCCAAGAGAGAAAATAGAATGCTAGTTATCATAAGGAAAGGAATGGAAAATAAAACAAAAGATATTATAATGCCTCTATACCGTTCCATGGTGAGACCGCACCTTGAATATTGTGTGCAATTCTGGTCGCTGTATCTTAAAAAGGATATAGCATTATTAGAAAAGGTTCAGAGAAGAGCCATCAAAATGGTAAAGGGGATGGAAGGATACTCTTATGAAGAAAGGCTAAAAAGGTTAGGGCTCTTTAACCTGGAAAAGAGACGGCTGAGGGGAGATATGATACAAGTCTATAAATTAATGAACGGAGTGGAACGGGTAAACGTAGATCGACTGTTTACATTAGCAGAATATAGAAAGACTAAGGGACATGCAATGAAGCTACAGGGTAAACTATTTAAGACTAATAAAAGAAAATATTTTTTCACTCAACGTGTAATCAAACTCTGGAATTTGTTACCGGAGGATGTAGTAAAGGCTGTTAGTGTAGCTGGGTTTAAAAATGGTTTGGACAAATTCCTGGAGGAAAGGTCCATAAACCATTATTAAGAAGGGACCCAGGATATCAATGCTTGACCTAGTACAAGCATTGCAGAACCTGTGTCTTTTGGGGAAACTGCTAGGTACGTATGACCTAGATTGGCCACTGTTGGAAACAGGATACTGGGCTTGATGGACCTTGGTCTAACCCAGTATGGCATATCCTATGTTCTTATGTTCTTATGATAAACTATAGGCTGGTAAGCCTTACCTCAGTGGCGGGAAAAGTAAAGGAGGTGCTTCTGAAGGAGCGAATAGTGGAGTTTCTCGAAACTAACAGGTTGCATGATACAAGGCAACATGGGTTTTACCAAACAAATCTGAGTTCATTTGGGACGATCTTCTCAAACAAATTTGATTGAGTTCTTTGACTGGGTGACCAGAGAACTAGACCAAGGGCATGCAATGGATGTGATCTACCTAGATTTCAGCAAAACCTTTGATACTGTTCCTCATAGGAGGCTTATCAATAAACTCAACAGCTTGGGGATGGATCCCAAGGTGGTGAACTGGATCAGAAATTGGTTGACTGACAGATGACAGAAAATGATAGTAAACGGAACTCATGTGGATGAAAGGAAGGTGATTAGCGATGTGCCCCAGGGTTTGGTCCTGGGACCGGTACTGTTCAATGTATTTGTGAGTGATATTGCTGAAGGACTAAATGGAAAAGTCTGTCTTTTTGCAAATGACACGAAAATTTGCAACAGAGTGGACTCCCCTGAGGGAGTGGATAACATGAGGAAAGATCTACATAAGCTGGAAGAATGGTCTAATGCTTGGCAGTTAAGATTTAATGTGAAGAAGTGCAGTGTCATGCACTTGGAAAGCAGAAATCCAAGGGAATTGTATGCAATAGGGGGTGAGAGGTTGGTGTGTACAGACCAGGAGAAGTACCTTGGAGTTATTGTTTCTGAGGATCTCAAGGTGCGAAACAATGTGACAAGGCGGTGGCAAAAGTCAGAAGGATGCTGGGTTGCATACAGAGAGGAATTACCAGCAGAAAGGAAGAGTTACTGATGCCACTGTGCAAGTCGCTGGTGAGGCAAAGGATATAAAAAGACTGTAAACAGTTCAGAGGAAGGCGACCAAAATGATTTGAAGCCTGCATCAGAAGACCTATGAGAAGAGACTTAGAGGAGAGGAGGGACAGAGAAGATATAACTCAGACTTCAAGTACTTGAGTATTAATGAACAAACAAACCTCTTCCAAAGACGAGAAGCTGTAAAACTAGAGGGCATAACATGAGGCTGCAAGGTGGTAAACTGAAAAGCAGCATCAGGAATACTTTTTCACTGAAAGGGTGGTGGATGCTTGGAATGCCCTCCCGATGGAAGTGGTGGGGGCAAATACAGTGGCAGAATTCAAAATGGCATGGGACAGACACAGAGGATCCCTTTATAGCAACAGGATAAAATGAAAATAAACATAACTCTCTCATATCTCTACAAATAGCGGTGACCTACATGAAGCAGAAGAGGCACCTACTCTTACTACCTTGCTGGGCAGACTAGATGGACCATACTGGTCTTTATCTGCCGTCATTTACTATGTTACCTATCTGCCTGGGAAACTCAACTCCCAGGTACTCCTGCGATAGATCTCTTTGCCACTCCACGTAATGCCCAGGTGGGTCAATTTTGCTCCAGGGTCACGTCCCGAAGCCAGTTGGCTTCAGATGCCTTCCTTATACACTGGGGATCAGGCTTGCTATACACTTTTCTTCCCATTCTGCTCGTGGCGAAGACCTTGCTGAAGCTGCAGGCTGACAAGAGCACAATTCTCATCGCCCCGTATAGCCCCAACAGCTGGGTTCCCTCTGCTGCTCCAGCTCTCTGAGGGAGCCTCTGTGGCTTTGCTCTGCATCAGATCTCGTCTTTCAAGAGAATGGGACCCTGTTGCATCTCAATGTCCAATCCTTGGCCCTCACGGCATGGATGTTGAGCGGATAGTCCTTTCAGAGCTCATCCTGCCCAAGAATGTTATGGAAGTCCTCTGGCCTCCCATAATTTGTCTACATGAAGGCCTTATTTATTTATTTAGCAACTTTTATATACCTCTATATCTATAAGTCATAGCAGTTTACAAATAACTGTTTAAGGTTTACAGAGAACTTGAAGATAAAAACATGCGATTCATTTGAAACAAACTAGTATAACAAGTTATACATAATTTAAAAGCAACATTTGTACAATGTAGGAGGGGTTAGATCTGGAGGTGGGAGGGGGTGTTAGGGAAGTTTGAACGCAGTTATAACGAGAGTCCATATTAATATAGGTAATTTTACAGTGATTCATGTAAGTTTATGCATTTAAGTGACAGAGGTTCTTCTCCTGGTACGCAGGCTGGGCCATGAATCCCTTCTTCTATGCCATGGACAGGTTACAGGAGTGCCTCCTGTACCTTTTGGACTCAGGTCTCAAGTCCAATTCTGTTAGAGTCCACCTGAGCATGATTGGGACCTACCATTACAGCTCTGGGGGGAAGCCCATCTCAGCTTAGCCCATGGTCATTCGCTGCATGCGGGTTTTACTCCTTTCTAAACCTCAGTCAATCCTCCGCCAGTGGCTTGGGACCTTAACATGGTTCTGGCGCAGTTCTTGTCAGCCACCTTTGAGCCGCTCGCTTCCTGCCCCCTGAAGTTCCTGACCTGGAAGGTCTTGTTCCTGGTGGTGGTCACTTTGGCAAGAACCAGGGCCATGGCCTGAGGAAGCCTAAGGCTCAGAAGCCTCAAACCCAAGCTCCCGCCCAACATGGGGGAGCTTTTGACTCTCCGGGCAGGGCCTCCTCTCCTCCAGGAGAACCTCCCCAGCCCACAGGGGGCTGCCTGGCACTTTTTGCACACAGGTGGGCCGCAGTCACCACAGACCAGTGGGTCCTACAAGTGGTAGAGGAGGGCTACCTCCTCAGGTTCCATAAAACCCCTCTGGGGTTCTTCCCAGGGGAGCCAGTGCGTCCTCTCCTTCACAAGACCTTGCTCCTTCAGGAGCTCGTGGGGTTGCTTGGGGACAAGGTGGTAGAGCCTGTACCCAGACAAGTGTGGGGAAAAGGTTTCTACTCAAGGTATTTCCTTGTCCCCAAAAGAATTGAAGCTCTCAGGCCCATACTAGATCTGTGAAACCTGAACAAGTTTCTGCTGAGGAAGAAGTTTAAGATGCTCTTCCTTTGAACCCTGCTGCCCTACCTCCACCAGGGAGATTGGCTGTGCTCCTTAGACCTAAAGGATGCATATTTTCACATCCTGATCCACCCCTTCCACAGACAGTACCTAAGGTTCATGGTGGGAGGAGAGCACTACCAGTACAGGGTGGTTCCATTCGGCCTAGCCTCTTCGCCAAGGGTCTTCACAAAGTGCCTGGCAGTCATAGCCACCCACATGTGCCTTCAAGGAGCCTTCGTCCTCTCCCACCTGGACGACTGGCTCATCAGAGGCAGCACGGCCCTCGAGGCTGGCCAAGTTGCAGAGCGAAGAATCTGCCTCCTGCAGCACCTGAAGTTCGTTATCAACTACCCCAAATCCCACCTCTCTCCAGCCCAAAACCTGGAGTTCATAGGTGCCCAGCTGGACACGCTACTGGTCAAGGTCTTCCTCCCAAAGGAAAGGGCCCATCGCCTCGTGCAGCTGGCAGCAGAGGTACAGACGCACGCCGGTCGGTACCGGCTCAACGCCTCCTCAGGTTACTGGGCCACATAGTCTCAACAGTCCATGTCACACTTCTAGCTCGCTTATACATGAGGGTGGGCCAGTGGTGTCTCCACTCCCAGTGAACCCAAGCTATGGGCAGATTATGCGACAGGGCCAGGGTCACCCGCCAACCGGTGGACTCCCTCGACTGGTGGCAGTCCCTACGCCATCTCCAGGAGTTGATGCCATTCCAGGCACTTACACCCCAGCTTGTCCTAACCACGGATGCCTCCCTTCTGGAGTGGGGAGTACACTGTGGAGACCTCTGCACTCAAGACAGCTTGTCGCAAGAGGAGTCACTCCTGCAGATCAACCTCCTGGAACTCCAGGCCATTTTTCTAGCCTTGCAAACATTCCGCCACCTCCTGTGCAACCGTCCTGTGCTGATCCAGATGGACAACCAGGTCGACATGTTCTGTGTGAAGAAGCAATGGGGCACGGGCTCGTACTCCCTCTGCCAGGAAGCAGTGGCTCTCCTCTCCTTTGCAGTACACCACAGAATACTCCTCTCCTTTGCAGTACACCACAGAATACTCCTATGAGCAGTGTACCTTCCAGGCCAGGACAATTACCTGGCGGACAAGCTCAGCAGAGTCCTCTGCCCACATGAATGATGTCTGCACCCCAAGGTGGCGAAAAGACTTTTCCACCTCTGGGGCAGGCCTGAGATGGACCTGTTCGCCTCCCCGGACAACACGCAGCTGCCCCACTTCTGCTCACACCCAGCTGTACCCGGGGAGAGTATCGGCAGATGCTTTCCTAATTCCATGGTCAGAAGGCCTCCTCTATTCCTTCCCATTGACTCCTCTGGTAGCAAAGACCCTCTTCAAGGTCGAGAGAGAGCAGGCATCAGTGATTCTGATTGCCCCCAGATGGGCCCGGCAACCCTGGTTCCCTCTTCTACTCTTCCTGTCTGTGGCACTCCCGGTCCCGCTGGGTCAGGAGCCGGACCTTCTGTCCCAGGAGAAGGCTCCCTCCTGCACCCCAATCTGAGGTCACTAGTGTTGCCGGCATGGCTGCTGAAAGGGTAACCCTGGTCCCTTTCATTCTTCCAGGGGAGGTCGAGGAGATCCGGCTGGCCTCCCGTAAACCCTTCACCAGTCGGGTGTATGCCTTCAAATGGAGAATATTCTTCATTTAGTGTACGGAGAGAAGGGAGGACCCCTTCATCTGCCGCGTGCAAACAGTACTACAATACTTACTGCACCTCTTGCACGCCGGCCTAAAGTCTAATTCGACGAGGGTTCACCTGAGCACCGCAGCCGCTCACCATAACCCTGTGGAGTGGAAATCCCTCTCAATCTAGCCCTTGGTCTCCTGGTTCCTCCGAGGTCTCTTGCTTTCAAAACCCCCTCTCTGCCCTCCCATGTCAAAATGGGACCTGAATGTGGTGCTCTCCCAACTCACCAAGCTACCGTTTGAATCCCTGGCTACATGCCATCTGAGATACCTCTCCCGGAAAGTGGTTTTCCTGGTGGCCATCACGTCCGCTTGGAGAATGAGCGAATTCCAGGCCTTGGTGGTGGATCTGCCAAATACAAAGGTTCTATAAGAACAGGGTACTGCTACGCACAGATCCTAAATTTCTCCCCAAGGTGGTATCTCCCTTCCACCTCAATCAGGAGGTGGTCCTCCCCACCTTTTTCCCACGGCCCAATACTGGCAGGGAGGAACTCGTCTTGCATGCGCTAGACTGCAAGCGAGCCCTGTCCTTCTACTTCAGCTCTTTGTCTCATGCGACCCCAGCAGACTGGGGCTCCCGGTAATGAAGTGGACTCTGTCCACTTAAGTGGTGGACTTCATTGCCCTCACCTATGAGCGAGCAGGCCTCTCCCTTGAGCACCGGATAACTGCACATCGCGTGCAGGCTATGGCTACGTCAGTAGCCAACCTCCGCTCAGTGCCAGTTACAAAAATCTGCAGGGCCTCCACATAGTCTTTGATCCATACGTTTGTAGCTCATTACTGCCTGGAGAGTGAGTCCCGCAGGGACAGTGTCTTTGGGCAGGCAGTATTCTGTAATATTTTTGGTGTGTAGGCAACTCCTGCCCTCCGACTGTTCTGTATTCAGGCTACCAGAGTGATAGTGTCACTGGACGCTAAGGTCATGCAGAGTTTTTCAGTGGGGATCCATCTTCTGCAACTCATGGCTACCAGTATGGTTGTGGTTTGGTCCTCGGCAGCCTGGATCTAGGGAGTCCCAATATGTGAGGACTGACTTCCTGCTTGTTTCTGGAGAAAATGTAGTTACTCACCTGTAACAGGTGTTCTCCAGGGACAGCAGGAATCAGTCCTCACAACTCTTCTGCCTCCTCTTGGAGTTGCCTCCCTCCATTGTTTAAGTCCCTTTTTTGCTATGTCCGGAAAACTACCGGAAAACTACTCAGCGTACAACTGCCCACGCACCCACAAGCGTGGAGGAGGAGTCCTGATAATAGCGAAAACAAAACTAAAGTTCAAGACACAGAACCTCACCGATACACAGCAATGTAACACAATTAGCATCAAGAACAAGAACATTACAATCTGCCTAACCTACAGAGCACCCAGAGCTCCACCCGACGAACTAGCCTTCACACTCGAAGAAGCCTGTGCCATAACATCAAACAACAAACCAGCGCTACTGATTGGTGACTTCAACCTCAAGTCCACCAATGCCAAAGACGCAGAGGCCTTCCTTCAAGCAATGACTTCACTCCAATTCACACAGATATCAATGCACCAACGCATAAACATGGATCATCCCCAGACCTCATCTTCGCATCCAATTACCTAACATCAAGAGACCTAATTTCCCAACCCACCATTACCCCAGTGCCATGGTCTGACCACTACCTAATCGAAACAAAGCTGCGATCACCAGAGGACCAGACAAACGAAAGAGCAAACAGCTCACACACACAAAGACGATTCAAACATTTCGACAGGGACGAATTCATACAGGACACAACACAACACTTGAACATAACTACAGATGACCTGGAGGAACAAGTTTCCAGCTGGAACAGCATTCTAGCTAACGCCGCCAAACCAGCTGGTAGCGGGACCAAGAATCCACACCACAACAAGAGACAAAACAAACCATGGTACTCAGCAAAAATACGACAGGAAAAGAGGGAGCTCAGGAAGATTGAACGGAGATGGAGAAAAAACAAAACAACTGCCGACCAGCATCTTTACCTAACAAAGCAAAAACAATACAATACACACATCAACCAATCAAAGATGGAATTCAACACAAACATGATAAATTCCTCCATCAACAAACCCAGAGAGCTTTTCGAAATAGTAAAGATCCTCACAAAAGAGCAAACAACAGAAGGGGAAGTACAAGTTGATCCACAGGAATTTGCCGACCACATCAAAGACAAATTTCACTCCACGGAACGAACAACACATAGTGGGAACAACAGGACGGACGTTCACTCCAAAACCTGGGGCACATTCTACACACCCTCAACAGAACAGATATCTCATATCATCTCTACAATCAACACAAGCACTGCTCCTACAGACCCGTGCCCAGTGTCATGGGTCAAAGCCACCAAATCAAGCTTCATCCCCACCATACACAAAATGGTACACAACTCACTCACTCAAGGACTCATGCCAAAGCAACTAAAACTTGCCACAGTAAGACCAATCCCAAAGAAAACAACTCTCGACAAAAAAGATCCAGCAGCATACCGACCAATTTCCAGCATACCCTTCCTCGCAAAAATCATCGAAAAAACGGTTCAACTACAACTTCAGGAACACATCGACAAACACGAAACACTTGACGACAACCAACACGGATTTCGACCCAACCATGGAGTCGAAACACTACTGATATACCACTTCAACAGCATCCTAAGAATAATTGACAACACCAGGAATGGAATCATAATGATCTTCATCGACATCTCCTCAGCCTTCGACACAGTGGACCACAACACGCTCATGGAAAGACTAAAGAACACTGGTATACACGGTATCACGCTGAAATGGTTCCAATCGTACCTAACCGAAAGACAGCTACAGGTCAAGGTGGGACACAACACCTCCCGACCCATAAATGTCCGACAAGGAGTACCTCAAGGATCAGCACTCTCAGCACTCCTATTTAACATCTACATCCAACCAATATGCAACATCATGAAAGAGAGCAACATTCAATACACAGTATATGCAGACGACATCATGATATACACCCCGATAGCTATCGACAACCCGGACTTCTCTAAAATAACAGACTGCCTTACCCAAATGACGAGTTGGTGCCAAAACAACAACCTCGCAATAAACTACAACAAGACTGAAGCCTTAATCATCACTCGGAACCAAAGCTTCATACACCCAACAAATATAAGGATACAAAACACCACTATACCAATAATATCAGAAGTAAGATACCTCGGAGTTACTCTGGACAATAAACTAAACCTCAAGCCACACATAGACAAAACAATCCAAAAAGCCTACTATAGGATGCGAATAATCAGGAGACTGAAACCACTCCTCGCCCCAGATCACTTCCGTACCGTCTGTCAAGCACTGATAACACCACTACTGGACTTCTGCAATCCGATATACCTTAGACTACCGAAACAAGCCCTCAAACCACTCCAACTGGCACAAAACACTGCAGCACGAATCATATCCGGAGCTACAAGACAAGAGCACATCACACCTATCTTAAAGGACTTACACTGGCTCCCAATCGGTGCACGCATCAGATACAAAACTATCATAAACCTATTCAAGATAAAACAGCACACATCAGCCAACAGCCTGCACGCCCTCATACAACCAGACACCAGCACACGTCCTAGAAGAAAACAAACACACAACCGAGTCAGCACCCCAAGTGAATACAAACATACACGCAAGGACACAACAGACAGAGCACTCTCCGTGGCTGCTCCAACAATATGGAACAAACTACCGGACGACCTGAGGGCGACTACTGACCTCAAAGACTTTAGAAAACAGCTTAAAACCATGCTATTCATAGAACACTATGGACACATCACATAACCTCAGAGAATGTATAACAGTACATGATACCACCCAAACAATGGATGTAAGAAAATGTTTTTAGCACCACTGTATATAGACCACCTTGTACATAGCTCAAACCAATCTAGCACACAATACAACACACACTCAACTAAATTTCACCCTCACTGCATGTATAACACACACACTTTACCTGATTGTTTGCTGTGATACTACCTTGATTATTAAGATAAGGCGGTTTAAAAATACTGTTAAATAAATAAATAAATAAATGTCATCTGACTGAGCAAGATGGCACCTTTGGGCGGGAAGGGGACCACACATGTGTGGTAGCATGTCCCAAAGGCTTTCTTTGAAAGCTAGGGAAATGCTCTGCACGGGCTCCGTCGATGCTGATGTCAGCCCATATGAGAGGACTGATTCCTGCTCTCCCTGGAGAATACCTGTTACAGGTAAGTAACTATGCTTTCTGCTCTTCCAAAGTAAGAGTATGTTGAGTGCTTTAGTATTCCTAAGATGGATGCGCAGGTCACGGCGGTTACCAGACGGACCACCATTTCTATGGAAGGCGGATCAGCCTTATAGGATTTTCAGGACCTTAAGGTAGATTCATTGTTGAGGAGCCATTCACCATGGTGGCAGCTATTCTGCAGCTGGCAATATATGCCAGCCTGACGTCTTGAGCCCTGCTTCGGTGGACTCAGTCTCTTCCATCGGATAATACTATGAGATTGTTACGGCCTTACATGCTGATGCCTGGTACATTTGGCCTTTCATGCCTGGTACATTTGGCGACCAAAGATTGTGCACAGACTATGGTATCTTGGCATCGTATTTGGCTCTGGCACTGGGCAGCAGACACATCTTCCAAAACCTGGTTGGCCCAGCTGGCTTTTTAGGGGAGCTGATTTCAAGAAGCTGGTGAAGGACCTGGGTGAGACAAAGCCTTACCACTTTCCGTAAGACAGGTCTAAGGGGTTTGTGAAGCAGATTGGTGCCCCTTCTCATCAGCTTCTGCCCATCCATTGAGAGCACACTGGCCAGATTCCCAGGAGTTTTGGGACTCTCATTTTCAGTCTTTTTGTGGAGTGTGTGGGCCCAGGGACTTGATCCCTTACAGAGGAGGACCCTTCCGGGCTGTGCAATAAAGGTTTGGGGGCCCATTCTCTGGTTCCTCTGGTTGGAGGCAGGAATGGGACTAGGTTACCAAGGATCATTGGGTGTTAGACACCATTCAGTTTGGCTATGCCTTGGAATGCAAAGAGCTGATTCCAGATGCCTTCATCATCTCTCTTTATTTATTTATTTTAACATTTCTTTTATACCGCGCTCTTTATCCTCAGTGCGGTTTACAGTTAACAGAACGACTCGAGGACTGCAGGGCACTCCTGAGTTTACATCGAACAGGGAAAACAACTTGGAAAGAACAGGGGAAACTATGTACAAGTTACATGTTGCTGTGTCAATAAAGTAATGTTACAAGGGTAGAACAGGGGAGTGTGATCCAGAGTGGACCGTATTCCATTTACAGACCACTTCCTCTTATCAAACTTGTGTCTGCTGCTAAGCTATCAGGTTGTGGGATGGTATCTGTGAGGGTATGAGACGTGAAGGAATTATTGTATTGTGGAAAGTGAGTAATGAACAAATGGTGTTTGAGGGCCTTTCTAAATTGAATGATGTCCTTGATTGCTCTGATGTCATGCGGGAGGTTGTTCCATGATCTGGGTGCATAGGACACAAATGCTCGTTTGTTGCTTGATTGTGCCCATTTTGTGGAAGCTTTTGGAATAATAAGTATGTTGGCGGAATGCAACCTCTTGGATCTATTGTTGGGGGGTTGGGAGAGGAGCATGGAGATTGAGGGGGGCGCTATGTTGTTTATGGCCTTAAAAGTAATTAAGAAGGCCTTGAAGGAGATCCTACAGCTTATCGGGAGCCAGTGTAGATCTCTTAGGATGGGGGATATGTGATCTCTTCTTGATGTCCCACACAATACACGGGCAGCAGCATTCATCGCCAATTGAAGAGGATTAAGTGTGTTTTTGGGGAGGCCTTGAAGTATAACGTTTGCATAGTCAAAGTGGGGTATGACAAGTGCTTGGAATATTGTACGGAAGCTGTCAGGATCTAGCATGGGTCTCAGGTGGTGAAGGGTCTTGATCTTGTAATAGACAGACTTTACTGTATGGCTTATGTGCTCTTTGAAGTTTAGCTGCTGATCAAGTGTCACACCCAAGTAGCGTATGGCTGACTTGATTGGTAGTTCTGTATCTCTCACTATTAGGGATGTAGGAGGAGAGAAGTTTTTGTTTCTTGTAATGGTTAGGACTTCAGTTTTTTTGAAATTTATCCTTAGGTTCTGGTTGAGGAGCCAGTCTGTTACTGCGTTGAAGCAATCAACTAGTGTCGTGTAATCTGGAAGTGTGACGTTGAAAGGTGAATACATCAGAACGTCGTCTGTGTAGATAAGGCATGATATTCCGCAGGCACGGGTGATTTCGCAGATTGGCTGCATGTATATGTTGAAGAGCAGCGCGGAGAGGGAGGAGCCCTGGGGTACTCCCTTCTTTTGTTGGAACGGTTCTGATGTACTAGAGCCAATCCTAACTTGCTGCCATCGGTCTTCAAGATAAGATTTACACCAATCCCAGGCTAAATCCTGTATCCCCTTCTCATGGAGACGAGCTAGTAGTTGATCATGATCGATGGAGTCAAATGCTGCGGCAATGTCCAGGAAGATCAGCACAAAGCCCGCTTTGATATTGTCTAAACCACAGACGAGAGTGTTAATTAGTGAGGTCAGGAGTGTTTCGATACCGTGAGCTTCTCTAAACCCGTGTTGGCAGGGGTCTAGGGGGGATGAGGTGTCTATATGTTGTTGGATTTGCCTCAGAGCCGCTTTCTCTAGTATTTTAGCTAGCAGCGGGATGCTGGAAATCGGCCGGTAGGACTCTACCCTCTCCGGGTCAAGCTGGTTGTTTTTTAACAGGGGTCGAATGGAGGTCTGCTTAAGCATTGTTGGGAACTTTCCTGTCGTGAAGGATTGATTTACGATTTCTGTTATAATTGGACTGAGTTCTGATCGTATTGCTCTGATCCAGTGTGCAGGGCAGGGGTCATTTGGTGCCGTGATGGTGTTGATGCTGGTAATAATGTCTTCGATGTTGGTCACTGAAGGAGGAGAGAACTTGACGAGTGGCTTCGGAAGCAGGGAAGATTGAGGTGTTCCTGGGCTGGTGGCCATAATTGATTTGACGGTTTTGGATTGCATATAGTTGGCATATGATTGGGGTTGTAATTGCTCATTCTGTGGTGGAGAAGGTTCTTTGGTTAAGGATTTTACCAAATTGAAGAGCTCGCGTGGCTTGTTTAGAGAACAACTGAGGAGCTCTGAATGGAATTCCTTCCTCTTGTCCCAAATTGCTTCTCGATGAACTTTCAAATAGGCTAAATAGGTGGCTTGATCATCTAAGAACATAAGAACATAAGATATGCCATACTGGGTCAGACCAAGGTCCATCAAGCCCAGTATTCTGTTTCCAACAGTGGCCAATCTAGGTCATATGTACCTAGCAGTTTCCCCAAGAGACACAAGTTCCACAATGCTTGTACTGGGTCAAGCATTGATATCTTCGGTCACTTCTTAATAATGGTTTATGGACCTTTCCTCCAGGAACTTGTCCAAACCTTTTTTAAACCCAGCTACACTAACAGCCTTTACTACATCCTCCGGTAACAAATTCCAGAGTTTGATTACACGTTGAGTGAAAAAATATTTTCTTTTATTAGTCTTAAATAGTTTACCCTGTAGCTTCATTGCATGTCCCCTAGTCTTTCTATATTCTGATAAGGTAAACAATCAATCTACGTTTACCCGTTCCACTCCGTTCATTAATTTATAGACTTCTATCATATCTCCCCTCAGCCTTCTCTTTTCCAGGTTAAAGAGCCCTAACCTTTTTAGCCTTTCTTCATAGGAATATCCTTCCATCCCCTTTACCATCTTGGTGGCTCTTCTCTGTACCTTTTCTAAAATCGCTATATCCTTTTTAAGATACGGTGACCAGAATTGCACACAGTATTCAAGGTGCGGTCTCACCATGGAACGATATAGAGGCATTATAATATCTTTTGTTTTATTTTCCATTCCTTTCCTTATCATACCTAGCATTCTATTTGCTCTCTTGGTCGCCGCTGCACACTGGGCCGAGGGTTTTAACATGGTATCCACAATGACGCCTAAATCTTTTTCCTGGGTGGTGGATCCTAATGTGGAACCTTGCATCGTGTAACCATAGTTTGGGTTGTTCTTCCCTAGGTGCACTTGTCCACATTAAATTTCATCTGCCATTTTGATGCCCAGTCTTCCAAATTATCAAGATCCTCTTGCAATTTTTCACAATACTCTTGGGTTTTAACAACTTTAAATAGTTTTGTGTCATTTGCAATTTTGATTACCTCACTCGTTATTCCACTTTCCAGGTCATTTATGAATATGTCAAAAAGCAGCGGACCCAGCACAGATCCCTGGGGTACACCACTATTCACCTTTCTCCATTGGGAAAATTGGCCATTTAGCCCTACCCTCTGCTTTCTATCTTTTAACCAGTTCCTGATCCACAATAGTACACTGCCTCCTATCCCATGACTCTTTAGTTTTGCCAAAAGTCTCTGATGAGGGACCTTGTCAAACGCTTTCTGAAAGTCCAGATACACAATATCAACCGACTCACCTTTGTCCATCTGTTTATTCACTCCTTCAAAAAAACATAAGAGATTAGTAAGACAAGATCTTCCTTGTCTAAAGCCATGTTGGCTGTCTCCCATTAGGTTGTGACTATCTACATGCTGAGTAATTTTATTCTTTATGATGGTTTCTACCATTTTTCCCGGTACTGACGTCCGGCTCACCGGTCTGTAGTTTCCTGGATCACCCCTGGAACCCTTTTTAAAAATTGGTGTTACATTGGCGATCCTCCAATCTTCAGGTATTAGAGATGATTTTAATGATAGTTCACAGATTACTGATAGCAGTTCTGCAGTCTCATATTTCAGTTCTTTCAACACCCTTGGATGTATACCATCCGGCCCAGGTGATTTGCTACTCTTCAGTTTATCTAATAGTTGTAAGACATCTTCCCGATGTATCGATATTTCCTTCAATTCTTCCGCACCTTTAAATACCACTTCAGTCATGGGTAACATCCCTACATCTTCCTCAGTAAAGACCAAAGCAAAGAATTCATTCAGTCTCTCCGCTATCGCCTTGTCGCCTCTTAGTGCTCCTTTAACCCCTTTATCATCTAATGGACCAACTGACTCTCTCACAGGTTTTTTGCTACGAATGTACTTGAAAAGGTCTTTATTTCACGTTTTTGCTTCCGCAGCAAGCTTCTTCTCAAATTCTCTCTTTGCCTGCCTTATCAATGCCTTGCATTTGACTTGCCAGTGCTTGTGCTGTTTCCAGGTTTCGTCATTTGGCTCTTTTTTCCATTTCCTGAAAGATGCTTTTTTGGCAACAACAGCCTTTCTGACCTCACCTTTAAACCATGCTGGCAGTTTTTTGGACTTCCTTCCACTTTTCTTAAAGCGTGGAATACAGCTGGTCTGGGCTTCCAAGATAGCATTTTTCAACAACACCCAAGCTTGATGTACTTCTTTAACCTTCGCAACTGCTCCTTTTAGTTTTTTTTTAACTGTTTTCCTCATTTTATCATAGTCTCCCTTTCGAAAGTTAAAAGGTAGTAATGTGGATTTCCTTACTATCCCTCCTCCACTAATTAAATCAAAGGCGATCATGCTATGATAACTATTGCCAAGTGGCCCCAACACCCTTATCTCTTGCACTAGATCTGGTGTTCCACTAAGGACTAGGTCTAATATGGCTTCCCCTCTGGTCGGTTCATGAACCAGCTGCTCCAAGAAGCAGTCATTTATTTCATCTAGGAACTTTATCTCCCTAGCATGTCCTGACGTGACACTGACCCAGTCGATACTGGGGTAATTGAAATCACCCATTATTATTACTGCGCTGTAACGTTTGTTAGCTTCCTTGATTTCTTTGAGCATTTCATCATCCATTTGGTCATTCTGGCCAGGTGCTCGATAGTACACCCCCACTGCCATTGCCTGTATTATGGGTGTGCCTCCAGTTTCTCTCAGGTTTTCTCAGGTGAAGTAGGGACTTCTTTAGTTCAGAAGAGAACCAGGGGGCTGTTTGCCTTTTGGCAGTGTTGTTCTTGGGTGTGGCATGATAGTTCGACGGAGGCTGGAGAGCGTACAGCTTTAGAGTGTCATTCCAGGTGGAAACCATGTCATTGAGGTTGTTCGACGGCTGAGAGAGTTTTGGGATGACATGTTTAGCCAGCACTTCCTTATCAAATGGTCTGAAGCGACATGGGTTTGTTACGTTCTTTGTGCTTGGTTGGTCACGCGTGTCGTGAGGAAATGGGACCTGAAATGTTATCAGGCTGTGATCTGACCAGGGGACTGGATTGATGGCGAGATTAAATTGGTCCTTCCTGTCTGTGGCTGTGGATGGGGCGAAGACTAGGTCAAGAGTGTTCCCAAGTTGGTGGGTGGGATTGGTTACGATCTGAGTGTAGTTAAGGTTGGTCATTGCTTCTAGGAATGTGTTGGACAGAGTGGGTTGTGCAGAGGCCAGGTTAAAATCCCCCAATAGCCAGTTTGGTTTGGAGGGGTTTTCAGGGTTACAAGCTAAGTCAATTATATTGGATATTTTGTCAGAGGTAGCACCTGGTGCCCTGTAGATAAGGTTGAAGGTATTGTGTTTATTTGCAGTGGTGATTGTGTCTAACTGTTGCATACTTCTAGTATGGACTGTCCAGTATTGCAGCTCATTTTTTGATAGTATGAGGACCCTGCCCCCTCTCCTGCTAGCTCTGTTGCAAGTGTGGATTGAGAAGTTAGGGGGTGTAAGTTGGTTTAAAAGGGCAGTGTCTGTGTCTGTGAACCATGTTTCAGTGATCATCAGGATGTCTAGGTTAAAGGTGGTTATTAAGTCTGTAATGATTGGCCATTTGTTGCGGGCAGAGCGTGCGTTAATGAGAGCGCACCTGATGTCTTGGTGCACTTTCGGCCTACAGAATCTTTTGTTGGTTGTGTGCTCCAAAGTAACATACAGCAAGTGTGGCTGTCTTCTGTATTGTGTGTGTCCTGGAGGTTGGTGTTGGTTATGGTAGTGTTTTTTATTCGTGTTAATGAGTTTTGGTATGGGGTTATGGTTGTGTGTGAGTGCAGTGGAGTAGTAGAAGGCGCTTGAGAGGAGGTAGAGGAAAGTAAGAGCTAGCATGGAGATGACCATGATTAGGTGTAGTGTGTTGCTTTGAGCTAGGTTGTTGTGTTGTTGCCACAGACTGGAAGACAATCACAGGATAATTAAATTTGCTTTCCTGCCACATTTAAAGATTCAATGTTGCAACAAACTCTTTTGCTAGGAAGCTCATATTCACAGGGAAGTTACTTTGTTTCCTGTCACATTTAGGCTTCAGTGTTGTGTCAGACGGCTGCCTAGGGTGAGAACTTACACAATCTTGACGATGCATATATTCATATGATTCTTGCAAGGTATTGTGGGTATTGTAGTTCATTCACTCCCAAACACAGCTGATGACAATAATTTGAGTTGTGAAACCAAGTGGTAAGATCAATAAAATACTTCTTTTATTGATGGGGTTTAATTCACCCAGCACATGTATGCTTGATAGCACTATAAATGAGGTTACTTGCTTGCAGTGTTTAAAATGGATAACAAAAAGTCACAAAGTAAACCAGAAAACAACCTTCAGCTTGTCAGGCAATTAGCTAATGTTTTCTTAGCAAATAATTACCAAATACAAAGGCACAAAGTAAAGAATAAACTTTGCTGGTTAGGTTAACTTCTGCTTATTTTCCACGCCGATCTCAGCAGTGATTCTCCCTTGCTCACACACACAATCAGGTGCAGCCCTAATTACTATCAATGGACCAGCTGAAAGCCTTTAGCTGGCTGGCTGCTACTGTGTGAGCCCAAATCCTGCTTTGAGAGCTGTTTGCAGTGGAAATAAAGAACAAAGTTAGGTTTCTTTGTGATGGCTGAGGTGTTTGCTTACAGAAAAACTAGCAATAGCATTTAGATAGAGAACAGTCCATGTAAACTGTATTTTCATCTGCTGTATCAATCAGCATACGGTCACTATCATACATTGGCACAGACGAGTCTTTCATTAAGGCACTATCCTGAGAATGCTTATTCCCTTGCTGCCATTCTCTATTATAGATAGGGTCTGGATCAGTGTTCATACCTGAGCCTCTCCTGCCATCATAATTCCTCTCTGTAAAGCCTGGCCAATATGTAATCCAATTCTGATGTCCAGCCTTCCAATCTTGATCCCTGGACACTGGATCTCCTCTCACATACCTTCTGGCCTTGGTCTGAAAGTCCCTTCCACGTGCAGTCTTCTCTCTTCCAGGTAGCCACTGGTGATTCCTATCTCTGCCACTCCATTCCTCTGGCTGAATCCAGTCCAATGGACTCTGCTGGCTTTTGGAATACCTCCCAGTATGAGTACTGCCTTGGAATCTCCCAGACCTTCCAATGGCCTTTCTTCTCTTCCTTCCAGAGAGTTTCCTTCTCTCTCTATCTGCGTGGCTTTTGCTGAAGCTGTTCTTCCAACTCTCCCTGAAGCTGGGCTGGAGCTTGTAGTAACTGTTATCTGAAGAATAAGCTCTATTCTTATTCTTTCCTAATGTGTGCTGCTCCCTAACACAGCGCAGCTGTGTTGAATCAGGCCCTGCCCTTTGAGATGAGTGCTTAGGGATTACCTCATAGCTCTCTTGATTGCACACACATTCTCTCACTTCAGCCCCTCTCATGGCTGCTGGAAACCTGGTGCATTCTGGGACTGGTAGTCTTTTATGTGAAAACTCTGTTTTCTTGCTTCTACCAGAACTGACAGGTTGCTTGTTCAGAGTCACATCATCTTTTCTATAGCTCCTACCTGAGCTATGATAAGCTTCCTTATCACAGTTGCAACGTGGCTATACTTAGTTACAAAGCATAGACATCAAGACATATTCTGATAAGCTAGCATAAGGTTTGAGTCTTCTGTTCATGCGTCCGTATTTTTATTTCTGGAAAGGTGCAGCAAAGATCCCTGGGTCGTAGGGCAACTGAAAATAGACTATTCCTGATGCAGGGGAAATGGGGAAGAGAGTTTGTTGGCTCATCGAGTTACCTTATCTTTGCAGAGGTGGAGCTTGGGTAGCTGTAGTTTAGTTGTCCTTTATTCTTCTATCACTCCGGTGGGGAAAGCCGATGTGGGTGGAGAGCTGGAGAGCGACCCTCACAGTGGCCGAGGGCTTCTCCTTGAAAGCGGGAGTCTGCTCCGATTGAAACGGACGGTGAAATGGCTGCTGTTCCCGCCACTGTCTCGGGAGCCCGCTCTGTCCGCTGTGTGGGAGAGCTGCTGGGGATGGCGTGCAGAAAAGGTTAAATAATCCCTTATGGTTCCACTTGTGTCTGCTGGAAACTTTACATTTATATATCCGTGGACGGATTGATGCACTCTGGTAGATTCAGTTGTGGATTGCTGTGAAGTGTGCCGGCATTCGAGTGGATCAGGTCGGACGGTTTGGGCACAGTCTCTCACGTCACACCAAAGGGCCCTCTGACGCTCTGGCATGGCCCTCCTGGCGGCGGCTTCCTTTTAGGTAGGCTGCTCCTCCTCCCACAGCCCCGATTGGGCTGGAGTTCCTGAGCGGGAAGGCTTGCAGGCCCACTCAGGTGCTCAACCCCGATCGGGGGAGTCTGGTGATGGCGGCATGCACAGCTTTGTTCCCGCCGGCGGCGGCTTCCTTTTAGGTAGGCTGCTCCTCCTCCCACAGCCCTGATTGGGCTGGAGTTCCTGAGCGGGAAGGCTTGCGGGCCTGCTCAGGTGCTCAACCCCGATCCTTGTGAGTCTGTGATCAAAGGTGCCACTGTGTGGACATCCTTGGACAACTTGCTGCACCTAAAGTGGGTGATGCTGTTCCCATTGGACAAGTGGGGCAAGGGCAGATACTTAATTTGTTTCATGTTGCCCAAAAAGAACAGTTCCTTCTGGCCCATTCTGGACTTCAAGGGAGTCAACGAGCACTTGTGTGTCTTGCATTTCTAGATAGAAATCTTGCACTCAGTGATGCAAGCAGTGCACTGAGGGGGGTGTTCTTGGCTTCTATGGATCTAGTCATGCATATTTTTTTATCCAGATTAACAAAGTATCTGCATATTGCCGTACTTGGCTCACACTGTTAGTTTGCTGCCCTCCCTTTTGGGCTATCCACCACCCTGAAAATGTTTTCCAAGTTCATTGTAGAGGTGACTGCAGCACCAAGGGCTCTGTGTCCATTCTTACTGGGAAAACTGGCTCATCCAGGCCCGTTCCCTTTCAGAAACATCTTGGGTAGTATCCTGAGTGGTGGTGTTCTTAGAAAGTCTCAGCTGGGTGTTAAATCGGGAAAAGAGCCAGCTGTGGCCTTCCCAGTCCCTGGAATTTCTGGGAGCACATTTCAACACTCAAGTGAGCACAGTTTCCTGCCAGAAGAGAAAGTCAAAAGAGTGTTGGTTTGTCTGGCGCTGTTCTGGGCGCAGCAGGTTCCCAGAGTCTGGGATTATCTTCTGCTCCTCGGATTGATGGTGCCGACCATAAAGATGGTGCCATAGGCACGAGCTCAGATGCGACTGCTACTACGGCCTTGTTGGCTCAGTGGGCCCTGAGTTCTCAGGAATCAAGCACAGGCTACTACTCCCATTGATAGTGAAATCCAGCTTGCAGTGGTGGCAGCAGCCCTGTCATCTGAGGAATGGCATGCTGCTGACTGATTTCTCCTAGATCCTTCTGATGACGGATGCCTGTCTCTATGGCGAGGGAGCCAATTGCCAAGACCATATGGCCTAGGGCCATTGGAACTGCAGGGAAGTGTTGTGGACCATCAACTGCCTCAAGACGAGGTTGGGTCTTAGGCATTTTCGGCCCTTGATCGAGGGCTGGGCTGTTCGAGTGTTTTCAGACAACGCCACGGCATTAACTTATGTCTCTCGGCAAGGAGATACAAGGATAGCTCTGGAGATGGCTCTCCTATTTACCTGGGTGGAGAAGGACATCTGAGCCTTGTTGGATCAGCACATTGCCGAGGTAGAAAATTTGGAAGTGAACTTCCTCAGCCGACACTCTCTGGATCCTGGAGAGTGGGAGGTGAGTTAGGAGGTGTTTCAGTTGATTATACACTGCTGAGGTCGCCCCAAAATAAATCTGATGGCGACCTGCTCCAATGCCAAAGTTTGTTGTTGCTTCAATCGCCACACGGAGACGGTGTCTGAGGGTGTCGTTCCCTGACCCAACCTTAGCTAAATTAGTATCTACTGTATGTGTTTTCTCTGTGGCTCCTAGTGGGGCATGTGATTCAGTGCCACCTGGACAGGATTGATCTGATAATGCCAGATTGGCCAAGGAGAACGTGGTTCAGAGACCTGAAGTGGCTCCTGCAGGCGCCGCCTCTTCTGTTGTCTCCATCTTGGGGTCTATTGCAGCAGGGACTGATCATCCTGGAGGACCCGGTTCCCTTCTCGCTTATGGCTTGTCTCTTAGAAGAAGATGGCTGGTGTGTAAGAGCTACACTCCAGTCATGGTCTCTACTATGCTTGGAGCCTGGAGGAAGTCTACCAAGCTAGCATACGTACGGATTTGGTGCCTCTTTAAGCGATGGTGTCTACAGGATGGAATGGAGAAGGGCCTTTCCCTTAGCTCTCTGAAAGTTCAGGTGGCAGTTTTGCCCTGTTTCCAAGGTCTGGTGGCTAGTAAGTCTCTAGCCTCACTCTCGGATGTCTCATGCTTTCTCCAGGGTGTTTGACATCTGCATCCTCCCCTCAGGTCTGTGATCCCTTCCTAGAATCTGTGTCTGGTGCTCAGGGGACTGGTAGCAGCAACCTTTAAGCCGTTGAAGTGCGCTACTTTAAAGATTTGATGCTCAAGATGGACTTCTTAGTTGTGATTTGTTATGCAAGACGGATTTCTGAGCTGCAGGCTCTGTCTTGCTGAGATCATTATCTGTCATAAGAACATAAATGCCACATTGGGTCAGACCAAATTCCGTCAAGCCCAGTATTCTGTTTCCAACAGTGGCCAATCTAGGTCACAAGTACCTCAGGTTCCCAAAAAGATACACAGGTTCAACAATGATTGTCCCGTGGTAAGCATTGGATTTCCCAGGTCCTTTTTAATAATGGCTTACGGCTTTTTTCTCCAGGAACTTGTCCAAACCTTTTTTAAACTGAGCTACACTAACAACTTTTATTCCATTCTCTGGTAACGAATTCCAGAGTTTGATTACACATTGAGTGAAAAAATATTTTCTCTTATTAGTCTTAAATGAGTTACATTGTGGCTTCTTTGCATGTCCCCTAGTCTTTCTACTTTTTGATGGTGTAAACAACCGATACATGTTTACCCGTTCCACTCCATTCATTCATTTATAGACCTCTATCATATCTCCCCTCAACCATCTCTTTTCCACGTTAAAGAGCCCTAACCTTTTTAAGCCTCTCCTCATAAGGGTATTCTTCCATTCTCTTTAATATTTTGGTGGCTGTTCTCTATACCTTTTCTAATTCTGCTATATCCTGACTCCACTGACTGAACTTTTCAATGCTTCTTTAGAGTCGGGAGTGGTCCCAGAGGACTGGAGAAAGGCACATGTGGTCCCTTTACACAAAAACGGAAGTAAGGATGAGGCTGAAAACTACAGGCCAGTTACTCTAACCTCTGTGGTGAGTAAATTATTTGAAACATTGCTAAAAGAGAGAATAGTGAGGTTTCTGAAGTCCAGTGGATTGCAGGATCCGAGGCAGCATGGGTTTACCAGAGGCAGGTCTTGTCAGACAAATCTGATTGATTTCATTGACTGGGTGACGAGGGAGTGGTCTGAGGGAGAGCCCTAGTTGTGGTGTACTTAGGTTTCAGTAAAGCTTTTGACATATTCTGCACAGGCAACTTATAAACAAACTGAGCACATTAGGGATGGACCCTTAAGTGACTGACTGTGTTAGAAATTGGTTGAGTGGGAGGCAACAAAGGATACAGGTAAATGGAGGTCACACTAAGGAGAAGAATGTCACCAGTAGTTTACCGCAGGTATCTGTCCTTAGTCTGATTCTTTTTAACATCTTTGGGCTGTCGGGTAAGGTTTGCTTATTTGCAGATGATACCAAAATCTGCAATAGACTAAACACCCAGGAAGGAGTAGATAGCATGAGGAGGGATCTAACTAAACTTGAAGAATGGTCGAGAATTTGGCAGCTGAGATATAATGCTAAAAAATGCAGGGTCATGCATTTGGACTGCAAAAATCCAAGGGAGTCGTACAGTATAGGGGGTGAAGTACTTCTGTCCTCAAAAGAAGAGCGAGACTTGGATGTGATTGTTTCTGATTATGTTAAGGTGGCTAGACAGGTAGAAAAGGCGACGGCGAAAGCCAGAAGGATGCTTGGGTGCATAGAGAGAGGAATGACCAGCAGAAAAAAGGAGATTATAGTGCCTCTGTATAAGTTTCTGGTGCGACCTCATTTGAAGTATTGTGTGCAATTTTGGAGACCACACCTTAAGAGGATATAGACAGGATGGAATCGGTGCAGATGGTGGCTACTAAAATGGTTAGTGGTCTTCGTTATAAAGCATATGAGGACTGACTTAAAGATCTTAATATGTATATGTTAGAGGCAATGCGGGATAGAGGAGAGATGATAGAGAGGTTTAAATACCTCATTGGCAGAAATGCACAAGAGGAAAGACTCTTTCAATTGAAAACAAGCTGATTATGAAGCTCTCGATGATGTTGATGCTAAAGAGACGGCATTGGAGGTGAAGTGGGTGCCCAGCTTTGAAACTCGATTCTGTAGGCCTCTCTTTGTCCTCTTTCTGCAGAGAGGACATTCTGACGGTTAGTGAGCAGGCCCTAGGCATTTAAGACACCAGTCATAAGTGTCTTAAATGGAACACTTCTTAAAACCACTGGATGGTTTCTCCATTTGGTCAGAGACAAATGGAAGGCCTAGGCCTAAGATGGAGTCGATGCATCTGAAGAAAGTGGAACTTTCTTCTTCACAAGTTTTTATTTTTTTAAAGAAAAAAGAAAAAAAGAAAGTACCAACGGAAGTCTGTACCAGTGTCGACGGGAAGGCAGGCGTGAACCACAAAAATATCAAAACCAGGAATTTTCTGCGGTGACAGGATTTGCATCCTGTCGGCTCCACGGAAAACAAAGAACGTAGCCCTTCCCGACCCTATCCACATTCCCGGAAGATTTTGCCATTATGCCCACAGATGGCATCTCATCACCACGGAACAGTGAACATTAACAATAGTATGGGAGGGATACAGACTTCATCTACGAAGCCTACCACCCCCCTCCCCCCGCTTCACCAAGAGAGTTCTATTCTCAGCCCCCTCTCACTGCTCTCTTACTACAAGAGATCACCTCCCTTCTACTGCAGGGCACAATAGAGGAGGTTCTAACATTCCAGCAGGGAATGGGCTTCTATTCTTCCTACTTTCTTATTCCAAAGAAAACGGGGGTGAGGGGGGGGGGGGGTACAGGCCCATTCTGGACCTCAGGGACCTAAACAAGTATCTCGTAGGAGAGAAGTTCAAGATGGTCTCCCTGGAACCCTTCTTCCCTATCTCCAGAGTCAGGACTGGCTTTGTTCTCTAGATCTAAAGGAAGCGTGCATTCATATTGTTATCCACCCAGAACACAGAAAGTTCCTGCGCTTCATGTTTCAGGGAAGACACTATTAATACAGAGTCATACCTTTCGGCCTCGCCTCTGCCCCAAGAGTCTTCACAAAATGCATAGTGGTTGTAACCGCATTTCTAAGGACTCTAGGGATATTTGTCTTCCCTTACTTAGACGACTGGCTCATAAGAGCAAGCACCTCTCAAGAGGCCAGTCTGTCCGTTTCACACAGCATGCAGGTGTTACAACTCTTGCGATTTGTTATAAATCTTTCAAAGTCCCAAGTCGTCCCTTCTCAAACTAACAAGAGTTCATAGGGGCCTGTTTAAATACTCAACCATCAGGGCATTTCTGCTCCAACTCCGCTGCGCTAGTCTTAGCATCTCAAGCATGCCTCGAGCTGTCTTACTGCTCGAGAAATGTTACAACTTCTGGACCATATGGCATCAAAGGTGCATGTAGTTCCATATGCCCATCTACGCATATGCACAGCACAATGGACACTAGCATCCCAGTGGTCTCAAACCTCAGGTTGCCTAAGAGACAGGATAAAGGTCTCTACCCTTCTGGTCTTGTCTCTCCAGTGGTGGTGTTCCCCAGGAAATCTCCTTGTAGGGTCACCTTTTCAGATGCCTGCACATCAATGTACCCTGACGATGGATGCATTCAAACTGGGCTGGAGAACCCATGTGGGATCTTTTTTCACTCAAGGCCTTTGGTCTCAGCAGGAGTCACAACTCCACATAAATCTGCTGGAGCTCAGAGCCATTCTCAATGCTCTCAAAGTGTTCCAGGGCCAGCTTCATTGCTGCAGAGCCCTAGTCCAAACCGACAATCAGGTGGCCATGTTCTACATGAACAAGCAGGGTGGAACAGGGTCTTGGACCCTCTGCAGCGAGGCTCTACATCTCCTTTGCCATACATCATCACCTTCACTTCCAAGCGGTGTAACTCCTGGGCAGGTACAATGTCTTAGCGGACAGATTAAGTTGAATCCTTCTTCCCCAAGAGTGGTCTCTTGATGTAGACACAGTCTCTTACATTTTTCAGTTCTGGGGGATTCCAGAGATAGACCTTTTCACACGTCCTCAGAATGCCAAACTCCCTTGCTTCTGTACCAGGACTCCTGCATCAGGCAGCCAACAGGTGGATGTTTTTCACCTCCACTGGGAATACGGCTTCCTATATGCCTTCCCTCCCATTCCCCTAATTCCCAAGACTCTTTTCAAACTTCAGGCGGACAGGAGCTTCATGATACTCATAGCCCCACACTGGCCATATCAGATGTGGTACCTGCTCCTTCTACATCTGTCTCAGACTCAACCCATAGATCTGCGGTCTGCTCCAGATCTCCTCTCTCAAGAGGAGGGGATGCTACTCCATCGCAATCCGCAGTCTCTCCATCTCACAGCATGGCTGGAGAGAGATCTGCAATTGTAAGTATTTACTTACGGGAATTTTTCTAAATCTTGGGGAAACAAATAATTCTTTAGATTAAAGCTGATTAATCTGTGAACCTAATGTAATTGTTAAATCAGTCAGGGCCTAGTAGCAGCAAAGAGTTTTCAGTTTAAATTTAAAACACTGCAGAGAGCTTTCTGTTTACATTTAGAACCCAAGACTCCCTCTATCAAAGAAACAGCTGTGGGACTCCCCCTGGAGATTGGTCACAGATTACCTTAGAAGCACAGGACCAGGGTACTGTGTAGCAGCCAGCTTTTAATAAGTCTTCTTTCCCTCCCTCCCTCACCAACACCCACCAACCCTCCTGGGATAATTGTAGCTTTATAGGTGCTCAAACCTCTTAAAGGAAAGGAGATACCATATTCACTCTCAGGTGCATTTCTCATCAGCATACATTAAGGACCTGAGATTAATTAAACTTCAGGTGAACAAAGTACATTAAACATACTAGGTATAGTTTTATTAGTATAAGTATCCCTAGCAACCCTTAGTAAGTAAAGAACTTAAATATCTAAACACAACCTTGAAACGAAGATGCAGACAGCAGTCCAGCAGCGAGATGGGGGCTTTCCAGTCTTTTGCATTGAGTGTCACATGTATGATTTTCTCCAGTTGCTGAGGGGTCTTATGTGTGCACAAGGTGCAAGGAGCTCTTTGCTCTCAGGGAACGAGTCCGATCTCTGGAGGCAAGAGTAGCAGACTTGGAAGACATAAGGAAGACAGAGAGGTACATAGACGAGAACTACAGGGATATAGTCCTGAAGTCCCACCTCCAGTCTGGCATCATCCCTGTTATCATGGAGGAGAGAGGTCACATGACAGGAGGCCATCACCCTGGTGTGGCAGGAAGTGATCCTATAGCTAGGACCTGTCCTCCAGGTGTTGTAAATGACACCGAGGACGTTTCTTCAGAGCCATGTGCCCATGAGGGAAGGGTTAGGACAGCCGTTATAGTTGGTGATTCGATCATTAGGCATGTAGATAGCTGGGTGGCTGGTGGACATGAGGATCGCCTGGTAACATGCCTGCCTGATGCGAAGGTAGTGAGCCTCATGTGCCACCTAGACAAGGTCTTAGATAGTGTTGGGGAGGAGTCTGCTGTCTTGGTACATGTCGGTACCAATGACATAGGAAAATGTGGTAGGGAGGTTCTTGAGGCTAAATTTAGGCTTTTAGGTAGGAAGTTGAAATCCAGAACTTCCAGGGTCGCGTTCTCTGAAATGCTTCCTTTTCCACACGCAGGACCCAAAAGGCAGGCAGAGCTCCAGAATCTCAATGCGTGGATGAGACAATAGTGCAAGGATGAGGGTTTTGGGTTTGTTAGGAACTGGGGAACATTCTGGGGAAAGGAGGGGCTTTTCCAAAGGGATAGGCTTCACATTAACCGGGATGGAACTAGTCTGCTGGCATTAACCTTTAAAAAGGAGAGAGAGCAGCTTTTAAACTAGATAATAGGGGAGAGCCGACAGTCGCCCAAGAGCACATGGTTCGGAACAACCAAAAAGGGTACTACCAAAAATGAAGTTAGGACATATCAGCAGAGAGGTTCCAATAAAAACAAAGGTAGTCCAAATGCCCTTGTGTACAGAGCAGACAGAGCTTAAAGATTCCAAATTGCCCCTGCCTACCGATAACCAGATTAATATGAATAAAAAACAGTCTCTAAAATGCTTGTATGCAAATGCTAGAAGTCTAAAAAAATAAGATGGGAGAGTTAGAATATATAGCACTAAATGAGAAGTTAAATATGATTGGTATCTCAGAGACATGGTGGAAAGAGGACAACCAATGGGACACTGTGGTGCCTGGGTACAAACTATATCGTAATGATAGAGCTGATCAAATAGGTGGAGGGGTTGCGCTCTACAGTATGTCTGAGAGGGCATTGAGTCACAAAGGATTAAAGTTTTGCAGGAAACGAAATTCACTGTAGAATCTCTATGGATTGAAATTCCATATAAAAAGGGGAAGGCAATGGCATTGGGGTTGTACTATCGACTGCCTGGCCAGAATGAACAAACGGATGATGAAATGCTCCAAGAAATCAGGGAAGCTAACAAAAGTTACAGCACAGTAATAATAATGGGTGATTTCAATTACCCTGGTATTGACTGGGTCAGTATCATGGCAGAACATGCTAGGGAGATAAAGTTTCTAGATTAAATAAATGACTGCTTCTTGGAGCAGCTGGTTCATGAACTGACCAGAGGGAAAGCCATTTTGGACTTAGTCCTTAGTGGAACACCAGATCTGGTACAAGAGATCAGGGTGTTGGGGCCACTTGGCAATAGTGATCATAGCATGATCGCATTTGATTTAATTAATGGAGGAGGGATGGTAAGGAAAACCACAGTAGTACCTTTTAACTTTCAAAAGGGAGATTATGATAAAATGAGGAAAGTAGTTAAGAAAAAACTAAAAAGAGCAGTTGCAAAGGTCAAAGACTTACATGAAGCTTGGGTGTTGTTTAAAAATACTATCTTGAAAGCCCAGACCAGCTTTATTCCACGCTTTAAGAAAAGTGGAAGGAAGTCCAAAAAACTGGCAGCATGGTTTAAAGGTGAGGTCAGAGAGGCTGTTTTTGCCAAAAAAGCATCTTTCAGAAAATGGAAAAAAGAGCCAAATGATGAAAACTAGAAATAGCTCAAGCACTGGCAAGTTAAAAGCAAGGCATTGATAAGGCAGGCAAAAAGAGAATTTGAAAAGAAACTTGCTGTGGAAGCAAAAACGCGTAATAAAAACTTTTTCAAGTAGATTTGTAGGAAAAAAAACTGAGTCAGTTGGACCATTAGATGATAGAGTGGTAAAAGTGGCAGTAAAAGGGGACAAGGCAATAGCGGAGAGATTGAATGAATTCTTTGCTTCGGTCTTTACTGAGGAAGATGTAGGGATTTAACCTATGACTGAAGTGGTATATAAAGGTGATACTGCGGAAGAATTGAAAGAAATATCAATACACTGGGAAGATGTATTATAACTATTTGATAAACTGAAGAGTAGAAAATCACCTGGACCAGATGATATTTATCCATGGGTGTTGAAAGAACTGAAATATGAGATTGTAGACCTGCTATTAGTAATCTGAGAAGTATCATTAAAATCATCTGTAATACCTGAAGATTGGAGGATCGACATTTTAACATCAATTTTTAAAAAGGGTTCCAGTGGTGATCCGGTAAACTACAGAACTGTGAGCTTAACATCAGTTCTGGGAAAAATGGTAGAAATCATTATAAAGAACAAAATTACTCATCATGTAGATAGTCATGGCTTAATGGGAGACAGCCAACATGGCTTTAGACAAGGAAAATCTCGTCTTACTAATCTATTTTTTTTGAAGATGTGAATAAACAGGTATACAAAGGTGAATCAGTTGATATAGTGTATCTGGATATTCAGAAAGCCTTTGACAAGTTCCCTCATTAGAGACTTTTGGCAAAATTAAAATGTCATGGGATAGGAGGCAGTGTACTATTGTGGATCAGGAACTGGTTAAAAGATAGAAAGCAGAGGGTAGGGCTAAATGGTCAATTTTCCAAATAGAAAAAGGTGAATAGTGGAGTACCGCAGGGATCTGTGCTGGGTCCGCTACTTTTTAACATATTCATAAATGACCTAGAAAAGGGAACAACGAGTGAGGTTATCAAATTTGCAGATGACACAAAACTATTTAAAGTTGTTAAAACCCTAGAGGATTGTGGAAAATTGCAAGAGGATCTGGATAAATTGGAAGACTGGGCATCCAAATGGCAGATGAAATTTAATGTGGACAAGGTCAAAGTTATGCACCTAGGAAAGAACATCCCAAACTATGGTTACATGATGCAAGGTTCCACATTGGGAACCACTACCCAGGAAGAAGATTTAGGCGTCATCGTAGATAACATGTTAAAACCCTCCACCCAGTGTACAGCAGCGGAAAAGAGAGCAAATAGAATGCTAGGTAGCATAAGGAAAGGAATGGAAAATGAAACAAAGGATAGTATAATGCCTCTGTATCATTCCCTGGTAATTCTGGTTGCCTTATCTTAAAAAGGATATAGCGTTATTAGAAAAGGTACAGAGAAGAGCCTCCGAAATGGTAAAGGGGATGGAAGGATACTCCTATGAAGAGAGGCTAAAAAGGTTAGGGCTCTTCAACATGGAAAAGAGATAGATGAGGGGAGATATGATAGAGGTCTATAAATTAATGAATGGAGTGGAATGGGTAAACATAGATCTATTGTTTATGTTATAATATAAAAAGACTAAGGGACATGCAATGAAGCTACAGGGTAACCTATTTAAGACTAATAAGAGAAAATATTTTTTCACTCAACGTGTAATCAAACTCTGGAATTTGTTACCAGAAGATGTAGTAAAAGCTGTTAGTATAGCTGGGTTTAAAAAAGGTTTGGACAAGTTCCTGGAGGAAAGGTCCATAAGCCATTATTAAAAGGGACCTAAGATATCACTGCTTGACCCAATAGAAGCACTGAGGAACCTGTGTCTTTTGGGGAGACTGCTAGGTACTTATGACTTAGATTGGGCACTGTTGGAAACAGGATACTGGGCTTGATGTACCTTGGTCTGACCCTGTATGGCATATCTTATGTGCTTATCATAAATTACCCCAAGTCTCAGTTAAGCCCGTCAACTCTATTTGGAATTCTTAGGAGTTCTACTAGACATAACAGGGGAAATCCTTTCTTCCAAAGCAAAAAATCACTTCTAGTGTGCTTAGTAGAAGTAGCTCAAAAGAATGAGCAGATATCAGTGTAGAGCATGTTGAGGATGTTAGGTCACATGGCCTCAACTGTATACAGTCAAAATGTGATGGACATTGAGCACACAGTGGACTCAAGCCACTTACGAGCTCAGGGGCATCATATCTGTCACCACACCTCTCTGGGACTCTCTGACCTGGTGGGACAGTACCGTCCAATTTGTCAAAGGATATCCCATTTCAAATTCCTCTATTTCAAACAGTACTGTGATAGATGCATCCAAACTGGGCTAGGGAACCCATGTACAGTAGCATGGTCTGTCTAGGAGAAACTTCATCAAGTACATTTCCTGGAATTGAAAGCTGCCTCACATACTCAAGACTTTCAGAGATCAGTTAGCCAATAAAATTATACTAGTACAGACCAACAATCAAGTGGAAATGCACTACATCCACAAGCAGGGAGGAACAGACTCCTACCTCTTGTGTTGGGAAACAGGATGTAAAACCAGACCATCTCCCATGGAATGACCTTCAGAGCCATGTACTTTGCAGGGAGGATAATGCCCTGGCAGACAAACTGAGTCATGTACTTCAAGCACTTGAGTGGTCCATGGATGTAGAAATGGCTCAAAAGATAAGGACATATAAGTTACCCTCAGATGCCTTTCACTTGGATTGGAGGGGAAGATCTATATCCATATTCCTGAGAGCGAAAACTCACTTGAAAATCAGATGAGATCAGAGAATCATGATTCTTATATTCCCGTTTTGGCCAAGGTATGTGTTGCTCCCTCTTCTTCTGGTACTTTCTGCAAGAAACTCCATAAAACTGGGGTGCTTTCCAGTTGCTGATTATACAGACTTAAGGAAATCCATTGCATCTCAGCATCGGATCCCTTGTCTCCATAGCATGGATGTTGAAAGGGTAACCTTGGCTTCCAGGAGAGATCTCACTAGAAGATCCTACAGTTTTAAATGGAAGAGGTATGCCATCTGGTATGAGAGAGAGGCCCTAGATCCTTTTTCTTGTCCCACACAAAAACTACATGAATTCAGTCTACATTTGTTCAAGTCAGATTTAAAGATCATCTTTGTTAGGGTTTATCTTAATGCAACTGGCACATATCACCATCACGTAGAAAGTAAACCCATTTGTGTACAATCATTATTTGCTTGATTCATGTGAGACTTGCTTCTCATGAAGCTTCCTTTCAAGACTCCTGCAGTGTCATGGGACCTCAACATCATCTTAACTCAGCTGATGAAAGCTCCTTTCAAACCACTGTATACCTGTGAACTAAAGTACCTGACCTGAAAGGTCTTATTTTTGGTGGCATTAACTTCAGCATGCAGAGTAAGTGATCTCCAGGTTCTAGTAACTGATCCATTTTATACTAGATTTACAACGACAGGATGGTTCTGAGCACTCATCCAATGTTCTTTCCAAAGGGTAGTGTTGGATTTCCATTTTAATCATTCTCTCATCCTAAAATATTTTTCTCTAGGCCTTATGCCCACAAGGTGAAAGCGCATTGTATACATTGGATTTAAGAGAGCCTTAGCTTTCTACTTGGAGTGGACTAAAGGATCACCCATTTTTTGTGTTTCTTTCCACACTGGTAAACCAGGGACTGCTGTTTCCAAATGCACTCTATCCATTTGACTAGCATACCTTTGCTTATGCCCAGGATCATGTCGCAGCTCATAATGCCAGAGCTATGACTGCATTGGCAACCCACATGAGATCTGACTCCATGGAGGAAAGTTGCAAAGCTGCAACACGGACTTCTGTCCATACATTCACATCATACTACTGTCAAGAAAGAGACCCCCAACATGACAGTAGGTTTGGCCAGTCCATCCTCAAGAATCTCTTTGGGATTAGACTCTACCTGCATCTCCTAAGGGCCATTTCCTTTCATTACCAGGCTGCCTTCCAAAAAGAAAAAAGTATGAAAAAGACTAATTGCCACAAAAAAGATGTTGGTGACTGCCTGTTGCAGCATCTTGTAGCTTAGTTATATTCCCCTTTTTCTGCTGAAGGCAGCCTTGAAGTCAGGGAATCCCATGATATGAAGTTATCCTGCTTGTCCTCAGACAAAACCAAGTTACTTGTAGCAGGTGTTCTCCATGAACTGCAGGATAAGTTCCTTACATACCCTCCCACCTTCCCAGGCTATAATATTAGACTGTGCTGGTCCCACATGACAGCAAGAGGCAGGATTTATTTTATTTTATTTAACAGGCTTTATATACAGAGGATCTCTAAAGCAAAAAAGGGGACTGTTGTAGTTGTTGATATGGAAGGACAGACTAGATAGGCCATGTGGTCTTTTTCTATCGTCATATTTCTTTGTTTCTATACTGCTTTATCATTTCAATCAAAGTGGTTTACATTGAAACTTAAACTTGGTAATGTACATTAAAAAGGGATATTGATAACTTGGATTTTTCTGAGGCAATGGAGGGTTAAGTGACTTGCCCAAGGCCACAAGAAGTGCTAGTGGGAATCGAACACTGGTCTCTGGGCTCCCAAGCCAGTGTTCTTAACCATTAAGCTAATCCTCCACTCCTGTAGGTTGGAAAAGTATTACACCTGCTACAGATAAGTAACTTGTTTTTATGTCAAAATAATTTCAATAATATTTCATTGAATTTGTCTTTTTTTTTAGATGACATTATGCACAGGATTAAAGAAGCTGGGTTTACTGTATCATATATGAAGGAAATAAACCTAACTCCTGAGATGGCAGCACAATTTTACAAAAATCATGAAGAGAAACCATATTTTAATGAGTTAGTGGACTATATGTCAGGGTAAGTGTCCATTTAGGTTTTTAAGTTCCAAGTTCAAAATAGTCATACTGTATATTACTGTAGATTTTCTGTCCACAAGCTCAATATGGGGATAATTTCAAAACCAAAATTGCCTAAACTTTCAGCATGTAAAACTATGTGCATATTACCATTTTGCTCATACTTTTACCTTTGGAGACCAGAAACATTCCCAGAAGTGGAATTGGAGCAGAGTTTAGACATATGTTCAGACTTTTGGATTTTCAAAAAACCTGTAAATTAGCAAGAAAATTTGGCACTTAATAGCAGGTATTATCTGCATATAATTATTTTTTGGTAGGATATTTTTCAAAGAGAACAAAAATATGTATGTTCAGAAATTTCTGTATATGCTATGTTATTAAATTCCCCTCACATGGGCATTAAAACTGTTTAGTAAGTAAGCCCCCTGGTTTCTCTCTTCATCAGAGCTGATTCTTTAAGCATTTTTCGACAATTACTTTCTGCCCATGTAAAGGTAGAATCTAAAAACTTTGCAATGTCCATATTACTTTTCTTTTACCAGAAAAATCCCCTCTGTATTTCTTTATTTTAAACACATTTATATACCACAACACTGATAAAGAAGGGGAGTGGCTACTCCCCTTAGGGAATGCAAGCCCATAATGCAGACCAAAGTCTGGGTGATAAGCCAGGGCAGAAACTACAAGTGTTTAAATTTTCCCACCAGCAGCAGTTTTGCATTCTACTGTCAGGTCCTTGGCAGACACTCAGTGGGGTGCCTCCCAGGGGCAATAAATAAAGCTAGTGGGGAAGGCCAGCACAAGCAGCTGGGTGACAAGAATTATGGTGATCAAGTTGGTGATCAGCAGAATGAAGACGCCTACTACTACTACTTATCATTTGTATAATGCTATAATATGTATGTAGTGCTGTACAAAGACACGTAAGAGACAGTCCTTGTTCATCAAAGCTTAAGTCTAAGATGACATCGAATAGGGGCAGCACATGGTGAAGTGGCCGAGCAACCTTTTCACCAGCAACAGGGCAGCATCATCATTCCTCGGCAGCAGCAATTGCCCACGTTGCCCAGTGGCCCAAAAGCACTTTGCCGCCCCTGCAGCGATTGTCGGAGGCACCAGCGACAAGCATCAGCAGCATGGTGAATAGGCTGGTAGCAGCAGACTGTGTCTTCAGTGGCTCTGTCACACTAGGGTCAGGCAGCCATAGCAGGGGCCACAAATCTGAAAAGGAACTAGCAGCTTTGCTGTACCAAATATCAAATGTTGGTACCAGCAGTGCCCTAAGAAATATGCAGCGAAGGACTCTGGACCAGAGGAGGACTTGTGACAGCACAGCCAAGCAGGGCAGGGCCTGCGGCGGCAAGGGATATCTAACGAATTGAGAGGAGGATGCTGCATCAAACGGGGGGAAGAACAGCAGTGTCAGCACAAACCAACAGTTGGCTACCTTCCTCCCCCATAGTAGCAGGTGGCAATTCTTTGATGGAGGGACCACAGTTAGGTGGCCAGAGGTCAAGAGAAGAGGACCAGAGAGATAAATACAGGTGAAGGGCAGCAGTCTTGCAACAAGAGAAGGTCAGACCAAGAAGGAAATAAAGGAGAACTCTTCGAGCAAGGGGAACACATGGAGTACCACACTGAGAGATGACCCAGGGCAAAGAAAAAAGAACCACCAAGAGGACGACTTGAAGTAGTCAACCGGAGGGCAATGGCAACTGAAGAAAGGCCAACGAAAGGGGCGGTCACAGCCTCTGGCAGTGCGATACCTCCACCCACTGGAGAAGAAGAGCCAGTGATCTGGGAGTTGGTGAAACAGGTACAGGCCAGAGTAGCAGTCCACAGTGCGGGACACCTGCACACCCTTCTGGCAGAGCTGCAATGGCAGGAGGCTGATGCCAGTGATACGAGACAGCAAATCAGTGACCGCATCCAGATCAGGGGAGACAGCGGACAGGGACCACCACAACAACCAACAAGGCAGCTGGGTGAGTATTACATGCAAACTGAAGGAAAAGAAGGTTGAGACAGTAAATAAGAATATTGCTTCCTGGTACGCAGTGTTTAGAATGATGAACAGCATAATTGACAAAAAACACACCAGAGAATTGTAAAGACCTATTTAAATATCACAATGTAATATGTGAAACTTATAGAACATATGGGAGTACCACATGGCTACATTATGATGAAACATTTTGCAGGAATATTGCCACCAAAAGTAGTTTTAACTGGGATAGGAAGGACATTGACATATAGATAGTCACAATGACACAACACAGCAAGAAGGGTAAAGACATCAGCAGATCAGGACCGCACACTAGGGGCTAGGCAGACGAATAGGGAGGCAAATGAGAATAAGGGGATATGGAAAGGAAGTTAAGACAATTTGGGAGGGGTCTAGAAATGGGTGTGCAAGGTATTTATTAATGGTTTATGTAGATTTTGGGCCCAATCCAAATTCAAACCTGTCTGCAGCACATGTGCTGAGAGCCATCCACCGTTCAAGGGCCCAAAGAGAGGGAGTGATCCAAAGTGCAAATTCTGAGGTAGCAATGCACAATTCACTTGCAACATTAACAATTAACATTAAGGAACTAGAAGAAAATTTATGAGGTTATACAGCGGGGGAAGCAATTGGTTACTAGAGAGATTTCAGGAGGGCTTTGTAATACCCTATGAGAGTCCACAAGGGAGCAGGTCAACACTCAACCTAAAATCTGCATTGGACAACCCAATAGTTGTGGAAAGCAAAATAGATTCACCTGTCTTGCTTCCACTTGTTGAGTTTCAAGTTAAGAGGGTGCTATTACATGACAAATGTTTACTGATGAGGTGTCTCGTGTCCTTTTCATTTTTTGAAAGGTTCAGTACATGCTTATAATGGTCAGTGGAAAGAGCAGTTGGTGAAGTAGGATCATCCACTATATGGATGACTTCCTGATAATGGGCTCCAGTAAAGGGAGTGTAGGGATGTGCTGCAGACTTTCCACGATAGGATAAGGGAGCTCTGGGGATCCCGCTGGCAAAAAAGAAAATAGACGGCCCTACGCAAACATTGTCCTTCCTGGGAATTGAGATTGGCATGGTCCAAATGGTTACAAGGCTGCCATCATCCAAGCTAGGCTCCTTAAAGAAATTGGTGGGCTGCAAATTAAGAGACAAGAAAGTAACACTGGAACAGAAGCAAGCTTTAATAGGGCACTTATACATTTTGTGCAGGGTATTGACAATGGGCTAGGCATTCACTAGGCACTTGACCACTGTGACACAGCACTTAAGGAGCAAACATCATTTTATCAGAGTGTCTGCAGCCATGAGAGAGGACCTAAAAATTTGGCTGGATTTTTTAGGAAAGTACAATGGGTTGAACATAGGGAGGGAAGGAGGTATGGGCAATAGGGAGCTGGGCCTGTACTCAGACACCTCTGGAAGCCAGGGGTTTGGCCTGTATTTCAAGGGACAGTGGTGCGCAGAGGTTTGGCTGTAAGAATGGCAAGCACAGGATATCATGAAGGACATATCCTTCTTAGAGTTATTTCCCATAGTGGCTTTGACACTGTGGGGTGAGAGACTCCAGAACAAGAGGGTGATGTTTTGCTTGGATAATGCAGCAGTAGTGTATGTTATGAACCGGCAGATAGCAAGGGCAGACAGGTTGATGTGTTGGTGAGAAGACTAATCCATAGGAGCCTCGAGCTACAGTTCACATTACAGCAAAGCAAACAAGATAATTGATGCTCTTTCACGATTACAGTGGGCATGCTTCAGATGGGCAACACTGGAGGCAGAAGAGAGGCCTCAAGATGCTAGCACATTTGTGAGACCTTTGGTTTTGGAGGCCTCAGCATTGATACAGAAGGCTTTGGCTCCGAACATACTGATGGCATATCAGCAAGGGTGGGCTGCCCTTGAATGATTTACATGCCAGAAAGGTACAGAGGTGCATGAAGTAAACAGCATGCAGCTAGTAGAGTTCATAACAGGGCTGAAAGTATGGGGTTTGTCCAGAACACAAGCAAAAGCACACCCAACAAGGATTGCATTTTACTAAAGAAAAGGTGTGTGTGGGGGGGGGGGGGCGCGGGCAATGACACCACCCAAGTATGTCACATAAAAAAAAGATGGAGGTTTGGGGGCACCAATATCCAGTTGGGGCTAGAAAGGAGATACACAGCCACACTTTATTTATTTATTTAACAGGTTTTATATACCGCTTTATCATTTCAATCAAATCGGTTTACATTGAAACTTAAACTTGGTAATATACATTAAACAGGGACATTGATAACTTGGATTTTTCTGAGGCAGTGGAGGGTTAAGTGACTTGCCCAAGGCCACAAGGAGTTGAATTGAACCCTGGTCTCTGGATTCCCAAATCAGTGTTCTTAACCATTAGGTTACTCCTCCACTCCACACACTTAATTATATAGTCAGTTTTGGGGGTACTGAAGGGTAAACGTAGAGATGAACAGGAAATCATACTCTTCAGAGCAGGTTTCTTAGTAATATTGTACAGTGCATTTGGGATCAGTGAAATAATAGCACCAGCAAAAGGGGTGATCGAAGGATCAGGGCTACTGGCAGAGAACCTGCAGTGGGACTAGAACGGGGTCACAATAAGGGTGAGGAAATCTAAAACCAAGCAGGTGGGAAAGGGAGAGCTGGTACAGCTAGAGAAAACAGAGGTTGCCGAACTCTGCTCATTTAATTCTCTTCAGGCATATGTCCTTACTATATGCCTCCCAAGGGGGGCCTAGTACTGTTCAGGCATCTGGATGGCACATGCTTGTCAAGGTTCCATTTCAGAAGAGTAAGGCTAATGGGTTTGAAGGGGGCTGGACTGGACAAGAACGAGCTATCTTCCCACTCGTTCCACAATGGGGCAGCAACTTTAGTATTCAGAACGGACCTCGGGGAGGGGGACATAAAGGGCATAGGCAGATGTAGGATAGAGAGATGTAGAGAAACCAGGGAGGACAAATAATCAGCTGATATTCTATATCTATTTCACGGAGATACCAGTGCACAATTTTGATCATTGTGCACTCTCACTTCTACTGGGCTAGGAGGTGGGCAGTGACACATGAGGAGGGCAAACAATTGGGATTCTCCACAGGAATCAGTGTCCATAAAATGATTGGGAAAATGAGGAATACATTGGGACCAACATCTGCCAGCCTTAATCAATTGGGCAAATGGGAAAAAAACACTAGATTGTATCATCCTGCATCTGGGGAAGCAATGACCTCACATGTGTGAAGAATATAGATCTCATCATTCTGATAAAGACTTGGTGCAATTGAGAGCTACTTGGGGAAGGACTGGCATTTTGTGATCCTTGATAATTCCTCTCCTAAAATGGAGGGGACAAGGGACCAGAAGGGAATTGAGAAGGCAAAGAAGAAGTTGAATAGTGAAGTATGGAATTTTGTATGGGTTTGGGGAGTGGGGGACGGGGGTAAAGTGATTAAGCATGAGCAGCTACATAGGTGAGAAACAGGTTTTTATTCCAGGGGCAGGGTATACCTTTCGGACCAAGGCAACAAAATTTTGGTGTTCAATTTATGTATGGCAATCAGTTCAGTACTGTAAGTGGAATAGTCAGGTACAAGTTCATGGCCTTGCCCCCTCCTGGTAGCAGGACCTCACTAGCCAGAAAAAGAGGGACATAGGTGCATAGTGAGAACCCACGTGCTAGCAAAGAGGCACATTAGCAGCACTGGAATGGAAAAGGGGGGTCCAGGTGCCCTGAATGGGGCATCTGGACTCAGGGGATTCAGGCACTATAACTGGAGTGTCTGAGCCCAGGACAGCATTTGGGTCAGTCCCAGGCTGCTAGAACTGGACATCTGGGGATTCTGGACAGTGTAACTGCATGGAGCAGCAGGAGCCCCAAGAACCACCATACAGCCTTCTACCATGGAGATGGTAGAGAGTAGTGAATCAAGCCCATACAAAGGACAAAAGCTTTGGGGTTAAAAGGCCGGGGCTCCGCCTAAGCTGGTGGGGTCATTAGGAGTGTCAGTGTTTCACAAATCTATGTATTCAATCGTTAATGTAATTTAATATGTTCAAACATTATGGTAATAAAGTTGTGGCCATTTATTCCCACACCAAAAGTAGTAGCTGTCCAAAATTATTGAAGGAAAGGAACCGGGCAAGGGGAGAGGGGAGTGCAGGCAATTTTAAGTTCATTGCGCCATGCCAGAGTTAAGCCATTCTATGCAGTTGACAAATAACATCTATAATAATAACATAAAACCAATTACATCACAAAACAACATTAACCTGCAATACTTAACTGGGCCATCAGCATGGTTGGTATCTCCCTGAATGTAATCAAAGCTGAAAGGGCAGTTGGCATTCTTACATAAGGTGCACTGCAGCGAATTAAGGAATTTTGAAAATAATGAAGGTGAATAAAATCATGTAGCTAGGCAGAGCCCATGTGGCATCAATGAAAATGGCAACAAATATGCTAGAGGAAATCCCTCAAAACATAGAACTTGCCTGTATGCCAGCAGGCAGATGTAAGGCTATGGCAGCAGTCCACAGGTAAAGAGGAGCTGTTGCTGTTCTCAGAAGACTTTGAGAACAGCACTGTATTTTGAATGCCATGTGACTTACACTCTGCAAGTGCTATGCAGTACAAGAGAGAAGACTGTGCCAGAAGGAAGAGGTGCTTATAAACTCAACAGGTGAGGAGGAGGGACAGAACTGGGGGGAAAAGCCCACAGGAGAGATTGTGTAAGGAGAGACAAGCTGGGGAATAGACTTGCTGGAGGAAACAGGAGTTAAGAGGATGTATGTGGGGATTAGGGATGAGCTGAGAGAGAATGTTGAAGGAAGATGACTTGTGAGAGAAGAGAGAGTCATGAAGGAGGGGATGAGCTGGGAATGGGGAAGACACAGCATTGAAGAGGGCTTGAGCTGGGGGAGGAGCAAATATTTTGAAGATGTGACGAGTTGGTGAAGAGTGAAGAGAGTGTTGAAAGCAGGATGGGTGGGGAGAAAAGGAAAGTGTTGAAGGGAAGGTGAGGGGAAACAGCCATACACAGGGGAGAGACAGTAGGCAGGGCTGGCCCAAGAGTATCTGATGCCCTTGGTATTGTAAACCTATAGTGATGTGCCCCCTCCCCACCCCCACAGTCTAGTATCTCCCCTTCTCTATATCCCCAGTGAATCATCTCCATTTCCAACAGCCTGCATTTCCCTCTCTGACCCTGGAATTTCATCATCTTTTCACTATTCTTCTATATCCAACCAGAGCTAGTTCTCCCAATATCTACTCCTTCATCAGTCTTTCAGCACCCAATTATTCATTTAATTAAACAATCCATCCAGTCAAAAATCATTCCAAAAACAAAAATTCACAAAACCAAATCTGAAGCACTCCTCCCATACAACAAATAAACCTATTCAACCAAGGGAGCTCAAAACCATCAGGCACCAAAATATAGTGCAACATGCTCCACACCTTTCATCAACGATCCCAAGGATGATACATTTTTAAGTGAGACCAAGGTCCATCAAGCCCAGTATTCTGTTTCCAACAGTGACCAATCCAGGTCACAAGTACCTGGCAGGTTCCCAAAAATGTACACAGGTTCCACAATGCTTGTCCTGGTGTAAGCAGTGGATTTCCTGGGTCTTCTTTAATAATTGTTATGGACCTTTTCTCCAAGAACATGTCCAAACCTTTTTTAAACCCAGCTACAGTAACAGCTTTTACTACATCCTCCGGTAGCAAATTCCAAAGTTTGATTATACATTGAGTGAAAAAATATTTTCTCTTACTAGACTCAAATGGGTTTTATTATAGCTTCATTCCGTGTCCCCTAGTCTTTCTACTTTTTGATGGTGTAAACAACCAATCTACATTTACGCATTCCACTCCATTCATTAATTTATAGACCTCTATCATATCTCCTCTAAGCTGTTTCTTTTCCAAGCTGAAGGGCCCCTAACCTTTTAAGTCTTTCCTCATAGGTGTATCCTTCCATCCTCTTTACATTTTGGTGGCTCTTCTCTGTACCTTTTCTAATTCTGCTATATCCTTTTTAAGATATGGCAGATCCTCAGATGGAGGAACTAGAAATCCTCCAGTACAAGACCCCACCAAGGGAATTGTTGACAGTACCCATCCCACCCATCCTGGAACAGTTCATGATCTGCATGTGAGAAACACTGGCATTGGTGTATTGGGTCCACCAGAGCCCGGGCTTCCAAAAGGCACAACTTCCATATAACTCCTTGGTGGTGAAGTTGGCCATGCATAGGCTGAAGAGCCAGAAGACTCACTTCTCAGGCTCCCAGATAGGGATTGCCCGCACCTTGGATGCCTTCGGCAGAAAGTGCTAACAGGGCTCGATGCTTATCAGCCAGATCCAGGGCTACCAGCTGTACATGGGCATACACATGAGAGACATGGTGAAGGAGCTCGCTGGGTTCTCAGCTGATCTCTACGAGGAACCCCTGCAGCAGTTCAGGAACCTATCTAAAGCCATCCATGAGTGCTTCAAGTTCATGACTCGAGCGGCCTACAACAGTTTTGAGTTGGCGACTAGAGTAGCTGTGGCGGGCATCAGTGCCCAGTGCCAAGCCTGGCTACAGTCTTCTGACCTCGAGCAATGGGTTCTGGACACACTGGTCGATGTTCCATGCCAATGGGAGAACCTTTTTGGCAAACCCATGATGGAGAAGGCTGCCGAGTCGGAGACCGAACTCGTGACAAGGACCAGCCTAGCCTGGGGGGAGCTTTTGACTCCTTGGGCATAGTCTCTCTACCCTAAGGAGAAGCAGCCTACTATGCCCACAGGTGGTCAGCCATCACCATCTGGGCACTCCAGGTGGTCAGGGAGGGCTACCTCCTTCACCTGGCACAGACATCTCCTCCTTTCTTCCCGGGAGAGCACCCCAGTTCTCCTCTTCACTGCGACCTCCTACTGCAGGAATTCACAGGCCTTCTTGAGGACAAGGCAGTGGAACTATACCCCAACATCTCAGGGACAAAAGTTTCTACTCCAAGTATTTCCTCGTGCCAAAAAGGACAGGGTACCTATGGCCCATCCCATACCTACAGAACCCAAACAAGTTCCTGGTGAGGGAGAAGTTCAAGATGCTCTCCCTTGGGACAATGCTGCCTTACCTCTAGCAGGGAGATTGGATATGCTTCTTAGAGTTGAAGGACACTTATACCCACATGGTTCACGGGTTGTCCTCCCCTGAATTTTTTCTCATTTCTGAAGCAAGTTTGGTCTTTCTGGCATGGCAGCTCAGACCCTGGAGCCTTCAGGGCCTCTTGATCTCTTGTCGCTTGCTCAGAAGAGGGACAGTTGGTGAGTCGGAGCCCAGCTTCGGTTCTGCCTTCTAAGCGCTTTCAGCGAAGGTTGGAGTCTGGAGATTCTGGCCAACTGTTCTTTTGCCAAGATACAGAGTCCAATCCTGATGTCTCAGGTGATGATTCCAACCTGGAGGGTGAGATGCTGTCTTCTTCAGAAGATCACAAATCCGTTATTATTTGCCTGTTCAGGAAGGATGAACTGGCAGCCCTGATTGCTTAAGTGTCATCCGCCCTGCATTTTACTGACCATCCAGCAGCAGAACAAGAGCCACAGATCCATCTCCTCCTGTAATAAGTTCAGAAGTCTATGACAGCTTTTCCTTTTCCAGAGGTATCAAAAGCATAATCTGCTTGGAGTGGGACTTGCCCGACTCCCCAGTGAAAGGTCTGCAAGAGTCTTTACGCCCTGCCACAGGGGGACTGCACTGCATTGCACTGCATGGTTCAGCATGTCGAGAGTGGATGCACATGTCACAGCAGTCACAAAGTGGACCACCATCCTGGTGGAGGGTGGAATTGGCCCAGAAGGACTCCCTGGATCATAGGGCGGACTCTCTCCTAAAGAATCAGATTGCAGCTTTTGCTGTTACCCTTCAGTTGGCGGTTTGTGTGGGCCTGACTCCAGCTCTGCTCCAGTAGATTCAGTCTCTCACATCAGAGGATATTACATTCCTCTTGGAGTTGGCAATAGCTTTTCTGTCAGATGCTATGTATGATTTCATCCGCTTAGCAGCTAAAGACATTGCTCTGTCAGTGGTGATACGATGTTGGATAAAGCTTCGCCACTGGGTGGTGGATTCGTCCTCCAAATCTTGGTTGACCCAGCTAGCCTTTAAAGGGAAGCTCATTTTTGGGGCAAACTTGGAGAAGCTGGTTAAGGATTTGGGTGAGTCAAAACCGCATCGCCTCCCAGAAAATAGGCCTAAGGGGCCTGGGAGACATATGAGTGTGTCGTCATCCTTGACATTTGTCTTTCTTCATCATTCACACTACTTGAACTTCTGGAACTCCTACAGGTACTGCCTTGGAAAGCCCTCCTCCTCTACCACCTCCAGAAGTGCTTCCTCCCCTCCAGTGCAATGATGGATTGGGGACCCATTCCAGAATGGCTCCAGTGGGTTGCAGGCTGCTTCCTTTCTACCAGACATGGGCTAGGTCATCAACGATCACTGGTTGCTAGACACCATTCAGCATGGCTATGTTCTGGAATGCAGAGAGCCTATTCTGGATACCTTCATAATCTCCCCTGTGGTTCTGCGGCCAAGAGAACCACCATTCAAATCATGCTGTTCAGGTTGCTCCATTTGTGGGTGGTGGTCCCAGTTCCCCTGCCGAGTGGAGCACAGGTCAATACTCCATCTACTTTGTGGTGACTAAGAAATATGGCTCTTTTCAGCCAATCCTTGATCTCAAAGGAGTCAACGCTCACCTGCGCACCTGTCATTTAAATCAGAGATCCTGCAGTCAGTGATCTAGGCAGTAAGGCACAAGGAGTTCCTTGCATCTCTGGATTTAACTGAGAGTTTTTCCACATCCCTGTCTGAAAGGATCAACCACACTTCTCCATTTTGTCGTGCTCAGCTCTCATTTTCAATTTTACACTTTCCTCTTTGGGCATTCTTGAGAGTAAAGGTGGTGGCAGCCACTGTGCTGAAGTGCCAGGGGATCTGTGTTCACCCATATCTGGCTCATCTGGCCAGGTCACAGTCCGAAGCATCTCGGTATTCAACCTGGATGGTGCAGTTCCTCGAGATTCTCGGATGGTTGATCAGTTGAAGAAAAGAGATACTTGTAGTCTTCACAATTACTGAAATTCCTGAGAGCGTGCTTCGACACTTGGGTAGGCAGAGTCTTCCTGCCCGAGGAGAGAATGAAAAAGTTGTTGGTCCAGTTGTCAGCCTTCCAATCTCAGCAGGTTCCCAGAGAGTAGGATTATCTATAGCTTCTCGGCTTGTTGGCGACGGCAATTGAAATGGTGCCTAGGGGGTGAGCTCATATGATGCTGCTTCAGATGTCCTTGCTGTCTCAGTAGTCTTCAAGCTCTCAGGAGTTTGAGGTCGGGCTGCCCCTCTAGCTGGAGGTAGTGTCCAGTCTATAACGGTTGCAGCAGCTACAGCATCTGAGGAAGAGTATGGCACGGGATAAACACTTGTGGCATCTCCTGTCAACGGATGCCAGTCTCTTTGGCTGGGGAGCCAATTGTGAGAACTGGTGGCAAGGCTCTTTTGCACTTACAGACCCTGGTCAAGGGTGAAGCGGTCCAGGTGTACTCACAGAAGTGGTGTACATCATTCAGCAAGGGGGCACAAGGAGTAACATAGTGGCACTGGAGATGACTTCCTGTTCTCCTGGGTGGAAAGGAACCTCCTAGCTCTGTCAGTGCAGTGCATTGCTGGAGTCAACAATGTGGAGGCAGACTTCCTCAGTCACCACTCTCTCGATCTTGATGAGTAGGAATTGAGTCAGATGGCATTTCAGCAAATTCTGTGCCACTGGGTTCATCCTGAGATGAATCTGATGATGACCTGCTCCAACACCAAAGCATGCAAGAGGCAAGCTCCAAGGACAATGTCACCCTAGTTCAGTCCTGGCCAAAGCACTCCTTACTATATAGTAACATAGTAAATGACGACAGATAAAGACCAGTATGGTCCATCTAGTCTGCCCAGCACCCGGCACTCTGTGCAGGCCACCACTCCCCATGTCTTTGTTTAGGGGTGAACCCAGCACTCCATGTAGGACACCCCTATTTGTTGAGAAATTAGATGGTTCAGTTTTTTTATTTTATTCTGTTGCTGTAAAGGGATCCACTGTGTCTGTACCATTACATTTTGAATTCCGTCACTGTGTTTTCCCCCACCACGTCCATCGGGAGGGCATTCCAAGCATCCACCACCCTTTCAGTGAAAAAGTATTTCCTGACATTGCCTTTCAATTTACCACCTTGCAGCTTCATGTTAAGTCCTCTAGTTTTACAGCTTCTCCGTCCTTGAAAGAGGTTTGTTTGTTCATCATTTCTCTTTAAGTATTTAAAGGTCTGAATCATATCTCCCCTATCCCTCCTCTCCTCCAAAGTGTACATATTTAGGTCTTCAAGTCTCTTCTCATAAGGCTTCTGACACAGGCTCCAAATCATTTTGGTTGCCTTCCTCTGAACAGTTTCCAGTCTTTTTGCATCCTTTGCAAGATATGGTCTCCAAAACGGAACACAGTATTCCAAGTGAGGCTTCACCAGTTACTTATACAGTGGCATTAGTACCTCTTCCTTTCTGCTGGTAATTCCTCTTTGTATGCAGCCCAACATCCTCCTGGTTTTTGCCACCGCCTTGTCGCACTGTTTTGCCACCTTGAGATCTTCAGAAATAATCACACCAAGGTTTTTCTCCTGATCCGTGCACACCAACCTCTCGCCCACTATCGCGTACATTTCCCTTGGATTTCTGCTACCCAACTGCATGACACTGCATTTCTTTGCATTAAATCTTAATTGCCAAGCATTAGACCGTTCTTCCAGCTTTTGTAGATCTTTCCTCATGTTAACCACTCCCTCAGGGGAGTCCACTCTGTTGCAAAGTTTTGTGTCATCTGCAAAAAGACAGACTTTTCCATTCAGTCTTTCAGCAATATCACTCATAAATACATTGAACAGTGCCAGGCCCAGACCGAACCCTGGGGCACCCCTCTAATCACCCTCCTTTCATCCGAGTGAGCTCCATTTACCATCACCTTCTGTCGTCTATCAGTCAGCCAATTTCTGATCCAGTTTACCACCTTGGGACCCATCCCCAAACTACGGAGTTTATTGATAAGCCTCCTATGAGGAACAGTATCAAAGGCTTTGCTGAAATCCAGGTAGATGACATCCATTGCATGCCCCTGATTTAATTCTCTGGTCACCCAGTCAAAGAACTCAATCAGATTTGTTTGGCAAGATCATCCTTCAGTAAAACCATGTTGCCTCGGATCTTGCAACCTGTTGGTTTTGAGAAAGTCCACTATTCGCTCTTTCAGGAGCACCTCCATTACTTTTCCCGCCACTGAGGTAAGGCTCACGGGCCTGTAGTTTGTCACTTCTTCCCTGTCACCACTTTTCTGTAGAGGTACCACATCAGCCATTCTCCAGTCCTGAGGAACTTCTCCTTTTTCCAAGGATCTGTTGAAAAGATCCTTTAACGGCCCAGTAAGAACCTTTCTGAGCTCTTTCCGTATCCTGGGATGTATCCCATCTGGTCCCATAGCCTTGTCCACTTTCAGTTTTGCAAGTTGTTCTAACACATCATCTTCTGTGAATGGTGTGGTATCTACTTCATTCCCATTTTTATATTTGGGAGTCACAGGTGGTCCTCCAGGATTTTCTTTAGTAAAAGCAGAGCAGAAGTATTTGTTTAGCAATTTCGCTTTTTCAATGTCACTTTCCATGAGTCCATTCCCAGCACTTTGGAGTCCTGCAATTCCACCTCTGATCTTCTTCCTTTCCCGAATATACCTGAAGAAAGTTTTGTCACCACACTTCACATCTTTAGCCATCTTTTCCTCTGCCTTTGATTTTGCTTTCCTTATTTCTCTTTTTGTCTCTTTGAGTTTGATCCTGTATTCATTTCTGTGTTCCTCTATTTGCAAGCTTTTGACTTTTGCGAAAGCTGTGTTTTTTGCCTTTTTTTTGAGCAGCCACTTCTTTGAAAAACCAAATAGGTTTCCTTCTCCTCTTGTTTTTATTTACTTTTCTTACATATTTATCTGTTGCCCCTTTTATTGCCACCTTTAGTTTAGCCCATTGCAATTCCACGTCCCTTATCCCCTTCTACCCTGCCAACTCCTCCTTTAGTTACTTGGCCATTTTACTGAAGTCAGTGTTTTTGAAGTTTAGGACTTTGAGCTTGCTATGATTGGACTGCACCTTGGCTTTTATCTCAAACTGCACCAGTGATGATCGCAGATGCTCACAGGGGCACCCACCCAGACATTCGACACGCTATCACCGTTGGTGAGCACTAAATCCAGCGTTGAGCTTTCCCTGGTTGGTTCTATCACCATTTGTCTAAGTAACGCATCTTGGAAAGCATCCACAATTTTTTTGCTTCTTTCCAGATTTACATAAGGAGTAATCTAATCCACATCGGGTAGATTAAAGTCATCCAATATGATCACTCCCCCCTTTGTGGCTATTTTGGCAATATCTATAATCAATTCGTTATCTATCTCTTCAATTTGAGTCGGAGGTCTGTAGATTACAGCAGTATGGATGACAGTGCCATCTCGTCTTTCCAACACAATCCAGAGCGCTTCTTCTTTTCCCCATGCCCCCTGCATTTCAGTAGCTTTAATATTGCTTTTCTCTCTCACTAACTGCAAAAAATACAAAAGAATTAGGGAGCAGGTCTCAGACTAGATCAAGGATGGAACCTGTGAGGTGCAATACCTCTAGTGAGCGCTATAAAAGAATCGAAAAATATCAGAATCAGTATTCTTTGTGAAAGATAAATACCTGAAGACTACATTGTTCAGTAGAGAGCACGCTCCGATCATAGAGGGTCACGTACCACTTTTCTCTCCCCACCGGGCTCATCATTGTAAAAAGATGCTGCGCATGCGTAGTCTCAATAGGCAGGCTTGTTTTTTATACTCAAACCTCCCTTGAGCTCCACAACCATTGGCTAAAGTCCCGAGAATCACTAAGACCCTCTGATAGTCAACGTTCTCTATTTCAATCCTAAGAGGGATCTAGGTGTTTTCGGGAAGCGCTGGTGATTTGCGTTGGGATTGAATTTCTGCCTCTGGAAGAATTACAGATAAGCGTTATGCTATGTTTCATTCATTCAACTAATAGGGACTGAATCCTGCCTTTGAAAGGAAAATAAAACTTGGGATTGAATTCTACTTTTGAAAGAATTATAGATAAGCGCTATACTATGCTATGTTTCATTTATTCAATGCATGGGACTGAATTCTGCCTTTGGAAGGATTATATTATAAACATATTATTGGTTCGATCATCATTTTTAACATCAGAATATTATTAAGCTCTATTTAAAAGTTAGTTAAGGGAATATGCTGGGTCCTTGATGCAATTTAGGGGATTGGTAGCCATAGAGGTATTGCACCTCACAGGTTCCATCCTCAATCTAGTCTGAAACCTGCTCCCTAATTCTTTTGTATTTTTTACAGTTAGTGAGAGAGTGGAGCAATATTTTGTATTTGTCTAGTTTAAATTGCTCCAACAAACCCATTGTTAATTTGTTGTTTAATATTGCTTTTGACATACAAGGCTACTCCTCCTCCTTTTACATTTTCTCTGTTGCTTCTCTGGCCTCTCATAAGATGTGTACTTTAGTGCATAGAGCAACATTTGGGCTAAGTTGTCTTCGTGGCACTGGATTGGCCACGGAGGCTGTGGTTTGGAGAACTGTTATGGCTCCTGAGGAAACCTCCTCTATGATTGCCCACAGCCCAGCCAGGGTGTTATTACTTCAAGGGCCGGTTCTTCTGGATGACACAGCTCCCTTTTTGGCTCTTGAGTGCCGTCACTTAGTTGTGGTTGCCACACTCATCAAGGCTAGGAGAGGATCTACCAGCCTAGCCTATGTGTGCCTTTTGAGCATGGTGTCATGAGTGTCAGGCCAGAGCTGATACGGCAGACTTGCCATCCTTGCTTGCCTTTCTTCAGGATGGCCTGGACAAAGATCTTTCCCTTAGTTCTCTGAAGCTTCAGGGCTCTATGGCCTTATCCTACTTATTCTACTTTAGAGATCCAGTGGCAAGGCAGTCCATTGCTTCACGCCCAGATGTGGCCTGTTTTCTTCAAGGAATGTGACACCTGCATCCTCTCCTTTGTTCAGTCATTCCCTCAGGGGATCTCTGCCTAGTGCTTCAGGCCCTGATGTTGGAGCCCTTGAAGTAGGCTACACTTAAAGATCTGACAAGACTACCTTCCTGGTCATAATATGTTCAGAGAGATGTTTCTGCGAACTACAAGGGTTGTCCTGCAGGGACCATTATTTATCATTCACAGAGGAGGCTATGAGAATTTGGCCCATTCCGTCTTTCTTTATCCAAGGTGGTATCTTCCTTCCATGTGAATAACGTGGTTTGTCTGCCCTCCTTTTCCGACTAGTAGTGCAAAGGGAAGGATAAGGAACTTCACCTGGTGGATATCCAGTCCTTGAAGATTACGAATTCCTTTCACAAGTCAGACCATCTATCTGTGCTGCTTGCTGGTCTATGTAAAGGTGATTCGGCCGCCAAATCTACTCTGGGGTGCTGGATCAAGGAAGCTATTGCCTCCGTGTATCTGTTGCAGAACTAATTGGTTCTGGAGGGTTTGTGTGTGCACCCTACTTGGATACAAACATTTTTGTGGGTAGAGCATAGCTTGGTTGCCCCCTCAGACAATTGTCAGGCAGTAACATGGACATCACCTTCCACTTTTGTCAAGCACTACCGCTTGTATGTCCATGCTCGGGCAAACATGGCCTTTGGCTCAGAGGTCTTAAAAGCTGCCATGTCTTCTTCCTGCCCAGTGAAGTCGAAGTTTGGTATATCCTTTCTGGGCTGGTCTAGCAGGACAATATGGAACGTGACATTTTACTTGCCAGATAATGTCCTTGCTGCTTACAAAACCCTTGAGCCAAAGGCTGTGTCTGCACTCACATGGACATCCAAGCAGTAATGCTTGAAAAAGGTGGAAAGTGATGCCCATATTGCTGCCTGACAAATGTCTACAGGGGTTATTGAGCTCTGCTGCTCCCACGAGGATGTCTGCACCCAAGTAGAATGAGTGCACAAACCCTCTGGAATTGGCTAATTCAGTAACAGATATGCCAAGGCAACAAATTCCTTAATCCAGCTCCCCAAAGTCAACTTAGCTACCACATCACTCTTGTGCAGGCCAGCAAACAGCATAAAGAGATGATTAGACAAAGAGCTTGATTCCAGGAGGGGCACATCTGGGCCATCTGGACAGCCCCAGGCAAGATGGGCTCATTTGGGCACGATTCTGGTCCATGGGAATGAAATGTTCCTGCGGCAGCCAGAATTGGGCCTGAGGACAGCCCGGCGTGCCTGTGGATGGCACAGCATGCCCCTTCCACCTGTGGGGATGTCATCCCCGCAGGCTCCCCTGATATTTGCGGCTCCAGCCCTCCAGTTCACTGCCACCCAACCCACGGCTGCCCTGCCACAGCTTGGATCGGGTGGTGGGGATCCTTGGACCCAATCCAGCCAAAAGTGCTGCTTATACCACCTTTGAGGTGGTATAAGCACCACATCCCCATTCGCCTGGCAGCACGTACAGGCCCATGACCTGAATTGGCCCTGAATGTGCTGCTGGTCAGGCTCGCTCCCACTCCGCCCCCTTCCCATCGGTTCTCCCTGTTCTGATACACAAGATGTATGGGGAGAGCCAGTGAAGGAATCGGCCCCAGACACCTTGCAGCCCCACAACCCGCATTTGGGAATGATCACCTTAATGAAAGGAATTCATAACCTCCAAGTACTGGAGAAGCACCCTCCGCACATCCACAAAATGAAGATCCTTATCCTTCCACTGATACTGCTCCTTTGAGAAGGAGGGCAGGCAGACCACCTGGCTCACATGAAAGGGAGAAAACACTTAAGGCAAGATGGAACGCACGGGCTGAATGGAAATGGCCTCCTTTGAAAAAGACAGATAAGGATCTCGGCAAAGCAGAACCTGCAGCTCAGAAATCCTCCTTGCGGAACAAATCACAACCAAGGAGACTGCCTTGAGCACCAAATCCTTCAAAGTAGCATGCTTCAATGGCTCAAAGGGCAGCACCATCAAGGCCCTGAGCATCAGACATAGATCCCAGGAAGGAATCACAGACTAGAGGGGAGGACGCAAATGCCAAACCCCCTGGAGAAAGCCTGAGACATCCAGGTACAAGGCTAGGGACTTACCAGCCACCAGACCTCAGAAACAGGCCAAATCTGCCACCTGAACCTTCAGGGAGCTAAAGGAAAGACCCTTCTCTAGGCCATCCTGTAGAAATGCCAACAGAAATGGCACCTTGGCCACCTTAGGAGTCAACTGCTGAGTACCGCACCATCGCTCAAAGAGGCACCAGATCTGCACATTTACTAGCTTGGCAGACCTCCTCTGAAGTATCACCCTTATGCTCTAGTTATTTCCTTTCAAAAGCAAGAAGGTCCTCCAGGACAATCGGTCCCTGACGCAATAGGCTCCAAGAAGGAGGCAACTGAAGAAGAGGTGCCTGCGGGAGCCACATCAGGTCTCCAAACCATGCTCGGCCAGTCTGGTGCCGGCAGAACAATCCTGACTGGGTGGCGTTCTATACGCCGAATCACACACCCCATCAGGGGCCACAGAGGAAACACGTACAGCAGGTGCTGACTTGGACATAGCTGGGTCAGGGCAATGATGCCCTCTGATCCCTGCTCTATATGGCGACTGAAGAAGCAGCACACTTGGCATTGGAGTGGGTTTCCGGCAGATCCCTCTTGGTACGGCCTTAGCAGTGCAGAGACAACTGAAACACCTGACTCAACTCCCATTCTCCAGGATCTAGAGAGAGCACCAGCTGAGAAAATCTGTTTCCACAGTATCTGCCTCGGCAATGTGGAAAGCCAACAAACTAGGAGGTTCTTTGCCACCCAGGCAAACAGGAGAGCTATCTCCAGGACTATACCGGCAGTCCTCATGTCGCCTTGCCATCACCGTGGCATTGCCTGAGAACACTTGAAACCCTGTGCCCTCGATCAGGGACTGGAAATGCAGAAGATGGCCCTCACCTCAAGTAGTTGATGGATCACACTTCCTACCTGTGGTTCCAACAGCACTGGACCACTTGACCTTGGCAATGGGCTCTCCAGTCCGAGACTAGCATCTGTCATCAGAAGGATCCATGAGCAATCATCCAGCAGCACGCCTTTCTTTAGAAGACTTGGCTGTGGCCACCACCACAGGCTGGCCATCACCATCATTGGGAGGGGGAGCCTGAGCTCAAACTGCAGAGAACTTGGCGACCACCGAGCCAGTAAGAATAGTTAGAGTGGCCACCTATGAGCACGCGTCTGCAGCACCATCTTGATTGTCACTGCCATCAATCTGAGGAGCTGAAGATCAACTCTGTCTCGTCTCACCAAGAAACCTGCTGAGGGGTCCCTGTGTCCCTTCAGTTTGGAGAAGAAAGCTGGTGCTGCGAGGTTGGATGCTTCCATGACTCTGGAAATCCCTGCTTCCTTGGCATGTGTGATATAGTCTACAAACATTTGTTCAGATATTGGGCCTTAGCATCACTCTCTGTCATTCTCAAAGATCCTGACTTGTTGGTACCCTCTAGTGTAAGTTCTCCATGTGCTGGGGACAACGGACATGAAGAGCATTTCCCATGCTGCTGGGTTCCAAATTGCCACAGGTGGTCTGTGACTGTTGCTTCTACATGGTCTGCCTCGGGCACCAGTTTCCTGAAAAGGGCTCACCTGGATTGAGAGAGAGAATCGGTAATTTTGTTCTGCAAGCCTGGAACATGTTTCACTTATGCCACAACATTAAGCAGCAAGCAGCGCTATTCAAAATCCCTGAGCTACTTCGTCACAATTTAGCAGTGCAAAGACCATTTGTTGATTGCTTCTACTACAGCTCTATTATCAGAGCAAAATAGCGCTCTTCTGTGCTGCAGCTACGAGCCCCATAGATGTAGGGCCACAATGATCGGGAACATTTGAGAAATGTGACATTTTTCAACTATTTCTGCTGCCACCCAACTCTCTGGCCACTCTGCAGTGCACCAGGCTTTCTGAAATTATATCCCAAAGTCATTTCTGCCTGATGCAGCTGTGTACAATTCTAGATCGTTGCTGGACACTGGCATGCTCTACCATATGTCCAACAAAAAGCAAAGGCCACGTCAAACCAAACACACAGTCAGAGAACGTGGTATAAAACCAAGGACCAGGATATACGTATATATGTATTATCTTTATTAACAACAACTATTGCCAACCCGACACAGGCCGTGTTTCGTTAACACTTTATCAGGGGTGAAGGCAACTAAAAAAACCAAAAGAATAAAACAAATAAAAGAAATAAATAATAGCATGTACGTAATACATACATATCTAATTATCAAATACTCAAATAAATTACACTATTAAAATTATATAAAGCCAAATAAATAAATAAATAAAATGTTGGAACGCTACATTAAACCATAGTTTAAAAACACCAAAGAAACTTGTAATATACATTTAAAAAAGGTCATCATGAACAATTAAATATGCAAGAACATGAAATGCAATAGAAACATAGACATAAAAATCCTTCTTAATAAACACTTCTTTCTAAGATGTATAAATGAATGAAACAGAGGGGAGAGGAGGAGAGAAGAGAAGAAGTGAGTCTGAAGGGAAACAATATGCTCATGCAATAAATCCCCTTATTGGTGTTGATAATACACTTAAAGTACCAAAGGGTGTCACATAATCAAATTACCCACATGGGAGGGAAAGGAACAACTATCCAACCACCATGTGTAAATTTGTACTACATGGGGAAAGAGAACAAAATCCTAGAACTAATAAAGAAACATACTGCACCACCACCGTCGTACACATGCACTGCCATGTAATTCTACTAAAAATAACTAAAAATCATCTTTAACATGCATAAAGGGACCAAAAAAGAAACCAGATCGTGAAAGAAAATGTACTTACTACTGGCGAGATTTTTATTAGCATACAGTGTGCTGAAAAATAGAACCGGAAGAAGCTTGAATACTCACACTAAAGGTATCAAAAGACATTCATAAACCGCATCCAGGATTCACGTTTTTTGCTTTTATTCCTTTTATTCGTTTTAGTGGATTGCACGTCGACGTCAGTATCGCTGGCAGTGAGCCTTTCTGCCGGCGGTTTAAAGTAACTGCTTGTTTGTGGCTCATTGAAATACTTGCCGAGCCTGTCAGTGGTTTTTACTTCGTTGGACTGGCATTTCACTTGTGACTTTTTGGAGGCTTTACTATAGTAAGTTCTTTGGCTTTTTGAGATTCCATCTGGATGCGGTTTAAGACTGTCTTTTGATACCTTTAGTGTGAGTATTCAAGCTTCTTCCGGTTCTATTTTTCAGCACACTGTATGCTAATAAAAATCTCGCCGGTAGTAAGTACATTTTCTTTCACGATCTGGTTTCTTTTTTGGTCCCTTTATGCATGTTAAAGATGATTTTTAGTTATTTTTAGTAGACTTACATGGCGGTGCATGTGTACGATGGTGGTGATAACACAGTGATATAATTGATAGCTATATATGGTGCAGTATGTTTCTTTATTAGTTCTAGGATTTTGTTCTCTTTCCCCATGTAGTACAAATTTACACATGGTGGTTGGATAGTTTTTCCTTTCCCTCCCATGTGGGTAATTTGATTATGTGACACCCTTTGGTACTTTAAGTGTATTATCAACACCAATAAGGGGATTTATTGCATGAGCATATTGTTTCCCTTCAGACTCACTTCTTCTCTTCTCTCATCCTCTCCCCTCTGTTTCATTCTTTTATATATCTTAGAAAGAAGTGTTTATTAAGAAGGATTTTTATGTCTATGTTTCTGTTGCATTTCATGTTCTTGCATATTTAATTGTTCATGATGACCTTTTTTAAATGTATATTACAAGTTTCTTTGGTGTTTTTAAACTATGGTTTAATGTAGCATTCCAACATTTTATTTATTTATTTATTTATTTGGCTTTATATAATTTTAATAGTGTAATTTATTTGAGTATTTGATAATTAGATATGTATGTATTACGTACATGCTATTATTTATTTCTTTTATTTGTTTTATTCTTTTGTTTTTTAGTTGTCTTCACCCCTGATGAAGTGTTAACGAAACACGGCCTGTGTCGGGTTGGCAATAGTTGTTGTTAATAAAGATAATACATATATACGTATATCCTGGTCCTTGGTTTTATACCACGTTCTCTGACTGTATGCTCTACCATATGGACAGCCCATTGTATGCCTTCAGAAATGCTTACCACACTTACAGATCCCTCATTTATTGGTTTTGTTGTTCTTGTGTAATGTGATGGCCTGTGAATGCCAGCAGTGACCACTGATAGCCTTTGCAGAAATATTCATCTCATTATGATTACACAACAGACAAAATCATATTGCCTATCAGAGACTGCATATTGGCTAGTTATCTTCCATATCATCCTGCTAGACCAGTCCAGACAAGTGGATTGTGTTCCCCTACCAGCAGATTGGTAGAAACAAAGAACCAATGAAAAGCTCAAGTTTCAATGGCATCACTCCCATGCCTCTATACACCTCAACCACCAGAGGACTCTTCAGTATTTCTTTCTCTCTAGCAGATGGTGGATGGATTTTCTCCTCTCTGAAGAAAATTCTGAAGCTTTGAGAGGAAAAGATTGATTAAACATTTGTGAATGACCACCTTAAGTTTACTCTCTCACTTGAGCGTGGCATGGGAGGCTCTACTAGACTACAATCTTTTCGGTAGCCATAGGAGGAGGGAAAATTGGTTCAGCTCCATGCGCTTATCATGATAACAGCCTGCTGAGCAGCCAGAAATTGGAAGGATTTGGAAGGATCTGGAAGAGTGCAGCAGCCTCAGATAACCTTGATGCTCCCTCCTCTGTTCCCTCCTGCTATCTCCCAAAGATTGCTGAACGCTCTCAGAGGGATTTGACTATTACCACCTTAAACACAGTGCTGCAAAGCCTGCAAAACAGTATCAGGGAAGTAGAGCTCAGTTTGGCATGGGTCCCTCTGCTTGGGGCTCTCAGGGGGTGAGTACCAAGGCTTGATTTCATCATTGTCTTTATTGGGGGCTCCCAATTCTGTCTGTGTGGGACACACGAGTAGACTGCTGATGACTGTTGGCGTGGTGTGGGGGTTTCCTGCCATTTTCTGCACACAGTAGCGTTTTCTCCTCTTGTGTGCTTTGCGATCACGCGGTTTATATGCACGTTTCACCCAAGCAGCTCCTATGCACATTGCAGTAAGAGCACAGTTAATGCATGCCACGGTAAAAGCGCAGTAACCGCATGCTGCAGTAAAGATACAGTTAATGCAGTAAAAGTACAATGCCGCTGCAGCCTTAGCACGTGCTTTTATGATAATTTATTTATTTATTTTTATTTATTATTTTATTACAGTTTCTTATATACCGCGCTATTCGGTATCAGCGCGGTTTACATCATAACATAACTACCATAACAACAAGTTGTCAGGTTTTACATCGAACAGGGATACAAACTTGGATAACAGGGTAAACTATGTACATAAGCTATTTAGACAGCAAGGATAGGTACTTGCCTTAACTCTCTTAATGTCTTCTTCCAGGAATCGTTATTTGGCCTGTGGCAAGCAAGGTGCCTCATCTACAGCTTCTGGACTCTGGTCTTCTAGAATAATAGCTCCTGAGTCATCTCTGGAGGGATTATTCCCCCTCACTATGCCGGGGGATGCGATTAGTCCGGCCCTGTCTGCCTAAGGGCAGGAGATGGCGCATGGTGCTGTGGGTAAGGATAACCAGCTGGTCGGAGGTTCCGGTGACCATGCTGTGTACTGCTGCCCATCCTCTAGGGGATTAACAGCAACTGGGTCCACTGGCATAAGGAAGTCATTTCTGTGAGAGGAACTTCTGGAGTCCGCATTGTCCTCCCTGGAATTCTTTTCCTTTTTACAACAGGCCTGATCATTCTGGCATGGAAATTCAGACCCTGCGGCCTTTGGGTTCCCCCAAGTGCAGTATCATCAGGGGCAGACTTACAGTGAAAACCCTATTCAATTGCTTATCCCTAAGCATCCCCAGCAAAGGGTGCCCCCTGGAGATGAGGATCAGCTGGAATCGGTCCTAGATCTGAACTGTGGCTTGAATTCAGATGTCTGATGTCTGATGTCTGATGTGAATGAAGAAGTACTCTCGCCTTCAGAGGATTGTGAGGATGCTGATGTTATCCGCCTGTTCCAGAAGGAGAAACTGGATGCGTTGATTCCCAGGATTTCATCCATCTTGAGCTTGGCAGTTGCTCCAGGCAGGAACTGAGGGTGCATCCACTCCTGCAAGGCGTGTGGAAATCCACTACTGTCTTCCCGTTTCCAGAGGTGCTCAAGGGCCTGCTCCAGTTGAAGTGGGATTCCTCCAACTCCCCGCTTTAGAGGCTAAGGTGTATAAGAGGATGCATGCTCTCCCGGAGAAGGAGTACGTTGTGTGGGTTGAAGCTTCCAAGGTGGATACGCACATTACAGCAGCTACCAGATGACCACCATTCCTGAGGAAGGCGGATCGGCCTTAAGGATATTCTGTATCAAAAGATGGATTCGGGTTGAAGATCCACTTCACTGCGGCTACAGGCCTGACGTCTTGAGCCCTGCTCTAGTGGACTCAGTCTCTTCCTTTTTGATGCCATGTATGGCTTGGTATTGATGATGACATGGCCTTCACTTGGCTTAGAACAGGGCAGCAGACTCATCTTCCAAAGCCCGGTTGCCTATCTGGCCTTAGAGGGATGCTTCTGTTGGGTCCAATTTAGAGAAGCCGGTGAAGAACTTGGGCAAGATGAAATCTTACTGCCTTTTGGAGGACTGGTCCAAGGGGCTTGTGAAGTGGGTAGGAGCCCCTTTTCTTTTAGCTTCTGCCCGCTCCTCATTGGTGCACTGGTTGGACTTCCGGGGGTCTTGGGGCTCCTGTTGCTATCAGCCTGGAAAGCCTTTCTTCCCCTCTGATTATGGACTTCGGGCTCATTCTCAGTCCTTTTGTGGGGAGTTTGGGTCCAGGGACCCGGTCCCATCCAGAGGAGGACCCTCCTGGGCTATGCAATGAAAGTTTGGAGGCCTCCAGTTGGGGGCAGATTTCGTCTCTTCTTCAGGAATGAGCCTAGGTCACCAAGGATCGCTAGGTGTTAGTCTCCATTCAGTATGGCTATGGTCTGGAATGTGAAGAGCCGATCCCGGCCACTTGCGTCTTCTCCCCTTATGGGTCTGCAAACAACAGGGCCGCTATGTGGATCATCTTGGACAAGTTGCTCTCTTAAACGCAATGGTACCCATTTCCCCCAGGCGATCGGGGCAGGTATTCCATCTGTTTCACAGTGACCTACACGAAAGGAACATTCTGGCCCATTCTGGACTTCAAGTGTGTCAGTGAGCACTTGTGCGTCAAGTGTTTCTGGATGGAAACTTTGCGATCCAGGATTCAAGCTATGCGCAGAGGGAGTTCACGTCATCTCTGGCTTTGGCCAAGGCATATTTTCATATCCCGATTTGGGGGATCAGCAAAGTATCTGTGTTTTTGCTATGCTTAGCTCTCACCTTCAGTTTTGCACCCTTCCATTCAAACTCTTCACTGCCCGAAGGACGTTCTCCAAGGTCCTGGTGGTGGTGTTTGCGGCGCTATGGCTTCAAGGAATTTGTGTGCACATATATCTGGACTACTGGCTCATCCAAGCCCATTCTCCTTCAGGGACATCTCGGAGTGGTGTACTTTCTGATAAGCATCGTCTGGGTGATCATTTGGGGAAAAGTCAGTTGTTGCATTCTCAGTCCCTGGAGTTCCTGGGAGCACGTCTTTGATACTCAAGTGTGCAGAGCCTTTCTGCCAGAGAAGAAAGTCAAGGCTGTTGGATTGCCTAATGCTATTCTGTTTGCAGCAGGCTCCCAGAGACCAGGTTGATCTTCATCAGCAGTTCAATCTCAGGCTCCCACTTCCAATGATGGTGAAGGCCAGCCTGCGGTGGTGGTAGCAGCCCAGTCTTCTGAGGAAGGGCGTGCTGCTGGATAATTGCTCATGGATCCTTCTGGGGATGGATGCCAGTCTCTCAGGCCAGGGAGCCCATTGCTCAGGCTGAACAGCCTGGGACCATTGAAATCGTGGGGAGGTGGTCCATCAACTGCCCTGAAGCTAGGGCCATCAGGTTGGCTCTTCTACATCTCCGATCTCCTATCGAGGACCGGGCTGTTAAAGTATTCTTGGACAACATCATGGTGGTGGCTTATGACGATCGGCAAGGTGGCACGAGGAGTGTTGGGGAGCCCTGGATATGGCTCTCCTGTTTTCCTGGGCGTCAAAGAGCCTTCTAGTTTGTCGGCTCTGCACATTGCCAGGGTGGATACTGTGGAAACGTTTTTTTCTCAGACACACATTTTAGTTCCAGGAGAGAGTGGGAGTTGAATCAGGAGGTGTTTTCAGTTGCTTCTGCGCTGCTGGGGTCACCCTGAGAGGAATCTGATGGTGACCCGCTCTACTGCCAAAGTATGCCGCTTTTTCAGTCATCACATGGAGACAGGGTCTGAAGGCTTTGGCACTCTAGCTTAACCTTGACCAAGTCAAGCTCCTACAAGTGCCACCTCTTCACCTGCCTCTGTCTCTGAGCTTATTGTGTCGGGAGCCACTTGTCCTGGAGGACCCAGTCCCTTTCTCGCTTACAGCTTGACTCCTATAAAGAGATGGTTAGTGCATAAGGGCTACTCTCTGGCAGTGGTGTTCCACTCTACTCAGAGCCCGGAGGAGGTCTACCAACCTGGCATACATGCGTGTCTGGTGCCTCTTTGAGTGATGGTGCGGCGCACAGCATCTGGCTTCTGAAGTGGCCAAGATGCTGTCTCTCTTAGCCTTTCTGCAAGAAGGTCTAGAGAAGGGCTTTTGTCTTAGCTCCCTGAAGGTTCAGGTGGCAGCTTTGGCCTGTTTCAGAGGTCTGATGGCTAGTACGTCTCTAGCCATACACTCGGATGTTTCGCACCACCTTCAGGGGGGTTCGGCATCTGTGCCCTCCCCTATGGCCTGTGGTCATAAGAACTTAAGATATGCCATACTGGGTCAGACCAAGGTCCATCAAGCCCAGTATCCTGTTTCCAACAGTGGCCAATCTAGGTCATACGTACCTAGCAGTTACCCCAAAAGACACAGGTTCCACAATGCTTGTACTGGGTCAAGCATTGATATCCTGGGTCCCTTCTTAATAATGGTTTATGGACCTTTCCTCCAGGAACTTGTCCAAACCTTTTTTAAACCCAGCTACACTAACAGCCTTTATAACATCCTCTGGTAACAAATTCCAGAGTTTGATTACATGTTGAGTGAAAAAATATTTTCTTTTATTAGTCTTAAATAGTTTACCCTGTAGCTTCATTGCATGTCCCCTAGTCTTTCTATATTCTGATAACGTAAACAATCGATCTACGTTTACCCGTTCCACTCTGTTCATTAATTTATAGACTTCTATCATATCTCCCCTCAGCCGTCTCTTTTCTAGGTTAAAGAGCCCTAACCTTTTTAGCCTTTCTTCATAGGAGTATTCTTCTATCCCCTTTACCATTTTGGTGGCTCTTCTCTGAACCTTTTCTAATATTGCTATATCCTTTTTAAGATACGGCGACCAGAATTGCACACAATATTCAAGGTGCGGTCTCACCATGGAACGATATAGAGGCATTATAATATGTTTAGTTTTATTTTGCATTCCTTTCCTTATGATACCTAGCATTCTATTTGCTCTCTTGGCCGCCGCTGCACACTGGGCCGAGGGTTTTAACATGGTATCCACAATGACGCCTAAATCTTTTTCCTGGGTGGTGGTTCCTAATGTGGAACCTTACATCGTGTAACCATAGTTTGGGTTATTCTTCCCTAGGTGCATAACTTTGCACTTGTCCACATTAAATTTCATCTGCCATTTTGATACCCAGTCTTCCAATTTATCAAGATCCTCTTGCAATTTTCCACAATCCTCTTGGGTTTTAACAACTTTAAAGTTTTGTGTCATCTGCAAATTTGATAACCTCACTCGTTATTCCACTTTCGAAGTAGTTTATGAATATTTCAGAAAGCAGCGGACACAGCACAGATCCCTGGGGTACACCACTATTCACCTTTTTCCATTGGGAAAATTTACCATTTAGCCCTACCCTCTGCTTTCTATCTTTTAACCAGTTCCTGATCCACAGTAGTACACTGCCTCCTATCACATGACTCTTTAGGTTTGCTAAAAGTCTCTGATGAGGGACCTTGTCAAAGGCTTTCTGAAAGTCCAGATACACTATATCAACCGACTCACCTTTGTCCACCTGTTTATTTACACCTTCAAAAAAACATAACAGATTAGTAAGACAAGATCTTCCCTGTCTAAAGCCATGTTGGCTGTCTCCCATTAGGCCATGACTATCTACATGCTGAGTAATTTTATTCTTTATGATGGTTTCTACCATTTTTCCTGGTACTGACGTCAGGCTCACCGGTCTGTAGTTTCCCGGATCACCCCTGGAACCCTTTTTAAAAATTGGTGTTACATTGGCGATCCTCCAGTCTTCAGGTATTAGAGATGATTTTAATGATAGTTCACAGATTACTAATAGCAGGTCTGCAATCTCATATTTCAGTTCCTTCAACACCCTTGGATGTATACCATCCGGCCCAGGTGATTTGCTACTCTTCAGTTTATCTAATAGTTGTAATACATCTTCCCGATGTATCGATATTTCCTTCAATTCTTCCACACCTTTATATACCACTTCAGTCATGGGTAACATCCCTACATCTTCCTCAGTAAAGACCGAAGCAAAGAATTCATTCAGTCTCTCCGCTATCGCCTTGTCGCCTCTTAGTGCCCTTTTAACCCATCTATCATCTGATGGACCAACTGACTCTCTCACAGGTTTTTTGCTACAAATGTACTTGAAAAAGTCTTTATTTCGTTTTTTGCTTCCGCAGCAAGCTTCTTCCCAAATTTTCCCTTTGCCTGCCTTATCAATGAATTGCATTTGACTTGCAAGTGCTTGTGCTGTTTCCAGGTTTCGTCGTTTGGCTCTTTTTTCCATTTCCTGAAAGATGCTTTTTTGGCAACAACTGCCTCTCTTACTTCACCTTTAAACCATGCTGGCAGTTTTTTGGACTTCTTCCACTTTTCTTAAAGCATGGAATACAGCTGGCCTGGGCTTCCAAGATAGTTTTTTTCAATAACACCTAAGCTTGATGTAAGTCTTTAACCTTTGCAGCTGCTCCTTCTAGCTTTTTCTTAACTATTTTCCTCATTTTATCATAGTTTCCCTTTCGAAAGTTAAAAGGTAGTACTGTGGATTTCCTTACTATCCCTCCTCCACTAATTAAATGAAACGCGATCATGCTATAATCACTATTGCCAAGTAGCCCCAACACCCTTATCTCTTGCACTAGATCTGGTGTTCCACTAAGGACTAGGTCTAATATGGCTTCCCCTCTGGTGGGTTCATGAACCAGCTGCTCCAAGAAGCAATCATTTATTTCATCTAGGAACTTTATCTCCCTAGCATGTCCTGACGTGACACTGACCCAGTCGATACCGGGGTAATTGAAATCACCCATTATTATTACTGCGCTGTAACCTTTGTTAGCTTCCTTGATTTCTTTGAGCATTTCATCATCCATTTGTTCATTCTGGCCAGGCGGTCGATAGTACACCACCACTGCCATCGCCTTCCCCTTTTTACATGTAATTTCAATCCATAGAGATTCTACAGCAAATTTTGTTTCCTGCAAAACTTTAATCCTTTCTAATTCAATGCCCTCTGTAACATAGAGCGCAACCCCTCCACCAATTTGATCAGCTCTATCATTATGATATAGTTTGCACCCAGGTATCACAGTGGTCCCACTGGTTGTCCTCTTCCACCATGTCTCTGATATTCCAATCATATCTAACCTCTCATTTCGTGCTATATATTCTAACTCTCCCATCTTATTTTTTAGACTTTTAGCATTTGCATACAAGCATTGTAGAGACTTTATTTTATTCATATTAATTTGGCTGTTGGTAGACATTGGTAATTTGGGATCTTTAAGCTCTGTCTGCTCCATACTCGAGGGCATTTGGGCTGCTTTATTCTTTTTTGGAATCTCTCTGCTTTTGGTAGTATCCTTCAAGGATACATTCTTCTGAACCATCCACTCTTGGGCGACTGTCGGCTTTCCCCTATTATCTGGTTTAAAAGCTGCTCTATCTCCTTTTTAAAGGTTAATGCCAGCAGCCTGGTTCCATCCCGGTTAAGGTGACGCCCATCCCTTCGGAAGAGCCCCTCCTTTCCTCAGAATGTTCCCTAGTTCCTAACAAATCCAAAACTCTCATCTCTGCACCATTGTCTCATCCATGCATTGAGACTCCGGAGCTCTGCCTGCCTTTTGGGTCCTGCACGTGGAACGGGAAGCATTTCAGAGAACGCTACTCTGGAAGTTCTGGATTTCAGCTTCCTACCTAAAAGCCTAAATTTAGCGTCCAGAACCTCCCTACCACATTTTCCTATGTCATTGGTACCGACATGTACCAAGACAGCAGACTCCTCCCCAGCACTATCTAAGACCTTATCTAGGTGGTGCGTGTTACCAGGTGATCCTCACATCCACCAGCCACCCAGCTATCTACATGCCTAATGATCGAATCACCAACTATAATGGCTGTCTTAACCCTTTCCTCATGGGCACATGGCCCTGGAGAAACTTCCTCGGTGCGAAAGGGTTTTACATCACCTGGAGGACAGGTCCTAATTACAGGATCACTTCCTGCCACACCAGGGTGATGCTCTCCTGTCACGTGACCTCTCTCCTCCATGGCAACAGGGATGCTGCCAGACTGGAGGTGGGACTTCAGGACTATGTCCCTGTAGGTCTCGTCTATGTACCTCTCTGTCGTCCTTGGGATCTGTATCTGATGGTTTGGCCCTGATGTCAAAGCCCCTTGAGTCGTTAGAGTGCACCACTCTGCAGGACTTGTTTTGCAAGGTGGTTTTCCAAGCTGCAAACTCTGTCTTGCCGAGATCCTTACCTCTCTTTTTCTGAGGAGGCTGTTTCCTTTCGGCTTGTGCGTTCCTTCTTCTCTGAAGTGATTTCTCCCATTCATGTGAACCAGGCGGTTTGCCTGCCCTCCTTCTCTGAGGTGCAGTGTTGGGGGAATGATACGATTTTCGCCTTCTGGATGTCCAGAGAGTGCTTTTCTGGGTTTTGGAGATTGCAGATTCTTTTCATAAGTCAGACCATCTTTTTGTGCTGTTTGCTGGCCCACGCAAGGTAACGCGGCGGCTCAGTCTGCATTAGGACACTGGGTTAAGGAGGCTGTTACCTCGGTGGATCTGTTGCAGAATCTACCGGTTACAGAAGGTTTGCGCACCCATTCCACCTGAGCGCAAGCGTCCTCATAGGCGGAGCGGAGCTCGGTAACCCTGCAGACATTTGTCAGGCAGCAACGTGAGCATTACTTCCACTTTTATTTTGTCAAGCATTTCTGCTTGGATGTGCCTCTCGAGTAGACATGGTCTTTAGCTCTATGGTTTTTGCAAGCTGTGTGTCTTCTTCCCACTCAGTGAAGGCAAAGCTTTGGTATGTCCATCTTGTCTGGACTGGTCTAGCAGGACAGTATGGAAGGTGACATTTTACTTAACAGGTAATGTCCTTTCCTTGAGTCCTACTAAACTAGTCCAGGGCTTGTCTCTGGAACTGTGATTGCTCTACTCTTTTTCGGCGGTACCCTTGGGTCCACTATGAAATCCATATTTGGCTCTGCAGTTCATCTTCTACGATCAGCCTTCTCTTTATGCTTTCCTGTATATAGTTCTCTACTGTTTGATTGGTCATTATTTCCCTTATTGTGTGAGGCCTGCCATGTTCTCCCATATGCTTTGGGATGGATACTGAATAGATCTCTGGTGGCTGAGGAATATAGAGGCATGGGTGTGATGTCATTGAAACCTGGGCTTTTCATTGGGTCTTTGTCTCCATCATTCTACTGGTAGGGGAAGACAACCCACTTGTCTTGACTGGTCTAGCAGGACTCAAGGAAAGGTCAGTCTCTAGGAACAAGCAGGAATGCAGTCTTCACATATGGATGATGTCGGCATCAACAGAGGCTGGCACGGGTACTTTCCCCAGTATCCAATAGGAATGCTTTTGGGAGCGTTACTTCACGCATGCATGTCTGCCTTCCCATCTTCCCAGCAGTTCTCCTCAGTGGTCTTTTTTCCTTGGAGTTCTCATGATGTTGTCCTAGTCCTGTCGTGAAGAGACGACTTTAAACTTATTTCGGTACCTCCTCGGTACTTCTACTTTGCCTTCCCATCACCCGGAGCAGTCCCGCATTGTTCCGGTGCCAATTCCTTTTTTACTTTTCAAATATTTTCTTTGTTTTTTGTCATGTTTTTCATGTTGGGCACCATTGCCCACTTTGTTTTGGCCTCCATTCTTTTTCCAAAATGGAGAAACCCCACAGTGGGTTCAAAAAATGTACTAAGTGCCGTAATTCCATCTCGGCCACTGACCAGCACAACTCATGTTTAAAATGTCTAGGCCCCGACCATGAAGTTTCCTCCTGTGCTTCCTGCAAGCACATGACGGCAAGAGGGCTCAAGAACTGAGAGCAGCAGAGAGTTTAGCTTTTTCGGTCAGACTCAGCCGCTTCGGCACACTCCTAGGGGTCCTCCACATCATCGAAGTCATCACAATGCTTTCCATTCATCATCAGTGTCAAAGCATAGGAAGAAGCATCGATCAGGGTCTTCATCAGAAAAGGTATCGAAAGCCTCGGTGTCGACATCAAAAGTTCCCTTCCTCGGCATTAACATCAGACTCCAATGCTTGTCATCAGCACCATTATTCATCGGTGGATCCAGACGGGCCATCTGGCCAAGCAGCCCCAGCAGGAGGATACCCCCTCCAAAGCCACAGAGGGGCTTGGGGATGCTCCTAGGACCATGTCTTCGGTGTAGCCCCCTTACTCAGGGATCGTGGCTGAGGCTTCCATGCTGGACATCATACAATCCTCTCCAGTCTCCCTCGAGCAGATCCAGGCCATCGAATGGAGTCTGGCTATGATCCTGGCAGCCATTGTGCCGAGGCCTTCGAGGCCCTCGGGTTTTACCTTGGAGCACATTGCTCTGGTGCAGTTGTTAGAGGCCAGTGTTCCCGATGCTTCTGGAGCCCTCACTGAGGTATCTGTTCCTCCACACTTGGAGCCTCCAACAACCCCAATTCATTCTGGGGCATCACATGCGGTGCATTCCAGCTCTGAGATGGCTCATCGACCTTCGACATCAGGAACTGAGCATCATCAGCACCGAAGCACCAACAAACATTACTTTGACTTCCTACCAGACACAGATTCGATGTCATCCGACATAGATTCTGAATCTATGGTTTCTGACCCAGGTCGATACATTCCATCAGATCCTTCTCCACCACATGAGAGGCATCGGTCCCCACCGGAGGAAATGTCTTTTCAGGACTTCATAAAGGACATGGCAGTGGCCCTCTCAGTCTCGATGACAACAAAACTGGAACCAAGAGCGGAGGACTTAGATATCCTCCAGTATCCATCGGCTCCGAAGGAAGCAACTACCCTTCCTGTTTATAACATCCTAAAGAACCTGATGACTTGAATGTGAGAAGCACCACTCCCCCCCCCCCTCCAGCCATTAGCTAGAGATTGGAAACACTGTACCGAGTCCTCCTTGCCCAGGCTTCCAGAAGCCACAACTACCCCACTGCCCTATGGTAGTAGAGTCTGCCATGAGGAGGATCAAAAATTCCAAGAACCATTCCTCTGTTCCTCCAGGCATGGATGCTAGGACCTTCGATGCTTTTGGGAGAAAAGCATTCCAAGCTGTCATGTTGGGGTCCAGGATCAATTTCTACATGCTGTATATGGGCAGGTTCTTAAAGGATGTCTCCAGGGACTTATCTGAATTTAGCTCCCTTCTCCCAGAGAAAAAACAGGATCCTCATAAGGCTCTAGTTCTTCATGCCCAGAACACCTTCAAGTTCCTAACTAGAGAGCAGCTTTCGATGCTTTTGAGGCTACCAACAGGACAGCAGCAGCCTGTATTGGGGTAAGGAGGGTTGCATAGCTGCAGGCCTCAGATCTGGAGCAGTGGGTTCAAGATAAACTCATTAACATCCTTTGCAATGGAGAGAATCTGTTTGGGAAGGGCTGACGTGAAAAGGTAGGGGAGATTGAAACAGATGAACTCACCATGAAGTGCCTGTCCAAGAAGACAGCAGATCAGAGCAAGAAAAGGTCTTCTACAAAGAAGCCCTTCTACCCAAAAATGCTCTGTCTGTCAGCCTCAAGAATCCCAACAGAAACAACAGGGTCCTAGTCAACCCAGAAAACCTAAAACATCTAAGGCTCAGCCCACTCCACAACCTCAACCTCCAGTGAGCTTTTGACTCCTTTCTAAAGGGTATAGCCTACCGGCTCCTCCAGCCTTCCTTCGCCCCTCACATCCCAGGGAGATTGACAAATTTTGCCTCATCACCCTAGAACCCTGGACTTTACAGCTTGTAAGTGTGGGCTATCAGCTCAAATTCAAGGCTCTATCCCCCAGTTTCTTTGTGGATGAAGCCAATATGGATCTCCTCCACTCCACTCTGCTATTGCAGGAGATCAAGTCTCTGACATCTCAGGGAGCTGTCAAAGATGTCCCTCCACCACAGCAAGGTCTAGGGTTCAATTCCTAATACTTCCTCATCCCAAAAAAGACAGGTGGCTTCAGGTCTATTCTCAGCCTAAGACATCTCAATAAATTCCTAGTGAGAGAAAAGTTCAAGATGATCTCACTAGGGACACTTCTCCCCTATCTTCAGCAAGACAACTGGCTTTGCTCTCTGGATCTGAAGGATGCTTACACACACATCTTGATCCGCCCACTTCACAGACAGTATCTCAGATTTGTCTTCCAGGGGCACCACTATCAATATCGGGTTCTTCCCTTCGGGCTGGCTTCAGCACCAAGAGTCTTCACAAAGTGCCTTGCAGTCATAGCAGCCTACCTGTGCACCTTGGGAATCTTCATCTATCCTTACTTAGACAACTGGCTCATCAAGGGAGATACTCCTCAAATAGTCACCACATCACTTCAACAGACCATTCTCATTCTACAACATCTATGATTTGTGGTAAATTACCCAAAATCTCACCTGACTTCAACACAAACTCTGTAGTTTATAGGAGCTCAGCTAGATACAAGGGCTCGAGTCTGCTTGCCAGAAGACCGCCTCAATCTCCTAGTCACCCTGGTGACCCACTGCCAACAGCAGACGACCCTCACGGCTCAAGACATGCTACATCTCCTCAGTCACATGGCTTCCACAGTCTATGTTGTTTCATATGCCAATTTATACATGCGCACAGCACAGTGGACTCTCTCTGAGCAGTGAACACAGTCGACAGGTCACCTCTCAGACAGGATCACCATTTCATCTCACCTGGTGAACTCCCACCATTGGTGGCGAACACCCCAAAACCTTCTCATAGGGTTACCTTTTGAAAGGTCTATACTGCAGTGTACCCTGACCACTGATGCTTCCAAGCACGGCTGGGGGGCAGATCTCCGAGACTTCACCACACAGGCCAATGTACCTCTCGGGAGGCCTCTCAATACATAAATCTTTTGGAGCTCAGGGCAATTGCAAATACCCTCAAGGTTTCTTGTCCTCATCTAATGGGACAAACAGTACTTGTTCAGACTGACAATCAAGTTGCCATGTTCTTTGTCAACAAGCAGGGCAGTATAGGTTCTTGCCTCCTATGCAACAAGGCAACCCATCTTTGGGATTTTGTGATATCCCATCACATTCATCTCCAAGCCATTTATCTCCCTGGGTAGGAGAATCTGTTAGCCAACAGGCTCAGCCGGATCCTTCCTCTACACAAGTGAATGCTCAATCACTGGATGGCACAGCGCTTATTCCACTTATGGGGGATGCCCAGAGTGGACCTCTGCTTCTCCGGTGAATGCCCAGCTACCTTGCTTTTCTTCAAAGATACCCTCTCCACACAGTGAAAGTTTGGATGCTTTCCTTCTTCACTTGGGGCAGGGTCTTTTTATACATTCCCACCAATTCCTCTCATTCCAAAGACACTTTTCAAGTTACAATTTGACAGGGGCAAAATCATTCATATCACCCCATTCTGGCCCCATCAACTATGATTTCCCCTACTTCTTCGTCTGACTCGGAATCAGCCTCTCCAATTAGACTGTGCACTCCACCTGCTCTCGCAGGACCAAAGGACACTACTTCATCCCAGCCCCAAGACTCTACGCTTGATGACATGACTGCTGAGCGCTTCATCCTCTCAGACTTAGGACTCCCAAAGGATGTAACTCAAGTCTTACTTGCTTCTAGGAAGGATTCTATGAGACATACCTAAGCCTTTGAGTGGCGCAGAGTTTCCCTCTGGTGTTCCCAAAGAGCTCTCAATCATTTCACTTGTACTTTATAACACCTGCTGCAGTACCTTCTGCATCTCTCTTCATCTGGTCTGTAAACTAATTTTGTCCAGGTACACTTGAATGCAATTGAAGCCTCTCAACGCCTAATTGGGGATCTCCCAATTTCTTCTTATCCGCTGGTGGCACGGTTCATGTGGGGGATCCTTTTAACAATCCACCAGTACGCTCCCCCTATGGTGACATGGGACCTTAGCATTGTCCTCATGCAACTTCTAAGATCCCCCTTTGAGCCCTTGACCATGGCTCCTCTCAAGTTTCTCACTTGGAAAGTTCCTTGTCTCATCGCTCTGACCTCAGCACGTAGAATCAGTGAGTTACAGGCTCTGGTGGACGATGCTCCTTCACTTGTTTCCATCATGATAAGGTGGTTCTTACGACTCTCCCTAAGTTCCTTCCAAAGTTGGTTACACCTTTCCATCTGAACCAACCATATTTCTTCTGACCTTTTTTCCTAGGCTGCACACTTCTAAGGCGGAAGCAAACTTACACACTTTGGACTGCAAAAGAGTGCTTACTTTCTATCTTGACCAAACTAAGAGTCATCACCAATGCTCTCAACTGTTCATGTCTTTTGACCCTAGTCACCTGGGTCTCTTGGTTTCCAAAAGGACAATTTGCCAACTGGATTGCTAACTGTATCTCTTTGCATATACCCAAGCTGGTCTATCCCTTCAGGGACATGTCACAGCACACAATGTCCGAGCCATGGCTGCTACCATAGCCAACCTTCAGTCTTTCTTGCTTTCTGAGATTTTCCAGGCAGCCACATGATCTTTGTTACATATCTTTGCTGCCCACTATCGCACTGACAAAGACTCCAATCGAGATGCTCAATTCGGACAAGCCATCTTAAGAAACCTCTTTCAGATTTATGGCAATTCTGCCCACTGTCCATCTTCAACTACACCAACAGGAGTGTGCCCAAATGGCTGAGTCTGATGGATCCCTGCTTTTTCCTGTTTTGGTTCTGGGCTCTTCTCTCCTGCTGGGTAGTCATGGGCTAAAGAGTCCCATATGTGAAGACTCTATTTCTGCTTGTTCCTGGAGATAGTGTAGTTACTCACCTGTAACAGATGATCTTTGGGAACAGCAGGAATCAGTCTTCACAACCCACCCACCTCCCCTCGGAGTTGTCATCATTCCATTTTCTATTTGTCCTTTTCTCTTACGGGGTTTTTTCTCTGCTATATACCTGACTGAGGAGAATTGCTGGGAAGGCGGGAAGGCAGACATGCATGTGTGGAGCATACACATGTCGGGCTCTGTCAGTGCTGGTACAAAGGAGGAGCGTGACTCTTGCAGGTGTAGGAGGGAACAAACAGAGCAAGAGAGGAGGGCAGGTTTGGAACAGACTGCTTTATTGAAGATGGTCCCTACGCGTTTCGGCTTGCGCCTTCTTCGGGGGACATACAGCTACCATAGGGTTAAATAAATAAAGTTAAAATAAAAAAAAATCAAAGGATAGATATGCAACATTTAAAATAAAATAAATAATTAATGATGGTACATTTAAAAATAAATCAATCTGATAAGATATAAAAAATATATAATAAATATAAATAAAAATCTAAACAGGCAATATATGCGTATAGGTTAACATATAAATTCTAAAAAGACTATCCAGAGGACACAATGAAAAATCAGAGATATTACTACAATTATAGTTAAAATGAAATAAAAATAAAATAAAAATTGACAATAATTTAATTAAATTGAGTATAACTTTAGAAACGAGGGCCGAGACAGATAATTAAAATATGAAAAAAACATTAATAAATGGTGAACAGATTGATTACAAAAGCATAAAGAAGCAACCTAAGAAGCTATATAAATATGAATATGTTCATAATATATGAAAATAAAACCGACAAAAAATCTTAAAAGGTATAAATCAAGAAAGCACATACCACAGTTGTATACAAGGAAGTGTCTCATAAAGACAGTTTGGTGATTACACTATGTGTAGGTGGTGCCGTATCTAATGAGCTTGTCACCAGGTACAAACACGTTGTAGCACTATATAACGGCTATAAAAAGAAAAATAGAATAATAACATGCTTGGACAGACAAACAATATATATACAAAATTTTATCATGTGTAAGTAATAAATAAATAAAAACAATGAGATGAATCCATAATACTTAATAAATAGATAGTGCTTAATAAATATAATAGGAATATAAACTGTAAAATATTAAAAATTAAAAAATTAAAAAATAATTAAATAAACAGTCATTGCACATGTTAGTAAAAAATATTAATAAATAATAATAGATTCAAAAGAGACTGTTAATGAGAAGACATATAAATAGAACATTTATACATTAATTAGATCATAAAGGAGAACACAAAGAATCAGATGGTCAAGGACTATTATGTAAGCAGTGTAGAACTAATGATCTAATATAGGAAAAAGGAGCAACTAGGGTAAACTGATAAGTGTGGGAAATGGAGACCTAAAAGGAAAAGATTGAAGGCAAACTGGTTTTGTAAATATACTGATGGAATTAGAGGAACAACATATGATCACAATTTAAAATCAATCATCTACATGAGAACATGTATTATTACCACTGATGTATTTTTAATTTAGAAATTGTGGGAAAACTAAAAATCTTATATACACTAGTGATGTAGATAGTTTATTTATAAATTAAATGATCGCTAAAATAATTCTCGTATATCTATATAACAAGGTATTGAACGGCACTGAGGAAAAGCACTTCATAATATAATAAAAATGTGAGTAAAATCCAAATGTGTATGTTACTAGAGACATAGGGGTCTGTTTACTAAACATTCCTAACGTGCGGGGCCGTGCTAGTGTGCCTGTGCCATATAAGGAGTGGGCGGTTCAGGCAGAAAATAGAAAAAAAACGGTAGTAAGCAACCGGATGTGTGTGCGTCGCGCTAATGTGCGGGGGTCGACATTAGCGCGTGGAAAGGCAAAGTGGCACGCTGCTGAGTATACAAAACAACAGAGCCGTGGTACAACGGTGAAGACACTGACCAATGGTGCAGGGGCCATGGGTTCAATCCCCCAGTGTGCGCAACGACAAAGGTCAGCTGAGGCAGTAATTGTAATGATTAACATTGTTTTAGGAGGCAAATTAATTTGGAACGGCATAAGGCGGCGCACAGTTATTTTTGGGCAGCAGAAGGTGGCGCACAGTTATTTTTGGGCAGCAGAAGGCGGCGCACTGGTCCCCTTGGGCGGCAGAAGGCGGCGCGCTGATGCACAAGCACAGGAACAGAGCCACAGCACAATGGTTACAACACTGACCAATGGTGCAGGGATCAGGGGTTCAACACCTCACAATGCCCAGTGAAAAATACCTGCTGAGGCAGTATGTATTATGCTGTAGGAGGCTGTATAAATTTATTTTGTTATCACTACTAGCAAACGCACTCTCCCAGCATGTTAACATACGGCGGCCCATAAGGCACATGTTACAGTGCACTGTTCGCCAAGGCACCCTTGAATGACCCCTATGGGGCAGCATGTATGTTGCGACACAGGATAATGTATAGTGCACCCTATAGGGATGGCAACCATAAGGTGGCCTACAGGGCGCCCTATGAAGCACCCTCAGAGGCACCTAATGGGTATAGTAAGCTGAGGGTGGTCTTGCCGGCATAGACATATGTACAGTAAATAAAAATAAAGCTGTGGACAGCCCTACCAAAGGGCCCCACTGTGGGTTTGAACCCATGACCTCTGGCTGCACAGGTAGTGATGTAACCATTGCGCTACAGCTCCATAGCTGTAAGCAGGCCCCTGGCTGGCTGCAGATAGCCGACACGTCACCTCACAGACAGTCTGCTGGTGTCAACAGGATAGGGTTAGGCCACCCGTACCCATGATGCACTGCACATGCAAATTAGCTGTCCGCAGATGGACACAAGATGGGGAATGCACCCCCACAGCACCTCGGCCCTGTTGGGGGAAGTGACCGGGTGCACCCACACAGCACCTTGGCCTAGTAGGGGGCACTGACCGGGTGTTTTACTGGCACAGAGTAGCCACACACACCGTTACATCGTGCGGGTACTGTGCTCACCCTGAGTGTGCAATGAGGTGGCCAGGACCAGGTCAACAACACCTGCCATGGCTGCTGGAGGCCAAGCGGGCGTTCCAAAGCAGTGTTAATGTGTAAGATAGCTAGTTTCTGCACAAACACCATGGATATCCCTGTCTGCCGCCATCAGGCACCCCCCCAGTGGCAAACATGGTCCCCATCAAGGGATCCACACTCTACCTCCCTGCAAAGGTGGCAGTAGAGGGCAACATCAACCCCAGTCCTGCTGAGGAACACCACCACCCCCCCCAGGCAGGCAGCTCCATACACAGCCATAACACAATAGCAGACAGACATAAGCCCAGGGTATGGTAAGCTGCACTCCACCACCAGATATTCCCCTGCAGCAAGCCAACAGCCACTGCACCCTGCAAGCCATTATAGCAAGACATTTACCAGCTACAAACAGTCTGCTGGTTAGTCCATAGTGCATGTTCCCAATGGAGATGCATGCACCCAGAACTGGGCTGTCTGCATACACAGCAAGCAGATAGATCAGTGACTGGGCCCCAAAGAGAAACCCATATCTATCACAAGAGAGAACTACTATACAGCACTATGGGGGGGGCCTAGCCATGCTGTGGTCACTGCACAGTCAGGGTGAGCGTGATCCCCCAGAAGGACATGCTTTGGCCACCCTGTCTGTGTAGGTGGTGGCCGGACACTACAATATCCCAGCCAATGTCCCTGCCAGGGCCCTATGCCCAGTGCAGATGCATCCTGGCCACGCCACCCTGCCCTGGCTATACCCATGGTACCTTGCACCTCATTATGCACATTGACTGGCCAATACTGGCAACAGTGCTGGCAGTGCGGGCTGTTGAAGGGGCTTGCAGCCAACACCCACTGTATAGACAGACACACACTTCCACACCTCTGCCATCATGGTGCTACAATTGAGGGGGTAAGTAGCCTTGCCCACCAAACCGGTCCTGAGCACGGCAAGGCATGGATATGGTACGCATTACAGCTGGTGGTCACTCCCCAGGGTGGTAAGCACCGTCAGAGGCCAGGCCTGGAGCATGCCCCGCAAACACCTAACAGATTGTTTGGATGGGGTCAACTAGCAGTATGTATGTAACGTATGGATAACTGCCTGCCTGTGCTCCTAGCAAACGTCTCCGAGCTGTGTACCGTATACCTCAGGTGTAGGGTGACATTGGTAAGTTATGCAAGTGCTCGTTTTGGGTGCTGCATGCACGGTCCAATGTTCTGCCTTTCCAGGAGACATTGGCCAATGGGGCCTGTGGGTGTGGGTGTGTCTGCCCTTGATGGCTGCTGCTTTACGGCACAGATTCCCAACTCCAGTCCAGGTTTGCATCACACTGTTCGGGTTTTCCTGCTATCCCTCATGAATATGCATGGGCTACATCTACATGCCATGGGGGTGGTGCATAGATATACAGCACAGGCATATGTATGAGTGTCAGCATGGAACTTGACTGGTGTGTGGCCCACCAGGACTGCATTTGGGTGATTCTGCTCTAGGTACTGCCCCTGTTCATGGTGTCTGTGCTCAGTGGGGTAAAAGATAGATGTCTTACCATTGCATATGTCCCCGCCATGAAAGGTGTGTCCTTACTATCACTGTTTAGTTGTGGGAAAAAATATGTGGGCAGGATTGGCAGTAGCCCCAGCTGGGCTTTGAACCTGTGACCTTCTGTTCTTGTATGCACTGTCTGTGTGCACTGCACCACTGTGTAGCCACAGTTTGGTTGGATTCCCTGGACTGTCCATGACTGTGGATCCGGCAGGACCTGTCTGTTGCAGTGGACTGTGCCAGCCTGCACATGGCTAGGCCTCTGTCTTCTGTGGTTAGCAGCCACTGCCCCCTGCACCACATGTACTTGTCCGCCAACATGCTGGCATGAACTTCTCTCAGAAAAAGCAGTTGACCTGATTGCAATGTGGCAGTATGGGACTGCATTTGGGGGACTTGGCTGTAGGTAATGCCCATTGTTGTGGTGTGTGTGCGGTGTTGGGTAAAATATGGGTGTTTTCCCCATGCATACAGGGGTGTCTGCGCTATCTTTATTTAGTGGTGGGTAAAATATAGGGACTGGGCTGGCAGGTGCCCCAGCTGGGTTTTGAACCTCTGCCCTCTGGTCCTAGAAGTAATGACTCTGTCCGCTGTACCACACTTTGGCCACAGAGACAGTGCAGCCCCTGGAGGCAGTAAGCCTGGCAGGATGGAGTCACAAACCCTGCTCTACGCAATTCTACTGTGGGCATATGCACCCTGTCTGGTGACAAACGTGCACATAAACCCCGGAAATGACCACGGAAAATGTGGGACAAAATATCACCACGCTGGGCAACAGTGATATTAATGGGCAACCATAGCAAACACTCCCAGGAAAGCTCCAATACGTGGCAATGTTTTTTGGAAGAGTCTCCTCTCAGTAGACCCTTCCAAAAGTCATTTCTTTTTTCTGGAGCTTTGCTGGGTGTGATTTCTGTATTTGCCCATCACTATAACTGTTCCCCAGCTGAATTACTATTTTTAATAGGTCTGTTGTGGTCATTTTCTATTTTTATTTTCGCTTTTGTGCTGTGCACATATATCACACTGCTCACGTTTTGCTGGTTTCCCCGGTTTTCCTGTACATTGCTGACGGAAATGGTTTCTCTTCCCTTTAAATGCTTTCACTCGCGGTAGTTTTTACATGCAAATTCGGGCCCGATACTGTGCGAGGAGCCTCTCCCCTCCCACTCTCCACCCATTGACCCCGTCCCTCCGCCCCTCGGGAGCCTTCCTCCGCCCTCAGAATGCCTTTCCACGCCTCTATCGGACATTTGCGGGCCGGGTACTTTTGCGGGGCACGTTAGTGCGGCGCGCAATTGTGCGGGGCCCAAGCGCACTTGTGCGGGGCGTTTAAGAGCGTTTCTGAGCGTTTGAGTGCCGCGTTTCCGTGCGCTATTGTGCGGCACGCAATTGTACGGCTTTTAGTAAACATGCCCCATAGTCATATAAGAAAGGTGATGGGACATTAAGATGTAATGGGTAACAAAACCGAAAAGGACCCTTAACCCAAAAACACAAAAACGCATTACATGGATAAGCATCAAAAAAAGTAAAACTTAGGGACAACTAATATTAAGGTACCGGAGGAAACTTAGTAAATACTATGCGCCGAATGGGGCTATATAAAACTTAAGGTGAAGACAAACGCAAACAAAACGCATGTATTAGAAGAAACACATTACTATATCGAAATGGTTGTGTGAAGAAGAACAATCGTAGCGAAAATTTTACGACGGACGAAACCGGAGGAACATGGAAAGGGTACTTACTGATAATACAGGGCAAAAGTACAGTGCGAGGCAACACGGCGTATAGGATCCTGCTTGCAAAACATTAGGAGGGGAGCAACGAATGACAGTATTCTTATAGACGCCGTGTTCGCGCCTTTTTGAAAATGACGTGGACCAATGGGCGGAGTCAAATTCAAGCGGTTGAATGCTCAAATGAAGGCAAACAAAGGGGGGAAAAATGTGTGTATAAATGTGCACGCTGGAAGCTCTGTAGACCGCACTAAGTTAATAAGAAGAACATACTGTAAAGATTATGAAAAATAGAGCTCATCCGAGAAGTTGATGTATTAAAAAGGAGGGGGGGGGGGGAAGGAAAAACTGCATTAAGACCAAACAATAGGAGGTAGTATTATGCAATGAAAATCAAAGAAAAATAATAAATGTTACAACAATGATTTTAAACATACCATCAAAAGTTGTATGTGTGTATAAAAAACAATAATAAAAAGTGAAAAAGGAGGAGTAAAAAATAAATAAATAGATGAATAAATTAAAATATATATAAATAAGTATAAATATATAAATATACATATATATATATATAAAAATGGTATAAAAAAGACAATAATAATGAAAATAAAACATGAATAAGTAATATTAAATATAAAATATTAATAAAAAATTTAATAAAAAATTATATTAATAAATATATATATATATATATATGTATATATAAATAAATCCAATATAATAAAAATAATGTTGTAATATATAACAATATTAGTAATGATGATGATGAAAAAAATATTATATAATAATAATAATAAAACATAAGAAATAAACAATAATAAATATCAAATACTAATAAAAATGTATTAAATAAATATATGTATATATGTGTGTATATATAAAAACAATATATTAAAAACCAATGTTATAACATATAAAGAAGAATAAAACGGGTATATAATGTTATTAAATGTGATAAAATTGAAAGCATGAATGTCCTAAAGGCTGAAGACATAGGGGATGAGTTATTGTAGAAAAAATAGAGAGATCACTTTCTTGATTGAGGCCAAATGGATGTAAACTGTTGAAATCATAAATAAATCGTTGTTCAAACTTCAACAAAGTATGGTTAATATCACCACCACGCCAATGTGGAATAACAGTTTTAATGACTAAAAACTTAAGATCACTAACAATGTGTGCCTTCTCTACCCAATGTGATACCAGTGGTTTGTCAGTAAGTTGTCTTTGAATATTACTCCTATGTTCTATAATCCGTGTTTTGATCTGACGTAAAGTTTTCCCTATATAAATCAAATCACAGGGACATAGAATTAAATAAATTACATTAGAGGTTTTGCAGTTGAAATAGTGGTTGATAGTGATTTTATGACCAGTGGAATGATGTGTAAAGCTATTTTTAACTGTGATGGCGTGAAGACAAACAGAGCAGTTTCCACAACTATAGTGTCCTCTAACCGTAGGAGTATTACGCGGAACAGTGAGGGCAGAGGGAACCAAAAAATGGCTAAGATTAGGGGCTCTCTTGTATGACACCATAAGTTGTTTAGATTTAAAAGCTGGTAAAGAGGCAATCAGATCCCATTCTTGTTTTAATATGTCTATAATGGGTTTAGAATGTGTGGAAAAAGTAAGAGGACAGGTCACTCTATCAAATTTGGGACGTGCTACATTCTGTAAGAGTATGGATCTGTCTGTGCCGGATGCTCTCTGATATGCTCTGTGAATGCATTTGTTTGGATATCCTCGTTGTTCAAAACGCTGATATAAATCGGTGGCATGTTTTTCAAAATCAGTGTCCTTAGTGCATAGACGTCTGATTCTAAGAAATTGACTAACCGGTAAGTTCTGCTTAAAGGAAGTATTGTGACAACTGTCGTAAGTGAGGAAGGTATTCCTATCAGTTGGTTTTCTATATAGGTCAGTTATAAAACCTTGATCAGACTTCTTGATCATAATATCAAGATATGGTATGGAATCCGAACTATAAGTTCCCTCAAACTGTAAATGAACGTCTAATGTATTAAGCCAATAATGAAAGGAATGTAAAGTGTCTTCAGGGCCATCCCAGATAACAAGTACGTCGTCTATATAACGTTTCCAAAGAAGGATATGTTTCTTATATGGATGAAATGATAAGAACTTTTTTTCAAATTCTGAAACATAGAGATTGGCTACATCAGGAGCCATGGGCGAACCCATGGCTACTCCTTTGATCTGCTTGTAGAATAGGCCTTTGAAGATAAAGAAATTCTCTGTCATGACCAGAGAGGCCAACTGCGTCAAAAAAAAGGTGGGAACACGAACTGGTTTGGGTCTTTGAATTAGTGTATTGGCCAATACTTCCAAGGCTGCATCTTGTGGGATGTTGGTGTATAGGGAGTTGATATCCAATGTTAATAGAATAAGGCCATTATGATATCCTTCAAAATCTTTGAGGATATTAATAATGTGGGTTGAGTCCTTAACATAAGAAGGCACTAGTGACACAAATGGACGTAAAAACAAATCCAAAAATTTCGAAAGAGGTTCAAGTAATGAACCATTGGCTGAAACTATAGGCCGACCAGGGGGATTATGCATGGATTTATGAATTTTTGGAAGCATGTAGATAGTAGGTGTAATGGGATGAGTGACAGTGAGAAAATATATTTCCTTGGATGTTAAATAGCCAGCTTCTTTGCCAATATATAACAAATGTTCTATTTTTTGTTGTAGTATGGTTGTAGGATTATCAAAAATCTTTTGATAGAACGTAGTGTCATCTAATTGGCGTTTAACTTCTGAAATATATGCATCTCTATCTTGGACAACAATAGCACCACCCTTGTCTGCAGGTTTAATTATTATAGATTGGTTAGTTTGAAGACTTCTTAGTGCAGATTTCAAAGGTGCTGAAAAATTATAATATGGTTTTTTTTGGTGGTTTGTATATAATGCATTTACTCGAGTGAGCACCATGTTTTCATATGCGATGATCATAGGATCAGGAGGAGACGGAGGAAACCAAGTAGATGGTTTTTTGACAAGTGAGGAATCTGAAGAGAGAGTAGGATTTTTAGTGAAATAGTCTATAATTTTAAGTTTCCGGAAGAACTTGTAAAGTTCAATGTGTGTTAGAAAATTGTCATGACGTTTGGTGGGAACGAATGATAGACCCTTATTGAGTACCTGAAGTTCTGTTTCTGTTAATGAATATGAGGATAGATTAATAACTGAGTTTAAAGATCCCAATCTAGGTTCCTTTTTGCCATCACACCCTGACTGTGTCTTCTTTCCTGCGGTGAAAACTGTCTTGACTGTTGATGCCTGTTCCGTGGTGGACGTGGTGGTGGAGATCTTAGAGGCGCATCTCTTCTTCCTCTGGCCCAGAGGGAGTCCATTTGAAAATCCCGCTTGAAGTTAGGCTTGGAGGGGTGGGAGACCGGGGATCGCGGTTGTGTAGGGAAAAGGGGGGCTGATGTATCTAAGTGATTGTTTGAGTGATGACGTGATCTTTTATTGCTCCTTTCTTTTCCTGGAGTAGCTGAGGGGGACCTATATCTATTGGGATATTTATCTTTTGTATTAATCTTAGAATTATTACGAGGCGATCTGGAGGTATGATATGGTCTGGATGGTCTGTATGGTCTCCTAAAGGACGTGCTATTTTTCCTATCTTTATGATCTAATTTATTATAAGTCCAATAATATACGGTGTTCTGCTTATAGTCATCATCGTCTCTTTTGAGTTTATTAATTTTTGCTTCTTTAATGGATTGTCTGTATTCAAGGTTATTTTTGTCAAACTTGCTTTTCTCTAGATCAAACTGTGCGTCTTTTTCTTAAGATTATCTACCTTAGAATCTATTTGTGGTTTAAGCGTCTCGGCCCTTCGTTTAGAAGTATTAATTAAAAGGATCATAAGATCCAAAGAACATTTATTTAAAATCTTTATCCAATTAGACATAAAAACACTATCATCCTTAAACATACCGGGTGCCTTCTGCACCCTAAGTCCTCTTGGAATGGTCTTTCTTCTGCAATACTCGAGTAAGGAAGCTGCATGTAATTCTTCTCTTACATACTTTTGCGTCAACCAAACCAGTTCTCTCCATTCATCTTCCAAATTAGGGACAGCCTCTTCTTCTGTGCAGAAGGGGTCCTCAGAAAGAAGTCCTTTAAGATCTTCTTCTTTATAACTCAGAACTCCTTGCCACGGAGAGAACATGGCTCCACAGGATACGGGTAAAAAGGAGGAGCGTGACTCTTGCAGGTGTAGGAGGGAACAAACAGAGCAAGAGAGGAGGGCAGGTTTGGAACAGACTGCTTTATTGAAGATGGTCCCTACGCGTTTCGGCTTGCGCCTTCTTCGGGGGACATACAGCTACCATAGGGTTAAATAAATAAAGTTAAAATCAAAAAAATCAAAGGATAGATATGCAACATTTAAAATAAAATAAATAATTAATGATGGTACATTTAAAAATAAATCAATCTGATAAGATATAAAAAATATATAATAAATATAAATAAAAATCTAAACAGGCAATATATGCGTATAGGTTAACATATAAATTCTAAAAAGACTATCCAGAGGACACAATGAAAAATCAGAGATATTACTACAATTATAGTTAAAATGAAATAAAAATAAAATAAAAATTGACAATAATTTAATTAAATTGAGTATAACTTTAGAAACGAGGGCCGAGACAGAGACAGATAATTAAAATATGAAAAAAACATTAATAAATGGTGAACAGATTGATTACAAAAGCATAAAGAAGCAACCTAAGAAGCTATATAAATATGAATATGTTCATAATATATGAAAATAAAACCGACAAAAAATCTTAAAAGGTATAAATCAAGAAAGCACATACCACAGTTGTATACAAGGAAGTGTCTCATAAAGCAGTCTGTTCCAAACCTGCCCTCCTCTCTTGCTCTGTTTGTTCCCTCCGGGCTCTGTCAATGCTGACATCACCCATATATGAAGGCTGATTCTTGCTGTTCCTGGAGATCACCTGTAACAGGTGAGTAACTACGCTTTATTTAGTAAGTAAAATGTCACTTCTGCATGCTACTATGGTCTGATCTTTTAAGGCTTTGAGTTTGCCTAGCTTTTCCTAGGGCAGCTTGAATACCATTGCCTTAGAATCAAGCTTGATACCCAGGAAGATGAGGCACATTCTCCGGGAAAACAGGAAGTCAGTCCTCACATATGGGTGACATCAGTGCCAATGAAGCTCTCAGGGAAGCATCTCCTCAGCTTTCAAAGAAGCCTTTGGGAGATGCCACCATGCATGCATGGCCCCTTCCCTCCCAAGGGTGCCATCTTGCCTCAGTCTTCTCTTTTAGACATTTTTTGAGTTTCTCTCTCTCTTTCCTCCGGTCTTGCACCCATACTTTTCCTACCTCCAAGCTTGCTTGCCTCAGCATCGCGCCTCGGGTTTGTCTTTTTATTTTTTCCCCGGTGTGGTTTTGTGCCTTTTTTTCCACTGACAGAGCCTTGGATCTTTGACCTAGCTAGGGTTCTTATCCCCTCATGGCTACTGTCAGCGGCTTCAAAAAGTATGATTGGTGCTCGAGGACTATGCCTCTCACCAACATGCACGACTGCTGCATTCCTTGTCTTGGGCTGGACCACGGCCCTTTGGACTGTGACCTGTGTAAAAAAATATCATCCAAGGCCATCAAGAGCCATCAGCATCAGTATGACAAAATTTTCCCAGAGTCTCCAGTGACACCATGCTCCAAGGCTCCCTCTAAGGCCTCGGACTCGTGTGGTGACTCCTCGGGCCCTGATTGAGCCACGGGTCCTCTGAAAGGAACCCCTCGGAAGGGGAACACAAGAAGAAGAAGAAGAAACCCTCGAGGACCGCCTCCATGGATGGATCCGGGAAGGTGGGTAAGTCCTGAGCCAGATCCTGTAGTACACCCCGCTTGTCTGAGGGCTTGGAGCGGGAGCGACCTTCCAAGGTAGCCCGAAAGGAATCATTGGCTTCCGGTGATTGGCCTCAGACCCCTGAGCCCATCCTGGTCGAGGACTCTTTTTCAGCAGAACTGGTGATAAGCCCAAGTCCCTCAGTGCCCACACTGATGGCTGTGGAGCCTTCTGGACTGGAGACCAGAATGGCAGCTTGGAGCGCAGCTTGTCTGCCTTCATGTCCCAGCAGTGGGCTATGATGCCCAGCTTTGCCTGGTCATCTGCCCAGACCACTGGGCCCTAGACCTCAAGGACATGCCCGGACGTTGAGCTCATCCTTGAGAGCCTCGAGTTGATCCTCAACATCAGTCTCGATCCTGGTCCCGTTCCACAGGACCGAGGTCATCCCCGGTGAGTGCCCGTGACTCTGGCCACAGAGCCTCCGAGGGACCTGGACTATTGGTCTTGGGACCAGATCGCCCAGCCCAACTCTCCTTCAACGACTCCACAAATTACTCAGACTGGGAGACTGAGGATGAGGAATCCCTGGTCATTTGTTGACACCAGGATGTGCCCTCTGATCCACCCCCCTTCAAGACTCGATGCCGGTTGGAGGAGGACCCTTGCACGGAGGAGCTCGAGATCCTCCAGTACGAGACCCCACCAAGGGAAGCAGTAACAGTGCCCTTCCTGCCCATCCTGGAACGGCTGCTTCTCCGTTTGTGGGAAACACTGGTGTCGGTGCCCATCATCAGTCAACAGCTCGACTCGATCTATTGAATCCGCCATAGCCTGTACTTCCAGAAAGCACAGCTGATGCATAACTCCTTCATGGTGGAGTCATCCATTCGTCAGCTCAATAGCCAGAAGATGCACTCCTCTGTGCCCCCGGTAGGGAGGCCCACAACCTGGAGGCCCACACCCTGGACACCCTCGGCAGAAAGAACTACCAGGGCTCATCGGTCAAATCCAGACCTACCAGCTGTAAATGAGCATGTACCTTGAGGGACCTGGCAAAGGAGCTTGCGGGGTTCTTGGTTGGTCACTCTGAGGAGCTCTTCCAGTGGTTCTGGAACCTGGCCAAAGCCATCTGTGAGTGCTCCAAGTTTGACTCGAGCAGCCTATGACAGCTTCCTATCAGCGGCTAGTGTAGCCGCGGAAGGCATCGGTGCCTGATGCTGAGCTTGGCTATGGTCGTCCAACCTGGGTTCAGGAAAAATTGGTCAATGGTCCCCTTCCAGGGAGAGAATCTCTTTGGCAAACCCATGACCAATAAGGCTGCAGAGTTGGAGACTGAGTTCATAACAATGACCAGGCTCTCCAAGAAGACCGCTACCCTCCCCTGACGGAAGGGCTCTAGTAAAAAGCCTCCTTACTCGTGGAAGGGAACTGCTTACAGAAATTACCTGCAGTATCAGGCCTCCCCAGCTACCCAGCAGGGACAGCAGGCCAAGAGACACAGGCATGGCCCCCATAAACAGAAGGCTCCCAAGCCCCAGGCACTGGCCCTGGCCCTGGCCCTGTCTGGAGGGAGGTTTTGATTCCTTGGGCATAGCCTCTCCATCCCCAGAAGGTCAGCAGCCCACAGGGGGACATCTAATCCACTTTGCCTAGCGGTGGCCAGCCATCACCCCCGACACTTGGGCACTCCAGGTGGTTCAGGAGTGTTACCTTCTCTATCTTGCACAGATATCTCTCCTTCTTCCCAGGAGAGCCCTCCAGGACTCCCCATCACTGGGATCTACTACTGAAAGAACTCACAGGTCTCCTCGAGGACATAGCGGTAGAACCAATGCCCCAGCATCTTCAGGGCAAAGGGTTCTACTCCCATTACTTCCTCGTACCCAAGAGAACTGGGGGCCTTTGGCCCATCCTGGACCTGCGGGACCTAAACAGGTTCCTGGTGAGGGAGAAGTTCAAGATGCACTCCCTTAGAACACTGATGCCTTACCTCCAGCAGGGAGACTGGCTATGCTCCTTGGATCTGAAGGTTGCTTATACCCACATCCTCATCCATCCCAGCCACAGACAGTATCTCAGATTCATAGTAACATAGTATATGATGGCAGATAAAGACCAGTATGGTCCATCTAGTCTGCCCAGCAAGGTGGCAAGAGTAGGTACACCTGCTGCCCTGTGAAGGTTGCTCCTCCCCATGCCTTTGTTTAGGGGTACACCCACGCTCCATCTAGGTCACCCCTAGTTGTTGAGATATAAGGAATAGTTATGTTTATTTTGATTTTATCCTTTTGCTATAAAGAGATCCACTGTGTCTGTCCTATGCCATTTTAAATTCTGTCACTGTATTTGCCCTCACCACTTCCATCGGGAGGGCATTCCAAGCATCCACCACCCTTTCAGTGAAAACGTATTTCATGGTGGAGGGCAGCCACTAGCAGTACAGGGACTGCCCTTCGGCCTGGCCTCTGCCCCCAGAGTCTTCATCAAATTTCTGGTGGTAGTCGTGGCCTACCTCTGTCTCCAAGGGGCCTTCATCTTTCCCTACCTGGACGACTGGCTCATAAAAGGGGATATGGCTGCCGAGTTGCAGCAGGCCACGGCCTGCACCATATACATACTGCAACATCTGGATGTATGTGGTGCAGAATGTATATGGTGCAGGATGTATATGGTCCCACCTCCTCCCGACACAGTGTCTGGAGTTCATTGGGGCAAGGCTAGATACTGTTCAGAACAGAGCCTTCCTCCCTCTGGATAGGGCTGACCATCTCAGGGTACTGGTCACAGACATACAGTACCGACCATCAGTGTCTGCTCGCCTCCTGCTGTGCCTACTCAGTCACACAATCTCCATGGTCCATGTTATCCAGGACGCCCGTATTCATATGAGGGTGGCCCAATGGTGCCTCTGCTCCCAATGGACACAAGCCACAGGCTGGCTGTGAGACAGAGTGCAGTGACCTGCCAGCTGGCGGAGACCCTCAGCTGGTGGCAAGCCATACAGCATCTTCAAGCGGGGATGCCCTTTCAGATCCCCCCCCCCCCCAGAAGGTCCTTACTGGACCGGGGAGCACATTGTGAGGAACTCTGCATGCAGAGCAGTTGGTCTAAGGCGGAAAGCCAGCAGCAGATCAATCTCCTAGAGCTTCAGGCCATATTCCTGACTCTCCAGGCCTTCCACCACCATCTGCAGTACCAGTCAGTGCTGGTCCAAACAGACAATCAGGTCACAATGTTCTACATCAAGAGTTCCTGGGGTGCCGCACACTCTGCCAAGAAGCTGTGGCTCTTTGCTCCTATGCGATCTGCCAAAGGTTGCTCCTGTGGGCGGTGTACCTGTCAGGCGAGGATAATACCTTGGCAGACAGACTGAGCTGGGTCCTTTAGCCGTCCTCATGGCGGCTGGACCCCAGAGTGGCCAATTGGCTCTTCTGGCTCTGGGGGACCTCACTAGTGGATCTCTTTGCCAGCCTGGAGAACTCCCAGATGCCACACTTTTGCTCTTGGCAGCCCCACCCGTCCTGGGTGGCTGCAGATGTATTCCTTCTGTACACCTTCCCGCGCATGCCATTGATTGCCAAGACCCTTTTCAAGGTTCTTCACATGATGGCCAAGGCAAGCATGCTTCTCCGTGTGTCTGCAGAGGTCCTGGTCCCTCTAGGGAGGGCCCTAGGGTTACTGTCTTGGGAGGAGTCTCTCTCCTGCACCCCAACCTGGGGTCCCTGTTGCTGACAGCATGGCTGCCAAAAGAGTAGCCTTGGCCCGTTTCAACCTCCTGGGGCAGGTGGAGGTGGTCCTCTTGGCCTCCCATAAGACCTCCACCAGGTGGGCCCACGCCTTCAAATGGCGCAGGTTTTTGGTATGGTGTGCGGAGTGATGAGTGAATCCATTTTCGTGCTCAGTGCAACTGGTGCAGCAATTCTTGCTTCATCTGTCGCAAGCCAGGCTCAAATCTATCTCTGTCAGGGTGCACCTGAATGCTCTTGCAGTGTTTCACCACCCCATCAAGGGCAAGCCCCTTTCTGTGCAGCCTCTCGTAAACTGCTTCCTGCAGGGTCTTCTGTTGTCCAAGCCCCCCATCTGCCCACCAGTGGCAGAGTGAGACCTCAGCACGGTGTTGTCACAGCTCACTGGGCCACCGTCTTCCTGGTGGTGTTCACGTTCTCTCAGGGTCAGCGGGCTACAAGCCTTGGTAGCGGAGCTGCCCTACACCAGTTTCTACAAGAACAGGTTCATGCTCCGCATGCACCCCAAATTCTTTCCAAAGGTGGTGTCCCCATTCCACCTCATTTGCTTAAATGGAGGAGCCTGGAATTGGCTGCTATTCTGCCCAGTTTGACTTCTGCTTCTAGCTTCTTCCTCACTATCTCAGAGTCTCAAGGCAGAGGGGGACTTTTTTACCATCACAAAAAGAATCAACTGCCACTAATGGAATTCTCAAATTCCATTGTTTCTGCCACTAATGGAATTCTCAAATTGTGCTGCATTCTTTGCGGACTCATTGCCATCTCAAGTATTCTTTCTGTTGCAGTGTTGGACTTTCCATAGACGACTGGTAAATTTGCCAGGCTTGATTTATGCAACGCACTCTAGGCTTCCTTTGTCATCATCGCTCTGATGATATTTCCTCCAGTGGTAAAGATGATTGCAGATGGAAAGGCCCATCTATAATTTAGTTTCTCTGATTGTAGTCTCTTAGACATCTCTGTAAATTCTTTCCATTTTCGCAGCATGATTGGAAAGACATCAGAAAAGTTCTATCTTGTAGTTATCTCAAAGAAGGGGTCTCATCTCTCGAACTTTGAAAATAATTTGTTCTTTTTTTGCATAATTATGAAGGCAAACAATAATGTCTCTGACTTTATTTTATCTAGAAGGACCTAGTGATCTGTGAGCTCTTTTCAACTTGATAATTGCATCACTGCTTGATTCTCCTCTCAGTGTGAGCACAGCTTTGCTTGATTTCTCAATAGTACTCACACAGTCTGTATATTCTGTAGATTCCGATACCCCTCTCCATCTTATGTTTTGCCTTCTAGATCTGTTTTCTAAATCTTCTAGTTAATCATCAAGATCTCTTTGCTCTTTTTCCAAAATCACAATATGCTTTTTAAGGTCCGGGATCTCCACAGATTGATCTTCAGTGTGTGCCTCAAGTTCCTCTACACGCAGACATGTCTACCAACATGACCCATGTCTGCACTCAGCTCAGCAACTATCTCTTTAAGGCCCCCTTTCATCTCTATAATCTCCTTCTTAATCTCATGTAGCCAGTTTTTAACCTCATCCTCAGATTTATCTTGATTCCCCACTGTGGTGCTGTTTACAGGCATTTTGCAGCCATTTTCACTTTTCTCCCCGCTTGAGTCATTGATTGTGGGTGCCATCTTTTTCCCTTCCCCTCGCAAAAGCCCTGAACCAGAGAATGCAAACTCAGGAAGATGAACTGATTCTACTACTACTATTACTACTAATCATTTGTATAGCCCTACAAGGCATACGCAGCAAGACAGTCTCTGCTCATCAGAGCTTACAGTCTAATCAAGACAAAACATATAGTGAAACTGGTGACTAGAGTATGGTAAGATACACATAAGTAGTGGACAAGAGAGTGAGGAGCATCAGGATCCAAAAGCAGCGTCTTAGAGATGGTATTTTAGCCTTGATTTGAAAAGGGCTAGAGAAGGAGCCCGATGTACAGACTCAAGTACTTTGTTCCAGGCATATGGAACAGCAAGATGGAATGAACAGTCTGGAGTTGGTAGTGGCAGAGAAGGGCACAGATAAAAGGGATCTGCCAGAGAAGCTGAGTTCCTAAGGAGGAAAGGTAGCGAGGAGCCTCAGAATGAATGCACTTTTAGATCATTTGGAGAAGTTTGAACTGAATGCGGAAACTGATAAGGAGCCAGTGAAGTGACTTGAGAAGGGCGGTTATATGAGCATAATGACACTGATGGAAGATAAGCCGTGCAGCTGAGTTTTGAACAGATTGAAGGAGAGAGACATGATTCAGAGGGAGACCAGTGAGGAGCAGGTTACAATAGTCAAGACAGGAGGTGACTACTAAGTGGATAAGGGTCTTAGTAGTGTGAGTAGAAAGGAAGGGACAAATTTTGCTGATGTTATAGAGAAAGAAGCAGCAGGTTTTAGCCACCTGTTGGATGTGCCCAGAGAAAGAGAGAGTCAAAGATGTCCCTAAGGTTGTGAGCTGAGGAAATGGGGAGGAGTGCAGTGTCATCCACAGAAATAGAGAAGGGGGGAAGGGGAGAGATAGGTTTAGGGGGAAAGATAAGGAGCTCAGTTTTGGTCATGGTCAATTTCAGACGGCGGTGAGACATCCAGCCAGCAATGTCTGATAAGCAGGCAGAGATCTGGGACTGGATTCCTGGAGAGATTTGAGGCACAGATAGATCTGAGAGTCATCAGCATAAAGATGGTACTGAAAACCATGGGAGGAAATAACTGCACCAAGGGATTGAGTGTAGAGAAAGAAGAATAGTGGTCCCAAAACAGACCTCTGAGGTATACCGACTGAAAGTGGGATGGCAGTAGAGGAAGATCCACCAGAACATACACTAAAGGTGTGCTGGGGGGGATAAGAAGAAAGCCAGGACAAAATAGAGCTCCTAAATCCAAGCGAGGACAGGATATTGAGAAGAAGGTGGTGATAAACATCAGAAAGGTCGTCACCATTTGCTGTAAACTGCAAACCTCCTCTACAGTTAGTGCATTGTTTCTGGGGCCAAAGAGACACTTCAAGAGGGTCTGCAGACTAAAAATTATAAACTCTTGATACTGGAACTCTTCTATTGTGCTGCCATTGCACTCAGTGATGTCATTCTAACCCAAAGATGTATTTTATGAATCAGTGATTTGTATGAGAGCCCTCTGACAGTTGTCAGAGATCCCATGACTCTGGAATTTGACATATCTTTTTAAGTTCAGGTGCAGAGTAGAACCTACTGGAGAGAATCCTAAGGTATTTCTTCTAAGTTAATGGACACATCTTAAATATGGTTACAGTGTCTCTGTCTCTGTTCACTGAAGCTGCGTACGTGCAGGCTGTCAACATGCAGCCTGTGTGGTAATCCTATAAAAGCCCTTTTACATGTATAAAACTGAGTTTTGCACTTAGGAATGTTATAAAATTACCCCAGTAGTGAGTAATAATCAAAACTGACCACATTAGTACAAACTCTACAGATATCTTCAACTGTATGGTTTAACCAATAAATCTAATCAAAATCAGGATGACAAAAGTTCACATAGAAATAAAAATGACTGAAAAGGTGAAGTGAAATGGCAAGACTTTTTTCAGGTGTACTGGGAAGAGGGGGAAGGCCAGAGGTGGAATTGCAAAACTCAAAGATGCTGAGGACCGATTTGTGGGAAGTGACAAGAAAAAAGTGAAAATGCTAAACAAATCCTTCTGTTCAGTGTGCCCAAAAGAAAATCCCAGAGAAGGACCATGCTTACAAAGGTACTAATGGAAATGGAGTAGATAATACACCCTTCCATATCGTCCTGCTAGAACAGTCTAGACAAGTGGGTTGTGTTCCTCTACCAGCAGATGTGGAGACAGAGGTAACTTCCAAAGGCTTCTTTATGATGTCATCATGCATGTTTTTTCAGTTCTGTGAGAATCTAAAAAGACTAACGAAGACTGAGAGGAAAGATTGATTTCGCTCATGAGCAACCATCCTTGTTAATGGATTTCTTAGTACAGTGTGACGTGGGAGGCTCCACTAGGTTCACTCTTAAAAAAGGTGCTCTTTTTGGATGCTATAAGAGGAGGGGAATTGGGTTGCTCCTTGCCCTTATCTGATTAGGGACACTTTGAGCATCCTGAAGATTGGGAAAGGAATTTGAAAGGATTCTTTAAGCTTCACACAACCTCAGTGCCCCTTCCCTCTTCCTCCTCCTCCCCTGCTCTCCCCCGAAAATTAGAAGTAGGTTCTTCAGAGGTAGATGACTCTCTGGCAACAGGGGAGTAACGCTGAGTGTTTTCACCTGCCCAAAGCTCCCCGAGGGTGAATACCAAGGTTAAGCCTGCCTCTTTCTGTGGGAGATCCTGACTTCGTCCACTGCTGGAATGCTCAGTTTGGTTTGGTTTGGTTTGGGGCTGTGTGGGGGTGTCTGTTGGTCTGCCACTGGTGTTTTCTCACCTTCCCTAACTGCCAGTGTGCATGGTGTGCTCTTCCTGTGCTTTGCCACACTATCTGGTGCACATTGGTGGCACATGGTGTTTACACGTGGCCCTCTGCATTTGGCTATCTGAACGCTGTCTGTGCATGCGTGGCTGTGATCCGCATGATGCTAGTGCAAGTGTCCTGTCTCTGCAGAATTAGCAAGAACAGGTCTGTCCATGTAGTATTAGCGCATAGCGTGACACACTGTCATAATACTCCTTCTGTCTATGTTGCCTAATTGCCAGTGAAAGGGTGCTTATGCCATCTTTGAAGAGATGCTGTCTTGTTTGTGGAAAGTGGAAAGTCTCATCACAGGATTCTGGTGGCTGCTCAGCTTGCCTGGAAGCTTTGGATACTCCCTTAGAAGGCCCAGCTCCCTCTTCACAGCAAGGGGAAGAGAGTATGCTGGCCTTATCTTCCCTGCTGCCCTGAAGAAAGATGAACATCAGGTCTCTCACCTCAGTGCTCTCTCTTCTGTATGTTCCCCCTTAGGGAAGGGGGTCATCATCAATGTTATCCCCCAGAGGGGACCATCTGGTCATTGAGGAGCACTTGGCCTCTGGATTGTCCTCCCCGGTGTTCTTCTCCTTTCTACAACAAGCTTGGTCTTTCTGGTGTGGCGCCATGGACCTGTGGACCCAGAAGCCTTCGGGTTCTCTCAATCTCTTTCCGCCCACTCAGAGGAGGGACAGCAGACGAGTCAATGTCTGGCTCGATCCTCACCTTCTAAGCGTTCTCGCCAAAGATTGGAATCAGGAGATTCAGGTCAGACGTCTTTGGGCCAGGACCAGGAATTCAGTCCTGCCGCATCAGAAGCTGATTCTGATTTGGAGCATGGGTGGTCTTCCCACTCTGAAGATTATGATGAGTCTTTAAGGAAGGATGAATTGGCGGCTCTGATTGCTCAGGTGTCTTCTGCCCTAAATTTTGTCAACCCTCCCTGAACAAGGGCTGCAGGTCCACCCTCTCTTGCAGGATGTTCTGAAGTGCAAGACAGCCTTTTCTTTTCTGTAGGTTACAATGTGGCAGAATATGATCCGCTCAGAGTGGGCCTTGTCTGACTCTGCAGTAGGGCATGTCAATTTTAGGTGATTTTTATTTTTCCAAACTTTACAAACTACTAGTGACGAAATTATGCAGTTTTACATGCTGAATCTAAAGCTATCTTCAGAAACTGCTTAAAGTGAGTCTTAACCTATATCAAATCACATTTGAAATATGTGGAAATTAAGTAATATTTATTTGAACGTACAAATAATCTGAACAACACCTGTAGCCACATAATTGTCTTTAAAATGTCATTTTTGCAGTTAATTTAATGTTATTTAACAAAATCCAGCAAAGAAGCCACATTTTGTTTGCTTCTGTTTCGGCTCATGAGCTCCCTGCTGACCATCTGACCCCTAATATAATTTTCCCTCCTCTCCTGATTGTACATGTGACCAGCAGCCTCAGTTGTCATTTTTACACACCTTTCTATGGACTGGGTGTGTAATGGTCAGTCTAGAACCATCATGGGCTTGCTCAGAAATGCCTTGATCTCTGCTATTGTCATGGTATAGGTAAGAGGAGACTCAGAGACTTCAGAGCTCCAGTCAAGTAATTGGGTGACTGTAGTTGCCTCAGTGTTGATGGATAATGTTTTCCTGGATGTCACTTTGCTGTCTCCAAGCTGAGTCTTTTCATCTCTTTCACTTTTGATCTTCAATATCTTCTCCACTGCATCTCCTCCCTCCTGTTCCTCTTCCTCTTCATTGCACAACATAGCTTGCAGAACAGACTCGCTGTAACCATACCAAGCTGACCTTCTCACTTTAGGCATGACTAACTTCCTTACCTCTTCACACTGTTCTTTCAACAATTGCAGCTGGAAAAGGAGATGCCTGGGACCTTGTGTTCAATTGCTGTTTATTTTTATATTGAACCAGTTCACCATATAAACCCCATCACAGAACTCTACAATCATTCTTAAGTTTTTTAGATTCTTTTCTTTCAGATTATGCTTGGAAATCCATATTCTCATGAACCTTAGAGCTGTTGTAAGCAATTTGTTATGTGACAGTTTCTATTTCCAACAGTAATTTGTGTATTTTTGTGTAATTTGTATACATGCAGATAAATAACATATTACACAAAATTTAAAGCTAGTTATTGATTTGCCACATGAAATTGTACCATTTTTTCACAAATGCTTTTTAAAATTATGACATTTCCAAAACTGACACACCCTACTCCGCAGCGAAGGAGCTAAAATTTTGAAGAAGGCTTTATGCCCTGCCTCAGGGTGAGTATGTTGAATGGTTTAACACACCGAAAGTGGATGCATAGGTTATAGTAGTTATGAAGCAGATCACCATTCTAGTGGAGGGCGGTATAGCCCTGAAGGATCCCCTCAATTGTAAGGTGAACTCTATCTTGAGGAGTCAGTTTGCACTCTCTGCTGTTATCCTTCAGTTGGTGGTGAGTGCAGGTCTGATGGCTTAGGTCCTACTCCAGCGGATTCAGTCCCTTACAGCAGAGGATATTCTCCAGGACCAAGCAGGAAGTCAGTCCTCACATATGGGTGACGTCGGCGTCAACGGAGCCCCCATGCGGAGCATTTCCCCAGCTTTCAAAGAAAGCCTTTGGGAATTCAGCGCGCATACTCGGTCCCCTTCCCGCCCAAGTGTGCCATCTTGCTCAGTCTTCTTTTTTCCGCAGAGCCCGACGGACATGTTTCGTTTTCACCCAAGGAAAAAGTTGATTTTTCGGCTTGGACTCGTGTTTTCTTCGGTTCAACACCGGTTTCCCTTTCCCGCCTGGGCCCGGTATGCCGGTATTGAGCCCGGACTTCATTTTTCGGTTTTTATCCTTAGTGACTAGCGTACGCGCCTTTTTTCTATTTTTCACTGGCAGCCCTATCGTTTGACCTCGCAGGGGCCCTTTTTCCCCCCATGGCTGCCAGCGGGTTTAAAAAGTGTGATCGGTGTAAGAAACTTATGTCTCTCACCGACACACATGACTGCTGCCTCCACTGCCTCGGGCCCAATCATGACCCGATGATCTGTGGCCTGTGTGGGAAAATGTCCTCGAAGGCACTGAGGAGCCGGCAGCAGCAAAAAGAAAGAATCTTCTCTGACTCTGTGTCTGGACGGGCCCGGACTTCATCAGAGGCCTCGACGTCTCGGGACTCCGATCCCAAGCATTGTCGGGTTTCCTCTGAGAGGGGGTCTCCCTCTCGGGAGCATCGCAGGAAGAAGAAACCCGCGAGGGCATCGGCGGTGGACGTACTTGGTTCCTCCAGGGCCAGGTCGCATAGCCCCGAGCGCCGACCCGGGTCTTCGGAGTCGGAGAGGCCTGCTAAACAACCTCGTGTAGAGACAGAGTCCCCGTGTCATGTAAGTACTGTAATCCTTGTGGACTTTCCTCCGGGGGAGCCGACATTGGGCCTGACGCCATCGGGGCCTGAGTCGGGGGCTGCTGAGTCTCCTGAGCTCGGACTCAGGTTGATGGCCTTGGAGAGCAGCTTGGCTGCCTTCATGGAGCAGCAGCGGGCACTGATCACCAGTCTCACCGGTGCATCTGCCCCGACCACCGGGACATCGATGTCCAAGCCAACCCCAGAGGCCAAGCCGATCCTCAAGTCCATGCGCTCTCAAGTCGATCCTCAGCCAAGGTCTCCCTCGGCCTCCAGTTCGGGACTGAGGTCGTCGACGCCGGTACCCTCGGCGTCGGGGTAGATGGCATCGGTGCCTGCCCGACCAGAGCCGCTCGATTCCTCCTCCGAGGGGTTGGGCTGGAAAACGGAGGATGAGGAGTCCCCGGACACATTTCGGACCCGGTGTGTCCCTTCGGACTCACTGGAGTCCGAGCTGTAGGCCAGGTCCACCTACAAAGTCTCCCCAATTACCAATAAACAGTTCAGACAACAGTTGCTCAGCTACAAAGAAACTTTTTATTTGGAACAGCAAACAAATGGTTATAGATGCAGATAGCAAGTGCCTGTCTGAGGGACAGTGGGGCAGCCTTCTCTCTGCAAGGGGAGAAAAGAACTGCCCAAGACCCTCTAAAATTGCTGTCTTATATATACCTCTCTGCTTCAAATTCTAAATAGTTTCAGCAAATTCAGCATAAATTCTTAGGTGTTTGCAGGCTTCCTGCAAAGCTCTTTCCCAGGGCCTCCTATGTTTATGCAGCTGGATCTGCTGATCAAGGCTTGCCTATCTATGCAATCAATCATAGCCCTCTGCCTCCTCCTGTGTTTTTCCATCTGCTGGCACTAATTGAAACCTTCAGGGCAAGAGCATTAGTTGAATTCCTGACTTGACCTGTTTGAACCTAGGCTTATATCCTTGGACACTTCTGTCCAAAGTATAGCTTTTTTTAGGCTTTATAACAGTAGTAAGCTGCATGTACTCTTTTCCTGTTGCCCACCTGTTTTGTGCCAACCATATGTTGCTGTGTATGTTTCAAACAGGCCAGAGTGCAGTTATAAGGCAGACATATATGCAATCATAAGGCAAACATATAAAGCAGATCTGAGCTGATTATCCCTTTATTCCAATTATCCCTTCATTCTCCACTTTTTCTTTTCCTTTTTTTTTCTGTGTGGAGGGAAGCAAAAGTAATCCCACTAAGGGGCATGGATAACAACCATTTGAGACAGAGAGGGATCATTGAGAGGCAACCACTGGTACTGTTCCATAGATACAATGTACATGGTTTTAGTGCTTTGCAGCATCATTCGTTTACAACAGGCAAGTAAAATGGATAAGGCACAACAGGCAATGATTGCAAAACAAGCTATACTTAAAAGCGTAATAAAGAAGGCTTTAAGTCCTACACCTAAACTAGCAAACCATGAAGCAATACTACCCCAGATATTATCAAGTTGAAGCCCCCCCTTAAAATCATCAATATGCAACTCAGAGAGATGCTTTATCTTATTCATAGCATCAAGAACAAAAATGGTATGGTTAGCGATGACCGTACAACAGTTTGTAGCATTAATGAAAGTGCATGTTCCGCCTTCTGCAGCCAAAAGTAAATCCAAAGCTTGCCTATTCTGCAGAGTCATTTGTGTATTTTGCTCAAGGGACTCAGCTAGGCGTGAGATAGATTCGGTAACAGCTTTCATTTGAATATGCAACAAACATTGCAAACGGCGTACAGCCATACCAAGCTCAGCAGTTAGGGCGGGGGTGGCAAAGGGAATCCAGGCCGTTGCGCTAAGGGCATCCAAATGAGTTTTAGTCATGGGATAAGTGGAATTGATATACTTGAATGAGACCTGAATGGCATCATCCTCGGCTATAGAGGAATCCCAGGGGCTAGCATAAGCTGAGGAGCTACGTTTTAATCTATGCAGGGTGGAGCGAGAAGCAGAATGATGGGTAACATTAAGAGGTATCAAGACAGAAAAAGAAGAAACTTTAACCAAAGCACAGGGTAATAGGGAGAGGTTAATTACCTGATACAGAGTTTCCCCACACAACCAATAATGACCCATTACAGCAAAGAGGTTTGTAGCAGGTGTCCATATGCGACTCATATGATGCCCATCAAACCACTTAACAGAAGATTTTCCCGTGGTAGCTGAGGTAAGATCCCTCCTGAAACTGGACATTGGGAGATAGCAAGAAGTATATGGAGATTCATTCTGAGAACCCGTTGTCAGCACAGCTGAACCATCGTGGTAAATGGGACCAACCCCCACATACCAGCGGAAGTCAGATCCACTAAACACTACCGGGCTCCTTGTAATATTTCTCCAATCATATTTCATATTGGAGGGGTCCATATTACCGGATTGATTATACCACTTTACCATGACAGAATTACTAGCAAAATGAAAGGATCCATTAATAACATTATACGACAGGATACACCTGTCTGAAAAAGCAATGGATACATTTGTTATTAAACATAGATCAAATATCATATTCGGGTCAACATATACACGCAAAGGGTCATGTATCATATTCATTGCATGCCACGTCTGGGAACAATTAAAAGCTTCATAACAACTGGCAGAAAAATTATTATTATCTACACAAGCAAGCTGTCCTGCATACTCATTTAAAGGAACCTTTGAAACATGTACTGGAGCATATGATACACCCTTCGGTAAAGGGGTACAAATAATGCAGTCTGCAATGTTCATCAGGGAAACAATGTGTAATACTGATTGTTTCCACAAGTTCAGAGAGCCTTCAGGTAAAGCTCGGGGTACTCGAGATATTGTCTGGTTAGTCTGGTTCCATCCATGGAGAAACAAAGCTAGCTGTCCATCTGGATGTAAACACTCAATAAGGAGGACGATTATGACAGAGATTCCCAGAAGAAGGCACAGGGATGCCTACGAAGTAGGCTTGACAGCGATCATCTTTGGTACTAATAACATAGCACTGTGGTGAGAACACGTGAGTTCTGTAGGGAAATAAAACTGATTAATCAGATGGGACAGCTGGAGACGCTTTTAGATGGCTGACATGCACCCAAGTATCAGTATCATTCAGTCTGGCAGCAAAAGGGGAAGCAGCAGTGACAACGTGGGGTCCTGAAAAGGTTGGGCAGTCCCAGGATGCACAAATACAATTTCTTTTATAGACAGTGGACCCTACAGGGAAGCAAGGTAATAAGGATGGACTGGACACAGATTGTGTGACTGCTACTCGGTCAGCAATTTCTTGGAGCGCAATCCGGAGACCTGCAAGGTAAGCAGAGAGACTATCATGAATCGGAACCTGGGACTGTGATAAATTAGTCGTGTGCATACGCCGGCCAGTGGCCATTTCATGAGGTGTCAGATGTAATCGCTTGATCGGGCTATTACGCAGCTGAAACAAGCACATTGGTAATGCTTGTAGCCAGGTCATGTGACCAGAAGCGCAAATCTTTCTGAGTTGAGTTTTCAAAATGCCATTACATCGTTCAACAAGACCATTGGAAGTAGGTTTATATACAGAAACATACTTCCACTGAACAGGAAGATGTTGGGTGAGTGCAGTCACAAGAGCATTATGAAAGTGAGAGCCATTATCAGAATATATGACTTTAGGAATGCCAATTCGGGGAATTATTTGTGTTAGCAAAACCTCTACTACTTCTTCAGCAGTCTCTCTATTGCAGGGGAAAGCCTCAATCCATTTAGACCAAGGGCAAACCCACACTAAAAGGTACCGCTTCTGAGCACATCTGTGAATCATGTCAGTGAAATCTACATACCAGGATTCAAAAGGACCACTTAGAACCGAGAGGTGACCTTTGACTATAGCCTTTCCCCCTGGCTGAGAGTTCAGAATACACACAGGACATTTAGCTACTAGTTCCTGAATGCGATTTTTCATGTGTGGACACCAAAAAATGTCCTCGAGCATGCTGTAAACATTTTCAGCACTAGAATGATAGATATCATGAATGAGTTCTGTGAAGCGTTTCAGTGCTACATAACAGATACAGAGTTTTCCTGATGGATGTACCCACATTTTCTTAATTTGGGAACAACCTAGTCTCTCCCAGTTTCCTATCTCATGAGAAACAGCATCTTTCTGATAATCAGCAAGGTCAGGTACTAAATAGATCTGTGATCTGGTGACAGGTAAGGTCAGGGAAGCATTACTAGTTACTTCTTTGGCTAACTGATCTGCCAGGGCATTGCCCATCTGGCGGAAAGAGTCTCCCTGTGTATGTCCAGGAACCCATTCACAGCACAGAAACAGATTGTTGATTCTGCGTTTCTCTAAACACTCATAAATTTGATGTATCTCATCAAGATGTGAGATTGAGCTGGCTGAAGAGGTGATAAAACCTCTTTGTGACCATTTCTGATGAAGCACTGTCAGCACTTGTGCTGCATAATGGGAGTCAGTGAATATGATAATGTTCTGTTTCTCCTGATGCAGTAAGACTGCCAAAATTGCACAGAGTTCAGCATCTTGAGCACTATAAGTACTCGGCAACTGATATTGCAAAACATCTAGAATATCACCAAAAGGAGATATCTGTACTGCACTGAAACCAGAACATAGTGACGTCTCAGAACCGTCAGTGAACCAGACTTCAGAATTGACAGGCATTTCATGAAGAGACAAAATATTATCTGCGAAAGAAAAAATGGGGACCTTATCTCCTTCCTCTCCAACAATAACAGAAACTAAATTTTGTAGGTAGCCAAAAGGGTGACTTGCAGGGAATGGCTTAATGAGTATATGACTCCGTAGCAAGGCAGCACACAGCTGGTGCACCCGATGTGGGGTAAAGTGGAGAGTATTACTGCATAACAATGCCTCTACATCACCGGAGCAATACACAGTGAGTCGCAAGGGATGAAAGGTGTTATAAGTCTTCCTGACTGCCTCACTGGTGGCTATTAACCCTCTCTCAACATCAGGCAGAACTATTTCTGTAACAGAAAAAGACCCTGACAAGTAGGACACAATTTTACCATCATCCTGATAGATCACAGCTGCCCACGTGTGATGTCCGTGAAAGCTAATGAGAAACATCTCCTTTGAATAGTCAGGGAGATAGAGACTTGGTGTGTGCGAGACATCAGTCAAAAGAGACTGAAGCAAAATCTGGTCAGGAGCTGACAGGCTGATAACAGTCGACCCCTTAGCCCCCCCTTTTAAATATTTGCGAAAGGGATGTGTGCGTTGACTGTGACCTGGGATCCAATTACGGCAGAAGTTTATCATGCCGAGCAGAGATCGCAATTGCTTTACAGTGGTAGGCATCTGCAATTGCAAGCAGTGTTGTTTAGTTTTCTCTGTCAGAGACAGCATTCCATCTCCTACTAGGAAACCCAGAAAAGTGACTTCAGTTTGGCAAATCTGTGCCTTGGCCATATTAATCTGGTAACCACTTTCCAAAAGATAACAAACAAGTTTATCTGTGAGGGCCAGGTTTGTTGCAGCCTCAGCTGTGGAAAGCAGTAAGTCATCTACATACTGTAACAAAGACACATTGCTGGGCAACTCTGCCCTGAATGATTGCAAATCAGCAACTAGTGCTTGAGAGAATATGGAGGGACTTTCTACGTATCCTTGGGGTAACCTGGTCCACTGATAATGCTGACCCTCAAAAATAAATGCCAGAAACTGCCTGGATGTGGGTTCGACCTCTATCCCAAAAAAGGCATGGGAAAGGTCCAGAACAGTATGATATTTGCACAGAGTAGCTGTTGTCAGCAATGTGGCAGGGTTTGAGACTACTGGAAACTGTGGTTCAATAACACTGTTAAGTGCACGTAAGTCATGAACTATTCGCCACTTCCCATTAGGCTTTTTCACAGGGAATAGTGGAGTGTTGTATGGGGAGTTACTGAGTTCAATGATTCCGTGCTGTAACAGCTCCTGAATCTCCTGGCGAGATCCCTGCAGGGCCTCCGGTTGGAGAGGATACTGCGGAATCTTTGGTGGTTTACAGCCAGGCTTAATATGAATGGTAACAGGCAGATGTGATTTAACTCAGCCATAAGGGCTGAGGAGCAGTGATCGCTCAGGGCCTTTTTCTCCCAGCGGACCATAGGTGAATTCAACCTGTAATTTCACCAATAAGTCCCTACCCATCAAATTTACTGGGCAATATGGGGCAAACAGAAAAGAATGAGAAATCTGCTGATCTCCTATTCTTAAACAAATAGGTGTAGTTAGGTAAGATGTAAGGGGTCTACCATCAAAACCAGTGGTAGTCATTTTCTTTCTACTAAGCTGGCATCTCTGTGGTAAAGCAGTTAATACAGAGGAAGTGGCTCCTGTATCAAGTAACATTTCTGTGGGCTCATCATTAAGATATACTGTGATCAGAGGTTCCTGATATGTGAGCCTCGCCTGTAAGATATAGATTCCCAGTCATTGTTGGGGTGGGGGTCCAGAATCCCGGGGAGGTGTCCACAAGGGAAAACGCCTCCTGTCAAAATTCTCATTTCTGTGCTGAGCACGGCATGAGCGCTGAAAATGACCGTAACCACCACAGTTCCAACACTGTGGGGCAAGAGTACGGTTATTTTGTTGGTAAGAGGGACCTCGACGCTGTGGCTGAGGATAACGGGGTCGTTGGGCTCCGTTATAGTAAATGCGCTCCTTATCTCTATCCCATACCTCATCACGGGGATCTGGAACATCATCCTCATAAGGATCCAGATATTCCATGTCATCAATTTTCTCCTGCTGTTCCCTCATTTTCTGTTTTAGTTGTCTAATAAGTTCATTATTAGATTTATCAAGATGTAATTTGGTGGTGGATTGGGGATCTTTAATTTCTTGTAACCCTTTAAGCTGAAGATGTAACAAGCGTGCTTGGGCCTGTTTCAAATCCTTCTCAGGTTTCAAAGTGTCCTCCTCTAAAGATCGAATCTAATGCAAAATATGGGCCTGTTGTTTAGGCCATGGCTCAGACTCCAAGGCTACTATAGACTTTAATTTTGCAGTTACGGATGGGGGTAATGTATTACACAAAGTCTGGAAAAATACAGGTCTCATACAAACATCATCGTATGGTACCCCCATTTGTGCTTCCCATAAATCTTGAAATCGTACGAGGTATGCACTGATATCCTCACCTATTTGGAATCTCATAGTAGTGAGAGGAGCCAAACTGCGCTGAGTAGGGTACATCTCCCTGAGGGCGTCCCAAATACGAGGACGAAACTCGTTGAAGGAAGCACCACCATAAGTGTTAACTGTGACCTTCACCTGGTCTAAGTCGGCATTGGCGAACACTTGATTTGTCGCACTATTTCCCAGAATTTTGGCCAATATAGCTTTGATATCTCCCAAAGCCAAATTATATCCAGCCGTAATTCTTTCAAATTTTTGAATCCATGTCTCTCCCCCTCTACTAAGAGGAGGGAGACTACTGGCTATATTAGTCATATCAGTAAAACTCCATGGTATATATTTAGATTTTCCTTCATTTGTGTAGATTACTGGAAACAGAAGCTGTTTATTAGCGTCCTGATTCTCATACTTTTCCCAAACCCTAAGACCTGCCGCCATATAGGCAGAATCCCAGTTAGGGTCTCCCGCTCCTCCGCGAATGCAGAGTCGGGCGGTGTTAAGGTGTACAGTTTCTAGTGATCCATTAGGGGGCCACTGTAACATCTGGGGCTGGTTGGCTTTTGTCCAACCGTACATTTTGGAGGACCATCGGTAAACATAGTAACCATTTTCATCCTCCTGCTCTGTAATAAAAGTAAGGATACATGGTTGTGGAGCTCGAGGAGTTTTACCACTTTGCACAACACCACAAACCAGTGTAAGTTCACTTTTTTTCTCTTCATCTTCTACTACCTCATCTACCTTCTCCTCTTCTATAATCTCCTTAAGACGTTTTTCCCTATCGGCTAGGTCTAACTCCCATCTTTTAAGATTCTCAGTAATTTTAACCTCAGATAGTTTTAAAGCTTGAGCCTGACTTACTAAATCTTCATGTTCTGCTGTCAATTGTTTTTTCAACTCTTCTAATTTTGCCTGTGCCTCAGCATATGCATTGGGATCTGGGGCAGGGGTGGCTTTTAAGTTAACATGACCCTCAATCTTTGCCCAAGCTCCCTCAGTGTCCAAGAGTTTATGCAGAACCTGTTCTAGGGGTAGAGAGGCTACTGGGTGAGAAGTTGGTTGTGACTTGGGCTTGAAGACAGGGTCAGAATAGCCTATGGCTGCCATAGCTTTACTTTCGGCTGCCCAATAAGAAGGTGGGGGCACAGGGGCAGATGGCGAAAGCTCTGGACCAGCCTGCATCCACAGGAAAATATGTCGCAAATGTTCCAATTGGGTTTTGCCACATTTGTTAAATAAAATATGATCCCTAATTTTGGACAAAATGAGCGGATCAAACGACCCCCCTGCTGGCCAGGCAAGAGAGGGTGTTTTCTTCGTTCATTTTTCCCATTGTTTAGAACAATTTTTTATTGAAGCCTCCAATAGGGGGTTCTGTTTAACAAGGCTATCTATGGGATTAGGACCGGGCTCAGTTTTTTCTCAGTATTTTCTTCCTGGTTGGATTTTCTTTTAAACATTTCCCCAGCTGTCCCTTCACTATAGGCTATGTAGACCTGGTGTTTTCACTGTTCAGGGACAGGGACAATTAACTTCGCCTTTTACCAATAGCAAATTGAACCTCCTTATATACAGAGGCGTGTGTAATTTCGCTTTTTAGGTGGCAATCCAAACCTCTTAATTAACTGAGGTGCGAAATCACGAATCCAGGACTCATACAAACATACAACTCTTGCGCTTCGTCTAAACCCAGCCAATCCCCTCGCAGTGATGGGGGTATGGAAACATGGATAAAGACACACACTCGCTTCGTATTAATAATACGTACAGTTTCAAGCATACACCAATCAATCCTGGAAAGACAGAGACCTAATGTCTGGGCAAAACATTCAAACTTTCTTTCCCTAACATTACAACTAAATGCAAAGACACTCTAACAATTTTCTACATAACAAAACAGTAAGCACATAAAATACATATGCATATGTGTAAATTTGGTACTCACCCACCAATCGAACCTGGGTAAATCTTCCGTCTTTGTTTGTAGACAGGAAAACACAATACTCACAACTGGACTTTTCTTTCGTCGCCACTCAGGACTATATCCTTGTTCTCTTCACCCTCACTGGGACGGCTTCTTAATCTTCTGGAACAGCAGAAAATATCTTCATCCCCTATTGGAATGGTATTCTCATCTCCTGTTTCTCCTTTCAAACAAGAGGTATCCTCTCTGACAAAAATACAGTCAGAGGAATCCTTGGGCAATTTAGAAAAATTTATGAGTGTCTAAACTCAGTTTAGAAGCCCCTGTTCGGCGCCAATTTGTAGGCCGGGTCCACCTACAAAGTCTCCCCAATTACCAATAAACAGTTCAGACAACAGTTGCTCAGCTACAAAGAAACTTTTTATTTGGCACAGCAAACAAATGGTTATAGATGCAGATAGCAAGTGCCTGTCTGAGGGACAGCGGGGCAGCCTTCTCTCTGCAAGGGGAGAAAAGAACTGCCCAAGACCCTCTAAAATTGCTGTCTTATATATACCTCTCTGCTTCAAATTCTAAATAGTTTCAGCAAATTCAGCATAAATTCTTAGGTGTTTGCAGGCTTCCTGCAAAGCTCTTTCCCAGGGACTCCTATGTTTATGCAGCTGGATCTGCTGATCAAGGCTTGCCTATCTATGCAATCAATCATAGCCCTCTGCCTCCTCCTGTGTTTTTCCATCTGCTGGCACCAATTGAAACCTTCAGGGCAAGAGCATTAGTTGAATTCCTGGCTTGACCTGTTTGAACCTAGGCTTATATCCTTGGACACTTCTGTCCAAAGTATAGCTTTTTTTAGGCTTTATAACAGTAGTAAGCTGCATGTACTCTTTTCCTGTTGCCCACCTGTTTTGTGCCAACCATATGTTGCTGTGTATGTTTCAAACAGGCCAGAGTGCAGTTATAAGGCAGACATATATGCAATCATAAGGCAAACATATAAAGCAGATCTGAGCTGATTATCCCTTTATTCCAATTATCCCTTCAGAGCCTCGGAGACGGTCCCCCCCCCGGAGGACACCCGGTTCTCAGACTTCGTGCGGGACATGGCCAAGGCCTTGGCCTTCCCCGCGGATCCCGAGGAGAAGCCTCGAGCCGAGGAGCTCGAGGCCCTGCAGTATGACTCTCCCCCCAAGGAGGCCTTTACTGTACCGGTTCCTCCGATGCTGGAACTGTTGCTCTTCCGCATGTGGGAGGCGCCGGCCTTGACGCCGGTTCTGAGCAAGCGGGTCGATTCCATCTATCGAGTCCGCAAGAGCCCCAGGTTCCAAAAGGCACAGCTACCGCACCACTCCATGGTTGTGGAATCGGCCATGCATCATCTGAAGAGTCAGAAGATGCACTCCTCGGTGCCTCCCGGCCGGGAGACCCAGAACCTGGATGCCCTCGGTAGAAAGTGCTTCCAGGGCTCAATGCTTGCTTGCCATGTCCAGACCTACCAGCTGTACATGGGCATCTACCTTCGAGACCTGGCAAAGGAGATTGCTGGGTTCTCTGCTGGTCTCTCCGAGGAACCTTTGCAGAGGTTCAAGGCCCTGTCATCGGGGATCCGGGAGTTCTTGAAGTTTATCTCTCGAGCAGCCTGTGCTGGCTTTGAGGCTTCGGCTCGAGTAGCCGCGGCTGGCATCGGTGCACGCCATCAGGCCTGGCTACAGTCATCGGACCTCGAGCCATGGGTACAGGACAAGTTGGTCGATGTCCCCTGCCGAGGTGAAAACCTCTTTGGCAAGCCCATGGCTGAAAAGGCTGCAGAACCCGAGTCCGAGACTCTCACCCGGACTAGGCCATCCAGGAAAACCTCTGCCCCTTCTCAGAAAAAGAAGGGCTCGGGGAAAAAAGACCTTTTACCCGAGGAAGTCATCTGCCTACAAATCATACCCTCACTTTCAGGCCTCTATAGGTCCCCAACAGGGTCAGCAGGCCAAGGGGCAGGGACATGGACCCCGTAGGCAGAAAACCCCCAAGCCACCAGCTCCGGCTCCTGCACAGCAGGGAGAGCGGGGTTTTGACTCCATTGGCATAGCCTCTCCTCCTCAGCTGGCCCCTCTCAGCACAGGAGGCCGGCTGACCCTGTATGCCCACAGGTGGTCAGCCGTAACAAGGGATACCTGGGTGCTAAGCATAGTCCAGAGAGGCTATCTCCTCCACTTCCACCAGGTACCTCCCTCCTACTTTCCAGGGGAGCCTCCAAGACTCCCTCTGCACAGGGACTTACTCCTGCAGGAGTTGCAGGTCTTCTAAAGGAGCAGGCAGTGGAACTGGTGCCCCACCACCTGAGAGGTCAAGGCTTCTATTCCAGGTACTTTCTAGTACCAAAAAGGACAGGAGGCCTTAGGCCCATCCTAGACTTGTGCAATCTCAACAAGTTCCTGGAGCGGGAAAAGTTCAAGATGCTTATCCTTGGGATCCTGCTGCCCTACCTCCAGCAGGGAGATTGGCTATGCTTCTTAGACGTAAAGGATGCGTATACTCACATCCTTATTCATCCAGACCATAGACAATATCTCCAATTTGTAGTGGGAGGAAACCATTACCAGTACAGGGTACTCCCTTTTGGCCTAACCTCCGCCCCCAGGGTTTTCACCAAGTGCCTGGGGATGGTGGCGGCCTATCTCAGAGTTCAAGGACTCTTTGTCTTTCCATACCTGGACGACTGGCTCATCAGGGGTCAGTCTCCACAGGAGACCAATCAAGCCACCCTCCGTACTGTGTCTCTTCTCCAGCATCTGAGATTTGTCATAAACTTTGCAAAGTCCGCTTTGCACCCCTCACAAAACATGGAGTTCATAGGAGCAAGACTAGACACCCTTCAAGTGAAGGCCTTTTTGCCCATGGACAGGGCCCACAGACTGATGGATCTGGCCAGACAGTTCCACAACAATTCTCTAGTCTCTGCCAGACAATTCCTAAGTCTCTTAGGCCACATGGCCTCCACGGTCTATGTAACTCCAAATGCCCATCTGCACATGAGGCCCGCTCAGTGGAACCTAAGGACTCAGTGGCTGTAGGCCATAGGCAACCTGACGGACAAAGTGAGGGTGTCCAATCTACTGGCAGATTCTCTGCAGTGGTGGCTTCATCTTCCAAATCTATTGCAAGGGGTGCCTTTTCAAGCCCCTGCACACTCTCAAGTGCTGACAACCGATGCTTCTCTTCAAGGTTGGGGTGCGCATTGCCAAGGAGCATGCACTCAAGGCCTGTGGTCTCCTTGGGAGGCCACACAGCAAATCAATTTCCTAGAGCTCAGAGCAATCCGCTTAGCCCTGCGGACTTTCTCTCATGTCCTCTCTCAGCAGTCTGTCTTAGTTCAGATGGACAATCAAGTTGCTATGTTCTATGTGAACAAGCAAGGAGGCACAGGGTCCCGACCTCTTTGTCAGGAAGCACAGGACCTGTGCTCCTGGGCAGTCAAGCATGGCATACTTCTCAAGGCGGTCTATCTCCCTGGATAGGAGAATTACCTAGCAGACAAGTTGAGCAGGATCCTTCAGCCACACGAATGGCAGTTGAATCCTCTGGTAGTTCAACATATCTTCCTAAGATGGGGTCTTCCCACCATGGATCTGTTTGCCAGTCCACTGAACCGTCGACTGCCCAGGTTCTGCTCCAGGCAACCGCATCCTCTTAGGGTAGCAGCAGATGCTTTTCTCATACCATGGTCTACAGGCCTCCTATATGCGTTTCCTCCCACGCCTCTAGTGGCCAAAACACTGTTCAAAGTGATCCGGGACAAGGCCTCCGTGATCCTGGTGGCCCCCAGATGGCCAAGGCAACCATGGTTCCCACTTCTTTTACAACTAGCGGTGGACGCTCCTCTTCCTCTGGGGATGCAACCCGATCTCCTGTCTCAGGAGCGGGGATCTCTTTTACACCCCAATCTCCAGTCCCTCAATCTGATGGCCTGGCTGCTGAAAGGGTAGTTCTAGCACCCCTACTGCTGCCTAGGGAAGTGGAGGACGTGGTTTTGGCCTCTAGGAGGCAGTCTACTCGGACGTTATATGCTCTTAAGTGGCGTAGGTTCTCCACCTGGTGTGCCCAGCACAAAGAGGATCCTTTCTCATGCCTGGTACCTGTGGTGCTGCAGTATTTGCTGCACCTGTCCAATCTAGGCCTTAAATCCAACTCTGTTAGGGTCCACCTCAGTGCTCTCTCAGCGCACCACTCCCCGGTGGAGGGTCAGTCTCTCTCAAGCCACCTGTTGGTAGCTCGCTTCCTCAGAGGCCTGCTTTTGCTTAAGCCTCCAGTTCGTCCACCTGCCCCTGAGTGGGATTTGAATGTGGTCTTGCAACAACTTACTTGCCCACCTTTTGAGCCTATGGCTACTTATCCTTTGCGCTTTCTTTCCTGGAAAGCGTTGTTTTTGGTAGCTCTTACCTCAGCGAGGCAAGTAAGTGAGCTTCAAGTCCTGGTGTCAGAGGCACCATACACTAAGTTCTATAGGAACAGAGTAGTCTTACGGACTCACCCTAAGTTCCTTCCAAAGGTTGTCTCCTCCTTCCACCTCAATCAGGAGGTGATTCTTCCAACTTTCTTTCCCAGGCCGCATGCCAGTCGCGCTGAGATGGTCTTGCATACCCTGGACTATAGGAGCGCATTGTCCTACCTTGACCGTACGCAGGGACACCGAAGGGCTGTTCAGCTCTTCGTCTCTTTTGACTCTAATAAGTTGGGGGTTACTTGTCTCCAAGCGTATCCTGTCCATTTGGGTAGCAGACTGTATCGCCTGGGCGTACAGGGCAGCTGGCCTCTCCTTGCAGGGTTGAGTCACGGCTCACCATGTCAGGGTGAAGGCTGTGTCAGTGGCTCATCTCCGCTCTGTTCCATTGGCAGACATCTGCCGGGCCACTACTTGGTCTTCAAGCCAGACTTTTGCAGCCCACTACTGCCTCGAGAGGGAGTCCCGCAGGGACAGTGCTTTCGGATAGGCGGTACTCCGTAATCTCATTGAGGTATAGGCAACTCCTGCCCTGGTGTTGGGCTACCGTTCGGGGGCGTTCTCAGAGAAGATTCTTTTCGCACACGCTGAGGCTCTAGAGGGAGCTCATTTTTTCAGCTTTGGGTCCCCAGTAGCCTTAAGCTGGGGAGTCCCATATGTGAGGACTGACTTCCTGCTTGGTCCTGGAGAAAGCGTAGTTACTCACCTGTAACAGGTGTTCTCCTGGAGCAGCAGGAATCAGTCCTCACAACCCTCCCTCCTCTCCTTGGAGTTGCGGTCATATAATTTATTTTGTTTTTTGCTGTTTTTTAGCTATGTCGACTGAGCAAGATGGCACCCTTGGGCGGGAAGAGGACCACGCATGCGCGCTGCATTCCCAAAGGCTTTCTTTGAAAGCTGGGGAAATGCTCCGCATGGGGGCTCCGTCGGCGCCGACGTCACCCATATGTGAGGACTGATTCCTGCTGCTCCTGGAGAACACCTGTTACAGGTGAGTAACTACGCTTTACGCCCCTCTTGGAGTCAACTACGGCTTTTATGTCAGGCGCTATGTATGATCTTGTCCACTTAGCGGCTAAAGATATTGCTCTGTCAACTGTGGCATGATGCTGAATATGGCTCCGCCATTGAGCGGTGAATTCATCCTCCAATTCCCAGTTAATTCAGCTAGCATTTAAAGGGAAGCTTTTGTTTGGGGTGGATTTGGGAGAAGCTGGTTAAGGACTTGGGCAAATCCAAATCTCCTCATCTCCCAGAGGATAGACCAAAAGGATTAGTGATGCGTATGGACACTTCTTCTTATTATTATTCAGATTTCTGGGGCTCCCGGGATTTATGCAGATATTGCCATGGGAAGCCTTCCTTATATTCATCTTCTGGGTTCCGGTCTTGGGCTCAGCACTTGTGGACCACATGGTCCCCAGGATTCTAATACCCACAGAGTTACCTCCACCTGTCCAGTGCAATTAATGGCTTGGCCCATTCTGTGATGCCTGCAGTGGGCAGCAGGCTCAGCCTTTTCTTCCAAGAGAAGACCCGGATCTCCAAAAATTGCTGGGTGCTTGACACCATTTAGCAAGGCTATGCTTTGGAATGCAGAGAGCCTATTCTGGATGCTTTTGTCATCTCCCCTTGCAGTTCACAGCCAAGAGAGCTGCAGTTCAGTGTACCCTAGACTAACTTCTATATCTGTGGGCAGTGATTCCCATTCTCCCAGCCAGTCTGAACCAGGGTCAATACGCCATCTACTGTGTAGTGCCAGAGAAGGATGGTTCCTTTTGACCAATCTTCAACCTCCAGGGAGTCAACACTCACCTGTGTACCCTTCACTTCTGTATGGAGACCCTGTGGTCAACGAATTAGGCGGTACGCCGTGGAGAGTTCCTCACATCACTGGACTTAGCCAAGGTTTACTTTCACATCCCTATGCGGGAGGATCAGTAGCGCTTCCTTCGTTTCTCTGCTCTTGACTCTCATTATCAGTTTGCCGTTCTCCCCTTTGGTCTCTCCACCACGCCTGGGACATTCTTGAAAAGTGAGGATGGTGGCAGCCACTGCACTGAGACTCCAGAGGATCTGTGCATACCTGTATCTGGATGACTAGCTCTCTGGGGCCAAGTCACAGTCCGAAGTGGCTCAGGTTTTGGCCTAGGTGGTGCAATTCTTAGAGAGTCTCGGTTGGGTGATAAATCAGGGAAAGATCCATTTTGTGCCTTCCCAATCACTGGAATACCTGGGAGCATCATTCGATACTCAGATAGGTAAGGTCTTCTTCCCAAAGAGAGGGTGATCAAGTTGCTGGCCAAATCAGAAGCTTTCCGGTTTCAGCAAGCTCCCAGAGTTTGGGATTATCTTCAGCTTCTCGCATCAAGGCAGCAGTGATCAACATGGTGCCTTTTGTGCATGATCACATGCAACTGCTTCAGCAGTCCCTGCTTTCTCCATGGTCTCCCAACTCTCAGGAGTTTGAGGTCAGGCTGCCTCTCCAGCTAGAGTAGTTTCCAGCCTGAGGTGGTGATGGCAGCAGCCGCAGCACCTGCAGAAAATATGCAATAGGACAATCACTCATAGCTTTTCCTGGTGACGGATGCCAGCCTGTTTGGCTGCTGAGCTTACTGCAAGACCCGAACAGCTCAAGGTGAGGGCTATTTGGTTGGCCTTTCTACACTTCCATACCCAGGTCAAGGACAAAGCGGTCCGGGTCTACTCGGACAATACCACAGCAATGGCATATGCCAAGTGGCAAGGGGGCATGAGGATTGCCAGAGTGACCCTGGAGATGACTCTTCTGTTCTCCTGGGTGGAGGTGGACTTATTCAATCATCACTCTCTCAGTCCTGGGGAGTGGGAACAGAGTCAAACAGCCTATCAGCAGATTCTGTTCCACTGGGTTCATCCCAAGATGGACTGGTGGTGACTCAATCCAGTGCCAAAGCTGAATGCTTCTTCAGTTACTGCAGAGATATAGGCTCCGAGGGTGTTGATGCCCTGGTTCATCCCTGGCCGAAGGGTGGCCTGCTGTATGTGTTTCCTCCATGGCTGCTAGTGTGTCACGTGCTTTGATACATAGAGCAGCATCTAAGCTGGGTGTTCCTGAGCTAGTTCAGATTGGCCAATAAAATTGTGGTTCGGGGACCTGATGAGGCTTCTTCAGGGTCCCTTTCTGTGAAGTCTGTTACATCAGGAACCGGTTCTTCTAGATGACTTGACTCACTTCTTGCTTTTGACTTGGCTGTTGAGAGGCGCTGCTTAGCGCATAAGGGCTGCTTGCCTGCCATGGTTTCCATGCTTCTCAAGGTTGGAAGAGGTTTGACCAGTGTGGCTTATGTATGCATCTGATGTCTTTTTGAGAATTGGTGCCATCAGCATCAGACTAAACCTCAGGCAGTGGACTTGCCATCCTTGCTTGCCTTTCTTCAGGAGGGTCTGGACAAAGGTCTTTCTCTTAGTTCCCTGAAGGTTCAGTTTGTTGCCCTTTCCTGCATCAGGCCAGTGGTGTCTTGCCTCACATCCCGATAGTTCCCATTTTCTCAAGGGGTTTCAGCATCTGCCTCCTCCCCTACAGTCGATTGTTCCTGTGTGGGATATTGTAGCCTCCTTCAAGGGCTTTGAAAGTAAGACCTTGTACTCCAGGTCTTGATGTTGGAGCCGTTGAAGTGGGCTACACTTAAAGACCTGACCCTCAAGACTGCTTTTTGGTTGCAGTCTTTTTGGCGAGACGTATCTCTAAGCTGCAAGCCTTATCATGCAGGGATCCTTACTTAACATTCTTGGAGGAGTCTGTGTGCATTCAGCCTATTCCTTCCTTCTTACCCAAGGCAATTTCTACCTTTTATGTGAATCAATTTGTCTGTCTGCCCTCCTTCTCTAAGAAGCAGTGCCAAGGGAAGGACTAAGACCATCACCTGCTAGATGCTTCTCTGTCACCTAAAGGTTATAAACTCTTTTTGCACATGAGACCATGTATTTATGCTGTTTGTAGGACCACATAAAGGTGACTCAGCCACAAAGTCTACTTTGGGGCACTGGATCAAGAAGGTGATTGCCTCTGTGTATCTGTTGCAGAGCCAGCCATTTCTGGAGGGTTTATCTGCACATTCCACTCGGGTTCAGGCATCCTCTTGAGAAGAGCATGGCTCGGTAGCCCCCCAGACATTTGTCAGGCAATGACATTGGCATCACTTTCCACTTTTGTCAAGCACTACCACTTGAATAGTCATGCTTGGGCTGTCATAGCCTTTGGCTCAGAGGTCTTGATAAGTGCCATGTCTTCTACCTGCCCCGTGGTGACATAGCTTTGGTACGTCCCACTTGTCTGGACTGGTCTAGCAGATGATTATGGAACATGACATTTTACTTACCAGATAATGTCCTTTCCTTGAGTCCTGCCAGATCAATCCAAGACCTGCCCCAGATAACTGCTTGGTCTGCTATTCTCTCTGGTTGGCCCTCCTGGCTCATACCCTTTTGACAAACCTTATATTGAAGCTGATCCTATACATAGTTATGGTTCTTGTTCTATTGAATCTGGTTACCTTCACAGTGGTTGTGTGAATTATGAGGTTCCTCATTATATGCTTTGATACAGATATTACTGAAGGCTTCCTCTTGTGGTTCTGGTTGATATGGCATGATGACATCATAAAGAAGCCTATGGAAGTTCCCTCTGTCTCCACATCTGCTGGTAGGGGAACACAACCCACTTGTCTGGACTGGACTAGCAAGACTCAAGGAAAGGACATTATCTGACAGTTGCCCAAAAGCGCATGGTTTGCAACAATATATCCTTGAAGGATACTAGCAAAAGATTGAAGCTAGGGCATATCAACAGAGAGGTTCCAAAGACAAAAGTAACCCAAATGCCCCTGAGTACTGAGCAGATAGAGCTTAAAGATTCCAAATTATCCCTGACTACCAATAACCAGATTAATATGAATAAAATACAGCTTCTAAAATGCTTGTATGCAAATGGTAGAAGTTTAAAAAATAAGATGGGAGAGTTAGAATATATAGCATGAAATGAGAGGTTAGATATAATTGGTATCTCAGAGACATGGTAGAAGGAGGATAACCAGTGGGACACTGTAATACCTGGGTACAAACTGTATCGTAATGATAGAGCATATCAAATTGGTGGAGGGGTTGCGCTCTGTATTAGAGAGGGCATTGAGTCACAAAAGATTAAAGTTTTGCAGGAAAGAAAATTCACTGTAGAATCTCTATGGATTGAAATTCCGTGTAAAAAGGGGAAGGAGAAGGCGATAGCAGGGGGGGTGTACTATCGACGGCCTGGCCAGAATGAACAAATGGATGATGAAATGCTCAAAGTAATCAGGGAAGCTAACAAAACTTTCAGCACAGTAATAATAATGGGTGATTTCAATTACCCTGGTATCGACTGGTTCAGTGTCATGGCAGGACACTGCTAGGAAGTTCACAGCAGGACATGCTAGGAAGTTTCTAGATGAAATAAATGATTGCTTCTCGGAGCAGCTGGTTCATGAACTGAGCAGAGGGGAAGCCATTTTGGACCTTGTTGTTAGGGGAACACAAGATCTGGTGCAAGAGATAAGGGTGTTGGGGCCACTTGGCAATAGTGATCATAGCATGAGGACGTTTGATTTAATAAATGGAGGGAGGGCGGCAAGGAAATCCACAGTACTACCTTTTAACTATCAAAAAAGAGATTATGATAAAATGATGAAAATAGTTAAGAAAAAACTAAAAGGAGCAGTTGCAAAGGTTAAAGATTTACATTAGGCATGAGTGTTACTTAAAAATACTATCTTGGAAGCCCAGACCAGCTGTATTCCATGCCTTAAGAAAAGTGGAAGGAAATCCAAAAAACTGCTAGCATAGTTTAAAGGTGAGGTCAGAGAGGCTTTTGTAGCCAAAAAAGCATCTTTTGGAAATGGAAAAAGGAGCCAAATGACGAAAACTGGAACCAACATAAGCATGGCAAGTTAGATGCAAGGCATTGATAAGGCAGGCAAAGAGAGAATTTAAGAAGAAGCTTGTTGTAGAAGCAAAAATGCATAATAAAGACTTTTTCAAGTACATTCGTAGCAAAAAACCTGTGACAGATTCAGTTGGATCATTAGATGATAGAGGTGTAAAAGGGGGTACTAAGAGGGGACAAGGCCATAGCGGAGAGACTGAATGAATTCTTTGCTTCCGTCTGTACTGAGGAAGATGTAGGGATGTTACCCATGCCTGAAATCGTATTTAAAGGTGATGTCGCAGAAGAATTGAAAGAAATATCAATACACAGGGAAGATGTATTACAACTATTTGATAACCTGAAGAGTAGAAAATCACCAGGATGGGATGGAATACATCCAAGAGTGTTGAAAGAACTGAAATATAAGATTGCAGACCCACTATTAGTAATTTGTGAACTATCATTAAAATCATCTGTTGGTGAATGGCCAATGTAATGCCAGTTTTTAGAAAGAGTTCCAGGGGTGATCCAGAAAACTACAGACTGGTGGGCCTTACATCAGTGCCAGGAAAAATGGTAGAAACCATTATAAAGAACAATATTACTGAACATGTAGATAGTCATGGCTTAATGGGAGACAGCCAACATGGCTTTAGCCAAGGAAGGTCTTGTCTTACTGATCTGTTTTTTTTTTCCGAAAGTGTGAATAAACAGGTAGACAAAGTGAGTCGGTTGATATAGTATCTGGATTTTCAGAAAGCCTTTGACAAGGTCCCTCATGAGAGACTCTTGGCGAAATTAAAACGTCATGTGATAGGAGGCAGTGTACTATTGTGGATCAGGAACTGCTTAAAAGATAGAATGTGAAGGGTAGGGCTAAATGGCCAATTTTCCCAATGGAAAAAGGTGAATAGTGGAGTACCCCAAGGATATGTGCTGGGTCTGCTGCTTTTTATCATATTCATAAATGACCTGCAAATGGGAATACGAATGAGGTAGTCACATTTGCAGATGACACAAAATTATTCAAAGTTGTTAAAACCCACGAGGATTGTGAAAACTTGCAAGAGAACCTTGATAAATTGGAAGACTAGGCATCCAAATGGCAGATGAAATTTAATGTGGACAGGTGCATAGTTATGCACCTAGGAAAGAACACCCCAAACTATGGTTACACGATGCAAGGTTCCACATTAGGAACCACCAACCAGGAAAAAGGTTTAGGCGTCATTGTGGATAACATGTTGAAACCCTCCACCCAGTGTGCAGCAGCGGCCAAGAAAGCAAATAGAATGCTAGGAATCATAAGGAAAGGAATGGAGAATAAAACAAAGGATATTATAATGCCTCTGTATCATTCCATGGTGAGACCGCACCTTGAATAATGTGTGCAATTCTGGTTGCCTTATCTTAAAAAGGACATAATGCTATTAGAAAGGTACAGAGAAGAGCCACCAAAATGGTAAAGGGGATGGAAGGATATTCTTATTTATTTATTTATTTTACATTTTTTTATATACCATTTTTCTCCAATTGAAAACGGTTTACAGAGAACAAAAGTAACAAGTGTGGTTACAGCTGTTTTACATGGAACAAAGAACAGTTTTTACAATGATTGAACATTTAACGTTTGAACAGAACTATTTACATTACGTTATGGGGGCAGGGAGGGGGATGGAGGGGATGGAGGGGGTGAGGGGGGGTGTAGGGGTAGGGGGGTTATGGTGTTTAAGGGGACAGTGGATAGAATCCTGAAAATAGGAAGGTTTTCAGCCTTTTTCGGAATTCCGAGTGTTCGTTGCAGCCTCTTAGACGGGGAGGGGGGGGGTCCATATAGATGGGACATAGAGGGAGAAGACACGATTGCATGTGAATTGAGTGCATTTTTTCTTTTGTGTTGGGATGCTTAGGATGTTTACTGTGTTGGGTCTACGTGGTCTGGTAGAGTTTAATTTTGGAAGGAGTGAATGTAAGCATGAATCGGATTCGTTGTGTAGAACTTTGTGGATTAAGGTGATGATTTTGAATTTTATCCTGGCTTGTATGGGGAGCCAGTGGAGGTCCCTTAGAATGGGGGTGATGTGTGCTGCTTGTGGTGAGTGTGCTATTAGATGCACCAGAGTATTTTGCGCCATCTGGAGGGGGTGTTTTGGAAGATCGTGGTATATAAGATTGCAATAGTCGAAGGTTGAGGTTGTAAGAGCCTGGCAAACGGTTCGATAGGAATCTGGATTTAGTAATGGATGGAGGTTCCTTAGTGTTCATATCTTGAAGTAAATAGAATTGGTTGTTCTTTTTATCTGTTTCTGAAAAGTAAGATTTTGGTCTATTATACCTAGGTATTTGACTTGTGACTTTACTGTGATTGTGAGGTCTCCAAGGAGAATGGGGAGGGGGGGGGGGGACAAAGGATGAGTTGGAGGTGATTTGGATGGCTTCTGTTTTGGATTGATTAAATATAAGATTGTGGTGGAGGAGCCACTGTCTTATTTTAAAGAAGCAGTTGCTAATGTTGGTAAGGTTTGGCTTTGATATGTTAAAGGGGGCAAAGAACATTATGTCATCTGCATATAGTTGATACTGTATGTGGTATTCTTGAAATATTTTGCATATAGGTTGGAGAAAGATGTTGAAAAGGAGTGCTGAGAGGCTGGAGCCTTGGGGGCTCCTTGAGGAAGGATGAATGGTTGGGAGGATTTATTGCCAATTTGTACTTTTTGCATTCTGTTTTCCAGGTATGAGGTGAACCAGTTTAGTGTTGTGTCTCTAAGGCCTATATCATAGAGTCTGTTGAGAAGCTGTCTATGGGGGAGTGAGTAGAAGGCTGAGAATATGTCGAGGAAGATTAATGTACATTCTTGGTCAGGGGATTGGGTGTAATTACTGAGTCGAGGAGGGAAGTGATCAGGGTTTCTACACCATGATTCCTTTTAAAACCATGTTGGAAGGGGTCGAGGGGGAAGTGGTCATCAATGAAGTTTTGGAGCTAGGTTTGTACAGATTCTCCAGTTATTTTTGCTAATAGGGGGATACTTGAGATCAGCCTGTAGGATGCTGGTGATGTAGGTTCAAGCTTGTTTCCTTTCAGGATGGGGTGGATGGAGCTGTTTTTCAGTGGGGCAGGCATAATACCAGTTTTAAGGGAGCTTGAAACCATGGATTGAATGAAGGGGCTTAGTGTTTCTTTTGTATTTTTAATCCATGTGACTGGACATGGGTCTAGGGCAGAGGTGGTGGTGGTAAGGTTTTTGATTATATCTGTTATATTTTTAAGAGATTTTTATTTTTATTTATTTATTTATTTATTTTTCTTATATACCGCACTCTTTAGCATCAGCGCGGTTTACATAGAACCATAATTAACAAATATCAGTTTTACATAGAACAAGGAAGTACAACTTGGATAACTTAGGGAGACATGCACAACAATTATTTACATATATAACAGCACTGGTTCCAAGTTATTGTGGGGGTTAACTTGGGGGTTTGGGAATCTGTATGGGTGCTGGTTTTCGGTGGGGGTGATGTGTATTTGGAACAGAGATGGTCTGCTATGATTTGTGGGGAGATTTTATCTCCCAGATCTTAGTTTAGTGTATCTTTTAGAAGGACTTTGGCAATGGAAAATAGTTCTCTAGTTTTGTTTATGGATCGTAGGATTATGTTCTCGTTGTATTCTCTTTTCTGTTTTAGAGTTTCGTCGCAGTAGGTGTGGAGCTTTTCAGAGTAGGAAATGAGATTGTATGGGTCGCATTGGCAACGCCAACGGCGTTCAATCCGTCGGAGTTCTGTTTTTAGATTATGTTGGGATGTAGAGTACCATGGTGCTCTTTTACGGTGTTTCGGAGGATGTGTTTTAGGGGTTACTTGTGCCACTGAGGTCAGGATGGTGTTCCATCTACTGATTTGGAAATCTAGGTTGAACTCGTCAGTAGGGGTCAATTCTAGTTGGGGTATTACTTGATTTAGAATTAGGTTGATATCAAATGACCTGAATTTATGGGTCTGCGAGGATGGGGGATGGATAGTATTTTTCTTGTGAACAGGTGGGAGAGAGAATAGAATTAAGGAATGGTCTGACCATGGAACAGGGAGGATGGTATGGGGTATGTTAGAGTTGGTTGTCATATTGTGTGAGACAAATATCAAGTCTAAGGTGTTACCCTTGTTGTGGGTAGGGGACTTGAGGATCTGGGTAAAGTGTAGAGTTTTCATGTCTTCAAGAAGGAAGCAGCATGTTTTTGTGAGGTTGATGAAAGGTTGAAGTCGCCTAGGATGATGAGGGTGTGTGTAGTGGTTTGTGGGGAACAAGCAGATTCGAGTATTGAGGAGAGGTCTAAGCTGTCTGATTGAGGTGCTCTATATATTAGGCATAAAGTGAGTAGGTTGTTAGATAGTTTGAGCAGATCTATGCCTTGAGTTGAGGTGGATTCAATGGTAGAGAAGTTTAGCTCTTTCTTTGCTAGCATTGAGACTCCGCCACCTCTGCTGGTTGTTCTTATACTATTGTAGATTGAGTGGGTGGGGGGGGACAGAGCTGATTTATAAGGACAGTGTCTGTTTCATGGAACCAGGTCTCAGTGATACAGAGTATGTCAAGATTGTGGTCAGATATGAGATCTGTAATTAATGGGATTTTATTCCTGGCAGAGCGTGCATTGATCAGAGCGCAATTTAGTTGGGGGAGGATCGGGTCTGTGGGTTGTGGGAGTGTGGCGGTTCCAGAGCTGATATGTGTGAATCTACATTTTTGGTGAGCTTGATGTGGGTGGGGGTAGTGCAAGGAGTTGGAGCTGAGATGTTCTATGTGAGTGGATTATTGGTATGTGGTTTGCTATAATTCTGTTTCACTTCAAGGGCATTTGATAGGAGGGCAATGATTAGGTAGAGAGTTAGGATTTGGGTCCATAGGGTTGTGGGTTTTGTGGCGTGGATCTCCATGTGAGAGAGCTGGGTGGCAACCAGAATAGGAGATGAGGGGGATTGGCTTTTCAATGTGGAGTTTAGTGTCTGGTGCATTTCTGAGGGGTCTAATACTGTGTGACAAGATTAATTCAGTTTTGATGGGTACAATGTAGCAATGTACAATATATACATTTAGCAAGTTTGTTGCAATTTCATGTAACAATTTGTGCAGTATTGTTGCAGTTCTAAACATTGGTAATAGCTTAGCTGTTATTGTAGTAATGGTTACAGAGCTAGATATAAAATGATGTTTGTCCTTTGGTTTTAGCTAAGTGGGGTATTATAGTGCAGTTATCAAGGATGCACTTATAGGTATAATTTCATGTCTAGGATACTACCATATTGACAAGGTTTTCATGTAGCGATTACATATTTCAGATTAGAGTAGCATACCTTTCTTCTGGTCTCAGTTAGTTGTTGGCTCTGTAGTTTCCCACCTAAGGACCATGCCAAAGGGCCCTCTGGCGAGGCCCTCAGGCACAGGCATGCTAGGCGTGGGTATGCTAGGCACGGGCACGCCTGGAGTTCTGGGAATATATGGTCTAGAGCAGGCATGTCAAACAGGTAGATCGCAGAGGGGTCAGAGGTAGATCGCCAGCCCCACTTGGCTTCATCTCTCCAGTAGCTCGCCCCATCGCTAGGAGAGAACTCGTGCCGGCAGATCGTCTGCCGAGGGCTTGCCACCGCTGCTGATCCTTTGTCTATCTTCTTTCCCCGCCTGCGGGAATCTTGCCTGCGGGTGTATTGGGGACGCTTGTTGTTTTCGTGCCAATAGTTTGTAGGTACCCCAGGGGGCTGCCGCCTGCACCCCGTGACAAGACGCCACCGGCCCAGCATCATACCTGGTCTCCTGCCTCTCAGAATCACCCATTCCTGCCCCCGCTCCAACACCCCTTAAAAGTGTGTTATATACCGGGCGATATCCATTCGCCCGGGCTTTACCTGAATACATTTACTATATTAGTTGTGTCATGTGCTGGTCGTTGGTCGCTTTATAATTCACTTTCATTAAACGTTTTCGTGCAGACACAACAAAGTGTCAAGAATTTGGTGATTTTGGCAGGCTTTTCCAATTTTGTTCTAACTTACCTATGCCTTGCCTTCGAATTGGTTCAAACCACTATGACTTTTGCTTGCCTCTGCAATATTATTTTGCCTAGCCTTTTCGTTGATTCTACACTGCAATTTTATTTGCTTTGCCTTTGCGTTGATTCTACACTGTTTGCAGAATTTATTAAATCGTGTGTGGTGGTATTTGAACTTGTTTGGTGGTATTTGATTTTATCTGGTTTGCTGGACAGGTGTTTGAGTTTTTTGATGATTGCTTGGTGGTATCTGATTATTCGTGCCAGTATGATGAATTCTTATTTTTACTTTTAGAACTGCATGTGTGGTTTTGGCATCTCCAGTCCTTGTATTGCACATCATCCAGAGGTCTTCGATTCCTGTTGATCTTTAATACTTTGGGACAGTGACAGTTTTGGACCAGATTCAGCCAGTGTTTATACTAACTTAGCAGATTTGGCCGTCTTACATCCAGCCACCCCAGTATAATGAAGATGAGTGTTCCAAAGAAGAGCAAAACTTACCACTTTCATGATGAATGGGAAATGGACTACTTCTTCATCATGGTGAAAGACAAGTGGTGTTGTCTAATTTGTAATGCCCCAGTATCCTCGCCCAAAAAGGGTAATCTGGAACGTCATTATAAGGCTCTGTATAGCAATAAGTTTGATGCTGATTTTCCACCCAAAAGTGAAATTCGTAAACTGAAGCTCAAAGAACTTAAATCAAAATTGGCTACTCAGCAATAGTTGATGGCGAAGCCAAGGTCACATTCGGTCAGTGCTACTATAGCATCCTTCAAGGTCAGCAATCTGATCACAAAGACATGCAAACCTTTCACTGAAGGGGAATTTGTAAAAAATTGTTTTCTTGAAGCAGCTGACAATCTTTTTGAAGGATTTAAAAATAAGAAAGAGATCATAGCTGCTATTCAAGATGTACAATTGTCAAGAAACACCGTTGTGCAGCGAATAGAAAAGATGTGTGGAGACACAACTGAACAATTGTTGGAAGATGTTTCAAATTGTGTTGCTTTCTCACTCCAACTGGATGGATCTACAGACATAAGAGACATAGCCCAGTTACTAGTCTTTATCCGGATGGTTTTTGAAGACTTCAGTGTTAAAGAAGAACCACTTGGAATGATTTCTTTAAAAGGAAATATTCAGTTCTTTCCATTCTTTTGTGACAAAGTGTAATCTTCCATTGCATAGATTTATTTCCATCACTACTGATGGAGCAAGAGCAATGACAGGTGAGGTTAACGGTTTCATAGCCCTCTGTAGACAGCATGACGACTTCCCAGATTTCCTTTTTTACCACTGCATCATTCACCAGCAAGTTTTGTCAAGCAAGAGATGCAATACAAAGACTGTCATGGACATCACTTTCAAAATTGTAAATTCAGTTCGTGGAAGGTCACTTCAAAGATGGCTTTTCAATCTTACTCTTGATGAAGGGCAGTGGAAATAATTTTGCACACAGATGTCAGGTGGCTAAGTAGGCACAAATTTCTGCAAAGATTTTGTGATTTGCTGAATGAAATAAGAAGATTTTTGAAGGAGAGGGGAGATGACCAAGCAGAGTTGGTCATCTCGCCAAACAAACTCACTACTCAAACCTCATTACGGCCTCCTCAAATTCTTCCCAACGCGTCTATCAGGTCCTTAATTCTCTTTCTTCACCTACCACCTCCCCCTTCTCCCTAGTACCTCCTTCAGCTGCTCCCAGCCCATCCACTCTTGCCACTTTCTTCTCAGGCAAGATTCAGTCACTCCGCTCTACATTTGCCTCCTGGCCTCCCCCCCCTCCCCTTCCCCCGCTCCCCCTGCCTCTTCTCCCACTTGCTCTCCTCCATCCTCACACATCCACCCACACACGTGGTCTAAGTTTCAGCCCATCACTTCTGCCGACCTTGCCAAGACCTTCTCAGCCTCCGACAAAACTACTTGCCCACTTGATCCACTTACTTCCTTCTGATTGCTTGATCCATCATTCACTCTTGCTTCATACATTCTTACTATACTAAACTCTAGTCTGAGCTCCAGCTGCTTCCCTTTCCGCTGGAAACACGCTTTGGTCTGACCTCTTCTTAAAAAAGCCAATCTCGACCCTTCTGTTTCTGCCAACTGGCGCCCTGTCTCCAACCTCCCTTTTCTCTCAAAGACTTGTTTTTCACCAACTTACCTCTCACCTCAACTCCACCCTTTCGCTTCACCCCCGCCAATCCGGATTTAGGACCAGCCATAGCACTGAAACTATTCTCTTGGCACTTCTTAGTGAGATACACCACTTTCACGACCGTGGTGACATATCTATCACTGGTTCCCTGGATATTTCTGCTGCGTTTGACGTGGTGGATCACCGCACTCTCCTCACTCGTCTATCAGATCTCGGTATTCACGGCACTGTCCTTCAGTGGTTTCGGTCTTTCCTTTCATCTCGCACTTTTGCTGTCTGTTCAGGACCCATCACCTTTCCTTTCCTCCCTTTGCACTGTGGCGTCCCCCAGGGTTCCATCCTCGCTCCCCTTCTCTTTAATGTCTTTCTTGCTCCCTTGGCCCTGCTCATACAACAGGCTGGCATCTCTGCCTACTTTTTTGCTGATGATATTCTTCTGGTTCACCATACTAGTCCCTCAGCCCCGGATCTCCTTGTCTCAACACCTGCCTCGCCTCTGTCTCGTGACTGGTTCACTAGTAACTACCTTCATGCTAATCCCTCTAAGTCGGCAGCTATTTGGTTCACCTTCAGTACCCCCTCCCCCACATTGGCACCTCTTATGTCCACTTCTCCGATTCCTCTGGTTCCTGTTCTTCGTTACCTTGGTGTTTCTCTCGATTCTTCTCTTTCCTTCCACCAACACATCTCCACACATGTGCATAGCTCATTCTTTCACCTCCATAGAATCCGAGCGGTTTGTCCTTTTCTCTCCCTCTCCTCCCTCACTACTCTTGTCCTTTCTGTGGTGATCACCCGACTTGATTATTGCAACTCACTCTTCACTGGTCTCCCCCAATATCAGCTTCATCGGCTCCAACTAGTTCAGAACACGGCTGCACATCTTCTTACTCACTCCTCCCCTCGGGATCACGTGACTCCATGTCTTCTCTCCCTTCACTGGCTCCCTATTAAAGTCTGTTTCTTATATAAGCTTCTCACCATTACCCACAAGGTTCTTCATACCAGTACCCCTCAGTACCTCGCCGACATCGTCTACCTACAGCCCACTCCCCATCTACTTCGTTCTGCCTCCGGTAATCGTCTTTTCCTTCCGTCCCCTGCCTAGGCCCACCTCGAATCGACCCGTCATGCTGCTTTCTTTTTTCTGAGTCCTGCCCTCTGGAACTCTCTTCCACATCTTCTCCGTACTGAATCATCATTTACCCGGTTCAAGGCCCTTCTCAAGACCCACCTCTATTGCTAGGCCTATGATCTTCCCATCCCTCCCAAATTCCTTTCATCAAGATGCCGCTAAACCACTCTCCTTTGTAATATCCCCTTTGTTATGATTGGTACTTAGGTTTACAGCCCCCTCCCATCCTCCCTACCAATCCTACCTTTCCCCTTTGTCTTTATCTGTGACGTTCCTCCTGGGTTTATTACTGTCCTTACCATCCTTCTCTCTTCTTTCCTACTTGCTCTCCTATCATACCGATGGCGTTCCTTTTTCCTCCTTTACTTTCACCAGCTGCACCTTGTCATTATTGTACACCGCTTTGACACTCCGGCAATGGGTGGTATATCAAATATTACCTTAAAGATAAAGATAAAAGATAAAGAGGAGTGGTTATGTGATCTGGCATTTTTTGCTGACTTTACAGGCGAACTAAGTGATATGAACCTTGAACTACATGGTAAAAACAAATGCATTGGTGAGATGATGAGTACAATTTCATTCTACAAGAGCAAATTTGAGCTAATGATGACTGACCTTGCAAACAACACTTTTGATCATTTTCCTAATACGCAGGACCATCTGGGACAATATCCAAATTTTGTTTTTCAGAACAAGAAGTATGTGACAGAAATCTGTTCTGTTATCCAGGAATTCGAAAATAGATTCTGTGACTTCCAAAAAATTGGAACAGTTGTGGAGTACTTGTCATACTCATTCAAAGTAGATGTGGACATTAAAGAAACTGCAACTGCTATCAGTAAAAATTACTCATTGAACAAGCCATCTCTTGAAAATGAAATATTAACCCTTAAAAATGATATTTTTCTCAAGACCCATGCTGAGCAAGAATCGTTGTGGAAGCTAGTGCCTAGAGACAAATTTCCCAACTTGAGAAGATGCAGTGAAGCTGTACACTCCTGTTTCGGTTCAACTTATTTGTGTGAATCTGCGTTTTCCCATCTGAAAATGACAAAGAGTACACAACGTTCCAACACGACAGATGAACATCTCCAGGATTCCATGAGACTGGCCCTCACGCAATATTCACCCAACTTCAAAAAGCTGGTGGATGAAATGCAGGCTCAGACGTCTCACTAATGAGCAAGAGCGAAATATTAAAGATTGTGCAAGATCAGCCTGAATCAATACTCAACCTAAATTTAACACAAATTACTCAATAAAAGTTAAAGAAAGCTATTAAGACAGTTAAAGAACGTTATTAATCAATAAAACTTTAAGAAAAAATGTACTTTCTATTTCCCCTCGCAGTTCTTACTGGATCTTCGTCTCTTTGTTTTGTTTTTGCTTAATTTGCTTAACAGCTGATTACATCCAAGTAAACAACAGAAGGTTCATTGAAAATGGGGGGGGGGGGGGAATCCACCAACATTATTGGGTTAAAATTTAATTTTAAACTAATATGAAACTTAATTTTCATGGTGGTAGATCACTGGCACTTTTGGCCGGAAAAAGTAGATCACGACCTGTTCGAAGTTGGACATGCCTGGTCTAGAGGAAGGTCTGATTGGCCTTGTCGGAGGGGAGCAGGGAGGAGCTTACCTTCCCGCTCTCCCTTGATGATGCCAATCGGGTGGATGGAGCAGGGCAGTAGAGGCTATGCTGCTGCTTTGTGGCTGCTTTTTAAAAGTCCGGTGCTGCTGAGATCATCGGGCCCGATTAGCCTTGTCGGAGGGGAGCAGGGAGGAGCTTACCTTCCTGCTCTTCCTCGATGATGCCAATCGGGTGGATGAAGCAGGGCAGAAGAGAGGCTAAAAGGTTTAGGGTTCTTCAACCTGGAAAAGAGATGGCTGAGGGGAGATATGATAGAGGTCTATAAATTAATGAATGGAGTGGAACGGGTAAACATAGATCGATTGTTTACACCATCAAAATATAGAAAGACTAGGGGACATGTAATGAAGCTTGTAATGTTGCTATTACTCCACAGCTTGAGCTTGTGGATATAAGCAGCCTGATTCCTTATTCAGTTAGTAAAATGGTGCTTGGGGAAAGCACTGCCTTCTGGGAGTTGAAGTTTTTTCACTATTTGAAATAAGGCGAGTTGTGGAGCTCGAGTGTTCAGGCAAATAACAGGATTTTAATTCCCCTTCCCAAACGGTTTTACAAATGGAAAATAAAGAACAAGGCCATACAACTTCTGGCATGAAATAATATAAGAATGTAACTCAAAACAGCTTCTTATATCAGCATCACTATAATCCAACATAAAGAGCACTTCTGTTCCAAAACCTTTGGCGCTTTTTCCTTTGGCTGCTACCGGCAGCTCTCTGTGTCTCTCTGCACCTCTTAAACTTATTACATAGGTCTTATCTTCTCAGACACAGACATTGTACAGCCATTGACTCAATAGGCAGATATTCTACAGATGGCTCAGTTTCCATCGGTTCATACTGACTCTCAGTTGGAAATGTCTGCAATTGCTTACAAGGTGTTTCCAAGCACACTCCTGTTCCTTCAGCAATAGACTTTTCCCCGTAGCCTTCTGCTACACACGGCTTGTAATTGCCACAGTGTTCACCACATGGAAATCCCCACCCTTCTGGGCTAATAGCAGAGCACTTCTTAAAAACAGCTTTACTTTTATACCAGTCACTCAGCCTACCTCTTGGCTTCCTTATGAGAGATTCCTTCTGCTTTCCAGGATCAGCTACAGCTGTAAGCCTTGGAGTCTCTACGTGCACACAAGTCTGCCTTCTTGGTACATTCCCCTTATGGCTGCCTTTTACCCACGGCAACAAACCTGGGCTGTTTGTACCTTGCTCCTTTGCACGGACTCTCTGCTCGTCTCCTGTGCTGGCTTCCCCTTCTGAATTAAAGATCAGAGAATCCTCTGTTACCATGAATTCCTCTGTGTCTTCACTCTCAAGCAAATCCTCTGTTTCTCGTGACTGCTTTCCTCGTGGCTGTGCTCTCAGCTGGTCTTCCAACTTTGCTTCCCCATGTGCTTCCAGATCTGCCTGCTCCCTTCCTAATGAGCTTCTCTTAAATCTCTGGTTTTCTGGGTTTAACCTGACCACTCCTTCCAACAGGTGTCCAGCCTTAGCTCGTGATTGCTGAGCTGAACTGCAGCAGAGGCGTGTTTTCCTCTCCTCTAATCTGCTTTGTCTGTGGTTTCCCTGGAAACCAGGAGCCATGTGCACTTGTTTACTTTCCTTAACTGAAGCTGAATCCTGCATTTTATCACTCTCTAAGGCAGCGGTTCTCAACCTGTGGGTCGCGACCCCAATGGGGGTCGCCACAGGATTTAGCGGGGGTCGCTTAGCCTCCACCAAGTTTAAAAAAAAAAATTAAGATGTGCACAAGTTGCTGCCGCTGCCGAGTCCGCTTCTCGGCAGCAGCAAACTCCGGCAAACTCACCGCCTTCTTCTGCAGCCGCGGCTCCCTGCCTTTTAGGGAACCGCGGCTGTACTTGTAAAATCGTTGCGGAGCCCTTCCTGTCTCGACGGGCTCCGTGCAGCATTGTCCCGCCTCCAAAGGAAGTGGTAAACAACTTCCTTTGGAGGCGGGACAATGCTGCATGGAGCCCATCGAGACAGGAAGGGCTCCGCAATGATTTTACAGGTACAGCCGCGGTTCCCTAATAGGCAGAGAGCCGCGGCTGCATTAGAAGGGAGGCAGAAAACCAGCACCACGGCTGACATCGACAGAGGGGTGCTGACATGGACAGATGGAGGGAGGGGGGCTGACATGGAGGGAGGGAGGGAGGGGGGCTGACAGGGAGGGAGGGAGGGAGGGGGCTGACAGGGAGGGAGGGAGGGAGGGATGGGGGCTGATATGGATGGATGGAGGGAGGGAGGGGCCTGACAGGGAGGGAGGGAGGGAGGGGGCTGACAGGGAGGGAGGGAGGGATGGGGGCTGATATGGATGGAGGGAGGGAGGGAGGGAGGGAGGGATGGGGGCTGATATGGATGGATGGAGGGAGGGAGGGAGGGAGGGAGGGGGGCTGACATGGCCGGTTGGTTGGATGGGGGCTGACATGGAGGGATGGATGGAGGGAGGGGGGCTGACATGGAAGGATGGGGGCTGACAGGGAGGGAGGGAGGGGGCTGACAGGGAGGGAGGGAGGGAGGGACGGGGGCTGATATGGATGGATGGAGGGAGGGAGGGAGGGGGGCTGACATTGACGGATGGAAGGATGGGGCTGACATGGAGGGATGGATGGAGGGAGGGGGGCTGACATGGACGGATGGAAGGATGGGGGCTGACATGGAGGGAGGGAGGGAGGGAGGGGGCTGATATGGATGGATGGAGGGAGGGGGGCTGACATGGAGGGAGTAGGCTGGCATGGACAAAGGGGAGAGACATGGGGACATACTGGACAGATGGGATAAATGCTGGACAGAGGCGAGAGACAGTGCGGGTTAGGATTATAATGGGCTGATGGGGGTGCTAGCACTGGTAATGGGCAGATGGGGGGCTACGAATGGTAATGGGTTGATTAGGGAAGGCTAGGACTGGGAATGGACTTATCAAGGGGGGGTAGGACTGGTAATGGACTGATGGGGGTCTAGCATTGGAAATGAGCTGATCAGTGAGGTTAGGACTGGAAATGGGCTGATTAGGGGAGCCTAGCACTGGTAATGGGGTTGAGGGGGGGACTAGCACTGGAAATGAGCTGATGGGGGGGTAGGACTGGTATTGGGCTGATTAGGGGGGGGTAGGACTGGTAATGGGGTTGAGGGGGATTAGCACTAGAAGTGAGCTGATTAGGGGGCTTTGACTGGGAATGGGCTGATTGTGGGGAGGGGAGGATAGAGCTGCTGACCCTGGAAGAAAACTGGGGGCTAAGGCTACAAGTGGGCTGATACAAGGGGATGGGAGCATGGAACTGAAAGGGAGTGGATCTGAGAGGGGCTGCCATGGTATTTGTACTAGAAGGGACTGATCAGTGGGGAAGGAGGGGGACTGGAAGGGAATGGACACCAGTGGCAGTCATGGGAATGCAAGTTGACATTGGAAGGTACTGGGAGTGAGGACTGGAAAGGGGCTGATACTGGGGAGGGTTACTGGGACTGGAAATAGGCTGATGGAAAGAAGTGAAGAAAACAAAAGAGATAAGAACTGGCAGATGGACCATAGACCACAGAAAGAGAGCTAAGAGAAGACAGGAAAGCAGAAGCCTCAGATCGGGACCAGCATGATCAGAGAATAAATTGGTCAGACAACAAAGGTAGAAAAAATAATTTTATTTCATATTAGTGATTTGACTACAAAATCATCATAATTTTGAAATCAAATATTGTTACTTGTTGTTTTGATTATTTAAATAAGTATTTTATAAATAAAAACATATTGCAAAGGCCTATAATATATTAATAATTCAACAAATGATTACAGCGACAATGCGTTAACGGTAAAGGAAGAGAGACGCATTTGATTTTATCATTGGGGGTCACCACAAGTTGACCAACGGTAAAAGGGGTCACGGTACAAAAAAGGTTGAGAACCACTGCTCTAAGGGATCTGAGGGACCTTCTACACCACATATCCCCCCCTTAAGATATTACGGGCTGCCGTATTTTTTAACGGACAGCACGTAATCCTTGATACTGGGTTCACGTGTTTTTCTAGAGTAGCTAACCTCACTGTTGCTGACCTCTCTAACCATGGTTTTAATACATTCACATGGTATGTTTGGCAGCGCCTTTTATCATTCTCTACAGTGTAAGAGACAGGACCTACCTTCTTTACAACTGTACATGGGCCCTTCCAATGAGACTCAAACTTGGGTCCCACATCAGCCACCAATATTATCACCTTATCCCCCACCTCCAGCTGGCGAGGTTTCTTTCCTCTATCATAATACTCTTTTTGACGAATCTGACTAGCCTGCAGATTCTCTACGGAGATTTGGGACGTCCTTTTTACCTGGTTCCTCAAATCTCTGAGAAATTGGGGTACGCCCCGGGCAGTCTTTACTAGGGGTCCTATACTATCCATCGCCATCCGGTGGATCGGTGTGGATATTAGGGGTACAGCCTTTGGTTTAGAGGCCGTAATCCGTTGACACATGGAACATGACTCGCAGTAGCGAGTGGTCTCTTTAAAGACCCCTGGCCAGTGAAAATGGGCCAAGACTTGGTCCAATGTCCTCTGGATCCCCTTGTGGCCACCTATAGGATGGTCGTGGGCCAACTATGGCCTTAAACATGGTTGGCACCACTAACTGTTTTCTCACAGCTCCTGTATGTGGGTTGTTACTCTCCCGATAAAGCACATCTTTCTCCAAAAGAAATCGAGGAAGGATGTTCCTGTCCTCATGTGCATATTCAAAGGCACATTTCAAAGCAGGGTCATCTCTCTGTTCCTGGGGAAAGGAAGGGAACTTTTTAACAAGTTCTGACGGAACCCAGGGTAATCCCTCTCCGGCCTCTAATCCAGCCCTCCCTTGGGTCCTATGCCACATTTCTTGCCTCCTCTCAGCCTTCCCTTTCCTAATCCTTTTTGATGAGGTTTGTACCAGATCATCATGCATAGGTAGGGTGTCTGCTACTACCTCTTCCCTTTCCACCTCTCTCTCACATGAGTCCTCCCCCTCCTGGGATGAACTTTCTAGCTCTTCTGCTGGGTCAACATTAGCAGTAGAGGTTCCAGCCTGAGACCGGGTAGATACCAAGCCTTTTCTCTCCCCAAGGCCCTTTTCTATTCCTTGGCTGAATGGAGGCCAATCTCTCCCTAAGATTATGTCGTATAAGAGCTTTGGGACTATGGCCACCCTTACCTCTCTTTCTGCTCCCAGCCCTTTTACTGCTAGGTTATACACTGGGTAGTATGAGGCTGCTCCATGTACACACTGTATCTTGACCCGCCCCACTGCTTGACTCGGTGCTGAGGGCAGGTGGGCTTCGATGGCCTGCCAGAGCCTTTGGGAAACCATGCTCTGGTCAGCACCGGAGTCAAGCAGTGCCTGGGCCTCAATGCCTTCTACTTGTACTTGCAGTACAAATCCCTCACGTGTTTGTTTCACACCCCCAGACACTAGCGCTGTGCGCAGCGCACAATCCCTGCGATAATGTCCCAATTCGCCACAATTGAAACATTTACCTTTCATCACAGGTACAACATTGTCATTAGGTAACTTATTCCTTGTAAACTTTTCTGATCTCTTAAAGCAGGAGGTTTTTATCTCCTTCAGAGCTTCTGGTTTTGAGGCCCTAGCCAATTCGGCTTCAAAATACCTCTCTGAGAGACTAGCTGCTTCCTCCGTAGTTTTACAACTTTGGAGCATCAGAAAGGTTTTTACATCTGCTGGTACCGCATTCATATACTGCTCTAGTATAATTGTATCCAATACATCTTCTAGAGACCTCTGTCTTGGCCTAAGCCATTTCAATGCTAAGCCTTTTATTCTATGGAACAGCATTTTAGGGGTTTCATTGGGCTTTAACTTAGCCTCCCTGAACATGCGCTTATAGAATAAAGGGGTTAAGCCAAGTCTGTCTTTGACAGCTTCCTTAACTGCATTATAATTAGATGCAAGCGTTGCAGGCATAGACTTATAAGCTGCTAAGGCTTCACCCGAGAGCGACATGGCGAATCTCACCGCCCATTGCTCCTCAGGCAACTTAATAGCCTCTGCAATGCGTTCAAACGCTTCTATGAAATCATCTAAGTTATCAGTTGAAGTAAACTGTCCCAGCGCCATAGCGCTACCATTAGGCAGTCCTACCCCCTGGTTAAATGAGGGTACAGGTAGTTCTGGCTCTCTTTGTTTCTTGAGCAGTGCCTCCATTAGCTCCATAAGAGGTTTCTGCTGTGAACAGATGGCAGCCGCAGTCTGTTCCTGGGTATGGCGTGTCAGCTCCAGTTGTTTGTCCCACTGGCTTGACATCCACCTGAGCAGCTCTTGTGGCTCCATCATGGAAACAACTGTTCCTGCAAGAAAACAAAACACAAAACACACCAAGTGCGGTCCTACAAACCAAAAAAATAAAAACTTTTCCCTTTTTTTTTTTTCCAATGGCTCCCTGCTGCAGCAGATTAGTGGCTCCCTTTCTCCCTAATTATCCTCCCACGCCTGTGCCCAGCTACCGTTACCTTGGCACAGTGCAGAGTCCAGCACTGAGAAAGTTGCCTTTAATCCCCCTGACCGGTTGTCAGGCGATTCTGGGTCCCTCTGCTCAGCAGTTTCTTTGCCCACGTAGTGATGTCCTTTTTCATTTACAAATGTCCTTTGTAATCCATGCAAAATCCGCAAAACTACGCCAACCTGTAATGTTGCTATTACTCCACAGCTTGAGCTTGTGGATATAAGCATCCTGATTCCTTATTCAGTTAGTAAAATGGTGCTTGGGGAAAGCACTGCCTTCTGGGAGTTGAAGTTTTTTCACTATTTGAAATAAGGCGAGTTGTGGAGCTCGAGTGTTCAGGCAAATAACAGGATTTTAATTCCCCTTCCCAAACGGTTTTACAAATGGAAAATAAAGAACAAGGCCATACAACTTCTGGCATGAAATAATATAAGAATGTAACTCAAAACAGCTTCTTATATCAGCATCACTATAATCCAACATAAAGAGCACTTCTGTTCCAAAACCTTTGGTGCTTTTTCCTTTGGCTGCTACCGGCAGCTCTCTCTCACTCTCTGCACCTCTTAAACTTATTACACAGGTCTTATCTTCTCAGACACAGACACTGTACAGTCCATTGACTCAATAGGCAGATATTCTACAGATGGATCAGTTTCCATCAGTTCATACTGACTCTCAGTTGGAAATGTCTGCAATTGCTTACAAGGTGTTTCCAAGCACACTCCTGTTCCTTCAGCAATAGACTTTTCCCCATAGCCTTCTGCTACACATGACTTGTAATTGCCACAGTGTTCACCACATGGAAAGCCCCGCCCTTCTGGGCTAATAGCAGAGCACTTCTTAAAAACAGCTTTACTTTTATACCAGTCACTCAGCCTACCTCTTGGCTTCCTTATGAGAGATTCCTTTTGCTTTCCAGGATCAGCTACAGCTGTAAGCCTTGGAGTCTCTACGTGCACACAAGTCTGCCTTCTTGGTACATTCCCCTTATGGCTGCCTTTTACCCACGGCAACAAACCTGGGCTGTTTGTACCTTGCTCCTTTGCACGGACTCTCTGCTCGTCTCCTGTGCTGGCTTCCCCTTCTGAATTAAAGATCAGAGAATCCTCTGTTACCATGAATTCCTCTGTGTCTTCACTCTCAAGCAAATCCTCTGTTTCTCGTGACTGCTTTCCTCGTGGCTGTGCTCTCAGCTGGCCTTCCAACTTTGCTTCCCCATGTGCTTCCAGATCTGCCTGCTCCCTTCCTAATGAGCTTCTCTTAATTGCTGAGCTGAACTGCAGCAGAGGCCTGTTTTCCTCTCCTCTAATCTGCTTTGTCTGTGGTTTCCCTGGAAACCAGGAGCCATGTGCACTTGTTTACTTTCCTTAACTGAAGCTGAATCCTGCATTTTATCGCTCTCTAAGGGATCTGAGGGACCTTCTACACCACAAGCTACAGTGTAACCTATTTAAGACTAATAAGAAAGAATATTTTTTCACTCAACATGTAATCAAACTCTGGAATTCGTTACCGGAGTATGTAGTAAAAGCTGTAAGTGTAGCCAGGTTTAAAAAAGGTTTGGATAAGTTCCTGAAGGAAAGGTCCATAAATCATTATTAATGGGTACCCGGGAAATCCACTGCTTTCCCCAATACAAACATTGTGGAACCTGTGTCTTTTGGGGAAACTGCTAGGTACTTGTGACTTAGATTGGCCATTGTTGGAAACAGGATACTGGGCTTGACGGACCTTGGTCTGACCCAGTATGGCATAAACACCTTCTGTGAAGTCAAATGTCCCTTCACAGAAGGTGTTTATGAACAAACTGCAAATCTGAAAGTGGACAAGACATGGGACTGGATGAACTACATACCAGATACTGAGAGAGCTTAGGTTCTGAAGAGGGTGGAAGTTCCACAGGACTGTAGAAGAGCTGATGTGATCCCTTTTCACAAAATTATAGCAGAGAACTAGCAAACTTCTGGTTGATAAGCCTTACCCTAATGGTGGGAAAAGTAATGTACTCCTCCTGAAAGACACAGTAGAGACTCCATTGGGTTGCAAGATCCGAGGCAACATAGTTTAACCAAAGGAAGATTGATGCAAACATATTTGATTGATTTCTTTGATTGGGTGGCTGGAGAACTAGATCAAGGGCATGTAAAGGATGTGATCCACTTAGATTTCAGCATAGCCTTTGATACTGTTCCTTATTGGAGGCTTATGAATAAACTGAGCAGCCTGTAGATTAGTCCCAAATTACAGAGGGTGGTGATAAATTAAATTCACTCAGAAAAAAGGAAGGTAAGTAATAGAGTGCTTCAAGGAATGGTCCTGGGATCAGAACTGTTCAGTGTCTTTGTGAGTGATATTATTGAAGGATTAAACCAAAAGGTCTGCCTTTCTATGGATGACACAAAGATTTGCAATAGAGTGGGCATCTTGGAGGAAGCAGACAATATGTGAAAAGATCTACAAAAATTAGAAGAATGTTCTGTTTGGCAATTAAGATTTTATGCGAAGAAATGCAGAGTGATGCCCTTGAGATGGAGAAATCCAAAGGAGCTGTATGCAATAGGGGTTGAAAGGCTTGTGTGCATGGGCCAAGAGAGAGACCTTGGAGTGCTAGTGTCTAAGGATTTGAAGGTGGCAAAACAATGTGACAAGGCAGTTGCCAAAGCCATAAGGATGCTGGGCTGCATACAGAGAGGCATAATCTGCCATGGAACCCTTGACAATAGCTACTACACCTTAGCGAAACGCACCTAGCAAAGGCATAAAGAAAGGTAACCTGCACAGAGTGGCAGATACAACTCTAATCACCTTATTGGGCACACTAGATGAACTATTCTGGCTTTTATCTGCCATAATTTACTATGATACTATGTTAATATATAGCTATAATTTACTAAGGAAAGCAGGTTAGGAGTACTCACAGATTGAGTTCTGCTTTTTCTGCAAAGCCCAGAAGTCCTGTTTTCTGCACGCTCCATGGTAAGGTAAGCAATTCAGGAGCCTGTTTACTAACTTGTACTAAGATTTTCAACCTAATACTTATTAAGAGTCAAAGGTAAGGTGCAAAGTACAAAGTACCCTGAAATTCTAGTGTCTGCAAGCCACTCAAGGTCTTCTGGAGAGCATCTAATCTAATCTAGTACAAATTTGTATACCACAACTATCCCAATCAAAACAGTGGTTCTATGCAGTTTTACAGCAAGAAGAAATCCACATAAGCTAAAATAAATGAGCATATAAAACACTAACTAGCTAAATTTGAACAACCAGGTTTTCAATCGTTTTTTGAAACTGAGAAACAGAAAAACTGTTTTTCAATTGCCTTAGTAATTCCAACCAGTGCTGCCCCACCATGTTTGGAATAGTACAATAGTACACGTCAGACCCATGCCCAGTCTCTTGGCTCAAAGCCACAAGAAGCCAGCTCTCCCATCACATTCACAAAATTATCAAAGATTCACTCCAACAAGGATACATGCCGCAATCCCTGAAGCACGCCATGATACGACCGATACTTAAAAGCAACAACCTAAGCCCCTCTGAACCAAAATCATACTGTCCCATCTCCAGCCTACCATTCCTGGCGAAAACCATTGAAAAGACAGTGCAAAGGCAACTTCAGAACCATATTGACATGAATGCCCCACTGGACATCCATCACCGTGGCTTTAAACCCCAGCACGGTGTGGAAACACTACTCACATCCCTCTTTGACAATCTCCTAAGAAGCATGGATAACATAAAGAACGGATTCCTGCTAGTGTTCATGAACATCTCAGCAGCCTTTGACACTGTATCTCACGCCAGGTTACTGCAATGCCTGCAGCAGATAGAAGTATGCGAGAATACTCTGAAGTGGTTTACTTCCTACTTGGAAGATCGAACGCAACAAGTCAAATGCTCCCAAAAGAAATCACTGCAGTTCCCCGTCACGCAGGGAATACCACAAGGTTCAGCCCTGTCATCAATGCTCTTTAATATTTACATCTAACCCATATGCAACATCATCAAACGCCACAAACTCCACTATCACATCTATGCTGACGACATCATGGTATATGCTCCAGTCAACCTACTAGCACTTAACACCACAACAATAACCAGATGCCTTAAAGACATGAATGCCTGGCTCAAAGCCAATAACCTGACGGTCAACTATGATAAAACTGAGGCAATGTTCGTCACAAGGAACCCCTCCTTCATTCCACCACAAACCTATCAGCATTCTAGACAAACTCATAGTAGTCAAAGATGAAGTTAAGTACCTGGGCATCACAATGGACAGAGCTGTGAACCTGAAATCCCATATCACCAAAGCCGCAAACAAGGCCTATCAACGTTTGAGGATCATCAGAAAGATCAAGTCAATACTCCACCAGGACCACTTCCGCACAGTGTGCCAAGCACTCATCACATCTCTGCTTGATTACGGAAACTCGTTATATCAAGGCCTCCCTCAGCAGACCTTATACCCACTCCAAATGGTGCAAAACACTGCAGCACACATCATTACAGACACTCCAAGAACTGAGCACATCACCCCCGTCTTACAGCAACTGCACTGGCTCCCAATGATGGCCAGAGCAAAATTTATAACAGTCCTGATCATCTTTAAAATTATTCACCATCTCTTGGCAGATGCACTCCAAGATATCATAACAAGGGATATCAGCAATAGACCAAGAAGGACCAATAATGACAACATGATCAGCACACCTGCAGGATATCACAAGACTAAACAAACAACTTCAAGAAGAGCTCCTTCGATACTGGCGTCCACACTTTGGAACTCTCTCCCAACGAGCCTGGAGGCATTAAATGACATCATAGACTTCCACAAGGCCCTTAAAACCCTGCTCTTTACAGAAGCCTATGAGCAGACAGACAACAGTCTCCACCCGAATGGTAATGCAACTACCTCGGCCAACTCGATACCCACTCATCCCAACTAGACATACAAGTTCATTGTATAATGTTGTTAAGTACCCTCATGTTAAATGTAACCCTCCAATTGTGATGTCACCACTTTGATTGAAGGATAAGGTGGCATACAAATCTGTCTAAATAAATAAATAAATAAAATAAAGCACGATTTCAAGCGAATACCTCTACTTGGAGGATATGATAAAGTACTGACAGATTGTAAATGTTTAGAATTACATGTTCTAGATGAACCTAACAATACTGAAAAATATTCCGGAACAAAATCCTGTATAACAAAATGAATTTGATTGGGAATTTTAAGCCAATGTAATTAACAGATAAGAGGAGTTACTGCAGTATACTGGGAAATGCCAAAAATAAGTTGCAGTTGAGTAATCTGATGTTGGGAACAGTTTAGGAATAAAAGATTTCCATAATCTAAGCATCCAAGTCACCAGCCTCACATAGACGTCTGTCCTTGTGGCTGGTTCATTCGAATCATTAGATCAAATTATGCACTTGAATTTTCATTGTGTATTCTGATAGCTAGATCTGATAGAGTCACAAGGACCAGCATAGTGAACCACAGAGCTAAAATGTATGGCTTAAAGCTACCATGCTACTTGTTCTCTCACTTAAGTTTTTCTAGGCTAGGGTGCATAAGACTATACGAGTCAATTTTGAGTGTTGATGGTCAGCGTATTTTTTTTTACACCAGCCATAAAAAAAGCATATTCAGTGTCTGTACACATAGTCAGCAGCACTAAGTATACATGTATACTGTCCACCGCCGGTTATATGTAGAGTGGTGATACTCAGCTGCTATACACATAGGTATATGTTTACTAATCGGTGGCTCTGATATCACACGGAAACAGCTACCACCAATTAGGAAACATACCCCATAGCCTAGGCAGAGGTAGCGGAACACCTTTTTAGTTGGAGGGGCCAAACAAACCAATCTCCAGTCCATTCCCCAAGCTCTCTATTGTTGATGCTGTATTTTGCAAAATATTGGTGGGGCCATGTCCCCTTTGGCACACCCCTTTTCACTGCCTATGGCCTAGGTGGTTATTTTAGGACTATTGCTTACAAAAGAGGGGTCACTTGTTGTGGTGAGAGCAGGGTGGATGTGCCTTTCTGCTCTGGGGGGGCCCTGACGTCTTTTCACCCTAACTTGAACATTTTATTCACCTCTAAATCACCGAAGCAGAGCTGGCAATGTAAGAGCATTGTCAGGGGCTGACATTTTGGATGGTAAACATACCCGGGAGACCTGATGGCTGCAAAAGTGGCCCGTAAGGGGAAGGACCACATGCATGCACTGGAGGGGAAAATGGATGACTGCCCAGTAGCTGGATCTAGCTCCTCATCGTCTGATGCTTTTGTGACTGAGGTGACCATTGCAGTAGTTAAGGCTCTGGATGGGTGGTTTGATGCATTGAGCCCTAAGATGGACTCGCTCTCACAGGTGCTTGAGGGCTACAGGAAGTGACTGCAGGAAACTGAACAGTTTGTCTCTGACCTAGAAGATGCTTCACAGGGAGTAGCATGGGAACTCAAAGTGCTGCGGGAGACGGTTGCTGCAAAAGTGGACAAGATTGATTTAGAAAACCGCAGTTGCCGCAATAACCTCAGATTCGTTGGAGTTGCTGACCATGTTAAGGATACAGAGCTGATTGGCTTCTTGGAGACTTGGCTTCCACTGAGTCTTTCTTTGGGGGCTGATTGTGGGCCTATTGTGGTGGGGCGGGCTCATCGCCTGTGTATTCGCCAAGAAGATGAGTCACGGCCGAGAGTGATCATAGCATGGTTTTTGAACTATGCCTAGAAGGAGAATGTTCTCCAGGCTACAAGGGCTCAAAAACAGCTTCAGCATGAGGGCAGTCAGGTCCTCATTTTCCTGGATTACTCGGCGAATATAGCACAGTGGCTAAAGGCATATTTGGGCCTTTGTCAAAGCCTGTTTCACACCATTGTCAAATTTTCTCTTCAGTATCCGGCCCGATTCCACGGTGCATAATGGGGTCCTGAAGGTGCTGGATGACCTGGAGAAGGCCAAAACCTATGTGGCTGTGATCTACCTGACAAAGTGAACCATTTGGGCCAGGACTTGAATATGGACAATATATTGGCAGGATGCAAAGATGGGAACGTTTGGTCTTCTGGAGTTATTTCTCATAAAGTTATTGACTGGATTAGTACCACATGGGTACCAGAGAGAGGCCACGCGTCCGATGGATCATGCACGGCGGATATTGGGGGCAAGCTGCAGGATTATGTCTGAGTCTTCAGGGACTTTTTTTGGGGCCCTATAGACTGCAGTATTGCCCTGTAAGTGACAAGGGTCCTGAGTGTCTATTTTGGCTTATCTCTCGATGGATGTTCACCACTTACTGTACAAATGGAGCTGGGGTACATTATGGACTGGTGTGCATCACAGGAGTATGACATTCTCCAGGACCAAGCAGGAAGTCAGTCCTCACATATGGGTGACATTGGTGTCGATGGAGCCCCCATGCGGAGCATTTCCCCAGCTTTCAAAAAAATCCTTTGGGAATGCAGGCACGCATGCGCGGTCCCCTTCCCACCCAAAGGTGCCATCTTGCTCAGTCTTCTTTTTTCTGCGGAGCCCTATGGACGCCTGTCCTTGTCACCCGAGAAAAAAGTTGATTTTTCTGCGTTGGGTCGAGTTTTTTTCTTCAGTTTGACGTCGGTCCCTTTCCCGCCTGGACTCGGTACACCGGTGCCGAATCCGGATCTCTTTTTTCGGTTTTTGTCCTTAGAAACTGCATTCGCGCCTTTTTTCTTTTCCCTGGCAGCTCAAATTTTTGATCTTGCAGGGGCCCTTTTTCCCCTGATGGCTGCCAGTGGCTTTAAGAAGTGTGATCAGTGCAAGAAACTGATGTCTTTCACCGACACACACGACTGCTGCCTCCAGTGCCTAGGGCCAGACCATGATTCTACGGTCTGTAGCCCCTGTGGCAAAATGTCTTCCAAGGCATTATGGAGCCATCAGCACCAACGTGAGAGGATCTTCTCCGAATCTGCCTCTGGACGGGTCCGGACTTCGTCAGAGGCCTCGACGTCTCGGGAGTCTGACCCCGAGCATCGTCGGGGCTCCTCTGAAAGGGAGTCCCCCTCGAGGGAGAATCGAAGGAAGAAGAAACCCACGAGGGCAGCATCGGTGGACGCTTTTGGCTCCTCGAGGGCCAGGTCGCATAGCCCTGATCGCCGTCCTGGGTCTTCGGAGTCGGAGAGGCCTGCAAAGCATCCTCGTGTAGAGTCGGAGGCCCCAAGTCACGTGAGTACTGTAGTCTTCGTGGACTCTCCTCCGGGGGACTCAGGTTGACGGCCTTGGAGAGCAGATTGTCTGCCTTCATGGAGCAGCAGCAGGTGCTGAACACCGGTCTCACCGGCGCATCTGACCCGACCACCGGGACATCGACGTCCAAGTCGACCCCGGAGGCCGAGCCGATCCTCGAGACCATGCGAACTCGAGTCGATCCTTGGCCGAGGTCACCCTTGGCCTCCTGTTCAGGACCGAGGTCGACGCCGGTTCCCTCGGCGTCGGGGCGGATGGCGTCGGTGCCCGCCCACTCAGAGCCGCTCGATTCCTCCTTGGAGGAATCAGCGTGGGAAACGGAGGAGGAGGAGTCCCCTGACACCTTCTGGTCTCAGTGTATCCCTTCGGACTCACCGGGATCCGAGCCTCGGACAAGGTCCCCCCCCCCCCCCCGGAGGATACCAGGTTCTCGGATTTCGTAAGGGACATGGCCAAGGCACTGGCATTCCCTGCGGACCCCGAGGAGGAGCCTCGAGCCGAGGAACTCGAGGCTCTGCAGTATGACTCTCCTCCCAAGGAGGCCTTTACTGTCCCAGTCCCTCCGATGCTGGAGCGGTTGCTCTTCCGCATGTGGGAGGCACCGGCCTCATTGCCGGTTCTGAGCAAGCGGGTCGATTCTATCTATCGAGTCCGCAAGAGCCCCGGGTTTCAAAAGGCACAGCTACCGAACCACTCCATGGTTGTGGAATCGGCCATGCATCACCTGAAGAGTCAGAAGATGCACTCCTCGGTGCCTTCCGGCAGGGAAGCCCGGAACCTGGATGCCCTCGGTAGAAAGTGCTTCCAGGGCTCTATGCTTGCTTGCCGTGTCCAGACCTACCAGCTGTACATGGGCATGTACCTTCGAGACCTGGCAAAGGAAATTGCCGGGTTCTCTGCTGGTCTGTCTGAGGAACTTTTGCAGAGGTTCAAGGCCTTGTCTTCTGGTATTCGAGAGTGCTCAAAGTTTATATCTCGAGCAACCTACGACGGATTTGAGGCTTCGGCCCGGGTAGCAGGGCCTGGCATTGGTGCACGCCGCCAGGCCTGGCTACAATCCTCGGACCTCGAGCCATGGGTACAGGACAAGTTGGTCGATGTCCCTTGCCGAGGTGAAAACCTCTTTGGCAAGCCCATGGCTGAAAAGGCTGCAGAACTCAAGACCGAGACTCTTACCCGGACAAGGCTGTCCAGGAAAAACTCTGCCCCTTTTTAGAAGAAGAAGGGCTCAGGGAAAAAGACCTTTTACCCGAGGAAGACCGCTGCCTACAAAACCTACCCTCACTACCAGGCCTCTGCAGCTCCCCAACAGGGTCAGCAGGCCAAGGGGCAGGGTCATGGGCCCCATAGGCAGAAGGCTCCCAAGCCTCCTACTCCGGCTACTGCTCAGCAGGTTGGGGGTTTTTGACTATGCCAGCATAGCCTCTCCTCCTCTCCAGGGCACAGGAGGTTGGCAGATCCTGTATGCAGACAGGTGGCCAGCCATCACAGGGGATACTTGGGTGTTAAGCATCATCGAAAGGGGCTATCTGCTCCACTTCACCCAGATACCCCCTCCTACTTTCCAGGGGAGCCTCCAAGACCCCCTCTGCACAGAAACTTACTCCTTCAGGAGTTGGAAGGTCTACTAAAGGATCAGGCTGTGGAACCGGTGCCTCACCACCTGGAAGGGCAAGGCTTCTACTCGAGGTACTTCCTGGTACCAAAAAGAACAGGGGCCTTAGACCCATCCTCGACCTGAAAAATCTGAACAAGTTTCTGGAGAGGGAAAAGTTCAAGATGCTTACCCTTGGAATCTTACTGCCCTACCTCCAGCAGGGAGATTGGCTATGCTCCTTAGACTTGAAGGATGCTTATACTCACATCTTCATCCATCCAAGTCACAGACAATTCCTCAGATTTGTGGTGGGAGGAAAACTCTTCCAGTACAGAGTGCTTCCTTTTGGCCTCACCTCCGCCCCCAGGGTTTTTACAAAATGCCTGGTGGTGGTTGCGGCCTACCTCAGGAACCAGGGGATCTTTGTGTTCCCTTACCTGGACGACTGGCTTATCAGGGGCCAGTCTCCACAAGAGGCCAGGCAAGCCACCTTCAGAACCATACCCCTGCTTCAGCACCTGGGGTTCGTGATAAACTTCCCCAAGTCCACTTTAGTCCCCTCACAGGACGTGGAGTTCATAGGGGCAAGATTGGCTACCATCCATGCAAAGGCCTATTTGTCTGTGGACAGAGCTCACAGGCTGATAGAGTTGGCCGGCCAGTTTCGGGCGAACTCTCTGGTCTCGGCCAGACACTTCCTCCGGCTCTTAGGTCACATGGCTTCCACAGTGCATATCACCCCACATGCCCGGCTGCACATGAGGCCGGCTCAGTGGTACCTCAGGGCACACTGGTGACAGGCCACAGGGAAATTGTCAGACAGAATAAAGGTGTCCAAACTCTTGGTGGACTCCTTACGCTGGTGGAGGCATCTCCCAAATCTGGTCAGGGGTGTTCCCTTTCAGGCCTCCCCACACACTCAGGTACTGACAACCGATGCTTCCCTGCAGGGCTGGGGGGCACACTGCCAGGGGGCCTGCACCCAAGGCCTGTTGTCTCCGTGGGAGGCCGCCCAGCAGATCAACCTGTTGGAATTGAGAGCCATTCGTCTAGCCTTACGGACTTTCTCTCAGATCCTGTCTCAACAGTCTGTCCTAATTCAGACGGACAACCAGGTGGCTATGTTCTACATCAACAAGCAGGGAGGCACAGGATACAGACTTTTGTGCCTGGAAGCTCAGGCTGTCTGCTCCTGGGCTGTCAATCAGGGCATGACCCTCAGTGTGGTCTACCTCGTAGGCCAGGAAAACTACCTGGCGGACAGGCTAAGCAGACTCCTGCAGCCTCATGAGTGGCAGTTGGATCCTCTGGTAGTTCAACAGATCTTTCTGAAGTGGGGACTTCCGACAATGGATCTTTTTGCCAGTCCGCTGAACAGGCAACTACCCAGGTTCTGTTCCAGGCAACCGCATCCCTTGAGAACAGCGCCAAATGCATTCCTGATCCCCTGGTCAGAGGGCCTGCTGTATGCCTTTCCTCCCACACCTCTGGTGGCCCAGACTCTATTCAAAATCCAGCAGGACTGAGCCACGGTGATCCTGATAGGCCCCAGGTGGCCCAGGCAGCCGTAGTTCCCTCTTCTTCTGCAGTTAGCAGTGGATGCTGCACTTCCTCTGGGGCTGCAGCCCGACCTTCTGACTCAGGATCAGGGGTCCCTCTTGCATCCCAACCTCAAATCCCTCAATTTGATGGCCTGGCTGCTGAAAGGCTAGTCCTTGCTCCCTTGCTCCTATCAAGGGAGGTTGAAGAGGTGGTGTTGGCCTCCAGGAAGCATTCCACTAGGAAGGCCTATGCTCTGAAGTGGCGTAGGTTCTCTACTTGGTGTTCTCAACAGCAAGAGGACCCCTTCTCCTGCTCGGTCCCGATGGTGCTACAATACCTGCTCCACCTTTCCAACCTAGGACTTCAGTCCAACTCTGTCTGAGTTCACCTCAGTGCCCTCTCAGCTCACCACTCGCCAGTGGATGGACAATCTCTCTCAGGCCACCCTCTGGTGTCTCGCTTTCTCAGAGGCCTGCTTCTGCTTAAGCCTCCTATTCGTCCACCGGCCACTGAGTGGGATCTCAATGTGGTCTTGCAGCAACTGACTCGCCCACCTTTTGAACCGATGGCAACCTGCCATTTACGTTTCCTCTCCTGGAAGGTGTTGTTCCTTGTGGCATTCACCTCGGCTAGGCGGGTGAGTGAGCTGCAGGCCCTGGTCTCGGATAGGCCGTATACCAGGTTCTATAGGAACACGGTAGTCTTGCGGACTCATCCTAAGTTCCTTCCAAAGGTAGTGTCCTCCTTCCACCTCAACCAGGAGGTGGTACTTCCGACGTTCTTTCCCAGGCCGCACGCCAGTAGGGCCGAAACTGTCTTGCATACCCTGGATTGTAGAAGGACGCTGTCCTTTTACCTAGAATGTACGCAGGGGCATAGAAGGGCTTCTCAGCTCTTCATTTCCTTTGACCCTAATAAATTGGGATTGCCTGTCACTAAGCGTTCGTTGTCCATCTGGGTGGCAGACTGTATCACCTGGGCGTACAGGGCAGCCGGCCTCTCCCTAGAGCAGCGATGGCGAACCTATGGCACGCGTGCCAGCTGTGGCACGCGAAGGCCTTGCAGCTGGCACGCGGGAAGGTCCGCTAGGACAGGTGTCTGCCTCCCTTCGTCTGCAGCCGCGGCTCCCTGCCTGTTAGGGAACCGCGGCTGTGCTTGTAAAATCGTTGCGGAGCCCTTCCTGTCTTGACGGGCTCCGTGCAGCATTGTCCCGCCTCTAAAGGAAGTTGTACTTACAACTTCCTTTAGAGGCGGGACAATGCTGCACGGAGCCCGTCAAGACAGGAAGGGCTCCGCAACGATTTTACAAGCACAGCCGCGGTTCCCTAACAGGCAGGGAGCCGCGGCTGCAGACGAAGGGAGGAAGACATGGGGAGAGGGGGGGGGCTACCATCGACATGGGGAGGGGGGGGGCTACCATCGACATGGGGAGAGGGGGGGGCTACCATCGACGAGGGGAGAGGGGGGGGCTACCATCGACATGGGGAGAGGGGGGGGCTTCCATTGACAGGGGGGGGCGGGGGGCGTACAGGGAGGGAGGGAGCTGATATGGATGGATGGAAGGAGGGGGGCTTACATGGAGGGAGGGAGCTGATATGGATGGATGGAAGGAGGGGGGCTTACATGGAGGGTGGGAGCTGATTTGGTTGGATGGTAGGAGGGGGGCTTACATGGAGGGAGGGAGCTGATATGGATGGATGGAAGGAGGGGGGCTTACATGGAGGGAGGGAGCTGATATGGATGGATGGAAGGAGGGGGGCTTACATGGAGGGAGGGAGCTGATATGGATGGATGGAAGGAGGGGGGCTTACATGGAGGGAGGGAGCTGATATGGATGGATGGAAGGAGGGAGCTGATATGGATGGATGGAAGGAGGGGGGCTTACATGGAAGGAGGGATAGATGGAGGGAGGGGGCTGACATGGACAGAGGGGGGACTGACATGGAGGGAGGCTGACATGGACTGGGGCTGACAGGGAGGGAGGGAGCTGACATGGACAGATGGAAGGACGGGGGCTGACATGGAGGGAGGGGGGCTGGCATGCACAAAGGGGAGAGACAGGGACATACTGGACAGACGGGATAAATGCTGGAGAGAGGCGAGAGACATTGCGGCTTAGGATTATAATGGGCTGATGGGGGAGCTAGCACTGGTAATGGGCAGATGGGAGGGGACTAGGACTGGTAATGGGTTGAAGGCTAGGACTGGGAATGGACTGATCAAGGGGGGGGTTGGGACTGGTAATGGGCTGATAGGGGGGTATGACTGATAATGGACTGATGGGGGGCTAGCATTGGAAATGAGCTGATCGGTGAGGTTAGGACTGGAAATGGGCTGATGGGGGGATAGGACTGGTGATGGGGGGGGGGTAGGACTGGTGGTATTGGGCTGATTAGGGGAGGCTAGCACTGGTAATGGGGTTGAGGGGGGATTAGCACTGGAAGTGAGCTGATTGGGGGGCTTTGACTGAGAATGGGCTGATTGTGGGGAGGGGAGGATAGAGCTGCTGGCCCTGGAAGAAAACTGGGGGCTAAGGCTACAAATGGGCTGATGCGAGGGGATGGGAGAATGGAACTGGAAGGGAGTGGATCTGAGAGGGGCTGCCATGGTATTTGTACTAGAAGGGACTGGTCAGTGGGGAAGGAGGGGGACTGGAAGGGAATGGACACCAGTGGCAATCATGGGAATGCAAGTTGACATTGGAAGGTACTGGGAGTGAGGACTGGAAAGGGGCTGATACTGGGGAGGGTTACTGGGACTGGAAATAGGCTGATGGAAAGAAGTGAAGAAAACGAAAGAAGAGATAAGAAATGGCAGATGGACCATAGACCACAGAAACAGAGCTAAGAGAAGACAGGAAAGCAGAAGCCTCAGATCGGGACCAGCATGATCAGAGAATAAATTGGTCAGACAACAAAGGTAGAAAAAATAATTTTATTTCATATTAGTGATTTGACTACAAAATCATCATAATTTTGAAATCAAATATTGTTACTTGTTGTGATTAATTAACCGTATTTTCCGGCGTATTTTTTTTGGTGTGCGCTGGAAGAGGGGTAGTCTTATACGGCGAGTATAGGCCAAACACCTATATTTTAACAGGAAAAGTAGGGGGTCGTCTTATACGCCGGAAAATACGGTAAGTAAATTTAACGTTTTCTATGAAAAGTAGTTCTGAGGGGGGTCAAAAAAATATTAAAAGAAAAGTGACAATAATATAATAATATTTATAATGTGGATTACATTTGGGCCCTCATATTTACCTCAGGCTATGATTGTGATTGTGATTATGATGGTACACTGTAAGAAACAATATATGCAGTGGTACATTTGTTTTAAATGTCGCAATGGTTTTGCGGCTCACAGTTATTTTTTTCCCTTCGGAAAACGGGTCCAAGTGGCTCTTTATGTCTTAAAGGTTGCAGACCCCTGTGCTAGGAGAAAGGCCCCAGCCTGGCCCCGCGCTTCCCCTTCCGGTCGGAGCTTCTGCGCGCCTCTCGCCGAGAAGCTGCACGCTAGGGCTCGTGCGCCGTCCTCTCGCGAGATTATAGGACCCGCGCGGGAGCTGGGTTCCAAAGAAGAGCAAAACCTACCACTTTCATGATGAATGGGAAATGGACTACTTCTTCATCATGGTGAAAGACAAGTGTTGTGTAATTTGTAACGCCCCAGTATCCTTGCCCAAAATGGGTGATCTGGAACATCATTATAAGGCTCTAAAATATTGTTGTTAAGGTTTAATTGACGTGCTGGCACTTTGAGGAAATTCTTTGGTTTTGTGCGGCAGTTTGGGCACTCGGGCTCAAAAAGGTTAGCCATCACTGCCCTAGAGGATCGAGTCACGGCCCACCGGGTCAGGGCGAAGGCCGCATCAGTAGCTCACTTCTGTTCTGTTCCGTTGGCAGACATCTGCCGGGCCGCTACTTGGTCTTCAAACCAGACTTTTGCGGACCACTATGCCTCGAGACGAAGTCCCGTAGGGACAGTGCTTTTGGGCAAGCGGTACTCCCTAATCTCTTTGAGGTTTAGGCAACTCCTACCCTCTGGCCCTGGTGTTGGGCTACCGTTCAGGTGTGGTCTCAGAGAAGATTCTCTCACTGTTGTTGAGGCTCTAGAGGGAGCTCTATTTTTCAGCCTGGGTTCCTGGTAGCCCAGAGCAAGGGAGTCACCCATATGTGAGGACTGACTTCCTGCTTGGTCCTGGAGAAAGAGTAGTTACTCACCTGTAACAGGTGTTCTCCAGGAGCAGCAGGAATCAGTCCTCACAACCCTCCCTCCTCCCCTTGGAGTTGCAGTTGTATATAGTTCATTTTCTTTTTCTGCTGTCTTTTAGCTATGTCATTAGACTGAGCAAGATGGCACCTTTGGGCGGGAAGGGGACCGCGCATGCGTGCCTGCATTCCCAAAGGTTTTCTTTGAAAGCTGGGGAAATGCTCTGCATGGGGGCTCCATCGACGCCGACGTCACCCATATGTGAGGACTGATTCCTGCTGCTCCTGGAGAACACCTGTTACAGGTGAGTAACTACTCTTTCTATTGCCTATATGTCCCCCCTCTTTCATTTGTTTGGGCAGCAGCATCACAGTATTGAGCCAGGAGTGGTGCTTGTTGGACTTGGACACAGGGAGATAGGCTCTGGACTGCTGCAATTTAAGCAATAGGCACCTTGAGGGTATGGGGAGAGATTTAGGGGAGGCTTGTTTTTTTTCTTATTGGGGTATTTGTATTTTGTCATTGGAGTGCAAGGACATAAGTAAGGGGGTTAATATCTCATTGCTGAGTGGGTCGTTTCTGTGGGGGGGTACAGTTGTTCATATTGTCTGTTGGGGCAGGAGTCTACATATGGTGTATTATCAGATGGGGAGGCGGTGGGGGACCTATCACATCTTTGGATCATGAAGGATTTGGTGGGAGACTTGGTGGAGCTAGGAGCTTGGTATAGGGCAGGGGATGGGGTCAGGCCACTGGGGTGCTTCTACACTTCTAGGGATATTGGATGCTACATGGGTACTGTAGACTGCTGCTGCTTGTTCGGTTGTAGAGGGTCTTATGCTGGGAGGACCCTCCTCTTGTCTTCAGTATGACTGGTGTTTGGGGGTATGAGTGAATGTGAGAGAATGAGGATATGAGTGATTTTGTGGAATGTGTGTGGACTGGGCTCACCCATTAAGCGGGACAAGGTCCTGCATGCTCTGTGGCATCATAAGGTGGTGGTGGCAATGCTGCAGGAAACTCACCAGGTGGAATATGAGAACCGCAAGTTTCAGCAGGGGTGGATGGGGCAGGTTTTTAGGGTAGAAGCAATAGACAGAAAAGGAGGTGTCGCAATTCTCATGGCTAAAGGGGTTCATTTTGTGGGTTCCTTGGTTAAGACTGACCCAGCAGGGAGAAATTTGATAGTAACTAGAGTACTGGCAGGGGCATCTGGGCATTCTTTGCAATGTTTATGCCCCCCTACCAATTATGATCTCGGGTTTTTTGCACAGTTAGCAGGGGAACTGGAGCAAATGTTGGGTCACCACACGATTCTGGATGGAGATCTAAATTGTGTCCTGGATGTGTCTTTGGATTGTTCTGGAGGTGGTAGGGGATGCTCGGGTGCATCGTGGGGGTTGTTCTCACTTTGTGCGGCAGCTGAACATAGTATATCCCTGGCACATTCTTCATCGTATGGAGAAGGATTATATGCATCTATCAAAGGCCCATAATACTAGTTCTTGGATTAATTATTTGTTGGTATCTCCCCCGTGTTTCCATGCATCAACGGGGCGGAAATTCGTCTATAAGAGATTTCAGACTACACCCTGATATGTTTGGAGATAGAAGGGGGGCTTGCAATTCCATCAGCATGCCCATGTGCTTCCCCCTTGAACTGGCGGAGGATGAGCAGTTCACGCTTTGTATACAGAAGTGAGGAGAGTATTTAGAGACTAATAAGGATACTCTGATACTGTTTTGGGAGACGACTAAAGTCATACTCTAGGGAGATATTATGGCCTACACAATTAGACAGTGGAAGGAGTTGATTGCCCGAAGTTTGTATCTAGAGAAGAAGGTCTGTCTGGCAAGGAAGGCCCATGCGTGGTGACTGACCCCCCAGACTAGAGCTAGATTGCTTGAATGTCAGGCAGCTTTAAACACATTGCTGCATCATCGTGGCAAGAAGTTGCTTGTATAATTTGGCTTGTAACCTGCACCATCTTTGGGACTGGTTGGTTTCTACCTCTGTTTTCACCCCTTTGGAGGTGGAGAGGGGCTTGGTGGCTCTGTGGAGTTTGATGTGGGTATTGCATGTGGAGTGTGCAGCTCTCTCGACTCATCTTAGGACTAGCTTGATCATGGGCCCTGCAAGGTGTGGAAACTGTGGACCCTAGGGTGTCGTCGTACCTTCCTATTCAGGATAATGGTGCCTTCTCTCCTAGTATGGGGAGTGGCCCCTTTAGAATGTGGGGGAAGCAGGGTCTCAGGATATTGGAACAGGTTGTGGATACCCAAGGTAATGTTCACACGTTTTCCACCGTACAAACTAGGTATTAATTGGATAGCAAGCAATTTTATGCGTATCTCTAATTACGACACTATGTAGTGTCATTGGCCCGAGACAAATTAGTGAAGGACCACAAGGCCAAGGTGGAGCGCCTCTTCAGGTTGGAGGATAGAGGGAGTCTCTCTATTTGTGCCTTTTATCAGACATTATGGGAGATGATGGAGGGGAGGGCATTGGGGCAAATGGAGAAATTATTGCTGGAACCATAACTCAGTTCCCAGAGGTAGTAGGCATCTCTCAGCTTAGGGGGCCTCAATACAAATTGGTGGACTTATTTCTCTCCAGTATGGGATTATCATGCTGGGCTGATCCCCCCCCCCCCCCCACACCCTTGTTGTGGGTGATATGGGCAAAGTTTGAGTCATCAGTGGCACATGTTGTAGGGATGTTTGCACATACGGGTCTTATGGGACTGGTTGGCTCAATACTTGCAAACTTTGTTGAATCAGGAAATTGTTCTCCTCCCAGAGGTGGCCCTTTTTATTTATTTATTTTATTTATTTAATAGATCTTATATACCGCCCCATCATGAAATTTTTGATGCCGTGAAGGCTCTGACGTTTAGGGAGAAACTGGCCCAGCATTTGGTACGTAAGGATTGCTTGATTGCTAAGTAGTGCATTATGTGCAGATGGCGGGAGCTGGAACCTCTGTCCTTTTGGGAGTGGTGCAGTCGGTTTCATCACCTGATGCTGATGGAGAATACAAGGTGTGATCAAAAAGTATCAAGCCTTGTGTAGCTATATAACAATAGGTCGCACCATGTTGCTATTAAGCATGCAATGACCTAGTTATGTGCTCTGCATGTGCAGAGTGTAGCGTGGCTGCAGCACACCAGCACTTTTTTTAATCATGTGATGTTTGGTATCATGTAAAAGCAGTTTATCAGATTTACGATGAATGAAAAAACTGAACAGCGAAGTTGCATTAAGTTCTGCCAGAAATTTGGAGATTCGTGCAAAGAGACTTATGATAAGTTATATGAGTCGTGCTCGAGTTTGACTGGTACAGACATTTCCAAGAGGGACGCCAAAGTGTTGACAGTGATGAATGTTCTGGAAGGCATTCACGAGCAGGAATGAAGACAGAGTTAAAGCAGTGCATACCACAATACGCTCAAATCGTCGATTGACTATCAGGGAACTTGCTGAGGATATGGACATCAGTTTTGGGTTGGTACAATCCATTCTTACTCTTAATCTGGGGATGAGACATGTCTGCAAAATTTGTGTCAAAACTCCTGTCCCCTGACCAAAAAGAAGATCGACTGTCTGCAGCCAGGGAGTTATTGGAATGTGTTGAAAATTACTCAGATTTCATCAAAAAGATTATTATTGGTAATAAATCATGAGTTTATGTTTATGACTTGAAACTTGTCAGACGGCTGCCTAGGGTGAGAACTTACACAATCTTGACGATGCATATATTCATATGATTCTTGCAAGGTATTGTGGGTAATGTAGTTCTTTCACTCCAAACACAACTGAAGACAATAATTGAGTTGTGAAACCAGTGGTAAGGTCAATAAAATACTTCTTTTATTGATGGGGTTTAATTCACCCAGCACAAATATGCTTGGTAGCAATATAAATGAGGTTACTTGCTTGCAGTGTTTAAATGGATAACATAAAGTCACAAAGTAAATCAGAAAACAACCTTCAGCTTGTCAGGCAATTAGCTAATGTTTTCTTAGCAAATAATTACCAAATAAAAAGGCACAAAGAAATGAATAAACTTTGCTTGTTAGGTTAACTTCTGCTTATTTTCCACGCAGATCCCAGCAGTGATTCTCCCTTGCTCACACACACAATCAGGTGCAGCTTTAATTACTATCAATTGACCAGCTGAAACCCTTTAGCTGGCTGGCTGCTACTGTGTGAACCCCAAATCCTGCTTTAAGAGCTGTTTGCAGTGGAAATAAAGAACAAAGTTAGGTTTCTTTGTGATGGCTGATGTGTTTGCTCACAGAAAGCTAGCAATAGCATTTAGATAGAGAACAGTCCATGTAAGTAATAGTTTCATCTGCTGTATCTCCCCCTTCATCAATCAGCATAGGGTCACTATCATACATTGGCACAGACGAGTCTTTCATAAAGGCACTATCATGAGAATGCTTATTCCCTTGCTGCCATTCACTATTATAGATAGGGTCTGGATCAGTGTTCATACCTGAGCCTCTCCTGCTATCATAATTTCTCTCTGTATAGCCTGGCCAGTATGTAATCCATTTCTGATGTCCAGCCTTCCAATCTTGATCCCTGGACACTGGATCTTCCCTCACATACCTTCTGGCATAGGTCTGAAAGTCCTTTCCACGTGCAGTCTTCTCTCTTCCAGGTAGCCACTGGTGATTCCTATCTCTGCCATTCCATTCCTCTGGCTGACTCCAGTCCAATGGACTCTGCTGGCATTTGGAATACCTCCCAGTATAGGTACTGCCTTGGGTTCTCCCAGACCTTCCAATGGCCTTTCTTCTCTTCCTTCCAGAGAGTTTCCTTCTTTCTCTATCCGCTTGGCTTGGCTTCTGTTTCTCCAGGTGATGCTTAAACCTGTAGCTGGGCTGGAGCTTGTAGCCGTTGCTGAAGCTCTCCCTGAAGCTGTTATCTGAAGAAAATGCTCTATTCTTATTCTGTTCTAATGTGTGCTCCTCCCTAACACAGCACAGCTGTGTTGAATCAGGTCCTGCCCTTTGAGATGAGTGCTTAGGGATTACCTCATAGCTCTCTTGATTGCACACACGTTTTCTCACTTCAGCCCCTCTCATGGCTGCTGGAAACCTGGTGCATTCTGGGACTGGTAGTCTTTTATGTGAAAACTCTGTTTTCTTGCTTCTACCAGAACTGACAGGTTGCTTGTTCAGAGTCACATCATCTTTTCTATAGCTCCTACCTGAGCTATGATAAGCTTCCTTATCACAAACTTAAGGCTCAATCCTCACAATGGAAGACTGCAAACACTCCCAGACCCAAGAAAGCCCATCAGGTGAGGAGCAATATCAAGGTCATGCTCACAGTTTTCTTTGATTAACAGGATATTGTTGAGCATGAGTATGCTCCAAATGTCCATACCATCAATAAGAAGTACTACGTCCAAATTTTGACTTATTTGAGAAATGCAGTTCGTCGTAAGAGGTCCACCAAAGGAACACTACACCACGTTGCTGAAAAGATGCCCAGTCTGTACTACGTGGTTTAGAGTTGAAAGGATACTTTTATTGATTCGTGTATCGTACAATAGCCTGATAGCCCGACACAGGCCGTGTTTCGTTTTCACTTCCTCAGGGGATTCAGGCGTGCTGCGTACATACAAACATAAATATCATAAACACATCCATAAGAACATAAATAGAATAAATCTAAAAACATTGATAATAAAAAAAGTATATATATATATGCTAGCCATATGTTCTTGTATACACATATAAAATACTTATTAAAACCATATACCAATAAATAATCAAAATTAAAATTAAATAGTTAAAAACATCTAAAAACTATAGTAACAAGTACATATATAAGCAAGTAAATGAATCTATCGATTAGTATACCTAAAGTGTGCAACCACATGTACTTAATACCTTTACTTTTACCTATCTAGCAACTTATTGTTAAAAAAAGAAATGATATTATCCACCACTGGTGGGTAACAACAGGAGCAGGAGCGAGTGTACTACAACTAAATTGTCCATAAAATTATTCGCTATCCTTGGCATTACATAAACATCAAATTAAAAATATAGAATCAAAATTTTCTATACCTAATTTGATAAAAATTAAAAAACCATATGGTAACCAGTAAAATGAAAGTAATAAATAAATGTAATAACTTAAATTGATAAACAAATTCTAAAAACCAAATTCTAAAAAACTTAAAAAGTACTTGAAAGAACTCTTGATACTATCATATTATACAGGAAAAATTGTAAAAGAACATACCCATTCTTGAGTGCAACATTCGCAATATGGTATTATCTCAATCACCTGCAGGAGTTTAAAGAACGCTTTTCTCTATGAATTAAAACAAATAATTCATTCATATTTGCTACCATTATGTCTATCAGCCTTCTCTTATTATTCCATTCGTAGAACTGCTTAGATGTCTGACTCTCTTCCCTCACTCTCAAGCCTAAACTACAGAATGTATTTCCGCAGATAAAACCGCCTATGTTACTTGCCAAATAAAGCCTTTAGACAATACGTTTCCAAATGTAGAAAGACTTAACTTTTTCATACATTGGACCGACACTCAATATAAACTGCAGAGTTGTTTCTATTTGGCTTTCTTCCGTTCTTTTTATAACTTGCTAGTACACATCCATACCCACATTATACATGGGAAATTCCTAAATAATTTTCAAATAATTTTTGATTAGACGGGGTCTTCATCATAGTATCTATTTTCACCACGGGGTATTTCTTTTAAACCCCATACCATTTAATATACACGTGGATCAGAAAGGTATTAAGCCTATTAACAATCACATCTAAACTTTTAAAATCTATATTTACGACTCCCCATATCAAATAGAAATATCTACACATCCATACTTTAAATCAAGAAGGTTTGTCTTCTGCGTTTATAAAAACTACATTCCTTCAGAATTGCGGGATTGTTTTTCTTCTAACATTGCATAATGCTTAAGAATCTAAATGAACGGGGTTATATTTATACTATCTAATATTACCATACCGTATCTTTTTAACCCCCCATTTTATTTCATACTCACATAGATCAAAGGTAGGGGCTAAACCATACTTTATTAGCAATATTCTGTCTTTTCAAACTCCCAGTTCATAAAAGAATAAAATGATCGGTTTTATTATACCTGCGTTTTTTAGGCGTCCTCTTATCCGGCTCCTGTATACTTTCTAAAAAAACTGCTTGTACCTGTCAAAAAACTGCCCGCACTTGCGCTGTAGTTAAACGTGGGAAAAGGTGATGTCTTACTCAGAGAAGTATTTACATCACTTGTTGCTAGGTAAAATTGGATGTTACCCATATAAACGTGGAGATATATAAGTTTATGGCCTCATACAGTTTTGTCGTCTTAAATTCAGAATCAATTGTCATATAATATATACTATACTCTCTTATTAAAATTCAATTTCTCTGCCAGTATTTATAGTTTCCTTTTTTTACAATTAATACTAAGATGATCTCGTATATTCCATATCTAAAACTTTTTATATATATCAGTCTATCTAATCAAATTGTAACACCTACCTTGGCTAGCAAATTATAAAAAGTTATAAAAAGTAGTATTATAAATTTTTTTTTTACTCCTAGATTAACTTCCATCTGTTCTTTTGGAAAAACGAGTCAAAACATTAATGTCATTCCTTAGACCACCTATAGTCTTATAATTGTAATAACTCCTTTTAAATATTTGTACTATCTAAGTTAGTAATGCTGTATTATTGTTTATTACAGAAACACTGATAAATCTCTCTCTAGATTTAAACCATTAGGTGATAAGGAATCTAATTTAAAAATGTAGCGCTGTTCCAGCCTCATTATTGTCTTGTTGATGTCTCCCCCTCTCCAATTGAGCTTCACCTTCTTGATTACAAAAAGTTTTAAGTCATTGATACGATGTGCCTTTTCTTGCCAGTGTACCACGAGCGGTTTCTCTACCATGCCCCTCCTGATGCAACTTTTGTGTTCTATTATCCGCACTTTCACGCTCCTAATTGTCTTGCCCACATACAACTTCTCACAGGGGCACTGTATAACATATACTACATGAATGGTATCACAATTCGAGAAATAAGAACATAAGAACATAAGAACATAAGACATGCCATACTGGGTCAGACCGAGGTCCATCAAGCCCAGTATCCTGTTTCCAACAGTGGCCAATCTAGGTCATACGTACCTAGCAGTTTCCCCAAAAGACACAAGTTCCACAATGCTTGTACTGGGTCAAGCATTGATATCCTGGGTCCCTTTTTAATAGTGGTTTATGGACCTTTCCTCCAGGAACTTGTCCAAACCTTTTTTAAACCCAGCTATACTATCAGCCCTTACCACATCCTCCGGTAACAGATTCCAGAGTTTGATTACACGTTGAGTGAAAAAATATTTTCTCTTATTTGTCTTAAATAGTTTACCCTGTAGCTTCATTACATGTCCCCTAGTCTTTCTATATTCTGATAGCGTAAACAATTGATCCACGTTTATCTGTTCCACTCCATTCATTAATTTATAGACCTCTATCATATCTCCCCTCAGCCGTCTCTTTTCCAGGCTAAAGAGCCCTAACCTTTTTAGCCTCTCTTCATAGGAGTAGCCTTCCATCCCCTTCACCAATTTGGTGGCTCTTCTCTGTACTTTTTCTAATAACGCTATGTCCTTTTTAAGATACGGTGACCAGAATTGCACACAATATTCAAGGTGCGGTCGTACCATGGAGCGATACAGAGGCATTATAATATCCTTTGTTTTATTCTCCATCCCTTTCCTTATGATACCTAGCATTCTGTTTGCTTTCTTGGCCGCCGCTGCACACTGGGTGGAGGGTTTTTAACATGTTATCCACGATGACTCCTAAATCTTTTTCCTGGGTGGTGGCTTCTAATGTGGAGCCTTGCATCGAGTAACTATAGTGTGGGTTGTTCTTTCCTAGGTGCATGACTTTGCACTTGTCCACATTAAATTTCATTTGCCATTTGGATGCCCAGTCTTCCAATTTATCCAGGTCCTCCTGCAGTTTTCCACTTTCCTCTTGGGTTTTAACAGCTTTAAACAGTTTTGTGTCATCTGCAAATTTGATAACCTCACTCGTTATTCCCTTTTCCAGGTCATTTATGAATATGTCAAAAAGCAGCGGACCCAGTACAGATCCCTGGGGTACTCCACTATTCACCTTTTTCCATTGGGAATATTGGCCATTTAGCCCTACTCTCTGCTTTCTATCTTTTAACCAGTTCCCGATCCACAATAGTACACTGCCTCCTATCCCATGACTTTTTAGCTTTGCCAAAAGTCTCTGATGGGGGACCTTGTCAAAAGCTTTCTGAAAATCCAGATACACTATATCAACCGACTCACCTTTGTCTACCTGTTTATGCACACCTTCAAAAAACATATCAGATTAGTAAGACAAGATCTTCCTTGTCTAAAGCCATGTTGGCTGTCTCCCATTAGGCCATGACTATCTACATGCTGCGTAATTTTGTTCTTTATGATGGTTTCTACCATTTTCCCTGGTACTGACGTCAGGCTCACCGGTCTGTAATTTCCCGGGTCACCCCTGGAACCCTTTTTAAAAATTGGTGTTACGTTGGCGACCCTCCAATCTTCAGGTATTACAGATGATTTTAATGAAAGTTCACAGATTACCAATAGCAGGTCTGCAATCTCATATTTCAGTTCTTTCAACACTCTGGGATGTATACCATCCGGTCCAGGTGATTTGCTACTATTCAGTTTATCAAATAGTTGTAATATATCTTCCCGGTGTAGCGATATTTCTCTCAATTCCTCTGCAGTATCACCTTTAAATACCACTTCAGTCTTGGGTAACATCCCTACATCTTCCTCAGTAAAGACCGAAGCAAAGAATTCATTCAGTCTCTCCGCTATAGCCTTGTCTCCTCTTACTGCCCCTTTTACCCCTCTATCATCTAACGGTCCAATTGACTCTCTCACAGGCCTTTTGCTACGAATGTACTTGAAAAAGTCTTTATTTCGTGTTTTTGCTTCCGCAGCAAGTTTCTTTTCAAATTCCCGCTTTGCCTGCCTTATCAATGCTTTGCATTTAACTTGCCAGTGCTTGTGCTGTTTCCAGTTTTCATCATTTGGCTCTTTTTTCCATTTCCTGAAGGTTGCTTTTTTGGCAGCAACAGCCTCTCTGACCTCACCTTTAAACCATGCTGGCAGTTTTTTGGACTTTCTCCCACTCTTCTTAATGCGTGGAATACAGCTGGCCTGGGCTTCGAGGATAGTAGTTTTAAATAACGCCCAAGCTTGCTGTAAGTCTTTAACCTTTGGAACCGCTCCTTTTAGTTTTTTCCTAACTATATTCCTCATTCTATCATAGTCTCCCTTTTGAAAGTTAAAAGGTAGTACTGTGGATTTCTTTACTATTTGTTTTCCAATAATTAAATCAAACATGATCATATTATGGTCACTATTGCCAAGTGGTCCCAACACCCTTATTTCTTGCACCAGATCTGGCGTTCCACTAAGGACTAGGTCCAGTATGGCTTCCCCTCTGGTCGGTTCATGAACCAGCTGCTCCAAGAAGCAGTCATTTATTCCATCTAGAAACTTTATCTCTTTAGTTTGTCCTGCCGTGACACTGACCCAGTCGATACCGGGGTAATTGAAATCACCCATTATTACTACTCTGTTGTGACTTTTGTTAGCTTCTGTGATTTCTTTGAGCATTTCATCATCCATTTGTTCATTCTGGCCAGGCGGTCGATAGTACACCCCCACTGCCATCACCTTCCCCTTCATAAGTGGGATTTCAATCCATAGAGATTCTACAGCAAATTTTGTTCCCTGCAAAACTTTAATCCTTTCTGACTCAATGCCCTCTCTAACATAGAGCGCAACCCCTCCACCAATTTGATCAGCTCTATCATTACGATATAGTTTGTATCCAGGTATCACAGTGTCCCACTGGTTATCCTCCTTCCACCATGTCTCTGAGAGTGCAATCATATCTAACCTCTCATTTAGTGCCATATATTCTAACTCTCCCATCTTATTGTTTAGACTTCTAGCATTGGCATACAAGCATTTTAGAGACTGTATTTTATTCATATTAATCTGGCTATTGGTAGGCATGGGTAATTTGGAATCTTTATTCTCTGTCTGCTCCTTACTCAAGGGCATTTCGGCTACTATACTCCCTTTTGGAACCTCATTGCTTTTGGTAGTATCCTTCAAGGATACCTTCGTCCGAACCATGCGCTCCTGGGTGACTGTCGGCTTTCCCCTAATTTCTAGTTTAAAAGCTTCTCTATCTCCTTTTTAAAGGTTAATGCCAGCAGTCTGGTCCCATCCTGATTAAGGTGAAGCCCATCCCTTCGGAAGAGCCCCCCCTTTCCCCAGAATGTTCCCCAGTTCCTAACAAATCTTCTATCTTGAATTCTTCCTTCGTCTTGGGGTGTATAAATTTTCCCCTAACAGGCATCACATGGGGGCATATGGAACATCGCCCACATTGATATTGGCCTTTATATCTGGATAAAAACTTCCATTCGGTTAATGCTGATGGAACTAGCATATTCTTCAAATTGATATTACGTTTATGAGCAACTGTAATTGTAGTGTCTTGGAAACTTAGCAAAGCTTGAATAAGGTGCCATTCCTTTTGTAAAATCTTTGTAATTTGTTTAGAATACACTGAATATAACAAGGGGCATACCAACCCCACATCCCTCTTTTTTCTTTCTTGCTTCAAAAGATTATCACGAGATGTCTGTTTTGCCCTATCGTATGCTTGATTGATGTATTGCATGGGATATTTCTTTGCTATGAATCTTTCTTTCATTATGTCCGCATGTACTTCAAAATCTTGTATTGTAGTACAAACTCTTCTAGCTCTAAAAAATTGCCCCACTGGCAAATGTTTCTTCAATGTAGGGTTATGGAAACTGTCAAAATGCAATAAATGGTTACGATCCGTCGGTTTTCTGTATAATGTCGTTATAAACTGCTCGCCTTCTATTTTGATGACTAAATCCAAATATGGAATTTGCTGCGTGTCATAAGTAATCTGAAACTTCAGATTTATATCCAAACTGTTTATCCATATATTAAATTCAGCCAAATCTTCCATATCTCCATCCCATATGATCAATATGTCATCAATATAGCGAACCCATAATTTGATGTTATGCTCATATTTATGTTTCTTCAAGAATCTTTCTTCGAATTGAAACATATACAAATTAGCTATGTCTGGCGCCATAGACGACCCCATAGCCACTCCTTTAATTTACTTGAAAAAAATGTCTCTAAAGCAGAAATAATTCTCGCATAGTGCAAACCTTGCTATAGACATAAGAAATGCAGTGGGGATTCGCTTGGGACCAGTTCTTCTAATTAGACATTCTTCTATGATCTCTAGGGATTCTGCTTGTGGAATGTTCATGTATAAAGACTCTACGTCTAATGTGACCAACATATTGCTTGAACTAAGATCCTGGAATTTTGACAAAATTTCAATAACATGGGCAGAATCCCTAACATAAGACCACATTTGGGTCACAAACGGCCGCAAATTACTCAGATTTCATCAAAAAGATTATTACTGGTGATAAATCATGAGTTTATGTTTATGACTTGAAACCTAAGGCTCAATCCTCACAATGGAAGACTCCAAACACTCCCAGACCCAAGAAAGCCCATCAGGTGAGGAGCAATATGAAGGTCATGCTCGCAGTTTTCTTTGATTAACAGGGTATTGTTCAGCATGAGTATGCTCCAAATGTCCATACCATCAATAAGAAGTACTACGTCCAAATTCTGACTTATTTGAGAAATGCAGTTCGTCGTAAGAGGCCAGAGTTGCACAGAAATGGTGAATGGTTGTTTCATTACAATAATGCCCCAGCTCATGCATCACATCTTGTCCAGCAATTCTTGTCCAAACACCAAATCGAGCAAGTCTGTCAGCCTCCATACTCACCTGACCTTGCACCCTGTGACTTTTTCTTGTTTCCAAAACTGAAATTACCACTGAAAGGAAGGAGATTCAATGACTTGGAGACCATTAAGCAAACTTTGATACAGTAGCTTCACAGCATAATAAAAGAGGCATTTCAAAATTGTTTCCAGCAGTGACAGGAAAGCTGGAAGACGTGTGTTTTATCAGAAGGGGACTACTTTGAAGGAGACTGAGTGCAATAACTGTCAGTGTTATACTTCTCTTATTGTTCAAGTCTCAATACTTTTTGATCGCACCTTGTATTGTTTCTAAAGAAGCGTCAAAGAGGCATGATGTCTTTATGGGAGACCCACAAAAGAGTGAGGAAGAAACATGCAGTCTTCTCAATTTTCCTTAAAGAAAGAATCAATAAAAGTTTAAACACCGGTATAGTTTTTTGTCGGACTGTATAATACCCAGTACCGGGGTCACCACAACAGACTCCAAGACAGCGGTAGGTAACAGTCCCTTTTATTCAAACCAGCAGTAAATCATAACCAGTAATACTTAACTGCCACGGCAAAAAATCATCAAGGTGAAAGACACGACACAGTCCTGTGTTTCAGGCTTATATTTTAATCCGCCCTGCTTCAGGCCAACATTGTCATCACCAATCAAATAGCCGTCAGTACGAAGGAAAAGAAAACTTCGAATGAGAAATCTTTTAAAACACGGCGTCTGACGTCATCCCATGCAATTAACCAAATCCAAAAAAGGAGGGAGTGGAAAAAGATGAAGTCTCATAGGAAACTGAGCCAGTCCAATTCCAAGTTCAAACCATGTGGAGTCACAGTCCGAAGGCGAAATATCCAGTGTTGTTCCACAAATTGCAATTTCTGAACACGATCGCCACCGGTCCGGTTCGGTGGAATGTAATCAATGGCCCTCCACCGCAAGTCCTCAAAGTTATGGCCACAATCAATCATATGTTGAACAAGTGGAGCAGAAATAGTACGGGTACGCACCCGAGAAGCATGTTCGGACAGCCGAACTCTAAAGGAGCGAATTGTCCGTCCGATATAAGCTAAACCACAAGGGCAACAGATCAGGTAAACCACATATGAGGAATCGCAAGACGTGGCATGGGGAAAAGACCATTGTCGCTGTGTCCGGGGATCAATCCAGAGAGGTCCTTGCAGAGAGCCCGAACAATAGGCACAATGTCCACAAGCAAAGTGTCCAGTCTGGTCCCCAGAGGGATCAGCACGGGAGGTGGTATGCACCAAAACATCCCGCAAGTTCCGTCCTCTGGTGAAAGCCACACACAGATCTTTCTGAAAACAAGGGTGTATAGATAACAAATTCCAATGTTTTTGCAAAATGGATCTTACAGCGCGACTACGATGAATGAAGGGTAACACTCCTATAAACTTAGGAGGGTCCCCAGACTCCATCGCCCGCAGGGATCCAAGAGACCCTCCCCTAGCCCCGGGAGTAATCTCCTCCTCCACATTTGGCAGAAGCCATTCCCGATGGTTATTAAGGGCCCGTTTATAGGCCGCCCAAATAATTTTCACAGGGTAGCCCCGAGCACGTAAACGGAGGCTCAATTCACGAGCATGGATTTTGAAATCAATAAGGGAAGAGCATATCCGACGGAGCCGAAGGAATTGGCCAAAAGGGAGTCCCCGTTTTACAGCCGTAGGGTGGAAGCTGGAATATTTCAAAAGGGTATTACGTTGGATAGGTTTGCGGAATAAAGAAGTAGAGACACCCAAAGTATCAACAGTAACCAAAACATCCAGGAATTCAATATGAGAAGTATGATATTTCAAAGTGAACTTAATATGTGGATCCACCTGGTTCAAAAACTCAACAAACTGAATGAGTGAAGCCACATCAGGCCCCCACAAGAAGAAAACGTCATCCAGGAAACGTTTCCAAAGGAGGACGTTCGCAAACCAAGGGGATCTATAGATGAACTTTTCCTCAAAGTAAGCCATGAAAAGAGTTGCAATCGAGGGGGCTACCGTGGCCCCCATGGCAATCCCAAAAATCTGAAGGTAGAATGAATCCTCATAACAAAAGTAATTCTTTTCAAGCACCAATCGAAGGAGGGATAATACAAAATGTTGCGGGAGACGATCAAGCAGTGGAAGGGTGAGATTGGCAATCACTTCCAAAGCCAAGGTCTGAGAAATGTTGGAATAAAGGGCCACAATATCTAAAGTGACCAACAATATCGGAGAAGCAGGTAAAACCACAGATTGCGGGATGTTTTGGTGCATACCACCTCCCGTGCTGATCCCTCTGGGGACCAGACTGGACACTTTGCTTGTGGACATTGTGCCTATTGTTCGGGCTCTCTGCAAGGACCTCTCTGGATTGATCCCCGGACACAGCGACAATGGTCTTTTCCCCATGCCACATCTTGCGATTCCTCATATGTGGTTTACCTGATCTGTTGCCCTTGTGGTTTAGCCTATATCGGACGGACAATTCGCTCCTTTAGAGTTCGGCTGTCCGAACATGCTTCTCGGGTGCGTACCCGTACTATTTCTGCTCCACTTGTTCAACATATGATTGATTGTGGCCATAACTTTGAGGACTTGCGGTGGAGGGCCATTGATTACATTCCACCGAACCGGACCGGTGGCGATCGTGTTCAGAAATTGCAATTTGTGGAACAACGCTGGATATTTCGCCTTCAGACTGTGACTCCACATGGTTTGAACTTGGAATTGGACTGGCTCAGTTTCCTATGAGACTTCATCTTTTTCCACTCCCTCCTTTTTTGGATTGGTTAATTGCATGGGATGACGTCAGACGCCGTGTTTTAAAAGATTTCTCATTCGAAGCTTTCTTTTCCTTCGTACTGACGGCTATTTGATTGGTGATGACAATGTTGGTCTGAAGCAGGGCAGATTAAAATATGAGCCCGAAACACAGGACTGTGTCGTGTCTTTCACCTTGATGATTTTTTGCCGTGGCAATTAAGTATTACTGGTTATGATTTACTGCTGGTTTGAATAAAAGGGACTGTTACCTACCGCTGTCTGGGAGTCTGTTGTGGTGACTCCGGTACTGGGTATTATACAGTCCGACAAAAAACTATACCGGTGTTTAAACCTTTATTGATTCTTTCTTTAAGGAAAATTGAGAAGACTGCATGTTTCTTCCTCACTCTTTTGTGGGTCTACTATTTAGGAGCTGGGTGAGGTTTGGCTCCTGGGCTTGGTGTTTTTTGCATGATGTCTTTATGGGCATTTCGGGTGACTATATCTCCCTGCTTACCCCTAAAGCACGTAGCGAGTTGTTAAGTCTGTAGGAGCCTGAAGATTGGGTCTCCTATGGTTCGCTTGCAGTATAGTATGTATGACTTGGTGCGGTATGTGTGTGTGTACATGTTACTTACTCTGTATTGTTTGTGTGCCAGGGGTGAATGCATTGCTAGTGGCCCAGGATGGAGGGGTAGATATAGGGGTGAAGTTGGAGGGATGTTCTATTGTATAAACAACTAAAGTTTGTAATGTTTGAACTGTTTAGAAGGATGGAGTTTGCTTCGAGGGGAGGAGGGGGGTCCGGGGAGGGAGTAAAAGAGGACAATATAATATATTTATTGCTTGTCATGTGAATCTTGGCTCTATTTAAGATTTCCCACAGGCTGGGATTCTGCTGTTCAGTTTTAATAAAGAAATTTAAACATAGGACTGTTGCTTAGTAGTCCTGAAATAAACGGTTACACTATACAGTACATACAATATAGGGTCTGATATTCAGTGGCAGTGCCACCACTGAACTTTAAACTCAGATCTTTAATGACGGGCCATATCGGGGTCCTGGCATTGAATATCCAGGTTGCCCAGATTGTCGGAAAGCTAACTGGGCAACGGCAATATTCAACCACTTCCCGGTTAGCTTCAGCAGTGAAAGTTAGGCCAGCTTTTACTGCACCTGACTTTCGTTGCATGTCGATAACCAGGCAGCGGCTCAATATCATCGCTGCCCCTGCAATGCCCCAATGCTAACTAGTTAGCTTTAAGGTGGGCAGCAGTGGCACCCGCAGATATTTAGCGGCACTAACTGGAGTTATACTCCTGCCCACACTCTAGCATAACTCCATCTAGGCATTATACGAATAGTTCCAGAGAAGTTAGAGCAATTTTCACTAGCACTATCCACATAGTGCATTTGAAAATGGGTGGCTTGAGGAGTTATGAGCCTGATATTCAGCAGCAGCAGTAGCTTAAGACTAACCCCGAATATTCAATGCCAGGGCCACATCCAGCCATCGGCATTGAATATCCAGGTTCTCCAGGAACAAGCAGGAAGTCAGTCCTCACATAAGGGTAATGGTGCTGATGAAGCCTACCCCAGAGCATTTCCCCAGCTTTCAAAGAAAGCCTTTGGGACATGCTACCAGGCATGTGTGGTCCCCTTCCTGCCCAAGGGTGCCATCTTGCTCAGTCTCCTTTTTTCTGCAGAGCCCAATAGACATCTTTCCTGTTTCCCTGGAAAAATTCCTTGCTAAATATCCTTAAAGTTAACTGTTCCCGGTTTGCGTACTAGTTCCTCTTCCCACCTCGAGCTGGTGCCAAACCCAGCGCTGTTCTTGGCTCTTTCCCCCTTTTTGATTGAGGCTTGCCTCAACTGGCATTCATGCCTTCTTTTGCCTGGGGGTCGTCAACCCCTGCCAGGTGCTTCCCACCACGTCCCTCAGTGGGTTCAAATAATGTGACCACTGCAGTTAAATGATTTCAGTGGCTGACACTGCTGCCTACGCTGCCTGGGACCGGACCATGACAGCACCTCCTGTGACCTGTGCCAGGCCATGACACCTAAGACCAATAAGAAGAGGTCCGAGTTTCAGATAAAACTGTTCCCCAGGTCCGACCCAGCCCCGGCCTCGCCGACACTGAGCTCCATGCCCAGCAGTTTCTGTGAGGCTCAAGTGTCCTCAGAGTCCATGGCATTGGCTCCTCCGAGAAGACCTCAGACCCCGAGGAGAAGAAGAAGAAAAAGTCCTCGAAGTCTACCAAGGTTGCACCAGAAAAATCTGGTAAAACTGCCAGGAGGGACTCAGGAGACTCCGAGAAATGCCCTACCATGGTCTTCAAGAAGGATTCCTCGGCTGGCGGAGCTGTGCGAGGTTCCTCGAGGCCGTAGTCCTCATAGAGGATGCACTCACCAGAGTGCTGTTGCCAGGCCCGCGCCAAAAGCTGCAGAGCCTTCTGGCTTAGAAACCAGAATGGCGGCCCAGGAGCAGAATATCATTGCTATCCTGGCCCTGTGGCAGGCAATGATGGCTGGTTTGTTCGCATCATCTGCCCTGCTGACCAAGTTCCCAACTGTGGGGGAGTCTCCGGTCGTCAAGCCGAGCTCCGAGCTTCACTGACCTCAGGTGAGCCCTCGGCGCTGGTTGAGGTTGCAGTCCCAATCCTTGGGCATCTAGTCCTACCTGGCTAGTCTCTGTGACTCGGACCCCAGGTCCTCCAGAGGCCACCAACTCTTCGGCACTGGCTTCGGGGCAATGAGTCACAGGGCCTCAGATTTGTCATCACCACTTGACTCCAAGTGGGAGACAGGCGACGAGGCATCCCCAGAGACTAAACTGCACTGAGACATTCTCTCAGACCCGTCTCCCCCGGCGCCACTCCCCTCCAGAGGACATAGCCTTCCATGACTTTGTCAAGGACATGGCCAGAACCCTCTCAATGCAGACCAAGGCGGAGGAGGACCCGCGCACCGAGGTGTTGGAGATCCTCCAGTACGATCCTCCAAAGAAACTCTCACGGTTCCTGTACAGCCAGTCCTCGAGTGGCTGCTCATAATGTGGGTGACATCAGCATCAGTACCAGCGGTGAGGTACTGTATCTGGAAGGGCCTGGGGTTCCACAAACCCCAGCTCCCACATAGCTCCATAGTTGTCAAGTCAACCATGCAAAAACTTAAGAGCAAAAAAACTTGCTTCTCCGTTCCCCCCCAGAAGGGAGGCCAGAGCCCTCGACACCCTCGGGTGCAAGTGTTACCAGGGCTCGATGCTGGGGTGCCGGATCCAAGCCTATGAATTGTACATAAGTATGTACTTAGAGGCTCTGACCTATGAGCTGTCGGAGTTTAGGGCTGACCTTGTCGGGGAACCCCTCCAATTTTTCCAGTCCCTGACCTCGGAGATCAAGGACTGCTCCAAGTTCCTCTCCCAAGCAGCCTACAATGGCTTTAAGTCGGTGGCTCGGGTGGCAGCAGCTGACATCGGCACCCGATGTCAGGCCTGTCTATAGTCTTCCGACCTCGAATAGTGGGTCCAAGACAAGCTGCTCAACGTCCCCTGCACCAGAGAGAACCTATCCAGCATGCCATGGCCGACAAGGTAACTGAAATTGAGGCCGACGTGGTGACACGCCAGAGGCTCTCAAAAAGACCTCATCCCTTCCCTGCAGGAAACCAGTGGGGAAAAGACACCTTTTCCACAGAGTCACCACTACCAGCCCTTCTCGGGTCAGCAACAAGGTTCTCACCCTAAAAGGCAAGGCCATGGAGCTCCGAAGGGGAAAACACTGAAGCCTCAGGCCACAGCTCCCACCCAACCCAGGGGGGAGCTTTAACTCCCAGGGCAGGGCCTCCTCTCCCACAGGAGACCTTCATCAGCCTACAGATGGGCCATCATCACCTCGGACCAGTGGGGTACTGCAAGTGGTAAGGGAAGGATACCTCCTCCACTTATAGCAGATACCACCCAGGTTCTTCCTAGGAGAGCTGGTACGATCCCTCCGTCACCAGACTCCTGTTCACAGAGCTCATAGGCCTGACCAGGGACAATGCAGTAAAGCCTGTATCCAAACACCTGAGGGAAAGGGCTTCTACTCCAGGTACTTCTTTGTCCCAAAGAGAACTGGGAGCTTCAGGCCCATACTAGACCTGAGAAACTAGTATGGGCCTGAGGCTCCCAGTTCTCTTTGGGCTATGAGCTCTGTGAACAGGGGTCTGGTGAGTCTGGTGACGGAGGGATCGTACCAGCTCTCCTTAAACAAGTTTCTGGTGAGGGAGAAGTTCAAGGTGCTCTCCCTTGGAACACTGCTGCCTTACTTCCACCAGGGAGACTGGTTGTGCTCCTTGGATCTAAAGGAGGTGTACACACACATCCTAATCATGGTAAGAGGAGGGCACTACCAGTACAGGGTTCTATCCATCGGCCTGGCCGCCTCGCCAAGGATCTTTACCAAATGCCTGGCTTTGGTGGCCACCCACCTGTGTTTGCAAGGGGCCTTTGTCTTCCCTACCTAGATGACTGGCAAATCAGGGGTGGCACGACCTCAGAGGCCAGCCAGGTGGCAGAACATGCGCCCTTCCTTCTGCAGCACCTGGGGTTCGTCATCAACTACCCCAAATCCTACCTTTCTCTAGCCCAAAATCTGGAGTTAATAGGTGCTCAGCTCAACATGCTGCAAGTCAATGCCGTCCTCCCCAGAGATAGGGTGGAACGCCTCAGACAACTGGCTTGAGAGGTTCAATGTCGTCCGTCAATAGCAACTCGTCTCCTCCTCTGCCTACTGGCCATTTGGCCTCTGTGATTCACATAAAGCCCTCAGCCAACTTGCACATGTGGACAGCCCAGTGGACAGTCCTTCAGCCACACTGAAGCCCGTGATGGATCTGTTTGCATCTCCGGACAACACACAGCTGCCTCACTCCTGCTCATGCCTACCGCACCTGTAGAGAGTGGCGACAGATGCCTTCCTGATCTTGTGGTCTGAGGACCTACTCTATGCATTTCCACTGATCCCTGGTTGCCAGGACCCTCTTCAAGGTCCAGAACAAGAGGGCGTCAGTCATACTAATCTCCCCCAGGTGCCCGAGGCAGCCCTGGTTTCCATTGCTGCTTTCCCTGTCGGTGATATGGCCAGTCTCACTGGGCCAAGCCCCGGACCTTCTGCCTCAGAAGGGGGGTCTCACTCCTGCACCTCAATCTGGGGTCTCTTACGCTAATAGAGTGGCTGCTGAAAGGGTAACACTGGTCCCTTTCAATCTTGCGAGAGAAGTCGAAGATAGCTTACTGGCCTCCCAAAAGCCCTCCACCAGACGGGCTTATGCCTTTAAGTGGAGAAGGTTCTCTGCCTGGTGCGCGGAAAGAAGGGAGAACCCCTTCTCCTGCCATGTGCAATTAGTACTCCAGTACCTACTGCATCACTGGGCTGAAGCCTAACTCATTGAGGGTGCATTTGCACCTCCTGTTATCCAAGCCCCATCTCTGCCCTCCAGCAGCAGAGTGGGACCTCAACGTGGTGCTCTCCCTGCTCACCAAACCGCCATTCAAGTCCCTAGCCACTTGCCACCTGCGGTACCTGTCTTGGAAAGTGGCTTTTCTGGTGGTCCTCATGTCTGCTCGAAGAGTGAGCGAACTCCAGGCCCTGGTGGCAGATCTGCCATATACAAGGTTCTATAAGAACAGGGTAGTGCTCTGCATACACCCCAAATTCCTCCGGAAGGTGGTTTCTCCTTTCAACCTCAATCAAGAGGTGACCTCCCCACCTTCTTTCGGTGGCCCCACGCTGGCAGGGAGGAATTAGTACTTCATACACTGGATTGTGAACGGGCCCTTCCTTCTATTGACAGCAGGCCCAGGCCTATCACAAAGCTCCTCAGCTTTTCGTGTCTTTTGACCCCAGCAGACTGGGGTCCCCCGTAACTAAGCAAACTCTGTCCACTTGGGTGGCGGACTGTATTGCCCTCGCCTGTGAGCAAACTGGCCTCTTCCTTGAGCACCGGATCACAGTGCATAGTGTGAGGATGATGGCCATGTTGGTGTTTCTCACCTGTAACAGGTGTTCTCCAGGGACAACAGGAATCAGTCCTCACACCCTCCCTTCTCCCCTGGGAATTGCCTCCCTACCTTGTTTCATTTTTTACTACCATCCTAGCTACAGTATGTCACCTGACTGAGCAAGATGGCACCCTTGGGTGGAAAGGGGACCCACGCATGTGTAGTAGCATGTCCCAAAGGCTTTCTTTGAAAGCTGGAGAAATGCTCCGCGCAGGCTCCGTCAATGCTGATGTCACCCATATGTGAGGACTGATTCCTGCTGTCCCTGGAGAAGACCCGTTATAGGTGAGAACTGCGCTGTAGCTGCAGAACCTAGATGCTAACCAGGTAGTGACAACATTGAGTCATTGCCTGGTTAGCTTCTGCAGGTAAAATTAGGCCGGCCTTTGCCATGCCTTAGTTTATTAACTTTTCGCTAACCGGGCAGCAGCTCAGTATTGCCGCTGCCAAGTTAGCGACAGATGCTGCCTCCACTCCATCCTGGAATGCCCACAACATGCTCTGATGCTAACCACGTAGCATTGGGGCCTGTAGCAGCTGTAGCTGCGGCACCCACAGATATCCAGTGGCACTAACGGTGTTAGTACCGCTGAATATCCCGCTAACCAGCATATCTCCAGGAACAAGCAGGATGTAGTCTTCACATATGGGTGACGTCTGTACCGACGAAGCCTGCGCGGGAATGCTCCCTAGAGTCCAATAGGAAAGTTTTTGGGAGCATCCCACTGTGCCTGCGTAGCTGCCTTCCCGCCTTTCCAGCTCTCCCTCCTCGGTTCTTCATTTTCCGCGGAGCCGACAAGAAGCAATTCCTGTCACTGCAGAAAATTTGATTTTTTTCTTATTTTTTGTGGTTGCATCTGCCTTCCCGTTGACGCAGTACCGACCCTGTCAGTGCTCACTTTCTTTCTTTCTTAAAAAAAAAATTAACTTTCTGAAGAGAGAATCTCTTTCCTCATCGACACCATCTTAGGTTTAGGCCTTTTTTTCCAGAATGGACAAACCAGCTAGTGGTTTTAAGAAGTGTTCCAAATGTGGCAGTACAATTTCAGCCACGGACACCCATGACTGGTGTCTAAAATGTTTCGGACCGGATCATCAACCGTCTGACTGTCTTCTCTGTAGGAAGATGACAATGAGAGGCCTGCAAAACAGAGCTACAAAACTCAGCACCCTCTTTGCCACTGATGCAATGTCGGTAGCATCGACATCATCAAGAACTTCATCTTCCTCTCAGGTATCGAAACCCAGGTCTTCATCAAAGACTAGCTGGTCCTCCAAGGGTAGATCTCCTTCTAAGCATCGAGATGCCGTAGGCGTTGCCTTGGAGGGAGACACACTGGCCAAGCAACCCCGGCGGGAGGTCCTTGCCTCCAAAGCCTTAGTGGGGTCCCAGGATGCTCCCGAGGCCTCTACCTCCGGAGAACTCTTGGCACCATGCTCAGGGATCGTGGCCCGCAACTCCGATACCAATACCCAGGCATCGGCAAGATCCATGGATCAACGTATCATGGCTATTGAGTGGAGCTTAGCGGCCTTGCTAGCAGCTTCCATACTTGTAAAGCCTCTACAGTCGATTCCTCAGCCATCGGTACTGAAGACGGTACCGAAGGTGCCTGCATCAACTTTTTTGCCACTTACCACGCTACCACCCATGCCGGCCTTCGAGTCCATTTCCAGTACCAGCACCAAAACTTTCAGATACCGGCTTTGAGCGGTATCATGTATGGACAGAACACGTGCACCCTGCCCTCGATACTTCAAGTCTTCTGACTCCGATTTGTCGGATGACAAATTGGCCGGTACACGCGAAATGAGAATTCTCCTGGAGGATCCTTCTCTGTCCCCACAACATCGCATGTCCTCTCCGGAGGACATGTCTTTCCAAGAGTTTATCCGCGATGTTGCTCGGGGCCTCTTCATAACGGAGACTTCGGAGAAGGAACCTAGGACTGAGGAGCCTGAAATTCTTCAGTACCCTGCAGCCCCAAAGGAAGCTGCTACTCTCTTATTCATCGAATACTTCATGACCTTAACCATCTCTCCACATACTCAAAGGCCCGATACAATGTACCGGGTACCGGAGTGCCCTGGCTTCCAGAAGATGCAATTACCACACCATTCCATGGTGGTGGAACCCACAATGTGTCAAATTAAAAGTGCTAAAACACATTCCTCGAACCCTCCAGGCAGGGAATTGAGAACCCTCGATGCTTTTGGTCGTCGATGTTTTCAGGCCTCCATGTTATCAGCCAGAATCAGTTCCTACATACTCTACATGGGTATGTTCCTTAGGGAGGTGGCTAGGGATTTGGAGTTGGTGGCTTCTCTTCTCTTGATGGACAAGAGAGCTGATTATCTCACCCTTGTGAAAACATGCCCAAAATGTTTCCAAATTTGTTAACAGGGCAACTTTCGACTGTTTTGAATGCAGCAGTAGAACTTCAGTTATATGCATTGGTGCACGCAGGATTGCTTGGCTCCAAGCTTCTGATAAGCTGGGTAATATACCTTGCACAGGTGAAAACCTTTTTGGAAAAGACTGGCAGGATAAGGCTTCTCAGTTAGAATCTGAGAACACCACTCTTAATAGACTCTATTGCCAAACCAGCTAAGAAAAAGACATCAAAGAAACCCTTTTTTGATAAAAAAAACAAAGTACTACCCTTCTTACACCCCTGCAGTACACTGTCCCATCCATGCTCCCCAAAAAGGGCAGCAACAACCAAAACTGCAAAGAAAGGCTCAGACTCCCAGGTCTCAGCCAACCCAGCAGACCCAACCTCCTCAGTATCTTTGACTCCTTTCTGGAGAAAATAGCCGTCCTGCCTCTGGAGATTCCAGATTCCATCCGCATTCTCGGCAGACTATTTCACTTTACCCACAGATGGCGTCTTGTAACATCAGAACATTGGACTCTCTCCATAGTAACGGAGGGGTTCAAACTTTACTTTCGAAGTCTACCCCCCCAGTCTCCTCCAAGAGAGTTCAGTTCTCAATCCCCTCTCACCACTCTGTTATTGCAGGAGGTCACCTCCCTTCTCTCACAGGGTGCAATAGAGGAAGTGCCTCTCTCCCAACAAGGTCTGGGCTTCTATTCTACTTACTTCCTCTTTCCAAAGAAGACAGGAGGATACAGGCCCATCCTGGACCTCAGAAAACTAAACAAGATCTACTCCGGGAGAAATTCAAGATGATCTCCCTAGGTACTTTTCTCCCCTATCTCCAGAGTCAGTATTGGCTCTGTTCTCTAAATCTAAAGGACGCATATACTCACATTCTTATTCAAGCAGAACACAGAAGATTCCTGCATTTCCTATTCCAGGGGAAACATTATCAGTACAGACTCCTGCCTTTTGGCCTCACCTCTGCCCCAAGAATCTTTACAAAGTGCATGGCAGTTGTAGCTGCATTCCTAAGGACTTTAGGGATTATTTGTCTTCCCCTACTTAGATGACTGACTCATTGGAGCAGGCACATCTCTAGAGGCCAATCTTTCTATCACGCGCACCATGCAAGTGCTGCAACACTTGGGATTTGTAATAAATCTTCCAAAGTCCCAGCTCGTTCCCTCTCAAACTCTGGAGTTTATAGGAGCCCTCCTAAACACTCAACAGTCAAGGGCTTTTCTGCCCCAAGCCCGCTGTACTCATCTCATCCAGCTTGCATCCCAAGCATGCCTCAAAACCTTTCTCACTGCTTGAGAAATGCTGCAACTCCTGGGCCATATGGCATCTACTGTATATGTCGTTCCATACGTTCATCTACATATGCATGCAGCTCAATGGACCCTGGCTTCCCTGTGGTTTCAAGCATTCAGTCGTTTGGGAGAGAGGATAAAACTCTCTACACGTCTCATCTCATCTCTCCAGTGGTGGCAATCCCAAGAACACCTTCTCGTAGGATCACCTTTTCAGAAGCCTCTACATCAATGTACCCTGATGACAGATGCATCCAAATTGGGCTGGGAGGGCTCATCTGGACAACCTCTCTGCTCAGGGTCTTTGGCCTCATCAGGAGTCACAACTCCACATAAATCTGCTGGAATTCAGAGCCATCCACAATGCTTTCAAGGTGTTCCATGACCACCTTCGCTTCTGCATAGTTCTAGTCCAGATGGACAATCAGGTAGCCATGTTCTACTTGAACAAGCAGGGCAGAACAGGCTCTTGGACTCTTTGCAGCGGAGCCCTACACCTGTGGTCCTTCACCATACAACATCAGATTCACCTACTTACGGTATATCTCCCAGGCAAATAGAATCTCTTGACGGACAAGCTCAGTTGGGTATTACTACCCCACGGTGGTCTCTCCATGCAGACACATTTTTCAGATCTGGAGAACCCCAGACATAGACCTGTTTGTAAGTCCTCAGAATGCCAAACTTCCCCGCTTCTGCTCCAGAACGCAGGTTCAAAACAATCAAGAGGTAGATGCCTTTCACCTTCACTGGAGTCAAGGCTTCCTATACGCCTTCCCTCCCATTCCCCTCATTCCCAAAACTCTTTTCAAACTCCAGAGAGACAAGGGCTTCATGATTCTTATAGCCCCACATTGGCCACGACAACCGTGGTATCCTCTGCTTCTACGTCTCTCTCAAGTTCAGCCAGTAGATTTGGGGTCTGCTCCAGATCTCCTCTCACAAGAGAATGGGACTCTGCTGCATCCCAGTCCACAGTCCCTACACCTCACAGCATGGCTGCTGAAGGCATAGAATTCCAGGGCATCAGCCTCTCTCAACAGGTGAAAGCTATCCTTTTGTCTTCTAGGAAACCTTCCACAAAGCGCTCCTACGCCTTTCACGTGGCATAGATTCTCTCTCTGTTGTTTGGAAAGGATCTTAACCCCTTTTCAGCTCCGGTGGAAGCATTACCAGAATATCTTCTCCACCTCTCTTTCTCTGGACTCAAAACCAGTTCGGTAAGAGTCCACCTAAGTGCCATAGCGGCTTCTCACATGCCCTTGGATGGTCAGCCCATCTTCTCTCAACCGTTTGTAGTATGCTTCATGAGAGGTCTTCTATTAACTAAACTTCCCATTAAGCCACCCTCAGTGGCATGGGACCTTAATGTTTTTTTAGTACAGCTTATGAAGCTGCCCTTTGAACCTCTAGCCACTACTTCTCTGAAGTTTCTTACCTGGAAGGTCTCCTTCCTTATTGCCCTCACTTCAGCAAGGCACATCAATGAACTTCAGGCTTTGGTGGCTGACCCTCTTTATACATGTTTCTACCATGATAAGGTAGTCCTTAAGACTCATCCTCACTTTATGCCAAAGGTGGTCTCACCTTTTCACTTAAACCAGTCGGTGTACTTCCCTGTTTTTTTCCCTAGACCTCACTCTTCTAGGGTGGAAGTAACCCTTCATATTCTGGATTGCAAACATGCTTTGGCCTTTTACCTCCAGAGGAGTACAGAAAAGCTTCCCAACTTTTCATCTCTTTTGACTCCAGTCACCTAGGGCTACCAGTATCCAAACAAACTCTCTCCAGATGGATAGCAGATTGTGTCTCCTTTGCTTACGACAGTGCAGGACTCTCTCTTGAGGGTCACGTCACTGCACATAATGTTCAGGCAATCGCTGCCTCCATGGCGAATCTGCGCTCTGTAGTGATTGATGACATATGTAAAGCAGCAACCTGGTCCTCTGTCCATACTTTTGCTGCTCACTATTTCCCCTGACAAGGACTCCCACCGGGATGCCTCGTTTGGCCAAGCTGTTCTCCAGCATCTCTTTCAGACTTAGATCAACTCCTACCCCCTGTCCCAGGTTTCAATACCAGACATCCCTGGAGGATGTATGACCTACTACTTAGCCCTGTGTTTCACAGCTCGCTCTGAGGTCATCTCTCTGGCATCTCCAAGCTAGGGAGTCCCATATGTGAAGACCACATTTCTGCTTGTTCCTGGAGATAGCGTAGTTACTCACCTGTAACAGGTGATCTCCGGGAACAACAGGAATTGAGTCTTCACAACTCACCCTCCTCCCCTAGGAGTTGTACTTTTCCTTTTCTTCTCCTTCTCTCCTTTTATCTCAGCTACAAACTCAACTGAGGAGGGAGAGCTGGAAAGGCAGGAAGGCAGCTACGCAGGCGCAGTGGGATGCTCCCAAAAGCTTTCCTATTGGACGCTGGGGAGCGTTCCCACACGGGCTCCGTCGGTACCGACGTTACCCATATGTGAAGACTCAATTCCTGCTGTTCCCGGAGATCACCTGTTACAGGTGAGTAACTACGCTTTATACGGTTTGCAGGATATCCTCCCCCCCTATATATTTACTGGCTGCCAATAAACATATAACTCCTTTTAAAAATTGGTCTAATGATTTTTTTATACAGCATTGAATATATACCACCATGTAATAATTATATATAATAAATTCATTGTCACTATATTAAAATCTTTTATAATTGTATAATTTTGCAGGGGTCCATCAGTAGTAATGGCTTTAAGCAAAAGAAATGCAGTTGAAGAGTGGAGGAACTTAATGGGTCCTACAGATCCAGAAGAGGCAAAACTGTCCTCTCCTAATTCACTTCGAGCTCAGTTTGCAAAGAGTACTTTGGAAAATGCTGTTCATGGGTCATCAAATACAAAACACGCAATAGAGAGCATTGAGTTATTTTTCAAGGAGATTACTGCAGAAGAAGGCCAGACAACTGCTAGAGGAGAAGACAAATTAATTTCTGAAGCAGAAGAACAGCCAACTGAAGGAGAGAGAGACCAGGTAACTGGTGCAGAAGATGAGAGTGTTATTTCTGAAGAAGCTCAGCCAGTTCCTGCTAAAGAAGAACAACTTGTTGCTGCAGAACAACACCTGCCAGATATTATGGAAGAAGACCAATCTGCTATTACAGAAGAAAAGCCCGATGTTGCAGATGTAGACCAGCATGCTGATACAGGTGAAGAACAGCCTGCAGTTGCAGATGAAGAACAGCCTGCAGTTGCAGATGAAGAACAGCCTGCAGTTGCAGATGAAGAACAGCCTGCAGATGAAGGCTAGCTAACTGCTGCTAGAAACTGTCAACCAGCTTAAAGGTAGTTTCTTCTTAAAGTAAAACACTAATATTTTTTCTGAAAGTATAGTTTAGTGATTTAATATATATTGTCGTGCAAGTCTTCACATCCTTGTAGTATTTTCACATTCTGTTGTCTAAAAAACAGAATTCAGGATGCATTAAAGTAGGAGTTTGAAAGTGCATTTTGTGTAGATTAATTAGAACAAGGTAAAAGAAAGACTAGAAATATTCAGTAAGTAATTAAGAATAAGGAATTAAAAAGTCTTGATTGCATAGGACTTCAAAACCCCCTTGTCATAGCAAACCCAAATTAGCTGTGTTTGCCAAATTGTCTTAATAAAGACAATAAGTGATAGTCGACCTGTGTCTACTCACAGTAGTGGAGCTGATTCAAATATTCCTCAATGAAGAATCAAGTTGTTCCTTTTGTATGAAGTGAATTTGAAGAAAAGGTTTAGTTAAATTATTGTAGCATCTGTTATACTGCTTAGTGCTTAGGAGCACCAAAGCGGTTTACAGTACATAAAAGGAAAAGAGAGCATCAGGAGTAAAAAATAAAATTCTGTGAGGACTTATAAAATATCAGAAGTTATAAAGGAATTACAGCCATTCATATCATACCAATTCTAGCACCCTAACCACCTATATCAAAAGCCAATGGGTAAAAATATGCTTTTTGGCCTGTTTTACATTTCAAATATAATGGTTTACTTTGCACTTAGCTGGGAATACTGTTCCATAGGTTTGATGCCAAGAAACAGAAGGCCAATTACCTAGTTGATTTCAAGCAAGCAAGAGTTGTGGGCTGAGAGGGAGTAAGAAAGTTAGCAATTTGGAATCTAAGTGATCTACTTGGTGCATAGGGCGCAAGCCTACAAGAAAAATATTTGTATTGGTCAGAATGTAATATCTGAACTCCAAACTGCTAAAAAAAACTCTGGAATAAAGTTATTCAGATACGGACTTGAAGGAAGGCTGTATGATAATTTTGGACACTGCATGCATGCAAGAGGGCTTTGTGGTCTGTTGATACCAAAGTGGAACTTTTTGGTTTCAATGCCCAGCAGCATGTGCGATCTAAAACAAATGCACTTGGTGGCAGTAGCATTATGTTATGCTTTGCAGCAGTGGAAACAGGTAGGCTTGTGAAGATCAAGGATAAGATGGATGGTGCAGATTCCAGAGGAAAACCTGATAGAAGCTGCCCTAGACATAAGACTAGCAAAACGATTCACCTTTCCTGTTCGTGTAACCAGGCTAGTCCCGGACCTCTGGGTTCCCTATCTCATCCAGCAGCTTTGGAGACTGAGAAAACTCCTCCTCTTTTTCATGATGTCACCGGTATATCCATTCGGGATCTGCCTCCTGCCATCAGTTACCTCAGTCTCCATGCAGCTTGTGAGATAGGAGCCCGGAGTCCCGGGCTCACTGGAGAGGCAATTAAGTTAATTTTGGGATAGTTTTGGCAGTGTCTTACCTAATTTTTCTCCCTAGGGGGGGCAGCCCTTGCTTGACAGAAGTGTTTCTTTAAGAGATATCTTGCAGGTGTCTCGCTTCCCTTGTCCCCTGCACTCTCCCCTCCCTTCCCCTTCTTTTCCCCAGCTTGCATCTTTCTCAGCATCGCTGTAGCGGATCTCTCTTATTTTAGGGGGCTCTGGGGATTTTGCTGCGCACTGCCGGTGGGAGCGATTCACAGACCAGCCTAGCCAGCGCCACACAGAAGGCTGCCTGTAAGTGCGCTGGCAGGCTCGGGGCTATCCTTCCTGCGTTCCCCGGAGCAGACTGCTAGTGGGGTCAGTCTTGCTCTGTGGCTGCTGCTCAGCGGTTCACTTTATCCTCTGTCTGTGTGCTGTTTGCTGAGGCTCACTTGACACGCAGTGCTCCGAGGTAAGCAGGCCTGCATCTGGCCTTTGCTAGCAGTAATTGGTTTTGGCGCGCAAATCAGCGTGTCGGGCCTAGCCGCGTGGCGTCCGCGGCTCTTTTCGTGGCTCTCACTACCTCTGCCCGAGTCTCCTCAGGTCTCGTTCCTCTTTAATTTTTGTTACTCCGGAGGGGCTTCGTCGGGGGTTTTCTTCTCTCTAGTGAGGGTTTAAAGAAAAAGAAAAAAAAAACCCTGCATCGGGAGCTCCCGCGCGGCCCGTGGTAATTTTAGGAAACTCTTTCCTCAGGGAAAATAGGTTGTTTCTCTACACCTCCGGGCTGCCATGTCCTCTAAGCCACTTTGCCTGGTTTGTGGCTTGAGGAAAAGCTCTTCAGGCGTCTGTAAAGCCTGTGTAAGAGATTCCTCTGGCATGGACCCCTCCAAGTCAGATAAGGAGGAGGCCCAGCTGCCTGAGTCCGGCAGTTCTTCCGCACCCGTGGTGGAGGCAGTCCGGGAAGAGCCGATAGCAGGGCCCTCTTCTGCCCTGGATATTGTTAGGCCTGCCGCTCCTCTGCCCAAGGACTGGACAACTATATTTTCCAGCGATTTTGTTATGTTTCTGCAAAATGCCTTAATTGCTGGCTCACAACAGGTGCAGCGACAGGAGCCATTGGCGGGACTGAAGAGAAGCGCAATGGCTTCCCCAGCCGAGGAGCCCGCCGTCCGAGCCAAGAGGCCGCGGACTGAGGCTTTATCGGCAGATTGTTCTATAGCCTCTGAGGGACACTTGTCAGAGGAGGACGTCCGTGACTTCGAAGCAGAGGAGGAGCTGGAGGAAGGCGAGCTATCTGAAAAGGAGGATCAGGCCAGAGTGGTTTGCGTATTCCGGAAAGAGGAGCTTCCTGCCTTGATAGTGGAATCTCTCAAAGTTCTCAATATGCCAGTTCCCGGGGCGGCCGACGATGACACCCTAGAGGATCCTTTGCTGCAGGTGTTCCATAAGACTCAGAGGGCGTTCCCGGTACACCGTGTCTTCCGAGAGATGATTCAGGAGGAGTGGAACGTGCCGGAAGCTCCGCTGAAGGGATCGAGAGTCATGGGCCGCCTGTATCCCTTGTTAGATCAGGATAAAGAAGTCTTTAAGTCCCCGAAGGTTGATGCCGCCGTCTCGGCGGTCACTAAGAAAACTACCATCCCCGTGGAGGGTAGTGCAGCTCTCAAGGACCCGCAGGATAGAAAGTTGGATGTTCTCTTGCGACAGGTTTTTGATGTCAATGCCTTGTCACTCCAGGCAGCCATGTGTGGAGCCTGGGTGGCTAGGGCCTGTCTCCGCTGGTCTCAGCGGGTGCAGGGTGGCCAGGAAGCAGAAGGGTCTGGAGAACTGGCCAAATTAGAATCCGGAACAGCCTATTTGGCCAATGTGCAGTATGATCTGATGCTTAGCTTGGCCAACAGCATGGCGTCCGCTATAGCGGCCAGACATTATTTATGGCTTCGTAACTGGGCTGCGGATACTTCTTCCAAGGCTCGTTTAAGCAAACTACCGTTTAAAGGGCGACTCTTGTTTGGAGAGGACTTGGAGAAATTGGTCAAAGATCTGGGCGAGTCCAAAGGAGGTAAGCTGCCCAAAGATAAAGCCAAACCAGCCCGTTCTTATCAGGGGGGTAGAGGTCAGCTGCGAGATTTTCATCGGTTTAGGTCGCAGCGATTCATTTCCAGTCAAAGAGGCCGTTACGCTAGCAAAAGTCAAGGTTTCCGGGGGTTTCGAGGGGCGGGAAGAGGTTTTGGCCCTTCCTCGTCCTCTGCCTTCCCGGCCAAAAAGCAGCAATGAGATAAGGGGGGCCCAGGCAAGCTTGGTGCCGGTGGGGGGCCGGTTGCAAGACTTTTATCCTGCCTGGGTCCGGGTAACGTCCGACCAGTGGGTTCTGGAGGTGATTCGAGAAGGTTACTAGCTGGAGTTGCGGAGGCCCGTCCGTCCCGCCTTTGTTCGGTCCCCCGCCAAGTCACCCTCCAAGATCGCGTCCATGAGAGTTACCGTCCAATGTTTATTGCAGCTCAGGGCCATAGTACCGGTTCCTCCAGACCAACGCGGAGGCAGTCGATACTCCATTTACTTCATCGTTCCAAAGAAGGACGGAGGAGTCCGTCCCATCTTAGACCTCAAGGGGATGAATCGGTGTCTCCGCGTGTCGCATTTCCATATGGAGACACTGCGGTCGGTAATAGTGGCGGTCCAACAGGGGGAGTTTCTTACTTCTCTAGATTTGTCAGAGGTGTATCTCCACATCCCCATCCGGCCGTAGCACCATCAATTTCTCAGATTCACAGTCCCGTTCGGTCACTTTCAATTCCGCGCCCTGCCGTTCAGTTTGGCGACGGCTCCACGCACTTTCACCAAGGTCATGGTGTTTGTGGCGGCAGCGCTGAGGCAGGAAGGTATTCTCGTGCATCCGTACCTCGATGACTGGTTGATTTGGGCGAAGTCGCGTGCCGAGAGCGTGTCCACCACGGCGCGTGTAGTGGCGTTTCTGGAGGAACTCGGCTGGGTTGTCAACTTGGCGAAGAGTCATTTGATTCCCTCGCAGGATCTCGAGTATCTCAGAGCCCGCTTCGACACAAAGATCGGGAAGGTGTTCCTCACGCACGACCGGGCTCGGAATCTAAGAAGTCTGGTGACCCATTTCCTTCGCTTCCGCGCGCCGTCGGCCTGGAGTTATCTTCAGTTGCTGGGAACAATGGCCGCGTCCATAGAGACGGTGCCCTGGGCGAGAGCGCATATGCGGCCCTTACAACGGGCTTTACTTCGCCAGTGGTCGCATCAAGAGGATCCTCTGTCCCGGAGATTGCCATGTCTGGAGGTGACGCACCAGTCGCTCCGATGGTGGTTGTGTCCCGCGTCCTTAGCGGTGGGACAGCCGTTGGAAGCTCCGTTCTGGGTCACAGTGATGACCGATGCCAGCCTGTCCGGCTGGGGTGCTCATTGTCAAGGCAGGTTCGCGCAGGGGGTCTGGTCTCCCCAGGAAGTGACCTGGTCCATCAACCGGTTGGAATTGCGAGCGATCTTCCTAGCACTCCTAGCGTTTTGGACGTTAGTTCAGAATACGGCGGTTTGCGTGTTTTCCGACAATGCCACAGCGGTTTCGTATGTCAACAGACAGGGGGGTACCTCCAGTATACTGTTGGAAGACGAAGCCGCAGCCCTGTGCACTTGGGCGGAAGAGAATTTACTGGCCCTGTCAGCAGTGCATGTGGCCGGGGTCGACAACGTGCAAGCGGATTTTCTCAGTCGCGTTCGGGAGGACCCAGGGGAATGGGTCCTTCATCCCGACGTCTTCCAGATGCTTGTCCGCAGGTGGGGCTTGCCGGCCATGGACCTCATGGCGACGTTTGCGTCGGCAAAGGTGGATCGCTTCTTCAGCAGACGACGGGAGCGGATGTCAGAGGGTCTCGATGCTCTCAGTCAGGCTTGGCCGCAGGTCCAGCTCCTGTACGTATTTCCACCGTGGGTTCTCATCGGCAGAGTCCTGCAGCGAGTCCAGTTGTTCTCAGGTCGCGTCATCCTGATTGCTCCAGATTGGCCTCGCAGACCCTGGTACGCGGATCTGGTGCGATTGCTGGTGGCGAAACCGTGGAGACTTCCGAACCGGCCGGATCTTCTGTCGCAGGGGCCCCTCCTCATGCCTCACGTGGAACAATTCTCGCTTACGGCCTGGCTCTTGAGCGGGCACGGTTATGACGGAGAGGCTATTCGGCGTCCGTAATAACCACGCTGCTGAAAGCCAGGAAATGGTCTACTTCCTTGGCCTATGTGCGGGTCTGGCGAGTGTTTGAGGCTTGGTGTGCGGACAGGCAGTATGTGGCGTTGCGGTCCTCCATCCCTCAAATCTTAGATTTTCTTCAGCATGGCTTCGAGAAAGGCTTAGCTCCTGCGTCATTGTGGGTGCAGGTCGCGGCCCTGTCCTGCTACAGGGGTAAAGTCGGGGGGCAATCTCTTGCATGTCATGGTGATGTTAAACGCTTCCTATGGGCAGGGTCGCTCTTGCGACCTCCGTCGCGTCCCGTTGTTCCTCAGTGGCATCTTCCCTCCGTCCTGGATGCCTTGCAGGGCGAGCCCTTCGAGCCGCTTTCTCGGGCGTCTCTCAAAGACCTCACTTTGAAGGTCGTATTTCTCGTGGCTATTTGTTCGGCGAGGAGAATTTCCGAATTGCAGGCTCTTTCTTGCAGGGAGCCCTATTTGGTGTTTTTCTTGTCGAAAGTGGTTCTCAGGACTGTTCCTTCCTTTCTCCCTAAGGTGGTATCCCCCTTTCATGTCAATCAGGAAATTTCTTTGCCGGTATTTTCGCGACGCTCGGTGGACCCTGCTGCCGGCAATTTCCACAGTTTGGATACTCGTCGGGCTTTAAAGAAGTATCTTGCTCGAATGGCTAGTTTCCGCAAGTCGGATAGGCTCTTCGTTCTCTTCGTGGGTCCTCGGAAGGGGGAAGCAGCCTCCAAAGCCTCCATTGCCAGATGGATTAAAGAGGCTATTGCGTCGGCGTATATGCTAAAAGGCAAGTCCGTGCCGGAAGGTCTTCGTGCTCATTCCACCAGAGCGCAAGCTTCTTCATGGGCGGAGCTTCGTTGGGTTCCGCCGCTAGAGATTTGCAAGGCGGCCACGTGGTCCTCCTTAAACACTTTTGTACGACATTATCGCCTGGACGTCCAAGGGACAGTTGATACTGCCTTCGGGACTGCTGTACTTCAGGCGGGTGTTTCGGGACCCTCCCATGCTTGACTAGTTCACTGCTCTGGTACTTACCCAGAGGTCCGGGACTAGCCTGGTTACACGAACAGGAAGGTGAAATTAGACTTACCTGCTAATTGTAGTTCCTGGAGTGTAGCCAGGCTAGTCCCGTATCCCTACCCTGTATCTGTAGCGTGACCCTAGCCTGAAGTATTTGCATCATAAGAAATGGCATCCTTTACAGGTAAGAGTTCATTATATATTGCAATTGTACATGCGCTTCTGGCGGCATGCCGGGAGCTGCTGCCCTGCCTTTGGGACGCGTAGCTAGATTTTTTTCTAGGGGGCTTTCTTTCTTCCTTGCTCTTAGAGAGAAGCCTGCGTCTCTTAAAGTCACAGTGGTAACAGAGCATTCCGTTCTGTTTGTACATAGTTTATTCTTTAATCTCGAGGGTTCATTAACTTGTTTTAGTGTTTAAACGCTTACTTGTGTCTCCGGTGAGTCTTCTTTGTCAATAGGTTACTGATGGCAGGAGGCAGATCCCGAATGGATATACCGGTGACATCATGAAAAAAGAGGAGGAGTTTTCTCAGTCTCCAAAGCTGCTGGATGAGATAGGGAACCCAGAGGTCCGGGACTAACCTGGCTACACTCCAGGAAATACAATTAGCAGGTAAGTCTAATTTCACCTTCCGCAGGGCAATGGCTCTAAGCATAATGCAGAACAATGTCTCCACAAGAAGAAAGTGAACATCCTCAAATGACATAGATAAAGCCCAAGCTTGAATCCAGTAGAAAATGTGTGGCAAGACTTTGAAGACTGCAGTCCATAGACAATTAATAGCAACAACCTAGTTAATAACCATTTATAGACTTTTCCTCCAGCAACTTGTCCAACCCTTTCTTAAACCCAGCTATGCTAACTGCTTTTACCACATCCTCCAAAAATCAGTTTCAGAGCTATTCTGCTAAGAATGATGGGCACAAACTGCACTGCATATTTCACTTGTCCTAAATTACTACTATTATTACTTATCATTTATATAATGCTACCTGGCATACATAGCGCTGTACACATACACATAAAAGACAGTTCCTTCTCCATAGAGCTTACAATCTGTACAAGACAGACAAACTGAATAAATGGTGGACTAGAGTAATTCTTAAAGGGAAATGATTAAAACATTCTTAGAAGTTAGACAGGGGAAACTTGTGTGTGGTTGGTGGAGCAGGGGGAGGGGTCCAGCATCCAAAAGCACTCTCGAAAGGTTTTCAGCATGGTTTGCTTCTTCAATTTGACTCTACTCCTCCGCTGCATTTTCTCCTCATCTATGCTCCCCCTTCCTTGACGTCAGACAATTGAGACTCTCTCCTGCTTACAGTCTCAGAGATCTCCCTTTCCTATCCCCGCGTCATTATTCGGTCCCCCAACCAGACCCAAAGACAAAGCTTTTTCCTCCCTCCTTCACGATTTGTTTCTTCTACAGCATATTTCTCCAGGACCAAGCAGGAAGTCAGTCCTCACATATGGGTGTCATCGGCGCCGATGAAGCCCCAGTGAAGCATTTCCCCAGCTTTCTATGAAAGCCTTTGGGAATGCAGGCACGCATGCGCAGTTCCCTTCCTGCCTAAAGGTGCCATCTTACCTCAGTCTCTTTTTTTCCGAGAAGCCCACCAGACGTGTGTCCTGTCCTCCCGGATAAAAGTTGATTTTTTTCGGCGATAATCACTATTTTTTCTCCCGGCTCGACGCCGGTTCCCCTCACGCCGGGTTCGGTACGCCGGTATTGAGCCCGATTCTTCTTTTTCAGTTTTTGCCCTTCGTGGCTGGCGTTCGCGCCCTTTTTTCATTTTTCCCTGGAAGGCCGGTCCTTTCACCTCGCGGGGACTCTTTTTTCCCCGATGGCTTCCAGTGGTTTTAAAAAGTGTGATCGGTGTAATAAATTAATGTCTCTCACCGACACACACGACTGCTGCCTTCGGTGCCTCGGCCCTGATCACGGCCCTAAGTCGTGTGGGCCATGTGGGAAGATGTCTTCCAAGGCACTCCGAAGTCGCCAGCAGCAAAAAGAAAGGCTTTTCTCGGACTCAGCCTCCGGCCGGGCCCGGACCTCATCTGAGGCCTCGACATCTCGGGATTCCGATCCCGAGCGCCGTCGAAGTTCCTCGGACAGGGGGTCCCCCGACCGGGAACGCAAGAGGAAGAAGCGGCTCGTGAGGGCATCGGAGGAGGAGGTCCCTGGCCCCTCGAGGGCCAGGTCTAAGACCCCCGACCGTCGCCCCGGGCCCGTGGACCAAGAGAAGCCTGCCAAAGTTCCTCGCGTGGAGTCGGAGTCTGCTGGACACATAAGCCCCGTAGTCCTCGTGGACTATCCTCCCAGAGAGCTGACGTCAAGTCGGTGGCTGCTGCATCTCCCGAGCTGAGTCTCAGGTGGACAGCCTTGGAGATCAGATTGTCTACCTTCATGGAGCAGCAGTGGGCACTGATGGCCAGCCTGTCTGGTGCATCTGCCCCGACCACTGGGACATCGATTTTGAAGTCGACCCCGGAGACCGAGCCGATACTCGAGTCCCTCGTGGCTCGAAGTCGGCCTCGGTCACGGTCTCCCTCGACCTCCCGCTCGGGACCGAGGGCGTCGATGCCGGTGCCTCCGGCGTTAGGGCAGGTGCTCCAGGGCCCCACGGGGTCAGACCCTGATTCCTCATCGGACGAGTCCGCCTGGGAGACGGAAGATGAGGAGTCCCCCGATACCTTTAAGACTTGGTGCGTCGCGTCGGACTCACCGCAGTCTGAGCCCCAGAGTTGATCCCCTCTGGAGGACACTAGGTTCTCGGAGTTTTCCGGGATATGGCCACTGCCTTGTCTATTCCGGCGGACCCCGAGGAAGAGCCTCGAGCTGAGGAGCTCGAGGCCCTACAGTACGACTCTCTTCTGAAGGAGGCCTTTACTGTCCTGGTTCCTCCGATGCTGGAACGGCTCCTCTTCCGGATGTGGGAGGCACCGGCCTCGGCGCCGGTTCTAAGCAAGCGAGTTGACTCGATCTATCGACTCAGGAAAAGCCCTGGTTTTCAGAAGGCACAGCTACCACACCATTCCATGGTTGTGGAATCGGCCATGCATAGTCTGAAGAGCCAGAAGATGCACTCTGTGGTGCCCCCCGGCAGGGAGGCCCGGAACCTCGATGGCGTCAGTAGAAAGTGCTTCCAGGGCTCAATGCTTGCTTGCTGTGTCCAGTCTTACCAGCTGTACATGGGCATGTACTTGCGAGACCTAGCCAAGGAGTTGGCCAAGTTCTCTGCTGGACTCTCCAGGGAGCCCTTGCAGAGATTCAAGTCCTTGTCCTCGGGGATTCGGGACTGCTCGAACTTCATGTCCCATGCCGCCTACGATGGCTTCGAGGCTTCGGCCCGAGTTGCGGCAGCCGGCATCGCGGCTCGACGCCAGGCATGGCTGTAGTCATCGGACCTCGAGCCATGGGTTCAGGACAAGTTGGTCGATGTCCCTTGCCAAGGTGAGAACCTTTATGGCAAGCCCATGACCGAGAAGGCCGCCCAGCTCGAAACTGAGCACCTTACACAGACAAGGCTGTCTAGGAAGACCTCTACCCCTTCTCATAAAAAGAAGGGCTCGGGTAAAAAGCCCTTTTACCCAAGGAAAGGCACTGCCTACAAACAGTACCCTCAATATCAAGCTGCCCAAGCTGCCCCCCATGGTCAGCAAGCCAAGGGGCAGGGTAATGGGCCTCGTAGACAGAGAAGCCCCCAAGCCTCCGGCCCCTGCTCCCACTCTGCAGGGTGGGGGATTTTGACTCCTTGAGCATAGCCTCTCCATCCCTGCTCTCCCAGCCCTGCACAGGAGGTCGCCTCGTCCTCTTTGCCCACCAGTGGCCCCTCATCATAGGGGACAGTTGGGTGTTGGACATAGTTCACAGGGGCTATGTACTGCATTTTCACCAACTGCCTCCACCATACTTTCCAGGGGAGCCTCCAAGGCCTCCCCTGCACACAGACCTTCTACTGCAAGAGCTTCAAGGTCTGTTGGTGGACAGGGCGGTGGAGCCTGTGCCTCCCCACTTGCAAGGTCACGGATTCTACTCCAGATATTTCCTGGTGCCCAAAAGAACCGGTGGCCTTCGACCCATTCTGGACCTCAGGAAACTCAACAAGTTCCTAGAGAAAGAAAAGTTCAAGATGTTTACTCTTGGAACACTTCTTCCCTACCTCCAGCAGGGAGATTGGCTATGCTTCTTAGATCTAAAGGATGCGTACACTCACATCCTCATTCATCCAGACCACAGAAAGTACCTCAGGTTCATTGTGGGAGGAAACCATTATCAGTACAGGGTACTACCTTTTAGCCTCACCTCCGCTCCCAGGGTCTTTACCAAATGCCTGGCAGTGGTGGCGGCCTACCTGAGAAATCAGGGAATCTGGACGACTGGCTCATCAGGGGTCAGACGTGCCAGGAGGCCAGACAAGCCACTCTCAGAACTATTGCTCTTCTTCAAAGCTTGGGGTTTGTAATAAACTTTGCAAAGTCCACTTTGCTCCCCTCCCAAAACTTGGAGTTCATAGGGGCAAGGTTGGACTCTTTCCTGGCAAAGGCATTCTTGCCAGTAGACAGAGCCCAAAGACTGATAAACTTGGCAAACCAGTTCCTCAGAAGATCCCTGGTCTCTGCCAGACTCTGCCTGAGGCTCCTTGGCCACATGGCTTCGACAGTACATGTGACCCCCAATACCAAGCTCCATATGCGGCCTGCACAGTGGTGCCTTCGGAATCAGTGGTCACAGGCCACAGGAAGCCTCCGAGACAGGATAAGAGTGTCCAGACAATTTCTGAACTCCCTCAACTGGTGGCTGCACCCACCCAATCTGCTGAAAGGGGTTCCTTTTCAGATTCCTGGGTACACAGTGGTACTGACCACCGACGCCTCCCTGCAGGGCTGGGGAGCTCATTGTCTAGACAAGTGCACCCAGGGCCTATGGTCTCCTTGGGAGGCGGCACAGCAGATCAATCTCCTGGAACTCAGGGCTATTCGCCTAGCTATCAAAGCTTTCTCTCCTGTCCTGGCTCATCATTGTGTCCTGGTTCAGACAGACAACCAGGTGGCCATGTTTTACGTGAACAAACAGGGCGGGACTGGGTCCAGGCTCCTTTGTCGGGAAGCTCAAGACCTTTGTTCCTTTGCCCTAAAGCACAACATGCTCCTCATTGCTGTCTACCTTCCAGGCCAGGACAATTACCTGGCCGACAGATTGAGCAGAATTCTTCAGCCCCACGAGTGGCAGCTGAATCCCTTGATAGTTCAAAAGATCTTCCTGAAATGGGGTCTCCCTTCGATAGATCTCTTTGCAAGTCCACTGAACAAACAACTGCCAAGGTTCTGCTCCAGACTAAAAAAAACCCCAAAAAGTTAAGTACTGTGATGACACAGAACAATCCCATACAAAAAGTCAAAACAGAGTATTACCTGGATAAAGAACTAAAGCTATTCAAAACAGCACCTGAATGTCACAAAATCATTTCTGTCGGAAGCCGCCGACCTGAGATAGAGAGGGGAAAAACTCTCCACTCTATGTCGGCAGTAACCGTTTTTTTCAATTTTTTAATTGACATAAAGTGCTTAAAAAACTAATCATAGTGAAAACCACTTATCTGAGAGATGGGCAAGCTGGGCAGCAAGATCGAATACAGCGACATGCATGTTTCGAGCCTACAAGAGGCCCTGTCTCAAGCTGTTCAGATGAAAAAGCGCGCCCATAAGAATGCCAGCTACGTCCAGGTGTATTTAAAAGGCCATGAAATGCTCTCTGATTGGCTGCCAAAAGGCATCCCCTGAAGACGTCATCACGACGTCAGCGAACTCTATCCCAAAGTCGATCAGCTCAAAAACATCAGTGGAATAAAGAATAAGCTCAAAAACCTTGAACAGCAGCGTGATCCAAAGCAACCATTGTCCAGAAAATTCATGAAAAATGGAACAAGCACCTTCCAACAATCAGAGCAAGCTCCACCAATCGCATTCAAGATTTAACCCTGTGGGGAAGACAGTCCGAAGTCGGAAAATCCAACGTTGCTCGCAACACTGAAGCCGCTGTTCCCGATCGCCGCCTCGGGGGTCCAGGGGGACCGAGTCTATAATTCTCCAGCGAAGATCCTCAAAGCTGTGCTGGTGATGAATACAATGCTCCACCAGGGGCGCTGATAAAGGTTTGTGAGCCAGACGTGAAGCATGTTCCCCTAATCTAACCCGGACAGGGCGTATAGTCCTACCTATGTAGGATAGTTTGCAGGGGCAGGTTATCATGTACACTACAAACGAGGATAAGCAAGTAGAAGAACCTTTAAAAACAAAGGATTTCCCCGAGTATGCATGCGTCCACTGTGATCCTTCCTCCGTTGTAGCACAGTATTTACAGCGACCACACGGTCGATGACCAGACTGATCCACCAAAAGCCCCAGCGAAAGCCTGGGTAGAGCCGTATGCACCAAGCGATCGCGGAGGTTTCTGCCCCGTGAATACGCCAGGCGAAGGGGTTTCTGAAAACAGGGATGAACCCGTAAAACCCCCCAGTGCTTCCTCAACAAAGCTGTTACCAGAGCCGTGTGTTGCATATAAGGGAGCACTCCGGTGATGAAATCCTCCTCCAACCGTGAAGGGGTAGATCCCGAGGAGTAGAAAAACCATTCCTGATGGAAAAAACGAGCTCGAACATAGGCTCGGCGGATCACGGAGGTGGGATAACCGCGCGCCAAAAGACGCTCACGCAGATCCCGGGCTTGAACTTTAAATGCAGACAGCGAAGAGCAAATGCGTCTCAAATGCAAAAATTGACCCACCGGGAGACCCCGTCGTAGAGAAGATGGATGATGGCTATGATAGCGAAGCAGATTATTGCGTTGAGTGGGCTTCCGAAAAAGCGTAGTAGTCAGAGCCTCCCCTTGACGTTTAACCAAAACATCCAAAAACTCAATCTGATTAGCATCGGCATGCATAGTGAACTGTATATCCGGGTTAATGTTGTTCAGCCATTCCACAAAAAGAATCAACTGGTCCATAGTAGAAGCCCATAAGAGGAAAACATCATCCAGAAAGCGGAGCCACAATGGACGTACTGGAATGCAGGAGCCGGATAGATGAAACGTTCCTCTAGATCAGCCAGAAAAAGTGTGGCAATCGAAGGTGCCACCGTGGCACCCATAGCCACCCCATGGCATTGCTGGTAAAACTGATCCTGGAAAACAAAATAGTTCCTAGTAAGCACCAAACGAGTCAAATCCAATAGGAACGTTTTCGGAATCCTTGACGGTGCTGTAGTAAACGCAGTTTCCAGTAAAGATAAGGCCGCCTCCTGATGAATGTTGGTGTAGAGGGCCACCACGTCCAAGGTCACTAAAAGGACCCCTGATACAGATGTAACTGAGGAAAGGATGGTCAAAAAATGTGAAGTGTCACGGAGATATGACTTGACACGTTGAGCCTCCTCCTTCAAAAACAGGTCACTAAATTGGGACAAGGGCTCCAAAATTGAACCCCGGCAAGAAACAATAGGACGCCCCGGAGGGCAAGTCAACGATTTATGCACTTTTGGAACGGTATAAAAAACCGGAATGCGAGGATGTCGTCGTTGAAGAAAGGAGGCTTCCTTTGGGGTGATCCAACCCTTATTCAAAGCTTCCATGACCAGAGATCTTATCAAAAGCTGCAGCTGTGGGGTCGGATCAGCCGGTAGGGGTTTGTAATACTTAAGATCAGACAGCTGATGCAAAATGCCATTTACATAGGCTTCCCGGGACTGGACCACCACCGCCCCACCTTTGTCAGCCCCCCGTATCACCATATCGCCATCCGCTGCCAGCTCCTGTAATGCAGTGCGATGGATATTAGAAATGTTAGAAAACCGAGATGTGAAGGACGTTTCACAGTCCAACAAATCCTGTAACACCAAAGATTGGTATACTAATACCGCCGGATCCGGGACCCCCGGTGGAACCCACCGGGAAGGGGGGTAGACCAACGAACCTTCAGTTGCATCCTGACCTTGAAAGTGACACAAAATCCGCAACTTGCGGAAAAATCGATATAATGCCACCCGCATCTCAAAAGGGTTATAAGGCACCGTGGGGATAAAAGAAAGTCCCAAATCCAAAACTTCCAACTGTTGCAAAGTCAAGGGTTTGCCCGACAAATTCAAGACTGCTGTTGACGCCGGGCCTGTTGTCTGGTGTTGGGAGGCTCCCAGCGGTCGTCGGTGTAGGGCCGGCGGGTGCGCCCTCCTCCCCGCCGGCCCCCCCAAAAACCCCGGGAAGAATTGGAGACAGCGGCAGGCTTCTTACTACTCCGAGAGCCATCACTAGAGTCCGTATCCTCCGAGGACTCAGCAAAGGTTACCCGTTTATCAGAGTTAGGGTCCGGAGGACCTCCAGGTTCCTCAACCACTCTCTCGTACATCCAGTAATACACCTGATCTGCCTCATAATCCCCTTTGTCACGCAGGAATTTGTTAGATTTGAAAGCTCGTAAGTTGTCAAAAAAGCCCTGCAATTGACGATCCATCTCATCCAGTTTAAGAGAGAAGGGCTCATCCCCCAAAGATGTTTTCAAGGAGGTTTTTAATTCCACCACCTCCCCCGAAATGGAGGCCTCTTCCACCGTTGTCCTATCTATGATAAGGGCAATCAGATCAAAACTACACTTATTTAAGATGCAGTTCCACCGGGAAACAAACTCAGGGTCCGTTGAAAAAAGCTTGGGGGCTCTAGGCATACGGAGGCCCCGAGGAATAATCCGAATTTTCAAATACTGGAGCATCGCCGCCCCGTGTAATTGAGCCCGAATGCCCCTTTTCCGTAAAGATTTCAGTTGGGTAAGTGAGGCTTGATGCTTGTCCAAATCAGAACCCGGAGCAGGAGAATCAAACAGAGACTTCCGCTGACGAAGTTTGTCTAAATATTCTTCAGTGAACGCAAAAGTGTCGGCAGCCATATCAAAAACGGAGGGAATCAGCACCAGACTATAAAAAAACCCCCCAAAAAGTTAAGTACTGTGATGACACAGAACAATCCCATACAAAAAGTCAAAACAGAGTATTACCTGGATGAAGAGCATTTCATGGCCTTTTAAATACACCTGGACGTAGCTGGCATTCTTATGGGCGCGCTTTTTCATCTGAACAGCTTGAGACAGGGCCTCTTGTAGGCTCGAAACATGCATGTCGCTGTATTCGATCTTGCTGCCCAGCTTGCCCATCTCTCAGATAAGTGGTTTTCACTATGATTAGTTTTTTAAGCACTTTATGTCAATTAAAAAATTGAAAAAAACGGTTACTGCCGACATAGAGTGGAGAGTTTTTCCCCTCTCTATCTCAGGTCGGCGGCTTCCGACAGAAATGATTTTGTGACATTCAGGTGCTGTTTTGAATAGCTTTAGTTCTTTATCCAGGTAATACTCTGTTTTGACTTTTTGTATGGGAAGGTTCTGCTCCAGGCAACCGCATCCTCAGCGGTTAGCACCGGATGCTTTTCTGATTCCATGGTCTCAGGGCCTCCTGTATGCGTTTCCTCCCATGCCTTTGGTGGCCCGAACTCTCTTCAAAGTTCTTCAGTACAAGGCCTCGGTCCTGCTGGTGGCTCCCAGGTGGCTGAGACAGCCTTGATTTCCACTTCTACTTCAACTGGCGGTAGATCCCCCACTGCCTCTGGGGTTGCAACCCAACCTTCTCTCGCAGGAGCAGGGTTCCCTTCTGCACCCCAATCTCAAAGCTCTCAATTTGATGGCCTGGAGGCTGCAAGGGTAGTTTTGGCTCGCTGGGACTTGCCTCAGGAAGTTGAGGAGGTTGTCCTAGCCTCTCGGAAACAGTCCACTAGGAAAACCTATGCTCTCAAGTGGAAAAGGTTTTCTGTGTGATGTCACCTACATACAGTGGATCCTTTCTCCTGTACTGTGCCAGTGGTGCTTCAGTACTTACTGCACTTATCAAATCAGGGCCTTAAGTCCAATTCTGTTCGGGTCCACCTTTCAGCTCTTGCAGCTCACCACTCACTGGTGGAGGGACATTCTCTGTCGGGTCACCCCTTGGTGTCCCGCTTTCTCAGGTGCTTGCTTTTGCTCAAGCCTCCAGTCTGTCCTCCTGCCCCTGAGTGGGAGTTGAATGTGGTCTTGCAGCAACTGACTCGCCCACCTTTTGAGCCGATGGCTACTTGTCCACTACACTTCCTATCCTGGAAGACACTCTTCCTGATAGCTCTTACCTCGGCCAGGCGAGTGAATGAGCTTCAGGCACTGGTCTGTGACAGGCCTTACACCAGGATTTATAGGAACAGGATAGTCCTCAGGACTCATCCAAAGAAAATATTTCTTCACTCAACGTGTAATCAAACTCTGGAATCTGTTACCGGAGGATGTAGTAAGGGCTGTTAGTATAGCTGGGTTTAAAAAAGGTTTGGACAAGTTCCTGGAGGAAAGGTCCATAAACCACTATTAAAAAGGGACCCAGGATATCAATGCTTGGCCTAGTACAAGCACTGCAGAACCTGTGTCTTTTGGGGAAACTGCTAGGTACGTATGACCTAGATTGGCCACTGTTGGAAACAGGATACTGGGCTTGATGGACCTCGGTCTGACCCAGTATGGCATTTCTTATGTTCTTATGTTCTTAAAGTTCCTCCCAAAGGTTGTCTCCTCTTTCCACCTAAATCAGGAGGTGGTTCTTCCAACATTCTTCCCTAGGCCTCATGCAAGCCAGGCTGAAGCAGTTCTGCATACCCTGGACTGTAGGAGGGCCTTATCCTTGTACCTTGACCGTACGCAGGGGCATAGAAGGGCTACTCAGCTCTTCGTCTCTTTTGACCCTAATAAGTTGGGGTTGGCTGTGTCCAAGTGTACCTTGTCCATCTGGGTGGCAGACTGTATCACCTGGGCTTACAAGGCGGCTGACCTTCCTTTGCAGGGTCGGGTCATGGCCCACCATGTCAGGGCAATGGCTACCGCAGTGGCTCATCTCCGCTCTGTGCCCTTGGTAGACATCTGCAGGGCTGCAACTTGGTCTTCAAGCCAGACTTTTGCGGCCCATTACTGTCTGGAGAGGGAGTCCCGTAGGGACCGTGCTTTTGGCCAAGCAGTACTGACAGTGCTTTTGGCCAAGCAGTACTCCGGAATCTCTTTGAGGTTTAGGCAACTCCTGCCCTCTGTTGGGCTACCGGTGGAGGTTGAGTCCTGGAAAAGCCTTTCTTTGCTGCTGAGACTAGAGGGAGTTCAGCCTGGGTTCCTCGGTAGCCCAGAGCTAGGGAGTCACCCATATGTGAGGACTGACTTCCCGCTTGGTCCTGGAGAAAGAGTAGTTACCCACCTGTAACAGGTGTTCTCCAGGAGCAGCAGGAATCAGTCCTCACAACCCTCCCTCCTCCCCTGGGAGTTGCAGTTGTACATAGTTTATTTTTCATTTTTGTGTGCTGTTCTTAGCTATGTCATTTGACTGAGGTAAGATGGCACCTTTAGCGGGAAGGGAACCGCGCATGCATTCCGCGCATGCATTCCGCGCATGCATTTCATAGAAAGCTGAGGAAATGCTCCGCTGGTGCTTCATCGGCGCCGATGACACCCATATGTGAGGGCTGATTCTTGCTGCTCCTGGAGAACACCTGTTACAGGTGAGTAACTACTCTTTCCCTCCCTACCCTTGCCACCGTGTTTACTCTAGATTTACTGATTCTCCAGGACCAAGCAGGAAGTCAGTCCTCACTTATGGGTGACGTCGGCGCCGACGGAGCCCTCGCGGAGCAATTTTCCCCAGCTTTCAAAGAAAGCCTTTGGGAATTGCAGCGCGCATGCGCGGTCGTCTTCCCGCCCGAGGGTGCCATCTTAGCCAGTCTTTTTTTTTCCGCGGAGCCCTACAGACGTCCCCGTCTTGTCCCCGCGAAAAAGTTGATTTTCTTCTTTATTTTATCCTTTTTTCCTTCGGTTCGACGCCGATCTTTTTCCCGCCCGGACTCGCGACGCCGGTCACGAGTCCTCTTACATTTTACGGTTTTTCTGACTTCGTCAGCTTTCGTTTTCGGTTTCCCTGGCAGCCCGGTCCTTTGACCTCGCAGGGGCCCTTTTTCCCCCGATGGCTGCCAGTGGGTTTAAGCGGTGTGGTCGGTGTGACCGAAATATGTCACTAACCGACACACACGACTTTTGCCTCCGCTGCCTGGGCCCGGATCATGAGGAACTGATCTGTGGGCCCTGCAGCAAAATGTCCTCAAAGGCGTTGAGAAGTCGGCGGCATCAGCGTGAGAGAATCTTCGCTGACCCCAGCCGTACCCGGACCTCGTCGGAGGCCTCCGCGTCAAAAGGCTCCAGCTCGGACCGTCGCCGGAGTTCCTCCGACCGGGGTTCTCCCTCCGGGGACCATCGTCGGAAGGTGAAACCCGCGAGGGCGGCGTCGGTGGACGCTCCTGGTTCCGCGAGGGCCAGGTCGCATAGCCCCGACAGCCGCCCCGGGTCCTTGGAGAAGGAACACATCCCGAAGCGACCTCGCCTGGAGTCGGAGATGCCTGCCCGGGTAAGTCCTGTGGTCCTTCTGGACTCGCCTCCGCGACAGCCGACGTCGGGCCCGACGCCGTCGGGGCCCGAGTCGGGGGCTGCTGGGTCACCTGAGCTCGGACTCAGGTTGACGGCCTTGGAGAGCAGACTGTCTGCCTTCATGGACCAGCAGAGGGCACTGCTCGCTGGCTTCGCTGGCGCCGCTGCCCCGACCGCCGGGACGTCGACGTCCAAGTCGACCCCGGAGACCGAGCCGATCCTCGAGTCAATGAGAACTCGAGTCGATCCTCGGTCGAGGTCACCCTCGGCCTCCCGTTCGGGACCGAGGTCGCCGACGCCGACTCCCTCGGCGTCGGGGCGGCTGGCGCCGCACCCTGCCCGGGCCGACCCCACCGAGTCCTCGTCGGAGTCGGTCTGGGAGTCTGAGGAGGAAGAGTCACCTGATTCTTTCCGGACTCGGTGTGTCCCATCGGACTCACCGGAGTCCGAGCCTCGGAAGCAGTCCCCCCCGGAGGATGCCCGGTTCTCGGACTTCGTTAGGGATATGGCCAAGGCTTTGGCCTTCCCTGTGGATCCCGAGGAGGAGCCTCGAGCCGAAGAGCTCGACGCCCTCCAGTATGACTCTCCCGCGAGGGAACACTTTACTGTGCCGGTTCCTCCTATGCTGGAACGACTACTCTTCCGCATGTGGGAGAGTCCGGCCTCCTCGCCGGTCCTGAGCAAGCGGGTCGATTCTATCTATCGAGTCCGCAAGAGCCCTGGCTTTCAAAAGGCACAGCTGCCACACCATTCCATGGTAGTGGAATCGGCCATGCATCGTCTTAAGAGCCAGAAGATGCACTCCTCGGTGCCTCCTGGAAGGGAGGCCCGTAACCTGGATGGCCTTGGCAAGAAGTGCTTCCAGGGCTCTATGCTCGCATGTCGTGTCCAGACTTACCAGCTATACATGGGCATGTATCTCCGGGATCTGGCTAAAGAGCTAGCCGGATTCTCCGCTGGTCTCTCCGAGGAGCCCTTGCGGAGGTTCCTAGCCTTGTCCACTGGCATTCGGGAATGCTCAAAGTTCATGTCTTGAGCAGCCTATGATGGCTTTGAAGCCTCGGCTCGAGTAGCCGCAGCCGGCATCGGTGCCCGCCGACAGGCTTGGCTTCAGTCGTCAGACCTTGAGCCCTGGGTGCAGGACAAGTTGGTCGATGTCCCCTGCCGAGGCGAAAACCTCTTTGGCAAGCCCATGGCGGAAAAGGCTGCGCAAATTGAGACTGAGACTCTCACCAGGACCAGGCTTTCTAGGAAGACCTCCGCCCCTTCCCAGAAAAAGAAGGGCTCGGGGAAAAAGTCCTTTTACCCGAGGAAGGCGGCTGCCTACAAACAATACCCCCATTATCAGGCCCCTGCAGCTCCCCAACAGGGCCAGCAGGCCAAGGGATGGGGTAACGGGTCCCGTAGGCAGCAAGCCCCAAGCCTGCACCACCAGCCCCTGCTCAGCAGGGTGGGGGCTTTTGACTCGCTAAGCATAGCCTCTCCCCCCCCGCTGGTTCCTCCCAGCACCGGAGGCCGGCTGGTTCACTTCGCCCACAGGTGGTCCAGCATCACCGCAGCTGCCTGGGTGCTTCAGGTCGTGCGAGAAGGCTATCTTCTCCACTTCCATCAGGTCCCTCCCTCCTATTTTCCGGGAGAACCTCCGCGCCCCCCTCTGCACAGGGAGTTGCTCCTTCAGGAGTTAGCAGGTCTTCTGCAGGAACAGGCGGTGGAACCGGTGCCACACCACCTGAGAGGTCAAGGCTTTTATTCAAGGTATTTTCTGATACCAAAGAGAACAGGGGGCCTCAGACCCATCCTGGACTTGCGCAACCTCAACAAGTTCCTTGTGCGAGAGAAGTTCAAAATGCTTACCCTTGGAATCCTTCTGCCCTACCTCCAGCAGGGAGATTGGCTATGCTCCTTGGATCTAAAGGATGCCTACACGCACATCCTCATCCACCCGAGCCACCGACAATACCTAAGGTTTGTGGTGGCAGGAAATCATTACCAGTACAGAGTACTGCCCTTTGGCCTATCCTCCGCACCGCGAGTCTTCACAAAATGTCTCGTGGTGGTGGCGGCCCATCTCCGGCTTCACGGCCTCTATGTCTTTCCGTACCTCGACGACTGGCTCATCAGAGCAGCGTCCGCTCAGGAGGTCACCAACGCCACGTGCCGCACGGTGACTCTGCTGCAGCACTTGGGCTTTGTTATAAACTTCGCAAAGTCCACTTTGCTCCCTTCACAGGATCTCGAGTTCATCGGCGCAAGGCTGCACACTCCTCAGGCGAGCATACCTACCGCTCGACAGGGCTCAACGGCTCATGGACCTAGCCGACCGCTTTCGCAGCCAGCCCCTGGTCTCCGCCAGGCGCTTCCTGAGACTGCTCGGCCATATGGCTTCCACCGTCCATGTGACCCCCAATGCCCGCCTGAATATGCGGTCTGCTCAATGGTGTCTCCGCCAGCAGTGGCGACAAGCCACGGGCGGCCTAGCAGACCTAGTGCGCGTTTCCGAGCCGCTGGTCTCGTCTCTCCGGTGGTGGCTCCGGCAGCCGAACCTGATATTCGGAATGCCTTTCCAGTCACCTCAGCCGACCCGGGTGCTGACCACCGATGCATCCCTCCTGGGCTGGGGAGCACATTGCCAAGAGGCACGTACTCAGGGCCTCTGGACCGCGTGGGAGTCTGCTCAGCAGATCAACTTCCTGGAGCTCAGGGCGATCCGCCTAGCTCTCAAGGCCTTCTCCCACCTGACTTCCCAACAGTCCGTCCTTGTCCAGACGGACAATCAAGTTGCCATGTTCTACGTGAACAAGCAGGGGGGCACGGGCTCCTTCCTCCTCTGCCGGGAGGCACAGAGGCTCTGCTCCTGGGCCGTCAGTCACGGCATTCTCCTCAAGGCAGTTTATCTCCCGGGCCAAGAAAATTGCCTTGCAGACAAACTCAGCAGGGTCCTCCAGCCGCACGAGTGGCGTCTGGATCCCTTGGTAGTTCAGAAGCTCTTCCTCAAGTGGGGTCTCCCCACGGTGGATCTCTTTGCCAGTCCTCACAACCGGCAGCTTCCTCGCTTCTGCTCTCGTCAGCCACACCCCCTTCGGGTTGCGGCGGACGCCTTTCTGATCTCGTGGTCGGGGAGCCTTCTGTACGCTTTCCCTCCCATCCCGCTAGTCTCTCGGACTCTTTTCAAGGTTCTCCGAGACAAAGCCTTCATGATCCTGGTGGCCCCTCGCTGGCCCAGGCAACCGTGGTTTCCGCTCCTGCTGCAACTGGCGGTGGAGGATCCAATCCCTCTGGGGGTACAACCGGATCTCCTCACTCAGGATCAGGGGTCCCTCCTGCACCCCAACCTCAGGTCTCTCAACCTCATGGCCTGGCTGCTGAGAGGGTAGTCCTTGCTCCCCTTCTCCTGCCGGCGGAGGTGGAGGAGGTCGTCTTGGCTTCGCGATGGCCTTCTACCCGCAAATGCTACGCCCTTAAATGGCGTCGCTTTGCAGTCTGGTGTACCCAACAGTCTCAGGATCCCTTCTCCTGCCCGGTGTCGGTGATCTTGCAGTACCTGCTCTACCTCTCTAACATGGGACTTAAGTCCAACTCCGTCAAAGTTCACCTCAGTGCTCTTTCAGCACATCATGTGCCGGTGGACGGCAGACCTCTCTCCAATGACCCTCTCGTAGCGAGGTTTCTCCGAGGTCTCCTTCTACTTAAACCACCTCTGCGCCCGCCAGCGCCTGACTGGGACCTGAATGTGGTTTTGCAGCGGATCACCTGTCCGCCTTTTGAACCTATGGCTACCTGTTCTCTCCGTTTTCTGTCTTGGAAAACACTGTTCTTGATAGCCCTCACTTCCGCTAGACGCGTGAGTGAATTGCAGGCCCTCGTGTCTGATCCCCCTTACACTAGGTTCTACAAGAATAGGGTGGTCCTACGGACTCATCCGAAATTTCTGCCTAAAGTGGTCTCCCCTTTTCACATCAATCAGGAGGTGGTACTTCCAACCTTCTTTCCCAGACCACACTCCAGCCGAGCTGAGACGGTCCTCCATACCCTGGACTGTAGAAGGGCTCTGAACTTCTACCTTGACCGTACGCGGGAGCACCGTAAAGCTGCTCAGCTTTTTGTGTCTTTTGACCCCAATAGATTGGGGCTTCCGGTCTCCAAGCGTACTCTGTCCATCTGGGTTGCGGACTGTATCTCTTGGGCTTATGGGGCAGCCGGACTCTCCTTAGAAAGTCGAGTCACGGCTCATTGCGTTCAGGCAAAGGCCACGTCAGTGGCTTACCTCCGCTCTGTTCCGCTGGCAGACATCTGCCGGGCCGCTACTTGGTCTTCGAGCCAGACTTTTGCGGTCCATTACTGTCTCGAGAGGGAGTCCCGTAGGGACAGTGCTTTCGGACAGGCAGTCCTCCGTAATCTCTTTGAGGTCTGAGCAACTCCTACCCTCCATCCCGGATGTGGGCTACCGGTGGGTGGTAATTCAGCGAAGATTCTTTCCTTCTGTGCTGCTGAGCTAGAGGGAGCTCATTTTTGTGCTTAGGGTCTCCGGTAGCCTTGAGCTTGGGAGTCCCATAAGTGAGGACTGACTTCCTGCTTGGTCCTGGAGAAAGCGTAGTTACTCACCTGTAACAGGTGTTCTCCAGGAGCAGCAGGAATCAGTCCTCACTACCCTCCCTCCTCCCCTTGGAGTTGCAATCGTCTGCTTATGTTCTTTTTGCAAATTTTTATGCTGTCTTTTTTAGCTATGTCATCTGACTGGCTAAGATGGCACCCTCGGGCGGGAAGACGACCGCGCATGCGCGCTGCAATTCCCAAAGGCTTTCTTTGAAAGCTGGGGAAAATTGCTCCGCGAGGGCTCCGTCGGCGCCGACGTCACCCATAAGTGAGGACTGATTCCTGCTGCTCCTGGAGAACACCTGTTACAGGTGAGTAACTACGCTTTACTTCTGCTACCTCTTCCTTCGTTCCTTCATTTGTATCTACTCTCTCTCTCCAACAGTCAGATCACTATTGTGTCTTTTTTTCACTGTGTTTGCCTTGTATATCCTGCTCCCCGCCTTCATCCTCAGTCCTCCCAGCCTCGACGTCAGATTATTCCCCTTACTAACGAACAGTTTCCTTCTTCGGATCAGCTCTTGTCTTCTGATTTCTCCACACTGTCCCCAGATTCCCAGGTCCACACTTGGAACATCACACTTTCCGCTGCCCTTGAACAATTAGCCCCCTTGCGTTCTGTTTTTGCATCTCCCGGCCCCAGTCATCACCCTTGGTTCCATCCTGGCCTCTTCCTCCATCGCACACATCTCTGTCAAGTGGAGTGCCACTGGCATGCCCGACCTTCTGCAAACTCTCTTCATATTTTCTGCCAGTGCCACCGCGAATATCAAACCTTGATCCATTCTTCCAAACGAGAATACAATTCTTATCAGATCCTTGCTTCCTCTAGTTCTTCTCGACAGCTGTATTCCACATTCCGTGCTCTTTCAAGACCTCATCCAGTCTCTTCTCCAGCTGTGGCCCCGGAATCTGCCCTTCTTCCTGACTTTTTTTCCAGCAAGATCCTCTCTCTGCAACCTTCCCCTCGTGTCCCATGCCTCTCCAACTATGTCATCACCCTCTCCCCCGCCTCCACCTTTGGATCCCCCACCGTCACACATCTGGTCTGCTTTCCGGCTGATCTCATCCATGGAACTTTCTAAAACCCTTTCCTCTTCACGAAAGACCACCTGTTCCTTGGATCCACTCCCTTCCAAGTGGCTCCTTGAACCCTCCCTGGCCCTTCTTCCCCCTATCTTGTCACTCCTTAACAACAGTCTATCCATGGGTATCTTTCCAGCCCTTTGGAAGCATGCCCTAGTCCGTCCTATCTTTAAGAAGCCCTCTCTTGACCCTTCCCTCCTGGCCCATTGGCATCCTGTTTTATATCTCACTTTCCTGTCTAAAATACTCGAGAAACAGGTTTTTGCTCATCTATTCACCCACCTTTCCACCACTAATGCCTTGCACCCTTGCCAGTCTGGTTTTTGAGAGGGTCACAGTACAGAATCTATTTTACTTTCCCTTTTGAATGATCTCCACGTAGCATATGAATACGGTGATTCTCCGGGTGCAAGCAGGAAGTCAGTCCTCGTACGGAGCAAATCCCCAGCTTTCGGAGAAAGCCTTTGGGAATTGCATCACGCTTGCGCGGTCCCCTTCCCGCCCAAGGGTACCATCTTGCTCAGTCTTCTTTTTTCCATGGAGCCCTCTGGACGTGGTCCAACTGTCACCGTGGAAAAGGCTTTAAAAAGTTAGAATTTTGTTTTCTTTCCTACTGGACATCGGTTCCCCTTCCTGCCTTCAGCTCGGTACACCGGTATTGAGCCTGGACTGATTTTTCGGGTTTTGTCCGTCATGACTAGCGTTCGCGCTCTTTTTCTTTTTCACTGGGAGCCTGGGTCTTCAACCTCGCAGGGGCCCTTTTTCCTCCAGTGGCTGCCAGCGGATTTAAGAAATGTGCTTTAAGTTAGGATTTTTCCTGAGTCTGTACCTTCTGGGCCCGGACCTTGTCTAAGGCTCCTACGTCTCGGATGGAACACTCCGAACCCGAGCGTCGTAGGGGTTCCTCAGAGAGGGGGGGTCTCCTTTGCGGGAACATTGAAGGATGAAAAAATCCTCAAAGGCAGCGTCGTTGGATGGCACTGAACAGCCTGGTCCCTCCCGGGATTGGTCGCGGAGCCCCGAGCGCCAGCCCGGATCCTCGGAGATGGAGCATCTAGCGAAGCTTCCTCAACGGGAATCGGAGCAGCCGAGGCAGGTAACAACTGTCCTCGTTGAGGACTCCCCTCTGGAGGAACCGGTATCGGGCCCGATGGTGTCGGGACTCAACCCGGTGGCTGCGGAGCCTTCTGAGATCGGTCTCAGAATGGTGGCCCTGGAGCACAGTATGTCTGCCTTCATGGAGCAGCAGCGGGCGCTGATTACCTGTATGACCGGTCCTTCCACCCCGACCACCGGGCCACCGACGTCTAAGTCAACCCTGGAAGCCAAGCCGATCCTCGAGACCATGCAAATTTGAGTCAATTCTCGGCCGAGGTACCTCTCGGCTTCCCGCTCGGGGCCGGGGGCGGTTGATGCCAGGGTCCTTGATGCCAGAGCCCATCGATTCCTCTTTGGAGGCATCGGGATGGGAGACAGAGGAGGGCACAGGGACGTCCTGTCCGATTCCTCGGTGTCCGAACCTCATAGAAGGTCCCTCCCCCCCCCCCCCCCCGGAGGACACTAGGTTCTAGGACTTTGTGAGGGACATGTCAAAGGCTTTGGCATTCCCCGCGGAGTCCGAGGAGGATCCTCGAGCCGAAGAGCTCGAGATACTGCAGTATGACTGTCCCCCTCGGGAGGCCCTTACTGTACCTGTGCCTGGAACAACTGATGCTCCGCATGTCCGCATGTGGGAGACGCTGGTGATCAGCAAATGGGTCGACTCAATGTATTGAGTCCGTAAGAGCCCTGGATTTCAAAAGGCACAATTGCCGCACAACTCTATGGTTGTGGAATCGGCCATGCGCAGGCTGAAGAGCCAGAAGACACACTCCTCGGTGCCTCCTGGCAGGGAGGCCCGCAACTTGGACGCCCTCAGCAAGAAGTGCTTCCAGGGTTCAATGCTGACATGTTGAATCCAGGCCTTCCAGCTGTACATGGGCATGTACCTGAGGGACCTGGTGAAGGAACTCACCGGGTTCTCGGCTGGTCTCTCCGAGGGATCTTTGCAGTGCTTCAAGAGCCTGTCCACCAGAGTCCGTGAGTGCTCGAAGTTCATGACTCGAGCGGCACCACTCCTCCTTTCAAAAAATGTGGAAGAGGTCTTGCTGGCCTCAAGAAGGCTGTCAACTAGATGGACCTATGCCTTCAAGTGGTGTAGGTTTGTGGCTTGGTGTGAGGAGCAGACTGTAAACCCCTTCTCCTGCCAGGTTGCAGTGGTCTTACAGTACCTTCTCCACCTTTTGGATTTGGGCCTTAAGTCCAACTCCGTCAGAGTTCACCTCAGTGCCCTTGCAGCAAACCACTTCCCAGTGGAGGGAAAGCCTCTCTCTGCACATCCCCTAGTTACTAGGTTCTTGAGAGGCCTGCTTCTACTGAAGCTTCCAGTCTGCCCTCCGGCGACCGAATGGGATTTGAATGTGGTTTTAGGGCAGCTTACTTGGCCTCCTTTTGAGCCGATGGCAATCTGCCATCTACACTACATTTCTTGGAAGGTAGTTTTCTTGGTGGCACTCACGTCGGCTCGGCGGGTGAGTGAGCTTCAGGCCCTTGTGTCCGACAGGCCTTATACAAGTTTCTATAGGAACCGGGTGGTGCTCCGCACACACCCCAAGTTCCTTCCGAAAGTGGTCTCTTCGTTCCACCTCAACCAGGAGGTGGTACTGCCTACCTTCTTTCCCAGGCCGCATGCCAGTCGGGCAGAGACAGTTCTGCATACCCTGGACTGTAAGAGGGCGTTGGCCTTCTGTATTCAGTGTACGCAGGGCCATAGAAGGGCTTCTCAGCTCTTCATATCCTATGACCCCAGTAAGCTGGGGATGGCTGTTTCCAAGCATACGCTGTCCACCTGGGTAGCGGATTGTATTGCCTGGGCATACAGGTTAGCTGAGCTTCCGTTGGAGGGTCGTGTTACGGCCCACCGGGTCAGGGCCATGGCGGCATCAGTGGCTCATTTCTGCTCTGTTCCACTGGCAGACGTCTGCCAGGCCACCACTTGGTCTTCGGGTCAGACTTTCGCTACCCATTACTGCCTGGATAGGGAGTCCTGACGGGACAGTGCTTTTGGCCAGGCTGTACTCCATAACCTTTTCGAGGTCTAGGCAACTCCTCCTCTCCGACCCTTCTGTGTCAGGCTACTGGAGTGCTACTCTCTCAGATAGATTCCTATTGTGACTGCTTGCGGCTCTCATAGAGGGAGCCTATTTTTCAGCTGTGGGTTCTCGGTAGCCTATAGCTGGGGAGTCCCATATGTGAGGACTGACTTCCTGCTTCTTCCCAGAGAAAGCGTGGTTACTCACCTTTAACAGGTGTTCTCTAGGGACAGCAGAAATCAGTCCTCACGACCCTCCCTCCTCCCCTTGGAGTTGCAGTCCTACTATTATTATATTTTGTTCTTTTTGCCGTCTTTTTAGCTATGTCATTTGACTGAGCAAGATGGCACCCTTGGGCAGGAAGGGGACCGTGCATGCATGATGCAATTCCCAAAGGCTTTCTCTGAAAGCTGGGGATTTGCTCCGCACGAGGGCTCCATCGGTGCCGACGTCACCCATATGTGAGGACTGATTCCTGCTGTCCCTGGAGAACACCTGTTAGAGGTGAATAACTACGCTTTTCATTCTGGCTGTTTCACTTAATCTCTCTTCTGCTTTTGATTTGATAGATGACCTTGGAGTTCTTGGCACTGTCTTAAGGCGGTTTAGGTCTTTTCTGACTGCTCGCTCCTTTTCCATTTGTTCCAACGCTACCTCCTTCCCTCCCACTCCTTTATCATGTGGTGTCCCACAGGGTTCAGTTCTCTCTCCCCTCCTCTTTAACATCTTTTTGGCTCTCTTCATAATTCAGCAGTCCGGTATCTTGGTGTATTTCTACGCCAATGACATCATTCTCCTTCATCATTCCGGCTCTTATCATACCAATCCAGCCCTTTTAAATTCTTGTTTAGCCCTTATCCATTCCTGGCTATCTGCAAACTATTTGCATCTCAACCCTTCCAAATCTACTGCCAAATCTACTGGTTTACTTTTGGTGCCCCTACTTCCCCCCTAGCCCTAGTAATCACTGGCACTGCTATCCCCCTTGCTTCTTCCTTTTGGCACTTAGGTGTCGATCTGGACTCTTCCCTTTACTTTGCAGAGCACATTTCGACCCTTACCAGCCATGCTTTCTATTCCCTCCGTTAAATCCGTGCAGTCCATCCTTTTCTTTTTAGCCCCTCTTTGACTGTGCTTCTTTCCCTTATAACGTCAAGACTTGACTACTGCAATGTTGCCCTGACTGGTATTCCACAATATCAACTACAGAGGCTCCAACTCTTACAGAACACAGCTGCATGTCTCCTTACTCACTCCTCCAGATTTGACCACTTCACCCCACTATTGATCCATCTCCACTGGCTCCTGGTCCGCTTTCAAATCCAGTACAAAATTTTCATTTTTGTTCAAATACCTATTCATACAAGCATTCCTCAGTACCTCGCCAATTTGCTTCATTTTCACACACCCCTATTGTCTACTGTGCCCTATTCATAACCACCATTTAGAGCTTCCCTCTGTTTCTCTTACTCACCTGGAGGGTACTCGAGCATCAGCTTTTTTTCTGTCTGGGCCCCATTTTATGGAATTCCCTCCCCTTTACTCTCCATTCTAAATCATCTTTCCACCACTTCAAAGCTGCCTTAAAAACACACCTCTTTCAGATGGCTCTCAGCCTCCCCAGCTCCTCGCCATCCTAAGGATACCTACTATCTCCTCCTTTCTTCTACTGCTGTCACTCCCCGCTCCTATTTTTAGCTCCCCCTTTTACCCTCTGATTGTCCCCTCTCACTTGCTGTCCTGTCAGTTATTCGCGTTCCTTTTCCTTTTCCCATTTCGCAGTCCATGTAATGCTATAAACTGCTCTAATGCTATTGCCTGAGCAGTCAATCAAGTTGTGTAATAAAGACAAAGACCAGAGATTTAGTCTGACTCATGGCTGTTATTATTGCAAAAAGAGCTTGCACCAAGTATTGAGTCAGTATAATCCTAAAATAGCCAGACAGTAGGTCATCATTGAATGGATCTCTTAGCCTGTAGCCTACTTCTGACCAGATAGTAAAACTTAACCTCAATCCTTGGAATTTAGTTCTCTAAATTCAACTGCAAATAAAGAAGCACAGACACAGAGAGTTATATAAAACAGTACAACTTCAGCTTAAATGAGGAATTCAAAGGTGTGCATTCTTATGCAGATTCTCATGATTCCCCCCTCAGCTAGGCCATCACACCTCCTTTTATTACATTGTACATATTCAGCTCTACATCAAGTTTTGTTTCTCCATGGACAAGCAAGAAGCGTCAGCCACACCTGGTGACGTCCTTTGGGCGGCGCCATAGACAGAAGTGCTCTCCACAGCTCAGAGACTTCTGAGCATGTGCAGGTGGCCCCACCTCCCTGGCCTGCCCCCAGCCCAGCCAGTCTTTTTTCTTCCACCTTGCCTCAAAACGGACTCTCTCCACTCTCCTTATTATTTCAACTAAACCAACCATATTTCATCAAACACGTAATGCCCAAACCTGGATTCAAGAAATGCCCATGCTGTGGGAGAAAGATGAACTCCACCAACACACACGATCACTGCGTCCGATGTCTGGGGGTGGATCACCAGGTGCAAGACTGCTCGAAATGCTCCTGCATGTCTCCCAGAACGCGTAAGTACAGAAGTCACGCTCTCTGGAAGTTCCTTGCTTCTGCAGATGAGCCTGCTCCGACTAAACCCCCCCCGGAGCCCAGAACCCTCCGGATCCTCTTCAGCAACTCCTCTGCATTCCCCGGCATGGGATGTGCCCAGCAGGGCCTCCATTCCCAGCCGGCCACCTGGCTTTCATCACTCCAGCACTGGAAAGACTTCTCTCCCTGCTCCTCTCCCACACCCCGAGAGCTCTTCTGGGTCTCCAGCGAGGCAGCTTCCCCTGCAAGATGGCGTTGGCAATGTGTTTCCTGCAAGCTCCATCCACCAGATCCCCATTGGCCAGCCTGAGGATGCATCAAGGGGTTCCCCTCACGCTGACGTCATCTCTCTCTCCCCCAGCGCAGAGAGGCTTCCCCCGAAGTACTGGATCGCATTTCCAGCCCCCAGTGCCACCATGCCGACGAAAGAAACCCCCACTGGTGCAAGGATTTCTGGCAGAGCACCAGCAGCCTGGGTAATCGGCGCCACGAAAGACATCGCAGCAAGCGCCGCAGCTCAAATGGCAGAGCCGAAAGCGGGGGTAAGTATAAGCGCAGAGGCAGACACGGTGAGAAGGGGGGCACAAATCCACGCTACAGTCTCAGGAGAACAAGCACCAGTGGCTCCAGTATAGAGAGCAGATCCAGGACACAGTCAAAGAAAAAAAGAAGGCACATCAGCTCTAGCTCCAACAGCAGCTCCCACCACAGGCGCAACAAACTTTCTGCATCTTTGGACAATTCTGATGCCATCCTCAAGCTTCTCTCACGTCTGGTGGAACAAACAGCCCCTCGAGAGACCAGGGACACACGCAATCCAGCCCCAGCGGCCGCCTACCCACCAGCAACCGACTGCCCATCTCCAGCCGCCGCCAACCATGCCAGCTACACACGGACACCGTCCTGGTCTCTCCCTCTCCTTCTCATGATCATCCATCTGAGGTGAGCGACAGAGACGGGATCGATTCAGTACCCATGGCCTCCACGTCTTCTAAAGAGTCCCCTGATGCGGAACTGCCTTCTAATGAAAGGGAGGATCTAGCAAGTAAAAACCTGCTGGAGGACCTCACCTACCCCAAATTTTTGAAGAAGGTCATGGCGGCCCTAAATCTAATGACTGACAAGGCAGAGGAGCAGGAACCTGAGGTCTTTAAGTACCTTCATACACCTAAACCCACGTTTGCCTTGCCCATTCACCCAAAGCTGCGGGACAACCAGCTTTCACTGTGGCAGACCCCGGCCTCAGGACACGCTTACTCCAGATGTTTGGACGCCAAATACCACATCCACCCTGCCCCCGGCTTCAATAGACCACAGCTCCCACATCAATCCATCGTCATCTCTTCAACTCTTAAAAGAGTCAAATCTTCTTGGACCCATGCCAATCATCCTCCCGAGAGGGACTCCAAGCTCCTGGATGACGTGGGGAGGAAGGTCTACCAGAGAACCATGCTTAACGCCAGAATTGCAACACACCAGTTCCAACACATCCTCTTCCAGGATGTGCTGATGGCGGCCCTCAAGGGTCATCTCTCGGCCCTACCCAAGGAGATGTAGGCTGAGGCTGCCTCATCCTTCCAGGATCTGACGGAATGCAGCGGATATCTGGTCAGCACAGCCTTCGACGCCTTTGACACTGCCATCAGGACAGCCGGCATTGCTATCTCGGCCGGAGGTGGGCGTGGATAAGGGCATCCGGCCTACGGGAGGACACCCATGATAGAATCACGGATGCCCCATGTTCAGGGGAATCCATTTTCAGTGACAAAGTCACGGATGCCGTTAATGACCTCAAGGAACATTGTACCACCCTACAAACTCTGGCCGCAGATGGCCTAGAATGCCACCCCACCACTCAAAAACGTAGCTACTACCGGAAGCCATATTATTCAAACAAATGGTACAACTCCACTCTCAAGTGTCAGGCACCGCGCTACAAACAGCCCTATCAGGCCTCCCACAACCAAAGGCAGCACCAGAGGAAGTGCAAGCCCAAGAAACAGGCAACACCTCAGCCTGCTAAGATCTCCTTTTGGCAGACGATCTCAAGCAGCCACGCTGTGCGGGGACGCACTTGCTCTTCCTGTAGGAGGCCATCTATCTGCCTTTCTCCCAGCCTGGCAGTCAATCACCTTGGACAGCTGGGTGCTGCAGATCATACAAGAAGGATACCGCATACACTTCACCTCCCCGCCCTCCCAGCGCTCACAACCAACCAGCGAACCATCTCTGCATCTCTGGCCCCTGATGTCCGATCTGCTGCAGCACCTCCTCGCATCCCAGTCGATCGAAAAAGTTCCCAACAGTGAGATCAACTCTGGCTTCTACTCCAGATACTTCCTTATTCCCAAGACATCAGGAGTGGTTCGCCCGATCCTGGACCTCCGCAGACTGAACAAGTTCATCGCAAAGGACCATTTCAGAATGTACTCCCTCAAATCCATTCTGCCACTCATCCAGACAGGGGACAGGCTAGCCTCCTTGGATCTACAAGAGGCATATTCACATGTCCCCATCCACTCGACCCACAGAAAGTACCTACGCTTCAAGGTGCAGGACCAACACTACCAGTACAAGTTGCTCTCCTTCGGACTATCCCCAGCACTGCAAGTCTTCACAAAATGTGTAGTGGTAGCAGCAGCGCACCTTTGCAAGCAGGGCATCGCTGTCTTCCCATACCTCGATGACTGACTACTGTCAGTGCAGTCAGCACCGGAGTCTTATGGAGCGGTGCGAAGGGCCACCAAGCTGCTATCCGACCTCGGATTCCTCCTGAACTGGGAGAAGTCTCACCCGAAACCATGCCAGAGAATACAGTTCATAGGTGCAGTCATTAACATCCGTGCCTCGAAAGCCTTCCTCCCCAAGCAGCGCGTGGCAACGATCATATCCTTGACCACAGAGATATTGGCGTCCATCTTACGTCTCCTGGGACACATGACTGCATCAGCCTCGGTCCTGCCTCTAGCAAGACTACACATGCACAGTCTTCAATGGCACTTGCGTGCCAATTGGAATCAGCTCTCCCAGCCACTGAGCATGCGCGTGCCCATAGACAACTAGGCAAGAGAAGGCCTACACTGATGGGCTTGCCAAGCCAACCTCACATGGGGCAAGGACATGCAACAATGCACGCAGCACATTGTCCTCACCACAGACACGTCCTCCATGGGCTGGGGAGCCCATTTTCTTCACCTCAGCACCCAAGGAACATGGACAGCGAAGGAGCAGAATCTGCACATCAACCTGCTCAAACCCCAGGCCATCAGGTACGCCCTGAAGGCTTTCCAGACACAGCTGAAAGGCAGAGCCATTCTGGTCCAGATGGACAACCAAGTGGCCATGTTCTACATCAACAAGCAAGGGGACACAGGCTCCAGATCCCTCTTCAGGGAAGCACTCGCAATCTGGTCCCTCGCCCTTGCCAACAACTTCCATCTGCAAGCCTCTTACCTTCCCAGGGAACAGAAGCCCCTTGCTGACAGGCTGAGCAGACAACTGGAATCCCACGAGTGGCCCCTACATCCAGAAGTTGCAAAATCCATCTTCCAACGGTGGGGGACCCCATGTCTCGACCTCTTCGCAATGGAGAGCAACATGAAGTGCCATCTGTTCTGCTCCAAGTGCCTGTCAAAGAAGTGTCTAGCTCAGGATGCATTTGAGTGTGCTGGGGGGACTGGTCTGTAACGTATGCCTTTCCCCGCATCCCCCTAATCACGATGACGCTGCAGCACATCATCTCAGACTGAGCACATGTCATTCTAATCACGCCCCACTGGCCTCGCCAGATGTGGTTCCCCCTGCTCTCCTCCGCCTTGCACTGGAAACCCCGGTGTGACTGCCCCTGCGCCCAGACCTCCTCACCCAGAACAGCAGGAGTATGCTACACCCCAACCTGCAAGCCCTCGCCTTGACAGCCTGGAGATTGAGCGGAAACTCCTGTCTGCCTTGAATTTGCCAGTAGAGGTACAGCACGTGATTCTGGCAGCTAAGCACCCATCCACACGGAAGTCCTACAGTCTTAAGTGGAAACAATTTACCATTTGGTGTGCATCCCAAGGCTTGGACCCAGTCTCCTGCCCCATACTGTTGGTCCTGAAGTACCTCACTCATTTCTTTGAACTCAGTCTGAAGACCCAATCGATCAAAGTACACCTGTCCACGAGTGCATCCCTCCACAGCAGCAGAACTGGGGCAGACGCTTCCATCGCATCGCTACCCATCATTGCCTAATTCATGAAGGGCCTGGCTAACCTCTGGCCCCCATCAGACCACCGGTGCCAACTTGTGATCTTAGCACCATCCTTCAACAGCTAATGCAGACACCCTTCGAGCTGCTCCAAACAGTGGACATGAAGTTTGCATCTTGGAAGATCCTCATTGCCATAACCTTGGCCAGGAGAATCAGTGAGCTGCAGGCCCTGGTCTCTCATCTGCCTTATATGCAGCTTCATCCCAACCGCGCATCTCTGCTCACCCACCCGAAATTCCTGCCAAAAGTGGTTTCCTCCTTCCACATCAACCAAGCCATCGACCTACCCACTTTCCTCCCGTACCCGCATTCGTCCGAGGAGGAGAGGAGGCTCCATACCCTCAACTGTGTCAGAGCCCTACGCATCTACCTTGACAAAACAGCTAGCATAAGGCAAGGGACACAACTCTTCATATCTTTCGACCCCAACAGGCTTGGGAGACCCATCACTAATAGGACTCTATCCCTTTGGATATCCGCCTGCATCGCCTTCTGCCTCAACCGGGTGGGTGCCCACACAGGAGATAGGATAGGAGCGCATCAGCTGAGGGCGCTAGCAACGTCCTTCACCAGCCTGTGCTCGGTTCCAGTCGGCGACATCTGCAAAGCCGCCACCTGGTCCTCGGCCATCACTTTTCAGAAGCACTACTGTCTGGACCTCGACGCGCAGGCTAACAGCATCTTTGACCACGCTGTCCTATCCGCCGCCACCACAGCCACAGGGACTGCGCCAGACCAGGAAAACTGATGTGGCTGTCTGACTGGACTTACCTCTTACTCTGTTATATTTGAGTTACACTACTGCTATGAGTGTCTTCTCGCACTGTTGTCTGTTTTTTGCACTGAGTGAATGTTTGTTCTTGCACTGTGATGCACTATGATTGCAATGCACTGTGATGCACTCTTATTGTACTGTCACTGGTTTTTTTGGCACTGTCACTTTATTGCATGTTTGCCTACCCTGTAATAAACGCATTGTTTTTTTTTGCATGCTCCCATCGCATCTCTCTGTTATGTTAGACCTTTCTGCCTCCCTCATCCACCACAGCGTGCTCTTGCACAGCTAGGAAGTCACCAGGTGTGGCTGACGCTTCCTGCTTGTCCATGGAGAAAGCTAGGTTACTTACCTGTAACAGGAGTTCTCCGTGGACAGCAGGATAAGTCAGCCACACAATCCCTCCCAACTCCCCTGGTTGAGGTTGGTCGACTGGCTCGCAGCCTAGCCTGAAGATCTGTTTGTGTGCCTGTATAGTGAACTGTGGTCCCAGCTCCTGACACAGGGCATGGATTGCCTCATAGTCAAATCTGTACTGGATTCGGCACAGCTCATCTCCAGGTAATGGACGCGGGGCCTGGAGACCCTGCCATATGGGTGGTGGCATGCTGTGTGCTGGCGCTCATGGTCAGCAATCACCAGAGGGCAGTGGCAATCATTTCTCTGGTCCTCTCCTGTGCCATCCTCAGACACCTGGCTGCTGCCCCTAGGACCTGTGGGGGGATGTGACAGGTCATTGATCAGTCTGGGCCTCAGGGAAGTGCCACCAACTGCCCCCCATGCCCCCTGTGGGTTGTAGGGGGGCAGGTGTTGTGCTGAACCACTGATCCCTCATCCTCCCACTGCACACTGGTCCCGCACCCTCCCACTGCACCCATTCACCACACACTACTGCATGGTTGCATATCTATCTGTGGAAATGCCCATTAGGAGCAGGTGCACCCCCATGTGTATACTGCTAGAGTGTCTTTCACTCCACTCCAAGGTGTTCAGGCACTGGTGACAACACACCTACAGGCATGCGCCTGTGGGGGCCAAACATGCACACCCTCTGTCCAATGACCACAGTATTGGCATGAGGATGGGGATGTGGGGTTGGGGAAGACTGGCCACGCCTAAATGCAAGCCAGTCACTCCTGTCCCAGACAGCGACATGCCCATACCTGCCTGCCCTGTTGTGGGTGCTTGCACAAGGCACCTGGCCCCTGCACCCAGGTCCATGCATACCACTGTCACCCACAGGGCCACAGGCACCACAAACATGCATCAAGAGCACAGGCCCCAGCACACATACCATCACAGTCACATCATAGACCCTTTGTACCTACCATGTCAGTGGCAGAGATGCTGTAGAAGCAGATATGTTGCACTAAATCATCTCCCATGATGTCCAAGGTGCGTTGCATGTGGGAAAAGGGAAACGTGCAGACGCATGTGTATTTATATGTAGACCGCAGTAGATGGACATGGGCGAGCATCTAGACACACAGACGTGGTTGGTATTACGTCGATATGGACATATACGTCATTGTACGTCTAACCGCTATAAAACATACAACGCTGGCATGGGCATGCATCTAGGAAATGCTAGAGAGTGCTACTGAGACATTCAGAATAACCTCTCTCATTGGCAATGACTCCTAAGGTGTCATCACGCAAGAGGAACTTCAGTGACGGGGAGCGGATTCTCCTCATTGAGGAGGTGCTTACCAACTGTGGTGTCCATGGGCACCGAGGAGGCCCATGTGGGGGCCTACTAGAGACGGAGCAGATGGCTCGCCATCTGCCTTAAGCTGAATGCCATTTATCACAATAACTGCGGCATAGAGGATATCAAACGAAAGTGGCAGCAGTGTGTCACAAGACCTGTAAGAAGGTGTGAGCTGTGGGCCCAGATGGACAGGGGGTGTGCTTCACTGAGCTCAAGCAGCATGCCCTTGCCACAGTGGATGTTGCTACACTGGAGAACATTGGGATTGTGGACACCTCTTGGTGCCCACAGGTCCAAGGTATGTGTCTGTGCTGACATTCATATGCTGCATGTCCCCCGCCCCAGGCTTGCACCCATCATGTGGGGATCCATTGAAAATACCCACTGCCCTCTCACACATGTCCGCTCTGGTTTGGGATTGGGCATGCATGCCCTTGTTTAACTGTCACATCCCCCACCGCTGGCTGACTGAGTGACTCTGTGGTGGTGGGACCTCCCTGGTCTGCCTTGCATTCTCCCAGCTGCCCCGTAGTGTCTCTGCCACCGTAGTGCACTGGTGCAGTCCATGAGGGGGTGGGGATGGCTTGCTGCCTGCAGGGGCCCACATTAAGCTCGTAATCCTTGCTTCTCTCAGCAGGTGCCGCCACAGATGCCAAACCCAGTGCTGGGCCCTCCCAAGCCTCACCACCAGCAACTCCACCACTGCCACCGTCGGTGGACATGGCTACAGTGTCATCAAAGGAAACTGCAGCACAGCCAGAAGACCCTGTGGATGGGGATGCAGAGCTGGCTACTGCTGCAGAGCCAGAGGGCACCAGCTCTGCAGACACAGAGGACCAGCTAGCCCATCGCCATCACCCGAGCCTCTACCCCAGCCTTGGTGGCAGCAAACACCATGGGCGGGACTTCTGACACACCTTTGCCCAGCTGGTTGGGTATGTCAACACCTGCTTGTCCAGCAGAGAGCCCAGGAAGCATGGGCACAGGAGAAACTCTGGCTCCTCCAGCATACTGTGCAGCTCCAGGAACAGCAGCTGGCCCTCCAGGAGTGGCGGTTGACAATCCAGGAGGCATAGCTAGCAATTACTAACTGCCTCAATGCCTCTGTGACACACCTCGAGGCCCACATTGACATACTGGCTGCCCAGTTGGCTGGACCTCAGGGCATGCCTCTGACACTGGCTGCTGCTACTGTGGTTCCTGCCACAGCTGGTGTGCCTCACCCGTCTGCCCCACCATCCACCAGTGGAGCGTCCACACAGGCCATTTTGTGGGCCGCAGCTATGTTGGGGGTCCAGCAATGTGTGGCAGTCCTGTATCCTGGGCCCCAGGGTACAATGTCGCTGCTGGTCTTCCCACCCTTCCATGAGGCATATGGGGAGACCAGTGGGGAGAGCAGCAGTAGCCTGATCTCAGGTGATGTGCCATCGGCTATGCCACCTGAAGGCCAACGACTGAGGCCCAATGCTAGTGCCGCTGGGCAGGGGAGGTGTCGGGGGTGGGTCAGGGTACGTGAGGGGCAGTGGTAGTATTGAATATAGTTGGCTGTCACTGGGATAGAGGTTTGGAGGGGTGGACTGGGGTGGTGGGGTGGGGGTGGGATGGTGTTTGTCTTGCTTTTGGAGGGGCACCTGGGTGGGGTAGGTTTGCTTGGGTACTGTGTATTGTTTGTCTTGCACACAATAAATATTATTTCACGCACCTGCTGGCCTCTGCGTTTCTCTCTGCCTCAGTCACTGTGGGCATATGTATCTTTTGCCCCTGTTTCCCTGACACTGCCTGTTCTTTCTCATTCATCTTGTACATGTCCCTCCTTTGTGCATAACGATATGTATATCTGCATCCTGTGCACCCCACTGCAGCAGGCACACAGGTAGTGTCACTGTCATATCTCTTGTTGGGATGTGGTGGGGCATAGAGCAGTATACTATGTCCAGCTGTATGCATTAATGTTTCTGTCCCTTCCTCCATTGCTGTTGTTCCATGTTTTAGCAGGTCTAACATAGACATCCACGTACAGACATCTAGACATACATGGGTCTAAACAGAATATAGTTTTGACATTTTCTTCGCTGGGCATACCCACACTCCTCCCCTCTGTGCCCACGTTCCATCCCTACCCGTCCATGTCCAGAGCTACACATATGTCTCATTTGTACGTGCATGGTGGCTTGCTTCTGGAATTGTGCTTAGATGTCCCCGCAAGGCGCATATCCCCAGCATATGTGCAAACGGCTTATTCACGGTTCAGAATGACCCTGAATACAATTATGATTATGCAGATTTATTTCTCAATAATTCTATTGCCCATTGGAATCAGAAGTTGTTCTTATATATTCACAGGATAAAAAGAAGAGAATTAGTAACATTCAGGCTGCATTTTAACTATAACACGTATCGGTTTTTTTTTTGTTGTTTAAATGAAAAGGGGGTTAAAGGAGCACTAAGAGGCGACAAGGCGATAGCGGAGAGACTGAATGAATTCTTTGCTTCAGTCTTTACTAAGGAAGATGTAGGGATTTTACCCATGACTGAAGTGGTATTTAAAGGTGCGGAAGAATTGAAGGAAATATTGATACATCGAGAAGATGTATTACAACTGTTAGATAAACTGAAGAGTAGCAAATCACCTGGGCTGGATGGTATACATCCAAGGGTGTTGAAAGAACTGAAATATGAGATTGTAGACCTGCTATTAGTAATCTGTGAACTATCATTAAAATCATCTCTAATACCTGAAGATTGGAGGATCGCCAATGTAACACCAATTTTTAAAAAGGGTTCCAGGGGTGATCCGGGAAACTACAGACTGGTGAGCCTGACATCAGTACCGGGAAAAATGGTAGAAACCATCATAAAGAATAACATTACTCAGCATGTAGATAGTCATGACCTAATGGGAGACAGCCAACATGGCTTTAGACAAGGAAGATCTTGTTTTACTAATCTGTTATGTTTTTTTGAAGGAGTGAATAATCAGGTGGACAAAGGTGAGTTGGTTGATATTGTATATCTGGACTTTCAGAAAGCCTTTGACAAGGTCCCTCATCAGAGACTTTTGGCAAAACTAAAGAGTCATGGGATAGGAGGCAGTGTACTATTGTGGATCAGGAACTGGTTAAAGATAGAAAGCAGAGGGTAGGGCTAAATGGCCAATTTTCCCAATGGAGAAAGGTGAATAGTGGTGTACCCCAGGGATCTGTGCTGGGTCCGCTGCTTTTTGACATATTCATAAATGACCTGGAAAGTGGAATAACGAGTGCGGTTATCAAATTTGCAGATGGCACAAAACTATTTAAAGTTGTTAAAACCCAAGAGGATTGTGGAAAATTGCAAGAGGATCTTGATAAATTGGAAGACTGGGCATCAAAATGGCAGATGGAATTTAATGTGGACAAGTGCAAGGTTATGCACCTAGGGAAGAACAACCCAAACTATGGTTACACGATGCAAGGTTCCACATTAGGAACCACCACCCAGGAAAAAGATTTAGGCATCATTGTGGATACCATGTTAAAACCCTCGGCCCAGTGTGCAGCAGCGGCCAAGAGAGCAAATAGAATGCTAGGTATGATAAGGAAAGGAATGGAAAATAAAACAAAAGATATTATAATGCCTCTATATCGTTCCATGGTGAGACCGCACCTTGAATATTGTGTGCAATTCTGGTCGCCGTATCTTAAAAAGGATATAGCGATTTTAGAAAAGGTTCCGAGAAGAGCCACCAAAATGGTAACGGGGATGGAAGGATACTCCTATGAAGAAAAGCTAAAAAGGTTAGGGCTCTTTAACCTGGATATGATAGAAGTCTATAAATTAATGAACAGAGTGGAACGGGTAAACGTAGATCGATTGTTTACCTTATTAGAATATAGAAAGACTAGGGGACATGCAATGAAGCTACAGGGTAAACTATTTAAGACTAATAAAAGAAAATATTTTTTCACTCAACGTGTAATCAAACTCTGGAATTTGTTACCGGAGGATGTAGTAAAGGCTGTTAGTGTACAGCTGGGTTTAAAAAAGGTTTGGACAAGTTCCTGGAGGAAAGGTCCATAAACCATTATTAAGAAGGGACCCAGGATATCAATGCTTGAACCAATACAAGCATTGTGGAACCTGTGTCCCTTGAGGAAACTGCTAGGTACATATGACCTAGATTGGCCACTGTTGGAAAAAGAATACTGGGCTTGATGGACCTTGGTCTGACCCAGTATGGCATATCTTATGTTCTTATGAAACTTCTCTAACAAAACTTGCAGTCAAGGTCTTTTAGTCAGATAACTGCACAGAATATTTCTCACTACAGGGATATTGTAAACAAACAAAACTCTGCCAGGCTTGTTATCTGTACTGTCTGCTTCTAAGGTTCTTACTTCAGTGTACAATACAATCTCCAGGAACAAGCAGGAATGTAGTCCTCACATATGGGTGACATTGGGTACCGACGGAGCCTGCACGGGAAACTCTCCAGCTACCAATAGGAAAGCATTTGGGAGCAGTCCACTGCACATGTGCTGGTGCCTTCCTGCTCTTCTAACTGACTCTCCTTAGTTCTTCTTTTTCCGCGGAGCTGACAAATTTAACTCCTGCCATCGCTGAAGAAACCCTTGCCTTCAGTGCGTATCGCTCAATACTGATTTCTTCTTTTACCCTTTATTTCCTTTTCCATATCTCTCTTCAAGAAAATATATATTTTTTAAAAAATTTCAAAACAAGCCTTTTCCCTCAGGACCTTCCCTGTCCCTTGAGACCTACCCTTGGGCCTACTCTCCCACAACATGGAGAAGCCCACCAGTGGCTTTAAGAAGTGCATGAAGTGTGCTGGCACCATTTCAGTCACCGACAAGCACGATTAGTGTCTTAAATGCCTCGTCCCGGATCGCATTCCTACTGAGTGTGCCCTCTGTAAAAAAAAAAAAAAAAAAGACTAAAAGGGGCCTCAGGAACTGAGCCAAAATGTTAAGGGAACTCTTCCCCTCAGACACCCTTTCTTTGGCCTCGACCTCTTCAAGGGCGTCATCGAGTTCTCCGACCTGTAAACACTCTAAAGAATCCAGGCACGGAGAGAAGAAAACCAAAGACCCCTCCCCTTCATGCTCGAAAAAGGACAAGTTTCTTCCCTGAGAACCCTCGGAGATCGCGAAGGATCCAAGTTGGAAGTCCAAAGGCACTCCCGGTAAGTCTAGGACATTGAGGAAGTGATCCCGTGAATGTTCCCGCTTACACCAGGAGTCATCGCGGACTTCATCCGACTCCAGTCATCGGTCCAGGCATCCCTGGTGGAAGGACTTGTCCTCCAAAGCCTCAGTGGAGATTTGAGAGGTTCCCGAGGTTTCAACCTTCGCTGAACCCTCGATGCCGTGTCCGGATAAGATGGCAGCCAGTCTTGCTCCATCCGGTTACCAGGCACAGGCGACCACCCTAGAGCAGCACATGCTGTCTCTAGAAAGGACCTTAGCAGCTCTGTTGGCGGCCTCAGTGCCAGTAATGCCCTCGTCCCTGGAGACCCTGCCACTGACTTCGACTTCGACTTCAATGCCTCCACCGGTTTTGTCCCAGCAGGCACCTACGGTTCCGATGTCCTCGATGCCCTCGATACCGGTTCTGATACCGACAGCACCCCTGATGCCAATACCATCTCCGATGCCAGTACCATCTCTGTTGCCACCGAGCTTCGATCCTTCGTGGCCCAGACATCGGATGGAACCAGAGGACATCGATCTACACCGCCATGATACTCGACACCGGCACCATTGCTGTTCTCTGGAATCCAATACCGATTCCTCAGACTCGGATCATTGATCACTAGACTCCGAGGATCTTAGGAATTTTGCACTGGAGACCTCACCTCCACAATCCAGTACCCGGAGGAAGTCCCCACCGGAGGACATGTCATTTCAAGAATTCATTTGTGATATGGCAGCAGGACTCTCCATCCCAGCAACTTTGGAGTCGGAACCCAGGGCAGAAGAGCTGGAGATATTGCAGTACCCGACTGTACCGAAGGAAGCCACAATCCTTCCAGTGCATCACATCCTCCATAACCTAATGTTGAGGATGTGGGAGATACCTTTAACTAACTCTTCCATAAGTCGCCGACTTGATACTATGTTTCAGAAGCCGCAGCTTCCCCACCATTCCATGGTGGTGGAATCGGTGATGCACTGCATTAAAAGCGGGAAAACCCATGCACCTCTTCCTTCAGGTCGGGAATCAAGAATCCTCGATTCTTTCGCTCGCCGTACTTTCCAAGCCTCCATGTTAGCTAGCCAAATCAACTCCTACATCCTCTATATGGGGATGTTCCTCAAGGAGCTGAATAAAGACTGGGAAGGGCTTCTACCTTTCCTTCCAGAAGAAAAACATCCAGTCTTCCAAGCTGTCTTGTTCCACAGTCAGAACGTGTCAAAGTTTATGAACAGAGATGCTTTTGATGCATTTGAATCTTCTAGTAGAGTCTCTTTCATAGCCATCAGAGCAAGGCGACTAGCATGGCTTCAAACCTTTGACTTAAAACAGTGGGTACAAGACAAGCTAGCTAACATCCCCTGTACAGGTGAGAACCTGTTTGGAAAGAACTGGAGTGAGAAGGCCAGTGAACTGGAAACTGACGATACCACCCTCAAAAGACTGTCGAGGAAAACATCTGACCCCTTTAAGAAGATGCCCTCCAGTATGATTTTCCTCTGAAGGAAGTCTTTACTGTACCGGTTCCTCCGATGCTGGAATGGCTGCTCTTCCGTATGTGGGAGGCACCGGCCTTGGCACCGGTTCTCAGCAAACGGGTCGATTCCATGTATCGAGTCCATAAGAGCCCTGGGTTCCAAAAGGCGCAGCTACCGCACA